>JAUPMV010000006.1:16729707-21543457 GCA_030848855.1 Branchinecta sandiegonensis | reverse complement strand
TTCCGGGCTAACTGCTTGTCCGGCAAAAAAAATGGTTTTCACCATCGTGTTCAGCATGTCTTCTTACCCTTGAATCGAACATCCAATCAACTTCAAATAAAACTTTTACTTTTAACAAACTTTCCGGTTTTGGTCAGATTCCGGGCGAACTATTTGTCCGGCGTGAAAATGGTTTCCACCGCCGTGTTCAGCATGTCTTCTTAGTCGGCTGTCCCATTAGCATTTTAAAAATATTTTGCTTGCCCCTTAATTTAAACCCCCCCCCCCCCCCCCTAAATATAGGGCTACAAAGCCCATCTACGAGCTCGACCTTACTCTTGACTCAAACAATCCTCACACCAAGGTTCATCAAAATATCTCATTCCCTTCGAGAGGTATCGTCCTTACAGACGGACGGACGGACGGACAACTTTTGCGATGTCATAGGTATCCCTCCACTTACATTTCGGGATCCCCAAAAGCGTAGTAAATGAAGAAAATAAATAAAACACACAAACACACAAAAAAGAGCGACGAGGAAACATCCAAAAGGGTAACACTTGCATCTTGAATTTTGAACTTCTCCGTCAATGTATGGTTATGACGTAATTTCGACAAGTGGAGCAGGTGCTTTGCATATTTAAAATAAAATGATCTCATCTTTTTAATCTCCTTTGTCCGCTCTCCACAGATAATTGATTGCATCGAATGAAATTATTCTTTCGGATTTGTGGTACCTCGGTATGCTTGTCCATCTATACTTGAAATGTTCGACAACTACCGAGGTTAGCTATTACCGAAAAATGATACTTATAACAAAAAGATAGAACAGGGATAAGCTTATAACAAAATCTTATTATCCCTTTCCTACTACCTTTCTCCCTTCCTCCAATTTTCCGAGCTTCACTTCGCGCGAAATGCAAGCTTTTGTCGAAATTCAAATTCTCCGCATCTGGATGAATTTTGGGTTGTCGTGCAAGCAGCGCACATTCTGAAACGTTATTAAGAAAGCGCGCCCGAAAAAATACAAAATCCATTAGATGAGTCAAAACAGTTTATTCAAACATCAAATGAGAAAATAAGCTGCCTTTTCAGTTAAACTTCAATAAAACTTCTGGGGAGGGGTTTAGCAACACTGTAAAAAGTTTCTCCGTGTAAGGATTAAGGTTAACTGAAGTATTTGCTACTGGGATTATCTTATCTCTACTGAGATAAGATTGATCCGAATTAGAGATAAGATTATTTTTTTAGAGACAAGATTAATCTCAGGAGCAAATACTGCAACAAAAATTTTTACTGTGAAGAGCATGTCGGCCATAGTGCCTGGAAATGTGTACATGGCCCTGCGGCAATCATTGCATATAATTAATAGACTGTCAGAAGTTTCATAACAGATTGCGCATAACACTTTCAAGAATAACACCTTTTCACTTAGAAATAAAGTGTTATGACCAATTAAGTTTACACTATTTCGTGCCTAGATCTCCAACAACACCTTCAATTGTTAAAAATACTAACGGGAACGAAAGAAACAGCATATAACATCCCAAAGTGTTATCTGTTGAAACCGCGCATCCTGCTGTTGTCGATCTGTAACTTCCGACAGTGTAGTATTTTTACCTATTGAAGGTGTTGTTAGAGATCTGGGCACGAAATAGTGTACACTTAATTGGTCATAACACTTTATTTCTAAGTGAAAAGGTGTTATTCTTGAAAGTGTTATGCGCAATCGGTTATGAAACTTCTGACAGTGTAGCTAAATCTAACCCTACACTATAATCGCCTGTGGTTTGATAATTCCACTTTCAGTCCAAAATGGTGACGCTCTTTTAGACACGTAATATATCCCGAGATGAGCAATCTCGTATCACTTCATCTGCGGAACACGTCCTTCTAAGGCCTCTTACTTTCTATTCAAGGCATCTGTCTCGTCGTTATCTCCGAGTAATCCACTGTCTTCCTTTTATGACCGTTAAGGATCGTGAGCGCTGCGAAAAATCAAGAATCCTTCTGTAATGAAATATTAGTCTTTATTCCTCTGATCCTTCGGGAGTAGGGATTTGGCTTCCACGTAGCTCCAATCTTCAGATGATTCAGCTCTTGACAATCCCCCCCACCCCCCGTGTGGACTGTTTAGCACTTTGGACGGATAGTTGGTTACGACCAACTTCTTCTAAAGCAACTTCCTGGAGCCTCTGGGATTTGACTGTGACGGAACCCGACTTTGATTGACCATTTAGGGCAATACCAAGGGACGCTAAGTTTTTGTCAGGGGCTGCCGAGAGGGAAGGGAACTGGACGAGAATCTTGTAGAGGAACAAGTCAGACTAATTATAACATGATTGTGACGATAGCGCGGTCACACTTACTCGCTAGAATGCGCTGAATGTTCGCATTTTCGCAAAGAAGTTTGCTTATCGTCTTAATGACATACATTGTTGTGAAAGTGGTGAAGGCAGAATCTGTAGTCTAGAACAGCAAGCTGGCCAGATGCCAGCGGTACTTATTCTTCCCAGTCCGTCTTTTCCTTTCGCGGGGACTAAGGCCATCCGAGAACTTCGTTGCTGTTCCAAGATTTAGCCCGTTTTCCTTATTTGGCCAATTTTATTCGGCCCATACAAACGGTTTCACCCCTTAGTTTCATTGATGGGATTTCCAAACGCACCCAATCTCAATCATTGTTGATTCTTTGTACTCATTTTTTACTTTCTTCGGTCTCACTTTTTTTGCTCTTGCTTAGCATTGTTGGTCTTCGGTGCGGAATGGGAATTCAGTTATAAAAATATATTTGGTTTTTGTCTACTCCTTGATTTATGTCTAATTTACATTTAGGAAAAAAAAAATTTAATGTAGGCTATTCGAAAATTCTATTCCATGCCAGTAATCTGTTGCTGCTGTAGGCAGGAATACGAGCTTCTTTATAACGTTCTTGGAATCTGAAACATACAAATTCCAAACATCTCCTCCAAAAGTCTTCCTCTGTAGACTACTACTAACATACATTACACGTTTATTTTCTAAGCAGCCCGAGTCTCCCCTATATAAAGGACCATAATTAAATTTTATTTGATTATGTAATCTTCTGGACAGTGAGCGTGCTCTCTGGTGTGAAGTGATAATGTTATTATGAATTTTTTAATATGAGAAATTAAAGAACTTGAGATCGGAAATCTGAACAGTTCGCAGATTGAATGATTATCTTTGAAGGCCTACGGTCGATCTTTAAATGCCGTGTGGAGGATCCTATTCAAGTGCTATCGTACTTATTATCATGAAACGAATATAAGTTTTGAAGCAAAACTGACCATTCATTACGAAAGAAATAGAAAACCGTGATTTTCGGTTTTTTGGGGGATCCCAAAACGTAAGTGGAGGGATAACTATGACATCGCAAAAGTTGTCTGTCTGTCTGTCCGTCTGTCCGCATGATAACTCTCGAGGGGATTGAGATATTTTGATGAAACTTGGTGAGAGGATCCTTTGGGTTAAAGTACAGGTCAAGTTCGAAGATGGGCTCTTTAGCCCTATATTTGAGGGTGGGGGAGGGGTTTCAAATTAACGGACAAACAAAATATTTTTAAACAGCTAATGTGCTAGTCGATTATGGGGTTAGAAGACATGCTGAGTAGGATTGTGAAAACCATTTTCTTGTCGGACAAGTAGTTCGTCCGGAATCCGGCAAAAACTGGAAAATTGGTTAAAAGTAAAAGTTTCATTTGAAGTTGATTAAATGTTCGATTGAAGGGTCAGAAGACATGCTGAACACGATGGTAAAAACCATTTTCTCACCGGACAACTAGTTCGCCAGGAATCCGGCCAAAACCGGAAAGTTTGTTAAAAGCGAAAGGTTCATCTGAAGTTGATTAGATGACAGGTTTAGGGGTAAGAATAGACGCTGAGTCTGTATATGACAATAATTTTTTACCCCGGACAAATAATTAGTCCGGAATCCGTTCTTAACCGGAATTTGTTTTTACGTCAAAGTTTTATTTAAAGTTGATTAGATGTTTTTTTATAGGAATAAAGAGATCCGTTTTGACTCGTTTCTGAATTTTCTTCTTCTTTTTTTGCTGGACTAGTCGTTCGCTCGGAATTCGGGCGAAACCGGAAATTTGGCAGAAGTAAAGCAGGAAGGTTAGGTCAGTATCGTCAAAATAGATATGGCTTATAGAAGTACATCTGAACTTGGTTTCCTCTGATGATTAGCCTGGCGACGACTGGATCCGGCAAAGACAAAACCCAATTGTCTTAGTCAAATATTAGATTTTTGGGATCCCATCGAAACCTTTGGTCTTGTTTTTCTTGATCAGCTAGTTATCCCTCTAAGATGATGTGCGAGGGATAAATATAATTTCGGATATTTTTCCCTCGCACATCATCTTAGAGGGATAACTAGCTGATCAAGAAAAAACCCCGAAAATCACTGTTTTCCATTTCTTTTATGAAACGAATCTGCTGTGGATAATTATGAAAATAGCTAAATGGTCGCGATATTCCCTGACTAGATCAGTTCTGCCTTACATGTTCTGCTTGTGACCTTGCAAAACGTGGCTTTGTTCTAGGAAGGAATTGGCGACGTCCGAATATTTCAAGGGGGGCTTCACCTGAAAGGGGATGCAGCATTTATGGACGGTTTGCGAACTTCCCGACTGGCATCACCACGAGGCCGGTCAATCAGCTTAGAATCAGCACAGAACTTCACAGTCTCCACGAGAGATTCCTCGGGTGTCGTCACGAACAAATTGTCGCTAGGTAAGTGCCTAAACTGTAAAAAGTCTCTCCATTATCGGACTTTAGTATAGTTGTGCGTCACCGATTTTGGACATTTTTGTTCCTAATCCGGAGAATTAAAATCCGAATTCGGAGGGTAATAATCCGATGCAAGATAAAAATGCTAGGATGTAAAATACTGCAGTTATTTTTCATTCTAGCGTTTTAATCCTGCATCACATTATGACTCTCCGAATTCATATTTTAATTATCCGAATCAGGAACAAAAATGTCGGAAATCGGTGACACACAACTAGTAAAGTCCGATAAAGGAGAGACTTTTTACAGTGTAGATCCATTCCGCTCTTTTCCAGTTCAGCGCTCCTAGCGGATTGGAGTACGATTGCACTGTCAGAAGTTTCATAACAGAAAACACAAGGATGCGTGGTTTCAACAGATAACACTTGGGATGTAATCTGTTCTCGCGACAAACCTTATGCATGAAATCTTACGCATAACAGCAATGTCAGAAGTTTCATAACAGATAACACAAGGATGTGCGGTTTCAACAGATAATGCGTAACAGATAGCACTTCGGATGTTATCTACTGTGTTTGAAAACGTTATGCGTGAAATGTTATGGATAACAGGAAGAGCCAAAAAAGCATCTACTAACTTTATTCCTTATCGTCATGATGTCGGAAAACTCAGCAGATACTTTTTGGCGGTTTTTCGGTTCTTCCTGATTTTAACGCTTATTATGCATAACATTTTGAAACACAACCATTTGAAACACACAACCAACCAGATAATGCGTAACGTTTTGTTACGTATTATATGTTGAAACCGCGTATCCTCGTGTTATCTGTTATGAAATTTCTGAGAGTGAGGCATTGCCAGTTAGAGCTGTAAAAACGCCAAAAAAAGCATCTGATGAATTTTCCAGTATCATGACGGCAAACAAAAAAGTAAGCAGATGCTTTTTGGGCGGTTTTTCAGATCTTCCTGACAATGCTTGTTATGTATAACATATTATGCATAACGTTTGTCGCGACAATAGATTACATTGCAAGTGTTGTCTGATGAAACCGCGCATCCTTGTGTTATCTGTTATGAAACTTATGACAGTGGTCGAACCGCTATACTCCTAGGTGACGCGTGCAACTTATCGCCAAAGAAAACTTAAGAACTTACGTTATTCGAGCTCCGCGCTCCAAGTGGACTAGTTTCTGTTGATCCCCCCTTTTTCTCATCTTCAAAACCAGTGTAGAGATAGTAAAAAGTCGGACCCGTAAGGTAGTGGGTAACTTTCACTTGCATTCACCTGGACGAATTTAGCGTCACTAGCGAAAAAATCCTCGCCGCGCCATTCAACTCCAAGAGCGTGTTCTATCCTTTTGAACCTCGTGAAAAGTTAATACGCTTACCATTCCAACCTTATCAAAATAGTCACTATATTTGCTTACCACGCTCCTGAACGTAGCTAGCGTGCGACTACGATAGCGTGGTCATAGGAAGTGCTACGATCTCTGTGACGTGATTGGCCCGATGAGCCGACGGTACGACATTTTGACGAAAATATAAAAATGTTTTCCAGTCTTGACACCAAGAAGCCTGGATTCGTGACGTATGCGTACTAACTACGGTAAGTAGAGTGGAACACGCTCCAAGTCGATTTTTTTCACGTCACGGAAAAGTTTCGCGGTCTGTTGGCACCAAGCTTTGGCCCGCACGTATTCCCCTTGAAAGACCAAGGACCGTCTGTAAAATTTTAAGCAGCGATACCTCGGTTACATCAAACATGTACATGCTAGATAAACTTGGTGGCTAAAATGTTCGACAACAAATTAAATTTTAAGTCTTTGTTCGTTGCAAAGTTTGCTCCGTTCCTCCCCCATAGAAACAAATTAGGTAATGCCGTAATTAAGTGTCTGTAAATTGGTTCGATTGGAGTTCGTCGTGGGACAGACAAGTCTGTACTTTAATCCGAAGTAGCTCGAGTTCTTTCCCGTGCATCATCTTTATGTTTTCAGCCGTCGTTGTTACCGAACATAGTTTGAATGTTATGGTGGTCAAACTTATCTTAAAGAACACCTCGCTCTGCATTTTCTGCTCAGATGCTCTGAGATAATTGACCACTTTACAACTAATGCACATGGCTTCAGCTGTTTTTAGCCTCTTTCCATGCACCTTGCCTTGGATGACAGTCTTGGCAAATTCTGCATAACCGGTCTTCGGACGGAAACAACTCCGTCGGAAACAATGATCGGGCGTCTGATACTTCGCGTTAAGAGAATAAATCGTGGCAAGCGTGATAATCAGTGTAGTGCTAATAGGGGAGATAGGATGCACTTATGAAGTGGAGAATCTCGGGGACGATGGATGGGAATACTACTGAAGTAGAATGAATTACTATCATAAGTACAACGTGTCCTTCAAAAGGTACGTGTAAACAGTGGCGACATTGACATTGACTAGGGATTAGCTGATTCATTTCGCTATTTTTTCGAAGTACAAACTAATTACCATAAAACGAACTTATAAGGTCACTCCGTTCTTGAAAACACGATTATATAGTTATTGATCTGTTTGGGTCAGAAGTTCGGCTTCCAAGATGTCATTCGTTCACTAGAGAAAACGTCAGCGTCTCTACTATATACATCTCGTCAACCTGGTCATCGAGTACATGATGTTTTTCATGAATTGTTCAGGCCCAGTTAGAAATTATGTCTAAATTTTGTGTGTTTATACTGTTATTTATCTTGTGTTGTTTTTCGTTGTTCTCTTTACTCCGCTTCCACCTTGTGTATTTGGCGGGTTACAAATAAAATATATACTTTGCCTCTGTTCAACTTTATATTTTCCTAAATTAGAAAAGGATGAAACATAGTACAATTACTTTCGTATAAAGCCTCACAGTCGGCCATCCTGTTAAGTGCAACTGATACGGCCATAATATTGTTCAAGATTTGGAAAATGACCATAATGATTTAATGATATAGTCAGTGTCGGATTACCAAATAATAATAATAATAATAATAATTTATTGGAAAAAGCCTAATACGGCCATACAACAGACTTGTGAAGCGCCAACAACGATTTATACCACTAAAATGAAAACACAAACTATTTTCTTCTTTCCATTGCATTCAAAACGAAAAAAACATGTTATTTGTTGACTTTAAGATAACAGGGAAGAGAACACCACCAAACATCCCAACTACACCCAATGAAGGAAGCTCTTGGCAGTTGGCACTGTCCTAGAAGGTGTTCAATGGTATCTTGCCGGGTGCAACAAAGTGGGCAATTGTAATTCTCCTCATCAACCTGTTTTCTCCTATCAAAAACTTTCTTTCTGTACCGTAACGAAAGATAGTTAGTCCGGAGTTGGAACCATACCCTAAGTACCTGAGCCGACAGTCCTAATTTAAAATAATACTTAATCCAAATGTATTTTTTGCAAAGTAGGCACCAACCTATGTGTTCCACTCTTTTTAGGGTTCTCATGACAACAGATCAAAGTAGAATCAATTTAAAGTTGTGTTTGTTAATTAAAATCCTCCTTTGTAGTAACATCATTAAATTGTAAATGTGTAGGTATGTGTAATACAACTGGTAGTACAAATCTGGCACTGGATATGGTAGCATGAACATGCACACTGTTTCCTGACAGAAGACAGATTTGTAGTTTTGTCTGTGTTTTATTTGTTTTATTTTATATACCCGCTTTTGAGAAAAGGCAGGTCACAAATAAACTACTGATTTGGTAGAAACATTACTCGTTTTTTGGATGCATTGCGAACGAAAAGCTTAATCTCGGGAACGGATCAGAGTGTCTGAGAAATTACTTCATATTCGCTCCTCTTTGTTTGTTAATTACCTAGTAAAGTTTGTCTCCAGGAAACTGTGGCACCGAGATGTTTCTCTTGGCAGGCCCCACACGTATTTCCTTCCAAACTTTTCATAGAATTTCCTGCCGAGCATATTTTCTTCTTTGTTTACGCTTTTGCTGTTTGATGGCACCGCACTTCAGAGCTTTGGACGTTTTTCAGGTGATGACAAATTCGAAGTTACCGCCAGAGAGTTTAAAATCACAAACTCCCGAAGGGAAACTTTGTTCTCCGCAAACCGAAGGGAGGTCACCGTCGGAGCAGATTTGCTACGGGTTACCGGTCAAGGCGGTGCGGTCTTTGATGGGTCGGTGCAAACACCGCTGCTGCGATCCAGCTCTAGCAGCGACCTCAGGTATTACTTTCCTCGTGCTTGTGGCAGTCAGGGTGTTTATTATATTGAGGATCACTTTTCCACCGTCGAAAACAGCAATAGGCACAATTATATGATAGAAATAAAGAAGAAAGAAAGAAATCGAAGCAGAATTTTTTTATTTTACTAAAAAAGAAATGACAAGCTTGAGCTTACGACTTTATTATAATATTAATACCGTTCTCTTTATTATTTTCATCCATCAAATCGCACAAGGTATGGATGGAGAAAGAAAAAAGACAGAAAAGGAGAAGAAAAACTATAACAAGTGGGGAAAAAATATACCACGACAAAATTAGCTATATACAAAGCTAGGAAACTTTGTTCGAAGGGAAGTCACCGTCGGAGCAGATTTACTGCGGGTCACCGGCCAAGGCGGTGCGGTGTTTGATGGGTCGGTGCAAACTCCGCCTTACTTTGTAATTACATATGAGTTGTAAGCTGAAATATAAGTAGTAAACAGCGTGCAAGCTGTAGAGGTACCTCATACGCTTCTCTTTTTCTTTTTCTGTTTGTCTGGACTCCGTTGTAACTCCATGTGAATTTTCGGGTTAGTTGGAAGTAATTAATTCCTTCCTTACTTAAAATATTATATTTTTATCTACAGAGATATCTGCATTTGCTCTTGACTTCGTACCCGATAAGTTGCTGTCGCTGCCTGTTTAGCTACTGGGCAAACAGGTTGCCATTGCTGGTGCTTTCTGAGGATGTTGTTTAGATAAAGTGTAAATCCGAGTCTTTTTTAGGTCACATTGATGATGATGATGACGAAATTTTATTTAAGCACTTAAGAAGAGGAAAATAGTGCAGTATAGACGTATAAAAGGAAAAAATACACTGAGCTTTCAATAATTTAGTAAATATACGAGATAAAAAAATAAAAAAAAAATAAAAATAAAACATAAACATTGTTCTATCCTAACAGCAAGTTTTCAAGCTCTTGGTTGTTTATTTTCGCGGAAAAAGAGGATACCAATTCAGACGTCGTCTGAACGCACTGTAAGGCTTGACATTATTTTTCTCCAGCTAGCAAATCCATTTACGCAAAGTGCCAACGATTCCTACTGTCAGTTTTTGTTCATTTCCTTTGTAATTGTTGGGTTTCCCAACTGGAATGCGTATCATGTTATTTACTAATCTTGTATGGTTTCGTAATTCGACTCTTTTCTAGACTAGAATCCTTGACGCGTACGATTCAAGTTCAAGCCTCTCAGGGGGTCCATCTAGAGTCAAGAGCGGGAGACATCGGCGCCGTTTCCTGGCAAGATATGAAACTCGTGTCGACAGGTGGCTCTGTAAGTGTTGCCCAAATACTCTATATGACTAAGTCCAAAACACGCCAGTGATCCTCAGGAAGAAGGAGTAAACGTTTCCGTAACGACTCAAACTCAACAACTCAAACCCTGTGTCAACCAATCATCACGGCGATCTTTGGGAGCAGCTGTGATACCGCTTCCAGCTCATCCGCTAGGTACCCGGCGATTTTGCATCGGCAAGAAGAGTTATTCATCAAGAGTATTAGTTTCTTACGAATGGGAGCGGTGGGGGAACGCCCCCGAAATGTCACAGGCCAGTCAGTAAAAAGCTGAGTCGGAAAAAGAAAGAAGATGAAAATACTGACATGGCATCTATCGAAACCTCGTTCATAAATGCAGCGGTGATCATTTATAAATTAACTGTTGATGAAACACAACAGTTGGTAAAATTGACCAGTCATTGATATTCTACGGTGCAGAACGGATAAGTCGGCTACATTTCTATAAAAATAAATAAAGCTAGAGCGAAATATAGCTCTAATAAAATGTAGCTGACTTATCCGTTTTGCACCGTCAAATACAATGACCAGTCAGTCGGTAAAATACATTGGCACCATCCACAAACATTTTGGCTTTGACCTCTGTTTGCAGTGGCAGGAACTTGTAATACTTTAGAACGCCGGTCTCTCCCTATCGCAATGCGTTCTTGCTCTGATGAAATTTTTCACAAATGAGCACTATCATTTCACCCGGAACTTCTGTATTCTCTCGCTATGCTTCTACTTGTCTTTATAAAAAAATTGGATCGGTAGACACGAAGAGACTTGTCGGTAGAAAAATCGATGAAAATTCAACTGAAACTTTTTCAACGGACCCAAAACGTTAGTGACCGGAGTTGCGTTTTATTTGAAGTTCATAGTACAGCGGGAGCGGACAGCGAACTGTAAGTTGGCGTTTTATTCCTGGCGGACTACGTCAGAAGGTACGCTGAACTGTTCCCTGCCTCACCCAGCGTACAAAACTAGCGGGTCCGCTGGCACTCAGCGGGCGGGCCGCTGGCAAATAAAACGACTTCGGGCACCCTGCGCCTTCCCAGCGTACGGCCCGCTGGCGACTAAAACGACAACGAACAGTCCGCTGTACTATGAACTTCAAATAAAACGCAACTCGTATAC
This sequence comes from Branchinecta sandiegonensis, assembly GCA_030848855.1. Taxonomy (NCBI): domain Eukaryota; kingdom Metazoa; phylum Arthropoda; class Branchiopoda; order Anostraca; family Branchinectidae; genus Branchinecta; species Branchinecta sandiegonensis. The sequence continues at coordinate 21,532,074 of JAUPMV010000006.1, read as the reverse complement.
CTATGACTTCGTAAAGCTTTTCCGCCTGTTTGTAGAACGATAACTCTCGAAAGGGTTGAGATACGTTGATCAAATTTGGTATGAGAATCCTTTGGTTCAAAATATGATCAAGTTCGTCAATGGGTCTTAGCCTATGCGTACATTTGTTTAGGGGCGGAGGCTCCGAATCAAGGGGTGATCTAAAAAAAAAGCGAATAGGATAATGTGAAAATGACCGAAAGCACCGACGGAAAATCGACCGGGAACCAGATGTGGACACTAAAGTTGGCAAGCCACTCCTTGCTTGTAATCGATTAGATACTAACTGGAAATCGACCATGCATAGCCGAGACTGATTGATATTCCAATCCATATATTCTTTACCTAAATAGACACCACCTAGCGAGTTCGTTCCTTACGAAATTTCCAGGTTACATCAGATTCTGCTGGTACCCCCCCCCCCCCTATATTTCAGAATCTTCTTCCTTGGTGATATTTTTGCCGATGAATAGGTTCCAACTGGCAAAATCCGAAGCAATGATTTACATTGAGGTATATTCGAAAACTACTTTAAATTTACCCCAAAAAGAGCACTTGGATTTCCGTGTAGTAAACCTGGATTGGTTCCCAAAATTGATCTTTGCCCCCCCCCCCCCCCAAGGTTTCCTGAAATTGCGCCGTTGATCGTACCATTTACCCGGCACTAGAATAAAGCAGACAGATGCACTCAGTATTATTATTCCTATTTCGACAAGAACAGTTTGGCTAACACATTTATTATATAGAACTCAAGAATTTGGATCCTACGGGAGTTTTTTGGGGCCATAAATCGATACCGCTTTGAGCGTGAACACATGTCATCAATCACGTCAAGATTCGGTAGTTAAGATAGTGTATACGAGGAAAGTTCATTTTTAAATAGGTATTAGGAACCGTGACAGGGCCTTGCTACGCTCGGCTAATTTTAAATTTCTTACAAATAAGTGTTTATAAAACGTATTTACTTAAAGCACAAGTGGCCGTGGGTACAGATAATTTTCCAACATTCTTCAGTACGTGACGTTCAAAACTGCGCGGCGTTTTGCCAAAAAAAAAAAAAAACTGGTTCTGTCTGTTTTAAGCCGCACTCGGTTCTTTGGCTTTGGTGAGAAGCACGACAAAACTGCATAACTGGTCGTTCTCGCCAACCACACAGAAGATGTTTGTGTACAATTATTTCATAAAAGGGTAGCAACTTTTAGTCTGGAAGTCTTATGTAGCGTTTACACGGACAAGAAATCCCGTCGAGTAGAAAGGAATTACGGCCGACTCGAAAGGATTGCGTTCGTGAAGACGACTAGAAAAAAAAAGTCTAGCGGGACGAGGATCCTTTCATGATGAAAGGAACTCTGGTCTACTTGAACGGAATCTCGTCGCCGGTGCTGGTAAAAAGACTAAAAACAAGTCTAGCTAGCTTTATAGAGCAGCAGCCATCAGTAATGATGTCATAAATGTTCTCAAAACAATTTTTTCTTGGCTAATTAATTTATTTTTGTCAGATTTTCTGGTTTGAAGATTTTTTTTTTTCCTCTACGTGTAAACATATTCTTGTCACCAAGATCGGATTCTGTTTAATTTTCCTGTACTTGTAAACGCTGCATTAAACAAAAATTCTATCTTATATCTTTATACGATCTATTTTTTTGCAATGTTTTTATTCCAAATTAAAGGTAAAAAGAAATGCAGAGAAATATCTATTCATCTGGATGCGAGATGCTTTTCATTTAAACAGATCTTAGCTGTGAAGCGTTTGGACTATAATCTCATTTAACCTCACTCATGATCAAGATCTCATCTCAGGCGTCGGACAGAAACTTTGCGGGTCAACCATATTGTGGTGAAGAATTGTCCGTAACAATTTACTACGGACAAGTTCTTCACGTGTTCAGTCGTCCTTGGACCAACTATTGCCCCACACGACTCGAACGTTTCCTTCCCAAGGGACTTTCAGCTGCCATCTAGTGGCTAAAGTTTCTTTGCTTCATTTTGGAAGCTTGCAGTGTGTACCGGTAGGCTCCGTCGAGAAGCACTCGCTTTCCGACATTGGCCTATTTATAAAACCTCTATTCTCTAGGTCAGAATTGAGGCGCCAGTTATTCAGTTACAACAGCTGAAGACGGTCATTCCTACAACCAAGCCACTGTCCGCAGCACAGACCGGAGCCAGGTCGTACCAGGTGTACCAAGTCTGCATTTGTAGCAACGGAAAGCTGTTCATCGCAGCAGCAGATGCACAGTGTACAGCCGACGCATTTGTTTGCAGTTGACACTCCAGATGGAAGTTAGGACTGTGGCGAGTCGCAGTCACAGGCCAGTACTGCAATAACTGTGGCGTCTCGAGCAGATATGCAGGCATCTCGTCAAAGCGAATATTATCGAGCTTGAGGCGTCTCACTCGGTTCTGATTGATTCTGCTTAGCTTAGTTTTCTATTGCGATAATTCGCGTTTTGTTGTTGCGATATTAAATTTATCATTTCTATACCGTTCCTTTCAACGAGTCCAGCACTGGATATAATTCCTTCCCAAGTGTTGTAAAAAATTTCCTCCTTTTCAATTGAACTTTTTTGGTCAATTTTCGGCAATTTGCGAATAAAAGCCGCTATTTTCTAAAAAAACGCGTATCCCAACAAATCAAGCAGAGGGCTAGCGAGTTATTGAAATAATTAATTATAGAAATCAGAGCAAAGCAACACTAGAGAGTAGCTGCAAGACTTGGAAAAAGTGACACACTCGAATAGCAGCGACACTAGCACCACCAGCGATAGGTAACAAACCTAATGATACTCGATCGGTCGTTCACCAGCGCTGGCTCCAATAAGCCCATGTTCCGAAAACAGCGAAAAAAAGATACAACCTCCCCTGCTTCCTCGTGTTCACACCAGGTTTTAGCTTTACCGGAACTTTCTAAGCCCGCAAGTTTGTCTTGTTCTGAATGCAGCAAGCGTCGTGGCCAGTTCTTTGAATAAGGCCCATTTGCGATGCATGGACAAGGTCTTGGCACTACTCCCTAGTGCTATTTTGCTCTGATAGAAAATGCGGTTGCAATCTAAAAAATGTCAGCTTTCAGGTATGAAATTGATGATGGTGCTGAAGCGAGCCCCCGACCCAGAGTAAAATAACACTACGGTGTAGTGCCAAGACCCATGCTTTCCATGCATCGGAATTGGGCCTTACTCGTAGTGCCACCCACTACGCTCGCAACGTTTGAAGGCGAGACACATCGAAGAAACAGGGGAGGTTGTATCTATTTTTTGTTTGCAGTATTGGGAATTTGCAGTCATCTATCGCTGGCACACGACGGTTTGAGTTTGTGTACGGATAGCTATTGGCACAGTGCTATTGTCCAAGAAACCCTGTGGGTTTTTGAGGTCAATCAATTCACGATCCTCGTTTGGTCGAGGGTTCAATCCAGGTCAAAATAGTTTGCTCAACCGCGTGCATGGTACAGAAAGACTGACTGGAATTCCGGGTAGAAAGGGAAATTCTGTGAAGACGGGAGTCCAATAACTCAGGTGCTTCAAGTCATAGCCTATCAACGGAAACAGAAGACCGGTGTTCATACCCTGTCAGCAGTAGCTTAAAGATTCAGGAACTGGAACTGATTGGGCAGTTGGGGAATACAAGTGATCGAGTAACCCAAGCGCTAAATTCCCATACCGGAACTTATTTCTAAATTCCAAGGACATGTTAGGAGAGTTCGCATGCTTTTTCGATTTTGGATGAGTGAGCCGGCGCAGCGGTAACGCAAGGACTCTGGCACATGTCGATATCTCACGGCTTTATGTCATTTGCCATCCACAGTCCTGCGAACGAATGGTATAACCCTTGCGTGGTACGTCTGTGTGGCTTCGTAAGAGTAATAGTTGCGTTTTGCAGATACCATGGTATCTGTTACCACGGTAACTGGATCTGCAATTAGTCGCTTTTGCAGTAACCGTGTTATCTGATATACGGTTGCTCTGCAAAAACGACAATTGCCGAAATTACGCTTTTCGAAGTCATCCCAAACGAAAAACAGATATTCTACACGTCACTAAGTGCCAAACTTCTTTCCCACCAATTTGACTAAAATTGATAAAAGTGAGATGACTTTTCCAGATACCGCGATAACTGCAAAAACGCCTTTGGACCGTGGTATCAGATACCACGATAACTGCAAAAACGACTTTAGACGTGGTATCAGATACCATGGTATCTGCCAAAACACAACTAATGATTGACATCTCCGGCATCAAGGTGTGAGGCAGTGTTTTAGCATAGAAGGCTTCACAGGTGACTCAAACTCCATTTTCGAGGTTTCTTATGAAAGAGGAAGGGGAACCCTTGCCATTATCGGCCCGTCCTTCCGTAGCAGCTGGAAGCTTGTCATGCCTTTGTTTTATTTCGTAACTTTCGCAACGAATTGTCAATGGTGGTGGTAATCGTGCACAGGGGTCATCCAAACCCCAGCCAGACATCCGGACATCAACTTGGGCGGTACCAAGGTCATGTTTCATATAGTAGTAGTAGTAGAATAGTTTTATTAACAAAACAATCGAGGATCTCATAAATAGCACAGCAAAATCACTGCGTGTGAGGATGTGCTATTAAACAACACAACAAAAGCAAGAAGGTAGGATGTGTTATTTTTAGGCCTAGCCTCCGCGGGGAGGGGGGGGGGGCTAGAGGGGGGTACCCGACATTTTACGAAAGTGCGTCGCTTCGAGGGAAACTTTTGTGTCCAAATCGCCTCTGAGCAAGGTGGGGGAGCAGGAGGGACAGTCCCGGAAATTGTGTGACTCTCGTAGGACCGACTGGACCAACGGAGTGATAATAATGAAACTTTTAACGTACAATGGTCATGGGCACTAGGTGTACCATTTAAGGTCATGGCCGGATAAAACCTCAGTGGATGGGAGGGGGGCTCCGGAAGTTTTTCTGATTCGAATGAGACTTAATGGGTGGTAGAAGCAAATGCCCCAGAGGTGACATGTATGTGTTCGTGCCAATTCCTTTTCGAGAGATACGGCCTCCGTCTAGAGAAGCAGGCCACTTTCCGAAGGATGACTTATCGTCGATAGCCACAGAAGAGCAAGCACGATATCTTGTATTAAAATAGGTAGTTATAAATATTCAGTTTTTAAATAAGGTTGTCAGTATATCCAAGTTTAAATCAGATCTCGATGGGTGAGTTGGAGGCGGACCCGAGATTTTCCGACAGAGTAATAGGCTACTCTACTGACAAATATGCTTCCGAATAGGATCCAACCTCGGTTGGGAGGTGGTGGAGGCCACGTGCTATTTTCCGGATCCCGCGATAGGATGGTTGCAGGGGAGAACGTGATGAGCCAGAGATGCCTCAAAACATTATCTGGCAACTGTGAAGGAGTTCAAGGGGGTCTAGGAAAAGTCATCGAATCTTGGCAATTTAGCTGATATACAGGCGAACTATCCTTGCAAGTGCCACATGAGCTTAAAGGTCTTGCTTTGCTTTGTTTTGCCTTCTCGTCTTGCACCAAAGAAGGATCAATAGGGAGAGGTGGGGCTCGGAAGTCTGTTGAACTATCGTCCAAGAATCTTTGAAATCACGGTCAACGCTGGCCGTTATAGCTGTTACCAACATGTGGAAACTTATCATTACATTTTTCCAGAATCAGCTCCTTCCCCCAAGATGTACTTGTTCTTCTTCATGTGCGGAAACATGCGGACTATTCACAGCGCTTAGAACACTGTTTGTTCAGTTTTATATCAGGTGTGTGGCCCAGAATGGATTTCCCTCTTATCCCCTACCGCGAAAGGAAATCCATGTTCGTTTCCTACTCCTTTCCCTGATTTAAATAATGCCGTTTTCCATTATCCTATTGTATCCGTTTTGCATTTGTCTGTCTGATATTACTTTTATCCATGGGATCTTCGCTGATGCTGGTTCCAGGTGAGAAATGGACAGAATTAGCGGGGGAGGAGGACGGATTGAAGGGAGGAGAGTGGACCCCCCTGTTAGGTACAAAGGCCGGACATATTTCAGTTTCAGGTGCAGTTTGAAACTGGTTAGCACCAGCGAAGGTTGCCACGTTGAGGATGATCAAGTCGTGCGCCAGGATAGTTACTTTTCAGTGTATCCTGCTATCCTTTATTGCACTGTGCTCCGGATTTGCACTGTAAGTATAAATCGAAGTGTTTCCAGTATGAGTGCGCAGAGATTCGGATGGTTGAAGAACGAAGAACTCATGTTGCTGCAAAGACATAAGCTATGTCTGTCAGAGTGTGGGTGTGGTCGATTTGTGGGCAGGTTAAGACAGAGGTTTGCCGTTATCTCTAAAGCAGTAGTCGCAGTGTAGGCCTATGCAGTTTACATTCCAATATTCTAAAGTACATACCTCCTTCAAAACCACGAAGGTTTTCAAAAGATTACGAACCTTCATCGGCTCCCACGTTTTTGAGAGATACTGTAAAACCTACATCATCGGTATTTCTGACCAATGAGCTCTTCGGAGACATTAAGCGGGAGTATGGCCATCCTAAAAGAGAGCCAATCAGGAGAAATGCGAAATCAGCGTAGTTTCGTTAGGGTGGACAAAAAAGTTCACGATCTCGGTAACGAGAAGGGATGACACGGTTTAGAACGAAAATGAATCAGTAAGAACCTACATATACGACGGGTCCTTTAAGGGCTTCCTTTTTTTAATTTGGGAAGAAGACCCGGCTACACGCTTAGCAACGAGTCTGTTCTAGTCCTCGTACATTTCCGTCTGGCCTCCGACGACCTGGTCGTGAGCAAAACCATGGAACCACAACCAATGAACGAGACCTGCTGCTGAAACTTGCGAAAGCTTACCTCCATGAGCAAAAGAACGACCCTGGTCCTGTGGGTGATGAAGAAAGCTACATAAAGCGGTAAGATTGATACGAATCCTGAATTCGCGTTGACGAATTTTATTTGTGCGGTTTCTTGTTGCTCCCTTCCTTGCCACTTACGCGTTTGGTTTCCAACGGCATTCTGTAATGTAGCGTTTACACGGACAAGAAATCACGTCGAGTAGAAAGAAAGGAATTCCGGTCGACTTGAAAGGATTCCTTTCGTGAAAACGACTAGAAAAAAAGTCTAGCGGGACGAGAATCCTTTCATGATGAAAGGAATTCCAGTCTACTTGAAGGAATCTCGTCGGCGGCGCTGGTAAAAAGACTAAAAAAAGTCTAGCTAGCTTTTGAAAGCAGCAGTCATCAGTGGGATCGACTAAAACCAGGAAGGGAAGGGAACGCGAGAAAAGCAGAAAGGCATACTAAAACCAGGAAGGCTTTTGAAAGAATTCGCAGCACTGTTTAGTATTATCTCAAAGAAGACTATAGTTTAAAATTTCCAATTTCCTTCCTCGTTTTAGTAATTCCAAGGTACTAAAACGAGGAAGGAAATGGTGGACTTGAAATATCTTAGTTGCCGACCCCTCGCTGGCCTCGGAGGATTTTAGTCGCTTACCGTAATAGAGGAAGGGAACGGTGCTGCGAATTCTGGTGACAGCCTTCCTGGTTTTAGGATGCCCTTCCTCGTTTTAGTATGCCCTTCCTGGTTAGTCGCCTACCGTCGAAACGAGAAATGAAAGGGTGAATTACAATTTTTGTAGTTGCCGACCCCTCACTGAACTTAATGCCTACCCATGTCAGGGTACTAAAACGAGAAAGAGGTGGTGAACTTTGAATATGAAACGTTGCCGACCCCTCAGATAATACTAAATAGAGGAAGGGAACAGTGCTGCAAATTCTTGCAAAAGCCTTCCTGGTTTTAGGATGCCCTTCCTCGTTTTAGTATGCCCTTCCTGGTTTTAGTATGCCTTCCTGCTTTTGTCGCGTCCCCTTCCCTTCCTGGTTTTTCGATCCCGTCATCAGTACTGGTGACTGTCAAAACATCAAAACATTTTTTGTTGGCTGGTGAATTTATTTTTGTCAGATTTTCTCGTTCGGAAATTTTTTTTTTCCCTCTGCGTGTGAACCGTATTCTGTTCAAGTTTTCCTGTACTTGTAAGTGCTGCATAAATGCTTCGTTAAGCTAAGAAAATTAAACATTCCTTCAGGCCAAGCTGACTGCGGACAGTGCGAAACGGATACGTCAGCTGAATTTGTTTAAAGGTATGGCCCTTCTTGGGAAGGATGCTCATCAGGCGCAAAACGCTCAAGCTGGAAAATGAACTTGTGGGAAAACAACTGAACATTCTAGGACCCTTGCCAAGTAGGGCCGAAATATAGCTCTAATAAGTTTCAGCTGACATGTCCGTTTTGCACTGTCAAACTAAAGAAAATTATGTGGACTTATCCAACTGTCAATAAATTTTCCAGGATTTCTCCGTGGAACTTCGAACTTGGTTTCTAGAGTTTTCAGTAAATGTTTGGGTATGCTGATAAGTTTCTCGGTTCTGTTTTTGAACCTGTTAATCAACAATTACTTTTTCGAACAGGTATGTAATGCATATCCTCCTATGACCCACGGTCAGTTATATTACGATAATCTTCACCCAGAAAGTTAGCGGTAGACATGAGAGGATGATGTAAGTCATATCAGCCTCCGGAGAGGATGTTATAAATCATATCAGCCTCCGGAGAGGATGTTATAAGTCTTATCAGCCTCTGGAGAGGATGTTATAAGTCATATCAGCCTCCAGAGATGATCTCTGTTCGATAAAGTATAACAGTTAACAAACCTCCATCTCAACTGACATCGGAATAACAACCTCGATGGCCATTTAAAAATATCAACCTCGCCTTCGGCTCGGATAGGTTATTTTCAATGACCATCTCGGTGTTATTTTCCGATATCAACCTCGATGTCTGAAGTTAACCTTTATTATCAGTTACTGGGCAGAGTTCGGAAATCCGGAAAGACTCCAATAAAAAACACTTTAATTGAGAGTAACAGCCTAGCAGAAGTCTTAGTCCTAATTCAAACCTTTAGCTCGAACTGACGCTTTCTTCATTCCTTAGGAAGCGAACCTGTCTTTTAAATGCAGGCCTGTCACACTCCTGCGACTATAAAGAGCTTCTAGGAACACTAGGCGATGTTGACCACTGGAATTCGGAAGAAAGTCCAGGTCGCCGAAAGCGATCTGTTGAGCGTTCGAACAATAACGAAGACACTTCTGATGGTTCTGCTTTTCCAAGTCTACCAATGATGGAGATCACTAGCTCGGGCGATGCGGAGGTGTACAAGTAAGGGACACATGGTACATGAATTCCTCTATCTTGTTTGTATATTGTTAGGAGTAACAAGGCCCCATGATTTTGTAATGGCACTTGCAGCCCTTGGCTCAATTACCCTATACAGGTCGCTTTTCAATCGGTTTGTCGGCCTGCCCGCCCTGAAGGGCTGGAACGATGGCACTTGTCCGGTTTACGGACTACCATATTTACTTGCAAATTATCACTTCGCGGCTCCGACGATCTAGCGGAGAGTAGATGGAGTGTGTTTTAATGTTGTCTCGAGTGTGTAACTTGCATCTGAGTGAACCGAGTCCATCCTCTGCTCAAGGCTCTAATTCTTTTTTTTAAGCAAAATTGAAAAACTAAAAGAACTTGAAACTTGAATCCGGAATCTTGCGGCGTGAATAACTTAGTAGTTATCCGATTTGGTTGAAACTTGATAGTTGACAAGATCACCTACGTTCCAGACGTTCTGTTCAAGGTCCAGAATGCATTCGGCAACTGTGGGGGGAGTTCGAGGGGGTCCCAAAAATCTTTGAAACGCTTGGGGATGAGAGGTTAGGACGAACTTTTTCTGCAGGACTATCACATGCTTCGGGTGAGCTGCTGGGTCATCTAAAGAGCCATCCAACCTTGACAGCGGGAAACCTTAGCTGATACTGCCATTGCAAATGCCACTTGAGCTTTCACATGAAATTAACGTCACTTACGACTTCGTGGAGGTGCTCCGTCCTGGTGCGCCGGGGCTAAAATCACCTCCAAGGCCTTTCACACTCCCAAGAGGCAATAGGACCTAAAAAAATATAAACAAAAGAACAATGTGAAGAACCGCTACAGTGATATACCCACGCAATTGCGTGCGATGGACTGCGATGCCTTTAAAGCACACCTCGCACTACTTACTGCTTATGATCCAGTATTTGTAAAACTATCTGAATAATGCAAAACTAGGCTCTGCTTTAACAACTTATCCGCTGCTTTGGCTATTTTAATCCTTTTCCAGGTCCATTGACTTCTGTCAAAAACTTGGAAAAATTTAAATAAACGGTTTTACGTATGAACAGCATGATACGCGAACAGTCATCGGGAATATGCGCATGGAAAATAATGAATTTGGCAAGTGCGAAGATTTAGTGAGTTGTCGGTATCGGGCTTAGAATGTAAACTATGAAATATGGGTCTCCGGGCTTCAGAATTAATGAATGCAGTTATGGAAGTAGGTGGCATTGGCATTATAGACATATTTTCAGCGTAGCAGCCAGTCCCTTTCCCTTTGTACCATTTCGATGTAGACATTTTGGGTGATTTTTCCACATCTTGTGATCACAGGCCGCCAGTCTAATACCATCCTCATCGATGAGATTCTGCACTATCAGAAGTTTTATAACAGATAACACAAGGATGCGCGGTTTCAACAGACAATGCGTAATAGATAACACTTCGGATGTTGTCTGTTGTGTTTCAAAATGTTATGTATAATAAGCGTTACCATCAGTAAGAGCCGAAAAAACACCAAAAAGAGCTGCTGAGTTTGCCGAAATCATGACGATACAGAATAAAGTCAGTGGATGCTTTTTTGGCTGTTTTTTTAGCTCTTCCTAGCAAAGCTTGTTTGTTATGCATAATGTTTTCAAACACAACAGATAAAATTCCAAGTGGTACCTGTTACACATTGTCTGTTGAAACCGCGCATCCTTGTGCTATCTGCTATGAAACTTCTGACACTGTGGCAAGACGCAACCCAGAAGATCAAGCACCAGCGTCGGTGTCGAAATTACGATTTTTCTATACTTAATTGTTGATACTGCCGAAGATCCTGGCAGGAATTTCATCCCCCGAGCGCCGAAGCATTTCAGAGCAGTGCAGGTTGGGTTGAAAGTGAGAATACACGACCAGGATTTCCCGCCGGATTTCCTGCATTTTCATCATCAAGTTGAAAAAATTTCAACTTTTTCCGGAAGTGATGATGGTGCCGAAGATCCGGGCAGGAATTCCGGTCCAGGAACTCCCGATCCTGATTGTGTGTTCGCACTAAGATGAAAGAGAGCTCCTGAGCTTCAAAGCTTGGGATTGTCATAAGCTCCTCGCTCGGATGTCATCAGCGTAGCGGCCTCTAATCGAATGATGCTAACAAAACTTCGTCTAAAATTTCTGTTCTAAAGAACTCCCAAGGGCTAGGAGAAAAGTCGGTGGGCTGGGCTTACGTGTTTTTGCACCAGTGGGGTTTCTCCTCACTAGTATTTTTCGTCAAACCCTTTTGACCCAATTTGCATCACGATTCAAGACTAGAATGAGCGGGGTGGATAAGCATGAGAAGTAGTCTACGCTCTGTTCTTGTTTTCAATAGTGTTGGGCGATTTTCGATATCGATAACGATATGTCGATGTATCGGACCAAATGTCGATATCGAATATCGAAACGAAAATATCGATATTGAAAACGATATTAGTTCATTTACAATTTTGTAAATAATTCAACATAAGCTACATTTATATGTCCGAAATTGGAGCAATGTGTTCTTCGTAATTAATTTTATTTAGTCGAAGTTTGAGTTATGCAAGAGGTTTTTTTGTGACAGTTTTGCTCTTGAATTTTTGTGAAACGAGACGTATACTATAGCTAAACATGGTACCCAAATATCGATATCGATACATCGATTATCGAAATTAAAATATCGATAATTAGTTTTCAAAAAGATCTAGTGCCTTGTGGGATCTCGCATTGACCTAGAAATGGTTCAATCGAATGCTATTGTACCAGTTTCTGACGCTATCAGTTGTCCGGCAAGTTACACCAGGTTTCAAATGCCATTGCTTGGCCGATGGACAGTGGCGTTTTCTGTGGCCATCATTACCTGCTTCATGGGATGATTCGAAGACCTATGATCCTTGGTAGTAGTCTCTGGACTGGGATGGTCCGAACTGCCGGGGATAGCTAATGGTGGGTTTACACACTGCGTAAAATCCGAGCGTATTTTATGCAAGTGTTTGAGCTTGAAAAGATTTCTAGCAATACGGACGTATATAGATACAAAACGGACCGCTTTCTCAAATACGTCCGTACTGCTATAGATCTTTTCAAGCCCAAATACGTGCGTAAAATACGCTCGGGTTTCAAATACGCTCGGATTTCAAATACGCTCGGATTTTACGCAGTGCGTAAATGCACCATAAGTGCACACACAATCCGGTAAGATTTTGCATGCGAAAATATGCTTACGGAATTCGCATCCGGCTGCGAAAGTCGGACTTTGTGGGCACGCAGCTTTAATCCAAAAATTTTTCTTCCTTGCTCAGTTTCGGGCACCTGAAAGAGCAGCATTTCTTTTATATATTCTTTGATACACATTAATTTTTCTTCTTTAGGATGACCAAGACGAGAAGCCAGCCATTCCCGATAGCATACTTAGAAAAGAACACGACATCTCTTTGAAAAACGTTGTATTGTTGTAATGGAATTGCAAAATTAAAGACTTCAGCTAACTTTTTTGCGTGTAAAGGCTGTATCCAAACCTAGGCCTATGAATCCCAATCGGGCGAAAGTAGGTCAGACGATCGGCAAGGGAGGGTGGGGGACAGGGTTTTTTAATTACTAGCCAAAAGGTAGAGTTTTTTTATGCTTTACAACGCTCTGGCAAAAGGAAATGCTTAGGTCATCAGGGAACTGAGAATACAGTAGGCTTAAGCAGAAACCGCATCCTTTAAGCCCGTCTTTTTAAGTTGACGGACGTTTACGCTATCGACAGAACAGCCAACATGGTCGGCAGGGCGGTTAACTCAGAGAATTAAAATCCAATCAATCAGAATTCTTAAAGGACCCCTCGCACTATTTACTACTCAACTTACAATATTTTAAAATATTCGAATTCTTTAAAACTAGGCTGTGCTTTCACAAATAACCCACGGTTTTCCCGTTGTCTTACAGCGAAAACAGGGGAAAAGTTTACATAACCGTTTTTCCTGACAACGTGATACACATCGAAGGTAGCAAAACACGGCAAGTGAGAAAATCAGCGTGGTTTTGTTAGAGGGGTTAGAATCTACCGTACGAAATTGCGGTACGTCTCCGGGTTTCGACATACATTGAGTGATTATGGAAGTAGGTTGCGTTAGTATTATAGGTAAGACAGGTCCTTTAACCAAAATAACGCGAGTGCAAATGGAAAGCCGCTATAGGAAAAATTGCCCTGTGAAGGAAGGGCATTTTTTAAGATGGAAGAGCATAATATGTTTTTGTTGAGAAGAAAAGATAATATGAAAGGTAGGGGGAGAGAGAGTGAGGGAGGGGAAGAGGTAGTAACAGATAGAAATATATTAGTGTTAATATTTGCATATAAATATATGTAGGATGTTATATTTGGCAGTGTCGTCCATTGAAGTGTGTTATTGTAGGTATACAGTTACAAAATGTGATAAAGCTATATATACATGTACAGTGCATTTTGAATAAAGGTTGTTTAAATAAAAAAAAAGCTTTAGGTTGTTATGGTTATGCTAAGGATTTGTGGTGGGAAAGTGGCAACTTATTTTTAGGAAAACCGATAAATTAACAAAATGCGTAAGAATTGAGCAAATGCCGAAGAGTCGGCCGCTTGCCACCACCGGCCAAAATCCTCTCCGCCGCCACCGAATTAAAATTCGGCACGGCTTCAGGGACTAGTTTCGGGGTTGAGTTGAATATTGTTATTTACGGTCCCCCATAAGTAAATGCTGAACAAACAAATAAATGACTTTTTGGGATCACAAAACGTAAATGTAGGGATATTAATGACATCGTAAAGTTGTTCGTCGGTCCGTCTGTCAGCACGATAACTTTCGAAGGGAATGAGATATTTTGACGGATCTCGGTGTGAGGATATTTCGGGTCAACGGACAGGTTGAATTCGTAGATGGGCTCTGTAGCCCTGCATTCAAGGGTGGGGGTTCAAAGGGTGAAACAAAAAATTGTAACAGCCTACGAGCTAGTCGATTTAGGGGTAAGAAGACATGCTGAAACCATATATAACATTTATTTTTTACCCAGACATTTAGTTCGCTAGGAATCCGGCTGAAACTGGAAAATTTGAAATAATTAAAAGTTTTATCCATTAGAGCTTCGCTGTAGTGGTAACGAGATATGCTGAATTCGTTTTTGAGCTTTAGTTTTTTGCCGGACCAGTAGCTCGCCCCGGAATCCTGCCAAAATCGGAAATTTGACAGGAGCATAGAGCAGGAAGTTTTGATCGATTTCGTCAAAGTATATTTGACGTATGAGGGTAAACACGTATGCTTAATCCATTTCTGAACTTGGATTTCTCAGGTGATTAGCCATTGGCCTTATTCTGTTTCAAAATTTTCATATTAAAAATGAGCAAAAAGTCTGACGAAGACCGGATATCGACAAGACCAAATTGTCTGGATCAAATATTATTTTTTTTTGATCCTATTGAAACCTTTGGCCTTGTTCACTTTATTTATCCTAATTGGGAAGCCCAAATTTAAATAGGGTGGTGGGTGGTGCCTTGACCTAGGCAGACGACTGTCAAATCTTCACCTTGGACCAGCCCTGGACCTGCCCTGGACTCTTGAGGGACCTCTTTTTGCAATGAAATGTTGTACTTGTATACTGTGATTTTAGCAGCAACTCTACTCTGTGCAAGTCTAAATAAGTCATTCGCTTTCGCGGGAGATTTGAATTGCTGTTACAGCCTGTGAAGTGGTTGGACTTTATTGATCAAAACTATTTGCTGTTACCTGTTGCAGACCTCTTAAGTCTTAGTCGGATTGCTGTTCAGCTGATAAATAATGATTGGCAAAGAAAACCATGATGAACACTCCCACTTTACTGCTCGCTCAAAAGTAGGCAAAACTTGTTTATCTTCTTAGTAGGTTCGAGTAGGTTAAACTCTGAGAGGTTAAGCTGGCATCAGATAAAGTGACAAAGAAAAAGTACTGTGATCACCTTAATGCCCTGGCCCCACTACGGACACCCCAGTTCGTAATTTGTTTTTAGACATTTTTAAGACGTTTAGGACGCTCTTCTCTCATTAGTTGCTCATAACAAATTGAAAAGGAAGATGGATTTTTCTATCCCCAGATTTTAAAGATTTTATGAACGGGTCGAAGAGGAACATGTTAAAACTGCTAAAAACCGGTCTTAAAAACATCAAAACCGATTTACAAAAAGGTGTGTCCTTATTGGGGCCCAGCATAAATTGCACTTCCAGCAAAATAAGTTGGGGTGATCCTCCTGTAGAGTCTCTCCCTGGTTGGCAGCTTGATTGTTAGATTGTTGTTGTCACATTGACTCACTGGCATCCCAGTTTTGCCGGCATTCAGCATTTTTCCAGTCTTCATCCACATCTTTTTGAAGCCATCCAGGGTTGCTGCGTCGATTTTTTTTTTCTGAAAAAAACATGCTGTTCAAGCTGTCTAGTACACTAAGCCCTTTTTTGATACCCATGCTCAAACAGGGTGGCATGCCTCCAGGGATGAGAAGGGTACTCTTAAGTATGTGTATCCCTTATGCCCCAGAGGTCCAGGATACAGCACTTTCTAATTCTAAATTACAAGAGGGGTATCCAACCTCAGACAAGTATTTCCTTCAGAATAATCTATCTGGCTTAAAAATGAACCAACAAATATGACAAACATATTAGATTGAAGCCAATTGAATGGTTTACATATTGGATAAATAAATTTATTCAAACAATGTTTACAACGGTACGTCAGCTATGATTCTTCATCAGCGATATTTTGGTACTTTTTGGCAAGGGTCCTCGTCAGGCTGTCAATCCTCTGGTTCAACTTCTGGGAAGGAAACAAACCTGTAATAAGATATTAATAAGATTATTACAGGTTTGTTTCCTTCCCCGAAGTTGAACCAGAGGATTGACAGCCTGACGAGGACCCTTGCCAAAAAGGGCCAAAATATCGCTGATGAAGAATCCTAGCTGACGTACCCGTTGTAAACATTGTTTGAATAAATGTTTCAAAGTCAGCTTCGGCTCAAAGAATATTTATGTACAAAGATAAATAAATATTGCTTCAGTAGCCTACTTCTAGTTAAGCATATTTTTCTTTTCAAACAAGATCCCTTCATTCTAATCTTACCCCGATTAGTTGATTGATTACAAAATGATGAAAAAGGTAGAGTTAGCAAAGTCGATAGCCAGAAAGTCCCTTTTCAAAGCAGCTTCAAAACAAAGAAAAGGCACAGAATTTGACTATTTTTGGACACATGACTGTTCAAAAAGTCGTATTTTGTGTCATGACTGTCAGGACAGCATGTACATTTCATTTCAACATTTTCATGGCAAAAATCGAGTTAGTGTAAAAACAAGTTCAGGTACTCCTCCTGTAAATACTAGGCTACTTACTTACTGCTGCGTCTGGTCTGTTAATACAGCAGTAAATAGATCTGCTTCAGAGCTACAGTTTCATGTACCTTTTGATTTTTTACAATCTTAGAACTAGGTTAAAAGGGACGATGGAACAAGACCACTTCTCAAAACATGGTGGTTTGCCATGGTATGAAGCGCAGTGAGTCAGAGCTACTACGTTGAGATCACCATTGATGACTGTAATGAAAGTATGCACCTATTCGGATGATCAGCAGCTGATTTTTGGATTTTTTCAACCGCTAATATTATGGGCATAAATCAGCCACTGATCGAGAATCGGTCGCTGTTTCAGCCCCGTTTGGACAGGCTATGATATTCAGAATTAGGTTTTTCTTTTTAATTTCCTTGTCTACCCCAGACAGTTGATCATTTGTCTGAACAGATCAGCCACTGCTTGCGCGCATATTTCGATCCGTGTGAACAAGCTTCATGCTATGTTCATATTGGTCTGAAAGAATGTGAACTGGATTGATCATAAACTCGTCAAGTTTGACGTAATTCCCCAAATTAAGTTTACTGTCACCAGAGTCATCAAAGGTCACATTCCGAAGGATTTATTTATCAAGATTGGTGACATCAGAGAAAATACTTGCCTTTTCAGAAGCTCAGCAGCTTTTTTTTTTAATTTTATCCGCTAATTACCGTACGCACATAAATCATCCGCTGGTCGAGAATCAGATGCTGTTTCAGCCCTGTGTGAACAGGCTGTAAATATTGATTTAGTAGCTCTTGTTCACGGTGCTTCGTACAGTGGCAAAGCACCATGTTTTGAGAAGTGGTCTTGTTCCGGTGGCCCCTTTAACCTAGCTGTAAGATTGTAAAAAAATCACAAGGTACATAAAATTGTAGGTCCAAAGCAGATCTATTTATTGCTGTAATTAATAGACCAGCCGCAGCAGTAGGAGTTGTATCTGGGGAATAAGGGGTACACATACGTATGAGTACCCTTCTTACCCCTGGAGGCATGCCACCCCATTTGAGCTTGGGTATCAAAAAAGGGGTTAGTGTACTAGACTGCAATCACGTCGCATACAGCTGGTCAGTTGGAGCTTCTTGGAATGCGTCTTTTGTCGACTTTGATTGTGACCTCTCGAATAATCCAGGGATAATGTTTGAGCAATGGAGTTACATTGCTGGTGGCAGTGCATTTTTGCAGTTGAAGATTGTATTTACCTAATAAAAAGATGAGGTGGTGCCAGAGTGATGCAGGGGTGATGCTACATCATGCTACATGTTCCCTATCTTCTGTTGACTCCAGAGCAGGAACAACTGTTTCTAAAATTGTAAGGTAGCCTATATACCATTCTAGTAGCCTACCGTTATATTTGGGACTGATTTTTTTGTTTAATCTATACAGCCAAAAGTACAGGTGTCCAAGATGTTGTATTGTATGTAAAAAGCACTAAGAAGTGTAATTCAACTAAACTAAAAATTTGTTGGAACTAAGAGTAAACAGTAGTGGTCGATAGTACTCCTACTACTAAATCCGCCTCTCTTCTTAGCATTTTAATGCCATGTGAGCATTTTCTCTTAAAGAACCCCTCTTGCTTATTCTGCTTTTTATAATATACATAGCTCTCATACAGAATTATAAGCTTCTGAAATCCCCACCTTTCTCCGCTATCTCGTTTTGTGTCTATGAATTTTTAGCGCTTTTTTCAACTTGCCGAGTTTTGCCCGTCAAACAACAAAACTTTTGCCGGAATCTTCAACGTCCGCTGAGTACTCTTTTACACATAAGGATCTCAGAAGCATCTGTTATTACTTCTTTTATTTGGTTAGTTTTCCCACAATTTAACCACGGCGCGTTCAGTTTTCAAATATTTTGCGCCCAGTCGCCGCGTCGGAGAGCAGGAAGGCTGGAGATAATCGACAAGCGCTAACAAGAAAATCATTAGGCTCAGGTGGAAAGTAATGGTATATTCGAAAAGGTTCGTTCTGATCCATTTCATTGGGAAAGGATCATTTCTAGTAAGAGGTGTGCTTTAAAATCTACTTATATCTGCTATTTCTCGATAATCATTTCCGTTTTGGTCTGAATCCCATGGATTCAAGATGTCTTTCCAAAGCGTACATCCTTTGCACATGTCTGGCAAAAACCTAAACCTCAAAAATGAATACAGCATATCTCGTTACCCCTATATCGAACCTCTAATCTACTTCAGATAAAACATTAACTTTTACAAAAATTTAAGGTTTTGGCCGGATTCCTGGCGAACTATATGTCTGGCGAGAAAATAATTTACGTATTCAGCAGGCCTCCTTACCACTATATCAAACCTCTAACCTTCAGATAAAAGTTTTACTTATAACAAATTTAGCGTTTTCAGTCGGATTCCGGACGAACCATATGTCCAGGTAGAAAATGATCTTCATATACGATTCAACATGTCTTACTAACCCTAATTCCAACATATAATCAGCTTCAGGTAAGACTTTTGCTAATAACAAATTTTCCGGTTTTGGACGGATTCCGGGCGAACTACTTATCCGGCGGCAAAATGATTTTCATAAACGTGTTCACCATGTCTTCTTTACCCCTCAATCGACCATCTCATTAACTGTTGAAAAAATTTTGTTCCCCCCCCCCTTAATTTGAGCCGCCTCCCCCACCCCTAAATATAGGGCTACAGAGCCCATCTACTCAAAATGATTTTCATATACGTGTTCACCATGTCTTCTTTACCCCTTAATCGACCATCTCATTAGCTGTTGAAAAATATTTTGTTCCCCCCTTTAATTTGAACCGCCTCCCCACCCCTAAATATAGGGCTACAGAGCCCATCTACGAACTCGATCTGTTTTTCATCACATTGGACACGGACTACGGACAACTTTTACGAAGTCATAGGCTGTCCCTCCACTTACGTTTTGGGATCGCAGAAAGTCCAAGAAATATTAAGTGTTTGGGATCCAGTCTTGTTACTACAGTGAAGCCACACATCGAACTTCGGGGTAAGTTTACCAGTGCCCAAAAGCATGCATTCCTGGAAATTACAGTAAAATCTGCAAGTATTGCAATCTGTTGAAGTTTTTTTTTATAATCCAGACTAGTTCAGAATGAGTGAGGGGGGCTGGCTGAAAGTCAGAGCAGCCTACTGCTCGCTGAAATCTGCATGCTTGTGGATCTATTATTTAACTTGAAAGCAAGTTTGAGTGATGGAAACCAGTTTTGGAAAGCCACTCTTCATGGTGTTGAAAAAAGCTAAAAATTGGTTATTTGATAATTGTTGTCACATTAGTAGAAAGTTCCTAATTAACTATTGGTAGTCCTAGTTTCTATGACCATATTATTTTTATTTCATCTTGGTATTTGCATTTTCCTCAGTGAAAAATGATCTGGACCAGATACAGATTGATTTTTTCCAGTATTTGAAATTTCTTCTTCATTTACCCTGCTCATACTCAAAGACTAGCAACAAAGTACCAGGCTACAGATGTCCTACCCTTTTTGAGCGAATATTCTAAAATTGTGATGTGATGTCCTTGACCTTTAGGGTTTGTATTATTCTGCTTTGTGTATTTGCCTTTACTTCTTACATTTTATTTAGTGGGTTAGATAGGTATTATTTGTTTTCATTATTACTCTGTTGCTGGCTACTTAGAATAAGTCGCTCTATTTATCTATAATAGCCTACTTGAAGGCGGAATCCATGGTTGACTATTATCGTGGACTGGGTCTTTCCCAATTTAAAACTATGTACCGGGGACCAGTGCCGTCACGTAGGGGGAGGGGGGGGGGGGGGCGGTCGGTAAACATGGTTGATAGTGCAAAACGGAAAAAAAAATAACCGAATCGGCGCAAAGTGCCGCAGTTTTTCTTAAAAACAGTTGATTTTTTTCGTAAAAATGATCGATTTCGTTCGAGATCATCGAGAAATAATTCGTTTTTTTTTAAATCAGCCGATTTTTCTTCAAAACAGTAGAGTTTTCTTAAAAATAGTCTAGTTTTCTGAAAATCAGTCGGTTTTTCTTAAAAACTGTCGTCTTTTTTCTTAAAAAACAGTCGTTAAAAGTGGCCAGCCATTCGGTAAATACCTAGCCCCCCCCCCCCCCCCCCCCGCCCCGAACATCTTGGCTAGTAATGCCTCTACCTGAGACAGCCTGTTGATCCCCAAATGCATGAAACAGCGAAATCTAGGACTGACCTTGTGGTTTTAGACACAGTTCATAAGAAGAGCTTTTATATTAAGCAAAGGGTTTTAGGATGACAGAATAGACCTTGTCACCTTGGAGAGCCCATAGAGGCAGGGCTGAGGAGACAAAGGTAGTTTAGCTCGTCCAGTATCATAATTGCACCTTGCCAAACATTTAAATTTACCTGAGAATCCAGAGGTGCTGCTTCTTTCAGAGGAGGGTAATCGGAATTACCGTATTGAACAACCCATTGTATTACAGTGTATACGTCCTTCATAAAATTCGATGACGAATTGCCGCCAGCCGCGATAGAGGAACAATAACAATCACACGTGAGATAGGGGGATAAGTTATCTGACGGGTGAATAAGCGATTAGGCTTTCGCTTAATATCGAGTCGCGCATTAGCCCAGTTGAAACGTCAGCCAGCACTCGAGCACTGAAGTCGGAAGCCAGAAATGACAAACTTGATGACGCTTGACAGAACAGAGTTGGGGAAAGCAAAAAGAGGGGAAGATGCATTTTAAACAGTTTTAAACATGGTTAGGCCTAAGAGGAATTGAAAATAGCAAAACAAACCTGGATAAACGTAAGCAAAGAAGTAATGTTTCCTTGTTTTCTTTACAATAGCGCACCTAGCGGCCAAAAAAGAACTAATCCGAGAGGAATTTTATGATGGGCGTATTTTGTTGTTGTTTTTAAATGTTGTATGTATAATGGCTCTAGATGCCGTAGTCGAAGTTAAATAAATAAATAAATAAAATAAGGTTATGCATTGCAGCCCGTCAGAACACTGCCGATGACTCGGATACCTGAAATTTGTAAAGCCTACTGAGTTTCCTTTCTTATTTCTAGTCTAATCGTACAACAAGACCCAAGCCGGTTTATTTATGGCAAACCTCTGATGTGCTGAAGTGGTTCAGGCGCCATTGTGGAGATTTCTATGCCGAGTATTCAGACTTGATCACTGAGGTTAGCCTTGTCATTTTTTTTTTTGGGGGGGGGGACGTCTCTACACTGTTGGGAGTTTGATAACAGATAACACGTGTTTTTGTTAAAACGTTATGTAATGTAATGTGATGTTTATTACCCATCGTACAGGAGGAACAAAATGATGGAGTATAAAAAAGAAAGAAAGTAGAAAAAGTACAGAATAAAGATCACACAGCAAAGAAAAACAAACGACAAGTCACAGAGGGAAAAAATCACATTTATAAATCAGAAAATGTCAAAAAACAATCCCTTGCCACTCATGACCGCTCTTACTGCATTTTACTCGTTGATATAGCTCATCGAGCTTTCGAATCGGGCCAACGATTACCGTATGTCTTGGTCATGTAGGTATTGCGCGTCCAAGGAGGGAGACGAAGAAGGTATTTTGCGAATTTAAAGTAAGAGAATAAATCTGGTGTTTCCCTTTTAACTGTGATCTTTTCGCGAAAAATGGGACATAAATGGGTAGTAACATGAGTTTTGTTTCAAAACATGCCATTTCAAAGGGTCGTAACAGATAAAGTGCCATACAGTTTAATACAAGAATGCGCAAATATGTGTTATCGTTTTTATCAAACTTCGCGAATTGCGAAATGCGAATTTCTAGTTGCTTCTGGCGTTAGTTCCATCAAAGAAGAAAATGAGTTCGGCAAGTTGTCCTTTCAGCGCCAGCGCCACCCGTCTGTAGTAGCCTTTATGTTTTAGGCGTATTCTCGCCGTTCCCCGAGGACTCCTTTCGAGGAGTCCCCGTGTTTTTGTTTGTCCTGGGGATTCACTTCCCGTATTCTCGCGAGTCCCACAAACGGGGAATGCTCCGATTACCATCACCATCGTCAACACTTTGCTCTTACCCAAGCTGAAAATGATAAAATAGAGCGAGTTCAGAAGAGATCGCTGCAAATTATCCATGGCGGTTCCCCCCTACCATACTATTTTTACATCAAAGAATTTAAAATTGAATCCCTTTCTTTCCGTCGCGAAAAACTATGCCGCAACTTTGGCTCCTCCCTTCTCCAGCACCCCATGTACCGTTCTTTCCTTCCCCCACCCTTTGTTCCTGTAAGACCTCGTCCCTCCCGAGAAGTGGCCGAGAAGGTTACCAAACTGACCCTAATCTACTGTAACACTACCGTTACAGCAGAAGCTTTGTGCCGAGCTTCGTTGAGCAGTATAATGATCTTTAGAATTATCTGTTGACAACTTGTTTTATTTTTATTTAAGACTAAAAAAAACATCGTATTTGGGCTCTGCCCACGAGAGATATGTTTTGCTTTATTATTAAATGAATAGAAATTGAACAAACAAAACCAATAAAGTGGATTCAGACTAATTTCGTCAACTGCATATTTGTTTTTTGAACAATATCCATTTTGGAAGTATTCCCCGTGTTCTCGATTGTTTTCTGATTCCCTCTGTTCTCGCCGTTCCCCCTGATTGCCCCAGGAGTCCTCGGGGAAGGGCGAGAATACGCCTTTTGCCTTAAGTTTTTCCAAATCAAAATTAGCAAATATTGTCTCCTCTTTCAATTTTCAGCATGGAATCTGCGGTCGCTCACTTGTTCTGTTGAACGACGTTTCCATACAGGAACTGGGAATTACCAACAATGAGCATGCCCAAGAAGTATGGCGTCAAATCATGAAGCTTAAACTCAAATCGGATATCATGGAATTGCGAGAGCTAGAGAAGAAGAGGGATACGTTCTGGTCCAGCCCATGAAAGTGGATCCGTTGTCGATCTGGACAGCCAGTGTATTCCGTTTTTCCTTCTTCTGAATGTGCCTTTCGCATATATCAGGAGAATTAAGTAGCAAAAAAGACGCAAACACTCCGGAGTATTGCAGGCTGTCGGGGGACCACCTCCGACCGCGCTTTTAGGGCTAAGTGATACTTAAAGGACCCTCGCACTATTTACTCTTGAACTTAAAATTTGAATACTTTAAAACAAGAACCCACGGTTTTGGCTGTTTCAAGCCTTTTCCGAGACCCGTTGACTTATAACGAAAACAGGAAAACAATCTACATATCCGATTTTTCTAATGGAAAAACTTCTCGCAGACAACCGTCGACAGGGTGATACACGTCGAAGGTAGCAAAACACGGCAAGTGAGAAAATCAGCGTTGTTTTGTTAGAGGGGTTAGAATGTACCGTACGAAATTGGGGTCTCCGGGTTTAGAAATACATGGAGTGATTATGGAAGTAGGTTGCGTTAGCATCATAGGTAAGACAGGTCCCTTAAGGTCTCGATGGAAGAATGAATTGCCTCTTGAGATGCCTTCCTGAGATGCCTCTTCCAACGCACAATTCCTTGACGGAAAAACGCTTAAGTTTCCTTTCTTCTCTTGAAACATTTTTCAAGTCGATTAAACTGTGGCGTGCTGAGCAGGCTCCCAGCCTTGAGAACACGATATCGGGAACTTGTCATTGGCGCAGGTGTCACTGGTCAGGGAATCTGCTTCACACAGTTGAGACTTGAGCCGATACGATATGAAATGATTGGCATGGACGTGACTGGTTGAAAATATCAAAACTAGGCGCAGTGAGGATGGCGCTCGTTATTAAAAATACAGTGACGAAGTAGTGTAGGTTTTTAGCTCTTTAATCAAGTTTCAGCTTTCATGCCGCTAAGTAATCTTGTTTCCTTGGTCGTATTTTATTCGAAATTTTTCATCATTCGTTTATTTTTATTTTATCTGTATTTGTTTGTCATTTTGAATACGAAATTTGATCTAAACACCATATACGCACAATATTTGATGTCGCTAAGCGGTGTCGACTAAATTGTATCGGAATTCCATACAGTGGTGACGTATATAGGGACATCATGTGACTGAGGACCCAACATATGATTTTATTGTCCCTAGGTCGTTGTATAAATGACCCAACATAGGATTTGATTATCCCTAGGTCGGTATATAAATGTGAGCGCTCTGTGTATATATACTCAAATATATATTCACCGATAGGAATAAATTAAAATATTTCGTTTTCTGAGGTAAAATAGTTCAAATGGGTGTGACACCACGCTTGTATGGAATTCCGATACATCTTAGTTTAGACCCGCTAAACCAGGAAGTGAGATGAGATTTGTTTTAGTGATATTAAAGCATTCTGCTTGCAGGATAATTGTTCTAGCTTGAGTTCAAGTTCAAGTTCGATTTTTTGAGCCTGCAGGGGATGCTTGCCAAGAAGGACTGAAATAAAATTTCAGCGGACTTTTCTGTGTAGCGCCATAAAATATGATTGGCGGTCTTTTTGGCATTTTTAGAGGAGAAAAGTATATTTGACAGTGCAAAACGGATACGTCAGCTGAATTTCATTAGAGTTATATTTCGGCCCTTCTTGGCAAGGGTTCTCTTCAGGCCCAAACCGCTCAGCTGGAAAATGAACTTGTAAGAAAACAGTAAATATTTTTTGAGCCCAAGCTGACTTTGAAACATTTATTCAAACAATGTTTACAACGGGTACGTCAGCTATGATTCTTCATCAGCGATATTTAGGCCCTTTTTGGCAAGGGTCCTCGTCAGGCTGTCAATCTTCTGGTTCAACTTCGGGGAAGGAAACAAGCCTGTAATAAATAACTGAAGCTTCTACCGAGTATAAATATCTTATTAAAATAAATTATCTTCAAATACCACTATAATGAAAAAAACTAGTCCTGAGATTTAATTTTTGACACGGACGCTGTTTTTGCTGGACGATTGGGGCGATGACAGGAAAGGTTTTTTTCTGCATTTTGGTCAACTTCGATTTTTTTTATTAATAAGGGACTGAAAACTACGTTTCTATTATCGAGTTCTCGTCTGTATCTATTGCTTTAAATAATGACTGCACGGAAAAACTAGTGCTGAGATTTAATTTTTGACACGGCTGCTGTTTTTGCTGCACGATTGGGGCGACGGCAAGAAACATTTTTTTCTGCATTTTGATCAAATTCGGTTTTGTTGTTAATAAGGGACTGAGGCTTAAATTTTCTTCCCTTAATAACCCCGTTCCACGTTTCCGGTAGGGAGTACTCGCCTGTATCTTGGTTAATGCCTGCTCGGTTTTTCTTTATCTCAGCGGCTTCTCGAATGGTTTGATGGAGTCCGGTGCACGTTGCAAGAATTTCAGTTTTTTCAAAATATACCTACGTAACGCTTTCCGCAATCACAAGGTATTGAATAAATGCCTCTTTGGTACTGATTTGGGACCCTATCTTTTCCGGAGTTTAGGTAGGACAGCAAAGTATTTTGGGTTCTGTGAAAGACTTGGATGTTGTATTTTTTCAAACTTTCGCGGACGTACGGAAGGTAATCGCGGGCATTTTTTTCCTCAGCCTCACCATTACTAGTAGAACTTACAGGATCTTTGGGGGATGAATGCAGCTTCAGTCGTCTTCTGATGATCTGTTCAACCAGTTGAACAGGGTATTTGTTTTCAAATAGGACGTCCCGAATGTGGCTAAGTTCGTCATCAAGGAGATCTTTGTCGCAAATTTTGATGGCTCGGTCAACTAGTGAAATAACTACTCCGCGTGTCACATATTCGGGCTGGTAAGAATCGTATGGAAGGTATCGATCGTTGTGGGTGGGTTTTCTGTAGACTGAGCAGACAGAACTTCCTTCACTGTTAGCAATCAAAACATCTAGGTACGGCAGCTCTTGTGTATCATTTTCAAATTCAATCGTGAGCTGGATAGTCTGTTGGATTGAGTGAAAACAGCGTCCGTGTCAAAAATTAAATCTCAGGACTAGTTTTTTCATTGTAGTGGTATTTGAAGATAAATTATTTTAATAAGATATTTATAGTCGGTAGAACCTTCAGTTATTTATTACAGGTTTATTTCCTTCCCCGAAGTTGAACCAGAAGATTGACAGCCTGACGAGGACCCTTGCCAAAAAGGGCCGTAATATCGCTGATGAAGAATCGTAGCTGACGTACCCTTTGTAAACATTGTTTGAATAAAAAGAGAAAAGAGTAGTTTCAAGCTTATAAACCCATTTTGAGACTGGGGGCACATTTGTGATGAGGTCGGGTTATAAATTCAGAGAGAAGTCTCACGCGTTTACGGAAAGTTTGAGTGGCGAGATTTCTAACCACTGTAAACATATATGTGATTATTTAAGACTGTGTTGACCATGTAAGACGATCCACCACTATTTTTGTATAAGATAACATCGAATTAAACGAATTGATTAATTAATAATGGTTAAATAACCCAGCCCCCCCCACGGCCCCCCAGTTATTTTTCAGGATGAAGGCGACATAAATGGGATTGCACCGGAATGTTGAGATATAACACAACTTGCCGCATGCATGGAGAGGCTACGACGCAGTTTCATAATGTATTGAATTCTTGGTAAGTAATAAATCTAGATAATCTATTAGTATTTTGGCTTTAGTTGCATGAAGACTAAACCCGTCAATTTTCTTGTCAGTATTTGAAAATTCAGCTATAGTACGACACACCGTTTTAGTCCGTATCAGCCATGTTCGGTGGAAAAGATTTGCTTCAGACTGAAGCCTAGTTTTCACATGTGGCGGATTTCGCGCTATCCCGACGTATTTGTCTTTTCTCGGCAAAAAAAAGGCTCTTCTGCCACGATACTGGATCCGAGTCGCCCGTCTTGTAAGTTTGCTGGAGTACTTACAATGTTTGTAACCCGAAAAGCCAACTTAACTGTGTGCCATTTAATTGAATACATTGAATTATTTTGATTCTGCAAAGGGATTTTTTTTATTTTCCACTGTCTGCTCTAGTTATGACGTTCAGAATATCAGCGGCCGTCCCCACAACGTAGATTCTACTATGACGCGGGAAATTTTAATCGCACCACAAACGTGGCTTTTCAGTTGGCAGTCGTGAAATTGGTGAAGATTGCTTGGTGCCTGAAAAAAAAATAAAAAATCATAAATCTTTCTCGTAAGGCCTACAACAAAAATACAAGCGCATAGAGGTACCACAAATCACACGGAAGTTCCACTATTTGAAAACCGATTATTGTGAATAGTGGAACAACGAAGTAACGCATTTTCAGCGGGTCTTCAAGCCAATTTAATTTAATAAGTGATAGGTAACTAGATTGTCCTATCCCAGCCCTTTTCGGTTGAACTTTAAAAATATTACAAATATTTGATCCAGACAATTGGGTCTTATCTTCACCAGATCCAGTCATCGCCAGGCTAATTATCAGAGAAAACCAAGTTCAGATATATCTCTATAAGCCATATCTATTTTGACGATAATGACCGAAACTTCCTGCTTTACTTCTGCCAAATTTCCGGTTTCGCCCGAATTCCGAGCGAACTACTAGTCCAGCAAAAAAAAGAAAATTGAGAAACGAATCCAGTGGATCTCTTTATCCCTATAAAGAACATCTAATCAACTTTAAATAAAACCTTGACTTAAAAAAAATTCCGGTTAAAACCGGATTCCGGACTAATTATATGTCCGGGGTAAAAAAAATGATTTGTCATATACAGAATCAGCGTCTCTTCTTACCCCTAAATCTGTCATCTACTCAACTTCAGATAAAACTTACGCTTTTAACAAACTTTCCGGTTTTGGCCGGGTTCCTGGCGAACTAGTTGTCCGGTGAGAAAATGGTTTTCAGCATCGTGTTCAGCATGTCTTCTTACCCTTAAGTAGAACATTTAATCAACTTCAAATGAAACTTTTACTTTTAATCAACTTTCCGGTTTTTGCCGGATTCCGGACGAACTACTAGTCCGGCAAGAAAATGGTTTTCACCATCGTCTTCAACATGTCTCCTTACCCCTACACAAACATTTTCTCAACTTGAAATGAAACTTTTACTTTTACCCAACTTTCCGGTTTTAGCCGGATTCCGGACGAACTACTTGTCCGAAAAAAAAATGTTTTTCACCATCGTACTCAACATGTCTTCTTACCCGGTATCGACTATCACATTAGCTGTTAAAAATATTTTGTTTGTCCCTTAATTTGAAACCCCTCCCCCACCCTCAAATATTGGGCTACACAGCCCATCTTCGAACTTGACCGGTACTTTGATCCAAAGGATCCTCCCACCAAGTTTCATCAAAATATCTCAATCCCCTCGAGAGTTATCGTGCGGACAGACGGACAACTTTTGTGATGTCATAGGTATCCCTCCACTTACGTTTTGGGATCCCAATAATGACAAATACAGCTTAAAAATGGTCATTCATAACTGGATTAGATTCTTCATTCTTCCTGATATCCTGAAAAAGCACCACGGAAATGGTTATAATCGACAGGCCTGTATTTGATTGATTATGTAGATAGAGCTCTGAAGCTGGGAGCGATTGTAGTTAGGCTACAAAGAGTTTGTAAGTATTTGTCTTTGAATGTGCAAGTAATCTCCTCAGCAAAAAATAAAAATAATTGAAAGGTGAAACGACCAACAAACTGTCAACACCCAAAGGAGATAGCACTCATCTATTAAAGCACTATCAATAATTAATGTATCAGAATTATATCAAACGACTTATTTTACTTGTCAAAACATTTGAAGAAAGTTGGAGGTCTAAATTAGCTGCATATTCATTAGCCAATCGCAGTAAACATGGGCGGAAGGCAATACTCTTGATGACTAACTCTCCTTGCCGATGCAAAACCGCCGGGTACCTAGCGGAGAAGCCGGATGCGGGGTCGCATCTGCTCTCAAAGATCGCCGTGATTGGTTGATACAGGGCTTGAGTTGTTGAGTTTGAGTCGTTACGGAGACGTTTACTCCTTCTCCCTGAGGATCACTGGTGTGTTTTGGACTTAGTCATATAGAGTATTACGCGGGAAAATCTGGCGTATCAAGTCGAGGCTATCCGAGCTGCGTATGATGTGATATTTGTTTGCCTTGAAAGTGCAAAGGCCATAACAAACAAACATATATAATTACTAGTAAATACAAAAATAAACGGCCACACTATTATTTCACACTAAAACCCACTCAAACACTTTTCCCTGTGAAGACTAGCCACTCTGAGGAACCTCGCCAGGTTTCTTATACTAAGAAAATCCCTACTCCGCATAATATTTAACAACCACTTCCTCCCATGAATCCCTCCCTTAAAAATTCCCTCCCTCAGATCCTCAGTTTCATCACAACCACACATAAAATGAATTAGATCCTCGTCTCCCTCACCGCACATTGGACAAAAGTAAGGACCAGATTTCTCCCTGACACTTCCCAAATACTTTCGTCTTTCACCAAGTGGCAAGCTATCTGCCCTTATATTTAAAATTAGTTTAATTTCCTCTTTATTTAGACCCGCTTTAAAATGAATTTCTTCACCCCAAATCTCTTTAGCCTCTGCATACAAACTCAAGGATCCACTATCTCTTATCCTAGCTAACCAAACCTGGATTTCTTGGTCCATCAACCTACTACTAACTTCTTTTGACACAAATCCTAACTCTATCCCCGGACCCTCCCCTCTATTCCGCATATAACCAAGCCCGCAACTATCTAATATTGAACGAATCTGGAAAGCCCAGGAATCGTGTGTTTCATCCTTCAACGACTCAATGTACGCATCTTTCAGTAATCTTTCACCCGGCAAAATTAATATTTTTTCCCAATTCTTAATCATTTTTACTAATCTGATACTCTTCAGCGACCTTAGGCCTAAATCCTCCCTAACCACCAATCCATTAATTTTATTGCTTAGACCTAGTGCTCTTTTAAAATAACTTAACTGTAACTGTTCTAACTTTTCCACCTGACAAAAACCCCATATTTCGGCCGCATAATGGACTGCTGGCAACACTTTCATTTTAAAAATATCCTTAAATACCTTTAAACTCCTTCTTATATCACTTCTAAGTATCACATTGACACACCTTTTACCTCTAGCTCTACTAAATTCTATATGAATCCCCATTTTCCCCTTTGCGCTGAACTTGCATCCAAGATACAACCATTCCTTCTTCAGCTTCAGGTTTCTCCCACCATAAGTAAAAACCACACTGTCTTTAATTGTTCCTCCTTTCCTGAATACCACCACCACTGTTTTATCCGTGTTCAGTTACGCTGGTTACTGAGAAATGACTGAGAGAAACGGGGTAGATCTTCAGATAATTTCATAGGGATTTAGGAAAGGACCACCCCCTCCGTGTCTCTAGACAGCCTGCCTTACCGGCTGAAAGTTATGCACGCAGTCGGTGTAAGTTCAAAGAGAACGACTCATACTTGATGATAACTTATTTGACAAATCTGTCCCATGACAACCGCCTTCTATAGGAGCACCTAGTACCTGTTTAGCACGTTTTCCACTAGTTGATTATGCGGGAGCTTGAACTATTTTTTTGCATATTCTGACCGCCGTTTCTTACACGTAAACTAATTACAGTAACAGGCAAGTAAGAACGTATTTTGAAGTATCCAACCCATGTGGATGATCAGGATTCATGATATTAAGCGAGGAATCGTTCCTCTTTCTTGATTAATATGCTTAACGTCTATCAGCGCACGCGACACAGATTGTTTTTGAATAATAAAAGCCTCTTATAATTTTTTTCGTATATTTTAGTTCATCCTTGGACTCAATCTTTGTATTTCGACTCTTTAGTATTTGTCGAGTTGATGGCGTATCTCCGAGTCCGGTAAGTCTCTGTTAGTTTCTCTATATTTCTTTTTTGTTAGAGTCTCTATCGTTTATTCACGAAGCTCCGTAACTCTCTCCCCCTTTCATTCCTTCTGTTGCTTTCTGCTTTTGTTTTAAGTTTCTTGGAATTTCGATTACCCGTCGAAGGAAACGAAGATCAAAGGTTTCAGTGGGATCACAAACGGTAATCTATACTGGACATTTCTCACCAAGCGATATGTTGTTGTAGATTTCCGGTTGTGGCCTGGTCATGTAAGTTCATTTAGGGTCTATTCAATTAGCAGGTTGTTATCGTAACCAGAATTAGAACGTCGCGAAATTCCCCCACCCTACTAAGTCAGGAAATTGGCAAAGCAGAGACGACAGAAACACTGCCTAAAGAAAGCAAAACTGTACCTTCAACCAATATACTCTTTTAATTAATTTGTCGTTTTATTTTTGTTTTATCTGCCGTTCTGTTTGCATTGGTCGACATTCTTATTATCGTAATAGGGAAATGGACTCGGTTCGTAAATTACCATAAATTGTGTGAATGAATGACTTTATTTCGCAAAAACTGGAGGGACCGTGGCGGGAAAAGAAAAACAAAATAAAAAGACAACAGTAAAATTCTGGCTCCAGAAACAAACTACTGTATTATTCTCCGCTCCTTACCCCCAAAAATGCTTCCGATGCTCCGAAGATCGAAGGTCGCCAAATTTGTCTTTTAGTAGTTGTTCTTTACTGTATTGACACGTCCAGTGTTACTAAATATTCTTTGAGCCAAAGCTGACTTTGAAACATTTATTCAAACAATGTTTACAACGGATACGTCAGCTACGAATCTTCATCAGCGATATTTCGGCCCTGCTTGGCTAGGGTCCTCGTCAGCTGCCGGGAATTGATATTGTCAAAAGAGATATGTTGGAGTGAACAAAGAATTGTAAACCAGTGCTGGATATCCGAAAAACGTTAGCAGTTTGGATTCCGACTAGAGCAAACTGCAGGTTGCTCACTCCGGGCACTGGGTGTAGCTTACGTCGCACTGATTGAGTAACCCCTCAGTCGAACTGTCGAGTTTGTCGAAACTTGCCAGCTCTTTCAGATCCTGGCTTCAGATCTCGATGCCCTTCACAAGTTACTGAAGTTCATGGCACTACTTGGTCCGTCAGCTGCTAGTAGTAATAATTTTTGTTTGTGTACCACTGCACATGAACAGTGCTCAGATGTCAGCGTTTCCATCGTATGATCGGGCATTTCGGGAAAATCTGTGCCAGGAAAAGTGAATAGTATTTTCTCATTTAGTGTTGTTACCCTCCCCCCCCCCCCCCCGGATAGCGTGCACCTTCTAATGGACTCCAGGAAATTTCTTTGTTCCTTCTCAGTTTCCTATTTTCACCGGATTTCACTGGTGGACTTTCAGTTAAACGTAACAAACGTAACAAACTTATAGCATAAAAATGTTTGTATTAACATGTATTATTTACGCCTACATTGACTGCTTAATCAGCTCAAATATCTAAGTAATTTCGGAATGAATTTCTGGTCTAGTCCAGATTAACATTCTGTATCGGAGACGCAAAACAATCTCGATTCTGCTAGTTCTGTATAATCAGACAGAAGTTTCGGATTCTTTGGCGGATTCTTTCCGAAGTTTCAGTTTTCACCAGTTTCTTACCGAGCCAATTACCCAACCGGGATGATAGAGAGGGGGAAGAGTGCAGTCACATATATTTTTACCTTTACGAAACAACTCGATAAAACGGGTTGTCTGCGAAACGGCCCCGACGAAACGCCCACCTGACAAAACGTCCCTAATCAAAACCTCTCCATGGAAAAACGTCTCCCGAACGGGTTTCTTGAAGAATTTGTAGTATTCAGTTTTGTCGTTTTGTGTTGTACTTAATTGGTTTATTTTTGCACTCTACTTAACTGGTTTTGTTTTTGTTCGCTAGTAGGCTATTTGATTCATAGTTGTCAAATAACTCATTGTTTTATTTATTACTGTATTTAATAAGTTTTTTTTTTCATTGATCATTAAAGGACTTGTCTCACTGCCTCACTGTGAGGCAGTAAATCCATTCGGGATTTACTTTACACACATGGAACCCATTAGCAAGGAGCGCTAGCTCCTTCCATTTGGGATTTACTTTCCACACACGGAACCCATTAGCAAGGAGCGCTAGTTCCTTCCATTCGGGATTTACTTTCCACACATGGAACCCATTAGCAAGGAGCGCTAGCTCCTTCCATTCGGGAAAAAATGTTCCAAATGTTCTATGCATTCACATTTCCAAGATCTCTTCCTCACTGTAAAAAGTTTCTCCGAGAAATGATTGAAGTTAACTGCAGTATTTGCTACTGGGATTAGTCTCATCTGTACTGGGATAATATTAATCCGAATTAGAAAGAATCTTATCTCAGTAGAGACAATATTAATCCCAGTAGCAAATACTATAAGATTTTTTCTTTACAGTGCTGTGCATTTTGTATCCATCCAAAAGAAAATACGCTGCTTTTTGCAGTCTCCCTGTATAACTTTTTTCGAGCCAGGTTAGGCTACCGCTTGTGCTTCCGAA
The DNA here is from genome assembly GCA_030848855.1 of Branchinecta sandiegonensis. Classification (NCBI taxonomy): domain Eukaryota; kingdom Metazoa; phylum Arthropoda; class Branchiopoda; order Anostraca; family Branchinectidae; genus Branchinecta; species Branchinecta sandiegonensis. The sequence goes on along the minus strand of JAUPMV010000006.1, from coordinate 21,498,238 downwards.
GACCATATTTATTTATCAGCTTCTTTATTCATTTACTCTTCAGAAATACCGGTTACTCAAGCTGCCGTGTTTCTCATCGACACCAAGGAGGTCGTGCGAGTCTCTTTTAAACTATGAGATTTATAACCCAATACAAGCCAGATGGCACTGTATACATTGGGAAACGTGGCATTTTTTAAGCAACTGGTCATCGCCCTTTCTGTCATAAGACTGTCCTACCTCTGCACAGTATAATGCTTCGGAAGTGGTTTTACCTCGGATCATGCGGCTGAACACCAAGGTGAACTACTAAATCTATGCTTGGGGAAGTTTCGCCATGGGGACGTTTTACCATTGGGACGTTTTGTCATGAGAACGTTTTTTCATGGGCATGTTTCGCCACGGAATACAGGACTATCACCCTGGTAGGAAAATCAACTGGGTAGACCGAATCAGCTTGTCTTTCTCGCCAGTCTGAATTATTCAATAGGCGTTCAGAAATGTTGAAATAGCCTCAAAACAGTAAACTGAAAGACATAAAGACTCTATGTACGGTATTTGAATTAGGCCTAGTCGACAATAAGCAGGATCAGAATTTTAAAAAATTTAGATGCACCTGGCAATTGGATTAATCTAATTGCAATTGACTTAAAAAAGGCTTTCGATTTGATTAGCCATTGCAAGCTCGTCGAGAAACTGTTAAATAAATTTAAAATTGACGTTTTCCTGGTACGAATTATTGCGAATTTCCTGTCAGATCGGACGCAACGTACTAAATATAAGTCAACCTATTCGGACAGCCTCCCCATTTTTTTGCGGTGTCCCACAAGGCACTCTTCTTGGCCCTTTGCTTTTCCTTGTGATGACCAACGAGCTTGCCGTAACTTGCCAAGACAGATGGAAGTACGTAGACGACTTGTTCATTTTAGAGATATGTCGTAGTGATAAAACAAGCCGTGCCCAATTATTGTTGGATAATATTTGTGTTGAAGCCGCTGCTGAGCAAATGGGTTGTTAACATGGAGAAATCAGTGGTCCTAACAATGTCCTTTTTAAAAAGTAACCCTGTTTTTTCCCCTCCAATTCCTCACTCTCAGCATGTTAAGGAACTTAAACTCTTGGGAGTTGACACAACGGCGGATCTGAAGTGGGATAGACAGGTTGAAGTTATGCTAAGGAGAGGTAACAAGTCCCTCCGTTCCCTCAAAGTATTATCCCGTTATGGAGTCCCACCAAAGCATCTCCTAAGAGTTTATCTTTCTTTCATACGCCCACTTCTGGAATACTGTTGCCCTGTGTGGCACGTTGGAATTACTCGTGAATAGTCTGATTCGCTTGACAGGATACAGTTTAGAGCCCTCCTTGTAGTTTCCAAGTCCCCTAAAGTACCGTATATAGACCTCCTTAATTACCTCCTTAAACCCTGTTGAAGCGCCGTGAAAAACTTCCGTTGGTATTCGGAACTAAAATTTTGAATACACCAGCACTACGTCATATGCTCCCCCCAGATCTTTCAGCGGCAAGAGTAAGGTCTGAGAGAGTGGTAGCCCAGCCAATACCCAAATTGCAGCCCATTAAACACACAACGACTCGTTACCTAAGAAGTTTTATTCTCGCTTTTGTCAACCTTTTTAACTCGCATCATTAATTGTAGATAGATTTGAATATTTTGTGTTATGTTTGACAAGTCTTGGTCATATCCAAACTAGTGTGGAATTATCTTTTGTAGATAATTAGTCTTAATATGGACGAGAACCACCAAATCGGCTTGACCGTTGTATCGGTTTTGAAAATGAATTGAATTGAATTTAATTGAATTGAATCTACAATAAGTAGAATCTCCTATGTTTTCTATCGTCTCAATAGTGTCACCGCAAATATTACAAATTTTTGCACGTACGCAAGTGAACTAATTTACCATGAACGAAAAAAGTCACATGGGGTGGCTGCTCGCAAAATTTGTAAACAGTAACTAAGCTGTGGGCTTCGTAAAGTACAACTACTCATTTTGGTGGAATTGCTCAATTGAGTCCGATAAAAATGGACTCATAAAAGTCGATGAGGTTTAAACTGCCCGAGGATATGGCAGTCCCAAGATTGACAGGAATGGTGGCGCTTCTGATATAATGTTGTAAGCTATTTTTTGTACCTTTTCAGAATGTTTGTCTTTTCTTCGTAGGGATCTGTTTGCTTGCCACAGTTGACGCATTAGAGAATGTACGCTTGTCCAAAGGGACACTCGATCGCGCCATATCCCATTCAGAGCTTCCAAGCGGACTAATTTCTGTAAATCCCCCTACACCTCACTATCAGGAATTGTGTCAGACATAGTAAAATAGATCCACAGGTTCATGAGTTGAAAATCTGTAATTTGCGTCCCAGATTTTTGAGGTTTTACAGATGTTTCAGTTGTAGAAAGTGAAAGTTTCCCGCTACCTTGTGGATCTGACTTTTTTCTATCTATGGGTGATTTAACAGAAACTAGTTCACTTGGAGCGCTGGCAAATTGTGCGGGATGACGATATTAGTAGCGTTTTTGCAGTTATCATGGAATCTGGCCAGTTATCGTGGTATCTGAAAAGTCATCGTCAAATTTTGTCAAATTGGTGGGAAAGAAGTTTGGCACTTAGTGGTGTAACTGGATATCAGTTTTTCTTTTGGGGTGACTTCGATGAGTGCAATTTCGGCAATAGTCGTTTTTGCAGAGCAGCCGTGTATCAGATACCACGGTAACTGCAAAAACGACTAGCAGATCCAGTTACCGTGGTATCAAAAAACATAACATTTCTGTTGTCGAGATCACACCCATCAAAGTCACGACTCTAAACCGGGACTCGATACGAGCGTGGTGTCATCTAGTGGTGCGTTGCAGAAGCACCCTTATGGGCAAGCTCAGAATAGACTTTAACAAGAAAATTAGAGAAACAAGACCAAAGGTTTCGATGGGATCCCAAAAATCTAATATTTGATCCAGACAATTGGGTCTTGTCTTCGCCAGATCCAGTCTTCGCCAGGCTAATCGTCAGAGAAAACCAAATCAGATATACCTCTATAAGCCATATCTATTTTGACGATACTGACTGAAACTTCCTGCTTTACTTCTGCCAAACTTCCAGTTTCGGCCGAATTCCGAGCGGACTAATGGCCCAGCAAAAAAAGAAAATTCAGAAACGAATTCAGCGTATATCCTTATCTCTGTCAAGAACACCTAATCAATTTCAAATAAAACTTTAACTTATAAAAAAAATCCGGTTGCAACCGGATTCCGGACGAATTATATGTCCGGGTAAAAAACGATTGTCATATACAGACTCAGCGTCTCTTCTTACCCCCAAGTCTGTCTTCTAATCAACTTTAAATAAAACTTTTGTTTTTAACAAATTTTCCGGTTTTGGCCGGATCCCGGGCGAATTAGATATCCGGGAAGAAAATGCTTTTCACACAAGTGTTCAGCATGTATTCTTACCCCATAATCGACTATCACATTAGCCGTTTAAAAATATTTTGTTTGCCCCTTAATTTGAACCCCCTCCGCCACCACTAAATGTAGGGCTACAAAGCCCATCTACGAACTTGACCTTACCCTTGACCCAAAGAATCGTCACACCAAGTTTCATACATTCCCTTCGAGAGTTATCTTGCTAACAGACGGACAGACGTACAACTTTTGTGATGTCGTAGGTATCCCTCCACTTACCTTTTGGGATCCCAAAAAGTAAACCATTTAACTGTTAAATAAGTTAAAAGGGGCGGTGGTAACTGACGTCCGTGTCTTGCCCCGGGGGGGGGGGGGAGTTATGCTTGGTAATTTTGGCTTTTGCTTTTGTTGTGTTTTGTTTGCTCCAAAGTTTGCTTGCATTTGTAGCATGGTCAGCACTAAGCTTTATCCCCCCACCCCGGGTAGGAACGTGAAGTCTCCAGTGACCCCGGGTAGCCTTGCATAATGGTGTTCATGCCCGTGAATGCCACTCTCAGCCCGCTAACCTAAACTTACCCCCCCCCCCCTTCGGTAGGGGCTATCAGTGATGGAAACAGTTGCCTGCAAGGCTGTTTCAGTCAAAGGCAATGACTCGCAATGAGGCTGATGCAATTATTTAAATGCCTGTAAGGTCTCTTAGATCTAACGCAATTAGAATCCATCAGTGAAGAGTGAGTTTATTGACAAGATTGAGCTGGAATCCAGCAAAATGAGCAAGAAAACCGTCCAAAAGATGCAGGAAGATCCCGCAAATCAAGCAAAAAAGAATTTGAGGGAAAATCCCGAATACAAGAGTGCTGTTTTCATCAGCTGTGTTATAGAATGATGGCTCACCATCAGTTTTATTTAGAGTGATCGCTTACCATCAACTGTATATTGTGGGATTGTGACAAGGAGCCATTCGCGGCCTGAGTTTTGGCCCAAGTTTTTGGTCTGCCCAAACCCCACATAAGAATAATACATCTAAATGTTTGGCAGCACCTATATCTTGCAGTAATTTGTTTTGTGAATTGTACGTCATTTCTTCCTGACTATCAGCCATGGGTTTAGGTGTCCAGTAAGCTAGCGAGCATGCAGTCAGACCCGCTGACTAACTCATGAGCGGGTGTGGTTGACTGACTCGTTGTCTTGAAGGGTAGTTAGTTTTTCTTTGTTGGGAATAAATAAATAACTCTTTTTATGGCACTTGCAGCCTCTGGCTCAAGTGCCATATACCGATCACAATTCCGTCTGTCGGTCTGTCGGTCTGTCGGTCTGTTGGTCTGTCGGTCTGTCGGTCGGTCCGAGTTTTTTGTCCCACATATCCGAGTTAGGGTACTTCCAGATGTGTTGGGACAATGAAACTTGGCAGGCATATCAGGGACCCGACCAAACTAACCTGGAAATAATCAGTTTCCCGATCCGACCATATGGGGGGGGGGAGTGCGGGGCGCTGGAAACTTGCAAATTTAGGGCATTTTGTCACTTTTTTCTGGGTTAGGGTACTTCTAGATGAGCTAGGACAATGAAACTTGGCAGGAATATCAGGGACCCGACCAAACGAACCTGGAAATAATCAGTTTCCCGATCCGACCATATGCGGGGGAGTGGGGGCGCTCGAAACTTCAAAATTTAGGGCATTTTGTCACACTTTTTCGAGTTAGGGTACTTCCAGATGAGCTAGGACAATGAAACTTGGAAGGAATATCAGGGACCTGACCAAAGTAACCTGGAAATAATAAGTTTCCCGATCCGACCATATGCGGCGGAGTTGGGGCGCTGGAAACTTGAAAATTTAGGGCATTTTGTCACACTTTTTCGAGTGAGGGTACTTCCAGATGAGCTAGGACAATGAAACTTGGCAGGAATATCAGGGACCCGACCAAACTAACCTGGAAATAATCAGTTTCCCGATCCGACCATATGCGGGGAAGTGGGGGCGCTGGAAACTTGAAAATTTAGGGTATTTTGTCACACTTTTTCGAGTTAGGGTACTTCCAGTTGTGCTAGGACCATGAAACTTGGCAGGCATATCAGAGACCCGACCAAACAAAATTAGGGATAATCAGTTTTCTGATCCGACCTTTTTTTGGGGGGTGGGGGGGTGGAGGGCAGGGGAATCCGGGAAACTGAGAAGTGTGTAACTTTCGAACGGATGATCGGATTGTAATGAAACTTCATAACTGAAGAGAATATATATCTGTAATGTCCCGTTTAAAGTCTTGACCGGATTCGGTAGCCAGGGGGGATTTGGGGGGGGGGGCGGAAATTTCAAGAAACAGTTAGAATGGAGGGATCGGAGTGAAACTTGCTGGGAAGAACAAGCATCTGCTCTAGATAAGTCCTTTAGACCATTGTACTTGATCCGGACACTTATGGGGGGGGGGGGGGGTCCCGGAATTCCGGTGATGGTGGTTTTGGGGATTTTCACGATGAAACTTGGCAGGCATATCAGGGACCCAATCAAACTGACTTCAAAATAAAAATTTTGTCGATCAGATAATGGTGGGGGGAGTGGAGGGAGGGGAATCCGAAATTTTCAGTCATGCGTAATTTTAGAATGGGTGATCGGATTCGAGTGAAATTTAAGAATTCAGCAGAGGACATTTCTCCGATGATTTTTTTCATATCCGGACCGGATCCGGCAACTATTGGGGGGGGGGGGGGGGCGGAAAATATGTGACCCGTTTAGAATGGAGGGATCGGGATGGAACTTTGTGGGAAGAACAAACAGATGCTCTAGGTAAGTCATTTGCTGAATCGGATTGGCTACGTGCACCGCGGGGGAGCTGGGTGGGGTGGGGGGGGGGGTGGACCGGAAATCTCGAGAAACGGTTAGAATGATGGTATCGGAGTGAAACTTGCTGGGAAGAACAAACATCTGGTCCATGTAAATCTTTTACATAATTTGACTGGATCCGGACACTTGAGGGGGGGGGGGAGGAGGGGTATCCCGGAATTCCGTTTTTGGGGGGATTTTCACGACGAAACTTGGAAGGCATATCAGGGACCCGGTCAAACTGACTTGGAATAAAAAAAAATCCTCGATATGATAATCTTGGGGGGGTGGAGTTGAGGGAGGGGAATCCAGAATATTGAGTCATGCGTAACTTTGGAACGGGTGATCGGATTCGAGTGAAATTTAATAATTAAACAGAGGACATTTTTCTCTTGTGACCTTTTTCATTTCCGGACCGAATCCGGCAATTATTGGGGGGAGGGCGGAAAATACTTGACCCGCTTAGACTGGTGTGATCTGGATCGAACTTCGTGGGAATGACAAACAGATGCTCTGGATTAATCATTTACAGAACCGGATTGGCTCCGGTTATTGTGGGTGGAGTTGGAGGAGGGGGAGGGGGGTCTGGGATTCCGGTGATAGCGCGTTAAGGTACTTCCAGATGTGCTAGGACGATGAAACTTCGCTGGAATATTGGAGACTCAACAACATTTGCTTAGAAATTGCTACTTCCCAAATCCGATTATTCCTTAAAGTACCAATCTTGACCGCAAAGTAAAAAAAATACTTTTAAGCAATATACGCATTTTCGTGATGCCCATCAGCCCATTAGCAGTTTTGCCTCAAGGGTTTTGCTTACAAATGAAGTTCCAGCTCCCTTAGAGTGCGCATCTCAACCGCAAAGTCGAAACTTACTTTTGATCAATCAAATCATCTTGACACATGCAAGTGCCATATGAGCTTACAGCTCTTGTTTTTCTTAATAGCATTTACAACTGCTAGCTGCAGATCGTCAACATAACAAATTACGAATCACGGCTGATTGATATTTTGACAGTTAAAATTACGAATAAAATAATGCACAAACGAACATAAATACCTTTCGGTTGAGTTTATGAGGGGCTGAAGAAGCCGTGGCTTGTCAATGTTAGCTAGTCTTCCCCTTGTGTTCGGTCTGGTCTGGTCTGGAATCTCAAAGTCTGGGAAAATACTCCGATTTCTCCGAATACTCCGATAATGTTTATTAAGACAAAAAGGTACAGTAGTGTTTACACTAGTCATCTCTTTCGACTGGTAAGGGTTTCTCCCCTTTTGTGCACCATATCAGTTCACTCTTTGAAATCTGGAACGAGTAAGGGATAGAAGACGTAATGGCATCCTCTTTCTGGTGCCTGCTGTCATGCTGGATTCTGCATAGGCTGCTTTACGCAATAGCGCAGATCCGTTTTGATAAATATCTATTTCTCTTTCTGGCATAGCTCATTAAAGGACGGCCGTCGACCCGATTATTACTGATTAACCTTGCTAATTTGTCCCATACATTCTCATTCCCGAGGTTCGTGGATTGGATAAGCTTATCGTTTCTGGTGAGCTCATTGGTTAGAAATACCTGTGATGCAAGTTTCTCCGTGTTTCTCATAAAAAAACGGGGGGGTTGCGCCAGGCTGAAAACTGCCAAGACGAGTTTGTCTAAATGAGAAACCCAGCAGAGTTTCAAAGAAGTCACGTATATTGGAACGTTTATTGTACGAATATTGGAGTATTGTGTATTTACACGTATATATAAACGTGTATTGGAATATTGGAACAGGGACGGTATCTAGTGCGACTGGTAGGCTACTGTTGTTAGTCAAGTAGTGTTATTCAAGTAGTTCAGAAGTATTCCTTCAGTCCAAGCTGCCTGCGAACCATCTGATGCCCTCAGCTGACGTACACATTTAACGTAGTCAACTATACCTTCCATTATTCCGAAGCCACAGTTATTTCCATCTGTAAATAAATCCCACTTTCTCAATGAATGAATGAATGAAAGAAGGGTTTTATTAAAAAAAAAACTGTAACCTGTAAGGGGCTACACTGTAAAACGTTTCTCCGAGTAAGGATTAAAGTTTACTGCAGTATTTGCTACTGGGATGAATCTTATTCGAGAATAATCCGAAAATACAAAGCCCCCGATATAACGGCAAAACTCCAGGAGCTTCATAAAAATTTATCTGGACAAGCATATGAACGGCTTACTCCCTATCACGGGCTCATCCGTTTGTTCTGTTGATTTTTTGTGTTAATTTTGTTGTATTAGTGTTTCTTCAGTTGTTTATTTGTTTCTTTCTCTTCTCTACTCCACTATCTTCACATTGTTTTTGTGCATTGGGTTACAAATAAATTATTATTATTATTATTATCTCTATTGAGATAAGATTAATCCGAATTAGGGATAATATTATCTTTTTAGAGACAAGATTAATCCAAGTAGCAAATACTGCAAGATCTTTTTTACAGTGTAATTACCCTCAAAACAAAACATCAACAACAACAAAAACTTCGACAAAAATCAGTATTCCGTATTTTTGCATAACTGTAGACCCCTTAATTAACCTTGCAGGTGGTTTGGCCTTCGTGACGACGACGATACAGGAAGGCTCGGAAGTATACTAAAGCCATTGAGGAAATTAAGCATGGAAATGCAGAATTCCATCAGCAGCCGGAAGGCATCCTTTAGTGGGGACAAAGCTGGACCACCGACCGAGATAGAATCAATCAAAGAAGACCCTTTGCCCTGCACAGAGTAAGTCCTTTTCCTGAATTTTGGAGATTGCTTCTTGGAACAAAATGTAAAGGAATTTGAAGCTGGTTTTTGGCCCTAAAAACAGTCAATTTAATCTTATCTTTTATTGTACACGTAAGGTTCTTGTTGGCCCGTCACAGAAAATTTGAATACAGTGATGCAGTGTTAGGAGGACAGCAGTGAGCAAGGCCGTTTATTCTTCAGTTTAACAATGATCATGCAATGAAAAAAAAGCACTTTTAATATAGTCATGAAAAATCAATGAGTTATTTCACAACTATGAATCAAATATAAGCATGTTATTTATCCTAATCTTTAACCGTCCGTTAGGTAATTCTTTTCGATATTTAGTCTCCGGTCGGGATCTGGAATATCAGTGCTATTTGAAAAACAATTTTAAGATTCGATGGTATTGTTGGGAGGGAATTCTTTTAATTATTCGTTCATGCTCTTTATCTCGAAATACACCACCTTAAAGCACACCTCGCATCACTTACTGTTTATGTTCCAATATCGTAAACTATTTAAATACTGTAAAACTAGGCTCTGCTTTTAACAAATTATACACCGCTTTGGTTGTTATAAGCCTCTTCCCGGGTCCATTCAGATAACCGGTTTTTACGCATCTATACTATAATAACCGAACACTAGTCGAGAGCACGATCCCCATGGAAGATAGTGAAACGCGGTAAGTGTGAAAATCAGTGAGGTGCCGTCTGAGGTGCGGTCTCCGGGCTTAAGAATTAATGGATGTAATTACGGAAGTTGATTGCATTGGCATTGTAGGTACGACGGGTCCTTTAAAGTTATGGTTCCTTCTTTCTGAAATTTCCGGTTCAGTTCAGATTTCCGTCGTACCATTTACCCGGTAAGAAAGCGCATCAGGTAGATGAATCAGTCTTACTATCCCTATTACGACACGAAATCAGGGGTGGCCCGAAGCACTCAGGCCAGGGGGGGGTGAGACCCCTCATTTCAACGACTCCTGGATCGTAATATACGACTAGCACGTACCAACAAAAATGAGCTGTTGCGACTACGCGGCAATGGCGCACATTCCCCACCAGCAAATAATAGAGCCGGTTAGAACTAGCTGCAATGCATCAGCTGAAATTATTCTTGTAATCAAAATTTGTGTATACATACCTTCATAGCCCCAGCTTTACATTTCAACTTTAGGTAAAGAGGAAAGCTTTCAACGCCTGTACCCGGGACAAATTAAAGCAAGCGCCGCAGGCGAATTTTTTTAATCTGCCTTTATCTAGAAAGATTCTAGCCAGCCTTTAGTGTGTTTCAAATCTAAAAAGTTCCAAGCCTAATCGCCAAGTAAATTACACACCGTTCCTCTAAATGGAGAATACTATGAAATGTGCCACAGGCGAAATTTTGTGAACGCCGAGGAGCAGGCCGTCTTTTTGCGATCCCATTGAAAAGGAAAAAATAGCTTTCAAATCACAAATCTGACCGTCGAAAAAAGTGACAAAATAGTGGCCATAGAAAACGAAGTAGACACAAAGTATATTTGTTCTGAATTAAAGCAAAAAAAGTAATTTTCACGTTAAAGACACGCTTATTCAGAAAGAAAACGAGGAAGTTTGCCAGTGCATTAAAAGAAAAGAAAATCCAGATTTATGGACGTAAGCCGAGAAGCAGAGCGTCTTTTTGCGATTCCAATCAAAAGTTAAGAATAGCTATGAATTCACGACTCTGTCCATCGAAAAGTGACAAAACAAAGCCCATAGAAAAGAAAGTAGATCTGCTCCGAACTAATAGCAAAAACAGTAATTTTCACGTTCAAAACACACTTTTTCAGAAACGAAACGAGGAAAACAGGTTTGCCAGTGCATTAAAAAAAAATCGCGATTTACGGACGTAACGAACTTTTGGTCTTGGCCTGACAGCAGTTTACAGACAGAAAAAGACGCCGGCTCGGCGACGAGACTTGAGTTGCGTTTTTTTCCGGGTGATTTGATGTACTTTTGTTTCACTATGAAAGTACAGTGTACCGTTTTCTTTTTCATTCGACACACTGTACTTTCATGTCGAAAATTAAAGCAGGTACAGGTACAGTGAGCTACATCTGAAGAATTGCAACTTAAGACTGGTTTGCAGAATTTGATTTCACGCGACAGAAGAGGCTATACACAGCAAATGAAGACAAGAAGTTCACTTTTAGAATAACTTAAACATAAAAGAGATCATTTTCGAGTTGTATGAGTGTCCTGAATTTTACGAAGTCTTTTCAGATGTGCTTTAACACTAGCATACAGGGGCGTCACGAATGGGGGGGGGGGGGGTCGGCCAGCCGGTAAAAGAATAGCTGATTCAGCGCGAAGCGCCGCGATTTTTCGTAAAAACAATCGGTTTTTTTGGAAACAGTCGATTTTTCTTCAAAACAGTCGCTTTTTCCGCAAAAAAAGCCGGTAAAAGTAGTTACCAGCCAGTCGGTAATACATTGCTCCTCCCATATTTGGGGAGGAGCCCCAAATATGGGGCTCCATCCCATACTTTATGATTCGCAGTTAGCTTGGACTGAAGGAATATTTTTGCTCCTCTCCTCAACCCTAACAAAAATTTACCTCCCTACTAGATTGAGCTATTCCAGCGGCTGCAGAACCCCTCCTGTCCTGGGAAACGAATTTCGGGTGTATATTAAAATCCTCCTTGTCCTTTTCCAGCGTTGTTCCTACCTCAACCTCTCTTTGTAATCGACATTTTTCGATGTGTTCTGGGCACACTTGTTTCGCGGGTCTCCTGTCATTTGATTTCTGATGTCTTTTCTATTCTGTTTAAAAATTCTATTCCTTCTTTGTTCATAGCCAACGATAACCAACAATCAATGCACATAACCTTGTCTCTTGCTTTTGGTCTTTCAGGCATGTCAATGTTACCAGTCAGACTTCACTTTAACAACTAACCTATTGTAATTTTGACAGGCTAAAATCTGAAAGACCTAAGTGAGGCAGATCCAAATCCCAGGGAGTAGGACAGGTAGCCGCATTGCTGCCCCCATGAATTATGTCTCCGACCTATCGGGGTTAAAAAACCTGGTTTAAACGACTTCTTCAAGGACTGGCTTACGACTGAAGCTGTGCAGAGACAAAATTAACATTTTTTTTAAACGATTCGGATTATTTTTGATTAAAATGAATGCGCGGGACCTCGGTGAGTCCAAAATAAACGACTGAAACGACTTAGCAAAAGGCCAAAATAAACGGCTGATACGACTTAATAGAAGGCAGGGGGGGGGGGGGGGGGTGAGTCACCCCCCCCCCCCCTTCGGGCCACCCCTGCACGAAATTGGGCATAGGCATCATTAATCTGGATCAAAAGTCCATAACACTCGATAAAGACATACATGAGACCTAGTGAATTTATATTTTTCACCGGATTCCTCCGTAGTGTCAACCAAATTGGAAAACAAACCAGATAGATTGATTCAGTATGTCAGCTTACCCCACTATCGGCAATCTAAAAGACTTTAGTTGCGTTTTTGCAAATACCATGGTATCTGATACCACGGTCTAAAGTCGTTTTTGCAGTTATCGTGGTATCTGATACCACGGTTAAGTTATCGTGGTATCAGATAATCAGATACCACGGTCCGACCGTGGTAACTGCGATCGTGATATCTGAAAAAGTCATCTCACTTTCATCAATTTTAGTCATATTGGTGGGAAAGAAGTTTGGCTCTTAGTGGCGTGACTGAATATCAGTTTTTCTTTTGGGATGACTTCGAAATGCGCAATTTCGGCAATTGTCGTTTTTGCAGAGCAACCTTATATCTGGTGTATCAGATACCACGGTTACTGCAAAAACGACTAATTGCAGATCCAGTTACCGTGGTAACAGATACCATGGTATCTGCAAAAACGCACTTTTATCAAGATAATATAAGGACTGCACACACACACTAGGGACTTCACATTCAAGTCTGCTCACCCTCCACCAACGTCCTGCCCTGCCAGCCCACGACGTTATTAGCCAGTTTGTTAATCCTGAATCCGTTTAGTGTGCATGTCAATGTGTCAAAATTTTAAGTATGTTTAGCATGTTTTTAAAGTGTATGTAAAGAACGCAAACATGTTTGTTTATTTTGTTTTCTTTAATGTTTTAATTAGTTTATTTTACTCCGTTGTAACTAAACAGCGGGTCATAAATAAATAAACTGCCGAAATTGACAGATTGTGTCCGAATGTCGATCATGGAGCAAAACAAATTAAGATTCGGATCTAGAGTATTTTCTTACCGGCTCTATCTTGACACTGTAACTGACTTCAAGCATGCATATAAAAATGCTAGTTTTGTCTCAAACATTATGACTTCGTAGAGTTAAGCGGTGGATATTTTAGTCGCGTCTTTACCCTGGCAAGTAAAGCCAAGTTATTAGCGTCAGCTGCTAGACAAAGTGAAGATTTGTAGCGTCAACTGCAAGCTACAAAGCAACATAATAATAATTTCACTAAATTGCCACAGTATTGTCTAAAAATGTGTACTTAAAAAAAGCAAGACAAAAAAATACTCCTAAGATCACATGAAAAATAAACAATTATATGTTACAATCTTATATAATGAAATTATCGAAATATCCTGTGAGGGATTAAGCTAGGTTTTCTATACGGTTTTTTCTCAAGACCGAACAGCAGCCCTTCAACAAAACGAAAAAATCAAGAAACAAAAGGCTTACGATTGCTCTGGGCAGGTTTTTAATGTTTTACAATTTTATACAGTGAAATTATCGAAATATTTTGTGTTAAACAAAGATAAGGTAAACAAAATGTTTATATTAAATATTTAAGACGTCACTTTTACGGCCCACAAATTTCCTGTTTTAGCCGTGATTCCGAACGAATTACTTGTCCTTCGAGAAAAGGCAGCTCACATTCGGATTGAGCGCGACTTCTTTTCCGTAAATCGACTGTTGTTCGCTTCAAAGAAATTTGTACTCCCTACTTTGAAACCCCTTAAAGTTTGACTGAAAAGGACTGAGAAAGTACAATCTAGTTACCCATCACTCATTCACTTAAAGAGGCTTGAAGACCCGATGAAAATGCGTTGCTTCGTTGCTCCGCTATTCACGGATAATCAGTTTTCAAATAGTGGAATTTCCCTGTCAGATTAGTGGTACTTCCATTCGCTTGTTTATGTGTTGTATACTGACGCAAAGATTTACAATAAATAAGTGCTCGAGCAGTAAGCAGTGATCACCTAGTTCATCGCTGGCCACTGAACCCGCCTTTATGTTGAGATTCGAATTTTCCGTGTCATTGTAGAATTTTGCGTTGTGAGGAATGCCGTAGATATTCTGAACGTCATACTAAAGCTAATAGTGAACAATAACAAAAATCATTTAACACAATCCTGATGATGCAGTTTGTTCAGTTAAATGAGACAAAAATAAGTTGGTGTTTCAGTAAACTTTAAGTATTCGTTCAGACCAAGCTGACTGCGAAGAATATTTTATGGCGCTAGACTGAAAGTCAGCGATGATTTATCGTAGCGATATTTCGTCCTTTCTTGGCAAGGATCTTCTTCAGGATCAAACTATAAAGACAAACCAGCTAGGACAGATCACAACTGACGTATTTGTTTACTGCCATCAACTATGAAAACGCCATCCCTAAGTATAGCATTACAGAGCTCGTGTTCGAACGTGAAAGACGGAAGGAAAAACTTTACGAATTCATAGACATCCGGTCACTAACGTTTTGGGATCCCAAAAGAACTGGGAATTGGAATAGGGGAACAGTTTCTAAGCGATCACGTTCGAACCCTTCACAGGGAAGGGAACTAAATTTATAAAGCCAGACGGCTCGAAAGCAGTCATTTAGAGAGCATACGGTGTGGTGTGTAGACCAAGAGACTGGGTTCACTGTAAAAAAAATCTTGCAGTATTTGCTACTGGGACTATCTTATCTTTATTGAGATAAGATTACCCTTATTTCGGATTAAGCTTATCCCAATAGAGATACTGCATCCTTATTCGGAGAAACTTTTTACAGTCTTTCTGTGCAAAGGATGCTTACTGACCGGAATCTGCAAAAGGGAGAACTCAAGCGAAAACCTGATTTCGATGCTGGGGCTTGGATTCTATCAGGAAAGCGATTGTAATGTCATCAACCCTTTAAAGTTTAACAGAAAGCCAGCTTATTTTGTATCTTGGATTTGAATACACTGAATTATATCGACTTTGCCAAGGGATTTTTTTTTTATTTTTTCGTCTTGGGCTAGTAATGGCGTTCCGAATATGCATTGCTGGCGTTAGAAGACGAAATTTGTCCTGACGCGGAGAATTTGAATTTGAACAAAGTGTGCATTTAAATATCTATGAAGCGAAGCTCAGGAAATGTTAAATTCGAGACTGGAAGGTCACTTCGGAAGAAAGCCCGCTATGGGATGTGACCAAAAATAGATTTGTTTTTTGGCAACTATTTACCGTCGTAGTGGCTAAGTATTTCAAGCATAGAGGTACCGCAAATCCGAAAGAAAACGTTCATTCCGTGAGAATCGATTATGGTAAAATAGGACCAATGAAGTAACGCATTTTAATCGGGTCTTCAAGCATATTTAATTGAAAAAGTGATGGGTAACTAGGGAGTCGTATCTCAGCCCTATTCGGTCAAACTTTAGGTGCTTCTTGTTTGCCCTTGTCCGTAGTAACGATACTATCTTGAACAAGAATTCAGGGTTTTCAAAGTTATAGTTACCCTGACCTAGTACTGGCTGACCCGTTGGCGCTTCCAATTTTTTATATAGGTTTTTCCGAAATTGACTTTGTACCACGTTTGCTCCAAAGAACCTTTCAGATTGCCGAGTATGCTGTTGGAGGGGAGTTGCAGCTTCTTCAAAGGCGTTCTTATAGATTATAGAACTAATTGTCAGTTTTATAGGTCAATAGAAACTCCGGTAGCACCACCCCTGGCACCGTTGGAAATAATCCCTCCCCCTGAGAAACCTCCAAGAGACCGTCTACCACCACTGACTCACCGCGATACCACTTTCTCTCTGTTGAACAATCACAGCATTGAACGTCAGTGCAACAGGCATAAACAGTGGAAGAAAGAGGGCGAGTAAGATGCATTCTCTGTTCGAAGCTAATAGTTTCGTTTTTGATCGAAGTTTGAAGTTACCTTCAAACTCAAAGGTTTCTACTTAAAGGACCCCTCTTGCTTATTCTGCCTTTTATAACATACTTAGCTCCCATATGGAATTATAAGCTTCTAAAATCCCCACCTTTCTCCATTGGTTCGTTCCGTAACTACGAATTTTTAGCGCTTTTTCGGCCTTGCCGAGTTTTCCCGTCACCCAAAGAAAAGTTTACCGGAATCTTCATTGTCCGCTGACAACTCTTTCACGCATAAGGATGTGATAATCTTCTGTTTATTACTTCTCTTATTTGCTTAGTTTTCCCACTTTTTACCCAAGGCACGTTCAGTTTTCAAATCTTTTGCGCCCAGCCGCCGTGTCGGAGAGCAGGGAGGCTGGATGTAATCGACAAGCGCTAACAAGAGAATCGCTAGTTTCAGGTGGAAAGTAGTGGTATTTTCGAAAACGTTTTTTCTGATCCATTTTATACACAAAAGATCATTTCTAGTAAGAGTTGTGCTTTAAATACCATTTTTGGTCGCCGGTCACAGTTTCTTTGCCTTCAGACTCTGACCGTCGAACCTAGTGAACTAGCGAGTTCGAAGTTTGGTTGAATCGTCGAAGAAAGGTCGACCTGTCAAGGGTCGCCTGAGTCGTAAAAACACTAATTAAGCAAACGGTGAACTTCAGCGGCGTTTGAAAACGGAAATTAAGCAACTGGTTACTATAACGGCGAACAAAACTTCGATCAAAAACGCAACGATTCTCTGTTCGAATCTGATGTATAATTTTTTTTTCTGGGAGGCAGTGTTGCTACTGATCTCAGAATTCTGCGATTTGATTTTCGACACAGATTTTCGCTTCTTGGACAAAGCGAGACAGAATTCCGCGACCGGTGTAAATACAAAAATGAAGCAAAAAGATTGAGGCATATAAATATGGAGGTGATAAAGCGAGATTTATCGTTACTAGTTGGTAAAAAGGACTCAGTTTCGTAAGCGCCAAAATATCACATGTTTTTGCGGCCAAAAGTCAGAGGTTCCGTCAGAGAAAAGTGACAACACTGCTGGGAGGTCAAGATACTAAAGTGAAGCCAACCGATCCGGAGCTCTGTGAGTCGTAGGCTGATAGATAAAAGATTGTTGCAGCAGTTTCCGATCGGAAACGAGATGAGAGCGAAATCTTGAAATATAAATCGGAAATATTCAAGAAGAAAGAGAAGAACTAAAAAGAGGGAAGAACTTTGATATAGGAATATGGAAGTGAAGAAATTGTCATAAGATGTAAAAACTAAATTGGCACCTTTCCATATAAGAGTTTCTTCCCCTTGCTCCATTGAATGAATGAATTTATTACATGCAGCCTATAAGTAATAAGGCATTTGCGCAGTACATACAGACACAAAAAAAGGTAAACGAACGCTTAACAAGAAATACAGAGGGTACACAAAATCTACAATGACAGCAAAAGATAAATAAACGCAAAACAAGAAATACACAACGAAACACGAAAAAAACAATACATTTACTGCATTAGCTGGCGCATTGGCCAAGGGGCAGGAAGGAAGTTGAATGATGGCAGAAGATGTTCACTTATTTCTTATAGCTTGACAGCTGGGTCCAAGACAAACAAGATCAAAAGTTTCGACGGGATCCCAAAAATTCAATATTTGATCCAGACAATTGGGTCGTGTCTTTGCCAGGTCCAGTCTTCGCCAGACTCCTTGAACATTTTGCTATTAAAATTCAGAAAGATATTAAGGCCAAATATAACTAATCATCTGAGAAAACCAAGTTCAGATATGGATTCAGCATGTGTGTTTACCCCTATAAGTCATATCTGTTTTGACGAAAACTTCCTGCCTTACTTCTGCCAATTTTCCGGTTTCGACCGAATTCTGGAACTGCTTGTCCGACGAAAAAAGAAAGCTAAAAAATAAATTCAGCGTATCTTCTTTCCCCTGTATCGAACATCTAATCGACTTCAAATAAAAATTTAACTTAAATTTTCCGGGTCCAGCCGGATTCCGGGCGAACTATGTTTCCGGGTAAAAAATAATTGTCATAAACGGATTCGGCATCTCTTCTTACCCCTAAATCGTATATCTAATCAGCTACAAATAAAACTTTTACTTTTAACAAATTTTCCGGTTTTGGCCGGATTCCGGGCGGACTACTTGTCCAGGTAGAAAATGATTTACACATAATTGTGCAGCATGTCTTCTTCAAAATCAAACATCTAATCAACATCAAAGAAAAGTTTTACTTTTAACAAACTTTCCGGTTTTTGTCGGATTCCGGATGAGAAAATGATTTTCATCATTGTGTTCACCAGGTGTTCTTACCCCATAATCGACTATCACATTAGCTGTTTAAGAATATTTTGTTTGCCCCTTAATTTGAACCCCCTCCCCACCTCTAAATGTAGAGCTACAGAGCCCATCTACGAACTTGACCTTACCCCTTAACCCAAAGAATCCTCACACCAAGTTTCATCAAAATATCTCATTCCCTTCGAGAGTTAACGTGCCCACAGACGGACAACTTTTGCAATGTCATGGTATCCCTCCACTTACGTTTTGGGATCCCAAAAACTTCTCCATGATTCGATGATTGCGCATGCGACGAGGAATTATAACATGCTTTCGTTCTAGTTGATACAGTTACGTACTTTATGGACTGGGCTCGAAACTAGATTCAACTTGTTCAATCCTGTTACCCGTTTGGAAAGGTGACATGGCCACTCCTTAATCTTTATGGATTCTAACAGTTTGAACTCCAAGCTCTTGTTTATGAGCCATGATATATTTTTTTGCTTGTTTTTGTTCGGATGCAATCTTAGTTTCCCACCCCAAAAAGGATTACATTTGAAAAACACGGAACTGTTTATAATTCAAGAGATTACTCTAGCTTAGCCAGTGAAATTCTTGGCTACTGATTACTCATACTTAAACTTTTCCATATTGTTTCTGTAATACCGTTGGGCTTATCTTTACACATAAAAAGAGGTGTGCATTAGCCTGGCTAATCTCGTAAAAATATATATACGACACACAAAAAAGAAGATAAAAGGGTTTCGGAATATAGCAAAACAATACTAAAGAAGCTTGTACGAAACTTATTTGCCGTCAATCGTCTTCACTCAAAATAAAAAATCCTCTTGGCGGAGAACATGACTATCCAAACAGCTAGGGGCGTCACGCATGGGGGGGGGGGGGGGGGGGGGGTAGGGGAGACGCCCCCCCCCGTTCAGTGTTGTCAGCCAGTCGGAAAAAAATAGCCGAATCAGCACGAAGCGCCGCGATTTTTTCTCGATTTTTAGTCGATTTTTTCTTTAAAACAATCTTTTTTCTTAAAATAAGTCGATTTTTCGTCAAAACAGTAGTTTTTCATCAGCAGAAACAATCTGTAAAAGCAACCAGTCGGTAAATACCTTGCCCCTCCACAAAAAAAAAACAAAAAACGAAAAAACATTTTGGCTAATAACGCCTCTGCAAACAGCTTAAACAGCTCTTAGTTATTATTATACTGTCCTTTCGTTCTTTAAAGCACACGTTGCAATAGATACAGTTTATGTTCCAAAATTTTAACATACGTGACGTCCCGGCTGTTTTTATCCTCACTTGCCCCCCTTGGCTCTCATGAGAAATACGTGGAAAACTTGCATTAACCGGTATTTCTGACAAATGAGCTCTTCGGTAGCGATAAGCAGGAGCCCGATCAGCCTCGAAACCTGTACAGATAAGATTAATCCTAGTAGCAAATACTGCAGTTAACTTTAATCCTTACTCGGAGAAACTTTTTACAGTGAACGTAGGTTAATCAATAACATGGGTACGACGGTCCTTTAACTTCTCGTCATAACCCTTCTCGGCCCAATGGGGAAATGTGTCCAACGAAAACTGCAAACGAGTTGCGACGGGAACTTGACCCTCCCCCCCATCTACAACTACTTAGAAGAAGACTAACCGGGAGGCGAAACGGGTCGCGCTACCCAGCTGTTCCAAAGCCGTAACTCAATGGAGGAGGAGTCAGCGAAGATGCGAATTTTTGTCGAAAAAATTTGTTCTTATTCCAATGGAACGTGATCAGACAGTCGTCGAAAAGTTTGAAAATAGTAACAGTTTGAAGAAGGTCAAACGGTTATAAGGGCTTTACTAGAGGATGATTGTCAGGGCCCATTTAATGAAAACATTTCCGCAATAGATAGATAGATAGATATTTAATTCATAAAAGCCAAGAAGGGCCATCGCACCAAAACAAGTAATGAAAAAATATATGAAAACAAGAACACTATGCCGGTATTTGAACTACAGGGATATACAATTTTCCCTGTGTGCTAACCCAATCCGGAGGAAACTTCCAAATAGTTGAATAGCCTAGAAACTTTTCTCTTTCATTCTCTCAGTTATCTACTCACTCCCACACGCTCTCACTCCAAACAACTATTGCCTCAACCCATTGAATTCCTACACTCTCCCACAAAATGACTCATACTTTCTTGACTCATACACGTATCCCCTAGTGGGCTTTCAGACAGTTGTTTTAGGATGAGAATGCTGATGCAAGTGCTCGGAGAACTTACCATAGGCTGGCTCTCGTCGTTCCCGGGAAATTTTAACTGAAAAGGCAGCTTATTTTTAAATCTGATATTTGAATACACTGAAATATTTTGACACATCTGAGGGATTTTGTATTTTTCCACCCGGGGCTCTAGTAATAACGTTCAGAGTGTGCGCTACTTGTAGGACAAAAATTCATCGAGACGCAAAGAATTTGAATTTAGACAAAGGCCTGCATTTCCAGAGCTAAAGATGCGACATCGGAGAATTTCGGCAATGGCTTACATTTTTAGTTGATAAATATTTCATGCACAAGCACAAATAGGTACCACAAATCTGAAAGAATAAGTTCATTCTATGAAATCGATTGTTCCGGGATAACGGACAAACGCATTTTTATCGGGTTTTCAGGAATATTTATGTGAATAAGTGATATGTTACTCCTGCTGAATCTCAGACCTCTTAGGGTAAAGTTTAAGATTGTCAGTTAAAACTGAAAAGTCTTCGACCTTCAACCTACTCTACTTATTAATTCGTCTCGCGTTTTAAGCGTTTTCCATTTGTCCTCAACACATCTAATTTCGCATTAGTCAACTAGATCGGTTTCAGACGCGATTAGTAACAGACTTTCAAGGCGCTGGTCAGCCATTGTTGAACGCAAAGTGGTCTTGACCAACTTCATCCTGCTAAAAAGTATTTCCCCTTTTGCTAAGGTAACAGGGATTGTCTTAACCAGCTTGAACCCATTTCACAATAGTGGTAAGACACCTTTCAGTTCACGAAAGAATTAGAATATATCTTCAAACTTTTTGTTTGTTTGGACGCTCTCCTGGCGGCTTTCGAGATCGGGTCGGAACTAGGCTAACTCGTTTTTGAACTCTTCTCGGCTTATCACCGGAAAGGAGTCGAGAAAGCTGTCGAAACTGGAGTAGACGGTACCGTGGGATTATTCCTGGGACAGTATTTGTAGTTGGAAATGATGTAAATTTCAGTAGGTTACCTATAATTCTTGTAGGCCACAGAAACTTAGGAGATTACCGGAATCAACTGGTGAATGTTCCAGTACGCTCTGTTGTCTGTCTGCACGAATCACTCTGTAAGTTGTGTGCCGGGGTCTTCCCGGTAAGCTGCGAGTCAACACGTAAGCAGCAAAATTCCGGTAGATCCCCTGATCGAGCCTCCAGTGAATTCCCCGAGACAAGTCCCGATCCATTCCTTGAGCAAGATTTCGGTAGATTCCCTGATGTTACGTAACGTTTCCTTGCTACGTATGTCAACACTGTTACGTAGACTCGGGTCGAATCTATATATATTCGGGTAGCGTGTCCGACCGTTAACCCATCTCCCGTTACCATAACTCGCGTGAACGCCTTCGTTTAGAAAAAATGGTATTGCTTTATTACCAGACTAGCCTATTAATAAAAAGAGAGCGATACTCAATCCATTAGATAATATGATAATCCCATATCCTAATAAACGCGCAGCGACCTCTCCACTCCATAGTCCGAACTCCGAATGAATCACTTTTCATCAGATGTCGTGCTTGCTCGATCAAATGTCAATTCTCATCGCTCGCCAGATCGGGTCTCGAGCGAGGGGGTGAATATTCGTGACACTGCGCAAACTTCTGGTAGGTTCCCTGAGCAATAATCCGGTAGATCCCTTAAAATCATCAAGTTGCAGCCCCCCCCCCTTCGGGACGCCCCTGATCGCAGGAATCTCTTTGAACGAATCCTGCCCAACTACACCAGCTACTCACCAAATTGACTACCCATCGTATCTGAAAAGGAGACCATTTTTTTGTGATGGTGAGGATAACTGGGGCATTCTCCCTCCGTGGGAACCCATGAGAATGGAGGCTGGTCCTCAAGACTGAGCAAATCGCGGGTACTCGCGTGTGAGAGCCGCAGAGGAACATCGATACTACGCCTCATAAATATACCCGTCAGCCCAAGCTGACTGCGAATCACAGCTGATAGTACCACACGGATACGTCAGCTCGATTTTATTAGAGCCATATTTGGGCCCTTTTTGGCAAGGGTTCCCTTTCTTGAGCCTGAAGAGGACCCCTGCCACGAACGGTCATGTCTCTCTAGTAAAATCCAGCTAACTTATCCGTTTGGCACTATCAACTACGCCTCATATTTTTCGACAGGCCTGAAGTGTTAAACGTGTCCACCTAGCGGGTTTTCAGACTGTTGTTGTAGGACGGGGATGCTGGTACGCCACTCGGAGAACTTACCGTAGCTTCCGACAGGTTGTCTTGCGTGGTGTCTGTTAATTCCCGTTATTTACAGTCACAATTGTCTAATTAGGATTTTTTTTTCTAGCGGTGCACTGATGATGGGACTTAGTGCGATGTACGGATTACTGATAGTCGTTCTTGGCCTCTGCTTTCCGCTCTCGGGTGTCATATCGTCTATGATTCCAACTTCGTACTATGACGTAAGTGGAACGCTTTTTTTCGCTGAAGAAAAAAAAAATGCAATTTTTCGCTAAGGAGTTTTCTTCGTCGCTATGTTAATTCATCAAGCCTTCAGTAGTGAGGCCTTGCCCTTCCACCCCTCCCTCTCTGCCGATTTCAGCTTACTTTTCTAACTTGCAGTCGGTTTCAGAATTTCAGTTATGTCGGTGTCGGTTTATAGTTTCGAGTCTCTGAAAACTTTCTAGAGGTACAAGAGTACAAAAATGCCTTGTATCTTGGCCTGATTCATCGTATTCTGTGGGAAGCTGTGAACTCTTTCGTGATAACCGCAGCTAAAAGGCCTTTTTTCGCGACACAGTTGTGAGCCACACACTTCTGAGTTTTTGTCGCGGTTTGACACACGATTGTGTGCCACACGGTCGAGCCACTAGTTGAAACTCGCGGAAACGCCGTCTTGTCTATTTTTTGGCGGTAATTTCAAATATCTAAAAATAAAAAGAAAATTCATGTAAAATCTCAGTAAGTAGAACTCCAGGCTTATTTCCTTACCATTCTGTACAAAAAGCATCCTCAGTTGTAAGTCTACATGCTTGAGAAAGTAGTTAGCTTTATTGTTTAGACACTATTTTGCTGCTTAATTTGAATTTCCCGCCAGAATACAGCCACAAAATCGACAATCATGTTTGTCGAATTTGAGCCACAAAGCGAGCCACGAATATCTTGTTGTTCGCGGAAATACACTTGTGAGCCGCACGAAAGACTGCGGAAACACTGTTTTCGAGCGACAGTCGACCCACAAACTGTTTTTGGACGCACGGAAAACGCCTAAAGTCTCTTAGGATGAGTGAAAAATAATACACGAAATTCCCTTTTTTCGGTTCTGGATAGACGCCTTTTATTGTAAAAAGTCCCCTAAAAAAAAAGTCCGCAGCGGAAAATATCCTCAGCGAAGCATCTCCGTGACGAAACGTTCCAATGACAAACCTCCCCCAAGGCGAAATTTCCCAATGACAAAATGTCCTCATGGCAAAATGTTCCCTTGACAAAAAGTCCCCATGGCGAAACGTTCTCAAGTTGTCCTCATCTTCTCAAATTTAGTAGTCCTTATTGGTCCAGAGCAAAATAACACTAGGGAGTAGCGCCAAGACTTGAAAAAAGTATCACACACTCGCTTAGCAGCGACACTAGCATCACCAGCGTTAGTGAACGTCCCTATTGAAACTCATTCAATCGTTCACCAGAGCTGGCTCTGATATCTTCATATTCTGAAGATAGCCAAAGAATGATACAGCCTCCATTATTTCCTTGGTGTACGCAATCCGCACCTTGGCTTTACTAGAAATTTCTAAACACGGAAGGCGCTACTCCGCTACGCTCTTGGCGCTACTTCCTAGTGTTATTTTTCTCTAATCTCATTGGTCCATAGCAAAATAACACTATGTAGGGAATAGCACCAAGACTTGACAAAATTGACAAACACTCTAATAGCAGCGATACTAGCACCACTCGCAATAGAGGACGTGCCTACTGAAACTCATTCAGACGTTCGCCAGCGCTGGTTCCCATAACTTCATATTCTGAACATAGCAAAAAAATGATAAAGCCTCCAATGTCTCCTTGGTGTGTGCAGACCGCACCTTTCCTTTACTAGAAATTTCTAAACCGGCAAGTTTGTCTAGCTGTAAATGTCGCAAGCGTAGTGGGTGGAGCTACGAATATCGCCCGTTTGCAAAGCATAGAAAGCATAGGTCTTGGCGCTACTCCGTAGTGTTATTTTGCTCCGCATTGGTCTTCGGGCGCATTATTTCGGTAAAACGATTTCGAAATTTTGCATTACGAAGTTTTGCTGTTTTGCATGAGGATTGAGGACGTTTCGCATTTGGAAGTTTTGGCTGGGGAAAGTTGGGGCATGGAGACGTTTTGTGATAGGGACGTTGTGTTAGGGGATGTTTTGCAAGGGGAAGTTTCGCAGACAACCCGGATAGAGTGATGCAGAGCGGGTTAAGTACGAATGCTGTAGAACAGGGAGACTAGTTTGATCACTACACTGTCAGAAGTTGCGTGACAGATAACATAAGGCTGCACAGTTTCAACAGATGGCACTTAAAATGTTATCTGTTATGATTTTACTAATGTTATGCGTAACGAGCACTGCCAGGAAGAGCCGAAAAACCGCCGAAAAAGTTTTTGCTGACTTTTCGATATCATGATGACAAACACAAGCTGATATTTTTTCAGCTATGTTTGGGCTTTGCTTGTATACATAACATTTTAATTTGTAACTTTAAAAACAAAACAGCTAAGATCCTAAGTGTTATCCGTTGAAACCGCGCATTTTTGTGTTATTTGTTATGAAACTCAAGACAGCATAGTTGTTGCTTTCTGACCTAGCGTGCTGCGTCAGAAACCCATGCTCCAACGCTGCGCTATAGTCTGCTACCACCATCTGTGCTTAGGCAAAGGACCATTGTTCAAGCTATACATAGGGTCCAGTAATTGCTATCCTGCAGTGATGCGATATACGTAAGGACGGAGCACCTCAATCACCAAAAATAGGCGCGTTCGGATTCTGAAACCGGATTCAACAGAAGTACAAACAGAAACTGTAGCGAAATATGGTACAAAGCAGAAGCGGACATGTACTTTGCAGCCGATGTTGTGAATTTGATTCTCTTTCTGGATCACCGTTCGCGATTTGACAGACTAAAGGATCGTAGTGGAACCTGATATTGAACCTGACGAACCTGATTATTTTAACTCAATCTTCTCGGTCCATGGTGACAGGGTGGAGGCCGGCTACTGCACTATCAGAAGTTTCATAACAGACAACACAAGGATGCGCGGTTTCAACAGACAATGCGTAGTAGACAACACTTGGGATGTTATCTGTTGTGTTTGAAAACGTTATGCATGTAAAGTTGTGAATAACAAGCATTGTCTGGAAGAGCTAAAAAACAGCCAAAAAAACATCACCTAACTTTTTTGTTTGTCGTCATGTTGTTGGAAAATTCAGCAGATGCTTTTTTGGCGTTTTTTCGGCAGTTCCTGGCAATGCTTGTTGTGTATAGCATTTCATGCTTAACGTTTTCAAACATAAGAGATAACATTCCAAGTGTTGTCTGTTACGCATTGCCTGTTGAAACCGCGGATCCTTGCCAGATGAAGTCTGCGTAGTTGAATGGTAGTTGTACGAAAAAGTTGCATGTAATACTATGTAGTAGCAAAGAATACTATCATTTAACGCGCCTCAGACTAGTATAATCTTATGTAGTAGTATCTAGTAGCATCCTGTCTTGCCATAGTAGCATCCAGTCTTGCTAATAGTAGCATGCAGTAGTATGCAGTAACACGGTAGCCTTGAAGTAGAAGCATGTAGTAGCATCAGTTAGTACTGCATGCTACTTTTTCATACAACTTCGTACTACTATTTTGAGATTAATTTTTCATCGGGTGTGTTGTCTGTTATGGAAATTCTGACAGTCTGGTTGCATCTATCTTGCAGTGATAGCAAGAAACCCATGGACCATTTGTTTAAGTGACGACTTGCTCGCCGAAGAGCTGAGCTCTCAAAGTAATCTTCCATCAGGTAAGGATTTCGATGGATAAGCTTCCAGCACAGCCTCGCAAGCCCCGCTTTTGTTGTGCTATTGAAAACAGAATGTTTATTTTCAATAAAAATGTTCTGCTACTACTACTACTGCTACGGAGCTCCGTTCGAAGTTTTATCTCTGAATGTATTTCTAGGGTTTCTACATGTATCTCTACATCACTGCCATCTTGTTTCTGATTTACGTGTATACGAAGGTGAAGCGGATTCGGCTTCCATTTCAGAATCTGAGTAAGCGAAATAATTGTTTTCTTTAGAAGATGGCGTTGGAGTCTTGGCGAAATATTGACTCGATCTGAAGAGATGCCAGAGCATAGTTCGACAGAATGACAGAAGGTGTGGCTTGCGATATCTTGACATAATTTTCTGCTGAGCACTGGCTAGTCCTCGAAATTTTGCTGAAAGCCAGAAAAACGCTCAAACTGACTGATTTTACTCCGGCCTAGCCATCAACCGGCGTAGGTTACAAGTTACCTTCCCGACATCACTACTGCCAATTAGTGTTGTATACTCGTGATGACAATTTAGTCCGTTCTGGCATTCGCATGAAGATGCTTGTAGATGTGTTCGCTAGGAGGGCAACGGTTCTTTTCATGCGACGATAGACGTCCAAAATTTTGAGCGAAAAGGAGGGGGGGGGTAGTTAAGAAAAAAGCTCAAGCGGTGACTGATGGTTCCGGTTCGCTTTAGTAGGTCGTTAACCTGCTCTCATCTTGATTTGTGATTGAAAGTACGAGTGATTTTAATCGAGTTTAAATCAGAAAGCACTCGGTATCATGTTTATGCTGTTTGTTTCACTTTGCCAAGGTTTAAAAGTTTGAGAACCGTGAATTTAAACATCCCCCAAACCGCAAATCATCTTAGCTTATTTGGGAGCCTCTTGTTGGCTTTCTTGAAAAAACATCGTTTAAAAAAAAAAAGTCCATCCAGTCGGAGCAGGATTGTTTCATCAACGTAACTCTCAAGTCGCCAACAAATATGCCGGATGCGCGAGTCCGACCTCGGATTGTTTCTTCGTCTGTCGCTTGCACGAGAAGGAAGATACGAAATCCTAGAATCCAATCTAGTTTGTGCAAGTCAAGCATGGTCCGATAGAGCCCGGTTTTCCTGTTAAGGGGTTAAGTAGCGCGCACACACAGTCCGAATTTCGCAGTCCGGTGCGAATTTCCTTCTCCGCTCCGGAATTTTGACGCATCGCATGCGGATTCGGTCCGATAATTTCGTTCCGATTTGAGTAGAAAATATTCTACTTTTACCGGAGCGAATTTTAAAGGCATGCGAAATTGTGCCCTGAGAACTGAAAAATTGGAAGCTGTGTTTGAAATTTCAGCTGTTTATACGACTTATTTAATGTCAGCTGCATTCATTCATTCGGCAATCAATCAGCATCATCTGACTGTAGGCTAAGCAGTGGATTTTTCAAACCTGGGGCCAAGTTTCACGTCTGAATTTCGTTTTATCTGAAAAACCTGTCGGGCATCGTGACACGAATTTCGTATGCGCGTTTTCGCGTGCGGAATCTTACCGGACTGTGTGTGCACTTAGCTTTAAGGTGTTAAAGTACCTGCGCTATACGGGAATCAGGATCTGGTGGCATAGCCAGCCGTGCAACTGGAAAACGATACTGAAGGGTCGCTTAGCCACTGAAGAACGCATAACGGCGGAGTCAGGCTCACGTGTCCGACGTTGCAATGTGAATATTACGAGAGCCCGGGTTTTGTGGAACTAGAGCACGTTTTTCTTAAAGGATGCCGCTTCTGGGGTGCACGCCTACGGTCTCTTTCGAGAAGTTCATCACGTGGAACTGACTCCTGCTACACTCCTGGTCTTCAGACAGGAGATGTATTTGACTTCCTTCAGAAGAAGCAGGATAAGCACAATCCAGCACACCACCACGGATCCTTTTACTTGAGGTGCGGAGCTGTAGGTAAGAAACCGATCCATCCATTTTGCAGATATAAACAACTGAGATTCAACCTGTAGCAAGACCCAATTCTGGCATTTTCTCACCTCTCTCAAGGTGCTCCTTCATTTGTATCCTTCACACCTGAGTTTCGTAGCAGAGCAAAATAACACTATCAATCAATCACTCGTTG
This sequence comes from Branchinecta sandiegonensis, assembly GCA_030848855.1. Taxonomy (NCBI): domain Eukaryota; kingdom Metazoa; phylum Arthropoda; class Branchiopoda; order Anostraca; family Branchinectidae; genus Branchinecta; species Branchinecta sandiegonensis. The sequence continues at coordinate 21,469,502 of JAUPMV010000006.1, read as the reverse complement.
TAATTTGCCAGAATATTTTAAAAAATAGCAGTGGCATTGTCAAGATATAGTTAAAAAAAAAAGTTAAAATGAGCACATACACAAAAACAAGACGCACATTATCTGGCATTACAAGACGCACATTATCTGGCATTAAAGGGAGTAGCTAGGGAGGGCGCCAATACCTATGCTTTCCATGCTTTCCAAACGGGCCATACTCATAGCGTCACCCACTACGGTTGCAGCATATAGAGCAAGGCAAACTTTCGGGCTCGGAGCCAGCGCTGGTGAAAGACTGATTGAGTTTCAGTTGGGACGTTCTATATCGCTAGTGGTGCTAGTGTCTATGCTATTCGAGTGTGGGTCAATTTTGTCAAGTCTTGGCGCTACTCCCTAGTGTTATTTTGCTCTGTTTCGTAGGCTACTTGGAAGCCTTCTTAGGTAATGGGGTATTCATTAAAATTTTTCTTTGTACAGTAGAGATATGTTTATGTAAACAGTTACTTTAATGTGAACAGTGAAGTTTTGAGCTATATGGTAGAATGAAGATTCAAAATACTTATTCAGTTGTTTTCACATGTCCTTAATTACCTACTTTGGCTAACTGGTAGTTAGCTTCAGACCAGAGCCCTAGCGTTATTTTGCTCTGCTTCAGACACAGCAAGTGCATGAAAATGGCAAGTCCAATGTCAACAAACGTTCACATAAGCATACCTCTGCTGTAGTTGGCAAGCTTTGAAACGGGTGTCTTTAGGTCAGCCAGTGCATGTCTATTAACGAACGAATGACTATTCAAAAGTTATTAAAGGAGTTGCATAGTAAGCAGTCCAAAGAAAAAAGGATGTAAACTAGATCACATTAAACAAACGCCGTAAATTCAACTAAATTCGTTATAGTGATTTCTTGAAGATTCTGAAATTAAGCTAAATAATATTCAGCTTCCGAGACCCAAAATGTCAAACTGGCCGATAATTTTCTCTTCCGACATATCTAAACGCTCACATGGTGATATACTTAGTTTGTTTGATCCTCTTACACGCCACTCGATCTTCTCAAAGGTTTAGTATCTCTTTTGACTTTAGTATCTCTTTTGACCTCCGACGGGAGATTACTGAATAGTTAATGAGCAATGGCGTGCCTTCAAGAGTGATCTGTGTTCAAGTAATTTGTAGATAACGCTGGCTACCGTGAGAATTTTGAAGAAAATAAAGGTAACATTTGTGTCCGTAAAAATCCGACCCATCGAATTATTATGGTGTCTCCCACCTTTTCGGGCCACATGAATCAAAGACTTTAACGAACGTGGTGTGCGCTGTTACTGTCATCTTACCTTGACACCAATGTAATTCCCTTCGCTGAGGGTCACCTAAGCTTCCGTATGTAATGATGATAATGAGGAAGTTCCTACGCTGTCAAAAGGAAAGGGAAATAGTCTACTACTTACTTACTTACTTAAAGTTACTTAAAGTTGTTCAGGACTGGCCTGCCTGTTCGATGCCCTCTGTTTGTTTGATGAATTTGTAGTTGGTTGGTGTTGTAGCTATTTTGACCATTCACCCAATTTCTTGTTGTTTTAAGAAAGAAAGGAAAACAGTTACACTCCGTTTTCGATAACGAGGCGAACGCGCAAGACAAAAAAAAAAACTAAACAAAAAAGTAAGAAAGACAAAGACTAATCGGGCATAAAATCTCCGAAGTTGGCAAGCGGAAAAATGAAAAATGCTTTAGCTGTAATCCAGTACAAAAAAAATCGATTTGTCTGTGCCTCTATGTCCTCTAAAAGTGATTATTGTGTCCGCAATCTAAAGAACCATCCGTCCTTGAGAAAGGCGTCCTTGAAAATAGGATCGAGTTTTTTTTCTTTCCAGTTTCTGTCGGTATATTGGTCAACGAGTTAAGGAAAGATTAGTTGTATAAAAAATTACCCCGTAGACCAGCACTCATGAAAGGTTGTGTAAGGTAATAAGGTAAAGGTAATATCGCCAAGATGTTTTCGGAACCCTACCGGTTGGTAGAGCAACTAATAGTTTGGGAATTGTTTTTCCATTCTGATCTTCGTTACAGTAGGTTAGATAAGGTAATGTTGACGTAGTGTCTTTGTTTCTTCCCTATTTTCCATTTTCTTTCTTTCGTTTTCTTTTACTCCGTCTATATCTTGTGATCGGTGATAGATAGCAAGTATATTGTTATTATTATTATTTAGCTTTTACTTCGACTGTCCACTATATCTAGAATCTTCTCCGTTCTTTTGCCACGCGCACCCTGATAATTATGACGAAATACCAAGTACCGAGCGTGGTATCTACTCATTTCCTGCAGATCCCTATCAGCTTTCCGCCTAGCTTCAAGTCTTGATTGCGCGTGTTTGTATATGGAATTGGATTAATCTGGAAAGAAGCGGACTCTCGATCTCGATCACGTAGGATGCATCTGGTTATCAGTGAAGATTAGCGCAAATGTTTAACATGCAAGCCGTCTTGCTCCTCTCCGACGTGCCGCAGTTTTTGCATATATCAGAGTTAAAGCAGAAGTCACAGTACATGCAGTTTATATTCCAATATTCTGTCTTACGAGACTCTTTAAAAACTCTGCCGGGTTTTCAAAAGGTTACAAACCCGTCCCTCACGGACAGACAGACAGACAGACGGGCAACTTTTGCGATGTCATAGGTATCCCTCCACTTACGTTTTGGGATCCCAAAAACACACTGCTTTGTTCAAGAGAAGCCAAATGATACGATCATTTAGGCATGGAAACGGCTCGATGAACCCAGTAGATGACCATTGATTGTGCCTTATTTAATCGAGGGTTTCTGTTTGCCGTCTCTGTTTTCCTTGTTACGAGGGAGCCAAAGATCTGCCCGAGTTGACACTCGGAACGATGGCTGAACATTGTTTCTGAAACCTAGCCCCCCCCCCCCCTCTTAAAAGTGAGAAATCCAGGCAGGAAAACCATTCAACTACCAAGGTCTTTGGGTTTTCTGGAACATTTCACGCAACTTGGCACTCTGCGTGAGAGTAAACTCATTATGGAGAAATGACAAAGTTGGCTCCCTCTTGAACTGCAAGTCTTGTCAACTCGCACTCAAGTACTGCTCTTTAGCACATCTTCGATGAATAGTCTTGTTTAGGGGTTCTCTTGTAATTTTGGGAACTAAAGGCTTGAGGATTTAGAAAATTAAAAGTAAACATTTGAGCGAAGGGGCTTAGCAGAGACGTGCGATGAAAGGGAAAGACAGCGTAAACACCTTGAGGTGCTGATTGAGAGACTTCCCAGCTTCTTTTTTGGTCCAGTGAAGTATTAGACTGAGGATTCAGATGTATTGGGATGGACTGCTTAAACTTGCAAAGGAACCGCATGGATATGAGATCAACTAACAGATGGCACGGCCCGGTATGACAGGGTGTAGAAGGCACGCGTACTGAAAAGAGGCATGGATACTGAAAGAAGGCATGGTTACACCAGTGCAAAAATAAGTTTGTCCAAACGAGACATTTTCATGTTCCCCATTGTCCCATGATCCTTTCTGTCCCAAGGAATGAATTCCTAGAACACTTAAAATGTGCATCTTCTCCTGGAGATCAAACGAGACTTTTGGCTAAATTATAGGTTTCCGGGTACGCCAAGGACCCATGTTCGTTTGTGCGGGTGCACACTTTAAGGCATGAATGGTACGTGCCTCCTGGTGCAAGCACGCATTCTTTTAGTACGCCGTGTCTTCGTCTAGTATGTCGTGCCTCTTTTTATTACTCATGCATTCTGCACGATGCAGTGCCTTCTTTTAGTCAATCCCTATAGATGCAAGAGATCAAGGTTATTTGATCGCGCGACCCAAGATGGTCACGCCATCTTGCAGTTTTTAAGGAATGCCTTATCGTGTGGTACCAAGTGCTCATGGTTTTGGCTCATCGCTCGCGAAACAGAAGGCTTGTCACTCCATATGCTCCACTGTACACCATCAAACGTAAACGTCAAATTTTTATGTTGTAACGATAAATCTTTTCGCTGGACTTCTGAATAAAGCAGTGTCTTTTGTTAGCGAGAGGTTTGAATTGAAGACCCTTTGATAAAATGGCGTAAAGGTGGAATCTAATATAAAGGACTATTTACTGTCACAATAGATCAGAAGTAAATTTTGAAATGAATTAGGAGCTTAGGATTCCAGAGTCAGAGCATCAGAGACACTCCAGGGCCCACGTGGCCGGGCCTCGTGGAGAAAATCCAAGATTTAATTGATGTGGAAGGCGCCCTTGAGATGGAACATTATAAGTAGTGAACTGAAAGACAAAACTGCTCCACAGGCGGGAGCAGTGGCCTCGATAGAAAACGTCGTGGGTCCGAATCCCTCCTGAGTAGCAGTTTTGTCTTTCAATTCACTACTTATAACCATTTCATAGACGGTAATAAGTAATAATCCGCAATAACAGATAAATAAAACAATGAATCCACAATCGCAGCTTAGCCTAATCGAATAAAATATTAGCGATTTAAGTGGAAAGCAAAAGATAGCCATTGGGAGTTAATCACTGTATGTCCAAACGTCATACCAAACGCTCGGTATTACCAACGGTCGGCATAGCCTACCGGAAAACCAGGCATTTTTGGTAGATGTGACCAATTTTACTTGAACGCTGAACTATACGGTGTCACCAAACGTTGAGGAAAACAAACGATTGGCATAGCCTATCCAATAAATATTCCTTCATCCTAAACTGACTGCGAATCATATTTGACAGCGCCAAACGGATACGTCAGCTGAGTTTTATTTCAGGGATTTTCTTGAGCCTTCTTGGCAAGGGTCCTCTTAAGCTAGAAGAACGAACCTCTGATCTGTCGCAGTGAAATAAACTAGCCTATCTAAAAATAGTAGGAAACTGTCATGTTCAAATCCCATGTTCACTGTAAAAAGAAAATCTTGCAGTATTTGCTACTGGGATTAATCTTGTGTCTGCTGAGATAAGATTATCTCTAATTCTGATTAATCTTATCAAGATTAATCCCAGTAGCAAATACTGTAGTTAACTTTAATCCTTACTCGGAGAAACTTTTCACAGTGTTCTTTTTCAGTTTTTGGCGTCGGAAGTATGATCTATTCAGGCCTTGACTTTGGACAATATTTCGAGATGAAAGAAAGCGAACAGTGTCAAAAAGTTCTGCGTGCTATTACACCCGCTGCCAGAGCATGCTTTACGTTCATACAGATGTACTTTGTTTTTCTAAATTCAAAGGTAAGTGTTTCCGTACTGTCTGTACAGGAAGAAGCGATATGAATCGCTGTTCGGCTCTGTGTTCCGACCCGATCCCTAAGAACTGTCCGTCCTTAGTAAGAACTAAGATCATTTCCTTATTTTATTGATTGCGCGAAACCCAGAAACTCTGTCGAATCCAAACTTTTCAGTTCAGATGGAATATGTTTTCGATAATTGATTAAAACTCCACCGGTTTAGTATCTCTGCTTAATTTTGAAAGGAATCCGACGACTGGATCTTGGTATAAACACAAATGTTGTAACCATAAATATTCCTTCAGCCCAAGCTGACTGCGAATCATATTTGATAGTGCAAAACCTAAAGTCAGCTGAATTTTATTGGAGCTATATTTCGGCCCTTCTTGGCAAGGGTCCTCTTCAGGCTTAAAGCTCTCAGGCTAAAACTCTTAATTCTAGCTAAAGAGAGAGAGAGGAAGAGATTCAGATCTTATCTTTATCTAAGCTTTGAGGGAGGGGGAGCCATACACTCCCCCTGGACGCATAAAGCTTACAGGTTTCGATTCTTCTGTCTCTCTCTCTTTAGCTAGGATTAAGAGATTAAATAGTTGAATAAATACTATCCTTGCTAATGGGTTCCATGTGTGGAAAGTAAATCCCGAATGGAAGGAGCGGCTATGAGCCTGAAGAGGACCCATGCCAAGAAGGGCCGAAATATAGCTCCAATAAAATTCAGATGACGTATCCGTTTTGCACTATCAAATTTGTTGTAACCAATATGACTGGAGTTTCCTTCAAGAGTAAGGAGGTGGTTGTTGTCGAGAATAGTTGGATCGAAATCTGGCAAAGCTCGGAAACTGGGTATAGTGTACACTTCTTGGAAAAAATGACTGGGGCGTCTACTGGAGTCTAAAGAAGCAGAATGATTGTATTATCTCTGCTTCGTTTCTCACCAGCACTAGTAGCTCGACCGGAATCAGGCGAAACGGAAAATTGTTAGTCCTATGGTATACCTGATTTCTTCATCAGGTTATTGGATTTACACATAGAAAGGGGAGAAAGACATGCTAATATTTATTCCAGTTGTTTTATCATCGGTGATAATTCAAGTGGAGCTCGGGACTGGCTATGAGACCAGGGTATCCGCACCTGTAGTCAAGGCACAGGAATTCTTGTGTGCGCTTTGTTTTCTTTTGTTTGCCTTTGCCCAGCAAATTTTGGAGAGCTGATGTCTGTATGTTTTGTTTCGTTGTTTCTTGCGGTAGCTAGGATCGATTTTTTTGTTTTTATATCTGGCCCTCGGGCTTTGAAAATACAATCAGTGTTATTAAAAAATTAAAAAAAATTCTGTGAGGAACGCCACTATACCTTTTATTATTTTCTTAGATGTTTAGAAAGCGGCATCCAGCGTTGTCAAGTTTTGGCCTCATGCATCTCGTGGCAACTAACCTTTGCGTCTGGCTTAACGTCATCATCCAAGAAACAAAGCACGAAATTCTTCATGTCACGGGACACCACCACGCCGACGAGTCCAAAGAACTTCGTAAGTGAAAGGGGACTTTGAGTCTAAAGGGATTGGGGGTCTGGAAGGACCAAAGAGACTACCTTCAATCGAAAAGAGACTTCAAACCCACTCCTGCCTGTATATCGTGATAACAGCAACAGCTCAGTTCAGTTCAGTTTAGTTCCAACCAGCGAAAAATAATTCCTTCCACTAAAGTTCCATAAACACTGAAAGAAACAAGACCAAAGGTTTTGATGGGATCCCAAAAATTCTATATTTGATCCAGACAATTGGGTCTTGTCTTCGCCAGACTCCTTGAACATTTTTACTATTAAAATTTAGAAACAGATTAAGGCCAAATAGCTAATCATCTGAGAAAACCAAGTTCAGATATGGATTCAGCATGTGAGTTTACCCCTATAAGTCAGATCTGTTTCGACGAAACAGATCGAAACTTCCTGCCTTACTTCTGCTAATTTTCCGGTTTCGGCCGAATTGCAGAACTACTTGTACGGTGAAAAAATAAATCTCAGAAACGAATTCAGCAATTCTCTTTATTCCTGTATCGAACATCTGATCAACTTCAAATAAAAATTTAAGTTTTAACAAATTTTCCGGTTTCAGCCGGATTCCTGGCAAACTTTATGTCCGGGTAAAAATTGTCATATACGGATTCAGCATCTCTTCTTAACCCTAAATCGGTCATCTAATCAACGAGAAATAAAAGTTTTGTTTTTAACAAATTTTCCGATTTAGCCGGATTCCGGGCGAACTACTTGTTCGGGTAGAAAAAGGTTTTCACATAAGTATTCAGCATGTCTTCTTACCCCTAAATCGAACATTTAATCAACATCAAATAAAACTTATGCTTTTAACATACTTTCCGATTTTACCCGGATTCTGGGCGAACTAGCTGTCCGGCAGGAAAACGGTTTTCATATTCGGGTTCAACGTGTCTTCTTACCCCCTAATCGACTATCTCATGAGCTGTTTAAAAATCTTTTGTTTTCCCCTTAATTTGAACCCCCTCCCCCACCCCTTAAATGTAGGGGTACATATCCTATCTACGAACTCGACCTGTCCCTTGACCCAAAGAATCCTCACACCAAGTTTCATCAAAATATCTCATTCCCTTCGAGAGTCATCGTGCTCACAGACGGACGGACGGACAACTTTTGCGATGTCATAGGTATCCCTCCACTTACGTTTTGGGATCGCAAAAACGCACACCCATACACTTCCTTCAGGTTGCTACTCGCAAGTAGCTAACCCCCTGCTCGCCACCTGGATGTGGTGGCGGTGCCGGGATTTTTTGTTTCCTCCCATGAACCTATGAAACCATTATTCAGTAATTAGTACTGCGATCTCTGTGTTTTTCAAATGTCGGCATGAAATAAGTTAATCTTTGTGAATGTTCTCTGTATCTCCTTCCGTTTTGTTTCTTTTCTTGTCCGAAATGGGTTGCTACGTAGGAGAAGGGTGTTTTATACCTGAAACGCTGGTTACTGTCAGCCTTGATAGTGACCCAGCAGAGAGGGTAGGTTTGTGTCCAGGTTTCGATGCTGCCTTTAAAGCAATAACCGATCTGTCGTCAAGGATCATGTCATGTTGCGGAAAATATACAATAGTTGCGTTTTTGCAGATACCATGGTATCAGGTACCACGGTCTAAAGCCGTTTTTGCAGCTATCGTGGTATCTGGCCAGTTATCGTGGTATCAGACATTCAGGTACCACGGCCCGACCGTGGTAGCTAGTCATGGTATCTGAAAAAGTCGTCTCACTTTCATCAGTGTTAGTCAAATTGGTGGGAAAGAAGTTTGGCACTTTTACAGAAGTACAGAAGTTTGGCACAGCTTCGATGCTGCCTCTCGTGCTGCCTTTAAAGCAATAACCGGTCTGTCGTCGAGGATCATGTCATGTTGAGGAAAATATTTGGTTTGTTTCCCTTCAGATTAGATGAATAAAGAATAAGCCCCGCCCATTGCCAGGCCTTATGTTAGGCCTAATGGTGGGGCCATAAACAGTTAATGGTGTTTTTTATTTTTATGAATAAACTAAATTGAACTAATATACAATAGTTGCTCTTTTTGCAGATACCATGGTATCTGGTACCACGGTCTAAAGCCGTTTTCGCAGTTATCGTGGTATCTGATACCACGGTCAAAAGGCATTTTTGCAGTTGTCGTGGTATCTGGCCAGCTATCGTGGTATCAGACATTCAGATACCACGGCCCGACCGTGGTAACTAGTCGTGGTATCTGAAAAAGTCATCTCACTTTCATCAGTGTTAGTCAAATTGGTGGGAAAGAAGTTTGGCACTTAGTGACGTGACTGAAGATCAGTTTTTCTTTTGGGATGACTTCGAACAGCGCAGTTTCGGCAGTTGTCGTTTTTGCAGAGCAACCGTATATCAGATACCACGGTTACTGCAAAAACAACTAATTGCAGATCCAGTTACCGTGGTAACAGATACCATGGTATCTGCGAAAACGCAACTAATCGCTTAAAGCGGAACTGTAGGCGTACGTTACCGCAAAATTTTATTATTTGGCGATCCCAGTCGTTCAGGTATACTGTCATTTGTTTATGGATCTCCCTGTCCTACGATGTAGATATATAGTTAAAACAAAACAGAATAATCTAGGGTCTCTTTTTCGAGCTTACCCGGGGAGACGCCCATGACAGATACAAGCCCAGCGTAAGAAAAGCCGCAAGATGCACCAGATGCAACGGACTTCTGTTTTGTGCCGTGATTTAAAAGCTTGTATGAGGCAATCGGGCTACCAAACTTTGATGGACAGCTTCTTTGGCCACAAGTTATCCTTCAACGATATATCCGACCTTGTATGTCTACTAGAACAAGCAGACCGATCAGAGGCTTCTTACCCGAGCGCAAATACAATAGTTCCAATACAGAATCGGTTGAAAAGTGATCAAGATCCGATTACCAGAACACGAAACCCGCCCCTGGATTTTCGCAGCGAAACCTGAGTAGTTAAACACCCTTGATTACCAACAGAGTATAAAATAACATGGTATTCTGGTGGAATAAATTATATTAATATGCGAACTGCGTGGTGCCAGCACAAACTGATTTAAGAACTCTTGCGTTGCGTCGCCTTTTGACTGGTTTTGTTATGGAAGATTAGTCGCTAAATAGTAGCCCCATGCATATTTATACCATGGTTGATAGAGTAGGTCCTTTGATGTTTAAAACATAGTTTTGCTGCTCAGCCTAGAGCAGTTCCCTTCGGCCTTCACCATTCCTAGGTTTGTCTCGGGAACTTTTGATTCGAATATAATTTAGAATGCAGTGTGTGAATCGATTATATACGTCCACATTCTTTAAAGGTATTCTACCTAGATAGAGACTAAGCAGTTGCGCATTACTGATTGTGGGAAGCGGGCCATATCCTTAAAGTCCGTATCAAAACCTGGACATACTATGGTCTTATCTTCAACTTCTGTAGGACACAAACGTACCCTCTCTTGTTTGTCACCGTCAGTATCAGCCAATATTCAGGCACAGCAAATCTTGTCTTACAAAGCAACCAATTTGGAGCAAGAACAAACATAAAAAGAAATATTGAACTTATTCGCAAGGATGAACTTATTACATGCTGATACTGAAAAATAACAGGTACTACATTGACAGTTTTTCAATGTTGATTCATAATGCCCTGGTAGCGAAATTCAGCATCTTGTCGTCGCCGAACCGCATCCAAGTGGTAAACAAAGGGGTAGCTGCCTGCGAGTGGCAACTTGAATGAAGTGAATATATCAGTTCGAATTTTGAGTGCCCGTTTAAGCATAGAAGTACAATCACCTAGAGGTACCACAAATCCGAAAGAAAAAATTCATTCGATGGAAATCGATTATCTGGATATGGGAGCAACGAAGTAACGCATTTCCATCGAGTCTTCAAATCTTTCTGAGTGAATAAGTGATTTGCAACTACGAGCGTGTTCCACCCTTCTAACAATAGTAACTATTGGTTTACTATTTTTGTTCCAACCTCTTAAAAATTTACTACGCTGACCGTTCCAACCTTCTTGAAATAGTAACTAATAGTAATTATTTTCTTACCATGCTCGGGAGCCTAGTAAGCGTGGTAACTACGAATTTCTGTAACGTGATTGGCCAGATTAGCCCGTGGCATGATATTTCACCGAAAATAGAAAAATGTGTTCCAGCCTTGACGCCAAGAAGCCAAAATTCGTGACATCATGCGTATTAACTAAGGTAAGTAGGGTGGAGCATGCTCTACACTGTCGGATGTCGGATGCCTTGCTCGGTTAAATTTTAAGCTATCTCACTGTATGTAGCTGTTGGTTGAGAGCGTGTTCCACCTACTTACCGTAGCTACTACGCATGACGTCACGAATTTTGGTTGCTTGGCGTCAAGGCTGGAACGTATTTTTCTATTTTTGGCGAAGATATCATGCCACGCGCTAATCTGGCCAATCATGTTATAGAGATTCGTAGTTACCAAGCTTACTACGCTCCCGAGCATGGTAAGCAAATAGTTACTATTAGCTACTATTTCAAGAATGCTGGAACTGTCAGCGTAGTAACTTTTTACGAGATTGGAACGAAAATAGTAACTAATAGTTACTATTGTGAGAAGGGTGGAACACGCTCTGAGACTATGAGCAAGTTCTGTAAGGATGAATGACAGGTAAACTTTCATGGAAACTGGAAGAAGTAAATCGCTTTAACCCTTTATGTTCCGACTATACTCCGTGTAGGAATATACTTTTGGTTTTACTTTTGCACAACTTTTAGTTAACTGTCACTAGAAAGTTTCTTTCGGATGATAAGGGGGGCAGTAACACAAGATGTCTTCTGCGTCGAAAGTCAGGTTTTTTTTTCCGAAACTTTTTTAATCTCTTTCTTGTCAAACTTCACTCTTCTTTGTTCAGTGAATGGCTGTCTACAGACGTAAACATAATGTTTGTTTTTTCCTATAGTTCCAGTTATCTCCAAGAAGGGAGCAAGCACTGTTATTTAGTTAGCATTGCTCGGCAGAACTTATAAGTGAACCGTATTGCCAATTCAGTTTGTGCTTCGTTGAACTTCGACATGAACCATATTATTTAACTTTTGCGTTCATGAACAACAAAGACTGAAGTCACAGAGTCCATGAAAGAGGAAGAGATAAATGTAAGAGTTTTAATACTATCGGGCCAATAAGTTCCGAGTTCGTCGTATTCATATGGGTTCGCGTCATCGTTCTTTTCTTACATCACACTCGCCTCCCATCCATGTTCATGTTACCGAGCAACTTGTAAGCGATTCAAGCTCTCTTCAAAAAGAAGCAGTTAAAGAAGTTGTTGTCAGTTTTTTCGGTCGCTTTCTGAGCGATGATGCTCAGTTTTCATTCCTCTCTGTCTTATCTTCTTACTTCGGCAAAAAGGTCAGTGATCGCACTTTTATTGATCCAGTAATCCGCCACAGAAAACTCGACAGCACGAATCTTTTGTTTATTTTTTTTTAAAGGACCTGTCTTACCCTCCAATACTAACGCAACCTACTTCAGTAATCACTCGATATATTTCTAAACCCGAGACCCCAATTGCGTACGGTACATTCTAACCCTCTAACAAAACCACGCTGATTTTCTCACTTGCCGTGTTTTGCTACCTTCGATGTGTATCACGCTTTCGACGGTTGTCTGCGAGAAGTTTTCCACTAGAAAAAGCGGTTATGTAAATTGTTTCCCAGTTTTCGCTATATGTCAACGGGTCTCGGAAAAGGCTTAAAACAGCAAAAATCTTGGGTTATTTGAAAGCACAGCCTAGTTTTAAAGTATTAAACTATTTTAAAATACTGTGAGTTGAAAAGTAAATAGTGCGAAGGGTCCTTTAAGAAAACATGTTTCTTTACTGCTCTGTTTTCTGCTGAATCTTGACCAGAGGATACAGATTAGTAAAATTACCTCATCATAAAAGGTATAAGGGACTGAAGTAATGTTACAGCGTAGTGGGAATACCCCTTGTTTAGTCTTGATTTCAAACTTGGTACACTTGTGGGTATTAGGGTCTATTTGTGCCTTTTGGGGGTCCCACCCCCCACACCCACCCGGATCAGGGACAAATGGGCAGATACCAGTACGGCAGGGATCTTTCCTGAAAAGCGTGTAGGCCAATATTTGATGGCGCAAAACGTTAATTCAGCTGAGTTTTGTGCTTCAGCCTTTCTCGGCGAGTGTCCTGTTCAGGCTGTAGCTAGAAGGAACAAACCTGAAGAAGACATTCCTTCAGCCCAAGCTGACTGCGAATCATATTTGACGGTGCAGAAAGAATATTTATCACCGAAGTACGGAACTTCAAATCGCCCATACATGTATCCATCTTATCTGGAAAGAAGACGGGTGACTCCGAAACCAGAATGCAGAAGAAACTTTCGACGACCCAATCGAACAGCAAAAACAGCAGCCGTGTCCAGAATGAAATCATACCACCAGCCTTTACTCCAGCCAATTTTCAGAGAAGAAGTTCACAAAATCAGATATCTAAGGGAGACTCTTTAATTGTTTTTCCACAAGCTCATTTTCCAGCTTGAGCCCGAAGAGGACCCTTGCCATGAAAGGCCAAAGTATAGCTCTAATAAAATGTAGCGGACTTATCCGTTTTGCACCGTCAAACCTGAAGAAGACCCTTGCCAAGAAGGTCCGCAATTTCGCTGGAACGGATCTCAGCTTATCTGTTTAGCGGCATCGAATGGTGTTCACTGTCAGCTTGGAGTGAAGGAATACTTGTATAACTCCAAGAATGCCATACCTTGTTAGTGTGCTCAGAAGAAGTGAATTTGTTAATTTTTATGATCGTAAAACTCTTTATTTTTAGCCTATAAACTTGTTGGGTCCATGTCACATGCTCCGGACGCACATGAGGCCCACGTCAACGCATCCGCTACAACTGGCTTCGGCCTGATCCGTCACAAACGCGGATCGCTCGAGGACGAGTGTATGAGGACGAAGTTGATGGGCTCAGTCGTTCAAGATGCCAGCCCCTTTCTCTTCCCTTGTGCCATTGAGTATTCCTTGCTTTGCGCAGCTATAATGTAAGTAATCCTGAGCCTCGTTTTTCTTGCAATAGTGCTGCCGCTTCGCTGCTTCAGCACTTCTGATGCGTTCTTGGATTCACTGCCCGCACGATTACTTCTTAGTTGATGCAGCACCTTGCAGGGAAGCACGGACTTGGTCGGTAGGCAAGTCCGCGATTCTCAAGAAGCGCTGCCATCTTCCTCGGAAGCACTGCATTGCAAAATCGAATGTAGAAAGAATCAGCCCGAAAGCGGCCGAAGAGTGGATCTGCAGCGTGCAACAAAAACGAGGCTCAGGACAACCACCCACTCAGCTTGCAGACTTGTGTGTATTTTGTACTCGTTTCCGAAGTCACCCCTAAAGCCCCTTTCAGTTAGTGCTCGAGTTCGCACCTAAGGCGTATTCTCGCCGTTCCCCGAGGACTCCACTTGAGGAGTCCCTGCGTTTTTGTTTGTCCCGGGACTCACTCCCACGTACGGGGAATGCTCCGATTGTCATCACCATCATCAAAAAGGACTCCCTTTCAGATTCGGAGGGGAATCAATTTTTGCTGTTGTAGGTGCTATGTAAAATTAATTAAAAAGAATCAGAATAAACAAAACCAAAAATAAAGTGGATCTAGACTAATTTTTTCAGCTGCATATTCATTTTTCGAACAAAATCCATTTTAGAAGCATTCCCCGTATCCTCGCCGTTTCTGTACGCGGTGTCCACGTGGAGTGACTCCCTCTATTCTCGCCGTTCCCATCGATTCCCCGAGGAGTCCTCGGGGAACGGCGAGAATACGCCTCTAGTCTGAGAATTCTCTGTTGTCTAACTCTCTTGTCATACGCAATTAATGTAATTGTTTTTGGGATCCGAAATATATGTGAAATGCAGTATCTATAAGTGGAGCTGCAGCGTGCAGCAAAAACGAGGCTCTGGCTAAAGCACGTGCGCACACAGTCCGATAAGATTTCGCAAGAGAAAATAGGCTTGGGAAGTTCGAATCACTATAGAGAAGCCTGCATTGGATACTTTGAAATTTCGGAGCAAAGTCGGAATTCATATCCGACTGAGAATATCGCACGTACCTCAAGTGTAAAAACATTAGTTGCGTTTTTGCAGATACCATGGTATCTGTTACCGCAGTAACTGGATTTGCAATTAGTCGTTTTTGCAGTTACCGTGGTATCTGATATACGGTTGCTCTGCAAAAACGACAATTGCCGGAATTTCACTTTTCGAAGCCATCCCAAAAGAACAAGAGCTGTAAGCTCATATGGCACTTGCATGTGTCAAGATGATTTGATTGATCAAAAGTAAGTTTCGACTTTGCGGTTGAGATGCGCGCTCTAAGGGATCTGGAACTTCATTTGTAAGCAAAACCCTTGAGGCAAAACTGCTAATGGGCTGATGGGCATCCACGAAAATGCATATATTGCTTAAAAGTATTTTTTTTACTTTGCGGTCAAGATTGGTACTTTAAGGAATAATCGGATTTGGGAAGTAGCAATTTCTAAGCAAATGTTGTTGAGTCTCCAATATTCCAGCGAAGTTTCATCGTCCTAGCACATCTGGAAGTACCTTAACGCGCGATCACCGGAATCCCAGACCCCCTCCCCCTCCTCCAACTCCACCCACAATAACCGGAGCCAATCCGGTTCTGTAAATGATTAATCCAGAGCATCTGTTTGTTATTCCCACCAAGTTCGATCCAGATCACACCAGTCTAAGCGGGTCAAGTATTTTCCGCCCTCCCCCCAGTAATTGCCGGATTCGGTCCGGAAATGAAAAAGGTCACAAGAGAAAAATGTCCTCTGTTTAATTATTAAATTTCACTCGAATCCGATCACCCGTTCCAAAGTTACGCATGACTCAATATTCCGGATTCCCCTCCCTCAACTCCCCCCCCCCCCCAAGATTATCATATCGAGGATTTTTTTTTATTCCAAGTCAGTTTGACCGGGTCCCTGATATGCCTTCCAAGTTTCGTCGTGAAAATCCCCCAAAAAACGGAATTCCGGGATACCCCCTCCTCCCCCCCCCCTCAAGTGTCCGGATCCAGTCAAATTATGTAAAAGATTTACATGGACCAGATGTTTGTTCTTCCCAGCAAGTTTCACTCCGATACCATCATTCTAACCGTTTCTCGAGATTTCCGGGCCACCCCCCCCCCCACCCCCACCCCCCAGCTCCCCCGCGGTGCACGTAGCCAATCCGATTCAGCAAATGACTTACCTAGAGCATCTGTTGGTTCTTCCCACAAAGTTCCATCCCGATCCCTCCATTCTAAACGGGTCACGTATTCCCCCCCCCCCCCCCCCAATAGTTGCCGGATCCGGTCCGGATATGAAAAAAATCATCGGAGAAATGTCCTCTGTTGAATTCTTAAATTTCACTCGAATCCGATAAACCATTCCAAAATTACGCATGACTGAAAATTTCGGATTCCCCTCCCTCCACTCCCCCCACCATTATCTGATCGACAAAATTTTTATTTTGAAGTCAGTTTGATTGGGTCCCTGATATGCCTGCCAAGTTTCATCGTGAAAATCCCCAAAACCACCATCACCGGAATTCCGGGACGCCCCCCCCCCCCCATAAGTGTCCGGATCCAGTACAATGGTCTAAAGGACTTATCTAGAGCAGATGCGTCTTCTTCCCAGCAAGTTTCACTCCGATCCCTCCATTCTAACCGTTTCTTGAAATTTCCGGTCTCCCCCCCCCCAACTCCCCCCCTGGCTACCGAATCCGGTCAAGACTTTAAACGGGACATTACAGATATATATTCTCTTCAGTTATGAAGTTTCATTCCAATCCGATCATCCGTTCGAAAGTTACACACTTCTCAGTTTCCCGGATTCCCCTGCCCTCCACCCCCCCCCCCAAAAAAAAAATGGTCGGATCAGAAAACTGATTATTCCTAATTTTGTTTGGTCGGGTCTCTGATATGCCTGCCAAGTTTCATGGTCCTAGCACAACTGGAAGTACCCTAACTCGAAAAAGTGTGACAAAATGCCCTAAATTTTCAAGTTTCCAGCGCCCCGCACTCCCCCCCATATGGTCGGATCGGGAAACTGATTATTTCCAGGTTAGTTTGGTCGGGTCCCTGATATTCCTGCCAAGTTTCATTGTCCTAGCTCATCGGGAAGTACCCTCACTCGAAAAAGTGTGACAAAATGCCCTAAATTTTCAAGTTTCCAGCGCCCCAACTCCCCCGCTTATGGTCGGATCGGGAAACTTATTATTTCCAGGTTACTTTGGTCAGGTCCCTGATATTCCTGCCAAGTTTCATTGTCCTAGCTCATCTGGAAGTACCCTAACTCGAAAAAGTGTAATAAAATGCCCTAAATTTTCAAGTTTCGAGCGCCCCCACTCCCCCGCATATGGTCGGATCGGGAAACTGATTATTTCCAGGTTCTTTTGGTCGGGTCCCTGATATTCCTGCCAAGTTTCATTGTCCTAGCTCATCTAGAAGTACCCTAACTCAGAAAAAAGTGACAAAATGCCCTAAATTTTCAAGTTTCCAGCGCCCCGCACTCCCCCCCATATGGTCGGATCGGGAAACTGATTATTTCCAGGTTAGTTTGGTCGGGTCCCTGATATGCCTGCCAAGTTTCATTGTCCTAGCACATCTGGAAGTACCCTAACTGGATATGTGGGACAAAAAACTCGGACCGACCGACAGACCGACAGACGGAATTGTGATCGGTATATGGCACTTGAGCCAGAGGCTGCAAGTGCCATAAAAACTGATATTCAGTCACACCACGAAGTGCCAAACTTCTTTCCCACCAATTTGACAGAAATTTATGAAAGTGAGATGACTTTTTCAGATACCATGATCGGTTACCACGGTCAGACCGTGGTCGGTCAGACCGTGGTATCTGGAATATCAGATACCACGAAAACTGAAAAAGCGCCTTTTGACCGTGGAATCAGTACCACGATAACTGAAGAAACGACTTTAGACCGTGGTATCAGATACCATGGTATCTGCATAAACACAAATATTATATTCGAAAGGCTTCTTGGTCTTCTCGCGGTTTGTCCTAGATAGTCCACTGACAATCGTGCAAACACGTGAATCCGTCATAGTCGACCAGCCGTCGGCTAGAGAAAAGACATAAACTCGCCCCAACGTTTTGGAAGTCATGAAAACATAAGTGATAAAGGTTAGAGACAGTTAAACTGTCTAGGGACTCGATTGCCCACCTCGCAAAGAACAAATAAGCACAGGGGAATGTTGATTCGCGTTCACATCCTCGGTCGGCTAGTTGAAAATTTGACTCCATTCTGTTCAACTCGTTCCTTTTCCACACTGTCAGAAGCTTGTTAACATTTAAAACTAGATTGCGCAAACTTGTGAAAGTGTTATCAGAGATGTCACCGTTACCCTTTTACCTACATAAGCACTCAAGCTCTTTCAGTACCCTTGATAACTAACCCTCCTTGCCGATGCGAAATCGCCGGGTACCTAGCGGAGGAGCCGTAAGCGGTATCACAACGGCTCCCAAAGATCGCCGTGATTGGTTGACACAGGGTTTGAGTTTGAGTCGTGACGGAGACGTTTACTCCTTCTTCCTGAGGATCACTGTCGTGTTTTGGACTTGGACACATAGAGTATTCAGTTTACAGCAGCAAACATTTCAGGTACGAAATGTGGAAAACTGGAAGCGCCAAGAAGAGCAAAACCCGTCCCTCCACTCCGGTCACAGACGAGCTCCATAACGGGCACGCAAGACGTTCCCCTCATCACTACTCTGTCGACTGCAGTGGTGCCAACAAGGGACTCTTTCTGGGCATCTTCGTCTTCGTACTTTGTATCATCAGCATGATCATGTTCTTCGTCCTAATCAGGGACGAAGAACACAAATCCTTGGCGATTCTCGAGATCCACACGGCAGAGTTGGTACTCTACTTGATGACGTTCATCACCGTCATGATTGGACTCTTCCAGGTAGGCTATTTTATTTGACAGTCTACTGTGACGACCCAGGGTCACCGAAGACGGTAACACCACTGGACGGCACTGTGAGGTCTCTAGCCTAGCTGGCGTCCGAGACGCCGTCCCGTTAGAGACTTCAAAAACACATAGGCTTAAACCTATATACCTTACAAAGTAAGGGGTAAGAAAAAATACCTTTTATTGGCTCTAATCAATCACACAAACATAATACTTCTCAGGAAGTTACAGTATCCTTAACTTAAACAATCTATTATTTAGAATAACTATTATCTGGTTAACTTTTCCAACATAATTTACTTTCCTTATTTTTATGCATAATTTAGTTATTGTTTAAAGTTAACCATTTAATAGTTATTATCCACTCTGTTACATTTTCCCATATCTTACGAATACAGTCACGGCTTGTGATACTTCACAATAAATCCGTGACAAGCGGATGTTACTGCTAATGGTTCTGTCTGGGCTTAGTAACCTCCACCGTGCTAGTTACGGTATTTTTTTAATCTTCGAATCTTCGCCTTTGGAACGTTATGTCCAACCAGAAAACATTTTTCACCTGTGTTCTTCTGCCTTCTGCCTACATATACGGTGAGGAATTGTCCTCTCCCCTCCTATTTTGTCTATGAAGCCGCAGTTTTGCTGACAAATCAATGCATTTTCGCTCATTTTTAGTGAACTCCGTAACTGATCGTTGCAAAGGTTGGCCGACAGGTTATCTTGCATGACCTCGTTGCTACCTCTCGAAATGCAAACTTTAGTTTCGAATAAATTCCATAAAATGCAAAAATATTCGGTTAGTCTACTAACTCTTAGTTTACAGCTGAACTTGACTTTTCATGGTATTCAAATTTGTGGAACTGTAAAGTAAGTTTGTAATATTTCCTGTAGACATGAAAAAAATCCTCTGCATGATGCTTGGATTCCGTTTATCATTTCAGTATCAGTTATTGCCAGAGCAAAATAACACTAGGGAGTAGCGCCAAGACCTATACTTTCCATGCTTCGCAAACGGGCCATACTCATAGCGCCGCCCACTATGTTTGCGCCATTTAAATGTCGGTTTAGAAATTTCTAGCAAAGCTAAGATGTGGTCTGCATGCATCGAGTAAGGGGAGGTTGTATCTTTTTTTTCTCTGTTCAGAATATGAAGTTATTTGAGCCAGCGACTGTGCACGACTGATTGAGTTTAAGTAGGGACGTTCACTATCACTAGTAGTGCTAATGTCGCGAGATTGTGTCACTTTTTTAAGTCCAAGACTTGAGATTGTGTCACAATCTCGCGACATTAGCACTACTGGTGATAGTGAACGTCCCTACTTAAACTCAATCAGTCGTGCACAGTCGCTGGCTCAAATAACTTCATATTCTGAACACAGAAAAAAAAACTACGATACGCTACTCTCTAGTGTGTTATTTTGCTGTGGGTATTGTGAACCATTGTACATAAATAGTTCCAAACAGAGCAAAATAACACTAGGAAGTAGCGCTGAGACTTGGAAAAAGCGACACAGACTGAAAAAAAAAAGATACAACCTCCGCTGTTCCCGTGTTCCTGCAGACCGCATCTTAGCTGTACTAGACATTTTCTAAATCTGCAAGTTCGTCTCACTTTGAATATCGCTAGAGTAGTAGGCGGCGCTACGAGTAAGGCCCATTTCCGAAACATGGAAAGCATAGGTCTTGGCGCTACTCCCTACTGTTATTTTGCACCGGTTTCAAAGATGATTTTTGTGTTCTCGCCTCCAAATTCTCTGTTGGAGTTGCTCGAGGCAAGTTCGAGATCATTGTAGATACTAAAGGTAGTTGTCGCAAATTGCCATAGCCTCTAAAGCTTCTTTGAGCACTAATCTAAACCTTGGTTTGAATTTGTGTCTCTAAACGATCAGTTAAGAAGTTAATATTAACCTAATATCTGCTAAGAGCCAAGCATTTCAGTTTTCTTTTGAGATGAAGAAGATGAAAACAGATTATTTTATTTGCATCTGCTTTTCCTTCTCGAATGTTCTTGCTTTTCTGTTGGGATACTTCAGACGGTCATGAAAGTAATGGCTAAACTTATGCGATACTTCGGCCGCTGAGAGTTTGCCGTTAAAGTGGGCAAAAGCAAATGAGAAAAAGAGAGTAAAATATTCAAAAATTTTCGTGGGTGGCTTTTGACTTGATTTTACTCATAATATTGTATGTGCGAGTTACTGTGCATAAGTCTGTTGTCTGAACACTTCAAGTTTGTGCGGAACTAAACAGAACTGAACTGCTCCACTTCAAATGTCTTTAGTGATGAAAAGTATGGATCTTTGGACGTTAATTAGACCAAAACCGTGCCATTTTCCTCCACCTGCTGTGACGAGAGTAAAAATTGGTAATCTAAAGTCCTTGATGGCTTGATGGTCTCATAAGAATATTCAAGGTGTATGTTAGGTAAGTTCCAAAGCAACATACCTCTTGGGTTGCTATAGCACTTCCAAAAATAATATCCTGTTACGGGGTATTATAAAAAGAAAGTGGCTGAGAAAAGAATGTATTGCAAAGGGACACATAAATAAGGACGAAATAAAAGATTCCAGCCAGTCTTTTAAAGTTTAACCGAATAAGGCTGCACCCAACAGTCTAGTTACACTTCACTTAGTTACTTAAGTTGGCCTAAAATCCCGGTAAAAATGCGTTACTTCGTTTGTCCGCTGTCCACAGATAATCGATATCATCGAATGAACGGCGCCAACGAATGTGGTACCTCTATGTGCTTGTCCCTCTATGCTTGAGATATTTAACAACCACAAAAGCAAGCCATTACCGAAAAATAACACATAGAACAAAAAGATATATCTTATCGTCACTTTCCTACTTTCTTGAGCCGTGACTTTTCGGAACTTAAAGCGTCCGTAACACAAGGAAATGCAGGCTTGTGTTGAAATTCAAATTCTGCGCGTCTGAATGAATTTTGGGCTGTCGTGCAAGCAGTGCACATTCTGAACGTTATTACTAGAGCCCCGGGCGAAAAAAAAAATCCATTAGATTGGTCAATATAACAGTGTATTCAATATCAGGTGTAAACGTAAGCTGCCTTTTCGGTTAAACTTTAACCAGTTTATTAGATCGCTCGCTTTCAGCTGAAACTCACTTCGTCTCATACCTATAACCTTATCCTGAACTGAGCGTCTGCAAGGTGAGGGGGGAGGGGAAACTAGTTTCTAGGGCATTCTGGGCTCGGATGCACGGTTTGGGATAGTTGTTCGCTTGTGCTACTTGCACTTAAGAAAGAAACATGTGAAAACAAAAGAAAAACGCAAGGGCGCTTTGTTGATGGAAGATCGTTCGTTAGTGGATATTTCTTGTCAGTTTGTTATGTCTTCATTCTTCTTTTGTTCTTCTTTTTTCTCTCCTTTCTCTTTCTTTTTTGATTTCTTTGGTTTGTTTCCCTTAAGACTATATGAATAAAGAATAAGCCCCGCCCATTGCCAGGCTTTATGTTAGGCCTTATGGTGGGGCCATAAACAGTTAATGGTGTTTTCTGAACTGAACTGAAAAGCTTTTATTTTTTATTTTTTTTAACCAATCAAGTTTAATCCAAATAGCTAAAAGCTAGAAGAGGAATACAAATTTACGAAATAAACAGAGACGAAATAAATTAACTAATACACTTACACGATATGACCAGAAATAAAAGATGGGATGAAACTAAGTAAAAGTTGGGCAGAAGAATTAGCAGGATATGGAGACAAATAAGATAAGTTTATAAGATAAGATTTAACAGAGACGTGGAAGAGGGGTTGGGTTCGACGATACGTGGGGGTCTTTTTTCCTCCTCTCTTGTACATATCTGACTTTCCGTCCTTAAAATGCGTTTCTGACAGTGTCCCTCCGCTCTTAGCCAACCCGTCTGTCGTTTCGAAAGGGGATAGCCTTGTTTGAAACTGACAAGAGCCTGTTTTTCCGAGGCTCTCCGCTTACATGACCCAATTGAGAGGAAAGGGCTTGCGAGCTAAATTGGTGTCCGGAAAGTTTGGATGGGAAGTAATCTTGCTGAAGTGGAATGCTATCCTCGTAGCTGAAGAGTTGTCATGGCTTAAAAGCGATTTGAACGGCTTATCAAGCCATTCTCCGAATTGCCCGTACATGACAGTCTCATACACCCACTGGAGACCTTGAAAGAAACACAGATCCGTTATTTGACGTTTCTCTCGCTAATTACTGCATTTGCCTGTTCTGGTCGTGCGGGGGAGGCAAATCGCCAACTGGGTCTCTAAGTTTGGCTCACGTCAGGTATCTACGCCATGGCCGATTGCCGCCCTCAGACATCTCCGATGGTTCAGAGCGTGTTCCATCCTACTTACCGTAGTTACCACGCATAACGTCACAAATTCGGCCCTTCTGTCGTCAAGGCTGGAACGACTTTTCTATTTTCCAGAGGAACATGATGACACGGTTGAATCTGACCAATCACGTGACAGAGATTCGTGGTTACTACGCTTACCACGCTCCCGAGCGTGGTAAGCAAATAGTTACTATTAGTTACTATTTCGACAAGGCTGGAACGGTCAGCGTAGTAACTTATCGTGAGGTTGGAACGGATTTAGTAACTAATAGTTACTATTGGTACGAGGGTGGAACACGCTCTCAAATGCTGTGAACGACTGGGCAGTTAAATAACACACTAGTTGGCCTGGTGATGAAGCAGGATGTAGAAAAGATAAGAAAACCTTCAGCTCTGCTTTAAAGGAATCGTTCCAGCAATCATGAGCTTGGTTCCACCCTTCTTACAATAGTAACCATCAATTACTATCTTCGTCCCAGCCTCCTTTAAAGTTACTGCGCTGACCGTTTCAGCCTTCTCGAAATAGTTACTATTTGCCTACCACGCTCGGAAGCATAGTAGGCATGGTAACTACGAACATTTTAGCCTGGTTAGCGCGTTGCGCGATATTTTGCCGAAAGTAGATAAATGCGTTCCAGCCTTGACGCCAAGAAGCCAGAAGCAGTGACGTCATGCGCATTCACTACGATAAGTAGGGTGGAACACAACCTATGTTTTACCGTTCATTTCTCTAGTCGCTTCATCTGTTCTCTACCACCATATTGTGCTCCAGAAAATTAATTCAGTGCAGAATGGCACCTGAGATTTAGCCAAGGACATGCCAGGATTTTCCGACCAAAATCATATAAAGCTGAAGCTCTTATGGCACTTGCAGTTTAAGGCTGGTTCGTAGGAAGAAAGTAGGAATTTGCCAATTTGTCAGTTTGTTCTGATCATTTGCAAGCAGAACCCTTGAGATAATAATGATCATGGGCCCTTGGAAATCACGAGAATGTATCATTCGGTAAAGTATTTTTTACACTTGGCTGTGGTTCAGTTTCCCGATCCGACCGTCTGCGGGGGAGTGGAGGGCGGAGGAATCTGAGAAATTTAGGGCAGTTTGTCACAGTTTTTCGAGTTAGGGTACTTCCAGATGTGCTAGGAGGATGAAACTTGGCAGGCATATCAGGGACCCGAACAAACTAGCTTGGAAATAATCAGTTTCCTGATCCGACCATCTGGAGGGGGGGGGGGGTGGAGGGGGGGGGATCTGGAAAATTGAGTAGTGCGTAACTTTTGAACAAGTGATCGGATTGGAATGAAACTGGATAACAGGATAAAGGACATATCTCTGATGTCCCATTTGAAATCCGGACCGGATTCGGTAGCTATGGGGGAGTTGGGAGGGGGAGACCGGAAATCTCGGAAAACGGTTAGAATTAACGGATCAGAGTGAAACTTGCTGGCAAGAACAAGCATCTGCCCCAGATAAATCGTTTACACAATTGGACTGGGTCAGGACCCTTGGGGGGAGGGGGGGAGGGGAGATAGCCGGAATTCCGGTGATGTCAGTTTCGGGATTTTCGCGACGAAACTTGGGAAGCATATCCGGGACCCGACCAAACTAACTTGGAAACAATCAGTTTCTCGATCCGACCATCTGGGGGGGGAGGGGGGGGGGGGGGGAATTGGAAAATTGAATAGTGTGTAACTTTCGAACGGGTGATCGGATTGGAATGAAACTTGATGAGTGAATCAAGGACATATCTCTGATGTCCCATTTGAAGTCTGGATCGGATTCGGTAGCTATGGGGGGGGGGGGGAGACCGGAAATCTCGAGAAACGGTTAGAATGAAGGGTTCAGATTGAAACTTGCTGGGAAGAACAAGCATCTGCCCCAGATAAATCGTTTACATAATTGGACTGGATCCGGACCCTTGGGGGGGGGGGGTGGAAGGGAGTTTCCCTGAATTCCGGTGATGTCAATTTTATGACATCACCGCGATGAACATCACCGCGATCATTTCGCGATGAAACTTGGGAGGCGTATCTGGGATCTGATCAAACTGACTTGTAAATTAAAAATTTCTCGATACGATAGTCGTGGGGGGAGTGCAGGGAGGGGGAATCCAGAATATTGAGTTATGCGTAACTTTGGAACAGGTGATCGGATTTGAGTGAAATTTAATGATTGAACAGAGGACATTTCTCTGGTGATCTTTTTCATGTCCGGACCTGATCCGACAACAGTTGGGGGGGGGGGGGGGAGACCGGAAAGTACGTGACTTGCTGATACTGGAGAGATTGGGATAGAACCTTTTGGGTATAACAAACAAATGCTCTGGATAAATCTTTTTCAGAACTGGATTGGCTCCGGCGACTGTGGGGGAGTTTGAGGGGGGGGGGGGTCCGGAATTCCGGTGATCACGAATTAAGGTACTTCTAGATGTGGTAGGACGATGCAGCTTGGTTGGAATATTAGACATTCGACAAGATTGGCTTAGAAATCGCCCTTTTCCAAATCCGACTATTCCTTAAAGTACCAGTCTTGACCACAAAGTAGGAAAAATACTTTTAAGAGAAATATACATTTTCATGACCCCCATGAGCCCATTATCATTTTTGCCTCAAGGGTTTTGCATACAGATGAAGTTAAAGCTCCCTTAAAGTGCGCATGTTAACTGCGAAGTCGAAAAGTACGTTTTATCAAATGATTCATCTCAGCTTATGATAGCGGATTCAACAGCTATGGGGGAGCTGGGAGGGGGTGATCGGAAATTTCAAGAAACGGTTAGAATTGAGGGATCGGAGTTAAACTTCCTGGGAAGAACAAGTATTTATTCTAGATAAATCGTTTGCACAGCTAGACTGGATCCGGGGGGATGGGTGGAGGGGGGCCTTCCGGAATTCCTCTGATGGCATTTTTTCAAGACGAAACTTGGCAGGCATACCAGGGACCGATCAATCTGACAGAGCCCTTACCTACTATACATACAATTGTAAGTGCCATATGAGCTTACAGCTCTTGTTTTTACTGCTCATGGATGGAGTTTACAAATACGGACGTCACTTAATCGTTCGAAATGAGTGACGATGAGCAAGGGAGTTAGATTACAAAAGTTAGACACAAAATTTGATACTTTGGTGGAAGGAAAAGTATTAGGTGTTAGGACATAGATATTAAGGCTGGTTTAAGCAGAAACGTCGTACTTTGTGACCGTCATAGGCGAGACGGAACGAAAGATTGATACTGTCTTGAAAGACGAAATGGGTAGATTGTTAGTTTTCGCAGACCAAGTAAAGATCTACGGTCTTCTGCCCGAGGTATGGGGGTATTAATTTGGTCCCGCTTTTTCCTGTTTGTACCATCAGTTCGGTTTCAAGGAGAGAAGCTTTTGGAAAGGAGGTTTTTCAAGGGTGGGGATCTAAGAAATTTGATGTGTAGTAAAGTTTTCCAAGGTTTGAGTCGGTTGGGTAGATTCCTGAAGGTTGCACTGGAGCAACTTGGACGTTTTATTGTAGGTTGAAGTTGTGTTAGTCATAGATCTTAGTATGAATTGTTGGATGAGTGATATGGGATGTGATAGCCTACAGGTGGAGTGCTTACTTTTTTTTTTCATTTTGTCCCGCCATGGCCAAAAGTATTATTTTTATAATATCCATGCATTCATCACCAACACCATTGCCACTTTGACGGTGTCCAGAAGGCCCATGTCACAAAAATTAATTTCCCTGCATTACAGACTGACATACCTCCTCTATTTCTTAGCTACTGTTGCGAAGTCCTCTTTAATTGAGTGGAAAAGGCTCTTAGTCATCAGTAAATTCGTGTTTATGTACGGGACGTCATCGCCTTGATTAGGTAAAATGATTAACTTTGGGGGATGCTGACACAGAAAAGCGGTGAAGAGAAGCGGAAAAATAAGCAGCGAATTCCCCTAGAAAATCCGGATGAGTGTTGTCCCATGGTAGTTCCTTCCTTTGGAGGGTGCTCTGATAAATGTGAATTAGTCCGCGAAGGAAAATTGGAAGTCTGAGTAGTGGCTGAAGTGAGCCAGCTGAAAAAACTAGACAGGCCAGGGGGCGACTTCAGATGACTTGGGATGGGAGTAAGATTTCCGTTAAAAAAAGTAAGAAAAAAAAGCATACGTTGAAATAGTTAGAAAACCAATCCAATGACTTTCTTTCTTGTTAGAGCGCAACAGCTGCGCACCTCGTAGCTGAGATCTTTGTGCCGCTTTCACACTGACGCGTTGAGGCTTTAACATAGCTACGCAACCTCTGCGTCGCGTTTGCGGTGACGCAAAGCAGAGCTTACGCAGAAAATTAAAACGCAACGCATCAGATTGTACAGTGAAAAATGAAAGTTTTTAAGACAAACTGGGGAACACCTACTAACGATGAAGAAAAACTTAGTAATGATGAAAGAAACGAGAACTCAGCATAAGAAACCGAGAAAGGGAAACGTAAATACACTCCAGCGTGAAAGCTTGTCGCGCAGATGTGAAAGATACGCTACGCAACCTGTGCGCAGCGCAAGATAAACGCATACGCGTCTCATCGCAACGACGCGTCAGTGTGAAAGCGGCTTTAGGCGATTCATTGAACGTTTTCAGGTTCGAGAGCTTCGCTATAATAGTGCCAAGTCGTGGGATTTGGACAACATCCTCCTCGTGATTGCCCTTGCCGGTGTTATGGCCTACAATGCTTTCTCAATTGTTGGTGGCTACTTTGGAAAAGAGAAAGATGCTTTTATAGTGCTGATCACTGCCGTCTCCGCCCTTATTCAGGTTTGTAATTTTTTCGTAGAATCTTGTTGTAGGCTAGTGAAAATCGTTATGTAAGTAGTGAACTGATAGACAAAAATGCTCCTCAGCCGGGATTTGAACCCAGGACCCTCTGCTTACAAGGCAGTCGCTCTACCAACTGAGCTACCGAGGGGCTTGTCAACTGAGTTCGCAAACCACTACAATAGTCTGGTAGAAGCCGGCCATAGGAACAGTGATCCCGCCCGAAGGCAAACTCATCTAACCAGTTCCCATCCCCATGTCACGGAATTATTAATACATAGATGGCACTTTACACAAGGGACTTGTACCGTGACCAATAAACCATAAACATTTTTTTTTTTTTTTTTTTTTCGAGTACAATTTAGAAGTCTAGGACTCCATTGTTGGAGCCACGTAGACATACCAGGACCCACAAGACGGGGTCTTGTGGTGACGTTACACGTCCCTTGCGTAAAGTGCCATCTATGTATTAGTGAAAATCCTTACCAATCTACCAAAGTTCTGAATTCCCGAGGAAAAATATCACTTGTTTTCCAAGATGTTTTTGATGGGTGAGCAACTGCAAACATCACGCCCGTCATGTCACCTTTTCTGGTTGCTAAGAAAGCCGGATTATGTTTAACCTCAGACTTGGAATTAGCAAATTCGAAAATCAGTCTGTTTTCTGGTAGATGTAGGTTTTGGAACAAAAACGAATTTCCTGCTTGCCCGTACGAACACAAGGAACAGATGTAGCGAAGTAGAACAGAAAATTTTAAACTAGGGTGGTAAAAGAAATCTGTAGAGTGGGAAGTAGGTAGTAAGTAGAGGTGTAAAGAAAAATCTGCCTCAGTAGAAGTGGTAAGCGGAAGTACCGCCGCGCACTCCATTTAGCCTTGAAACAGAGAAATGCAGGCGTTGAGCTCGCGACGATGACATTTAAGTAAACGGGCACAGAGTAAAGCGTGAATCGATGTCAACGAACGCGCGTTATGGTTAGATTATCAAGAAAATTTCCAGAGGGCAACCCAGTTATCACTAATGATGCAAGACAAAAGTGAAGGGCTGCGTGTTACCCCTGGTTCACACTTCTGCGATTCCTCGCAAAATTCTGCGCCATGTGGCACACGACACAAATCGTGCGACAAGCAACGCATAACTTATGCGTCTTGTCTCAGTGTCGGATGCGTTGAAAAACTTCCGACATAGCGCATGCGATTTTTTTAGGGAAAGAAAAGAAAAAACAAAAATTAGTTAACATTTCAAGACTAAAATTGCTCTGCCTTGTTCCTGATTGTAATCCTAGGATGGCAGAATGCAAAGTGTATCTTCTGAATAAACTGTATTAACCTGTTTTGGACAAGACGGCTTATAGGTTTCGACTGAAAATTTCCTGATAGTGGGTGGTATTGAGAGGGTTAATCTCCCGCATCTTCAGAGGTTATTTCCCCTAGGGCTCTTTTGTCCTTTTGCAGAATAATCTCGACGAAAATTTCGTTTTCCTTCTGCGTCTGGGTGCTGGAGGGAAGGTTCATGCGATTCTGTCGCACGTCGGAACACCAAAGAAAAAATCGTGTCGCATACGACACAGCAGTGTGAACTAATGCATTGTCCAAATAGGTCAGGTGTATTACGGCGTATAAGGGTTATTACAGATTCCTCTTTTCCTCGGAGCGCGCTGTAATAAGTAGAATAGACTCGCGTTCTATTATCGCTTAGTCAGGGCCAATCAGATCGCTTGGTTGGTTCCTCCAGCGTGCTGAGGAAAGGAGCAGCGTCGTCAGCGTTGCCACGAGAATCACTAAAGTTCTACTTTGTTGGAAGTTGAAGAAACAACTTTTCTTCAAAAGAACGCGTTTTGTTCTGTGTCATGACGGCTTATTCTTAGTTCGAGGACCAATGTTGTCCATCCGTAGATTTAATAGCTTTTTACAATATATTGGGCGTCAAATTGTACTCGTGTACTTCTAATAGTACTAAGAACACTGTTTCTGGTCTTTAGAAACTCGAAAAATTGTATCAGCGTGGCAACACCGAACGCTGCATTGATAAGAACCTTCTGGGTTCCTGTTTGAACAGGCGTGTATATTAAGACGTAAACGTCCCGTATAGCGCTATTCAGCTTATTACTCCTATTTGGACAATGCTTAAGGGCTAGGGGTGTTTTGGATTTTGTCGACTTTCGTCCGCTGCTCATTTCGCCATCCTTTTAGGCCTCGGCGCAGACGCTGTTCATCATAGACGCCTCCCATCGCACTGCGTTCACCCAGGAGCAACAACTGAAAAAGCCTGGCCGGGAAATCGTAACCTTTCTCCTCGTTACAAACTTTGCCATGTGGGCTCTGATAACTTTGGAAAAGTCCCGGTCTGATGCCCACCCGGTTCAGTTTAACTTCTTTGGGATTTGGCCGTGGGCGGTCATCACAAATGTCTCGATGCCGTTGTCGATCTTCTACAGATATCATTCAACTGTTTGCTTGTTTGAAATATGGAAGAGAAGCTACAAGATCAAGCCTCAGTATGCTTTTGATGCTTGAGGTGAGCGACCAAGGGCAAATGCTACCGTCCTACCAATAATATTAAGGGGTCATATTTGTGTGGTCCCTGGACAGGTTCGGGTTTGTGTAACTGTGTAGCTATGTTCTTTCCTGCGGTTCCACCCTTTAAAGGGTCAGCGTTTCAGAGCTGGAGCGAGTTACGGAATTGCACATGCGACTGGTAGTCGTGGGATATGTAATCTCATTTTCGGAAAAGCGAAGTTTAGTCCACAGCGGCGCGTCGTTGCCACGTTGCCTCTCAGACAAAATGTGCATACGTGTACGAAATTTAATGTGTCTGTCCCAGATTGAACTTTTCCTGTCCAACAGACGACGTAGATGACCTTCTTACACTGTAAAAAGTTTCTCCGAGTAAGGATTGAAGTGAACTGCAGTATTTGCTACTGGGATTAATCTTTTCTCTAGTGAGATAAGATTAATCCGAATTAGAGATAAGGTTATCTTTTAGAGACAAGATTAATCCCAGTAGCAAATACTGCAAGATTTTTTTTTACAGTGTAGTTTGTTCGAACAAAATAATCACTGTGTCAGCTGACGAATCGCCCTGATCCAGCATTGATGAGTTTTTTCTCGTCTTCACTGGCTTCTAATGTAACGCGCTGTTTGGTAACGTGATAGAAGATCTGGATTATTTGGGAATATAAGTTACTGATAGAGCCGCTATCGGCCAAACCGCCGACAACGTCATTCAGCCACGGCGCTGTGGACTAGAAATTTCTGTTATCTGTGATAGTTTTACTGCTAGGCCTAATCACTTGAAAGTTGTTGGTTGTCTCCATAAATGGTCTTAAAAAAACTTGGCGAGCTTTCATTATTTAGTGTTGAAATTGTACTTTCATTTACAGTATATCTTAGTATTTTCCAGTTATAGATGCGAACAGGTAATGTTCCGTGAAAAAAGCAAACGGCTTTCGGTTGTTTAATATACTTCTTGTCCCTTGTAAGGTTTGCCCGTATATAAAACCTGCACTTACCGTTCTTTTTGGGATCCCAATACGTAAGTAGAGGGATACCTATGACATCACATAAGTTGTCCGCTGTCTGTCCGTCTGTAAGCACAATAACCCTCGGAGGGAACGAGATATTCTGATGAAACTTGGTGTGAGGACTCTTTGGGTCAAGGGAGAGGTCGAGTTCGTAGCTGTAGCTGAACATTTAGGGGTGGGGTTTCAAATTAAGGGGCGCGCATTTTTGTTTAAACAGCTAATGAGTTAGTCGATTATGGGCAAAAAGACATGCTGAACATGAATATAAAAACCATTTTCTCGCCGGACCAGTAGTTCGCCCGGAATCCGGCAAAACCGGAAAGTTTGTTGAAAGTCGAGTAGATGTTCGATTTAGGTGTAAGAAGACATGCTGAACATATATATGAAAATCATTTTCTTGTCGGACAAGTAGTTCGCCCAGAATTCGTCCGAAACCGGAAAATTTGTAAAAGGTAAAAGTTTTATCTGAAGTTGATTAGATGTTCGATTTAGGGGTAAGAAGGCATGCTGAATCCGATTTTGACAATCATTTTCTGCCCGGACCTACAGTTCGCCCAGAATCCGGCTGAAACCGGGAAATTTGTTAAAAGTGAAGTTTTATCTGAAGTTGATTAGATGTTCGATATAGGGGTAAAGTGATACGCTGAATTCTTCTTGAGCTTTAGTTTTTGCCGGAAAAAAGTCCGGAGATTTGGCAGAAGTAAGGCAGAAATATTTGATCAGTTTCGTCGAAGTAGATGTGACATATAGCCTAGGGGTAAATGCACACATGGTGAATCCATATCTAAACTTGTTTTCTCAGATGATTAGCCATTGTTCTTCTTCTGTTTCTAAATCTTAATAGTAAAAATGTTCAAGGAGTCTGGCGAAGACCGGATATCTACAAGACCAAATTGTCTTGATCAGATGTTAAATTGTTGGAATCCCATCGAAACCTTTGGTCTTGTTTCGCAGTTAAAACTTTGCAGCTGCGACTAAGTACAGGGGGAGAGGGGGAAGGGTTATAACTGATGGTTTCGGGCTTGATCTCGTCACGCCGCACCACTCCAGGTAAGAAATCGAACCTTCATTATTGCCCACTCCAGACCATTGTAGGTAACTCCTTGTTTGTTCTCCAGAAATTGCTTTCTCTTCATTCGCTGCTTATTTTCATTTTCATTTAACCTGATAACCTGGAAACACCAACGGATTTGGTATGCATAGAACTGTGTTGCGCCAGCACTGACACTTCATCATGTTCATGCTCTTCTATGTTACTCTCGTTTGTCTTGGCCGAGGCGCAACTAAATCCGCTCGTAAGAACCCGGAGAAAAGTTGTAATTTTAATGTGAACGCTATTATGTGCTTAGAGCTTTAGCGGCATCTTGACCAAGCCTTCATTAATATATGGTCAGGTCTTACATAATATAATGCAAGAAATGGGCCAATGGCCTCTAAAGTGTATGCCTTAAACACTTCCATTTTAAGTTTTGTCAGCGTACAGATTGTCCCAGGAATTCTTGAAGGCGTTGATGGAGTCGCTAAAAACTACTTGAGATGGAAGGGCATGTCCACCACTCAGTTTTAAATGTCGAGTTAAATTATAGTCTTCGGTAAGGCTGTGTTTGAACGCGACGAGAAAATTGAAAGCACCCTTGCACCTTCGATAATGTTACCGACAGACGATCAGACTTTGCCGCCCGTATTTCCTGTACTTTTCAAGTGGAAAAAATTGCAACTTTTCTGCACGAACGTGACGATGTTCCGGACAATCCTGTCAGGAATTCCAGGTCGCGATCCCCTGACCCTGTCCGTCTTCTCGCAGCATTACTGCCGAATCGGTCGAGGGATCTGACGAAATTGGTTGTGTACAACCATCGGAAGACCTAGGAATACCATTATGGAGTTCAAACCAGATCCGATCCTGGTTTACCCGATTCATTGTGCCCTTCGAAGTGTATGTCCTAACGCCATTGCGTTCCAACGACACCGTATGTTTTTCGCCACCCAAGAAATCTTGCATCATCAAGAGGATTAGTTGGGTGAGACGAAAGGGTCAAATACTTAGGTAGGTCAATCGCCACTGTATGTTTTCCGCCAACTCATTAGTGCAGGTAGCTGGTTCATGTACCGCCGCTGCCAACGTTAACTCTACATTAATCCTAGCTAATACGAAGACTGAGCTTAATGTTTCAAATAATTATTTATTTTAAGTCAAACTAAAGAAATTGTGCAACTTCAAAAACTCAAGGCCCCCAAACTATTCAAATTTCAAAAGGTGAGAAATCGCCCGCAGAAATACTTCTCTTGAAGGCGTTCCTTCGTGATACGTCATTTTAACTTTCAGCAGCCGTTGGCGCTCGACGCCCCATCAGAATATTAGTTCTGACAAGATTTGAGCCTACCCTCTAATCCTCTTGGGGACGTAAGATTTCCTGGGTGGCGGTAAACACCCTTTTCACATTTAAAGGTTTAAATCTGAAACTGCCTGCACTACCTGAATTAAAAGGTGGCGGAAAACCGCGGTGGCGTTGGAACACTGCTACCTGCCGTTCGATCGTTGTGAAAATATAATTCCACATATAAGGCGTATTCTCGCCGTTCCCCGAGGACTCCTCGGGGAATCGAAGGGAACGGCGAGAATAGAGGGAGTCACTCCACGCGGACTCCGCGTACAGAAACAGCTAGAATACGGGGAATGCTTATAAAATGGATTTTGTTCGAAAAATGAATATGCAGCTGAAAAAATTAGTCTAGATCCACCTTATTTTTGGTTTTGTTTATTATGATTCTTTTTAATTAATTTTACATAGCACCTATAACAGCAAAAATTGATTCCCCTCCGAATTTGAAAGGGAGTCCTTTTTGATGATGGTGATGATAATCGGAGCATTCCCCGTCCGTGGGGACTCGCGAGAATACGGGGAGTGAGTCCCCGGGACAAACAAAAACGCGGGGACTCCTCAAGTGGAGTCCTCGGGGAACGGCGAGAATACGCCTATACTGAGCAGACCAAACTTCGCAGGTGTACTTGGGACGTAGTGTCCCGATGAAAAGTTTATCCCAAAATAGTAGTATGAAGTTGTATGAAAAAGTAGCATACAGTACGAACTGATGCTACTACATGCTTCTACTTCAATGCTACCGTGTTACTGCATTCTACTGCATGCTACTATTAGCAAGACAGGATGCTACTGCTTAAGAATGGACCAGTCTGAGACACATTAAATGATAGTATTCTTTACTATTCCATATCAATACATGCAACTTTTTCGTACAATTATCATACAACTACGCAGGCTAGAAATTTGTAATTGGGGTACTATGGAAATTCTGAATTTCCGACTCGGGGAAAGCCATGGGGATTCGACAAAGGGTTAAATCTGGAAAATTTACCTCCCGTACCGTTGATCCGATTCAGATTAAGGTTGGTACGTAGCAGGAGCACATACCCCAGATAAGCCATTCGCAGTTCAGGATTGAGTCTGAGCGTGTGCCGTTTGATCCTACTAATACTGGTTAAAGAAAGGAAGTTTCAGATTAGCCGGATCTATAATACCTTGTGGAGGACCCTAGACAGTCAAAATTCCGGAGCCCCGCTTGCAAAATATCCGTAGTAGCAAGGTAGTAGTGTGCACGTCAACCGCATAACCATCACTGCTGAACGTTACACAGACGTAGTTTGCACCGAAACAATTGAATTTCCATTTTCATCAATTCATGTCTCATAATAATGAACAACTGTTCGTAGAGGTGGAGTAACTAAATACAGAAGACTTGATTGTGGTTCTCTTTCAAGGTCAAATCATTATTGTACTTCTCCGTTTTCGCGGGGACCTGCAAAGGAGCTGGGTGTACCTATTTGGTCATCCTTCACTGGAATTGTACTTTGGAACCTTTTATTGTCCAATCTCCGTGACGCCCTTCGGAACATTCTATTGCCCAATCTTTATTTTGCATAACGCCCTTAGACTTTGAATGAAAGTATTCTTTTACTTATGTATCATTTTTACTGGAACCCACTTGAATCCACTTCAGCATTGTGCAATCAGATAAAGAAGTGAAACAAAAAAAAACCCAACAAAGCAAACCGCGCCGCAAGTCATTTATTTGCGCGTGGAACATCCTGAAAAGTAATTTCAGTCGACGAACAACACCTGTTGTGTACAGATCGAGTTTGTGTATTTTTATTTCGTTTCACAAGAGATTGTGATGAGATTATTCGATGATTATTGTATTTGGTAATTAGCAATCAAATCACATTGGAGCTGTGACGTGACAGGGATCGAGATTTTCAAAGTGGAATATTTTAGCTCGTTTGTGGACATGTATTATTGCGACTTGTTCTCGCATTCTGTCAAAAATTTCCGTCTGATTGGTGTTTTCTGCAGATCGTGGCACAAGTATGTCGGAATTTGCACCGGGTAAATTGTGCAGCTCGAAGTGAAAAAGACTCTACACTTAATTTTCCGGTGACGCCACAAATTGTGGAATAATAAGTGCGCGAGTGTCCGCAAGAAACCAAACTTTCACGAAACGCGGACAAACCAGAGGAAAAGCGGACTGATTGGCGAAAAAAGGAGGCTTTGGAAATACCAGCGAAATTGCATGGGGAGTTTGGATAACAGGTAAAGCGAAAATGGTATTGAAGCTGCGTTTGAAGACCCCTTCCGATAATTCCGGTTCAGCGTCTGCAAGCGGACTAGCTGTTGTAAATCGCCGAGTTTCTCATTATCAGCACTTATCCACATTGCAGATAGATAGATAGATTTGGATTTATTAATTGCTAAGCAGCCCGAGGGCCATGGCGACGAATAATCACACACCAGAAAAAATGCACAAAATAAAAACAAAAATAGAAAGAACTCCTCCATAATCTTTCTCTTCTCCAACGACACATTTTCTGGTAATAATTTGGTATTTAATTTGGTATAGTCAAATAGGTCCACAAGTTGATGATCTGCAATCTGCTTCCGGGCAATGTGAGTCTAGCACTGTCTTTGGAGTAGAAAGTGAAAGCTCTTATTTTATGCCCATTGTCTCATGGATCCGTATCTTACTAGCTCTTTGCAATAAGTTCGGATAATTAGACACTGGGACTTTTTTTAAGGCCAATTGCTTGAAGCCTACCACTGTACGGGATATACAGGCTGGAACCCCATATGGTGGTAGGTAGGTAGGTAGTTTTTTAATTTTTAACCAAAACATTAAAAATAACATAAAATAACATTACTAATAGCCTATTGCAGCAAATGAAAGTCCTAAGGACTTGTGCTGCAATTTATTAATACTACGTGAATCTAAAAATAAATAGCTAAACACAACAACTTACAATTATCCACCTAGCCTATGACTTAATAACAGACAATTAAACGTGAACACTATACACAACAAGAATCCTTAATATTTACTCCTTACCAGAATCAGGCCCACGTGAACAACTGTGAAAAAAAAAGAAAAAAAAGAAAAAGACCACACACCCCGAGGGGTTGCTCACTCTCAAAATGGTTGTACAGTGGTGCCCAGCCAGTGCCCAGCGGTGCCGGTGCCCAGGGAGGGTGTACAGTGGTGCCCAGCGAGTGAGCAACCCCTCGACACACCCTTCAACACGTATTAATTAAGTGGGAAGTTTTCAGGTTTTTTTTTAAACTCGTATAAAGTGACAGACTCTCTGATGCTATCCGGCAGATTATTCCAAACAGAAGGCCCCAGATTATGAATCATATAAGACGATCTAACTGTTTTTCTTTTTTCATTCATCAAAAGCTGTGCATTTCTGGTGTCATAATAGTGGTGCTCCTGATACATAGAAAAATAATCATGGAAATAATCAGGGTGGGTGCGTAACCCCGTCATACCAGTCTACCACACGTTTCTGGTGGATCTGTAATCCCGTCATACCAGTCTACCACACGTTTCTGATCTTTCGGTAGGCTATGCCAAACCCTGATTAGCCTATACCCGGTTTTTGGGTTAGAGGTTAGAGGATCCAAAACGCTTGTGCCCCTGGCCGTGTCCTGGCACTAGACAAGAAGTTTAATTATAGGCCATGTTAAGCTCTCGGTATGCCCAACATATGGCCTAGAATATCCAGGAATCAGGTATTTGTGAGAGTCTGCGTCATTTAGACTGGAAAGACGCTGGCAGCTTTTAGTTAGTATTAGGAGATTGAAACACACCATAGTTGTCGTGCTCGGGGTCTTCCGGCTTCGTAAAACGAAATCTTCGGCGGTATATTCAATTGCCATCATGGTCAGTATTTTATACCAAGCGGCAAAGAGGCCTGAATCTTTCACACCAAAATGCACCAGGTTCACATCCCTCGCAGATTTTCCGTCGAGTAGGCTACATATCGAGTTTTTTTTCCTCAAAACGGAAGTGACAGGATAGGCTACCCATGGCTTCGTAAAAGTTTTCTGTCTGTCCGTCTGTTAGCACGATAACTCCGGAAGGGGTTGAAATATTTTGTTCAACTTGGTATGAGAATTAATTGGACCAAAATACAGATCGGGTTTGCAGATTGGCTCTGCAGCCCTATGTTTAGGAGTAGGAGGGATTGGGATAAAAGGAGTGACATTTTTTTTTTAAATTAATGCGGTAATCGGTATAGGGCAAGGACGTGCTTAATTCGTATCTGAAACTAATATTCTCGTCGGATAAATAGTTCGACTGGAATCCGGTCGAAACCGGAAATTTGGTAGGTAAAGTAAATGTTCATTCTTGCGTCAATTAGAGGTTTGCATCGTGTGCAAGAACACGGTGAAACCATTTCTAATCTTTAGTTTCTTGTCAGACAGGTAATTCTGATGAATTTGGTAAACCCAGAAATTTGGTAGACCTGAAATTTAAATTTTTCAAGTCGATTACTGAAGTTGTTCATTGTGAAGTCGACAATTAGCAACGATATACAGAGACACCTGACTCGAAGGATAGAGCGACAGATTCTCAAGCGTGAGATTCTTGGATCGGCTCTCGGAGGAGCCTGCTATTTTTGGTAGCCCTAAATTTTGCGAAATCTTAGAACTGCTAGGCTTCCAGTAAAGACTCGACCTATCGGTAAAGGCACATGTTGGATACATCTAAACTTTGGAATTATTCACACCCAACATTACCTGGCACTTTTCCAAAGTACATAATTTCATAAAATACCCTATTTTTTGACAGACTGGAAGTTGTCGTTGCCAAAATTTTGCCACTTTCCCTAAGTACGAACATGACATAAAACCGTACTTTCTAGCCGGATAAAGTTCAAGTTCTATGGGTTTATTAACAAATACAAAATAAATCACACATAACCAAAACACTCAGTCCATTCCTGGACGCCGAGAACCACAATCTTTACATTTTAGACATAATACGCAGAGTGGATAAGTGTTTTGCTCGGAATCCGAGAGAACCGGAAATCAGGTATAAGAACAGTTCTTTTTGAAGTTCATTAGACCGGTCGAAATAACGGTAGTCCGTCAGGAATACAGCTAAAACAAGGAATTTGGTCAACGTAAGAGAATTTCTTAAGTCGATTAGAGACGAGATATAGGGTAAAAATACATGCTGAATCCACGTTTGAGCTTCGTTTTCTCAGCTGATTAGCCGTTTGGCTGATATTTGTCAAAACACATGACCGTGACGATTTTTTTTTACATTTTCAAGCGATTGATTAGGGATAAATAGTTGGTGTTGTTGCGAAGACCGGAAATCCACAAAACTTGTCTGGATCAAAAAGTCCAATAATTATTCCATTTTGGGATCCCATCGAAACCATTGGTCTTGTTGTACTTGCGCATTTAATTTTTCCGGTACTATTTGACACTGAAACTGGAGAGTCGAATTTTTTACGTCGCGGAGAACTGGATGTTCGTTTTTTTTCGTGTCATTTGGTCAACTTGGCACCCACGCAGATTGTTTCCCGTCACGAAATCTGGCTACAAAAGGAAGTGTTACGTAATGTATTCTGTCATCGAAATCAGATATCGTGTTGTCGAAAACTTCCCCTTTGCGTTTAGAAAGTACATTTTTGGGATCCCAAAACGTCAGTCACATAATACATCTTCGTCCGTCCGTCTGTTACCACGACTACTTTCGAAGGGATTGAGATATTTTGTTCAAACGCGGTGTGAGGATCATTTGGGTAAAGGTTAAATTTTGTGGGTGGGGGAGGGGGTTTCTAAGGGCCGAACAGAATATTTTTTAAAAGCTAATGAGATTTAGCGATAAAGAGACATTTACGTTGAACTTTTTATCTCAAGTTGATTAGAGGTTCGATTCAAGGTTAAGGAAACATGATGCATTCGATTTTAAATTTTATGTTCTTGTCGGAAAAGTCGTTCGCCCGGAATCCGGTCAAACTGGAATTTGTCAGAAGTATCAAGGCAGGAAGGTTTAAGACCCCATGAGACACAGGGGTGAGGAAATATGCTGAATCGAAGTCTTAGACTAGTTTTCCAGTAGGGCAATTAGTCCACTCGGAATCCGGACAAAACCGGAAGTTCGGTACAAACGATAGTTCATTCTTAAGTCGATTAGTGGTTCGTTTCGGGGTAAGAACACGCTGTGAATCCATTTCTGAACTTTTTTGTTGTCCGACAATTATTTCTGTCAAAATTCGCCAAAACTCGGAAATTTGGTAGACTCGAAGAACTATATTGTTAAGTCGATGGCAGTTACGACGAATCACAGAGAAGGTTAGGTCAACCGTTAGAATGTCAGACTGAGTTCACTTGGAATAAACGGTCGATACCCGATATACCGTCCAAAAAAATAAATTAAAAAATACCCTGGTTGATTTTTGGGTCTTAACAGGACACTACCTAAGTCTCGAAGTTTTCCGAAATTTAAAGCAATTGAACTGGGTAGCGCAGACGAGTAAGAAAACGCCACTGATAATGTGTTATTCTTGCGTCTCATACTGGAGTCCTGGTTCTTCGCACTGGGACTGACCCTAAGAGCAATGGTTGGACGGCCATGTACATTCTAGCGGTAGGTGGTATTACCACGACTATATTTGTATGTGAAGGTGCACTCTCAACCTGATGTTACGGCGAGGGGTATAGTAGGCTGGATAGAGATGGTAAATGTCCTTAGATACAATCGTCGGAGTCAGGATAGCCTAGGGCGTCTGGTGGCCTACTACACGTGCAGACTTCACGGGTTCATTATGGATTCCCCCGGTCGATTCACACTATGGTTTGCGTACCGAGCCGCAATAGGCTATAACCCACCCATCACACACTAGGCCTTACAGGCCAGCCCACTCTAAGGAGCTTAAAACAAGACTCATAACAATTACCTAAGGTCCGTAAATAAACAAAAGGTTTTATTCTCTGGTACCTACAAAATAATATGAACAACCTTTAAGCAAAAAGGGTTGTTCCCGGTCGAGATCCTGGAAAAGAAGTGTCGAAGTAAATGACTCGTGCTCGCCGGATGAGTTATGAACGTGAGTTAATAAAATAATAAAGAGTCACGACAGTATATAGGATTAAACATACTGAACGGAAAGGGAGTAACGCCTGCCTAACGCGGCATAAGTTAGCAGTGCGAATGATTTAATCTCAGTGCTTTTCTTTTCAGCTTTCAGGACTTAAAGCTGTCTGATCCAGTGAAGGAATATTCTGCTCTGCATCGTACGCGCTTTAAGTGCAAGTCCATCCCTTTGCTTACCCCCAGCGAAGGCCGAGACGTAAGCTCGAGTCACGAAGAAGAAGTAAACTCGGAAGCAATGCCCCCATCCGAGACGATCGTGCCTGGTCAAGAAGCAACAGGTAAAGCGAAAAAACTGGAATGTCCCACGGGCGTAGCGGAATGTCTCCAAAGGTTTAGTAGTTTCCTCAGGCCAGTGCCGTCTTTAGACCGGTTAGGCCTGTGCTGGGGGGCCAGGGGAAACGAGAGGCCAAGCGGCCAGTATGAATTGTTGAGAAATCAGGCTATGGTTGCTAGCCGTGTTGGCTAATTCATTACGATCGTCATTTACATTACCGAAATTACGCTCAGATATGACCAGTGTGGCCCGACCAAGAATCGTGTGTGCTAATGTGCTGGCGTTTTTAAGTTTTGGGCTCACGAAAAGGGGCAAAAAACCCGTGGATGGCCTAGGGTACACTAAAAGTAAAAGACGACACTGCAATGCCTCAGGCGCATGATCCAAGTAAAACAGTTTCGAAGTTTTTCGTTGCAAATTCAGGGACAGGCCTGTAGGTAGGAAAGAGCGGATGTGGGACCAGTCGCTTAAAGTGGACAAAAAAAAAGGTATTTCTACCACACGCACAATGATAACCATCCCTATTGCCACTATGAATGTTCGAAACCACAAAAAAACACCGTCAAACATGGGCAAATAAAAAAATAGATACAAAATCCTAGGTTTGGTTCGGTCTGGACTAAATCTCAGCCGATTATCCGGGACAGCCGTTATGGCACGCCCTTAGGGAACGTAAGGAGCCAAGGATCAAATAATAATTTCTATCTAATGCTCCAACTGTTTATTACAAATACAAATAATTAAAAATCCAAGACCAGTGTGGTAGTCCTGAAGACATAACTAAAATAACCAATTAAGTCTTATAATTCTTTGCTAATCAAGCGTGAAAAATTTCGTCATCTGGAAAAGAAAACGTTGTGCGTGGTTTTTTTTTCTCTAGCCAAAACAGCAAGTCGGCAATCAAGTTCTAATCTAAATAAACTGGTGGCTTCCGCTCAGTGAGAGAAGGTAAACAGAATGTTTGGATTAGGTCTTTAAGATATGCCTCGCATCCCCCAAATCATAGCCTACAGTGGAATCCGTCTTGTCCTGGGCGCTAACTGAACATTGGGAGTGAGAGGTCTATTAAAACATAGGTCGACAACATGGAAAACTTGCATAACTGGTATTTCTCACCTCACCAACACGCTCTTCCGCAGTAAGATGGTGGCCGAGAGGTCCCAAGAAGGTGGCCGAGAGTCAAAGGTGGCCGAGAGGTTCTATGAAGAGTTACTACGTAAATTCGAAATCGCCTCCTTACATGAACGAAGGATGAAACTCTGCATG
Organism: Branchinecta sandiegonensis; assembly: GCA_030848855.1. Classification (NCBI taxonomy): domain Eukaryota; kingdom Metazoa; phylum Arthropoda; class Branchiopoda; order Anostraca; family Branchinectidae; genus Branchinecta; species Branchinecta sandiegonensis. Next base: position 21,427,207 of record JAUPMV010000006.1, on the reverse strand, counting down.
GAGTTTGGTGTCGAATCTCTGAATCACCCGATCCACAAAAATATTTTCCCTTCTGAAAAAGCTGACAAAAAGGCTCCCTCGCAAGGTAGCTATTTCGGTTGAAAACTTGCAGCCAATCAAATGTGCCGACCAGAGGTTTGCAAAGAGTTTTGTCCCTTCATTTCTAAAGTTGTATAACGAAGCATATGCTGAGCTGCTAGTTTAAATTTAAAATGTTATTTATGACCGTTGTAGCCCTCTATACGTTGGCCTATTATGATTTACGTGTGTGCTCGTAAGTTGTATCCACGACTATACCAAAGAAATTTGGCGTGAGCCTTGATAAGTTTTTGGTGAATAAAAAGATTTATCTGTGCTTCGGATCGGGGGGAAGCCGGCATCACCTATTATGCTGCAAAGACAAGAATTCCACTGTCCTATTCGGAGAATAATCTGATTTTCTCGAAAACGGACCCCAGAATCCAAACCCCGACCCGGATCCCCGGACAAACTGTGTTCAAAACACAGTTTGGTTTTTCCACAAGTTCATTTTCCACAGGGGGAGCCTGATCTCGCTCGAAAAGAGTTAACCATGGAGAATTAAAACAAAACTTGGATGCAGTGCTTTAGACGGGTCTTTAATCAGATCAACGAGATTTTTCACAGAAAAAAAATCAGTTAAATCTAGAAAAATACGAGATCAATTACCTACCAGTACATAGGAAACTTAGATTTTTAAAAGGAAAAAATGGAGAACCGAGTTTAGTGACACCCTACCCTTTATGTGATGAAGGGAATGATGACTTGGAGCACTTTTTGCTGAAGTGTCATGAGCTTTCTGATTTAAGGGTGGCTGGGGGGTATTTGCGGCTTCCAGACATCTTGGATTGTACATCGGCACAGATAATATGCAAAGTATGTAGATTTATTGATGAAGGAGTAAAGTTTCGTGACAATAGAAGTTGAATTTTTGTTATATTTTGTTTAATTTTGTTGCTTAATCAGTGTATAACCTGTTCATGTATATGGCCTCTGGCTTTGAATATAGATTATTATTATCATAGCCATGCCATGAGCTTAAAATTTAATCCGCTTTGAAAGAATGCTGGTTCTGATGAAGATTTTAAGATTCAGAAACAAGCTGTTCTCAGATTTCTTATTTATTACCGTAATGTTTTACCTTGTCCGCAGACGTGGGGACGTTTTGATTTGGTTAATTTTGGTTTCGGTTCTGCAAACACCCTTTCTGCCCTATGGTGAGGGGGGGGGGGCAAGCGGTGAATTCCATATTTGTCTCAACACACCCGGCTTATTCGCTCCTTGACAGCGTTGCCACGTGTCGTACGATAGTGTGAATTGTCACTCTATTTTGTTTTTGTCACTCTTGTCCTACGTAGGACATAAAAATCACTTTATTTCAGAAAATGACCAAATGTGTAATTTTTGCAGCAGGGATACTGACCAGAAGTGACTCTTTCAAGTTTTTTCATGAAAGTAAAATTAAGATGTGTCATTTTTATAGAGGCGATTCCGACCAAAAGTGGACATTTCATGAAAATAAATTTCACTCCCAGTTCACTCTCTGTTTTGGGCCAAAAGTCACTCTCTAAATATTTTTGATGCGGCAACCCTGCTCCTTGAGTGTCAACCTGCATACTGTCAAAAAGGCTCGTCTGAACGGTCAAGTTCCTTCGACCACAAGATCACGGGACAGAATCCAAATCCAGAAGAGCGCGATGAAGAACCCTGAATTTTGACCAGAGTTGTTCCATGCCACAATAATAATAATACTAACACATCCGGCTTTGCCACCAATCTCGGGCCGTTTGTTATTCATATGGATCTTGCTTGGTTGTGCCGTCTTTTCGCACTTTATTTTTTCAGTATGTCCAGCGCCTGCAATCGAACCGACCCGTGAACTGCCGAATTTCACGACAAATAATGATGTCGATTTAGAGTCCGGATATGGTTCTCCCCAACTGCGTAAACGAAACGCCGAAGAAGAAGCCCTGCTGTACAACGATAACGGTGTCTACAAGTAAGCGTCTGTACTCAGTATAAATTGTCGTGCTTTATTTTGATTTTTATTCATTTTTTTTTTTTTTACTCCACTGTTTGGTGTGTCATAAATTAATATATATTTATTCCATTTCCTAGCAGGATGTGCGATGTGTGGTTGGGGGCAAGTCGCTCGACATCTGCTGGATTTCCCCTGGATTTTATACCAATTCGAGGGCTGGATCAGTTGCCTAGTTCAATAGCAATTTACCTAATTAAATCAGCAAGAGGAATATGAACTTGGTAGATGTGCGCTGGTAGTTGCCCCCTTCTGAGGCATAAAGAAGCCTCAGAAAGAGTCGATCGGAATCAGAATCCACACTGTCAGAAGTTGCATAACAGATAACACGAGGATGCGCGGTTTCAACAGATAATGCGTAACAGATAGCGCTTCGGATGTTATCTGTTGTGTTTAAAAAAATTATGCATGAAATGTTGTGCATAACAAGCTTTGTTAGGAAGAGCCAAAAAAGCATCTACTGACTTTATTCCTTATCGTCATGATGTCGAAAACTCAGCGGATACTTTTTGGCAGTTCTTCGGTTCTTCCAGACGGCAACGCTTATTATGAATAACACTTTGAAACATAACAGATAACATCCGAAGTGTTATCTGTTACGCATTGTCTGTTGAGACCGTGCATCCTCGTCTTATCTGTTATGAAACTTCTGACAGTGCAGTGAAATAACTTTAGGAAAATCATTCTTTCGGACAAATCATTACGATCATGCTGTGGGGAGAAAAAAAAATCGAAAATCAAATTTTTAGCACCATTGTTGCGACGATGATTTGGTGGGGAAAATCCACAATCCCATTCTGACACCATTATTACGACGACTGTATTTGTCTGTGAAGAAGCACTCTCAGCCTGATGTTATGGCGAGGGGTGTAGTTGGCCGGATATAGATGGTAAATGTCCTTAGATATAGTCATCGGAGTCAGGACAGCCTAGGGCGTCTGGTGGCCTACTACACGTGCAGACTTCACGGGTTCATTGTGGATTCCCCGGTCGATTCCTGCTCAGGTTTGCGTACCGAAACACAATAGGCTATAAACCACCCATCATACACTAGGCCTCACAGGCCAGCCCACTCTAAGGAGCCTTAGACAAGACTCATAACAATGACCTAAGGTCCGTAAATAAACAAAAGGTTTTGTTCTCTGGTATGAGCTGTACTTACAAAATAAAAACAAGAGCTGTAAGCTCATATGGCACTTGCATGGGTCAAGATGATTTGATTGATCAAAAGTAAGTTTCGACTTTGCGGTTGAGATGCGCGCTCTAAGGGAGCTGGAACTTCATTTGTAAGCAAAACTCTTGAGGCAAAACTGCTAATGGGCTGATGGGCATCACGAAAATGCATATATTGCTTAAAAGTATTTTTTTTACTTTTCGGTCAAGATTGGTACTTTAAGGAATAATCGGATTTGGGACGTAGCAATTTCTAAGCAAATTTTGTTGAGTCTCCAATATTCCAGCGAAGTTTCATCGTTCTAGCACATCTGGAAGTACCTTAACGCGCGATCACCGGAATCCCAGCCCCCCCCCCTCCTCAAACTCCACCCACAATAACCGGAGCCAATCCGGTTCTGTAAATGATTAATCCAGAGCATCTGTTTGTCATTTCCACGAAGTTCGATCCAGATCACACCAGTCTAAGCGGGTCAAGTATTTTCCGCCCTCCCCCCAATTATTGCCGGATTCGGTAAGGAAATGAAAAAGGTCACAAGGGAAAAATGTCCTCTGTTTAATTATTAAATTTCACTCGAATCCGATCACCCGTTCCTAAGTTACGCATGACTCAATATTCCGGATTCCCCTCCCTCAACTCTCCCCCCCCCCCCAAGATTACCATATCGAGGATTTTTTTTTATTCCAAGTCAGTTTGACCGGGTCCCTGATATGCCTTCCAAGTTTCGTCGTGAAAATCCCCCAAAAAACGGAATTCCGGGAAACCCCCTCCTCCCCCCCCTCAAGTTTCCGGATCCAGTCAAATTATGTAAAAGATTTACATGGACCAGATGTTTGTTCTTCCCAGCAAGTTTCACTCCGATACTATCATTCTAACCGTTTCCCGAGATTTCCGGTCCACCCCCCCCCCCCCCAGCTCCCCCGCGGTGCACGTAGCCAATCCGATTCAGCAAATGACTTACCTAGAGCATCTGTTTGTTCTTCCCACAAAGTTCCATCCCGGTCCCTCCATTCTAAACGGGTCACGTATTCCCCCCCCCCCAATAGTTGCCGGATCCGGTCCGGATATGAAAAAAATCATCGGAGAAATGTCCTCTGTTCAATTCTTAAATTTCACTCGAATCCGATCACCCATTCCAAAATTACGCATGACTGAAAATTTCGGATTCCCCTCCCTCCACTCCCCCCACCATTATCTGATCGACAAAATTTTTATTTTGAAGTCAGTTTGATTGGGTCCCTGATATGCCTGCCAAGTTTCATCGTGAAAATCCCCAAAACCACCATCACCGGAATTCCGGGACCCCCCCCCCCATAAGTGTCCGGATCCAGTACAAGGGTCTAAAGGGCTTATCTAGAGCTGATGCTTGTTCTTCCCAGCAAGTCTCACTCCGATCCCTCCATTCTACCCGTTTCTTGAAATTTCCGGTCTCCCCCCCCCCCCAACTCCCCCCTACCGAATCCGGTCAAGACTTTAAACGGGACATTACAAATATATATTCTATTCAGTTATGAAGTTTCATTACAATCCGATCATCCGTTCGAAAGTTACACACTTCTCAATTTCCCGGATTCCCATGCGGATTCCCCTCCCTCCACTCCCCCCACCATTATATGATCGACAAAATTTTTATTTTGAAGTCAGTTTGATTGGGTCCCTGATATGCCTGCCAAGTTTCATCGTGAAAATCCCCAAAACCACCATCACCGGAATTCCGGGACCCCCCCCCCCCCCCCCATAAGTGTCCGGATCCAGTACAATGGTCTAAAGCAGTGGTTCCCAACCTTTTCCGTACCACGTACCCCTAATCAAGTTTCGAAAAGATTGCGTACCCCCTTTTTCAGAACGTGAAAAAGACGATAGTTATTATCATAAATGACAAGGCATACATGTGTAAAAATATATACAAGCAATCACTAGAGGCTGCTTGTAGCAAAAAATTTTGACAAATCCCGACGTCGTCGTCGATAGCGGCATATTTTTTACAGTCAGCCTGTTTCTCTGTTTGGTTTTGATGTTCTCAGTGCTTTCATCAAGCCGCATCGCAAACTTTTTCGTTAGCCTAATTCGAAACCTGAATGACTTGCAATGTCCTTGATTCTTCATGGAACACTATTGTTTGACACAAGAACAGATTTTACGGCAGTAGGCTAGCTGTATTTGAATCAACATTATTTCACTGACTTTCACTAGGGCTTGTAATCAGAGGCGTCACACACGGGTTGACAACACCCACCCCTCCAAAAAGGTCGGCCAGACGATTAAAACGGAAAGAGTAGGCGCGAAGCGCCGCGATTTTTCGTAAAAGTAGTTACTTGAAAAAAAAAAGGCGGTAAAAATGACCTGTCGGCCAGTAAAAATACCTTGCCACTTAAGATACATTTTGGCTGGTGATGCCTGTGCTGGTAATATTAGGCTTTCAGCAATCAAAAATCAGTGAGACGAGATTTTGAAGCTACAGACTAAATGAGTTTTGGTTCCTTCGCGTACCCCTTGCAAGGGTCTCGCGTACCCCTTGCAAGGGTCTCGCGTACCCCTTGGGGTACGCGTACCACCGGTTGGGAACCACTGGTCTAAAGGACTTATCTAGAGCAGATGCTTGTTCTTCTTCAGCAAGTTTCACTCCGATCCCTCCATTCTAACCGTTTCTTGAAATTTCCGGTCTCCCCCCCCCCAACTCCCCCCTGGCTACCGAATCCGGTCAAGACTTTAAACGGGACATTACAGATATATATTCTGTTCAGTTATGAAGTTTCGAAATCATCCGTTCGAAAGTTACACACTTCTCAATTTCCCGGATTCCCCTGCCCTCCACCCCCCCCCCCAAATGGTCGGATCAGAAAACTGATTATTTATAAGTTTGTTTGGTCGGGTCTCTGATATGCCTGCCAAGCTTGATGGTCCTAGCACAACTGGAAGTACCCTAACTCGAAAAAGTGTGACAAAATGCCCTAAATTTTCAAGTTTCCAGCGCCCCCACTTCCCCGCATATGGTCGGATCGGGAAACTGATTATTTCCAGGTTAGTTTGGTCGGGTTCCTGATATTCCTGCCAAGTTTCATTGTCCTAGCTCATCTGGAAGTACCCTCACTCGAAAAAGTGTGACAAAATGCCCTAAATTTTCAAGTTTCCAGCGCCCCAACTCCCCCGCATATGGTCGGATCGGGAAACTTATTATTTCCAGGTTACTTTGGTCATGTCCGTGATATTCCTGCCAAGTTTCATTGTCCTAGCTCATCTGGAAGTACCCTAACTCGAAAAAGTGTGACAAAATGCCCTAAATTTTCAAGTTTCGAGCGCCCCCACTCCCCCGCATATGGTCGGATCGGGAAACTGATTATTTCCAGGTTAGTTTGGTCGAGTCCCTGATATGCCTGCCAAGTTTCATTGTCCTAGCACATCTAGAAGTACCCTAACTCGGAAAAAAGTGACAAAATGCCCTAAATTTTCAAGTTTCCAGCGCCCCGCACTCCCCCGCATATGGTCGGATCGGGAAACTGATTATTTCCAGGTTAGTTTGGTCGAGTCCCTGATATGCCTGCCAAGTTTCATTGTCCTAGCACATCTGGAAGTACCCTAACTCGGATATGTGGGACAAAAAACTCGGACCGACCGACAGACCGACAGACGGAATTGTGATCGGTATATGGCACCTGAGCCAGGGGCTACAAGTGCCGTAACAAGCTTTATGTAAAAAGGCTTGTTGCCCGGTCGAGGCCCGGAAAAAAAAGTATGAAGAAGATGACTCATCCCCGGCGATGAGTCACGAACATGACGTAATAAAATAATACAGAATCACGGCAGTATAGAAGATTAAACATACTGGACGGAAAGGGGGTAACGCTGGCTAACGGCGGCATAAGTTAGCAATGAGGGGTGCAGAGGGCACCACCGTAACAGGTCGTCATACGATATTGATGACTGTGGGGGTAAGAACGAGGAAGAAAAAAGAGGGGATCGGAAGGCCTACTAAAGTACTCCATTTCTTTTAAGATTACTTTATTTTCAGCACGGTGACCTCGAATGCCTCTTTCTACCAGCATAGAAGAGCAATGGACCTTCTCAGCCTGAAGAGTAAGAATCCGAAAGACAGTACTCGAGCCGGAAAGTAAGTAGCCCACCACAGACGCAAATATTCTCCGATAGAATGGAATAGAACGTTACCCTAAAAGGTCATACACAGCAATAAAAATCACTTCGCCAAAACTTTCTCAGTTAAAAGGCACATACTCTTCTTCAAGATGCCAGGAAACTGAAAGGATATGAACCCCGAAAGCAGGGCTCCATTTCCTGTCCTGTCCCAAAATACAGAACTCCAAGGCAGAGGCGTTACTAGCCAAAATGTTTGGGGGGGGGGGCAAGGTATTTACCAACTGGCTGGTCATTTTTACCGACTGTTTCTGCAGATAAAAACGACTATTATTGAGACAAACGACTGTGTTGACGAAAAATTGGCTGATTTTAAGAAAAACTACTGATTTAAAGAAAAAATCGACTATTTTTACAAGAAACCGACTGTTTTAAAAAAAAGTCGACTGTTTCCTCCCCCTCCCCCCTAGTCGTGACGCCCCTCCTCCAAGGTCCGTTTAACCTCCGTAAGGAGAACAAGGAAAGCCCCACTGTATAAACAAACCGACGCCTGCACCCTTATTTCCAAGTTTTAAAATAGGAAGGTTTGGTGGTTTTGTTGCTATTGTAAAGGTACCTGAGGGTATCTAAAGGTTTCATGCAATTATGTGTTGCCACCGCAGTAGAGGTACTTACTTTCAGTGCAAAACATCCAATTTTTTCCTCTCCATCAAACAAAACCAGACTTGGTAAGTTATTATAAAAGAATATAAGACTGTGTGTAAGACTGTGTAAAATAATATAACGCCTGTGTTGACGAAAAGTTGGCTGATTTTAAGAACAAGACCAAAGTTTTCGATGGGATCCCAAAAATTCAATATCTGATCCAGACAACTGGGTCTTGTCTTAGCCAGATCCAGTCATCGCCAGAATCCTTGAACATTCTTACAATTAAAATTCAGAAACAGATTAAGGCCAAATAGCTAATCATCTGAGAAAACCAAGTTCAGATATGGATTCAGCATGTGTGTTTACCCGTATAAGTCATATCTGTTTTGACGAAAAGTTCCTGCCACTTCTGCCAATTTCCCGGTTTCGGCCGAACTCCAGAACTACTTGTCCGGCGAAAAAAGAAAGCTCAAAAACGAACTCAGGGTATCTTCTTTTCCCAATAATGAACATCTAATCAACTTCAAATAAAAATCTAACTTATAACAAATTTTCCGACTCCAGCCGGATTCCGGTTGAACTATATGTCCAGGTAAAATATGATTGTTACACACGGATTCAGCGTCTCTTCTTACACCTAAATCGGTTATCTAATCAGCTAGAAATAAAACTTTAACTTCTAACAATTTTCCGGTTTTGGCCGGATTCCGGGTGACCTACTTGTCCGATTACAAAATGGTTTTCACCATCGTGTTCAGCATGTCTTCTTACCCTATAATCGACTATCACATTAGCTGTTTCAAAATATTTTGTTTACCCCTTAATTTGAACCCCCTCCCCCACCCCTAAATGTAGGGCTACAGAGCCCATTTACGAACTCGACTGGTCCGCCGACCCAGCGAATCCTCACACCAAGTTTCATCAAAATAGCTCATTCCCTTCGAGAGTTATTAGAGAGTTATTCGAGAGTGCTTACAGACGGACGGACGGACGGACAGACGGACAACTTTTGCGATGTCATAGGTATCCCTCCACTTACGTTTTGGGATCCCAAAAACTACTAATTTTAAGAAAAAATCGACTAATTTTTCGAGAAACCGACTGTTTAAAAAAAAAGTCGACTGTTTCCTCCCCCCCCCCCCCCACCCCCCTAGTCGTGACGCCCCTCCTCCAAGGTCCGTTTAACTTCCGTAAAGAGAACAACGAAAGCCCCACTGTGTAAACAAACCGACGCCTGCAACCTTATTTCCAAGTTTTAAAATAGGAGGGTTTGGTGGTTTTGTTGTTATTGTAAAGGTATCTGAGGGTATCTAAAGGTTTGATGCAATTATGTGCCACCAGAGTAGAGGTACTTACTTTCTGTGCAAAATCTCCAATTTTTCATCTCCATCAAATAATACCAGACTTGGTAAAGTTATTATAAAAGAATATAAGACACTATGAATCTGAATTCAAATACTCTCCATATTAAACATCGAAACTGTCGTTTTTTTCTGCAAAAACAGTCGTTTTTCTGCAAAACAGTCGGTAAAAATTACCAGCCAGTCGGTGAATCCCTTGCCCCCCCCCCCCCCCAAACATTTTGGCTAGTAACTCCTCTGGTTGTGCCTACTCTTCCTGCTTGGTAATCCAGCACTGATGAGTATTCACTGAATTCTTTCCCGTTTGCTCTCTCGCTCTCACTGTAAGAAACACCTGGCTGCGTTCGCTGAACTAAATTTAAAGGGAAGTACAGCTACTTAGCCTACTGTGCGCTAAGTAAAATATTAGTTGCGTTTTTGATCTGAATTCTCAGTTCTCGCTTCTGAATTCTTGATTCTCGTAAAAGTTACCTTTTTTGCTCCCATCGCTCCTCTATCCTCGTTTTTGACAAAAACACTAATTTTTCAGCTCGTTTGCTACCCGGTATGCCTCTTTATGCATATTGAACACCCGCACTCTGTTGACCAATCAGGAAGGAGAACGGAGAGAGAAGAATCGAGAATTCACTATCGAAGCAACTGCTTTCGCAAGGCTTTCGCCGTTCTCGATTCTGACTAAAACGCAAGAAAAGAAGAATTCGCTTCATCTGAATAGTCCCAAAACGCGAAATAGGAGAATTGCAAGAAGAATCGCGAGGACAATTTGGATCAAAAATGCAAGTACTGTTCGTGGATCACGCATATTTCTCCCTCTTCTTAGGTAGAAATGTTAGAACAGGTAACAACAGGAAATTGAACTTTACAGCCGTTGCCCAGGTCGCACCTAATAACCCCGTTTTATTTTCCAGCAACAACTTCATCATGGTTCTTAGCGCTTTGTATGCAAAGATGCTGATCGTAATGGGCCTCGCTTTTCCGATATCAGAAGTCATATCTCCAGAATTTACGTCCTCCTCTTACATGGTGAGAATCCGTTTCGAATTCAAATTCAGCGTGGGAATGTATTTATGGAATGGGTGTTTGAAATTCAAAAGGTTTCCGTATTCAGTTGCCTTAGCCGGTCCGGTCTAGATCTTCGATCTAATACTGATATTAAGAATCTTGTGATGATTTTTCACTCTAAAAGTATAATTATCGATGTCTGCTATCGGTTATGTTGTCTGGGCTACACGCGTGTATGAGCACGCACAACAACCTTGACTAGCAACAACAGAGTCTTTTTTTGGGATCCCAAAACGGAAGTGGAGGGATACCTATGACATCGCAAAAGTTGTCCGTCTATCTGTCTGTCTGTGAGCACGACATCTCTCGAAAGGAATGAGATATTTTGATGAAATTTGGTGTAAGTGTTCTTTGGGTCAAGGGTAGTGTCAAGTCGTAGATGGGCTGTAGCCCTACATTTAGGGGTGGGGGAGGGGGTTCAAATTAAGGGGCAAACAAAATATTTTTAAACAGCCAATGTGATAGACGAGTATGGGGTAAAAAGACATGCTGAGCCCGATGGTCAAAACCATTTTCTCGCCGGAAAAGTAGTTCGTCCGGAATGCGGCAAAAACCGGAAAGTTTGTTAAAAGTAAAAGTTTCATTTGAAGTTGATCAAAAGTTCGATTTAGGGGTAAGAAGACATGCTGAACACTTATGTGAAAATTATTTCCTATCCGGACAACTAGTTTACCCAGAATCCGGCCAAAACCAGAAAATTTGTTAAAAGCAAAAGTTTCATTTGAAGTTGATTAGGTGACAGATGTAGGGGTAAGAAGATACATAAATGACAATAATTTTTTACCCGGACATGAAATTCGTCCGGAATCCGGTTGTAACGGGAAAAGTTAAAGTTTTATTCAAAGTTGATTAGATGTTCTTTATAGAGAAAAGGATAGGCCTTGACAATTAGTTCGCTCGGAATTCGGCCGAAACCGGAAATTTGGCAGAAGTAAAGTAGTAGTAGTAAGCAGTAAGTTTCGGTCAGAGTCATCAAAATAGATGGCTTATAGAGGTATATCTGAACTTGGTTTTCTCTGATGACTAGCCTGGCAAAGACTGGATCTGGCGAAGACAAGGCCTAATTGTCTGGGTCAAATATTAGATTTTTGGGAGCACATCGAAACCTTTGGTCTTGTTGTAAAAAGTGTGTGGCTACTTATCACTTATCACTGACCTGCGTGGATAGGTGCAACTTTCTCGTGTTAACATAATCTCTTCTGTCTCATAGACGGCATATAAAATAATCCTGATCCGACTGTGATACATGTAATCTGCTCCTTCTAGAAAATAGTGACAAACATTGGATTGCTATTTCATCCGCTTAAACCTAATGTGCACAGTGAATCATCAGTGAATAATTGGCAATGTCAAATTTGTAAGCTTTGAGTATCAGTTTGTCAACTGTCCATCTTGCGAATATTTTAAATGTCTTCTTTCATTTGTTCTATATTTCTTGCGCAAAATTTTTCTCCTATGGTATTGTGTATTACGCTATATGAAACATGAGTGCATTCGAACTCATATTTTTCCCAGGTACCAGTGTCCCAAAATCTGTATGCACAACTTCGCTAAAACGAATATGTGGCTTCGGCCCTGTCAAAACCTCGTAATTTATGACACTTGAAAACTTCGGTTCAAGTGCCATATGGGGATTGTAATATCTGTCCGTCTGTCTGTCCCTCTGTCCCTTTTTTGGTAGATCGGCACTTCGAGAACTTTTGAGGCTTCGAGAACGAGCTTTTCCCGGATGCGATAAACCATGTTTGGGGTGGAGACAGGGGGAATGGGCAATTTGTGTCCCGCCTAAATCACGAACTGGTGATCCGATTCCAGTGAAACTTGATGGGTGTTAGGCGCAAATGCCTGGAATCTTCCTTGATTGTGTCCGAACCGCATCTGATCTTGGTGGGGGAGAGTTGGAATGGCCCTGAAAATTTCCGGGGACGTGTTGTCGTCCCAAGTGTCGTCCCCGGACGACACTTGGATGGTACAAAGTTCATGGGTCGTCGATATATTATTTTGAGGGCCAGGCGGGAGGTGGGGGTAGTTGTAGGGGGGAGGGGGGGGGGGGCTACCGGGAAATTTTACGGCTGTGACCCGATTCGAGTGAAATTCGTTAAATTTAGTGATTGATAATAGCAAATGCCGTGGATGTGACATTTGTGTGTCCTAATCGCATCCGACCATGGTGGGGGGAGCTGGAGGGGGAGGCCCGGAATCTTATAGCATGAGTAGGATCCATACCGATGGAGGGGCTGGGATGAAACTTGGATCGTACAAAGTAATGGGTCCTAGATATGTTATGTTGAGGTCTGAGTCGGATCCGGCCTTGGTAGGGGGAGTTGGAGGGGGAGGCCCGGAAATCTTATAGCATGCGTAGGATCCATACCGATGGAGGGGCTGGGATGAAACTTGGATCGTACAAAGTAATGGGTCCTAGATATGTTATGTTGAGGTCTGAGTCGGATCCGGCCTTGGTAGGGGGAGTTGGAGGGGGAGGCCCGGAAATCTTATAGCATGCGTAGGATCCATACCGATGGAGGGGCTGGGATGAAACTTGGATCGTACAAAGTAATGGGTCCTAGATATGTTATGTTGAGGTCTGAATCGGATCCGGCCTTGGTAGGGGGAGTCGGAGAGGAAACCGGAAATGCTATGATTCGAGTAAAACTGGGTAGGGTGGTAGGGGCAAATGCCCTAGGTGTGAAAGCTATGTGTCCGGGCCGTATGCAACCCTTACAGATACATGCTAACTACTTCTCTCATCAGGGACGTAATTTCATCAAAATCTTCGGGTGGGGGGGGGGGGGGGCAAAGTTGGAGTCGAATTTCCCAAGTCAAGTGGCAATGAGCAGCTTTATTTCAAGAAGAAAAACTTAATAAAAACAAAAAAACAAAGAGATATTTTACTAATCGACCAAGGCGAAGCGACGCTTGTTCAAATTCGCAAAACTGTCCACTGCGCGATTGACGTCAAGCTTCTTCGCTTTTTCAGGTTGGGTACCAATGACAAAAAAAAATTCACGTGTCGTTCGTCTGACATACACGTGTTTAACGTGTTTAACCCTGCATAGCGCATGTATATCGCTATAAAAGTTTTAAGGCTTCCGTGTTCCAGTCTTACCGTAAAGACAAAGGTATACTAAAGAAAACCGATCTGTTTCTGTGGATGCTGGAATTCTGTAGGCCTATCTTAGTTTCAAAGAGAGTTTCAAAGGGGGCAGTTGCCCTCCCCCCCCCCCCCCCTGCCTCATAGCAAATTACGCCCCTGCCTCTCATCTCATATTCTAGAACAAGAGCTGAAAATCTGACCTTTACTGTCTGTTCCTTTTTTCTAGGTCTTCTACCTTTATCTTTACGGCGGTAGCATTCTTTACTTGACATATGTATTTGGTACTTTGCTGCAGAGTAAAGCCCAAAAGACGGCTCGAGGATACTGGAGTAGTAAGTTCTTTTTCTTCTTTCCCGACAGGGCTGATTAAATTAACTTAACGGATGTGAGACATTCTGAAGCAACCGCTTGTATGTTCGGGGATAAGTTTGTTTTCTCATTCGATTGTTGGGATTTGTTTTTGATTGCTAGAGATTTGTATGTTTGGAAATAAGGAAATGTCAGGATTTGAACCATAAGCGCATACTTTTTCTGTTCTTTTATTTGTCTTATCATTTTTCTGGATTAAAAGTCCTTAGTTTAATTACCCGCACTAAGCATTCAGAATTACTTTCTAGAGAATAGCGAAGCCGTTGTCGTGCTTTGGTGGAGCAGACAGAAATCCATTAGTAGTAATTAAGGAACCTCGTTAGCTCAGTTTCGCAGAGGTGAGGTCTCCTTACTGGGCAAATATCAACTCGGTTCACCAACGGTCGGACCTACAGGCGGCCCTAGGTCAGGCTAACACCGTTTCGCGGTCGTGTTTTTTTTTGGGGGGGAGACTGGGCCAAGAGGAACCCAACTAGCAATAATTAAGGAACCTCATTAGCCCTTTTCGCAGGGATGAGGTCGCGTTCTCAAATAAACAGCAATGGCCCCGACCCACCAGTGATGGAGCTGAAGACGTCCTTTAATCAGGCTAGCCCCAGTCCGGGGCGTTCAAGGAGTAACACGTTTGGAGAGATTCATAAAGCGAAAGCGTCGCAGCATGGATCTTTCTATCTCCGGATTGGTGCCGTAGGTGAGTTGCCACTAAGATTTTGTTTAGCGACAAAGGAATGCTAGTAGTAATAAATCCTGTGACTCATTATTGCGCAGTTAAGTGTGCCAGAATTCTCAACTTTCTTGGCTATATAAGGGAACTACAGATTGTGTACTTGAAATCCATCAGGAATGAAGTACTGGCGCTAGTTAATCAGAAACCGGTCAAGTGTCCACTAGGGAAATGGAGCGTTTCTATGCAATATCAGAGTGTAGAAGAGAGATAGTGAAGATGTCTGTACCCGATGAAGCTGTGATGGGAATTCCCGGACGGGATTTTTTGTTTTGTTTTGTTGTTTTATGGCCTTTCGTATGTTGAAAGTTTGCTTCCCGTAATTGTGACTGAGCTGACCTGTCAAACCTTTTGACTAGAGTTCCCTTCTTTCTTAAAGTAGAAGGGACTTTAGAGCGTAGGTAATATTTATTCGAAGGTTAAATTTTGTAAAGTTTTGTCTTAAGTTTTGTAACTTAAAAATAATTATAACTAAAGCTTGTGCACAGAAGACAACCCTTTTTGTCTCGTTTGTTTGGCGATGTCTCCGGGCAGGTTCCGAGTTCGAAGATCCCAATAACGAGGCCTTCTGATTCACTCACGACTTATGCCCGGGCCCCACTATAGTCACACCTGTTAATAACGCCGGTTATAAGACCGTCTTACGGTCGAAATTCGGAAGAAAAGACGCTGAAAACGTAAAATAGACGAGATGGAAAAATCCATCTCCGCCATTTTGAACGTAACTTTGGACCAATCACAGACGACAGTCGCGTACTTTAGCTAGTCTTGTTTACATATGAGTGATGATGGTGGTAATGTATCTTGAACTTCTCCGTTCCAGGTGTGACCAGGATGATACGTAAGAGTGGGTAATAACCAAATTAACGAACCAAATTACGTACAGGTGTGACTGAATGTGGCCCGGGCATTACTGGTTAAGGAGTACTCTGTAACCAATTGAGCGAAAGGGCAGCCGGACAACGGCGATATTATCGTTACTTATGAATATGATGAAGCATTTTATATTTTGAGTTCTGCTTAAATAACAATCTTATGTATTTCGCTTGTAGTCATGCTATTAGTGACCATTTACGTTACACATCCGACCTTACCTTAGATCCTCCTGTGCCAACAGAGACACCCTGGTGCATCCACGAATAGGCGCAAGTCTTCTCCGTGGTGGTTGGTTGTCCCTGCCTGCAAGCAGCACCTTGCAGGGAAGCACGGACTTGGTCGGTAAGCAAGACCGCGATTCGCGAGAAGCGCTGCTGTCTTCCTCGGAAGCATTGCAGTGCAAAAACGAATGTAAAAAGAATAAGCCCTGAAGCGGCCTAGAAGTGGATCTGCAGCGTGCAACGAAAACGAGGCTCTCGTCTTTGCCGAGGATTCTCTGTTGTCCAACCCTCTTGTCATACGCTAATTAATATAATTGTTTTTGTGATCCCAAACATAAGTGGAGGGTACCTATGACTTCGTAAGGGTTGTCCGTCTGTCCGTCCGTCCGTCTGTTCTTCCGTCTGTGAGCACTTGGTGTGACCCCTCTTTGGGTCAAGGGAGAGGTCGAGCTCGTAGCTCAACATTTAGGGATGGGGGAGGGGGTTCAAATTAGTCAATGAGGTAGTCGATTCAGGGGTAAGAAGACATGCTGAACACGAATATGAAAACCATTTTCTCGCTGGACAAGTAGTTCGCCCGTAATTCGGCCAAAACCAGAAAGTTTGTTAAAAGTAAAAGTTTTATTTAAAAGTTGACTAGATGTTTGATTTAAGGGTAAGAAGACATGCTGAACGTTTATATGAAAATCATTTTCTCGTCGGACGTATAGTTCGCCCGGAATTTGGCTGAAACCGGAGGATTTGTTAAAAGTTAAAGTTTTATACGAAGTTGGTAAGATGTTTGATGTTAAGGAGATACGCTGAATTCGTTTTTGAGCTTTAGTGTTTGCCAGACAAATAGTTCGTCCGGAATCCGGTCGAAACTGGAGATTTCGCAGAAGTAAGGCAGGAAGATTTGATCAATTTCGTCCGAGTAAATATGACGTATAGCCTAGGGGTAAATACACACATGCTGAATCCATATCTGAACTTGGTTTTGTCTGATGATTAGCCATTGCCCTTCTTCTGTTTCTAAATCTTAATAGTAAAAATGCTTAAGGTGTCTGGCGAAGACCGGTTAGACCAAATTGTCTGGATCAAATATCAAATTTTTGGGATCCCATCGAAACAAATGGTCTTGTCTTTTACAGCTTTCGGTGTTGGTTCCATGATCTACTCGGGTCTTGAATTCGGCCAGTACTTTGAGTTTGAAGCTGCAAGTAAATGCCACGATATTATGCTTGCGATCACCCCCGCAGCAAGGATGGTGTTTACGTTCATCCAGATGTATTTCATCTTCCTCAACTCCAAGGTAAGTTTCTCGATAATCGGGACTGGGGCTGTTTCAGTAATGGGGCTTTAATAACCCTTTAGATATCACTGATCCCGCGAGTAGGTTGGAAATCCGTTTGGAATTATCTGGGAGATGCAAAGGGAAAGGTGGAAAATATAATCTGAAACGCCGTAGCGGACGAGTTGAGAGAGGTCAGGCCCGATTGGGGTTGAAGGAAGCATAAAGAATGAAATACAGCCAGAATTGCGAGCGCTGATGGAGAAATTGTGGGCATGGTCGCAGCAACAGTAGTCGATCTGCTGGGTTTGAGGAAGAACCCGAAAGAAATGTGCCGTTTATTCATTTGGCCCGTGAACCATCTGTTCTTCTTTTTCCATACGTCTTATTTCTTCTGGCTAAAACTGCTCCTCCGCTCAGTGAATTTGATACAGTTTTAATGCCGTCTGTGACCATTTTGCATATCTGACGTATCTGAGCAACTTAAACTTCCGACATCGACGTTGATATGTTATATGATAGGTTTTTATACACCAAAAACTTATCATGGCTCACGCCAAATTTGTTTGGTATAGTCATGGATACAACACACATAAATCATAATAGGCCTACGTATAGGGCTACAACGGTCATAAATAACGTTATAAATTTAAACTAGCAGCTCAGCTTGTGCTTCGTTATACAACTTTAGAAATCAAGGGACAAAACTCTTTGCAAATCTCTGGTGGGCACAGTTGATTGGATGCAAATTTTCAACCGCAGTAGCTTCCTTGCGAGCCTTTTTGTCAGGTTTTCAGAAGGGAAAATATTTTTGTGGATTGGGTGATTCAGAAATTTGATACCAAAATTGGCATTGGAAGCTAACATCGAGAAGGACATTGAAAATAACCTATCCGAGCCGATTAAGGGCCTTTAAAGGATAAGTAACTTTTCTCGAAAAAGTGCATATCATCCTATGACCCACGGTCAGTTATATTACGATTGTCTTCACGCAGGAAGTTAGCGGTGAATGCAGTGATATTTTTAAATGGCCATCGAGATTGTGATTCCCGTATCAAACGAGATTGAGATGACTCGAATAGGAAACCGGGGAGGGGCTTTTGTTGTATAAGTTGAAACCTTCAGGATCTCATTTCTGATCGAACTTTTCTCTATACCGTGATGAAATAATAGATGAAGGGCCAGAAAACATGTCTGTTAACTTCAGGCCCAGAATGGTTACCCAAAGCCCGTATTTCAGTTACAAAGTCGAAAATCTTGCATGCAAAAACTGTCTTTTGTTGTACAAGTTCAAACTTTCCGGATCTCATCTCTGATCGAACATTTTTCTGTACCGTGATGAAACAATAGATGAAGGGTCAGAAAACATGTCTGTTAACTTCAGGCTCAGAATGGTTATCAAAAGTATTTCAGTTACAAAGTCGAAAATCCTGTAGCTAACAGGATTTTGTAAAGTACACTGACGCTTTTGTTGGCACGTTTTGAAGAAAAAATCAGCTCTTGACAAAAAGCTTACAATCCTGTTTAGTTATAGTATTCTGCTTCGAAATTCAACTTGTGGGCAATATTATTTTTTTTTTTTTTTTTTTTTTTTTTTATGGTTTAGAAAAATCCGTTTTCGTCGGTTAGGCGGCAATCTCAGTTGACAGATGAAAAAAGTGTTTTGACTATTGCCGGCCCCAGGTCAGCTTAATGGGCGGAAAAGCGGAATTCGGAGAAAAGCCACTGCTAAATGGAAAAATAATGGAACCGACTTTATTGCTATAGGATATCCATCTTCTTTTATCCGTTTACGGTAAATAAAACACTAACCGCTAATACAGTGACGGTCGTCCAAAAAGGGTTGGCTTCATAAATAATTAAATAGCTCCCGTAAAAGTCCTATTAAATTCCGTATCCTCGCTTTGAGCCATAAGCAGCTGATATTAAAATGTTACTGAACTCGAAGAAGTTCTTGGTCTATCTGAAAATGCAAGACATAAATTATGTAAAAATAAACTCGTGTGCCGGGGTCCTATTCGAGGAAATGGGGACCGGTTGTCATAAACCTGTAGTTGTCATCAAGCCCAAGCTTTTAGGAATGTTTGATGTCGTATTCTTGTTTTGCTAGCCTGAACTAGCAGTTAAATGCTAGCCCAGGTTTTAAAACATGAACAGCCTTCGAAAATATATTGACAAAAAATTTTTAGAAGTATTCTGTCGCATACCCTATTTTAAAGGACCCTCTTGCTTGTTCTGCCTTTTATAATATACTTACCTCCCATATGGAATTATAAGCTTCTAAAATCCCCACCTTTCTCCAATGTTTCTTTTCGTAACTACGGATTTTTAGCGCTTTTTCGGCCTTGCCGAGTTAAGCAGTTAAGACCCAACGAAAAGTTACCCGGAATCTTCATTGTCCGCAGACAACTCTTTCACACATAAGGATGTGATAATCTTCTGTTTACTACTTCTTTTATTTGCTTAGATTTGCCACTTTTTAACCATGGTACGTTCGGTTTTCAAATCTTTTGCGCCCAGCCGCCGCGTCGGAGAGCAGGAAGGCTGGATGTAATCGACAAGCGCTAACAAGAGAATCGCTAGTTTCAGGTGGAAAGTAATGGTATTTTTGAAAACTTTTTTCTGATCCACTTTATCGAGAAAAGGTCATTTCTACTAAGAGTTGGGCTTTAAGTGTTGATGATCTGATTGCGTTGGGATTTCTTTGAATCTGTGTCCAGAGCATTGTTGTTTTGTTTTGTTGTTGTTGTTTTTATTTTATTTTTCCTATAATTTATAACTTTTTCTCCTTTGTGTTGTTGATTGGTAATAAAATATTTCATCCATTCAAATGTCTTTTGGTGTCCTCATTTATGAAGTATAGGTTATGCACGGATGCTACCAAATAAAGTCCCACTTAAATATTCCTTGAGCCCAAGCTGACTTTGAAACATATATTAAAATAATGCATAGAACGGATACGTCAGCTACGATTCTTTAGCAGCGATATTTCGGCCCTTCTTGGCAAGGGTCCTCGTCAGGCTGGCTGACGCATCCGTTTTATGCATTATTTGAGTATTAAGTCCCCCTTCGTACGTGTCTTGTAAGGTATCATCATATCAGGATCGTAGAATACAGTAGAGGTAGTATGTGCTTATTTGAACGTTGCCTAACAGTGAACGGTCATCAAAGAAAGCTCTAAGAAACCAGGCAACTTTTACTGCAAAATGCTTGCTCAAAACGCTTATTCCGTGTTCAGATTAGCAAATGCAAGCCTTATTTTGAAATCTTTGCTCTCATTTCCCTCTGTTCCTTTTTTAAATGTTAGTCGCGTTTTTGCCGAATCCATGGTATCTGATACCACGGTCAAAAGGCGTTTTTGCAGTTATCGTGGTATCTTGCCAGTTATTGTGGTATCTGGCCAGTTATCGTGGTATCAGATATTCAGATGCCACGGTCCGACCGTGGTAACTGGTAGTGGTATCTGAAAAAGTCATCTCACTTCCATCAATTTTAGTCAAATTGGTGGGAAAGAAGTTTGGTACTTAGTGACGTGACTGAATATCAGATTTTGTTTTGGGATGACTTTGAAATGCGCAATTTCGGCAATTGTCGTTTTTACAAAGCAACCGTACATCAGATACCACGGTTACTGCAAAACGACTAATGGAAGATTCAGTTACCGTGGTAACAGATACCATGGTATCTGCAAAAACGCAACTGTTGTATCTCTTGCTAAGCGGCGCGAAATGTCACCAAAAAGATGGCGTTCAAAATAAAAAGCATACCCCAGTGAAATTGGAAGCATATTTAAAATTGAAAAAAAAATATCTGAAAAGTAGAATGCCATTTCAGTGCTTTTGCCAAAAGAAAGCTGAAATAGTTGGCTGTTGGCTAATATTCAGTTTATGAGTAAGAAACAAAACCAGGTAGTGAAAAATTTAGAGCAGTCTTCAAATAAGCAAACTCCTGCTTATTTGCATAAGCAATGTCATGACATACATTGTGTCACAACTACGACACAATGTCTAAGTTATGTCGACTTGTGTCCAATAATAAGTTTCCACTGTGTTTTCATCTCAACCGCATATACAAATGCTGACAGCGCAGTAGCCTATTGCGCTTCTTTTGCCCGCCTAGGTGTTGACAACTCTAACTGAAAATATGCACTATTCATTGTGACTATGTTCTTGTGCACCGAAATAAACAGAACTACAGTTATGAAAGAGTAGAGATTAACAGCTGTGCTTTAATAACTCCGCATGTGACTTGAGACTTCTTCGTCGTCTTCTTGGGTGTATAAATGTGATTTTCTATCAGCTCCATAATATGGGAGTAAAGACATATTTGGTTCACATTTATTCACAGAATATTTTTTTTTTTCTGCACTGGCAAATCTAACGGCCATTGGAGTTCTTACCATTCTCAATGAAATTGCACCTTAGTTCTCTTGGTTTGTTTGAGAGGATAAGTAACATAGGATGTAACTTTAGATGCCCATATATGGAATGTTGGCGTTTCTGGGTGGAGGAGGTGCCGACCTCAGGGGCGGTTCGAAGGAGGGGGGGGGGGTGACTCACCCCCGGTGCTCCAGGGAATCTATTCCTAGTTGGATGTTTTGAGCCTTTCAGAATGACATACAGACAGTTACCAAATATGAATTTCACCATCAAATCACTTTTTTTTAGTCGTATGGCTACAAAAAAATTTCTAGTCGTATGTTTTCAGATTCACAGTTGTGTGTTCTGAGTTTTCCAGAATGACAGTCGTGTGTTTGAGATTGCCAGAATGACATCAACCGCGAATTTCGCCCGAAAAGACCATTTTGTTATCGTACTTTACGAAACGATTTTCTAGTCGTAAATTAGAGACAGTCGTAAGTTTTGAGCTTGCCAGATAAAGGCAGACAAAGCAGTTAGCTAATCGTGAACTTCACCTTCAAATGACCTGTTTCTGGTCGTAATGTTACATACATATTTTAGTAGTATGTTTTAAAGCTTGTCAGATTCACAGTTTCGGGTTCTGAGTTTGTCGGAATCACAGTTCTATGTCTTAATTAGCCAGAACGACATCAACCATGAATTTTCCCTGAAAATGACCCGTTTCTTGTCGTATTTTACGAAGAGATTGTCTAGTCGTATATTAGAGACATTCGTAAGTTTTGTGCTTGCTATACGAGGTAATTAGGTGAATTTCGACAGCAAGCTACCTATTTCTGGTCGTAAGGTTGTATAGAGATTTCTGTAAGTCATTACGTTACGAAATATCGTGTGTTTTGAGCTTGTTAGAATGACAACCGTATTTTTTAAAACATGCTGATTTTCAAAATTTTCGCCTGCGGCGCGACGTTTCAATATTATCCTGTCTGGTTTTGTGAAAAAATCTCCTTATCTCAAAATTTTTTTTTTCTTTTAAAATAGCTTGCAGAGTAAGGTTTGCACATACACGGGCTTGTAGCACTATATGACGGGCCTGATGATTGCACTATGTTTTTGTAGTCGAAACTCAAAGTGGAAGAACTACCACGTACCAACTTCCTGGAAAATATCCCACTCCGTTTGGGAGTTATCGGTGCACGGACAGATATGTGATGTCGTAGGCAACCCTTAAAATGTTTCGCAAAACTTTACCTGCGCCGTCTTTCATAGTAGCCTAATCGCTGTCTGGTCGATGGCCCGTAATTTAGGTGAGGTCTTAGGCCTAAGATTTCAGCCACCTTAAAAGCTAGAGATGCCAGTAAAAGTGCCAGTACAAAAAAACGCCTGCGGCGCTCAATTTTAAATTGGTCTTGGGTACATACGGTAAAAGCTGCTGCTTGGGATCTGAGCCACATTAAAGCAAGAGTTTGTGTGGGAAGTAGTCGAATGTTGCCGAATAAAGGCCGATTAAAACATTTTTGCTTGCGGCTCTTTCGTAGTCCTATTTCTATTTTGCTGAAACGTGCACCATTTATGTGCGGTTTTAAGCTTGCGATTTGGGGTCTAAGCTACATTAAAGGTAGAAGTTGTATAGGAGTAGTTGAATTTTGCTTGGATTTAAAAAAAGTTCGCTTTCGGCGCTCAGTTTAGTTTGTCTTGAGTAGATATGTCAGAAGGTGGTACCGAGGCGTGTTATCTGTGCAGCGAAATTTGACATGGACGGCATCGTCTAATTGCTGTTACTTATTTGTTTATTATTTTATTACTACAATGGCATTTTCCATAACGTTTTAAGACTTATAATGTTCATATTTCTTGAGCTTGTGGTGTTGTGTTTGTAGCCAGTTGTATATTTTGAAGTTGTCCCCCCCCCCCCATGCCCAAGCCCTTCGAACCGCTCCCTGGAAGCCGTAGCCAAGAAGTAGAAATGTCTGAGTCTTTTTCAGTTGTCAGTTTATCTTCCCCGAGAAAATGAAAGACGTCACGTACGTAGGGTCCATTATCTTTAGTAACATCTCAAGAATTACATCATCACTCTTTGAAAAGAAAACTATATTCAACTACAGATAGGGAACATTCAAGACAGTAAATAAAAAAAAATAAATAGGACGAAATATATAATAGATTAACTAGTAAACGACTCTCTAGTAAAAGACCATCACTCATGTCTGATGTCTTAGCCCGTAGTAATTTGAGTTTTATTTCTCACAGAGAGACAATTTTCCTTGCACTTTATAGATGGCGCTCTTCACAGTCAGTCAGTCATGACGCTTGTGATCGATCCGATATGTCGGTTTCAGTCTTTTTCTTTAGCTCCCCAAATCTACGACTAAAGACGTTTATGACTTGCAGATGCCCGTGAACCGCCATCGCACCATCTCCTACTTCGGCCTCATGCACGTCATCGCTACCAACTTGTGTGTTTGGCTCAGCGTCATTATCGAAGAAACAAAGCATGAAATGATCCACCACCTTGTGTTGCGCGCCCCACACGGTACCGATGGTAAAACCGTATCTTTTGCGAGTTTATGGCTCGGAGCTGTGGGATCGAGGCAACGGCTTGTTGGTGGGTGGCGCGCTTTTGCTTTAAATTTCTGCTTGTTTTGAAAAAAAAAGGCCCCAGCGTATGGGTCCTTTTTAGCAATAAATGGGAAGAATTTCTGCTTGCAGAAAATCCGAGAACTTGCAGAGGGGCTATCCACTCCCCGGTGCCTGCTCTACAACCTTTCCCGGCACCGGTCGCCTGCCATATAATCGGTGATTCCCTCTTTATGCTGAATTTAATGTTCTAACATGGTGCCGGTGCCGGCTGGTGTCAGCCGGTTCCGGCACCGGGCACTTGCTGTATACACTAAAGTGGAGATTGGGCAACCCCTCAGACCTTGCATTTCTTCGGATCAGTTCGTATCCGCGTCGTCTAGGATTGACAGCCAGTTGACTGACTACGGTCACATGTTCCTGGCACAGCGTTTCGCATAGTGCACTGTCAGAAGTTTCATGACAGATAACACAAGGATGAATAATACAACAGATAAGGCTTAACAGATAACACTTAGGATGTTATCTGTTGTGTTTGAAAACGTTATGGAAATGTTATGCATAACAAGTTTTGTTAGGAAGAGCCAAAAAAGCATCTACTGACTTTATTCCTTATCGTCATGATGTCGGAAAACTCAGCGAATACTTTTTGGCGGTTTTTCGTCTCTTCCTGATGGAAACGTTTATTATGCCCAACATTTTGAAACACAACAGATAACATCCGAAGTGTTATCTGTTACGCATTTTCCGTTGAAACCGCGCATCCTCGTGTTATCCATGAAACTTCTGACAGTGTGGAAAATGATAATTGGGAAGGAACGGATTTCATCAGTTTTCATTCAACTTATTAATTGTCTAATTGATTAACCATATATGCTTGGCAAAGTTTCTTGCCCTTCTTGATATTTACGGTTGGCGGCGGATTGTATTGGCAGCATAACTGAGATTCCAAAAGGATCTTAAACAGAGATTAAACAACAGAGACCTTGGTGTCGGGAAATAATGGGAAAAAAGTACGCAGGTGCTATACTGCCATAATTTCTGGTATGAGTTTTTATGGCCCTTGCAGCTTTGCTCAAGTGCCATATACCCATCACTTTTCGGTCGGTCCAATGTTCTTGAGTTAGGGTACTTCCAGAAGTGCTAGGACGATGAAACTTGGTAGGCATATCAGGGACCCGACCAAACTAACTTGGAAACAGTCAGTTCCCCGATCCGACGACCGTGGAGGGAGTGGAGGGAGGGGGAATCTGGAGGTATGCATACTCTGGAAAGGGTGATCTGATCTTAACGAAACTTGATATTTGGAAAGACCTCGTGTCTCAGATGTCCGGACAGGAACCGATGAATGGGAGGGGGGAACCGAAAATCTTGCTACACGCTTAGATTGGAGCGATTGGGATGAAACTTGGTAGGAAGAATAAGCATAAGCCTTAGATACATCCGTGACAGAACCGAATTCGGGCACTGTGGGGCAGTTAGAGGGGGGGATCCGGGATTGCGGTTATCGCGAGTTAACGTACTTCCAGATGTGCTAGGATAATGTGATCGGATCTGAATGAAACTTGATATTTGGAAAGACTTCGTGTTTCAAATGTCCCATTTCAAGTCCGGACCGGATCCGATAAATTGGGGGGGGGGGGGGGGGTAGAGGGGAGAACCGGAAATATTGTGACACGCTTAGAGTAGAGGGATCGGGATGAAACTTGGTCGGAAGGATAAGCACAAGCCCTAGGTGCATCGGTAACAGGACCTGACCACGATTCGGACCCTGTGGGGGAGTTGGAGGAGGGGGAGGCTGGAACTCCAGTGATCGCGAGTTAAGGTACTTCTATATGTGCTAGGATGACAGAAACTCGGCTTGAACATTAGAGACTTGATAAGATTGACTTATCGATCGTCATTTTGGATCCTATACCATCCCTTAAAGTACTCGTCTTAACCGCAAAGTACAAAAAATTCATTTAAGCTAAATATATATGTTTTCATGATCTCCATGAGCCGATGATCATGTTAAGCGTGATTTTTCCCTCTGTGATTTGCCCTTTGTTTTTTCCTTTGTTGTGTGATCTTTTTCTGTGTTTTTTCTACTTTCTTTCTGTGATTTGCCTTCTGTTTTTCTTTGTTGTATGATCTTTTTCTGTATTTTTTCTGCTTTCTTTTCTACGAACTCCATCAGTTTCTCTTTATATACTCCCTCATTTTCTGTGCGATGGGTGAAAAATAAACATTACATTACATTATACTTTGCTTACAAGTGAATCCCTTAAAGTACAAACAATACTTTTCAGCAAAATGATGAGCCTATCATCATTTTTATGGCACTTGCCTTCCAGCCAAGTGCCATATACCGATCACTTTTCTGTCGGTCGGTCGGTCGGTCGGTCGGTCGGTCAGTGCGGTGATCGCGAGTTAGGGTAGTTCCAGATGTGCTAGGACGACAAAACTTGGCAGGCATATTAGGGACCCGACCAAACTAACTTGGAAATAGTTACTTCCTCAATCCGACCACCGTTGGGGGAGCGGAGGGAGGGGGGATCCGAAATATTGACGTATTTATAACTTTTGAACGGGGAGTCCCATCTTAATGAAACTTGATATTTGGAAAGAACTCGTGTCTCAGATGTCACACTTCAAGTCTGAATGGATCCGATGACTTTGGGGGGAGATGTAGGGGGGAGGGAACCGGAAATCGTGTGACATGTTCAGAGTGGACGGCTCAGGATGAAACTTGGTGGGCAGAACAAGCACAAGCCCCAGATACATAGTTGACAAGACCAGGCCGGATCCGAACACTGTGGGGGGAGTTGGAGGGAGGGTTCCAGAATTCCGGTGATCCCGAATTAAGATGCTTACACATGTGCTATGACGATGAAACTTGGTAGGCGCATCAGGGACTCTACAATTTTAACTTAAGAACAGTCATTTCTCCGACGTGACCATCGTGGTGGAGTGGAGGGAGTGGGAATCCGGAATCTTGAGGTATGTCCAACTTTTGAACGGGTGATCGGATCTTAATGAAACTTAATATTCTGAGAGAACTCGTGTCTCAGATGTCCCATTTCAAGTGCGAACCTGATCCGATGGATATGGGGGAGGGGAGGGGGTGGAGAGGGGAACCGGGAATCCCACTAAAGTGGGGCGATCGGGATGAAAATTGGTTGAAAGAACAAGCAAAAGCCCTAGGTACATCAGTGACAGAACCGGACCGGGTTCGGGCACTGTGGGGGGATTTGAGGGGGGGGGGGGGGTCCGGAATTCCGATGATTGCGAATGAAGGTACTTCCAGATGTGCTAGGACGATGAAACTTGGCTTCGATGTTACATTGTCTTAGAAATTGTCACTTCTCAGATCCGACCATCCCTTAAAGTACAAATCCTAACCGCAAAGCACAAACAATACTTTTAAGCAAAATATACATTTTCATGATCCCATGGGCCCATGGTCATTTTTGCCTCGAGGGTTTTGCTCAGAAATGAGTTTTTAGCACCCTTAAAGTGCGTGTCTTAACCGAAAAGCAAAAAAAAGTACTTTTGACCAAACGATGTATAGGCTATTCATGATTCCTGATGGTCCATGATCTTTTTGCCTCAAGGGTTTTGCTTACAAGTGATTTACTTAAAGTACAAACAATAATTTTGAGCAAAATGTACATTTTCATGATCCCGATGAGATTATCATCATTTGTGCGTCAAGAGTGTTTATTACAGACGAATCTCGCACCATCACAGCAAAATGCAAAAATGAAATAGTTTTTACGAACAATCCATTCTCGTGATTTCCAAGGACCCATGATTATTCTTATCTCAAAGGTTTTGCTTACTACGATCACAACAAACCCACGAATTGAAAAATTCCTACTGTCATCCTCTACGGACCCAGCCTTGCAAGTGCCATATGAGCTCCCAGCTCTTGTTGCTTTAAGGGTTTTGATTACAGATGAATTTCTAGCGCCCTTAAAGGCGCATTATCCCAGCCAAGTGTATACACCAGACGATACGTTCTCGTGATTTCCAAGGGCCCGTGATCATTCTTGTCTAAAGTTTTTGCTTCCAAATGATCCCAACAAACCCCTGAATTGGCAAATTCCAACTTTCATCATTTGACCCAGCCTTGCAAGTGCCATACGAGCTTCTGGTTCTTGTTGTGGTAGTCAATTGGCTTCGCTTGTTTTCTTTTCTTGACACCAACCTTAGACCTCGAACTTCTAAGGCCTTAATGTTTGGAAGATTTTGTGTTAGCTTGGCTGCGGCACCCAGAGGCGTTACTAGTCAAAATGTTTGGGGGAGGGGGCAAGGCGTTTACCGACTGGATGGTAATTTTTACGGACTGTTTTTGCAGAAAAAACTACTGTTTTCAAGAAAAATGACAGTTTTGAAAAAAGTCGACTGATTTTCAGAAAAACCGACTGTTTTGACGAAAAATCAACTGGTTTTCAGAAAAACCGACTGTTTTCATGAAAAAAATCAACTGATTTGACGAAAAAGTCTCGGTTATTTTGTACCGACTGGCCGACAAGATGGGGGGGGGGGGTCCCCCCCCCTCCCCCCAGTCGTGACGCCCCTGGTGGCACCTTGACCGTGAAATAGAACTTTCTCATCTACTTTGCAGTTGACGGAAGTCTTTTCCTCTCAGTCGTCCTAAATAGGCTTAATCCATATGATAATGTTACGCCTTACATTCACACATGTTGTTGCCTACGTCACTCGGTGCGAGTCGAACCACATGGGTTACTGCCATTGTTCCCAATTAAAACAAACGGAAGACAAATCGGGCTTGTCTTATTTTCGGTATTAACCGCCTCAGTTAAAAAACTGTGGAACGTGACTTGACGTTTATGAGCCTATTGTTTCAAATGAATCTAGGTTGTTATTGAGAAAATACACGTACGAACATTCAAAGATTTCAGCTGACTCTCTTTCTTGTTTTTCACTTCGTTTGTTCTGTTTTTTAACCCGCTAAAAAGAAAAGAACAGTGGATTAGAAAGATAAAAACAAAACAAGACCTACTTTGCCTGGTCACTTTTGGTTTAGTTTCTTTGCTCCCGTTTTAACGCAGAAGTTGTAAACTTTCAAACTTTCAAAATGGTCGAAATGGTTCCAAGAAAGATTTTGTTTTTGTAAAAAATAATGATTACGCATTCCTTGGTCACCTGATAAAGTGCCATGGCCCAGTGTTGAAGCAAAAACCAAAAAACATCGAAAGGACGGATTTCAAAAGTATACTTTATACTTAAAAACATATTGCAGTAGGCCATGATCTTATAGAACCTAGCCAGTGCCGTTGCCTAAAGATTTTTTCGTAGCTTTTCAGAATTATGCTTCGAGAGATAGACTCTACTAATAATTCTGAAACTATGCCATTGTGACGGTGGTTGACAGTGATAAAAAAACACAGTGATGACATTGTTGACTGCGATAAAGATGGAAACAAATTTCAAATGCATCGAAAACAAATAATAGGTACACCAAAAAGTAAAAGTTTAGAATCCCTGTCCGCTAAAGATGACCCAGGTCCAGCAACGGATTCTTTTTACAAGTCCCTCTCTTGTTTCATACTATCCGAGTTTTTT
Organism: Branchinecta sandiegonensis; assembly: GCA_030848855.1. NCBI lineage: Eukaryota > Metazoa > Arthropoda > Branchiopoda > Anostraca > Branchinectidae > Branchinecta > Branchinecta sandiegonensis. The sequence goes on along the minus strand of JAUPMV010000006.1, from coordinate 21,397,754 downwards.
TTCGTGTGAACCGTAACACTGAAATTGTCAACCCCTCGAAACTTCATAAGTGATGTACCTCAAGAAGGAAAATGTGTACTACAAAGCTTATGATACATCCTTTGATTTTTGGTGATATCAGCTGTATGGGTTATAAATGATTAAAGAGGGAGTCGCCGGATTCCCCAGATTAAACCCCAACTGTGAGCGGTGATATTCTCTCAAATTCTTCTTTTCTTTGTCGGGTTTGCGTTTGTATGTCTACCGGATATTTTTTTGTAGTGACGTATCCAAGGCGAAAACACATGTATAACTTGTTGTCTCTAATTTAGGTAACGACGTACTAAACTCAACCGTTGCTGCATTCATGGAGCGTCCGCAGTATTCCACGACCGGTCTCCCCAATCTCTTCGAAAATTCCACCATCCTCCACCGGTCCATTCGTGGCCTCAAAAAGCTCCAGGCTAACTTAACCGATGACGACTACGGTGACGACATTGGTGCAACGCTTATCGACGAATGCCGCCGTGCTGACGTCATGGGACAATTGGTTCAAGAAGCAAGCCCTTTCTTATTCCCTTGCGCGATCGAGTACTCCCTCATTTGTGCCGCTATATTGTATGAGCTCTGGAAGAACACGGCCCACGCGCCTTCTGTCACTATTGAAACCGAGAGTTCCTTCCCTCGACGGTCACGGCATCAGTATTCTGTAGATTGTGCCCGGGCCAATAAAGGCCTCTTTTCCGGTCTGTTTGTTCTGGTGATGACGATCATAAGCCTGATACTTTTCTTCGCTTTGCTCAAGCAACAGGAATATGTTCGTGTTGCTGTATTAGAGGTCAACTTCTCCAGGTTGGTCATTTACACGGTTTCGATAATCGCGGCATTTTGTGCCACTTTATCAATACAGCAACTGCCTTTTGATAAAACCCGACATATGGAGCTTGATGATATACTGTTAGTGCTGGGCCAGGTTGGAGTTCTCTCTTATAATGTCTTCACGATTATTGCTGCGTACAACGATAAAAACAGCAGTTATTTCGACAGTTACTTAATACTTGCCACGGCCTTGGGTTCCATATTGCAGGCTGTAATGCAAAGTTTATTCATTCTTGATGCCTCGCGACGGTATACTGTTACCAAAGAACAATATAAAGAAAAACCTGCTCGCGAACTGGTGACATTTCTGCTTGTAACGAATTTTGCAATGTGGGCCATAAATACAATGGAAAAATCAAGAGCTGAATCGAATCCGATGCAACTCGACTTTTTCGGCCCGTGGTCGTGGATCGTCATCACCAACATTTCAATGCCCTTGGCGATTTTTTATCGTTTCCACTCCACAGTTTGCCTGTGTGAAATTTGGAAACGCTGTTACAAAGTCCGACCTGACTTGTATGGATAAACCGGTACTGACGCGAGTACAGTTTGTGCGTAATATTTTTGTTTTCTTCGAGAACGTTACGTGGATGATCTTGGATCCAATGGAAATTCTTGGCATGCTTGCCGTGCCTGCCTTTATTTTATTTACCTTTTTGAGTTATGTAGTTGTTGAAGCTTTGTTGTAGCTTATCCTATATTATGAAGATTATAAACTGTATCAAGACCACGTATCCAACGCAGTGTAACTTCTGCTATATTTGCCCTCTGTTTGCTCTTTAGCCGTTTCCCATGAAAGATACAAGAGCCACTTTGGACGGCTAGCAAAACGCAGTCTAATCAAGACAAATCCCAGAAAGCTCCTTGAGTAATACGTGAGTGTGCTTGAGGACAGGTTGTACAATGAGGTTGATATTTTTGTCCTTGACAGGAAAAAATCTCCCCATTTGAGCATTGGAAGGCTGTCATTTGTCCCCGTGAAGCCAAATAGATGGGAAGACAACAGGTCATGGATCAGACACTGACACCATAACGTGGGGGCTTTTGGGGGACATAAATCGATACTGCAGTTATCGTTGAATTTTCTTCAGTAAATATGTTTTATACATATCTATACCCGAACAATTTTAAAAGTAGTTGAAAACGGAACATTAACTGAAAAGCCAACTTATTTTTGTGTCATTTAATTGAACACCCTGAATAATTTGGATTCTGCTAAGGGATTTTTTTATTTTCCAACTATCTGCTCTGGTAATGACGTTATGAAATCTTCGGCTGTCCCCACAACGTAAATTCTACTACGACGCGGAAGATTTTCACCTCAACACAAACGCGGCTTTTCATTGGGCAGTGGTGAGCTTGGTGAAGAATTTTTAGTGCTTGAACAAAAATAATAATAAATCTTTCTGGCACGGCATACAACACAGATACAAGCGCATAGAGGTACCACAAATCACACGCAAATTCCACTATTTGAAAATCGATTTTTCGTGTATAGCGGAACAACGAAGTAATGCATTTTCAGCGGGTCTTCAGGCCAATTCCTATCCCATTCCAACACTTTTCAGTTGAACTTTAAAGAGGAAGATAGGGCGTTTACTTTATCTTGACATGATTTATGGCGTGTGTATATTTTGACCACAAATAGATATACTGCATTAACTACTTTTTTTTTTAATTATTTGCGTATAAATATGTGTAAAACGTATTTACTGATGAAAACTCAATGATAGTATCGATTTGTAGCTCCAAAAATATACACACACCACGTAAATCATGTCAAAATACTCTAAACGTCTAATGTTCCGCTTTAAGTAAGTGTTAAGGGCCGTGGCAAGACCTCGCTCGGCTCGACTACTTTTTAAAATTATTGGGTATGAATATGTACAAAACGTATTTACTTAAGAAATCTCAACGATCACTGCAGTATCGATCAATGGCCCAAGAGATGGCCAACAAAAAGTTCCACAGTGTTGGGAAGTACTTCAAGTACTACTTAAGTACTTAGCTTCAGTACTGATAATTTTCAAGTACTGTCTCAAGTACATTCTCCTTCGATCACATCGATTCGCACATTGAAATGCTTCGTTTGGCAACATTTAATCCAACAATTATAGCCTTCAGAAAAAAATTATGAAACTAAGGCAGAATGTGAAGTACACTGCACCTTGGTAAGCAAACTACTAGATGGCGGGAGCTCTCAAAGCAGAACTGTCTATCTTCTCTCACCGCGCAGTAGTTGAAATACTACTTAAGTACGCTTGCTGTGTACATAAATACAGGTACTTAGTACTTGATACTTAAGTATAAAACTGGGAAGTACTTGATACTTAAGTACAAATTTGTCCCAACACTGAGGTCCGCACAACAAAGGTGCGTAAAAAGAGGACCGTAATGACTTGGCAATATACGACAGTGACATGGTGACATGTCTCCACCAGCTGCCCAGGAAAGAAAAAGCTTTCCTCCATGAAGTGATATGCAGCATACAATATTACTATTCTACTCAAAATCTTAAAATAAGCGTCTCGTATTCCCGCCATGGGTTGCCATATTGTGCTGTCGGAATATCTTATCAGCCTCATTAGTATTCTTGAGGGCCCCTGTTTTGAAAAATGGGATAAAACAAATCTGGTACAAGCGACTTGGGTAGCGGATCGAATAAAACAAGACCAAAGGTTTCACTGGGACTCCGAGCTGAACATAATTTGACTTTTTTGCATCGAGTCGGGTTTAGCTGCGAAAAAGAAAGGACAGTTATCGCATTGACGGCTACTGTGCTGAGACTGCAGGCGCTGACCTCCTGGTACTCCAGCCCGCGGTAGTTCTACCAGAATATAAGGTTTGAAGCCAAGCTTACGATTCATTGCAAACAAAATAGTCTTTTTGTTTGTTGGTTCCGCATCGTTTTCCTGTTGTTATTGTGGTGGATTTTATGATGTAGTTTTGTTTTTCGCTGAAGACGGTTCGCCGGAAGTGCAACCGAAAAATCCGGAATTTTATTTATCCCTCGCACATCATCTAGGAGGGGTAACTAGCTGATCAAGAAAAAAAAACACGAAAATCTCTTTTTTTCTATTTAGTTCTACCAGACTCGGTTCAGTCGATTTGAAAAGAAAAAAAACGTTCGGGAGAACAATTTTCGGCTAGTTTCCGAGAGCACGCGGGTGACTCAATGCGAGGGAGTCTGATGTATATATCAATTTCGGGCCTTAAGTTCACTCCGTCATAGCGTCTACGAAAGATTACTTTTTACACGTCATTTGACTTCCTTTCAGATGCGAACATAATTGCTGGTTATCGATGCTGCTTCGAATGTCCCGGGCGCGCGCTGCCTTCATGCTGGACAACTAATTTTCGTTGTCTCCATATGCTAGACAAGTTCTTTTAGGGCTTGCAATCTAAGAACCTGTTGCTCCCAGTACTGACCGTTTTCCGATTTCCTCAGCAACCAACCAACCGCAGCTGAGAAAACATGATCTACCGAAAACTAATATTTGTCAGCCCGACTAGGCCATTTCCCCCTTAAGTAAGAGTTTTTCCAAGGTCCTACGAGGGCTTGGTACGGACGCCACTCTTTATCACGCACGCTTAATCCCTGCAGAGACGACGAAGGAAGAAGTTTCCTCTCTCCGTCAGTGCTATTTAATCTCCTTCAGACGAAAGCACGCCATCACGAGAGAGCACTACAGTTTCCCAGGAAATAGTTCATGATCTCGATGTCCAATAAGTGGGATGCAGGTTGCAGTTAACTAGAGGCGTATTCTCGCCGTTCCCCGAGGACTCGACTTGAGGAGTCCCCGCGTTTTTGTTTGTCCCGAGGACTCCCCGATGAAATATTTGTGGCCTGCGTAGTTGTATGGTAGTTGTACGAAAAAGTTGCAGATAATACTATGTAATAGCAAAGAATAATATCATTTAATGTGCCTCAGACTGGTCCCATCTTAAGTAGTAGTATCCAGTAGCATCCTGGCTTGCCATAGTAGCATCCAGTCTTGCTAATAGTAGCATGCAGTAGTATGCAGTAACACGGTAGCCTTGAAGTAGAAGCATGTAGTAGCATCAGCTAGTACTGCATGCTACTTTTCCGTACAACGTCGTACTACTATTTTGAGATAAATTTTTCATCGGGTCACTCCCCGTATTCTCGCGAGTCCCCACGGACGGGGATGCTCTGATTATCATCACCATCATCAAAGAGGACTCTCTTTCAGATTCGGATGGGAATCAATTTTTGCTGGTGTTGGTGCAACGTAAAATTAATTAAAAACAATCAGAATAAACAAAACCAAAAAATAAAGTGGATCCACATTAATTTTGTAAACTGCATATTCTTTTTTCGAACAAAATCCATTTTGGACGCATTACCCGTCTTCTCGCTGTTTCTGCGTGGAGTGACTCCCTCTATTCTCACCGTTCCCTTCGATTCCCCGAGGAGTCCTCGGGGAACAGCGAGAATACGCCTTAGGACTTCGCTGATCGGTAAGATACCATGAGAACACTGGTGTACAGCTTTCGACAATGCTTCGTAAGGGACAGAAGTCATTGGGGCTTCAGGCTGCCAGAAACGTGATGATAAAAACAATAGCCTCGCGATGTCGCCACCGGCCTTCGCTTATGTCTTATACAAGGGTGGATGGTATCTTCACCTTATTCCGATCAGTCGTCAGAATTTTCCCTGTCCCACCGTTCACCATAAGTATTCCTTCAGCCCAAGCTGACGGCGATTCAAATTTGACCGCGTTGAACGAATGCGTCAGCTGACTTCTATTCTAGCGATTTTTCGGCCCTTCTTGGCAAGGATCCTCTTCAGGCCCAAAGCTAGAAAACGGGCCTGTGCTGATCCTCAGCTTCGGATAGATAAAAAAACAAGAGCTGTAAGCTCATATGGCACTTGCATGTGTCAAGATGATTTGATTGATCAAAAGTAAGTTTCGACTTTGCGGTTGAGATGCGCGCTATAAGGGAGCTGGAACTTCATTTGTAAGCAAAACCCTTGAGGCAAAACTGCTAATGGGCTGATGGGCATCACGAAAATGCATATATTGCTTAAAAGTATTTTTTTTACTTTGCGGTCAAGATTGGTACTTTAAGGAATAATCGGATTTGGGAAGTAGCAATTTCTAAGCAAATGTTGTTGAGTCTCCAATATTCCAGCGAAGTTTCATCGTCCTAGCACATCTGGAAGTACCTTAACGCGCGATCACCGGAATCCCAGACCCCCCTCCCCCTCCTCCAACTCCACCCACAATAACCGGAGCCAATCCGGTTCTGTAAATGATTAATCCAGAGCATCTGTTTGTCATTCCCACGAAGTTCGATCCAGATCACACCAGTCTAAGCGGGTCAAGTATTTTCCGCCCTCCCCCCGATAATTGCCGGATTCGGTCCGGAAATGAAAAAGGTCACAAGAGAAAAATGTCCTCTGTTTAATTATTAAATTTCACTCGAATCCGATCACCCGTTCCAAAGTTACGCATGACTCAATATTCCGGATTCCCCTCCCTCAACTCCCCCCCCCCCCAAGATTATCATATCGAGGATTTTTTTTTTATTCCAAGTCAGTTTGACCGGGTCCCTGATATGCCTTCCAAGTTTCGTCGTGAAAATCCCCCAAAAAACGGAATTCCGGGATACCCCTCCTCCCCCCCCCCTCAAGTGTCCGGATCCAGTCAAATTATGTAAAAGATTTACATGGACCAGATGTTTGTTCTTCCCAGCAAGTTTCACTCCGATACCATCATTCTAACCGTTTCTTGAGATTTCCGGACCACCCCCCCCCCCACCCCACCCAGCTCCCCCGCGGTGCACGTAGCCAATCCGATTCAGCAAATGACTTACCTAGAGCATCTGTTTGTTCTTCCCACAAAGTTCCATCCCGATCCCTCCATTCTAAACGGGGCACGTATTTTCCGCCCCCCCCCCCAATAGTTGCCGGATCCGGTCCGGATATGAAAAAAATCATCGGAGAAATGTCCTCTGTTGAATTCTTAAATTTCACTCGAATCCGATCACCCATTCCAAAATTACGCATGACTGAAAATTTCGGATTCCCCTCCCTCCACTCCCCCCACCATTATCTGATCGACAAAATTTTTATTTTGAAGTCAGTTTGATTGGGTCCCTGATATGCCTGCCAAGTTTCATCGTGAAAATCCCCAAAACCACCATCACCGGAATTCCGGGACCCCCCCCCCCCCCCCCCATAAGTGTCCGGATCAAGTACAATGGTCTAAAGGACTTATCTAGAGCAGATGCTTGTTCTTCCCAGCAAGTTTCACTCCGATCCCTCCATTCTAACCGTTTCTTGAAATTTCCGGTCTCCCCCCCCCCCAACTCCCCCCTGGCTACCAAATCCGGTCAAGACTTTAAACGGGATATTACAGATATATATTCTGTTCAGTTATGAAGTTTCATTACAATCCAATCATCCGTTCGAAAGTTAAACACTTCTCAATTTCCCGGATTCCCCTGCGGATTCCCCTCCCTCCACTCCCCCACCATTATCTGATCGACAATATTTTTATTTTGAAGTCAGTTTGATTAGGTCCCTGATATGCCTGCCAAGTTTCCTCGTGAAAATCCAAAAAACCACCATCACCGGAATTCCGGGACCCCCCCCCCCCCATAAGTGTCCGGATCCAGTACAATGGTCTAAAGGACTTATCTAGAGCAGATGCTTGTTCTTCCCAGCAAGTTTCACTCCGATCCCTCCATTCTTACCGTTTCTTGAAATTTCCGGTCTCCCCCCCCCAACTCCCCCCTGGCTACCGAATCCGGTCAAGACTTTAAACGGGACATTATAGATATATATTCTCTTCAGTTATGAAGTTTCATTACAATCCGATCATCCGTTCGAAAGTTACACACTTCTCAGTTTCCCGGATTCCCCTGCCCTCCACCCCCCCCCCCAAAATGGTCGGATCAGAAAACTGATTATTCCTAATTTTGTTTGGTCGGGTCTCTGATATGCCTGCCAAGTTTCATGGTCCTAGCACAACTGGAAGTACCCTAACTCGAAAAAGTGTGACAAAATGCCCTAAATTTTCAAGTTTCCAGCGCCCCGCACTCCCCCCCATATGGTCGGATCGGGAAACTGATTATTTCCAGGTTAGTTTGGTCGGGTCCGTGATATTCCTGCCAAGTTTCATTGTCCTAGCTCATCTGGAAGTACCCTCACTCGAAAAAGTGTGACAAAATGCCCTAAATTTTCAAGTTTCCAGCGCCCCAACTCCCCCGCATATGGTCGGATCGGGAAACTTATTATTTCCAGGTTACTTGGTCAGGTCCCTGATATTCCTGCCAAGTTTCATTGTCCTAGCTCATCTGGAAGTACCCTAACTCGAAAAAGTGTGACAAAATGCCCTAAATTTTCAAGTTTCGAGCGCCCCCACTCCCCCGCATATGGTCGGATCGGGAAACTGATTATTTCCAGGTTCGTTTGGTCGGGTCCCTGATATTCCTGCCAAGTTTCATTGTCCTAGCTCATCTAGAAGTACCCTAACTCAGAAAAAAGTGACAAAATGCCCTAAATTTGCAAGTTTCCAGCGCCCCGCACTCCCCCCCATATGGTCGGATCGGGAAACTGATTATTTCCAGGTTAGTTTGGTCGGGTCCCTGATATGCCTGCCAAGTTTCATTGTCCTAGCACATCTGGAAGTACCCTAACTCGGATATGTGGGACAAAAAACTCGGACCGACCGACAGACCGACAGACGGAATTGTGATCGGTATATGGCACTTGAGCCAGAGGCTGCAAGTGCCATAAAAACAAAGTTTCGAAATCCGAAATCCGATACCCACAGTTTCGGACAGATCACAAAACCTATCGGCAAAACAGCTGCTAAGTCCCAGCTTGCTTTCTCTTTTCCAGTCACTAAATGAATATCATTAGAAAACCTACATTCTTAGAGCACAATTAAGTCGTACTAGAAATCATCTTTTCACTATGAAATGGATCAGAAGAAACGTTTTCGAGAATACCATTACTTTCCACCTGAAATTAGCGATTTTCTTTTTAGCCTTGTGGACTCAATCCAGCCTTCCTGCTCTCCGACGCGACGGCTGGGCGCAAAACATTTGAAAACTGAACGTACCATGGTTAAAAAGTGGGGAAATTAAGTAAACAAAAGAAGTAAAAAAGAGAAGATTCTCGTATCATTTAGGTTGAATGAGTTGTTAGCGGACGTTGGAGATTCCGGCAAACATTGCTTTGTGTGACGGGTAAAACTTGGCACGGCCGAAAAAGTACTAAAAATTCGTAGGCACAAAACGAAACAATGGAGACAAGTGGAGATTTTAGAAGCTTAAAATTCCACGAGGGAGCTAAGTATATTATAAAAAGCAGGATAAGCAAGAGGGGTCCTTTGATTACTTTGGGTAAATCGAGTCTTCGTATTCCCCTTGCCTGCCATTAAACTATGTCAAGCGGAATATCTTCTTTTAATCAAAATTTAAATAATAAATTTATCACAGAGTATTCGAAACAAAACTGGAATGTTCCTAGCTTCATACAGCAACAACCACTGCACTCATTCCACGGCTGTCTTTTCCCTCAATTCCGAAAGCATAAAAGTTAATCCTAACGTCTTAGAAAAATATCCTCTCTTTGCCAACAGAAAACGGTTCGTAAACAAAGGTCATTACCAAAAGGCACAGATAAACGGCATACATTAAAAACAAGAGTAAGCGTAGGATTAGCGTTTCCCCCTAAGAAAATGATCAACAGTTATACGCCACACAAAAATAAAGACATAAAATTACTTCAAGCTCTGCTAGTGAGTGGTTTACATGACACACTTTAAGAAGCTAACTGGTGTATCGGGAAACACTCAAACCCTTCAACACAAAATTATATACAAACTCATTTTCCTATTTGAGGATCTCTTCGTAGCTGTCATAAACTTCGTATTCAGGACAAAATAGTCCTTGCTTTTTCCGAGAAGCGCAGAAAATTGGTATATTCGCAAAACTTTCCGCAATTCGTTCTCTCAGAATGTCATGAAACTTTTTCGTATATTTTCCAGAGAGGATTTGCTGCAAGAAGAGCGACACATTCCGAATTTATAATTCTCGCGGAAAGGAAAACTAAAAACTCCAGCTATCTTTGCCGAGAATGACTAAAAGACGGTGGAGAAGCTAGATGCGGGCACGATATTGCCCGAAGAGAAACCATTTGGAAACCATTCTGATTTCGGTTGTACTATAGTCAGAGGCGTTACTATCCAAAATGTTTTGGGGGGGGGGGGGCAAGGAATATACCTAGTGGCTGGTAATTTTTACCGACTGTTTTTACATATAAAAACGACTATTACTGAGAAAAAACGACTGTGTTGACGAAAGATCAGCTGATTTTAAGAAAAACTACTATTCTTACCGAAAAATCGACTATTTTTACGAGAAACTGACTGATTTAAAAAAAATCGACTGTTTTTTACGAAAAATCGCGGCGCTTCGGCTATTTTTTAACGACTCGCCGACAATTGGGGGGGGGGGGGGCGTCCCCCCCCTAGTCGTGACGCCCCTGACTATAGTAATAGTGAGTTAGTCGCTTTGGCGTAAGCTCACCTCCTTCGTACGTAGGTAAATATATATATCTTTCTTTTTCTTTTCTTTTTTTCACCCGTCTGCAGTTGGGATGTCACTTATACAGCGACCGCCTACTGTAAAATATTGTAAACCGGTGTTTTTTTTACGCGGCGACAAAGCTACCGGACGATGGCAAAATAGGCCTCCTCACCCCTTATTAAAAAAAAAACTGCGAATCATAATTGACAGTGCTAAACGGACATGTCAGCTGAGTTTCATTAGAGCGACATTTCGGCCCTTCTTGGCTGCTCAAGCTCATTTCCCAGCTTGAGCCTGAAGAGGAACCTTGCCAAGAAAGGCCGAAATATCGCTCTAATAAAATTCAGCTGACGTATCCGTTTAGCACTGTTAATTAAGACTAATGAGACATTCATGTGGGGGGGGGGGACCCTTCCTACCGTAAGCCCCACCTACTGCGCCTAAACAGTAGGGGAAATCAAGAAAGATAAATTAAACGGGCCTACTGTTTTCACTCCGGGGAGCCAACCCAAAGGCCTCTCACCCTTCTTTATCTTCTTATGTGGTTTCCATGGAAAAATCAAAGAAGGTTAAAGGGAGGTGGGGGTCTACAATGACAGAAAATAGGGAGGGGGGGGGGCTCCCGGGGATCCCGTCACTACTAAGCCTCACCTACTGCACCTAGACAGTAGGCAACATCACAACAAGTAGAAAAAAAATGGGCAAGTTGCAAATTTGTGGATAAATTCAAACCAGAGAAGCAGTGGCCAACGCAGCATAAGCACAGTTACTCGAAGGAAGTAAACATTCGAACGTTATTAAGGCACCGACCGACCTGAAACTTAAAATACTGACATACAAAAACACTGATAACATAAGCTCGTACAAACTCAGTACACAAGGGGAACCAAACACGCAAGTGAAATAATCTGTGTGTTACGTGAAGTCGGCTGCACATCGGCATCGACCACCCCTCGAAAAAAGCACAAAAAGAGACAAACCAGATTCCTTCCAGATCCAAGGATCTGGAAGTGCCTTTTGAGGTTACATCTCAAAACCCAACCTTCCAGCTGGGCCTACATTACCCAGTTAGTTCAAATTTGTAACTTGACAACGATTTTGTCGTCTCCAACTTTTCGGCTTAGGGGCAACTGGGTCAAAATTGGACCGACTAAAGGTGTCGAAACGATAGGCTATAACCGACTCGGGTCCGGACAACGAAAGTCTGGGCTGAGTTGATTTAAGCCGACGGCGGATCTACTGGGTCCCAAGTCCTCCCCTCTACTTGGTTCATGGGCAACTGGGCCCAAGTTCCCTAAAAACCGGTCAGGACAAATTCGGACAACCAGGCCATAATTCGAGCATTTGTTTTACAGCTATCCTCTACCACAACATTGATCAGGCGTGCGTGTACGTTTTAAAGGTCGCTGTGAAGAAGTTTTAATGGTCATCTTAATTAGCCTGACATGAGTATTCGCGTGTAGGAACAGCGAGGATTGACCCTTCTATGACTTTACTTTTAGGGTATGAAGTGTTTCGGGAATAAGAAGTATAGAGGTGACAGTTGGAATGATTAAATTTCTATGGCACATCTTCGGAAACGAACTTCATTCAAACTGTCACACTCATTTTATAGCGCTTGCGTAATTTTTATGCTGACCATTAGTCGGTTCAAGAGACAAATTTCCGGATCTGAAAACTTCTAGCTTACACCATGTATGAATGAGAGCACACCTGGATTCTCGCTTACCTATCCCGAACACCTCCACCCTCAGCCAAGGTCCAGTCCCTTTGGTGGATACAAAAGATTTCCTCTGTTGTCCAGATTCTGGCCGCACTGATTTCCCGTGTCAGCACTCTTTTTGCCCCGCATCGACCTCCTATTTAGCTTGATCGGATGAATAGTTTCTTTTGGTCTTTACCGAATTCGCACTCATGTTCAGTTTCAAATCTTGTTCTGGACTTGAACCTCGAAACTCTCTGGAACCTACGAGGCGTGTTTCAATTTTTTTTTTTTTGTGCGTCCCCCTTCACTTCCAGATGCTGGGACAGTCGTACTTGGTTCCCCGAGTACCGGAGGTCCTTCCAGCAATGAATAAAAACAAAACAAAATACAGATCGTTTGCACTGAGAACGACCACACAATACTCGATATGGCATAAAAACAGATCCATAACCTCGAAGCAAAAACTTCAACCAATAAGCTCCTCGAATCAGAAAAAAGCTCGTTTACACTGAGAAACGGTTATTAAGAGATACCAAGTTGCGCTCATGTCCGTACCGGCTCATCACTCGTCTTGGGCTGCCTCGCCAGTCGTTCTCGAACAATCGAGAGATGCCGGGAAATATATTCCTCTTGCGGAGCGAGGTTTCTTGCTTTCTCGAGGCACTTCTCGGCTTCCTGGAGATGACCCCTTTCGACATGCACTACACATAGGTTATGAAGGCCCTGGACATTCTCTGGGTCTATTTCCAATATCCGGAGGTACGACTGGAAAAGCAATATTTCAATAATGGACCGACAAAGCCCTCATTCACGAAACTGTAACTTTCTCAAAAGGCTGGACGCGGGGGGATGTACAAAGACAGGGGCGCACGACTGTAATCATCGAGTCCGGTCGCTGTATTTTCGTTACCTAAAATATTTACTAAAAATGCCACCGTAGACACGCAACGGGTACCTAATAAGAAAATCAGCCTTGTAGAACCCAACGAGGCTGTAAATAAGCTAGTTCAGAAAGTTCTTGCAACGTGCCCAGTCGATGTCCACTGATTAACTCGCCCTTTGTGTTTTTCTTCATTTGTAGTGCTGCATACATTTTGTCATTGATCGCTAGTTGTCTTTTCTCTCTTTTGTTCTTTATTTCTTTTTCTTCCATTTACTCCGCTCTTGTTCAGTTTGAATGTAACGGGTTGTGAAGAATATACATACATACATACATTGCTAGGAAATGGCGACACAGATGATTCCCCTTTGAAGCCTCCCGTTCTCGTCCCGGGTTTTCCTGTCTGGGTTCTGAATCCTGCCGCAAAGTTCGAGAGTACTTTTAACTTTTCCGACTGGATTCCAGAATCCCGCACGTTTATATACTAAGGCTTGAAACAAGGATAAGAGCTCATAACACCATTGCTTGGAGACTCTAGGAGCGGTCTTAAACCAAACCTTGGTTCGAATTTAACTAACCCCGATGAAAAATTCTTTGACTGTGTTAGTAGTGTGGTAGTCGTTTGAAAAAGTTGCATGTATTGATATAGAGAAGTATGGAATACTTTGATTTAACATGCCTCCGACAGAGTTGGTCTTAAGTAGTAGTAGTTGCATGTATTGATACGTAATAGCAAAGAATACTATCATTTAATGTGCCTCAGACTGGGCCAATCTAACGCAGTAGTATTCAGTAGCATCCTGTCTTGCTATAGTGGCACCCGGTCTTGCTAATAGTAGCAAGCAGTAGAATGCAGTAACACGGTAGCCTTGACATAGAAGTAAGTACTAGCATCAGTTGCATGCTACTTTTTCGTACAACTTCATACTACTATTTTGACAAAAAAATTTCATCGGGGTCAGAGTCAGAGACTTACACATGGAGCTTTTCAGGAGGTAATCAGTCTCGAATTCGGTGTTGTTTCGCCGTTTCAATTGTTTCGAATGGAACACTCTCTTTGGCTGAAATTTCCAAAGCGAGAGAAGGAGGTTGTTCAGGGACTTGCTCTTTAGCAATATAATCAAACTGAGATATTTTTATAATTTGTAAGAAGATTGATGGCTTGTCCATTAAGTATTGACAGTTTCTTGGTCTCGTTCTTGGTTGTCTCGTTTTTTTTTGTGCGGAGGTTACTTGCTAGGTGTCCCCTTTCTTGGGACCGGATGGTGGTTGTATAAGTAGTGAACTGATAGACAAAAATGCTCCTCAGCCGGGATTTGAACCCAGGACCCTTTGCTTACAAGGCAGTCGGTCTACCAACTGAGCTATCGAGGGGCTTCCCGGCTGAGGAGCTTTTTTAAAGCACCTTGGTAGCTCAGTTGGTAGAGCGACTGCCTTGTAAGCAAAGGGTCCTGGGTTCAAATCCCGGCTGAGGAGCATATTTGTCTATCAGTTCACTACTTATACAATGTTTCCATCTCAAGGGCGCCTTCCCGATTAGAATTATATATTTGGTTTTAATTGGTCTTCACCATGAGACCCCGTCTTGTGGGTCCTGGTATGTCTACGTTGCTCCGACAATGGAGTCCTAGACTTCTAAAGTGTATTCGAAAAAAAAAAAAAACGTTTAAGGTTTACTGGTCACGGTACAAGTCCCTTGTGTAAAGTGCCATCTATGTATGGTGGTTGTTATGTTGTATACAGTTGTGTATGACCATGATTAAGCCAGGCCGGCATAAACTTTATGGCCCAGCAGAAAGTGTACAGGCAACAACTTACAAAAGGAATCTAAGCTCGTTGCTACTTTACTAGCTCATTGATGGAAACGTACGCTTTCAAGACAAATTCAAAGGCATAAAGAAGGTATCGCGCGATTGCGGCAAGACGCAACTTGCTCAGCGAGTGGTGCGATCTCGTACCGCTCGAGGTGAGTATATCTAAACCTTGGTTACACCAGCTGAAGCTAAATGAGTTTTAGTACGGTCCTGACAGAACAAAATAACACTAGGGGGTAGCGTCAAGACTTGACAAAATTGACACACTCTCATAGCATGGACACTAGCACCGCTAGCGGTATAGAACGTCCCTACTCAATCAGTTTTCATCAGCGCTGGCTCCGATAACATCATATCCTGAACATAGCAAAAAAATTATAAAGCCTCAATTCTTTCCTTGGCGTGTGCAGACCGCACTTTTGCTTTCCTAGAAATTTCTGAACGCGAAAGTTTGTCTTGCTTTAAATGCCGCAAGCGTAGTGGGCAGCGCTATGATTCTGGCCCGTTTGCGAAGGATGGAAAGCATAGTTATTGGTGCTACTCCCTAGTGTTATTTTGCTCTGGGTCCTGACAGAAGAAGAGAGAAGACCGATTTACATGTGAACGTTAAGCTGCGTTTTTTACCGTCATCCAGTTAACCGACCTACAGGATTTCCTACAATTAGCCGTTTTCTTCCTTCGGTTAACCGACCTTAAGTCCTTAAAAGCTGTTTTGTCGTCGCCTTTTGCCGGTCGGTTAACCGACCTGTGGACTGAGGCTGAAGCTCCGTCCAACCGACTTACTTTCGTTCTGAGGCAGGGGAGTCGATCTTTCATGTTGTGCTGTTGAATGCGAAATACGCCGTTTTCGTATCGCCGGGCGAACTGGATGGCATTCCGAAAAGAAAACGGTGAAAAAAGTGGTTCTGGTTTATTGGTCACGTTACAAGTCCCTTCTGTAAAGTGCCATCTATGTCTTATTATTATTCTCCGTGACATGGGGATGTGAACTGGTTAGATGAATCTGCCTTCGGGCGGAATCACTGTTACTATGGCCGGCTTCTACCAGACTGTTGTAGTGGTTTGCGAACTCTGTTCACAAGCCCCTCGGTAGCTCAAATGGTTCGACCGCTTGCCTCGTAAGCAGAGGGTCCTGGGTTCAAATCCCGGCTGAGGAGCATTTTTGTCTTTCAGTTGACTACTTACAAAATGGTTTATAACCGTAAATAGGTCAGTTAACTGGATGAGGGAGAATCGGCAAAAAACCCAGCTATTTTTGCGTAAGGTCGCTCATGAACATCTACAACAGTACAGAGTACTGAACACTTCCCTTTAGAGCAAGGAAACGCGACTTCAACCAAACGTTAAAGCTCCTAAAAACCAATTTGCTTCGAAAGAAACCAATAACCGTTACTTCCCCTTGTATGCGAAACAGATTGAGCTCACTTTCTTTCATTTGAGTATCAAAAAACCTTTGTGCAAAACCTTCAAAGACAGTTCAAGTTTCCAATATCACCCACTCACCATCTCAGCTGCATCAAGGTCCCTAAGAGTGTTGACATAGATGTCGCCAAGCAGAACCAGTCCTTTAACATGGTCTGGATGATGCCGCACAAGCTGCCGCAGGAATGGCGCCGCTTCAAGTGGTCTGCCGTGGTCGGCTAGGAGAAGCGCCAAGTTGAAAAGGGCGGATCGAAAATCCGGTTTAAGCTCGATGGCGGCTCGGAACCACCGTTCGGATCCGGTGATGTCGCCGAGGTCCGTGGCAATCATTCCGAGGTGGAAGAAGGCTCTTTCGTTTTTCTGGTCCAGGGTTAGTAGTTTCATGAGCCGCAGCTGCGCTTCTTGGCGTCTCAGCACAGTTTCTCGACGGACTGACGTAATTTCATCCTCCGGGGCATCTGACGGCTAAAACAGAGAAATAAGTTAAAAAATAATTATATTATAGAAATTATATATATTATAAATTATACATATAGAAAACCCTCTTGGTTTAGTTGTATGGTAAAAGTTACATTGTGTATTTCGTAAGTTATCCTCTTTCGTGTTTTCCTTTCTTTTTCTATTTTTTCCTGCGTTGTGTTTATTTTGACGGGTCATAAATAAATTCACCATCATCATCATCATATTATATTAATTATATTTTAGTTTTATTTGTATCTCAGCACGGATGATTAAGTGCGTGAATGTTTAATGTGTTGATATTCCTTCAGCCGAAGCTGACTGCGAATCACATTTGACGATGCAAAACGGATACGTCCACTACATTTTATTAGAGTTACATTTCGGCCCTTCTTGGCAAGGGTCCTCTTCAGGCTCAAGCCCCTCAAGCTGGAAAATGAACTTGTGGAAAACCAATTAAAGATTCATCCTTAAATATCTCACTTTGTGAACTTCTTCCCTGAAAATTGGTTAGAGTTAAAGCTGGTGCTGTGATTTCATTCTGGATACGGCTACTATTTTTTAATGTGGCTGTAAGTGTTATCGTATTCAATTTATTTCGTAATGGGAATATTGTAGTTTAGTTTTTGATGCCACTAATTTATTCGTTTAAATTATTGTATTAGACAAGCACTGCCCCAAAGGAATTTGTTTCCCTGTAGTGCTTGTATCACACATGTGATGATCATTTCATACAATAGAACAAACTATAACCTTCAACGTCTGTTGCAACTACAATCTCAGAAGTACACAGATGAAATTTGTTGTGTTAAAAGTTATGAAAAGGATACTTGTATTGTGACCGTTTTAAGTGTTATCTTTTCGTAAAAAACAACAGTGAAGATGGTTTTTAAGGTCATATATTGCTCTATATTTTAAGTGTTATATTTTATCACAAGACCACAAAAGTTTGATTTACCACAAGGATGTGCATCCGTGTGCTAAGTTTCCTCAAAGTTCTGACAATGTAAGACATATTTCCTGTCGACTGTATCGTTTCCATCAAAACAAAGCCAGGTCACATAAGGTAAGGTCCATCTTAAATTTGTATCAACCTGAAAATGTAGCAAAAGCCGAACAAAACCACTAGTTGGTGCTATTGGCATACATTATTGGCGCTTTCTTATTTCTCTGACTTCTTATCGTTAAACTGAAGAACCTTAGCCTAATTTGCTGGTATTGGTGCTTTTGTTGGATTTTGAGAGTCCCACCCACCAAACCCAACCGGCTCAGGGGCAACTGAACCCAGATTGCCCAATAACTTGAGTTCATAAGTTGGCCACGGTTGGACTTGGACGATGAAATTTTGGATACTTGCAGATCCTACGGTCAGGAGATATTTAACAGAACTGTCCCACCGTGCTCCACACCCCCTTAGTGGGCACTGAGCCCAGACGTCCATAGACTTAAGTTCGTGACCTGACAACGTATTCATATTAGACCTTTGTGTACTTGTCGACACTGGGGCCCCGGTATACCTTTGGGGGGGGGGGGGGGGGGGTACAACCCAAACTACAATATCTCGCACGTTTGGGCTTGCTTACTTGTGCTATTGTTTTACAGAAATGCGTTCAAGAATTGTGGATTGGGTTGGAATTAGAATTGTGGACACTCTGTCCAAAAGCCAGATTTCTTATCCTCATCGACAGAATATCTGACGAAAGAACTGGCAATAAGGTTAAGTCGGATGAACAGAGGTCGTAATTCGTAGTAACAGAGTTTCTCCGGTCCCGCTGATTCGCAGAGCAAAAAAACGTAACATAATAGAGCTAAAAGCCTTTCACTGTTAATTCTCCACTGTCTCTCCGCAGAGAATAAATCCAATCGCAGGACAATCGCTCTCATGTAGCCAAAACTACTATTTTCAATCAGAAATTCTACGGCGTAAATTAAATAAACGAGCCCCACAAAATCCTTTGGAAAAGCACATAGATAATTATAACAAGGGATAATCCAATGTGCAAAAATAATGCGTTTCACACAGAAGAAGAAGCAAGTGTTTGTGCTGTTCACTTATAAAATGATACATGTAAATATAGGCATGTATCCAATCCAAACTCAAATGGAACCCTAATTCGTCAGCTCACAAACTAACAACGGCAAGACAACGATCCACTGTAACCAGTCCAACCTTTTAACTGATGCTTGAATGTTTCTTTCCCAATATATATTAACTATTTTATCACTTCGTACTTTATTGACTTAAAAAAATAAAACCTTTTTTAACCTAGTAATTGTAAATATACTTTTGATTTTGATTTAGTTTATTTATTTACAACTGTCGATACTTTTTGCTTAATCTCAAGTGTGCGTGTTGTGAGATGTGTACCATTGTCTTCTTTGTGACGCGTCCAAACCTTCTTATGATGATATTGGCAAGAAATAAATTGATCGAAAATTAAACCTAAGATACACAACTTTGGACGTGTTGTTCAGCTTTTTTCTCTCTACAAGATACTGATTGCTTGGGTCAAACGTCCAAGCGAACCAGAACTTGCATTAAAATGTTCGTGTTTTAGACTAAAATCAAATTCATAGCTAGAGGAAAGACGGGAGCCGGCAATTCATGAAGAGCAGATCAGTATTACAATTAGTGCATTTCCAGTGAGGCTCACAGTGCAACATTAATCGGAAATAAGCAAAGGGGAAACCGCGGTCGAAACTGATACTTTAAGCCGTCAGATGCGTCAACGGCAGAATTGGTCCCAGTAGAGTTAGCCCTAAAGCCCATCTGTACGGTTAGCAAGCACGAGTCAGATTTAACCTTGGCTCTGAGACCTTATTAGAGAGCTCGAATCCAGTCTAAATGGATATTAGAACAGCGTCATCTGATGCAGATTCCCTGACTCTCGGAGTGTGTCCCGAATGCTTTCCGGACTTCCATTTACTTACAAAACAATTTTCCGCTAAATTTCCGCTCGAGATTTCCCTCGCCGTTCTGCTCCCGTTTCAATTCTAAATCAAGAGGAATGCTGCCAAGAATATTCAACCTGAATACTAGGAAGTAGAACAAAAACGAGCATTTCCAATTGGGTTTTGGTTCTAAGAGGCACCATTAAAAGTGTTAAATGCTTAACAGCTGCAATATTTTGAAGAGGTTCCCATTGGCCCGTACACCTAGGGCTTTTAGGCTAAAGGCTAAAGGCTTTTAAATTACAGACTGAATAATTCAAATTCAGTTTAATTACCATATATCTTGCATTAGAAATGAAAAATGGCACAAGTCCTGTCAACATATTCTATAAACAAATGGTCAGTTATTGATAAAATACTAAAGCAAATCATGAGTTAATGCAGCACTGGAATGGAAATTCGTAAATTAAAATTGACAAGTCAAAGTTTTACATTACAGATTGAGAAACAGTCCTATCCTTACCATCTATGAAAATAGATAATGTAAATATGTGAGCGTCCGATCTAGTAAGCGTGAATGCATGGAAGTCGAACGAGTAAGTTTGTGGTTTACTGAGTTTCTTAAGTTTTGAAGAGTCGGAACCAGGCTCCAGAAAATCTAAATTTTGCAGATGTGAAATATAACCCTGACTGAAAGGAAGGTCTAGGTCGATCATGGCAGAATGGGTTAGCACGCCAAACTCACAAGCGAAGGGTCGCTGGTTGGAGTCCAGCGGTGCCGACCGTTTGACTTAGGGCGAACGTTAGTGGCGTTTCCTCGTTATAGACAAGCTAAAAGTCCACCCAGTTTCAAACGGATATCTAGAACTCCCGGCAGAGTATCAGGAGATGGGCACCTGCAATACGCGAACCTTAACCGGTTTGCATGGGAAAGTTTTTTTTTTTAAGGAAAACGTCGCACCTGCACTAAAGCCGTGTTTTCAACTTCATCCGATTCTGACACCATGTTAAGCATCAACCACACCAACCATTTCTACCATTCGGTTTTTCAATGCCGCGTTTGCCTCCACGCCAAGGCGTCCCGCAGGAAGACATGTGACTAGCACACTTAAAAGACCCCTCGCACTATTTACTCTACAACTTACAGTATTTTAAAATTCTTGAATACTTTACAACTATGCTGTGCTTTCAACAAATAACCCACGGTTTTGGCTGTTTTAAAGGACCCCTCTTGCCTATTCTGCCTTTTATAATATACTTAGCTCCCATACGGAATTATAAGCTTCTTAAATCCCCACCTTTCTCCATTGTTTCGTTTCGTAACTACGAATTCTTAGCGCTTTTTTGGCCTTGCCGAGTTTTTCCGTCACCCAACGAAAAGTCTGCCGGAATCTTCAATGTCCGCTGACAACTCTTTCACACATAAGGATGTGATAATCTTCTGTTTATTACTTCTTTTATTTGCTTAGTTTCTCCACTTTTTAACCAAGTCACTATCAGTTTTCATATGTTTTGCGCCCAGCCGCCGCGTCGGAGAGCAGGAAGGCTGGGCACAGACGACAAGCGCTAACAAGAGAATCGCTAGTTTCAGGTGGAAAGTAATGGTATTTTCGAAAACGTTCTTTCTGGTCGCTTTCGTAGGGAAAAGATCATTTCTAGTAAGAGCTGTGCTTTAAGACTTTTCTGAGACCCGTTGACTTGTAGCGAAAACAGGGAAACAATTTACATAACCGGTTTTCTGATGGAAAAACTTCTCGCAGACAACCGTCGACAGCGTGATACACATCGAAGGTAACAAAACACGACAAGTGAGAAAATCAGTGTGGTTTTGTTAGAGGTGTTAGAATGTAGCGTACGAAATCGGGGTCTCCGGGTTCAGAAATTTATGGAGTGATTATGGAAGTAGGTTGCATTAGTATTATAGGTAAGACAGGTACCTTTAATAGCACATCCTAGCAAGCAGTGCTTTTGCTGTGCTATTTATGAGACCCTCGACTGTTTCGTTAATAAAACTATTCTAATACTACTACTAATTGAAGCAAGCCTTCCTTCGGGACTCGCTCTCCCCTTCATCACATTAGCAGGCTTATCAAGCTAGTCTCCTAGGATTATTACCACCACTAAAACGGGGGCGACTTATCGTTCATTCAATAGTCTTGTGCGGACTGGTCGACTCGGAATCGCCGAAATCAGATATCCTGATATCCTCCCGGTTGAATACGGGAAGCTGGAAAAACAACTTAAAATTCTAATATCCAGAAGGATCAAAACAAAATGCGAGAAAGAACTCTTTACCTCGCTCTTCACTCTTGTAATTTTCTTCGTTTGAACTTTAAAACGAATTCAAAATGAATTTACGAGCCTCGCTTAATCTGGGACGAAAACAAGCCATTCCCGAGCACTTCCCTACGCGACAAGATAAAGGCTGTTATTTTTTCTCATTATCATCAAAATCCTGGGGCCCATATAACCAAATTGATGCGTAATCGAGCTAAAAGGAAAGTTGGGAAGTGGTGGGTTTTCAAGAGAGGATTTCAGTTTTACTCCAAACGCTCTGTCGCTCCGCGCAGTTTAGAAATCCATTTAAAGAGGACATAATGCCCCAAGCTCTTCCGGCAGTTTGGCAATACAAGGGAAGATACGACTTCAGGACCCTCATCGGGGAAAGTTTATGTGCAACTGGTTTCCAGGCCGCAAGGAACGATCTCTAGGGGAGGCGGCACAAACTCGTTTGCAAAGTTTAACGGCCAAGGGTTGAAACTTAGAATGATTCAAAGACGTTCGGCACTAAACTGTGGTTCCGTTGCTTGACTAAAGAACCGTCCACCTCTGTTTGGTAGGAATCCCTGGGGTTCCTTGGAAGTTCTGAAGGAACAGTCGGTTAAGGCTGAAAGAGATACTAAGTTTGATACAAGTTATCATTCACAGTCGGAGAGACATAAGCATATTCACGAAGTGTCGGGGAGTATGTTTCCACGAAAATACAGGAAAGTGTGACTTGTTAGAGTGAGGTGGGATTAAGTTTCGGCCCCGACGCCTTTCCGATTGTTAAAAATGACGGCTACCAGAGTTAGCGCTTGACAGCGACACTGCAAGGACAATCGAGGCATCAGGTCCTGCCGAAAATTAGGCCCCATTCGAACCAGATCATCCGTTAGGATTGTCCCTGAACACAACTAGAAATTGTTATTCAATTGCATTCAAGGAACGGTCTTTTAGTCATGCATTAAAGAAAGAGGCAACGTGCAATATCAGAATGTCAGGCGGAATGAGCTCTAGGCTGGCTATTGTCTGTGCTTGGACAAGTCTTAAACGAAGTGTACTGAAATAATAACTAGTGGAGGGTGGTGTGTGTCTGCGGGGACGTCAGTAACTTAGCGATGAAACTTCAGTCGATTAGAGCTAAGCGTTATTTTTTGTTGGGGGGGGGGGTGAATGTTGTAGTTTGTTTTTATCCGCGAAAGTTAAGTAATTCTTTGTTTTGTTTTCATATCTTTTTTTTTTAGTGTGGCCGCTGACTCAAGTTGTCACTCAAGTTGGACCAGACCAGACCCTGGATAGCTCAATTGGCTAGAGCACCGGTATATAGAGCTGAATGTTGCGAGTTCGAAACCCACTTGAGGAAAATTTTAGTTTTTCAGCTCACTACTATGAAACAGAAACAGCGTATCTTGAGACCATCTGCAAATTCTAGTTCTCATGAGCTGCCACAAAGTAATCGTCACGTCTGTATTTGAAAACTGAAAACTCACTTAATTACTTCCCAGCATAAAATTTTGCTTCCGAAAGAGTCAAACTCTTTAGTTGCGATCACGATATATGAATCTGCAATTAGTCGTTTTTGCAGCTACCGTGGTATCTGATACACGTTTGCTCTGCAAAAACGACTATTGCCGAAATTCCATTTTCGAAGTCATCCCAAAAGAAAAACTGATATCCAGTTACATCACTAAGTGCTAAACTTCTTTCTCACCATTTTGACAAAATCTGATGGAAGTGAGATGACTTTTCAGATACCACGACCAGTTACCACGGCCGGACCGTGGTATCCGAATACCACGAAGACAGGCCAACTGTCTATCAGTGCATAGACGTAGTTATTTTTTGAAGAGAAAAGACGAAGACCAGCCATCCGGGTGTGCTTGTCCTCTATGTTGTAATGGAGTTGATGATATGGTCCATGTTCTGTGCCGGTGTCCAGTGCTTTCTGGGTTAAGAAGGGAATTATTGGGAGGTGAGGTTTGTTACTTCCTGACATCTTAAAGAGCAAGACACCTAGCGTTATATGTAAAATTTGCAGATTTGTTGATGGTGTAGTGAAATTTCGAGAGAGAGCGTTGGTTGAAGTTTAGTTCATGTAAAGTTATTTTGTTTTGTTGTTTTATATGTATTATCTTGTATATGGCCTTTGGCTTTGAATACAGTTATTATACAAGTATTATCAGATGCCAAGACAACTGGCCAGATACCACGGCAACTGCAAAAACACCTTTTGACCGTGGTATCTGATACCACGATAACTGTAGAAACGACTTTAGACCGTGGAATCCGATACCATGGTATCTGCAAAAACGCAACTTTTGTGATTTCATGATCTGCAATGGAGAAATCTTACTTACCACGGTTGCTACCGACGCCAATTCCTGAAGAATTATTCCCGAATTCAGCAGAGCAGCTTGATGCTCGGGCTCGAGTTCAAGTGCCTTTTCGAAGTAGGCTAGAGCCTGGCCCGGCTTATCTTGCTCCAGGAGGACAACTCCTAGCTGAAAAGGAAGTTATACAATCAGTTGTGCTCAAGAACTAAGGAACTTTTCCCAATGACCAACGGAGAGGAAAATCCATTAGCTGAGAGGACGCTGGAGTGGAGTGCAGTTTCGTGCTGCAGGAAGAAGTTCGAAGAAGATTGCCAGAGAAATGGTGAGCTAGGAAGTAGCAAGTTTAGTCCGGTCGGTCATGCTCTTCCGGAAGTTAGAGTTCTTAGGAGATTCAAAGTTGCCACTAGTCTGATCTTATTTAGGTCGGAAAGTCAATAATGCACGCTTTTTATTTCTGTCGCTTAAGGCGTATTCTCGCCGTTACCGTCGTCAACGTCAGTGCAACAGGCATAAGCAGAGGGCGAGTAAGATGCATTCTCTGTTCGAAGCTTATGACTAATTTTTTGTCTGGGGGCAGTGTTGCTACTGATGTAGATTTTCGCTTCTTTGACAAAAGGCGTATTCTCGGCGTTCCCCGAGGACTCCATTTGAGGAGTCCCCGCGTTTTTGTTTGTCCCGAGGACTCACTCCCCGTATTCTCGCGAGTCCTCACGGACAGGGAATGCTCCGATTATCATCACCATCATCAAAAAGGACTCCCTTTCAGATTCGGAGGGGAATCATTTTTGCTGGTGTTGGTGCGATGTAAAATTAATTAAAAACAATCAGAATAAACAAAACCAAAAATAAAGTGGATCAAAATACATTGTGGAAGCATTCCCCGTGTTCTTGCTGTTTCTGTGCGCGGAGTCCGCGTGGAGCCGACTCCCTCTATTCTCGCCGTTCCCTTCGATTCCCCGAGGAGTCCTCGGGGAACGGCCAGAATAAGCCTTTACTACAACACGTTTCAACCGATGAGTTTTCATGGTCCGTTTCCTATTATGATGAGTAAATTCAAGCAATTAAGCAGTGGACGTTTTGTTAGTCTTCTACTTTGACCGGAAAATACTTAAACCGAAAAATAGACGATGTTGAAATATAACCAGCAACTATTGTTTCTTATTACGTAACGGCAAGCTTAAAGGGCCCCTCGCAATACGTACTGTTCATTTTCCAGTTTCATTAAACAGTTAAACACTTTAAAACTTTAAATACTTTTAAAACTAGGTTCTCCTTTCGACAAACTACCGGGTTCTAGAATGGATGGAGCGAATACCGAAATCGGTTGCACTGATATTATAGGTAAGAATGTTCCTTAAAGGACCTTAAGTTCCTTAAAGGACCCCCCCCCCAGACCTATAATGCCAATGCAATCTACTTCCGTAACTTCATTTATTAGTTGCGGCAGATACCACGGTATCTGTTACGACGGTAACTGGATCTGCAATTAGTCGTTTTTGCAGTTACTGTGGTATCTGATTTACGGTTGCTCTGCAAAAACCACAATTGCTGAGATTGCGCTTTTCGAAGTCATCCCAAAAGAAAAACTGATATCCAGTTACATCACTAAGTGCTAAACTTCTTTCTCACCAATTTGAGAATGAAAGTGAGATTACTTTTCAGATACCACGATCAGTTACCACGATCGGACCGTAGTATCTGAATATCAGATACCACGATGACTGCAAGACGCCTTTTGACCGTGGTATCAGATACCCTAGTATCTGCAAAAACTTTCTTAAACCCGGAGACCCAAATTTCACATGTTACATTCTGAACTCGCTAACGAAACCTAACTAATCTTTACACTTGCCATGGTCACTATTTCCATGTTCATTATGCCCCCGACAAGTGTTCGCCTATCATGCTAATGATACGTAAAAAACGGTTATCCGAAGCTTTTCTAGAAGTTAATGGGTCTGAGAAGAGGCTTAAAACAGCCAAAGCCGTGGATAATCTGTTGAAAGCAAAACTTCGTTTTACGGTATTCAGATAGTCTCGAAGACAGAGTAAATAGTGCGAGTTGTGCTCAAGCTAGACAAACAAAGGGACAAACGGAATCCGGTCTCCTGTTCAAACTATAGCGTATCGACTGCTACAACGACGAGGCTCCCATTTCTGAATTTATACCACTTAAGCAAATCTCAAATGGTCATGCTGTTAGGAGCAATTCCTAGGACCCGTCCCAGCTTGGAGGCACTCGGTAACCGGACGCATGTTAAAAATTATAGTGCAGTTAGCGAAGGAGACAGGAGACTGCGTGGAACAGTAGCAGTTATATATGACACATGATAATCGTGAGACACAGGGGCAGGAACACTGAGTAAGTAAAGATGACGAATTTGATAACGTATTTCATAATATCGAAGATCGACGCCATCCAATTTTAGCAATAAAAAAAGCAAGAAAGCCAAATCAGGTCTATCATGCAGATGTTATGAAATGGTACTTCGTGTAAGGACCTTGTCAGTTAAGAGGTAACATAATTTCTAATCACAGGCTAGTTTAATATTTATTAGGGGTTTAGTTTCCGAGCGCCACCAAGGGTCCGGGTTCCGTCGTGGCTGTCTTAGCTGGGCTCCAGGTCCAGGGGAATCGTCTGTCTTTGTCCCGAGATGGACTGTCCTGCAATCCCCAAGGCGGATTTCACAGACTCACAAGAACAAATTTTTCATATCTACACATTTCTAAGAAAATATGAACTATCCTTTTTGTCCTTTCGCTAGAGATGTCTGAAACAAAGCATGTTCACATACACATTTAAGATTAATCTCCGCCGGCGAGGAAAACAAAACTTTTCCAACGACTGTCCAGATAATCTAAAATACACTCTCAGAAGTTTCATAACAGATAACAGAAGGATGCGCGGTTTCAACAGGCATTGCGTAACAGACTACACTTGTGTTTGGAAACGTTATGCATTCAATGTTATGGATAACAAGCATTGCTAGGAAGAGCCAAAAAAACAGACAAAAAAGCATCTGCTGACTTTTTTGTTTGTCGTCATGATGCCGGAAAATTCAGCAGATGCTTTTTGGGCGGTTTTTCGGCTCTTCCTTGAATGCTTGTTATGCATAACATTTTCAAACAAGATTACATCCCAAGTGTTGTCTGTTACGCATTGTCTTTTGAAACCACGCATCCTCCTGTTATCTGTTATGAAACTTCGGACAGTGTAGTAACTCACACAATTAATGAGGAAGTCAACAAGAGGAATGGAAGGTCCCAGGTAAATAAAACAACACTCTAAAGCGGTCAAGGGGTAGACCAACAGTGTTTGTGAGAGTGGCGGGTAGTTCTCTTCCTTGGAGACACGAAGGAATTCCGAGTAACTAAAGCCACTGACAGCGCCATCTGCCTCAGTGCTCCAAGGATTTGTCTTTGTTTGTTTAATTGTTTAATTTCAATTTGCCTAGTTATCAGCATAAATCAAACATAGATTGTAGAATATAATAACTGAACGAACAAAAAGCTTTCGCTTTTTAAACTAAAGGCGTGTTCTCGCCGTTCCCCGAGGACTCCTCGGGGAATCGAAGGGAACGGCGAGAATAGAGGAAGTCACTCCACACGGACTCCGCGTACAGAAACAGCGAGAACACGGGGAATGCTTCCAAAAATGGATTTTGTTCGACAAAAAATATATGCAGTCGACGATATTAATCTGGATCAGCTTTGTTTTTGGTTTTGTTTATTCTGATTGTTTTCAATTAATTTCACATTGCACCAACACCAGCAAAAATTGATTCCCATCCAAATCTGAAAGGGAGTCCTCTTTGATGATGGTGATGATAATCAGAGCATCCCCGTCCGTGGGGACTCGCGAGAATACGGGGAGTGAGTCCCGGGGACAAACAAAAACGCGGGGACTCCTCAAGTGGAGTCGTCGGGGAACGCGAGGAGACCTTAAAGCAGTGGTTCCCAACCGGTGGTACGCGTAGCCTAGGGGGTACGCGAAGGTACCAAATTCGGTTTAGTCTGTAGTTTCAAAATCTCGCCTCACTCAGTTTTGATTGCGAAAAGCCTAATACTACCAGCAGAGGTATCACTAGCTAATTTTTTTTTAGAGGGCAAGATATTTTTACTGACTGGCTGGTTTAAAAAAAAAAAAAGCGGCGATTCGCGCCGATCTGGCCGACCACTTTCAGGGGGAGGGGGTGTTGCCAACCCCTGCGTGATGCCTCTGATTATAAGCCCTAGTGAAAGTCAATGAAATAATGTTGATTCCAAAACAAGCTAGCCCATTGCAGTACAATCTGTTCCTGTGTCAATATTGTTTAAAACAATCGAAGACATTGCAAGTGATATTGTCATTGAGGTTGCGAATCAAGCTAACAAAAATGTTTGCGATGCAGCTTGATGAAAGCAAGGAGAACATCAAAACCAAACATTGAAACAGGCTGACTGCAAGTGTCGAATTTATTTCTACACATGTATGCTCGTTGATGAAAATAGATATCGTTTTTCACGGTCTGAAAAAGGGGGTACGCAACCTTTTCGAACCTTTGATTAGGGGTGTGCGCGGTACGGAAAAGGTTGGGAACCACTGCCTTAAAGGATAGTACAATATCTCATCGTCTGGGGGTTCGCATCTTTTTTTCTGCTCAAGGAATATACTTAATATCCTACCAGAGTTTTAGTTACACGTTGATGGTCATCGGGGGTCTAATACGAACTAAACGGCATAGTGGCTGTGAACTGGGATATGGAAAAGCGAAATCAAGCTAGGGGTGACACACACTGCAGTAAAGAAAGATGCGCAGTGATACGCCCTCGGAAACCGAAAGCGATATAGGAAAAGCATGGACAGCTGGTGAAAGCCGTGTGTGCTCGACAAGCGGCTAAGCAGCGCTTTGCGAGCTCACTGCCGTCTTGATCTTTGTAATGAGTAGATTCAAGTGCTTATGCAGACAGATTTATGTTATCGACTGCCTTCTACTTTGACCGAAGATAATAAAACCAGTATGACCCTCTGAACGTTCCTAAAGTTTACTACAGACTAGCGCCAACTTTGGACTTTCAACAACAAATATTTCAGAAACTTCTCACTAGCAACTCCAAACAGAAAATAACTACAACGTCGGCGAGAGCCTACAGGCGATATCAGAACTGTGCAATAAGGTTGTCGATGCAACCAGTGACCCAGCTTGTAAGACGGGCCTCAAGCAATCAGAAAGGCGAAGGGACCCGGGAGAGAAGAATCCGTACCGACGGCCGGTTTGGTCCAAGCTGGCTAAACAAACACGCTGAAGCATTGTTCAAAAAGGTGGAATAAGCTGAATAGCGCTATATGCGATGTTTACGTCTTAATACACACGCCTGTTCAAACAGGAAGTCAATAGGTTCTTATCGATACAGCGTTCGGCGTTGCCACGCTGATACATTCTTTCGAGCTTCTAAAGATCAGAAAAAGTGTTCTTAAGTACACGAATACAATTTGACGCCCTTTTTAGTGTAAAAAACTATTAAATTAACGGATGGACAGGCATTGGTCCTCGAACTAACAATAAGCAGTCGTAACAGAACAAAACGTGTTCTTTTGAAGAAAAGTTGTTTCTTCAGCTTCCAACAAAGTAGAACTTTAGTACTTCTCGTGGCAACCCTGACGACGCTGCTCCTCTTCGCGGCCTGCTGGCGGAACCAACCAAGTGATCTGATTGGCTCTGCATAAGGGAAAATAGAGCCTGGCTCTATTCTCCTTATTCGCCTTATTACAGCGAGCCCCGAGGAAAAGAGGAATCTTTAATAAGCCTTATACGCCGTAATACACCTTACAACACCTATTTGGACAATGCTTGAGCGCACCCTATTCGGGCACTCATTGCCAGGGACATGATTCGGGAGAATGTACACGGGAGGCTGCTCCCTGCCTGACTTTATCAAGGGGCAGGGGTAGCACCTGGAAAGGCTCACCAGTGCCAACAGCTGTTCAGAGCCAAGGTTCAAACGAAATGACGCCACTGCCTTTGCCTTCTTACCAGTCAAAGAACTAGAAGCACGTGAGAAAGTGTAAACAAGGTCCAGGTAGAAAAGACGACGAGGAGGCCAGCTAAAAATGATTAGACTCAGTGAAGAAGAATCTGGAGATAATCCACCGCTTTACGGTTGGCGTCGTAGATATTGGGTCACACAGTTGCTGAACATCGAAAGAACAAAGAACCTTGAAGTCGGTTGCTGATATAATCGACGTTAGACGCCGAAGGATGGCTGTGCTTGACAACCAAGAGTATTTTGTCTTTGTGTTGCTAATGCATGTAGTCCTTCATTCCACAAACAACCCAAGGCCTTGATTACGGCGATAAGTAAAGCTCTAAGGTCAGCTGGCGAGCAGACTGCAATCTTCTTATCCTTGCCTCCATTACAATTCTTACCCTGAGCATTTACCGTCTAAGTAACGCCGGCGAGACTGTTGAAAAGTAGTCCTTAGCCTTACCAGAAAAAAATACCGAACTTGAAGAAGAACGCTTTTAGGACTGATGACCACTTAGTAAATGGAGAACGTTACATGGTGCATAACAGAACTGCCATGTCTGACAAACGCGACGAGTGAGAATATACAAGCATGTCTACATCAGCAGATGGGGAAAAAGAAAAACAAACTAGAACTGGAAGCTCATATGGCACTTGCAAGGCTTGGTAAAAGGATGAAAGTAGGAATTTGCCAATTCGTGGGTTTGTTGTGATCATTTGTAAGCAAACCCTTCTGACAAGAATGACGACTGACCATTGGAAATCACGAGAATGTTTCGTTTGGTAAAAAAAAATTTTTTTTGCACTTGACTGCGATGATGCGCATTTTAAGGGCGCTAGAAATTAATCTGTAATGAAAACCATTGAGACAAAAATGATCCTGGGCCCTTTAGGATCACGAACAAATATGGTTTGGCCAAAAGTATTTTTTACTTTCGGTTAAGGTGCGCACTTTAAGGGTGCTAGAAAGTAATTTCTAAGCGAAACCCTTGAAGCAAAAATGATCATGGGCTCATGGGGATCATTGCAGTTAAGATGAGTAGGTCCTTAAGGAATGGTCTGATCTGGGAAGTAACAATTTCTAAGCCAATCTTGTCAAGTCTCTAACGTTAGCCTACGCTAGTTTTTCCCACCAAGTGTCATCCCAATCGCTACAATCTAAGCGTGTCACAAAATTTCCGCCTCCCCCACATTGTCCGCACTTGAAATGGGACATTTGAGACATGAGTTCATTCCGAATATCAAGTTTCATTAAGATCCGATCACCCATTCAAAAGTTGGATATTTCTCAAGATTCGAATTACCCCTCCCTCCACTCCCCCCACGATGGTTAAATCGGAGAGACGACTATTCTTGAGTTAAATTGTCGAGTCCCTGATACGCCTGCCAATTTTTGATCGTCCTAGCACATGTGTAAGCATCTTAACTCGGGATCCCCGGAATTCGGGAACCCCCACAGTACTCGGATGTATTTAGGGCGTGTGCTTGTTCTCCCCACCAGCTTTCATCCCGATCCGTCCAGACTGAACAACTCACACGATTTCGTTCCCCCCTCCAACTCCCCCCAAAGTCACCGGATCCATTCCGGACTTGAAGTGTAAGATCTGAGACACGAGGTCTTTCCAAATGTCAAGTTTAAATAACATCCGATTCCCCGTTCAAAAGTTATAAATACGTCAATTTTCCGGATTCCCCCTCCCTCCACTACCCCCACGGTGGTCTGATGGAGGAAGTGTCTATTTCCAAGTTATTTTCGTCGGGTTCCTAATATGCTTACAAAATTTCATCGTCCAAGCACATGTGTAAGCATCTTAACTCGGGGTGACCGGAATTCCGGAACCCTCCCTCCAACTCCCCCCACAGAGCTCGAATCCGGTCCGGTCTTGCCAACTCTGTATCTAGGGCTTGTGCTTGTTCTTCCCACCAAGTTTCATCCAGATCCGTCCACTCTGAACATGCCACCCGATTTCCTGTTTCCCCCCTCCAACTCCCCCCAAAGTAACCGGATTCATTCCGGACTTGAAGTATGACATGTGAGACAGGAGGTCCTTCCAAATATCAAGTTTCATTAAGATCCAATTCCCCGTTCAAAAGCTACAAATAGGTCAATATTCCGGATTCTCCCTCCCTCCACTCCCCCTACGGTGGTCGGATCAGGGAAATGATAATCTCCAAGTCAGTTTGCTGGGGTCCCTAATATGCCTACCAAGTTTCATCCACCTAGCACATCTGGAAGTGCCCTAACTCGAGATGAGTGGACCGACCGACCGACCAACCGACCGACCGACCGACCGAAAGGTGATCGGTATATGGCACTTGAGCGGAGCTGCAAGTGCCATAAAAACAGATTACTAGACATATTTTTTGAAGAATCACTGAATGCAGGAACTTTCCTCAGGTATTATGCAATTAATTCATTGCAGTTACTAATTAATATCGTCGTACTTTGTGGAATGTAATTTTTGTTCGTACAAGTAAGAACTTAGGAGCAACTCAATTCCTCAACATATAAATTAACTCAAGCTGACGACTCGTGAAAAAAGAATTCAGGCCTTTTTCTTTGTTTAACTTTGTTTTGTTTAACTGGTCCATGTAGGGTAGCAGTTTGATGAATCCTGATTTCAAGTGGGGGTATGCTTGTCTTCTGGTCAACATCCCTACAACCCGAAATATTAATTTCTGCCTTGCCCTTTTCCATTTGTTACGTACTAATGTTCCTGGAAAAGAAATTTTTCACCAACTGTCTGAGAAAGACAATTCGTCACACGTCGCATTATGCGGAAACGATAACGCATGCGTTAGGTAAGCCGTGAGTGCACTTTCCGCCTTTGTCGCTCAGTCCGAACCTCTTTTCGCTCTGCGAATTTCGCTTCGCTTACGCCTGGTTCACACCGCTGCGATTTTGCGCAAAATTTTGCGTCATGCGACATACGACACAAATCGTGCGACAAGCAACGCAGAACTTTGCGTTTTGTCGCAGTGTCGGATGCGTTGAAATATTTCAACTGATCCGACATAACGCATGCGATTCTTGAGGGAAAGAAAAGAAAAAACAAAGACTAGTTAAAATTCAAGACTAAAAATTGCTCTACCTTGATCTGACTGTAATCCTAGGATAGCTGAATGCAAAATAACTTCTGAATAAACTTGTATTAACCTGTTTTGAACAAGATGACATATGGGGTTTGACTGAAAATTTCCTAATGATGGGTGGTATTGAGATGGATAATCTCCCAGTATCTTCAGAGGTTGTTTCCCCAAGGGTTTCTTTGTCCTTTTGCAGAATAATCTAGTTGAAAAATTTCGTTTTCCATTTGCGTCAACGTGGTAGTGGGAAGGTCCATGCGATTCTGTCGCACGTCAGAACATCAAAGAAAAAATCGTATCGCATACGAAGCAGCAGTGTGAACCAAGGGTTAGTAAGAAGGGCATTAACAGTGATATTCTCTGCATCTGCGGCGCGAAGGAGTTACGCTACGGTCCATGAAGGCCTTCAGAAGAAGGCAGACCTGAACAGAGGTCTCGTGACGCTCTCCAACTTGCAGTAAATCACGTGGAAAAATGTAGCTATTTGGGGAGTTAATCAAGCTCTTCATCTGCCGGACCAAGATCTTAAAAGTAGCTGTTTAGTCTGGGGGTTGCCAGGTTACCTTGATCCAATCAATCCAACGAACAAGATCAAAACAACAATTAAATTCCGGAAAAGAAAATATCCCGCCGACACTTGGAAACACTCTCGATCAGGCTTCACTGAGTCCCTCAGAAAACGGTTCGGGAAAAAAAACGTTACCTCTTTTTTGCTGGGGTGCGAGGACGGTAGCCTATGTGACATATAAATACCATAGCGAGAAATAGTTAACTGAAAGTATTCCCAGCCAGAATTTGAACTCAGGAGCTTTGACTTCCTAGGCCATTGCTCTACCACTGAACTACAGAGGGGTCTGTGAACTCAGTTGGCAAACCACTACACATTTTATAATTATATTATGTCATTAGTTTTCACCATGAGGCCTCGCCATGTGGGACCTGGTTTGTCTACGGGGTCCAAAACTGGAGTTCTAGACCCCTAAACTATATTCAAAAATTTACTACAGGTTTATTTGCCACGGTAAAGTCCCTTGTTTGACATTCCATCTTTACGTAATGTTGTACCTCATACCGTAGCATGGGGATGTGAACTGCTTAGATGAATTTGCTTTCGGAGATCCCTGTTCCTATGGCCCGATTCTATCTGACTGCTGTAGTGTTTTTTCAAGCCCACACAGGTTCACAAGCCCCTCTGTAGTTCAGTGGTAAAGATGGCCTAGAAAGCCAGAAGTCTTGGGTCAAGCTAGGTGTTTGAGCAGTGTGTATGGAACCGAACAGCGAATGGCAAGATTGTGGAGGAATGAGTGTTGTTTGTTTATTAGAACCCGGACACTTTACAAGGTTGTCAATGGAGCACAAAACCACGTTCTGGAATATTATATGTTACTTATTGGTCATTTGTTACTTATTAATTTGGGTGTAGTTTTCATTCAATGTATGACGTTATTCTTTGTATCACCATGCCCCCTGGGTTTTTCGAGCAATAAAGTATTTATCTATCTATGCACTGTCAGAAGAAGAAACTTTTTTGTTTGTCGTCATGATATCGGAAAGTCACAAGATGCTTTTTTGGCGGTTTTTCCGCTCTTCCTGACAATGCCTGTTATACATAACATTTTAATGCATAACGTTTTCAAAATCACAACAGATTAAATCCCAAATTTTGTCTGTTGGAACTGCGCATCCTTGTGTTATCTGTTATGAAACTTCTGACAGTGTTGCACTTGAGCCGAAACTCAACGAAAGTAAATCGGAACAGCTGCCTTGTAACATTTGCGACGAACTTATACTTACGACAACGTCGACAACTATATTTTTTCGCAAATGTCCTGGGACCGAACCAAATGCAGGACGGGCTTGACCTCAAATTTTTCCAAAGCAGCCTCTTAAAGTTCAATTTTCTTGAAAACTAATGAGCCAATGTTCTTGTTTTTTCGGCAGAACTGAAGGCTAGATAGGTCTACCTTACTGTCACCAATAGATGACATTACTACCAATCTCTGAATTTTAAAATGGAAAGGTCCGTCTTACCTGCCCCTACACAAAAATATTGCTGCCACAATTTTTGTTACCCCCTCAACCCTCTCTTTCCACTTTTTTTCCGAAACCGCAAAGCACCTTATCTGAAGTTTCTCATATTTCTTACTTTTGGACTACTCGTCCATCTGTTACCACCAAACTTAAATTTTCTAGAGGACCTGTCTTACCTATAATACTAACGCAACCTACTTCCACAATCACTCCCTATATTTCTAAACCCGCAGACCCCAATTTCGTACGGTACATTCTAAACGGTCTAATAAAACCACGCTGATTTTCTCACTTGCAGGTGTTTTGCTACCTTCGATGGGTATCACGCTGTCGACCGTTGTCTGCGAGAAGTTCTTCCATCAGAACAACCGGTTATGTAAATTGTTTGTTTCCCTGTTTTCGCTATAAGTCAACAGGTCAACAATTATGCTAACAATTTGTGTTGTTGTCAAAAATACCGTTGCAATAAGAGAGAGAGAGAACTCACTTCAGACCTGCTTTCAAAGAATTTCCAAAAGATTTTGCCCATGACAAATGAAAGCCGCGTTTCGAATAAGTCTCTTTCTACAAAGTGTCAGAGAAGTCAAAAACAGGTTCAACCCCTCATTAAAATCATGCATGAGCTGGATGAAAACCGCAGAGTCGCTTAAACGAGACTGATCTCCCCAACAATCGATTCCACATCTCAAGGATCGGAATGAAAAGCAATCGGAAGTGCAACTGGGAGCCTGTCATGCATGACATAAGTCGAGTGGCAGATCGTTGAAAGCGCCGAAGCATATCCAGTTTGGATAAAGTTTGAAAATAATCTTGTTTGCATACTGAACGCGCGGACGAGGGTGGTTTTAAAGTGCTGGCAATCGCAAGTTGAGTTTTAAATCGCTGGGGATTTAGACGACACACGACTCGAAATGGATCATTAAATGGAAACTGACTTGTTATTCCCGAGATCCGACAGCTTATAAGAGATATATCTAGACAATCACTGGGAAATATCCGTCTCTTTTGTCGAGAAGTCCGACGGCTTTGGTTACTTAGGATATCTTTGGGCTCTCTTCCCCTGTAAAAAGTCTCTCCTTTATCGGACTTTACTAGTTGCGTGTCACCGATTTCGGATATTTTTATCCCTAATTCGGATAACTAAAATCTGAATTCGCAGAGTTATAATCTGATGCAGGATTAAAACGCTAGAATGCAAAATACTGCAGAGTATTTTGCATTCTAGCATTTTTATCTTGCATCGGATTATAAGCCTCCGAATTCGGATTTTAGTTCTCCGAATTAGGAACAAAAATGTCCGAAATCGGTGACGCACAACTACTAAAATCCGATAAAGGACAGACTTTTTACAGTGTTGGCCACTAAATCGGAGTTTGTATGAATATTATCTCCTTATCTGAATACTTTCAAGCACTGCAGCTCTTGGTAAAAGCAAAGCGAGAGGGTCTCTTTGGTTATTTAAGCCAGTAATACTGAGCTCATAGGGGTACTACGATCCGAAGACGTCCAAGGACTACGCAGCTGACTTCAGCAATTGGTACAAGCAAAGGCCCATGACTTTTCGGTGATTTTGAAACCGAACGGCCAAGACCTCCAAGACTAGTTGCGAACCCTATTCCAAACTGCAACCTGTCCAATAAACCCACGTAAGATACAGTAACAGCTTTTGTTCGGGCATTTGTTACACTGTTTAACGCTTATTTTTTATAAGTAGCGAACTGATAGACAAAAATGCTCCTCAGCCGGGATTTGAACCCAGGACCCTCTGCTTACAAGGCAGTCACTCTACCACTGAGCTACCGGGGGGCTTGTGAACAGAGTTCGCAAACCACTACAATAGTCTGGTAGAAGCCGGCCATAGGAACAGTGATCCCGCCCGAAGGCAAATTTATCTACCAGTTCACATCCCCATGTCACGGAAATTAATAATATAGATGGCACTTTAGACAAGGGACTTGTACCGTGACCAATACCGTAAACAATTTTTCGAATATAATTTAGAAGTATAGGACTCCCTTGTAGGACACCCACCATTAAAGAGCCCACATGATTTTATGTTGGTTTTTAAGCACATATGTTTGACCGTTTAGTATAGTGTAATTTTTCTTTTCTGTTGTTTCGATGCAAACCAAAATAGCATTTTTGTTTGTTTATATATTGATGTGTATTTGTATGTTGACGTTGGAGCCAGTTAGTCGGCACACGTTGTGAGTAAGATTCTGGATGAATAAACGATTTGATAATCGGTTCCGAGCCTCCATCGATATATAAGAACCGCTAATTATTACTTTCGAAGAGCTTTCTCTCCGTGTTTCTCATTAGAGCTAAGGGGGTATCGCGCGGTTAAAATCGCAATCGCTGTAGCGATACGTGAAGATTCGAAAAAAGACAGACACGGCAGACGAAAAAATCGGTGTCATGCCTTTAGGGTGGACAAAATGACATCGGAGGTTCGACATCTCAGAACTGGGAACGATTAGGGACACAGTGAATCAGCGACGTAGGTACGATAGGTCCTTTAAGCGCCATCTACCGCAAACAAGAGAAGCATAAGGCAAGCGATTATAAAAACGGCATGCGTCCTTGATGCCAGGAACCCTTTATCACTAGGACATTCTATGTAGTTGAGGCAATTTTTCGTTTCACAAGCGGCAGAAACACGGAAAGGCAACCGTGAGAAACTTCCACCTGCTGTGGACGTTCCTTCCAGGAAAATTTACAGGAAATAGACGCACCACCAAACATCGTTTGATTGCCAATATTCTAGAAATCTGTCCTCCTTTATTATCATTATTTATATAGGTTAAGAACAAAGATTCCGTTCGCTTCAGCGGGAAAAGAAAATCACGTACATGAAAAAAAAGTGAAAATCCGAAATATAACTTAATAACACTTACATTAGATCCTCCCGATGCTTCGGTCCAAGCAAAAAATCAACCAGAAGCCATTCGAAGGCATCCTGTATGTCATGTGCAACTCAAAGTTTTGGGAAAAGAATGGAAGGAGCAATAAGGGGACACACACAAATAACTAATTTCCAACAAAATACTGTGGACGGACGCTCAAAGTCGTAGGGTTCCTGCCTTTCTGCCAGGATTTTCTGTACGGGAAAGTTGGGATAAATTTTAACGTCATAAATGACAAACAACTTCAAAGTGAAGGCATTTGTGGTTTCAACAGGTTGGTTTTCGTGCAATTTGACTCAGATTTGATAGACGACAAGATTGAGTCGTTTGGTACTATGAGGCGGAAAGCGATGACCCATTTTGAAACGTGCATTGATCGGCCGCAAAACCCACTCCAGCAGGCTATTCACTAGCACAAGATGGGTCATTCCCGACAGTTTTATCGCCTGTACCGCAGACTATGCTACTGCCCTGAACTGCCAGATGGTTAAGGTACATGTAAATATTGTCCAGTTCTTTTATGTATAGATATACGCTGTACATATATTACGGAATAATTACACTGACTGACCGAAGCGGATTCGGCCGGAAAGCCTGGTCGTCTTTCCACACCACAAGTGTCACTCAGAGGGGTTACATGGCAGTTCATCATTAGTGAACGTCATCGCAAAGTAGCTTTGTGTTTATTTATCTCACCCTGTTATTCTTGTTGCCAAGGTTGACCAGATCCACGTTAAATAACAATGAACTCGGCGACAACTACGCTTTATTCTCCAGCTCCACTTCGCCTAATTTCTCAGCTGGACATGCGAACATTAGCGGTCTAACCAGCAGCCCGATGGGGGAACCACAAACCTATGGGCAATCCCTACACAACCAGTTCAAACAGCTATAATGAAACGATCCGTCATTCACTGTTCTTTGTCCGAAAATAAGGAAAAACAGCCCGTTCTCGCTGGATTGAGGATTCGGTCTTGTTTTCTTTTACTTTCAGCTTGAGTCCACTGCGTATATTCTTTGTCATTTGTTTTAAACAACTATTACACTAAATATTCCAAGTGCAAAACGGATACGTCAGGCGAATTTTGTTAGAGCTATATTTCGTCATTTCCCACCTGGAGCCTGAAGAGGAGACTTGCCAAGAAGGGCCGAAATATAGCTATAATAATATTCAACTGGCGTATTCGTTTTGCACTGTCAAATATTACCCGGCATCACGCTTTGGTAAAGTGTAAACTTTAGTACAGTGTGATGGGTAAATACTCCTTGACGAAGCTGACTGGGAAACAAAAGATCGCTGCCAAAGCATCGTAGCTGACTATTCGCTTTTAGCCATTGTTTGAATTTAGTACGTTTGACAGGTCATAAACAAATACATGGAAGACGAAAAGTAATGCAATAGTTGCGTTTTTGCAGATACCATGGTATCTGTTACCACGGTAACTGGATCTGCAATTAGTCGTTTTTGCAGTTACCGTGGTATCTGATATACGGTTGCTCTGCAAAAACAACAATGGCCGAAATTGCGCTTGTCATCTGAAAAGAGAAACTGATATTCAGTCACATCACTAAGTGCCAAAACGTCTTTCCCATCAATTTGACAAAAGCTGACGAAAGTGAGATCACTTTTTCAGATACTACGATCAGTTACCACGGTCGGACTCTGGTATTGTAATATCAGATACCACGATAACTGGACAGATACCACGATAACTGCAAAAACGCCTTTTGACCGTGGTATCAGATACCATGGTATCTGCCGAAACGCAACAAATAAATACATGGAAGACGAAAAGTAATGCAATGAGACAACTGTGCCCTCATTAGAAACGGATAGGACCCTCGACGCACATACGACTCGACACCAAGCAGCGCCGGACTTATCCCACTCGGCTTAGAGTCTAGGTGGTCTTCGGGGAAATCAAGGCGATATACTCCATTCCGTTGCCATGGCAATTAAGTAACTAGGATTGGCCCCAGGGGCATTGTTCTCCTAGCATCAACGACGATACACGAAGGTTGGAATGAAATGAGTTACGGACCACTATACGGGGATTGGTGGGATTGATCAAATTCCTTGGCTTACGGAACGATCCCTAGGAGACGTCAGTGTTATTGGAGGACGATAACTGGAAGCGGCAGCGGGTTATTACTGTTTCGCAACTAGAAGTCCCTGGATCAAAGAGCGATTAGGAAAGCAGACCATTTCCCTCGCTCGTGGAAAGCAGTGGTCTTAAAGCAATCCAGAACATATGTCGGGACGGGCTACAAATCCCCCACAGCATTTCCCGAGCAATTATGAATCATGAAAATAAGCCAGCGAAACCTGGGCCAGCAAATGGCAAGGACGGTTGGTATAGTACACGTCGTACATGGGTGCTAAGCCCGGGGTACTTTCCAACATTGAAGGTCACCTGATGACTTAGCGAACCATTACCAAACTCTAAAGGAAGAACAACTGCATCAGAACAGGCCCATGCCCTTCTCTGTTTTTGGCGCCAGTTTGACTACTGGAACGTTTAAACCCCAGAAAGTCGCACCTCACAAATACAATTTTATATTATTTCATCTTCGATGGTCAGGTATCTTTCATCAGCTGAGCCTCGGAGACAACCAGTAACGGGGCCGTTCGATTGGCTAACTGGAAGGAGAGGAACTGCATGTTTGTTCCTGCCTTACTTCTTCCAAATTTCCGGTTTCGGCCGGATTTCGGGCAAACTATTTGTCCGGAAAAAACTAAAGCTCAGAAACGAATGAGCAGGTTGCCTTACCCCTACATCGCCCCTCTAACCAACTTCAGGTTTGTTCCTGTGCTTACTTCTTCCAAATTTTCCGATTTGGCCGGATTTCGGGCGAACTATTTGTCGGACCGACGAGAAAACAATTTTCGTATACGGATTCAGCAT
This sequence comes from Branchinecta sandiegonensis, assembly GCA_030848855.1. NCBI lineage: Eukaryota > Metazoa > Arthropoda > Branchiopoda > Anostraca > Branchinectidae > Branchinecta > Branchinecta sandiegonensis. Next base: position 21,356,626 of record JAUPMV010000006.1, on the reverse strand, counting down.
GTCTTCTTACCAGTACACTGAGCCTTTAATCAAATCAAATACAAATTGTACTTATAACACATTTTTCAGTTCGGTCGGATTCCGGGCGAACTATGTACGGGTAGAAAATGATTGTCATATACGGAGCGTGTTTTCTTACCCCTAAATCGAAAATCTAATGAGCTTCAAATGAAGCTTTTACTTTTAACAAACTTTCCGGTTTTGGCCGGATCCGGGCCAATTATTTGTCCGGCGACAAAATAATTTTCATGTACGTGTTCAGCATATTTTCTTACATCGACTATCTCATTAGCTGTTAAAAATATTATGTTCGCCCTGTTCGCCCCTTAATCTGAACCCCTCCCCCTCCCCTAAATGTACGGCTACAGAGCCCATCTACGCACTAGACCTTTCCTTTGACCCAAGAAAAACTCGCACACCAAGTTTCATCAAAATATCTCATTCCCTTCGAGAGTTATCGTGCTTACGGACAGACGGACAACTTTTACGACGTCACAGGTATAGGCCTACCTCTACTTAAGTTCTGGGATAGGCTACCAAAAAGGTGCACCATTTTCAGTACACTAGCTAGGATTGAAAGTTGTGTGTGAAGGCAGCTAAATGGAGGATGTAAAAGAAACTGAATCTATAAAACAGAAGCTAAGATTCAAATTAACGTTAAAGTTTTATGATTTAATTAAACATATAGCTTATTATATTTTGAATTTTTTTTTAAAGAATAGAAACCGTTTTCTAGTCTCGTCAAACGATGTAGTTGTTTAAAGGACCCCTCGCACTATTTACTCTTCCACTTCCAGTATTCTCAAATATTTGAATACTTTAAAACTAGGCTGTGCCTTCAACAAACAACCCACGGTTTTGGTTGTTTTAAGCCTCTCCCAAGACCCGTTGACTTATAGCGAAAACAGGGAAATAATTTACATAGCCGTTTTTTTCTGATGGAAAAACTTCTCGCAGACAACCGTTGACAGCGTGACACACATCGAAGGTAGTAAAACACGGCAAGTGAGAAAATCAGCGTGGTTTTGTTAGAGGGGTTAGAATGTGCCGTACGAAACTGGGCGGGTTTAGAAATATATGGAGTGATTATGGAAGTAGCTAAGACAGGTCCTTTAAAGGACACCTGAACGAAGAGTACCAAGTATCATCCCTATCTGTATGACTTCCGTTAACATTGCCTGCAAAAAAACAAATCAAAATACGAAATAGTGTTTCCAAGCTATGATTTTTGCTTCATTTTGCATCTGTCCTTATTTCAGTACCGAAAAATTTTAGAAATGAACAAATGTCTTCAATCAACCCTTCTTCTGGAATATTTTTTAACCAGTTAAGCCCAAATGTATATCTAGAAGAAATTCCAATACGATCCGGCCAGCGCTGTACAAGATTTGAATGAATTGCGCTTTTTGTCTTGGAGTCTGCATGTGCAAACCTCCAGAAACGAACATCCCTATTTTGAAAACGTCACGCTCAGGAGAAGAATGCTCTCCGTGGCCATGTCTGTAAATGCATTCTCCATGGTGTGCTCAAGTATGGTTTCATTGTTCAGGTCTCCTTTAAGGAAAATGTAAGTTTGGTGGTTACAGGTGACGAGTAGCACAAAAGTAAGAAATATGAGAAACTTCAGATTAGGTGCTACGCGGTTTCGGAAAAAAATGGAAAGGGAGGGCTGAGGGGGTAACAAAAACTGTGGCAACATTGTTTTTGTGTGCACATTTGATTTACGCATTATTTCTAGTTTTGCCGGAAACCTCGTCTATCAATTCTTGAGACATGGGACACTCAAAAAATTGTCAAGGATACGCTCGTGTCACAAGGACATCTTTCCCTTCCAAAAAAAGATCTGGCCAGAAAAGAAATCTAAATGTTAAAACGGAACTGGCAAAGGTTACAGAATTTGTCTCCTTCCTTCGTCAGTCGAAAACACCAAACGATCCAAGGAAACCTTTTTGTCGGCCCACAAAATATTAAGTTCCATCTGATCCAGAACCTCTGAGAATCTGGCAGAACTTTCAGCACACAAAGAAATGCAGCTACATCTTTAAAGAACAAGGAATATCACCAGTTCGAACGAATCCTTTTCCACCACATATTCAGGATCCATACCAGCGACAATCCGGCTAATTCCTGTCCATCCCAATTCCGTATAGCCTCGGTTTTCTCCGAAACGAAGCCACCATCCCTCCTCGTAATGTCTCAAGCAGCGGCGACAGGAGAAACCCCATTAAGAAAAGGGACATATCTCGACTAATGGACGGCATTCCGGGACCGGACGCCGCAAGTCTAATTTAACCCCTTGGGATATATCCTCATGTATGCGACGTCACGTCCGTACCCTAAAGTGGCCCTTTCAGGGAATGTTTCGGTTTGGACAATGAAATATGGGGGACTTACATTATAGTAGATGTCTGGATTGTTGCTGTCGTAGAAAAGGGCCTTTTCGTATACCTCTTGTGCTTCCTTTGTCCTACAACAGAAGAGAAAGAATGTCAGGATTCAGATGAGAAACGAAGCCATTTCTGTTCTACAGAATCAAATCAGTCAAATCGTTTATTGACAAACCAACTTCGTAGCTTTCTTCGTCAGAAGATGCTAAATTACGCTGGTCATACAGTAATGTAACAAAAATATAGTACCTACACTAATTATTCACTTCGTTAAAAATCTCAGTAAAAAGGGCACAAACGAGTTCATTAACCTTCAAGTTCGTCCTCTGACAGACACTAGTTTGTTTTGCTGTCTTGTCCTGCTATTTTTCGGAGCATCAGGGGGGAGCAATGAGCGATTGTTCTCATTTGCCAACAGTTTTTTTTTCCAAAGTTTAGTATCAGTTCTGTTCTTCGGTTGCAGAGGGGATTCTCAACAGAGGCAGTGCTTACTCGTAAGACTGATAGCCAGGACCCAATAAAATTTTCCTGCGTATGTTTTTATCCACGAGAATGTCAACGATCCATGATACTGCAATTTCTCAACGATAAATGTCATCTTCTAATTAAAGGCACACTCAGTCCGGTAAGATTTCCCATGCGAATATACGCATGCGAAATTCGATTGGCATGCGACCCGTCAATACTTTGGGGCGAATGAAGAAATTCGCGCCCAACTGTTCTGAGAGTTTTGTTTACCTCCTCCAGTGAGGAACCCGAATAAATTTGCCCCCAATTTAAAGGAACCCCATTTTAAGTTCGTATAAGCACTAGCTTTAAGTCCGGTACTAGAGGTCAAAGAAGTAAAAGTGGAAATCCCAGCATTTGCAAAGTTTAGAGTATTGTCATATACGGACTCAGCGTGTCTTCTTACACCTAAACCGAACATCTAATGAGCTTCAAATGAAACTTTTACTTTTAACAAACTTTCCGGTTTTGGCCGGATCCGGGCCAACTATTTGTCCGGCGACAAAATAATTCTCATACTCGTGTTCAGCATGTTTTCTTACATCGACTATCCCATTAGCTGTTGAAAAATATTATGTTCGCCCTGTTCGCCCCTTAATTTGAACCCCCTCCCCTACCCCTAAATGTAATTCGAGAGTCCAAATCGGGACTCGGGCGACCATGGTGTACCCTAGTGGCGCGATTGGAAAGCACCACAACTGTAAAGGTCAAAGTAGCTCTCCTCTTGTTTTGTAAGTTTACGACTTTTAAATATTATTAATTTAAGATTATCAATTTAAGATGCCGGAAGGTAAAAAGGAGATTGGCACGTTATTTTGTAAATTGAGAGTTAAGGTTATATCTGAGAGTAGGAGCACTGACCACTCTGCGTATTATGTTTAAACTGTAAAGATTTTGGTTCTCGGCGTCCAGGAATGGATTGCGTGTTTTGATTATGTGTGATTTATCTTATTATTTATAAATAAACCCATTGAACTTGAACTCAAAGTTTTCGTCTTAAATTTTTGAGGAGTTGACAACTCAGTGATAACGGTAGCGAAGCAGCTAAAAAAAAGTGTTGCTCCACAAAACTTTCGCTGGCGAGGCCGACCAAAGTTTGATGCAACACTCCGTTGCCGAGCCAACGTAAATCTAGTTAAACATGTCTTTCCCCAGGATTCCGACAGAATTATCAACCCGGCAAGCAAAGGGCCGACAATCTAATCTTGACTGCGGAACAGCTTGCATACTCCTAATTCACACTACAAAGATTAAGATGTCTTCTATACCCTTCACTATAGAACACTTGTTCTTAAAGCGGGCCACAAAAAATGGTCTTTCTACCACACACACAATGCTAACCATCCCTACTGTCAATATGAATGTCCAAAACCACTAAAAACACCGTAAAACAATGAGCAAGTTAAAAAAAACCCACCAAATTTCCTAGGTTTGAAATAACTCTGTCTGGACTAAATCTCAGCCGATTATCCCGGACAGCTGTTATGGCACGTAGGGAGCCAAGGGTCAAAATAATAATTTCCATCTAATACTCCAACTGTTTATTACAAATACAAGTAAATTATAAAACCAAGACAAGTGTGGTACCTCTGAAGACATACAAAAATTATCTGTTAGGTCTTATAATTCTTTGCTAATCAATCCTGGAAAATTCCGCCATCTAGAAAAGAAGACGTTGTGCGTGGGTTTTTTCTCGAGCCAAAACAGCAACTCGGCAATTGAGTTCAAATCTAAGCAAACCCATGGCATGCGATCACTAAGAAAAGGAAACAGAATGTTTTGATTAGGTCTTTAAACTTTGCTGAATAAAACATGCAGCATGTCGGGCCCTGAACAAGACCATGTTCAATGAAACGGTAGCCAATATTCCTCAACCAGGAAATGCTAAACTGAAAACAGGAGTTTTTCGAAAAGTTTTAATTTCCCAGGATACTTCCTAGATGACAGCTAGTCCCTGTTAAACATACCAACGAACTCCGGAAACCTTAAGGGAAACTTCAGAACAGAACTGAGGGCGAATTCGCCAAGAGCGAATTACCAACGTGTCACTTTGGATCCTTCAAGATTATCGTTTTTTTGTGCAGTGTGCGAACTGAATCGCCAAAGCATCAATAAACAAGGGACACGGCAGTACCAGTGGGTTTTATATCGTAACTTACGGTGATCTGAAAATCAGCAAACTGAAAATACACATGGGATGAACTAACTGTCAAAACAGCTGTTCGTGAATAATAAGCATTGTTTTTAAGGTTTTTCCCATTTTCATATTGTTATTTCTACATTAATATGTTATGAACGCCTATCTATCTTCTTATATCCTATTTTTTTTATCTATCATTTAGCCTTTGCTATTGTGGCAACTCTTCGCTAAACCTTACTGGCAGTCAGTCCCTCTTGAACTGGCAGTACACCTTCTACCATATCACGTACCTGTTCATTTTCAGCAGCACATCCCCTCTGTTTATATATGCCTGCGTGTAATCCGACCTCATGCTGATGGCCTGGCGGTACAGAGCATCCGCTTCTGATAATCTGGTTGCGTTGCGAGCGACAAGGCCGGCGAGGTTCAGGAACACATTGAGGTGATTGGGTGCTATGCGCGTCTGGTAAGTTTCACCTGGCTTAGCTCTTGGTAAGAGGGACTTTGCCTGGAAAATAAGCAATAGTGAAATGAGCTAAATAGAATATTGACGGACGTGAGGGTCAATCCCGGATTAGGTTGTCGGCGAGGGGTTGCGCACTGGTGCCTCATGGTGTACCCGAAACCGGCCAGTGCGCAACCCCTCGGTTGTCAACTGGTAGGAGAAAAAAGAGGGCAATGTGCAATTTGGAAGGGTGATATTTAAGTGGCGATTGATCGACTAAACATAAAACATTTCCAATAATTGGAATACTCATCCACCCCTCGTTAGATCTATTCTTTCCCTGAATCTTGGGTTTCGTATTATTTATTATTAACTTTTTAGGTTCTCAAGGTTCTCATAGGTTCTCAAGGAGCCAAGGTGGTTTCGCCCGTGAGTATAGGCGATCAGTCTGCTCCGGTAACCTCCTGGGACGATCAACGAAACTTCAGTACGTCGAAAGTATCGAAAGAGGAACCCTTAAACTTCCTTCAATCTGACGTCAGCTCTGTCGGAGAACTCGGAGCTCGTGGCGACAGTCCGCATGAACGTAGTTATGCTTACGTCTTTCCGCGTTGCCTTGCTTTCGCCATAAACTAACATACAAATAACAAAACAAGAGCTACGAGCTCATATGGCACTTGCTACGAGTAGGTGGTACAAGAAAGTATATGAGAACGTCACAAAATACACCCGCCATCCAAAAATGCGGTTCGGAAATAGAAATAGGATATTTAGTTTAACCCAATCCTCAGCAGTTCCGGCATCGTCTCGGATTATCTGTAGCAAATGCGCATGACTGTTCAAACTTCCAAGTTTCAGCCCAATAAATCCACTCGTTTGATCCCTAGACCTGCTACACGGTTTCTGGTACTCCCTCCATCCTCCCTAACGCTGACGAATCTGGTTCGGACTCAAAAATGGATCATCTAAAGCATCTTCTTTTATACCATCTATCAAGTTTTGCTCGAATCTGAGCATTTTTGGAAAATTCACCCCACCGTTGTCGGATCCGGTTCGGACCCTAAAATATGTCATGTAGGGTATATGCTCTCTCTACATTCCGAGTTTCGTTTAAATTGATTAACTCGTTTGACCCCTATGCGAGCCTCAAAGTTTCCGGCAATCTTCCTCCAACTCCCCCCACTGTGGCCGAAGAAGACTTGGGAACATAAACGTCGTATCTCTTAATCCCCTCTTCCCGTCCATCAAGTTTTTACTGAAATCGGAGCATGGCCGATCTTCAACTTTCCTGTATCCCCCCCCCCCTATCTTGGCCAAATCCGGCCCGGACGCCAAATAACAAATCTAGGCCGCATTAACTAGGCACTGTCGAACTTGCATCTCATTCGGTCCATCCATTTGGTTTTTGTGCATGTCAAAAGTTTTCGCCCTCCCCCCCCCCCCCCAATACCCCCAACCGTGGTCGCATATAGTTCGAACGCATGTTTTTACATGTCTAGGTCGTCGATTCTTATCAGCCAATCAGTTTAACTCGAATCAAACCACTCGTTCGCAATTTGCATAAGTCAGTTTCCATATTTCCCTTCCCTCGCTCCTCCGAAAATGCTCGGATCTAGGAACCGAAGTTTCCGTGGGTATGTTGTGTTAGGTTCTTAAGTCAATAAGGTCGGGTCATTATTATGCCTGCAAAGTTTCGTCGTCTTAGTACATCTAGAACTATTCTAACTCGCGACTACTGGAATTCCAGGAAACCCCCTCCAAATCCCCCCACAGAGCCTCGAAACCATCTGGCTCTGTCAATTTCGTATCTATATAGGCCTAATGCTTGTGCTCTCCATTAAGTTCCGCCCCAACCCCTTTGCTTGAAGCGTTTCTTCAGTTTTCCACCCCCCCCCCCATCCCCCACAGCTATTGGACCAGACCCGGACTTGACACTGAACATCTGAGGCGATAGCTCTTTCCACCTGACAAGTTTCATTCAAATCCGATCACCTGTTCAAAAAGTTATGCATGAGACTAGATTCCAGACTCCCCATCCATCCACTTCCCCCACGATGGTCGGATCGGGAAAACGACTGTTCTCAAGTCAATCTGTTCGGATCCCTCACATACCTGCCAAGGTTCATCGTCCTAGCACATCAGGAAGTATGCCGAACTCGCGGTATCGCTAGAAATCCCCCCCCCCCAACTCCCCCACAATGCCCGGATCCGGTCCGGTTTTGTCAATGACGTATCTAGGACTTGCGCTTGTTCTTCCCACCAATTTTCATCCCGATCCGTCCACTCTAAGCGTTTCTCAAGATTTCCGGTTCCCTCCTCCAACTCCCCCCAGTGTCATGGGCTCCGGTCCGGATTCAAAGTGGAACGTCTGAGAGACGAGGTCATCCTAAATATCAACTTTCATCAAGATCCGATCACCCGTTCGCAAGTTAAAAATACCTAAATTTTTGGCTTCCCCTCCCTCCACTCCCCCCCCCCCAGATGGTCGGATCAGGGTAGTGACTATTTCCTATTTCATCTAGTCGGGTCCCTGACACGCCTGCCAATTTTCGTCGTCCTAGTACATCAGGAAGCACCGAACTCGCGGGATCAATAGAAATCCGGACCCCTCCCCCCAACTCCCCCAAAATGAGCGGATCCGTTCCGATTATGTCAGTCACGTATCTAGGACTTGTGCTTGTTCTTTCCACCAAGTTTCATCCGGATCTCTCCACTCTAAGCGTTTTCTTCGATTTCCGGTTTCCCCCTCCAGCTCCCCCCAATGTCACCGGATCCGGTCTAGATTTATAATGAAACGTCTGAGACACGAGATCCTTCCATATATCAAGTTTCATTAAGATCCGATCACCCGTTCGTAAGCTAAAAATATTTAATTTTTCCTAATTTTTCCGGATTCCCCCTCCCTCCACTCCCCTCCAGATGGTCGGATCGGGGAAGCGACTATTTCTAATTTAATCTGGTCCGGTCCCAGATATACCTGCCAAGTTTCATCGTCCTAGCTTATCTGGAAATGCCCGAACTAGCAAAACCGGGACTAACAGACCGACTGACGGACAGAAATTACAATCGCTATATGGCACTTGCCCTTGGCACTTGGCCGAAGGGCAAGTGCCATAAAAACAACACTATGGTACAACATCAATGTGTCTCCAGCAGATGCCTCCGAACTGGTAGATTATGGGCGTCGCGTCCCAACGACTGTCGCTGATTCTGCTTGAAATGAGATCGACTCTTTTCATCACCTGTTTACTCCCTCGCACGCCTGCCTCCAATAGACATACGGTGGGGAAACGGGTTTTGTCAACAAAGAGAGTAAATATTTTAGAATATAGTGAGGGTGACACACCATCTGACGCACACCTTTCAAGGAAGTTTGTTTCTGGCGGTAGGGGGGGGGGGGGGGGTCCAGGGCTATGAAAGTCGTCCGCTGACATAAGGAAGATGGGGCCACAACTAGGTGGCCTAACTGCATGTGTTGATATAGCTTCCTTGGTAGCTTTTAGCACATCAAATATGTATGTATTAGTGTGTTCTCTTTTAATGGCACTATGCAGCCTTCGGCTCAAGTGCGAGACAGCGACCGTATTGTCTGTCTGTCTGGCGGCTGTCTGTCGGTCTGACCAGCTTTCGCTAGTTCGGTCATTCCACATAGGCTAGGACAATGAAACTCCGCAAGCATATAAAGGGTCCAAGACAATGGTCCAGGGAACCTTCATTTCCTGAATTCTATCATCCAGAACAGGGGGTGGATGATGGGGGAATCTGGCATCGTGACACACGTAATTTGAAAACGGGTGATCCAATTCGAGAGAAACTTGATGCGGGGGGGGGGGCGAGGGGGCAGGAGCAAATGCCATAGTTCTGCCCTTATGTGTGACAGTGGGGGGAGCTGGAGGGGATGCGTAAAAATTTTGTGACGCCATTTTACTTTCATGTAAGTATTTTTTCAGACCAAGCTGACTCCGAATGATATCTGAAGGCACCAAACAGCCAAGTCAGCTAAAAAACACATTCTCAGCTGACTTATGAATGAATATAATTTCATTAACCCACAGAAATACAAGTGGAATAGCGGAGAAAGAACAAGACAAAAGGTTTCGATGGGATCCTAAAAGTTCAGTATTTGATCAAGACAATTGGGTCTTATCTTAGCCAGATCCAGTCTTCGCCAGAGTCCTTTAACATTTTAATCTTAAAATTTAGAAACAGATTAAGGACAAATAGCTAATCATCTGAGAAAACCAAGTTCAGATATGAATTTACCATGTGTGTTTACCCCTATAAGTCATATCTATTTTGACGAAACAGATCGAAACTTCCTGCCTTACTTCTGCCAATTGTCCGGTTTCGGTGGAATTCCGGAACTAGTTGTCCAGCGAAGAAAAAAAAGCTAAAAACAAATTCAGCGTATCTCCTTACCCCTATATCCAACATATAATCAGCTTCAAAGAAAATTTAACTTTTAACGAATTGTCCGGTTTCAGCCGGATTCCGGGCGAACTATATGTCCGGTTGAAAATTGACTGTCATATACGGATTCAGCGTCTCTTCTTACCCCTAAATCGGACATCTAATCAAAACAAATAGATCTTTTGCTTTTAACAAATTTTCCGGTTTTGGTCGGATTCCGGGCGAACTACTTGTCCGGGTAGAAAATGGTTTCCAAATCAGTGTTCAGCATGTTTTCTTACCCCTAAATCGAGCATCTAATCAACTTCAAATAAAACTTTTACTTTTAACACACTTTCCGGTTTTGTCCGGATTCCGGACGAACTCCTTGTCCAGCGAGAAAATGGTTTTCATAAACGTGTTCACCATGTCTTATTACCCCTTAATCGACTATCTCATTAGCTGTTTAAAAATAATTTGTCCGCCCCTTACTTTCAACCCCCACCCCTAAATGTAGGGCTACAGAGCCCATCTACGAACTCGACCTTTCCCACAGGATCCCCACCCCAAGCTTCATCAAAATATCTTATTCCCTTCGAGAGTTATCGTGCTTAAAGACGGACAGACAGACGGACAACTTTTGCGATGTCATAGGTATCCCTCCACTTACATTTTGGGATCCCAAAAACACAAAATACCATCCATAGAAGAGCGGATATCGGGTAAACATTTCCAAAAAATTTAAAATACAAATGGCTGAATATAACACCAGACACGCGCTGGCTGCTTTCATTCAATCGACGGTCACGCCCCGCCCCCAAATTTTTTCAAGCTTTCGCTGCCGACTGAATCGCGGGGCACAAGTGATTGTAAGCAGGGTGTATTCTGCTACCGCAGTTTGCACATTTGTGTCTCGGCATGAAGTCACGATTATCTATTTAGTGTCATCAAATACTTTCTTGCACTCTTTCCGTAACAAGCAACATATGAGCTAGTAGCTCTTGTTTTATTCTTTACTCTCTATTTTCTCTTGTCACAGTAGGCAAGTTATATAACGGATTCATACAGTCAAAACGTGATTTGTGCTTTAATCTTACCTAGCCTATTCGTGAAAGTTACTGGGGTTAGAATTCGGGGCGGAACGCGGAGTGACTATTGACGCAAGACCTAGATGTTCCGAAAGCAGTACCGTTTTCAAGGAAGACAGTCAGGGTTGCCACATGTCGCACGGTACAGTGAATTGTCACTGTATTTTATTTTTGTCACTCTCGTCCTACGTAGGACATAAATTCACTCTAATCCAGAAAACGTCCAGAGGTGTCATTTTCCAGCAGTGATTCCGACCAAAAGTGATTATTTCATGTTTTTTCAAGGACACTAAATTAAGATTGTAATTCTTGCAGCATTGATTCTGACTTAAAGTGACTGTTTCCCGTACAAAATTTCACTCCCAAATCACTCTCTGTTTTCTACCAAAAGTCACTCTCTAATTTTTTTCGACGTGGCAACCCTGAAGACAGCACGAGTCACCAATGTCTAATTAGAAAACAAAAAGTAGGTAGTCAACATATTAAGCTTCTATTAGTAGCCTACTTCAAAGACTAATATCAGGGAAAAGGGAAAACGCATCAACCGAACCTCTTGGCTTTTGAGTAGCGCGGCCCACTTGAAGCTCGACCACCTTCGATTCCCGATGAAAAATTTTTAGCCTGCGTAGTTGTCTGGTAGTTGTACAAAATAGTTGGATGTAATACTATGTAATAGCAAAGAATACTATCATTGAATGTGCCTCAGACTGGTCCAATCTTATGTAGTAGTATCCTAGCTGTCTTGCCATAGTAGCATCCAGTCTTGCTGATAGCAGCATGCACTAGTATGCAGTAACACGGTAGCCGTGAAGTAGAAGCATGTAGTAGCATCAATTATTACTGCATGCTACTTTTTCGTACAACTTCGTCCTACTATTTTGAGATAAATTTTTCATCGGGTTAAGATCCGCCAAAAACACACACTCAGCATTTCTCCAGCCTGCAACTCCAGCTCTCGCTTAATCAAACTCCCATCTGACTAATGTGAAACACTCGCCTTTCGGACAATTCTGTCAGACTCACTCAATCTGACAAGTTCTCTCCTCCAGCTGAGCTTTTTCCCAGTGACAAGATTTGGAGAGAATGATATTCCTGCAAGTTTAATTGCTCATTCGAGAGCCAGACGTTCAATAAGCATTAACTCAAAATCCCCCGAATCTCAGAAGAGTAATTACATGGACTGATTTCTATTTTCTAGAAAGCAGACAGATCACTGCCAGTATCTTACTTGTGCTTGTAACTTTTGACTCGGAACATCAAAGTGTCTTAATAAGCTGTTCATGGGCAAGTTATTCACAAAGGCCTTCCACTAACTATTCTTTTAAAGCAAATATTTATTATATTTATTTATTTTTTATATTTAATTAATATTTACTGTTTATGCTCCACTACAATAAAATAGTTCAATACTTTTAAAGGACCCGTCTTGCTTATTCTGCCTTTTATATTATCCCTAGATCCCATATAGAAATATAAGCTTCTGAAATACCCGCCTTTCGCCATTGTTTCGTGTTGTACCTACGACTTTTTGAAGCTTAACCGAACAGGTCTGGGACGGGGACTGGGACAGGTCTGGGACGTACTCCGTGTTTTCACTTTGTTGTTCACGGGCAAAAAAGTTAAATAAATAAAATAAACAAATAGGACAATCTAGTTACCCATCACTTATTCACTTAAATTGGCTTGAAGAACCGCTGAAAATGCGTTACTTCGTTGTTCCGCTATTCACGAATAATCGATTTTCAAATACTGGAATTTCCGTGTAATTTGTGGTACCTATGCGCTTGTATTTTTGTGTTATGCCTTACGAGAAAGTCGTAAGGACCCACTGAAAAGCCGCGTTTGTGGTGAGATTAAAATTTCCCGCGTCATAGTAGATTTTACGCTGTGGGGACGGCCGAAGATATTCTGAACGTCATAACTAGAGCAGATATTGGAAAATATAAAATTCCCTTTGCAGAATCCAAATAATTCACTGCATTAAAGTAAATGACACAAAAATAAGTTGGTTTTTCAGTTAAACTTTAATGCTTTTTCGGCTTAGTCGAGTTTTGCCAGTCACCACACATAAACTTCGGACCTTCAGGCTGAAGGTCCGTCGACAACTCATTCGCACATAAGACCATGAGAAGCTTCAAAGTGTTTGTGTTGTTTTTTTGTCTTGGAAGACATCGTAGGCCATCAGGTCTATATTCTGTTTTGGACTTGTTTTTGCTTATTTTTCCAACTTTTTAACCACTGAAAGTTTAATTTTCAAATATTTTGCGTCTAGCCGCCGCATCAGAGAACGGAAAGGATGAACAGTTTTGACAAGCTCTAACAGGAAGATCGGTCCTTTCACGTGGAAAGTAACTGAATTTCATCGTGAAAAGGTAATTTTTGGTAAGAGTTGTGCTTTAAAGCTAGGCTCTGCTTTTTACAAATCATCCGCGGCTTTTGCTGTTTTGAGCCTTTCTCTCAGGCCCACAGACTTCTCACAAAAACAGGACAATATTCAATTAACTGTTTTTTTCAGACGTGCGAACTTCTCTCAAACAGTCGTCGGGAACATGTTACGCGTCGAAAATAGCAAAGAACATCACTGAGTTGTCGTTAGGAGGGTCACAATATACCGTAGATTACGGAATTAGGTTGAATTGGCCCTTTAAAGGTCCCTACAGACTGATCAGGGCTCTCATGTGCTCGATTCACACCGAGGCCTTTACTACCGTTACGTCGACATGAAAATCGTATTTAGCTCTCTCTTACGTAACTCCCGACGCAAGAAGAAAAAATTAATTAAAATGGATTTGCTTGATTAGAAGTTTGACTGGTCTGATCAGCAGAGACCTTGGATTTTCTGAGAAAATAACAGAACAAGTTGCCTTCGCTGAAAACGATGAAAATTTTCTGATAGAAAAGAAATCCCGCAATTTCACGCTGTCTGAAGGGGTCTGCTGCAGGTGTCCAAGAGTGGAAGTACGGCAAGGGTCAGTCTGAAGGGGGTTTAATAGATCGACGTCATTCCCCTTTTATTCACGATCACTTCCATGGATCTTCGAGTAGCCTAAGACCAAGTCAATTTTCTATCTCTTTGAACCGAAGAGCGAAAAGTTCATCTGTTGCGCAAATTGACGAACTTTTAACGGGCAAGGACAAGGCAGAATGGCCCTGGTGAATAACAGTAAACAACATACCATTGACTGGAACACGGTTCCCACTTAAGCTTTAACTAGTGATTAACAGTCATCACTTTACAACTGGCATGAGCGGAAACGGTGTTAAAGGACCTATCTTGCCTATAATACTAACGCAACCTACTTCCATAATCACTCCATATACTTCTAAACCCGGAGACCCCAATTTCCACGCTGATCTCCTCACTTCCCGCGTTTTGCTACCTTCGATGTGTATCACGCTGTCGACGGTTGTCTGCGAGAAGTTTTTCTATCAGAAAAGCCGTTTATGTAAATTGTTTCCCTGTTTTCGCTATAAGTCAACAGGTCTCGGAAAAGGCTTAAAACAGCCAAAACCGTGGGTTATTTGTTGAAAGCAAAGCCTAGTTTTAAATTATTTAAATATTTTAAAATATTGTCAGTTTAACAGTAGTAGTGCGAGGGGTCCTTTAAGGATCGAACTACGAAATCGGATAAACTAAGTTGCTTAATGCTCTATCTTTTCCGGACTCACAAAGAGGAACATCGAGCTTTATCCCCACTGAGTCCAATCCAAAGCCAGGATGCAAATACTCGACGAGCTTAATGTTACGAGTACACACCGTCGTCCGAAATATTATAACAGTGGCGGCAACGACACAGCTCATTGCAGACCGTATGGGACGACGCTACCGCTGCCAAGACGATTGCCGACTCATCTTAGACGCTCGGGTTGCCTCTGGATGTACGGAAGGAGCTTAAGGGCGTCAATTTTCCCCCACGCAATTATGGATTCCCGGACCGGCAGCGAAATCCAGCTATGTGGGAACAAAACTATATCCACTGCTTCCTGACCGAAGATTGAAAATTAACCATTAAGTGTCTTTTTCTGTGTGTTTATGTGTTTTATTTATTTTCTTTCATTTACTCCGCTTTTCCAGAATGGCGGGTTATAAATATACTTACTTACTTAAACCCCTAGGACCTCACCTGGCAAGGCTTGAATTAAATGCAATATTCACTACTGCGATCTATCTCTCTGCTTTCTGATCTCCATCACGGGAGACAACAAATGACACGTCCCGAAGGCGAGGGAGGGAAGAAGCGATACCCATCTTCTTACGGTTGTTACTTGCCCGCGGCGTACTCATTTGCCTGATAGTACTGGGCAATACTGTAATATTCCCCTGGAGGCACGTTGAAAGGGTTACTCCAGGAAGCAGAGAGACAGAAATCTCCCCGAGGAGTCGTTCGCTCCCAAGTCATGTTACTCATGTACTTCTAACAGAACCGAAGTCCAGAAGAAAACACTGGCAGATCTTTAATAAAGACCTAGGCCAAATGAAGGATTCAGAAGGTCGCTGAGATCGCTGCTGGACTGAAAACCATCGGTGAAGTTGCCAAAGATCAACAAGATTAAGGACACGCGATAGATTCAGTTGCCCTTCATGGAGGGGAGGGGGGGGGGGGTCATACCCTCGTCTTGCTTCCAGTGATTGACAAAAATCAGCGCCGGCACTAGTAGACTGATTGACAGTAGGCTGAAAACCATCGGTGAAGTTGCCAAAGATCAATAAGATTAAGGTAACGCGATAGATTCAGTTGCCCTTCATGGAGGGGGGGGGGGGGCAGACCATCGTCTTGCTTCCAATGACTGACAAAAATCAGCGCCGGCACGAGTAGCTTCAGACAATACCGCTGGGAACCACAGGAAATCTTAAGATTCCAAGTTTCATATAATGGTTAGTTGGCCAAGAACTTCCTATGGCTGACTTCTCGGAAGACTTTTCATTCACATAGACATTTTTTTATTTTTATTTTAAAATGTTTACTTGACATGCTCTTTTCCTTTCTCAAAACCTGAACATGAGCTCTTAGAAACAATGGTGAAGGGGAGGAACACCTGTAGTAGAATTACCATCATTTTAGTTGCAAACAACTATTTTGGGATCCCAAAACGTACGTGACACCTATGACTTCGTACAGTTGTCCGTCCGTCCGTATGTCTGTTAGCACGATAACTCTCGAAGGGATTGAGATATTTTTATCCAAACTTGGTGTGAGGATCCTTTGGGTCAAAGTACAGGTATAGTTCGTAGATGGGCCCCATAGCTATATATTAAGGGTGGGGAGGGGTTTCAAATAAAGGGGCAAAAAAAAAGTTTTTGAAAAGCTAATGAAATAGTAGCTAAGACCCGTGCTTGGCAAACGGGCAACAATCATAGCGCCACCCATTACGCTTGCGGCATTTAAAGCGAAATAGATTTGTGTTTTTTTTGGGATCCCAAAACGTAGTGGAGGGATACCTATGACATCGCAAAAGTTGTCCATCTGTCCGTCTGTTAGCACGATACCTCTCGAAGGGGTTGCGAGTCGATGTAGGGATAAGGAGACATGCAGAATCCGAACGTGAAAATTATTTTCTCGCCGGACAAGTAGTTCACCCGGAATCCGGCAAAAACAAAAAAAATGTACGTAAATTAAAAGTTTAATCTTAAGTTGATCGATTCAAGGGTAAGGAGACATGCTGAACCCGAATATGAAAATTTTCTCTCGCCGGACAAGTCGTTCGCCCGGAATCCGACCAAAACCGGAAGATTTGTTAAAAGTAAAAGTTTTATTTGAATTTGATTAGATGTTCGATTTACTGATAAAAAGACACGCTGAATCCGTATATTAAATCATTTTCTCACCGGACGTATAGTTCGCACGGAAGCCAGCTGAAACCGGAAAATTTGTAAAAAATAAAATTTTTATATGAAGTTGATTCGAGGTTCGACGTGGGGGTAAGGAGACATGCTGAATTCGTTTTTGAACTTTAGTTTTTTGCCAGACAAATAGTTCGACCAGAATCCCGCCGAAACCGGAAATTTGGACGAAAGTAAGGAAGGAAGTTTTGATCAATTTCGTCAAAGTAGATATGACGTAGGCTCTAGAGGTAAACACACATGCTGAATCTATATCTGACGTTGGTCTTCTCAGATGATTACCATTGGTCTTAATCTGTTTCCAAATTTTAATAGTAAAATGTTTAAGGAGTCTGGCAAAGACCGAATATCTACAAGACTCGATCAAATATTACATTTTTCTTTGATCTTCTAATATTGGATACGCACCATACACTGCCGTTGTTATTGTTACCTTATTCGTATGTGTATAAAAATCGAAGTTTCCGAACACTAGTAGTAGACCAAATGTTTAGCATATTCAAGCCCCGCAGTCCAAGCTCGTATTTGAGGCTTCCAAGCAAGCTTTTAACCGGATTACCGAAATAAAAACAAATGAAACCCATAAACTCACGTAACGCATTCCAATAAACGTGCTGCAGGTAGAAATGTTTACGCTACTCAAACCCTTTCATTATTCAACAAGACCAAAGGTTTCCAATGGAGGAAATTGAACGTTTTATTTTACGTTTTGGCAAAAATCCATGTCTAAATATTGGACGAAGTGTTAATCCCCCCAAAAAACTATTAAAAGTTCACAAAAGGTGCTACTTTAGACAGGAAAGCGGTGGTCGTCTGTGATCGGCAGGTAAAATGGATGTCAAAGGTATTTGGCAATTCCGGGCTGAACCAGAATTCCCTTCATCTCTGTATTTCCGAATTCATCAAGCACAGCTAAGGCCAAGTACTATTATTATTATGGGGTAGATCATATCTTGTCGAAACTCAGGCCATATCGGACCTAGTGTCTCAAGCCCCCAAACTACAATTAATATCACACAATCACTCCGATGAAACCAACACTCTTCATCACACTTGTCGCGCTTCTACACTGTAAAAAGTTTCTCCGAGTAAAGATTAATTAACTGCAGTATTTGCTACTGGGATTAATCTTATCTCTACCGGGACAAGATTAATCCGAATTAGAGATAATCTTATCTTAGTAGAAGAGACAAGATTAATCCCAGTAGCAAATACTGCAAGATTTTTTTTTACAGTGTAGATCAAGAATTTGTCAAGTTTTCCTGTCTGTCGAGGGAACTTGGGCAGTTCCTTCTCTTCGCGAACAGCATCCAGGCCAACACGGCCCCGCTAGAGCTTAGGACACATTGACCAGAATTCACCATCATTTCCGCCACAGCTACTTATTCCCTCGGTATAGACATTTTCTTTTTTTAGCACAATGAGCTCCTAGATACGGGAAGAGCCGAAAGAGTGCAGCCGTACAAAACTTCTGAAACGAACCAATGTGGGCTACACCCAACCGGTACGGTTAGTTACTACCTGTCTCACCCCGCCGATGGTTTTATCCCAAGGAGTATTGCAATTTACATGCAAATCCATCAAATTTTGGCGACTGATTATTTTTTTTAAGATGACAGTTATTGTACTTTTTAACTGGTTTTGTAAAGATTATTGGCCAGTCACGATCTGGGTATTAACAGGAGACTATTATCTTCTATCGTAGACAGACGGATGGCGTGTTACAACACAACACCCGTAGGCTTATACGATTTTAGTAATCCTTTTGATTGTTGCAGGAATCAACTCACTTTTATGTGGGTAGCAATACAGAGCATTAGTAATTGCAGCAAAAGAGCCGAATGTACCTTACAATTGTTCACCGATTTCCAACTGGGTATTTTAGCTGTAGGTACGCCGTCAAAAACCTGTGCGATAAACTTGTTTATTCTTTCTCACTCAGTCTTCACGATATCCTCCCTTGTTCTCAAGGTAAAGACCTAAAGCTACATCGCACAGAGGTCGGAACCAGTCCCAAAATTACACCCGATTGGCCCACTGCACGCTTGCTACGAACGAAGTTCCGTGCCTTCTTTGCGCAAAGGTACAATTCCCAGGTCATGACTATGAGCGTGTTCCGCCCTACTTACCGTAGTTACTACGCATGACGTCGCGAATTCTAGCTTTTTGCCGTCAAGGATGGAACGATTTTCCTATATTCCAGCGGAATATCATGCCACGGTCGAATCCGACCAATCACGTTACAGAGATGCGTAGTTACCACGATTACTACGCTCCCGAGCATGGTAAAAAATAGTTACTTTTAGTTACTCTTTCGAGGAGGTTAGCGTAGGTAACCGTAGTAGCTTTTCACTAGGTTGGAACGGAAATAGTAACTAATAGTTACTATTGTTAGAAGGTTGGAAAACGCTCTATGCTGCAACAGAATATCTCAGTGGACGCTTATTGTTTGTTTGATTAACAATATGCTTCATTTGAATGTATTTATCTGACAAGAACAAAATTAAGACGCTGCCAAAGCATCGTAGCTGACGTATCCGTTTTATGCATTGTTTGAATACAGAATTTCGGCGTAATGCCACCCTAGCGCTGTTTCGAAAACAAGAGAATTTGAACTACTTTCCCGCTAATTCTCCTTCCGAGATGGCCGTCTCAGGACCCACTAGAGAGAGAGACACTTCTCCAAAAATCTTCTTTCCTTCTCGGATCACATATTCCGGTTAGCGGCGACTTTTACCACCCCCAACATAATAGACCACTTACTGATAGAAAACCTCCTCCCCCATCAGGCGGCGATTGTTTCAGAAAAATGCCAAAAGGCAGTAATTTTACATTCATCTTCCGCTGGCGCGTCTGGGGGGGGGGGGGGGGGGAGGATGACAGATGGAAAAAGAAACTGCGAGAGAAAAACTGAGAATGGGACCGGAAACAACATTTAAACGAAGACTAATGAAATTCCTTCTCTGAAGGTAGAAGGGAAAATCGTTATTCAAAGGGGGAAGGGTAAAGGAAATTCGCCTTTTGTTTTACGTTTTTTGTTGTACAGCAGATGGAATATATTGAAGCGAAAATTGTTGTTTCAGTAACAGGGTTCCATAGAGACAGATAGACTATACTGACGTGTCGGTAAGATGAAAAAATCGGAGCTAGCCCTTTTGCACTTATCACAACAAAGTCGCATCAGGAACGGCTAACTGTATAAACTGGAGAAAGCCAATACACATCGAAGGAAGGGTTTGTGGTATTTCTACTTCACACTTTTCACAGCTGGTTGTACTTGATTTCTTCTCCGACTTATGAAATAGTGTAATCAAGCTACCGTGAACTTTCTGGGCATTTCGGTTCATCCTCATACGGGTAGAAGCAGGGGAGGGGAAGTCATGTTGTATGAAAACTGAAATGTCACAGCTTTTCCCTACTCTCCGGTTCTCCTTATTACAGGAATATGGTGGAACGAATATACTAAGAAGAAAAAACAGCGACTTTAGACGGATTCTCGCCGTTCCCCCAGGAATCCACTTGAGGAGTCCCTGCGTTTTTGTTTGTCCCGGGGGCTCACTCCCCGTATTCTCGCGAGTCCCCACGGACGGGAATGCTTCGATTATCATCACCATCATGAAAATGGAGGGGAATCAATTTTGCTGGTGTTGGTGCAATGTAGAATTAATTAGCAACGATCAGAATAAACAAAACCAAAAATAAAGTGGATCAAGACTAATTGAGTCAACTGCATACTTTTTTTTTGAACAAAATCCATTTTGGAAGCATTCCCCGTGTTCTCGCTGTTTCTGTACGCGGAGTCCGCGTGGAGTGACTCCCTCTATTCTCGCCGTTCCCTTCGATTCTCCGAGGAGTCCTCGGGGACGGCGAGAATACGCCTTTCTTTTTCCAGAAAAAGGTGTCAACTCTTAATTTTACTAAAAGATCGTCGGCGGTACTACCGTCAGACCCCCAAGTACCTTCAGTACTTTTACCGAAAGCCCATTCCCCTGGACCTAACAAATTTACTAAAATGCAACGATGACAGAAATAGGCATACCTTCAGATATGCATCCTCAGCTTCTTGGAGCAGACCGAGATTGGTATAAGTCCTTCCGACATTGATGTGCGCTCCGATATCGTCCTCTTGAACCCTGTAAAAGATAATGTTTAATAACCATAGCAGCAATAAGAATATTATGGAATACGGTATTATCAGATCAAAGCTGTATTGTGCCGGAAAATGAGTAAGTCAGGACATTTGGTTTCCTTATTCTTCTTCCTAAAGTCAGGATCCCTGTTCTAATGTAGGATCCCTGTTTTGATTTCATTCAACGAACGCGGCTCCTACTCAGATTCTCTCCCATTCCTTAAAGTTTAACCGAAAAGCCAACTTATTTTTGTTTCATTTAACTGAATACACTAAATAATTTGGACTCTGCTAAGGGATTTTTTTTTATTTTCCGCTATCTGCTCTAGTTATGACGTTCAGAATATCTGCGACTGGTCCCCGCAACGTAAATTCTACTATGACGCGGGAAATTTTAATCTGAACACAAACGCGGCTTTTCAGTGGGCAGTGGTGAGCTTGGTGAAAACTGCTTAGTGCCTGTACAAAAAAAAATCATAAATCTCTCTGGTAAGGCATACAATAAAGATAAAAGCGCATACGGAAATTCCACTTTTGAAAATCGATTATTCGTGCATAGCGGAACAACGAAGTAACGCATTTTCAGCGGGTCTTCAAGCCAATTTAAGTGAATAGATTGTCTTATCCCAGCCCTTTTCAGTTAAACTTTAAAAATCTCTCCGGTGCAGTAATACATAGATAAAAAAATCTTAGATAGATATATAGATACGATAGACTGCGGCAATACAGCTTTGATCTAATAACACCGCATCCATAAGGTTACGTGCACAAACAACACAGTCCGATAAGATTTCAAATCCAAAAATACGCACGCGAAATCCGCCTCACTACGGAGAAACCTGATTGCGACGCGTCCAAATGTGTACAAATTTTGAAGCTAACACGGATATTCGCATCCGAATGCGAAAATTAGGCTGTGTATGCACGTACCTTAACGATTACATTCATACGCCACGTCCAGTATACCGTGGAATGAGCGTCGCTTACTGAACATTTTCCCAAAGACCATCAGCATTTTACCGTAAGACCATTCTTAAAATCATCGTTTCTTGTTGAAAAGTATTCCTGTACGGAATAAACTGGAACGGGTGAAAGCAGCAGCCTCTGTTAGTGATGATCTGGTGAGGAATTCATTCCTCCAGTTCGAGTTTAGCACTGAGATCAAATCATATGGTCGTCAAATGAAGTAGCATATGCGTCTTTTAAGGAGAAATTGCATACCCTGAATTGCTAAATATTTCCCAAAACTTAAGCAACCACTCAAAAAGATAATGAAGAAGAGTCAACAGCCAGCTATACTGGGAATAAGCCTCAATGCCTTCAGGTTCAACAGCAGTTCAGAAATGCCGACTGTTCACTTTTCCCACAACTAAATACAAACTCTAACAGATGTCAAAGACAGCCACCGCCATCTGTAGTGGCTACGCTAATAAGGTGCTGGTCTTGGTTCGAGCTCAGCAATGAAATCAAATCATATTATATGATCGTCACAAGAACTATGATTTCTGACGTATAAACCGAACCCGATGTGCCAACGAGTCGACCGACTCGCAACAAAAGCATACAAAATTATATTTCTTGTGTATTCCTTATGTATAAAAAGAACCCGACGTACCGATGACAATACCGAGGCCCGACAAAAGCACGCAGAACTGGATTTCTTTTGTTTTGCCCGACAAATGTTCGCAGGACTTTATTTCTTGCGTATAAAAAGAACTCGATGTGCCGACGAGTCGGCCGACGCTCGACAAAAGCATACAAAATTATACTTCTTCTGACTTTGCCACACTACATACCCTTAATTGCTAAATATTTTTCAAACCTGAAATAACCACTCAAACAGATGATGAAGAAGAGTCAGCAGCCAACTATACTGGGAATAAGCCACAATGCCTTCAGCTTCAATCGGAGTTCAGGAAGGCCGACTGCTCACTTTTCCCACTAATATACATAAAACTCTGAACAGGTGTTGAAGACAACCACCGCCATCTGTAGTGGGTCTTGGGAATACACCCCAAAACCTTCAAATCAGAGCATCTTTAGAGGCGTATTCTCGCCGTTCCCCGAGGACTCCTCGGGAAATCGAAGGCAACGGCGAGAATAGAGGGAGTCACTCCACGCGGACTCCGCCTAGGAAAACAACGAGAACACGGGGAATGCTTCTAAAATGGATTTTGCTCGAAAAAAAATATGCACTTGACGAAATTAATCTGGATCCACTTTATTTTTCATTTTGTTTATTCTGATTCTTTCTAATTCATTTTACATTGCACCAACACCAGCAAAAATTGATTCGCCTCCGAATCTGAAAGGCAGTCCTTTTTGATGATGGTGATGATAATCGGAGCATTCCCCGTCCGCGGGGACTCGTAAGAATACAGGGAGTGAGTCCCCGGGACAAACAAAAACGCGGAGACTCCTCAAGTGGAGTCCTCGGGGAACGACGAGAATACGCCTTAGGATTCCAGGATTACCAGTTTCAGTTTCAAAGCATCTCTGGCATTTCAGACAACTAAACACGTGGAATGTTCATTATAGAATAAATGCAATATCGAGAGATCGGAAACTGAAATCATTAGACTAGTGGATCGAAATCGAAACTGCATTAACAAGAAACAAGACCAACGGTTCCAATGGAATCCCAAAAATGTCATATTGGATACAGAAAATTGGGTCTTGTCTTCGCCAGATCCAGTCTTCGCTAGACTCCTTGAACATTTTTATGGCACTTGCCCTTCGGCCAAGTGCCATATAGCGATCGCAATTTCTATCCGTCCGTCGGTCGGTCGGTCCGGGATTTGCTAGTTCAGTCACTTCCAGATATGCTAGGACGATGAAACCTGGCAGGCATATCAGGGACCCAAAAAGATTAAGCTGGAAACAGTCACTTCCCCGATCCGATCATCGTGTGGGGGTGGTGGTGGAGGAGGGGGTCACCCCTTTGAACGGGTGATCGGATCTTAGTGAAACTTGATATTTGCAAAGACGTCGTGTCTCAGACGACTCACTTAAAATCCGGACCGGTTCCGATGACTCTGGGGGGAGTTGGAGGGGGAAGCCGGAAAAGTTGGGAATTGCTTAGAGTGGAGGGATCGGGATGAAACTTGGCGGGAAGAGCAAGCACAAGTCTTAGATACATCACTGACATAACCGGACCGGATTCGGGCACTGTGGGGAGAGTTGGGGAAGGGGTCCAAGATTCTGACGATCCCGCGAATTCAGCACTTCCTGATGTACTAGGTGATGAAACTCGGTTGGCATATCATGGACTCGAAAAAACTGACTTAAGAATAGTCGTTTGTATGATCTGACCATCGTGAGGAGAGTGGAGGGAAGGGGAATCCGGAATGTAGTGGCATTCGAAACTTTAGAACGGGCGACCGGATTTAAATGAAACTTGGCAAGTGGAAAGAGGTGTGATCGTCTCAGGTGTTCCATGTCAAGTCCTGACCGGATCCGATACTTGTGGGGGCAGTTGGAGGGGGTCACCGGAATTTTCGTGAAACGCTTAGCGTCGAAGGATCGGGACGGAATTTGGTGGTAAGAACAAGCATAAGTCCTAAAAACGTTCTTAATAGAACAAGATCATATCGGGGCTCTTTGGGGGGGGGGGGGGTCGGAGGGGATTTCCCGGAATTCCGGTGATCGCAAGTTAGGATACTTCCAGATGAGCTAAGGACGATGAAACTTGGCAGCCATATTAGTGACACAACCTGACACAATGCCCTAGGACAACTATTGTTCCAGGATCCGACCATTTTGGGGAGAGTTAAGGGGGGGGGGGGTCCGGAAATTAATGACTTCCGTAGGTTGCGACGGGTGGTCCGATTCAAGCAAAACTTTATGGGTGATAGAACTAATGACCTAGCCATGCAAAACATGTGTCCGAACGACATGCGGGCAATGGTTGGGGGAGATGGAGGGGGGGGGGGGGGGGGGTATGGAAACTTTGTGACATGCACAAAAGCAAACGAATGGACCGAATTGGATGCAAGTTGAGCAGTACCGTTTCTATGCGGCCTAGTTTGTTATTTGGCGTCCGGACCCGATCCGGTCACGGTAGGAGGAGGATGAAGCGGAAAGCTGAAATTTTAAGATATGCTCCGGTTCGAGTCAAACTTAAAAGACGAGAAGAGACGATGTAAGAGATGCGAAGTTTATGTGTTCTAGTCGTATTCGGCTACAGTGGGGGAGTTGGAGGGGGAGTCCCGGAAATATTTTGGCACGCATAGGGATCAAACGATTGGATTGGTTTGAGAAACTTGGACAGTATGCCGTCCAAACTTGGACAGTATACCATATGCCCTAGACGACATATTTTTGGGTCTGGACCGGATCTGAGCACGGTACCCGAGTTTCCCGATAAGAGCTCAGACTCGAGTAAAACTTGATAGGCGGTTCAAAAGAAGCTTTATATGATCTGTTTATGTGTCTGAACCAGATTCGGCCACAGTAGGGGGGGGGGGTTGAGAGGGTACTGGAAATAGTGTGGCACTCCTAGGCACCCCCAGATAGAGAATACTAAGAAATGCACCTCAGGCGAAGTTTTGTAGAAATGCTGATGAGCATCACAGATCTTCACATCATCACTGATCAAATCACAGTCTTTCGGCCAAAAAAGTAGTGGACATCCATAATAAAGTAGGCATTGTTCTGAATTCACAGCAAATAAGTAGTTTTCACGTTAAAAGACATACTTAAAGCACAACTCTTACTAGAAATGATCTTTTCCCCATGAAACGGATCAGAAAAATGTTTCCCGAAAATACCATTACCTTCCATCTGAAATTAGCGATTTTTTGTTAGAGCTTGTCGACACTATCCAGCCCTCCTGCTCTACGACGCGGCCGCTGGACGCAAAACGTTTGAAAACTGAACGCACCGTGGTTAAAAAGTTGGAAAAGTAAGCAATTAAAAGAAGTCAAAAACAGAAGATTCTCATATCCTTATGTGTGAGAGAGTCGTCAGTGGACATGAAAACTTTGCGTTGTGTGACGAGCAAAACTCGGCACATCCGAAAAAGCGCTAAAAGTTCGTAGGCACAAAACGAAACAATGGAGAAAGGTGGGGATTTTAGAAACTTACGATTGTACAAGGGTGCAGAATAAGCAAGAGGGGTCCTTTGATACTAGAGTACTGCGATCCTAATTGCGTTGCATCCCGTCAATTACCACTTGATGGCCACACCGAGAATCGACCAAGAAAAGAAATACAGAGCCGAGTTTGCCGATAATTCTTTTTTCGATCACCGATGTGCAGCCAGAGCAAACAAAAGGGCAGTATGTGGGTACGAAAAGACAAAGACTTACAAACAAAACAAGGAAAACAGGTTTGCCGAATTTTGACGACAAAGAAGGGAATGGAACGAAACAGTGTTTGATCGATATGCCGACAAGAGTACCGACGCCTGACAAAAGCAATCAAAATTCGATTTCTACTGTGTTTTTCGCGACAAGACTATAAAGAACTTTAATTTCTTATGTGTAAGCTTTCGAGGTGCGCCCGATAAACCTTTACCGAATTTGATTTCGTACGTGCAAAAGAACCCGACGCACCGACGAGAATCCGACGCCCGACTGAACCATACATCATTTGATTTCTTCTGTATTTGCCGTCCAGACTACAGAAGTTAATTTCTTACAGTAAAAATAACCCGATGTGCCAACGAGACTTAAAACTTCCCGGGTGTGCCTGACAAATGTTTGCAGGATTTTATACGTTACGTATAAAAAGAACCCGACGACGAGTCGACCGACGCCCGATAAAAGCATACAAATTTGTTATGTACAAAAAGAACCGATGTGTCGACGAGAATACCGAGGCCCGATAAAAGCATAGAGAATTCAATTTCTTCTGTGTTTTGCCCGATAAATGTTTGCAGAATTTTATTTCTTGTATGACCCGATGTGCGACGAGTCGACCGACACCCGATAAAGGCAAACACAATTTTATTTCTTCTGTGTTTGCCGTCGCTCGGAGCCGACAAACAAGTGAACTTTCGCCGGGCTTCGCCCGCCAAAAGTACTTTCTCAAGACCTTTGGGGGGGGAGTCCTCCCCTCGCCCCCTCCATCATGACGTACCTGGTCATATGTATCCCTCCACTTACGTTTCGGGATCCCAAAAAAAGGAATATATGCGGCTTCATGTAGCTACTAGGATTAGAAGGAGGGGTTGGAAGGCAACGCTCTCGTTGGGAAGTATATCAATTCTCGATCATCGCAATGTCCCTGCAAGCTTGGGGAAAAATAGTGGATATTTTGAGATCAAAGAGTTATAACATGGAGCTCAGACGGAAAAATCCCAAGAAGCAAAGGAACTTTCGCACAAAAAATGGACGTGCCTGATGGGAGCATACTTCTGATTGTCCCTTGCTGATGAAAAAACAACTAAAGAAGAGCGTTCTTTTGTCGAGAAAGATAGCAGATATTTACGTACTTCACCGATTTTAGGTTCCGAACAAAAGCACTCGACATCAACCAACACCGAATCCATTCCCCAAGGTATCACTCTCCGCTTTTGTCAAGAAATCGTGCTCATTCCAATGCGTTTCAAAGATTCTCCCCACAGATCTCACAATGAAGTTGCCCACTCGTCATAATATCCCCCACTTGGTAAACCAGTGGAAGCAGTTGAACTTCTCTGGGACAATCGTGTCTTATCTCAAATCCTTGGTTTCTCAATTATTTTGCTTTCACAGCCAATCTTCTTAGCTACAGAACTGTGCAATTAAAAAAGCTGAAGTGAAGTACTATTCATTTCATAATGAATTCCCGGTCCGCGTGTAATGTTTCTTCAGCACGAACTTTCGCGTGGCGCACCTACTTGAACAATAGGGTGGTTACGGAGCTAGATGTCACGGAAGTGGCTATTGTCGTGCTTGGAGAGTGGTAGTTTAGCAGAATCAGGCGTGTAACCTTCAAAACATGTGAGGGGAGACTACCGAATATCTCCCTTGCATTGGAGAAACTAGGAGGTAGTAGTTTAAGATGAGAAAATTGTAAATAGTTGTTTGATTATTATTTTTTTTGTATTCTAAGACGAAATTTTAAGACGACCCCAGAGCAGATGTGTATTTTTATGACGAAAACGGATGAGTTAATGTGTCAATGGAAGTTTATGTGTTATAGATTGACGAGTGAAAGTGAGATTCGAAATTACCCAAAGAAGAGACGAAGATACAGTGAGGAACGCTTATCCAGATTCAGACGTCTTGAGAAAAACCCATTCCCTTTTAAAGTATTGACAAAGCCTATAGGCGAAAGTTCATTGCACTGAACCAACATATTGGTTTACAAGTATTGAAGGACATTTAAAAGTATACATAAACCCAGTGGCACGAGCGTGTTTGGGCTGAAGCCCACGTGACGTCAACCTTCAAACAACAAGAACAACAACTAGATGGTTCAAGATATATGACCTGTTTTCGTCTTCTGTTGCACTGCCGGAACTTTTGTAACGTTTATGCTGTGTCCCTTAATGGGCTTTCCTTTCGCAAAACATAACACTTAAAAGAGTCATAAAATAAAGACATTTAAAACAAGGATCTGCGTCCATTTGACAAATGTAGTCAAATTTCTGGCAGTGTGGTTCACTTTCTTTTAGTTCGCTTCGCGTGACTGTCTGTGGTGATGTATATAATCTAAATAGATGGCCTAGCCCTAATTGTGTTGATAACCGCTATATCAGACAAACTGAAACTGGGTATTGCAGGAGTGGGCTAAGCAGTAAGCTAAGGACACCTGCGTGAAGCAATGCGTTTTCAATTTTCCAGATTTTCCTCTTCGGAAATAAGAGTGAGATTCTGGATGAGGAGAAAGAACATGTGGTTAGAGGGTCGAGTTCGTAGGATTAAGAGCATAAAGACAATCAGATAGGCTACCGGATTAACCATCTACCCCCAAAGGTTGAAGATTCAAGGCCTAATCGAAGGCCTAATATGCTTTTTCTGCTAGTCTTTCGAAAGAAAACTCTTTCAAAATTTTGGAGCAAAGATAATATGTTGTCCCCAGATGTCCCATTTATTCCCCCCCCCCCTTCCGTCTTCTGTGCGTCGGTCCGAGAGGAATACTGGCGAAAGTTTTCTCCATATCCTGCTAATTCTTCTGCCCAATTTTACGTAGTTTCGTCCCATCATTTATTCCTGGTCATATCTTGTAAGTGTATTAGTTAATATGTTTCGGGTCTGTGTATTTCGTAAATATTGTATTCCACTTCTAGCTGTAAGCTATTTGGATAATAATCTTGATTGATTTTTGATTAAAAAAAGCTACTGTGCAAAAAAAATGTAGCCCTACCACCAAGGAGGTCCCTGATTGGCTGCTGGATACCAGTTGGCTCCTCCTAAGGGGAGGAGTC
Source organism: Branchinecta sandiegonensis (assembly GCA_030848855.1). Taxonomy (NCBI): domain Eukaryota; kingdom Metazoa; phylum Arthropoda; class Branchiopoda; order Anostraca; family Branchinectidae; genus Branchinecta; species Branchinecta sandiegonensis. Next base: position 21,327,343 of record JAUPMV010000006.1, on the reverse strand, counting down.
AAGCGACGACAAGTGACATGTTTTACTAAGACCCCGCCCCGTAGGAGGAGCCACACCACGAGAAAGTGATGCTAGCTGATCTTATGCTCATGCAACGTTGTGAGAAAACGTTCTGACACGCACGTTAAACATGTTACTTTTCAGTGGCGGCTGCGGTGTGCCTGGGTAAACAGTTTTGCTTGTTGGAACGGGACGCCAATGCATCATTCTATCACGTTTTCGCTGAGACGCCAACAACAGGCTTCTACTCAGGGTACCGATCTCATGTGTTCTTGTTTCGCATATAAAATATATTAGTCACAAATTTATATCATTTAGTGTTACTGCAGAGGATGGAGTGGGGCTCGGGGCACCTTACATCACACCGCCTTTTCCCTCTTTTGATCGTATTTTTGTTTGGCATATTAAAATGGTTATTTTATATAAGAAAAAACTTTTTTTACTCCACTTATTTTCCCTTCTGGATTTGTGGGTTACACACAAATTATCATCACTGTTTTATCTACAAATGCACTTCACACACTACTTGGACAGAAAAATATCTATTTTTTACATTTGACGTTCGTTATATAGCCTACCGTGTTTCGTTGTCTTTTTTAATTACGAACAATCTGAGGTTTTTTTTTTTTTCATTCCTTATTTTTACAATCATGACATTATATCAATTTTGTATCATGTGTGATCCTTAAGCTACGATTTTATTTATTATTTGTAACAAACAAATCAGCATTAGTGAAGCGTCGTTTTCTTATGCCAGTGGTATGTCTGAAGCTTTTAAGCAACATGAGGTTTATTTTCATATTTGTCAATAAAATTGTACTTTACCTTACCTTACCTTGATGGATGATAAGAAACATATTCCTTCAGCCCAAGCTGACTGTAGGATGATTAATTGTGGCCAAGTATTATTCTCTTCTGCAGTCGCTCAATTTCTGCATCCTGAGCTATACGTCAGCTGAATCAGCCGCTCGGCCAACTTGAGCGGCTTTGAGCCTGAAGAGGACCCTTGCCGAGATGGGCCGAAATATAGCTCTGACAAAATTCAGCTGACGTATCCGTTTTGCACTATCAAATACGATAAGAACCATTGTAGGCTGCCAAAAGTAGTCATAACTAGTGCCATGAACTAGTCACACTTTACAAAACTATGTCAGGCCCATTCCAGAGTACGGCTGCCAAATTTGGCATCCGGCGTTAAGTATAGCTCAGGATGCAGAAATCAAGCGACTGCAGAAGAGAATAATACTTGGCCACAATTAATCATCCTACAACGAAAGCCTTCAAATCCTCGGCATCGATACTGTCTGAAAGAAGACACCACTACCTTCTCATGCGTTTGGGCCACCAAATTTGAATTCTGGACAGCACATACCATCCATCCGAACTTCTTTGAACCCTCTCAAGGCCCTAACACGCGAAGCAAGAATGACCCCAAGCTTCTTTCCCTGCCAACAAAATTTTCAGAAAGATACCTAAAGTCATTCGTCTCATACTTCATTGAACATTTTATATTTTCTGTTTGTCAGTTTGTGCTTTATCCGTATTATTCGTGAGTGTTATTTTTCTACTTTCTATCCGTGTTAGCCTAGTGCTATTATGGTATAAACAAAATTGATTGATTGATAGGCTATCCCGTTGTATCAGGCTGAGAGATTTGGCCAGATGGGTCTAGCCGAAAATAAAATATAGGTGCCAATGGTTCCAGAGCTCGTTTCCATAAATCTGTCACAAAATTACCAGTGTTTTTCAAAAAAATTCAAGCTATTAAAGCAGATAACTTACGGGCAAGGAAACATGCTGAATACATATTTGAAATTTAGCTCCTCGCTGGGGAAGTAGTCCGCCAGGAATTGGCAAATACAGGAGTTTTGTGAGAAGCAAAGTTTTGCCACATGTCGGTTGGAGGATATATATATATATATATCGTTTGTTCACCAGAATAGCAAAGATAGCTAGCAAAGGTAAGTCAACATAGCACTTTCAACGGGATATAAAATGGCCAATGGCAAATGACAAATAATACAAGACAAACACGCCTAAGAACTATTAAACGAACGAACAAAGTACGGCACAAACGAGTTCATACACAAACATATCTTTCAGTTGCATCCGCTGGATAACTTGTTAATTTAGTTTTGTTTGAGTGGGTTTGAGTACGCGTGTTGGGCCTGTTTTTATTTTGTTCTACATACTCAGGCAACATTGATCTGTGAAGTTCAGAATTTAGACATATGTGGCCAAAACTTATTGTTAAATGGTGCCTACGTTGCTCAAGGGAAGGGAGACCGAGACTTGAAAGGCTCTCTTCATAACTAACGTACACTGGGCCCAGGATAATCTTAATTGCTCTTTACTGGATTAGCTCCAGTCTACTGGATTGCTCCTTAGTCAAACCGGGATACCATACCTGGCAGCAATATTCAAGACAAGGTCTGACATAACAAACAATAAAAGGATCGCTTAGTTGGATTATCTAGATGGGGTGGCGAAAAGAAGGTAAATGCGCAAATCTGGTTCAAGACTAAGGGAGGGCTTCGGCTTACCTGACAGCTTCCACAAAATACTCCAAGGCCTCGTTATACCTCTTCTGGCTCTCCAAGGCATGACCGACATTGTTGAATAGTTTGGCATTCCTCTGATTGACTCTGAGCCCTGACGCAAACACACTCTCTTCCGTCCTCCAATCCCAATTCCTAATATGTGTTTTCGCGGCAAATACCAGTAAAGTGAAGACAAACGCAGATCGAACCAAAAATTTATATTTCCTGCAAGAAAACAAAAATTACAAGAAAGTTCACATTACCTCCCAAGGAATAACACTTGGCTGAATATTGTGCTTGAGGCAAACTTCTCCGGAGGAATAAACAAGCATGTTTTAATTAGAAAGCGGAGGGAGATAGAGACAAAAAGTTACAATTGAAACTTTCAGAAGTCGTTGCCTGGGCTTTCCTCCTCTTGGAAAATTGTTGAACTTTAATAAAAGAATGGCGTCTAAAGTACGGGAAATTACTACAGCTTATGAGCTTAACTGACCTTAAAGGACACCTGAATGAAGAGTACCAAGTATCATCCCTATCTGTATGACTTCCGTTAATATTGCCTGCAGAAAACCCAATCCAAATACGAAATAGTGTTTCCAAGCTATGATTTTTGCTCCATTTTGCATCTGTCCTTATTTCAGTACCGAACAATTTTAGAAATGAACAAATGTCTCCAATCAACCCTTCTTCTGGAATATTTTTTAACCAGTTAAGCCCAAACGTATATCTAGAAGAAATTCCAATACGATCCGGCCAGCGCTGTACAAGATTTGAATGAATTGCGCTTTTTGTCTTGGAGTCTGCATGTGCAAACCTCCAGAAACGAACATCCCTATTTTGAAAACGCCACGCTCAGGAGAAGAACACTCTCCGTGGCCATGTCTGTAAATGCATTTTCCATGGTGTCCTTTAAAGCACAACTCTTACTAGAAATGATTTTTTCCCTATGAAATGAACCAGAAAAAACATTTTTGAAAATATCATTACTTTCCACTCAAAACTAGCGATTCTCTTGTTAGCGCTTGTCGACTATATCCAGCTTTCGTGATCTCCGACGCGGCGGCTGGGCGCAAAACATTTGAAAACTGAACATGCCTTGGTTAAAAAGTGGGAAAACTAAGCAAATAAAAGAAGTAGTAAACAGAAGACTATCACATCCTCATGTCCGAAAGAGTTGTCAGTGGACGCTGAAGATTCCGGCAAACTTTTCGTTGGATGACGGGAAAACTCGGCAAGGCTGAAAAAACGCTAAAAATTCGTAGTTACGAGACGAAACGATGGAGAAAGGTGGGGATTTTAGAAGCTTATAATTCCATATGGAAGCTAAGTATATTACAAAAGGCAGAATAAGCAAGAGGGGTTCTTTAAAGTTTAACTGAAAAGGGCTGAGAAATGACTATCTAGTTACCCATCACTTATTCACCTAAAAGGGCCTGAAGACCCGATGAAAGTGCGTTACTTCGTTGCTCCGCGATTCACGAATAATCGATCTAGTGGAATTTCCCTGTCGGATCACCTAGTTCACCGCTCGCCACTGAAAACCCGCATCTATGTTGAAATTGAGATTGCATCATAGTAGAATTTTGCGTTGTGAGGACGGCTGCAGACATTCTGAACGTCATACTGAAGCAAAAAGTGAAAAAAAAATCCCTTTACATAATCCAAACAATGCAGCGTATTCAATTAAATGATACAAAAATAAGTTGGCTTTTCAGTTAAACTTTAAAGTTTAACCGAAAAGGCCTGAGATAAGACAATCTGGTTACCGATCACTTATTCACCCAAAAAGGTTTGAGGACCCGATGAAAATGCGTTACTTCGTTGCTCCGCTATTCACGAATAATCGATAGTGGAATAGCCCTGTCGGATTTGTGGTACCTCTATGCGCTTGTACCTGTGTTGTCTGCTTGACGAACGCGATTTAGGAAAAATAAGTGTTCGCGCAGTGATCAGCTAGCTCACCACCGGCCACATAAAAGCCACGTTTGTATTGGATTCAAATTATCCACATCGTAGCAGAATTTTGCGTAGATATTCTGAACGCCATACTAGAGCATGTAGTGAAAAAAAAAATCTCTTAACACAATACAAATAATGCAGGGTATTCAGTTACAAGATACAAGAATAATTTTGGCTTTTCAGTTAAGGCTACAAGTATACCACTATCATAATACAAAAGCAATCCCTTTTAAAGGACACATGAATGAAGAGTACCAAGTATCACCCCTATCTGTATGACTTCCGTTAACATTGCCTGCAGAAAACCCAATCCAAATATGATTTTTGCTCTATTTTGAATCTGTCCTTATTTCAGTACCGAACAACTTTAGAAATGAACAAATGTCTCCAATCAACCCTTCTTTTGGAATATTTTTTAACCAGTTAAGCCCAAACATATATCTAGAAGAAATTCCAATACGATCCGGCCATCGCTTTACAAGATTTGAATGAATTGCGCTTTTTGTCTTGGAGTCTGCATGTGCAAACCTCCAGAAACGAACATCCCTATTTTGAAAACGTCACGCTCAGGAGAAGAATGCTCTCCGTGGCCATGTCTGTAAATGCATTCTCCATGGTGTGTTCAAGTATGGTTTCATTATTCAGGTGCCCTTTAAAGTCTACACAATTGATCAAGGCAGATAAGCAGAAAGACAATATTTATGAAAATTTAATCGCAGAAGTTCAGATAAGTTTAAAGTTGACTTTTTTTTTTTACTATCTGTTGGTTTTATAACTCGTCTAGCCTCGGCCCATACAACATGAAAAGAATGTACCAAAGCTCGACCAGAACGTACTGGTAGAACAGAGAAGGTAAGAAAAATACTAATTTACGCCTTTCCTATCTTACGCTCTTCTTTCTATTAACAACCATACTGTGCACCTATATTAACAAGACCAAAGGTTTCGATGGGATCCCAAAAATGTAATATTTATTGGACTTCTTCATCCAGACAATCGAATTTTGTACATCTCTTGAGTCTTCGCCAGACCCCTTTAAGATTTTGCTATTTATCCTATAATCCAAGCTTGAATATGTGAAAAAATGTTACTGTTTCGGAGTTTTTGGCAACTTACGGCTAAACAACTAATCAGATGAGAAAAACAAGTTCAGATATGGATTCAGCAAGGATTTTTACTCCAGTATCTCATCTCTAATCGACTTGAGAAAGGTCCTTTACTTTGACTAAATTCTTCGTACTTTAGCAGCATTCTCGGCGAACTGCATCCACAGCAAAATAGCTACACTGTAAAAAGTTTCTCCGGATAAGGATGCAGTATTTGCTACTGGGATTGATCTTATCTCTATTGGGATAAGATTAATCCGAATTAGGGATAATCTTTTCTCAATAAAGATAAGATTAATCTCAGTAGCAAATACTGCAAGATTTTGTTTTACAGTGTAGTGACACTGAGAGGAGAACCTTTCAATGCAAATTTCCAGGTTTTGGCAAATTTTGCCAGCTTATCTGTCAAGGAAATAAAGTTCAAAATTCGATTCAGCATGTCTCCTGACCCCAATACCCAATCTCTAATTTGCCCATAAATCGACTATCTCATTAGCTTTTAAAATATATTTATTTTCGCCCAGAAACCCCTCCCCCACTCCTAAATATACAGCCTTGACGCCAATCTACGAACTTGACCTGTCGCTTGACCCAAAGAATCCTCGCACCAAGTTTCATCAAAATATCTCATTCCCTTCGAGGGTTATCGTGCTGACAGACGGACGGACAACTTCTACGAAGTCATAGGTATCCCTCCACCCCATACTTTTTATCCCTTTTTGGGATCCCAAAAAGCTAATCAGGTTCCTGGCTCCACCTCTAAAACGCTCGAGGTTACACATTACTGTCTTGGGAGTAAGATTGACAAGTAAAGGTCCACAGGGGAAAACGACACCTCATTTTTACCGAAATGAGATACCATTCCTAATTTCTTCTATAGAAAAGTGTTTGTGCCTTTCGTAATGGGTGGGTGCACAGCACTGATGCGCCCAATTATAACGGAGAAAAAGAAGTCTACGAACTACGATCTGTAGTAAGGGTAACTCGCAAACAAACGAAAATTTCGCTTTTTTAAACGTGACCCAATCGCCACATTTTCGAAGTACTTCAACCCTAGTTCAACGTAAAAGCCAAGTCTAGAACGTGTTCATTCAATACAGAGAGGACGAAGAGAGTCGTGAACGATGTTTTGTGAGTATTTAGCTTCGTGAACACGTAGTCCGAAAAAATTTTGCATGCGAAAATATGCTTGCGAAATTCGCGTCACTATGGGGATGCAATTCTTCAATATATTCGGAGCGAGGGAGGAAATTCGCATCCAACGGAGAAAACTGGGCTGTGTGTGAACGTACCCCTAGCGCCACAGGAAAACGACGTGGTGAACTCTCTTTCGGTTCTCAGAGAAACGTCGGACGAGGGATTGATCACGTTGTTCATTCTAGCAGCTTTATCCGAATAAGCTTCGCGCGTGTGCGAGTACACGTATTTTGTTATGTATATTTCTGTTAAGTATTTTCGACTGCCCTCCGTTTGCTGGCAAAAATTCAAATCCGTTTCAAAGCCGTAGCTTCAGCAAGCCTAAATACAAAAGCAAACTTTTAAAAAAGCCTAGCCTCTGATGGTTCGGGCAACGGAGACTCCGAAGAAAAGACTAAAAACTGCCCAACAGCTTGCGTTTTATTCGCTAGCGGGCTGCACCCCGACAAAGAGAAACTGAATATTACAACAAAAGAAAATACTGCTGACAACCGACAAAAAAATAAGTAACGGGACAGCGATATTCCCCACTATGTCCGCACCGTTTACCAAGAACTGGAATCGCAAAGAATATGAACAGGACTCCGAATTTGGACAATAAGCAAAAAAGAAATTACTTCACAGAAGAGGCTCCGGCACAGCGCGCAAAAAGTCGACGAGATACGAGAGCAGGCGGTAGCTGACTTAATCAGGACCTAGACGCAGGCCAAGAAAGAAGTAGAAAAAGGGTCATGCATGCATTATTTTTAGAGAAGGGAAAACGTAACTAGGTCAAAGCGAACATGTGGAATAGCAGAACCAGTTGAGACTAACAAAAAACAATTCAGTTAGCGCCGTTAGTGAAAAGTCAAAAATGTTCTTGCACTCCAAAGAAAAAAGCCTTTGATGGCAAGTAGATGAAGGCTAATTTGAGAAAGAAAAAGTAAACTCTGCTTAATGTCTAGGCGAGGTTATATATTTACATCAAGGTATAAGGTAGCTGGATAAGTCAATAACGAGTTTACCTCGTCGACATTCACGGGCGAAACACAGCTGGTACATTCCAACCGAAAGAAAATCGAGAAATGATTTATTTAGTGCAGAGTAAGGCATTTAATAGGTGGGTATCGTGGTTGTTACAGTTTAGGTTAAACACGTAGGGATTAAACCGGACTGGACGTCAGGGTGGGATTGGGCGTCAAGCTAGGTGCTGTAGCCTACTTTTCGGTTTGCAAGACACCAATTAACTGCTATGGGTGCCATCTACGCAGACGGCCTGGATGCTAAAGCAATGACTCAGACTTATGAAAATAGCCTCCATCCCCCAGCTGAATGTAGTCACTGCTACTATAGTTATTTGTGATTCCGGGATTAAACCGCACTTTAAATAAAATAGCTGTCGTCAACGCTTAAATTGGGACTCAAAATACACTGTTTCTGATTAAAACCCGCTTTTCATTCCACGAAAGTGCCACTAACTCTGAAACAAACGCACATATATTCACTTCCTTTAGGCTGCTTCTCGTAAGTTGCTAACCTTTTACTCGCCTCCTGGATGCGGTTCAGCAACGCCGGGATTCACATTTTCCCTCAATGAGCACAACGAATCATCACTGAAAATTAGCAATCTGTGATGTTTCATCCCTGAAATCTCGGCTGGTCCTGCTGGTGACCCACTGCCACAAGAGAGGATGGGTTTATGTCAAGCAAAAGCTGAACTGGTATGACCAGGCGATACAGAATGTAACCATCATCAGCGCAACCTATGCGAACAGCTTTGACAGCAACCCACGACTTCAAAAGACCGGAAACCAAGCCAGTTGCTACACCAAAGAGGAAGGCAGCTGGCGGATTCAGGGACGAATTTCAATCCACGCCGGCTGAAAATTCTCAACAGCTTGCCGACATCGCCTTGGGAATGCCGCGCGACCATTTAATAGACAATTAATTCCTCAGTCGCGACGCTGCGATGAAAACTGACAAAGAGAAATCCGTCCTTGTTTAGCGATTCCGAGCGAGATCTCCGACGCCACCGTTGTCCACATTCACTGTCGTCAGTCGACCGTCAAAACCAACACGGAAAAGGTCTTTGCCCGTCCATCTTCACTACGTTTAACATTTCCTCTGTCAGGTTCGGAACCAAAGACGGAAGATAAAGGAAAAGATCCCGAGAAAATGGGATCAGAGATAAACGCACGTCTGATCCTCGGGGAGAATCTGCTGAACCGTAGTAGAAAGTGAGGGAAAATGGATATTGCGCGGGGCAAATCCTTTTTGTCTGTTTGCGCGGCTCGAGGGGAAACCGGAGCAACAGGGACTGCCTAATCCGTCGCTAAAAAGGACAAGAGGCGGATAATTGACAATCCTCTCTCAAGGGCAGGCAAGCTGCGATAGGAACTACTGCAAAGAAGAGCGTGGCTGAAAACTGGATTAGCAGAGAATAAGAAAAGCTAGTGAGCTGCAGAAGATCTGCACACGAGCTTTCTAGCAAAAAAAAGGCAAGCCAAACCAATCATGTCTTTTCTATGCTCCGGGGATTAAAAAAAAACAGCGTGGGAAAGAGAAGGACGAAAGATGATCAGTGCTGAAGCAGAACTTATTCCAGTTCATAGAAACGACAAGCCAAATATGGGTCTTCTGGAAATGACAGGAATTCGCGAGCTTTTCGAAAAGGACGGAGATGGGGAAAGCCAGCAGGAGTATTGGTGGTCTGAGGTAGGAAACATCGTCCGCCTCAGTCAGAAAATTTACCTTCAAGCCGTGAAAACTCGTGCGGGTCAGCTTCTGTAAATCTGCCCCTTCGTCATAGCAATGAATGTGGGAATAGTCGAAAACGTATGACGAATCGCAGTGACCAGTGGCAATACCGTTAGTAGCTAAAACCAGATATCCGAAAGGTAAAGGACCCTAAATTCTAGAAATTTTTACAGCGCCAATCGCCATCTATTAGTCCCGAGACGATGGAGGGCTGAGCCACGTGGGGTGTGGGGTAGGAATATTGCGACACTGCCGTATTAAGCAGAAAAATAAGACTCACCGATTTTCCTCCAGCTTGCTAAAACCATACGCCACGAGCATGCAGAAACCCATCGACGGGGTGTACAAAATCCGCTCAGCTATCACGAAACCAACCGGAAAGAAGAAGTTGGAAGCCGGAAGGAACGGCAAAGCTAGCCAAGCTAGACCCTGAAAAAAGAGAAATCTTTTAAGTACAATGCCCATTGCAGTACCACTGCAATGGGCAGTAATTCTGCTAATTTTTTTTATTAACTCCTTTGCAATGGGGCCGATCTAGCGAGCTAGTATCCCTGCCGGCCCCCAGTGATCAAAATATATTAGTTGCGTTTTTGATCCGAATTCTCCTCGCGATTCTCCTCCGAATTCTCCTATTTTGCGTTTTCGGACTATTCAGACGAAGTGAATTCTCCTTTTCTTGCGTTTTTGTCAGAATCGAGAACGGGGAAAGCCTCGCGATTCTGCAGAATCGAGAATTTGCTCCGATGGTGAATTGTCGATTCTCCTCTCTCCGTTCTCCTCCCTGATTGGTCAACAGAGTTCGGGTGTTCAATGCATATACACTTATAAAGGGTTGCGGACGAGATGCAAAATTAGTGTTTTTGTCAAAAGCGAGAATGGAGAAGTCAGAGGAGCAAAAACGGTAATTTGTATGAGAATCGAGAATTCAGAAGCGAGAATTCGGAACGGAGAATTCGGATCAAAAACGCAACTATTGTCACGAAGTATTTTTGAAATTAAAGAACCTGAACCTGAAAATCAGTATTTTTGATTTCCGGTAGATTGCGCTTCAAAAATGCTCCCTTTTCCTGTTATCACTAGCCATATCTCCTCGGCGTCTCCGCGAAGACTTTTCCGGGATTGCGCTTGACCGGGGCGGAATGTTAAAAAACAACTGGTAAAACGTGCGGAAGATAATCGTTCACGAAAAGTGAGAAATAACCAGCATTAAAAGCACCATGGCTCCAAAATCAAGCCGGCGATGCAGTTTGACAGATTCCTCAAGTCTTTCCGATGCAATTACAGCCTTCATAGTTAAATATTCTTTGAGCCCAAGCTGACTTTGAAACATGTATTCAAACAAAGTTTACAACGGATACGTCAGCGACGATTCTTCATCAGCGATATTTCGACCCTTCTTGGCAAGGGTCCTCGTCAGGCTGCCAATCCTCTAGGTCAACGTCGGGGAAGGAAACAAACCTGTACTCGCCCCAATCGTGCAGCAAAAACAGCGTCCGTAACAATAATTAAATCTCAGGGTTTTTTCACTACAGTGGTATTTGAAGGTAATTCACTTTAATAAGATATTAATAGTCGGTAGAAACTTCAGTTATTTATTCCAGGTTTGTTTCCTTCCCCGACCTTGACCTAGAGGATTGACAGCCTGACGAGGACCCTGGCCAAGCAGGGTTGCCACATGTCGCACGATAGTGTGAATTGTCACTCTATTTTGTTTTTTGTCACTCCTGTCCTACGTAGGACATAATTAAAGATTAAAGGTTTGTTTCCTTCCCCGACGCTGACCTAGAGGATTGACAGCCTGACGAGGACCTTGCCAAGAAGGGTCGAAATATCGCTGATGAAGAATCGTAGCTGACGTGTCCGTTGTAAACATTGTTTGAATAAAACCCTTCATAGTTCCCAGAAAATACTGCTGAATTACTTTTCCAAATTTACTTAAATGTATGAAAATAGTAGATAAACTTTTATAAACATCGTTGCTTATATCAACATCAACAAAACAGTCAATTTATAATGCTGTTAAGCAAGTTTATCTAAGATTAAGAAAACGTCTTACGAACCGAAATAGAAATAATCACACTAATGCTTGTACCAAACTACTAAACAGAGGATGGCAAGCCGTGATACATTTTGTGTTGGGATCTCGCAGGACGGAGATTGTCCAAAAGTCTGCTCAACTCAGACGTAAGCATGCGTTCTAGGTCGTGATAAAGCGAGACTGGGATAGGCTAATCTGACCACTGAGCTTCAAACCAGTTTATAATACAAACAAAAAGTCCCCGACAATACCAGCTTTCAAGCAGGTACAGGACAGAGCTTGGGTACCCTAGAACTTACCACTCGTTCTGGTCGATTTCTAACATTTTGGTAGGGGGAGGGAGGATTTGGGAGTGGAGGGGATGAGATACCATGGTTGAGCCAAAGTCAGTGCTTAGCTCTTTTCTGCGCTCTTGCAGTGTTTTGAGGTTAAACTGTTTTAATAGGTAGGAGTATGGAAGCTTCTGTCCACTATAAATAATAAGAAGAGCCCACTTCTGTATTCTTTTCAACTTATCTCTTTGTTCTTGCAATAATGACACAAATTTTGATATTATACAGCTTCCTTCAACTTCCATGTTATTTCCTTCCTCTGCAACCACCTCCATAAAAAAAAATACACACGCTCTTCTTTCTGTTTTTATGTTCGAGACGATCACTCAACAACGAAATATCGTTTGGCTCCCCCTCCAATCTATCATCTTTCAAAATTAATTTTCTTCTCTCGACCGAGCCCCCCCCCCCCCCGTTCTCCGGAACAAGATCTACTATTTAATTAACATCTCCCATTTCTCCAAGGTGTCGCCTGACACTTGATGCAGCTAGTTTGTTCGAAGTTTATCGTCATGGTAACTGGCTGTGAGCTGTAATGGCGAAACTTTGCCTCTAAGTAGTGCTGTGTGAAAGGAACTTCAACTAGAAATGCCAACTTTTAAAACTGTGATCGATACACAGCCCCCTCCCCTTCTACGAATCTAAAATGTTTTACGAAGCTTAAAGGACACCTGAACAATGAAACCATACTTGAACACACCATGGAGAATGCATTTACAGACATGGCCACGGAGAGCATTCTTCTCCTGAGCGTGACCTTTTCAAAATAGGGATGTTCATTTCTGGAGGTTTGCACATGCAGACTCCAAGACAAAAAGCGCAATTCATTCAAATCTTGTACAGCACTGGCCGGATCGTATTGGAATTTTTTCTAGATATACGTTTGGGCTTAATTGGTTAAAAAATATTCCAGAAGAATGGTTGATTGGAGACATTTGTTCATTTCCAAAATTGTTCGGTACTGAAATAAGGACAGATGTCAAAATGGAGCAGAAATCATAGCTTGGAAACACTATTTCGTATTTGGATTGGGTTTTCTGCAGGCAATGTTAACGGAAGTCATACATATAGGGATGATACTTGGTACTCTTCATACAGGTGTCCTTTAAACATAGTGACGGTCAAGTTATTGGACCTTTCACCATTTCCTCGCATATAGTTTCAAGAAGCATAGGATAATAACAGTGGCTTGTTTGGAAAAAACAGACACATAAAAACAGGACGATGAATGAATGAATGAATGAATTTATTCCCAAAAAGCCCGTGGGATCCATGGCAGCAAAAAAAATAAACACAAAATAACACTCAAAAACACAACATTTACACCAAAAGGCCCTTACTCCAAAAAACGCTCCCGATGCTCGATAGCCTGCTTGAGGAACCTCCCAAGCCGACGAAGGTCACCAAAATTTGTCTTTTCTATCATCTTAACGAAATCCTCTTCCTCCATCCTATCATGCCCAAAAATCTCGTTACGCAGATCATTTAGCTCCACGCACCTACCCACCAAATGCAAAATATCCTCCCCTAATGAACCACACATAGGGAAAAAGTAAGGACCAGAACAGAACTTTCCCTATAAACTTTCTTCTTTCCCCCAATGGGAGAGAATCCACCCGCAGACTTACCATTCATTTTAGTTCCACTGGTCTGAGCCCCGCTATAAAAGCAGTTCCTCCCCCCCATGCCTCTTTAGCCAAGACGTACGACTTCAGAGAAGTAGAATTACCTTTACTTTTTGGGATCCCAAAACGTAAGTGGAGGGATACCTATGACAGCGCAAAAGTTGTTCGTCTGTCCGTCAATGTGTGCACGATGACTCTCGGAGGGAATGAGATATTTTGATGAAACTTGGTGTGAGGGTTCTTTGGGTCAAGGGTAAGGTTTAGTTCGTAGATGGGCTCTGTAGCCCTATATTTAGGGGTGGGGGTTCACATTAAGGGGCAAACAAAATATTTATAAACAGCTAATATGATAGTCGACTATGGGGTAAGAAGACATTCTGAACAACGATGATTTGAACCATTTTCTCGACGGAAATCTGGCGAAAACTGGAAAGTTTGTTAAAAGCAAAAGTACTATTTGAAGCTGATTAGATGTTCGAATTAGGGATAAGAAGACATGCTGAACACTTACAATGAAAATCGTTTTCTACCCGGACAACTAGTTCGCCCGGAATCCGTACAAAACCGGAAAATCTGTTAAAAAGCAAGTTTTACTTTAAGTTGATTACAGCACAGATTTAGGGATAAGAAGAGACGCTGAACTCGTATATGACAGTCATTTATTACCCGGTCATGTAGTGCGTCCAGAATCCGGCTGAAACTGGAAAATCTGTTTTAAGTTAAAGTTTTATTGGAAGTTGATTAGATGTTCTTTCTAGGGATAAGGAGATACGCTGAATTCGTTTCCGAATTTTCTTTTTTTGCTGGACAAGTAGTTCGCGCTGATTTTGGCGAAACCGGAAATTTGGAAGAAGTAAGGCAGGAAGTTTCGATCAGTATCTTTAAAATAGATAAGGCTTATAGAGGTATATCTGAACTTGCTTGTCTCATTTGGCTTCTCTATTTTCTAAATTAATTCTTTCCAAATTTCAATAGTAAAAATGTTCAAGGATTCTGGCGAAGACTTGATCTGGCGAGGACAAGACCCAATTGTCCGAACCAAATATTAATTTTTTGGGATCCCATCGAAACCTTTGGTCTTGTTCTTGATTATCCCGAGTGGTGACCTATTAAACAAGACCAAAGATTCCGATGGGGTCCCAAAAATTTAATTTCTGTTCCAGACAATTGGACTCCTTGAACATTTTTACTATTAAAATTAGAAACAGATTAAGGCCAAATAGTGTGTTTACCCATATAAGTCATATCTATTTTAACGAAACTGATCGAAACCTCCTGCCTTACTTCTGCCGAATCTCCGGTTTCGGCTAACTTCCGGAACTACTAGTCCACCCAAAAAATAAGCTCAAAAACGAATTCAGCGTATTTCCTTACCCCTATATCAAACATCTAATCAGTTTCAAATAATACTTCAACTTATAACAAATTTTCCAGTTTCAGCCGGATTCCTGGAGAAGTATATGTCCGGGTAAAAAACGATTGTCATATACGGATTCAGCATCTCTTCTTACCCCAAAATCGGACATCTAAGTAACTACAAATAAACTTCTGCTTCTAACAAATTTTCCGGTTTTGGCCGGATTCCGGGCGAACTACTGCCCGGAACTACTTGTCCGGGTACTAAATGATTTTCACAGCAATGTTCAGCATGTCTTCTTACCCCTAAATCGAACATCTATCAACTTCAAATAAAACTTTTACTTTTAACAAACTTTGGGGTTTTGGCCGGATTCCGGGTGGACTACTTGTCCGGTGAGAAAATGGTTTGCATATTCGTGTTCAGCATGTCTTCTTACCCCGTAATCGACTATCTCATTAACTGTTTAAAAACATTTTGTTTGCCCATTAATTTGAACCCCCTCCCCCACCCCTAAATGTAGGGCTACAGTGCCCATTTACGAACTCGAGCTTTCCATTGATCCAAAGAATCCTCACACCAAGTTTCATCAAAATATTTCAGTCCCTTCGAGAGTTATCGTGCTCACAGACGGACAACTTTTGCGATGTCACAGGTATCCCTCCACTTACGTTTGGGGATCCCCAAAACAAACAAAACAAAACGAACAGACGTAATGAAACCGTATGTCTGATGTGACGGTTCGGGTAGCTTACACGCTCACAGATTACGCGAAAGATGTAGATGTCAGAAGAAGCTATCGATATTCACTCGAGCGCTTATGTTGCAGCAGCACACAAGTAGACAAGTAGAGGTTAGGGCTAAATTAACTCCTTGGACGAATTCTCCCCGGTACGACAAATAATAATACCTCCCGGATTCTCCTAATACGATATATTAGGAGAATCTTAGACAAAACAGTCATGAATTATTTTTGAGAAAAACTCACAGTTGGAAATACGAACTTGTGAGAAAACCACAAGATGTTCCCACAAGTTCGTATTTCTCACTTGAGCGGTTTTGAGCCTGAAGAGGACCCTTGCCAGAAACGGCCGAAATACAGCTCTCATAAAATTCAGCTGACGTATCCGTTTTGCACTATCAAATATGATTCGCAGTCAGCTTAGCCTGAAAGAGTGTTTATCATGAATTAATCGTTAAACAGGATGTGCACCGGAAATATCCTGTGGCATAAAACGATAAATCCAACTCGACACAAGGCAAGGACATCATATAGGCTACTAAGTTGCATCCACAACATAGTTACGAAGAACGGCCTGTCATTATCCAAGAAGGGCTGCTGGGATCGTGGGATCCGGCAGTCCGAAACACCTTCGGATGAAAAAAAAATCGTTCAGTGAATTTTTCTTGTTTGTTTAATAAACAATAGGATTTATTTGGGTGTATTTACATGACAAGAACCAAACCTTGGCGCGTTGGCGCCTTCGAGCTGTGATCCCAATAAAAGAATTTGAATGTCACATGTTGGTGCGGCGAATAAACGTCGTAACAATACACCTGAAGTACACCGTTGTAGCTGGAGAAAATTTCTGAGTCAATACGATGCCAAGGTCTGATTTCAGTTTGTTTTGTTCAATTTATTCAATTCATTTATTTGTATCCGCCAAAGCTGGCGAGTAAAAAAAAAAATATAATAAAATTCACACAATTGGTCTACAGACTAATAACTAGACCATATACTTTCATACAAACTCTACTTCATTTATAAAAAAAAAAAAAAAAAAAAAAAACAATTAGCCTACGCTATCCTCAATGAAGTCTACCTAAACTTTAACCAAAATACAATCAACGCAACGCATCGGTCAAAGTGTGCTTCATGGAATAAATTTTTGAAAAAAATGTTTCCCGTTTCTTTTTCAGAATATCAGTGGGGTTTTTTAAACCATAATTTTCCATCATAAAAGAACTGGATTGGTATTTCGAAAACCGGCATAAAAATTTCCCAAAATTAAAAAAAGTAGTTTTAATATGAGATAAATTTGTCAACGTTAAAAAAGGTAAAAAAGAAGATGCAAGCAAAGCCTGTGGAAGAGCAACAATGTTAAAAATCTTTGCAAGATTGCGTCTAGATAGGAAATCCCTGAGACAAATCACCGCCCCGAAACTAGAAGAAATACGCGACTCCACATCTTTTACTATTAGAGCCCTCGTTAATGACAAAGTCGGGACATAAGGGATTCCCAGATATCTTAAAGACTCACATGGTTTTAGGACTGAATTATATATACGGACAGATACTGAAAGAGAAATTTTTTCAAGGGGTTTTGGACCAAAAACCATAAACTGGCATTTATGGTACCCAATGTTGGGTACATTGGTCTCTTAAAACTGCAGTGAACTAACAGGCATGAAAGAACAGCCTTAAATCAGCAATATGCGGCATAAGTTACAGTGCCTGGTTAAGACTTAATGAAGACGACTTTGTTTCTTTCCATTTCAAATAAAGTAGATCTCGTTTTATTTCGTTTCACTGTACCAAATGAATTTTCTATGCGTCCAATTCAAAGCGCGCCCTCAGCATTGGTACCCTCAACTAGCTGTTGAAGAAGTATATCATTCTGTAGAAAGCCATGAAAGCTGCATGGGGGGCAGAGAATCGTGCTGGTCGAAGGCCCGGGTGTGTGAAATAAACAAAAAATCATGGCCCCTTGCTATTACGAATGATTCTTCACGGAACCCTTTGTTTTCAAAGAAGAATGTAAAGAAGAATTTGTAACTCTCTTCCCAGAGTTCCACGGAACGTTTCTGGTAAGAAAAATTAAGTTTCAACAGAGAAGAGAAAAGAAGAAGATACGCAGATAAATTTTCTTCTTATTACTTCCGCCAGAGGAAAACAAGACCAAAAGTTTCGATGGTATCCCAAATTTTCATCAGACTCCTTGAATATTTTAATATCTGTTACTAATCAGCAGTTTGAAAATAAACATAAGTGTACTGGTGTTTCCTTGAAAAATTACGGCCAAACAGCTCAGCTTCAGACAAAACTGTTACTATTAGCAAATTTTCTGGTTCTGGCCAGATTTGGGGCGAACTATTTGTCCTGCGAGAAAATAATTTTCATACACGGATTCAGGATGCCTTTTTACGTCTACATCGGACTTCTAATCAACTTAAGATAGAACTTTAACTTTCAACAAATATTCCGGCGCTGGCCGGATTCCGGGCGAACTGTATGGCTGGATTCAGGGCGAACTGTATGGCCGGATTCAGGGCGAACTGTATGTCCGGAGTGACAACACATTGTGTATATGGATTCAGCATGTCTCCTTACCCCTGTATCAAACCTCTAATCAACTTCAAGTAAAACCTTTACTTTTAGCAAATCTCCGGTTTTTGCCGGATTCCGGGCCAACTGTATGTCCGGGAAGAAAATAATTTGCATATACGGGCTCATCATGTCTCCTTAAGTAGCGTGCACACACAGTCCGAATTTCGCAGTCCGGTGCGAATTTCCTTCTCCGCTCCGGAATTTTGACGCAGCGCATGCGGATTCGGTCCGATAATTTCGTTCCGATTTGAGTAGAAAATATTCTACTTTTACCGGAGCAAATTTTAAACGCATGCGAAATTGTGCCCTGAGAAATGAAAAATTAGAAGCTGTGTTTGAAATTTCAACTGTTTATAAAACCTATTTAATGTCAGCTGCATTCATTTATTCGGCAATCAATCAGCATCATCTGACTGTAGGCTAAGCAGTGGATTTTTCAAACCTGGGGCCAAGTTTCACGTCTGAATTTCGTTTTATCTGAAAAAACTGTCGGGCATCGTGACGCGAATTTCGTATGCGCGTTTTCGCGTGCGGAATCTTACCGGACTGTGTGTGCACTTAGCTTTACCCCTATATTAAACCTCTCCGGACGACTATTATGTCCGGGGAGAAAATAATTTGCATTTACGAATTCATTCTCCTTACCTCTGTAACGAACCTCTAATCAACTGGAAGTAAAACTTTTGCTATTAACAAATCTTCCGGTTTTGGCCGGATTCCGGGGGAACTATTTTCCCGGTGAGAAAATTAATTATCATGTTCGGATTCAGCATGTCTGCGTAGCCATAAATCGACTATATCATTAGCTTTTAAAAATACTTTGTTGGCCCCTTAATCTGGATCCCCACCGCCATATATGGAGCTACGGAGCCCCTCTACGAATTTGACCTGCTCTTTGACGCAAAGAACCTTCATACCAAGTTTGAAAGCACAACTCTTACTAGAAATGAACTTTTCACTACGAAATGGATCGGAAAAAATGTTTATCGAAAATACCATTACTTTCAGCCTGAATTTAAGAGATTTTCTTGATCGCGCCTGTCGACTCTATCCAGCTTTCCTGCTCTCTGACGCGGCGGCTGGGCGCAAACCGTTTGAAAACTGAACGCGCTGTGGCAGAAGATTCTCGTATCTTTATGTGTGAAAGAGTTGTCAGCGGACGTTGAAGATTCCGGCAAACTTTATGTTGTGTTACGGGCAAAACTCGGCACGGCCGAAAAGTGCTAAAAATTCGTTGGCATAAAACGAAACGACAGAGAAAGGTGGGGATTTTAGAAGCTTATAATTCCATTAAGTAGCTAGGTATATTACAAAAGACAGAATAAGCCAGATGGCCTTGAACAAAATATCTTTTTCTCATCGAGAGTTATTGTGCTTACAGATGGACGGACGGACGGACAGACAGAACTGAAGCTGAAAGCGGGGAGGGGGGGGGGGGGGGGTATGTGACAGCCAAGTTCTCAAAGTATCTTTTTCTCCGAAACTCTCCCCGAGATGACTTACACTTTGAGTGGACAGTTATCCGGACATCGCACTGGATAGTTTGGTATTTCGGCTCTGTTTTCCAGCTCACTTAAGAAAATTTAAGAAAAATGCAGTAAAAACCCGGATATATACAGAAAAACTGTTGTCATCTGCTGGGACGATTCAGTGGTCACAACAGTACGGTAATGCAAAACTGCTGCATTCCTCTGGAAGACCGTAACAAGTTACAGAAGAAACAGACCAATGAAGTGAAACATATTAAAACAAGAGCTATGAGCTCCCCCCAAAGAGCCGGATATGGTCTAGTAATGTCAAGAACGTATCCAGGGCTTATGCTTGTTCTTCCCACCAAATTCCATCCCGATCCCTCGACGCTAAGCGTTTCACGAAAATCCCGGTTCCCCCCTTCAACTCCCCCCACATCTCTTTTCACTTGCCAAGCTTCATTCAAATCGGATCACCCGTTCAAAATTTGTGAATGCCACAAGATTCCGGATCCCCATCTCTCCAATCCCCCTACGATGGTCGGATACTGCAAACGACTATTCTCAAGTCAGTTTGTTGGCGTCCCTGATACGCCAGCCCAGTTTCATCGTGGAAATCACCAGGAAATACCGATCTCGCGGGATCATCAGAATTCCATAACCCCCCCCCCCCCCCCCACCTCCCAGTGCCCGAATCCGGTTCGATTATTTCAACGATGTATTAGGACTTGCGCTTGCTCTTCCCACCAAGTTTCATCCCGATCCCTCCACTCTAAACGTTTCCCAAGATTTCCTGTTCCCCCCAAAGTCACCGGATTCGGTCCGGATTTTAAGTGGGTCGTCTGAGGCGTGAGGTCTTTCCAAATATCTGGTTTCATTAAGATCTGATCACCCGCTCAAAAGATATAAATACCTCAAGATTCCGGATTCCCCCTCCATCCATTCCCCCACGATGCTTGGTTCGGCGAAGTGACTATTTCCAACTTAGTCATTTGGGGATCCTGATATGCCTGCCAAGTTTCATCGTCCTAACTTACGTGGAAGTGCCCGAACTAGAAAAACCCGGACCGACCGACAGAAACTGCGATCTCTATATGGCACTTTGCCGGGCAAGTGCCATAAAAACTGCCACGTTTGGGCTTTGATACAACTTCATCTTCGTCCACTCATCTTTACATGGTAGAGGCAGGACTTCCATTCCTTCTGTGTTTCTATTTGCACACTTATGATTGGTTTTCTAGCTTCTTTTTCATGCCAAATTAACTACCCAGAACGCTGTTTACCTTACAAGTATGTCTTCATCTAAGAAAAGATGACTGGTCAAGGGGATATCCGACTATATTTTTTTTTTCCCTACGGAAACTTTCCTTACCATTATCAGCACAGGTTCCAGAGATACAAGGGCTCTTGTTGACATAAGGGCCAGAGTGACATAAAGCATGACAGTCCCCAGGTTGCGAGGGTCACTTAGCGTTTCAACAAGGGGGATTGTCCCCATCGTCCAGTCGCAGCAGAGTGGTCCAGGAAAGGTCAAGAGCCAGGCGTTCCATGACACAAGATAATTGTAGGTTAGCTGTCTGGTGGGCGTTGCGGAGACGGAAGCAGGATTGTCAAACCTAGAAATGAAGCGATGTCAAAACGGATAGCTAAAATAATAATAATAACACATCTAAGCGTACCCTTGTGTCAAATGTTATCATAAAATGTTATGTTAAAGTTTATCTAGTTCCCATTACTTATTCACATAAATTAGCTTTAAAGGACCACTCTTGCTTATTCTGCCTTTTATAATATACTTAGCTCCCATGTGGAATTATAAGCTTCTAAAATCCCAACCTTTCTCCATTGTTTTGTTTCGTAACTACGAATTTTTAGCGCTTTTTCGGCCTTGCCGAGTTTTCCCGTCACCCAAAAAAAAGTTTGCCGGAATCTTCATTTTCCGCTGACAACTCTTTCAAACATATAAGGATGTGAAAATCTTCTGTGTATTACTTCTTTTATTTGCTTAGGTTTCCCACTTTTTAACCAAGGTACCTTAAGTTTTCGAATCTTTTGCACCCAGCCGCCGCGTCGGAGAGCAGGAAGGCTGGATATATTCGACAAGCGCTAACAAGAGAATCGCTAGTTTCAGGTGGAAAGTAATGGTGTTTTCGAAAACGTTTATTGTGATCCATTTTACAGGGAAAAGATTATTTCAAGCAAGAGTTGTGCTTCAAGACCCGCTGAAAATGCGTTACTTCGTTGTTCCGCTATCCATGAATAATCGATTTTCAAATAGTGGAATTTCCGTGTGATTTGTGGTGCCTCTATGCGCTTGCATTTTTGTTTTATGCCTTACGAGAACGATTTATGATTTTTTTGTTGTTCAGGCACTACGCAATCTTCACCATCAACACTGCCCACTGAAAAGCCGCGTTTGTGTTGAGATTAAAATTTCCCGCATCATTCATAGTAGAATTTACGCTGTGGAGACGGCCGCAGATATTCTGAACGTCATAACTAGAGCAGATGGTGGAAAATAAAAAAAATCCCTTTGCAGAATCCAAATAATTCAGTGTCTTCAGTTAAATAACACAAGTTGGCTTTTCAGTTAAACTTTAAACGGATGCAGAGAGTATTTATAAAAAAGAAAAAGATCTAGGGAAAAATAATGTTAAGTGACGGCCCTTACTTCTGCCCCGTGTGTTGTGCGATTGATGAGAATCTTTTACATTTGATGTTCGAATGTGCTGAGTTGGGGGATTAAGGGAGGTAAAGTGTGGGAGGACTGTTTTAGGGAAGGAAGGGGCAATAAAGTTGATTAGAGATAAATGATTCGCAATAACGAGAAATTTGGCGGTGTTTGTCCGATTACCAGCGAAGCATCCGGAGGAATTAATGTAAGTGTTATTTTTTTTTTTTTTTTTTTTTTTTTTTTTTTTAAAGCCCGGAATTCGGCCAAAACCGGAAAACTTGTTAAAAGCAAAAGTTTTATTTGAAGTTGATTAGGTGACAGATTTAGGGGTAAGAAGATACGCTGAGTCTGTATATTACAATCATGTTTTCCCGGACAAATCATTCGTCCGGATTCCGGTCGAATTTTTTTATTTTTTCATTTTACCATTTTCATGTTTAAAACCTTAAAATTTTCTTTACTTTTTCCTTTCTTAAAATCTCCTTTCCTATTTTTTTTTTTTTTTTTTTTTTCAATTAAAATTTGTTATATATAAAAATATTATCCCTCATTATTTTTGTTTATTTTTTTTTTTTGCAACCAAACCAAAAGGGGGGTTTTATCCTGGAGACATTAACAACACAAAATTTGTTTTATCTCTTCGCTCTTCCTGCGTCAAAGGATGCCCTTCCGTCATAGGGAATCCCTTTTGCAGTGGCATTTATTATAATCTTTTTCATTTCCGTCTCCGATACCAATGTAAGTGTTATTAAGTTATAAGTTTTTTCGAACAGGTATGTCATGCATATCCTCCTATGAGCCACGGTCAGTTATTTTACGATAATCTTCACACAGAAAGTTAGCGGTAGATATGAGAGGATGATATACGTCATATCAGCCTCCAGAGAGGATGTTATAAGTCATATCAGCCTCCGGAGAGGATGATATAAGTCATGTCAGTCTCCAGAGATGATTTCTGTTCGAAAAAGTTATAACAATTAACACACCTCCATCTCGGTTGATATCTGAATGACAACCTCGACGGCCATTGAAAAATATCAACCTCGCCTTCGGCTCGAATAGGTTATTTTCAATGACCGCCTCGGTGTTATTTTCCGATACCAACCTCGATGTCTGACGCTAACCTTTAATATCTAGGATCTTCGTTTTGTTTACTCTTCTCTTATACGTGATACGTTCTCTTATACGTTGTAACATTCTGTGTGGTTGCTATGTAGTAGTAGTAGTAGTAGTAACAGCTTATTACACTAAAGCCTTAGGGCCATGGTAAATCATAAAACAGTAGAATAAATTTACATGTTACAATGAAACAGTTCAAACCTGGAACCGTACTAAACTATAGAAAGTTCTCCCTGTGCAATATTCCCATACAGACGAACCTTCCAAGATTTTTAATTCCGAGAAAAGATTTATCTCTCAACCTCTGTACCGTACCGACCATTATTTCCCCCCGTATTCCACCTCAAAAACCTCCATCCTTAAATCATTTAATTCTTCGCAATCATTCATAAAATTTTCGGTATTTTCTAGCGCCTGCCCACACATCGGCCAAGATAAAAGACCATCCGTTACTCTAGCTAGCTTTTCCTAGGTGTTTCTTTCTTTCTCCAAGTGGTATTAAATTAGACCGGACCGAAATCACCCTTTTCATATCCCTCCTTTTTCAGAACTGCCCTAAAGTATGTCTCCTCCCCCCAAGCATCTTTGGCCTTTGCGTATGATTTCAGGGACGGCGCAGACGTCATTTCAGCATGCCAAACTTGCCTTTCTTGGTCCTCCAGCCACAACTGCCTAGGATTGACTTTACCTGCACAGGCAATGCTCCTTTCCTCTTATCTTCTAATCAACTAATCAACGTTCAACTTTCCAGATGTCTTTTTGCGATAAATATCATAAATATTCTCTGGCCCTTCAAAGTTTAACTGAAAATGTCTTCGATAGGACAATCTAATTACCCCATCACTTACTCACTTAAAGAAGCTTGAAAACCCGGCGAAAATACGTTACTCCGTCGCTCCGCTATTCACGAATGATCGATATTCAAATAGTGAAATTTCCTCTTCTGATTTGTATGCTCTAAGCGCTTGTATCTGTGTTGTATGCTCGACGAAAACGATTTACGAAAAATAAGTGTTCACGCAGAGCTACCTTCCGTAAGCGTATCACTAGCCACTGAAACACCGCTTATGTATTGAGATTCAGTTTTTCTGCGTCATGGTAGAAATTTGCGTTGTGAGGACGACCGTAGATACCTTGAACGTCATTCTAGAGCAAATAGTGAAAAATGAAAAAAAATCCTTAACACAATCCAGAAAATGCGGTGTATTCAGATAAATGATACAAAAATAAGTTGGCTTCAGTTAAACTTTAAACAGTAACTTTCGCGAAAACAGAACACCTGAAAAGGCCAAAAATACTCTCGGGATCCGTCCTAGCAATTAACGCAAGGATAGGCATCCATGTTTGAAATGTTATCAAACTTTTCAAGTTATCAAAATGTTATCAAGTGAGGTAGCGGTGGTCACGTGCCACGGCAAGTATCATCATTTAAGGTAAGATCGGTACGGCAAGTTAGGTCGCCTCTCAGGCCAGAACGTGAAGATAAACAACGTAATCCGTTTTGGCGTTTCCCTAGAGACAGTCTGGAAACAATCAAAAGCCAATGAAGCTCCTACTCGACTACAACAACACTCACAGAAAAACACGACCCAATTAGTGCACTATTTCTGTCCCCTGGTTCTATCCCTCCTGCTTCTAATTAGATAATGGATATAAAAGAGAGAAGGTCCAGTCCTCAATGCACTGCTTCTTCTGCTTTTTGTTTTCTTGTTAAAGAACCCCTCGTACTTATCCTGCCTTTTAGATTATAATTAGCTCTCCCACGGAGTTACAAGCTTGAGAAATTCCCACCCTTCGCCACGGTTTCGTTTGCAGCTACGACTTTTTAGCACTTTTCCTGCCAAGCCGAGTTTACCAGTCAAGTGGCGCAAACTATGCCGGAAGCTTCAAGGTCCACCAACAACTCATTCAAACACAAGGCATAAATTTTATTGTTCATTTTGGAAGACTTGGTAGGAAAACAGGTCTTTCTTGTGTTTGCGGCTCCTTTTTTTTTACTGTATTTTCAAACTTTTAAAACTACTGCGCGCACTGTTTTTAAATATTTTGCGCCGAACCTTAGCTTCGGACAGCGGAAAGTCTGGAACGAGTCGACAAGCGCCAACAAGATAATAGCTAATTTCACAGGGCAGCTATTGATCATTTTCGAAAACCGATACTGAGTTGTGCTTTGACTGCCAATATTCATGTGTGAGAGAAATGTAAAACCGCTAAGATGTTCGGCAACACTAATCATGAGTCATTCCCATTGGTTCATTTCGGTAGTTCGTCACTGGGATGTGTCAAAACTGCCCGATGCCGTGTTGGTAGTAAGAGACAAGGTAAGAAACGCATCTCTATTGGGTCGAGGGTTCTCGAGACAGCAGGAGACAACGACGTGCTAATATGCTCCAGATGTCCCATCTATTCCCCCTTCCCCTCCCGTCTTACGTGCGTCGGTCCGAGAGGAATACTGACAGTCAGTTTTCTCCATATCCTGCTAATTCTTCTGCCCAATTTTTACGTAGTTTCATCCCATCATTTATTTCTGGCCATACTTGTAAGTGTATTAGTTAATTTATTTCGTGTCTGTGTATTTCGTAAATTTGTATTCCTCTTCTAGCTTTTAGCTATTTGGATTAAGCTTGATTGATTGATTGAAATAGTATCGAAAATGGTTTGAAAGCCCTTCCTTCGACCTTTTACTTTTGACGGACATTCTTATTCGATTCTTCAGTAGCCGCCTTGCAGGTACCCTCCCTAGCCTAGGGAGTGCAGGTCATTCGGTGAATCCTCGGAAAGTGTGAGGGAACCGTTTCCGCGCTCTTCTTCTTCTATTCGTTTCTGGCATCGGGAGAGCTGGGAAGACTCGACAACAACGCAACACGGACATCCAAAATGAACGGTGGGAAGCTGTCACTCGCGTAACAATGAAGTTTATCACAGAAACAAAAATAGCAGTATATTAATTCGAATACCATCGTAAGCTGGCAGTATTTTTGTAATCCCGCAAAGCAACGACAACCTTGACAACACCCAGATTTCGACAAGAGCCTCGTTTTTTTTTTTGCACGCTGCAGCTCCACTTCTCGGTCGCTTCCGGGCTGATTCTTTCTACATTCGTTTTTGCATTACAGTGCTTCCGAGGAAGACAGCAGCGCTACTCGAGGATCGCGGACTTGCTTACCGACCAAGTCCGTGCTTCCCTGCAAGGTGCTGCATCAACTAAGAAGAAATCGTGCGGGCAGTGAATCCAAGAACGCATCTTGTGCAGAAGCAAAGTAGTGCTGCAGCAGCGAACCGGCAGCACTATTGCAACAAAAACGAGGCTCAGTACTAAATCGTTAGTTCTTCATCTAGGCTGCACTAATCAGGGGATTTGGGCGATAACACTTACGACGATCCTCCCCGAAAGAAACCAAACAGCCTACGCCGTCAATTTAAAGCTGTTTACTGAACGAACAAGCCGTCGACAAACAAATGAAATTACGTCCAGTTGGGAAGGGGAGCAATCGTGAATGACGACAAACAACTAAACTTCGGAGAAAACTCGGTCAGAGACAAAAACGAGGGGATTGCCGAGCGAACAATGTTTGATTTCATTCGCGACGTGTAGCCCAAAGCCTTCAATGTCCTCACTGTCACGCTACTAGGCAACAGGCAAATAAGAAATGGAAGCAGCGCTTTCCATTGAATGACCCGACGGAAGCGTTTTAGGAAAATTGCAAAAAAGTCTACGACGCATCAGGTTGAAGATAAGTTGTCTGGATCCCACTGCTCTGTCAACTAGACAAATGACACAACTAGTAGGGAAAGCCAAATGTCTAGACGGCGGCGATGATACAAACTCTTGGCCAGTGCTTTGACGATGATACGAGCAAGTAAGAACAGGGCACAGAGTGGTATGAGGAAAGTGACCAATAATAAGGGTGTCCAAATTCGTGCTTGGACCATGGGTAACGAGGCTCTGTGCGGATTCTATACTACTACAAAAAATAGTATCCGAAAAAACAAGGAAGAATAAAGGAGGAAGAGACCGGGCCTGAATGGATCGAGAACCGACCGGGAACGTCTCAAAGTTCCAGTTTTATTCTCTATTTCGGATTCATATAATAAACCTATTCTTATTCCTTTGGATCTGGAAGCGACGAAAAGCAACCGGAACCGTGGCGCGCACGCATGCCAAAGTTGCAAGCAAACTCATTCTGGAACTACCTATGAACCAGAGCGAAACAAAGGAATGTCACAGGTGTTGACTTCACAGGAGAGATCAAAAGAAAGGACAAATTCTCTATACGTGAATGGCCTTTCCACAATCCACATTGGTGCTACTAAATCCTCGCTTAAAATGCCTTACCTGAATTTTTAAAGTGAATCCAGTAACAATCGTCAGGTGACAGAATGTATGGGAAGAAGTTCATGCCACAGTTCATCCTTAATGTACGCTGTCGAGCCTCTTAGTTCGTATACTCTTACTTCATAGTTTCCGGGACAAGGTGATGGCATGTCGTGAGACTGACATCCCACAGCAAAACCGAGATGGGAAATGTGACAGGAACATTTCGTCACATTTCCTTTTACTGGGGATAAATCCATTCATTCCATCCATTCATTCCATTTCCTGTTTCATTCAAAACGGTGGTTCTGACAATAAGCGAGGTCACGGAAGAATAAGTAGCTGCGTTCTTAGCCATCAGTGGGCAGACGCAAGGAAGGGGAAGACCAAAAAACACCATCCATCGCATCTATCAAGAGAACTTGCAAATATTCACGCAAGTCCGTGACCTGAGCGGTGGGATGTCACGGCAGCAGATTGCCAGAGAAAACAGTGGCGCCTATCAGTGGAAGTATTTAAACTGAATTATATATATAGAGCTAAATCGCATATCACACTATGACCCATAACTGGCCATTTGTCTGCCAGGTTACATAACTTGTCAATAAATTACAATGATTAATATCACTTAATCTTAGTGTCAAAATTCATAATATTTACAATTAACAGCAATTACGCTAAAATAACCAAATTAACAACAATTACGCCAAGATAACCAAAATATAAATGACCTTAAAATCTAAGGGAAAGATTCGGAACCAACTGTAAATCCATTGTTAAAGAACTTGACAAAAGAAGGGACAAAACTATTTAGGTACCGGGTGTGGGAACATGCAACCGGTTGTAGCCTTGGTACTGGCCGAGCCACTGACCGCGGAAGTCGGATACGTGTCGTCTCGTATTCTGGTGGCAGGATTTTTCTTAGGATTGGGTTGGCCAGAATACTTGTACCGAACTTAAGGGATATATTTAGGCGACGGGTTGCCAGAGTTTCTAATCGGGAGAAAGTCATGGCAGCAGCCTACCGCGAAGAAGACTGGCGCCTATTCGTGAATGCCCTAAGGTCCCTGGGTAATAGGCAGCAAGACCAAAGGTATTGGTCGGATTTAGACGAGAAATTGACGTTTTCCTTGCTCCTACGCAAACAAAAATACTGTCCGAAAGTTGGATGCCCAGCAAAGAATCAAATATCTCCTTTGTCGGAAAATCAACAAGTAATCGTGTATGCTGGATTTTACACTTTCTCATATTATTTACTGTATAAGAAATATTTTGAGTTGTGCTTTAACTGCCAATATTCATGTGTGAGAGAAACGTAAAACCGCTACCATATTCGACAACACTAATCATGAGTCATTCCCATTGGTTCGTTTTGCTATTCGTGAACTGGGATGTGTCAAATCTGCCCGATGCGGTGTTGCTAGTAAGAGACAAGATAAGAAAACGCATCTCTATTAATTCGAGTTCAAGGGTTTTAGAGACAGCAGGAGACAACGATCGAAATATGCCTTTACCCTTACTGGGTTTAGCTCGATTGTGGTATTATCTGTTACACCCCGCAAGTTTGTCTCGCTTTAAATGGCGTAAGTGTAGTGGGCGGCACTACCAGAGTGGCCCGTTTGCAAAGCATGGAGAACATAGGTCTTGGCGCTACTCTCTAGTGTTGTTTTGCTCTGAACAGTACATCACTGGATGTCGTTGTGGTAGGTCGTTCTCGATACATCTGGTCAAGCCTTCACATTTCCTTTGGCTGAAACTGTTATGTCTAACATGTTATTTCCATTTATCTGATGTTTTTTACGCTACCGAAAAGAGGTGATCAAACTTTTGCAGTATTGTAGTACCCAATCCCTTACTCGGCGCTCGATGCAACATATTACTGATTTTTATAAACCGTGTTTCAGATTACATTCGGTAACCGTTCTGTTACGAACAAGCAAAGTTTTCACAGAACACCTTAGTGCCTTCTCGAGGTCCCGTAACAAAAGCTACGAAACTTTCTTCCAATGTGAAGAGCTTCCACTTTCGACTTCCAACGTGCCGTATCAGTAGGTCCGACACAATGAGAACTGACTGTGATTTCAGTTCTAGATTTGTTTCCTGTATTCAATATTCTTATCGACTCGAAATAAATGTTAAGTCCTAATTATAAACAACCCAACCAATTTCT
This sequence comes from Branchinecta sandiegonensis, assembly GCA_030848855.1. Taxonomy (NCBI): domain Eukaryota; kingdom Metazoa; phylum Arthropoda; class Branchiopoda; order Anostraca; family Branchinectidae; genus Branchinecta; species Branchinecta sandiegonensis. The sequence goes on along the minus strand of JAUPMV010000006.1, from coordinate 21,297,378 downwards.
GACTTCCAATGCTGGTTCAGTGCATAGAGTCGCTGAGATTTCAGCCGCCATGTTAACCTGAAGTGTTAACCTCAATCTTCAACCCACCACCACATGTAAATAGTAAATTTAAAGGTCCAACAGGCGTGTCTACGGACGTCCCCTGTGATTTGAACCTAGCGATGCTCACACCAAAGTTGGACCACAATGTCTCAAACGCCCTAAAGAAATATTGGTTTAGGTGGATCTAAAGCAAGAACAAATGAAAAAGAAGCTACGCGGGATCAAAAAAAAATCGCAATTACAGACGGATTGTCAGATCTATGATTTCATGGGATATACCACCGGTGTTTGGGATCCCAACAGACCTTGCTGTGCTAAATAGCTTAAATCCCACGTATTTAAACATGCTACACAAATGGCTACTCCATGACTTTGTCTTGGTGTCTGCTGGCACAACTTCCTCTCAAAATTCTACATACATACTTGGAAAACAATGGTGTCATGTCCCAGCATCCAACCAATATTTACCAAAAGCTACGACAGTCTCTTCACACAGGTGGAAACTAAGATGGTTGCTTCCAGTATCCATTGGTAGGGGGTTGGAACAAACCGCAGATTTAAGCTTGAAATCGATCAAACTCGGTGTGGAACACCAAGAGGAAGTAAGTTTGGGCGTTTGTGTAGAGATGGCAGTCTTTAGTTGTAAAAAAGATAACTACTGGAATTATGGTTGAGCCAACTGGCTACGCCTCAACGGACTGAAAACTACGAATTATAAAATGCATCAAAGCCCTAAAGAAAGTCGGAAGAAGCTTGCAAACAGTGCCCTGGCTCGAGATTGAGGCAAAGCAGACTGTATACATTATTTTAACAAAGCTTTACAGCGAACAAAAAAAAATGCATCCGCTATGGGCCAAGTTCCTATACTGAAATCGCCGATTCGGCTTGGAAATGCTCAGGTTTCAGCAGCACACCGTCTTATGATCCAAACAAATACAATAGCGTTCTTCTCTGTTTGCTGCTGAAACGAAGGGCGATTCGAAAACTGGACCCGGAACATCAGCGGAAGGGGTCCGGGGTCGTTTTCATAAACAAATATTAAATATATTATTCAATATATGAGACGAACGTGACGAGTCCCTGATTATTCAATAACGGTTACCCAAAGTCAAACACAGTTGTCAGGAACCCGAAGTCCGATTTTCAAGGTGAATACTCTCGGTAGTCCCTATCTATCATTTGCATTAATACGTGTATGTTTATTGTTTCTTCTCTTTTTATGGCACTTGCAGCCTCTGGCTCAAGTGCCATATACCGATCACAATTCCGTCTGTCGGTCTGTCGGTCTGTCGGTCGGTCCGAGTTTTTTTGTCCCACATATCCGAGTTAGGGTACTTCCAGATGTGCTAGGACAATGAAACTTGGCAGGCATATCAGGGACCCGACCAAACTAACCTGGAAATAATCAGTTTCCCGATCCGACCATATGGGGGGGAGTGCGGGGCGCTGGAAACTTGCAAATTTAGGGCATTTTGTCACTTTTTTCTGAGTTAGGGTACTTCTAGATGAGCTAGGACAATGAAACTTGGCAGGAATATCAGGGACCCGACCAAACGAACCTGGAAATAATCAGTTTCCCGATCCGACCATATGCGGGGGAGTGGGGGCGCTCGAAACTTGAAAATTTAGGGCATTTTGTCACACTTTTTCGAGTTAGGGTACTTCCAGATGAGCTAGGACAATGAAACTTGGCAGGAATATCAGGGACCTGACCAAAGTAACCTGGAAATAATAAGTTTCCCGATCCGACCATATGCGGGGGAGTTGGGGCGCTGGAAACTTGAAAATTTAGGGCATTTTGTCACACTTTTTCGAGTGAGGGTACTTCCAGATGAGCTAGGACAATGAAACTTGGCAGGAATATCACGGACCCGACCAAACTAACCTGGAAATAATCAGTTTCCCGATCCGACCATATGGGGGGGAGTGCGGGGCGCTGGAAACTTGAAAATTTAGGGCATTTTGTCACACTTTTTCGAGTTAGGGTACTTCCAGTTGTGCTAGGACCATGAAACTTGGCAGGCATATCAGAGACCCGACCAAACAAAATTAGGAATAATCAGTTTTCTGATCCGACCATTTTGGGGGGGGGGGTGGAGGGCAGGGGAATCCGGGAAACTGAGAAGTGTGTAACTTTCGAACGGATGATCGGATTGTAATGAAACTTCATAACTGAAGAGAATATATATCTGTAATGTCCCGTTTAAAGTCTTGACCGGATTCGGTAGCCAGGGGGGAGTTGGGGGGGGGGGGAGACCGGAAATTTCAAGAAACGGTTAGAATGGAGGGATCGGAGTGAAACTTGCTGGGAAGAACAAGCATCTGCTCTAGATAAGTCCTTTAGACCATTGTACTGGATCCGGACACTTATGGGGGGGGGGCCGGAATTCCGGTGATGGTGGTTTTTTGGATTTTCACGATGAAACTTGGCAGGCATATCAGGGACCCAATCAAACTGACTTCAAAATAAAAATATTGTTGATCAGATAATGGTGGGGGAGTGGAGGGAGGGGAATCCGCAGGGGAATCCGGGAAATTGAGAAGTGTGTAACTTTCGAACAGATGATCGGATTGTAATGAAACTTCATAACTGAACAGAATATATATCTGTAATGTCCCGTTTAAAGTCTTGACCGGATTCGGTAGCCAGGGGGGAGTTGGGGGGGGGGAGACCGGAAATTTCAAGAAACGGTTAGAATGGAGGGATCGGAGTGAAACTTGCTGGGAAGAACAAGCATCTGCTCTAGATAAGTCCTTTAGGCCATTGTACTTGATCCGGACACTTATGGGGGGGGGGGGTCCCGAAATTCCGGTGATGGTGGTTTTGGGGACTTTCACGATGAAACTTGGCAGGCATATCAGGGACCCAATCAAACTGACTTCAAAATAAAAATTTTGTCGATCAGATAATGGTGGGGGGAGTGGAGGGAGGGGAATCCGAAATTTTCAGTCATGCGTAATTTTAGAATGGTTGATCGGATTCGAGTGAAATTTAAGAATTCAACAGAGGACATTTCTCCGATGATTTTTTTCATATCCGGACCGGATCCGGCAACTATTGGGGGGGGGGAATACGTGCCCCGTTTAGAATGGAGGGATCGGGATGGAACTTTGTGGGAAGAACAAACAGATGCTCTAGGTAAGTCATTTGCTGAATCGGATTGGCTACGTGCACCGTGGGGGAGCTGGGTGGGGTGGGGGGGGGGGGGGGGGGGTGGACCGGAAATCTGGAGAAACGGTTAGAATGATGGTATCGTAGTGAAACTTGCTGGGAAGAACAAACATCTGGTCCATATAAATCTTTTACATAATTTGACTGGATCCGGACACTTTAGGGGGGGGGGGGAGGGGTATCCCGGAATTCCGTTTTTTGGGGGATTTTCACGACGAAACTTGGAAGGCATATCAGGGACCCGGTCAAACTGACTTGGAATAAAAAAAAAATCCTCGATATGAAAATCTTGGGGGGGGGGAGTTGAGGGAGGGGAATCCGGAATATTGAGTCATGCGTAACTTTGGAACGGGTGATCGGATTCGAGTGAAATTTAATAATTAAACAGAGGACATTTTTCTCTTGTGACCTTTTTCATTTCCGGACCGAATCCGGCAATTATCGGGGGGAGGGCGGAAAATACTTGACCCGCTTAGACTGGTGTGATCTGGATCGAACTTCGTGGGAATGACAAACAGATGCTCTGGATTAATCATTTACAGAACAGGATTGGCTCCGGTTATTGTGGGTGGAGTTGGAGGAGGGGGAGGGGGGTCTGGGATTCCGGTGATCGCGCGTTAAGGTACTTCCAGATGTGCTAGGACGATGAAACTTCGCTGGAATATTGGAGACTCAACAACATTTGCTTAGAAATTGCTACTTCCCAAATCCGATTATTCCTTAAAGTACCAATCTTGACCGCAAAGTAAAAAAAATACTTTTAAGCAATATATGCATTTTCGTGATGCCCCTCAGCCCATTAGCAGTTTTGCCTCAAGGGTTTTGCTTACAAATGAAGTTCCAGCTCCCTTATAGCGCACATCTCAACCGCAAAGTCGAAACTTACTCTTGATCAATCAAATCATCTTGACACATGCAAGTGCCATATGAGCTTACAGCTCTTGTTTGTTCAAACAAATGGAAAATCAATGCACCATCGCATGTCGAGGAGCTGACAACACTCTCCTACTTTTTACTTTGACTTACTTTTGACTTATGTCTACTGCCGGGCGTCGCTCAGCGTAGAGAGTGATGTTAACTGTCAGTTTTTTACTGGTAAAATAAAAAGAAAAAAAGAGCCTGGCTCAAGCACAGACCAATCTAGCAGAAGCAGATTTCCTAAGCGTTTGACTTCTAGGATTCGTAAGTGACGAACATGAAGCCGAAAAGCACTATCACTAACATTCCTATCTCGCAGGAAGCCCTCGACGGTTCCCCGAAACCAATCGGTTCCGGTTCATTTTCCACGTTTTCCGTTCGTCGATGACCAAGAGTATTAAGAGTTCCTCCAAAAAAAGATGCAAATGAAGTGAAAAGCACTCAAAAAGACATTTCCTTCACGGGTGCAGGAAACTTTCCAAACCTTTCCCTGGAATTAATTCCCACATTTTCTGTCGAAAGATGACAGAGAAGAAAACTATCAAAACACAACGCAATGAGAAGTTAAACAGATGATTTTCGAATAACTAATATGAGAATCCGCAGGCAGTTCGTACTTCAAAGAAAGACTTGTTTCTAGAGTACCGATTTTACTACAATCAATAAGTAAGTAATTTATTTGCGACCCGCCGTTTGAAAAGTGGAGTAACGAGTGGAGATAAGAAAACACATACACATTACAACTGTTCAGTTTTCGGCAAGGAAACACGAGTACAACGTCACGCGCTGGTTCGGCCCAGTTGTCCATGATTAAGAAGATGACCTTTTATCATCTCATGGAGACATGGTCACCCGAAGAATCACTTTCAAGTACGGAGGGATGGAACCCTGCTCTGCCTCACTTCAAATGACTAGCGGACTTGATTCTGGCTTCCTGTACCCCCGTCCTCGTGCGAGTCAAACCATTATGTGATCACGCCTATGTGATTTTCGACTAATGAACTCTTCGTACCGACAAAGAATCGACGTGAGCCTAGCGAATAACCAGAAACGTCACCAGAATAAACGTTGCTGATTGGTTTACATATGATTCGAGTCAATTATGAGGATCGTTTGGGTGGTGTTTCTCGTTTTTCCTTAGGATCGCTGGTGTGTTTCGGACCTAGTCATATAGGGTATTCCTCAGGCTATTAATGAACCACATGCAATGATCATTTTCTAGAGTAGGTTTGTTGTTTAGTTGTTTGTTTATTTGCTCAAGTGCTATGGTTCTACGGGCTCTACGATTGAGTTCTAAGATAATGAGGTATAGTTTTATGCGTGATGAATAATATTCTACAGAAGGTGCAGTCCCTGCAAGAGACCATTGCCATTTTGTTACCATGCGTGACAATTCTGGAACGGGGAAGGGAAACATTTTCTTCGGCTGTCATTTAAAGTCCACCTTGCAAAACATTGCTTGGTTCTACAGCGTGTGTAAACCTAGACACTGTAATTTACTTGTGTTAGGAGTTGCCTGTCCTACTGAAATAGTTTTATGAATGGAATAGTAAATTTAGAAGCAGCATTGTTAAGTAGCTCCAGGGGTGGCCCGAAGCACTCAGGCCAGGGGGGGTGAGACCCCTCATTTCAACGACTCCTGGATCGTAATATACGACTCGCACGTACCGACAAAAATTAACTGTTGCTACTACGCGGCAATGGCGCATATTCCCCACCAACAAATGATAAAGTCGGTGTAAAACAAGACCAAAGGTTTCGATGGGATCCCAAAAATCTAATATTTGATCCAGACAATTGGGTCCTGTCTTCGCCAGATCCAGTCTTCGCCGGGCGAATGATCAGAGAAAACCAAGTTCAGATAAACCTCTATAAGCCATATCTATTTTGACGATACTGACCGAAACTTACTGCTTTACTTCTGCCAAATTTCCGGTTTCGCCCGAGTCCCAAGCGAACTACTAGTCCAGCAAAAAAAAAAAAAAAGAATCCAGCGGATCTCTTTATCCCTATAAAGAACATCTAATCAACTTTAAATAAAACTTTGAAAAAATCCGGTTAAAAGCGAACACCGGACTAATTATATGTCCGGTTAAAAAATGATTGTCATATACAGACTCGGCGTCTCATCTTACCCCTAAATCTGTCATCTAATCAACTTCAGATAAAACTTTCGCTTTTAACAAACTTTCCGGTTTTGGCCGGATTCCTGGCGAACTAGTTGTCCGGTGAGAAAATGATTTTCACCATCGTGTTCAGCATGTCTGCTTAGCCCTTACATGGAACATTTAATCAACTTCAAATGAAACTTTTACTTTTAACCAACTTTCCAGTTTTTGCCGGAATGCGGACGAACTCCTTGTCCGGCAAGAAAATCGTTTTCAACATCGTGTCCAGCATGTCTCTTACCTCTAAATCGAACATTTAATCAACTTCAAATGAAACTTTTACTTTTACCCAACTTTCCGGTTATTGCCTGATTCCGGACGAAATACTTGTCCGACAAGAAAATGGTTTTCACCACCGTACTCAGCATGTCTTCTTATCCCATAATCAATTATCACATTAGCTGTTTAAAAATATTTTGTTTGTCCCTTAATCTGAAACCCCTCCCCCACCCTCAAAAATAGGGCTAAATAGCCCATCTTCGAACTTAACCTGTACTTTGACCCAAAGGATCATCCCACCAAGTTTCATCAAAATATCTCATTCCCTTCGAGAGTTATCGTGCGGACAGATGGACAACTTTTGCGATGTCATAGGTATCCCTCCACTTACGTTTTGGGATCCCAACTAGCTGCAATGCATCAGCTGAAACTATTCTTGTAATCAAAATTTGTGTATGCATACCTTCATAGCCTCAGCTTTACATTTCAACTTTCGCTAAAGAGGAAAGCTTTCAATGCCTGTTGAACTTTTGAACCCGGGACAAGTTAAAGCAAGCGCCGCAGGCGAAATTTTGTAATCTGCCTTTGTCTAGAATGATTCTAGTCTTTAATTTGTTTCAAATCTAAAAAATTCCGAGCCTAATCGCCAAGTAAATTACACACCGTTCCTCTAAACAGAAAATACTACGAAATGCGCCACAGGCGAAATTTTGTAAAACGTCGAGGAGAAGAGCATCTTTTTACGATCTCATCGAAAAGTAAAAAGTAGCTATGAAATCACGCTCTGTCCATCGAAAAATGTGACAAAATAGTGCCCATCGAAAACAAAGTAAATTTGCTCCGAACTAATAGCAAAAAAGTAATTTTCACATTAAAAACACACTTTGCCTCAGAAATGAAACGAAGAAAACAGGTTTGCCGGTGCATTTACAGATAGAAAAAGACGCCGGTTCGCCTACGAGACTTGAGTTGCTTTTTTCGGGTGGAGTTTCACTGTAGTTTTGATGTACTTTTGTTTCATTGTGAAAGTATCGTGCACCGTTTTAATTGTCGTTCAACACACTGTACTTTCATGACGAAAACTAAAGCAGGTAAAGCTACAGTGAGCTACATCTGAAAAATTGCAACTTAAAACTGGTTTGCAGAATATGATTCTTTCTGTGTAAAAACAAACCCCGATTCATTGACGAAACACACTTTCGTCTTTCGCCCGGCAGAAACATTATATCTTTCCCCAATGCAGCATATTCAAGCACATCTGAAACGTTTATATCTGCCTCAATCTTCATCTGCGACATTACCACGAAATCAGGTCCGAGTCTCAATACGCGGCAAAAGATGCTATACACAGCAAATGAAGAACGAGAAGTTCGCTTTTAGAACAACTTAAAACATAAAAGAGATCATTTTCGAGTTGTATGAGTGTCCTGAATTTCACGAAGGCTTTTCAGGTTCAAGTTTTTTTATTTTTCAACATTTACAAATAAATAAATAAAAAGCAACACTTTCGCGCTGGAGAAAAAACCTATGAGGGTTTGCATTCGCGCGAAAGTCCACATAACTACTTACCTATGTAAAGAAAAAAACAAAAAATAAATCCAATCTCTCTCAGTCATCAATACTCAACTCCCCCTCCCCCCATTCTTCAGATGGGCTTTGACACTGGCATACAGGGGCGTCACCTATGGGGGGGGGGGGTCGGCCAGTCTGTAAATAATAGCTGAATCGGCGCGAAGCGCCAAGATATTTATAAAAACAGTGGATTTTTTTCGGAAACAGTGGATTTTTCTTAAAAACAGTCGGTTTTTCCGAAGTCGATTTCTCTTAAAAACGTTTTTCTTAAAATCAGTCGATTGTTCGTGAAAACAGTCGTTTTTTCGCAAGAAAAAGTCGGTAAAAAGACCAGCCAGTCGGTAAATACCTTGCTCGCCCCCCCCCCCCCCCCAAAAAAAAAAACAAAAACATTTTGGATAATAACGCCACTGCTAGCATAGAGGCCAAAAATTTACCTCCCGGCTAGAATGAGCTATTCCAACGTCTGCAGAACCCCTCCTTTCCTGGGAAACGAATTTCGGGTGTATATTAAAATCTTCTTGTCCTTTTTAAGCGTTGTTCCCACCTCAACCTCGCTTTGTAATCGACATTTTTCCATCTGCTCGGGGCACACTTTACTTCTATTCCTTCTTTTTTCGCTTATAGTCAAAGTTTGACCAACAATCCATGCACATAACCTTGTCTCTCGCTTTTGATCATTAGGTATATGAAGGTTATCCAGTCAGACAGATACAAATCACATGGGAGTAGAGCAGGTAGCCGTATAGCTGCCCCCATGAATCATGTCTCCGACCTATCGGGGTTACAAAACCTGGTTTAAACGACTCGGGTTGTCTTTAGGGACGGACCTACGACTGAAGCTGTGCAGAGCTATTTTTTTATTTTTTTTAAACGACTCGGATAGTTTTTGATTAAAATGAATGCCCGGGACCTCGGCGAGGCCAAAATAAACGACTGATACGACTTAGCAAACAAAATTTTTAAACGACTCGGATAGTTTTTTATTAAAATCAATGCCCGGGTCCTCGACGAGGCCAAAATAAACGACTGATACGACTTAGCAAAAGGCAGGGGGGGGGGGGGGTGAATCACCCCCCCCCCCCCCTCTTCGGGCAACCCCTGAGTACCTTAAACTCAAGAACTATCCGTAGAACTGAAGCATTTTTTGATCGTATAACAAAGAAAATTAAACGTATGTCGGGTTAGTTCGAGAAATGGCGATGTTGAATTAAGAGCTCGTCCGTCTGTCTGTGTGTAATTAGTAACAATTGTATTGCGTTGTTGATGGCCCAAGGGCTTTAGTAACATATATCTACCTAAAGTAAGGTAAGGTAACTATTGCATTACTGCCGGCTGTAGTTGTATTACAGCTGTAGTATACAATAGGTTATGTGTTTCGTGGTGAGATAAGCTTTAGCTTAAAGCACACATGGTCAGAAGTGTCTGCCCCACACAAAGAATTTTATAGGTGGAATAGCAATTTCAGAAACAGAACTGTTAAATAGATCACACTTACTTGCCTATATTACTGCTTTACCCTACGTTTCTAGTCGTTTCACCCATTCTCATTACCGAGATTTCGAATCTTCTACTTTATTTTTACCCACCCTAACAGTACTAGGCTGATTCCTGCATTTGCCACGTTTGGATCTTTTCGAGGCGGGCCAGGTTACGGCTTATTGCGGAAGAGCGAGACCGAAAGTAGACGGAATTATTTTGTAGTTTTTGTGAAACCCAGCACCGTTTCAGTTAGTATTGGAACAGAAACTGTATCTACTGCGTCTTGTGATTTAACGACTAAAAAAAAACAAAAAAAAAACAGCTTATGCAACCAAAGACATCAATAAAAGGACTTTTAATTTGACTGAAAGTTCAGCTTACCTGGTAAACACAGGAAGCTGCGCACCCATGACCTGCATCCTTAACAGCAGCAAACCAATTGTGGAGGCAACTAGTGCCATCAGGCGGGTTCCTGAGTCCTTTATCCACGCTGAAGAGCTCTGAGTTTTGGAGCTGGACGGCATGAAGTCCCTTAGCCGAACCTTAAAAAAAATTATAGAAGTCGATAAAAAGGGAGCAGCAGTCCTCGAAGAATCAGATGACGGTATACGTACTATTGCGCCAAGCTGACAGTGACAATGTCAACGTTCTAATTTCAGAAGTAGATGGCAACTCAGTAGGATCTAGTGATCCACCGACTGCCTACTGGGCAAGAGTTCTCGTCGTAAGTATTCCTTTATCCTCAGTTCACAAGCATGCCTAGCCAAGCACAGATGTCTAGGCACGTGCCTGCTAGCATCACCGTTCACACTAATGCCTAGGCACAGATTTGGGGCCAGGCACGGAGTTCCAGGCTCTAGATCTCGGTGCCTGGCTACGCCTGAGCACATGCCTAGGCATCTGTGCTTAAAGGACCCATCGTACTATTTACTCTTCAACTTACAGTGTTTGAATATATTTGAATTGTTTAAAACTCGGCTGTGCTTTCAACAAATAACGCAAGGTTTTTGGCTGTTTTTAACCGTTGACTAATAGCGAAAACAGGGAAACAATTTACACAACCGGTTTTTCTGATGGAAAAACTTCTCGCAGACAACCGTCGACAGCGTGATACACATCGAAGGTAGCAAAACATGGCAAGTGGGAAAATCAGCGTGTTTTTGTTAGAGGGGTTAGAATGTCCCGTACAAAATTGGGGTCTTCGGGTTTAGAAATATATGAAGTAATTATGTAAGTAGGTTGCGTTAGTAATATAGGTAAGACAGGTCCTTTAACTAGGCATGCTTGTGAACTCGGCTTTAGCCAAAGATGGTTGCGAACATTGCTTCTTCTCCTTGCCTAGACGTAAACAAGGTTGGATCAGGGCATACTAATCAATGCAATTGCCGATGAAGAATTTTACGCCTGAATTAAAATGGCTGACTTAAACTTAAAAGTGTATATGTTCAGATGAGGCTGATCGGCTGCGCGTCTTCATGTAAACAATTATTTTCGTAAACCGTTTTCGTCAAGCAAAAAACACAGGTACAAGCGCATAGAGGTACCAAAAATCCGACAAGGAAATTCCACTATATGAAAACCGATTATTCATGAATAGCGGAGTAACGAAGTAACGCATTTTCCTCGGCATTTTCATTGGGTCTTCAAGCCTCTTTAAGTGAATAAATGATGGGTAACTAGATTGCCTTATCTTAGCCCTTTTCGGTTAAACTTTAATACAGGTTTCATGTCAGAAACACAGTTCTGAGCCCCAACAATGAGTGCGTCTCACTTCCGCAATCAATGTACCATCCAAAAATACCCGAAACAGATAGAATGATTTCCTCACCCCCAAAAAAGTTAGCTTAATAATTTCGACAGTAGGCGCCGTTTAAATTTACGGTCACAACACCAGAAACACAAATGCCGTTGTATCTCTGATTTCTGAGTTTGCCTTCGAACAGACAGGGAACTCGGGGAAACTAACTCATTCCATCTAGTCGATTACGACAAGAACAAGCACTAGAACGAAGACGAATCTCATCACTCATCCTAAATTCCCTCCGGCCTTTTGGAATCCTGTCAGCAAACACAGAAACAATCAGGAATGAAATGGAGTTAATAATCGTCGAGCAAAGGAAGCATGCATCATCCCTTCTCTGAACTTATGAAGAGAACAAAGCTGGACGCCTGCCAACATTCAACGTAGCGAAAAACCAGTGGATTTCTTATTAATCAAAGAACAGTGAACACAGAAGCCGAAAAAACGGCCTTCGAACCGTTGGAGTATCATCCTGAGGTTCAATAACGGTGGCGGCTGAAATCCACTGACCATCCAACAAGACAAGTGCGGGGACGAATGGCATATCGCGGCTCAGGCGTGAACTGGAACGGAACATTAGTCGCGTTTTTTGCGATCGCTTGGAACGAAAGTTGCCGTTTTTTGCGATAGACTGTCGACTGGAGGTCCAGTGGATCCGTTTTTTGTCACTTGACTGAACATCGACTGGGAACAAAGTCAACAGTCGATCCGATGCACCATTCTCTTGGAGGTCCAGTCAAGCCAAATTTTGAAAACTGAAACATGTGGACCCGAAAACGTACAATTGACACCTCAGGAAGCGCCAGTACTGCAGCAGTTTCAGAGACTGCCGAGGGAAGAGTTGTGGGGATGGAAGGGGAGAAGTTTTTTTAGACCGTTTTTCGAAGGCTTGTTTTCGCTCCCCTATCAAGCGACAAAAAACGGTCAACTGGATGAACCCGGGAACAAGTTCCAATCGCCAGTCGATATGTAAAAAACGCGACTATTGTCCGAACCACCTAACTGTTAATTCTGGTACATATAATGACAAACTACTAAACCGACTACGATCATATCCAACGGCTGAACAACTGGGGGCCAAACTCCAGTTCAGGGAAATAAGGTGCGGGCACGTTTTTGTTCCGAACCAGAATCACTGACATGACCTAACGAGATTTATTCCAAACAAGCTTTCACAGCACACCTGCCGGCGAACTTAGCGTTTTTCGTCATATGAACTAAACGCACAAAATATTAAAGTAACCGGACTGGACAAAAATAAGCAAAAACGCTACAATTCTTTATTTTAGAATTATTGTTTGTCGACGATAATGAAAGCCGGTGCAGAGATTTTCTTCTACCTTTGACGAGTATCGTGCCGGATTCGGAACATCTCCTATTCTCCTGATTTACTGATGCCACCATCGCCTCGAACATCGCCGAAGACATATTATAGATGGAAGCCGCAAATGTGCCTTGTAATTCGGGTATCTCTGCCTGCTACATCGTCCATAGAACTTTGGAAGGATATCTACGACGTTCAGTTCAGTTCAGTCCAGTTCAGTTTGTTTTACGACCCAAATACATTTAACTATGATGCCAGTACCCGCCCCAAGAAAGGTACAAAAAAGCACTTGCAATTGGGCGGTTACATAAAACGGGTACGAGGTACATAAAACATACATAAAACTAATAATTAACTATGAACAAAACATAACAAAAAAGAGCACTAAAATAAGAAATAATAACCAATCTCTCGTCAACTCATTTAATAATAATAATGAGAAAAAGAAAAATAATAAGAAAAATAGGAAAAATAGGAGAAAAAAAACTATGAACCTTGGCCTAACAAATACTTTTTCAATTTATTTTTAAATAACCCCAGGTGCTCAGCCGCCCGAATGCTCTCCGGAACAGAGTTCCACATATTAGGCCCTGAAAATCTAGTAGGGAAGCCGGCCCTGGTTCCACTTCTATACGTTCCACTTCTATACGGTCCACTTCTATGCTTCTATGCGTATCTTTGTTTATAATGCAGGCTACTTGACCAAAACGACAAGTTCGGCAGTCAATCTTGTGAAAGGTCGTTTTTATGGGCTATAGGCTAAGGGAGGAGATTTTTTTATAGGGGGAATGGATAAGAAATGGATAATGATGGGAAGCAAAGATTTTACAGAAATAAGAAATGTTGGGAAGTTCCTCAAGTTACCTTTTAAACACCGGAGAGATTTCGTTTTGATGAAGAAGCTGTGTGTATCTAGTATAGCCTACATAACGTGATGTTACGATTGTGTTAGTATCGTTTTCGTTGCACGATGGTCTGGTGCTTCTACATGCAAATAAATCATTCATCCACTGATTCATAAAGTACATGATTCATAAGTTTCTACAGTCCCTGGATCCCCAGCACAGCCTGTACCAGGCTTTTCTAAAGTAGGCTAGTTGTGCTAGTTCCTTGTTTATTTGTTAGTTAGTGTGATTCGTTTTGCCTTTTTTTTCTTCTTCCCTTCTTTTACTCCATTTCTCACATTTTGTGTTTAGAATAGATAAATAAAATCATTCATTCATTCATTCACATACCTATCTATCTCTGCCGAGTCAACAATTCTGATTAACCTAGAAACACTCATTTCAAAATATGCGTCACGCTTCTGACCTGGCAAGTTGTTGGTAACCCTTCCTTCCAGTAACTCCACCAAACCTTGCGTATGGGAGTTCGCAATCTAAATTCATCCTTTCGCCAAGTCAGCAGCAAGCTCCCCGCTCAATCGACAACAAACTCAAGGTAATTTTACGGCGTAGCGAGGTTCACTAAACCTCCCAGGACCTGTTGCCCTTTTTTCCCCAGCCGCCCGCCACTTCCAGGGCCCTCAATCACGATGTCAGGCACACACGCCCCTCAATTTATCCGAGTTTGACTTTCGGTTATAACGCGCCAATCTCTTTCCATGCAAGAGTGGCTCAGCAGATGGCAGGCAATGAAGCGTCGTCGAATCCGACAGTCGAACCAATATTCACGCTCCTTATCACGTCAACACACACTTCCCAAGGAATCACCTTCGTACAGCGATAGCTTTTTCGGCGATGAAAGTCACAAAACGAGTTCTGTCACTGAGCGCTGCACGAAGCGATAAGAAGCGATCAAGACCTGAGCAAGGAGGGAAGTCTTTTCTACCAGTCGTAGCTTCTAAGTCGGCGTTTCAACCTGGGCGTAGAGATCCTATTCGAACAGACCTCCCTAATACCATTAATTTAGAAACCCTGTTGAATCGCCGGAAAAACTCTGATCTGTGTTTGGATTGGACTAAAATACTGAATACACCAGCACCACGTGGTAACCTCCCTTAGATTTTTCGGCGGCGAGGGTAAGGACTGAGAGAGCGGCAGCTCTGATTGGCCAAATTGCGGCCAATCAAACACGCAACAACTTGTTACCTGATAAAGTTTTGTTCTCGCCTTCGGCAACCTTTTAACTTACATCATTAATCATTTCAATAGTCACGACTATGTTGCAGCACTTTCTGAGTAGATTCTGCTGTATCGGGGGCAGAGCAAAATAACACTAGGGAGTAGCGCCAAGACTTGAAAAAATTGACACATTCTCTAATAGCAGCGTACTAGCACCACTAGCAGCAGAGAACGTCCCTACTTCAACTCATTCAGTCGTTCCCCACAGCTGGCTTCGATAACTTCATATTCTGAACATTGCAAAAAAATGATACAGCCTCCACTGTTTTCATGCTGTGAGCGGACCGCACCTTTGCTTTACTAGAAATGTTTTAACTCGCAAGTTTGTCTCGCTTTAAATGCTGCAAGCGTAGTGGGCGGCACTACGGGTATGGCCCATTTGCAAATCATGGAAAGCATAGGTCTTGGCGCTCCTGCCTAGTGTTATTTTGCTCTGATCGGGGGTCAGAATATTTGTGAACTTCCGAACACTGAGGGAACAGACAGGCGACAACAGTACGGCAATAATAGCCTTCCGCTTCCAGAACATTACAGTTGGTCGACATACCAATTGTTTTCACTGTTTCATGGCACAGATGCCTTTTGATATCGATACCTTCCCTGAACGACCGTTTTTTTTTAAAGAAAACGTGAAGATAGACAAGCTGTCCTTCCTGTCCTGCTTTCGATATGCGTGTGATGGTATCTAAAACAACGTAGGCTTTTAGGTTATTCCCGGTTTCCGGTTTGTCCTTCGGTCTTAATAGGCCAGTATGTACCGTGTTCTTCAAAACTGTGCTAACTACATTTTCATAATTTTTGGGCCCAGTTTTGTGTATGTCATCTGCACGAAGAAAGTAGGGACTCAGAAAGTTAAAACTAATATACCTGTTTAGATTTTGCTCATGTCGTCATCTAACACTTAGCACAATTTAACAGAATACCAAATCAGCTATGTTCTTTCCAATGTTATAGTTAGCTCAGTTTTCGAAAATTTTCAGTTAGCAGTTTTGAAAAAAACGGTACTTCTCGACGAGAAGTACTCAAGTACCAAACCACACTTCAACAAAAGCCGCATGCAAATCGAGTCCGATGACGAGAATTTCGGCTACAAATAACTGAACGTGATTAAGACTTCCCTGCATTTCCGATCCTATTTTCAGAACCGGATGCGAATCTAATGCTAAAGTTTACGGTGGTACTTCGTTGACTCTAAGACTGCAAAATTATTTTAATTATGAGAGCATGGTATCAGCAGCGTTGACATCTACTCACTAGTGCCGTTTTACCGCAAAGTGCAGATCTTGGATTACTAAGTGTCCGCTCAGAGAATACCAAACAGGAGAAATCGTCTGAGGGGTTGAGCTAGATCCCTCGTCAGGTGGAATCCAGGATGTCATCAGCTCTGTATAACAGTTTCCGAATGTGACTTGGCATTGATGTTCAATTCAGTTGTTTTTTATTTATTTTCGTGTAGCCATGAGGTAGCCTATTTTTCGACTTCTTACTACTCCGTCTCTCCTTCGGAGGGTGACAAACAAAATATAAGTTGCGTTTCTGCAAATACCATGGTATCTGATACCCATGGTATCTGATACCACGGTCTAAAGTTGTTTTCGCAGTTACCGTGGTATCTGATACCACGGTCAAAAGGCGTGTTTGCACGGTCAAAAGGCGTGTTTGCAGTTATCGTGGTATCTGGCCAGTTACCGTGGTATCTGATATTTAGATACCACGGTCCGACCGTGGTAACTCATCGTGGTATCTGAAAAGTTAAAGAAGTTTGGCACTTACTGATCTAACTGGATATCAGTTTTTCTTTTGGGATGACTTCAAAAAGTGCAATTTCGGCAATTGTCTTTTTTGCAGAGCAGCCGTGTATCAGATACCACGGTATCCGCAAAAACGACTAACTGCAGATCCTGTTACCGTGGCATCACGGCAAACTGCAAAAACGCAACTATAATCGTGGTTTAATCAACAATCAGGTCTGGCTGCGAAATTCAGGCTCTGTGGGAACGAAGCTTAACAGTAAGAACCTTCTCCGTTCACCTTCGCAAGGCCCGGAGCAAAACAACAATAGGGAGTAGCGCCCCGTCCTATGCTTTCCAAGCTTGGCAAACGGGCTACACTCGTAGCGCCGCTCATTACGCATGCCGCGTTTAAAGCGAAACAATCTTGCGGGTTTGAGAATTCCTAGTGAAGCTAAGATGCCGTCTGCACACATCGAGGAAACAGGGGAGGTTGTATCTTTTTTTTGCTGTGTTCAGGTATGAAGTTATCGGAGCCAGCACTGGTGCACGACTGATTCAGTTTCAATAGGGACGTTCTTTATCGCTAGTGGTGCCAGTCTCGCTACTATTCGAGACTTCGAGTGTGTGTCCCATTTTTCGAGTTTTGGCGCTACTCCCTAGTGTTATTTTGCTCTTGCGAGGCCACTGCTGTTAGAGGAGCCAATGAAATGAATAGGCTAAAGCTCCACTCCCATACAAATTGCAGGGCGGGTAGGGGCGACTGGTGGTTACGGCTAATTTGAAAAATTACCTTTTGGAGCACGAACAGCTCATATACGATGCAGATACCGATGACACTGATTCCCTGTTCTTTGCAAAGCATTGAGATGCAAATTAGACCAATCACGGCTGCGAAGAGAGGCCAGTCTGGAAAGAAAAAACTCAGTAAGCACCTCAAGAACAGACTATAATCAGGACTAATTTCAAGTTGGCTCTTAATGTAAGCAAATTGGAGATGTTCGCAGCGCGATAAACTTAGAACATGCATAGTCAGTTTCCATAGCTAGATACTCGTGTGTCTCGTGCACAGATGAAGATCAGAGAATCCTTTTCCTTTTTTTGTGTTGATTTTCGAAGTTTAGCGTTATAATTTGTTGTTATTTTTGTTTTTGTGTAATTCATGAAAATTTAACTACGTTAAAGCACAATTGTACATAAATAAATATGTTTGACGAGATAACAAATATTCGGTTTTTTGTTAGTACCGTAAGGAATGTTTTTGGAGAATAAAGACTGATTGATTGATTGACTAATTGAAGCTTTGTCCAAATAGACGAATTTCAGTCGGGTTCCACAACCAACAGCGACCAAAGTAACCGCTCAGCAGGGAATGAGTCCGAAGAGAAAGAGGACAGCGATCGCGTCGAAAAAGGACACTGTTTTATATCTTTAGTCTATTGACATTTCCGTATTTGTCTATTTTGTTTTTCTTCTTTGTATGGTTAATCATGATCAACTGGGACCGTGCCTTGGCCTTGCTCTCAGTAGCCCAGCCCTAGGATCTACAAGTACAAGGAATTTCATCGTCTTACGTCCAGTCTGGTTAAGTTATGAACACTATTCACTGGGCAATCTGGGCCCATTTGCCCCTGAAAAGGTGGGTGTGGGGATGGGACCCCCAAAAGGCACAACTAGACTCCAATACCCACAAGTGTACCAAGTCTGAACTTGATACTTGCAATAGTTCAAGAGTTATGAGCTCCAGGAAATACGGTGAAAACCGAAAGCTGCTACAGCACTCGCAATAGTGGATTGTTGCAAGGACCACTCCACTAAAAACCCGTAAGGCTGTTTTTGGCCTCGCTCGCCCGAATGTTTCTGATGAGAAACATGGGAAAACTTGCATAGCCGGTATTTCTGACCAACGAGCTCTTCAGAAGCAATCGGAATCGCTGTTGTGGTGAATAGAAAGCACATGGGAATCTCGAAGTCTCAGGAATGAGAGTGGATGGAACGATAAGGGACGTAAATGAGCAAATCAGTAATAAAGGTACCAGGTCCTTTAGCGCTAAAAGGTTATCATGTCATCAAATGGTGAGAATATATATTTTATTTGTAACCCGCCAAATACACAAGGTGATAGCGGAGTAAAGAGAAAAATGAAAAACAACTAACGATAAATAACAGTATAAACACACAAAATTTAGACATAATTTCCAACTCGGTCTGAAAAATTCATGAAAAACATCATGTACTCGATGACCAGGATGACGAGATGTACATAGTAGTGACGCTGACGTTTTCTCTAGTGAACGAATGACATCTTGGACGCCAAACTTCTGAACTAATTTGTGGTGGCGGCAGGAACGAGGAAGGTACATCAAAAATTTACAATAATTATAATAACACGTTTTCAAAGCTTTAATGTCTTTTTTTCGCAGAATATGATTAACGCCGGAACAATACAAGACGTAAGGATAAATATTCCTTCTAATCCTTCAACGAAATTTGACGTAGGATTCAAGTGTAAAAGCATAGCCTCTGGAAAACCCTAGTGATTGATGTAGATGAAAATGTTTTCAACGACAGCAACTCCACGAAAATGACAAAGAAAACCGCTACGCTCAAAAACGGGTATAACAACAAAATGCGGTTTCCACAGATCTCTGCAAGAACCGAGCTTTGCTCGGCAGCACCACGCGACCGTTTCAAGGCATTTAGTGTTGCCATGCTACGGGAACGGGACGAATAAGCTCCCGGGAACAACCACAACAAGGCCAACAGTTTCTTTTGTTCTGCCACGAAAAAGAAAGTACACGGACCGCATACATGATAGATGTGCGTATAGACTGCATGTGCTGAACCACTGATGCCATAGACCGCTGCAGTTTTGCCGGCCTCAAATTACCGATCCAGTTAAAAAATGACCCTCCGAAAGAATCAAGAAGACTGGCTCAAAGAGAAGAAATTCTGGAAGCTCTGTCAATATACCCCAAAGATACCCCCCCCCCCTCCACTGTTCCGATTTCAGGGTTTTCGTGGAAAACGAACAAAGGTATCAAATCACAAGTTTTCCTACTCTAATCGACACAAAAACAACCTGATCAAGAAGTTTGGGTTCTTCACACAGTTTCCGGTTTTCAGCGGATTCCGGCCGAATTATCCGCCCAAGCTGCAAACTAATGGCATATCCTAGTGCAACACTTGCTAAGGGATTCCCTAGGATTTGACTGAGGGGATTTGACTGATCGAACACTTGCAGCCGCTAGGGATTTGACTGGTCCATTCCGAAATTTCCTGTTTCACCAGATTCTCTATTATCCGACTGGTCCAAAAACTAACAGCACAGCCAAATTCAGCAGAATGTTTAGCCCTTCCATTGGCTCTTTGCTATTCACAGAGCAATTAGGTCCAACTAATAAAGCTTTGATTTCGATTGGATCGCCGAATTCTCCGTCCGAAGGAAGAGCTATCCTCTTTTATTTTGATTTGAACTTCCAACTAATTCCTAAATAATGTGTTACAAAGGCCATCCACGAACTAGGTATAATTCTTGACATGAAGAGACAAACTTTCAGAGCTTGGTCACACTTAGCTCACTTCCTAGCTTTTTGGGTTGCGAAAGTAGAAAAAAGAAAAAGATACAACTAATTCTGAATGTTATCGTTTTAAACTGAGGAGATCAATTAGAGCAAAACAGTGTGTATAATTGTGTTACAGGAACCCTAATTGACCCCTAATTGCAGTCTGCTCATTATCCCCAAGCTGCCACAAAGCCCATCAAATCTCACGTCCCCTAGGGATTTCCAGTTGTTTGCCGAATAGGCGGCTTTTTGAGCCCAAAGTGACCAAGCTCTCACTGAACATGTGCATAATTTCTGAAGTTGTCGTAATCACAGACGGATCGAACACATTTTTACGATAGCATAAGTATCGCTGAATTTCGCTTGGGATCCTGAAAACTGGTATCCAAGCAATCTTCGACTATAGGTTGTCTGAACTTTCCACTAACCCCCGGCTATTCAAGGTAGCATCAAAAGCAAAATCCTCAAATCTGCTTAGCTCGTTATGCAAAGTTTCTTTGGTACATAGAAAAGTTTGTGGCGACAACAGCTGTGAATTATTAATCTTGTTCTTCTTGCTTCCCACCATTTATTCCTCCTCCAAACTTTGGCCGTCTGATTTTCCTGGTACGTCCAAAGTTTCGCAGGAGACAAAAAGCAGATCCGAACAGGTAGAGAAAGGGATGTGAGAAAAAGCACCGAATCCAAAAATTCTCTGCAAATCTAGTAGAAAACGGCCAAGCTTTTTCAGAATAAAGCCGCTTTCACACTGACGCGTTGAGGTTTTCACACTGCGCTAAGCAACCTCTGCGTCGCGCTTGCGGTGGCGCAACGCAGAGCTTACGCAGACAAATAAAACGCAACGCAAGAATAAAACCAAGTTGTATTCTAGCGCTGCGTCGACGCATATGCATCAAATTCTTCAGTGTTTTTGAAGACAAATTGGAGAAAACCTACTCACGATGAAGAAAACTTAGTAATGATGAAAGAAACGATTATTCAGCATAAGAAACCGAGAAAGGAAAACGTAGATAAACATTCAGCGTCAAAGCTTGTCGCGCAGATGTGAAAGATACGCTGCGCAACCTGTGCACAGCGCAAGATAAACGCATATCCAGCGTATAGCAGCGACGCGTCAATGTGAAAGTGGCTTAAAGGATCACGATCTAAAAGGTTCAAATTTCCCGACGGAGGAAGTATGGTCGACCTCGACGCCTTCCGATGTTCTGAGTCACCCTTTCAACCATGGACTCACGGGAGAAAAGCCACGTTTAAGGAGGCCACAAATACGGTGTTTTTACTCGAAACCAAATCTAGGCTACTCTGTGTTATAGGATGTGTGCAAGCTTTTTCGTCCACCAACTTGTCATCAGGAATAACACAGACTGCAAAGATAACACGAGTAAATTGTAAATAGTATGTGTCTTATTTTTGGGATTCTAAAACGTAAGTGAAGGGATACCTATGACTTCGTAAAAGTTGTCCGTCTGTCCGTCCGTCCGTCTGTCAGCATGATAACTCTCGAAGGGAATGAAATATTTTGATGAAACTTGGTATGAGGATTGTTTGGGTCAAGGGACAGGTCGAGTTCGTAGATGGGCTCCGTAGCCTTGCATTTAGGGGTGCGGGAGGGGGTTCAAATTAAGGTGAGAACAAAATGTTTTTTAACAGCTAATGAGATACTCGATTTAGGGGTAAGAGGACATGCTGAACGCGTACATTAAAATTATTTTTTACCGCCGGACAAGTAGTTCGCCCGGAATCCGGCCAAAACCGGAAAATTTGTTAAAAGTAAAAGTTTTATTTGAAGTTGATTGGATGTTCGCTGTAGGGGTAAGAAGACATGCTGAATCCGTATATGACAATCGATTTCGACCCGGACATATAGTTCGCCCAGAATCCGGCTGAAACCGGAAAATTCGTATATAAGTAAGAGTTTTATCTGAGGTTGATTAGAGGTCCCATGTAGTGGTAAGGAGGCATGCTGAATCCGTATATGAAAATTATTTTCTCGCCGGACAATAGTTCACCCGGAGTCCCTCCAAAAGTTGACGTTTTATCTGAAGTTGATTAGTGGTTCGATATACGAAATTAGATATGCTAAATTCACTTTTGAGCTTTATTTTTTTGCTGGGCAAGTGGGTTTTCTCAGATGATTAGCCATTGGCTTTAATCTTTCTCTAAATTTTAATACTAAACATGTGTAAGGAGTCTGGCAAAGACCGGATATCTACAAGACCCAACTATCTGGATTAAAATACTGAATTTTTGGGATCCATCGAAACATTTGGTCTTGTTATTTTAATTTTTACGAAAAACTCTTTTTAAACAGTATAGAATATAAGTAAATTAATACTATATACTTGCATGTCGGTGTGTTTCTGTCGACATTTCTTATGCTGTTTTTGGGATCCCAAAACGCAAGAGAAGGATACCTATGATTTCGTAAAAGTTGTCCGTCTGTCCGTCTGTTAGCATGACAAACTCTCGAAGAGGTTGAGATATTTTATTCAAACTTGGTATGATGACTGTTTGGGTCAAAGTCCATGTCAAGTTCGAAGTTGGGCTCTGTAGTCCTACATAAAGGGTGGGGGAGGGCAGAGATGGGCGAATCCGATCATGAAAGGATTCGAATCCGAATCCAGGGCTAGATACGAATCCGATTCCGAACCCACCGTTTCATGCTGAGGATTCGAATCCGGAATCGAATCCGCATTCGAATCCAACCTTAACAAAGATAAAATGATGTACATAGGTTATGAAAAGCACTGATATCTAAGGTATCAGATGACGCGATAAATTACTGAGGATGTTTGGTGGTGGAGACCAAAAAGTTGGATTGCCTAAGCACACTGTAAAAATTGAGAAAACGCAAGGATGAAAAATTTGAGCGGATTCGTAAGATTTAGGGTTTGGAATAAGTCCGAATCCGAATCCAGCCTGACAAGCAGAAGATTCGAATCCGGCCAAAAGGACGAATCCTGGATTCGAATCCGAATCCGGATTCGGATTCGCCCATCTCTGGGAACGTTAGGGGGCGAAAACAATATATTTTTAAAAGCTAATGAGATAGTCGGAATAGGGGTAAGGAGACATGCTGAATCCGAATATGAACGGATATGTCGCAGGACAAGTAGTTTACATGGAATCCGGCAAAAGCCGGAAGATTTGTGAAAAGTAAAAATTAACCTGAAGTTGGTTAGAGGTTTATTTAGGGTTAAGGAGACATGCTGAATCCGAATATGAAATTTATTTTCTTGCCGTACAAGTGGTTCACCCGCAATCCGGTAAAACCGGAAAAACTTCTGAAAAGTTAAAGTTTAATCTGAATTTGATTAGAGGTTTGATTTAGGGGTAGGCAGACATGCTGAATCCGAATATGAAAATTATTTTCTTTCCGGACAAGTAGTTGGCACAACAGGAAATTCAGCATGAACTTTTAAAACCCAATGATATAGTCGGTATAGGGCGAGGAGACACAATGCTGTTGCAGCTTTCAAACATACTAAAGATCGATTTGAGATTCGGTATCGGGGTAAGGAGACATGCTGAATCCGATTTTGAACTTCATTTCCTTGATGTATAAGCTGGAAAAATCTGCCAAAACCCGGAAGTTTTGATCGAAAGGTTCGACTCTCAATGTCTCCAGCTCTTCTGCTCTTCATGTAGTTCGCCGAGAGTAGGCTACTGCTAAAAGGAGGAATTTGCTCAAGTGGTCAAGTTGGTCTGATGTGGATTAAAGATAAGACGTTGGAGTAACATGCATGCTGAATTGGTGTCCAAACTTGGTTATAGGTTATAGCAAAATGTTACTGGGGTTCGGCGAAGACTGGAAATCTACAAGATTTGCTTGTCTAGATCAAGTGGTCCACTAAATATTCAATATTTGGGATCCCATCGAAACCTTTGGTCTTCTTAACGAAGAATTTTTCGAAAAATAAAGTGAACTGAACTGAATTCCCTCATGTTCTTAACTACAGTCTCTACTTTGCTCAATGTCCGCCGAGCTCTATTTTGTACCTCCACGAGGCCAAGAAGTGTTCGATGTCATTTTTTAAACATTTAATCCTGACGAGTATTTTGAATGTTTTCTTTCCTCCATCCAACACCTAATGACATGTATGTATTATTTCTAGAAAAAAAAACATAAGCTAGAAGCTTGTCTCTATAAATATCAAAGACTCCGAGATCGATTCCAACCACCCTACTAACTAGAGAACTTTTTTTTTAATACGAATCATGTCCTCAAATATTTGTCCCTCTTCAACCCTTTAAAACCTACCAATCCCATTATATTCAGTGGCAGAAGAGCTGAAGTGTCTTGGAGCGAACAGCAAAAGAAGAAGAAAAAACATCCCAATCCCCAAATCGGATTACAAATCGAAAGTACGGGAATAACACAATTTTCGGATTACTTACGGGAACAAAAATACACCGAAAATATGGAATCGAGGTGTCCTTTGATCTACAAAGTGACGGATTACAGCTGAAAGAAAAACACATGAAGTTTCCAGAGCCTCTGGAAAGAGAAAGACAACCTGCAGCTTTTAGGGGGACGTTTTCGAGTGGATGGCTCTGGTCCCGTCGAGCTAGACGGACATTTTCTCGTGGATACCGTCGATCTTTTTGTCATTTTCGCGTGTACGGATGAACAGGTGAACGGGTCATCCAGCTCGATGGACGCCTCCCATTCAACACCGCTCCGAGGGCAGCGTTGAGCTGAACGGGGATACTGTGTGGACCTTCCCACCCATGCGCTCCCATCCAGCTGAATGGGCATTTTGGCGTGGACGGGACCCATCTTCTTCAGCCGTTCAACACCCGATCGATTTTTTCCTTTCGCGTGGACGGGGCCACCTGTTCAGCTCTACAGCCATCCACGCGAAAACGTCCCCTGGGTTTAAAGGTACATCTCTTAAGATTTCCTCATCCTAATTTTGGACTCGTTCGCCTAGTTGCTTAGAAATTTCGACTCCGACGCTTTCGAAGGCCTCAACTTTATCTCAGAAACAATATCCGGATTCGTCTTCCGGCGGGGAATGGTAATAAAGGCGATAATTTTGTTCGAGGGAATATTTTTGCATTTTCATCAAGCATTATTTCAATCAATACAGATATCTGTTTGAGAAAGACAACTTGTCCCTTTCAGTCATTTTCAGAAGGGAATCAAATCCGTTCGGTTTCGGTTAGCCGCTGTTTAGCTACGGGTTTCAGTGCAAAGACTAATCCCAATTTATTTTTTTAGGATACTCAAAACGTTAGTGACGGGATATCTATGACTCCGTAAAGCTTGTCTGTCCGTAATATGACAGTCCATGTAGCAGCAATTAGACATGCTGAATCAATGTATTTGAAACTTATTTTCTCGCCGAGAAAGTAGTTTATCCGGATTTCAGCTGAAACCGAAAATTTGGAAGAAATTAAAGTTATTCCGAAATCGATTCGAGAATACACATTTCATATCAGAATTTTATTTTCTTGCCGGACTAGTAGCTCGCCATTTTCTTGCCGGACAAGTATCTGAATGGGAAGACGTCCCCGCTGCGGCATCAATGCGGGACAAATGGTGAGGCATTGTCGACGCCCTATGCGCCACCGATAGCTCTGGAGGAACTAAGGTCTAAGGTAAGGTGAATGCCTATGCATCTCGCTAAACGGCAGAACTGACAGTTTGTATCTGGAAGTCCCAAAAATGGGATCCCACCAAACTCAAACCAGATAAGGAGATTTGTAGGAACCAAGAAAAATTAAGGGATACCTTAAATATTGCAAATTATCCGGTGTTGCACTTAAGCTAGTTTCAGCCTGTAATTCCCCAATAACACGAACACGTGAACCCTATCAAACGGGTACAGAAGCCCATGACTCTTTTACGGATTTCTCCTCCTTCAAAAATCAAACCGAATCAATAGACTGAAATACGTCTCTTCTCGTTCATTTCCTTCATGTAAATATTTTCCAGAGAATCAACCAATCTCTCCAACGCAAAGAGGCTTAGAATCCGTCTCCCATTCTACGTGCAATATCAATAGGGAAAGCCGGGTGTTTTTCATTCCAGAGGTTTCAGCATATTTCCCTGGAGGTTCAAACAGATTGACCAAGTGGAAGGGAATCCCTCAGGTTTCCCGGCAAATATCTTGAGAAAGTTGGCGAGAAAAAAGAAACAGTTCAGGCGGAACCACAGTACAAACAACACCTTCAAGAAACTTTTAAATGAAAAGTTTTAGACTTTCAACTGACTGACTAGAATGTTTTTAAGAGGTATAACCAGGAAGAAAGAGACAAGACGAAGAGAATACAAGCCACAGCTAGGACGTGTCGGCGAGCTCCCGCATTTGGCGAATATTCTCAACTAGTGAACAAAAAATAAACACCGCACTTTCCTCAGATTTTCTAAGTATTTACTTCGACTCCCCCCTGGACAAGAAATGCCAAGATAATTAAAATATCAACAAACGTGATCCTGAATTTGCTATTTCTATCGTGATTAGCAAGTACAACTCAAAAATCTAGCCCCACCCCTGGAACAAATTCTCGAAGTTTTAGTGTTTGTAGCTCTCCATTCTTTTCTAACTTTTAATTCTATCAAGCGTTCGGTCTGGGCCGGATTCAGGATGAACTATTTATTTTCCGGCAAGAAAAACAAAGTTCAAATCGATTCAGCCTGTCATAAGCAACAATACTTTTTTCCTTAGGCCATGGCCTAGGTGGGCCTTGTGGGACAAACAACCATGCGAATAAAGAATCTGCAATATTTGAAACATCCCACAAGTTAAGGGTGCGGCGATCTATTTTTGAGAAACAGATGAACCACGACAGAACGTCGATGTTGCAAACTACTGAATTTGTCTGCCCAGAATGGGAACTTACTAGGATTAACTACTGAAAAAATGTTGAGTGTAAAAATCAGTGTCTTGTTAGGGGGGTTTAGAATGTACCATTTGAAATTCGGGCCTCCGGTTTTAAGAATGTATGGTGAGCTTCGGACAGGTAGTAGGTAGGTTGCACAGGTATTACTATGTTTTAATGCTTTATCTTCCAGTGCGCCAGTGACGCCGTCCATGGGTCTGCTCAATTCAATTCAATTCAATTATATTTAAGAAAGCCATAACACGGACAAGCCGAATAGTAGGTTTCGTGTCACATAAACATAATACAACAAGACACAGATATAAAAATGCAGCTGACAACAGCTCGGTCAGTAAATATGTCCACTTGCGACAGTTATATGGTTAACAATAGTATAAAAATAGCATAAAAATACATAGTCGTTCAATAAAAATTTATACAAAACTATATAATTACGAAAGATAAGAAACCAACAACACTAAAGTCATTTACAATTCATTCTTTCAATTCCAGCAACTGATTCGTTCGTGCAATCCTACATTCAAGGGTGACGAAAATGAAAAGGACCGATTTGGTCTGAACCCTATAAGTTTAAAGAAGGAAGGAACATGCTTCCAAATGTTTTTACTCTGGGCTTAGAAAGCCAGTTAGAATATCCGTCTCTGGAGAAGTGGGAAGAAAGATTTACTCTTTTTTTTCACACAAAAACATTCATGTAATATCTATGGCACATTCTTAGTGATGAAAAAGAAAGACTGTTAATAGGATAGATAGTGAAACATTTAGCCCACTACCCGATTTTGACCAAAAATAATTATCTCAAATGGAGACGTTTTGAATGATAACGTACCATTATCAATTTCAATAATCAATTAAAATTTAAAATTAGGAAATACTTCAAGCTAACTGTTTTTCGCAACTATCCGAGAAATGTTATTAACTAAATTCTGTGTACAAAGTACAACTTTTAAAACAAACCATGACAACTCTTTGACTACAGTTCACCAGCTACACCCAAATTCGAATTTGAATGATGTAAAAACATGACAATGAAAAAAACGATGACGAAAAAGCGGACTGTTAATAGCGTAGACAACGACAAATTTAGGCAGATGTAAAGTGCAACTATCGGAGATAATGTGACCAAGAATAATAAGTTGTTATCGCAAATTGATACGTCTTGAAAGATATATTACACTCAGTAATCACTAATTTGAAATTAGGACTTTATAGCCTACTGTTTTTCGCAACTACACGAGAAAATGATGCGAACTAAATATTATGTAGAGAGTACAACTTAAAAACAAAACATAGTAACTCATTGAGTGCATTTCGACAGCTAAATACCTTAAATTGTCCAAGCTTAATACCTTTGCAAGAAGCGATTCTTTACAGTCCTGAGAAGACCAAAATAAAATTACTAATGTTCACACCGATCCTATTGAATTTGAACTAAATGCATGCGTGTTAGGTCTATGCTTCAACGTTCAAGTTGCCTAATTGCTCCCCTGAGTCATCAAATGCCGCATTCCCTTGGGCTTCACCGTTTTTGTGAAGGGTCGTGATAACATACGCTTCATGTTGCAAAACTGACCAGGGATTGAAAAGTCGTTTCCATTTGTATAACCCTCTGAATCAGCACTGTTTGAACTTTCCGCCTTTTCTGACTGCTTCGTCACTTTTGCTCTGGAGGTAACACTTAATACTGCAAGAGGCAACACGCGAAGCTCCACCCAGGCTCCACCCCCGTTACATAAAATCGGACACAAAAAAGATCCAGGATGCTGACATCGAGGTTATGTGAGTTCTCAATTCTTCCCTTATTTATTCTTGCTGTAATGTTGGTTTACTTCTAACACTAAAATCTCAAATTCCCCCTATTTTACAGGACGCACAACAACAGTTTTAAAGCAGAAGGCGAGGGGTTTCGATCCTGCACGTCCCAACGCCAAACCTCATGTATCGTTCCAGATAAGGAAAAAAGTCACCGGTTGATCTCGTAACTCGAAGTCGTTACTATTTCTCACAAAACCGAAAACGGGAACGAATCCGTCCGGACAATGGGGAGCGCTATCTTTCTCTCTTCCGCTCGACCACCCACAACAACAAAGAGACGAGAAAAAGGTTCAGCAAGAGAGAATAGGAATTGCGAGTTTTACAGAAGACTGAAAAAGTCGCTTTGTCTTCCACCTTTCAAAACCAGGGTGACATTTTCAATCGACTGCTACGAGCATCAACTTATGCACGTGCAAGAAAAATCGATGACAGGATAAGCAGACGCCTGATGAGTGAAACGGGAAAGCTTAGAGAAAACTAACACTTGTCGAATTTGTGTGAACCTTTCTATATTTGACGGTGCAAAAGCTAAATTTTATTGGAGCTATATTTCGGCCCTTCTTGGCAAGGGTCCTCTTCAGGCTCAAGCTGGAAAATGAACTTGGCCGAAATATAGCTCTAATAAAATGTAGCTGACTTATCCGTTCTGCACCGTCAAACATGATTCGCAGTCAGCTTGGGCTGAAGGAATGTCGAGAACCTTTCTCCCGACACTTTCTTCTCTCCGATGTCGGATTACAAGATGTACAGCGATGCCTTGCCCCGAGTGGCAACGCTGTGCCTTAAAGGGCAACTCGCACTATATTGTGTTTCTGCTCAGATCTTCTGAGATAGTTGATCACCTTACAACTGAGCTATGCTTACAGAAAATTACACACGGCTTCGGCTGTTAACCTCTTTCCATGTCACTTGCCTTGGATGACAACCTTGGCAAAATTTGCATAACCGGTCTACGGACGAATATCTCCTAGGAAACAATGATAAAGCGCATGATACGTCACATAAATACGTCACGTCCTCTGTTATTTTAAAACTTATATCCGTCCGCATTTAGAATATGTTTTCTCCATATCCTGCTAATTCTTCTGCCCAATTTTTACGTAGTTTCATCCCATCATTTATTTCTGGTCATATCTTGTAAGTGTATTAGTTAATTTATTTCGTGCTTGTGTATTTCGTAAATTTGTAATCCTCTTCTAGCTTTTAGCTATTTGGATTGAACTTGATGGATTGATTGATAAAGAGAATAAACGTGGCCGGCGTGATAATGAGTGTATTGCTAATAGAGGAGATAGGATACACTTACTGAGAATGGATTTCAGAGCTGTAGGGCTATCCGTTACCAAGATACTGGGGTCCCAAAAGTACTAAGCGCCATGTTATTAAAGGACCCCTCTTGCTTATTCTGCCTTTTATAATATACTTAGCTCCCATATGGAATTATATGCTTCTAAAATCCCCACCTTTCTCCTTTGTTTTGTTTCGTAACTACGAGTTTTTAGCGCTTTTTTCGGCCTTGCCGAGTTTTCCCGTCACCCAACAAAAAGTTTGCCGGAATCTTCACTGTCCGCTGACAACTCTTTCACATATAGGGATGTGATAATCTTCTGTTTATTACTTCTTTTATTTGCTTAGTTTCCCCACTTTTTAACCAAGGCACGTTCAGTTTTCAAATCTTTTGCGCCCTGCCGCCGCGTCGGAGAGCAGGAAGGCTGGATATAATCGGCAAGCGCTAACAAGAGAATCGCTAGTTTCAAGTGGAAAGTATGGTATTTTCGAAAACATTTTTTCTGATCCATTTTGTAGGGAAAAGATCATTTCTAGTAAGAGTTGTGCTTTAATGTAGTTTAAAAAACGTGTTTTCGTCTCATGAAAAATGTCGCTTATCGTCTGTCAGCATCGATTTCCTAACCGCGATGAACTCGGATCCCAACGCGACGTTTCTAACACCACGGATCCAAACTAGTTTATGTTTTCTCCTTCTAGACTCCTTTCTATGCTGCGTAATGGAACATGACACATGGCGTAGCCTACGGGTGAGCCTTCGATCTCTGTCTATACTAGCACGTTTTTGCCAGTGGGCTTGATGGATTACCAAAAGCAGAAGAAGTAAAGGTTTCTAGCTGTAATTTATTTTTGTAAGTCTCACTGAAGATAATTCGTTATATGGAAGTTCGGAGAAACTTTTTACAGTGTATATACACCAGTGAGATAAGGGGGGGGGGGGGGGGGGCATTTCCAAGATTTCGAACCTCTTACGTCACTGGTACCCACCCTAACAGTACTAGTTTTGTTTTAATTTGCGTGTTTGGCTCTCTTTCGAACTTAGGCCTATTCTGCATTTTACTTTATGCACAGAATTCTAAACTTTAGAAATCTCCGCTCTTCGCCATTGTGTTTTTTCTGCACCTACGACCTTCTGGCGTTTTTCGGCCGAGCCAAGTTTGCCAAAAAAGGCAGAGCAAACTTCGCCAAAAGGTACCAAAGTACGCCGGCATCTCTTTTAAAAAAAGGAAATCGCTAATCCCATGTGGCAAGTAATGGTATTTTCATTTTATAAGTAGTGAACTGATAGACAAAAATGCTCCTCAGCCGGGATTTGAACCCAGGACCCTCTGCTTACAAGGAAGTCGCTCTACCAACTGAGCTACCGAGGGGCTACAGAGTTCGCAAACCACTACAATGGTCTGGTATAAGCCGGCCATAGGAACAGTGATCCCGCCCGAAGGCAAATTCATCTAACCAGTTCACATCCCCATGTCACGGAAATTTATAATAATACATAGATGGCACTTTAAACAAGGAACTTGTACCGTGACCAATAAACCATAAACATTTTTTCGAATATAATTTAGAAGTCTAGGACCCCATTGTCGGAGCCACGTAGACATACCAGGACCCACAAGACGGGGTCTCATGGTGAAAACCAGATAAAACCAGTGGAGTCCTAGACTTCTAAATTATATTCGAAAAAATGTTTATTGATTATTGGTCACGGTACAAGTCCCTTGTCTAAAGTACCATCTATGTATTATTAATGGTATTTTCGGAAAACGGAACCATTTTTGTGAAAAGGATCATTTCTAGTAAGGATTGTGCCTGAAGAATTCCAATCCAAAGCAGAGATGGGCGAATCCGATCATGAAAGGATTCGAATCCGAATCCGAATCCAGGGCTAGGTACGAATCCGATTCCGAATCCGAATCCGACCTTAACAAAAATAAGATGCTGTACATAAGCTATGGCTAAAAAATCAGAGGTGATAAAAAGCACTAATATCTAAGGTATCAGATAACGCGATAAATTACTGATGACGTTTGGTGGTGGAGACCAAAAAGTCGGATTGCCTAAGCACACTGCGTGAAAATTGGGAAAACGGAAACTGGAAGGATGAAGTCTAGGAATTTGAGCGGATTCGTAAGATTGAGGGTTTGGAATCCGAGTCCGAATCCGAATCCAGCCTGACAAGCAGAAGATTCGAATCCGGATTCGAACCGGCCAAAAGGACGAATCCTGGATTCGAATCCGAATACGGATTCGGATTCGCCCATCTCTGATCCAAAGGCAAAAGAGAAAAGTACATACCCGTGGTTGACTTCACTCGGCATCTCGTATAAAGCAGGAACGCAGCCAATGAGAACAAACTTGAAAGTAGCTCTGCTCGTCCAACGACTCCAGTGACCTGAAATAATGAGGTGTGTAAAACTACCCTGACAAGAGAAAAAGTGGTGGGATACGAATCCCGCTGCCCGTGCAGGAAGGCCCAACAAGCCTTCCAGCCTATTAGCCTTAGCCGTAGCGTATAGCGTAATGCGAATAAAATTACAGATATATTTTCTGTTAATAAATTTTGACTTTTTTTATTTAAAGGACTTACCTATAATACTAAGGCAACCTATTTCCATAATCACTCAATATATTTCTAAACCGCAGACCCCAATTTCGTACTGTACATTCTCCCTATAACAAAACCACGCTGATTTTCTCACTTGCCGTGTTTTGCTTTCTTCGATGTGTATCACGCTGTCGACGGTTGTCTGCGAGAAGTTTTTCCATCAGAAAAACCGGTTAGGTAAACTGTTTCCCTGTTTTCGCTATAAGTCAACGGGTCTCGGAAAAGGCTTAAACAACCAAACCCGTGGGTTATTTCTTGAAAGAACAGCCTAGTTTTAAAGTTATCAAATATTTTAAAATACTGTAAGTTGAAGAGTAAATAGTGC
This sequence comes from Branchinecta sandiegonensis, assembly GCA_030848855.1. Classification (NCBI taxonomy): domain Eukaryota; kingdom Metazoa; phylum Arthropoda; class Branchiopoda; order Anostraca; family Branchinectidae; genus Branchinecta; species Branchinecta sandiegonensis. The sequence continues at coordinate 21,264,377 of JAUPMV010000006.1, read as the reverse complement.
GAAAGGTCCTTTAACGGTATAGTACATTGAAAATTAGATAGGTTATATAGTAGTTTCAAATTTAAAATCTGGAAGTTTAAATATAGTTGTAGTTCAAGAAACAAAAACGAGATGTTCGGGGGTTTTGTAGGTCAGCCAAGCAACCGTCTTCAGCGAAGAACAAACTAAATTACATATTTTAACACAACAACAACAGAGGAAACGACGCAGACTCGGCAAACAATAAGATGACCAGAAGAACGATGCGGACTAAACTGTAAAAAATCTTGCAGTTTTTTCCAACCGGGATTAATCTGTCTCTACAAAGATAACTTTATCTCTAATTCGCATTAATCTTATCTCGGTAGAGATAAGATTACTCCCAGTAGCAAATACTGCAGTTAACTTTAATCCTTACTCGGAGAAACCTGAAACAGTGTACGACAAAGATAAAATAAATATTTTCAATGTGCGTGTTTAAAATGTGCGTATATCCAATTATGTGATCTTTACAGTTATTTGGTGTGTATGTACAATTTATTGTTGATTTATAATTCTTTTCCCAAGAGAGCGCACAAGTTTTCACTCGGAATTCCAGCCAAACTCCAACCCACATCAATAGAATAGAATAGTCATTTATTTGCTCTCACTTTCCCGGTTACAAAACCAAAATTGGTGAGTACTGTCATGCACAAATTTATCAGTATACAGTTAAAAGTACGTACAATGGTCAAAGGCTATTTTAAATTTAAACAATATTTGGTATAAAACTATTTTGGTAACGGCTGTATTTGGCCGCTACTGGTTGGAATATTGGGACCTTCGTAGAGACTGCTCGCTCTTGCCTTTCCCTTACATAGTTGTATGGGGGAGGGAGAAACTCATTGTAGTACATCAGTATATACATTCCACTCAAGCCCAACAAAATCTTCCATACGACTTTCATTACGAGTCACTCTCTCAGCTGATACTCTTCTACGCTTCGCTATTTATCTCAGTCCCGTGTGAATTTCAATTGGACTCGCGCCATCTTTCGCTGATTTGTGATTCTGATTTTTCTGAGTTGATGCTGATTTACTAGGCATTAGCAAGCGATACCTTAGTCTCAGAGAGGGACGAGGTTGGGAAGAGGCCGTTTGTGCGGCCTTACAGCAATCCAGGGAATGTGACGTTTCCACAAACTCTTAAAGGCAATCAAGCTATGCGGGAATAGTAGTACTAGTAGTTACGTTGCACTAAAGCCTTCCGGCCATGGTAACTACACAAACACCCAAAAACATATTTATAAAGAAACAAAACAAAACGAAACTGGAAACCGGGGAAGATTACAGAAAGGTCTGTCAACCTCCGTACAACCATTCCTTCCCGCGGTATTCCATTTCAAAAACCTCCCTCCTTAAATCTTTTAGTTCTTCGCGAACATTCATAAAGTGCTCAGTATTTCCTAGCGCCAGTCCACACATCGGGCAAGAGCAAAAACTATCCGCTACCTTAACTTTACCTAGATATTTTATCATTTTCAAGTGGCATGAAGTTCTTCTGGAGTGCAATAAACCATTCAATCTCAACCTTTTTTTTATAGTCACCTTCCAAATCAGCTTACAAAATAAAAAAGGTCGTTCCTCCAATTCAAAATCCACTTTCATTGGGGGACACATAATCCTTGTGTCGCCATGCACGGACATTTCCCTGTTGACTTGTAAAAGCGCACTTTAGAATTGCCTGTGGCGTCAAAACAAAACTGAAGTCCCGGCGCTCTTAGACGGCAACATTCGGCTTCAAGTTTATTGCTGAGTACAAGCTGTCAACTGGCCATCACTCCTCGTCCGCTTTCCACTGAGGCAATCGAATAGTCTGCCTTGGTAATGGTCGTATTTCATTTGCCTGAGGCTGAATCCGTGAGCAACGGGACTCCCGAAGAACTTCCCCCGATATTATTCTTGGAAAACGATAATCTATGCCCCGCGGCTAAAACAATGGACCGAAGCATTTATCATTAACTGGCATTTATGGAGAAAGGGCGGCTTATCTGAAGGCCCTAAAAGATGGTTCCAGTGAATTTTGCCCGGTGTTGATTAAGAAGATTTTGGATGATTGTGGGTTAATAGTGAACTATGGAATAATGGGATTGGCCCATCGTTTCAGGTAGGTGAGGTTACGAGGGTAGTGAACGCAAGGTCACTGGACCAGTAGATTCAGCAGTGGCTGTCGGAGGTGAGCTCGACCCCCTCTCTGAGGATTTATGCTCAGTCTAAGGATTAAATGAAAGAAAAATGGGGGGGAAGAGCTCTATCTTAAAGGACTTGTCTTACCTAGGATATTAACGTAGCCTACTTCCGTTATCACTCCATCCATTTATAAACCAGGAGACCCGAATTTCGTACGGTACATTCTAACCCCTCTAACAAAAACTCGTCGATTTTTTCACATGCCGTGCTTTGCTACCTTCGATGCGTATCACGCTATTGACGGTCGTCTGCGAGAAGTTTTTCCATCAAAAAAAACGGTTATGTAAATTTTTCTCCGTTTTTGCTACGAGTCGAAAGGTATCGAAAAATCCTTAAAACAGCCATAAGCCGTGGATAATTTGTTGAAAGCAGAGCCTAGTTTTACAGTATTCAATTACTTTGAAATACTGGAAGTTTAAGAGTAAATAGTGCGACGGGTCCTTTAAGGTTGGTATAGAACCCGATGAACTGAAGTGGATAATTCGGGCAGATGCTTTACCGGGGGGTGTGAGAAGAAAATGTATTGGTAGAATTTGATGCGGTTCTGGTCCTTATTTTTGCCCGTTACGCGGAAAGATGGATGAAGATGTGGAACACTTGGTTTGTTTTTGTAGTGAGTCGGGGGATCTAAGAGACAAGTTCTTGGTAAGGAGGTTCACAAGGAGGGTCTCTGAAAGATTTGATGGGTAGTAAAGTGTTCCAAGAGCTGCGTCGGTTGGGTGGATTCCTGATGGTTGCCAGAGAGCACCGTGAACGTTTTATTGTAGGTCGAAGTTGTGGTAGGGAGAGGTATTATTTTGTTTGATAGTTATTTAGCTATCAGAACTATGAGTTGAGTTTTGAATATTTGGACTGGTACAGTTTTGTCCCGTCATTGCCCAAAGGGCTTTTTTGGGAATATATTAATTCACTCGTAGAGAACTGCGCTGCTGAGACGCCTGCTGGGCACATAATATGGTTTAGAAAAGTACTAAGAATTATGACCCCGTGGGAAAGAGTGTCGGCAAACAAACGTAAGTCTCCTCGCTCTTGTGGTTCCAGACGGCCTGTGATGTCATCTTCCAATAGGAGAAGTTAACTCGGAATCACCTGTGCTTCACATGCCGAATCAACGAAGTAAAGCATCTCCCTACACTGTAAAAAGTTTCTCCGCACAAAGATCAAAGTTAACTGCAGTATTTACTACTCAGATTCATCTTATCTCTATTTGGTATTAATCTTATCTGCGTAGAGATAAGGATAATCCGAGTAGCAAACACTGCAGTTAACTTTAATCTGTACACGGAAAAACTTTTTACAGTGTAGCCCTCTTTTATGTCTGACAACAATCAACGCTTTTATACCCTACTGACATCCACTTGACCCAGTATCAGAAACATTGGAGGCCAACCGTCCCTGATCGAGAACATAAGAAAGCGTAGCTGGTTATCTCGGACATGCTCTAAGCACGAACGATTCCAGAATTCCCGAGGGAGAAGGTAATTAGTGTAAATAAACTTACTAACTACATCCTGCTGGGTACCCGAGGGCACTCGTGCGCGAAGGGAAACGTGCGACACCTAAACACAGACTAAACTGAAATATGGTTGTTATTTTAGCAGACAGTGTTCCTTCTGAGACAACCGCAATATTCCAGTACTTTCTTTAATTCCCCCGTGTCTCGTCATCAGTACTTGTCCACAGTTAGAGTAACATCAAGAAGAAATAACTTTTGCTTTGCTTTGCTTTGCTTTATTTGTAAAAACGAAAAAATATCAACAGACGAATCTCGGAACTGCCAACATGCCAAAGGCTCTAAACGGCCAGTTCAAGAACTCAAACGAATTAATACCTCCAAAGAAGACAAGGTTCATCTCTTACGAAAATCACTTGTGAGTTGTGACAACCCTATCCGCGTCAGACGCGACAACAATTCCATATAAAAAGAGAACAAGAAAACAAAATAAATAACACTAACTTTCAAGAATCAAAAAGGTGTTTTTCATCTTTTTCTAGAAAGCGCTCAAAGACACTGATTCTTTTACACAGCACGGCAACACGCTCCAGATTTCTACGCCAACATGTCGTAACGAAAGAGCTCCTCGATGAGTAGCCTATGGCGTATTTCTGACAGGAGTATATTTCTCTCAGAAGAAGTAGTTGGGTATGAATGGTACTCCGAGGTCACATGAAACATATTTAGTTCTCTTATTCCTAACGGTGCTAATGAATTAATACATGAATAAACTGATACATAAATAAAGCCTGTAGATTTGTTCTTTGGTTCCATGCATCGACTAAGGATACCCCGGCAAAACTGGGCAGAGCTAGAGCTACTTGCTGACTAAGTTTAATATCCAACAGCCTGTTTAATCTCGACTTTTCTTCTCCGGGGCTTTACTGCGATGAGCTGGTTGTAAAGGTATCGAATTGCGATGTTCCGTGTAGCTACTACCCTCCGCTCGTTTGAATCGGGCAGGGCATCGGAAACCTATTCGACTCCGCATGGTCGTATTACAGAGATCGGGAGACGGAGGTTCTACTGCTTATTTGTACTTCGTAGCATAGACCCACAAGCTGATGAGTGTAAATCTCCAATCTGAAGTTCTGCACTATCTTTCGAGTAGAAAGTGAAAGTAATATTTTCTGCTCAATACTCTATATGACTAAGTCCAAAACACGCCAGTGATCCTCAGGAAGAAGAAGAAAACGTGTCCGTAACGACTCAAATCCTGTGTCAAACAATCACGGCGATCTTTGGGAGCATCTGTGACGCCGCTTCTTGCTTTCTTCCGCAGGTACCTGCAGATTCTGCAACGGCAGGGAGAGATAGTCATCAAGAGTATACCTAATGGATCCATATTCTACCATCTCTCTGTCACAAGTGCTGATATGAGATACCAGGAAAACTTCCAGAAACAACACCGCTTGGAGCGATGAAAAGGAATAAGGCGAACTACAACTACGTCGATTTCGGTTCTTCGTCTATGAACGTCGCACTACTATCCATCGCACTTACCAGAGGGACCTTGGAAACTTCAACGCGAGTCTGCAACCTGAGTGGGAAGATGTCATGGCCAGGGTTGCCACATGTCGCACGATAGTGTGAATTGTCACACTATTTTGTTTCTGTCACTCTTGTCCCACGTAGGATTTAAAAAGCACTCTATTTCATAAAACGTCCAAATATGTCATTTTCGCAGCAGGATTCCGACTAGAAGTGACTATTTCAATTTTTTTTGTGAAATAAATTAGGATGTGTCGTTCTTACAGAAGCGATTCCGACCAAAAAGACCATTTCACTTTTTTTTTCGTGAAAATAAAATTCACTCCCATTTAACTCTCTGTTTTGGGCCAAAAGTCACTGTCTAAATGTTTTTCATGTGGCAACCCCGGTCATGGCAGCAGCCCACCAGAGGGAAGACTGGCGCCTCTTCGTGGTTGCCCTAGGTGCCTCTGGAGACACAAGAGGACCTACGGTTAAAGCTCTACGAACAATTGTGTGAAGCTTATAGCTCGGCAACCATCAGATACACACAATTATCTTGCTATACTTGTGGTGCTTAGTCCTGAGGCTCTCCCTACCACATTAACCAGTGAAACCCAAGTTCTATCACAATTATGAAAGCCTATCCCAGTATCTTCCTCCTCACTGATCCATCTCCCACAAGATCCATCCATCGAAATACATTGGCATTAATCCGAATTTAGGCCGGTTATGAGCGAAGTGATCAACTGGAACTAAGACAATCATCCATGTCGATCCTGCAATGGCCGCGGGCGAGGAATGAAATTGATGAAGCGAAGCGATGGAATGGTGATCTCACTGGATCCGGTCGGCACTCGAGCGAGGTTGAACTCGGAGGTAATTTACAAGAAGGGAAAGTCAACGATAAATAGAACGAAGAAGCTAGCAGGAACCCAAAGTAAACAGTGCATTGGGCCTAACAAAGTCTGCTTTCACACAATAAGACAAATAATTTGTTAGCCCACCTACAGAAACACCGGAGAATCAAAATCAATAATTAAAAGATAGGACGGTGCGAACAAAACATAAACAGAAATAAGTAAACACGCTGACACATTCTGATTGAATTTCTCCACACAGTTGCCAAAACTGTTCACACATACCAGTAACAGGCCCCAGGTAACTGTGGTGGGTTCTGCGCGAGAAGGAAGATGACTGCAAAGTCTTCCCGCCTTTGAGACGACGTTTCAGCTTGGAATCTCGAGCGACAGATGCTCAAACATTAGCTTCATGTCTGTAGTATAAGGTCGACATCTCGAAAAGGCTCCATCGGAACGAACTCGGATCAGAATAGGAACTGTAAACATCCCTTAGTATTGTACCCAGCACCCAACACGATTTACAAAGGGGAGGAAGCAAGGCGTTTCTCTGACACGTCTCCGGAAACTCATGTGAATAAAGGCTACAAAGCAACAAAAGGACCGAGTCCTAACTTCACGCACGACCAAGCCCTATATAGCTTTTCGGAGTTATGAGGTCTTTCATCTTCCGAAGGCTTACAACATTTTCTAACCTCCGGTATGGATTCTCGTCAAGATTAAAGGGATAGGCATGATTTAAATCTTGATTTATTTTTTTTGCGCTCTGGATTAACGAGATGCCGAATTAAGCAGAATATTCTCAACGAAAGTGTGGGATTAAAGCCTCAACCACAGACCACCCGCCTCCGTCATACAAAAACTGCATATAGACAAGAATGGGAAACTGGGTTGACTATTCGAAGGGAAAATGGTCGACTACTAACAACAAGAGCTACGAGCTCATATGGCACTTGTTACGAGCAGGTGGTGTGAGAAGCGCGAAAATGAATCTGAGCATTTTTCCGGAAATTCCGGTACCCCTCCCCACCGCGCTCGGATCCGTTCTGGACCCTAAAATATGCCATCTAACGCATACGATCTCTCTACTTTCCAAGTTTCATTCAAATCACTCCACTCGTTTAACCCCTATGTGAGCCACAACATTTCCGGGACTCCCTCTCCAACTCCCCCCACTGTGGCCGAATACGACTCGGACACATAAACTTCGCATCTCTAACATCTCCTCTTCCCGCCCATTAAGTTTAACTCGAACCGCAGCATATCTTCAAATTTCCGGTTCCCGCTTCATCCTCCCCCTACTTTGGTCGGGTCCGGTTGGGATGCCAAATGACAAATCTTGGTCGCATAAACTTGGTACTGTCCAACTTGCATCCCATTCGGCACATCCGTTTGGTTTTTGTGCATGTCACAAAGTTTTCGCCCCCCGAACTCCCCCATAGTGACCGGATCCAGTCCGTTTATGTCATTCGCGTATCTAGGACTTGTGCTTGTTCTACCCGCCAAGTTTCAGCCCGAACCCTCTACTCTAAGCGTTTCCCAAGATTTCCGGTTCCCCCTCCAACTCCCCCCAATGTCACCGGAACCGCTCCATATTTAAAATGGGGCGTCTGAGACACCAGGTCTTTCTATATACCAAGTTTCGTTAATGTCCGATCACTCGTTCGTAAGTTAAAAATACCCCAATTTTCCGGATTCCCCCTTCCTCCACGCCCCCCCCCCCCCAGATGGTCGGATCGGGGAAACGACTATTCTCAAGTCAATATGTTCAGGTCCCTGACACGCCTGCCAAGTTTCATCGTCCTAGCACAGCAGGAAGTACCGAACTCGCGGGATCAATAGAAATTCGGATCCCCCCCCCCCCCCTACTCCCCCACAGTGAGTGGATCCGGTCGGTTATGTCAATCACATATCTAGGACTCGTGTTGTTCTTTCCACCAAGTTTCATCCCAATCTCTCCACTCTAAGCGTTTTCCAAGATTTCCAGTTCCTCCCCCCCCCCCCCTCCATCTCCCCCCAATGTCACCGGATCCGTTCCGGATTTAAAATGGGACGTTTGAGGCACGAGGTCTTTCTACGTTTCATGTTTCATTAACAGCTGATCACCAGGTCGTAAGTAAAAAATACCTAATTTTTCCGGATTTCCCCTCACTCCACTCCCCCCCCCAGATGCTCGGATCAGGGAAGTAACTACTTCCAACTTAATCATTTGGGGTCCTTGATATGCCTGCCAAGTTTCATCGTCCTAGCTTATGTGGAAGTGCCCGAACTAGCAAAGCCTGATTTCTTATTTTAGTGCTCTTTTTTGTTCTGTTTTGTTTTTAGTTAATTATCAGTTAGGAAATGAGTTTTATGTACCCGCCCAATTGCAAGTGCTTTTTTGTACCTTTCTTGGGGCGGGTACTGGCATCATAGTTAAATGTATTTGGGTCATAAAATAAACTGAACTGAACTGACCGACCGACGGACGGACGGACGGACGGACGGACGGACGGACGGACGGACAGAAATTGCCGTCGCTATATGGCACTTGGCCGAAGGGCAAGTGCCATAAAAAGTCTACCAGCCAGCAAGCCATCGCATAGGCAAGTAACCGAAAAAGAGGGCCTTGCAAATCTTTCAATACGCTGTTGGCCGAAGGGCAAGTGCCATAAAAAGTCTACCAGCCAGCAAGCCATCGCATAGGCTAGTAACCGAAAAAGAGGGCCTTGCAAATCTTTCAATACGCTGTTTCTGCTTAAAACCAACTCTCACTGTTTATCGTGATGCCAGCAACTTCCTCCCACGAAAGTGCAATAAATACTGACAAAGCCGCACATACATGCACTTCCTTCAGATCACGCAAGTGGTTAACGCTTTACTCACTACCTCGATGCAGCTCGGCAAAGCCGACATGCCTAGGCAAAACGAATCAGCAACAGAATATCTGTGAATTTTAAATATTAGCAAATGAGAAGTTCATCCTACGCTGTAAAAAGTTTCTCCGAGGAAGGATTAAAGTTGACTGCAGTATTTGCTACTGGGATTAATCTTATCTATACTGGGAAAAAATTAATCTGAATAGAAATAATCTTATCTCAGTAGAGACAATATTAATCCCATTAGCAAACACTGCAAGATTTGTTTTTATAGTGTAGCGAATATTTTAAATATTTCCTTTTAATTTTGCTGCAGTGTTCGTTTCTGAAAGTGTTTAGATGCTTTCACTGTATCGCCTTCGGCTTAACAAACACTATTATTAGGCATACCAACATCATTGCAGATATAAAGCCTAAACTGTCAGAACTTTGATAACTGATAACATATGTTTCCGCATCCTTTTAGTAAACGTTTTGAGAATATATCTGTTATGACCTTTTCAAATGTTATCTTGTCACTAAACTTAACATTAAAAAGGGTCATAATAGAAGTTTTGTCTCTAAACATAACAGTTAAAGAAGTTCATTTTCCAGCTTGAGCGGCTTGAGCCTGAAGAGGACCCTTGCCAAGAAGGGCCGAAATATAGCTCTATTACAATGCTATCACCGTCAAATATGATTCGTAGTCAGCTTTGGCTGAAGGAATATCCAGTTAAAAGGGTCATAACAATTATGTTCTCATAAAGTAACACAAGGATGCGCCATGTTAAATGTTCCCAAGCTTCTAACATTGTAATGACAGTTAACTTGACTACACTGTCAGAAGTTTCATAACAGATAACACAAGTATGGGAAGACAAACAAAGAAGTCAGCAGATACTTTTTCGGCGCTTTTCGGCTCTTCCTGGCAATGCTTGTTATGCATAACATTTAACACGTAACGTTTCCAAAATCACCAAAGATCACATCCCAAGTGTTGTCTGTTGAAACTGCGCATCCTTATGTTACCTGTTATGAAACTTCTGACAGCGTAGATAGAAAAATTAACTCACTCATGGGCAAGAGATCAGCAGAATTCCACAACCCCTTTCTTTCGAGCACAGGTTGTCACTTGACTCAGTCGATCAAGGTAAACATTGACCCCGCCGCTCAAACGCTCTCGAAATTAGCCATTCCATTTTCCCCTCTGCCTGCCGTCAACAAGGAGACCCACTTAAATGACTGGAACGAATCGTGACAATCGCCCCCTTACTTCGCCGCCCTCTCCATCAACGAAATCAAATCAGGACCAAGGATATTACCCTAGCAAGCGAAAACAGCTGTCGCTCGACTGACCACGCAAAAGTCGGAGGCCCCAACTTGTCAGTGGCCAAATGACAGCAAAGTGATTGGATAACCAAACAACACAGGCGCGAGCGGAACTGACTCTATAGGCGTTTTTCCGTGCTCCCACAAACAGTGTGTGGGTCGATTGTGGCTCGAAAAGTGTGCTTCCGCGGCCTTTTATGCGGCCCACAAGTGTGTTTCCGCGACCAACAAGATTTTCGTGGCTCGCTTTGTGGCTCAAATTTGACAAACAACTGGCGAGGTGATTGTCGATTTTGTGGCTCTATTCTGGCGGGAAATCCAAATTAAGCAATTCTTTGATTCTCATATACTCCATCGAAGTCACCTTAATTACAATTGTCATTTTTTTTTGTACTTATTAGTGACACTTGCACTGTTTTTTCTCCACACCTTTGAAATTCCCCCGAAACATTCAAATTTCCGCGGAGCTTTCCACGAACCTCGTAGAATCACTTTCCGGGAAAGCTGCTTCGGTTTCCAAAGCGCAAAAGCCGGGTTGGAAAGTTCGGCAACTTTCCGAAGTAGCGCGAAAACCATTGGAAAGTGATTCCGACTTTGCTTTCCAGCTCGCGAAAACCCTCCTTAAGTCCAAAACACGCCAGTGAACCTCGGGAAGAACGTGAAACGTCGCCGGAGCGATGACTCAAATCCTACGTCAATCAATAAACGGCGTGCGTTGGGGAAAGCTGTGGTGGTGCTTCCGGCTCTTTGCTAGGCACACGGCGATTCTTCATTGGCACGATGAGTTAGTCATCAAGAGTATTTGCGAATCTCAGCCTATCAAGCGTTTAAGCTGGCATCACAAACGACTGAAAGTGCCAGGCCGCAGGAAAAGCTTTAGCTCAATACTCTATGTATGATTAAGTCCAAAACACACCAGTGCTCCTCAGGAAGAAGGAGCAAACGTGTCCGTAACGATTCAAATCCTGTGTCAAACAATCACGGCGATCTTTGGAAGCAGCTGTGACACCGCTTCTTGCTTTCTTCCGCAGGTACCCGGAGATTCTGAATCGGCACTCGGCAGGGTGAGATAGCCATCAAGAGTATTATCGTCAGCACAGTTCAGAAAGAAACGATTCAAATCCTGTGTCAAACAATCACGGCGATCTTTGGGAGCAGCTGTGACACCGCTTCTTGCTTTCTTCCGCAGGTACTCGGAGATTCTGAATCGGCACTCGGCAGGGTGAGATAGCCATCAAGAGTATTATAGTCCGCACAGTTCAGAAATAAACGATTCAAATCCTGTGTCAAACAATCACGGCGATCTTTGGGAGCAGCTGTGACACCGCTTCTTGCTTTCTTCCGCAGGTACCCGGAGATTCTGAACGGGCATTCGGCAGGGTGAGATAGCCATCAAGAGTATTATAGTCCGCACAGTTCAGAAAAGAAAGGACTCTTTCACTGCGAATTTCAGCCTAGCAAGCATCCATGGCTGCCAAAGGCGGAGCTGAAGACGAAAACGAAAGGAAAAGTGTTTGTAATACCCGTTCGAGTTTCCTGAAGGACATATTTTTTTTTTTTTTTCACCTATAAGGACACCAAGGAATTAAGGACGTCAGAGAGTCAGACATGGCGTTCAAGAACAAGCAACAGGAAGAACAGAAAGCCTTGAAAGAACTTGCCTCTAAAGCTGCTAAAGGCCCTCTTGGTGGCAGTGGCATCAAGAAGTCAGGAAAGATTTGAATCATTATCAAGTATCAATCCACTTCTTGTTACTCCAGGATTTTTTTTCTTACTGAGCAGATTGTGAATAGAAAGGAGATAGCGTCGTTTTTAAAAATTTCTGACAATTTAGTGGTGGCTTTCTGGATACACAGATCGATACTTTTCTTTGTTTCTTGAGTTTTCTTAGGTAAATATTTTTTACAGATTTTAGAGATGTACAACTAAAAATCTAGCCGAGCGGAACCAGGCCCTTTCACGGTTATGAGTGGTCATTTAAAGCGGAACGTTACGCGTTTACATTACAGTGACATAATTTATGGCGTGCGAATACAGTCAATAAAGTATCGACTTATACCCTCAAAAAGCCGCTATACTCCTTCTCAATTTCCGTTAGGGGTTTGGGGAGTTTAAAGACCCTGATAAACAGAAGAAGAAAAAAATGCTGCGCTACTATTTCCGCTTTTAGAGAATCAAGTATGCGGGCCAGTATAACCAACTGCTAGCTTAAAGTGATGAAAAGCCACTTCTTATTCAGGCCGGAAAGAGAGAAACTGTAAGGACGACAACTGGACCTCTAGAGGCTCGGGAGGGAAAAATGTTAACAATAATAATAATAATAAAAATAATAGTAATAATTATAAAATGATGCAAAATATAGGCCATTGGCCTCTATAGTGTACGTCTAAAACACTTTTCAGCATACATTTTGTTAGCGTACAGGTTGTCCAAGGAATTTTTGAAGGCGTTGAGAGAGTCACTCAGAACTACTTAAGACGGGACGGTGTTCCAGCAGTCTTTGTCGCCCCCCCCCCCCAGTGAGCTTGAAGTGGTATCCACGCAGACCGTTCTTGCTAAAGTTGATAAGTGTGCCAGCATGTCATATTCTGAAACAATGAATACGATCGCAACGCTGGAACCGATGTGATTGTGAAGTTAAATCCAGGGCTTCGTGGTAAGCCTTGCAATATCTCCGTAAGTTCCAGCCTTCTAGCGGCAGTGATCAAGCGGCGTGGCACAACTACTGAAACTTGTATATGGACAAATTTCAGTAATTATTAGGACGTTTTGAAAATATTACGATTCATCGTTAAAGGACACCTAAACAATGAAACCATACTTGAACACACCATGGAGAATGCATTTAAGACATGGCGCCGGAGAGCATTCTTCTCCTGAGCGGGACGTTTTCAAAATAGGGATGTTCATTTCTGGTGGTTTGCATATGCAGACTCCAAGACAAAAAGCGCAATTCCTTCAAATCTTGTACAGCGCTGGCCGGATTGTATCGGAATTTCTTCTAGATATACGTTTGGGCTTAACTGGTTAAAAAATTTTCCAGAAGAGGGGTGATCGGAGACATTTGTTCGTTTCTAAAATTGTTCGGTACTGAAATAAGGACAGATGCAAAATGGAGCAAAAATCATAGCTTGGAAACACTATTTCGTATTTGGATCGGGTTTTCTACAGGCAATGTTAACGGAAGTCATACAGATAGGGATGATACTTGGTACTCTTCATTCAGGTGTCCTTTAACGGTCTTCGAGTCCTACAAACATTTTTTTTTCTCACAGGTTTCCGAACGTCCCCCGAGAAAGAGAGGTTAACAGATTTCAGTGGTCACTATTTTTTGATGGTTTGAATGATTTCCATAGTATTTATATCAGCCCGATGAAAAATGTATCTCAAAATACTAGCAAGAAGTTGTACGAAAAAGTAGCATGCAGTACGAACTGACGCTACTACATGCTTCTATATCAAGGCTACCGTGTTACTGAATTCTACTGCATGCTACTATTAGCAAGCCTGGATGCTACTAGTAGCAAGCCTGGATGCTACTATTGCAAGACAGGGTGCTACTTGATACTACTGCTTAAAATTGGCCCAGTCTGAGGCACATAAAATGCTACAGTACTCTTTAATATTACATATCAATACATGCAACTTTTTCGTACAACTATCATACAACTACTCAGGCTACGAATTTCTCATCGGGAGGTTTATCGCACAATATCGGCATGAGGTCGAAACACACCTGGATTACACAGACTGACCGAATGAACGTGTCAACAACTTGGTTACAAACGATTAATTTGTAAAAAAAAATCTTGCATCATCTGCTACTGCACTGTAAAAAGTTTATCCGAGTAAGGATTAAAGCAACTGCAGTGTACTGGAATTAATCTTATCTCTACTGGGATAAGATTAATCTGAATTAGAGATAATCTTATCTAAGTGGAGACAAGATTAGTCCCAGTAGCGAATACTGCAAGATTTTTTTTTTCAGTGTGGGAATTCTCTATTGAGATCAGATTATTTCTAATTAGGATTAATCTTATCCTAGTTAAGATAAGGTTAATCCCAGTAGCAAATACTGCAGCTAACTTTAATCCTTACTCGGAGAAACTTTATGATCACTGAGGTACTTACCGCTTCTGTGTGGATAGGGTGGACGGCAAAAAGCAGCGCTGCCACGAAGGTTATCGTAGGTTTCATGAACAGTGAACACATCCTGAAAAAGAAATACTCAATCTGATACATCAGAGCAAAGTAACACTAGGGAGTAGCGCCAAGACTTGACAAAATTGACACATACTCGAATAGCGACGATACTAGCACCATTAGCGATAGAGAACGTCCCTACTCAAACTCATTCAGTCATTCACCAGCGCTGGCTCCGATAAACTCATATCCTGATGACAGCCAAAAATGATATATCCTCCATTGCTGGTGTGCGCAGACCGCACCTTTGCTTCACAAGAAATTTCTAGACCGGCAAGTTCGTCTCGCTTTAAATGCCGCAAGAGTAGTGAGCGGCGCTGTGAGTACGGCCTGTTTGCGAAGCACATAAAGCATAGGTCTTGACGCTATTCCCTAGTGTCATTTTGCTCTATGATACATCCTCAGGAAGCTGACACGTTTGGTCCAATCACTTCCCATTCTTGCGTTGCTTTTATGCACACAGGCAAGGTTCTAGCAGTTTCCTTTTCTAACCTTCATGTTTCTGTGCAGTCACTTTATTGCGTGACCACACCTGCCACCTACGCCCGGGCTAAATTACTATGTGATTTAACCGACATGAACATACACTCTAGCTTTTATGTGAGGTAGGATAGGAAATTACGGTATTACACGTCTACTCGACCACAATTCCTTTTTGTCATCTTCTATCGAGCGGGCTGAACCGCTTCCCAAGGGAGAATTTATGTTCAGTGAATACCAGTTGCTACAACTCGCACGCCACGTTCCTATCAGCTAAATACCCGAAACGGTCTCGCCAGTAAATGGAACAAGAAAAAGTAGTGCCTGTCTCTAAGAAACAAGACCAAAGGTTTCGATGGGATCCCAAAAATTCAATATTTGATCCAAACAATTAGGTCTTGTAGAGTCAGGTCTTCGCCAGACTCCTTAAACACTTTACTAGAAAAATTTAGAAACAGGTTAAGGCAAACGGTAATCATCTGAGAAGACCGAGTTCAAATATGGATTCAGCATGTGTGTTTACCCCTATAGCCTGCGTCATATCTACTTTGACGAAAGTTCCTGGCTTACTTCTGCCAAATTTCCGGTTTCGGCCGGATTCCGGGCGAATTACTTGTCTTGCAAAAACACTGAAGTTCAAAGACGGATTCAGCGTATCTCCTTACCCCTACGCCGAACCTCTAATCAACTTCAGATAAAACTTCAACTTTTAACAAACTTTCCGATTTCAGGCGGATTCGTGACGAACTATGTGTCCGGGTAGAAAATGATTGTCATACACGAATTCAACATGTCTTCTTATCCGTAAATCGAACACCTAATGAAATTCATATTTAACTTTTACTTTCAACATTTTTTTCGGTTTTGGCCGGATTCCGGGCGATGTACTTGCCCGGCGAGAAAATAATTTTCATATTCGAATTCAGCATGTTTCCCTATCCTTAAATCGTATCTCTAATCAACTTCAGCTTAAACGTTTATCTTTGACAAATTTTCCAGCTTTTGCCGGATTCCGGGTGAACTACCTGTCCGGCAAGAAAATAATTTTCATTTCAGATTCAGCATGTCTCCTTACCCCTAAATCGACTATCTCATTAGCTTTAAAGGACCTGTCTTACCTATTATACTAACGCAACCTACTTCCATAATCACTCCATCTATTTATACAGCCGGAGACCTCAATTTCGTACAATACATTCTAACTCCTCTAACAAAACAACGCTGATATTCTCACTTGCCGTGTTCTGCTACCTTCGATGTGTATTACGCGGTCGACGGCTGTCTGCGAGGAGTTTTCCCATCAGTAAAACCGGTTATGTAAATTGTTTCCATGTTTTCGCTACAAGCCAACGGGTCTCGGAAAAGGCTTAAAACAGTAAAAACCGTGCGTTATTTGTCGAAAGCGCAGCCTAGTTTTAAAGTGTTCAAATATTTAAAAATATTGCAAGTTGAAGAGTAAATAGTGCGAGGGGTCCTTTAAAGAAAAAAATCGCCCCTTAATTTGACCCCCCCCCCTCCCCTAAGTATACAGCTATCTACGAACTCGACCTTCCCTTGACCCAAAGAATCCTAGCACCAAGTTTCATCAGAATATCTCATTTCCTTCCAGAGTTATCGTGCTGACACACGGACGGACAGACGAACGGACAGACGGACGGATGGACGGACAGACGGACGGATGGACGGACAGACGGACGGATGGACGGACAGACGGACGGATGGACGGACAGACGGACGGATGGACGGACAGACGGACAACTTTTGCTAAGTCATAGGCATCCCTCCACTTATGTTTTGGGATCCCAAAAAGTATTCGAGCTGACAGTCGATCTTAGCAGCCGAACTTCACTTAGAAAATCCACGAAAGCATCAGAAGTCGATCCTATCCATTCCTATCAATCAATCAATCAATTTACTTAATTCGTGATATTGCACATCACATATTAAAATTAAACTAAAACAGGACTATTCTTTACTAAATATATACAATCATTTCATCCATTCGGTGGCTCGGGGCAATAACACAGTCGACGGAAAAGGCGGTAGAAATGGCCGGAACAGCATTCTGCATTCTCGCAAATTTTTTCGGAGACTTCTAACCTTGCAACAAAACTAACTATCACTTTCCGTCTCATAGCATCAAAAGAGCCGATTTCATTTTCTAAGAACATTTGACTAGCAGAGTAACGTCGATTATATGAAAGGAGATGACGGAATGCATGGATAAAACAAACTTTTAATTTACGCCTCGTCGTCTCAAGATAGTTATCAAACAAGACCAAAGTTTTCGATGGGATCCCAAAAATTCAATATCTGATCCAGAAAACTGGGTCTTGTCTTAGCCAGATCCAGTCATCGCCAGAATCCTTGAACATTCTTACAATTCAAATTCAGAAACAGATTAAGGCCAAATAGCTAATCATCTGAGAAAGCCAAGTTCAGATATGGATTCAGCATGTGTGTTTACCCGTATGAGTCATATCTGTTTTGACGAAAAGTTTCTGCCACTTCTGCCAATTTCCCGGTTTCAGCCGAACTCTAGAACTACTTGTCCGGCGAAAATAGAAAGCTCAAAAACGAACTCAGGGTATCTTCTTTCCCCAATAATGAACATCTAATCAACTTCAAACAAAAATTTAACTTATAACAAATTTTCCGACTCAAGCCGGATTCCGGTCGAACTATATGTCCGGGTAAAATATGATTGTCACACACGGATTCAGCGTCTCTTCTTACCCCTAAATCCGTTATCTAATCAGCTAGAAATAAAACTTTAACTTCTAACAATTTTCCGGTTTTGGCCGGATTCCGGGCGAACTACATGTCCGGGTAGAAAATTGTTTTCACATAAAAGTTCAGCATGTCTTCTTGCCCTAAATCGGACATCTGATCAACTCCAAATAAAACTTTAAATTTTAACAAACTTTCGGTTTGGGCCGGATTCCGGGCGAACTAATTGTCCGTCGAGAAAATGGTTTTCACCACCGTCTTCAGCATGTCTTCCTACCTCTAAATCGAAAATCTAATCAACTTCAAATAAAACTTTTGCTTTTAACAAACTTTCCGGTTTTGGCCAGATTCCGGGCGAACAACTTGTCCGATTACAAAATGGTTTTCACTATCGTGTTCAGCATGTCTTCTTACCCCATAATCGACTATCACATTAGCTGTTTCAAAATATTTTGTTTGCCCCTTAATTTGAACCCCCTCCCCCACCCCTAAATGTAGGGCTACAAAGCCCATTTACGAACTCGACTGGTCCGCCGACCCAAGGAATCCTCACATCAAGTTTCATCAAAATATCGCATTCCCTTCGAGAGTTATCGTGCTTACAGACGGACGGACGGACAGACGGACAACTTTTGCGATGTCATAGGTATCCCTCTACTTACGTTTTGGCATCCCAAAAATGGGAGACAATACAATAGTCTTTAATAAGAATTCTCACCGACGAATTACAATAAATTTACGAATTAACTGGTTCGCACGTGCGCAAAGACCCCGATACTGACTCGAAATTGCTATTATCACAGCAAGCGTGGTAACGCATGACATATATATATATATATATATCGTTTATTCACCAAAATAGCAAAGATAGCTAGCAAAGGTAAGTCAATATAACACTTTCAACGGGATATAAAAATGGCCAATGGCAAATGACAAATAATACAAGATAAATACGCCTAAGAACTATTAAACGAACGAACAAAGTACGGCACAAACGAGTTAACATATCTTTCAGTTGCATCCGCTGGATAATTTGTTAATTTAGTTTTGTTTGAGTGGGTTTGAGTACGCGTGTTGGGCCTGTTTTTATTTTGTTCTACATACTCAGGCAACATTGATCTGTGAAGTTCAGAATTGAGACATTTGTGGCCAAAACTTATTGTTAAATGGTGCCGACGTTGCTCAAGGGAAGGGAGACCGAGACTTGACAGGCTCTCTTCATAACTAACGTACACTGGGCCCAGGATAATCTTAATTGCTCTTTTCTGGATTAGCTCCAGTCTACTGGATTGCTCCTTAGTCAAACCGGGATGCCATACCTGGCAGCAATATTCAAGACAAGGTCTGACATAACAACAATAAATTAAGACTAATTGTTGCACGGGAATCTTAAATCTCTTCAGGACCGAGAAAGATTTCAGCAGATGCGACCCATTTCTAACAAGAGCGTCAATGTGAGTATTCCATTTGAGGTCACTCTGGATATACACACCAAGTAGTTTAACACAGTTTTGTGTACTCAAACCAACATCTTCAATAACCGGAACATCTTTCTTGAGGAATGAAAATCTCATAACAACACTCTTCACGCTGCTTACCGTTAATCTAACTCGGCTTAGTTCGGGCTGGAGATTTTCATAAATATCACTGAGCGTGGTTGTATGATCAGAATGATTTGAAAGGTTTCTCAATGAAAGCACAGATAGGTCATCAGCAAATTTAAAACGGTCACGAATTGAAGTTAAAATACGATTAAAAACAATCAAAAAAGACAATGGTCCTAGCTTAGTCCCCTGCGGCGATCCACAGTATATGTCCAAGAATTCGGAAACATCGCCGTTTGGTAGCTGCACACACTGTTCTCTATCAGATAAAAAACTAGCTAATATATCCACGGTCCATATATCCACGGTTCCTACTTTTTACCGGCGTTAGCGTTGACCCGCTACAAAAGTTGGCGTCTTACTAGAAGACCACTCCTCCGCAGCCTTACCATTCAGAAATACTTTTGGATATGAACTTGCACTTCGCCTAGTGTGTCTAGTCCGCAACAAGGATTTATTCCTTGCAATACCCACGACAGTAAGTAGCAGTGGATAAAAACCCTGTACTACCCAGTCCAGACCTACAGAACTATCTCGATCAACAGATGAACGGTGTGGAATGGTTGGACGTTTCCCTTTTTGGGATCCCAAAACGTAAGTAGAGGGATACCTATGACATCGCAAAAGTTGTCGGTCCGTCCGTCCGTCTGTAAGCACGATAACTCTCGAAGGGAATGAGATATTTTGATGAAACTTGGTGTGAGGATTGTTTGGGTCAAGAGTAAGGTCGAGTTCGTAGATGGGCTTTGTAGCCCGATATTTAGGGGTGGGGGAGGGGGTTTAAATTAAGGGGTAAGCAAAATATTTTTAAACAGCTAATGGGACAGTCGATTATGGTGTAAGAAGACATGCTGAACACGATGATGGAAACCATTTTCTCGCCGGACAAGTACTTTGCCCGGAATCCGACCAAAAACCGGAAAGTTTGTTAAAAGTAAAAGTTTTATTTGAAGTTGATTGGATGTTCGATTTAGGGATAAGAAGACATGCTGAACACGATGGTGTAAACCATTTTCTCGCCGGACAAGTAGTTAGCCCGTAATCCGGCCAAAACCGGAAAATCTGTTAAAAGTTAAAGTTTTATTTGAAGTTAATTATATGTTCGGTTTAGGGGTAGTAAGACATGCTGAACACGATGGTGAAAATCATTTTCTCGTCGGGCAAGTAGTTCGCCCGGAATCCAGCCAAAACCGGAAAATTGTTAAAAGTCTTCGTAGTTGATTAGATATCCGATTTAGGGGTAAGAAGCGATGCTGAATCCGTGTATGACAGTCATTTTGTACCCGGACATATAGTTCGCCCGGAATCCGGCTGGAACCGGAAAATTTGTTTTAAGTTAAATTTTAATTTGAAGTTGATTAGATGTTCGATATAGGGGAAAGAAGATACGGTGAGTTGGATTTTAGCTTCTTTTTTTTGCCGGACAGGTAGTTCCGGAATTCGGCCGAAACTGGGAAATTCGCAGAAGTAAGGCAGGAAGTTTTCGTCCAAACAGATATGACTTATAGGGGAAAACACAAACATGCTGAATCCATATCTCAACTTGGTTTTCTCAGATGATTAGCTTTTTGGCCTTAATCTGTTTCTGAATTTTAGAAGTAAAAATGTTCAAGAGGTCTGGCGAAGACTGGATCAGATCTGGCGTAGACAAGATCCAATTGTCTGGATCAAATATTGAATTTGTGGGATCCCATCGACACCTTCGGTCTTGTTTTCCGATATGATCAACCCTTGTGATGGATAGACTCATCTTCATAGCTTAAAGTTTAACTGAAACGCCAACTTATTTTTGTGTCATTTAACTGACCACACTGAATTATTTGGATCCTGCTAAGGGATTTTTTTTTTTCCACTGTTTGCTCTAGTTATCACGTTCAGAATAACTGCGGCCGTCCCCACAACGTAAATTCTACCATGACCCGGGAAATTTTAATCTCAACTCAAACGCGGCTTTTCAGTGGGCAGTGGTGAGCTTGTGAAGACTGCTTAGTGCCTGAACAAAAAAAAATCACAAATCTATCTCGTAAGACATACAACACAGACACAAGCGCATAGAGGTACCACAAATCACACGGAAATTCCACTATTTGAAAATGGATTATTCGATGATAGCGGAGCAACGAAGTAACGCATTTTCATAGGGTCTTCAAGCCTCTTTAAGTTAATGAGTGATTAGTAACCAGATTGTCATTTCTCAGACCTTTTCAGTTAAACTTTAACGAAACGCAGACAAGCGAAGCATGATTTTGACTGACAGATACAGTTTTACTAAAAGTAACCTTGCTGACAGACCCAGCATGTTTAGCTGTGTATCAAACCAAGTATGTGACCAAAGCATCGGTAGCATACGGCACGGCATGTTTGCTTCATTTAGCTACTTAATTTCGGCCAGAGGTTACTTTTCGGACCTTAGGTTAATTTGCATCTATCCCACGTCGCAGAGACCATCACTGATACCTCTCGGTAGTCTACCGTGTTCGTCTATCTACTGCCCCAAAGGTCCACACAGGTCCCCTAAGAGCCAGGTCACACTAGGCTCAAAACGGCGCCGATTTGACAATCCGCGCAGAAATCTGCGCGGTTATTATAAGTTATATGGGGAGAAAGGTAAAGAGTTTCTAGATGTCAAAATGCCATCAGTCACATCTATTCTTCGTTTTCTACTAAAAATAACAAGAAAGCATCCGTTTGACGTATTTTTCTTACTGAAGCAAATACTTATTTACATTATTTTTGCCACTAAGAAATACCAGTCTATTTCCCGTAACATAATCAGAAACGCTGTTTCGTTCTAACTGACCTTCTGAATTTAAAACAAAAACATTCAGAATTAGGCGTATCTTGTTCTTTTTCTTTCTTTTTATTTAGCAACCCAAAAAGCTACCTTTTCTTGGATCTAGTGTGACCACTTCGCGCCCAATTCTGCGCACAAATAAGCCAAGTGTGACCAAGCTCTAAACCCCCACGCAGACTCAATATTTCACCACACGGAATCCTATTTATTACCTACCTGGAGAAAAGGCACGTGACCGCAGCATGCAATAGGATATTCGCCAAGTGATATCCCCAAGGCTCCAACTGGTGGATCCAGTAATTCCAGCGAAATGTCAGGACACATAGGGGACGATACGATTTGTGGCTTTGTTCCTGCGGAAGTTAAAAGGGTCAAGTAATCTCCCGGGTGTCGAGAGCAGCGGAATTAAAGGTCAGCGTGAGAACCGTATTGGAAAAGTGTCGGAACAAACACGGAATCGGTTCCCGTTTTTCGTCTTCTCGCGGGGCCGAAGCAGATGAGATGACAGAAGATTTTTTACGAAATGGAGGAATCTGCAGCGCTAACGAGGGCAACGATTCACCTCGCTTGTAATATAGGGACTACGGAGAGCCCTGAATTTCTCCTTGTAATACTTTCGAGGAGGTGGAGCAAATATTTATCCATTTCGGGCGTTGACCTTAGAGACTACGCTTGGCAGGGCCTACGGAATATTTCGCCAACATGACCTGGAGCACTTTCTACTGGAGTGTCATGAGCTTTCGGATTTAAGGCTGTCTTTGCTTGGTGGGAGCTTACAGCTTTTTGACATCTTGAGATTTACTTCAGCGTCATCTATGTGCAAATTCTGCAGAATCATCTATGCAGGAACAAATTTCAGGACAGCATAGTTGCAGTCTATATTTTCGTTTCGTGCGTTTGCTGTGGTAGCAGGATGGGGCATACATAAATGCATTTTGGGAGTTTTCCTTTTGCTTTTTTTGTAACTTCGGGGCTTTAGAATATCATATCGTTTTGCGATTGTCGGAAAACCAAGCCATATCCTTCCAAATATTCCGGTGCTTTGTAACACAATAGCCTAAGCAAAAAATTGTATCTTTGCAACAAGTTCAGAAGACAACGTCGGCCTCTCACGTCGTAAAGCAAGTGACGGTTGGGTCCTCCCACGGGTCAGAGTAATTCAAGCAAGATCAGTACCCCTTCAGCTTCAGCCCAAGCTGACCGCGAATCATGTTTGGTGGCGATAAACGCATAATGCAGCTGAAACTTCGTCTCGTCTTGGCAAGGGTCCTCTTCCAAAAGGGCCTTGAACAGGGCCCTTGCCAAGAAGGGCCAAATTGTAGGGCGAATAAGCCTTAGAAGATCACATGCATATTTTCCACGCGTATTTTCGGCAGACAGTACCCAGTCAAACTGAGCTTCTCGGCCGTCCGAGTTTTAATTTTTCGAACGCGAATTTTCTGTCCAAATGTCTTACCTGGCGGTGTCGTACGGACACAATCACGTGATCTCTGTATTTGAAGCGATCACAAGTTCAGACTTCGCTACCGCCTGAAGACGACCTTTCAAAAAAAAGGCCGAAATATCGCAAAATAAAGGTGTATAAACTTTAGCACCACGAAACATGATTCGCAGTCACATTGGGGTGAGGCAATACTTTTGCACCAAAAAACTTACCTTGATAATAGGTGTGCCCCAAAAATCATTGTCAAACAGATTTCTTAAGGGGGTATGGGGCCTGAGATCCTTATTTTCCTTGATGGCACTAATATCATCGAACACAAAGCCGCAATATAAAGCATTCCAATATACTGCCAAGCAGAACGCAGTTAAGAGGACCCAAGTGCAAGCCATCCTTAAAGTTTGATATCTCGGGGACCAGGAATCTGCAATAAACATAAAAATGCAAGTCCATACCACGGTTATAAAGCTGAACTCACAAACAGGGGGAAGAGGTTGCCCGAGGGAAAACGTTTAAGCTTCGTACACACTATAAAAGTCTCTCCTACTTTGGACTTTAGTAATTGTGGATCACCGAATTCGGAGATCTTTATTCCGAGCTCGGACAGTTAAAATCCGATGGAGGATTAGAACGCTAGGATGCAAAATACTGCAGGTTAAGTTATCTGAAAGCGGAGAGTTTTGCTACAGTGCATAATAGCTACCATAAATCCTACTGACGAAATTAACTAACATCATGCAGAAGAGTTAGCTTGACCTGACTTTGACCTTTAAGACCTAATACAAACATTCTGTTTACCTTCTCTTAGGGATCGGATGCCACGGGTTTGTTTAGATTTGAACTCGATGCCGAGTTGCTGTTTTGGCTCGAGAAAAACACCCACGCACAACGTCTTCTTTTCTAGATGGCGGAGTTTTCCAGGACTGATTAGCAAAGAGTTATAAGACCTAACTGATAATTTTTGCATGTCTTCAGAGGTACCGCACTGGTCTTGGTTTTATAATTTATTTGTATTTGTAATAAACAGTCGGAGCATTAGATGGAAATTATTATTTTGGCCCTTGGTTCCCTACGTGCCATAACAGCTGTCCGGGATAATCGGCTGAGATTTAGTCCAGAAAAGAGTTGAGTTATTTCAAACCTAGGAAATTTGGTGTTTTTTATAATTTGCTCATTGTTTTACGGTGTTTTTAGTGGTTTTGAACATTCATAGTCAAAGTAGGGATGGTTAGCATTGTGTGTGTGGTAGAAAGACCATTTTTTGTAGCCCGCTTTAAATTCACGGCAAAGCAATCAGATGGATGCGCAGGCCGACGAAACAGAACCATTTTGGAAGAAAGGATCGAAACTCACACACAATCCAGCTTGACATACAAAAGACCGTTTTGATCCATAATTATCTGTTTCAACAGTAGGCTACACAGGTTTTCAAGGTTCTATGATTTTTCAATCTTAACTAGCGGTTCCGAGGGTGTTCCGCTTCCATACTTAGCAATTTTGCTCAACTTTTCCCATACTTTAATTTTCCAGACTAATCTCATATTCTCATGGCCCCCTCCCCCCAAACACACACGCGTAATGCCGCCTGTCTACCGGGCTATGAAAAATGTAAGTGTCTTCAACTTTTATTTCGGAGCTCCTTTTGTTTATTTGAATGAATGAATGAATATGTTTATTACCCATCTTTACATAAAATGTTACTGAGTACAAAAAAAGAAATGAAGAAAATGGAACTATGAATAACACACAAGATACAATTTTAACTTGGCAATACACATTTCAAAAAAGAGATATGTATACCTGTTTGATTTCCTATGTGTATAATAAATATCCTGCGTGGCCTATACAAATATTATCTGTGTGTGATAAATATCCTATCATTTCCAAATCCATCCGTTCTGTCTGCCCATCCACCCTTCCATTTCTTTTTATTCTAATCCGCTTTCACCTTGCGAGCGGGTGAGCAATCAAATGATTGCTTCAATTCTGCTTTGCGCTTACGCCTTGGGGTATGGGGACCTTTTGGGGCAAAAAATGCGATCGCCCAGCAAAGAAGGCGTGCGTACTTTTGGCCCAAAAAGGCCACCATACTGGGGCGTAGGTAGTTGAAGGCGCTGTTACTTCCCCACTCACTCTGAGTGGGCTCAAAGGACAGTAGGAAGCTTCCTGGTAGGCTACTAATGCTCCTATGTCGTTTGTGACTGAGTCCTCACCCACTAGACAATGAAAATCCGTCCTCGAATTCGACTCCTCGGATTGCACTTAAAGGACCCATCTTGCTTATTCTGCCTTTTATAATATACCTAGCTCCCTTGTGGAATTATAAGCTTCTAAAATTCCCACCTTTCTCCATTGTTTCGTTTTGTGCCTACGAATTTTAGCGCTTTTCCGGCCATGCCGAGTTTTGCCCGTCACACAAAGCAAAGTTTGCCGGAGTCTTCAATGTCCGCTGACAATTCTTTCAAACATTAGGATACGAGAATCGTTCTGTTTTTTACTTCTTTTATTTGCTTCGTTTTCCAACTTTTTAACCACGGCGCGTTCAGTTCAAACGTTTTACTACCACCCGCCGCGTCGGAGAGCAGGAAGGCTGGATGGTGTCGACAAGCGCTAACAAGAAAATCGCTAATTTCAGGTCTGATCCCTTTCATAGGCAAAAGATCATTTCTAGCAAGAGTTGTGCCTTTAAGCCCTCGTGCATAATAATTAGTAATTAATAAACCATAATAAATTGTTTTTCATTCATTTACTACATCGCGGAATTTTGATTCATACTAGATGATCGCATTTTAAATTCGACTGTATGTGAATGTGTTTAATATAACTGATAGCGATATGTTTAGTTTTGGCTGAAAACTCTCGACGTGCTTACGGTAGGCTATACTGTGCCGAAGAAAAACCATGAGAAGGCGAATCATATTTAAACCTTATGCATTGTTCAAATAGGTGTAATAATCTGTTATACGACGTACAGATTCCTCTTTTCCTCGGGGCGCGCTGCAATAAGGAGAATAAAATCGGGTTATACCCTATTTTGGCTTACGCAGAGCCAATCAGATCCCTCGGTTGGTCTCCGCCACCGGGCCGAGGAAAGAGCAGCTTCACCAGGGTTGCCACGGGAAGGACTAAAGTTCTACTTTGTTAGAAGTTGATATAACAACTTTTCTTCAAAAGAACACGTTTTGTTCTGTTACGACTGCTTACTGTTAGTTCGAGGACCAATGCTGTCCATGCGTTAATTTAGTAGTTTGGTCTACAATTAATGGGCGTTAAATTGCCCCGTGTACTTCAAGTAGTACTCAGACAATTTTTCTGATCTTTAGAAGCTCGAAAAATAAAATTTGTCAGTGTGGCAACACCGAACGTTGCATTGACAAGAATCTTTTACATTCGATTTAAGGGTGTTTTTACGACATAAACATGACCTATAGCGTCTATGCAGATTGATCCGAACAATGCTTTACCCGATTTGTAATGACGTTGCTGCTGACAAGATCTCAAAGACTGGGTAGGCTATTATCTATGTTTGATCACATCAAGCATAATTAAATGACGCCCAGCCAATCATAACAGCCTTAACCTGACGACAGGATGCAAACTTATGTTACCAGGGCCCATGTTGATAGAAAGCGAATCAAGACTGAGTATCACGTATTTTCCCCGTTATAAGTACTTTTTAATTAAATGTGACATGAATTAAAAAGTTCCTCTTATTTCTCTCACCATCTGAACTGATATCTTACTTTTCTCTCGAATTAGTTCCTCAACTTCTGACATTTTAGATGGCAAAACTTTCCATATTGCCATCCTCTAAAGTTCAAGCAAGCGGCAGGGGGGGGGGGGTCTTCTAATGCCACAAATTCTTTGAAAATAATTTATAAGCTTTGCTCAAGCGATTCTTTCCAAAGAGAAAGAAAATGAGAATTCTTCAAGTTTTTGTCATAGTCACACTTCAGAGTAACAGTAAAGCATGAATTGTAACCGATATGCCTGTCAGAATTTCTTTTTTTATCGATTTAGTATAATACTTAAAAACGGGCAGAAATTTTGTTTAAAAAAGCTTCTTGGTATCCTACGAAACTGCGTCACCAATGACTGATTATTTTGGTAATTGTGTGCATAAAGCACTGAGTTGAGAAGTATTGTTTCTTAGTTTCTGTTTTCTACAGTATTTGTTTATTTTACTGTATACGGATTTCGGGATTTTCAATATAGATATTATACATTAGATAAAAAGTGGATAAATCCGTGGATAAAAAAACAAATTGCGATTATTGTCAAAATGTCAAGTCATTATCTGTCCAGTCGCGAAATATACGAATCAAAAGCTTTCACAAACTCTGGAACAAAACTTTTGGCATACGATACTTTCGACAATGAACAAGACCAAAGGTTTCGATGGTTGTAGATATCCGGTCTTAGCCAGACTCCTTGGATATTTTTACTATTAAAATTTAGAAACAGATTAATGCCAATGGCTAGTCATCTCAGAACACCAATTTCAGGTATGGATTCAGCATGTGTGTTTACCTTTGAGGACACATTTAGTATAAACAAATATTTTGACCATATACCCCATATACGTCATCTTTACTTCGACAAAACTGATCGAAACTTCCTGCCTTACTTCTGCCAGATTTCCGGTTTCCGCCGGATTCCGGATGAACTACTTGTTCGGCAAAAAGCGAAAGGTCAAAACGATACAGCATATACCCTTACCCCTACATCGAATCTCTAATAGCATGTCTTCTTACCCTGAATCGAACATTTAATCAACTACAAATAAAACTTTTACTTTTAACAAATTTTCCGGTTTGGCCGGATTCTTGGCGAACTACTTGTCCGGGTGGAAAACAATTGTCATATTCAGATTCAGCATGTCTTCTTACCCCTAAATCGAACATTTAACTTCAAATAAAACTTTTTTTTTTACAAATTTTCCGGTTTTGGCCGGATTCCGGAAGAGCTAATTGTCCGGCGAGAAAATAAGTTTCAGATATGGATTAAGACTATCTCCTTACCCCTCAATCGACTATCACATTGGCTTTTAAAACATTTTTGTTCGTCCCTTAATTTTAAAACCCTCCCCCACCCCTAAATATGGGGCTACATGCAGGGCTCGTCTACGAACTTGACCTGTACTTTGACCCAATGGATCCGGATACCAAGTTTGAAGATAATATCTCTACCTCTTCGTGAGTTATCGTGCTGACAGACGGACAGACAGACAAATGGACAACTTTTACACTTACGTTTTGGGATCTCAAAAATGCAAAACAGGCGCTGCGTATTCCAGGATGGGTCTAATAGTGCGAACACACGATCAGGATCGGGAGCTCCCAGACGGGAATTCCTGTCCGGATTTTTGGCACCATCATCAATTCCATACGGAAAAGTTGAAATTTTTTTCAAACTTGATGATGAACAGAAATCCGGCCGGGAAACCCTGGTCGTGTGCTCGCACTGTAATGAAAGAAGTATTAAGACGTAGTAGGTGGCATTTGGGCTATTTTAGTTTTCGAAGCGAAGAAAGTTTTTAGCGAATTTAGTTTTCGAAGCCTTGTTTGGGGGCCTCAAGTCAATAACACAGGATACTTCAGCGATCAACTTGAGTCAATACAGAAAAGAGCAGTTAAAGTAATAGTGTGTGAAGCATTTATTGATTATGAATTAGCATTATCTTACACAACTACCGTCCCTTTATGACCGTCGGTTCAATTTGATATGCAAATTTAGCCAATTCCTTCTAAGAAGTGACTAACATAGGGCCATAGTACCACCAGTCATGTCAAATCGAGTTGACACTAGGTCCAA
This sequence comes from Branchinecta sandiegonensis, assembly GCA_030848855.1. Taxonomy (NCBI): domain Eukaryota; kingdom Metazoa; phylum Arthropoda; class Branchiopoda; order Anostraca; family Branchinectidae; genus Branchinecta; species Branchinecta sandiegonensis. Next base: position 21,235,113 of record JAUPMV010000006.1, on the reverse strand, counting down.
AAACAAAGAAAACTGGTACCGCCTACCACATAAACAAATCGGTTGTTAAAAACGTTCGTTCCGTATTACACATCAGTGTTTAACAAGTGCTGAAGTTTATGTTCCTAATATGTGTCGTCTTTTAGTTTGTAAGCCTACGCGCCATTTAGTTGAGTTCTCTTCTTGACTATGATAGCTTGTGCAAATAAATGATTCTGATGACTCTGGATGGCGACATACAGAAACCCGGCCGAGAGAATTTTTTTTTTTGGCAGGGCCTTTAAGTGGTACTGGCGGAAGGATTCGATTCAAACCTGGGGCAGGGCTGTGTTATATGTTAAGGTTGGGTGCAAGGCCGTATCCAGGGAGGGAGGGGGAGGGGGTTGACCCCCCCCCCCCTTCTTTTTTGTCCGACCCGCAGGCAACCCCCCCCCCCCCCCCGAAAGGCGAGCCCCCCCCCCCCCCCCCCAACCCCCCAAATAAATTAATGGATACGGGCATGGTTGGGTGAATGAGGTTCGGCGATGACATTGAAAGGCGAAGACCTAGAACTACTGTATTTTTGCACCTCAACATCCACACATCAGACATTGGCAACCAGACCAAACCAGCAAACACCAATTCAACAACGAACGATAGAAGGGAGAATCAATACCAAGATCGGTACCGATTCAAAATGTTCCATCTGACATGATGTAAATAAATAAAGATGCAATCCAAGAAAAGGTCTTTCGTTTCTAAATCAAATCAGACTGGTCGATCTTTTCAATTTGACTTCTCAAGGTTGGAGAAGCTACGCCTGGAGACGAAACTTCGATCGACAGCTTTCAGTTACTACCCAAACAAGTGCCAAGGAGGCACAAGCCCCCCAAAAAACCTACAGCCTACAAACCTACAATGTGTTTCTGTTTACAGTGTCAGAAGTTTGATAACAGATAACACATGCTAGCGCATACTCGGGTTAAATTTTATGAGGAACATACCGGTCATTACCTCCCAAATGTTATTTTTTAGAGAAACATAATACTTAAACGGGTCATTAACAGATGTATCTTCAAAACGCATAACAAAAGGCTGCGCAAACATGCGTTAGTTGTCTGGGCTAAACGGATAAGTCAGCTGAATTTACCGAAGCTGACTAAATTCAGCTGACGTGTACGTTTAGCGCGGACAACTATGATTCGCAGTCAGCTTGGGCTGAGTAATATTCAAACGTATGTTAGCTGTGATCAAACTTCGGAGAGTGCAGTGATTGTGCAGTAGCTTACAAAAGGTAGGAGATCACACAGACCCGAACAAAATCTACCATGTGTTTCTGAGACCATCCCTAGAGGAGTGTAGCCTACACTGGAAGGGAGAGGGTTGATGCGAACCACCAGCAACAACGGATGGAAGATCAACTCTATAATGACACGGGCATCAAACCGCTCAGCGAGATGATCATCGCTCAGACTCTTCGCCTGGCCCACTCCGCTTCACTGGATAAATTACCGGCTTCTCCCCGAAATTATTACGCACCTTGCAGTACTGTACACCAAAATCTTTCCCTACGTTTCCCCATCAATTTATTCTTCCTTTAAGACTGACAACTGCGTACCGAAATTCTGCCATATACAAAAGCATTTTACTATGGAACAGTATACCCACACTTCTTCACCAATCACAGATTTCAATACCTTTTTCGAAAATACCCGTACACACTTACTCAGTTTCTCTCAATAAATCTCTTCTTCTTTCCCCTTTTTCTTTTGTTCTGTTTTCCTCTTTTTTGTGTCTTTTCGGTTGTGTTTTATTTCCTTCAATCTTTAAGTTGTAGTTTAGCATGGCCTACACAAGATTCTTTTCCTTCTAGGCCAATAGACCAAGTTGTCCAGTATTGTAGCATTTTAGTACATAAATAAATACTTGAACACTTGAAAGAAGCGGAACTTCTCCCTATAAGAAATACGTCTAAAAACATGTGCTCTGGTGTTGCCTCTAATATTTACTGTTCTGATAATCCCCACTTGTTGCATGTTTCGCCATACTGTAAAAATCTTACGAGAGCAAACAGAAGAAAGATGAGGACAAATTACTAAAGGCTAAATTAGCTAAATATTTGCTACCCCCCCCCCCCCCCACGAGGTGGGGAAAATACGATAACAAAAAACAAGTGAATTCCAAGTTATTTATTTTCTTTTATGTAATAATTGTATATATTCAAGTATTTTAACACATGAAATGTAATGCTCGACCTATTTAATGCCATGTCGGCGCTACGAGTTAGATCAATAAAATATCTATCTATCTATAATCTTAATCTTAAACCTGATGTCAGTGAGTGTCCTGATCTTTAAATTACTGATTCGAATAATAAGTACGAGGCAAGCCGTATCGCGTGCTCTCAAGTATTTGGACGAGCACACGCTTATCCACTTAATGACTAAACAGGAATTTTATCATTAACTGTAGTCTAGAATTGGGTGTGATTTTTACTTGTTTTTGTTGTTTCTTACCCTTTCTTTTTTGGAACACTCTCTTGCACGGGCATACATTATTAATACAAAAAAGTACTTACCAACAATTGCTATCATACCGCTACAACCAGACTTTGACCTCAGGTGGCCGCACTGAAGCCACGAGGAAACATCTGTAAGAAATCAACGTTTTGTGTTACCTCAATTTACTGGGATTCTTGAAATAATATTCGTGTCTTTAAGGATACGGAAGAAAACTGCGAGGCATTCACTAAAAGGCTGGAGGAGATTACTGTGCGCTGCCTATAGCACGCCTAGTTTTATTTTTCCTAAGAACGCCACGAAGTCTAAGCATTCTGTAACGGTCTTTAAAAAAAACGAGAGGGGTTAGGAACCCCGTGACAATCGAAGCACCAGAGCAAAAAAGACTAGGAAGTAGCGCCAAAACCTATACTTTCCATGCACTGAAAACGGCCCTCACACGTAGCGCCATCCACTACGCTCGTGTCATTCAAACCGAGACAAACATGCGTGTTGAGAAAATTACTGGTACAGCTAAGAGGCGATCTACACACTCCGAGGTAACAGGGAAGGTTGTATCATTTTTCTTCTTTGCTATTTTCGGAATATGGAGTTATCCGAGCCAGCGCTGGTGCACGACTGATTGAATTGTAGTAGGGACGTTGTCTATCGCTAGTGGTGCTAGTGTCGCTGCTACTCTAGTGTTTGTCACTTTTTTCCAGTCTTGTCGCTACTCTCTAGTGTTATTTTGCTCTGGGGAGCACCGACTAAAGCAGAAAAGCAAGAAAATATTTTTTTGTTTTGCTTTAGATTACGAAGTCGGATGTTTTCCATCTGTCACGCATTGCGCAACACACATGATTCCTACAGAAAATGAAATTGCCAACTTTCGAGTCAAAACCAAAACAGGAAACGAGCTCGAAACAACTTCCCTATTTTTTCGAAGAAACCCGAAGTTCCAGATGTCACCAGCCTGACCCCCCTCATCCCACTCGGGAAGTAGATTGGTCAGAACTTTCCTCCCGGCTTCCCCGCGGAATGTCCCACGGGAGGGAAGCAATCCACTGGAATGAGAATTTTTCCTCCGGAAAGGCACGGCTACTTCTAAGCACCCAGTAGAGGGCGAAACACAGGGACCATAGAGGAATTACTATCTTCTAAGTGTTTAACAAGGCCAAGGGTTTCGTGGGGTCTCACACGTTAAGGTTTTCCTAGATGATCGAAAAACGCGAGGATTTTGGCTTTTTTATACAAGGATTGAATTTATTACACTTAACCGTGACAAACAAACCAGAAATAATTTTGAATGGAATTCAGAAGTCTGGGATTTCAATGTCGAACTGTCGTAGAAAGTCCAGGACCCTGATGGGCGATGGCACAGCTTCATCGAGGAAACCAAACAAAACGAACGGCATGGTGTTAGAATGGGGAACGGCGCCCTTGATGCGGAAAATATTGCAAGTAGTGAAGTGAAAGAATAACGTGATCCTCGCGCAGAAACTAAACAGGCGACCTCCAGTATTTTCAAACAATTTTGCCGATAAGGCCGAGCTTCAGACACTCAGAGTGTGCTCCACCTTACTTAACATAGTTACTACGCATGACGTCATGAATCCTTGATTCTTGGCGTCAAGGCTGAGACGCCTTTTTTTTCTTCAAAATATCGTACCGCGGGCTGATCGGGCCAATCACGAAACAGAGATCGTAGTTAGCACGCTACGCTCCCAAGCGTGGTAAGCAAACAGTTACTAGTCTCTATTTTGAGAAAATTGGAACGGTCAGCGTAGTAACTTTTCACGAGGTTGGAATGAAAATAGTAACTAATAGCCTAGTTACTATTGGTCGAACGGTGGAATACGCTTTAAGTCAAGCATGGTCAGCAGGTAATATGGCTAGCGACACCTCCAGCGACACAGAAAACTTATCAAATCAACCGGAATTTCCTGCAACCCTACATTTCTAACGCACCACTAAAACCTGAACTACTCTTATTGCATTCCGCATCGTTCAACCAGTTATTTAGTCCTGTTTTTGGCCTTCCACGCGATCAGTGTCCTTGGAAACTTCTTACATCCCAGTTTTCCGGTTGCAGGCTGTAGGATTCCGGCCGTAATAGTGTAACCAACACGACGACTAGGACCGTTTTGCCCTGGACTGCCTGGACAGACAGCTTCTCTAGGCAATTTTGTCCTTTGCGAGCCGGATTTTGCAAAAAAAAATAAGACAATCTTAGGCAACCTGCAGTTCATTCTGAAGTATACTGTCGAACCCTGGTAAGGACCGTTCAGTTTAGTTTGTTCCTATTTGATTTGCCATACTTTGTCCGAAATGTAGCGAAAAACATACCAGCTTTTACTCGGCTAAAATGATGGGGACTTTGCCAGCCTATTGCTCATCCCTTAAAGGACCTGTTTTACCTATAATACTAATGCAACCTACTTCCATAATCACTCCATATATTTCTAAAAACGGAGACCCCAATTTCGCACGGTACATTGTAACCCCTCTAACAACACCATGCTGATTTTCTCATTTGCCGTGTTTTGCTACCTTCGATGTGTATCACGCTGTCGACGGTTGTCTGCGAGAAGTTTTTCCATCAGAAAAACCGGTTATGTAAATTGTTCCCTGTTTTCGCTACAAAGTCAACGGGTGTCGGAAAAGGCTCAAAACAGCCAAAACCGTGGGTTATTTGTTGAAAGCGCAGCATAGTTTTAAAGTATTCAAATATTTTAAAATACTGTAAGTTCAAGAGTAAATAGTGTGAGGGGTCCTTTAACCGAAGATGAGCCAGATCATCCACACAAAATTCTGTTTATTCGGCTTGTGTGAAGGGACCAAAACAAAGTGTGTCCACCCTAAAAGAACCACAGAAAATGTTTACATCTCTTCTAGGAACGGACTCAGCGAGGATTTCCACACGACAAAATCATAAATGAAAACCCAGCCTCTTGTTATGTTACCTACATTCAACGCAGCAACTTCTTTGTAGAAAACCTTATTCCAGAGCACACTTCTTTCACTTCTTCCAGTTGGGAATGCACTAGAGTTCGGAGTAGCTTTCCAGTCTCTTTGAACCTTCGTAAAAGTGGGGAGCAGGCGCTCTCCATCCAACAAAGAAGCAGCAAGTGGCTGATGAATCTCCGGGAGCTATCTAAGTGGCTTCGCAGGGGGGCATTTACGACTATAAGCCGATTTCGAATCTTTTGATCAAATTATAATTCTCAATTGGAAAAGGCTGCTTAAAGAATGTCGCAATAAAAGATCCAAGCATTGAAGGAACAAACAGATTTTTTTTTTTTTTTAACAGCGAGATCTTCGATTCCTAAAAGCTGTGACAAACGATATGCGGCAAAAGATACGACTCGACAGTGGTATGATTAGCTGAAGGCGGCGCACATCCAAAAGCTTTATATTGCCACATCTTTTACCCTAAAATACACACCCTTAAAGTTTAACTGAAAAGCCAACTTGTTTTTGTGTTGTTTAATTAAATACGCTGAATTATTTGGATTCTGCAAAGGGATTTTTTTCCACTATCTGATCTAGTTATGACGTTCAGAGTATCTGCGGCCGTCCCCACAGCGTAAATTCTACTATGACGCGGGAAATTTTAATCTCAACACAAACGCGGCTTTTGAGTTGGCAGTGATGAGAGTGGTGAAGATTGCTTAGTGCCTGAACAAAAAAAAATCACAAATCTTTCTCAAAAATACAAGCGCATAGAGGTACAACAAATTCCACGGAAATTCCACTATTTGAAAATCAACTATTCGTGACTAGCGGAACAACGAAGTAAAGCCTTTTCAGCGGGTCTTCAAGGAAGTTTAAGTGAATAAGTGATGGGTAACTATATTGTCCTATCCCAGCCCTTTTCGGTTAAACTTTAAAACTCCGCAGCACATTCTGTCAATCGGTGCGTGACTGTGCAAGCACAACCGAGATCATTCAAATCGTTCTTCTAGGCACGATCAAGGTTGAGACTTGAGACCCGACCCAAGTGACCTCGCAAAAGCAAGATAAGATACACTGCCGTTACAATCATCTTTGCCACCATTTGACCCCAGTCTAGGCGGTTCTCTCTCTCTTGCCTTCGAAACGAACCAACAGCGCCGAAATAAGGCTCACAAAAAAATCAACGAAGAAACCGACGAAACCGACCGACAAAAACGGACGGTTTTCTGTTTTTTTTTTAGTTTTCTTGGTTGCTGATCTTCATCCTCGTTTTGGCATTTTTCCTCGAAATTTTCTGTCTGCGCTGAAGAAGAGAGGCGGTTGTCCTCCCGAAATATTCGCCTTTTATTTCAGTATATTCGTTGGCCTTTACAAACCACATTTTCGTCAGTTTCTTCGTTGATTTTTGTGATGTGTCAGGCCAATGTGGTTTACGAAATTATCTTCGAAATAAGGCTTTTTACTGTCCGCAAGTGTTTCTTTTTCTAAGCGCATGAAAAGAAAAAATATCAAAACAAATTCGTAAGTTCTGTTGGTAAAATGCAGTCTAGGAAGGCCGAAAGCCAGACCTGACCCTGAGTGTGTGTGTGTGGGGGGGGGGGGGGGGGGGGGGGGGTCGCCCAACCAAGTCCCATTGGCAGTAAAATTTGCTTTGTTTTCATGGCCCCATGTTGGCTAAACGGATGTGGCGGCATTTTACACGACTAGTGTACATGCGAAAAGTAGTAGTCCCTTTTTGGCAAAAAAAAATTTGATTTTCAAACTTATCGCCACCGGTACTACCATCTGGTCGTTGGCAGTGACTTCAACTATCAACGGTGACCCATCCCGGCATAAAACATTATCATCTGAAGACAGTAGAGAATTTAGATGTCATGTATCCCGGAGAGCTTGAGTAACTTTCAAGCAGACCATTTCCCACTTTGATAGTATCCTTTCCAACTCAGTTTATACCCTCTTTCTAAAAATGGCACAGGTAAACGCCCTACCGTATCATTCAAAATTATACTACCCCTATACAACTTGCATATTCCAGATATCTTTTCTAATGCACCGTAAATGCGGACAAAGCTGTTGCTACTTTTAAGTCCTGGATTTTCAAAGAGGTGACGCCGGTTCCTATCCCACGATTCGGCCCACAGGTTAAACCCAAGCAGAACCCAAGCATAGTCAGCGTTTTATTTTGGCATAAACACAATTGTTCTTCATCTTCTTGATCCAAATGATTGGCTTTTTCTAATGAAAAGGAGCGTCAAAGCTTTGACATTATTATCTTCATAAGGAAGTCGGTCTTCTAGGAAGGCGGGGCTGCGAAGGCGGGGGCACAGGAACCTGGAACACGTGCCAGTAACTATGCCCATGCATTCTTAGCTCCCTCTCTCTGTTTATTTTTAGCCACCAAATTCTCATTTTCACATAATTTCTTTTCTATCCAGAATAGCACCTTTTCTATACCATGCAATTTGTTAAGCAATGTCTTTTTCACTGATCAGGATTGAACCATCTGAACAAATACGAGAATTTGGAAGCAAATCACGCCAAAAGACCGGCGTTTTTTGTTGATTTTCTTATTTACAAAAGCCAAATGCTTACTTTGGCAATATTGTTTTAAGCGATTTCGGACATAAAGAGAAAGGAAATGAGTGCAAAATAATTCTGACCATTCAAGCCGCCAACTTTACTAGCTTTCACCCCCCGAACAAAACTTTTCCCAAACAAATCCCGAACAAAACTTTTAGACAAGAAAACAAGAGCTGCAAGCTCATATGGCACTTGCAAGGCTTGGTCAGAGGATGAAAGTAGGAGTTCGTCAATTCGCGGCTTTGCTGTGATCATTTGTAAGCGAAACCCTTCAAATAACAATGATCATGCGTCCTTGGAAATCACGAGCATGTATCGTTCGTAAAAAATATTTTATTTTAGCATTTGGCTATGATGATGCGCACGTTAAGGGCACCAGAGATTCATCTGTAACGAAAATTCTCGAAGCTCAAATGATGATAAGCTCATCGGGATCATGAGAATGTATATTTTGCTCAAAATTATTGTTTGTACTTTAAGGAATTAACTTGTAAGCAAAACCCTTGAGACAAATGATCATGGGCCCTTGGGGACCATGAATATATATCGTTTGGTCAAAAGTAATTTTTTTTCACTTTAAGCAAAACCCTTGAGACAAATGATCATGGGCCCTTGGGGACCACGAATATATATCGTTGGTCAAAAGTATTTTTTTCACTTTTCGGTTAAGATCTACACTTTAAGGGTGCTAAAAACTCAATTTTGAGCGAAACCTGTACGGCAAAAATGATCATGGGATCATGAAAATGTATATTTTGATTAAAAGTATTTTTTGTACTTTGCGGTTAGGATTAGTACTTTAAGGGGTGGTCGGATGTGACAAGTGACAATTTCTAAGCCAATCTTGTCAAGTCTCTAATGTCCAAGCCAAGTTGCATCGTCCTAGCACATCTGGAAGTACGGTACCTTAATTTGCGACCAACAAGATTTCCGGCTCCCCCTCCAAGTCCCCCGCATCAGTTATCGGCGAGGTTATCGGATTTGGGGTCCGATTTGAAACTGAACATCCGAGACACTTTTTCTTAACACTTGTCAAGTTTCATGCATGTCCGATTACCCGTTCCAAACTTATGAATGTTATTAGTTACTCAACTAAACTCTGGCTCATGGTTACAGGCTCATGAGCATCCGAAACTGAAATCTATACCAAGAAAGTCAGAAAAACGATCAGATAAAAATAGAGTATAGCATTTGTTGCCAAAATCGTTAAACTGCAATTGTCTCTGCATTTGCCTCGCCATTCAAGCCCCGTTGGCGGAGTGGTCTAGCGCCTTGCCTCAATAAGAAAGGACGTCGGATCGATACCACATCTGGACATTGTTCTTTTGCTCCCTTTTGCTACCCTTGTTCCTAGTTTCCGGACTACCGGATCCGGGGAAAGTCGGATCGGGGATCCGGTGTGATACCTGAGACAGGAGGTAATTCGAAATATCAGGTTTAAGATCCGATTCCCCGTAATATTCTGGACTCCCCCTCCCTCCACCCCCCCCCCCCCCCACGGTGGTCGAATCGAGGAAGTGACTATTTCCAAGTTAGTTTGGTCGGGTCCCTGATATGCCTGCCAAGTTTCATCGTCCTAGCACTTCTGGAAGTACCCTAACGCGAGATGAGTGGCCTGACAGACCGACCGACCGACCGAAAAGTGATAGGTAGATGGCACTTGAGCGGAGCTGCAAGTGCCATAACAAAAACGTCCATGTACCGGTCAGCTACTTAAAGGACCTGTCTTACCTATAATACTAACGCAACCTACTTCCATAATCACACCCGGAGACCCAATTTCATACGGTGCATTCTAACCCCACTAAAAAATCACGCTGATTTTCTTACTTTCCGTGTTTTGCTGCCTTCGATATTCCTCACGCTGTCGACGGTTGTCTGCGAGAAGTTTTTCCATCAGAAAAACCGGTTATGTAAATTCTTTCCCTGTTTTGCTGTAAGTCAACGGGTCTCTGAAAAGGCTTAAAACAGCCAAAACCTTCGGTTATTTGTTGAAAGCACAGCCTAGTTTTAAAGTATTCAAATATTTTAAAATAAGTAGGCTAATAAGTAAGTAATTTATTTATGACCCGCCATTTTAAAAAGGCGGAGTAAATGAAGAAAATAAAAAAAAAATAAACAAAACACATAAACACACAGAAAAGACACAAATACCTACTGTAAGTTGAACAGTAAATAGTGCGAGGGGTCCTTTAAGGAGGGTTTTCGCGAGATCACGGGATCACTTCCTAGCGAATTGAGGAAAATTGTGGGAAAATTTTTGGAATCTGATTGCTAGGACTGCTTTCCACTTTCCCGTTGGCTCGACCGCGCAACACACGGAAAGCTGACAGCCGGAAGTCCGGAAATCCGAAGAAGTGGAAGATCCGAAGAAGGCACAGTGTTTGTTTCATTCGTTAGAGACACTTTCTGTGTTTCCGTGGAGCTTTTCACTAACTTTTTGGAATCACTTTCGGAAAGTTGAGCAACTTTTCGAATCAGCGAAAACCACACGAAAGTGGTTCCAACTTTGCTTTCCAGCTCGCGAAAACCTCCTTTACGTAATGTCAAGAATCTCTTCCTAAACCTAACATTCCTGAATAATCCACCGCAATTTGGGATTCGGGTGTGCGTTTGATAAATGAACTAGCAGCGTTCACAGCTGGAAAACAAAAAATGAGGTTAGAAGTCAAACTCGGAAGCGATCCGGGAGAAGTGATCTGGAAGTAGCCCCTTCGGCAATTTTGTCATTACATATTTCTTTCAGTAACTTGTTTTGCAGTTTTCATAATCATTTCGGCCTGACAATCAGCAAAACTTTCCAAAAGAAATAGTGCGTCCGCTGAGCTATCATATGCTGTCTGACCCACTGAATAATTCACGAACGGGCTACGTGTAGCCTACATGTAGCCCGTTCGTGAATTCGTGAAAGGCTAGATTAACTTTTCTGATAGATACCATTAATGTTGCCTGGGGTTAGGATTTTCAAAAACTAAAGGTACAGTAATGTTTACAATGAGCATTCCTGCCGATATGAACCGGTTCTCCCTATTCTTAACCATATCTATTCAGTCCTATAAGAGAATTTGAATCCCGTGGACCCAAGAGTGAAAATCAAACAAGAAACAAGAACAATAACGAGGACATGACAATCTTTCCACCCCTCGAACAGCACCCGACGTCGCCAGATGCGGTTCGGACTTGAAAATGGAACATTAAGGGCATCAGACTGTACCACTCATCAAGCTGCACTCAAATTTGAGCACTTGGCAAAAGTCCAGTAGTCTACTATACTCGATGGCGCTAAACTGGTAAGTCGGCTAAGATCTGCTATAACGATATTTCGGCCCATCTTGACAAGGTTCCTCGTTAATCTGTAGCAAGTAGAAACAGACCTGCAAAATGTCCGAGGGACAGGGCGTCACGACCTAAAAACAGTTGATTTTTTTCATTAAGACAGTCGATTTTTCTGAAAATCAATCGATTTTTCGTCAAAATAGTCGTTTTTTCTGAAAATCCGTCGATTTTTTCGAAACTGTCTTTTTTTTCCTGAAAACAGTCGTTTTTCTGCAAAACAGTCCGTAAAAATTAACAGACAGTCGGTAAATTCCTTGCCCCCCCCCCCCAAAAAAAAAAAAAACATTTTGGGTAGTAACACCTCTGCCGAGGGGTTCCATCGCAGGTCAGGCGACAGCAGTGCAACAATAAGCAACAAGTGCAACTACTTCTACGGTAGAAGAACACTTAACCCAGCGACACAGCAACTGAACTGAACCCCTCTGAAACCACAGCAAAAGGAAGCCAAAAAGGTCTTAGAAAACAAATGACCAGAATACCAAGAAGAGGAAGATGACTAAGTCAAATACGACCAACACTACCCTTCAACATGACACTCAATTCTGAATAAACGAAAACTTTTGTCCGCGCTTATCACCCACTGAGTTTTCAGGTTCTCTATTCCAGGTGTTTTTGGACTGGTCTCTTTTCCTGGAGCACGGTAGACTATAGGAGAAAAAGTCACTATATAAGCTACGAAGGAATTTTTTATGAAAATGGGCATCTAGTGTCTAAGAATAGAAAAGAGGACTAGAAAATATGAGCAACTAAGCAAAACTGCTTAAGGCGCCTTTTTACAAAGTTCTAGGGACTCAATGAGCATCTTTTGCTGCCTATTTTTCTTACTTACCGTACGCAACTTAGGCTAACTGAAGTAAAAGATCTTTATTTTTAGGAAATCCAATTCTAGTAATTCCCTACATCTGGGCGATCTTTCTAACTCATTTCCTGCCTTAGCCTTCCGGACAGTCCTCTGTGTGACTATGGTTTTCCGGAATTTGTGTGGCTGGCTAGCTTGTTTTCATCCGAAGGGTAGTAGTGAAAAAATTAAAGATTCCCGGACAAACTTGTCAACCCTTTCAAACATTTTCAACGCTATATGTTCTACTTCAGTACCCAGCTATTTGGAAAGTTGACCATGTATCGAAGATCCGCAAAAAGATAAAAAACTGACTTTGAGGGAGGGCGCCCCATTTCCCTAACCGCAATTTCGGTTAATTGTATGAAAGTTTATGACTGACTGGCTGAAAAGGAAATTTTTTGCTTCTACACCAAATCAGTTTGGAAATCGTTCTTGAACATCAGCCAGCCAATACGAATGACTGAATGAAACTTTATTACCCGCTTTTAAGACAAAAGTCACAAACGAAGTATGAGAGAAAAAAAAGAAGGAGAAAAAAGCAAGAACAAACAACACTTAACACATAGATTCTGATACTCTTATTTACACACAGGTCAACATAGCCCTATACAAAATGTGGCTAGCATCGAGCAAACGAATAAAACATGAAATCCGCTCAGATACTGCAGTAAATCGATCGGTGACATTATGCTTTGCCGACAATCTAGAGTTATGAGCCACGGAGGTAGTCCTAGAAGATATTTGCAGTACCTATAAAATGTGGAACGGATGCATTTCTTATCTTTTGTTGTCAGTAGAGACCAGAACAGGACAGCGCTACTATGTTCAGCATAGGGAATGCGGGGTAGAGCCGCGCCACTATGTGCCGATTGTAACGACCCTCCGTATGCTTTTCTAGCCTTTTCCGCAAAAACGATACAAGACAGGAACGCGGTTGCTATCATGTCCGACCCAATAGGCAGACCAAGGTACACAATAGAGGATGCAGGTTGACGAATGTGATCTCCAAAACATATATTAACTATCTCTGAATCAGATTTTTGGTTGAAGAAGACAACCTCACTCTTATTCGGGTTAAACGTTAAGTCAATACACTCATACTCTTTGCTAAGGACCTGAAAATTTTCTTCAACATATGCAACTAACTGGCTCAAATTCAACACATCATCTGCAGTAAATATATTAGATTTTATATTTTTTTAAACATGGATGAACCCTCGTTACGGATCAATTTAATCACAACTGACTTAAAAAAAGGTTTTGACCTGATAAATCATGATATTCTAACTGATAAACTTTGAATGAATTATTGTAAGATTTATATTCAATTCTGAAATATAAAACAAATTTGTCGGCTCTACAGGCAATTTTTAGCTGTGTGCTACAGGGAACAATTTAAATCCGCTACTGCTTCCTGTAATAATTAATAATACAGCTTCTTATCAACCGGAAAGATGGAAATATGTCCATGATCTGTTTCTTACTGAAAGATGTCCATGATCTGCTTCTTACTGATAAAGTACTCCAGTGGCTAATATAATTTCCCAGATACAAGCTGAAGCTTTGAATTCTGACATTGTTGTGAATGAAAAGAAGTTTGCAATTCTTACAGTTCATTCCTGAAAGAAGAGCCCATTTCGGAACCTCCCATACCATATATTTTATGTGTAAACCAAGTAAAACTCCTCCGTTTAATTACAGTAAATGACCTAAAATGGAACAACGGAAATGGTAAAGCATCAGCATAGCTACAACCTTTCACACATTAAAATACTTGCTAAAAATAGGTTCCTTGAACACAGTTCCCTTGGCCTTACTGAGGACCCGGCTTATCGGATTGAAAAGTAAAGAAGTGTGCCCTACTGATTACGTCAAGATCCCCCAAAATTTCTTATAATGAGCTCCTCCAAAATATAAACTTGAGTCCCATAGGTTGAAACTATGCATGGCTTCTGGTAAGAAAAGTGCTTGAGCACCCTTTCCATAAATATACACTTCTGCCACCATCTGAAACTGCTCACGAACAACCTGCAAGAGCAGCCTCAGTGGCATTCCTAAAAACTCCCGACAGATCAAATGTGACCATGAGTGGTAGGAAAAAACATCTCTACTGCCATTCGTAAACTTTTTAATCTTTCTTAGTGATTATATATTGTTTATATGACACTTTGACAAATTTGGGTTTTAGAAGAACAAAAGCGATATCTATCGATCTCGCACTTGGTAATAGGCTAGTGTCAACAAGTTCTGACTCTGTTTCTACCATCTCAAGGCACAAGCAGGGTTGCAACATGTCGCACGATAGTGTGAATTGTCACTCTATTTTGTTTTTGTCACTCTTGTCCTACGTAGGACATAAAAATCACTCTATTTCAGAAAATGACCAAATGTGTCATTTTTGCAGCAGGGATTCTAGCAGAAGGAACTATTTCAAGTTTTTTATCATGAAAGTAAAATTAAAGGACCCCTCTGCTTTTTATAATATGCCTAGCTCCCATACAAGATTATAAGCTTCTAAAATCCCCACCTTTCTCTACTGTCTCGTTTTATGTCTATGAACTTCTAGCGCTTTTTTCAACTTGCCGAGTTTTACCAGTCACACAACGAAACTTTTGCCGGAATCTTCAGCGTCGGCTGACAACTCTTTCATACATAAGGATCTCAGAAGCATCTGTTATTACTTCTTTTATTTGCTTGGTTTTCCCACTTTTTAACCACAGCTCGTTCAGTTTTCAAATGTTTTGCGCCCAGTCGCCGCGCCGGAGAGCAGAAAGGCTGGGGATAATTGACAAGCGCTAACAGAAAAATCATTAGGTTCAGGTTGAAAGTAATGGTATATTCGAAAACGTTTTTTCTGATCCATTTCATTGGGAAAGGATCATTTCTAGTAAGAGGTGTGCTTTAAGATGTGTCATTTTTACAGAGGCAATTCCGACCAAAAGTGAACATTTCATGAAAATAAATTTCACTCCCAATTCACTCTCTGTATAGGGCCAAAAGTCAGTCTCTAAATATTTTTAATGTGGCAACCCTGGGCACAAGAAGTTGAACATTTGGAGAGAGACTAAGGTCACAAGGAATCCAACTTTACAAAAGTTGTTTTTTCTTGGAGTTACAATCAGTTGACAGTTATGAAAGATTTGAAATTATATATTCAGAAACTAGGGTGAGTATGGAGCTGGTAGGGAGTAGCCTACACCAGAATATTTCGACATTTTACTCTGTTTAACTATATCAGAGCTGGATGACAGACAGTTAGATGGGTGGCCAGACTTACACCTGCCTTACACTAGCATTCATACATTGTAGGCTACATGAATGAAAATACCTCTTACAGGAATTTGGGGGAAGTACTGCTGCAGTACTACTTGCCAGACTTACCCTAACAAACATTTTTTTAACTGAATAATGTAGCTTATTACTATTGCAATGAAACAAGAGTGACAAGTCAAGAGCTACCAGCTCAAACAGTCAAATGACTCTTGTTCCTTGTGAGATGTCACAAAATTTATATTGCCCCTTACCTACTGTATTCCTTACTGACCATTACCCCAGATACTGTGTGGACCTACCTTTGACTGTCTTCTTGTCTAAACTTTGACACATTCTTAGCTGGATTCAAGATTAGGGTCCAAAGACTTCAGCAGGAAGAAAATTCAAAATCAAGTCTAGCCCATAAGTTCTTCATTTCAGACTATCACAGCTCCTGGAGTTTTTTTCTATTTGTCAAACTTTGGTTCAAAAAAATAATTTGGCATTTGTTTGTTGATAGAATTTTCATCTAGTTCTTCTGAGGCACAAACACACAACAGTGGAGAATGGAAGGAGTCATCTGGGATTCCTAGATGAACTCGTAATGCTGCTCGTGTTTCAATAAGGCATAGATGGCATTCCTGTCCTTTCCACGAGAGCGAAGTGAAGCGACGTAGGAAACAAGACCAAAGGTTTCGATGGGATCCCAAAAATCTAATATTTAATGTAGACATATAAATATTTTTACTTTTAATATTTAGAAACAGATCAAAGTTTATAGTGGTGGATGGAAAAGGTTGGAAATTAATTGTCTTTTACAGATTGGTGCACTTATCAGATGAGATGTCTGACATCTCCGTAGTGGTTAGACTTGACAATACAAGATTGGCAAGAGATGGCACGTCTGCCGTTCGATCGCCTTAAGCGTTTAAGAATTGAAGACATTGCATTTCCAGTCACACATTTCGAGCTGGCCAGATTGACACAAAGGAAACCTGTTCTAGTCCCTTGATTTGTAAACTAGGTGTAATAAATGAATAAACAGTAATTAAGTATGAAAACGGTGTGCTTTAAAAAATCCTAACTATGTTGATTGTCGTGAGTGTTCTGGTCAACCTGGTACACGTAGTTTTAGTCGGCGTCCGGGTAAAAATGACTGTCATATACGGATTCAGCATCTCTTCTTACCCGTAAATCGGACATCTAATCAACTTCAAATAAAACTTTTACTTTTAACAAACTTTCCAGTTTGGGCCGGATTCCGGGTCGAACTACTTGTCCGGCAACAAATAAAGCTCAAAATGAATTCACCGTATCGCCTTATCCCACATATATCCAACATATAATCAACTTCAAATAAAAATGTAACTTACAACAAATTTCCCAGTTTCAGTCGGATTCCTTGTCCGGGTAGAAAATGGTTTCCACACCTTCGCAATTTTCATGGGTTGTTGTTTATTTTAGTCGTTCTGATAGATTAGAGTTTGCTTTAGTGTTGGTTTGTTTTTGCGTATTCATATAATCACTTATCTTATTATCATCAATTTTGGTGGATCAATAAAACATCAATTAATCAATCAATCATTCGTGTTCACCATGTCTTCTTACCCCTAAATCGAACATCTAACCAACTTCAAATAAAACTTTTTACTTTCCGGTTTTGGCCGGATTCCGGGCGAACTACTTGTCCGGCGAGAAAATGGTTTTCATATTCGTGTTCAGCATGTCTTTTACCCGTTAATCGACTATCTCATTAGCTGTTTAAAAATATTTTGTTTGTCCCTTAATTTGAACATCCTCCCCCACCCCTAAATGTAGGGTTACAGAGCCCATCTACGAACTCGACCTTTCCCTTGACCCAAACGATCCTCCCACCAAGTTTCATTAAAATATCTCATTCTTTTCGGGAGTTATCGTGCTTAAAGACGGACGGACGGACAACTTTTGCAATGTCATAGGTATCCCTCCACTTACATTTTGGGATAAAAAACATAAAAAAACATTAATGCTGCGGAGCGGATAGACAATCAATTTTCCCGGACAGACTTTCTGTCTTTCATCATGAAGCTGAAAAATCCTGACTTTTCCGTTTGGACTGACGAATGTGCGAAAATGATGGCAGGAATGCTCCAGCCAGAATCTGAAAATCTGAAGATATCGGAATAAGTGTATTGATCGTGTCCTGAACACTGAAACGTTAAACCAGTTTACGATTCGTGAAGGATTTTGGGAGGCTATACATAAGAAATTCACCTTCATTGTTGCGAGTTCACCTGAAAGGGGGATTAAATTCCGGCTGCGGGTTTGAAAAGAATAGTGTAGGGAGTGATTTCGTACGACCATGCCTTGAAATTAGAGGTAGAATGAACTGTGAAAAAGTAATCTTGAACAGTGATGACGAGAACGGTCTAATGGCAAGGTTAGCACGGTGAATGGCTTGACAGTTTTTTATGGCACTTGCAGCCTCTGGCTCAAGTGCCATATACCGATCACAATTCCGTCTGTCGGTCTGTCGGTCTGTCGGTCTGTCGGTCGGTCCGAGTTTTTTGTCCCACATATCCGAGTTAGGGTACTTCCAGATGTGCTAGGACAATGAAACTTGGCAGGCATATCAGGGACCCGACCAAACTAACCTGGAAATAATCAGTTTCCCGATCCGACCATATGGGGGGAGTGCGGGGCGCTGGAAACTTGCAAATTTAGGGCATTTTGTCACTTTTTTCTGAGTTAGGGTACTTCTAGATGAGCTAGGACAATGAAACTTGGCAGGAATATCAGGGACCCGACCAAACGAACCTGGAAATAATCAGTTTCCCGATCCAACCATATGCGGGGGATTTGGGGCGCTGGAAACTTGAAAATTTAGGGCATTTTGTCACACTTTTTCGAGTGAGGGTACTTCCAGATGAGCTAGCACAATGAAACTTGGCAGGAATATCGGGGACCCGACCAAACTAACCTGGAAATAATCAGTTTCCCGATCCGACCATGTGCGGGGAAGTGGGGGCGCTGGAAACTTGAAAATTTAGGGCATTTTGTCACACTTTTTCGAGTTAGGGTACTTCCAGTTGTGCTAGGACCATGAAACTTGGCAGGCATATCAGAGACCCGACCAAACAAAATTAGGAAAAATCATTTTTCTGATCCGACCATTTTGGGGGGGGGGGGGGGGTGGAGGGCAGGGGAATCCGGGAAACTGAGAAGTGTGTAACTTTCGAACGGATGATCGGATTGTAATGAAACTTCATAACTGAAGAGAATATATATCTATAATGTCCCGTTTAAAGTCTTGACCGGATTCGGTAGCCAGGGGGGAGTTGGGGGGGGGAGACCGGAAATTTCAAGATACGGTTAGAATGGAGGGATCGGAGTGAAACTTGCTGGGAAGAACAAGCATCTGCTCTAGATAAGTCCTTTAGACCATTGTACTTGATCCGGACACTTATGGGGGGGGGGGTCCCGGAATTCCGGTGATGGTGGTTTTGGGGATTTTCACGATGAAACTTGGCAGGCATATCCGGGACCCAATCAAACTGACTTCAAACTAAAAATTTTGTCGATCAGATAATGGTGGGGGGAGTGGAGGGAGGGGAATCCGAAATTTTCAGTCATGCGTAATTTTGGAATGGGTGATCGGATTCGAGTGAAATTTAAGAATTCAACAGAGGACATTTCTCCGATGATTTTTTTCATATCCGGACCGGATCCGGCAACTATTGGGGGGGGGGGCGGAAAATACGTGCCCCGTTTAGAATGGAGGGATCGGGATGGAACTTTGTGGGAAGAACAAACAGATGCTCTAGGTAAGTCATATGCTGAATCGGATTGGCTACGTGCACCGCGGGGGAGCTGGGTGGGGTGGGGAGGGGGGGGGGGGGGGGGGGTGGACCGGAAATCTCAAGAAACGGTTAGAATGATGGTATCGGAGTGAAACTTGCTGGGAAGAACAAACATCTGGTCCATGTAAATCTTTTACATAATTTGACTGGATCCGGACACTTGAGGGGGGGGGGAGGAGGGGTATCCCGGAATTCCGTTTTTTGGGGGGATTTTCACGACGAAAATTGGAAGGCACATCAGGGACCCGGTCAAACTGACTTGGAATAAAAAAAAAATCCTCGATATGATAATCTTGGGGGGGGGAGTTGAGGGAGGGGAATCCGGAATATTGAGTCATGCGTAACTTTGGAACTGGTGATCGGATTCGAGTGAAATTTAATAATTAAACAGAGGACATTTTTCTCTTGTGACCTTTTTCATTTCCGGACCGAATCCGGCAATTATCGGGGGGAGGGCGGAAAATACTTGACCCGCTTAGACTGGTGTGATCTGGATCGAACTTCGTGGGAATGACAAACAGATGCTCTGGATTAATCATTTACAGAACCGGATTGGCTCCGGTTATTGTGGGTGGAGTTGGAGGAGGGGGAGGGGGGTCTGGGATTCCGGTGATCGCGCGTTAAGGTACTTCCAGATGTGCTAGGACGATGAAACTTCGCTGGAATATTGGAGACTCAACAACATTTGCTTAGAAATTGCTACTTCCCAAATCCGATTATTCCTTAAAGTACCAATCTTGACCGCAAAGTAAAAAAAAATACTTTTAAGCAATATATGCATTTTCGTGATGCCCATCAGCCCATTAGCAGTTTTGCCTCAACGGTTTTGCTTACAAATGAAGTTCCAGCTCCCTTATAGCGCGCATCTCAACCGCAAAGTCGAAACTTACTTTTGATCAATCAAATCATCTTGACACATGCAAGTGCCATATGAGCTTACAGCTCTTGTTGACACTCAGTAGCTTGTTACTAAAATCTGGTGTACTTGGGACAATCCTGGATTGGTAACAAACTCAGAGTGTCAAGGGAATAGAGAGTCCAGGACTAGAAAGTAGGGACCCTGGCAGAGGCGTAACTAGCCAAAAACACATTTTTGGGGGGGGGGGAGGGGGCAAGGTAATTACCGACTGGCTGGTCATTTTTACCGACTGTTTTGCAGAAAAAATACTGTTTTAAAAAAACTACTGTTTTGACGAAAAATCGACTGTTTTCAAGAAAAAATCTACTATTTTTACGAAAAACTGACTGTTTTTTTAGAAAAATTGCGGCGCTTCGCGCACTTGGTTGTTTTTTTACTGACTGCCCGGCAACTTTGGGGGAGGGGCATCCCCCCATTCGTAACGCCCCTGGACCTTGGTACTAAACAGTATCACCAAGCCAAGATAATGAAATACTGGTAAGACAAAAATTAACTAAAACTATGGATCGGGCCAACTGGAGTTCCGAAAACACGGTTTTTCCGTTTCTGTATACTCGAGTGCAATCTCCGTGAATACGACTCTAGGATAGGCGAATCAGCAGACTGAGGGGAGCAAAACATTAAACGAATGTTTTCAACAAAAATGTCATCTCATAAAAAGGCATTTCTGCACGAAGTTGGTATCACGAACTGTGAGACACTCAGCCCAGTGAGCTGAAGTCGTGACTGACTAGCAATCGCTTCCTTGGCATTTACTTGTCTTGTCGTCTTCTCTGCCAACTGGCGCAGTTTTCGTTCAAAGTCAATGTCCTTTTTCAGTGCAGGCGTCATCTGGATGAATAATACTCGGCAGTAAGGAGAGTGTTGAAGCTGCAGTAACAGCGGGAATGGTCTTCATGCCAAAAATTACAAAAATAAGTCGACTAAAACCCGAACAGAAGGCTCAGAAAAATAGGAGACCATCTGATACTTTTTGGGTAACTAAGTTCGTCGACCGAGTTTGTACAACAGATGCTGAAGATCTGCAGATTGTTGGTCGTGGTGGGAAACATGTGTTGCGAATTACCATGGGTGAGAAAAAAAAACCTTCATCGTGCTTCTGTCGGTCATCGTGTCTGTCTAATCGGAAGAGGTGACTTCAGATTAGTACAGATACAATACGAAGAGGACTCTCTTTCCAGCTCGCTGCTAAATCCTGGCTAGAAATGAGCCGTCGCATTGGAGTTCGCAATAATCGCAATCCTAGGCACGGACTATAGGAGGGTTTTCGCGAGATCTTTGAATCACTTTCCGGCGAGCAAAGCGCATTGCGAAAACTGTGGGAAAGCGATTCCTGGAATAACTTTCCACTTTCCCGCTATTCCTACTATTTGAATAAATATGGTTCAATTTACGTTTCTTTGATTCTTTTCCATTCCATCGAAGTCACCCTAATAACGCTTGCCATTTTTATTTATTTATTAGTGATACTTGCACTGTTTTTTCTCCACACCTCTGAAATTCCCGCCGAAACATTCAACTTTTCGCCGAGCTTTCCACTAGCCTCGTGGAATCACTTTCCGGGAAAGCTGCTTCGGTTTCCAAAGCACGAAAACCGGTTGGGAAAGTTCGGCAACTTTCCAAAGTAGCGCGACAACCACTGGAGAGTGATTCCGACTTTGCTTTCCAGCTCGCGAAAACCCTCCTTATGTCACTGATCGTAGGAAACGAGTTGAGACTAGGGGAACGGGCAACCGACAGGGCACCAGCGCAAACGTTATCTGCAGAGCAAGGTGGAAACTTGTTCTTGTGGAACTACTGCCTAATGAAAACGCCTCCTAGGCGCCCTTCTCAGTAGAAAAGGATATGGTAACAACCGTTTTCTTGGGAAGAATATTGACTTGATGATGAAAGATTTAATCCAGAACATCCTCAATATATATAAATAGCTTTGGATATGTCAATCTCTTAAGCACTAAGCTCAAGAACAATAGCATCATGAAATATATCGAAATTCAAAAATACACTGGTCGAAATAACGTAGATTTTTAACAACTGATTTTTTTGACAAAGCATGATATAAAAGACTCGAGGTGTCGCTCAAATGAATGTGCAGGAAGAGAATCAGTTGTTTCTTGTGACTGCGAGATTTTGCGTCATTCTTGTAGGTCGGCAACTGTTTTGTTTCCGGGGAATTCGTCGGGAACTATGTCGATATAGGTCGAATGCTAGTATTTTCGTAGTATTTCGAATCTCGTGTAAGGATATAAGCATATGCCTACCTTGTCTTAAAGTTTAACTGAAAAGAGCTGGGATAGGACAATCTAGTTACCCATCATTTATTCACTTAAATTGGCCTGAAGACCCGCTGAAAATGCGTTACTTCGTTACTCCGCTATTCACGGATAATTGATTTTCAAATAGTGGAATTTCCGTGTGATTTGTGGTACATCTATACACTTGTATCTGTGTTATATGCCTTACCAGAAAGATTAATGAATTTTTTTTGGTTCAGGCACTAAGCAGTCTTCACCAACCTCACCACTGCCCACTGAAAAGCCGCGTTTGTGTCGAGATGAAGATTTACCGCGTCATAGTAGAATTTACGTTGTGGGGGATATTCTGAACGTCATAACTCATGCAGATTGTGGAAAATAAAAAAAAATCCCTGAGCAGAATCTAAATTATTCGGTGTATCCAGTTAAATGACACACAAATAAGTTGGATTTTCAGTTAAACTTTAACGACGTGAGCTTTAGTTTCTCCAAGCTTTTCTCTTACTCCTCATATTCAACTCCGAGTATTACTTACATGCTTTTTATTTATCTGCCAGATTTTTTGTATCCCAAAACGTAAGTGACGGGACGACTATGATTTCGTAAAAGTTGTCCGTCTGTCTGTCCGTCCGTGCTCTGTCCGTCTATCCGTCTGTTAGCACGATAACTCTCGAAGGGGTTGAGATATTTTATTCAAACTTGGTAGAGGACTCTTTGGGTTAAAGTACAGATCCAGTTCGAAGATGGGCTCTGTAGCCCTACGTTTGGTGTGGGGGGAGGGGCTTCAAATTAAGGGGCAAAATAACATTTTTTAAAAGCAAACGAGATTGTCGATTTAGGGGTAAGGAGACATGCTGATTCCGAAACACAAATTATTTTCTCACCGGACAAATAGTTCACCCGCAATCTGGCCAAAACCGGAAAAATTTATAAAAAGTAAAAGTTTAATCTGAAGTTGATTAGAGGTTGAGTATAGAGGTAAGGATGTATGCTGAATCCGAATATGAAATTATTTTCTCACCGGACAAGTAGTTCTAGCGGAATCCGACCAAAACTGGAAAATTTGTAAAATGTAAAAGTTTTATTTGGATTTGGTGAGATGTTTGATTTAGGGGTGAGAAAACAGGCTGAATCTGTGTATGGCAATCATTTTCTCCCCGCGCTTACACTTAGGTCGGAATCCGGGTGAAACCGGAAAATTTGTTTAAAGTAATTTCTTATCTGAAGTTGATTAGATGTTCGATGTAGGGGTAAGAAGACATGCTGAATTCGTTTTTGAGCCGTAGTTTTTGCCTACGTTTTTGCCTGTTCGCCGGGAATTCGGCCGAACTGGGAATTTGACAGAAGTAAGGCAGGAAGTTTTGATCAGTTTCGACAAATTAGATACGACGTAGGATATAGGGGAACACACACATGCTGAATCCATATCTGAACTTGGTCTTCTCAGATGATTACCATAGGCATTACTCTGTTAAAGTCTGGATCAAATAATAATTTTTGGGATCCCATCGAAACCTTTGGTCGTGTTCGCATTGATCTTCGGTAAGTCAATAGACACTAATCCTCTAACCTACTCTGTTAGAGGTCTGATCTATGTAACATGTTAGCACCATTTTTTCTGCTGAGACCAAAATTTCTCATTAACATTTTTACCACAAATTTTCTATAAATTTTGTAAACCTTTTCTTTGTAGCCTGTTTGTGTTCTTCAGAACCATGTCAAGTCGCAGACTGCAAGATCCCCCTCCCCCCCCCCCGCCCTCTATCCTGAAAATCCCCACGGTCTCAACTTTAGGTAGGCGTCATGGAGGTAGAGGCGTTTGAAATCTGTTGAGGTACTTTCTTCCGTTTTTCTTAGCTTTTTGTCCTCTGTCAGGGTTCCTCTACCCTGAATCTTCATCCGTGGTGATCCACTTGCCATCGGATCAAATAGGTTTGTTGGCTAATCTGGACACGGAAGCCCAAAACCCCGTAATCTGCCCGAAGTCTTTAAGCAGTTTTGCTGAGTGATGGCCATTCTTTGAGATCTCGCTAAAAAGGAGATACGCTGTTTATCTGCGTTTTTATCTTCAACGTCCCGCTAGCAATTTACCGCTCAGACGGAGACGCGAACCCAAGGTCTCAGTTCCTGGAGCCCGGAGCCGCAAAGCAGCATTTCTATAGTTCTTATACTTAAAGTTGTAGAGCTGCTTCCTGGACCGAATGCCAACTCTGGTTAACCGTACTCCTTCCAACACTGCTGACCTCGATTTTCAAGGCTAGATAGGGGTGTCAGCGTACTATTAACTCGCTACTGTTAAAGAATCAGATTGTTTCTTGACCTCAACGTCGCTTCCTGTTCCTTATTTTTTTTACATGGACCGAATAAAGGCTGATACTGTGTAATTATCATAGCGGTGGAAAGGAATAATTTATGGAAAAAGTCACGGCCGAAAACTGGAGCGGATTAAAAATCGGAAGATAATATCTGCCTAACTTGTTGGAAGGCCTGTCTGTAGTCGTGGGTGTGTCCGCGAGTTGAAAATAACAGAAACTAATTCAAACGGGGTACCGCTTTCCGATATTTGAAACCGGATCTCACATACCGCTCGGTCTGAAATTCTTGAAAGGCAACGTCCATCTCATTAACCCCCACACTGAAGAGGTGTGTTATTTACATTAAACTACCTTAAATTGCACTTCCAGTGAAAGAAGGTGGTATATTCTCTGCCAACTTTGTCGGTTTCCACCCTATGATAGATAGATAGATAGATACTTTAGTTTAGCCGTTAGGCCATACACAAAATCATACATTTTTAAACACTTCGAGAGAGCGATTATATAAACTCACATGTAAAACGCTTTGAACTCCCACCACCAATAACTATTTACATCTCTTTAACGCTTCTTTGACAAAACCTGTAATTGCCATTATCGCTGACCGTGAAGATGACTTTAGGATACCAGGAAAGAGCAACCCATCTTCACCAAAAAATCTTACTCTCAAATCCGAGAGCCCCTTGCATCTTGACAGGAAGTGGGACAGATTCTCCTCTTCCAAACCACATAACGAGCAAGTGTAACATGACTTCGGGTTTTGGGAATTTCTTTCAAATAATTTAACCCTACTCTTAAGAGGGAGACTGTTCGCTCGGATCTGGAACCACAAACGCAGGTTTTCAGCCGGTAAATGTAACTTAAAATAAAATTGGTGCTACTTACCAACTCTTAAAAGAAATATGACACAATATAAGGCAAAATCCACAAACGAACCCAACTGGTACTTTCCCTTTTGGGAATATGAGTTGCGTTTGTGCAGATACCGTGGTATTTGGTACCACGGTCTAAGTCGTTTTTGCAGTTACCGTTGTACTTGATACCACGGTCAAAAGGAGCTTTTGCAGTTGTCGTGGTATCTGTCCAGTTACCGTGATAACTGATCGTGGTATCGATTCATCTCACTTTCACCATCACTAACAATAGAGCCTAGGATTTTGTCAAATTGGTCGGAAAGAAGTTTGGCCCTTAGTGATGTGACTGGATATCAGTTTTTCCTTCGGGTTGACTTCGAAAAGCGCAATTTCGGCAACTGTCGTTTTTGCAGAGCAACCGTAGTATCAGATACCACGGCAACTGCAAAAACGACTGATTGCAGATCCAGCTACCGTGGTAACAGATCAATGGTATCGGCAAAAACGCAACTATGGACAGGGTTACCACACCTCAAACCATTCCAGCCGAACTTCACCTTCCAGACTTCCAGATATGAATGAATGAATGATTTTATTAACCCATTCTAAACACAAAATGTGACAAATGCAGTATAAAAAGGGAAGAAAGAAAGAAGAAAAAAAAAGGAAAAACGAATCACACTAAACTAACAAATAAACAAAGAACTAGCACAACTTGCCTACTTTAGAAATGCTTGGTACAGGCTGTGCTGGGGATCCAGGGACTGTAGAAACTTTTCCCTGCGGATGTTGATGACATCCATGGGATCAAGAACACCGTATTTAACAATAAGTGAAGTATTTCTTTATATGGACTTCCACAAAGTCAAGCCGACCCTTCCTGATTTTCATGTAATGATGATGACTGATCATTCTATCCTTCAACATTCCTGAGATGTCCCTTTAAAATATACTTTGCCGCCCAGTCACACTTCTCCTTTAGCGAGACTCTCAAATGTGCTGCCTCTATAGGCGTATTCTCGCCTATAGGGCACTCCCGAGGACTCCTCGGGGAATCAAGGGCAACGGCGACAATAGAGGGAGTCACTCCACGCGGACTCCGCGTACTGAAAACAACGAGAACACGGGGAATGCTTCTAAAATGGATTTTGTTCAGAAAATAGTTGACGAAATTAGTCTGGATCCACTTTGTTTTTTGTTTGTTTATTCTGATTGTTTTTGATTAATTAAACATTGCACCAACACCAACAAAAATTGATTTCCCTCCGAATTTGATGACGATGACGATGATGATAATCGGAGCATATATTCAAATAATGTATATAACTGATACATCATCTATACGATGCTTCATCTGCGATATTTCGGCCCTTCTTGGCAAAGGTCCTCGTCATGCTGTCAATCTTCAGGGTCAACGTCGGGGAAGGAAACAAACCTGTAATCGGAGGAAACAAACCTGTAATCGCAGGAAACAAACCAGGAATCGGAGCAGCCCCCGTTCGTGGGGACTCGCGAGAATACGCCCGATGAAAAATGTATGGCCTGCTTAGTTGTATGGCACTTGTACGAAAAAGTTGCATGTAATACTATGTAATAGCAAAGAATACTATAATTTAATGTGCCTCAGACTGGTCCAATCTCAAGTAGTAGTATCCAGTAGCATCCTGTCTTGCCGCAATAGCATCCAGTCTTGCTAATAGTAGCATGCAGTAGTATGCAGTAACACGGTAGCCTTGAAGTAGAAGCATGTAGTAGCATCAGTTAGTACTGCATGCTACTTTTTCGTACAACTTCGTACTATTATTTTGAGATAAATTTTTCATCGGGCGGGGATTGAGTCCCCGGGACAAACAACAAGAGCTGTAAGCTCATATGGCACTTGCATGTGTCAAGATGATTTGATTGATCAAAAGTAAGTTTCGACTTTGCGGTTGAGATGCGCGCTATAAGGGAGCTGGAACTTCATTTGTAAGCAAAACCCTTGAGGCAAAACTGCTAATGGGCTGATGGGCATCACGAAAATGCATATATTGCTTAAAAGTATTTTTTTTACTTTGCGGTCAAGATTGGTACTTTAAGGAATAATCGGATTTGGGAAGTAGCAATTTCTAAGCAAATGTTGTTGAGTCTACAATATTCCAGCGAAGTTTCATCGTCCTAGCACATCTGGAAGTACCTTAACGCGCGATCACCGGAATCCCAGACCCCCCTCCCCCTCCTCCAACTCCCCCCACAATAACCGGAGCCAATCCGGTTCTGTAAATGATTAATCCAGAGCATCTGTTTGTCATTCCCACTAAGTTCGATCCAGATCACACCAGTCTAAGCGGGTCAAGTATTTTCCGCCCTCCCCCCGATAATTGCCGGATTCGGTCCGGAAATGAAAAAGGTCACAAGAGAAAAATGTCCTCTGTTTAATTATTAAATTTCCCTCGAATCCGATCACCCGTTCCAAAGTTACGCATGACTCAATATTCCGGATTCCCCTCCCTCAACTCCCCCCCCCCCAAGATTATCATATCGAGGATTTTTTTTTTATTCCAAGTCAGTTTGACCGGGTCCCTGATATGCCTTCCAAGTTTCGTCGTGAAAATCCCCCCAAAAAACGGAATTCCGGGATACCCCTCCCCCCCCCTCAAGTGTCCGGATCCAGTCAAATTATGTAAGAGATTTACATGGACCAGATGTTTGTTCTTCCCAGCAAGTTTCACTCCGATACCATCATTCTAACCGTTTCTTGAGATTTCCGGTCCACCCCCCCCCCACCCCACCCAGCTCCCCCGCGGTGCACGTAGCCAATCCGATTCAGCAAATGACTTGCCTAGAGCATCTGTTTGTTCTTCCCACAAAGTTCCATCCCGATCCCTCCATTCTAAACGGGGCACGTATTTTCCGCCCCCCCCCCCAATAGTTGCCGGATCCGGTCCGGATATGAAAAATATCATCGGAGAAATGTCCTCTGTTGAATTCTTAAATTTCACTCGAATCCGATCACCCATTCCAAAATTACGCATGACTTAAAATTTCGGATTCCCCTCCCTCCACTCCCCCCACCATTATCTGATCGACAAAATTTTTATTTTGAAGTCAGTTTGATTGGGTCCCGGATATGCCTGCCAAGTTTCATCGTGAAAATCCCCAGAACCACCATCACCGGAATTCCGGGATCCCCCCCCCCATAAGTGTACGGATCAAGTACAATGGTCTAAAGGGCTTATCTAGAGCAGATGCTTGTTCTTCCCAGCAAGTTTCACTCCGATCCCTCCATTCTAACCGTTTCTTGAAATTTCCGGTCTCCCCCCCCCCCCAACTCCCCCCTGGCTACCGAATCCGGTCAAGACTTTAAACGGGACAGTACAGATATATATTCTGTTCAGTTATGAAGTTTCATTACAATCCGATCATCCGTTCGAAAGTTACACACTTCTCAATTTCCCGGATTCCCCTGCGGATTCCCCTCCCTCCACTCCCCCACCATTATCTGATCGACAATATTTTTATTTTGAAGTCAGTTTGATTGGGTCCCTGATATGCCTGCCAAGTTTCATCGTGAAAATCCAAAAAAACACCATCACCGGAATTCCGGGACCCCCCCCCCCCCATAAGTGTCCGGATCCAGTACAATGGTCTAAAGGACTTATCTAGAGCAGATGCTTGTTCTTCCCAGCAAGTTTCACTCCGATCCCTCCATTCTAACCGTTTCTTGAAATTTCCGGTCTCCCCCCCCCCCAACTCCCCCCTGGCTACCGAATCCGGTCAAGACTTTAAACGGGACATTATAGATATATATTCTCTTCAGTTATGAAGTTTCATTACAATCCGATCATCCGTTCGAAAGTTACACACTTCTCAGTTTCCCGGATTCCCCTGCCCTCCACCCCCCCCCCCCCAAAAAAAATGGTCGGATCAGAAAAATGATTATTCCTAATTTTGTTTGGTCGGGTCTCTGATATGCCTGCCAAGTTTCATGGTCCTAGCACAACTGGAAGTACCCTAACTCGAAAAAGTGTGACAAAATGCCCTAAATTATCAAGTTTCCAGCGCCCCCACTTCCCCGCACATGGTCGGATCGGGAGACTGATTATTTCCAGGTTAGTTTGGTCGGGTCCCTGATATTCCTGCCAAGTTTCATTGTGCTAGCTCATCTGGAAGTACCCTCACTCGAAAAAGTGTGACAAAATGCCCTAAATTTTCAAGTTTCCAGCGCCCCAACTCCCCCGCATATGGTCGGATCGGGAAACTTATTATTTCCAGGTTACTTTGGTCAGGTCCCTGATATTCCTGCCAGGTCTCATTGTCCTAGCTCATCTGGAAGTACCCTAACTCGAAAAAGTGTGACAAAATGCCCTAAATTTTCAAGTTTCGAGCGCCCCCACTCCCCCGCATATGGTCGGATCGGGAAACTGATTATTTCCAGGTTCGTTTGGTCGGGTCCCTGATATTCCTGCCAAGTTTCATTGTCCTAGCTCATCTAGAAGTACCCTAACTCAGAAAAAAGTGACAAAATGCCCTAAATTTGCAAGTTTCCAGCGCCCCGCACTCCCCCCCATATGGTCGGATCGGGAAACTGATTATTTCCAGGTTAGTTTGGTCGGGTCCCTGATATGCCTGCCAAGTTTCATTGTCCTAGCACATCTGGAAGTACCCTAACTCGGATATGTGGGACAAAAAACTCGGACCGACCGACAGACCGACAGACCGACAGACCGACAGACGGAATTGTGATCGGTATATGGCACTTGAGCCAGAGGCTGCAAGTGCCATAAAAACGTGGGAACTCCTCAAAAGGAGTCCTCGGGGAGCGGCGAGAATACACCTTATGACACCCTTCCAAGTTCCACACTATGGAGTGTCCATCGCCCCGGACTTCCAGACGGTTTCGGCCATCTAACGGATGGCTGGAATCCGGAAGAAAAATCTGGAAGATGGAGCCTGGCTTTTAGAATGCTGGTGATCAGGCCCGTATCCAGGAATTTATTTCGGGGGGGGGGTCGCCTTTCGGGGGAGTTTTTTGCCTGCGGGTCGGACAAGAAAGTCCAAAAAACACGTAGATCAGATGGAAAAGCCTGTAAAAATGATTATTTTTGTAAGTTTTTTTTTTTTGGGGGGGGGGGTCAACCCCCTAACCCCCCCCCCCCCTGGATACGGCCTTGCTGGTGATACTATGGAAAGGCACCTTGCAGTTGAGTAGACGCCATGAAAGACGTGTGACATCTATCCGCTAACTTTGCTAATTTCAACCCTCGAATTTCTTATCACCCCGCCGAAGATCTCCGTTCATTATCTTCTAAGTGATGGTCTTTGGTTTGGTGCTGCTCCCAAAAAGCACCTGTCTTGGGATACTCTATATGACTAGGTCCAAAACACGCCAGTGATCCTCAGGAAGAACGACAAAACGTCTCACTAACGACTCAAGCACAACAACTCAAATCCTGTGTCAGTCAATCACGGCGATCGCTAGGGACAGCTGTAGTGCCGCTTCCGGCTCTTCCGCTAGGTACACGGCGATTTTGCATCGGCAAGGAGAGTTAGTCATCAAGAGTATTTGTTCTTTCTTGCATAGGCTACCTCAAGTTTTTTGTCACTTCCAGAATGCCAGAAGACTCTTCATCGTAAATTGTATCTCAGTTGTGCTTGTCGTATTTGGCAAGCCATTGGTAGGCTTTGTTTTGTAATTGCGTATCCGCGATGTTGGAAAATTGGAGCCCGAGGAGCTTGTGAAAATTGTTCGCAAACCACTACAAACGCTTAAAAGAAGCGGACCCTCAGTAACCAGTAAGGGTACTAAGACCCATGTAAGGGTACTAAGACCCACACAGTAAGGATACTAAGACCCACTGAGGGTAAATTCCTCTCAGCAGTTCACAGCCACGGGATACAAGGGACATTTACCGCGACAGATAAACCACAAGAAGTACCAGTGTTATTTGTTACGGTAAAACTCCCAGTATAACACTCCAACTTTACGTTATATTCGTCTACATGTTTATTGTCTGACAACAAACCCCTTTCGCTGTGACCGGCTTTGCTTTTAGAATAAATACTGATTGACTGAAGGCTTTCTGGAAAAGTCACTTTAACTACTATTTGCTTTAAGACACAAGGCAAATAACATCATTTATGTTCGAAGGAAGCGAGGATACGGTTCTTTTTTACAAAAATTTTGGTCGTGGGGCATGCGTTTTCAAAGACTTCATATTGTATAATTGTATCATCATTAGGGGGGCAATCTTGTCCAGGCTAAGATGCAGCCCCTGATCATTTTCTCATCCGGGAAGGCAGAAGCACTGGGGGGGGGGGGGGGGGGGGATGGGGGTATGTCGAGTGGACATCTTCCAAAAGAAGTGAAAAAAAGAAGTTTGGACATCTTCCAAAAGAAGTGTCCAAAACAAACTGAACTTGTTTTGGTATGTGTATTGTGCATATTGGCATTTGTGTTTCTTCAAACACAATTGCAGTTTTGACACATCAATGGTTGCGTTTTTGCAGATACCATGGTATCTGTTACCACGCTAACTGGATCTGCAATTAGTCGTTTTTGCAGTTATCGTGGTATCTGATACGCGGTTGCTCTGCAAAAAGGACTATTGCCGAAATTGCACTTTTCGAAGTCATCCCAAAAGAAAAACTGATATCCAGTTACATCACTACTTCTTTCTCACCAATTTGACAAAATTTCATGAAAGTGAGATGACTTTTCAGATACCACGATCAGTTACCACGGTTGGACCGTGGTATCTCAATATCGGATACCGCGATAATCACCATAACTGGCCAGATACCACGATGACTGCAAAAACACCTTCTGACCGTGATGTTTTTCAACAAAGAAAATAAACAATAACAACGAGAACTTATATAAATAGGTGTATGGAACGTATGTACCAGGCCCGTATCCAGGAATTTATTTCGGGGGGGGGGGGGGTTGCCTGTGGGTCGGACAAAAAAGTACAAAAAAGACATAGATCAGAGGGAAAAGCCTGTAAAAATGATGATTTTTGTTTGTTTCGAGGGGGGGGGTCAACCCCCTAACCCCCCCCCCCCTGGATACGGCCTTGGTATGTACCATGCATCTCAATACATATGTATTTGTAGCCAATTATAAGGCTTGGGGGAAAATGTAGCGCCTCCCAACCTTCCAGATCTGGTGAGCATCTAATTCACGTGCAAAATGTCCTCTTAATGTTGAAATGAAATAGCTCGTTTTGGTTTTGGTTGTCAGTTTTGTTTACCGTCTGTTTATCCCGAACCCCTTCTTTCCCAGTACACGCGTATTAAAGTAAACTCATTAGCCACCTACTACGGTGTGAGATCGAGATGTCATCAGCTCCGAAAGACATCGGCCGTCTGTAAGCGTCCTGCTGTTCTGGCTTACAACTAGCACGTCTGTTTCTCGCACAACTGCTTCAGATAGAAACAAACAGCTTTTACTCCACATGTTCTTAAAACGATCAGCTATCACCATCCCACATTTCCGGAAATGCTTGTTTGTAACAATCAGTCAGAGGAAAGTCCTTGAAAAAGAAGGAGCTGGAGGCGACCAGCTGACGTTGAATACCATGTTACTAGTGCCAAGTTATTTTAGATGCACGTTTGCGTCGCTAGGTTCGCGTCTTGTGGCTGAGAGGCCGTTACCCGATGTTGTCCTTCTTCGTCGTTCATCGCCAGCACGTTTTGGAGTCGTGACTTCACTCTTCCCAAAAGGCAATCGTTTTGTGGTTGGAAGATTAGCTGGGATTTTTGTTCAAGAGTTTTTCTTTGTTTGAAATCCTCGTGCTAAGCTTCAGCAACAGCCAACAAAAGATTGTGTGGCAACGTGGCACATAACGAAGGAGCAAGAGCTTTTCTGCCAGACTGTTTAAGATTCTCACCATGGAAAAGAAACCCTGACCGGATTGGATTCTTTACTTTCGCCACGGATCACCTTCTTGAATTCCCATCCTATGGCTCGGACAGAGGACCAGGGGGTGGAGCAGTCGCCGCCCAGAATTCCTGCCAGGGGGGACAATGTAAGGGGGGGGGGTAGTGTGACGGTACGTCACTTATTCCAGTGCCATTCATCGTCCTGTATATATTTACCATTCATTTTGTTGTTAAGCCAGTTAATAAACCGACTTCCGAGGAGACTTATCAGTTACGCAGGTCACGCCTTCACACTGGTCATGTCACTGGTTATGTCGTCATGAGTAATTCCGTATGGAAAAGTTGAGATTCTTCCAGCTTTGTGAACAAGTGCAAGCAATCCGGCTGGGAAGACCTGGTCCACACTATTAAAGCGTGCCCCTGTCCGGATTCTTCAGAAATGTCTTCTGTTTTTCTTAAGGTCAAGCAGCCAAGATCGCAGGTTCGTTTCTTCCCTAACGTTATCCCTGACGTCCGACAGCCCTCGGAGGACCATTGCCTAGAAGGGCCGAAATATCGCTGCCAAGGCATCGTAGCTGACGTATCCGTTTTATGCAATGTTTGAATATATGTTTCCCAGTCAGCTGGCAATATGCCCGCAATAAATTTTGCGATTCTTTCAATCGACTCTAAACATACTGATTCTAATGTTCTAACACGCGGTAACCCGTACCGGCCAGCCGGTGCCGCGACCGTGCACTTACTGTACAGTAAAATCGAGAGTGGACAACCCCTCGCAAGCAGCTTCTCCCCTTTATCTTCTTTCTCTTTTCGGGCTATCCGTCTTTCCAGATCCCCCAACATTTAGGGGTGGGGGAGGGGGCTCAAATTAAGGGGCAAACAAAATATTATTAAACAGCTAATGTG
The DNA here is from genome assembly GCA_030848855.1 of Branchinecta sandiegonensis. NCBI lineage: Eukaryota > Metazoa > Arthropoda > Branchiopoda > Anostraca > Branchinectidae > Branchinecta > Branchinecta sandiegonensis. The sequence goes on along the minus strand of JAUPMV010000006.1, from coordinate 21,200,742 downwards.
ATAGTCGATTTTGGGGTACATGCTGAAAACGATGGTGAAAACGATTTTCTTGCCGGACAAGTAAGAATTTGGCAAAAACCGGAAAGTTGGTTAAAAGTAAAAGTTTCATTTGAAGTTGATTAAATGTACGATGTGGGGGTAAGAAGACAGGCTGGACACGTGAAACGTGAAAAGCATTTTCTACCCGGACAACTAGTTCAACCAGAATCCGGCCAAAGCCGGAAAATTTGTTGAAAGCAAAAGTTTTATGTGAAGTTGACCAGACGACAGATTAAGAGGTAAGAAGAGACGCTGAGTCTGTCTATGACAATCATTTTTTACACGGACACATGATTCGTCCGGAATCCGGTTCCAGTTTTATTTGAAGGTGATTAGATGTTTTTTTTTAGAGAGGTAAGGATAAAATTTGTTTCTGAATTTTCTTTGTTTGCTGGACAATTATTTCGCTCGGAATTCGGCCGAAATCGGAAATATGGCAGAAGTAAATCAGGAAGTTTCGGTTAGTATCGTCAAAATAGATATGGCTTATAGAGGCATATCTGAATGATTATCCTGGCGAAGACTAGATCTGGCGAAGACAAGACCCAATTGTCTGGATCAAATATCAGAATTTTGGCATCCCATCGAAACCTTTGGTCTTGTTTCTAAAAACCGCATTCCTCTGCTCGGTTGGTCTTTATTTTTCTATCGACTACGCTTCATCTAGCCTGTCGGGTGCTTATCCTTGTCATGTATTGCTGAGATCGGGATGTCGATCAAATGTCCCGAACCTCAATCAATCAATCGATCAAATTTATTTCCAGATAGCTTAAAGCTAGAAGAGGAATAAAATATTTACACGAAACAAATTAAGTAATACACTTACAAGGTATGACCAAAATAAATGATGGGATGAAACTATGTAAAAATTGGGCAGAAGAATTAGCAGGATATCTAGAAAACTGATTGCCAGGGTTCCTCGCGGACAGACGTCCGTCTGTCCACCTGTCTGTTAGCACGATAACTGTCGAAGGGATTGAGAAATTTTGTTAAAACTTGGTGTGAGGATCTGTTGGGTCAAAGTACAGGTCAAGTTCGTAGATGGGCCTCATTGCTATGTGTTTAGGTGTGGGGGAGTGGTTTCAAATTAAGGGACGAAACAAAAATTGTTTTAGAAAGTCAATGAGATAGTCAATCTAGGGGTAAGGATACATGCTGAATCATATCTAAAATAATTTTTATCACCAGACAAATAGTTCGTTCGGAATCCGGCCAAACCGATTTTTTTTAAGAATAAGTTTTATTTGATATGTTGATTAAATGTTCGATTTCGGGGAGAAGACATGCTGAATCCGTATATGACAATCATATTGTACCCGGACAAATAGTTCGCCCGGAATCCGGCCAAATCTTGAAAATTTTCAAAAGTTTAGTTTATCAAAAGTTGATGAGAGTTCGATATAAGGGTATGGAGATATGCTGAATTCGTTTTGAGCTTTAGTTTTTGCATGACAAGGAGTCCACCGGAATCCGGACGAAGTTTGGCAAGGAAGTTTCGATCAATTTCTTCAAAGTAGATATGACGTGTTGGGGTAAACACACAACCTGAATCCATATCTGAGCTTGGTCTACTCAGATGATTAGCCATTGACCTCAATCTGTTTCTAATTTTTAACAGTCAAAATGTTCAAGGAGTCTGGCGAAGACCGAATATCTACAAGACGCAATGGTCTGGATCAAATATTACATTTTTGGGATCCCGAAACCTTTGGCCTTGTTTATCAGAAGTACTATATCAGAAGTATTCTCGGTGTTTCCTTTTGCGGAGTACCCGCATTTTTGTTTCTGGGATCCCAAAGGGATGGAGGGATAGCCTACCTATGACTTCGTAAAAGTTTTCCGTCTGTCCGTCTGTCAGCATAATAACTCTCGAAGGGAATGAGATATTTTGATGAAACTTGGTGTGAGGATTCTTTGGGTCAAGGGACAGGTCAAGTTCGTAGATGGGTCCCAAAGGTTTATATTTAGCGGTGGGGTGGGGTGGGGGTCAAATTAAGGGGCGAAAATAGAAAAAAATCTAATGAGATAGTCAATTTAGAGATAAGGAAGCACGCTAAATCCGAATATGAAATTTATTTTCTCGCCGGACAAGTAGTTCACCCGGAATCCGGCATAAATCAGAAAATTTGCAAAAAGTAAAAGTTGAATCTGAAGTTGATTAGATGTTCGATTTTGGGGTGAGAGGACACGCTGATTCCGGATATGGAAAAATTTGCAAAAAGTAAAGAAGTTCGACAAGAAGTTCGTCCGGAATCTGGAAGTTTAGCATGAGATTTAAAACCCAATGGTATGGTCGATATAGGGTGAGAGATATGCTGTCGCAACTTGCGAACATACTAAAGATAAACAAAACGTGTATGAGATCTGTTTTGTTATCTTCAAAGTCCCAACTGGCATTTAGTGGGTCGAAAAGGCAGAATGCATCCGACAACCGACAACATTCTCGTGAACAGTTTCATACAGTTTGTCAACCAATTATCGAAAAAAAAACAAGACCAAAGGTGTCGATGGGATCCCAAAAATCTAATATTTGATTCAGGCAATCGGGTCTTGTCTTCGCCAGATCCAGTCTCCGCCAGGCTAATCATCAGAGAAAACCAAGTTCAGATATACCTATAAGCCACATCTGTTTTGACGATACTGACCGAGACTTCCTGCTTTACTTCTGCCAAGTTTCCGGTTTCCCCCGAATTCCGACGAACTACTAGTCGAGCAAAAAAAGAAAATTCAGAAACAAATCCAGCGTATCTCCTTATCTCTATGAAGAACATCTAATCAACTTTGAATAAAATTTTGACTAAATAAAAATAATGCGGCTACAACCGGATTCCGGACTAATGTATGTCCGCGTAAAAATTTTTTGTCATACACAGACCCACCTCTTTTCTCACCCCTTAACCAGTCATCTAATCGAACTTCTGCTTTTAACAAATTTTCCGGTTTTGGCCGGATTCCGGGCGAACTACTTGTTCGGCGAGAAAATGATTTTCACCATCGTGTTCAGCATGTCTTCTCTCAATCGACCGTTTAATCAACTTCAAACAAAACTTTTACTTTTAACCAACTTTCCGGTTTTTGCCGGATTCCGGACGAACTAGTTGTCCGGCGAGAAAATAGTTTTCACTATCGTGCTCAGCATGCCTTCTTACCCCATAATCGACTGTCACATTAGCTGTTTAAAAATATTTTGTTTGTCCCTTAATTTGAACCCCCTCCCCCACCCCTAAATGTAGAGCTACATAGCCCATCTACGAACTTAACCTTACCCTTGACCCAATGAATCCTCACACCAAGTTTCATCAAGATATCTCATTCCCTTCGAGAGTTATCGTGCTCACAGACAGACGGACATTTTTGCGATGTCATAGGTATCCCTCCGCTTACGATACGATCCCAAACAACTACTTACGATCCCAAAAACAGGTCCGTACCCTACACCTTTAGCCTCTGCGCGTCGGGCCCTTGTTTAACATGGACACGTCACGTTTCTTTCACGAATGCTTTGGGTTTCAGTCATGGAAGCAGGGGCGTCGCAAGGGGGGGGGGGGTTGCAGCACCCCCCCCACACCCTTTTGAGATTCGGTAAAATTTTGGGCCTCCACTAAAATTGTTCGGTGTTTTTTCGATAGCAGAACTGTTCGATATATTTACGGGGATTCAGTAGTTATACAGAATCCTAACTAGGCTATCTGTACAAATCTCTTCGTTATAATGATCGGGATTCGGTATAATTGCCAGTATTCGGTAGTTATCAAGAATTTGGTGAGAGAATTTACTGAAATCATTTGGTAATTTTTTGATGCCGGAACTATTCGGGATATTTATGGAGATTTTGTAGTTAAACAGAATCCTGAATAAGCTATTGGTTCAAAATTATTCGGTATCATGATTGGGATTCGGTAATTTATTTAGTATAATTTCCAGGATTAGGAAGTTAACCACGAATCCTGACTTTGTTCCAGTTCCGATGAAAGTTTACCGAATATGAATATTTTTCGGTAGTCTTTCGATACCAAAAAAATTAGGTATAATAACTGGGATATGGTAGTTATACAGAATCCCGAACATGCTATCGGTCTAAACTTATACGGTATAATAACTGGGATTCGGTAATTTATTCGTTATAATTGCCAGGATTCGGAGTTACCACGAACCTCGAAACTCAGAAGAGGTCGAGTGAAGCACTGGTCGCAGACAAAAGGACTGATCTACGATATCATCGATAGTCCTTACTTTTATTTTGGATCCCAAAAAGAATATCTAATAATAAATATTTCGAAAACTCCGCCTGCAGCACTTTTCGTGATATTCTCTATTTTGTGGAATGGCGCGTCATTTGACTTTTAAGTCAATTGACCTTTAAGCCAGTTTTAGGATTAAGATTTCGAAACATTAAAAGCTAGAATTTGGATGGAAATTAAATTGGGCAGCAAAAGCAAAAAAAAGTTTCGCATGCAGCGCTCACTTTATGTGATTATGGGTAGTATGTTGACTAGACTACAGTTGCTGCTGCTGCCGGAACGTCGCTCCATCCGGTTTCTGGAACTTCTTCGAGTCTCGGTATTTAATCTACGGTAAATGATAGAATTTAAGTCTTAGCCTACAGAAAAAAAATGGATTTCGAAAATTTTCGCCTGCGGAGCTCGGTTTAATTTTCTATTGGCTAGAATAGATAGAAGCTGTTACTGAAATCATGCCCGGCAATATATTCTCCATGTGGGCTTCGCCAGAACGCCGCCTAATCGTTGGCTTTCCGTCTTTCATGCTGCGCTTTGTTGTTACTCTTCCTCCGTAATCGTTTCTGTTCCATAATTTAAAGCTCGAATTCTTAGTTCTAGGATTCGTTAAAATTTTTGAAAGATTCGGTACAATTGTGGCTCTGCACCCCCCCCCCCCCCCCCCCCCCCGAAAATGCACTTGCGACGCCCCTGTATGGAAGTCTGTGTCCGTCGTGTCGGGGGGGGGTCGAAGGTGTTGACTGTTTCAATATGTTGTTCAAACTTCGCATGAGAATTCACTGGCAAAGTACAGGCCATGTTGTAGATGGGTCCTTTAGATGTTTAGAGGCAGAGGAGGGGTTTTCGAATTAAGGGTAAAAAAGGTATGTGTTAGAAGGTAATGAGGTAGTCATTTAGGAGGCCCGCTGAATTCATATCTGATCTTAGTCTTCTTGCCGGACAAATGACTCACCCGGAATTAGGCCGAAACTGGAAATTTTGTTGAAGCTGAAAGTTGTTTCTGAAGTAGATTAGAGATTCGGTATCGGGGTAAGAAGACGTGCTAAATTAGATTTGAACTTTATTTCCATGACAGATAAGCCGGCAAAATTTGCCAAACCTGGAAATTTGGATTGAAACGTTCTCCTCTCAATGTCACTAGCTTTTATGCTCTGCATGCAGTTTCCCGGGAATGCTGCAAAAATACGAAGAATTTTGTCAAAGTAAAGGACCTTTCTGAAGTTGATTAGGATGAGATATTGAAGTAATACCCTTGGTGAATCCATATCTGAATTTGGTTTTCTCATCTGATTAGTTGCTTGGCCGTAAGTTGCTAAAAAACTAAAACGGTAACATTGTTTTTTGTACATATTCAAGTGGGGGGTTATGGATAAATAGCAAAATGTTAAATAACCTGTCCTACCTATAATACTAACGCAACCTACTTCCATAATCACTCCATATATTTCTAAACCCGGAGACCCCAATTTCGTACGATACATTCTAACCCCTCGAACAAAACCACGCTGATTTTCTCACTTGCCGCGTTTTGCTACCTTCGATGTGTATCACGCTGTCGACGGCTGTCTGCGAGAAGTTTTTCCTTCAGAAAAACCGGTTATGTAAATTTTTTCACTGTTTTCGCTGCAAGTCAACGGGTCTCGGAAAAGGCTTAAAACAGCCAAAACAGTGGGTTGTTTGTTGAAAGCACAGCCTAGTTTTAAAGTATTAAAATATTTTAAAATAGAGAATGTTGAACGGTAAATAGTACGAGAGGTCCTTTAAAGGGGTCTGGCAAAGGGTCGGAAGTCTACAAGATTGCATTGTCTAGATCAAGAAGTCCAATCAATATTAAATTTTTGGGATCCCATCGAAACCTTTGGTCTTGTTCCTAGGACTCACTCCCCGTATTCTCGCGAGTCTCCACGGACGGGGAATCCTCCGATTATCATCACCATCATCAAAAAGGACTCCCTTTCAGATTCGGAGGGGAATCAATTTTGAGAGTTGCCGGTGTTCTTGTTTATAAAAACAACAACAGATATTAGAGATGGCTAATAAGAATTTTTTAGATCAATATTGAGTTTGGTTACGGTTAAAGATTGACTTTGAGAAAAAGGCATCTTTTTCATTGTAGTTACGGTTTTTACAAAAGTTACAATGTAAAATTAATTAAAAATAACCAGAATAAACAAACCCGAAAATAAAGTAGATCCATACCAATTCCGTCAACTTCATATTTTGTTTCAACCAAATTCCATTTTGGGAGCATTCCCCGTGTTCTCGTTGTTTTCCGTGCGCGGAGTCCGCGTGGAGTGGCTTCCTCCATTCTCGCCGTTCCCCTTGATTCACCGAGGAGTTCTCGAGGAACGGCGAGAATACGCCTCTAGTTCTAGCAGTTTGGCGTGTTTCTCTATGAACGAGGCAATGATGATGACGAAATTTTATTTACGCACTTAAGAAGAGGAAAATAGTGCAGTACGTGCAGTACAGACAAAGAAAAGGAAAAAATACACTGAGCTTTCAATAATATAGTAAGATCAACAAGACCAAAGGTTGAAGCAAGGAAATGCTATTAAATGGCTTACGACGTGGACGTGGCAAAACATAAGAGGCAACTATTTTCAAAATTGGGGGGATGAGCTAATTCTAGGTATCCTGAAGTCCACGTCTCATAGAGTAGGAAAAGTGAGTAGTTTAGTAGAGAGTAGGTTGGGAGGTTTCAAGTTATGAATGTGAGAAATAGTGAGGCTTGTTAGGTTATGAATGTGACAAAAATAGTGTGGTTGTTTTTAGTATGGTTTTGTGAAGTGAACTGTTATTTCTTTATATGGCTTAACAGCTTTTAAATACATATATATATATGATATAATATAATTCCTGGAAGACCTTTTTTCCGAGACGTTGGAACGAATAAAGGAGGCATATCGTCAGAGTTTTATCGTGGGATTCACAAATACGACTTTTTCGAAGTCACCAGGTTTTATTCGGCCACCCGATGCTCAAGCTAATAGATAGGACTGCTAACATCGAATGACCAGTGTTACTAATTGCACCATCCCTGGAATCCACCTGACTTTTAAATCCGGCATGCCTGAAAAAACATTTTTTCTCCGCTGTGATGCAACAGGTACATTGGTACCTCCGCTTGGCTCCGCGAGATGCCCCTGGGCTCGAGCCTCCCTTTGACGCCCAAATGCCGGAAGACTGAACCAATACCAATGCCATTGGCTTCTTCTTTGCCCTTGAAGACTAAGCGGTGTGGTTCAGTTTGAATGCAGCGTCAGAAAAGATAGTAGGAATAACGGAGAGGTGTTAGAGACCTAGTTGGAAGTGATAGAAAGACGCAGATATTGGATTCTAGTAGATAAAAGAGACACGGATATAGAATGCCGAAGATCTTTCTGATCAAGGATAGGTTGCTGGAGCAACAAGTGAGGTTATCACCTGCAGGATATTCCAATGGACATAGCCAGGGAAAGGAAGGACCTTTCAAAGCTGACCGAAGATCTCCGTTGAATTTCACATCAGAAGTTTTCGGTAAGTACCAGGTCAAATGGAATCTTGATTGAAGAGTAACATTGCTTCTTTATAAGCACCTGTCTCAGAAAGTTTTCTTTATTGCTTATCTCTAGATTTTGTGGCACATGGTTGTAAAATGTGATTTCGACGGTAGAGATAGCCACGTTTGCGTCTTGTTTTTGCCTGTGTTGTGTAATCTGGTAAGCCCGAGGTTCATTATTTTCTCAGTGATGGTCTTAGTTTGGTGCTGCTCTTTAAAGGACACCTGGCACTACATATTGTTTCTGCTAAGATGTTCTGAGATAGTTGGCTACTTTAAAACTTAGCTATGCTCACAGCAAATTACGCAAGGCTTTGGCTGTTTTTAGCCTCTTTTCATGTCCCTTGCCTTGGATGAGAAACATGGCAAATTTGCACAACCGGCCTGCTGACCAATAAGCTTCTCGGAAACAAATGATTGTGAGCCGTATATGTCACGTAAAGAGAAAAAACATGGCAAGCTTGATATTCGGTATACTGCCAATAGAGGAGATAGGATACGCTTATGAAGTGTAGAATTTCTGAAACGGAAAGATTAAAAATACGAAATAGAATGAATTAGTACAATAAGTAGCATATGAGGTGTCCTTTAAAAGCACTTTGTCTTGGGGCTTTTTCATTGTTGATTATCTCGATTCTGTGGCGACGGTAGGTTTTCGAGAATACGTTTTTGCTGATACCATGGTATCTGTTACCACGGTCTAAAGTCGTTTTTGCAGTTATCGTGGTATCTGATACCACGGTCAAAAGGCGTTTTTGCAGTTATCGTGGTATCTGGCCAGTTATCGTGGTATCAGATATTCAGATACTACGGTCCGACCGTGGTAACTGGCCGTGGTATCTGAAAAGTCATCTCACTTTCATCAAATTTTGTCAGATTGGCGAGAAAGAAGTTTAGCACTTAGTGATGTAACTGGATATCTGTTTTTCTTTTGGGATGACTTCGAAAAGTGCAATTTCGGCAATAGTCGTTTTTAAAGAGCACCGTGAATGAGATACCACGATAACTGCAAAAACGACTGATTGCAGATCCAGCTACCGTGGTAACAGATACCATGGTATCAGCGAAAACGCAACTAATGCCGCACTTCCGTCTTGTTTTTGCCCGTGTAATCTGGTAAGCCTGAAGCTCATTGTTTTTCAGTAATGGTTTTTTGTTTGGTGCTGCTCTCCTTAAGCACTTGTCTTGCGATAGTCTTTGTTGCATTTGTACCTCAAGTGTTTGTGTCACTCATTCCCACAATATCAGAAGACTCTTCATCATAGACGCAGGTAGAATTCTTCACTGCAGATATAGGAATTTAGATATATGAATTGGTGCAGTTGTATCTCAGTTGTGCCTATGGTAATTGGTAAGCCACGGGTAGGCAACATTATTCTCTCAATGATAGACTCTATGACTACGTGTGTTTTTCTTTACCAGGCAGGATGTATGTGACAGCCTATCAGCAGCATACATCACGCACACAAGTTGAATTTCCCGTGGTTACGTAAAACTTCTTGTCTTGAACAACTTTATTAAGAAACATTCAGCACAGGCGTAACAGAATTATAGAGTGCAGCCACTTCTGCAGAGGGACTTGAACTTGCAGTTGAACTAAAAAAAAAAAAAGAAAAAAAAGCTGCACTTAGTAAAGTTTTGCAGGATCGCCGAGTTACCGAAAGTTATGATTCTGGTTCGTGGTGCCAGGCTCCTAATGACAATCTTGCGGCTTTTGATACACCTAAAGAGGGTCTAAAGCGGAAAATCACTTTAAACCGATTAGAGGGTAAAATAACGTGTGTGATACCAACAAGTAACGAGACCTGGAACAAAATCGTTACCACTGTCAACAAAAATTCTACAGTTCCCAGCCAAAGGGCTGAAACGAAGTCACACTTTAATGATTTTACCTTGAATACACGTGTCACTTAAAGTAGCTGTAAACAGATACGATGTCCATGAGAGCTTTGGTTGGGATCAGAGGTTAAATTTTCCGTCTCTACTCGATTTTGACAGTTCGACCAGATGTTTGTTTTTCACCCCTTCCATCAGGCCAGATGGCTGTGGACCCTGGTGCAAATCAACCCGACCCCCTGCAGATTGTTAGGATTTTATGTAAGGCTCCGCTCAATCGAGTTCATAACAAGACTAGAGTAAACAACAGCTGCAGGAACAGCGAATCAGGAATTTCGGCGATCCGAGCAGGCGGGAATAAAGTTGCCATTCCAGTCGAGGGTTGGTAAGTTTCGATTTCGGTCGGTAATGCATCGTGCATGTCATTTTCCACTCATGTTCCAGCTTTGTCGACCACAGTGACATGGTGGTTTTTGGGACCATATATCTGTACTGCATTGGTTTAGCGTTGATTTCTTTTAAGCACATAATTTTATGGATATTTACGAGCGGAGCCAGGCCCTCTCACAGGTCTTAACGCATGACATGCCCGTCCCTCTGCCCGTCTGATGCGCTGACCAATAAGAAGATAGCTGCACTGAGCCACGTCCAAATTTAGAATTTGTTTAATAAGCTAAGAAATGTTAAGGGCGCTTTGCTATGCATGACTGGAAGACCTATAGAAATGGGAAAATTGTCACTTCCCAGATCCGATCTCCTTTATAGTACTCAACTTAACCGTATAAGTATAGGTATATAAGTTCAAAAAGTACTTTTAAGTAAAATATACATTTTCATGATCCCCGTGGGCCCATGATAGTTTTTGCCTCGAGGGTTTTGCTTAGAATCTCTAGCATCCTTTAAGTGCGCATCTTAACCGAAATTCAAAAAAATACTTTTGACCAAACATATATATTCATGATCCTAAAGGGTCCAGGATCATTTTTGCCTCAAGGGTTTTGATTACAGATGATTTTCTAGCGCCCTTAAAGTGCGCATCATCAAAGCCAAGTACAGAAATAAAATACTTTTTACCAAACCATACACTCTGGGGATTTCCAAGGGTCCATGATCGTTCTTATCTCAACGGGTTTGCTTACAAATGATCACAGCAAATCTACGGATTGGCAAATTTCTACTTTCATCCTATTATCCAGCCTTGCAAGTGCCATAGGCGCTTCTAGCTCTTGTTATTTATTTCTGTAAATCGTTCGCTCTTTCTATAATTTGTTCTTCGTTTATGTTTTCGAGTTGATCGGAAGGTCTAAAACCATTCGAAAACTCGGATAATCGAATACAGCACCTTTTCAGGTCATACTGAGTGAACCTTCCTTCGAATCTACAAGTTTTGGTAAACTTGGGTATGGCTAGTGCGAGTCCGTCGTGACTTCAACCTGAATATGGTTCTGCAGTAGTTTTATTTAAATGTTTTGAACGCTTGATGTACAAGTAACTTTGGAAAAGCTGGGATAAGACCAATAAAACTGGCAGGAAAATGTATTTGTGATCGCTGAGGCTTTGACGTTTTAAGCCCCTAAGGCTTTAAGAACCACCATGAACAAAAAATTCTAGCTAAGACTCTGTTGGTACATTCTTTGTGGCGAACAAAAAATATGGATGACAGTTTTTCAGTCTTCACCTACAGAACCCGATCATTCTATCGTTAGTGTGAAGCAAGAAAACTCGGCCCCTTCGGGATGCCGCTAAATATATTAAAACAATGGCCAAAAACGGAAAGTTAGCTACGCTGTTTAACAGTGTTGTTTTGGCCCTTTTTGGCAAAAGTCCACGTCAGGCTGTTGCTGGACTTAAAGAAGCGGACCTGCAATAAACAACTGAAGCTTCCACCAACCAAAAGTATCCTATTTTGGGCAGCTATTTTTAGAAATTGTTGTAGGGAAAATCTGGTGCTGAGATTTCGTTTTTGACATGGCTGCTCTTTTTGCTGCTCGATTGGGGTGATGACATGGGAGTTTTTTTCCGCATGTTTCCCAGTTAGCTTGGGCTCAAGGAGATGCTGCGAAAGCTTCAATTTTGGTTCAGGGCGCAGCAGTATATTCCCCTGTTTAGCTCCACTTGAGGAAGGCATTACCTCCAGTTTCAAATTTGCTAGATCCCTTTAGTTTATTCGCCTTCACATGGCCCAACTGTACACCCGCTACCCAAGAGTATTCACCCCTCGCTTCGAACTTGTCAAACATGGTTAGGCACAGCGAACGTTAAGCCCAAGTCCACCCGTTGGAGAGGGGCTGGACTCAGCCATGCCGAGTCTTGCAGGCTTTGTGGTCTTGCACGGACCGAAGGGTTCTTGCTGAAAAGCGTTTTGTAAAGACCAACCTCCAGGAATTAGGCTCCAACGGTTGGGTTCCACTCTAGCGAACCGCGACGAAATGAGTCTTTTTCAATGTCTTGCATGAGTTGTAAGTTGATTATTTGCAACGCCTGCTAAAGCGTCGACGCCACTGTCAACGACCTTCTCTTTTCGTTTGGCTGTGTTTACTTAAAGATCGTCATGACTGCCACAAAACTCCGCCCTGCTGTTCATTTTCAATGCCTACGGATGGCTCAGTGAACTTCGGAGCTAAGTTAGCAAATGCTGCGGGTAACTAATCGTTATTATCGATAATTGGATGGTGTAATTTGCCTGCTCTTTACATTGTCGAACTTTTACAAATAAATCCAAAAAGGGACTTCAGTTCAGTACGGGAGGTTGAAAGTCAACCGGATGCCTGCTAGGAAGGCAGTTTCATCTATATCTTGCTTAGTCGGGGTCCAGTCAGGGTTGCCACAATTTCGCAGGATAGTGTGAATTGTCACTCGATTCTGGTTTTGTCACTCTTGTCCTGCGTAGGACATAAAAATCATTCTATTTCCAAATATGACCGAATGTGTCATTTTTGCAGCAGGGATTCCGACTAGAAGTAACTATTTAAAAAAAATTTCGCGAAAGCAAAATTAAGATTTGTCATTTTTATAGAGGCGACTCCAATCAAAAGTGAACAATTCGTGAAAATAGATTTCACTCCCAGTTCACTCTCTGTTTTGGGCCAAAAGTCACTCTCTAAATACTTTTGATGTGGCAACCCTGGGCCCAGTGTCAGTAATAGGATGAGAGTTTTGTAGAAGGGAACGTGTGCAGAGTAATAGATAAAGTTGCCGGAAATCACCACGTTCACTTAGGCAAGCTCGAAGTAATGCAATAGGGCGGGGCCAAGGTCCGGACAGGACGTATTTATTATGAATCAGCAACCACGACGAGGAACTCACTCATCCCTTCTTATGGGTTAGTGGTAGCAGCTCCTGTTCCGGGTCTTGGTTCTCTCAACGCATGTGGTTTCTGTAGTGGAAATGATTAGTCACATCCTCTGACCAAGTGTCTTGTGGTTTCCCGGAGCTGCTACCCGTTATGCGGAAAAGCCTGCGAAGAAAGCTCAATCCATAGTATAGTGGTCCAAGACACGCACCATTTTTTTTGTCGAATAAACTACTTCCGTCGCTTCGCCTTGTCTGCTTTAATTTGCCTGTTGAAATGAAGGCTGTTGTCTTAACAATGGCTAAAAGCGCAAAAGTCAGCTACGGTGTTCGTTAGCGATATTTCGGCTCTTCTTGGCAAGGCAACGAACCTGCAACCCAACGAACCTCTGTTCTTCTAGCAATAGCCTGAAGACGACCCCTGCAAAGAAGGTCCGAAATGTCGCTGATGAACATCTGATCACGTAGCTGACTTTTCGTTTTGAGCCATTGTTTAGTATACGTTTCCCAGTCAGCTTAGGCTGAAAGAGTATTTAAGACTGTTGTCTGTGCCTATACAGATACTCTGCGATCAGGTCGACTAGCAACTATACACTGTAAGAACACATACTACTGGGATTAATTATGTCTCTAAAAGGATAATCTAATCTCTAATTCGGATTAATCGTATCTCAGTAGAGATAAGATTAATCCCCAGTAGCAAATACTGCAGTTAACTTTAATCCTTACTCGGAGGAAATTTTTGCAGTGTACCGCGTAATAACGTAACTCTATATGCCCGTCCGGTTCAGTTGTGTAGTTTTATGCCGTTTCTTCTTTTTATGTTTGGTAATCTCTCTTTTGGTTTATTATTTTCTCATTTTCTTCTGTTGCCTTTTGCTTTTGCCACTGAGGCAGCTTCTCATTATAAAACCCTAAAGAGAAGGCTAAGGACTCCCAGAGACCTTGAGAGATACAGTGACAGATTTGGCGACAACTAACAAGTCTGGAGTAGCTTGCTTAAAATGATACCCAACATTCGGGGAGGCGCCGACGCGACTAATTTGAACACTGTTCAGCTACGCACTTTTTTCAGTTTCAGTTTTATTCATAAAAATAATAAAACACCATTAACTCTTTATGGCCCCACCATAAGGCCTGGCAATGGGGTTGACAGTTTTGCACAGTTCCGAAGATATCCCAGCGAAGTAGGTGTGACCCAGACTGTTCGGCACTGACTGCCTTCTTCTTATGGGACTGTGTAATTCATTCTTTTAATAATTCCTCCCTCGAGCGCCAGTCGTCATGCGACTTTTTTATTCTTCAGAATCCTGTTCTTCAAGTTTGAAGCCGTTTTGGGCATGTCGTGTGCATGACGGCGGTGCGGGCTTCAATCTGGCGGTCAAGGCCACTAAAAATTGGTAGATGTTTTCAAAGCAAAAAATGTAAAAGCTATTCATGAGGGACATGCAATTTAGTATATCAGAATTCGGCAGTATAGGATAGTCACATTCGAATCCGGACTACCTGCGCGCAGGCACCGAAAGCGCATAAATAATTAAATTATAGCGATGCATCTAAAAAGCCTATCAAAGTATCAGCCCGAAACCTGTCAAAGGTATAATTTCGAAGTCTTTATGAACTACGTGTTCACTTGTGAACTAACACATAAAGAGGCAGACAATATTCGCGTTTAAACATAACGAAGTTAAGAAACTCTATTTTGGTAGTCCGTCTTGTCAGCGTCGCAAGACTGGCTTGAACTACGTTTGCCGAAGTACTGACCTTGAAGGCTTGGCTTAAACTAGGTTTGCCCTAGGTCGCCGAAATATAAAACATTCTGTGTCCCTATTTAACCGCCTTTCGTTTCTATTTCAGAAAGAAAGAATCTTCCGCCGGATGACCTCAGAAATCCTCAAGTTGAACAAGTTCGAAGCGGAAAGCGGTACTTCCCGCTCTTCTCACACCTTGAGAGCGGCTCCGATGATGAAGAATCATCGTCACTTAACGTAGCAACGCCTAGCCAGTCCCCGGTCCACAGGCCATCTTCCCCAGCGGAAAGACCACCTAAGTTTCTTCAGGTATCGGTCATACAGCGAGCCCCTGTATCTAAGAAGACCGATCACGATGAAACGAAGTCCGACGATGACGACGAATCTCAAAGGAACAAGGAAGTAACGCGCTATGATAGTAGGAAGAGGGAATACTGCGCAGTTGAACCAGAACCCGAGCAGGATGCACCGATCGACTATCGCGTGCACATCAAAGATGCTCGACAGGATGTGTCGTCGCCTAAGAGATTTGCAGCAAACGACGACACACCAGTCGATATGACCGTCAACAAGCGAGCCATGATCGTTGCGGCTTTGACAAAGCGCATCGCAAGATATTTGAGCTCGAAGGGAATCCGATTCGTGGGTGACTCGAATTATAATGCCCCTGAACAAGATTGTGACAACGGCTCGTCAGGCAGCTCTGGTGGCGGCAGTAGTAGTGGAAACTGCAATGGCGGTTCGGACGGTGGCTTCAGTGGTCGTTCCTTCAGTTTCGGTGGTGGCGGGGGTGGTCTCGGTGGAATGAACGGTGGATATGGTGGTAGAGATGATGATGACCATAATCATATCCCACCCTTTAATGGAACCATGGTGCCGGATGATTGTCTTACCCAGTTCGACTTGAGCCGACTGGGTCAAATTGTGCAACTAAGTGACCTTATTCAGCCTAGAAACGGAAACCCTCCAGCCTACAGTTCGCTCCATGGTAAAAACCAGCCAGATGACAGAACTTGTGACCTAGAGTCAGCCCTAGCCACCTTAATGCCTTTAAGCCCGAACAGTGGTCAAAGCACTAGTGGTTCCAGTAGTGGGGGTCTCATGGATAGTCTACATAGCTTAACTCTAGATGCCCTAGGAAACCTGGGATTGAATTTCGGTCCTGATGGCACCCTTCAGTTATTACCGCAAGGACTGAACCAATGTTCGGTATCGTGCTCAAATCCAAGCGATCTGTTCGATCTGTCGGGAGTAGTCGGTGATTCAGAGATGACAGACGCAAATCAGACAGAATTGGATGCTGCTTATTTGATTGGAGGCAGCGATTCCGACTCCTTCAACAACATCCAAATAAACTTCCCGTCCATTGATGCGACGGCCAGTGTAAGCCTGATACAAGACTATGCCGATATCAAGAACTTCCCAGGCCACCCGGTAAGTTTCAGTAAACTGGACCTGTTCAGACATAAAAGCGGAGTCGCAAAGGTTTCCAAGACTCACTAGGCTAGTATCGTGAAGATCACGGTTTCCTTACTTCACGCACGGTTTGATGATGATGATGTTTTATTGGTCCACCAAAATTGATGGTAATAAGATAAATGATTATATGTAAGTTCAACTTTTTCTGTCATTCATAACCGAATAAATAACAGCTAAGTAGCCATATGTGAATTATCCTGGTGAGTAGACGCGGGAAATAGTTCCGTGCGAAGCATAGGGAAACCATGTTGCAGCCGAGGGGCTGCCTACTCTCGATTTTAGAGTACCAAGTGGTGGGACCGGTTGCCACGTGTTAGAACGTTAAAATCGGAACGTTTAGAAGAGGCATCGCCTAATTTATGGCCGGCAATGCTGATTTCGGCCGTTGCAAGTCGGTGTCGGAAAAGGGTGTACAGCAGGTGCCGGGTATTGCCCGCTCTCGATTTTAGTGTACAGCAAGTGCCCGGTGCCCGGCTTGTGCCGGCACCGGTTGTCACGTGTTTTCGGCCGGTCCCGGGGAGTGGGTAACCCCTTGTCCTTCGCTTAGCGTCAGTACTAGACTTCGCATATGATCCCGGATTTTCAACTAGGTAACTGGACTGCAATGAAGGATTCTTCTGATCCTCTGCATTTTCTTGGAGGGGGGGGGGGGGGGGGCTTGAAGCCATCAGCATATTTCATAGTTAGTATACTAGTTCGAATGTTCTCAGCGTCTTCATTCATTTTCAACTCTATTCTTGCTCGACGCTGGTTGCTATGTAGAAAAAATGTTTAGGTTTGTGTCGAGCTGAAGATTGGATTAGGACTAGTAGAGTGATACGGACTTTGCATCGTCTCCACCAGTCCTGTCTGTGTAGATACATAAGTCCTATCGTCTGTAGTCTTTGAAACTTTATCTCCCCTACACACCTCGGAGGCTCGCGCATTCCCTACAGAACGTAACCTTGTATGCCCTTCCCCATAGGCGAGTCCAGGTTCGAGACAAACACAACCGGCTCTGATGCGGATGTTTTGCACCAGCCGACAATCTGTTGCCAGGCGGAATGTGAATAATGACGGGGAGGTGATGATCAAAATAACCCATCCACCCTCTGTTTACAGCAGGGGTGAGTTTGGCTCGAAAGTATACGAGTTTCGGGGAAATCCTGTTTTGACGAGAACTTCTCTGCGATGTTGTGGTTAAAAATTGCAGGCGAGCTGATGCTCTCTTGAAGTACCAATTAAGCCTTAAGGAGGAAGTACCTTCTTTTAGAAAGGCACGACGAGGCGCTCACCCCCTCCCGGCTCCATTTCTTTTCAGTAAAATTTGAAGGAATACACACTTTAAAACCATAATACCACCTCTGGAGATTTCGTGCCATTTCGTCGAGAAATGAAACCCTTTATAATTATCCAGCCTACGTCTTGTAAGTCTGTTTCAGCGAACTCCCAAAATGCCTCCAGGAAAACAACTGTGACTGCTAACGTTGTGAATTTCTCGGCGTTAATAGTTCGGCTCAATAAAACAATCAAAAAACACTGAACCTCAAAACTTTGCCGAGCTTGTCGTTTCGGAGAAGATCGCTGTCAAAAACTCAACCTTGCCACAGCCAAAAGAACTGTCGTTTACTACCGTTTCCTCTGAAGAAAACAACTGGGTAGACGTTTGGTGTAAAGATTCCCAGGCTTATGACACGCCCCAATTTTTTTCAGAGCCATCGGGGAAGACCTAGTTACCTTGACAACATCCGGCGTGACAGTCCGGACGATGGCTTAGGATCTCTTGGGAGCTTGAGTCCTGAATCCTTTATCCACGTCGACCACTCATCAGCAGCGGAAAGCTCCTTCTACTCCCAGCAGCAGCATTCACCTTGCTCCAACTCTTGTGATTCTCCAACCCCCTCCATCGCCGAGTCGGCAGTTAGTAATAGGAGTGACGCACCCTCTGTGCCTGGCTTGCAGTTGAGGGTCTCCGTTCTTCAGCAGCGAGTAAGTTGGTTGATTTCAGCTGTTAAAAAAACCTTCTTTTTATTCCCTGACGATTTCGAAAGAACCTAACCCAAAATCAGACTAGGAGATTAGATTCTTTCATGGGATGCAGAAAAGCAATTAAAGATAATCTGATTAAGCTAGTGAAAACCGATTAGTGTGAGGAAGACCTTGACAGTGGTATCAGAGGTTTAGAATGGAATTGAACTATGTACAGCCATGTATGTTTGCGCCAGAGGAGTTAATGTGGCACTCGACAGTTGTGGCTGATTCTCAATATACGAGTGGTCCAATTGGCGTGGTAAGGAATAATCGATATAAGAATCAACAGCTAAGCTAGAGTTGTTGTTGTTTGTAGGTTGATGTTTATAGTGCTTCAGCTCATACACGCTCGTACCACTTGGTATGCGCGAACTTGTGTAAGTATTGCACAATACCCGATGAAAAGTTTGAGGCCTGCGTAGTTGTATGGTAGTTGTACAAAAAAGTTGCATGTAATACTATGTAGTACCAAAGAATACCATCTTTTAATGTGCCTCAGGCTAGTCCAATCTTATGTAGTAGTATCCAGTAGCATCTTGTCTTGCCATAGTAGCATCCAGTATTGCTAATAGTAGTATGCAGTAACACGGTAGCCTTGAAGTAGAAGCATGTAGTAGCATCAATTAGTACTGCATGCTACTTTTTCGTACAACTTCGTACTACTACTTTGAGATAAATTTTTCATCGGGTACTTTAGTCCTTCCAATCATATACAAATCAAGGAAATATTTAGCCAAAAGGCTTCGTGAATATTGTAAAGGGGTTAGGGGCTTTCTCAAGACGTCGTCTGAATTTGGGTAAACGTTCATCACTGAATTTAAGCTAGAGTTCCGCTTCTTTGTTAGCACAGGGGCTCTAATCTTTTCTTCTCTTTTTGGCGGTACAGCTGGGAATCCCAGGAGATGCACCCATCGAGTTCGTCAACGGTGGCCACGGCATCAAGAATCCCCTAGCGAGTGACGCTCCCAACGATGAGGAGGAAAAGACAGTCTGTGCTTCCAAACTAAAGAAGGAGATGCAGCAAAACATGATCAAGACGGAAGAGGGCGGCCAAGTGCGATACCAGTGTAAACTATGTGGGAAATCGTTTAGCCTTCAGAGACTATTAAACAGGCATATGAAGTGCCACTCGGACATGAAGAGATATCTGTGCACATTCTGCGGCAAGGGCTTCAACGACACCTTTGACCTCAAGAGGCATACAAGGACGCATACAGGTAAGGGACCGATTTGACGCATTTTGGCTTTAAAATTTTTTGGAGGGGTTCATGCGCTGTGGAACTGTCAGGAGTATTAAATTAGTCCAACCAAATTCGTGTCTAGAAGGCGATCTTATGAGCAATAACCAGCTGTCAGTTAATTTGACCAGCAAAGTTTCTTGTTAAGATCACACCAATCATATAAATCACATGATCATAAATCTTGTGACAGATTTTCCGTTGTAAGTTCATCACTAAGCGAATTGTCCTCGGTGAGTCTAATTATTCAACTGACGAATTGTCGTGGGGGGGGGGGGAGGGGGGTAATGCCCCAGAATCTGTTTTAAAGGACCTGTCCTACCTATAATGCTAATTCAACCTACTTCCATAATCACTCCATATATTTCTAAACCCGGAGACCCCGATTTCGCACGCTACATTCTAACCCCTCTAACAAGACCAAGTTGATTTTCTCACTTGCCATGTTTCCCTACCTTCGATGTGTATCACGCTGTCGATGGTTGTCTGCGAGAAGTTTTTCCATAAAAAAAAAACGGTTATGTAAATTGTTTCCCTGTTTTCGCTACAGTTCAACGGGTCTCGGAAAAGGTTTAAAACAAACAAAACCGTGGGTTATTTGTTGAAGGCACAGCATAGTTTTAAAGTATTCAAATATTTTGAAATACTTAAGTTGAAGAGTAAATAGTGTGAGGGGTCCTTTAAGGTGTGGGACCCAGCAAGCGAACATGCCTCGATTTGTATCTAATCTATGATGCGTTCTGTACTTCGAAGCCGGCTAAGCTTGGTGTATAGTTATTGCCCTGTTGTTGTTTTTTGTTGGCAGCCGTGTCGTGTATTTTTCCGTGCCTTCAAGGAAAACACCATTTCTACTTGACCTTTTTGTAATGAGGAAAAATATTGTTCTTTTTATTTCCGTCGGAAGTCGTCAAACTTCCTTTGTTCTATCACATATCTTTCATGGTTTTTGCATCAGTAACACACCAAGCGAAATCACTGTCACACATGTTAACCAGAAAAATTACGGGAATTTGTTTTCTTTTCTTGGATGACAACTTGGTGAAGAATGGGTACAAAGCTCCTTCTTTGCGGTACCTTTATGATAGTACGCTGTCATGGTTCAATTTCAATTTCAATTTCAATTTATTTTCAAAATTCCTTCACGGGCAAGCCGAACATTGGATTTTTCGTCATAAACATAGTAACATCAAAATCTTTGTCATAATTTTGTCATAAATAATAAACTTATATACAATTCGAATCACTGCAAGTGATCATTTACCATTACACTTATATCAGAACCGAAAGTCGAATAACTATAACATAAACAAGAGTTACGACGATAACTATAACATAAACAAGAGTTACGACGAATTATGCATTTCGACGAATGACGTCACATTACACGTATGTCAGAACTAGGATTCAACAATTATAAAATAAGCACGAATTACGATGAATTATAGAAGAATTACGATGAGTTATACATTTCGACGAATGACGGTACGAAGCTTTTTCTGTATCGGTCATGAGATGTAGAAACAGGGTGTAGCTTAGGAATCGGCTGCGAAACCATTCGCGCAGGTCTAGGCCTAACGGGTTCAAACTCAGGCGGGAAAATGTCTCGCAGACGAGGATTCTCAAGCGTCTTAACTCCAAATTTAAGGCACATCTTTTCCCGACGTTGGGCCAAAGATTCCAGCTTGAAGCTCCGAAGAAGCTCAATGTATGGCACCTTTGGCGATTTGGAAGTAACAAGGAGGGCTCGGAATTGCAATCTCTCCAACGAATTCGACTGATCCCGTGTCAAACCGAAGTGCCATACCTGACAACAATATTCTAAAGTGGGGCGGATAAAAGACAAGAAAATTTTTAAAAGGTGCTCGGTAGGGACGCCGTAACGGGATAATAATTTTAGGGATCGGATTGCCATATTACCCTTTTTAAGCATGCTGTCCACTTGTTTGATCCATTTTAAGTCATGGGTAATATGGATTCCCAGTAACTTTATGTGTTTCACACACTGGGCAGTGGGGAGGGGAGGGTAAAAGTCCGGCATACTTTTTAAAAATGATATAGTTAGAACCAACGATTTATCCATGTTGACGGCCATGTCATCCATAGCTGCCTCATCACAGACATCATCGATGATAACCTTAGCGCTGCTTTTAATATTTCTTCTGCACACTTCAAGGAGCGATAGGTCGTCCACGAATTTCCACCTATCTGCGAAAGAAAGAGCGAGCTCATTGACCATAACCAAAAAAAGGAGCGGTCCCAACAGAGTACCCTGGGGTACACCGCAAAAAATAGGTAAAATATCTGAAAATACCGTTTTGTAAAATACAGGCAGTATTTTAGATATATAACCGCTTTCTGCGATTATGTCTTTCATTCCTTCTGTTCATATAGATATTACTGTAAACGCGGACATGAATATAAAGACGGTTAAGGCATGAAAGGCAATACGACGAAAGATAGACTTAATTGGGCATGTTATGTAGTTACAGGACACCTCACACTATTTACTTTCCAATATCTCAAATAGTAGGATACTTTAGAAACATAGCCCTCTTTTAACTCTGATCGGCTTTAGCTGTGCTTTTTTCCGAGCTCTTTGACATATAACCTGTTTTTGGGATCCCAAAACGTAAGTGGAGGGATACCTATGACATCGCAAAGGTTGTCCGTCTGTCCGTCCGTTCGTCCGTCTATCAGCACGATAACTCTCGAAGGGAACGAGATATTTTGTTGAAACTTGGTGTGAAGGTTCTTTGGATCAAGTGTAAGGTCAAGTTCGTAGATGGGCTCTGTAGCCCTATATTTAGGGGTGGGGGAGGGGGTTCAAATTAAGGGACAAACAAAATATTTTTAAATAGCTAATGTGATAGTTGATTATGGGGTAAGAAGACATGCTGAACACGAATATGCAAAATATTTTCTCGTCCGACAAGTAGTTCGCCCGGAATCCGGCAAAACCGGAAAGTTGGTGAAAAGTAAAAGTTTCATTTGAAGTTGATTAAATGTTTGATTCAGGGGTAAGAAGACATGCTGACCACGATGGTGAAAACCATTTCCTCGCCGGACAAGTAGTTCGTCCGGAATCCGGCAAAAACCGGAAAGTTGGTTAAAAGTAAAAGTTTTATTTGAAGTTTATTAGATATTTGATTTAGGGGTAAGAAGACATGCTGACCACGATGATCGAAACCATTTTCTCGCCGGACAAGTCGCTCGTCCGGAATCCGGCAAAAAACGGAAAGTTGACTAAAATTAAAAGTTTAATTTTTAGTTGATTAGATGACAGATTTAGGAGCAATAATATTTCTAGCCGGACAAATAGTTCGCCCGGAATCTGGCCAAAACCGGACAGGAAAAGTATTATTTGAAGTTGATTAGATGACAGATTTCGGGCTAAGGAGACGCTGAGTATGTATATGACAATAATTTTTCACCCGGTCATATAATTCGTCCGGAATCCGGTTGAAACCGGAAATTTCTTTGTAAGTTTAAGTTTTATTTGAAGTTGATTAAATATAGCCTTTATAGGGATAAGGAGATACGCTGAATTCGTTTCTAAGTTTTCTTTTTTGCTGGACAAGTAGTTCGCTTCGAGTTCAGCCGAAACCGGAAATTTGGCAGAAGTAAAGCAGGAAGTTTCGGTCAGTATCGTCAAAATAGATATGGCTGATAGAGGTATATCTGAACTATCTGAACTTGGTTTTCTCAGATGATTAGCCTGCGAATACTGGATCTGGTGAAGACAAGACCCATTTGTCTGGATCAAATACTAGATTTTTGGGATCCCATCGAAACCTTAGGTCTTTTTTTTTCGAAGAGTGAGCTTCTCGCAAGCAATCGTCGGGAGTATGGTACGCATCGAAAAACAAAGCAAGTGTGAAAATCAGTTAGGTATAGTTAGGTGGGCTAGAATCCGGGCCTATGAATGGGTGGAAGTTTGCCGTGTTTGGCACTTTTCCAGGCGTATCAGCCTCCCGCTTGTTAGTTCCAAGGAGTCAGAAATACCGGCTGTGCAAGTTTTTCCATTCTCATCAAAATCAAGAGAGCCGAGCGAAGCTGAAAACCGCCGGGACGTGTTTGAGATTTGTTTGAGAAACCCAGCAGAGTTCCAAAGACGTCATGCATCTTGGAATATTGGAACATAACCTGTATCTGCTGCGAATTGTGCTTCATGTCGGGTCCCAGTTCTCGGCCAACTTTATCACTGAACGGATACTTTTGTCAAACCATGCTCTTTTAGTTGCGACAAGCTTTCTCAGGCAACGTAGTAAAGGGGGTAATCGCGTCTTGGTATTTCACAATCGATGGCGACAAATTTCGTGTCAATGGGAAATTCACTAGCAATAATTACGGAGTTTCTACACCGAAGGGAAGTAAACAATTATGTTTCTCTGTTTTGAAATATCCTGTTTACGGCACTTGGGCTTTAAACTAAAATGCAATGTATTAGAGTGTTTCTTCGGACAGCCTATGACTATAGTCAGCTTGGTTGGAAACGACAGCCATCCTCGGTTTGCTTGTAGGCAAGAAGGATGTTTCGTACACTGTCAAAAGTTTCATGACAGATAACACGAGGATGCGCGGTTTCAACAGATTATGCGTAACAGATAACACTTCGGATATTATCTGTTGTGTTTCAGAATGTTGTGCATAATAAGCATTACCATCAGGAAGAACCGAAAACTGCCAAAAAGTATCTGCTGAGTTTTCTGACATCATGACGATAATGAATAAAGTCAGTAGATGCTTTT
This sequence comes from Branchinecta sandiegonensis, assembly GCA_030848855.1. Classification (NCBI taxonomy): domain Eukaryota; kingdom Metazoa; phylum Arthropoda; class Branchiopoda; order Anostraca; family Branchinectidae; genus Branchinecta; species Branchinecta sandiegonensis. The sequence goes on along the minus strand of JAUPMV010000006.1, from coordinate 21,176,571 downwards.
TTGGCTCTTCCTAACGATACTTGTTTTGTATAAAATGTCATGCATAACGTTTTCAAACACAACAGATAATATCTGATATCTGTTACGCATTATCTGTTGAAAACGCGCATCCTCGTGTTATCTGTTATGAAACTTCTGACAGTGTAGGGAATCAAAGTGCCATCTGGGCAATTATCCTTTTTGGTAATGATCTCTGCTGGGGAATTACGTGAATAGCTCTCAACTTCTCACTTTACTGTGGAGTTCACACAAAAGCGTTCCCATCCCAAAAGATCTTCGAGTCAGGCAAACCATTTAGCCCATCAAAGAGTCCTTTCGCATTAGGCATGAGACCATGAACTTGGGGTAGCTATTACTTTAATGATGTCGACAGAGTACCTTTAGGGTACACGATTAATGCTGAGGCATCGTGGTGCGTATTTTAGCTCCTGGCGGTGTGGGAAAAAAATAATTTCTTGGATAATTGGAAAAAAGAGGAATGACACTGCGATTGCGCGTCTCTGGCGCAGAGCTTTGAAAGGACCGTTATTTGCATGTGCCTAGGGATGCGGAAAGATCGTGGTTTCGGCAAAAAAATAATGTTTAACAATTAAAAAACGAAAGTAAGTCGAAGGCGTTAACGACCTCTGATTTTCTGGGCAGAAAAGGTGTTCCTGTCGACTGGTTATGGTTTCTTCTCTTTTGTCCACCAGTGTTACTATGGTGAGTTGGCTTTTTACAGTGAGTATCTAAATATCTATCTATCTGTCAACTCACTTCTGTAACAAATGTTGGAAATTAAACTTCTGAGCTTCTTCAGTGACGTTCTACTGGTTACACATTTTCCCCCTGCGCAGAACCTCAGGGTGTTTGTCAATTTGAAATCAATTTGAAATGCTAATCATGAATAATAAATAATGCATCTTACTGCGGGAAGATCGTGGTTTCGGCAAAAAAATAATGTTTAACAATTAAAAAAATCGAAAGTAAGTCGAAGATGTTAACGACCGCTTGATTTTCTGGTCAGAAAATTCCTGTCGACTGTGGCTTTTAGCTTTTGCAATGAATATCTGTCTATCTGTCAACTAACTTCTGTAAGAAATGTTGGAAATTAAACTTTTGAGCTTTCTCAGCGACGTCCTACTGGTGACACATTTTCCAAATGCGCAGAACCTCAGGGTGTTTGTCGCAAATAGCAAAGACAAGTAATTATCCACAGAGCCATCTTATATTTTCTTCTCATTCAATTTTGAAATGCTAATCATGAATAATAAATCTTATTGCGGAAAGATGGTGGTTTCGACAAAAAAGAAATAGTGTTTAACAATTAAAAAAATCGAAAGTAAGTCGAAGGTGTTAACGACCGCTTGATGTTCTAGTCAGAAAAAGTATTCCTGTCGACTGGTTATGGTTTCTTCTTTTTTGTCCGCGGTTGCTATGGCCAGTTGGCTTTTTTCAATGAATATCGAAATATCTGTCTATCTATCAACTCACTTCTTTAAGAAGTGGTGGAAATTGTAGTTTATGACATGAAGGTTCTGAGTAAACTTTTGTGCTTCTTCAGTGACGTCTTACTGGTGACACATTTTCCCAATGCGCAGAACCTCAGGGTGTTCGTCAATGAAAGACAAATGATTATCCACAGAGCCATCTGATAATTTTTCCTCAATCAATTTTGAAATGCTAATCATGAATAATAAATAATGCAGACGGAGGTTTGGCTTGGCTTTGTGCGTGATGAGATAATCTGGTTCCACCTCAGGAGAGGGCTTTGACTTTTAAAATTGCCTGCAAGGACGGCGTACGTTTCGAAGCAACAGCCGCAGTCCAAACCATAACATCCCCGGGAAGGTGCGGAAGTTATTGGGATCCCAAAACGTAAGTGGAGGGATACCTATGACATAATTAGTTTGCTCCGAATTCGGCCGAAACCGGAAATTTGGCAGGAGGAAACCAGGAAGTTTCGGTCAGTGTCGTCAAAATAGATATGGCTTATAGAGGTGTATCTGAACTTGATTTTCTCTGATGATTAGCCTGGCGAAGACTGGATCTGGCGAAGACAAGATCCAATTGTCTGGATCAAATATTAGATTTTTGGGATCCCATCGAAACCTTTGGTCGCGGTAAGATAGGCTTCAAAAGGCACTTGCTGGACCGACGAAACTGGATGGGCATAGTTTAGCACTTTGAGGTAACTAGTTACCGTAGGTAACCCAACCTTTCGTTTCTAAAGCTAGCCCTCATGAAAGTAAACTCAGGCCGGATCCGACAGAAACAGCTTTCCCATCGTTTGTTACCCATTTTGATGAAAATAATACTGTTTTAGTTTTATTTATTCATTTATAGCCTGTCAAAAAACGAGAAAGGGCGCACTGTCTTTATTATTGTATTTAATGTTGACCTGATTTATGCTATTTATTTTTTGTCTTTTGGATGCGTGGTTGATGTCGGCTTCTGTTTGATGTTTAATTCTCTCATGTACACATGATGGCCTTGCTTTATGCTGTGTGATTTGGACCTTTGACAAATGAGATATTTTATTTTTGATATTATCATTTTTTTACAATGAAACAGTCATTGCCTTGTCTGCACTCAGTTTCAGTATAAATGCTTTGATTGATTAAGTGATTGGTCAATGTTGCACGCTATGCGCCAATCCAAGCGCAGATCCCACTCAAGAGCACGAGCAATTTCCTGGAGGATCAGTTCCAGTTGATGTTTGAAAACTGTCGAACATGATTCGTCAAGCCATGATGATCTTCAGGCTTTAATTAATGTTTTGTTTTCAGGCGTTCGACCATATAAATGTGCCCTTTGCGAAAAGTCGTTCACCCAGCGCTGTTCCCTTGAATCGCACTGTCTCAAAGTCCATGGTGTGCAACACTGCTATCAGTACAAGGAGAGGAGACATAAGGTAATTTGAACGATAAATGTCAAGGATAGTCGTTTTCAATGAAAGTAGCGGTTTTTTCAGAAATGGTGGACATGTGGCGATGATGGTAACCGTCTGCAATCAGTGTGAAGTGCTTGGAGTAATGTCTTGTGTAACCGCATGACGCGTCGCGATTAGGGCGTTGTAGCTTTAGAGCAGGCTGAGCAGAAAGCACTGAACAAAAACACTGAAAAAAACACTGCAGGAGCGCAGAAAGGAGCTAAGTGCTGACTTCGGTTCAGCCATTGTACCTCATCCTCTCCACTCATCCCTTCCCCCTATCAAAAGTCGACCAGAGCGAGTAGTAAGTTCTAGGGTTCTCAAGCTCCGTCCCGTACCTACAAAAAACGGTAGATATGCAAAAAGTTTTATTCTCGAGTTCGTGAAATATTTTAATGAAGCGTGAATTTTTTTAAGCATACCGATATTAGATACATCTATTGTAATGTATTCTGTTTGTTTGACAATAATCGCAAATTTGGTTTATAACCACGATAGTCGATTTTTACAATAAACTTTCTATCTATCTATGTAACTAAAGATTCCATCGTATCCCCGAACAAATAGGGATCGACTAAAAAGAGGCACAGCACTGCACGGAATGGCGCAGGAGGCACGAGTAACAAAAAGAGATTAGCAAGTAATAGAAGTAGACAAGTAAGTGAGAGTTCGTAACTCCAGAGCCTAAAAGAAAGCACGTACCCTCACTCCAACGCCTGAAAGGGCCCTTTTAGTTGTCGTGCCTCCTCTTTTTAGTACTCGTGCCTCCTACACTATGTCGTGCCGTGCCTCTTTTTAGTCGATCCCGAACAAATACGCGGCAGTTTGTTTGTTACAGCAAGAAGCAATAATGATAAGAACCGATACTGATTCCAACTGATAATGATAAGAACCTCTATCTCTTTAGCCTGAGCTAAACTCCGCGACTGCGTTCCGTCAACATTGACCGATGCTTACCCGATAGGTTGAAAACTATCCGTTCCGTCAAGAATAAATAAGGGGAGAATTGAGAACTCGCATAACCTCGATGTGGAGGGAGATGGGCAAAATGTCTATCCGTTTCCGTTTATTTTGAATTCTGCGCCCTTTCTTGACGCGAAGAACGGCGTTCAGACGAATTAGCTCCAATAATTACTCTGTGGTCGTGACAGGCGCCGGGGTGGCTCTGCACCCGGTACTTGAGAATCGGGAAAAAAAAATGCTTCGCTTGATTCGAGTCTTCTCAATTTTCCCCTTATTTATGTTTGGTTCAGTCAGGGACCCATAAATTTCCTGTAATGACTCGCCATTCGGGGGGCTTGTCATTTCCTGTGCTTCTATGTTGCTATGTTGCCCGAGCCTCACCTAGTTTCCAAAAATTCCGCTTGGGTCGAATCGGCGTTCTTGCTCAGATAGACAAAATTTGTTGGGGCTATTCAGCATGCCACCAGGTACCTAAGCTAGGGCAAAAGATCCAGGATACTCTTCCATTACAGAGAAATATTCCTAGTTCAGCACAACAGCTGCGAAAATTTTGTCTATCTGGACAGCCGGTTATTTTATCCCCGTGGGTATTTCTCGAACTATCTGACGCTCGGTCAAGAGCGCATCAGAAATCTCTTATTGACAAGCCCCCTGAATGGCGAGTCATTACAGGAAATTTGTGGGTCCCTGGTTCAGTGTAGCACGATAGGGCTGTGAAAATAAAGAAACTGAAATTTAAGAGTAAGAAGATTCAAGCGAAATAAGATTTTCACCAAGAGTGAAAATTAAGAGTAATGATAGCGCTCCTTCCAGTCGGAAACTGAAAAGTTGGAGCAAGGGTGCATCTGGAGTACTGGAGACGAGGGAGAGGCGAATGTTCTACACTGTAAAAAGAAAATCTTGCAGTATTTCCTACTGGGATCAATCTTGTCCCTAAAAAGATAAGCTTATCTCTAATTCAGATTAAAAGCCAGTCCACTGTAAAAAGTTTCTCCGGTTAACTGAAGTATTTGCTACTGGGATTAATCTTGTCTCTACTGAGATTAATCTGGATTAGAGATAAGATTATCTTTTTAGAGACAAGATTAATCCCAGTAGCAAATGCTGCAAGATTGTTTTTTACAGTGTAGATCGTTCACGTTAGGACTTCCGTCTAACGAATTATCTTCAGTGAGACTTCTGTGGTAAATAATTTTCTGTTCTCCATAGGTGTACGTCTGTGAAGAATGTGGACACACCACCGGGGAGCCCGAGGTCCACTACGTCCACCTTAAAGAGAACCACCCCTTCAGCCCCGCCCTCATGAAATTCTATGACAAGCGGCATTTTAAGTTCCAAAACAACAACTTTACCAGCATGTTGCTTCAAGTGAGAACATAGATATGTAAATAATTCCCGCTAATTAGTTTGTAGTTAAGTTTCCGTTTTGCGTTATTTAAAGTTTAAAACATGGAACTGATCGATACCTGATTTTATACTAAGGTTTGTGGTGTGTACTTTTTAAGCGTCTGTCCAGAAGGTCCAGAATTTTCGATTTGACTATTTTTAATGGTGTAAAAGTATAGAGAGCTTTAGTAACGTTTTAGCAAAGTGTGTTGCTATGTGTTACTAAACAAATGAATTTGACAATTTCGGACTTTCTGGCCGTGTGGGGGTTGTGGGTAGATCCTGTGATCCAGGCAGTCACGTGTTTTTAAGCTCTGAAAATTCCTTAGATGTGATTTTATTGCAAATACTTTGATCTGATGCATTTTTATATATTTTAACAGTTCAGGGTCGGTTGAGGTTTTCCTGGTGCCTTCTATTGACTGCTGTAGTGAGCTCATAACCTTGGGATTACTGAGTCTTAGGAAAATAAACTGGCTATCCAGTACATTTTCCTGAATAGTACAGTGTTGTCCAAGGTGTGGATGTATTCCCATTTCATGGGATTCGGTTGTGAAGCCAGCTGGTGAAAAAAAAAATTGGTGCGACAGTGGTCACAAGGTTATCTCTCGAAGCATCCTCTCATATGTCGACTTGTGTTTTCTCAGATTTATTTATTGAGAAGATTTGAATATATTATGTCGCTGGCTATAAACGTAATAGGATTCCAACTCCAGTTGGGTTACTATCGGCAGTTTCAAGTGAGATTGCATATTGTGCAATAATTGCGAATATAAAATAAAGCATTATCGGAAGACAATGTTTCGTAGAGCTAGTTGATTTCACCCTCTTCCCGTCCTCATCACTTCTTCCCGATGAAAAATTAATCTCAAAATAGTAGTATGAAGTTTTACGAAAAAGTAGCATGCAGTACTAACTGATGCCACTACATGCTTCTACTTCAAGGCTACTGTGTTACTGCATACTAGTACATGCTACTATTAGCAAGACTGGATGCTACTATGGCAAGACAGGATGCTACTGGATACTACTGCTTAAGATTGGAACAGTCTGAGGCACATTAAATGAAAGTATTCTTCGCTGTTACATAGTATTACATGCAACTTTTTCGTACTACTATCATACAATTAAGCAGGCTACAAATTTTTCATCGGGTTGTCAGGGGTCGCACAGTCATGTTCCATATTCTGTTGTCTGTACATGGTAACTGACGAGACTAGTCCAGAATAAGTTCTTGTGTTCTGTACTTGATGGTGTCCACTATTGTACAGTCTTGAACGTGGGGATAACTGAAAGCACAACACAACGGTTATTTGTGGACAGTTTCACCCAGTTCCCAGAAGAAGGAGGGATGAATTCCAAGTGACAGTTTACCCCAATGCCGTCTTTTGATTGGACCACGCCAAACTATGAGTCGGTCCAACGCTTTCAGTCATCTGATTTGTTGCAGGCCAGGACAATCCAAGCAAGTTTGTATAAACAATAGCCTACTACGAAATCTTAAAGGCACAGAAAACTTGACTACGCAACTTTCGGCCATCAAACCGACCTGGGGGGCTTACATAAAGATACAGGGACGTATTGTCGACAGGACAATGGGGACAAGATAACAGGACAAGGACAAGGACGAGATAACTTCTTTGTTATCTCGAACCCCCTTTTTAGTGTTCCCAAAGCTAGCTGGCAGGCCCTTGTCCCTTCTGCACTGTAATTATGCACTTCTGCACTGTAAAAGTTCGGCTTTGGCCGTGTTGACTAACACATCGGAACTGTAGTCAAGAGGTCGTGCGTTCGATTCCTACTCCCGGCACACAAACCTTTTGCTTTATCTTCTACCAACTCAAAAGTCGAATTCTCCGAAACTGCAATGGTCGTAACGAGAATTTTTCTTACTCTCAATATCGACTCAGGGTACATTCTTGATATGTCAGCTAGCTCCCCGAGTCAAGTTTGAGTCAAGTTTTCTGTTCCTTTAACCAAGTTCTCTGCCAGTGCACCGATTACATATTTACTGAGAAACATCCACTCTGTGGTTTTGTTGTGACGTAGACGGAGAGATATGGCACGTGTTATGGGACTTCCGTTTGAGGCTGAAAGTACCAGTGTTGCCACTGGTTGCAGAATTATGAGATTTGTCATAAATGTTCGGCTTCTTCGCAAGTTCACGGCTGTCGCAGGAAATAATCGCACTTGCGCGAAAAATGTCGCAGAATTCAGTGATTTCAAGGCAACTTTTCTCGGGAAAAGAGATTTGTTTGTTCTACGAATAGCACCTCGTCTTAATAAGAGCAATTAAAAATTTAATTTCCAGACAAATTGAGTTTCATTTTGATCACATGACTTATTCGCTTTTTTCTCGGATTTTCACTCGGTTGGTTATCAAGTGAATAAACAAGAGCTGTAAGCTCATATGGCACTTGCACGCATACGTAGTATCTAAAGGTATCAGCTAAGGTTTGTGCTGTCTTGAGACACAGACGATTATGGTCCTTTCGGATTAACGAAAATGTATGATTTAGAAAAAAATATGTCATGCATTTTGCGGTTACCTGTGCACTTCAAGGGGACTACGAATCCGTTTTGTTAGCAAAAGCACTGGTACACAAATGATCTTAGGCCCTTGGGTCATGAAAGTCCACCATCTGCTCGAAAGTATTCTTTTCTTGCACTTTGCGGCTAAGATGCGCACTTTGGGGGCTAGACTGGATCTGAAAGCAAAATACTTAGAGCACAGATGATCATGGGCCCTTGGGGATCTTAAAAATGTGCTTGTTTATTAAAAAAAAAAATCCCTTTGCGGTAAGATTGGCGCTTTAAGTGTGTTGGAAAGTCGTTTGTAAGCTAACCCACTCCTGCAGGCTGTTCACCAGAACGAGGTTTGTCGTTCCGCGCAGTTTTATCGTCTGTACCGCAGACTATGCTACTGTCCTGAACTGCCAGATGGTTAATGTGTATATAGGCTATATTGTCCAGTTCTTTTATGTATGTGACGTATAATGTCATGACTTAAAATACATTGATTGATTGATTTGATTGATAAACCCTTCATGCAAAATGATCATGGGCCCTGGGAATCACGAAAATGTATATTTTGGTCAAAAGTATTGTTTTCACTTTGCAGTTAAGATACGCACTTTAAGGGGGCTTACAACTAATCTGTAAGCATATACTTAAGGTATGCCCTTGTGGGATTAAGAAAGTGTATCGTTGGATTAGAAACACGTCCTCTTCTTGATTATCAAGTTTCCTTCGAATCCAACCAACCGTTCAAAAGTTATGAATGTCACACAGGGGCGGTTCGAAGGGCTTGGGCATGGGAGGTTGAGGGCTTCAAAATATACGCTGGCCAAAACACAGCACAAGCAGGATCAAGAAATATTAACGTTATAAGTTCCGAAACGTTACGGAAAATGCCATTGTAGTAATAAAATAATAAACAAATAAGTAACAGGAATTAGACGATGCCGTTCATATCAAATTTCGCTGGAGAGAAGACAAGCCTCGGTACCAGCTTCTGACATACCTGCTCAAGACAAACTGAAGTGAGCGCCGCATGCGAAATTTTTTCAATCCGAGCAAAATCCAACTACACTGTAAACAAAAATCTTGCAGTATTTGCTACTGGGATCAATATTGTCTCTACTGATATAAGATTATCTCTGATTGAGTCATTCCTGCATCACATCCAAGCAGTAGAGCTGAAGCTATCCCGGAATCTTGGAATAATAAAAAAACTGAAGAGCACCTTGCCGCAGAAAACACTGGTCCTCCTGTACAACGTTCTTATAAAACCCCATCTACAGTATTGTGCAATGATCTGGCAATCGACCTTCAAATCTCACCTGCGAAAACTGAACTCGATTCATAAACGATGTCTGATAATAATTGGAAAAAATGAAGAGTACTTGTCACTGGAGTCGCTGCATCAACTGTCATGCTTGACCTTTGTTTTTAAGTTTTTAGCTGGTGAGCTGCCATCTTCATTCAAAACACTGTTTCGACCTATCTCGGACCAGCATAATCGGACCCGATCATCATCAAACCTGCACATACCCTTCACCCCGACTGTACGATCAGATTTTGCTCCGAACATAACATGTGCAAAAATATGGAACCTGATCCCAGACGAGCTGAGAGGTAGGAGCTCCCTTGCGTCATTTAAAAAAAAAGTAAAAAATCATTTATTAGCATTACAGAAGAACAATTAAATAAGGTCTGGTAAAATAAAATAAATAAAAAAATAAAAAAAAATATACTTATTAATAAAATAATAATAAAAAAAAAATTATGATGGGGTGGCTTCCCCTGGGGTAAGGTGCAGGAAGGTAATTGGTTATTTTTTTTGTTTTTCGAGAGGCAAGGTTGTGTCTGAGAGTAGGAACAGTGACCACTCTGCGTTTTATGTCTAAAATGTAAAGATTGTGGTACTCGGCGTCCAGAAATGGACTGAGTGTTTTTGTTATGTATGATTTATTTTGTATTTGTTAATAAACCCATTGAACTTGAACTTGAAACTTGATTCGTATTAGTCTTATCCCAGTAGAGATAAGACTAATCCCAGTAGCAAATACTGCAGTTAAATTTAATCTTTACTCGGAGAAACTTTTTACAGTGTACTCCTTAACAACTTAGACCCCAAATCTCAAGCCTAAAACCGCACATTAATGATGCACACTTCAACTAAATAGAAATAGGGTAGGACTGCGAAAGAGCTGCAGGCAAAATTTGTTAAATCGGCCTATATTCGACTATTCCCACACAAATTCTTGCCTTTAACGTGGCTCAGATCCCAAGCTGCAGCTTTTATCGTATGTACCTAAGACAGATTTAAACTCAGCGTTGCAGGCGATTTTTTTTGTAATCCGACCTTTCCCTGGCATTTCTAGCTTTTGAGGTGGCTGAAATCTTAGGCCTAACACCTCACCTATTTTACGGGCCATTCAACCAGATAGCGAGTAGGCGACTATGAAAGACGGCGCAGGTAAAGTTTTGCGAAATATTTTAAAGGCTGCCTGCTATATCCCATATCTGTCCCTGCCCCGATAACTCGCAGATTGAGTGGGATATTTTGTCGGAAGTTGGTACGTGGTAGTGCTTCCACTTTGAATTTCACACTACAAAAATATAGTGCAATCCTCAGGCGGTTAAGCCTGTTTCTTTTTAAGGTAAAGAGATTTCTGCACAATGTAGAAACGTCGCGCCGCTGGCAAAATTTTCGAAACCCAGCCTGTTTTCAGCACCACAGAGTGAAAATCAGACCTGGTAATGGCATTTATGTCACTCTGACAAGTTGGAAACATAAGACTGTCATTCTAACAAGCTCAAAACACACGATATTTCGTAACGTAATGACTTATAGAAAATCTCTATACAACCATACGACCAGAAACAGGTCATTTGCTGTCGAAATTTACTTAACTGCCTCATAAGGCAAGCTCAAAACTTACGACTTTCTCTAATAGACGACTAGAAAATCTCTTCGTAAAACGACAAGAAACTGGTCAGGGAAAATTCGCGGTTGATGTCATTCTGGCAAGCTCAAACATACGACTTCCATTCAGGAAAACTCCGAACACACAACTGTGAATCTGATAGATAGAAATTTCGTACGACTAAAAAATGTGATTTGTTGGTGAAATTCACGTTTGGCAACTAACTGCCTGTAAGTCATTCTGAAAAGCTCAAAACATACGGTTGTCATACAGACAAGCTCGAAAAATACGACTGAGAGTAGATTCCCTGGAGCATTCCAATTGTCTCTACTCCCCCGAAGATCGCCGGATCGGGGAAATGACTGCTTCCAAGTCAATCTGATCGGGTCCCTAATATACCTGCTGTATATACCCCCCCTGCTATATAACCCCCCTATAACTCCCCCCCACCGTGCGCCAATCAGGGTCATCTCTGTCAAAAATGTATTTAATAACTTGTCCTTATTGTTCTTCTCACCAAGCTTCATCTCCCCCTACTCTAAGCCTGTCCTGATATTTCCGGCCCTTCTCCAATCCCCCCCCCCCCCAAGAGTTATTGGATCTGGCCCGGACAAGAAATGGGACATCCGCGACCCTAGCTTTTTCCCACTGTCAAGTTTCATTTGTGTCCGATTGCCCGTTCGAAAGTTATGCTTGCTGCAAGATCCCGGATTTCCCCTCTCTCCTCTCCCCCCTTCGACGATCGAATCGTGAAAATGACTATTCTCAAGTGATCTGTTCGGATCCCTGATACGCCTGCCAAGTTTATTACACATCTAAGTACCTAACCCGTGATGACCGGAATTGCCCTCCAACTTCCCCCACGGTGCCCGGATCCGATCTGGTTGTGTCAAAGATGTATCTAGGATCTGTGCTTGTCCTTCCCATCAAGTTTCATTCCGATTCCTCCACTCTAAGCGTATCACAGTATTCCGGTACCCCCCCCCCCCCCCAACTCCCCCCACAGTCGTCGGATCCGATCCGGACGTAAAACGGGACATGTGAGGCATGTGTTCGCATCAAGTTACATCTAGATCCGATCACCCGTTCGAAAGATAAGCGTTCCTCAACGCTCCTCCCCCTCCCCCCCCCACGATGGTCGAATCGGGGAAGTGACTATTTCCGAGTCAGTTTTGTCGGGTCCCTGTCATGCCTGACAAGTTTTATCGTCCTAGCACATCTGAAAGTATCTTAACTCGCGATCACCGGACCGACCGACCAACAGAACGGCCGACGGAAAAGTTATCGGTATATGGTACTTGGCCAGGAGGCAAGTGCCATAAAAACTGATGAAATCTACGTCATCGAAATTCGGAAATTATGAAATCTGCTACCGGTTTAGTTGTAAACCGCACCTCTGTTCGACCAAAGAAACTGGAGAGTTTTTATGGCACTTGCTCTCCGGATAAGTGCCATATACCGATCACTTTTCCGTAGGTCTGTCTGTCGGTCGGTCAGTCCATGATCGCGAGTTAGGGTTAGATGTGCTAGGACGATGAAACTTGGCAGGCATATAGGGGGCCCGATCAAACTAACTTGGAAATAGTCACTTGCCCGATCCGACCATCGTGGGGAGGGGAGGGGAGGAGCGGGAATGCGGAATTTAGTGGCATGCATAACTTTCGAACGGGTGATCGGATCTTACTGAAACTTGATATTTGGAAAGACCTCATGTCTCAGATGTCCCATTTCAAGTCCGGACCGGAACCGGTGAATGCGAGGGGAGTCGGGGGGGGGGGGGGGGGGGGGGGGACCGGAAATCATGTGCCCATGGGTGCCGTTTTTTTTCGGGAGGCACTGGCCCCTCCTAGATTTCTAAATCTTCTTCCTGGTGATACGTTTTTTGGCCGCTGAACAAAGGTAAGGGCCGATAAAGGCTCGGGTAAAGGTATCAGCACAAGCCTCGAGAGACCAAACTGCCGGTGTTGATCTCCGACTCTGCCTTCAGCCAGGAAGTGCAATGGGCTCCAGGTACCCATTTGAAGCTGGGTGAACTTTGGCTGGCCTTACAGGTTTGCGCCACGCCACTACCCCCGCATCAAACCAAACGGTCGGCACCACCGATAGTCAAACCTCCGCATCAACGTGATCAGGAAAACTTCGAGCCCAGGGCGCTAACCATACTCCGCCAGGGCGGATGCTAAGGTTTCAAAGAGCAAAATGCAAAGCAATGACTTTACTTTAATGTATATTCTAAAAATACTTTTAATTTCCAAAATGACAATCAAACTTTTTAATCTGTGTAATAAACTCTGGATTGGGACCAAAAACTGTTCTTCTCTCCAAAGTTTGCTGAAATGGCGCCACTGCATATGACACGCTTAGAGTGGAGCGATCGGGATGAAACTTGGTGGGAGGAACAAGCATAAGACCTAGGTACATCATTAACACAACTGAACCAGATCTGGGAACTGTGGGGGGAGTTGGAGGGGGGGTCCTTTGATACGGAGTTAAGATACTTCCAGGTGGGCTGGGACGATGAAACTTAGGCAGGCATATATGGGACCCAACCAGATTGCCTTGGAAATAGTCAGTTCCGACCAGCGTGGGGGAGTGGAGAATCTTGAAGTATATATAACTTTCGAACAGGTGATCGGATCTTAATGAAACTTGATATTTGGAAAGACCTCATGTCTCAAAATGTCCCATTTCAAGTCGGGACCGGATCCGAAGAATGTGGGGGTGGAGGGGAGAACCAGAAATTGGGTGACATGCTCAGAGTAGAGCGATCGGGATGAAACTTGCTGGGGAGAACAAGCATAAGCCCTAGATACATCAGTGACAGAACCGGACCGGATTCGGGCACTGGGGGGAGTTGGGTGGGGTGGGGGAGTCCGGAATTCCGGTAATCGGAGTTAAGTTACTTCCGGACGATGGAATCCTAGGACGATGAAAATTGGCTGAAACATTACAGACTTGACAAGTTTGGCTTAGAAATTGTCACTTCCCAAATCCGATCATCCCTTAAAGCAGTGGTTCCCAACCTTTTCCGTACCGCGTACCCCTAATCAAGGTTCAAAAAGGTTGCGTGCCCCCTTTTTCATAATGTGAAAAAGACGATATATATTATCATATATGATATACAGGTGTAGAAATACATACATAATCAATGAGACACTCGAGGCTGCTTTGTGGCTAAAATTTTGGCAAATCTCGGCTCGACGTCATTAGTGGCAAAATTTTTGGTCAGCCTGTTTCTGCGCTTGGTTTTGATTTTCTCCTTGCTGCGTCGCAAACATTTTCGTTAGCTTAATTCGCAACCTGAATGACAATACGAATTGCAATATCTTCGATTATTCTTGAAACAGTATCGTTTGACACAGGAACAGATTTCACGGCAGTAGGCTAGCTGTTTTGGAATCAACATTATTTCATTGACTTTCACTAGGGCTTGTAATCAGAGCCGTCACGCAAGGGTTGGGAACACCCCTTTCCCCAAAGTGGTCGGCCAGACGGTTGAAAAGAAACGAGTCGGCGCGAAGAGCCGCGATATCTCGTAAAGACAGATTATTTTTTCTAAACAGTCGGAAAAATGACCAGCTAGTCAGTATAAATACCTTGCCCCCCCCCCCCCCCCAAAAAAAGGTTGGCTAGTCATGCCGCTGCTGGTAGTATTAGGCTTTCGGGAATCAAAAATGAGTGAGGCGAGATTTTGAAGCTACAGACTATATAAGCCGATTTTGGTACCTTCGCGTACCCCTTGCAAGGGTCTCACGCACCCCTTTGGGTACGCGTACCACCGGTTGGGAACCACTGCCTTAAACCACAAAGTATACCCCTTGACCACAAAGTATAAAAAAAAATACTCTTGAGCCCAATTTCCTTTTCGCCATGAGCCCGTTATCATTTTTGCCTAAAGGGTTTTGCCTAGAAATGAATTTCTAGCTCCCTTAAAGTAAGCAACTTAACAGGATAGAAAAAAACAAAGACACTTTTGCCGAAACGATACACTTCATGATCCCCGAGGGCCCATGATGTTTGTGCCACAAGGATTTTGCTTAAAATCAATTTCTAGTAGGCCTTAAAGTGCGCATCTGAACCGAAATAGTTTTGACCAAACGATATATATTCATGATCCCCATGGGCCCATGATCATTTTTGCCTCAAGGCTTTTGCTTACAAGTGAATCCCTTGAAGTAAAAAAAATCTATTCAGCGCAATACAGGTTTTCATAACCCCGATGAGCTTATCATCATTTTTGTCTCGAGATTTTGCTTGTACAGATGAATTCTAGCGCCCTTAAAGTGCACATCATCACAGCCAAATGTAAAAATTAAAATAGTTTTTACCAAACGATACATTATCATGATTTTCAAAGGCCCATGCTCTTTCTTATCTTATCAGGTTTTGCATACAAAAGATCCCGACAAACCCACAAATTGGCAAATTCCTACTTTCATCCTCTGACCCAGCCTTGCAAGGTCCATATGAGCTTCTAGCTCTTGTTCGTTGGAACTTAGAAAAGGACCGAATGTCGTAGGCGCCAGAACCCCAGTAGGCTGCGGGAAACGGATTTACAGCAAGAAATGCAGAATCTTGGAAATAATAACGGATGAAAAGGCTGTGGAAGTAACTGGATTTGTATTATAGGTACGGAACGGCGGGTCCTTTGAGGGACTTTCTAATGGTGCATTTACACACGGATTTTACGCAGTGTGTACACCCACCGTAAAACATGGAAGAAAGGCGGAAATGGACCTACAGCGAAGTTGAACCCAAAGCCAATTCAAGTTGAAGGAAGGATGGAAGTTTTCAGATAAAAAAAAAAGATCACGGAATTGCACAGCCTTACGACACGTGTTCGGAGCCCTTGGGGTGACGACCTTAAATTACTGGGGTGGCGATAGCCTGGAAAAAGACTGAGAAAACGGTTTAGAAACAACGCAGGCTACGGCTCGAGAACCGCAGACCCCCCATGTCAGCTTTCACTGGAGGCAGTGAAGCCACGAGAGCACTTACGAAACAGTATGACCAAGAGAAAATTAACCTGAGAGCCGCAGTCGAAATTTTTTAGATCTGAGATTCCCACGTAAATTCTAGCTTTTTGTGTGACACAAACAGGGGCGTCGCTAGGAAAAACTCGAGGGGGGGGGGGGGCTCCTGCCGCCCATTTCAGCTTTTCGTAAAATCGTAATAACTGCAAGCGTTAAAGTAGTGGTATCTCCGAGCTCAGGGGCGTCAGGAGGTGACTGCCTCAAAACATACGAATATACGACTGTCCGTCGACGCTCAAGTCAAGAGTCATAATAGGGGCGCACTGCCAGCCTCCCATTTAAATTTCATGAGTGAGCGCCCTCTTTAGCTAAATTTTTGTGGTCGGCTCTGCGGTCGCCCAGCTTAGCTCATTTATTTTGAGCTTTTTTCTTTCTTCGAGGCGGGGAGAGGACCCCCCCCCCCCCCCTCCCCCCCATAGCGACACCCCTGGTCGCTGATCCCAAACCTCAAACCACGTGCATCGCACGCACGCCATTAACCATCAAGAGTGTCTTTCTGGAAATCCAAATGAAAGGGGCTAGCTTTGGTGTCCTATCTAATATTTCCGTCTGTCTGTGACCGCGATAACTTTCGAATGGAGACGGGAACCCGTCTGATACATGAACTATTGCATGAGTGAGGTCAAATTATTAGATGGGCTGGTATCTAAACACCGAATCTACTTTAAAATCTTTTCCTGAAACATTTAAACGTCGCATCACGATAGAGCTATATACCCTGAACCAACAGAGTGTGTTAGTACAAAACGACAGTAAACAGTGCAAGAACCTGACAAAATTCGAAAGTCAACCATTCATGACAGAACTGACTAAGATTGAACCTAACGTGAGCACAGGGTAGGAAGAATTCAGTTCAGGAAACCTGCACTCTTTGGCCCATTTATAATGTTTGAAAGGCGGCCTCACAATAAGAAATGGGATAGTAAAAAGAAATTTCCGTGTGTAGGCTACTTGCTCGGATTTTCTTGGAAATATTGATAAGGGACCTAGGAATACATGCGAAACTAAGCAAGCTGCTTCTCTGCTGCAAGCTATTATTAAGAAATTTGGGTTAGTCCTATCTTCTAAGATAGCAACAGAAAAACACCTCAGTAGACACGGAAATGCGCACAGGGTGGTGGCCAACGCCCTACAGTAAACCACAGAGCAGTCACGTCTAGTGTTTTCAAAACGATCTTCTGCTAACACTTTGTCTGAGACACGCCGTGGCCGGGCAGACTGTCAGGGTAGGGCGGCAGCGGACTTGGGACTCCTGCCAGGATTTCCGGCATGATCAGCGGAGTTTTTTCCAACTTCATGATGAAAGTGGTAGAAAAACCGCCTGGAAAAACCTGATCGTCTATCCGCCCCACGAGAAGCATTCTGTCTTGGAAAGAGAAGCGTCCCAAGTCACGCAGCTCGGCATTGATACACAAATTCACTCGTTCGCAGATCATCTGGACATATCCACACACCCAAATGCCGCTGCTGCCATTTGGCGATGACGCAGGCCCTGTCTTCCCTACTTCCCGAACTGCAATCAAGACCTAGAGTTCCAAGACCAAAGGTTTCCATGCAATCCCAAAGAGCAATCCGATGAAAAATTTGTAGCCTGCGTAGTATTATGGTAGTAGTCCGAAAACGTTGCATGTAATACTTGTAATAGCAAGGAATACTATCATTTAATGTGTCTCAGACTGGTCCAATCTTATGTAGTAGTATCCAGTAGCATCCTGTATTGCCGTATGCTAATAGTACCATATAGTAGTATGCAGTAACACGGTAGCCTTGAAGTTGAAGCATGTAGTAGCATCATTTGTACTGCATGCAAATTTTTCGTACTACTTCATGGTACCATTTTGAGATAAATTTTTCATCGGGAATATTTACTTGACTTCTTAGTCCAGGCTATCGGGTTTTGTCGATGTCCAGTCTTTACAATTTTCCGTAGCCATGTTACTTATCCTTAATCAACTGCTTAACTAGATCCATTAGCTAATTCCTTTCTGCCTTCAGTTTCCCGTCTAGGCCAGGCTAAAACCTGACCAATGTTAGTCGAAAACTCATAGGATATTCTGGCCCAACATGTTCTTTATGTTTATCTTCGCCACCATATGTACACACCATTTATGCTGATCCTGCGTGTTTTCAAACCCCGATTTCGACACTTAACTCATTTCGAACAAAAATTCTACTTTAATAAATAAAGGGTATCCCCAATATATATGGACTGGATTTAGTATTTATTTTTACCGATATATCGAATCTAATAAGTCGTTAATAAAATCCGATGACGAATTGCCGCCAGAGGCGCTAGAGGAACAATAACAATCACACGTGAGATCGGGGGATAAGTTATCTGACGGGTGAATAAGCGATTAGGCTTTCGCTTCATATCGAGTCGCGCATTAGCCCCGTTGAAAAGTCAGCCAGCACTCGGCACTGAAATCGGAAGCCAGAAATGACAAACTTGATGCCGCTTGACAGAACAGAGTTGGGTAAAGCAACAAGACCAAAGGTTTCGATGGGATCCCGAAAATTTAATATTTACAGACAATTGGGTCTTGTAGCGGTCCAGTGGTAATCATCGTAGAAGACGAAGTTCAAATATGGATTCGGCGTGTGAGTTTACCCCTACAGCCTGCGTCATGTCTACTTTGACGAAAGTTCCTGCCTTACTTATGCCAAATTTCCGGTTTCAGTCGGATTCCGGGCGAACTACTTGTCTTACAAAAAATTGAAGTTCAAAAACAGATTCAGCGTATCTCCATACCATCCATATCTCCATAATCAACTTCACATAAAACTTAAACTTTTAACAAATTTTTCGATTTCAGCAGGATTCGTGGTGAAATGTGTCCAAGTATAAAATGATTGTCATACACGAATTCAGCATGCCTTCTTACCCGTAAACCGAACACCTAATGAAATTCATATAAAACTTTTACTTTTAACAAATTTTCCGGCTATGGCCGGACTCCGGGCGATCTACTTGTCCGGCGACAAAATAATTTTCATACTCGGATTCAGAATGTTTCACTATCCTTAAATCGCTCCTCTAATCAACTTCAGATTAATCTTTTATTTTTGACAACTTTCCGGTTTTGGCCGGATTCCGGCCGATCTACTTGTTCGACGAGAAAATCATTTTCATATTCGGATTCAGCTTGTCTCCTTACCCCTAAATCGGATATCTAATCAACTTCAGATAAAACTTTTACTTTTAACAAACTTTCCGGTTTTAGCCGGATTCCGGGTGAACTACTTGTCCGGCGAGAAAATGGTTTTCATATTCGTGTTCAGCATGTCGTCTTACCCCGTAATCAACTATCTCATTAGATTTTAAAAAATATTTTTTTCGCCCGATAATTTGAAACCCCTCCCCTCCCCTAAATACGGAGCTATCGGGCCCATCTACAAACTCGACCTTTCCTTGACTCGATGAGTCCTCACACCAAGTTTCATCAAAATATCTTATTCCCTTCGAGAGTTATCGTGCTGACAGACGGACGGACGGACAGACGGACAACTTTTGCGATGTCATACGTATCCCTCCACTTACGTTTTGGGATCCCAAAAAGAGGGGAAGAGGCATTTTAAACATGGTTAGGCCTAAGAGGAATTGAAAATAGCAATACAAACCTGGATAAACATACACCAAGAGCGTGTTCCACCCTCGTACCAATAGTAACTATTAGTTACTATACCCGTTCCAGCCTCACGAAAAGTTACTACGCTGACCGTTCCAGCCTTGTCGAAATAGTAACCAATAGTAACTATTTGCTTACCCACGCTCGGGAGCGTGGTAAGCGTAGTAACCACGAATCTCTGTCACGTGATTGGTCGGATTCACCCGTGGTATGATATTTCGCTGGAAAATACAAAAATCGTTCCAGCCTTGACGACAAAAAGGCAGAATTTGTGACGTCATGCGTGGTAACTACGGTAAGTAGGATGGAACACGCTCCAAGAAGTAAACGTGCACTGTTTTCTTCACGATAGCGCAGCTAGCGGCCAAAAAGAACTAATCTGAGAGAAATTTTATGAGGGGCGTATATCGACTTCAATTACTTCAACCAAATTCCCGATTTTGGCCGAATTGCAGACGAACTACTTCCCCCGCAAGACAAAGACGAACCTGCAATCTTGCAGGTTCGTTTCTTCGAGTCCCTGACGTTCAACATCCTGACGGGGACACTTGCCAAGAAGGGCCGAAATATCCCTGCCAAAGCATCGTTAACTGACGTTTCCATTTTCGTCCTTCGTTTGAACATATGCTTCCCAGTCCGCTTGGGGGAGTATTTATATATCGCAACTTTAATTCACCACGTTAGACACAACCTTTGGCTTTTACCAATTTTTCGGATTCCGGTCGAACTACTAGCACGAAGAGCAAATAAAATTCAAAAGCGGATCCAGCATGTCTACTTCCCCTATATCGAACCTCTAACCGTTTTTTTTCGGATTCCGGGCGAACTATTTGTGCGGCAGCAAAGTGAGATTCAGATATGGATTCGGCATGTCTCAGTACCCCGAAATCGACTATCTAATTAGCTTAAAAGAAAACGTTTCGCCGCTTAATTTGAAACCCCCTCCCCGTCCCCTAAATATAGAGCTACGAAGCCCATCTACTAACTTCACTTGTACTTTGACCCAATGAATCTTCGCTCCAAGTGTGAACAAAATATCTCAATCCTTTCAAGAGCATCGTGCTAACATTACGAAGTCCTAGACATCCCGTCAGTGTCGTTTGGGATCCCAAAAAGGGTTTCCCGGTGATTCAATGTAACTAAAGTGTCAGGACCACACACCGTCGTCTCAGACAATCGGAATCGATCTAACGCTGTTGGCTGCAACCAGGGGCGTCACAACTAAGGGGGGGGGGGCGAATGTTGTCGGCCAGTCGGTAAAAAATAGCCGAGTCGGCGCGGAGCGCCGCGATTTCTCGTAAAAATAATCGATATTTTTCTTGGAAACAGTCGATTTTTTTTTTAAACAATCGGTTTCGCGTAAAAATAGTCGATTTTTTCTTAAAAGTAGTAGTTTTTCTTAAAATCACCCAATTTTTCGTCAGCACAGTTATTTTTTCTCAATAATAGTCGTTTTTATCTGGATTAATGTCGGTTGTGTGTTTTTATAGTTTATTTTGTAATTAGTAGTAAATAAAGCAAGGCAAGGCAAGTCAAGTCAAAAACAGTCGGTAAAAATGACCAGCCAGTCGGTAAGTACCTTGCCCCCCCCCTCCCCAAGAAAAACATTTTGGCTAGAAACGCCTCTGGCTGCAACTCAGTAAGTGAGCTGAGAATTCATTCATTTCAATAATTATTCAACATCGGGACATCTGAGCTGATAAGTTGTGGGAATTCTAGAATCAAGCTTCGCAAACACACATGCCAAGATTGTACATTAATCCTGGCAGATTTGACGACTTGGGTCATTTTCTTGATAGGAAGGTCAAAAAGTTTAAATTTCCCCAAAATCTGTTCAAGAATGACAGGACCCCGGGCCATGTACATGCTTAAGGGTGTAAACAGTGAAACATGTCTTCAAACAAACGTTCGACAATAACCTATGGGCAAAACATAAGACACTTACGTAAGTATCGTGTTTATGGCGTACTGTGGGGCGTGTGCGTCTTAGTGACAAACATTTTTGAGTAATGTAAGCAAGGTTAGAAAAAAAGACATAAACTTGGGAATGCCTCAGACGAAAATGTACACGCAGCACTCTATTCCCAGTGTGAACTGTCATTTTCTATCCTATTACCAAACCCCTTCACTGTCAGAAGTTTCATAGCATATAACACGAGGATGCGCGGTTTCGACAGATAAGGCGGAACGGATAACACTTCGGATGCCATCTGTTGTATTTAAAAATGTTACGGATAATAAGCGTCAGGAAGAGCCTAAAAACCGCCAAAAAGTATCTGCTGAGTTTTCCGACATCATGGCGATAAAGAATAAAGTCAACAGATGTTTGTTTGGCTCTTCCTAACAAAACTAGTTACGCATAACATTTCATGCACAACGTTTTCAAACACAACAGATAACATCCGAAGTATTATCTGTTACGCATTATCGGTCGAAACCGCGCATCCTCGTGTTATCTGTTATGAAACTTCTGACAGTGTTATCACTGAACTCAGCAACACCAACCGCAGGAGATACCTGTGCCATTGTGTCAGGGTGGAAAGCAGGAACGCTGTCATCCAATGGCAACCGGAGGGATCGAAACGAAGAGTGAGGCTGAAGAACATTCTCCGCCGCACCTTCCAGTCGGATCTCCTTTGCACTTACCTGTTCATCCAGCCCAAACATGTCTGGGAGGTCGCCTATCTGACAGACGATTGGCACTTGGGTGTCTTATACCCGAGCCACATTCAGTCACATATGTACGTAATTTGGTTATTATCCACTCTTTACGTTTCATCCTGGTCACACTTAGAACACGGAAATTCAAGAAATATTACCACCGTCATTCGCCCAAAGATACACAAAATGGCAGAGATGGATCTTTCCATCTCGAGTATCTTACGTTTTCAGCGTCTTTTCTTCCCAATTTCGACCGTAAACCGGTCTTAATACCGGCGTTAAGCATTGTCCAAATAGGTGTTGTAAGGTTTATTACAGCGTTTAAGGCTTATTACAGATTCCTCTTTTCCTCGGGGCGCGCTGTAATGAGGCGAATAGGGAGAATAGAGCCAGGTTCTCTTTTCCCTTATGCAGAGCCAATCAGATCGCTTGGTTGGTTCCGCCAGCAGACCGAGGAGAGGAGCAGCGTCGTCAGAGTTGCCACGGGAAGCACTAAAATTCTACTTTGTTGGAAGTTGAAGAAACAACTTTTCTTCGAAAGAACATGTTTTGTTCTGTTACTAATGCTTATTTTTAGTTCGAGGACTAATGCTTGTCCATCCGTTAATTTAGTAGCTCTTACGATATAAAGGGCGTCAAATTATACTCGTGTACTTAAGAACACTTTTCTGATCTTTAGAAGGTCGAAAAATTGTTTCAGCGTGGCAACACCGAACGCTGCATCGATTGGAACCTATTGAGTTCCTATTTGAACAGGCGATTATGAACAGGCAACTATTCAGCTTATTTCAAATATTTGGACAACGCTTTATTACCAGGTGTGACAATATTGGGGCCCGGGTATTAAGTGCCTCTTAAGGCGCAGGGGGAACTAAGGTTTAATACTGCGAACAGACGATCAGGTTTTCGAGGGCCGATTTTCTTCACTTTCATTACAAAGCTGAACAACTCTTAAACTTTCTGTGTGGAAGTGATGATGGTGAGGAACATAATGGCAGAAATACCGTTCCGAGGCCCTGACCGTCTGTATAATGAATTAGTTGTTAAACCGTAAGTATAGTGAACCGCTATGTGTCTTTTAGTTATTTCTGTTTTCCTTACCTTTGTAACTCGCGTCTTGCATGGCACAATTGTTAATAATCGTAACAAGATCAGCGATACCGCTTGAGGGAAGGCAAGCTCAGTGTAGCCCGTTTCTATCTGGCGGTTCTAGCCGTCTGAGAACTACGTTTACAAGTTCCTCGGTGGCTCAGTTGGTTAACGTAACGGCAATTCAAGCCGAATGTCGCGGTTTCAAATCCCGCCCAAGGATAATTTTTGGCTTTCAGATCACTAGTTACAACGTTAATTCCAAGAAGAAGAAAAAAACAATATCTCTCCAGAAAATTTTCTGCTTCACAACCGTAATGGTTCGTACCAACGTGACCGCATCTTCACTGGAAGCACCGGGCTTTCTGAAAATTCCGGCAGATTCCCTCCGCCTTTGCATGCAACTCAAGTGGGAAAACCACGAGAAGCGGACTCCTCTCATAAAGCAACCGCAATGAACAAACCTATTTCCAACATCGGGGTTTTAATAATGCGGACTTTTCCAACTCCAGGAAATTAATTCGATTACAATAGCTAGTTCATCTAAACGGAAAATGAGAAACAGAACTACCGAGCTACATCGAAAATAACATCTAAACGTGGAACAAAAATCATGGGCCCACTTTAGGCACGGAACATATCAAAATACAAAACATGCAGCCATTAACTTTCAAACGAGCAATCTACGCCCGATAGATATAATCATAGCTTCTTTAACAGTATCCTATCCCGCAAGACCGCCCCGCCCCCACTGAACGCGACTTGAGTTTTAAAACAGACGAAGTTGTCCCGTTCCTGGCTGATTTTGTCTTTTTCATCGGAAAAGTTAGACAACAGGAACCACGCAGTAGTTGCAAAAGACCACGGATGGCCTTTCTAATCGAACAGGAATGAGATTCAAACCTTAGTTAGCTCAACGGTCACCGAGAATCGGATGCTTCTTATTGTTACGAGCGCAAAATGATACCAGGAAGCAGCGTCAAGGCTTGAAAAAAGTGACGCAGCAATAGCGAACGTCCCTACATTGCAGCGCTGGCTCCAATAATTCCGAACACAAGAAAAAAAAAAAAGATACAACCTCTCCTGTTTTCTCGACATGTACAGACTACTTCTTAGAGCTTGGTCACACTGGGCAAAAAAAGCCGCCACTTCCACAAACAACTGAAAATCCCTAGGGGACGTGAGATTTGATGGACTCAGCAGCTTGGGGATAATGAGCAGACTGCAATTAGGGGTCAATTAGGGTTCCTGTAACATAATTATATACGCTGTTTTGTTCAAATTGATCTCTTGAATTTAAAACGACAACATTCAGAATTAGTTGTACCGTGACTTGTTATTTTTCTTTTTTCTACTTTTGCAACCCAAAAAGCCAGGAAATGAGCCAAGTGTGACCAAGCTCTTCGCTTTTAAACCCGTAAGTTTGTCTCGCTCTGACTGTCCCGAGCGTAGTGGCTGTCTGCGGCGCTATGAGTAAGGCCCGTTTCCGATGCATGGAAAGCATAGGTCTTGGCGCTACTACCTAGTGTTATTTTGCTCTGTTGTTACGTAATGGAGTGTTAACCTGATACAGACGATCATATCGGACGTGAATTCTAAAGCATCATTCAGTTGTGTTTTCCCAGGCAGCATTTCCACAAAAATTACCCTATCGTACACAAGAAAGGACGTCACACAAATTTAAACAAGCGGCTACCCACACGCTTTATCGACGTAGGCTATAACTAAAAAGAATTCTGCAAAATAATACCTTGGTTAAAATTCTTATTCTAAGAACGACCCCCCCCCACCCCGTGCATCGATATACTACTCGAGCCTTCTAAAGGCAGCATTCGCCTTTAATTCTTTGTTTCCCAAACTTACACCGTAACCTTCCCAGCAAAACTTTATAACTAGAAGAACTCCTATTACGCATTTTTGTTTCGCCCTTGAACCCACTTCCAAAACCGAGTGCACTAGATAACCTCCCCCCCCCCCCTTCCTCGAGGCATTACCTTACCTGCAAAATTTGCAATTGCAAGCTAATAGGATTTCTCCTAATATACGCCTTACCTTGCCTCAGATTTCGCTCAGTTGGTAAATTCAAACAAAGGAATATCTATGTTTTTAATAGTCCCTTTCTCGACCAGAATTGTTCGTCTTAAAAGTTACCGGACGTATAGAAACATACCCAGTCTTGCGGGCAACCGCGAATAACCCGCGTTTATCACTGACAGAAAGTTGGAAAAAAAGGTTGAACTGCGGAAAGTTGCAGTACATCTGCGACCTATCTCTTAGACCCAAGCTGCGAATTTCCAAAACCGAGAGAGAGAATTTCTCTGACTAATTTGCTACCAATCGGAAGGAATAAAAAAATACAGACATACATTTTCAAGATTCAACCCATCAACATCCAAAAGCCCACTCAAAGTCCAGCTACTCCAACAGTTCCAAATTAATAGGGGAATATAATATTTTAAAGAAAAAACGCATAACTCGGTCTAGCCCTGAATCAATCGCAAATACTGGATTAATCATACCAAACAAACATTCTGAAAGGTGTACACCGTACAGAGGACACAGCAGCAATACCCTACATTAAGATATTTACGAAGTCCCCCACGGCAAATATTCAAGATTCCAGGATCCCTCTCGACCATTCGAGGGTGGTATTGTTTCTACCACAGCTGTCCAATGGCACAGCGGCACTTATCACTTCCGACCTGGCAAGCTTGGTTTAGAAACTATTTAATTCGGCCATCACTTCGGACTAGGAAAGTCTTTCGATGCAGTCTTAGTGGGACTCGTAAGGATCTCCAGAATCTTCCATTTGCTTAATGTGCCGAACGGCGTCCTTCTTCGTAATGACGCCGAGTAACCGACTAAAAGAAAGAGGCGATTACTACAAAAAACGTGGTAGTAGCCCCATACCAGGCAAGCTTAAAGCGGGCCACAAAAAATGGTCTTTCTACCACAAACACAGTGCTAACCATCCCTACTGTCACTATGGATGTTCAAAACCATTAAAAACACCGTAAAACATTGAGCAAATTAAAAAAAAAACACCAAATTTCCTAGGTTTGAAATAACTCTGTCTGGACTAAATCTCAGCCGATTATCCCGGACGGCTGTTATGGCAGGTAGGGAGCCAAGGGTCAAAATAATAATTTACATCAAATGCTCCAACTGTTTATTACAAATACAAATAAATTATGAAACCAAGACCAGTGTGGTACCTCTGAAGACATACAAAAATTATCAGTTAGGTCTTATAATTCTTTGCTAATCAATCCTGGAAAATTCCGCCATCTAGAAAAGAAGATGTTGTGCGTGGGTTTTTTCTCGAGCCAAAACAGCAACTCGGTAATCGAGTTCAAATCTAAACAAACCCGTGGCATGTGATCACTAAGAGAAGGTAAACAGAATGTTTGGATTAGGTCTTTAAGAAAGTCTATCGCTTCTGGCTCTGGGATTCATCTGCAATTATCAGAGGTAACCACCCTCTTAATCCCGCAGTTGTTCAATAAATTACAAAATAATAGCAAGTCCTAATGATGTGTCGTTCGTAGATATTCCGAAGGAGGGTCTTCCACTTGAATGATGTCTCAGCGTTCTTTATATGGGAGAGGATAAACCACAAAACGACGCCACCAAACGGCGGTTATTTTAAAGTCTAATCTATCAATAACACCTTATGTTACAGAATCCATTAACTCAAGTGAGTTGAGTAACGTCTCTACAGTAATGAAAGCCTGACAAAAACCTCGTGTTTTGATGAGAACCGATTATCACTATTTGCCGGAAAGACTGAAGAAGCAAGTTAAAAGTTTAATCACTTAAGCTGAACAAAGTGAATAAGAGTGGAAAAAAGTTAAAAGTTAATGAGTCAAAAACAGCATTGCTACATCAACATCGTTTTAAGGTTTCGTGACTATCGTGGATCTGATAACGAAACTTCATTTGAGTTAAAGCAGAGATTCTCGGTCTAATTAAAATGACGTGTAAGACTCTTGGAAAAACAACCTTTGCCAAAAACAGTTTCCGTTACTGCGCGCAAACAACAATCACGACGGACGGAAGTCTTACACAAACATGCTTTGGCAAAGCTTTTACAGGTTCAAAAGCCGAGTCGCGACAACTTAGTTTAATGCCAGGAAACAGTTAGCTTTCCGCAGCAACACTTGCCTTCTATGCGTCTGCGCAAGCACAACCCCTCTCACAAGTCGTGGTTATGTCTCTCTCTTCACGGTCATAACTGGTTATTCAACAAATATCATTCCTATTCGTTTCAGTCACGGTTTGGCAGGCGACCCAGAGCAAAATAACACTAGGGAGTAGCGCCAAGACTTGACAAAATTGACACACACTCGAGTAGCAGCGATACTATCACCACTAGAGATAGAGAACGTCCCTACTAAAACTCATTCAGTCGTTCACCAACGCTGGCTCCGATTACTTCATATTCTGAACATTGCAAAAAAATTATACAGCGTCAATTGTTTCCTTGGTATGTGCAGACCGCACCTGTGCTTTCCTAGAAATTTCTGAACTCCCAAGTTCATCTCGCTTTAAATGCCGCAAGCGAACTGGGCGGCGCTACGAGTATGACCCGTTTGCAAAGCATGGAAAGTATAGGTCTTGGCGCTACTCCCTAGTGTTATTTTGCTCTGAGGCGACCAAACCACACGCCAAACCACCCCAGGTTGACGCAGCTAAAGTCCTGTAATAATTCTACAGTGTATAACATATTTGTGTAATCATGTTGTACTCGGGCAAAGCCATTTTTCCTGATAATAATTTAGCCTGTTTGTTGTTTACCGGGCAGTTTACGTGGTGGACTGATGAAGTGGGTGTTCTAACGCCACCGTGCTCTAGCGCCACCGTATGTTTTCCGCCAACTCATTAGTGCAGGTAGCGCAGGTAGCTGGTTCATGTCATCCGAGATCTAAATCACTAAATACGAAGAGGGGTTTAACGCCACCAACGCCAACTCTACGTTAATCCTAGCTAATACGAAGACTGAGCTTAAAGTTTCAAATAATTGTTTATTTAAGTCCAACTAAAGAAACTGTACAACTTCAACAACTCAAGGCCCCCATACTATTCAAATTTCAAAAGGTGAGAAATCGCCCGCAGAAGTGCTTCTGTTGAAGACTTTCCTTCTTGGTAAGTTATTTTGACTTTCAGTAGCCTCTCCTCCAGTTCTCTGTAGACTTTGCGACGTTATGGAGCAGGTTTGGCCGAGAGCCCTTAATGACACCCCACCAGAATATTAGGTCTGACAAGATTTGACCCTACCCTCTAGAGGAACCAATCCTCTTGGGGACGTAAGATTTCCTGGGTGGCGGTAAACACCCTTTTCACATTTAAAGATTTAAATCTGAGACTACCTGCACAGGCTACCTGCCCTACCTGAATTAAAAGGTGGCGGAAAACATATGGTGGCGGAAAACCGCGGTGGCGTTAAAACACTGCTACCGGGCTGATAGATAGGTCGTATTACCCGCCTGAGCGGTTGGTCTCCGAGGGATTTACAAGTTCTTGCCGCGCATGAACCATCTGTTATACGTGTTCCTTGGAGAGATCGAGGAAAGGCGCAAAAGTTATTTCCCACATCAATATACAAATTCCTGACCGATGGCTACAGATAGAAACCTGGCGTATCTGCATTACAGGCGCAACAATCTATCCTTTGCTACGGTAACCGACGGCTAGGAATTATCACACCTCTTCTTATTTACAGACACATTGGTCGAACTCAGCCGTTATGATACCCTTTGAAGAAGAATCAAAGGAAAAGATCGATATTGTAACCAAGCTAAGTGGTATCGGAATCCATACAAGCGTGACGTCACACCTCTTTGATCTATATTACCTCAGAAAAGGAAAAATTGTAGTTTATTCCTTCGGTGAATATATATTTTAAAATATATATAAATATATACAAAGAGGCTCTATGTATATATATATATACAGAGAGGCTCTATGTATATATATATATACATAGAGCCGAGCGCGTTTATATTTATAAAACGACCTAGGGACAACCAAATCCTATGTTGGGTCCTCAATCATATGACGTCAGTATGTACGTCACTACTGTATAGAATTCCGATACAATTTAGCCAACACCAATTAAAAGTCGAGGGGACTTACCCGTTATGAGTGACAAGCGTTTGCCTCAGACCCAGTTTCCGGAACATGTCGATGACGGTTTCCATTGGGGTCTGATCGGTGATTGTGATAGGGGCCAGATCTAAGATCCTTCGGAGTTTTATAGGGGGCGGTCCCACCCACTGGGTAGGGAGTGTGGGGCTGAATATCACGAGACTGTCGTTGGTGATGCCATCTTGCGTCCGCCTTGCGTTTCCTGTAAAACAACCATGTAGTAAAGACAGGCTCAAAATAGACTAATGATCACTTAAAATCACCTAAAAATTCAGATTGTTGGGCCTCAAAAATTCAAACCCAGACTGGCTGAGGGTAGAAGGGGTTCCGGCTACCCCCCTCCCCCCCCCCCCTCGGTGACTAAATCCCCCCGGGTACCTCCCCCCCACCGACACAGTGTTAGTAAAAAGCAGTATATTTTTATACCCCCCCTGGCCGGGGGGGGGGGGGGTTGGTACCCGGGAGGTTGTCGTCAGGGGGGGGGGGCGAGGGGGGGGGGCGAGGGGGGGGGTGCCGAGGGGGGACTTTATGTCCGGTTTTTTTTCGCTAGATACAGTAGCCTATAACATATATAGAGTAAAATATAATATTCAACAATGATTAAAAGCCTTAAAGGAATCTAAGGCTTTAGTATGTTTATCCTGCTGATCACGAATCCTCTCGTCTCTACGATAATGACAAAAACGTCAGTTTCTTTAAGACACAAAACTGAAAGCCCGTTATCTTTGCATGAACGCGGAAACCCTGTCTCATGATCGAGTAGCACTTTTTAGCTACTTCGGCGTCTTAATTTATGAACGGTGAAAACATGCTTTTTTACTAGGGGAAAAGACCTTGTGCGTGAGCAATGAGGGTTGTGCATTAAAAAGTAAATTTACTTAGGAATGGTTCATATATTTATCTTGGAAAATGAAATAAATAGAACTGATTGTGCCGTTGCTATACTTTAAAGCACAACTGAAACCTTATACTATTCCATTTGTTTCGTTCTCAACAACAAGCGCTATCGCCGGTCCTCCTATTTTCGACTTTCCTTTGACACTTGTTTTCATATTTTCCAATCGTCCCATAGACAGCCTTTTCACCATTTAGCCTCGCCTTTCGAGTCGTTTTGTGATCGGTTCAGTCGGAATGTTAGTTGAGGTTGCGCGTGATAGCTGCCGAGTCTGTACCTCATTTAGAGCCGGTGGTAACTTGAAAACAGTGAAAACAAAAATAAAACCTCAACAAATAGAACATCAGGCATTTTGTACAAGAAGGATCTTCAGTTGTTCTTATATCTACTTCAGGGGCGCCGTTCTTTTAAGGATCTTCAGTTGTTTGTATATCTACTTCAGAGGTGCCGTTTTCTTTTTCTTTTTTTTTGGGGGGGGGGGGGGGGGTCGGCGGGGGGGGGGGGGGGGGTACTGGCCCCTCCGATAGATTTCAAAATCTTCTTCCTGATAAAACAAATTTTGGCCGCTAGACAAAGGGAGGTAACGGGTAAAGGTATCAGCACGTCAGCACAAGCCTTGAGAGACCAAACTGGCGGTGCTGATCTCCGACTCTGCCTTCAGCCAGGAAATGCAATGGGAGGTTGGGGGCCAGCCATCCTAGTGGTCGGACACCCTTCCTGTTCTGTCGCCTTTCCCAGATCTCTCCAGTGAGGCGAACTTTGAAGCTGGATGAACTTCGGCTGGTCTTACAGGGTTACGCCACTACCAACCAAACGGTCGGCACCACTGAGAGTCGAACCTGCGCACCAGTGGGATCAGGAAGATTTCGAACCCAGGGCGCTAACCATACTCGGCCAGGACGGATACTAAGGTTTCAAAGGGCAAAATGCAAAGCAATGACTTTACTTTAATTTTCCCCAAAATTAGCAATTAAACTTTTTAGTTTGTATAATAAACTCTGGATTCGGGCCAAAAACTGGTCTTCGCTCCCCAAAGTTTGCTGAAATGGGGCCACTGATCTGCTTAACAAACATTTCATTTTATTATTTGGACTTGGATTTGTCGCAAAATTTGATTTTTCCAGTCAAATCTCGGGCCATAAAAAAAACCCTCGAGAGTTGTTTGTCAAATTTGACCACAGTGCGAGCACAAAGACCTTGTTTGCCGCGAAAAAAGACTTTCGGGTCACACAAACGATGGCTGAAACCCTCTTTCTGAACCACAGCCTCTTGTGGGATCGCGGAAAAACCGACTTAAGTGTCTAACGGGAAATCACTTTATTTGAATACAAAAATAAAAGATATTTTCGTCACTGTATCTGCCTGCTTTATAAATACCATTTTCCTCCTGATGTCAATGACCAATGATAGTCGGTCTGTGTGAATTTTCTCAAGTTTGCAGTGTAACAACAAAATCCAATTACTGACTCAAATAGATATCTGTTTGGCGGCTGCGTCTTGGTGGTTAATTTCGTCGTGATTCACTGACTTGAAAAGATTCAGCGATCTTTTCTGAATGTGTGTATCCGCAAACAGGAAATGCTTTCATTGCTTAGGCTTATCCCGCTGACCGAACACTCTTAGTGCATTTACACATTGCGTAAAATACGAGCTTATTTTAGGATCCCAAACGTAAGTGACGGGACGCCTATCCCTTCATGTCCGTTCGTCTGTCTGTTAGCACGATAACTCTCGAGAGAACTGAGATATTTTGTTCAAACTTGGTGTGAGGTCCTTTGGGTCAAAATATAGGTCTAGATCGTAGGTGCTCCCCATGGCTACATATTTAGGGGTGGAGGAGAGATTTCAAATTAGGGTACGAAAAATAGTTTTAGATTGCCAAAGAGATAGTCGATTCAGGGGTAAGTAGACATGCTGATTCTGCATCTGAAACTTGATATTCTCGCCGAACAACTAGTTCGTCCGAAATCCGGCCAAAACCGGAAAATTTTACAAAAGCAAAGTTTTATCTAAACTTTATTAGAGGTAGGCTAAAGAGACAAGCTAAATCCACTCCTTAAACTAGTTCGCGTAGAGAGTCAAAACCGGAAAGTTAGTGCGCAGCAAAATTTTGGACGTCTGGACTTTCGGTCCAGGGGTAAACGGACATTCTGGATCTATACCTGGAACTTGTTTTCTCGTTGAACAAGTAGTTCACCCGGAATCCGACAAAACCGGAAATTTTGCAAAAGTATAAGCTAGAGTTCGATTAGAGGTTCGCATCGGGGGTAACAACACACGGCGAATCCACTTTGAAGTTTATTTTCTTGCTATTAGAGATATATAGAGGGATAAACATATATGTTGGATCCATATCTGGTTAGCCCTTTGGCGATAATTTGTCGAAAACACCCTTCGATATAATTTTTTGTACATTTTCTAGCGGTTATTAGGAGTAAAGAGTAATATGCTGACGGGGTCTGATGAAGACCGGAAATCTGTAGGACC
This sequence comes from Branchinecta sandiegonensis, assembly GCA_030848855.1. Classification (NCBI taxonomy): domain Eukaryota; kingdom Metazoa; phylum Arthropoda; class Branchiopoda; order Anostraca; family Branchinectidae; genus Branchinecta; species Branchinecta sandiegonensis. The sequence continues at coordinate 21,143,938 of JAUPMV010000006.1, read as the reverse complement.
CGATTGTCTGGATCAAGAAGTCCAATAAATGTTCCATTTTTCGGATCCCATCGAAGCCTTTGGTCTTGCTTAAATGCGTATATACGCTAACTTTTGTTGTTAGATTTTTCCTAACTAAAAACAAGCGACGCACGTGTTTCACATACGTCGGATATATGGAATCCGTAAAGGACGCACCAGCTCCAGATTCAAACAAGAAATATAAACATGTCAATAAAATTGTACCTTACCTTACCTTAAACGCGATCCTCAAAGTTGATGATCGTTTCTAGTGGAGTGCTCATTAATAACAATCGCTCTTGCGAGCGCTGTAGCAGCTTTCGGTTTTCACCGCCGTGGGCACAGCTTGCCCAGTAAATAATGTTCATAACTTGACCAGGGACATGATGAAATTCCTTGTACTTGTAGATCTTAGGGCTGGGAAAATACTTCTAAGTTGCACCTCACCCACTCACCCCGTTCATGGGCAACTGGGCCCAGATTGACCAAGAGTAAACTTCGTAACCCCTGATAAGAATCATCAGGTATCAAGTTGAAATATATATATGGAGACCCATCCCACCCTCCCCGTCCATGTGCAAGTGACCCCAATTTGTCCATCATTTAAGTTTTTGACCCGTGACCGGAATAAAACTCTGAGTTGGTAAACTTGAAAATATATACGTCTAGATACGCATTTTGATTGGTCCCGACTCCCGACACCCCCCCCCCCCTTCCCGTTCTTGGGCAACTGGGCCCAGATTTCCCATGAGTTAATTATTAAGTTCGTCTATGACAGGTCTCAAGTTCAACTCTTGTATACTTGTGGATATATATGTATAGATGTGGATTTTGGTGTAACCGCAGCAAATAAGACCACGCGATGTACTTCAATCCTTAATGAAAAGTTGGAAACTGGACGGTTTTGTCATATGATCGATGATATGCCGTTCTTAATGAAGTTGTGACGAACGGGGTATTAGGCTGCTACAATTTGGTTTATTGCACTTGCAATTACCTTCAGAGGCGTTACTAGCCAAAATATTTCTGGGTGGGGGGGGGGGGGGGCAAGGCATTTATCGACTGACTGTAAGAAAGCTAACTCTTCCATGAGTATGTTAAAAATCCTAAAGAAATTCACAGTCCCGAAAGAAAGAATGAAAGATTTGTGTTGTATGTTTGTCCGTTCACTACTTGAATATGCCTGTCCAGCATGGCATTATGGACTTACAAAGAGTGACTCAGATAAGTTGGAAAGAATCCAAAAACGTGCTGTTCAAATTATAACTGGTGGCCATAAAATGCCGTACTCGTATCTCGTAAAGGAGTGTAAGCTGGAACCCCTTTCTGTTCGTAGAGAACAGCTGTGCCAACGTTTCGGAACAATTCTGTTATCCCACCCTTTCTACCAAAATATGCTTCCTCCACCCTTTAAGCTAAGTCCACACACAGTCCGGTAAGATCCCTCACGCGAAACCGAGCATACGAAATTCGCGTCACGATGCCCGACAGGTTTTTCAGATAAAACGAAATTCGGACGCGAAACTGGGCCCCAGATTTGAAAAATCCACTGCTTAGCATACAGTCAAATGATGTTGATTGATTGCCGAATGTTTGCAAATTCTCTGTTCATTAAAAAATTTCTATTTTATATTGTTTATATAAAATACAGGAGGTGTATCCTATGAAACTTTGAACAGTTCTGAGGACTATCAAAGAAAGATGCAATTAAGGAACTGCTTTGATTGACCAGCATTTTCCTTTTATTGCAGCAAGTGTATGAAATGTCGCTGTTCAACTGTAAAAACATAAACTGTAAAAATATTCAGACCTTCTGTAGATAGCCTAGTCAGCATTTAAGTTTGCCTACCTGGTAGTTTGCATTCAGCAGACACTTGCAGCCAAGATCTTTCTCTAATAAACATAGTTTTGCAGCTGACATTAAATAGGTCTTATAAACAGTTGCAATTTCAAACACAGCTTATAATTTTTCAATTCTCAGGGCACAATTTCGCATGCGTTTAAAATTCGCTCCGGAAAAATTAGAATATTTACTACTCAAATCGGAACGAAATTATCGGACCGAATCCGCATGCGATGCGTCAAAATTCCGGAGCGGAGAAGGAAATTCGGACCGGACTGCGAAATTCGGACTGTGTGTGCACGCTACTTTAAACCGGAAAGAAACAGACCTCCAAGAGAAGCAGCTATGAAAGTACCAAAACTCACACCTGTCGCTTGTAAAACTGAAAGGTACCGTAATAGTTTTGTGCCTCAGTTTACCTTGTATCATAACAACCTTACTCGAATTACTGTATTTATTTTATGACAATTGTATATATGTTTTAGTTGTAGGTTAATGACAAGTGCCAATCAATTTGCTCGCGCATGAAATGTTGTGCCGCATTTATTTTGAAATTAAATTAAAGACTGGTAAATTTTACCGACAGTTTTTGCAGAAAAAACGACTGTTTTCAAGAAAAACGACTGTTTTCAAGAAAAAAGACAGTTTTGAGAAAAATCGACTGGTTTTCAGAAAAACCGACTGTATTCATGAAAAAAAAACGTAAAACTCGGTCCGACTCGGTTATTTTTTACCGACTGGTCGACAACATTGCCCCCCCCCCCCCCCCGTCGTGACGCCCCTGATTACCTTGCTAACTGAAAAGAGATTTAAAGGTTCTGACTGGCTGGCAAGACATTTAGTACCGAATTTGAAACCGTTTCTGCAAGATCTTAAAGATCTCTTTGGATTTCTACATGCGGTTTGTTTACATTAACAGCTTTTAAAGTGGAATGTTTCAAATTAGGTTATTTCAATACTTGTTTGGTTATTGGGGATGTGAAATGTCTTGGTTCTAACGCTGTTTGTTTAAGATGTGATAAACGTTTTGCATTCAGACTCCGCGTTTGAGCGCTTGCGCACTTGTTTGTCTGTATCCCCAAATAACTTTTTTTTTTCCTGGCGATTTTTTGTTTAAGAACGGGTGATTTATTTTGTCCGGGGTGGCAACCCTACAATACGCACTGCGACGCCGAACCCAATTCGTGCGTCACCAGAAAGGAGATGTTGCAAACAAATGTTGCTTAAATCCGGCGTTTATTTGAAAATATACTCGGCAGTGCTCACAATGAGAGGGGTCACGATTTTTCTTCAGTTCTCACGATCGGACATAAAGAGCGTGTTCCATCCTACTTACCGTAGTTACCACGCATGACGTCACAAATTCTGCCTTTTTGTCGTCAAGGCTGGAACGATTTTTCTATTTTCCAGCGGAACATCATGCCACGGGTGAATCCGACCAATCACGTGACAGAGATTCGTGGTTACTACGCTTACCACGCTCCCGAGCGTGGTAAGCAAATAGTTACTATTAGTTACTATTTCGAGAAGGCTGGAACGGTCAGCGTAGTAACTTTTCGTGAGGTTGGAACGGATTTAGTAACTAATAGTTACTATTGGTACGAGGGTGGAACACGCTCAAAATCTCCGATTCTCATGATGTTTTAATTACCAGCACCCAGCAAGCATTTCTGTTTAACTTTGTTTTATTCTGTATTATCTTGTCATATTCAATGCTGCAGTTTCCTAACATCCCGATGAAAAATTTATCTTGAAATAGTACTATGAAGTAGTACGAAAAAGTTGCATGCAGTACTAACGATGCTACTACATGCTTCTACTTCAAGGCTACCGTGTTACTGCATACTACGATATGGTACTATTAGCAAGACTGGATGTTACTATGGCAAGACAGGATGCTACTGGATACTACTAAATAAGATTGGACCAGTCTGAGGCACATAAAATGATAGTATTCTTTGCTATTACATAGTATTACATGTAACGTTTTCATACTACTACCATACTACTACGCAGGCTACAAATTTTTCATCGGGATGGTTCTCGAACACGTTTTCCAACTTAGGGTTAGGGATTCTACTTGTTTTTAGGAACGTTCATTGAGACTGTTTCAGCAAAACTGTCACCTGTTTTTTGGATGTGTGATACCTATGACTTAGTAAACTTGTCCGTCCGTCTGTCTGTTAGCACGATAACTCAAACCTCGTGCCCAGATGTCACACTTCAAGTCTGGAATGTTTTCGGTGACCTTAGGGGGAGCTGGAGGGGGGGGGCAGGAAATCGTGTGACATGTTCAGAGTGGATGGACCCGGATGAAACTTGGTCGGAAGAACAAGCACAAGCCCTAGATACATAGCTGACAAGACCGGACCGGATCCGAGCACTGTGGGGAGAGTTGGAGGGAGGGTGCCGGAATGGTGATCCCGAGTTAAGATGCTTACGCATGTGTTATGATGGTGAAACGTGGCAGGCGTATCAGCAACATCGTTTCATTGACGGATAAGCTGTTTGCCCGGAATCCGAACAGTCGTTTCTCCGATTTGACCATCGTGGGGGGAGTGGAGGGAGGGGGGAATCCAGAATCTTGAGGTATGCCCAACTTTTGAACGGGTGATGGGATCTTAAAGGACACCTGAACAATGAAACCATACTTGGACACCATGTAGAATGCATTTACAGACATGGTCACGGAGAGCATTCTTCTCCTGAGCGTGAAGTTTTCAAAATAGGGATGTTTGTTTCTGGAGGTTTGCACATGCAGACTCCAAGACAAAAAGCGCAATTCATTCAAATCTTGTACAGCGCTGGCCGGATCGTGTTGGAATTTCTTCTAGATATACGTTTGGGCTTAACTGGTTAAAAAATGTTCCAGAAGAAGGGTTGATTGGGACATTTGTTCATTTCTAAAATTGTTCGGTACTAAAATAAGGACAGATGCAAAATGGAGCAAAAATCATAGCTTGGAAATACTATTTCGTATTTGGATTGGGTTTTCTGCAGGCAATGTTAACGGAAGTCATACTGATAGGGATGATACTTGGTACTCTTCATTCAGATGTCCTTTAATAAAACTTGATATTCGGAAAGAACTCATGTCTAGATGTCCAATTTCAAGTCCGAACCTGATCCGATGAATATTGGGGGTGGGAGTAGAGGGGAGAAACGGAAATCTTGTGACATGATTAGAGTGGAGCGATCGGGATGAAAATTGGTTGGAAGAACAAGCATAAGCCCTAGATAAATCAGTGACAGAACCGGACCGGGTTCGGGGACTGTGGGGGAGTTGGGGGGTCCGAAATTCCAGTGATTGCGAATGAAGGTACTTCCAGGTGTGCTAAGACGATGAAACTTGACTTGGTTATTACAGACTTGCAGGGGCGTCACGACTGGGAGGGGGGACGCCCCCCCCCCAATGCTGTCGGTCAGTCGGTAAAAAATAACCGAGTCGGCGCGAAGCGCCACGATTTTTCGTCAAAACAGTCGATTTTAATGAAAATCAGTCGATTTTTTTCAAAACTGTCATTTTTTGTTGTTGAAAAAAGTCGTTTTTTCTGCAAAACAGTCGGTAAAAAATACCAGCCAGTCGGTAAATTCCTCGTCCCCCCCCCCCAAACATTTTAGCTAGTAACGTCTCTGCTGACTTGACAAGATTGGCTTAGAAATTGTCACTATCCGACCATCCCTTACAGGACACCTGAACAATGAAACCATACTTGAACACACCATGGAGAATGCATTTACAGACATGGCCACGGAAAGCATTCTTCTCCTAAGCGTGACGTTTTCAAAATAGGGATGTCCGTTTCTGGAGGTTTGCACATGCAGACTCCAAGACAAAAAGCGCAATTCATTCACATCCTGTACAGCGCTGGCCGGATCGTATTGGAATTTCTTCGAGATATACGTTTGGGCGTAACTGGTTAAAAAATATTCCAGAAGAAGGGTTGATTGGAGACATTTGTACATTTCTAAAATTGTTCGGTACTGAAATAAGGACAGATGCGAAATAGAGCAAAAATCATAGCTTGGAAACACTATTTCGTATTTGGATTGGGTTTTCTGCAGGCAATGTTAAAGGCACAGAAAACTTGACTACGCAACTTTCGGCCATCAAACCGACCTGGGGGGCTTACATAAAAATACAGGGACTTATTGTCGACAGGACCCCCTTCTTTATTATCTCGAACCCCTTCCTTAGTGTTCCCAAAGCTAGCTGGCAGGCCCTTGCCCCTTATGCACTGTGATTATGCACTTATGCACTGTATAAGTTCGCCTTTGGCCGTGTTGACTAACATATCGGGATAGTAATCAAGAGGTCGTGCGATCGATTCCTACTCCCGGCACACAAACCTTTCTCTCTCAATATCGACTCAGGGTACATTCTTGATATGTCAGCTAGCTCCCCCGAGTCAAGTTTGAGTCAAGTTTTCTGTTCCTTTAACGGAAGTCATACAGATAGGGATGATACTTGGTCCTCTTCATTCAGGTGTCCTTTAACGTACTAATCCTAACCGCAAAGTACAAAAAATACTTTTAAGCAAAATATACATTTCCATGATCCCCATGAGCCCATGATCATTTTTGCTTCAAAGGGTTTGCTCAAAAACGAGCTTTTAGCACCCTTAAAGTGCGTATCTTAACCGAAAAGTAAAAAAAATGCTTTTGACCAAGTTGATTAGAGCTTCGATTCAGGGTGAGGAGACGTGCTGAATCCGAATATGCAAATTATTTTTCTCGCCGGACAAGTAGTTCGCCCGGAATCCGGCCAAACCCGGAAATTTAGCATGAAGTTTTAAAACCCAATGATATAGTCAATATAGGGTGAGGAAACATGCTGCTGCAGCTCTCGAACATACCCAAGATAAATAAAAGTGTATACGATTAGTTTAGTTATCTCCAAAGTCCCAACCGGCATTTACTGGGCCAGAAAGGCAGAATGCATTCGACAACTGTCTGATGAACAATCCAATAAAATCGGCCGACCAAATTTCGGAAAAAAAAGATGGCGATACAAGCCGTTTCCTACCCCTTTATCGATACAAGGCGAAACCTTATCGCGCTTTGGTGAATAAATTCACATTACGCTTTGTCTAGTTCATTGATATACCGGAGGGAGAGTGCACTGTCAGACAACACAGGTATGCCCAGTTTCAAAAGACAACACTTGGGATGTAATCTGTTCCGATATTTGAAACGGTCTAAGCATAACAAGCACTGCCGAAAAGCCGAAAAATGCCGAGAAAGCATCTGCTACCTTTTTTGTTTGTCTGATTAGTCATGATATTGGAAAATTCAGCAGATGCTTTTTTGGCGGTTTTCGGCTCTTCCTAACAATGCTTGTTATGCATAACATTTCGTGCGTTCGTTTTCAAATACAACAGATTACATCCCAAGTGTTGTCTGTTGAAACTGCGCATCCTTGTGTTATCCGTTATGTAACTTCTGACAGTGTGGGGGACGGTGGCGTGTGAAATGTCTTTTAGGTCTTGGTCTTGGCAGTCCTCTCGTGGTCTCGAGGGGTTGAGATATTTTGTTCGAACTTGGTATGAGGTTCCACTGAATCAAAGTACAGGCCAAGTTCGCAGATGGGTCCTGTATCGTAGCCTTAATTTAGAGGTGAGGAGGGGGTTTCCAGTTAAGGGTAAAAAATATATTTTTAAGCTAATGAGATACTCGTTTAAGGGGTATGCTGAATCCATATCTGAACTTATTTCCTTCTTTCTTTCTATTTTCTACCTAGTGTTTTTGCTCAGATGCCCTGAGATAGTTGACCACTTTACAACCTAAGCTACGATTACCGAAAATTACACACGGCTTCGTCTGTTTTTAGCCTCTTTCAATGCCCCTTGCCCTGGATGACAATCTTGGCAAAATTTGCATAACCGGTCTCCGGAAGAATAAGCTAAAAAAAGTGGTAAGCGTGATAATCAATGTGTTGCTAATAGAGGAGATAGGATACGCTTATGAAGTGAAGAATCTTGAGAACGAGAATGGATTGAAATACTGCTGAAGTAGAAGGAATCACTATCGCAAGTACGACGTATCCCTTAAATGCTTTAAAGGACCACTCGCACTTTCAACTTAACAGTATTTTAAAATATTTGAATACTTTAAAACTAGGCTGTGCTTTCAACAAATAACCCACGGTTTTGTCTTTTTTAAGCCTTTTCCGAGACCCGCTGAATTATAGCGAAAACAGGGAAACAATTAACATAACCCGTTTTTCTGATTAAAATACTTCTCGCAGACAACCGTCAGAAGCGTGATTCACATCGAAGGTAGCAAAACACGGCAAGTGAGAAAATCAGCGTGGCTTTGTTAGAGGTGTTAGAATATACCGTACGAAATTTGGGTCTCTGGGTTTAGAAATATATGGAGTGATTATGGAAGTAGGTTGCGTTAGTATTATAGGTAAGACAAGTCCTTTAAGGTCATTCTTAGCCAAATTATAGAAATATTTATGGCTTACCGAGAGCAAGGAGTAGATCTCTTCTTAGCACGAAGCCAACAAGGAACTGGGATTCTCGAGAGATGACCACCGGGAAGCCGTTGTGGGTCGTTTCCTTCAGTACTGTCTCAACATCATCTAAGGTCATAGAATCCTGGGTAAGGACGGATAAAGTTTTGTTGCCACGCGGTTCCATGACGTCAGCGGCAAGAGTGGTATGGCCGAATTCCTCCTGAAAAAGAAAATACAGCTTTAGTTCAAATTACGAGCAACTCGAGATATTATGTTTGTTCTTCCTTACTTGCCTCCTTTGATTCCTCTTTACTCTTTCGACGAATCGCTAAATTTCAGATATCAAAAGAGCTTTTGAAAAAAAAGATTTTGATTTCGTGCGAAAAAAAATCGGAAACTTCAGCAAGTACTGAATGTAAAATTTTTTTTTTCTCAACAGTGGTTGTTCAATGTATTTGTAGTTTAGTGCCACAATTAAAAAAACAAACGAACTTTAACTTGAGAACGGAGCTGAGTTTTAAAGTCGTCAATTTCCTCGGGAAATCTTAGCGAAATTCTACAAAGTGCGAGACATCCTTTAAGGAAAACAATAAAGTAAAAGAAGTACGGACCCGAAACAGAGAGCAAGCTCGAGCGCAGCGGGTCCGCTACGTAATAATAGTAAAACAACCTAGATCGTCTACAAATAAGATAAGACTTACCTTGTTATCCAGGAACGGATAATCATTAAGAGCAATATGCGCATCGTAGATTCCATCCTTTCCAAACGCATCTCCAACCCACTTGGAAGCCATTGCAGCGGCCATCAAAGGAACGATATATCGAACGCCGCCAGTAAGCTCGAACATAATGACCACAAGCGCCACCGTCATCCTCGTGATGCCACCCAGCACAGCGGCGGCTCCCACCATGGCATAAAGACCGGGAGTAATGCAGTCGGCATCTAGAAAGACGAACCAATTTGAAAGAAAAATCCCTTCGATAAAACAAGACCAACGGTTTTGATGGGATCCCGAAAATCTTATCCAGTCAATCGGGTCTTCTAGATTTTCTGCTTCGTCAAGTCCCGAAAACCTGTCGGTTTTCACCAGCTCCGATAACCTAGGCTGGGGTCCGATACGACCGGAATACCAATGCTAGTCAAAAATCATAAGATATTCCGATCCAACATGTTCTTTATGTGTACAACACCTTGTAAATTTTATCGGAGGATTTTGTTAATTCTGACTGTTTCCGATTCTGATCGTCCCATTTGCCCGGTAGTAAGACTCAGCACGTAAATCGATTTTCTTTATATATAATCGATACCGCCCCGGTTTAGGGCTAGACGACTGATCAGCTGAGTAAAGAAAGAGTTTAGTATGACTTTAACATGAATGTTTGCCCTCAAATCAAAGCTCTAGACGACTTCAGAATAAACTTTCACTTTTATGAAATTTCTGGGTTGCAGAATTCCGGACGACTTCTTTGTCAAATGAATAAATGAAGTCCAAATATGATTCATCATTTATCTTTACTACTAAATCGAATATCTAAACGACTTCGAAGAAATTTTCTTCAAGCAAAAAAAACTTTTAACTGAAGAAAATTCCAGTTTCGGCCGGATTCCGGGCGAACAGCTTACCCGTCAATGAAACGAAGTTAGAAAATGGACTCAGCATGTCTCCTTACCCTTATAGCGAATCCTTATTTGAGTTCAGAAAATAACTTCTAATTCTGCCAATTTTCCGGTTTGTGCCGGAATCCGGATGAACTACTTGTACGGCAAGAAAATGATGTTCAAAACTATATTCAGCCCGTCTCCTTACCCCAATACCGACTATCGAATCAACTCAGAAAAAACAACCAATTTCCGTTTTTTGCCGGATTCTGGGTGAACTATCCGTCTGGCAGGAAAAAAACAGTTTTAGTTACTTTAAACCAATGGATCCTCATTCCAAGTTCGAAGAAAATCTCTCTACCCCTTCGAGAGTTGTCGTGCTGACAGACGGACAGCTTTTACGAAGTCTTAGGTATCCCGCCACTTACGTTTTCGGATCCCAGAAATGGAAAACACAAATTTACTTCGAAACTTTCGGGCACGCCTACATCGGATAGCCTACTACCAAAGCTCTCCATAACAGATTTTGCGAAATGGTCTTTATGGCTTAAAGATACTCAAATCACGTCGTTCCTGCTTGAAACCAACTCCTCAGCTAATCTGCCTTATCGTTCCACGAAATTGCCATGAACACTAAAAAAAACGCACATGGCTCAAAACACGAATGTGGTTTGGCGACGCCGGGATCTGTAATTTCCTGAATCCTGAACCATCACTGAAAATTAAACACTATGACATCTGAAATTTTCATATATTTGCATGTAATGATTCATTCTTGCAAATACCTTTAGGCGTCTTTTCATTTTTATTTCGGTTCTTGCTCGAAACTGGTTGGTGTGTAGAACAAAAATGTTTCATGCCAGAAACCTTGCCTGGTACTTACGGTAACCCACGAAAGAGGTTAGGATTGTTTAGAAGACCAAGACTGGACTGGGAGTATCATGCCTAGGTCTTGATACAGTCTTTGGGCATGGGTTACTTACTGTACCAATGTCATGTAAAATACTGAAAGTCTTGCTTGAAAGAGAAGGTGAACGAGAATAGTCGTGGGTAACTAAATTTCTGAATAGCGAAAGATATAAGGATCAAACTGCGGAACAAACTGCGGTCTGTCAACAAGATCTATGTTTGCCAATTTGTGATAGTCATTCGTAAAGGACCCAATTCAGTACGCGGATTGAAGACAATATACTGTTCCACAGCATATAGCCTAAGATGAAAGGTGTAACACTTTTGGAGGCACTTAACGTGTTATTATAATTACTGTAAATTTGTTATGTACCTTCCTCATTCCTGCCGCAACCACAAATTAGTTCAGAAGTCCAGCGTCCAAGATGTGATTCGCTCACTCGAGAAAACGTCAGCGTAACTACTATATACATCTCGTCATCCTGGTCATCGAGTATGTGATGTCTTAAATTGTGTTTGTTTATACTGTTATTTATCTTTGAGTTGTTTTCCGTTATCCTCTTTACTCAGCTACCACCTTGTGCATTTGGCGGGTTACAAATGAAATATATATATATTAACGGATTACTCGGCTCAAAGTACTAGCTGGAACGCTTTTGGGGACTTGAGATGCCAAGAATCTGCGCTGGATCTTGCCCACCATGATTTTCCTGTTTGACACTCGGCGTAGCCTGCCGGCAGAGCTGGGCAGTACCGACACTGCTTCGTAGATAAATATTCTTTGAGTCCAAGCTGACTTTGAAACATTTATTCAAACAATGTTTACAACGGGTACGTCAGCTACGATTCTTAATCAGCGATATTTCGGCCCTTTTTGGCAAGGGTCCTCGTCAGGCTGTCAATCCTCTGGTTCAACTTCGGGGAAGGAAACAAACCTGTAATCGATCTGTAACAGATCTGTACCGAAATATCGCTGATGAAGAATCGTAGCTGACGTACCCGTTGTAAACATTGTTTGAATAAACGACACTGCTGATTTTACGTCATACTAAATTAACTGGCGTTTGAGTTTCTGACATGGCTAACATAACAGTTGGCTTCACGGTTATTCGGTGTATATAAGCTGCCAGTCTCAAATTCGGTATCTCGCTGAAAATTGGCTTTTTAATCGTGACTAGAATCTTATAACGAGCAGAACCGTGACATTTGCAGGAACTTACTAGCAGAGCATTCCCCGGAGAAGGCCCAGAAGTTAGGGTAGTGGAACGCAAGCTGCTCCATTAAGACACCGACCAATCGTCCAACAATGGCTCCCATGCACAAACTGGGAATGTAGAGACCCGCAGGAACTTTGATTCCAATGGTGACAATCGTGAGTACGATCTGCAAGGCGGAAAAGTGATGAAAAGTGAAAAATAACAGCAAATCTTTCAGATGTCCTGAAAAACAGGCAGCAATGGAAACAGTTTCCTATCCGATTACTCAAAGGTACTCTACTCGCTTAAACAATCGCAGTCAAACGATCTTGTTCACAAATAGTCTCAATCTCCTATCTACTGATAATAAACTTGATTCGGATAAAAGCTTGGACAGTGACGGAACATGGGTGGCTGTTCGAGCCCCCGGCTTGCAACTTGGTTCAATTCAATTTAGTTTATTCATTAAAAATCTTGAAACAGCGGTAAGCCGACTAGTTGATTCCACGTCAACAATGTATACACTAAAATTATAATATCTGAAACTGAATAATACAAGTAAGTAAGTAAGTAGTTTTATTACCCGAAAATTCACATGGAATTAGGACGGAGTATGAAAATGAAAAAGAAAAGAAGAATCACACTACGGAACATCATCAACAGTATTTACACACTATGTACATTAACAAGACTACTGGCACAGGATGGCTAGCCACGGGTTCGCTCTTTCCTTAGCCTTTTCCAGAAAATTCACAACGACACGGTTAACACAAACTGTTGGATCGGATACACCGTACGTACGCATGATATAGGAGTTCCTCGTCCACGGGGGAAGTCTCAGAAGGAACTTCGCGAATCGAAAAAAAAGAACTCTTACTTTTGCACACTGGGCGGACGACAAGTATTTCCAAAAAGGTGCTATATACAGTACATGTGGAAGAGCAATGGCATTATACAGCGACGCGAGGTATCTACGGCAGAACCGATGTCTGTTACCAATAATTGACCCGTACGCAATCCGGATTTTCGCCTCTACGTGTCGTACAAGCAGCGTTGCGGTGGAGTGGAGGCTTCGACCGATTGGTAAACCAAGGTAGGTAATACTCTCAGATGGTCTAACAACTGAATCGCCTAAAGAAATTTCTTCTTCGCAATACTCCGCGTTGAAAAACAATACAGCCGATTTCGACACATTAAACGATAAACCTACGTTATTGTATTCCCTATTCAACACATCAAAGTTCTTCGATAGTCGATCGGCAGACCTGTTCAAATTAAGCAGGTCGTCTGCATACGTCATCAACGAAACATCGATCCCTTTTGAAACACAAGACGTAGCTACCTGGGCTTGTGCTGGCAAAACACTATTGTTATACAAACTCGGAGACACAACTGAGCCTTGCCTGACCCCTTTACGAACCGGTACAACAACGGATTCGGCCGGACTTGAAGGTATTTTGATTTGCGCTCTAAGGTTATTGTACATATAGTATAAAACTCTAACAATACACAGATTTAGCCCTTGTTTATACGCTTCTAGAAGGATCTGCGCATGCACCGACGAGTCAAAAGCCCGGCTTACATCAAAAGAACCAATAACTAGTGGGTCACCCGTTGCCTCAGAATCAGACAAAATAGCAGCAAGGGCGAAAAGAGCGTCAGCGCAACCAAGACATATAGAGCCGAATCACATATCACACTATGGCCAATAACTGGTCATTTGTCTGTCAGGTCACGTAACTTCTCAATAAAATTACAATGATTAATATTACTTATCTTAGTGTCAAAATTCATATATTTACAATTAACAACAATTACACTAAAAAATCGGTTTGCCCCGATAGCAGAGCAGTACCTTGCAGTAAAACGGGTACACTGTAAAAAGTCTCTCCTTTATCGGACTTCAGTAGTTGTGCGTCACCGATTTCGGACATTTTTGCTAGAATACAAAATACTGCAGATACTGCAAAGCATTTTTATCTTGCATCGGATTATAACTCTCCGAATTCAGATTTTAATTATCCGAATTAAAAATAAAAATGTCCGAAACCGGTGACGCACAACTACTAAAGTCCGATAAAGGAGAGACTTTTTAAAGTCTACCTGGAGAAACCTGTCAATATCAAAATACAAACAAAACGCACTTGCCTTGACAATTAGGGCCAACGACAGGAGCCACATCGCATCAAAAACGCCTTCGCCAGCTTGCGCCAAAACAACTTCTGCATTGACATCAGTGAAATTGCGATTATAGTCGCAGAGCCGATCAGTATTGGCAATTCCACACTGACTGAAAATACAGAACTTTTGTCACTTATGTACAAGTTCGGCAGACTCTTCTAAACTTACAGGTATGAAAAACAAAAGACCAGTTTTAATTTTGAAGAAAAAGATTCTGCATTGACATCCGTGTAATTGCGATTTTAGTTCGCAGAGCCGATCAGTATTGGCAATTCCACACTGACTGAAAATACAGAAAGACAATCACTATTGTAACTTATGTACAAGTTCGGCAGCCTCTTCTAAACTTACAAGTACGAAAAAACAAAAGACCAGTTTTAATTTGAAGAAAAAGATGACAAACTTTTATTAAAAAGCTTCGGTAGCCCTCCAAACCCACAACCTGTACATATTCTTTAACAAGTAAATAATGTAGTACGTAATCAATTGTAATTTAGTTTTCGAAATCATGTGTATTTTTTTTAGTATTTATATGACCACTGATCGATCAGTTGGTTTAGGTATATTTCTGTTTTACACATTATATTTTGTACTCCTCATTACCGAGGGCAATAAATAAATAAGAAACTACAGGTAGGAAGTCTGAAGAAGAGGTTGGTTGCGTTCCAGGTTCCGTCTGGTGAGTACCGGCGTGGCTATACATTTCCGGAGGCTACTATGCAGGAGGTAAGGCAAGTACAATTTCCTTAGACATGGCAATCAATCCATTGGCATAAAAGCGTCATACATACCAGTGGCATTGAAAAATGACGCTATGTTGAGTAACTAATTTGTTTACAAAACGAAACAACAAACCCTAGCCTGACGCTTTGGGGGGGGGGGGGGGGGGGCTTTAAGCTAAGCGTCCACAAAACGTGGTAACAATTCTCTAGACCAGTGGTTCCCAACCTTTCCCGTGTCGCGTACCCCTAATTAAGGTTCAAAAAGGTTGCGTACCGCTTTTTGAACAGTCATTGTTCTACTATTCTAATAAGATCTGTCAAGATCTCGTCCGTAAACTGGTCAAGGATCAGAAAGACATTTGCGCTGTTTCTTTGATAAGCCCAAAACCATAATTCCTTGACAAAATCAGGCACTTTCGAATTCGGAGATTTAGGGACCTTCGCGTACCCCTTACGAGGGTCTCGCGTACCCCTTTGGGTCCGCGTACCACTGGTTGGGAACCAGTGCTCTAGACGACGCGAAAAAATTCATTAGTAGCCCAAATGGTGAGATGCGGATTTTCCATTCAGCGACGCCGAATTCGTCGGCGCGAACGCCGATCCGATCTCTGTAGAAACAATAGTTGCATTTTTGCAGATACCATGGTATCTGTCACCACGGTAACCGGATCTGCAATTAGTCGTTTTTGCAGTTATCGTCGTATCTGAGGATATACGGTTGCTCTGCAAAAACGACAATTGCCGAAATTGCGCTTTTCGAAGTCATCCCAAAAGAAAAACTGATATTCAGTCACATCACTAAGTGCTAAACTTCGTTCCCACCGATTTGACCAAAATTGCTGAAAGTGAGATGACTTTTTCAGATACCAAGATCAGTTACCACGATAACTGGCCAGATACCACAATAACTGCAAAAACGCCTTTTGACCGTGGTATCAGATACCACGATAACTGCAAAACGACCGTAGTATCAGATACCATGGTATCTGCAAAAACGCAACTAACGCTTTCAAAACCACTACGACCATACAGAGCAAGGGCAACAAAAATACAATTTCGAACGGTACCTGAACATCAAGTAAATTAGTCTTGTTGAGCTCATCCTGGTATACGGATTCGGGTATCCAATCACGGCAGTGACCAAGGTGATGCCAAGAACTTCGAACAGGGGATACTGGGCCACTTTAGAAGTCTTCTTGAACCGGGTCCACCAAATATTAGCACGAATGAAGAAGGTCCCTGAAATGTCGATATGGTTTAACATTAACATTAGAACAGAGATACATTCAACAGATAGTGCATCTCACCAACCCAGTAAAGTTCTACTTCTAGATGTGGTGCTATATCCGCCTCCAATATAGTAACTAGAGTCCAATTACTGATTCAACCCCAGACCACTATATCCTATCATTCAGTCACTTTTCCGCTCAAGTTCTAGACTGTACCACTCGACCCCAGATGGCTCAATGCTCTCCTAATCCAGTTATCGGCTCAATCCTTAAAGGACCTGTCTTACCTATAATACTAACGCAACCTACTTCCATAATCACACCATACATTTCTAAACCCGAATTTCGTACGGTGCATTCTAACCCCTCTAACAAAACCAAGCTGATTTTCTCACTTGCCGTATTTTGCTACCTTCGATGTGTATCCGTTGTCGACGGTTGTCTGCGAGGAGTTTTTCCATCAGAAAAACCGGTTATGTAAATTGTTTCCATGTTTTCGCTATAAGTCAACGGGTCTCGGAATAGGCTTAAAATAGCCAAAACGGTGGGTTATTTGTTAAAAGCACAGCCTAGTTTTAAAGTACTAAAATATTTTAAAATACTATAGTTGAAGAGTAAAAAGTGCGAGGAGCCCTTTAATGGGGCGAGAATCGCTAAATTCTACTCCAGTCCATAGATCTATTTCATCCCTAGAAAACCCCTACATTCTGCTCCAATCCACTTATCCAGCCTTCAGATGGCCCCAGATCCGCTGTACCTACCCCCCATTTACTTTTGCGTTGAATCGCTAGATGGCGTTACATCCTCCTCAAACCAACACATCCGCCTTTATCGGCCCCAGGAAAGTTTCCGAACGATACAGTAGCTGCGTTCTTTGTCACGGGAGTTCTCACCGGTGGTCTCCGGTTTTTCTTATGAGCCATTTTTGCATCCACCGGTGACCTCATAAGTCTTATAACCCGTTTTTGAACTAACCGGTGTCCAGTTTTACCTCACCGGTGCGGACTAACCAGAACCTGCTCGGGAGCCCGGCTTTACCGAGGAGTTCGCAAGTTTTCATCAACTCACGTGAACCAAAAAACGCGTTTTAAGGGAATGGGAACTTTAACTTTAAGAAAAAAAACTTAACAAAAGCTGCGTTCTTTGTCACGGGAGTTCTCACCGGTGGTCTCCGGTTTTTCTTATAAGCCATTTTTGCATCCACCGGTGACTTCTCACCAGTCTTATAACCCGTTTTTGAACTAACCAGTGTCCGGTTTTATCTCACCGGTGCGGACTAACAAGAACCTGCTCGTGAGCCCGGCTTCAGCGAGGAGTTAGCCAGTTTTCATCAACTCACAGGTGAACCAAAAAAAGTTTTAAGGGAAGAACCGGACACTGGTGACTAAACACCAGAGACAGCCCGGAGTGCAACGAACGCAGCTAAAGTTAAGCTTCATGCCTTCTTCCTAAAGTAGGCTATTTTACACAGGTTAGAGGGACAACGTTTCGAACTTTACGAACGACTTTACGCACTTCACGAACTTCTAATTTTTATTGTCATTCTCCTAAGCTATTTTTCTCAATGAAGAATTTCCGGAAGAAAAAATTGAATTTGAATTTGAACGCCGTCTGAGCTGTCTTTTATTATGAGACGCTTCTTGAGTGCGCATCTAAACAATGTTCACCTGAGGGGTGTCTCAACTATTCTTACGAGCGCTTCGAGGGGAATTTTCGCTATGAACGAAATAGATCTTCAGACAGGAAGGAGAACTTTGCGGCTGTTTGGTAAACCTTAAAGGACCCCTCGCACTATTTACTCTTCAACTTACAATATTATAAAATATTTGAATACTTTAAAACTAGGCTGTGCCTTCAACAAATAACCCACGGTTTTTGCTGTTTTAAGCCATTTCCGAAACCCGTTGATTGATAGCGAAAACAGGGAAACAATTTACATAACCGGTTTTTCCGATGGAAACTTGTCGCAGACAAGCGTCGACAGCGTGAAACACATCGAAGGTAGCAAAACACGGCAAGTGAGAAAATCAGCGTGGTTTTGTTAGAGGGGTCAGAAGGTACATTACGAAGTTGGGGTCTCCAGGTTTGGAAATATATGGAGTGGTTATGGAAGCAGGTTGCGTTAGTATTATAGGCAAGACAGGTCCTTTAAGGTTGAGAACTAGAATCGAATGGGAAAACGCAATAAGTTGTCAACAACTGCTCTGACTACTTACGCTTACCTTTCCGATTTACCGAAGCAGAAATCGCCTCCTTACATGAACGAAGGATGAAACTCTGCATGGAGTTTGGTGTCGAATCTCTGAATCACCCGATCCACAAAAATATTTTTCCTTCTGAAAAGCTGACAAAAAGGCTACCTCGCAAGGTAGCTACTGCGGTTCAAAAATTGCAGCCAAACGAATGTGCCCACCAGAGGTTTGCAAAGAGTTTTGTCCCTTCATTTCTAAAGTTGCATAATGAAGCATAAGCTGAGCTGCTAGTTTAAATTTATAACGTTACTTATGACCGTTGTGCCCTCATACGTAGGCCTATTATGATTTACGTGTGTGCTCGTAAGTTGTATCTATGACTATACCAAACAAATTTGGCGTGAGCCATGATTAGTTTTTGGTGAATAAAAAGATCTATCTATCTATCGAACTATGAAGTTTTCACACATGCGACTTCAACAACCAAACAGGCAAACACACACGGACGTAATAGTGTTAGAGGCATACTCCTTTCAACATTAGTTACCTTTTCATGTCATTTTCATCAAATTGCTGTTACAAAAGTCAACTATCAGCCAGCTAAGTTGCTAGAACGCCTGAATGGGTGTTTTGGTCTTCAGTTTACCGTTTACCCTAAAACTGTATCGTTCAGAGTCGACTAAGGTTCAAAGAAGCTACCCCTACTGTACTAGAGTTAGTCACAGCCAGGGCTGGTGGACTCGGTCTCTGGACTCGTCTCGAGACACCTTTTCAAGGAATCGGACTTGTCTCGGACTCGGATTTGCTGGACTCGCAGCAGCTCTGGGCACAGCACAGCAAAACTCAGGACAAATTCTACTTACCAATTAGACCGCCGATGGCTCCCAACATGAGGAAGGGAATGAGCTCAACAAACATCCAGGGTTTGTTGTACTCAACGTAAAAGAGGACCGAATGCTCGTTTCCATATGGGTCAATGGACCGCACCACAAACGCTGCAATCAGAGCGCAAAAGAACGACCGCCAGAGAGTCTTCATCGGGAAGTAGTAGCTAACCTATTAATAAGAACAGTTTAATGGAAAGCTGTGCGATCTGACGATAGAACCTGGTTCTACTATCCAGTTTTCTTCAAACAATATTTTGCTAGATTTCCAACCGAACGGCTCCCACAACCACGCAGATTCTAATCCGGTGTTATAATTTACGATCCGGATTCTGCGGTATCTTAAAACGTCTTGATTCCAGCTTGAGGAATTACTTCAAACTCCAAGGAAGAGATTTCGAAATATATCGGACGTTGGGCATTTCAGAACAGTCTCGGCCTCTTCGAATAATCTTCCTACCAAAACTCTACGCGAATGCGTCAACGCGCAAATGAAACTGTTGTGCCAACCTCTACGCTGAAAACAATATTATTAATTTGCTTCCGTTGCGTCTTGCATTATTTTTATGAAATCGTCTATTTATTCGGAAGCTCAAAACAGGGCAACTGAGAAGTTCCGCAGACAATTAACGGAATATGACGATCTTTACAAAGTTCACGAAATGTTAAACAACTGGTACGAGTTGCCTTTCAAAGGTCAGGAAGCCGACAAGTCGAAAAAGTTTGATTCGAGAAAGAGCTTAGCAAGAAAATACACAACAAGTTGCATTACCTGCCTTAGATGGCCGGCTGAAAAAAAACCGGATATAGCCCAAGCGGTAGGATACCAAACCCTCCTGGCGGAAAAAAACGTGACCAAACCCCTCGAAGTACTAATGTACTTTTATGGAAATAAGATTTCTAATTTTCTATATATTTACATTCAGGGGGGGGGGGGGCGGTCGCCTAGACCCGTCTTAGATAGCCTTACCAGTTGTGTAACCGAAGATTGTATTGTAGCTGACTGATACCAGTTTCGCTGAACGAATGGCCGACTGAGATAAATTTAAGTACTGATTGATAATACGTCTGAAAC
Organism: Branchinecta sandiegonensis; assembly: GCA_030848855.1. Taxonomy (NCBI): domain Eukaryota; kingdom Metazoa; phylum Arthropoda; class Branchiopoda; order Anostraca; family Branchinectidae; genus Branchinecta; species Branchinecta sandiegonensis. The sequence goes on along the minus strand of JAUPMV010000006.1, from coordinate 21,123,647 downwards.
ATACCTCCTCTAAACTGAAGAGAACGCCACCGATCGGAGCACCGAACGCGACTGAAACGCCCGCTGCTGCGGCTGCGGAAAGGATTTCACGTTTCTTTGCTTCGTTTCTTCCGTACTTGGGAAACATGTATGAAAAGATGTTACCGATACAGACAGCTATGTGCACCATGGGTCCTTCTTTACCCAAGTTTAAAGCGGCAGACACAGCCAGCATAATACCTAGAAGAAACTGGATGTTATAATACTGGCCTCGAACGGAGCGGCAATATGGAGGTAAATTTTCTAAGCCCCCTCCGGGTCCGAACCAAAGACTTTCCACGCTGCCTTCACTTTTCTACGAGCAAGCTGTCCTCAGCTTTCTCATCCTCACTTCTACTGACCCTTTTGAATATTATCTTTTGGCGAAACATAAAACTTAAAAGAGCATAACGCAATTTCGTCTCGAGACACTTAAAAGCCTCATAGCACGTATATCATAGCAACGTTGAATACATGGAAACGTGAACATGCTTTATCTGTTATCAAACTACTGACAGTGTAGAGAGAGGTTGTGAGCGTGTTCCACCCTTCTAACAATAGTAACTATTAGTTACTATTTTCGTTCCAACCTCGTAAAAATTTACTACGCCGACTGTTCCCAGTTCCCACCTTGTCGAAATAGTAACTATTTGCTTACCGCGCTCGGGAGCGTAGTAAGCGTGGTTACGACGAATCTCTGTAACGTGATTGGCCAGATTAGCCCGTGGCATGATATTTGGCCGAAAATAGAAAAATGCGTTCCTGGTTTGACGCCAAAAGCCAAAATTAGTGACGTCATACGTAGTAACTATGGTAAGTACATATTACGTATTACTCTGTATTTACACAAAGTAACACAAAGAATTGGAGGCAACGACCCTGTCATAAAGCCGTGGCTTTACCTAAAGAAGCGGCAAAAATGGTCGTCTACAGACAGACCGACGGGCGGGCATACTTTCAGCTGTTGTACGGCCTGCGTTTTGTTTGGGCTAAACTATGTCCATTCTTCAACCAGAGAATTACTTATAACAGTGAAGTTGAACAGTGATGAGCAAGGATCGCCCCATGTTTCGCTTCAACCTAGGCAAGCATAACAGAATCCACATGAGACAATCTTGACCCCCACCCCTATCACAACCCTACTAATTATGACTTAAAGCAGTTTCTCCGCCTCGCACGTTTGAGCAGCAGAAAAGTGAATACTACGCAGGCTACCACAAACCCCTGATTTTGGGAAAGCCTATGCCAAACGCTGGGTATATCTAACGTTTGGTATACCCTATGCCTACCACTGGATACACTATGCCAAATGCTGGATACTGGGACCCAATGAAATAATGATGATCTGAGTGAAGCTCAGAAATCAACCAATCAGAATTCATCTGTAGTGAGGTAGGTCAGGGTTAGGGTACCAACAGCTATCCAGCGTTTGGCATAGGGTATCCAGCGTTAGGCATAGGCTATGCCAAATGCTGGACATACCCATTTGGACAGGGTATCCAAAAATCAGGGGTTTGTGGTTGACTGATACTACGTAAATTTAAGCTTACCGATCGACTTAATAATGAGGGTCCACTTCCCAAGGAATCCTCTGATAATGAATCCACTTAAAATGGTCTTGATTTCCGGGATGCCCCCACCACAGGCATACGGGGCTAATGTCTTAACCAACATTCCCGCCACACCGGCAAAGAGTAAGCACCAAATTATGTAGAACATATAAGAGAGGATGTATGAACCAGCTCCTTCTTCTCGGACCCCTAAGAGCTGGGGCCAGGTTAGCCACTGCGAACAGTTATCATACCCGAACACTGTTTCCTCGGATGACCAGCAGCATTGTTCTCTATAAAAAAAAAAGAAGAAGTAAAGTCGCAGTTAACTGTGCGAAGTACGCAATGGAAAGAACCGATTTTGTGTCGTACCGTGTGGTAGGATAATAAACAAAAAATGTAGGGAGGATAATAACAAATATACTTACAACGACGTCCCTTGATTCAGGCTACCATGATCAAAAAATTCTCCCAAAGGTTGCAATAAATATTTCACTTTGTTTCTCTTGTAATAATCAATTTGACTGGTTGGTCACACGGACTAGCGATTGCGTCGCAAAATGCAAATGATCCTGGGTTCTCGAAGAGGAACAATATACGGGAGAGGTGATCAAAGCGGACTTTACTTAAATTAAAATTTTTAAAGACTTTAAATTAAATTAAAATTAAATAAATTAAATTAAATTAAATTTACGTACTAGGCCTCAGATTTCATTCAAAGGAATTATTTTTCGAAGCTGAAAAACCAGATACATGTCCACAGATGCACACCTTAGTCTATAATGCATTACTGCATTTGATGCATTGATGCAGTAATGCTGATGCAAAGATGGAGTGTTGTCCCCACGTGGGCCGTCTGTTCCCCCCTCCCTTCCCGTCGTCCGTGCGCCGGTCCGAGAGGAACATTGTCAATCAGTTTTCTCCATATCCCGCTGACTATTCTGCCCAATTTTTACATAGTTTCATCCCATCATTTCTTTCTGGTCATATCTTGTAAGTGTATTAGTTAATATTTCGTAAACATTTTATTCCTCTTCTAGCAGTAAGCTATTTGGAAATAAATTTTGTTGACTGATTGATTGATATTAAGTGTACATAGGCTAGTTTTGCATCATTGTGTGTGTGTTTTACATAGTTGCTTTTGTGGTTGATTTCCCCGTCTTGTACTGGCTTAAACTGATAATAGTGATAACAACAAAACGACCAAATGAAAAGTACGTTAAGGGGGCCTACTCTAAAGAATTATTGCAACGTCATTAATGTGAAGTACTTGTTGCTTACCTGTCCAGCCAGAAAGCTTCAGGGCAGATGCCATACTTGAGATCTGTCATCCAAATGGTACCGATATCCACTACACTGGCCACCGTGCCCGCAGCCAGGCCAACAAACAGTACACATAGCCAACCAGAGGAAGCATCTAGCGCCCCTTTTATCAAATCCAATATGGAGTCTGTCTTTTTCTTCTCTAAATATCTGTGACGCATGCGATCCCTCGCCAGGTCTCTCTGCCAGTCGATTGTTTGAAAGTCATCGTACTGGCCTAAGCCTGGGATATCTTCGGTTTCCGGCGGACCTGAAATTTATGAAAATGGATAACTTATTTGTTTCTAATTTATATCTCTCTCTACCTTTTTCTTTTTTCTTCTTTTCTTAGAATTTCATGCTCTACGCGGCAGTCAGGATGGAAACCGTAAAGAGGGTCACTGAGAAGTACCAAGAACTGACAACGATGATCCTGAGAATATTCGGCCATTGCTAAAAGGAACGTGACCGTGACTTGGCGGAAGAGTGTCGTTATAAAAATCAGTCAACCAGTTACCTGTCTATCCTTCTCTATCCCTCATGTAGATTCGATCCGGTGGTTGGGTATTACACTTACAAAAACTCCTCGGGAGCATGCTGTACGGGATGCTAGAGTGGAAATCCAGATTGGTTACTCTAAAATTGTAGCCAATCGAGGGAAATACAACCGTTTTGCCCTCGGTAAGCTTTAATCTAGTTTTTCCGATCAATCTGTTCTTTACCTTTCCGGGCTTTACCCTATATTTAGGAAAAAAGATATTAGCGATATTCGATCGTCTTATTTCCGCTTCTGTAAATTTCTTCTGCATCTTCCCCTTTGGTATGGCACTGTCTAGGGAACCGGTAGTCCTCACGGAAAACAGTCCAAATGAGCTGCGATTCCGGGATCTGACGTAGTAGCAACCCGTAGCAACAATTATTTGGTTGAAAATGACCAGCTCACGGACACAGATGGCTATTGGCTAGGGTTACGGTAGTGCAAAAAAAAAAAAAATTAAACTCACGGACCCATGTCAGTGCAGACTAGGAAACCGGAAGTGAATATTTTGAACTCACGGAACCCAACTCCTGCGGGCTAGGGTTCCGGTAGTGCCAACAACTAAAATTACAAACTCATGGAAGTTGTCAAAGTCAAAGTCCATATTGACACGTGTCCGTGAATTTGTAATTTTAATTGTTGGCACTACCGGAACCCTAGCCCGCAGGAGTTCGGTTCCGTGAGTTAAAAATATTCACTTCCGGTTTCCTAGTCATGAGTCCGACATGAGTCCGTGAGTTCAATTTTTTTTTTTGGCACTACCGGAACCCTAGCCAATAGCCATCTGTGTCCGTGAGCCGGTCATTTTCAACCAAATAGTTGTTGCTACCGGTATCTTAGCTCTCCATATATGGTTTTCGGTAGTGGATTTTTTCCCATGTTATTTTCTCTAAGTCAGTGAAAATCCCGGCATCCTAGCTCTCATCCAAACTATTCATTGAGTTCTATATTCCACGTAGACACTACCGGAACATAAGCTCCAATTAGACAGTTTACGTTATCAACTACCGGCTCCCTAGCTTCTGAGTATACAATTCCGTGAGACTACCGGACGAGAAGCTGGTGCGATGAAGTTTCCGTGAGCTATTTCCACTTACTACCGGAACGGGAGCCAGCACATTCAAGTTTCCGTTAGTCAATGACGTCAGATCACGGAATCGCAGCTAATATGGTTTGGTTTCCGTGAGAACTACCGGTTCCGTAGCCGATGGGACATAAAGTACGGCTCCCGGTTCCCTAGACAGTGCCCTTTGGTATAGGAATCGAAAGATAGTAAAAAAGTTTTGTTTGCCGAATATTACTAAAAGCTGAATGTTCTGCACGAAAGGCTGTCGGAAACGGCATATTGGCGTTTGTCGCCTCACCACGGTCTGATCCGTTTGTTTTATTAATGTTATTGTAAACTTTCTTTTTTTTTCGTGTCTTTTTCAGTTTTTATTCAAGTTCCTACTCCACTATTATCTTTTTGATGTGAGTGGGTAATAAATAAATATTATATTATTCATCGATGGATGACCACTGGAAAACATAACCAAAACATTAAAGACGACTGAAGCGCCTTTTCGTCAATTAAGTCGTAAACTTGAGGCTAGAATCTCGTTTGTTTACTGTAAATGTATGGCTGACTTTCCGGTCGTTGCCGGGGTTTGACTGACAATGGTGATGTCTGCGCGATTCCCTCGATAATGTATCCTTCTGAAACAGATCCCAATCCAGCACCAGCTTTCTGGATCTCACACAGCCATGCAACCTTTCAGTGGATCTGAAGCATACATTATTTCACTATTTTGTTTCTAGTATAAGGTTTGAAGCCAAGCTGAACATTCATTTCGAAAGAAATAGAAAACCGTGATTTTCAGATTTTTTTTTTCTTGATCAGCTAGTTATCCCTCTAAGATGATGTGCGAGGGATGAATATAATTTCGGATATTTCGGTTTCACTTCCGGCAAACCGTCCTCAGCGAAAAAAAACAAAACTAAATCATAAGATCCAACACAATACCAACAGAAAAACGACGCAGAACCAACAAACCATAAAACGACATGTAACTAAAAACCAGAAGAATGATGCGGATTGAACGACATAAAAAGCAAATAAAATAACGAATATTAAAATGTGCGTGTTAAAAGTGTATATGTACAAATCTTCTGTGTCTATTTACAATTTACCAACTATTTTTTTTTCCGAAACTCCGAAAATCACGGTTTCTATTTCTTTTTGTTTCAAAGTAATCGGCGTCATCACCAGTCCTCCTGGTTTCATCTGTTCTAAAGGAATAGTTATCATCTGTTCTTTTTAAACCAGTCGTTCCTCCTCCATAGCTTTGTCAATCCGCTCAGCACAGCTTTTTATTATTTTTATTTATTTAAATCTTTCATAGTTCAAGCGTGATGCATAAAACTTTCATACATTTTATTTAATTCGGTGGTCACATTACATCCTGATCTCAGACAGACACTCAAACAAAGAGATACTGTCGACAAGACGCACTAAATACAAGTAAGGAGTTATGATTTGTCCACGAGTTTTAGAAGCTGCATGGGACTATCATTAAGTCTGCTAGTCCCCTTAGCTAACCTTTAATTAGAATGTAAGTCCGTTCATCCATAAAGAAGAGCTGCCACTAAAATTCTCTCTTTGGAAGAGACTGAGCAGGATATAATTCGGTCTTACGGTCCTAGACACCGTCTGATTACTGCCGGTATAAGGAAGCCATACGCCTTTTTGGCGTAATTCATCTGAGCAAAGAAGTCACAATCGATTTTCAGTTCTTCCGAAACAACTGCTGGCGAACAACTGCTGGCTTGGAATTATTAAACCACAACTCTTACTAGATATGATATTTTCCCTATGAAATGGATCAGGCAGAACGTTTTCGAAAATACCATTACTTTCCACCTGAAACGAGCGATTCTCTTGTTGGCGCTTGTCGACTATATCCAGCCATCCTGCTCCCCGACGCGGAGGCTGGGCGCAAAACATTTGAAAACTGAACGTGCCTTGTTTAAAAAGTGGGAAAACTAAGCAAATAAAAGAAGTAATAAACAGAAGATTATCATACATAGATGGCACTTTACACAAGGGACCGTGACCAATAAACCATAAACAGTTTTCCGGATATAATTTAGAAGTCTAGGACTCCATTGTCGGAGCCACGTGGACACAACTGTCCGAAAAAACTGTTTCTGGTTTATTGGTCACGGTACAAGTCCCTTGTGTAAAGTGCCATCTATGTATATTAATTTCCGTGACATGGGGATATGAACTGGTTAGATGAATTTGCCTTCGGGCGGGATCACTGTTCCTATGGCCGGCTTCTACCAGACTATTGTAGTGGTTTGCGAACTCTGTTCATAAGCCCCTCGGTAGCTCAGATAGAAGAGCGACTGCCTTGTAAGCAGAGGGTCCTGGGTTCAAATCCCGGCTGAGGAGCATTTTTGTCTAACAGTTCACTACTTATAAAAAAAAAGAAAAGATTATCACATCCTTCTGTGTGAAAGAGTTGTCAGCGGACGTTGAAGATTTCGGCAAACTTTTCGTTTGGTGACGGGAAAACTTCGTTCGTAGTTACGAAACGAAACAGTTGAGAAAGTTGGGGATTTTAGAAGCTTACAATTCCATATGGGAACTAAGTACATTTTAAAAGCCAGATTAGCAAGAGGGGTCCTTTAACTATTATCTAAGCCAAAATAAAACCTCAACGTACGAAATCCTTTTCAAGATGCAAGGATAATGAGCGTGTGATCATTTCAGCTTCACTTTCCCAGTATTGTCAGCCTGATGCTAGCCATCGCCACAGTAAGGCAAAGAAAACAACACGACTGCCCCTAAAGGCGTTTTTCCGTGCTCCCACAAACAGTTTGTGGGTCGACTGGCTCGAAAAGAGTATTTCCTTGGTCTTTCGTGCGACCCACAAGTGTATTTCCGCGACCAACAAGATTTTTGTGGCTCGCTTTGTGGCTCAAATTCGACAGACAACTGGCGAGGTGATTGTCGATTTTGTGGCTCGATTCTGGCGGGAAATTCAAATTAAGCAGCAAAATAGTGTCTATACAATAAAGCTTACTACTTTTTCAAGCATACAGACTTAAAACTGAGGATGCTTTTTGTGCAGAGTGGTAAGGAAATAAGCTTGGAGTTCTATTTATTGAAATTTTACATGAATTTTATTTTGATTTTCAGATATTTGAAATTACCGCCAAGAAAATCGACAAAACGCCGTTTCCGCGAGTTTCAGCTAGTGGCTCGACTCTATGGCACACAACCGTGTTTCCGCGACAAACATTGTGTGGCCCACAACTGTGTCGCGAAAAAAGGCCTCAAGTCTACTTGGGTTGTCCAATCGCAGACTATGACCGGGTCATGATCAAATCTAAATTCCAACGACTTTCCGATCACGAAACCGTAACTCAATACGATTTGACGTTAGTCCAAAATAACACATTTGGGGAGGAAAATCTGGTCGTAATCAAAGCTCATTAACATTCTGGACAAGATGAAGTTGCTTACAAAAGCTTGGTGTCCGGCGTAGAAAATTGCGATTTAAAAAATCCGAAGTGAAATATAATATAATATTCTTTCTTCTCTTGATAATCGACTGGACGCGTCGCACCCTTTTTACAAGTCCATCACCGTAAGGCCTTCGTGAAACACGGCTGAATTCCATGAAAAAACGAGCTAAACTTGCGCAAACTTATAATTCCATTAAATTATACGAAATAATCTGTTTTGATTTATGATTTCCATTCCCTCCAATAGATACAGACAAAATCAGCCGAATTCCCTATTTAAAGGACCTCTGACACTATTTACAATTCAACTTACAATATTTAAAATATTTGAATACTTTAAAACTAGGCTGTGCTTTCAAAAAATAACCCACGGTTTTCGCTGTTTTAAGCATTTTCTGAGATCCATTGACTTACAACGAAAACAGGGAAAAATTTACATAACCGGTTTTGCTGATGGAACAACTTCTCGCAGACAACCGTCGACAGCGTGAACACACGAAAACATAGCAAGTGAGAAAATCAGTATGGTTTTGTTAGAGGGGTTAGAATGTACCGTACGAAATTGGGGTCTACGGGTTTAGAGATTTATGGAGTGATTATGGAAGTAGGTTGCGTTAGTATTATAGGTAAGATAGGTCCTTTAAACAGCTCAAAAAATGTAACCATATTCATCTCTTGGTGACGAACATCGTAACTAATTACAATGCGGACTCATAGGATTAGCTCTGAAGCGTGTACCTTATTAGCATATCCTACTGGGCCGGTTCAAATATAAAGGTATAGGGAGGGGGGGGGGGCTAGGAGATAACAGAGTTCTTCAACTGATCATCGCTAACGGAAATTCGCATACCAGAATTCAGCCGTGTGTGAGCTGGGCTGAGCCTTCCTTAGTCGGTCTCGGTTACGAAGACGCTATAGTTGGTCGGTGACTTAGGGGTCACAAATCTCAGTTGCAGCATCTCGCGGGGGTTTCTACCAACAGCTGTACACTACTGTAAAAGTAGCCTATTGATCAAAGATCTAACGAGGAGACGAAAATTGGTCCAACAATTTTTTTCCTGGAACTAATTTTCAAACCCTTTACTAGAATAGCTATTACTCTACGTAGAAGAACAGGCATATGACACGACAACTAGGCATGAACGACCTGTGAAACCGGATAACTTCCAGACGAATCGAAACAAAATAAATTAGTGGAAAGTATTTATACTTTGCAATAATTTTTTCAAACACACCTCGCACTATTTACTGTTCATGTTCCAATATTCAAAACTATTTGAATACAGTAAAACTAGGTTCGGCTTTTAACAAATTATCCACGGCTTGGCTGTTTAGGCCTTTCCCTCTGACTTCTAGCAAAAACTCGGCAAACTTCAGATATGGCCTAACCGGTTTTACACATCAATAGCATGATACGCGATCACCCGTCAAGAGCATAATGCGTATGGAAAATAGTGAATCGTGGCAAGTGGCAAAGATTAGTAAGGTATCTTTAGCAGGCTTAGACTGCAACATGTGAGATTTGGATCCTCCGGGCTTCAAAAATTAATGAAGCAATTACAGAAGTAGGTTGCATTGGCCTTATCGTAACGACGGGTCCTTTCAAGACAGGAGATCCTTTTAAACTTTCTATCAGGTTACGATGTTACCAGGAAACTCGCACCTTTTTCAAGATCGATACTGAACTGTCAAGGAGTACAGAGTGGTACTATTTCCTTCCAGCACAGCTAGCTTATACTTCAGCAGGGACCTGAAGCGCGCTTGTAGCTTAGCCTACCTTTCAAAACAGATAAAAGCCGCGAGTTGTCTATGGAAGGGTAAAGAGGTTCGTCAAAAACCTTACTTGATGATGAAAACTGACTACTATCCCGAAAAGACCCCTCCTGGACAGTGCCTGCATGTGTGATATCTAGCATGTCTTCATCTGAAGATGCTGAGCCTCCATTGTTAATTCGCAGCCGCGTTTCTGTGCCTCTGGAAGGGAAGCGGTCGTCGTCGACCATTCTGCTCCCACCCACTGAAAAAAGCGCTGAAAAAAAACAAAAAAAAACATCATCCCTAGGTAGCAAGACCGGCACCAACTTGTCTCAGGGCCCAAACCAAGGTTGATTCAGCCAGGAAAGAATAGGTACCTTGCCTTGTTATAACGAGAGAAAAAGGCCTAGGCTACTCCTACTAGACAAGACCTACTTGGTATTATTAATGTTGTTTTCTAACAGTAATAGCAAGACTGCCTGACTGGTAAGCAAGAAGTAGTTTGTTTCATCTCTTTTTGAAGGGGGGGGGGGCAGCTTCTATTTTTTTTTTCCTGTAAGCTTTCTTCTTGAAGACTCTAAGGGATTTTTTAAGAAACTTTATTTTTAATAAAGACTCCAAAGACAGTACAAAATCGTATATTTTCTGCATGGTTTCGGAATGGTAATTTCAACAGAATCTGTCTTCTACTCAGCAGGTAGATCAAAGAAAATTTTACAAGATTCACGAGCAATGTTTTCCATTAGGCCTATGTTTCCTTTATGTTTTATTTAAAAAAAAAAAAGCATTTGGGGAGGAGTTCCCTTTCTGGAAACAAAACAAGAAGTGTTTAGCTAATTTAAAAATAGGCTGATCAACGACGTTCCTAAATCCAACAGTATAGTCTATATCAGTGGTTCCCAAACGGTGGTACGCGTACCCCAAGGGGTACGCGAGACCCTTGCAAGGGGTACGCGAAGGAACCAAAATTGATTTAGTCTGTAGCTTCAAAATCTCGTCTCAAGTCATTTACGATTGCCGAAAGCCTAATATTACCAGCAACCAAATTTACGAGCCAAATTTATATTAAGGGGCAAGGTATTTTTACTGACTTTTTTTTTTTTTTTTTAATAACTGCTTTTACGAAAAATCACGGCGCTTCGCGCAGACTCTTTTCTTGTTAATCGTCTGGCCGACTTCTTGGGAGGAGGGGTGTTGTTAACCTGCGCGTGACGCCTCTGATTACACGCCCTAGTGAAAGTCAGTGAAATAATTTTGATTCCAAAACAGCTAGCCTACTGCCGTAAAATCTGTTCCTGTGTCAAACAATATTGTTTCGAGAAGAATCGGAGACATTGCAAGTGATATTGTCATTCAGGTTGCGAACTGAGCCAACGAAAAAGTTTGCGATGCAGCTTGATGAAAGCACGGAGAACATCAAAACCAAACACAGAAACCGGCTGACTGTAAAAAATATTGCCGTTAATGACGTCGAGCCGAGATTCGTATATATTTCTACACATGTATGCCTTATCACTTATGATAATAAATATCGTCTTTTCGCGTTCTAAAAAAGGGGGTACGCAATCTTTTCGAACCTTGATTAGGGGTACGCGGTACGGAAAAGGTTGGGAACCACTGGTCTATATCTCTAACAAGGAGAATAGGACTGGGCATATCAGAAACTGGACCCAAACAGAGTGAAAGTTAACAGTCTTGAAGAATGGGTTGTACTTGTTTATTGCCCAGTAAAAGATCCCTTTGAGTTTTCACTGACAGCATGTTAGTCCTTTAGCACATGCCAATCGGCTGAAGGACTCCTAAATATCATGCCATCATCAGGGGCATCACGTATGGGGGGGACGCCCCCGAGTCGGAGCGAACCGTCGCGATTTTTCGTAAAAACAGTAAATTTTTTCTTGGAAACAGTCGATTTTTCTTGAAAAATGGTCGGTTTTCCGTAAAAAGTAATTTTTTCTTAAAAATTAGTTGATTTTTCGTAAGAAAAACAGTCTTTTTTCGTGCAAAAAACAGTTGGTAAAAATTACCAGCCAGCAGGTAAATACCTTGCCCCCCCCCCAAACACTTTGGCTAGTAACGCCTCTGGCCATCATCACTTCACTTTGACCTTTTGTTTGACAAGACCGTAACCGAGATGTTTCATCCCATCAAACAAAACAACATACAATGTTGCCTACAAATAAATTTGAACAATAAGTAATCTATGAGACAAGGCTTGGACCACACCAGAACAATATGGAGTGGGCAGCTTTTCCTTCCCTACTGGTTTGCTTGTGAAATGTTGCAAAATTGAGTGTCCTTTTCAGTGTGTTTCATTTACTTTCGTTCATTTACTCTGCCTTTTCAAAATGGCGAGTTATAAATAAATTACGTACTTACTTACTTAATGTAAGGGCACAGTACACACGTATTGGTGGCATCAATGTCCTGCTGTAAGGCCATTATACCCATTTAAAAGGGGTTGTTACTTGCATATAAATTAAAGTGAAATGGGTAAAATGGAAAAGAAAAATAACAAACTTGATACCAGCTAACAGCCAACTATTTCAGGGTTATCCTGGCAGAAACTTGAAGTAGAAATTCAATTAACTTTCTTGGATTTTGAACTTTACAAAAAAGCTCTTTCTTTTGGAGGCATCTGCAGGTTCGGACCGCCATCTTCTCCACTGAATGTGCGTTCCTTGTGGCAAACTTTCAAATTATGAAAAGAAAACCAGCAGAGGAAAACCCATTGTATTGTAAAAAGCTATTGAACTAACGGATTGGTCCTCGAACTAACAATAGCAGCCATAACAGAACAAAGTGTTCTTTTGAAGAAACGTTTGTTCTTTATCTTACTTACAACAAAGTACTGTAGAACTTTAGTGCTTCCACTGGAAACCCTGAAATAGATAGAATGCAATACTCTCCTTATTACAATGTACTCCAAGGACCCAAGGTAAAGAGGAATCTATAGTAAACCTTATATACTGTAATACAACTTATAACACCTAGCCTATTTGAATAATGCATTAAATAGCAAGCTCATGAAAACTGCAAGCCCAATGTCAACAAACAACGAATGTTCACATAAACATACCCAGAGGCATTACTACAGTAGCCAAAATGTTTTTTTTTTGGGGGGGAGGTGAAATTATTTACTGTCGGCTGGTAATTTTTTACGACTTTTTTTGCAGATAAAAACGACTAGCCTAATTCTGAGAAAAAACGACTAGCCTAATTTTATAAGTAGTGAACTGATAGACAAAAATGCTCCTTAGCCGGGATTTGAACCCAGGACCCTCTGCTTACAAGGCAGTCGCTCTACCAACTGAGCTACCCAGAGGCTTGTGAACAGAGTTCGCAAACCACTACAATAGTCTGGTAGAAGCCAGCCATAGGAAGAGTGATCCCGCCCGAAGGCAAATTCATCTAACCAGTTCACATCCCCATGTCACGGAAATTTATAATAATACATAGATGGCACTTTAGACAAGGCACTTGTACCGTGACCAATAAACCATAAATTTTTTTCAAATATAAGGTAGAAGTCTAGGACTCCAATGTCGGAGCCACGTACACATACCAGGACCCACAAGACGGGGTCTCATGGTGAAAACCAGATAAAACCAAATATATAACTTTTAATGGGGAAGACGCCCTTGAGATGGAAACATTTTATAAGTAGTGAACTGATAGACAAAAATGCTCCTTAGCCGGGATTTGAACCCAGGACCCTCTGCTTACAAGGCAGTCGCTCTACCAACTGAGCTACCGAGGGGCTTGTGAACAGAGTTCGCAAACCACTACAATAGTCTGGTAGAAGCCGGCCATAGGAACAGTGATCCCGCCCGAAGGCAAATCCATCTAACCAGTTCACATCCCCATGTCACGGAAATTTATAATAATACATAGATGGCACTCTAGACAAGGGACTTGTACTGTGACCAATAAACCATAAACAATTTTTCGAATATAAGGTAGAAGTCTAGGACTCCATTGTCGGAGCCACATAGACATACCAGGACCCACAAGACGGGGTCTCATGGTGAAAACCAGATAAAACCAAATATATAACTTTTAATGGGGAAGACGCCCTTGAGATGGAAACATTTTATAAGTAGTGAACTGATAGACAAAAATGCTGAAATGGTTTTCAACATGAGACCCCGTCTTGTGGGTAAGGGGCATTTTTGTCTATCAGTTCACTACTTATAAAATGTTTCCATCTCAAGGGCGTCTCGTCTTCCCCATTAAAAGTTATATATTTGGTTTTATCTGGTTTTCACCATGAGACCCCGTCTTGTGGGTCCTGGTATGTCTATGTGGCTCCGACAATGGAGTCCTAGACTTCTACCTTATATTCGAAAAAATGTTTATGGTTTATTGGGCACAGTACAAGTCCCTTGTCTAGAGTGCCATCTATGTATTATCATAAATTTCCGTGACATAGGGATGTGAACTGGTTAGATGAATTTGCCTTCGGGCGGGATCACTGTTCCTATGGCCGGCTTCTACCAGACTATTGTAGTGGTTTGCGAACTCTGTTCACAAGCCCCTCAGTAGCTCAGTTGGTAGAGCGACTGCCTTGTAAGCAGAGGGACCTTGGTTCAAATCCAGGCTAAGGAGCATTTTTGTCTATCAGTTCACTACTTATAAAATGTTTCCATCTCAAGGGCGTCTTCCCCATCAAAAGTTATATATTTGGTTTTATCTGGTTTTCACCATGAGACCCCGTCTTGTGGGTCCTGGTTTTCACCATGAGACCCCATCTTGTGGGTAAGGGGCATTTTTGTCTATCAGTTCACTACTTATAAAATGTTTCCATCTCAAGGGCGTCTTCCCCATTAAAAGTTATATATTTGGTTTTATCTGGTTTTCACCATGAGACCCCGTCTTGTGGGTCCTGGTATGTCTATGTGGCTCCGACAATGGAGTCCTAGACTTCTACCTTATATTCGAAAAATTGTTTATGGTTTGTTGGTCACAGTACAAGTCCCTTGTCTAGAGTGCCATCTATGTATTAGAATAGCCTAATACTGAGAAAAAATTACTGTGTTGACTAAAAAATCAGCTGGATTTAAGAAAAACTACTATTTTAAGAAAAAATCGACTATTTTTAAGAAAAAATCAACTATTTTTAAGAAAAAATCAACTATTTTTAAGAAAAAATCAACTATTTTTTTTTAAGAGAAACCAACTGTTTTTTAAAAAATCTACTGTTTCCAAGAAAAAATCAACTGTTTTTACAAAAAATTGTTGCGCTTCGCACCGACCCGACTATTTCTTACCAACAACATTCCAGGGGGGGGGGGCTCCCCACCCTAGTCTTTATGCCCCTGAGCATACCTCTACTCTACTTTACTTAAGAACTGGTCCAAATTCCCAGGGCTTGCCAAAATAAGGAATTTCGATTCCTGAAAAGAAAGATCAGCATCTCCCACTTACCTCGATAGCTAAACAAGCAGTTCAGTGAAGTGGTGAGCAACCCAAAACCCAAACAGCAAAAGCTTATGAAACTCTTCTTCTTCTTCTACGAACTTTGGGATGACGCATCGCTAAAAGTAGCGCTCAATTTGAAATGCGATGCTAACGTGGGCAAAGAATAGAATTCTGCAGAATCAGAACCTTGTTGTTGGCACTGAGGAACTGGTTGTATGAGTCCGATGTATCATGAAAGGCAGTCAAAGCAGTTGTGTCTCCTTCATTCTTTGAACAACTTGTATCAGAAAAATGTGTTTCATCAGAAAATTCTTGATGGAATCTGTTCTGTGCTGTCACCTCAGAAATTTGTCAATCCTCACAAGTAAGTTAAGTATGAGCCAGAGGTTCTAGTACAGTAGAGGTATGCTTCTTTTAACTTTTAATTCAATTTAAAGAGTACCATTTTCTACAGCATGCTTTGCCTTTGGGCTTTGGCAGAACCAGAAGTCTAAAGGCTCCTAACTAGTCCCCAAAGCCATGCCTAAAATCGGCAGTGCACCACCAAAAATAACTCAGCGGGCCGCTGCCAAAAACATTTGGCATGCTCACGCCACCGTTCTGCCGGTAGAATTCTGGTGCCGTATCTTTTTAGGTGATATGCAGTAGAGGTATGCTTATGTGAACAGCTACTTTAATGTGAACAGTTCAGTTTTGGGCCAAATGGTAAAATGAAGACCCAAAATACCTATACAGGTGTTTTCAGATCCCATAATTACACTACTTTGGCTAACTGGTAGTTAGCTTTAGACACAGCAAGTGCATGAAGTCAACTGTCAACAAACGTTCACATAAGTATACCTCTACTGTACCAAATTCTGTTTCCATTGAGCTTTATCTTCCCTATACTGTAAAAAAAAAATCTTGCAGTATTTGCTACTGAGATAAGAGAGATATTGAGATAAGATTACCCCTGAACTGGCCGTTTAGAGCCTTTGGCATGTTGGCAGTTCCAGGATTCGTTTGTTGATTTTTTTTGTTCATTACAGATAAAGCAAAGCAAAGTTTTGCCCGACAAAAGTACTTTCTCAAGACCCAGGGGGGTCCCCCCCCCATAGTGACGTCCCTGCCCTCCACAGGAATGGCTGGATTTAATCCGGGAAAACACGGTTTCACTGAGCACTCATAAGCATGTCAAGCGTCATCGTCTTTAGCTTAGGTGGAGTGGACAGGGGTGACTCGAGGGTGGGGAGGGGCTGCTGTGCCCCTCAGAAGGTATGAGGAAAAAAAAGCCGATAAATTTTGACTGGTGTGGCGAAGCCGTGCCAGTTAAAATTTGTCAAATTCACCTGAACTTGATGATTTTTAGGGAATCTACCGGATTATTGCTCAGGGGATCTACCGAAATCTTGCTCAAGGGATCTAGCGGAACTTGTCTCAGGGAATTTATTGGAGTCTGGATCAGGGGATCTACCGGACTTTCTCCCATGGAATCTACTAGAATTTCGGAATATATCGGAATTTTGCTTAGGGAATCTACCGAAATCTTGCGCAAGGAATCTACCGAAACTTATCTTGGGGAATTTACTGGAGGCTGGACCAGGGAATCTACCGGAATTTGCTCCACAGAACCTCTGAGAATTTGTCTCAGGGAATCTACTGGAATTATACTGCTTACCGGATGAGTGTAGCTTTCACGGATTACCAGGATGATCCCGGCACACAACTTGAAGGAGCGACTGAAGGAGTGAAGGCATAAGCTGACCATGGATTTTGGTTTGAAATGCCTCTGCTCAGAAAAACATCGGGATATTTTACCGGAGTTCGAAAATGGGAAATGTGTGCGACCCGGTACAAGAGGGCAGACAAAGTCCTTGGGCCTTCAAAAACTTAAGCCCCCGCCAACGAAATCATCCGAGAGGTACCTGAATTCATTTGTCCCTTATTTTATTAAGCATTTTAACTCGACAAATCTTTGAATGTATTGTATTATGATTGTAACCCGCTGTAATGTTGACAATCCGAGGCTAGCTGTATGCTATTGTGGAGAAATAAAACGATTCTTCTAACTTTACCAGAGTGATTTTTGCAGACAGACAACAAGCGTACCGGAACATTCATCGGGTGATTCCGGTAATATCGTAAGTTTCAGGAGGTTTCAAGAATTAGGCAACCTACTGAAATTTCCATACTTTCCAACTACAACTAGACCTACGTTGCCTGGGCAACGTGAAGTGTTGCGGCAACCTTTGTGCGGCTTCGCCGACTAAAGTGTTGCGAGAGCAACACTTTGGTTTTGTTTCTTCGTGTCGGTTAAATGCTGAAGTTGTCAACTTAGCAAAGCTTACAAAACGGTATGTTCTAAGAAGAACACAATCAGTAATCACATGATCAAAGGCTATTCCTCAGCGTTGTAAAAACAACAACAATAGAACATCGGAAGAACGGACTAAACTGACTTTGCAGTCAGTTGAACTTTATCGTTTTCAATCGTAGACATCGTGACGGATGAAAACTTGGGACAATGTCTTATATAATCTAGTTGGTATCATAAAGCTATGCGTAACTTTTCAGGATTAAAATACCATAGATGACACTATTAATTATTACGAAAGTACCTCATTGTTTTAAATTATGTTTGTACCCGTTGCGTAAATAGTTAATCCTAGTTTACAGCGGTAGACCATCGATACAAACTTTCTTACCGTTAGATTTATAGAAATCGAATACGATGTGCACCAATTTGCACAAATTTCTAGCCGCTCGTGAACCGATTCGTACTTACAAGTCCCTCTCCCATGATAGACATCAAGTTCACCGGAAACAGATAGTGGGTAGGCTACACCAGCTAGCAAAAGTTGCAAACCCCTCATCGCTGAAGATGGTAACAGGTGATTATTACTTACAAGTCCCTTTCCTATCTTACAATTGGGAACCAAATTGTTCTTACCATCGAATACACCAGAAACAAATAATAGGTACACCAACTAGCAAAAGCTGCAAACCCCTCATCACTGAAGATGATTGTGGTCTAACAGCCGACTGTTGCTTACAAGTCCCCTACATGTCTCACAATTACTTCGGAAGTTGTCAACCCCTCTTAAACTTTCAAACTGTTATATCTCATGAAGGAATTTTTGTACCAAAAAATGGATGACATATACTTTGATCAGCTAACCAATATCTATCGAATGCCGTTGAAAAAAAAATCTATCTGTATTAGTTCAAAAGTTGACTTTTTTGCCGTAGGCCAACTTTCTAATATCACCACTTAGAAAGGAGCAAAGGGTAAGCTCTAATTTCTTTAGCAGTGAGAGAACTTTTAAAGTTTAAGAGGCCCATCCTATCTCACTTCTCTTCCTCACTCCCAAGTGTAAGAAATGGAATGATAAACTCAGCTGAAATCGCGAACAGACATGGATGGAAACAATAGATGGCAGCACTTTCGGACCCGTGGGAAAATGACACTTTTTTGTTTCTGTAGATTTTTCTATTTATCACTCAAAGAAGATATGTTGGCTGTGGGGCCGGGTAACTGCCGCATATATTTAACACTTATAGATTTTAGTCCATCTTCAATTTGAAACTGGTGCCTGCCTGCTTGCGTGCTAGAACGGAGCTTTCCACTCGAAAGCAGAAACATGGTTTGATGAAACGAAAGGTTCGCTACACAACTTCAGATAGTCCTCTCTGACATGGGCTATATAACTCCACTTCACTTCGCACACCGTAGGCTCTGGCTCGAGGACAAGCAAAAACCATCCTTATTGGCCCCAGGCAAGAGTTCTACGGAGCTTTCCAAAATGTGATGTCATATTCATCAATCCGGCCTAAGGTCCACACTTTCCTTAAAAACCGCACAGGTTAGACCCTTACCAGTTACTAGAAATAAAATGAAATCGGAGTCATAGGAAAAAAAAAAAAAAAAAAAAAAACCAGGACAAAACCAAAGTGTTGCTCTCGCAACACAATTACTGTTCCAGGAATAAAATCACGGTACCGTCTGCCGCGAAGAGTTCAAAAGCGAGTTAGACTTCCTCCGACACGATCTCGAAACGACCTCAAACAAACAAAAAGTTTGAAGATACATTCGAAGTCTTTCGTGAACTGAAAGATGTCTTACCACTAGTACGGAAAACGTTCAAGCTCGCTAAGACAATCCCTGTTACTTCAGCAAAAGGGGAAAGACATTTTAGCAAAACGAAGTTGGTTAAGACCACTTTGCGTTCAACAATGGCTGACCAGCCAGCGTCTGTTACCAATCGCCTCGATCCAGTTGACGAATGTGAAATTGGATGTGTTGTGAACAAATGGAAAACGGTAAAAATGCGACGAATAAATGTGTAGGGTGGGTTGAAGGTCGAAGAGTTTTTAGTTTTAACTGACAATCTTAAAGTTTAACCGAATAAGCTGAGATCAAACAGTCTAGCAACATTTTTATTCACTCAAATTTTCCCGAAAAACCGTTAAAAATGCACTACTTCGTTTCTCCGTTATCCAGGGATAATCGATTTCATAATTATTCTTTCAGATTTGTAGTGCCTCTATGTACTTGTCCCTTTACGCTTGAAATATTTACTAACTAGAAATGTAAGCCATTGCCGAAAAGTAAAATAAAAATATCAGATCATTGCAAGACATATCCGAAAATCATTTTCCAAACATGCGTAACTTCTCCGATGTCGCATCTTTAAAATGCAGTATTTTGTTCAAATTCAAATCCTCCGCTTCTGGATGAATTTTGGTTTGTCGTGCAAGCAGCACACACTGAACGATATTACCAGAGCCCCCGGTGGAATAATACAAAGTCCCTCAAATGTGTCAAAATATTTCAGTGTATTCAGATATCAGCTTTAAAAATAAGCTGCCTTTTCAGTTTAAACTTTAACGAGCCTATTCTATTGTTGTTTGTAGCACATAATCAAAGTCAGAGCACAACACTATTGTAGAGTTTCTGCAGAGATGGTCACTAAGGAGAATTTTCGGTAAAACCTCGAAAAATTCCTGTAAAACTTCGAAAAATTCCGGTAAAATTCTGAAGCCGCCCCCCCCCCCTCCCCTATCAGGAAGGTGTCGGGACGCCCTTGGGAGTGGATGTACCCAAACGCGAGACAGCTGGATCACCATTACGATCGCTATATGGTACTTGTACCAAAAACTGCACTACCCCAACAACGCTGACGATCTATGGTACAAAAATTGCAAAAATTTGTTGGAAAATTGAAAAATAAATGCTAACATTACAGCAAACGCCGGTAAATCAGCGGCGGGCCGCCGATAACTTTCCAGCCGCGCGCCGCCAAAAAAAGTGCGCGGCTTCGGGGGTTTATGGTTCCATAGCGGAAGGATTGAGATGTCTGTCAACTTTTGTTTATGTTAGTCTGTCCTCTTGCAGATCGTTTCTTGGACTTGGAAACTACGATGTCAATGTCATGATGAAGGCTGTTCAGACTATGGGCCACGAAGTAGTCTGGTTTGATAAGAGACTGGATCCTGATATACTAATGTTTGAAAATATCTTTGGGATCATATTAAACCTGCCAACAAGCAGTTACATTCCACCGTTCCATAGAAAGCACTGGATTGCTGTTAGGTAAGAGATTTTGTAAATCTTCTTGAGGAATTTAATTAAGGAGAAAAAATTCCGGCAAATTTTGACTGGTGCGGTGAAACCGTTGCCAGTTAAAATTCGTCAAATTCACCTGAACTTGACGATTTTTAGGGAATCAACCGGATTCTAAGGGAGTCTAACAGACCCCCCAGAAGGTGTGTGGGAAAAAAAAAATTCTACAAGATTATTTATTGCTCAGGGACCCTACCGGAATTTTGCTCAGGGAATCTACAGAAATCTTGCTCAAGGAATCTGCCGGAACTTGACTCGGGGAATCTATTGGAACTTGTCTCAGGGAATTTACTGGAGGTTGGATCAGGGGATCTACCGGACTTTGCCCCATCGAATCTACCAGAATTTGGCTCAGGGACTCTTAGCTTCTTACCGGATAAGCATAGACTCACAGCGTACCGGAATGCTCACCGGGTGATTCCGGTAGTCTCCTAAATATTTGTAGCTTTCAAGAATTAAGTAACCTAATTTACATCATTCCCAACTACAAGTACTGTTCCAGGAATAATGCCACGATACCGTCTACTCCAGTTTCTACAGCATTCTCGACTCTTTTCCAGTGATAAGCCGAGAAGAGTTCCAAAAAAGGGTTAGAGCCGGGTCACACTGGGCTCAAAATGGAGCCTATTTGACAATCGGCGCAGATTTCTCGGCTGAAAATTAGACTACAATTCTGCGCGGATTGGTTCGGTCGCCGGTGAGGTTCTGAAAATCCTTAGGGGCGTGATGTTTGGTGGCATTGGGGCAGCTTGGGGATAATGAGCAGACTGCAGTTTAAAATCGAAACTTGGCCAGTTTTGCAACAATTCACTTTTAATTATGTTGGGCTATTGTGAACTATCGGGATTTTGTTTTCAACATCCCAGGATTAACCTAAGTTATTTGGAGGGAAAGGTAAAGAGTTTCTAGATGTCAAAATGCCATCAGTCACATCTGTTTTTTTGTTTCTACTAAAAAATAACAAAGAAAGCATCTGTTTGACGTCTTTTTTCCTTTTTTTCAATTGAAAAAAAAATTCTTTACATTATTTTTGTAGTCAACAGCACTAAACAAAAATACCAGTCTATTTCCTGTAACATAATCAGAAATGCTGTTTCGTTCTAATTGGTCTCCTGAATTTAAAACAACAACATTCAGAATTAGCCCCCCTCCTGAGCAAGAAACATTTACAAACACTACGGAGAATCTCCGGTAAAACCTCGGAAAATCCGGTAAAATTCTGAAGCCGCCTCCCCCCTATCAACAAGGTGTCGGGCCGGCCCTGATGCCCCTCCTCCTGAGCAAGAAACATTTACACACACTACGGAGAATTTCTGGTGAAACCTCGAAAAATCCGGTAAAATTCTGAAGCCGCCTGCCCCCTAAAGGTGTCGGGACGGCCCTGATGCCCCTTCTCCTGAGCAAGAAACATTTACACACACTACGGAGAATCTTCGGTAAAACCTCGGACAATCCGGCAAAATTCTGAAGACGCCTCCCTCCTATCAATAAGGTGTCTGACGGCCCCGATGCCTCTCCTCCTGATTAAAGAAACATTTACACACACTACGGAGAATTTCCGGTGAAACCTCGGAAAATCCGGTAAAATTCTGAAGCCGCCTCCCCCCTATCAACAAGGTGTCGGGACGGCCCTGATGCCCCTCCTCCTGAGCAAGAAACATGTACACACACTACGGAGAATCTCCGGTAAAACCTCGGAAAATGCGGTAAAATTCTGAAGCCGACTCCCCCCTATCAATAAGGTTTCGGGACGGCCCTGATGCCCCTCCTCCTAAGCAAGAAACATTTACACACACTACGTAGAATTTCCGGTAAAACCTCGGAAAATGCGGTAAAATTCTGAAACCGACTCCCCCCTATCAATAAGGTTTCAGGACCGCCCTGATGCCCCTCCTCCTAAGCAAGAAACATTTACAAACACTACGGAGAATCTCCGGTAAAACCTCGGAAAATCCGGTAAAATTCTGAAGCCGCCTCCCCCTATCAACAAGGTGTCGGGCCGGCCCTGATGCCCCTCCTCCTGAGCAAGAAACATTTACACACACTACGGAGAATTTCTGGTGAAACCTCGAAAAATCCGGTAAAATTCTGAAGCCGCCTGTCCCCTAAAGGTGTCGGGACGGCCTTGATGCCCCTTCTCCTGAGCAAGAAACATTTACACACACTACGGAGAATTTCCGGTGAAACCTCGGAAAATCCGGTAAAATTTTGAAGCCGCCTCCCCCCTATCAACAAGGTGTCGGGACGGCCCTGATGCCCCTCCTCCTGAGCAAGAAACATGTACACACACTACGGAGAATCTCCGGTAAAACCTCGGAAAATGCGGTAAAATTCTGAAGCCGACTCCCCCCTATCAATAAGGTTTCGGGACGGCCCTGATGCCCCTCCTCCTGAGCAAGAAACATGTACACACACTACGGAGAATCTCCGGTAAAACCTCGGAAAATGCGGTAAAATACACACACTACGGAGAATCTCCGGTAAAACCTCGGAAAATGCGGTAAAATTCTGAAGCCGCCTGCCCCCTAAAGGTGTCGGGACGGCCCTGATGCCCCTTCTCCTGAGCAAGAAACATTTACACACACTACAGAGAATCTTCGGTAAAACCTCGGACAACCCGGCAAAATTCTGAAGCCGCCTCCCTCCTATCAATAAGGTGTCTGACGGCCCTGATGCCCCTCCTCCTGATAAAGAAACATTTACACACACTACGGAGAATTTCCGGTGAAACCTCGGAAAATCCGGTAAAATTCTGAAGCCGCCTCCCCCCTATCAACAAGGTGTCGGGACGGCCCTGATGCCCCTCCTCCTGAGCAAGAAACATGTACACACACTACGGAGAATCTCCGGTAAAACCTCGGAAAATGCGGTAAAATTCTGAAGCCGACTCCCCCCTATCAATAAGGTTTCGGGACGGCCCTGATGCCCCTCCTCCTGAGCAAGAAACATGTACACACACTACGGAGAATCTCCGGTAAAACCTCGGAAAATGCGGTAAAATTCTGAAGCCGACTCCCCCCTATCAATAAGGTTTCGGGACGGCCCTGATGCCCCTCCTCCTAAGCAAGAAACAGTTACACACACTACGGAGAATTTCCGGTGAAACCTCGAAAAATTCTGAAGCCGCCTCCCCCCCCCCCCCCCCCCCCCCTATCAATAAGGTGTCGGGACGGCCCTTATGCCCCTCCTCCTGAGCAAGATCCATTTACGTCATTATAAAGTTTGTTATAGCTGACCCATTTTTGTTTCAGCATGTTTTTCATTGTTCTCTTTACTGCGCTACCACCTTGTGTATTTGGCGGGTTACAAATAAAATATAGATATATATATATTTGAGGGTGCTACAGATAAAAAGAAAGACAGTCTTGTGCCCGGGCCGCACTACGGATACACCTGTTCGTAATTCGGTTTATAGACGTTTTTAAGACCGGTTTTTAAGACGTTTAGGACGCTCCTCTCTCATTGGTTGTTCATAACAAATTAAAAACGGGAGATGGATTTATCCATCCATAGATTTTACGAACGGGTTGGAGGAGGAACGTTAAAAGCCGCTAAAAACCGGTCTTAAAAACGTCTAAAAACCGATTCACGAACAGGTGTGCCCGTAGTGGGGCCCGGGCATTCCTCTCCCAAGGAGTTCCTTGGACTTTTGACATAGTGGTTACCGGGGACAGCTAAAATTTGATTCTGTTTAACAACTGAATTTTTTGCAGGGAATCCAGTGGACAGTTTTACAATCTTGACTCAAAGTTGAAAACACCAGAGCAGGTTGGTACTGAAAGTGAGTTTAAAACGTATCTGAAGGACAAGTTGAAAAGCCTTGAAGTCGAAATATTCCTTATAGTGGACAATAAAGTCCAAGAGAATGGGGCTTGGAAGCGAACCGACCACTAATTAACTTATATTCTGTTGATTTGTTTTTACAGTTTTATTTTGTTTTGTAAGAAATCCCGTAAAATAAATAACCCATCGGAAAAAATCCAAAAATGACTAAAGAAAACTTAATGGCCAGCTTATCACAGCTTTGTTGAATGAATACTAGATAACTGATAGTTCACACCAGACTTTTTGGATTCCCAGCATCATCCAACAAGTGAGCATTCTCAACGACGCGGGGTCCAGGACCAGGCTGAGTACAGATAATGTAGTCCAACTGTCCAGCTGGATACTTCGGGAAAGCACCATTGACATCTGTCGTCTGAAAATAACGGCCTTATTAGTAACAGAACAATATACTGTATCAATAATTGCTTTCCCCTCTACATACTAGCGGAAAGGAAACCAGAAAGCCTTAAAAGACTCCTCACACTATTTACTCTTCATCTATAGTATTTTAAAATATTTGAATACTTTAAAACTAGGCTGTGCTTTAAACAAATCACCCACGGTTTTGGCTGTTTTAAGCCTTTTCCGAGACCCGTTGACTTATAGAGAAAACAGGGAAACAATTTTCATAACCGGTTTTTCTGACGGAAAAACTTCTCGCAGACAAACCGTCTACAGCGTGGTACACATCGAAGGTAGCAAAACACGGCAAGTGAGAAAATCAGCGTGGTTTTGTTAGAGCGGTTAGAATTTACCGTACGGAATTGGGGTCTCCGGGTTTAGAAATAAATGGAGTGATTATGGAAGTAGATTGCGTTAGTATTACAGGTAAAACAGATCCGGCAACGGGCACACTCAATCCAAATCCGCGTCACTATGTTGAAGGC
Organism: Branchinecta sandiegonensis; assembly: GCA_030848855.1. Classification (NCBI taxonomy): domain Eukaryota; kingdom Metazoa; phylum Arthropoda; class Branchiopoda; order Anostraca; family Branchinectidae; genus Branchinecta; species Branchinecta sandiegonensis. The sequence continues at coordinate 21,098,237 of JAUPMV010000006.1, read as the reverse complement.
TGCATACGATGCGTCAAAAGTTCTGAGCGAAGGAGAAAATTCGAATCGGACTTGTGCACGGACCACGGACCTAGGGTTGATCAATGCCTGCATGAAATACGGAGCCGATACAGATGCTGAAACAAGAACATTCGTCTGCCGCGTCCGTTGCTGGTTGCATGCAGAAATCAGCAGTACATCTAGCTCTCCGTTAGACTTCGAAGTAGCTCAACCGCTAGGCGACTAAACTGTAAACGGCATTGCATCGGGATCGGATGAGCAAAACTCCAATGCTTGTTATAAGAGCCTCGTTTTTGTTGCACGCTGCAGGTCCACTTCTCGGCCGCTTCCGAACTGATTCTTCTGCATCCGTTTTTGCGCTGCAGTGCTTCCGAGGAAGACGGCAGCGCTTCTCGAGAAGCACGGACTTCCTCACCGACCAAGTCCGTACTTCCCTGCAAAGTGCTGCCGCTTCAACCAAGAAGAAAGTGAATCCAAAAACGCATATTGTGCAAAAGCAAAGAAGTACTGCAGCGACGATGCGGCAGCGCTATTGCAATAAAACCGAGGCTCAGAAAAGCCATAGTTGGTTATGTACGGTTTGACAGTTGAAAGTCTGTAAAAACATAGCCGTCAGTTTACAATGTCGGACTGTAGGCTTGCAGTCCTTCCGTTACTTTCGAAATCAGAAAATTCAATGATGTTCTTATTATTGTGATGTAGCCTGTACCATAAATTTTAGTTTCAGTTTGAATCTGACCGGCTTTCTCTTTTGCTTCTCAGCGAAAAAAAAAGGCTTCTCAGCAAAAACAAAACCAAAGGTTTCGATGGGATCCCAGAGAAGGATTTACTGGGCTTCTATCGGGTCGCGTACATTTCCCGGGCTTACGGCCAAACTGCCAATCCGATGAGAAAACCCAAGTTCAGATCTAGATTCTGCATGTCTCTTTAACCCTCTATCGAACCTCAAATCGACTTTAAAAAAAAACTTTTACTTTTTCCACATTCTGGTTTTGTCCCGAAAACAAATTCAGATGTGGATTTAGCATGTTACTAACGTTTTGGGATCCCAATAAAGTGCATTACTTTCTTCAACTTCCTTCAAGCACACACCAGTTGAGTCGAGTACATAATTCCCAGCGGGCTCCTGGTAATTTCTTACCTGAACTGGCAGTCCGCGTAGGTAGTCTTTCTGGTCTGGAAGCCCAGGGTAGCTACCAAGGACCACTGAGACAAACTCATCAATGTCTTTTTCACGAAGGTAAATGCAGGCATTTGGTCCAGCATCGAAGGTGTAGGCAGCCTAGAAAAGACGAATTAGGTCTTACCCCTGGTTCACAGTGCCGCGATTTCGCGCGAAATTCTGCGTCGTGCGACATACGACACAAATCGAGCGACAAGCAACCCAAAACTTGCGTTTTGTCGCAGTGTCAGATGCATTTATAAGTAGTGAACTGATAAACAAAAATACTCCTCAGCCGGGATTTGAACCCAGGACCCTCTGCTTACAAGGCAGTCACTCTACCACTGTCACGCTACCGGTAGCTACCGAATCGGTAGCTCAGTGGTAGAGTGACTGCCTTGTAAGCAGAGGGTCCTGGGTTCAAATCCCGGCTGAGGAGCATTTTTGTCTATCAGTTCACTACTTATAAATGTTTCCATCTCAAGGGCGTCTTCCCCATTAAAATTATATATTTGGTTTTATTTGGTTTTCACCATGAGACCCCGTCTTGTGGGTCCTGGTTTGTCTACGTGGCTCCGACAAGGGAGTCCTAGACTTCTAAATTATATTCGAAAAATTGTTTACGGTATTGGTCACGGTACAAGTCCCTTGTCTAAAGCGCCATCTATAGTAGTGTCAGATGCCTTGAAAATATCAATTGATCCGACATAACGCATGTGATTTTTTGGGGGGAAAGAAAAGAAAAACAAATGTTAGTTAATTTTCAGGAGTAAAAGTTGCTCTACCTTGTTCTGAAACAAGACATAGTGATCCTACGATGGCTGAATGCAAAATATCTTCTGAATTAACTTGTATTAACCCTTGGTATCATCAAGCGGATGTTCTCGACTAGAAGCAAATTAGTAGTCACTAAGCTATATAAAGGCCTTGTGAGACCAACGCTAGAAGTCGGAATGTCAGTTGCCAGCCCCTATTTCAAGAATGACTGAGAAGTGCTAGAGAAAGTCCAGAGGAGAGCCACCAAACTGGTCTCAGGCACGACGGATGTCCCATACAGAGAACGCTTGCAACAACTGAAACTACCAAGCTTGGCGTACGGAAGAAGTAGAGGTGATGTTACACAAACGTACAAGCTCATACAAAATCAGGCCTTGCCTCACCTCTACACCTCTAAAAAACTCTTCGTGGACATAGTAAGTCAAAGTCATTTGCTCACACCAGGACCCGAAACCACTTCTTCTCAACTAGAGTGGTGCAAAACTAGAACACCCTGTCAGAGGACACAGTCAGTGCACAGACAGTGGACTCATTCAAATCCAAGCTTGACAAGGAGTGGGAAGCCAAACCCTGGAAATACGAGTGGGATGCCCCGGAATCCTCTACCGGACACTAACCAAAAGCCAGTCCCAACATCATGTGTGACTAACATCACTCAAACCAGTGACAACCACAGGAGGACCACCCACCTTTGTCGCTGGACAATGCGATTTAAGATAAGGGTTTTAACGTAATTAAGCTGTCATGAACAAAATGACATTTAGGTTTTGAATGAAAATCTCCTAATAGTGGGTGGTATTCAGAACGGTAATCTCCCCGCATCTTCAGAGGTCGTTTCCCCAAGGGGTTCTTCTCCTATTGCAGAATAATCTCGACGAAACCTTATGTTTTTCTTTTGCATCTGCGTGGTGTTGGGAAGATTCATGCGATTCTGTCGTACATCGGAAAATTAAAGATAAAATCGTGTCACATAAGACGCAGCAGTGTGAACCAAGGGTTACACATTATTCAGCTTCAAAGGCGACGTCGAATGAGAAACGCTTGACAAGCTATTTCACGGACTGGTATAGCCAGCTGTTTTTTTCGAAAATTGGTCAACAAATCTTATTAAACTGTTCACCAGACAGTTGCCGGATAAATCTGTCTTTTTGACCCAGTAAATGCCGGTTGGGACTTTATGTTCGAAAGTTACAACAGCGTGTCTCCTCCCCCTATATCCACTACATCATTGGATTTAATTTCATGTTAAACTTCCGGATTCCGGGCGAAATACTTGTCCGGCGAAAAAATAATTTTCAAATTCGGATTCAACATGTCCTCTTACCCCAGAATCGAACATCTAACCAACTTCAGATTCATTTTAAAAAAAAAATCGTTTTTTGCCGGATTCCGGTGAACTACCTGTAAAGTCTGTCTTTGTTTAGTGCCATTTGAAATCCTAGTGCCCTGAGAAAAGGTTTCTTTCTTTAGAAAAAGTGATTCTTTTATTGGCCACACTTTGGGACCAGGCTTGACGGACTTATGTGTCCTGTTCCGGTCAACATCTGGGGATAGAGGAGCAGGGTCGAATTGCTAGTCCCGAGTGTGAGAATGTTTCTTTTGCCCGTTTTGTTGTTAGTCCAGTGCCTACGTTCGCCACCTATACATGTATTAGTCCTTAGAACCAATATAGAACAATCGTCTACTTAGTCTTGTGTACAACTACTAACATTAATGTGGACACTGTAAAGAGACAGAACACCAACACAGCAGTGTACACCAGTGTCCACAGAGTGGTGAGCAGCGGAAAGTGGTATCTTTTGTGCCAGTGGAACCTCGATTGACTGTGTGAATCAAATCAGTTGTGCCGAAAAGCAAGTCGCTACCCATTGCTGTGGGCGACAGGTGCCCTATCAGGATTTTGAAGAACAGTTGGCGGTGATATATGAGGCCCGTTGTCTATGGGTTTGACCCCATCTATGTCCGCTTAGCACGTTTGTCTGCGTTTCATCAGATCTCCGTTTGTCCGCGTTTGAACATATCACCGATTCTGCGGCCCATTTCTCCGTTTGTCCGCGTTTGAACACATCTCCAATTCTGCGATTTCCCATTTCTCCGTTTGTCTGCGTTTGCCCACATCTTCGTGTGTCTGCGTTGGCCCATATCTTCGTTTTCTGTGTTTGACCATTTCTGCGTTTGTCGACTCCAGTTTTGCCAGCCATCACTACAAACATAAGTGAAAGTGTTTTTCTGCCAGGATTTGGCACAGGATCCACCGATTGGATGACAGGATCCACCTCAACCAAATAAAGATAAGTTCCGCGAAAGTTTAGGCCCAGTTGACAGGAGTGTTCCGAAATATTTTTACCTTTTATCATTCATTGTTTTAATCGTATTTACTGAATCATGTCATTTTCAGTCCCGGTTCTCGATCCGTCTTTTGCAGAATACGACAAGAAAGTTGCTCTCGATTTTGTAAAACTGTGGAGATCGAAAGGCGTTTACCCGCCCCTTATTTTTGATTCGAGTGATGATGATTATGATGTTGCAGAATTCCTGGAGTATATTGCAAAAGTCAAGTCAGCCCCACCTCCAAGCACTGTTTCAACCCCAGTCCCTACCCCTTTAAGTGATAATATTCAGTCGCAGTTTGTCGGATCCATGATTGACCCTATGGCCGCAATAACACCATTATCCAGACCAGAAACCGGAAAAATCCTTGAATTCGTGTCGCAATTACGTAAATTTCAGGAATTGTGCAACTGGACCGATTCCAGGGCAATTCAGACCGCATCCCTTTTAGCACACGGGCCGTTTCGTCATTTCTTCGAGGACCTTGACCCTAGTATAAGAAATTTAGCAGATTTGAGAAGGGAATTATTAGCTGCTTATACCACCGGGAAAACGTCAGGGAAAAGAATGGAAGAATTTGTGGGTGCGAAACAAGGAAACGACGAAACTGTGTACCTGTTTTACAAGCGTATACAAAAGTTACAAAGGGTATGTTTGTCCTCTCTGAGTATAACCGATGATGACACACTTTTGGGAACGTTGGCATTGAATGCGTTCAAAGAAGGCGTCAAACCATCGTATAAGAGGTACCTGTTAGAACATAGTGCAGATATTGATTCTTTAGATAGTGCGTATAGGATTGCCAAAAAGTATGAGCAGATAGACCAGATAGTTGGGGAGACGTCTTCAACTACGTCTACTGAAGAATACTTGAGTGCTGCGACGAATGTAGGTAATGGACTCAAATTTAGTGGTTTGTACGGTAATGGTGATGGTAAAGATCGTACAGAAACAGGTATTAGAGGTCGTAGTTTTGCGCGTGGGAGGAGTAGTTACGCAGGTAGACCAAGTAACGACAGGTATGCTACAGGAGGAGATAGAGGATGTTTTACATGTGGAGGAAACCATAGGGCTATGGAATGTTTTCAGGAGTGTGGCATTTGTAGGAAACCAGGTCACCAGGGTTTTAGTTGTCCTACTAAGGTAAGATCAACAGAGGAAAAGGTAAGGACTAATTTCAACATTCAGTGTTACCGGTGCAAGGGTTTCGGACATAGATCGTTCCAGTGCGACGAAACCAAGCGTAGTCAGAACCAGGGAAACTTGTAAACCGGCCAAAAAGGGGGAATGTGGTTGGTACAAGTGGTAATGCCCCCAAACCTTTTCCAGTACAAAGTGGACCGGTTTTAATTGATCGTGAACGCATAGCAAGTCCGCTATTATCAATAGAAAATATTCCTGAGGAATGTGTGCCGAGAATTAACATGTTGTCCGAAACTAGCGAGGTGTGTGAATCCGTTTCTACTCCCAGCAAAGAAGAAATAGTATGCTTTATGGGATTGTCCGTCAATTCATTAGACGAGAAAAAATTCCCTGTGCGCCACGATATTGTTTTAGGAGATGTAAAGTGCTCAGCTTTAATCGATTCTGCTTGCCATAAGTCCTTAATTAGCGAGAATATGTATAACCGAATTTCGCCCAAATTTCGTAAAAACTGTACACCAACACTGGCACGCATAAAACCCCTGGGCTCCGAGCCGTTGCCAATCTCAGGAAAGGTCGTTCTGCCGCTTATGATCGAAGATAAGAGACAGGTAAAGAGGCTCGATTGGGAATTTTTTGTTTGTGCCAATATTGATTACGATATCATTCTTGGTTGGGACGTTTTGCATGCCTTAGGAAGCTCTATTGATTTGGCCGAAAATACCCTGCACCTCGGAAAGAATGTTTCAGTCACGGGCTATCAACATTTTAGATCTGTCTATAATGGAAGCGTGATTTTGCCAAAAGCTGTTACCATTGCGGCTAGAAGTATGAAAATTGTTGAGCTTACCTTTAGAGCGTGTGATGGAAGAGATGTACCGGATGGTACAACAGTATTGTTTAACCCGGCTGAGCATTTGCCCTGTACACTGAAACATTCTGTTCATGTTGTTAATGGTAACCGTAGTCTCGTAGCGATTTTTAATGACCAAGATCATCCGACAAAATTGCCACGTCGCATAATTTTGGGCGAATTTGAAGAGATTTCAGATGAAATTATTGAAGCTGCGAAGGCAGATCTACAGTTCGTAACTGGGGATCCATCTAAATGCCCTGAATGGAATGACGCCGATTTCTTCGCAAAATTTGATTTAAAACACCTTGACTGTAAGCCGAAATTGAAAGAAAAACTTTGCCAATTGTTGGTCAAGTACAAATCGATTTTTGCATGTCATAGCTATGACATAGGTCAAAACAAATTAATGGAATACGAAGTAGAGATTGACCCTACCATAAAACCACCTCCACCCAGGTCCTTTAATTTACCGCTAGCAATGCAGGAAGTATTACAACAGCATATTTTTGCATTGGCTAAGGCTGGCGTAATAAAAAGGGGAAAAAGCGAATTTTGTAGTCCTGTTTTTCTGATCGGAAAGGTGAAGAACGGAAAGATAGCACCGAAGCATGAGTGGGATTTAGACAACTCCAGAATCATTTGGGACATGCGAGGCATTAATAAGATGATAAAGGATTCTGCATGGCCTATGCCGCTTATTCGGAACGTCTTACAAAAGTTAAGTTCGAAAAATCGTTTTTCCGTCCTCGATTTGAAACATGCTTTTTACAATGTAAATGTACATGAAGATTCTCAAAAATACTTTGCGTTTAATGCACCAGATGGTTCTCAGTATACGTTCACTAAATGTCCGCAAGGCTGTAACATCTCGCCGCGAGCGTTTTGCCAGTGGGCAAGTATTTTGTTTGATTCCGCAACGTTTGGCGACATTATCAGTATGTATATTGATGATATTTGCGTGTCAAGTACTGGTGATGATTATGAGCACATCAAAGATCTTGAAAGAGTCTTCGAAAGGCTCCAAAAGCATGATGTACGTCTTGGCGTCGGGAAGTGCCGTTTCTTTACGGAACGACTAGAACTATTGGGACATGAAGTAACACCGAATGGAATTTCACCTTTGAAAAATAAGTTGGATGCGATCAAAAATATTCAAAGACCCATTAATATCTCGGAGGTTCGGTCGTTTCTAGGCGTAACAGGTTTTTATAGGAACTTCTATATGAACTACGCGAGCTTAGCAGCTCCTCTTACTAAACTGCTTCGCAAGGACTTTCCATGGAATGGGAAGCTGAACAAGAAGCGAGCTTTCAGGCGCTGAAGAAAGAGTTAACGAACCCAGATTCAGTTTTTTTATCCTTTCCAAACTTTTCGGAAAAAGCAGCTTTCTGGATAGCAGTTGATACGTCAGGAGATGCCTGTGGCGCTTTGCTACTTCAAATTGATAAAGAGGGACGTTTCAGATTAGTTTCGTCATTTAGTAAAGTCCTTTCACGACAATTCAGTAAGATGGATAACATGTCTCGTGAACTGTTTGGCGTGGTCCAGGCTATCAAGAATTTTGAATATTATATTTGGGGCAGAGAAGTTCATATCCTAACTGATTGTAAAGCCATAACGTTCCTGCGTAGCTGTAAAGATAGGTCCTCGAAATTGTATAGAATCTCCTTGTTGCTAGATAGCCCATTATACCATTGGCACCACCTAGCCGGAAAGTTGCAACCAGCGGATATTTTATCGAGACCCGCTAAGGAAATAGTGGAAGCAACTAGGCCTGTAAGCATGACAAATGCTGAACTAGATTTTTTTGCAGCACCTGCGGGGCTGAAAGAGATTGATTATTTGGGATTGGATAATCAAGAGTTAGCAAAACTCCAGAGAGACGATAGGGAATTACGACCGATAATAGAATACCTAGAAAGTAAGGATAGGAAACTCGAGTTAGAACAACGTAAATCTGCAGATGGTTTCGTGGGTATTGGAGAAACCGGGAAATTTGGAATTGCAATTAGTGAAGACGAGCCACCTGTGCGTCAGGAGCTTGTGGTTAGAGAATGCCTACTGGATGTATCAGAGATTCCAGTGGAAGCGACGTCGACAAACTCAGTTAGGGGTTTTGGTTGGGTGAGCACTGCCGCTGATGCGTTGGCGGAAAGACCCCAAGGTACTGCACTGACCAGTGATGGGTCAGCTCGTGGGGATGCGTTTTCACGGGGTTCCCGGGAATGTGTAAATATGCTGAAAGAAGATCGCGATCGGGAGGAAGAAGGGTTAGAAGAAATTCGGAGTAGGGTAGGAAAACCATGGTTGAAAAAAATTGTTGCTGCAGCGTTCTTGAACAACAGTGTCTTGTACTGCCAACCGGAGAAGGAAGGACGCCTAGCGTTAAATCCAACCCCAAAGTTGATCCTCCCGGAAACACTGGTTGACAGCACAATTAAGTTGATTCATGAACACCCTTTTGCGTGTGCACATTTAGGTGCTGAGAAAACTTTAGAGAGCGTCAGGGCTTTTTGTGTATTTGAATGTATGTCGAAACGTGTTGAAGAAGTGTGCCTGAACTGCCATGTGTGTTTGCGTAGAAATCCGCAACATAAAGTTCCCCATCCACCTTTAGGACTTAGTGAAAATCCCAGTTATGTCGGACATATATGGAGTATAGATACAGCCGGTCCACTGTGTCAAACAGAGGAAGGCTTCGAACACATTATAGTTGCGGTAGAACATTTTACGAAATATGTAGTACTCCAGAGCGTCAAAACGATCTCAGCGAAAAGTATTTTGAAGTTTTTGGAAGAAAAGATTATCGCGTATTTCGGATTTTTTGAAATTTTGTTGTCGGACAAGCACGCTTCGTATCGCTCTAAGCTGGTGGAAGATTTCTGCACAAAATATAGGATAGACCACCGATTCTCCACGAGTTATAACCCGTTTTCTAACGGATTAGTCGAAAACCGTGTGAAAATAACGAAAAACATCCTCAAAGCATATTGCTACGACGCGGAAGCTGATTGGTCCAACTTCATTCCGAATGTTCAGCTCGTGATCAATTGTGCTAAGTCCGCAACGACAAAATATCAACCGTACCAACTAATGTTCGGTAGACAAGCCATTTCATATATTGATTTGCGTTTGCCTAGACCGCGAATGGAAGACTATGGTAGCTACGAAGAATTCGTAACTACTCAAGTCCACCAGCTCTTTGTCATTCATAGCGTGTGTCGAAAGGAGATGGAAGTGTCTAGAAAGGTTCAGGAAAAACAGTTCAACAAAGCCTGTACGAGTATTCAGAGTTTAGAAGAAGGTTCCTTAGTCTACGTTAGAGATATGACGTGTCGAGGCTTGAAACTGAAGTTCCGAGGTCCATACGTTATACTGAAAGTTCTTCAACCACAGCGCGTTTTCTTGTTGCAAGAGCTAACTTGCAAAGGGACCCGCAGAACCGTGAATATTCGCCTGATCAAACCGATAAAAGACTCCTCTCTATTCTTGTCCCGCAATCCGGAATTTAAAGAATTATTCGACAAATGTAGCAAAACCTACGTAGAAGATAGTGCCGCAGAAACTTCCAAGGAAGCTGAAGAAATTCCGCAACTGAGTCGAAAATTAAGGGAATTAACGTTGTTTGTAGATAGTCCAACAGGAAAGGTACAGAGTGCAGCAAACCAGGTAAGTGACACTGGAACTGGAAGCTCACGACTTAGTAATAGTCACAATGGCGAGCTTACAGTTCAGGCGTCACCTAGAGTTAGTTCAGTTGAGGGTAGTGAATTTGTAGCTAGTCAGTTCGATGACTCGCCAGAATTAGGTGATTCCGACTGTACCAGTAGTAGTCCTAGTGCCGGGGTCGGTACTACCAGGCCGTCAAACGCCGACAGTCGCCGCAATGTCCGAAGTAGCCCTATTACACGTAGTTCACGACCACAGCGGGCTTCTGCAGCAAAATCAACAGGATTTTACCGCGAGTAATAATGATATCTCTCCCAAGCTGGACAGAAATCCACTCCTTTTAATATACCAACAGTTTGATGATTTATTTCCCCATCTCACCCATTTTCCCTAGATTTAATAACTGACTTTGCCAGACCTTTTTCATTTTTCTTCATTTTAAAGTTGCTTGTGAAATTATGATTTTGTATTCGTTTACATGTATGTATCAGCGTAGGTGTAGGGAGACGTGAGCCTAGCGCCGTCTCGGAGACGTTTTCGTCCCCCGTAGTGAAGTGAGGTGAGAAGTGTGAAACGTAATTCGAAGTGCCGTCACAGAAAGACGCGAGTATGAACGCTGCCTCTGGAAACGAGAGCCTGAGCGCCGTTTATGGAAAGTGTTGTTTCCTACTGATTGTGCTTTAGTGTCTAATTTTCTAGTGCCAACCTCCCATTATCTAATTGTTGTTCAACTGCATTTTTTTTCTTTGTAACTAGTTTCTTAAATTTTTGGTAAAAATTTCATTCTTCTGGGGGGTGGATCTGTAAAGTCTGTCTTTGTTTAGTGCCATTTGAAATCCTAGTGCCCTGAGAAAAGGTTTCTTTCTTTAGAAAAAGTGATTCTTTTATTGGCCACACTTTGGGACCAGGCTTGACGGACTTATGTGTCCTGTTCCGGTCAACATCTGGGGATAGAGGAGCAGGGTCGAATTGCTAGTCCCGAGTGTGAGAATGTTTCTTTTGCCCGTTTTGTTGTTAGTCCAGTGCCTACGTTCGCCACCTATACATGTATTAGTCCTTAGAACCAATATAGAACAATCGTCTACTTAGTCTTGTGTACAACTACTAACATTAATGTGGACACTGTAAAGAGACAGAACACCAACACAGCAGTGTACACCAGTGTCCACAACCTGTCCGGCGAGAAAAAAAATTTCACATTCGGATCCAGCGTATCTTCTTACCCCTAATTGACTATCCCCTGCCCCATAGCAAATTACGCCCCTGCCATCAACGAAGACGACCTTTACCTTGACCCAAAGAATCCTCACACCAAGTTCCATCAAAACATCTCATGCCCTTCGAGAGTTATCGTGCTCACAGACGGACGGACGGACAACTTTTGCGATGTCATCATTATCATCACTTACGTTTTGGGATCCCAAAAAACATACTAGATGAACTTCCTGTGCATGAATCGTATTTCACAAAGCACTTACGTTCTTCGCCATGAAATAAGCCTGTGACTAAAGCTTTGGCCTATAAGAGATCGTTAGCATTCAATACGTTTTTTCCAAACGGAACTATTTGTCAAAATTATAGTTTAAACCGAAAAGCCAACTTATTTTTGTACCATTTAACTGAATACACTGCACTATTTGGACTGTGTTAAGGGTTCTTTTTATGGCACTTGCCTTTCGGCCAACTGCCGTATAACGATCGCTCTTTCTGTAAGTCGGTCCGGGTTTTGCTAGTTCGGGAACTTCCACATAAGCTAGGACGATGAAACCTGGCAGGCATATCAGCGATCTCAAATTATTATGTTGTAAATAGTCGCTTCCCCGATCCTAGCATTCGTGGGGGAAGTGGAGGGAGGAGGAATCCGGTATCTTGAGGTACATATAACTTTCGAACGGGTGATCGGATCTTAATGACATTTGACATTCGAGCACACCTCTTGCCTCAGACGACCCGCTTAAAATCCAGGCCTGATCCGGTGACTTTGGGGAGAGTTGGAGGGGGGAACCGGAAATCTTGTGGAGGGATCGGGATGAAACTTGGTGGGAAGAGTAAGCACTCTGGGGGAATTGGGGGGGGGGGGGGTCTGGAATTCTGGTAATCCCGCGAGTGCGTTACTTCCTGATGTACTAGGACGATGCAACTGGGCTGGCTTTTCGATCAAACTTTAATAAAAGCAGAAGATTATCCGATCTTTGTTTACTCTACGCAACAACCAGAATTATTGTCTTATCTCTGGCGGTTTACTGATAGAGATCCAAGAAACTTCAAACTTGTGGAAATTATCTGTAATTCTTACAGAAAATTTGAATTTCAAAAACAAATCTGAAGAAAAGATTTAAAGAAAATGATTGTAATAATGCGCGACAGGCAATGAAAGAACGAAAAAGACTTCAGTTATCCGAGCAAAATGTATGAAGACTATTCAAAGCCCTTTTTTGCGCTAATTCCACATGTGGATTTAACTCATAGGCTATACAAATTTTGTTTAGATTAATTCTACAAGCAACAAGTATATTGTAGGCCCTGAGTATACGATAGGTACTGTTATCTCTAAGTAGAAAGTTAAGATTTTGCCAGTTTGAGGAGCGAGAGGTATTTAGTTTTACTGTTGTTTGGAAATTATCCATGTTTATTGCATGCTTTCGTATTTTTTCGTCTTACCACGAGCGTCGCATATTTTAGAACTCTCTTATACTCCTCCCTCGCAGGCGAACCTTTTTTTTTTGGGGGGGGGGGACCCCGGAAGGATAGCGCCCAATGTTTTAGCTCTACTCTGCAATACAATGCGCCTCAAATTCTAAACCTGATTCCCGAAGTTAGTCTAGGTCAAGCAGGCACAGATAGAAGGTTACAGCGGCCACGACGTCAATACAAAACTGAATACTCTTGATGACTAACTCTCCTTGCCGATGCAAAATCGCCGGGTACCTAGCGGAACAGCCAGAAGCGGTATCACCTCAGGTATCACAGCTGCTCCCGAAGATCGCCGTGATTTTGACACAGGATTTGAGTTGTTGAGTTTGAGTTACAGAGGCGTTTACTCCTTCTACGTGAGGAGCACTGTCGTGTTTTGGACTTAGTCATATAGACTATTGTGATTTCAGTGTCAGTTCTTCGTGTAAATTAATTTTGTGTGACGGAATTAACCTAAAAGTGCGAAAACACGATTACGATTTCCCGGCCGGACTTTCTGCGCTTTTATCAAGTTGAAAAATCTCAAGGTTCCTGCATCAAATTAGATGGTGCCGATAGTCCTGGCAGGATTTCCAGTCCGCGAGAGCCCGACCCTGATCGTCTGTCCATGGATAACAGGTTTGGTTCCTTAAAGAGCCCCTCTTGCTTATTCTGCCTTTTATAGTATACCTTGCTACCTTATGGAATTACAAGCTTCAAAAATCCCCACCTTTCGCCATTGTTACGTTTTATTCCAACGAAATTTTAGCGCTTTTTTGGCCTGGCCAAGTTTTGCCCGTGACACAATCCGAACTTCGCCGGAATCTTCAACATAGGCTGAGAACTTTTTCACAATAAGGATATTAGAAGCTTGAAAGTGTTGTTTTTCATTTTGGAAGACATGCTAGACCATCAGATCTATCCTTTGTTTTGAACTTCCGTTGTTTTGCTCTGTTTTCCCGATTTATAACCATGGCGCGTTCAGTTTTCAAATGTTTTGCGCCCAGCCGTCCCGTCGGGGAGCAGGAAGGCTGGACAGAGTCGAAAGAGTGGGGACCAGCTGTCATGGTTTTCTTCATACCTCAGCGGACGGACTATCGCCGCTGAAGCTTTTGATGAGCATGTTCCTGTTGGATATGGAGTACCCCAAGGATCAATACTTGGGCCAACTCTTTTCCTCATTTATGTTAATGACCTATACCGGCTTTTTAGTAAGACAGTGCCCAATGTCTGCTGCAGATTGTGCCAGGATGGTGCTTCCCAGACAACAACAACCACTACAACGAACCAACATGAAGAAATGGTAGCATTTGCGGATGACAGCACGATAAGTGCCGCGGCTCCAGACGAACCTTCCCTTATATTGCAGCTTCAGATGATGACTGAGAAAATCTATCAATGGTTTGATGGCAACTCACTAGCTTTAAATGTAAAAAAGTCGTTTCTTCTTATTTTTTCCCGTACTGGTAAGAGTTGCCCGACAGTGGCTGAGCTACCTACTTCAAGAGGTCCTATATGCCGATCGCCTGAACGGTACGTCCGGTTCCTGGGAATACTCCTGGATGAAAATCTAAGTTTCAAGCGGCACATTGCGATGATAAGAGTCAAAATTTCGCGAGGAGTGGGAACAGTACGGAAGCTTAAAAGAATTTTTCCATTTTCTATTCTCCGATTATTATATTTCTCTCTTATATACCCATATATTTATTATTGCTCATCTACATGGATGTCTACTTTTCCGTCGCTACTTTCCCCCATCCATAATCTACAACGGAAAGCAGTTAAAATTCTCCAGTCAACAACAAGTGCTCCTGTTCATCTGTTAAGACCAAGAGACATTTACACTCTTTCGTTATGTTCATTTGCATTTCAGTATTTTCGTAATGACCTCCCGTCATGTTTTTCTGGGATGTTTCGACTTGTTAATGAAGTTACCCCTTATGCATTAAGAAACCGAGATGACATACTGGTTCCTTCCACTCCCTCAGTGCGTTCAGACTTTGGTCTGGAAGTGGTTGTAGGGCGTGCATGGAATTCGATTCCCGCAGAGATCCGGCAGTCCCTGAGTCTTGGTTCGTTCAAAAAACACCTTAAAAGACTATTGTTGGAAAATATTAATTAATTGTTTGAAATTTGGAGAAGAAAATTAAAATTATTGAAAAAAAAGCAATAACGTTGAAATATGGGTGTTTATTTTATTTTATTAGTTTAGAAAAATGAGACGTTATAGTGTTGGCTCTCGATGAATTTGTCTGTTTATCTATTTGTTTTTTATTTTGTTGCGTGGTGATGTGGAGGTCGGTTGTATTCGCGAGAACACCTGGTGAATTGTTTGGTTTTAATGCAAAGATAGATGTTTCCCAACCAACGGGCCATAGAGCCCTTGGGATTCTGTTAATAAATAAATTTTGTTTTTTGGGTATGGGTAATTGGGTATGGGGTTTGGGTAATTTCACGTGGAAAGTAATGGTATAATTTCGAACAACGATATTTCTGATCAATTTCATAGTGAAAAGACTGTTTCTAGTAAGAGTTGATTTAATTATTATGGCCAAGATTGCCGAGACTTACCCTGTATTTTGTTGGGCTTCCCTGCTGCAGTTTCCATGCGTTGTACTTGTTCACCAAATCAATAATGCTTCTTGAAACGTCATTCATGTAAAAACAAGGTGGGAACGTGTCGAGGGCAACGGCATGGAACTGGTTTGAATCTTTCATGGTCAGCTCGGCAAAGGTGTCGAAATCTTGTAATCGGATGGCCTGTGGAAAAGATGACCTCGTGAAGCATATTGGCTTTTATTAACCCGCAGTATTTAACCACCGTCATGTTGGACGATCAATAGTTCTTTTCAACTGGATCTCTGACTGAAAGCTGAGCCTTCATACTTGGATCCTAAAATCCTGAACGAATTTCCCGCTCTTTCATCGTTTCCGTTAGGAGACGTTGATATTCTTTTTACTTTTCTGTCCGGATCCTAGAATTACACTTTCAGGAGTTTGATAACATCTAAAGGTAAGTGCACACACATTCCGGTTTCCGCAGTCGGATGCGAATTTCCATCTTCGTTCTGGATTTGTACGCATCGCCGTCCGAATTAGAGACGGTCCGAATACAATGACGCGAATCTGGCATGCGTGTTTTCGCATTCGAAATCTTATCGGACTGTGTATGAGCGAAACACTTAGATTAGCATCTTTGCTATGACAGATCCCGAGAATACTGGCGTTATGACCCTTTTAACTGTTATCTTTTCCCGAAACATAAACGGTTAAAGGACCTTTCTTACCTATAATACTAACGCAACCTACTTCCATAATCACTCCATATATTTATAAACCCGAGACCCCAATTTGGTACGGTACATTCTAACCCCTCCAACAAAACCACGCTTATTTTCTCACTTGCCGTGTCTTGCTACCTTCGATGTGTATCACGGTGTCGACGGCTATCTGCGAGAAGTTTTTCCATCAGAAAAACCGGCTATGTAAACTGTTTACCTGTTTTCGCTATAAGTCAACGGGTCTCAAAAAATGCTTAAAACAGCCAAAGCCGTGGGTTATTTGTTGAAAGCACATCTTAGTTTTAAAGTATTCAAATATTAAAATACTGAAAATTGAAGAGTAAATAGTGCGAGGGTCCTTTAAAAGCGTCGACAATTATATATTTTCTGCATCCCTCATTAGATTTTATACTAGGATGCACACCCGTGTATCATATATTATCAAACTTCTGAAAGTGCGTGAATGGTAGTCCACACAGTGCTCAAATTTAGGCAGGCTTCATCTACCGTATAGCCTAGTAAGATTATGATATGATGGCGGCGAAAATTGGCAGGTTAGATTCAAGTCGCGCTGTAGCAATGCAAACAAGATAAGAAATTTATTTGAGCCTCTTATCTCATGAAAATCAGTATTTCCTTTGGCAAACATATGGGCTAGGCCAAATCGAATACAGTGTTTCCCAAGGAATTTTCTTTCGTCTGCAAAAAGAGACAAACATTTTAGAGGGCCTACCTTTTTCTCGAGCTCAGCTAGTGGAGGGAGCGATAAACCTTCGTAACGAACTAACCTTAATCATTTCTTCAATACGTTTAGGAACTATCGTTTTGGCTCTGTGATGAAGGAGCTCACTGGTTTCCCGGGATCTTTTCATGCCGTCTTTGGAGCTCACATCCTTTTCTTTGTGGCTTACCTAAAAATAAGAAAACAATTTATTGACCATGTGATTTAACCTTGCCTATCATATATATTAAACTCGCCCTGGGGGGCATTGCTGCATTGATCCTAACGCATTATTTGTCTCAATTAATGTCATAGACATACAGTCAAAACTAGGGGCCTTGCAAGTTGGGGGGGGGGGGGGTGCACCACCTGCCCTTCTGAGATCCAACCCAATTTCGGACTGTCCAGAAACTGCTCCTATGTTTTTCGAAAGACAGGATCGATTCAGGCAACGTGTGGAACTTTCGAATTCGGACACCTGGTAAATTTCAACTACCAACTTAGACGGAGCACATTAAAATCAGCCAGAGTGCTTCGCGACCCCCGTGCCGCATTTTTTTTTTTTTTTTCAGCCACCCACCCCCTCGAAAGTAGTCATTATCCTCTTGCCGATAACTGTAAAGATTTAGCAGTTTCTGGACAGGCCAGCCCCCCCCCCCCCTCCCCCGCCCTAAATCAGGAACGACGCCTGTAGTCGTTACTTATCTTTACTGATGCCAAATGCCAATGGTCCTCTATATTTGAAGTGGATAATGATCTTCTTTTTCCTTTATTACCGTCATTCCGTCTATCAGGTTGGGTATCTAACTACCATCCCGCAGAGGACATGTCAGAGGTTGAGATGAATATCTTAATGTCTTATCACTCAGTAACAGCAGGCTGACCGACTGGCATTCTCTTGGTCCGACCTATGCAGATTCTACAAAACCTTACACCTTCTGTTTCAATCACAGGAATGAATGAATGAATACCTGTATTTAAAGCCATTTTTCAGGCCGTATACATACATATACAACAACAAACAACTACCAAACAAAATCATGCCTGTTTTACACAATCTTTTGTACCCACATTTCCAAATTAAGCGATTTAACGTGCTTATTGGTTCCCATTCTTTATCGAATTTGGTAATTAATCCAACCTTTGTTCAATCCGAGTCGATTTCACCGCATTCGGTACGTCCCTACGTAAATTCGGTGATTTAACGTATTTATTTGGTTATCATGTAACGCTCAACTTTCGAATAATAAGACAAGATTTCCAACTGCTACTATATTTTTTCGACGTCGACTTCAAAATTACAAGAAGGGGCTCACAACCACCATCCCCAAGAAAACTCCCTCTTACCTCGCTTAGCCCCTGACACCTGAAAGAAAATGGTCCAGCCCATCAAAATCACCGCAGATAGGGCAAGTATACCGCATCTCCGGGGAACACCTTTTTTTTCCAAACACTATAGAGAGGGATACAATTGTTTATAATCTAAGATTACTTACGACAAGGATAACAGCTCGCAGATCAGGCCATCTTGACTCCGAGGCAACTTGGACGGCTCTTGAGTCCTGACCGTTAAAGCTTACGCCAGCTTGCCACCAGACGAATCCACCATATATGGACCGACATGCAGACCCTGAGCCGCGGCGAGCGACTTGGGTGAGATCTAGGTCGGAAAGGACACCGATGCCATACAGCTTTGCAAGGCAGTAAACTGGAAAGAACAACTAATTAAACACTGCACAAAGTGTGTGCCTGCTGAAATGTCATTCAAAGATGGAAGCGGCATGGAACTTCTATGAGATAGAGGTTCAATCAATCATATATTTCCAAATATCTCTTAAAAGTGACAATATAGGATTGTCAATACAAAAACAAGGTATAATACACTTGCAAATCAATACACTTACGAATCAAGCTCATTATATTTATGTACAATCAAAAGTCAATCAATCGAGTAGTCGAATTGTAATTTTTCACAAAGTACGGTAAAGGACTTGAGAAATCTCTCTGACGAGGCAGCTGGGGGTATATTTCTAGCAGCTGTTTTCCGATTTTTTTCGAAGATCGTGTTTTTTGCTCGCGATTTGGGCTCTGGAAGTCTGGTAGAAAGGCGAGGTTGGAAAGGCGAAAGATGTCATACATGTAAACTGGAAAGAACAGCTCTACTATACAATGTAATGCACCAATACATGTTCAGCTTACGAGTCCTGCAAGACTAAAATATCCGTAAAGCAGAGAACTGCGCTGACTGAAAGTCGAACAGGATGGTCAGCAGTAGGTTGTGCATTTGTGCTAAGTCATTTTGCGTCCGAAAATCAAGAAAGGGAGGGATTAGTCTGCATTATTCTCACCGTCGATGTTCTTAACTTAAAAAATTGGCTTTATTAACTAAAAACTTGGAAAAATAGTATAATTTAAAACGGACGATTTCTTTGTTTAATTTCTAACAGCGAAGACAAATCGAATAAAGAGTATATACTGAAATATGATAAATTCCTGTCAATGAAGGAAACCAATATGTAAGTAAACCTAAGATTACAAGAACCGTCCCGACTGATAGAACATAATAACAAGAGCTAGAAGCTCATATGGCACTTGCAAGGCTGGGTCAGAGGATGAAAGTAGAAATTTGCCGATTCGTGGGTTTGTTCTGATCATTTGTAAGCAAAACCATTGACGTAAGAATGACCACGGGCCGTTGGAAATCATGAGAATGTATCGTTTGGTACAAAGTGTTTTATTTTTCCAATTTTTCGTGAGATGAGTACTTTAAGGGATGGTCGAATCCGGGAAGTGACAATTTCTAAGCCAATCTTGTCGAGTTTCTCATGTTCAAGCCAAGTTTTTAACAATCATCGTCCTAGCACAGCTGGAACTACCTTAACTCGCGATCACCAGAATTCCAAACCCCATCCATCTCCCCCCACAGTGCCCGAATCCAGTCCTGTTCCGTCACTGATATACTTAGTTCTTCTGCTGCGAGTCACAGGATTTCCGGTTCCCCCTCCGACTACATACGAGGTCGTTCCAAATTTCAAGTTTCATCGAGACCCGATCACCCAGTCCAAAGTTATACATACCTCAAAATTCCGGATTCCCCTCCCTCCACTCCCCCCTCGGTGGCAGGGTCTGGGATATGCCTGCAAAGTTTCACAGTCCTAGGACTTTGCCAACACACTACAAAATAAATATTTGCCATCTCGCATGACTCCGAACAAACTTTGTACCCGCATTTAACATCTAACGTGGACATGGCACGCCGCTCTTTTTTCTTTTCTTTTTTTTGATAAACCTGGCGCACACTTTCCTAAACTTCTTTCAATACCCCACGACAAATTTGTCTTTCCCTGGTTCATCAACTGACATATCACGCCTATAAAATTAATACAAGCCCATTCTATTCCACAACTAAAAAATCACCGCAGCAGTCACGAACAGTTCAGCCGTTGCAGATTTTCTTAAAACATCCACTTCAAAATATTCCGAGGAATTTCAAGGAAGCTGGAAGAGTGGACCGAGATTGAGCGAACCTGCAAGCTATAAAAATAAGCCATAAGTTGAATAAGCAACATAGTATGTGACATGTAAAACGAAGTCATTCTAGAATTAGACAAAGTTGTTGTTAATTTTCAAACCTGTTAACTTCCGTTTTCCTAAATGGAATTTCACGGGTCGGGGGACTCGCTCCTTCTACTCACCTAGGGTAGCAAACCCGGCAGCGCTGGAGGCCAAACCAGCGGCAGTGGCGAAATTGTTTTCAGAGCATATCCTTAGTTTCCACTGTGTAGATTCTTGCCTTTCTTCTGATGCGTGTTTCTTGGCTGAAATCAATAGCCCGTATTTTAAATCACAGAAGCTGCTTTGTTCCAGTCCCCTCGCAGAGGCTGACGAGGCACTATCCTAAACAGAGCCTACCCAGAACAAAATAAAGCATCGCTCAGTTGTTTCATTCACATACTGTTCTACTTCACTAGTTCACTACTGTTAATGAGGTCCTTTTCTTTTTCGTCTCTTCCCGCGTAGCTTCTTTTTTCCATTTTTTCCTGTTTCAAACTGAACTAAAACATTGGCTAAGTCTCCACCTCCAGCTCAGTGACGTTAATACCAAAACTACCAAACAGTTTACCCTGCTTTAAGGTAACTTACACTTTCATCATAACAGAAAAACTTCATTTTTATACTTTCCAAACTCCAATAAAAAAAAAATACATTCTATTTTCTAAATTTTCATTTTTTCCATCATACATTTTCATCTAATCTAAAATACTTTAAAGGACACCTGAATGAAGAGTACCAAGTATCATCCCTATCTGTATGACTTCCTTTGACACTGCCTGCAGAAAACCCAATGCAAATACGACATAGTGTTTCCAAGCTATGATTTTTGCTCCATTTTGCATCAGTTCTTATTTCAGTACCGAACAATTTTAGAAATGAACAAATGTCTCCAATCAACCCTTCTTCTGGAATATTTTTAACCAGTTAAGAACAAACTTATATCTAGAAGAAATTCCAATACGATCCGGCCAGCGCTGTACAAGATTTGAATGAATTGCGCTTTCGCTGTCTTGGAGACCTCCAGAAACGAACATCCCTATTTTGAAAACGTCACGCTCAGGAGAAGAATGCTCTCCGTGGCCATGTCTGTAAATGCATTCACCATGGTGTGTTCAGGTATGATTTCATTGTTCAGGTGTCCTTTAATTATTTACTTTTTTCTCTAAGGTACTACCATATATCCTCCTTGAGTCCTTGCCAGGAATCAAGCAAGGCTCACGTTAGCATGACCAGAAAAAAAAGTCCATGAAAAAAAACGCGTAGAAACAAATACGCATGCTCATCGAAAATTGCGCACGAGAAGATATCGAACTTGGCATTAAACTTCCGAACTCTGCATTATCCCTTAATCCATAAGGAAAAAGTTTTGTTTCCTGAAAAATTAGCGGCAACTGGATTTACTCACCTTCTTCAATGCATGTCCTCATTCGGTCGTTGATTGGGAAGGGTCTAGAAAAACGAAGGTGTCAGAGAATGCGCTAATAACTGAAACAGAATTCTCGACAAAAAATGTCCTTTAGTTTTTCGCTTTCGAAAATCGCACTTATCACTTCAGCCTCTGCGCCCCCCCCCCCCCCCCCGGAATGTTGGTAATACATACTTTCCATTCAGCCAAAATGAGTCTTCAGTAAATGACGGACTGCATGCAATAGTTGTTCTGCTTCGAATCTGGAATGGGAGGTTGAAAGTATTATGGGGGGAAGAAAGTATCAGAGTATAGAAGGGTAATAAGAGTATAGAAGGAAGTAAGTAGAAAGTATTTCGGGGGGAGCATGGGAAAGCGAGGGTCGTCTTATTATGATCATAACATAATAAATGTGGGTTCATGAAGGTCGAGAAAAAGGCGGGTTTCTTGATCGGTCTAGAAGACTATGGAATACGCGTGTTAAAACTGTGTTCCGTTGGGTTCGTTCTCAAGATAAAGCAATACGGTCAAATCAGGTGGCATCTACTTTTAGAAAGAAAAGTTTTACTTCTTTTTGGGGTTCTGTGGGTGCGTCTACCCGTAGTCATTCAGCTTTACCGAAGACGTTTGAAGGTCATAGCAGTGAGTCGGAAACTTCTAATTTTTGGAGGAGTCACTTTGAAGGAATTTTTAATTCTGTGCCCCGTAGCCTTCTTAGTGTTTTCATGAATACTGCAGACCATTCCGTGTTTGAAGATTTTTCGCCCATGGAAGTACTTCTTGCTATTCGTGGATTAAAGTTGAATTCTGCGGGGGGTAAAGATCAAGTGTCGTCAAACCATGTTAAACTGTGCGATGACCTTGTTTCCCCATTATTCGCTGTGATTTTTTCGTCAATGATTTCACATGGTTTCCTCCCGGATTCCCTTATGGATGTTATTCTTGTTCCGATACAGAAAAGCCGTCTAAGTGATTCCTCCAAGGCTGATAATTTCCGGCCCATCGCTCTTGCGTCAACGTTGTCGAAAATACTTAAGAGACTTCTTCTAGTACGTCTAAGAAGTTTCCTCGAAACGTCCGAGTACCAATATGCTTACAAAAAGAAACTGTCTGTTGAGTTTCCTATTTTTGTTTTGAGAGGTATTACTGAATATTATTGGCTGTTTTCGACTTGGCTGTATGTGTGCTTTCTCGATGTAAACAAAGCTGTCGATAGAGTTAATCAGACGAAACTCCTTAAAATACTTGCCGATAGGGGTGTCTGTCCCCTATATATACGGTTGTTTGCTTTTTGGTTTGAACAACAAAGGTTTCATGTGAAGTGGGGGTCGGCGACCAGTGTTGGGACACTTAATAAGTTACTTGTTATATGTGATTCGTTTGCGAAAGAGTACGATATCATTTTCAACACATCTAAAACTAAATGTATTTGTTTCCGCCCGCGCTCCCGTTCTGCACCTCTGTTACCGAGTGTACGCCTTGCATGTACAGAACTAGCGTTTGTACAATCTTTCCGTTATCTGGGTTTTATTTTTTCGGAGCACCTTCTAGATGATGGCACATTCGGCACACTCTGCGTTCTGTTTACATACGTGGAAATTTGCTTATCCGTAAATTTAGTCATTGCTCACCAGATGTAAAAACTTTTTGTTTCGATCTTTTTGTTCTTCTATTTTTGTGCTTTCCCTCATGTGTAAATACACCGAGCAAGGTATAAATGATTTCCGCGTGGCATACAGTGATATCTTCCGTTTCCTTCACGGGCTGCCACGGTTCGCCAGCGCCTCCGAAGTCTTCGACGATTTCAGAGGGGGAAAAAAAAATTTCGCACAGATTCAACACTCTTGCAATTTGCAATGTATGCAATTTGCATGAGCGACTCGTCTCATCGGAAAATGCAAATGTTCGCGTTCTTTCTTGTGTGGTACTCCGTTTGTCTCTGCCTATCTGGCTGCAGCTATACGAACCTGAAGCTGGATAAATGTTTGTCTGTTCAATGTTATGTTTGTTTGTATTGTAGAGTGTAGATTATGGTCTTTAGCCGGAATAAAGCTATTACGATAACTTGATCTTGTCTCAGATAAGATTTGTGATTCTCGCAAATCAGAAATCTTCAAAGCATCCGTCGTATCTATGATACTAATTCACTCTGTACACATGTGATATTTCCATCCATTCCGTTTTCGCGAAATTTCCAACAAGCATCAGAAACGCACCCATTTAAAAATTCACATGCAAGTCAGCCAATCAGTAGCCTGGCAGAGAAGAATAAAGTGTATACTATTAGATTTTCTATCATAAAGGTCATTGTGTCTCTTCAAAAAGACACAATCGCCATAACCGTAAAATTTACAGAAACTGACATAACTTACGTGGTCGACATGAAGTGTCACAGACAGAGAATCATTCATAGGCAAAATCAATTCATCATTCCGTTTGCCCCCTGTAAAAACAAACTGGTTAGCCGAATATGTACTAAGAAATCACCAGTGTGAAGCTGCACCTCGGCAATAGTCGGCAGTCAATATCCTTTAAAGGACCCCTCTTGTTTATTCTGCCTTTTATCATGTACTTAGCACCCATTTGGGATTATAAGCTTCTAAAATCCCCGCCTTTCTCCATTGTTTCGTTTCGTAACTACGAATTTTTAGCCCTTTTTCGGTCTTGCCGAGTTTTCCCGTCACCCAACGAAAAGTTTGCCGGAATCTTCTTTGTCCGCTGACAACTCTTTCACACATAAGTATGTGATAATCTTCTGTTCATTAGTCCTTTTATTTATTAGTTTTCCCACTTTTTAACCAAGGCACGTTCAGTTTTCAAATCTTTTGCTCCCAGCCGCCGCGTCGGAGAGCAGGAAGGCTGGATATAATCGACGAGCACTAACAAGAGAATCGCTAGTTTCAGGTGGAAAGTAATGGTATTTTCGAAAATGTTTTTTCTGGTCCATTTTATAGGGAAAAGATCTTTTCTAGTAAGAGTTGTGCTTTAATAGCTGCGTTCTTTGTCACGGGAGTTCTCACCGGTTTTTCTTATAAGCCGTTTTTGCATCCACCGGTGACTACTCACCAGTCTTATAACCCGTGTTTGAACCAACCAGTGTCCGGTTTTACCACACCGGTGTCCGGTTTTACCTCACCGGTGCGGACTAACCAGAATCTGCTCGGGAGCCCGGCTTCAGCGAGGAGTTAGCAAGTTTTCGTCAACTCACTGGTGAACCAAAAAACGCGTTATAACAGAAGAACCGGACACAGCTGACAAAACACCAGAGACAGCCGGGAGTGGAACGAACGAAGCTAATAATGTTGAGTGCAGAGCAAACTAGAGTATAAACTGTAAAAAACAAACTTTGTAGAACCACCTTAAATCACACTTGCTAGCGACAAGGCTGTCGCCGGTCTAGACTTCATTTTCTGTGTCTAGATTTAACGGTTAGTGAAACTAAATGAAAGTATTCCCCTACACAAATATCATTTTCCGATCAAGAATGGGTTGAGTTGATAGCGAAGTAGAGTGAATCCGTGCTGTACTCAAGGATTGAGCTTAAATGATACCAAAAATATCTTGCATATATTTTTGTATCTAGTCGCTACTAAACTACCTTCATTAGCATTATTAAAGGTATGGCTGGATATCTTGACAAGAAGTGTCATTCTACCTATTACACAGGTATAAAGTATGACACTACAAACAAAGCAACGTCTCCTTGGATTCTTCTAAGTTTTTTTCCTGTGGGTGCCTTTAAATATGGAAAAAAGCTGCAGATGACATGACAAACTTATGAATTTTTTCTCATATGTCTACAAGACTTCCAAGATCAACAGTTAGTTTAAATTTCGGTACTCACAGTACTTGATAACAGCAATGTTGATAGGGCCTTCACATGTCTGGATAAGCATCTTCACGAAACGAGTTGGCAGGCTTTGAAGTTAGATGATGGGCCTAGAACAACAAAACAAACCTGGGCTACAGCTGAAGAAAATTTACCACAAATATGTTTTTGGAGACTGCAAATCAATTAGCCTAAAGCTCACTGTGTGCATTGATATCGCTTTGATCTTACACCTCAGTAGATCGAGTGCGGTGAAACTGTAATAAAACTGATCAAATACTATGAACTTTTTGCTGAACCCCCGAAGCAGCTTCCGAAAACCAACAGGGCAGAACATAACTGAAGAAAAAAGACAGAAGAACAACAGAGAAAAAGCATAAGCTATAGTAGCGCAATAGCCTCGCACTCCTTTGCAAACTGCTCACTAGCATGGACAAGAGAACGATTTGAAGCATTTTTTTTCTTTGAGCACTGAACTATTTTAACTGTTCAATACAAAATTAAAAATTATTAAGTAACGTACAAATAGTAAAAGAATTTAATTCTATTTTTTTTTTCCTGCAATACTCAACTGCTTCCCTTGCAAATTCTAGCTTATAATGCGAAGCACACCCCAGGTTCCAAGAATTTATAGAAACGTTAAGACCAGAGGTAGCGAAGCCCCGGCAGCAGCTTACAGATACAGTAGGCGTGGGCGCCGGGGCCAAATTTACTGAAACTGTAACCCTGGGTTACTGAAACCTAGAAGAACTCGAACATGCTTAATTAACTAATTCCAATGCAGTGATCGCACGCATAGGCTACTGATTCAGTAGAAAACAATCTGTAAAGCTTCTTCGTTGCATTTCTCAAAGAAACAAGACCAAAGATTTTGTTGGGGTCCCAAAAATTCAATATTTATTGGACTTCTTGATTCAGACAATCGGGTCTTGTAGATTTCCGGTCTTCGCCAGCCCCTTGAACATCCTGATTGAACATCATTCCTGATTAAAGTTGATAGACAAACGAATAAGTCAGCTAAACTTTATTAGAGCGGCAGCCAATTTCGGCACCTCTTGGCGAGAGTCCTCTTCAAGTTCAAGCTGGGAAGTGAACTTGTGACAACTTCACTTTGCAGCTTGAGCTCTAATAAAGCTCTAAAATAAAGTTTAGCTGACGTATCCGTCTGTCACTATCAACTATGATTCGCAGTCAGTTTGGGCTGAAACTGCTCAAAGAATATTTGTTCCTAATCAACGAAGATAATTTCGTAAACCACATTGGCCTGACGTATTAAAAAAAAGTCAACGAAGAAACCAACGAAAATGGGGTTTGTATAGGCCAACGAATATACCGAAATAAAAGGCGAATACTTCGGCAGGACAACCGCCTCCCTTCTTCAGCGCAGACAGAAAATTTGTAGGAAAAGGCCAAAAACGAGGATGAAGATCAACAGCCAAGACAACTAAAACAAACCAGAAAACCAGCAAAAAACCGAAGATTAAAACAAAACTGGAAGAACTGAAAGCCTAAAATAAAGACAGCGAGTCACTCACCAATACCTGCGAATAAGAATTGTTCTCGCTTGATACTAGAGAGTCACTCGCTAGTATCGAGCTCCCGAAATATTCGCCTTTTATTTCAGTATATTCGTTGGCCTATACAAACCCCATTTTCGTTGGTTTCTTCGTTGATTTTTTTTGGTGATTCCGAATCAACCGCTTGAAAATGTAAAATTATGCCATAGTGGCTCTTTTGACAAATTACGGCCAAACAGCTAATCAACTGAAAAAAACAAGTTCAGATATGGATTCAGCATGCATGCTGACCTCCTATATCTCATCTCTGATCGACCTTAAAAAAATCTTTGACTCCGATAAAGTTCCTTGTTTTAACTGCATTCCGGAAGAACTACTTCTCCTATACGAAAGTAAAGTTCAACATTGGATTCAGCATGTCTCTTTACATATCGACTAGCACACTGGACGCTATTACAGCAAGATTGGATGCTATCGGATGCTACTACTTAAGATTAACCCAGTCGGAGGCATGTTAAATCAAAGTATTCCATACTACTACATATCAATACATACAACTTTTTCGTACTACTACCATACAACTGCACAGTCAAAGAATTTTTCATCGGGCCGGTCAGCTTCAGAAAGATTTTTACTTAAACCGCGTTTAAGGTTTTGTCAGGATTCCGAGCGAACTACTTGTCCGGCAGGAAAATAAAGATTTGATATGGGTTCAGCATGAGTTTTTACCAATATTTCAACATTTTTACCGATGCCTAGCTCTCTAAACTTCACAAAATGTATCCAGACCAAAGAGCTGGTGACCCTGGGAGGCGACCAAGAACCTCTCGATCTGCCGTCTGACGTTCTAACGGCTGAGCTAACCTTCTTTGTGTTCAACCGAGTACCGACTTTGCAATAAACAATTACAGTACCGTAGTTAACTAAAATTTAACTTTTCGAGTCCAGCGAATTTCTGGGTTCTTGCGAATTTCGGCAGGAATACCTGTCTGACAAGAAAACAAAGTTCAGTCATGGATCCATTGTATGTTCTAGTAAGTAAGGCTGCTTTACTTGTGACGAATTTCCGATTTCGGCCGGATTCCGAGCGAATTACTTGTCCAGCAAGAAAATAAAGTTCAAAAATGAATTCAGCATGTCTCCTTACCCCTAAACTGAACCTCCAACCAACTTCAGATGAAACTTTTAATTTTTAGCAGATTTTCCAGCTTTGGCTGGATTCCGTGAGAACTACTTGCCCAGCGAGGAAATATTCATTATCTTTTAAGAAATGCTTTGTTTGCCCGCCTATAATTTGAGACCCCCTATAAATATTCCTTCAGCCGTTGCGAATCATATTTGACAGTGCAAAACGGATTCTTGGCAAGGCTCCTCTCCAGGCTCAAGCCGCTCAAGCTGGGAAATGAACTTGTCAAGCTCATTTTATGTCCCGTTTTACGAGCCTGGAGAGGACCCTTGCCAAGAAGGGCCGAAATAAGCTCTAATAAAATACAGCTGATGTATCGGTTTTTCACTGTCAAATATGAAATCCCCTCCCTCACCCCTAAATATAGGGACGAGCCCATCAACGAACTTGACCTGAACTTTGAACAAAAGAATCCTCACACCAAGTTTGAACAAAATATCTCATTTCCTTCGAGAATTATCCTGCTGACAGGCAGACCGACAGAAGGACAACTTTTGCGAAAGTCAGAGGTATCCCTTCATCTACGTTTTGGGATCCCAAAAATAGCCTCATAGCACTGTCATAACTATAAAACAAAAACAGATAGGAAACATCAAATATAAACGAGCCAACTTCGGTTATATCGTTACGTTTTAGCCAATTTTGCCGGTTTTACTTTTTGGCCAATTATGGCCCAAAAAAAATGTTTATTATTAGTAAAAGCCAATTAAACCTGTCGGTAGGCTATTGTAAAAATCAATTTTAGCTGGCAAAAACGGAACACAAGAGTTCATGCAGAAATACCCCATTCTCATCCGAGCTTGAATTCTTGTCATGATTTAGCCTACAAAATGATAAACAAAAAAAAAGGTAATAATTAACAACCCTGTAACAACCCTAGTTAACAGTCTTTAAAGCAGGTTCAAACAAAAGGCAAAAAATTTGGATAGACTGGTATTTAGAATTGGTGAGAATAGTAAGATCTTGCTTCTTCACGTTTCGTACTGCACAGGAATCTCATTTTAATATGTTTGCAGCTGATTTTTAGCAGGTAAGTTGCTGGCCGCGACTCTTCCTGTACATCAATTAATTACTGACTGTATCAGATTAAAATCTTATTGCCATGTTGATTTGCTGCCACTGTCTGTAGTGTTGTACATACGGTCATAAAACTGATTAGGGCCAGGGATGATGGTGAACTTGGCTATCTACTGATTCATGTGGATTTTATGTTTTAGGGCTAAGCAAGTGGGGCCAAGCTTGTCTGAAGCTTGTAGGCTAGTGTGTAAAGTCATACCCAGGGGCATCACGACTGGGGGGGGAGGGGGGGATGCCCCCCCCCCCCAATGCTGCCGGCGAGTCGGTAAAAAAAAAATACGAATCGGCGCGAAGCGCCGCGATTTTTCGTCAAAACAGTCGATTTTTTTTCATGAAAAAAGTCGTTTTTTCTAAAAAATGGTCGATTTTTCGTCAAAATAGTCGATTTTTCCGAAAATCAGTCGATTTTTTTCAAAAATGTCATTTTCGTTGCTGAAAACAGTCGTTTTTTCTGTAGAAAAAGTCGGTAAAAATTACCAGCCAGTCGGTAAATGCCTCGTCCCCCTCCCCCCAAGCATTTTGGCTAGTAACGCCTCTGGTCATACCCAAATCCTCAATTTTTGGGCATGGTGATCCAACGTCTGGGCATGCCTGGACGTATGGGCATGGTACCCCTGTGAAATTTGAAACTGAGACTGGATACTTGATTTCACTTTCTATCCAACCTCATTTTCCAATTTTAAAAATATTAGAGCACTTCCAAGATACAGAGAGTTTTGTGGAGGCCACTTCTTTCCTAGTGGGTTTACTCTATCCTTTTCCATGTAGTTGCCACTATAGGTTACTCAATCCTTTTCCAGGTTGCCTCAGCTAGGTTATTCTATCCTTCTCAGGTAGTGACAGCTAGGTAGAGCGGATGAAGTAAGCTTTTAAATTTTCTTCCTTTAGGAATTAAATTTCCTTTCCTTCCAAATTCCTTTAGATTGTTTGCCTATTATAGTGTTTCTTTTGAGTTTAGAGAGTTTCGATAACAATTTTTAACAAAATTTTTTTTTTTTTTAATTTAATATTTTTTTTTTAAATCACTCAAAAAATACAATAAAAGGCAAAAAATCTAAAGGAAATATTTGCTTCAGTGTACAGATTGAAAAGCTTGTCTCATCCATGCTACCTAGCAGCAATTTTCTGAAAAAGGATAGGAGAAACCCACTAGAAGAGAGGTGGCCTCCAAAAAACTCAATGTATCTTAGAAGTGCTCTAACATTTTGTAAATTAGAAAATGAGGTTGGATAGACAGTAAAATCAGGTATCTTTTGATCTAGGACAGGAAGAAGGCCCTATTTAGGTATGTAATCAGTCTTAGTTTAACCAAATTTCACAGGGGTACCATGCCCATGCTCCAGGGAGTGGTGCCCCAGCATATGGGCACCATGCCCATACGTTGGGGCACCATACCCAAAAATTCAGGATTTGTGTATGACTGAGTGTGTAGCATGGGTCGACCTGCATTTTGGAGCTGTTTCTGGCTGGGCTCTAGACTAAGAGCAGTAAAAAAAAAAACTTTCTAACAACCTTCCTAGACATGATGTATTTAAGGAAACCTCCAGGGGTTGGTAACTGATCTGTTACCCTCTTGTTGACCCTTGGAGGTACCCAGAAACCGACAATGAAGAAGAAGCTGGCTTTCTTTTGAGATACTGTTTACTTTTTTTTGACATTCCTGTGGTGAGATCAGTCTAGTACACTAGCCCCTTTTCAGTCACGGTGCTCAAACGTCTAGCACCATGCCTGAGTTCTAGACAGTGCTAGAGCACTGTACCTTGAAATTCATGCATGGTGCATGGATTTCATCATCCAATGCACACACGTAAAAGCACAATTTCTATTGGTATTCAGTGTGTAATGATATAGATTTTAAGCCACAAGGTACAGTGCTCAAACGTCTAGCACTCAGGCTTGGTGCTAGATGTTTGAGCACTGTGACTGAAAGAGGGATAGTGTACTAGCTGTCTACTACAGGTGTAGCCTACAGTATTAGACTGGGTGAGATAAAACAAGGTTGGGCAATGGAATCAGCGTCTGAGCACCGTGACTGAAAGAGGGCTAGTGCACTAGACTGGGTGAGATAAGATAACCAAAGCTGGGCAATGGAATCAGCAAGCTAAAATTATAAGATAACAAAAATAGTATAGGCTCCTCAAAACTGGCCTCAAATATGTTAAAAAGGGATATTTATTTACAGTTGTAAAGGCTAATGAAATAGGACCTAATTTAGTCAGGACTCTAAAGAAATTGTCTTTTAACATTTTTTAAGCTAGGCCAATTCCAAGTTTCGCAACCATCCTGTACTGTCCTGTACCCTGTTAGGCAGCTGTTAGGTAAACTTTACCAACCTTTCTTCTAAAGGTAAATCCAATCCAACCTAAATCAGATCTAAATCCAACAATACGAAGTATCCTAGGTGTAGGGGACCGAATCTGTCCTCAAGAAGTCAGATTCAGATACTGATCCACCAACCTGGCGACCCACCGTTTCTCCTCTAGTTCTTCCCAAATATTTTACTTTACTAGACCGACTTAACATGCTCTCTAGCAACCACACTTGGGACTTTTTCGTTCAAGAATTAACTGCTAGATGGCAGCCACCGTGAGGAAAGAGAGTAGTAGAAGATAAGACAGCTCCGTAAAGGTATCCTCCTAAAATTGACTAGGGCAAGACAAGACAACAGAACAAAGTTTTCAGCACCGTCATCAGCTGAAAATTTCGGCTGCATATCCAAGCATATTCTTGTCTTCCGAAATTGTTTCTTCCTATTTAGATCTGAAACCTGCACCTGAAGCCATGTGAAAAACTTTGTCATACGGGCCCTGAAATAGCCCCCCCCCCCCCCCCACACACACACACAAATAACATGTGAACGAATTGCGGTTGACGTTGAAAACTGTTTCGAACATAAGGTTATTGCTTCAAACCAATACCACTCGGTACAAGTAAAGTATACCAAGAATGAGACAAAACTGCTAATTTATTCAGCTTCTTTTATGTTTTTAATTGCATAGTTCTCTGCCCGCTTACTCACCGCCTGTCACTCTTTGTGCATGAACAATCAGGTAATCATGAATGAAATATTTGGTAGTTTAGATCGAGATCTAGATGTCAACAAGCATTTAGTCTCTTCTTTCGTTCTTGTGTTACTTTTTATGTTCCTACGTAGGATAGGAATGTTTGAGACTGAAATCTTGTATTGTCATGGCATGGTCTCAAATTTGAACGTAAACAAGTGAAAACCGTAAGTTGAAGATGGACTATAAGTTCAAGATTTGATACTGACTTCCAGTTCCGTTCACGATTGGAATGGTACCATGCAGCGTTTGCCAGGATAGATCTTCTTTGTTTATTAATTATTAAATTTGGCCTTAAGTTTTTAGCTTGTCGTCAGGGCCATATCCAGGGGGGTGTAGGGGGTTTGACCCCCCCCCCCCCCCGAAACATTAAAGAATAGTCATTTTTGTAGGCTTTAACCTCTAATCCATATTTTTTCTGCACTTTTTGGTATGGACTAGGTATGACCCCCCCCCCCCCCCCCCCGAAATAAATTCCTGGATACGGGCCTGCTTGTCGCCATACAAAAAGCCGTATCTTGTCTGTGGCGGTCCGAATCTAAAACATTTCTGTACCTTCAAACTTATTCGTTTTCTTTTCTTGCCCAACCCCTGAAATACTTTCTCAGGGGGTTCGCTCGACTTCATAAGATCATGACTTCTTTCGCACGACGATTTCCGCTGGGAAAAGGGCTCTGGGGGTCGTCTCGGGGTTGCGCTCTTCTCTGTGGGAATCTTTCCGACATGGTGTGAGCTTGCATGTGAAAAGCGACCTAAAAATTCTTGTGACCGGTTGTGTGTGAGAAATATTTATTTTCTTGAAATTAGTACGGGTGCGAACCTTCCGTCGCTTGACAGCCAAAACGCTCACAAAGACCGAGACGTTTCAGCTGCCGCAAAAACTACAGTTTAAGACTTTCATTGATGGATAATCGATTTCTACGGCGATTATTAGTTTCTTGAAAGACGTTGAGAAACACGGTGCGACAAAGGGGCATTTGAGTAGGGAATTTTTTTAGGGGTGGGAACCCGAGGCGCGACTCCTCGCGCTGCATCTTTAAAGTGGGAAGGAATGGTAGAGCAGCTGCCGCGGTTCTTGGGACACAAAGGTAAAGTTCCAAGACGCTCAAGACGCTCCAGGTGCATCTGCTAGAAACACGAGTGGGAAATTCGGTTACTCTTTCTTTGTGCGAGTCGGCATGTGCGTCGTTTCTATTGATGATCTGTCATCGGAGATTGAAGATTTAAGGGCGGTTTCTCAAAGCGTGCTCCGGAACAAGATTCCAAGGGGCGCAAGTTTTCGACTGAATGATCAAGGAATGACTCGTATCTTTTTAACGTCGTGCTATAGAAACGCCCAGGTACCCGGTACGAATATTAACGTATCTGAGCCTTCCCTGGAATTAGTTAATTGCCTAGATTTCGGCTGTGTGTATTTTTTTTTTCTTAAATAAAAGATAAAAGTGGAGAATTATGAGTTGAAATTTAGAATTAAGAATCGAAATATAATTGTTCTTTTTTCGGTACATTTAAAGTAGTTTTCAGATATATCTTGACGTAGAGTAGCCTACTGCTTTGCATGTTTGTTGGTCTTGCTTAGTTTTATTTTTAAAGTTCCGTTAAAAATATAAAAATAGAACTACTAACCTAACCACCCTAATGCTACCTTCAGTTTCTGATTCTTATAAGCCCAATCTCTGTTGTGGGTCAAGGACCAGGAACAATTTCAGGAAATAGTCAGTCCTTCCTGCCCGAGATGACAAGAAAAAAGATCGAGCAAGCAAGAAAATAGAAGTAAAAGAGATAAAATATGCATAACATTACACTATTTGCAAGTTCAAATGCGGAAAGATGGATGAAGATGTGGAACACTTGGTTTGTTCTTGTAGTGAGTTGGGGGATCTAAGGAGAGAAGTTTTTGGGAAGGAGGTTCTTCAAGGGGGGTTTATGAAAGATTTGATGGGTAGTGGTTCAAGAGTTGCGTCGGTTGGGTAGATTCCTGAAGGTTGCCATGGAGCACCGTGAACGTTTTATTGTAGGTTGGATGTTGTGGTAGGGATAGGGTTCAGTGTGTTTGATAGTTGTTGAGTTATTAGAATTATGAGTTGAGTGTAGAATATTTGGACTGGTACAATGCAGTTGGAGTGCTTATTCATTTTTATATTTTTTCTCGCTATGGCCCATAGGGCTTTTTTGGGAATACATTCATTCATTCATCGCCAATGCGAGTTGCTCACGGACAATAAAATTAGTCCCTGTGTCGCGAAACAATTCGGAAGAGTGTGTAAAGGGTTAGGACACTTTCTTCTTTTTTTCACTATCACTGTTTATGACTTCAGCGGGGCGAAAGATTTAGTAAGATATCACGAAATTGGCAGGGACACCTCTACACTGTCAGAAGTTTCATAACAGATTGCGCATAACACTTTCAAGAATAACACCTTTTCACTTAGAAAGAAAGTGTTATGACCAATTAAGTTTATACTATTTCGTGCCTAGACTCCAACAACACCTTCTATAGGTAAAAATACTACACTGTCAGAAGTTACATAACGACAACAGAAGGATGCGCGGTTTCAACAGATAACACTTTGGGATGTTATCTGTTATGTTTCTTTCGTTCCCGTTAGTATTTTTACCAATTAAAGGTGTTGTTGGAGATCTATGCACGAAATAGTGTAAACTTAATTGGTCATAACACTTTATTTCTAAGTGAAAAGGTGTTATTCATGAAAATATTATGCGCAATCTGTTATGAAACTTATGACAGTGTAGTTGGATAATATGAGAAATTGTCGTATAAATATACAAAATCTAAATATCATGCATATACACCTCGCGGTCACGAGCCAACTAGTTGGCTACTGTAAGAAATTTCCTAGAGGAAAAGCCGGTGTTGCCGACTAGTTGGCGACGAGAAAAATTCGTATAGGATTTCTGTTTGTGTTCCAACTAGTCCACCACTGTAAGAAATTTCGTATAGGAAATCCCGCGTTGTCGACATAGTTGTCTACGATCAGAAATCGTATAGGAGAAAAGTTTGTAGCCAACTAGTTCGCTACCGTAAGAAATTTCGCATAGGAAATCTCACATTGCCAACTAGTTGGCTACGACGAGAAATCGTACCAGCTAGTTGGATAAATTTCACACTCGTATAGGGATTATAGAAAATATCCAACTAGTCGGGTTGTAGGAATTTGGATAGAGATTTCGGAAAATATCCAACTAGTCGGATTGTATAAAAACGGATAAGAATTTCAGAAAATATCCAACTAGTCGGAACAGCTTTCAGTCTCAACAAGGATGTCGATCCCGTTAGTTGGCTATGCGCCACTTTGTCTAATAGTGAATTAACTAACAGCCGTTAGTTAGTGGATAATCAATGTGTGTCTATACAAATTTTCTCATTTTAGAGAATTAGTTTGATAATTCTGTATTCCTTGACGAGTTTTCTTATTTTAGCCAACTAGTTGGATATTCATCATCTTTCCTATAGGATTTTTTTTATTTTAGCCAACTAGTTGGATAATAACCCCCCGTTCCTATAGGAACTTTCTTATTTTAGCCAACTAGTTGGCAATGTGGGATTTCCTATACGAATTGCGGTAGCGAACTAGTTGGCTTCAAACTTTTCTCCTATATGATTTCTGATCGTAGCCAAATAGCCGGCAACGCGATATTTGCTATACGAAATTTCTTACAGTGGCGGACTAGCTGGAACACAAACAAAAATCCTATACGAATTTTTCTCGTAGCCAACTAGTCGGCAACGCGGGATTTCCTGTACGAAATTTGTTACAGTGGCTAACTAGTTGGAAAACAAAAAAAAATCCTATACGAATTTTTCTCGTAGCCAACTAGTCGGCAACACCGGCTTTTCCTATAGGAATTTTTTACAGTAGCCAACTAGTTGGCTAGTAACCGCGAGATGTATATGTATGATTGGATATTCAGATTTTGTATATTTATAAGACAATTTCTATTAATTTCCAGCTAGAGTATGTCCCATCCTATTTCACATTCGTCAACTAGATCGGTTTCCCATGCGATTAGTAACAGACTTTCAAGACGCTGGTCAGTCAGCCACGAGGTCAGCCATTGTTGAACGTAAGGTGGTCTTAACCAACGGCGTCTTGCTAAAAATTGTTTCCCCCTTTGCTGACGTAACAGGGATTGTCTTAGCCAGCTTGAACACTTTCCATACTAGTGGTAAGACATCTTTCAGTTCACGAAAGACTTCGAATATATCTTCAGGTTTTTGTTAGTTTCGAGGCTCTGCTGACGACTTTCTACATCATGTCGGAACAAGGCTAATTTGTTTTTATGGCACTTGCCCTTCGGCCAAGTGCCATGTAGCCATCGTAATATCTGGCCGTCCGTCGGTCTGTCGGTCGGTCGTTCCGGGTTTTGCTAGTTCGGGCACTTCCACATAAGCCAGGAATGAAACTTGGCAGGCATATCAGGAACCCGAAAAGATGAACATGGTATCAGTAATTTCACCTATCCGACCATCGTGGGGGGAGTGGAGGGAGGGGGAATCCGGAATCTTGAGGTATTTATAACTTTGGAACGGGTGATCGGATCTTAATGAAACTTGATATTTGGAAAGACCTTGTGTCTCAGACGACAAACTTCAAATCGGAACCGGATCCGGTGACTTTGGGGGGAGCTGGAGGGGGGAACCGGAAATCTTGGGAAACGCTTAGAGTGTAGGGATCGGGACAGGATCGGAATGAAATTTGGTGGGAAGGACAAGCACAAGTCCTAGATACATCGCTAACATAACCGGACCGGATTCTGGCACTGTGGGGGAAGTTGGGGGGAATTCTCGTGAGCCAGCGAGTTCGGCACTTCCCGATGTACTAGGATGATGAAACTCGAAAGGAACTTGAGGGATCCGGATAGACCGACTTGAGAATCGTCTTTTGTACGATCCGAACAGGAGTGGAGGGATGGGGAATCCGGAATCTGGTAGCATTTACTACTTTTGAACGGGCGATCGGATTTGAATGAAAGTTGGCAAGTGGAAAGAGCTATTGTCCCGGGTGTCCCTCAAGTCCAGGCCGGATCTGATACTTGGGTGGGGGGTGGAAGGGCGCACCGGAATTTTTTCGAAACGCTTAGCGTCGAGGGATCGGAATGTAATAAAAAGCATAAGCACTAGATACGTTCTTGATATAACCAGATCAAGTCGGGGCTCTTTGGGAGGAGTTGGAAGGGGTTTCCCGGAATTCCGGTGATCGCGAGTTAGGATACTTCCAGACGTGCTAAGGACAATAAAACTTGGCAGGCATATTAGTCATCCGACTAAATAGACTTAAGGATCCGACACAATGCCCAAGGAAGACTACCTGGATCAGACCATTTTCCGGGGAGTTGGGGGAGGGGAATCCGGAAATACTTCACGTCGGTTGCGAACAAATGGTCCGATTCAAGTGCAACTTTATGGGAGATAAGGTTGATGGCCTAGATATGCAAAGCATGTGTCCGAACCCCATGCGGCCATGGTTGGGGGAGTTGGGGGGGGGGGGGGGGTCCGGACCGAATGGGATGCAAGTTGGACCGTACTGCAGATAGGTCACAACTAATAACAGGGTTTCGCAGGGTTTGCTCCAGTCTGGCTGAATTTCTTACCAGACATGGCGACAGAATTGCAGATAGGGCACTGCTAATAACTCAATTTCGAATAATTCGCTTATAACCTTTTAGAAAAACACTGTCGAATATTGTCAAACAAGTTTTGTACAGGAAACGTTCTTAGTCGCTATCACTTCTAATAAGTCGTCGCGAAGCTGTCCTACGGAACTTGTTTTATGGTAGTGACACGATGTTTGTTTCTGCTTCTACAAATATGTTCCGTATTCGGGACGTTGCAGACCGAATTTTCTCAAAATGCTTGTTTTGTGAAAGGAAACAATTTAGAAATAATTTTGCGGAAATGTGCCGAGTCAAAAGGGACATGACAAGGAAAGACGCTTCGGCAATTATTTACTCGGCGCTACGAGATCCCTTGTCCATTCAGATGCGTGAGAAGGGTCGCTACCCGAGTCTGGGGGTTGATCCATTGACGAAACCTGTTATTATGAACATAAATCCCATGCCGTCAGAACGAGGAATCCCTTTCACACCTTACCTAGTTTTATTGTTGATGGCATTGGTTACAAAAATACCTCAAGAGTATAAAAACATGTATAGTAATTTGGAATTTTCGTCAGTAATTTACTAAACATGAAAGTGTGTGGCTTCGGGTCATGATTAAACGGCTGGCGATAGCTCCACGACACGGTTGAGTAGGCAAGTTGGGAGTTAGAAAACCACTGAAGAAGTAGTTCCTGAGAAATAAGCGGTATTCTACCATAGCACCCTCGGATAGGAAATTCGGAATTCACTCCCAGATAGTGTTAAGGCGGCTGAACACCAACAATTGTTTAAAAAAGAGTAAAGAAATTTTTGTTGGAGGGGTGAGGAGTCACGATTCAGAGAATTAAGGGTATACGTTATTATTTCTTTTTTTATTTATCTTTTCTTTCTTCTTCTTTTTTCTTCTTTTTTCTTTTGTGTGTTACAAGGAAAAAAAATGATTAATTAGTGTTGAAATGAAATTAAGTTAGTGTTTAATGTAAGTTGAAGCAGTTTGTGGTAACCGCCCAGTGCCAGTGCATTTATGTCTTCTCATGGGCGGTTACCTATCATGATGGGTTATTATGTAATTTAGCAATAAAGTAATCTAATCTAATCTGAACTCATCCTCCTTAAATGCTAACCTGGGCTTTGAACCCTAATACAATATTCAGCTTTTGCTTCAGACAAAGCCAAATTCTTTTTTGGCTCACAATCAGAACAAAACGAGATTCCAGGCACCAAACCTTTCTGTCCTAAATAACAGCAGACTTTGAACAAGACAGAAAATAAAAATAAAACCAAACGTTTAAGACATTCGCAAAAATTAACTGTTTACAGTTTCACATCGACAAAATGACAAATTTGTCATTTCTAACTATTCACAGATGATTAATTGTACTTTTGGAAGGAATTCAGGGATCCCGGCGTCGCTGAATCCGGCTAAAAATAGTGACACGATTACCTATTCGAGTTATCGACCGGGAGGAAGTAAAGCCTTATGCAGTTTTGTCAATCTTTGAGACAGTTTGGTAAACGTTAAAAGGATAAACATCATAATTTGTGCCCGTCTTCAGTAATACCAAGAATAGTAATTTCAGGATACCGTATAGCCTACAAACAGTCTGTTGCTGAAGTTACCATCATCAAAACCTCGCCACCACCTCCTTAGATTTTTTTTTTGTAACTTTTTTTTTCCTTTGCTTTTTTCTACTTAATTACCTCGTTAATTAGTAGACTATTTTATTTTTGTTAAAACTTCAGCGGGTCATACACGGTCATAAAAAAAACTTACTGTGTTGCCAGCCAAGCCATACATTTAAATTATGCAGACTAGTTCACTAGCACCGGTCTAGTGAATCACCGACGGTGATATGCAACTGCTCAAAGAAGAACCCATCGCATGAACACAGCGAGGCAACGATGACCATGGTTAAGCTCTTTTCGTGCGACCGTCAATGATTTGTTGTTTCGCTTCTAGGTGGCCATAAGTTTGTTCTGCGAGTTTGTTAAATTTAAATTTCCCAGGATGGCATATTTTTCACACGAACAAATTTTTGCTTTTCAGTTTCATTTTTCACGTGAGAGCATTCATTTGACGTTACGGTTCCTGAACGTCAAAATGTATTCACTTTGATCATTGCGGTATGTAAAGTGATCACTTCCGAAATGAGTTTCCCATCGTGATGGTGTTTCCGCATTTTGGTCCGTGACGGAATATCTCATGTACCTGCTCTAAACTGGTGAGATAATTCCCGTAGATGCGATAGAAATTCGATTGGTCCAATCAGTCCTAGACGGAAGTTCTCATGAAACTAATTAGAGGGTTTACCCGGGCTCACCAAACTAGGCAGTTGTCATTTTAGGACATCAAATACAGTAATGGGAAAGAAGGGCTGTTTCGGTGAAGAGACATACCCATTGATATCTAAGTGGTACTCGTATCCCTTTGTCCTAACTCATCCGACGAGCTGGGAAGAAGGGTAAACTGCCGACGAGCCCCGCTCTTTATCGGGGCCCCGCAATTACTGGTCAAAATAGCATCGATCTTCGTCTAAAATGACTTAGTTAGAAAATTACAGTCCAGCTATCTTAAATTGTTCTGGAACAGACTAGGTGTGTGCAGAGGCGTTACTAGCCAAAATGTTTTTTTTTTTGGGGGGGGGGGAAGGTATTTACCGACTAGCTGATCATTTTTACCGACTGTTCTTAGTAAGAAAATTACTCTTTGGACGAAAAGTGTTTTAAGAAAACATCGACGTTTTTTGCGAAAAACCGATTGTTTTGAAGAGAAATCGAGTGTTTTCCAGAAAAAAATCGACTGCTTCTGCAAAAAATCGTGGCGCTTCGCGCCGACTCGGTTATTTTTTACCGACCGGCCGACAACATTGGAGAGGGGGGGCGAACCCCCCTCCAGACGTGATGCCCCTGGGTGTGTGGTACAATAGTGATGGTCATCCGAATACAATAGTGATGGTCATCTGAATCTAGCGGCCCATGAGCACACTACTGGGAGACACTTCGCTAGGGGGGGGGGGGGGGGGCAGAGTTTCGACTGTCTAAGGTCCTCCACAGTGTTAACCCGGCACTATCAAAAGGCTTTAAAATTCTAAAATGTACATGTATGTGGTACATAGTTGGCGGTGAATTGAGATCCATATGTATAGTGTATTGTGACTAAAAATTGATAGTAAAAAAAAGACTTTTGATTGAAAAGCTTTGATTAAAGTATATCTGCATAGTTTTGTACTTGAATCATAAATTTACTTTCTGGACATGTTGATTCAATACTGCCTAGATCGGACACTCTAAAAATGTTACTTAAATACCTTATGGTAAAGAGGCGGGTATCAATGGTGTTCAAGGGAAGAAACAGAATCGGAATATCTCACGACTAAGGTGGGGACTGACCAGTCCATCTCATCGCATATATATTTTCTCGTTCGTCAGAGGACGGCTGTAACAAAGTACAGCCCGAATTACAACCGAGGGATTACCCACTCCCTGGCACTTGCTGTACACCCTTTCCCGGCACCGACAAAGTACCGGCCAAAACCAGCGGTGCTAGCCAAAAATTAGGCGACTCATCTTTAAACATGGTATACTGGTGCCTACACCGGCCGGACACCCGGGCACTTACTGTACGTCAAAATCGAGAGTGGGCAATCCCTCCATTACAACCGCTACTAAGTGGTTGGAATGCCTAGTCACAAAAGAAGCTATTCTTCTTTTAGTGACCGCAGTTATCTCAAATGCAGGTCACGAGGAAAGATAGGGAAGAGGCCTAGATTGTAACTTCGGACACTGTGAATTTAAAAGTCCCGTATCAAACTAGGACATACTAGTCCAAATCCAATCTCCAGCTTCTGATTGGAACAGACCTACCCTTTCTTCATTCTTGTATGATTGTATGTCATCATAAATATCAGCCCAAATAACATTTTTGCATTTACAGGAACCAATTTCGAGCAAGAACAGGAATAAAAAAAAAAGCAGACACTTAAAATGTTGACAAGGATGAAATTATTAGTTGACCTGGAAAAATCACGAATGTTACATGGCTTATACTCATAGATGATTCTTTATGCACTTGGAAGGAAATTAAGAATCCCGGCGTCGCCAAATCGTATCCAGGTGGTGAGCAGAGGGGTTAGCCACTTGCCAGTAGTAGCCTGAAGGAAGTGAACGTATATGCGTGTTTATGGCAGTTCGTGGAAGGAGAAATATGTTGGTATCACAACATACAAAACAGAATTGATTTTAAGCAGGAGCGGCTTATTTTTGAGGCCCTCTTTAGGTGGTAAAAAATGTTAAGGAACGTGCAAAGACATTGTTGAGAAATAAGAGCAAAACAAATCTTAGTAATGCTCTAATTCGGTATCTCGGAAAAGCAGCAAATAAGCTACAAAACTGTTCCGATGCCAGGGAACATAGGTAGGCTACTTGTCTAGGTGCAAGTAATATGTCTGGGACGGGCTTATGCCCCCCCCCCCCCCCCTCTTGTATCCGTACAATAATGTCTGACCCTTCCCCATCCGTGCTGCTAGGATGGGGAAGGGGAAACCTTTCAAGGCCCAAGTTTGACGTTGTCTGACCTGGTTCTGATCGTCAAGATTTTCTTTCAAAATAATGTATAAATATTTATTATAACAAAACGCTATGTACCCCGAAGGTTCGCAAGTTCTTCACTGAACAATACAGTATCACAGATACGAGGTAATAGACAAAACAACTCCGGTCAAAAAGACAACTGTTTCTACACATTTCGCTAACGAGGCTTGATCAATACGGCCGCCATAAAGAACCTGTCCTATTCTCTATTTCTACGCTTGAAATCACTTTTTTTTCAGGAGAAACAGAGCGTTGCACCAAGTACTGTCGCGTCACTTGAGAGTCAGACCTGGAGGTCACTTGAAATCAAAGGGGGTAACTCGACACCGTCTCAAGCGAATTCTCTTTCTTGCTCCATGAGAAAGTCGCTTAGTGCGGTTTGACACTGGAAGACGATACCCAGGCTCCTAACAGCCAACCAAGTGAAATTTAGGACAGAAGTTGCAGGGTAGGTTCTCTTAGCTCCCATTTTTTCGTCGAGGTAGCCGAAGGATTGGACACTCTAGAAAGGGTGCACTGAATCTGAACCTTAATTCTCGTCTTCATGGTATGTTAGATGAAGATGGTTACTCTTGGCATGGTTTGCACTGGTTGCCTGGTAGTCGTGCTGGGTCCTCCGACCAAAAGTTGGACGATACCAGAGTGACCAGCATTCTCTTTATTTCAGTCTCAAGCTCCCATTTTCTCAGTTGAAAGACTGGACACTCAAAAATGCTGCCACTGAACCTTAATTGTAATCTGCATGGCACGTAGGACTGAGGTGGTCGTTTTCGGCATGATGGTGCGGTGATTGACTGGTAGGCTCTTCGAAACAAAAAACCCGACAAGGTCGACCAACCATCCTTAGTCTTGCATCTTGAATTTGGGTGGGTATATGTATTGGCTCGTGCTACAGTCTGTGACAGATTAATCTGGTTGCAAGCTTGAAACCCCTGAGATACACCAGTCGCCAGATACAGTTGGAGATCGAATGCCGACAGACGCTTATCGCTGGATCAAAGGCCTAAAAAAATAATTTATTAGTTTTGACTGCCTGGAAACCTTTTGGACTGTCACGCAGGACCTCAGATTTCGTAAGATCAAAAAATGCTGAATAATTTGTGAGAATCTTTTGCAAACACGTTGACAAAATTACACAAAGCCCAAATCTGATGCTTCGATGGATTCTTTGATACTGCCAAATAGTCGGTATTTATAGCTGCGAAAGTCACAATTGAACGTGAATAAACCGGAACGTCTGGGCGGAAATGTGTTCAGTCAATTTATATAGCCAGTTGGCTTACAGCTAGAGAAATCAGTACTCGCAAAAATTTCGAAGCGAAATTCGCATACTTCAGAAGAGCGCAATGTACGGACCGGAAACTCGATTTTTGGGATGCGACTGCAAAAACTCGTCTCCCATTCGGACGCTGTGGGAACTACGCCTTAGGAATGATTTTTATGTCATGGAAGAAAGCGAATGATTGTAGAGCCGTAACGTCAAAACGAAAGTGGTAAAGCCTAAAAAAAAGTTGAACCATGACTGATTTTAAGAAAATGAATACACAGTCAAAGCTTTTCCTCGAATCACTGCTCCTTTTGTTCCCAAAAGGCTTCTTTTGTTCTTTTCTGGTCACACAGAGAATAACAAAATTACCCATCTCGGCAGCTGAACAGCGTCCCACTCAGGGCCTAATCAGTGAATAACTACGTAATTATAAATAATCATTCTTTATAGAATTTTCTTCATCTGAACAAGGACCCGGCTTCA
The DNA here is from genome assembly GCA_030848855.1 of Branchinecta sandiegonensis. Lineage (NCBI taxonomy): Eukaryota > Metazoa > Arthropoda > Branchiopoda > Anostraca > Branchinectidae > Branchinecta > Branchinecta sandiegonensis. Next base: position 21,054,034 of record JAUPMV010000006.1, on the reverse strand, counting down.
TCAAGATTCACTTTTAAACATAACAATCGCTCCGAACTCGGGCATTAATGATATACTCCCCTTTTCTCGAAATAATTGAAGATCATTAAAGGAGCCTAATTCATTGGGTTCGTCCAAATTTCCCCACGGCCGAAAAATTCTCACACTGGGCTCAGGTTGGTGTCAAGCATCAAAGCGTCAACGTAACTATGCTTTTAGTACTGAATGCCTTTTAGTACCTTTTTGAAGGTACATTTTCAACAGCATGTTTATATGTTTTTGTCCCTAAATTACTCAAACCCAAATAATTAAGTGAAAACTTAATTTCAGCTGAGCCGAGTGTTTCAACCTACTTTTTGACAAAAAGGATGAAATAACGTTTTTTTTTTTTTTTTTTTTTTTTTAGTTTCAGTTTTCACGTTTATCTCTTGGGACTCTTTGGACGTTTTGTGAAGAAATGCAAGAATTCCTTGGACGCTTTATGTCTACAACCTTGCCGTAACAGGCTGAAGAATAAACGGAGCAAAGTCTCGGCAAAAGGTACTAAGAATGGCAGTTTTTGGTTCTGACTTGACTTCATGAAAAGTGGACTACTCTGCATAAATATTTTCTGAGTTTCTGACAAATATTTTTCTAACATTTTTGACCATCTTTTCTGCGCTATTCAAAGCTACTCGACGTCCAACATTGGTATACCTCAACTCCATTTAAGGATGGTCTACTGAGCGCAAAATCTAAATTAGAATCGAACAGTATTAACATTGTTAAAGTTTAACTGAAAAGCAAACTCATTTTTGTGTCATTTAACTGAACATACTGAATTATTTGGTTTCTGCAAAGAGATTTTTTTTTTATTATCCACTATCTAAATATTCTTTGAGCCCAAGCTGACTTTGAAACATTTATTCAAAGAATGTTAACAACGGATACGTCAAGAATCGTAGCTGACGTATCCGTTGTAGACATTGTTTGAATAAATATCCACTATCTGCTCCAGTTATGACGTTCAGAATATCTGCGGCCGTCCCCACAGCGTAAATTCTACTATGACGAGGGAAATTTTAATCTTAGCACAAATGCGGCTTTTCAGTGGGCAGTGGTGAGATTGGTGAAGATTGCTTAGTGTCTGAACAAAAAAAACAACATAAATACAAGCACATACAGGTACCACAAATCACACGGAAATTCCACTATTTGAAAATCGATTATTGGCGAATAGCGGAACAACGAAGTAACACATTTTCAGCGGGTCTTCAAGCCAACTTAAGTGAATAATTGATGGGTAACTAGATTGTCCTATCCCAGCCCTTTTCGGTTAAACTTTAAAATGAGACGATCTTACATGGTAAATATCAAAGTGAGTAATCTTCCGCAAGATCAGACTAGGTTATGAATGGTCAATTTCCCACTTTTAAAGACTCGGAACTGATGTCCGGCACAAACCTGTATCACACATCTTGCCATCAGTCATTACTTTCGTCTCATTAACGTGCGGTGCACAACATTTTACAGCAAAATACGCCATCGATGGAAAGAATCTTAAATGCACATTAATTTTTCCGATTCTGTACTATGGCCCTCTGGGGCATTTCGTGCACAAAAAAAAGCACGCATCTATAGGCATACCCTTCGGCACCAGTTTCAGTTACGTACTTTCCATGCTACTTTTGAACACTGATTTTAGCGGGTGATCAGAAATTATAGTAATAATAATCAATTCTATGTCTCCATCTGCGGAGTACACGGCGGATTCGAGGACGCTCAAAGATGTGTCTACTAACCAGAAGAGCAGTCTTGTCCTCATCTCCAAACTCCAAAGGAAGCCCGGGTCGGCTATGACCGACATTCCTGTTCCAAGCATCATCTATTCGCTAGCAAAAACATCATGACTTCATTTGCTCCATAGTGTGCCGCAATATGCATGGGCGTCCATCCATCTCGGTTTGCGACAGACACACTGGCGCCGTAATTGACTAGCAGCTTTGCAATTTCCATGTTCCCGAGTCGACACACATGGTGAAGCGCTGTATCACCGTTGCTGTCCATAGTGTTAACATTCATGGATCTTTTCTCCAAAGCAGTCCGTATTTCTCTTACGTCTCCTTGGCCTATAAGCCGCCTGAGATCATCCGCGGACTTATTCGCACTGACTGGCTTTGTCGCAGATTTTCTAGGGGAGGTTAAGTTTTGACTCAACAACCAGCCCGTTTGCTCGTCACGAGTCCAACAAGCTTGTCCGTACTTCCGAGTCATGTCCCATCGCCTCTGGAAATTGGAATTTTCCAGGTCTTCACAGAACGAGTTGTTTTGACTAGAGCAGAAACTTGATTCCCCAAATGTGGTATCGAAATTGTCCGAACTTCCTCCACTACAGACACTGCCACAGTCGGACATGGATGGCGATGGAGGGGCACTCTCCCCATCTGAATTCATGGTATCATACTGATATCTCTCCATATTGAGATCTTCTCACTCCGAGCTACACTCACAAACTAAACTGAACCAACGGACGCTCTACGGTTTGCTTTACAACCGGCAGTGCGTGGGAACCTGTGGGAACCTCTTCGCACGCAGACATCTAGTGGTCAGAATGTGCAAGATCTTGTCGAAGATCTCACTCAGATAGGTATAATCGATCATAGCTGTGCTAACAATGATGGAGGAAAGCTAATCGTGATGGAAATCGTGACAGGTATGGATTGACGAATGCGTCTAGAGACCTGATCCCTACTGCGAGACTTCACCGAGCTTGATTTACTATAAATGGCTAGATATAGCATACGGATGGTATCTCAGACTGACGGACGATCCCGAGACTGAGACCGCGAGAGCCATTGTAATCAGAAACAAATAAAAAGGAGAACACTCGTCTTCTCTCAATGAAATCATAAGTCACAAGTGCCCACAATTCTAGGGTTAGTTTGGAACACAATTGTTTGTAATAAATTACTAAGCCCCTTCTCGATGAAAAAGTTGCAATTTTATTCGCGAAATGCCACAGCATATTAGATCCATCACGGACCTTATTCGCTACGAAGGGCGTATTTAGGGAAATACGAAGGGGTCACATTGCAGAGCACTTGTATTGGACAAGTCGGTTGGCTTCATGCGCTCAAACACTGCAGAAACTTTAAGACGGTCCAAACCCTACAAAAGTATTCCTCTACTAAGGTTTACGAACTACAGGGTTAGGTGGGAGCTCTCGAATTTTTTTCTCATGTTTCTACTTATACTGCTTCGTTCTACTTCGGTGATATTTCGGCCCTTCTTGGCAAGAATAATCTTTACGTATCCAAATTTGCTTTGTCATACATGTGTTTAGCACTTATCAATGCCACACTTCGTTATTCACCTGTTATTGCCATTATCCAAAACAGTTGACGAGGGACTGGGCGTGATCTTTCCCCGCAAGAGCTATATCAGCTAAAGTATGTAATTTGTTTTGCTTACGTTTTGGGAAGCCAAAACGCGGTGGCGCTAAACAAAATCGATGACAGTATCATACAATAAAACCAGAAACTGGTGTGAGTATCTTGTGTTCTATGCTTTTAGGGAAGCCAAGACCTCGGCCAACACGGTACGCTCAGGTGGCAATTACAGAAATTGACGCAAGTATTTTTTTCAAAATTGTGCGTGAAACAAAAAGCGAATTTACAAAAACGCCAAATTAGTACGAGTAAGAATGATCTGGTCGCACTAGCACAAATGACCAGTGAAGAGAAAACACTGAATAAGAAGGAGGCCGTTTGGGAGGAAGTGTCAGCAGTTCCACGTTCATAACGATCGGACAGGCCTTCAATTAAAACCAAGAAGAAGTCCCGCATACAGTACAACCAAGGTTTTAAATTATGTTCTCAAGTGTAGCCTCAGCGTAGATCATGAGGCGTATTCTCGCCGCTCCCCGGGGACTCCTCGAGGAACCGAGAATAGATGGTATCCAGGGCCGTATGCAACCCTCCCCGCAGGCAACCCTCCCCCCGAATGGCGCCCCCCCCCGAAATAAATTCCTGGATACGGGCCTGATGGTGTCACTTTGCGCGGACTTCGCGGACGGGAAACAACGAGAACAAGGGGAATGCTCCCAAATGAAATCTTTTTTTTATTACTATAGTCTGTAAAGGTAATGTTCCACCTTATTTCAACTTCTGTTTATTCTGATTCGCTTTCTTCTGTTTTACATTTGCATATTTTACAAACAAAAATCATAGCCTTAATAAAATAGATACCTTTTTCTCAAAAATCAGTCTTATCCACAAGTAAACTCAAAAGAATTAGAAAGTCTTTTTAATCATCCCTAATACCTATCAGTTTTAAAGAAAACAACGACACCAGCAGTTCCCCGAATCGCCTCCCACCGAATCTCAAAGGGAGTCCATTTTTGACGATGGTGATGATAACTGGAGCATTCCTCGTCCGAGGGGACTCGTAAGAATATGGGGACTGGGTTTCTGGGACAAACAAAAACACGGAGACTCCTTAAAGGGAGTTCCCGGGGAACGGCGAAAATAAGCCTTTAATGTGTTAAAAGCAACGGGCGAAATCCAGCAAGCAATTCACAAGGCAGATTCCATGCCCTCTAACCAAGCCGATTCTCCTAGCTTCCGCAAGCGTGGATGATCAATAGTTGCATGTTTGCAGATACCATGGTATCTGTTACCACGGTAACTGGACCTGCAAGTAGTTGTTTTTGCAGTTACCGTGGTATCTGATACTACGGTTGCTCTGCAAAAACGACAATTGCGTTTCGCGTTTTGGAATCGCGTTCAATCGCGTTTCGAAGTCATCCCGAAAGAAAAACTGATATTCAGTCCCATCACTAAGTGCCAAACTTTCCAGTCAATTTGACAAAATCTTAGGCTCTATTGTTGGTGATCGTGAAAGTAAGATGGCTTTTTCAGATACCACGATATGTTACCATGGTCATACCGTGGTATCTGAATATCAGATAGCACGGTATCTGGCCAGATACCACGATAACTTTAAAAACGCTTTTTGACCATGGTATCAGATACCACGGTAACTGCAAAAACGACTTTAGGCCGTGGTATCAGATACCATGGTATCTGCAAAAACGCAACTAATGTCGAGCCTTCTTTTTCTTCTTTAAAGGCTTTGCGTTTTTTTGTGTTTTTTTTTTGCGATGGGCTATACCGCCATAACTACACCTTCTAGTGTTGAGTCAATCGTGACGACGCATTCCTTGTGAAAGCCACAAATAATCAAATTAAGATATCATTAGCTCTATAAAACCTTATGTTCGCTGAGAAGTTCCCGCGCTGTAAAAGAAAATACAGAAATTTCAGTCTGAAACTGCTCGGTTTTATTCCCAGCGTCGTGAGAATGATTTGGAGAACGCATGGAAAACTAGGCCTCCTTATACCCATGCATGGGAAATACAAAGCTGTCTTCCCAGCTTACCGAAACAACATATCCCACGGAGCTGCTGAGCTTCTTGGATGAACGACAGACGACCTTGTTCTTGAGTCAACAACCGTGTGAGCTACTGTCATAACTGTTTATGGGAATAGTAGAGAGGAAATCCTCCTAGAAGGATCACAAAAAACCAACGAAGAAACCTACGAAAATGGGGTTTGCAAAGGCCAACGAATATACTGAAATAAAAGGCAAATATTTCGGGAGAACAACCGCCTCCCTTCTTCAGCGCAGACAGAGAATTTCGAGGAAAAATACCAAAACGAGGATGAAGATCAGCAACCAAGAAAACCAAAATAAGGCAGAAAACCGACAAAAAACCGAAAACTAAAAACAAAATTGGAAGAACTGAATGCCTAAAATAAAGATAAAAACAGCGAGACACTCACCAATACCTGCGAATAACAATTACGGTTGTTCTCGCCCGGTACTAGCGAGTGACTTCTTCGTTGATTTTTTGTGATGTCAGGCCAGTGTGGTTTACGAACTTATCTTCCTCCTAGAAGGAGTTGGCATAATGGAGGAGAATCCAATACCAGTCGGTAGGAATAGTTATTCTGGACATAAATGTGCATTTTCTTTTTATCAGCAAAATCCTAACACCAGCCGACTTTTCACAAATTACAGAAACCGAATGAATCCCTTAGCGGAACGCCTGCTAGTTAGGTATTCACTGTGTCCGATAGCATTCACTTAGCCCAGTGGACATAACTTTTCATCTTGGACAATATGGCGAATTTGGGGCAGAAATTATAGAAAAATCTAATTCAAGAACAAAAGTGAAATTTTCGTTTTTTTGTTGATCCGCCCCTTTCATATGTTTCTCAACTTCATTAATTTCGTCCACTTCCAACAAACACTCATATACGACTTGTATAGTATAATAGTCGTATAAGAGTGCTTGTTTGGAATGGATGAAATTCGTAATGCTGAAAAAAGTGGCTTGAATTCCGAGTGAAAACTTCTGCGCTTTCTCGGATCAGTAATTAAAAGATATCCATTGTACATTTACACTAAACAACTGCAGAAAATTAACAGAGCTGCATATATATCTACTCACAACTTATTAAACCGTAGCAGAGTTTTAGCGCCACCGGAATTTTTCGCCACTGGATATTTATCGCCACTCTGGGTTTCGATCCCTATCCTAATAACGCGATGAACCTTGTGTAGTTACTATAAGGCTTAGTGACTTAGAATTTTTCACCACTCTCACAACCCATTAAATGATCCAATTAGCCTAGCCATTCAACAAATTAAATCGTATGAACCTTGCCAGAAAATTTCGTGAATATTAGCATTTAATTTATATTTAATTTAATTACAATTTATTTAATTACAATTTATATACAGTAAACAGGCGATATAAATTGTATTTTCGTTGCAGGTCGTAGTTTTGTTAATCCCTATCTTTATCGGTTAGAAGAGAAGACAGAATGAGATAGAACCACATCGGCAGTTTTTATTTGATACTTTTCCTGAACTAATCCTTTATAATTAGTAGCGAGGAGAGGCAAAAAATCCTTCTGAGATCTTTTCGCTGATTCCACCACTTATCTATAATCTGTTTTTGACCTGTCCCATTACCTGTAGTGGCGAAAAATGTCCAGTGGCGTATCTCTTTTTAAACACGTACATTTTAATTTTGTTTACATTTACATGCTGTTTGGTTTGTCGTGTCCGCATCATCTGTGTTGTTGTGTTAGATATGTAGTTTAGTCTTCGCTGGAGGCGGTTGTGCGAACCGAAATATCCAGAGCTACATTTCTCCCTTGCATAACATATCGGAGGGATAATTAGCTGATCAACAAAAACTCTAGATTTCGTTTTTGTTCTTGCATTATGAATGGCCTGCTTGGATCTAAACCTAAAAAAGGCACCAAAAGAATTAGACATTGAGTTTCAGTTTTTAATTCACTGTAAAAAAATCGTGCAGTATTTGCTACTGGGATTAGTCTTGTCTCTATTGGGGTAAGATTATCTCTACTTCGGATTAATCTTATCCCAGTAGAGATAAGGTTAATCCCAGTAGCAAATAGCCTACTGCAGTTAACTTTAATCCTTACTCATACCCAAGCTAAATTCTTCTTTCTGATATAAACTAATCTGACAGTGTCCAGCTCTGTTCCTTCCGAATCGCACAACCTGATCATTCCACGGTCGTACCGAGTCTTGGTCTGAACTAGCAGCTTGACTGTGAATGTGATACTGCGGATGTGGGAATGCTTCCAAATTCACTCCTTTCAGAACTTCCGGATCAGGTGCCGTTCTAGACACCTTGAGACTTGTTCTTGCTGAGACGAAGACGCGAAACTGAGCTAAATAACAACAGCTCGAATCATCAAACAAAAATCGGCAAGACGCATTCAACGGAAGGAAAAGTTTCCAGGTACAACACAAAACAAAAGAGATTTAAAACCACGAAGATGTTTAAGTCTTTTCGCGCTTTTAAGATAAATTAGTCACGAGAAAGTAGCAGCAGAACTGAGAACAGTACATTCGGAAAAGGGACGTCTTGACGGACGCATTACAAGACCCAAACCTTCGAATTTGGAGGTACGATCTAGCCACCAGTTATGCCGTCATAATTACCAGCAACGATAAAAAGAAACTCATCGACCATTTACAGCAAAACTATGTATGCATATTTTATTACCCATGTACAATCTTTTTCTTAATTCGTCCGAAAGTTTTGCCTTGAAATGATTTCGTACCTTTTTATTTGTCCATTCCAGATACTGTAGTTTCGTAACTAAAATAAAGTACGTCAAACTACATTGAAACGATACCGAAAAAACGCAACTTAAGGAAAAGAAAGAAAAATAAGAGAAAAAAGAAGAATTTTTTATTTCGCCAAATGCTATATCAGCAATGTCCATTTCACGCAGTTACTTGGCAATTAGTGTGGATTCAACTGACATACTGTCTGCAACAGTTCAGGTCCCAGAGACACACTGCTCCTTTCCGCTCTCCCACGCACTGAAAGTCATTAAGATTTTATAATCCTTAGCTGTCAATCGAAGGGATTGTGGGAGAATTGCATCGATTTCTTTTCAAGAACGATGGTCAGGGCGGTCAGTAAAAGGCAAAACTCCTGCGAACCCATTAAAGAACCGCAGACGAATCCATTATCCGTCTTGAAATGCAGCAGAACAAATGGTGAAGACGAAACCGCAACCGAGAAGATTCAAAGCTTTGAAGATCCCAAAGCTCTTTTGAAAACGTTTTCCTGTTCTGGGGTCATTTCTACGGAGATTTAATCACCAAGCCTGGGAAGACGAGACGTCGTCTTTGTGTTGAGTCCGGCGAGAGTATAAAGGATCCGCTAAGCTGGCTCATCTCAGCTATCCATCATCCCGGGCCCTTTCCTTGGAACCGTTGGGATGTTATTTTAAAGCGCAATAAAAGGATGGAGAATCCAGCAAAAAAAGCTGTGAGATTTTCGTCTTGGCCCCGTCCAACAATAAATCAAATTCAGGTCCGCGCGTGAGAAACTATGAGAGGCCGTGGGAATCCCGGATTCCTTTCCGAGCGACCGTTGAGATATTGGAGAGAGCACGTGCCCGCCCCTGGGATAGGGCGATGGCGTTTACATTTTATTGGCATGGGGAGTGATGAAGCCGTGATCGAAGATACGATTTTTGATTCGCACGGCACTAGCCGCCCGCCCTTTATCCGGACCTTTAAATGAGTGTTGGTTTTCATGACGCTAATGCGATGTTTTCTCATGACAAGAACAGACATCATTAACCAGGCTAGGGGGAACAATGGCCTCGAGAAAACATGAATATTCCAGTAACTCAACAGTCATTTGCTGGCTGATGGGGCATTCGCGACCTGAAAGTGGCGATAATTAAGCACATGAACAACCACATACATTAGAGGTGTGTAACTTTGGACGTCGCTCAACTCTAAACGGCGCTCAGGATTGAGATTAAGTTCAAACCTAGTAAATATTCATACAAAGTATAGAGCGCAAATAATAGTATAAGTAAAATAAAGTCTAAGTAAAGCCACACCCTGTTATTTTTGTTTACAGTTTGCCCTTTTTTCTCAGTCGGTTTTGCACCCTCTCAAGGTTACGGCGTCAAAATTATCAAATAAAACCGTTTATTGAAAAAAAAATCGTAGCTTTCTTTAGCAGAAGATGCTAAATTAAGCTGGTCATTACACGATTGAAATAAAAAATTACACTAACTCTTCACTTTGTTAAAGATCTCTGTAAAAAAGGGCACAAACGAGTTAATGAACCTTAAGGTTCGTCCTTTTCCTATTGCAACAGTTTTACATTACTTTCGCGACCGTTCGAAGACTTCGAAGTATTCCAACAGAGGAATAATATTTACGGTCCAAACCAAGTAGTATCTGAATTCCACACAAGCGTGACGTCACACCCATTTCATCAATTTAACCTCAGAAAAGTAAAAACTGTAGTTTATTCCTATCAGGAAATATATATTTGAATATATGCATATAGAGCCGAGCGGCAATCGAGGCGCCGGTCGCGTTTACATTTGTAAAACGACCTAGGGACAATCAAATCGTATGTTGTGTCCTCACACATGACATCACTACGTACGTCATGACTGTATGGAATTCCAATACAACTTAGTCGACACCATGTTTACTAATGAATGAATGAATGGTTTTATTACTAAGCCCGCATGTTGTCAGCTATCTATCCGGCGGTACAGTGAAATGACACTATCGGTTTATTCTCTAGGTATAAAGTATAAAATTAGTATAAAGCGTTCGATTTATGACCGGGAAAAATGTCTTCATTGTGATTTGTTATTCCTATGACAAATTACAGTGAAGGAATTTCATTTTGTTCTTTATTATTATTAGTGAATGAGGGTTGGGTTGGGTAGGGGGGGGGGGTAAAGAAAAAGAAATGATAAGGTTAAGACGAAAAATGTGTGTCATCGTTTGTAATAGGTGATTAAAAGTTGTGCACTCCCGCACAGGATACGGTTGTGCCCTTCTTGGGAGCGTTCTGTTTGTTGTTTTGTTTAAAGAATGTTGAAATTAAAATGAATTGAAATTGAATTGAAATTGAATTGAAACTGAATTGAAATTGAAAATTGAATTTGAAATTGAAATATTTCAAAGGAAAGCTGAGACAATTGTCTCTTAGCTGATGTGAAGCCATTCATTTCGCATTTCTATTTGACTGTTTAGAGGCGAAAGCAAAACCAACGTTGTATAAAATTTAAGGAAGCATTCAAAGAGGCATGCCTCTTATGTGATTTTTAGATTATAGTGGGGGTATAGTTGTAACACATTTAAAATAACGTTTTTCTTTATTGTCTCCTTTCAGCCTTGAACCGAAAATTACAACTTGTCCACAACAACACATTAATATTTATATATGAATTAATGGATGGTTATATTAGCAAGCCCGCATGTTGTCTGCTATCTGTCCGGCAGTACAGTGGTATGACACTAACAGTCTATTATCTATAGGTTTAAAGTATAAAATGAGTATAAAGCGTTCGAATTATGAGCGGGAAAAATTCATTGACGTTTGAGAAATCTTTTGTAGAAAATAAAACAAACAGCTCCACGAGACGCGTTGGAAAAGTAGATTGCTGTAAAACCCGTGAGTCGGCAAATTGCATGGTCATAACAGATTCTACACCATAAAAGTCAGGCTTCATTTTGATTCTTCTACAGTTGTGCACTTGACAACTAGCTAATCCACGATTGCACTGTCAGAAGTCACGTAGATGCCGACCCTTGACCACCGGACCCCGGACCAAGAATATTTGTGTGACGACCTATTTAGGTGTTATCAAGAATAAATAAGGGAAGAATTGAGAAGACTTGAATCATGGGACGTTGTTTTCTGCCCGATCCTCAAGTACCGGGGGTGGAGCCTATTCGGCGCCTGTCCAGACCACATAGTAATTATTGGCGCTATTTCTTCTGATCGCCGTGCTTCGCGTCAAGGAAGTGCGCCAAATTCAAATTAAACCGAAAGAGGCCGACATTTTGCCCTTCTCCCTCCAACAAATCGCTGCTACCACTAGTTTAAAAGACGAGACAAGGGGCTAAAGTACAGTGAAATGATAGAAGTCGTGCAATCCTACATTCAAGGATGACGAAAATAAAGGCAGAAAAGGACCGATTTGGACTGAACACTAAAGTTTAAAGAAGGAAGGGACACGCTTCCAAACATTCATGCAATCTCTATGGCAGATTCTTAGTGATGAAAAAAAAGACTGTCAATAGGATGGATAATGAAACATTTAGCCAACTACCCGAGATAATGATATACATTTTGACCAAAAATAAAAATAGGGTTATCTCAAATGTAGACGTTTTGAATGGTGCTGTACAATTATCATTTTCAGTAAGCAATTAAAATTTTAAATTAGGAAATACTTCAAGCCAACTGTTTTTCGCAACTAACCGAGAAATGTTATGAACTGAATTGTGTGTTCAGAGTACAACTTAAAAACAAAACATAACAACTCTTTGAGTACAGTTCGCCAGCTATGCCCGAATTCCAACTTGAATGATGTAAAAACATGATAATGAAAAAAAAAAAACGATTACGAAAAGGCATAGACAATGACAAATTTGGGCAGATGTAAATTGCAACTATCCGAGATAATGATCTACCTTTTGGACCAAGAATAATAAGTTGTTATCACAAACTGATACGTCTTGAAAGATATCCTGCAGTCAGCAATCATTAATTTCTGTTTTTCGCAACTACACGAGAAAATGATATGAACTAAATTTCGTGTAGAGTACAACTTAAAAACAAAACATAGTAACTCATTGAGTACATTTCGACAGCTAAATATTGTCCAAGCTTAATACCTTTTCTAGAAGCGATTCTTTACAGTCCTGAGAAGACCAAAATAAAATTACTAATGTTTACACCAGTCCTATTGAATCTGAACTAAATGCATGCGTGTTAGGTCTATGCTTCAGCGTTCAAGTTGCTGAATTGCTCCCCTGAGTTATCAGATGCCGCATTCCCTTGGGCTTCACCGTCTTTGTGAAGGGTCGTGACAACATGAGCTTCATATTGCAAATCTGACCCGAGATTGAAAAGGAGTTTCCATTTATATAATCCTCAGAATCTGCACTGTTTGAACTTCCCGCCTTTTCTGACTGCTTCATCACTTTTGCTCTGGAGGTAACACTTAATACTGCAAGAGGCAACACGTGAAGCTCCACCCAGGCTCCACCCCCGATAAATTAGATCGGACGAAAAGAGATCTAGGATGCTGACATCGGGGTTATGTGAGTTCTCAATTCTTCCCTTATTTATTCTTGGTGTTATGTTGCGCAAAAATAACAATCGACTGCCGGTTAAGCCTTCTGTATGGTCGGGAAATGACTACGGCGCAGTGGCGAGCTTCTGCCTAGGGCCCCGACCTCGGAACCCCTTCCCCGCCCACCAGGGGCGTAACTACCATTCTAGGGCTGGGGGGGGGGGGGGGTGAGACCCAAAATGTGCCGACAAATGTCTGAGTTTGCCAACGGAATATCGTAATAGTGATACACTAAGAAATTTCTGCTTGATATCAGATTATCTTTATCAAAAGCTAACTTGTCACAGGTAAATAGCCTACGACTCCTCACTCGTGCCTCTGCCAATAGCGGAAAGCTGACTTCACCGTAAGAAATGTAGAATCCCTGAAAATTACAACGGGAAACAAAGGAAAATTACGCGAATGGCCAATGCCTCCCCCTCCTCCTTAGTTATGACATTGCCCCCCCCCCCTCATGGGCCGAAGTGGTAAATTTAAGAATTATAATGTATGGTTGATACATGCTTCTATAATGTCTACGCTAAACTTCTGCCTACACTTCCCTGGATCTCTAATTCCGGCCCTGTAAGGGCGAGGAGGGGCATTTGACAACTCACGAATGCGTAGTGGACGTAATGGAACATATATTATATACTCATATATACGATATTCGTAATACATATAATGATACTTATTATCGACCAGGTTCGATATCAAACAGAGTTGCAGCGAAATCAGAGGAGCATGCAACGAAGATCACTTATGATCTTTGTTACGCTCAATATGAACCTTACGTTCATAATGGAAAATCACAAGATTGTGCTAATTACAGTGATCAATATCGGATGATAGGCAGGCGTGGATCTTCTGTTTTTTACGCAGAAACATTGAGGCTGAGAACCATTTCATGTCACCATTCGAAAAATCCACCGAATCGTGAGAATGAGAAAAGTCTCAGCACTCCAAGAAGCTTCAATGCTCGATCCTGTGAATACTCTTCCGAAAATTCAGCCAAATCTGTGAGAACCGAATTCTGCATTGAACCTGAAACTGAGCCAAGTACAATGGTTGTTTATAATTTTCGAACTATCTCTGCACGGATCCAAGGGCAAACGTCAGTCCCAGAATGAAAGACATTATTACCTATAAGAAGTTCCTCACCTACGCTACCCAGGATATAAAGCTCACAACAAAAGAAGGCTTAGGATTTGCTCAAGCAACAAGGAAGAAAAGGCTTGCAAGGCTTGATTGACAAATAATACCCATTTAAATATGTATGCGAATTACGGACAGCGTCAAATATTGACATGAATCGCTGAAGATTTTGCGCATTTTCCCATGCACGAAGGCAGGGGGTAGACAGGGATCCTTACGACAAATTCGTCATGAAGAGATTTCTTAGTTTCAGCATGTCACCTGTTTGCAGGGCTATGCCAAATTTGGGAATATTTTACAACTCCCGCAGGCTCTTTTTGAGAAATATAAAGTATCTATTTACCTGACAGCTCTGTCAAACACCCATCGAGGAATCACACGAGTACATTGGTTGAGCATATAGCATTTCTTATCTGTTCCTTCAAATCAGCAAAGCCCATCTCAACCTTTTGGCTGCCCTCGACACCTTATCAGTAGCCAAGGACATAAAAATCCTTCTGGACCAAATTGGACACCTCTAATCTGGTGAAGAGGAGTGACATTTGATGGCTGAGGTAAGAGCCGACAGTCCTTGGGTATAGCTCGTTGAACTGGGTGATGTTCCCCTTCCGGCTTGTTAGGTTTTCGCAATAGGAAAGGAATGCATAGTAATAAGGAATATGCAGAAACTTTGCGAGAGTATTCTAGGGGGATAACCTGTCTCACAGCAGCAAACATTTTTATTTAGGCTACATAAACAAATTCCAGCGGACGGATACTCGTTTGAGTAGGGAGGGGGGGATACTAAATAAGGGGGAGTCACTGGTGCATTATTGGGTTTACGATGGATAACCTCTCTCTGGTTCCTGACAAGAAAACATGCTCCAAAGGATGGGTCTGAAGTGTAACGTGTAAGGCACCAAGATGGTTAGGAACCAGGAAAACATGTAGGGACCAAGGCCGTATCCAGGGGGGGGGGGTTAGGGGGTTGAGCCTCCCCCCCCACCCGAAAGGCGACCCCCCCCCCCCGAAATAAATTCCTGGATACGGGCATGGTAGGGGCTCTGAACAAGTCATACAGAAATCATCAATTTTGGGACACAAAGCTCCAACGTTAGGACACTATGCCCTGGAGCCTGTGGCTCTAGCATGCGCCTGCTTATGGTGGCCTTTTGGGGCCGAAAAATACGAACACCTTCTCAAGAGCTGTCTTGTCGGTAGTTTACTGATTTTTGGAGTATTTGGAACAACCACTTGACATTTCAGAATTATTCTTAAAGCTCTTACTAGAAACGATCTTTTCAATATGAAACGGATCAAAAAAAAATGTTTCTCAAAAATACCATTACTTTTCTTCTGAATTTAGCAATTTTCTCGTTAGCGCTTGTCGATTCTATCCGTCCTTCCTGCTCTCCGACGCAGCGGCTGGGCGCAAAAGGTTTGAAAACTGGACGGGCCGTTGTTAAAAAGTAGTAAAACTAAGCAAATAAAATAAGTAAAAAACAGAAGATTCTCATATCCTTGTGTGTGAAAGGGTTGTCAGCGGACGTTGAAGATTCTGGCAAACCTTGTGTTAGGTAACGGGCAAAACTCGGCACGGAGGAAAAAGCCCTAAAAATTCGTAGGCACAAAACGGAACAATGGAGAAAGGTTGGGATTTTAGAAGCTATGCTAACTTGAAGCTAACTTTGAAACCAGAACACATTTAAAGAATACAATATCGAAGAAACATATTTGTGCAAACGATGATGTACAGGCGTGCCGTAGCGCCCTTTTCACGACCTAGTTTGAATGTCGGGGTATTCTTCGCGTTAGGATCCAATCTGGGAGATCCAATTTGGGAGATCAAAGAAGAGCTGGATTCAGGAACTAATCTTCTTTGTGCCCCATAAAAACTTCTAACCGTCACAACCACCAGGAACTTGAGTCTGTCAAACCGAATCGAATCAGTCTGAAGACATATCCTTACACGACGAGATTCCCGATTCGTCCTACTACGATGGAAATCTCTTGAAACCTACCGAAGGAATGTCCAAGTACCACATTCCTCAACACCTTGAGCAGAGGGATCTTTCCCGCTGAGTCAAAGAAAGACGGTTTTCTTCGGTTTACTTCTCAATCGCAGGCATGACTGCACAAAGCAATTCAAGTGACGAAACTCAAGTTCTTCAGTTGCCGCCCAGTCTCTTTGGTTCACCGAGTTTCCCATGATCTTGCCGGTGCCTGAACTTCAATGCAAATAGTAAATTTTGACGCATTTATTAAAAGTTCATTGTGAGAGCCATTCGATCATGAAGACAGGATTTGCGCTTGCACGTACTGACGGCTAAATTGCCAATGATTGCAATCTGACCGTACTGAATCGGCCGAGGTGAAGTGAACTGGATGTCTTTGTCCATGATGAATGCTCTGATATTTGGCTCATCAAGGCTCTCCTTATCAGAAGTTTGGTAACCCATGATGAGAAATCCTCAATGAGAGTAGCCTACATCATAAGCTTGTGAAATTTGTATTAGATATGCCTGTTCCTCAATCCAGTTCTTCTTTGATCTCCCAAATCCATATGATCAATCCTAACGTGAGATACCCCGACCAGAGGCGTTACTAGCCAAAAGCAAGGAATTTACCGACTGGCTGGTAATTTTTACCGACTGTTTTTGCAGAAAAAACGACCGTTTTCAAGAAAAAACTGCTGATTAAAAAAAAAACTACTGTTTTGACGAAAAATCAACTGATTTTCAGAAAAATCGACTTTTTTAATGAAAAAAAAAATCAACTGTTTTAATGAAAAATAATGAAATGTTTTGGCAAAAAATCGCAGCGCTTCGCGCCGACTCGGTTATTTTTTAACGACTGGCCGACAACATTGGGCCCCCCCCCCGGTCGTGACACCCCTGACCCCGACAGTCAAACTAGGGTGCTACGTCACGCCTGTACATCGTCGTTTGCTCAAGTTTGATTCTTCTGTGATTTTCTTTTCTAACTATTTTGTAATACTGTATATAGGTACTGAAGCACAGATCTTACTAGAAATGGCTTTTCACGATAAAACGGTCCAGAAATATTGTTTCAAAAGAAAACTCATACCTTGCTTCGAGAAAATAGGGATTCTCTTGTTAGCAATTGTCGACTCTGCCGGACTTGGCGCAAGACCAATTGTTTTTTTTCGCAAAAGAATCAAAACAAATGCGCGCCTTAGTTAAGCGCTGGAAATACAGCGGTCAAAAGGAAAGGAATCAAGTTTGGCAAGGACTTTCTACGACTTGCAAGACAAAAGAAAAGTCAATCTCTGGCATCACTGGGAAATCTCGGCTAAGGCTAAAAAGCGAAAAAATCAAATAAACTGATTCACAAGGATTTTATAAAGAGATTTCAGAGGTTAGTAGACCGCCCACGACGTCACTGGGTACGGGAAGACATTGAAAACAAATAGTGGCTTCACACTAAATATAATTTTTTTTTGGCAGGTTTGTGAAGATGTTGGGATCATTTTATAGCCTCAACATCTGTTGCCGGCTTCTTGAAGAATAAGCGTCCAAGATTTTTTTTTTTTTTTTACAGTCAGCACTGTCAAGAACCCAAACTGTGAACTCAGCAGGGCATTGGCGGAACACAGTATCTTGCAACTTAGAAACCGACAACGCCGTAATCTCTTTGGCTACGCTCCCTTCTGGCCACTATCAAGAGCGATAAGAATCTTTGAAGGACCCCTCGCCCTATTTACTCATCAACTTACAGTATTTTAAAGTATTTGAATACTTTAAAACTATGCTGTGCTTTCAACAAATAACCCACGGTTTTGGCTGTTTTAAGCCTTTTCCGAGACCCGTTGACTTTGAGCGAAAACAAGGAAACAATTTACATAACCGATTTTTCTGATGGAAAAACTTCTCGCAGACAACCGTCGACACCGTGATACACATCGAAGGTAGAAAAACACGGCAAGTGAGAAAATCAGCGTGGTTTTATAGAATGGGTTTAGAAATATATGCAGTGACTATGGAAGTAGCTTGCATAAGTATTATGAGTCAGACAGATCCTTTTAAGATCAAATTTGCAATCCTCCTAACGAGACGTGTAGGCTGGGGAGCCGACAGTCCTTGGCCTAGGCTCGTTGCTATTTAATGAATTGCCTAACAAAGAAATATGAGAGAAGCTTTCTCCCCATTTTACAGCCAATTTGAGATCCAAATTGAATTCCACTTCTAACCAAACAATAGAACTGCAAGAAAATAAAACCCAACAAAAAAAAAATAAAGCCCATTTAATATTCATTCCCAAGTGAGACCGGAGTTAAAATGCAAGGCTCATCCAACTTCGAAAAGGCCATGTTATCGTTTAGCCTTCCATAAAATATTTGATTTATCTCCCAGGACGACCCAGCAAAAAAAGGATCAGGAGAAGACCGGTAGCAGAATGAATTATCCCCAGATCCTTGTAGGACTACCGTCTGACCGCATTCTGTGAAATTTATTATTTTAAAGCCTCAATAAAAGCGAAGAGGCGTAGGGAAAGATGTCGAGTTATTAGAGGCTTCTTTTGACCGTCGCTGAATCTTGAAAGCCCGGCCTCATTAAGATATGTCCATACATAAAGTAAGGGTCGGTTACTCGGTAGACGGATCAGTTCCCACGGCCAGAGGGAAAATTCTCACGGGTTTTCTCAAGAGAATTTTCGCAGACAAGCCGGTGAACATTTACCTGATGGTCGCAAATTTAGAGACAGCCGAAGAATTGCGGATTTTGAAGAGAACATTCTTTTAAGGAGAGATGAAAATTTTTACTGTTTCGTTCTTTTATTTCTTGGTAACCTACAAGTTAACGACTGTTTTTGAGACGGTTCGATCTAAGAAACGTAATGGTCGCGTCGCGTCATGGCAATCTCAACAATTGTTTCAATAAGTTTTCTTAAATAGTGAGTAATGAGCCAATCACAAGGCCTCGTTACCCCCTTCTGACTTAAAAGCCGTCTGACGTCAAAACTGACAACGAGCGACCAGCGCGACAAAAAGAAAGAAAATAATTCCGCCCGTAAGTTTTAGACGTTGGATAATGCTATTGTTACCAAAAATATTTAAAGCACCCCTCGCACTTTTTATTGTTTATGTTTCAGTTTTTTACAATAGTTGAATACTTTACAACTAGACCCTGCTTTAAAAACAAGAGCTGGAAGCTCATATGGCACTTGCAAGGCTGGGTCAGATGGAAGTGATGGTCAAAAGTATTCTTTTCCCTTTTCCGTTAAGATGCGCCAAACTTGCTAGGCTGGGTCAGAGGATGGAAGTGACGGTCAAAATTTTTTTTTTTTTTACTTTTCGTTTGAGATGCTAACTTTAAGGGTGCTAAAAATTAATTTCTAAGCAAAATCCTTGAGGCAAAAAGGATCATGTGCTCATGGCGACCGTGAAAAAGTAAATTTTGCTTAAAAGTTTTTTTGTACTTGGCGGTTAAGATGAGTTCTTTAAGGGATGGTCGGATCGGAGAGTGACGATGTCTAACCCAATGATGTCAATTTTCTAATGCTCCAGCATAGTTTTATCGTCATAGCACATCTGGAAGTACCTTAACTCACGATCACCGGAATTCCGGACACCCCCTACAGCTCTCCCCCCCTTGGTACCCGAATCTGGTCCGATTCTGTCACTGATGCACCTAGGACTTGTGCCTTTACTTCCAACCAGGTTTCATCCTGATCGCTCCCCTCTATGCGTGTGGACAAGATGTTCAGTTCTCCCCTCCGAACCCCCCCCCCCCCTCCCCCCAGTTCATCGGATACGGTCCGGATTTGAAATGGGACATGCTGAGACATAAGGTCTTTCAAGATTTCGTTAAGTTTCGTTAAAATCCGATAACCCATTCGAAAGTTATGCATGCTACCAATTTCCGGATTCAGCCGTCTCCCCCTCCCCCCACGATAGTCAGATCGGGCAAGCGACTGTTTCCAAATTAATCTGGTCGGGTTCCTGAGATGCCTGCCAAGTTTTATCGTCCTAGCCCAACTGGAAGTACATTAACTACGGATCGCCGGAATTCCGGAACCCCCCTCCACCTCCCCCCACAGTGTCCGAATCCGGCCCAGTCCTGTCAGTGATGTATCTAGAGCGTGTGCTTTTTCTTCGCACCAAGTTTCATCCCGATCGCTCTACTCTGAGAGTTTCACACGATTTCCGGTTCTCCCCTCCGAATCCCCCCCAGATTCTTCGGATCCGTCCGGACTTGAAATGAAACATCTGAGGCACGAGATCTTTCCAGATATCGAGTTTCATTAAGATCCGATCACCCGTTCGAAAGTTGTGCATGTCCCTATTTTCCGCATTCCGCCACCTCCCCCTCCCCCCACGATGGTCGGATCGGGCAAGTGGCTATTTCCAAGTTAGTTTGGTCGGGTCCCTGATACGCCTGCCAAGTTTTATCGTCCTAGCCCACCTGGAAGTACATTAACTACGGATCGCCGGAATTCCGGAACCCCCCTCCGACTCCCCCCACAGTGTCAGAATCCGGTCCAGTTCTGTCAGTGATGTATCTAGAGCTTGTTTTTGTTCTTACCACCAAGTTTCATCCCGATTGCTCCACTCTGAGAGTTTCACACGATTTCCGGCTCCCCCCTCTAACTCCCCCCAGATTCATCGGATCCGGTCCGGACTTGAAATGAGACATCTGAGAATGGATGTCTCATTGAGAACCTGTCTCATTGAGAACTCATGAGAACCTCCCCCCCCCCCACGATGGTCGGATCGGGCAAGTGACTCTTTCCAAGTTCGTTTGGTCGGGTCCCTGATACGCCTGCCAAGTTTCATCGTCCTAGCATATCTGGAAGTACCCTAACTCGCAAACACCGGACTAACCGACCGACCGACGGAAATGTGATCGGTATATGGCACTTGGCCGGAAGGCAAGTGCCATAAAAAAAACTGCCCACAGGCTGTTCTTAGCCTTTGTTCATCCCCGTTTACTTCAAGCAAAAACAGGGAAAAATAGAGCAAGTTTTTTTCTGACAACGGAGGTTCTCATAAACAATCATCGGGAGCATGATACGCATCGAAAATAGCGGAAGCAAGGCAAGTGTGAAAATCAGTGAGTTGTCGTTGTCTCCGGGGTATAAGAATTGATGAAGCGGTTATGGAAGTAGTTTACATTGACATTAAGGTACGACGGGTCATTTAAAATACGCCTGCTAAGCTCTTGGCCAATCTTTAAAGCACACCTCGCACTGTTTACTGTTTAATTTCCAAAATTCGAAACTATTTGAATACTGTATAACTAGGCTCTTCATTTGACAAATTATCCACGGCTTTGGCTTAAGCCTTTTCCCAAGCCCACTGATTTCTAGCAAACTCGGCCAAATTCAGAAAACCGGTTTTATGCATCGATAGCATGATACACGAACACTCGTCGGGAAAATAATGCGCATGGAAAATAGTGAATCGTGGCAAGAGCAAAGATTAGTGAGGTATTGTTAGCGGGCTAAGAATGTAACATTCGGAATTTGGTTTCCGGGCTTAAGAAATAATGAATGCAGTTACGAAGTGGGCTGCATTACCAAAATAGGCCCGACGGGCCCTTTAAGTACTTTGTTTTTCGTTTCCCATTTTCACTTAATTCTACGAATGCTACAGGCTCGGATTTCGGAAGGGAAATCTGTTTCATTTTAAAATTTCGGAAAAAACGGCTAACAGCTAATAGAATCCACAGCAGTGGCTTTTGGCTAACATCTAGGTATCTGGTAGCAGCTCAACCTTAACGGAAACCATCTCGACACAAGCTCATATTGGTTTTCAAGCAGATCCTTTTTCACGTCTTCGAAACCTGGGAAAATGTTTGAGAATTAACAAGATGGTTTTGGGGTCACTGGAAACTGTCACCCCACTGAGCATCTTTGGTTCCAAAAGCCATAAATTAATTTACAATTCCAGGCCTTTGCTGCAGAGCAAACCAAAAGGCCTAGCAGCCCCGAGAGCTTTTGTGCCAGCAAACAGTCATGGCGAGTGGATGGTAGCACGATGGGCCTTGCAACGGCCATGTGTGCTGGATTGGGTAGTTTACAGTTTGGCAGTTTTTTTTTTTCATACCCACAGTTTGGAAAGCCTATACTGACCGCCGGTTACCCTATGCGACATGATGGGACACTAACCCTGGCCTATCCAATCATAAACCTCTGAATGATTTGTTGTCTGAACTTCACTCAACTCATTGGTATTTTACTGGGTTCCTGATGAGAAATTTGTAGCCTGCGTGTAGTTGGTAGTTGTACGAAGAAGTTGCATATAATACTATGTAATAGCAAAGAATACTATCATTTAACGTGACTCAGACTGGTCCAATCTTAAGTAGTAGTATCAAGTAGCGTCCTGTCTTGCCATAGTAGCATCCAGTCTTGCTAATAGTAGCATGCAGTAGTATGCAGTAACGCGGTAGTCTTGAAGTAGAAGCATGTAGTAGCATCAGTTAGTACTGCATGCTACTTTTTCGTACAACTTCGTACTACTATTTTGAGATAAATTTTTCATCGGGTTAGGGTGCCCAGCGTTTGGAATATGGTAACCGGCATTTGACTTGGCCTATTCCAAACTGTGGGTACGCCGAACTCTTGGCAAGGCATATCCATACATCAGGGATTTGTGGTAGATGAGACCTGCACTGTAAAAAGTTTCTCCGAGAAAGGATTAAAGTAACTGCGGTATTTGCTACTGGAACTAATCTTATCTCTACTGGGATAAGATTAATCCAAATTAGAAATAATCTTATCTCAGTAGAGACAATATCAATCCCAGTAGCAAATACTGCAAGATTTTTTTTTACAGTGTGGACTTCAGCAGATCGCCCGTGGAAACGTCAATAAGTCCAATTCGGCTCAGTTGGCCAGGCTAATATTTTTCCATCGTCTGGCAATAAATGGGAGTTACTGCATTCGTATGTCAGCTTCGAATAATACCCGGAACAGAAAAAAACAAACAACTAAATTTTTTTTTGTCCAATAGATTTTTTTGTATAATCCCATTGAATTTATGAACAACACCCGCGCACATCCAGAAATACGTTTTATTCAATGCAATTGTGAAACCTGGAACTATATTTGATGGAACTGAGCTGACGTCAAGAGAAATAATTTGTCCGTCCGGCTGATGAACAATCAATTAAATTCTATTTCAGTTTGGGATCCTGTCAAAACCTTTGGTCCTGCCTGCAGACATTCCAATTTTTTTTGTATACGAAGTGCTGTCTTATTTATTCACTCTAAACCCAATAATTAAATTCGATTAATACAGAAATGGAATTATGAAAAAAATACTGCTCCAACTTCCAACATTCGGCGACGGACGACGAAATAACTGAAAATGTCAAATATCGTTTCGATATTTACTTTTGGTATTCAATATCGATATTTGTTCGGACATACATATACGGAATATCGCCCAACACTAGCTGAAAGATAATAAATAATGTTCTGCTTGCTTTAAAGGTCACCTTCAGATGTAAAAAATGGTCTGATTCAGACTCTTCTTCTCCAGTTTTCGAACTTCCCTGCCTATATGCAGAAAGAACGACGAACTGTGGTTCTTTCATGTTACTTTCTAGTATTTACTCGTGTGTGTATTTATATGGCACTTCCAGCTTTTTCGCTTAAGTGCCATATAGCCTACCAATCACTTTTTGGTCTGTCTGTCTGTCGGTCCACTGTTCTCGGTTTAGGGTACTTCCAGAAGTGCTAGGACGATAAAATTCGGCAGGCACATCAGGGATCCGACCAAACTAACTTGGAAATAGTTAATTCCCCGATCCGACCACCGTCGGGGGAGTGGAGGGAGGGGGTCCGTAATACTGAGGTATGTATAACTTCGGAACGATTGACTGGATATTGATGAAACTTGATATTTGGAACGACCTCGTGTCTCAGATGTCCCTTTTCAAATCCGGTTCGGATCCGATCAATGTGGGAGGGGGGGGGGGGTCGGAAGGGGAATCGGAAATCTTGTGACGCGCTTAGAGTGAAGCGATCAGGATGAAACTTGGTGGGAAGAACACGTACAAGCCTTGGTACATCATAGACAGAACTGGACCGGATTTAGGCACTGTTGGGGAGTTGGAGGGGGGGGGGGTCCGGAATTATGGTACTTCCAGGTGGGCTAGGACGATGAAATTTGGCAGGTTTGGCAGGAAATAGTCAGTTCCCCGACCCGGCCACCGTGGGGAAAGTGGAGGGAGGGGGAATCCGGAATCTTGAGGTATATATAACTTTCGAACGGGTGATCGGATCTTAATGAAACTTAATATTTGGAAAGACCTCGTGTCTCACATGTCCCATTTCTAGTCCGGACCGGATCCGATGAATGTGGGGGGGGGGGGGGTAGGGGGAACCGGAAATCTTTTCTCACGATTAAAGCGGAGAGATCGGGAAGAAACTTGGTGGGAAGAACAAGCACAAGAAACAGGTACACCAGAGACTGTGCCGGAGCGGATTCGGATACTGTGGGGGGAGTTGAAGGGGGGGGGGGGGGAGTCCGGAATTCGGGCGATCGCGAGTTAAGGTACTTCCAGATGCGCTAGGACGATGAAACTTGGCTGGAACATTAGAGACTCGACAAGATTGGCTCACAAATTGTCACTTCCCAGATCCGACCATCCCTCAAAGTACTCATCTTAACCGCAAAGTACAAAAAATACTTTTAAGCAAAATTAACATTCTGATGATCCCCATCAGCCCATGATCATTTTTGCCTCGAGGGTTTTTGCTCCGAAATGAACTTCGAGCTCCCTTAAAGTGCGCACCTTAACCGCAAAGTAAAAAATTACTTTTGACCAAACTATACATTTTATGATCCCCGAGGGTCCATAGTCATTTGTGCCACAAGAGTTTTGCTTAAAAATAAATTTCTAGCACCCTTAAAGTGCGCATCCTAACCGAAAAGTGAAAAAAGCTACTTTTGAACAAACGATATATATTCATTATCCTTTTTGCCTCAAGGGTTTTGCTTATAAGTGAATTTCTTAAAGTACAGGAAATACTTTAAGTGCAAAAATTCGTTTTAATGATCCCGATGAGCCCCTCATCATTTTGAGGGTTTTTACTTACAGATGAATTTCTAGCGCCCTTAAAGTGCGCATCGTCACAGCCTATTGCACAAATAAAATAATTTGTACCAACCGATAGGCTAAATTCTCATATTTCCCAGAGGCCCATGTCATTCTTATCTCAAGGGGTTTGCTTACAAATAATTAGAACAAATCCACGAATTGGCAAATTCCAGCTTTCATCCTCTGACCACCCAGCGTTACAAGTGCCATGTGTGCTTCTAGCTCTTGTTTAGTTAGTATATGTCAATTTGGCTTCTGCTGAATTAAATAAATAAAAACGTACTCCGGTTTGGGATCCCATGTAAAACTTTGGCCCTGTTTGTAGCCGTTACGACCTTTTTTATACGAATTGCTGGCATGTCTATTTACTTTACACCCAAGAACACAATGAATACGCCAGTCTGAGAACGAACAACTTTGTCTAATACACCACTCCACACCAAGGGGTATACACAACCATTGAGGTGGATCAATTCGTTTTGCCTCTATTGTCCCCTAACATAACCCATCACATCACCATCCTCTTTTTTCTTATGTTTAATGCATATCTGGGTCTTGGATTTACGAGCGGTAGCGTGAGAAGACGACCGTTAAGATCCTTCGATGAGTCCGTCTCATTATCTCGCTCAGGTATAATGGCTACTGTGCCTTTGGGATTCATCTCTTTTTTCGAGATACGCAGCGGACACAAATTTTCATGTGAAAATCTCCTGTCCAGTTCCCACGGCGTTTCTCCCGTTTCCCACGTTTCACGCGCTACAATTTTCCGTTTAGCCGCGTCACTGATTCATTTACATTACCAGTGACTTATCAGTAAACATGTCCTTATCTTGGTGTGTAAATACTGTAGTATCATCAATGTCAACCTGTGGCCATTGCACGAGTAATTGTTATTATCTTGCTCTCACACATAGATAACAAGTTGTTGAATACCCAGTCTACAAGGCTCTGAGGGTCCATTTAAAGACCATCAAAATAAAAGATACCCATCGAGATTTAGATAATGACTGCCCGATAATTTGTCGACATTTCAGAGGCTTAAACCCTAATTAAACTGTGGGAGACCGAGGCTTTTTTGGCCTGTCAAATGATTTTACAATGCGCATCTAATTAGACAAAACTCTTCACTGAACTTTTTATGAAGGGCTTCATCTGCCATTTTTCTGGATTTCCAAACACGTCCAGGTTAAGTGCGTATGCAAATGGTCTGTCTGCAGAAATTCTGCCCGCCCCCCCCCCCTAAAAAATGGTCTCCATGACTGAAATGGGGGGGGGGGGTGAGCTAGATAATGAAAGCTTCAGATAAAGCAAAAAGGCACAAATAGAAAGTTAAATGCAACATTCCTTTATAAACGGGATTGCGAAGAACAAGCGAGAAAAAAGAACAAGTACATCCAAAATATTAACTGTCAACTGTCAAGCATGTCTGGTCGATAGACACTGGTAAAAAATATAACAAAGAAGACGCATCTCCAAAGGAAAAATCAGCCGAAGGATATGCCGATCGTACCCGTGAATAAGTTCGTTTGCTTTTACTCTTCGTGGTGTCTGCAGATTACTATTCCCAGAATAACTCCCCAAAAAATGTCCCCGTCTAAAATTTCACCCTCCCAAAATTCAAAATTTTTCATAACAGGAGTTAGTATCTCACACGGCACTTGCACGTATGCTTACAAACCAATAAATACTCCTTGAGCCCAAGGGACTTCCAACTTCCATTTTGCTATAGAAGAGGTATACTTCTTTAAAATGTTACTTAAGTTGGAACAGTCCATTTTTTGCTAAATAAAACAATTAGAAGACGACACATGCACCTCATCTAATAGTTCCAAGTAGCGCTTAAGGAGCTGGACTAATGAGCGTTTACTTTTACCTCAGCAACAGAGGCGTTACTAGCCAAAATGTTTGGGGGGGGGGGGGGAGGGGGCAAGGAATTTACCGACTGGCTGGTAATTTTTACCGACTGTTTTTGTAGAAAAAGCGGCTGTTTTCAAGAAAAAACGACAGTTTCGAAAAAATCGACTGATTTTCAGAAAAAAATGACTGTTTTAATGAAAAAAATCAACTGTTTTGGCGAAAAATCGCGGCGCTTCGCGCCGCCTCGGTTATTTTTACCGACTGGCCGACAACACTGGGGGGGGGGGCGTCTCCCCTCCCCCCCCGGTCGTGACGCCCCTGCTCAGCAAGCGGTTGAAATGACACTTTTCATAGTCAAGAAACTGTTCAAAGAACCATACATCTACTGTAAATGCATATTATCCTACGCGGCTACGCCTTCTACTCTGGACCCGAAACACAAAATTTTCAACTCTTCATCACGGACCAATCAACGATCGGCGAACAAAGTAATACGGATGGCCAAAATACTGATCACGACTGGAAAATCCCTTCGACACAGTAAAGTCGTAGGTTTTGGGCTATATGTTATTTTTGTGTATTTGGCAAGTGTTTTTTTTCTATTTTTTACGTTCTATTTACTTCGTCTAAATGCTTATACTGACGGGCAACAAATCCAATCATCGTCATAACAATGAACGAATTCACAACTGTGCTAATGAATGATCAAATAGTGAATTTGTTCAGCCACGAGTGGGTCATACACAGAATTTTACATACAAACACAATTAATACCTATGTCCTATTTGCAAAAGAAATAACAACACGTGATTTTTTTTTTCTCTTGATCAGCTAAATAACTACCTGACCAAGAAAAATACCAGGAAATCACATTTTTCTATTTAGTTTGCAATTAATGGTCAGCTTGGCTTCAAACCTTATATACGTCCTATTCAAATTTCTCCTCACTTATATCTCCTACCATTTTTGTTACTTCGTAATTAGCCGACGTCAATATACCAGGGAAGAGCACCCCAAACTGACTTGGCAAAGCGGACTATTGTCAATGCGCTAATGTGTGCTGCAGTGTCCCCTCTCCAAACAAACAAATTACGAGGGGGAGAGCCCTTTGAGAGCTGGGGTCTAGCGGCTAGTCTCTGGCCGACATCACTTAGCAAAAGCTCATTGCTAATCAACGATTTCGTAGTGCCCTTTGTAAAAAAAAAAAAGATGGAAAATAGGTTTTGTAATTTGTTTATGGGCTTCTAACCAGGCCCAAGATGATCCCTAATTAAATATTTCTATTAACGTCCAATCCTACCAGGCGCCAGAATTCACACTAGTAAAGGTTCTCAAAACGGGTGGGACCGCGAGAGCTGAAACCAATTTTTCCCAGGCTCATTTTTTGATTGATGTAGTCATATCTGTGTCGGTCAGAGCCAGCCTTCTCTGTTATGGGCCACGACAGAGAGCTTAACCTTTGTACCTGGTTTAGGTAAATGGAATGTGATCCGTTAAAAATTAGATAATTTATTACCAACGGACAGGCAATAACCGTCGCAACAGTTTAACCTTCCATTAAACAATACAGACGAATTACCAACAGACGATAAATATGGGGAGGATGAAAAAGATATCAAAGATCATTTCATAACTCGAGCGTGAAGCTGGATGAGAAAATCCATAGAGTGGAAAATGGTCAAAATCCTTTTCTTTAATGATGACTATATCGAAATTGGTCGAAGGAAAAAGGATCTGAAAACAGAGAATTCGATCAACAGGGTGCGAGATTTTGAGCAGAAAAAAGGTTAAAAGAAGGCCAACAAGACGCTAGACTTTGACATCGTACTTTGCGTTGCAAATCCGACGTTAAGTTGTGAAAAAATACGGAATCCTCTAAGTCCGATAAAAATAGCTCCCGTTAGCTCGAGACGGGAAAAAAGAAAAATCTCCAAGTGATATTTTGATTAATTTCAAATCCTGTATGCAATCACCCCCCCCCCCCCCCCCCCTCCGCTCCACCCTCTAATGGATTACTCTGATTCGGAAAACATGGTTCCTGAGTTCTAGGGCATGACAGCTCAAATCTGACGTCAGAGAAGTTTCCGGTTGAAACCGAAAATGTGTAGGAAAACGGAGAACAATATATTGATGTAGTTGCATATCTAATCTTCTCTTCTAGGTTTTCTAGGAAACTCAGCTGTTAAGATCAGAATATCTTCGGCTATCGCAAGGCAAGATAAAATTTCCTGGGCACCTTAAAGCAAATAGCCAGTTCGGGCGACCCTATTTTGACGAAAAAAGTCTAGCGACCGTTACGGAGACCTCGCGGGAATTCTCTGAGCTAGTATTTCCAACTTACAGGACAATTTGTTGATCTACGATAATCTGGGAGTGTGGGTGCTAATAGTGTGAGGAGTACAAGAGCAAGCTCGTAAAAAAATGAGCCAAGGAACACAGATGCACGCGAAATACAAGAAACCACACAACACACGACAACAATTTAGTTGGAAATCAAGTAGGAAGAACTACTACAAAATATCATACGAGTACAAACATCACTAATCAGCTCTTGATCGTTACGCTAAATAAACACGTCCCTGACTGGTGCCCTCACCCCCTTCTGTTATAATGACTGGATGGTCTTGAAAACTCGATTTCTAAGTTCTAGAGAAAGGCGATCGCAATCTCGTAATGCAAGAAATATCATCCGACTACAACCGAATGTTTGGTAGTAGATGTCTGGATTGTTCATGGGTTATCACTATTAGTGCGGCGAAGCTATTTTCATAACTAGCACATAATGCTCGAAGGTACCTCTTCTAGAAAAAATGACTGCGGGTTTTTGTATCAAAACTATTTTTTTTAAAACAAAATACAACTAAAGCGGGATACTTGGACTCGACCAAGACGAATCCACATATGTTCTAACAACAGGTTCGAGCTCAGCACCTCTTGAAACCGCAAAAACCGGATTTAGAAGTTCCCGATCGGTGAGAGACACCGGTACGTCGGTAGAAATATGTGATGTTCGCTGGTCGCCACCCCCACTCTGACTCAAAAACATGGGGCAGAAAATTCTCGCTGGCTAAGGTTCTAGCAAAATATCTCTAAATTGACCGGACATTCGACAGTGCTCGTCAGTCTCTGTCTTAATTATACACTGTACAAAGTTTCTCCGAGTAAGGATTAAGTTAACTGCAGTATTTAATACTGGGATTAATCTTATCTCTACTGAGATAAGATTAATCCGGATTAGAGATAAGATCTTCTTTTTTTTAAGACAAGATTAATTCCAGTAGCAAATACTGCAAGGTTTTTTTTACAGTGTAGCAAAGCATGCATTCACTCGGTGGCACGCCAAAGTCAAGTTTGTGAACATTCTTCATCCACCAAATATTAGCCGGCTTTTTTTAGGAATGAACCACTCAATCGCAGTAATCTTTTCATCGTCATTACTGACTTGCAGATCCCAATGTCATTAGTGTCAAGGACACAAACGGGAATAAAAATTAGGAAAACAGCAGATTTCGTAGCTGTAAGCGAAAAAGACAAACACCAGAAAATACAGAAAACCAGTACCCTGTAAATCCTGGTCTACGGCTGAGATTTGTGCTAGTGAATTTTCGGCTCTTCTTGGCATGGGTCCTCATCAGGATCAAAGCTAGAACGGCCGAAATATTGCAAGAACAAATCACAGCTGACTTTCGGTTTGGCATCATCAAATATGATTAGCTTGTCAACCTGGGTAGATTCAGTACTTCTACCTTCAATCCTCCAACTATCACAATCAACTCAAGCCTCAAGGAAATAATACCTTTCCAAAGAACAAACTGTATGGTCCTTCTACGAAGGGGTGACCATCTAAGAGCCGACAAACCTCAGCTCTAGATTCGTGGCTCAGAGTGTATTGCTTTCACTTCAGTTCCAAACACACTAGTGTCACGTATAGCCTTAAAACACCTGTGAATTCTTAAGCACTACTTTTTTCACCCATAGACGGGCGATGACACGCGGGGGGCTGTATTCCTGGATCCTTTGCTTTCCAATTCCTTCTTTAGATCATCCACTTTCTTCTGAAGCTGGGCTTTCAGAGCGAGTAGCTGCTTGGACCTCGCCCCCAGAGGTTCCTTTATAAATACAAAAAAGAAATTGTTAAAAAAGGCGTTATCTTCCCGATATGGATTCGTCTGCAAATGGAATTACTTAGAGTTGTTGAGCGCGCAAATTTTCGAACGAAGGAATTTTCTGAAACTTTAATTCACTGAAGAGGTAAGCGATCAGATGCCACGTGTTGCGAATTATCATCATATTGGCAATTTTGTCATGTTAACATCACCAAATGTTAACATAACATTTGACATATTTTTAAATGACGTAGATTTGTATGAAGGTATATGGTCTAGTTATTAGTCAGTTGTAGTCCGATTGTTTTATTATATTTTTTCTACTCGCCAGCTTTGGTGGATACAAATAAATTAATTGAACTGAATTGAAATATCACAGTAAATATGCGACTAAAATCACAAAAACAAAATAAAAAATCAGAAGATTTTTCAAAAAATGTTGGTGATTTTTTTATTTTGAATAATTTTGGTGATATCTTTTTGTCTAGCAACCCTGCTCAGTGCCCATGACTTGGCACCGAAATAGCGGCCAAAATAAAAAAAATTCCTTTTCCCCAGTGAGTTTTCCAACCCGGATTTTATGTTCGACAATTCCCTTTTTCCACCAATTTCAAAAATCCCGCAGGAAGAATGTCACTGCAAAGATGCAATCACTGTCAACGCATTTGCGAATGCCCCTGCAGTCTTTGTTGCAGCTTGTAAAGCCTCAATGCTACGCCCTAAATTGTCTCTTAACTCCTGTTTTTCGGGTGGCTAAAAAGCGGCCGCAAATAGGAAGTCGGGATTAAAATGAGGCACATTCTTGGTGCGGTAAATAGTACTTCTAATCTTCACGTTTTTTCAGTTCTAATGACATCTCAAGTCCTGTTTTGAAGGATAAGAGCAAGAAAAGTGTTTATGGGTTCCTGGGAAAGCAAGAAGATGTTCAAGGAAATTAAATTTCAGACATACTGCGAGACCTGTAAACATCACATTTCCTCCTAATTAAGTAATACGAATCCTATTTACTTCTTTCTGGTAAAGGCAGTATCAAAACCTGGACATACTAGCCCTAATCCATCTTCAGCTTTTGCCTGTAACAACAATACGCTCTCTAGTGCGTCACCTTCAATACTAGCCAATATTCCAAGCATTAAACATTACGAGCAAGAATTTCAAGCCAATTTCAAGCAAGAACTTATAAACGAAAGGAGACATTACAAATATTCAGAGGGATGAGCTTTACAAATCACAGACAATGCACTGCTAATTATTCAATGCGCACTCATTATGACCAAGGAAACAAATTAGCAATCCCGGCGTCGCCGCGCATCCAGGTGGTGAGTAAAGGGGTTAGCTACTTGCGAAAGGCGAACTGAATGTATGTTTTTCTTTTGCGTTTATGGCACTTTCGTGGTAGGAAAATGTGCTGGTATCACGGTTACGGTATCCAAAAAGTATTATTATGTGTATAAAAAAGAATAAGAACATCTCAATCAAACTCACACACACTTACATACAAATAAACAGCTGACCGTTAAAGATAAAGCTAGTTGGCTTAAAGCAGAAATAATGTATTATACAGTCCTCTTTCAACCTTTCTCATATCAGAACTTATTTTTTCCTTTTTTTACTTTGTAAGTATGGCCGACACCCATTAAAATCGATACATGATTATCTTCGGTTTGAGGGATCCAATCCAGTTAAGCCGGGAAAATAAAATAAAGTCAACGCCCAGAACAGTTATCTTGGCAACCATTTGAGTCATTCGTTTTTGCATGTTTGCTATTTATTTTACTCGCGTATTTTCATTATAAGATAAGGGATTTCGAAATTCGGATTGTAGGCGTACTGTCTCTATTTGTCTTCACTTTATCTCATCATTTTGGCGGAATAAAAGCCTTTTTTATTTTTACCCTGAGGGTTCTAAGGGTGGAAGGAGGAACTCCTTCACTAGTGATTTGATCCTTACTGCAATGTAAATATGTGGACCTAGTAAATTATATCGGACTCCCGGGTTGTGGTCGGGAGGGGGCGATGCCCGCGGTGAGATGGAAAACCTGATGAACGACTGTTATCGGAACCAGACTGGACTTTACCTTCCCTATAGAGGCATTATTGCATTATTGCAATTATTATTGTTACATTCTTCTCCACACTACCAGTTCAGCACTTTTCTTCAACAAGCGACTGAGGGTTGCTACATTCCGATTTCACCCTGCGACTCCAACCCACCGGCCATCGGCTGTGATGTAGTTAAATATAGTACAAAGGTTTTCCGCATTCTCTCCCACAGAAAATACTGAAGCAGGAAGGCAAATGCGTGAATCAATACATGATAAATTCACACGTCTCTATTCACTTAAGTCACTAATTAATTAAAAGTCGGAATCGACCGCAGAGGGAGCCTAATAAAGTATGCGATGGGAGATGATTTTTGTTCAAGCGACCAAGATGCAGTGGGAATATTGTTCTATCGAGAACTGATCAAAAACGAACTAATCAAGTCCGGTTGAATCTCCGACAAATTTTTCCGCGCTCAAATGAGATACAGGCGCAGCCGTCTCCCAAAACTTTAACACAAAACAAGACCTGCTTTACCTGCCGAGATCGTCCAAGAACCACACGTTAGTCGAGAAATCCAACGAATCGAGACGCAAGTACTAGTAAATACAGTAAGTACAACCCTGGTCGAAGTTTCAACCTCCTCAGTTCGAGGAAATGTGATAAAAAGAGTAACAACTACAAAATACTTGGGATTTTTAATTGATGACAACCTATCGTGGAAAAATCATTCAAGTGCGATAGCTGAAAAATTAAGCAGAGCCCTTGGGGTAATGCGAAGAATTAAAAATGTAATCCCACAAAAGATCCTTAAAATGATTTATCTTTCTATATTTTCTCCATACATTAGCTACGGGTGCTCAATTTGGGCAAGTAATTTTGTAACGTGCTTCAAAAGAGTACAAAAACTTCACAATAAAGCTCTGAAATTATTATCGGAATCTGTTGATTCTGATGAGGTCCCTGCTCATGAGCATTTTAAAAAGAATAAATTAATGTATGTATCCCAAATTCGCGACTATCAAGTTGCAATTTTCTCGCTGCTTACCCCTGCTTTTGAAAATCTTTTACTTATAATAGAGATCGTCATTATCGTAATACAAGAAATGCGGATAATTTAACTCATGAGTTTAGAAGCACAACTCGGGCATCTTTTGTAATTCGCCATTATGGTCCTTATGTTTGGAATATATTGCCCGAGGGTTGTGAAAAATGCGCCTAGTTCAATTTTCAATTCAATTCAGTTTTATTTCAACACCAATTACGGACTAGCCGAATAGCAGGTGGTAAAGTCAACATGCATTAAAAACTAACCAACATTGTCAACATATAGCCTACTAGAAAGTGGTCGAATTTCATATAAAATACTGAGAACAAACAATATAAAAAGTAACGATTTGGGAAATAGAAGACGAGGGGTAAAATAATAACCTATTAATTTCTGTTATGTGTCTTCCTGCTTTCAAGTCACGGACAAAGAAGTTCCTTATGTCTCGGGAATGAAACTGGTTAGAAACCCGATCCAGGTTATCCATTCGATTCAAGGTATGGTTATCCATTCTATTTAAGGTATTGTTCTCCGATTTTCTTTATTTGTTGCTGTATCATCTTCTTCTTGTCTTTTCATCTTTATCGTTCATTAGTTGAATTTTTAGTGTATGAGTAGCTCGGTATGAATGTAGTGAATGATTATAATGAATTACATCGCTTGCCCTTCCAAGCTTCATTGCCTTTCTTGGCAGGCGAAAGGTGAATAGTGTCTGTTTTTTTTAATAAATGTATCTCTACTCTACTCCTCGGCTAACATCGCAAACGATTTGTTTCACTTTCTGGCTGACGAAAAATCATATTTTTTTTAAACAAGGCGGGACATGAATAAACTACTTACTACTTACATCTGAGCCATAAGAGAAAAGTCAGTAAAAGGAAGCAGAAATCCCTCCTTGGAGCTAATGTTTTGAGAAAAACTACGTGGTTATTGAGAAATGTGTCATTGGCATAGACTACCGCTTTTCATTTGGGGATTGCCAGTATATAAAGGTACAACAGTCGAATCGAGTTAATATTTTTTCTTAATCTAGCCTACCTCACAATTTTGTTCATGGGCAAGTTAAATAATTATTAAAACTGAATTATCTCTGCCGACCTTGTAGTAGTTGGAAGTTAAAAGTTTACGGAAACGGAGTTCTTTCTAGCGTATCTTCATTAGCACCGTAACAACAATAACGATTACTGTTGGCTAAAATATATTTTGTCGCTCTTCCTTCATGAGTTCCATGAAATTTGTAATCTTGTAGTTTTTATTTGTTTGAGTTTTCATTTCCGAGTTACAATTCTAATTGTAAGTTATTTTTATTTTTTATTTGAGCTTGAATTTATTCGATTTTTTTTTATAATTTTAAATAATTTCGCTATTTGAGTTTCTTATCTATTTATCTGTGTTCTGTCTTCGCCATTTTCGTGTGCAGGTTGGTCGGCAAGATGGATCAGAGTCTTCGTTTCGGTGTTGTAGTTGTCTTTGCGTATTGTTCTTAATTTGTTTTTTACGATCATCAATTTTAATGGAACATAAACATTCGTTCATTCATAAATATTCTTCGAGCCCAAGCTGACTTTGTAACATTTATTCAAACAATGTTTACAACGGATGCGTCAGCTACGATTCTTCATTAGCGATATTTCGGCCCTTCTTGGCAAGGGTCCTCGTCAGGCTGTCAATCCTCTGGGTCAACGTCGGGGAAGGAAGCAAACCTGTAATCTTCAACCTGTAAAATTGATTACAGGTTTGTTTCCTTCCCCGACGTTGACCCAGAGGATTGACAGCCTGACGAGGACCCTTGCCAAGAAGGGCCGAAATATCGCTGATGAAGAATCGTAGCTGACATATCCGTTGTAAAACACTGTATGAATAAATTCATTCATTCATTAGAGCTTAGTCGGACTAGTGGGCTTAAGAGCTTGTCGGTGTAAGGATCGCACACGATGTACAAAATCTGGCAAGTGGGGATGTCCATGATCAATTCTCAAATTCACGGAATTATAAAGTTTATCTCATTTCCGCCGCTAATTTAACTATCAAAGCGCGTGTGGTAAGTTGGTTTTCTTAATTAGGTTGCAATTAGGGTACACTCCTTTCAAACTCTGTTTGCTCGGTGGGTCTTTGTTTCCAAGCCGTGAAATCACAGTTGCACATTCCATCGAGTCTAGTCTGTGGGCCGTCTGGTGACTGTAGGACCCCTCGTTGGCCAGATGCTCTGCCATTTTCATATTTTCGCTTTATTGCCCTTAAGTTTTTACGTCAAGACAATTACCTTTCTTGCATAGCAACCCCAGAAGGGCGGTGAGAACTTTCGGACCAGATGGACTGTGTGGGAGGATTCTTTTTGGAGCTGTTGGTGTAATTGACCTATTTGATTAGAGGCAGCGTGATTTTCGGACAGGGTCTTAATTAGCAGATGGGGTGTTAAAAATCCTGCCTTAGGTCTATAGGTTCCCGATGAAAAATTTGTAGCCTGCGTAGTAGTATGGTAGTAGTACGAAAAAGTTGCATGTAATACTATGTTATAGCAAATAATACTATCATTTAATGTGTCTCAGACTGGTCCAATCTTGTGTAGTAGTATGTAGTAGCATCCTGTCTTGCCATAGGAGCATCCAGTGTTGCTAATAGTAGCATATAGTAGTATGCAGTAACACGGTAGCCTTGAAGTAGAAGCATGTAGCAACATCATTAGTACTGCATGCTACTTTTTCGTACTACTTCATAGTACTATTTTGAGATAAATTTTTCATCGGGTTGAAAAATGATCCGACCTGTATCAATTGATTTATCGATGATGGCGTAAAGCACTACTACAGTGTCATGTTCCAGGCGTCTTTTGAAGAGGGAAACAAGACCAAAGGTTTCAATGGGATACAAAAATTTAATATTTGATCCAGATCATTCCGAGGACCATTCGGTCTTGTAGATATCCGGTCTTCGCCAGGCTCCTTGGACATTTTTACT
Source organism: Branchinecta sandiegonensis (assembly GCA_030848855.1). NCBI lineage: Eukaryota > Metazoa > Arthropoda > Branchiopoda > Anostraca > Branchinectidae > Branchinecta > Branchinecta sandiegonensis. The sequence continues at coordinate 21,017,133 of JAUPMV010000006.1, read as the reverse complement.
ATTAAGATTTAGAAACAGAAGAAGGTCAATGGCTAATCATCTGAGAAAACCAAGTTCAGATATGGATTCACCATGTGTGTATTTACCCCTAGGCTATACGTCATATCTACTTTGACAAAACTGATCAAATCTTCCTGCCTTACTTCTGCCAAATCTCCGGTTTCAACCGGATTCCAGGTAAACTACTTGTCCGGCAAAATTAAAGGATTCAGCGTATCACCTTACCCATATATCGATCATCTAATCAACTTCAGACAAAACTTTAACTTTTAACAAATTTTCCGGGTTCAGCCGGATTCCGGGCGAACTGTATGTCCGGGTAGAAAATGATTGTCAAAAGCGGATTCAGCACGTCTTCTTACCTCTAAATCGAACATCTAATCAACTTCAGATAAAACTTTTACTTTTAACAAATTTTCCGGTTTCGGACGGATTCCGGGCGAACTACTTGCCCGACAAGAAAATTATTTTCATATAAATGTTCAGCATGTCTTCTTACCCCTAAATTGAACATCTAATCAACTTTACATAAGACCTTTACTTTTAACAAACTTTCCGGTTTTGGCCAAATTCCGGGCGAACTACTTGTCCGGCGAGAAAATGGTTTCCATATTCGTGTTCAGCATTCATCCATTCGTGTTTATCACATTAGCTGTTTAAAAAAATTTGTTCGCCCCTTAATTTGAAACCCCTCCCCACCCCTAAATGTTGAGCTACAGAGCCCATCTACGGACTTGACCTCAAACTTGACCCAAAGAATCCTCACACCAAATTATTTTCATATAAATGTTCAGCATGTCTTGTAACCCCTAAATTTAACATCTAATCAACTTTATACAAGACCTTTACTTTTAACAAACTTTCCGGTTTTGGCCAGATTCCGGACGAACTACTTGTCCGGCGAGAAAATGGTTACCATATTCGTTTTCAGCATTCATCCATTCGTGTTCGTCTCATTGGCTGTTTGAAAAAAAATTCGCCCCTTAATTTGAAACCCCTCCCCCACCCCTAGATGTTGAGCTGCAGAGCCCATCTACGAACTTGACCTCAAACTTGACCTAAAGAATCCTAACACCAAGTTTCATCAAAATATCTCATTCCCTACGAGAGTTATCGTGCTTAAAGACGGACACCTTTTGCGATGTCATAGGTATCCCTCCACTTACGTTTTGGAATCCCAAAAAAGGAGAAGAAACGCATACGAGGAAGGAAACAGATACACTAAAATATAATTCCTCATCACTTTCATTATCAACCTACTGTAAAAATAAATAGCTTCTTTTCACGATTGGCATTATCATTAAACCGAGATTAAACCTCTGCTGTTATTTTATGTCGCGGCTATTTTTGGGATCCCAAAACGTAGGTGGAGGGATACCTATGACATCGCAAAAGTTGTCCGTCTGTCCGTCCGTCCGTCTGTCCATCTGTGCGCACTATAACTCTCGAAGGGAATGAGATATTTCGATGAAACTTGGTGTGAGGATTGATTGGGTCAAGGGTAAGGTCAAGTTTGTAGATGGGCTCTGTAGCCCTAAATTTAGGGGTGGGGGAGGGGGCTCAAACTAAGGGACAGACAAAATACTTTTAAACAGCTAATGTGATAGTCGATTATGGTGTAAGAAGGTATGCTGAGCACGATAGTGAAAACCGTTTTCTCGTCGGACAAGTAGTTCGGCCGGAATCCGGCAAAAACCGAAAAGTTGGTTAAAAGCAAAAGTTTTATATGAAGTTGATCAAATGGTCGATTTAGGGGTAAGAACACGATAGTGAAAACCATTTTCTCGCCGAACAACTAGTTCGGCCGGAATCCGGCCAAAACCGGAAAATTTGTTAAAAGCAAAAGTTTGATTAGATGACAGATTAAGGGGTAAGAAGAGAGGCTGAGTCTGTATATGACAATCATTTTTTACCCGGACATATAATTAGTGCGGAATCCGGTTGCAACCGGATTTTTTTTTAAGTCAAACTTGTATTCTAAGTTGATTAGATGTTCTTTATAGGGATTCGACGCTGGATTTGCTTCTGAATTTTCTTTTTTTGCTGGACTAGTAGTTTGCTCGGAATTCTGGCGCGACCGGAAACTTGGCAGGAAGTCTCGGTCAGTATCGCCAAAATAGATATGCCTTATAGAGGTATATCTTAACTTGGTTTTCTCTGATGATTAGCCGGGTGAAGACTGGATCTGGCGAAGACAAGACCCTATTGTCTGAATCAAATATTAGATTTTCGGGATCCCATCGACACCTTTGGTCTTGTTCTATAGCGGGTCCAGGGAGGGAGGTGGAGCAGGTATTAGCAGAAATGAAAACAAACAGAACACGAATTGTTATCTGGCTGCTCTTCTGACGACAGAACCAGCTCTCGCCATCTGCTAAGTCCAGCCAAAAGGCACACTATTGTGTTGAAGGTCTGCAATTTTTTTTTGCAAGGTTTGCCAACTAAACACCGATGTGCTAACTGAGTTACCTGGAATTAATATCGGCAATATTTCGGCCCTTCTTGACAAGGTCATTTTTAGACCAATACTTAAAAATGTAAACCTGCGAACAAAAAAACCCACCACGAAACACGATTCGCAGTTAGCTTGGGCAGAAGGACTATTTAAACATCAATTCATCTAACAAAACTTTAACCACGTGGTCAAGCAATGAAACCAGCAACGAATGTGTGTATAATTTGCAATGTAAAGTCTTTGATTTTCAAATGTCAGCATGTTGTCAGTTCCTCCTTGCGAATATTTTGGTGCCGCTTAATTTGTATTTCTGTCCTTGCTCGAAGCTGCTTGCTACGTGGGACAAGAATATATTAGGCCTGATCTATTGGCTTTTACTTTACTGATGGTGACCCATAAAGTACCCTCCATAACAAACAAGACCAAAGGTGTCGATGGGATCCCAAAAATCTAATATTTGATTCAGACAATCAGGTCTTGTCTTCGCGAGATCCAGTCTTCGCCAGGCTAATCATTAGAGAAAACAAGTTCAGTTATACCTCTATAAGCCATATCTATTTTGACGATACTGACCGAGACTTCCTGCTTTACTTTGCCAAGTTTCCGGTTTCACCCGAACTACTAGTCCAGCAAAAAAAGAAAATTCAGAAACAAATCCAGCGTATCTCCTTATCCCTATAAAGAGCATCTAATCAGCTTCGAATAAAAGTTTGACTTAAAAAAGAACCCGGTTACAACCGGATTCCGGACTAATTGTATGTCCGAGTACAAAATGATTGTCATATACAGACTCAGCCTCTCGTCTTACCCCTTAATCTGTCATCTAATCGAACTTTTGCTTTTAAAATTTTTTTCCGGTTTTGGCCGGATTCCGGGAGAACTAGTTGTCCGGCGAGAAAATAGTGTTCACCATCGTTTTCAGCATGTCTTTTTCCCTCTGAACATTCAATCAACTTCAACTGAAACTTTTACTTTTAAGCAACTTTCCGGGTTTCGCCGGATTCCGGACGAACTACTTGTTCGGCGAGAAAATGATTTTCACCATTATGTTTACCATGTCTTCTTACCTCGGAAACGACCATTTAATCAACTTCAAATAAAACTTTAGCTTTTAACCAACTTTCCGGTTTTTGCCGGATTCCGGACGAACTACTTGTCCGGCGAGAAAATTGTTTTCACTATCGTGCTCAGCATGCCCTGTTACCCCATAATTGACTATCACATTAGCTGTTTAAAAACATTTTGTTTGTCCCTTAATTTGAACCCCCTCCCCCACCCATAAATGTAGAGCTACATAGCCCATCTACGAACTTGACCTATCTTGCTCAGCATGCCTTCTTACCCCATAATCGACTATCACATTAGCTGTTTAAAATATTTTGTTTGTCCCTTAATTTGAACCCCCTTCCCCACCCATAAATGTAGAGCTACATAGCCCATCTACGAACTTGACCTTACCCTTGACCCAATAAATCCTCACACCAAGTTTCATCAAGATATCACATTCCCTTCGAGAGTTATCGTGCTCACAGACAGACGGACAGACGGACATTTTTGCGATGTCATAGGTATCCCTCCACTTACATTTTGGGATCCCAAAAAACCTGCAAAAGCCAGTGATACCGAACGTGACTTTATCACAAAACATAGTAGCTTTTGATTGGATCGTGTCTTAAAAAACAAAACAAAAAATAGAAACGTGAGAGTGTTCAGCATTCTGGGTACTTGGGTCATCTCGCCTTACTAGAAGTAGTTCAGATGTCAACACAGCGAAACATAAACCTTGTTTTATGTCAGATTCCGTCAACCTCCTTTTTTGCTGATGATATTTTTTTTGTCAGCGAGAGATCGTGAAATTTGCATGAGCAGGTAGATGCTGGCGCTCGGACAAAAAATTGGGCTTCCGATAACGGAGTTAGTTATGCTCGGTCAAGTGGCAATTGAAAGATCCGCAAATAGCGGCCACATAACCCGGTTAGTTTTTTTGGGATCCCAAAATGTAAGTGGAGGGATACCTATGACATCGCAAAAGTTGTCCGTCTGTCTGTCTGTCTGTCTGTCCGTCCGTCTGTCAGCACGATAACTCTCGGGAATGAGATATTTTGATGAAACTTGGTGTGAGGATTCATTGGGTCAAAGGTAACAAAACAAGACAAACAAAATATTTTTAAACAGCTAATGTGATAGTCGATTATGGGGTAAGAAGGCATGCTGAGCAAGATAGTGAAAACCATTTTCTTGCCGGACAAGTAGTTCGTCCGGAATCCGGCGAAACCCGGAAAGTTGGTTAAAAGTAAAAGTTTCATTTGAAGTTGATTAAATGTTCGGTTTAGGGGTAAAAAGACATGTTGAACACGATGGTGAAAATAATTTTCTCGCCGGACCACTAGGACAATCCGGCCAAAACCGGAAAATTTGTTAAAGCAAAAGTTCGATTAGATGACAGGTTAAGGGGTAAGAAGAGAGGCTGAGTCTGTATATGACAATCATTTTTTTACCCGGACATACAATTAGCCTGGAATCCGGTTGTAAAACTTTGTCAAACTTTTATTCAAATTTGATCAGATGTTCTTTATAGGGATAAGGAGATACGCTGGATTTGTTTCTGAATTTTCTTTTTTTGCTGGACTAGTAGTTCGTCGGAATTCGGGCGAAACCGGAAACTTGGCAGAAGTAAAGCAGGAAGTCTCGGTCAGTATCAAAATAGATATGGCTTATAGGTATATCTGAACTTGGTTTGCTCTGATGATTAGCCTGGCGAAGACTGGATCTGGCGAAGACAAGACCCGATTGCCTGAATCAAATATTAGATTTTTGGGATCCCATCGACACCTTTGGTCTTGTTAATACTGAGGATGCCGCACATTTCCGGCAGCCAGATAAGAAGAAGAGTCAGATAAAAGTTTTTTCAAAAAGCGCGAAATTCGTTTCGCAACTTGACATGGTTTTCATTTAAAATTTGTAGAGTAACAAGATTACCCGTCTCTATCCGCGACTCGTAAGCTGATTATTCCTCGCACTGATAAGAAGCTCCGTGGAGCCTACGCGTCACTTCTTCCGTCGCAAGTGAATATGTCTAAAAAGCTCCTTGCAAAGCTTTACAACGCAGTGGCTCCGCCTCACTTACTGTTTGTGGCTCCATTCTAGGGTCTTCTGAACGCCACGGATAAGAAAGAGCTAAAAAAGCTGTCATTCAAATCTGCTAAATTTGCCAGTTGGTCCCGCAACCAGAGCCTCGTTTTTGTTGCAATAGCGCTTCCGCATCGCTGCTGCAGCACTTCTTTGCTTTTGCACAATATGCGTTTTTGGATTCAGTTTCTTCTTGGTTTAAGCGGCAGCGCTGCAGCATCTTGCAGGGAAGCACGGACTTGGTCGGTGAGCAAGTCCGTGATTCTTGAGAAGCGCTGCCGTCTTCCTTAATGTTAATGTTGTTTTGTTTTGTAGTCGTGGTTTTTTCTTTTTTTTTTTCAGATACTCCATCTTTTTCCTCCTTTGTGCTGCTGATGGGCAATAAAATATTTCGTTCATTCATTTATTCGCAATATAACTCATTTTCAAACGGACTGAAATTGATGTGCTCGAGCCTCAGCTGGTCTGGAGTCACAAGCCCCTCGGGGGCCCAGTGGTAAGCGCAAAGGCAACTGAAGCCAAAGTTCGCGCATTTAAATCCTGCCCAAGGAGCATTTTAGCAGGGTTTTCGCGAAATCTCGGAATCACTTTCCGACGAGCGAAGCGCATCGCGACAACTGTGGGAAGCGATTCCTGGAATAACTTTCCACTTTCCCGCTGGACTGATCACGAAAACGCATGGAAAGCCGATATCGCCAAGAAAATATTGAATTACAAACTTTTTCGAATAAATATGGTTCACTTAACGGTTCTTTGATTTTCATATCTTCCATCGAAGTCAACTTAATTATGATTGCCATTTTTTTTTATTTATTAGTGATTCCCGCCGAAACATTCAACTTTCCGAGGAGCTTTTCACTAACCTCGTGGAATCACACTCCCTGCTTCGGTTTCCAAAGCGAGAAAACCGGGCTGGAAAGTTCGGCAACTTTAACGGAGTAGCGCGAAAACCATTGGAAAGTGATTCCGACTTTGCTTTCCAGCTCGCGAAAACCCTCCTTTTGTCTTCCGGTTCCCTACTTACGTAGTATCCTGCTACGTAGCAAGACGAATGAATAAACAGAAACCAGTGTGTTCGGACTACTAGGAATCTTTGGCTGCATTCCAACCTCATACAGCACACTGCACTGTAAAAAGTCTCTCCTACATCGGACTATAGTAACTGTGAATCACTGAATTATACTTTTGTAGTTTGTCAGTTTCTGAGTGGAAAGTGTATCTGATCCGTTTGTACTTGTGTAGTAACGGCGACAAGCTGAAAGCTTAACGCCAAATGTAATAATAAATAAATAAAAGAGAACGGTCAGCGTGTCCGTAATAGTTTCCTGCGGTTTCGTTAGCTGGGCCACTTACCTGGGCTCTGAACCTGGGGTTCCAGCGGCAATAGTAGGAAGTCCAAAGTCTCAAGTGGCGCAAACTGGCAACTGGGACAAGCACTTGATTGTTTGAGACAGCGGCGCAATATAGCGGATTCAGGAAATCTTCCGCATGACTGTTGACAAAGGACCAGAGTGAAATGGTACTATTTTTGACGTCTTCTCTGATCCGCTGAAGTTCGCTGCAAAGCGGAAGATGACAATTTATGACAAAAGCAATTCGACGCAGCGTGGCATAAAGTTGGCTACTTATCTCTTGGGATTCGGTAAGGTTCTTTGGGACTACAGATGGCGGTTGATAGCGCTACAGGGATGATAAAATTAACCTTCAATAAATCTACTGATTAATTATAACAGCTTCGTTCTTTTAGCTTCAGCCTTTAGAGGACCCGTACCAAGAACGTCCAAAGGCTGTTCGTCTACTTCGTGAACAAATGACACTCTTTGCAGTGTTTTTATTCCCTTTACTTCTTATTTCAATGACAAGCCCAGTTGGGTTCGGTTTCATGGCTAAATTTACAAATTATTTGCAGGCTACGTGACAAGAAAAGCTCGGCAATTATACTGTGAAAATTCGTTTTTACAACGAACCAATGTAGTGCTTTGATTTCTTGATCAAATATCGCTGGAGTATATCTCGGCTCACTTATCCGTTTAGCAGCATCAACCATAGCCTCGTTTTTGTTGCAATAGTGCTGCCACGTTGCTGCTGCAGCACTTCTTTGCTTCTGCCCAAGATGCGTTTTTTGGATTCAATGCCTGCAAGATTTCTTCTTGCGGTAGCAGCACCTTGCAGGGAACCACGGACTTGGTCGATAAGCCAGTCTGCGATTCTCGAGAAGCGCTGCCGCCTTCCTCGGAAGCGCTGCAGTGCAAAAACGAATGTAGAAAGAATCAGTCGGAAGCTGCCGAGAAGTGAACGTGCAGCGAGCAACAAAAACAAGGCTCATGATTCGTAATCAGCCTGTGCACAACGCTTTGGCTAGACAAAATGCAGAAATGGCACATTTACGGCGTATTCTCGCCGTTCCCTGAGAACTCCTCGGGGAATCAAGGGGAACGGCGCGAATAGGGGGAGTCCCTCCACGCGGATGGAAACCAACGAGAACAAGGGGAAAGCTTCCAAAACGGATTTGTTCGAAAAAAAGATATTCAGGTGACGGAACTAGTCTGGATCTACTTTGTTTTGGTTTTGTTTATTCTGATTACGTTCTACACTGTTATAACTTACAAGCAAAAAAACGTGACCACAATTGAAAAGATACCATTTTGTCAAAAATCAGTTTTAAACCATAACCAAAATTAATACTGATATATCACAAATTGTTATTAACCATCTCTAACATCTGCTTTAAAAAATGATAAGAATACCGGTGACTCCCCAAATCGAGTCCTTTTCTGATGTGATGACGATCGGAGCATTCCCCGTCCGTGGAGACTCGCGAGAATACGGGGAATGAGTTCCTAGGAGTTGGGACAAACAAAAACACGGGGATTCCCAAAAGGAGTCCTGGGGGAACGGCGAGGATACACCTTTAGGCTAGAGCTCATCAATCTCGACGCATAGGCTCTATCTTGTTACCTTTTTGCGTCACCACGGCCTTCAATCTACTGCTGAACATCCTGTACATAGGTTTGCATACGCGTACCTAGTCGGACACGTTTTTGGGACACAAAAACGCAGAGACGCGATACGAGTGAGCCACGATAGCTCTCGAAGGGGTTGAGGTTGAGGTCCAATCCAAATCCATATCTGAGCTTTGCTTTCGTGGCAGGCATCTAGTTCGCCGAGAATTTGGGAAAAACGGACATCTGTGATGCAATAAGTAGAAGTTTTGTCTCAAGTCAGTTAAGCGTTTCGATATAGGGATGCCTCAAACCAAAAGGCGTGTTTCTATGAAGCGGAAAGTCAAGATTTGATCATTATTATGAGGTCCGGATTTGGGTAAAGACTAAAGACTTTAAAGCACAAGTCTTACTAGAAATGATCTTTTCACTATGAAACGGACCAGAAAAAACGTTTTTCGAAAATACCATTACTTTTCACCTGAATTTAGCGATTTTCTTGTAATGCCTGTCGACTCTCTCCGGCCTTCCTGCTCTCCGACGCGGCGGTTGGGTACAAAACATTTGAAAACTGAACGCGCCGTGGTTAAAAAGAAGGGAAACTAAGCGAATAAAAAAAAAGTAAAAAGCAGAAGGTTCTCACATTCTTATGTGTGAAAAAGTTATCAGTGGATGTTGAAGATTCCTGCAACTTTACGCTGTGTGACGGGCAAAACTCGGCACGGCCGAAAAAGAGCTAAAGATTCGTAGGCATGAGACGAAACAACGGAGAAAAATTGGGATTTGAAAAGCTTATTATTTGGAATTTTATTTAAGGTGAATATGTCATTATTATTATTAGTGAATGAGAGTTGGGTTGGGTAGGGGGGGGGGGGGGGGGGAAGAAAAAGAAATGATAAGGTTAAGACGAGAAATGTGTGTCGTTGTGATATGTGATTAAAAGTTGTGCACTCCCGCACAGGAAACGGTTGTGCCCTTCTTGGGAGCGTTCTGTTTGAGGAATGTTTAAATTAAAATGAATTGAACTGAACTGAATTGAATTATAATTTTATAAGGGAGCTAGATATTGTAAAAGGCAGAATAAGCAAGAGGGGTCCTTTAAGGACGAACCATACCTGTTACACAAGAAGGTTCCAAAGAGACAAGAATAGAGATGATCAAGAATCGTGATCAAGAAGTGCTCGTTGAACTCGAAGGCATGGGGGAACTGGTTGGTGACCTGCCACACGCAGTCGATGAACTGGACGAAATTCGGGGATCTATCAGCGTCCTGATGACGATCGTCACCGTGACCAACGCGCTAAAAGAAAATCAAATAAAACATAGAAGGACGTCACGACAGGGCCGTGATTCGCAGGCACGTGAATTTACTTGTAACTTGTACTGGGCCCTTAAATTTTCCGTAAGAGCCTTCTTTTTCGAAAATTAGTTAGTTACGCAAACGCTGATCCAGTGTGGACGGCACTAGCGCAGATATCAATGCACCTTAAGTAAGACGAAAGGGGGATTCCCCAGGATGGGTACGCTTAGCAAGATGCACGACATTCAAGACCTAATCCAAACATTCTGTTCACCTTCTCTTAGTGATCGCATGCCACGGGTTTGTTTAGATTTGAACTCGATTGCCGAGTTGCTGTTTTGGCTCGAGAAAAAACCCACGCACAGCGTCTTCTTTTCTAGATGGCGGAATTTTCCAGGATTGATTAGCAAAGAATTATAAGACCTAACTGATAATTTTTGTATGTCTTCAGAGGTACCACACTGGTCTTGGTTTTATAATTTATTTTGTATTTGTAATAAACAGTTGGAGCACTGGATGGAAATTATTCTTTTGACCCTTGGCTCCCTACGTGCCATAACAGCTGTCCGGGATAATCGGCACAGATTTATTCCAGACAGAATTATTTCAAACCTAGGAAATTTGGTGTTTTTTTTAATTTGCTCATTGTTTTACGGAGTTTTAGTGGTTTGGAACATTCATAGTGACAGTAGGGATGGTTAGCATTGTGTGTGTGGTAGAAAGACCATTTTTTGTGGCCCGTTTTAAGGAAAAAGGCGAGCCATTGCGCGGCACTGACGCTAATGCTCCCGTACTAGAAATAATCTGTTCACGATAAAATGGTTCAGAAATATACTTTTCAAAAATACCAGTACTTGCCAATACGCCCCACGAAGTCATCGAGTATCTGTCTAGGCTTTCCAGTCTCCGACGTGGAGGTTCAAAGCAAAATATTTGAAAAAGTGAGAGTCACTAAATGGTAAAATCCAATCACAAGTAAAGGAGCCCGTAACACAAGATAGACATGTTGGCTTATCAGGTCTTCCAGAATGAAACACAATGAAGCTCCTTGTGTCCTTAGTTTCTTAAAAAAGTTGCCGGCCTTCACGCTTTCGGCGAAGATGGCGCTGCTAAGTATTCCTTCAGCCAAAGCTGACTGCGAATCATATTTGAAAGTGCAAAACGGATACATCAGCTGAGTTTTATTAGAGCTATATTTCGGCCATTCTTGGCACGGGTCCTCTTCAGGCTCAAGCCGGAAAATGCGCTGCTTGACAGGCAGACTCGGCTCGGCCCAAAACCGCTAAAAAGTTCTAGGCGCAAAATGAAACAAGGCATTGGAGTTTATGATTCTATACGGTAGCTAATGATAAAGTAAAAGGCAGAATAAGTACGTAACAAAAGGGGAGTGTCCCAGACAGCGATGCGCCATTTATGACCATTTCCACCAACGTAACCTACTAGCGCGACTGCACGTGGGTGCACCACTAAAGAGAGCACACAACATCTCATCAATCTTCCGGTATGGTAACCCACATCAGGTATTCCACACTGATGAGAAAAAGACGGCAAATAACCACCGCGCCGAATGTAAATAACACATTTTCCCACAGACGACCGAGTTTTCTCACACGACAGAACGCCCATAAACACATGCTTTTGTATTCTCATGTATTCATCTCGTGTATTTTGTTTATTACCTTTTTTAGTTCACCACTAAAGGATGCAGGCAGAGCGACAAGAAAACGGCTTCGAGGAAAGGATGGTCAGCTATTTTTTAAGGACATTAACAGATGTGTCCAAATTTCGTAAAAATTCCACAAAGGTTTTTAGTTTTAATATACTGGAAGGAGCAAGAGTAAACGGATTCGCGAGGGTGCTAAATTTTCTTAAAGGACATCAACAAGACATGTCCAAACTTAAAGCACAACTCTTACTAGAAATTATCTTTTCGCTATAAAATGGGTCAGAAAAAACGGTTTCGAAAATACCATTACTTTCCACCTGAAACTAGCGATTCTGTTGTTAGCGCTTGCCGATTATATCCAGCCTTCCTGCTCTCCGACGCGGCGGCTGGGCGCAAACGATTTGAAAACTGAACGTGCCTTGGTTAAAAAGTGGGAAAACTAAGCAAATAAAAGAAGTAATAAACAGAAGATTATCACATCCTTATGTGTGAAAGAGTTGTCAGCGGACGGCGAAGATTCCGGCGAACTGTTCGTTGGGTAACGGGAAAACTCGGCAAGGCCGAAAAGGCGCTAAAGACTCGTAGTTACGAAACGAAACAATGGAGAAAGGTGGGGTTCAGAAGCTTGTAGTCCCATATGGGAGATAAGTATATTATAAAAGGCAGAATAAGCATGAGGGGTCCTTTAAGAAAAACAATTGAAAGATTCTGTTCAAATATTCAACAAAAGTATATGCCTGGAAAGTTTCAGTTCAGTTCATTTATAACACAATATGGTACAAAAATGTCTCTACCCCGAAAAATCTCTACCCGACCTACGACCCAGTCGAGCAGCAAAAACAGCAGCCGTGTCCAAAATGAAATCACAGCAACCTTTTTAACTCCAAGCAAGACTCACGAAAGAATTTACCAAGTTAAATATTTAACGCTAGGCTAGAATCTTCAGTTTTGTGTTTCCCACAAGTTCGTCTTTCCAACTTGAGCGGTTTTGAGCCTGAAGAGGACCCTTGCCAAGAAGGGCCGAAATATAGCTCCAATAAAATTCAGCTGACGTATCCGTTTTCCACCATCAAATATGATTCGCAGTCAGCTTGGGCTGAAGGAATAGTTATACAACAGTATTCAGCAATATAAAACAACACAAAATGAGCAAAAGAAAACGGTCCGCGATGGTGCTCAATTGTTTTTAAGGATATTTTCAAGACTTGTCTGAACTTCATAACACGTGCGCAAGCGCTCAAACGTGGAGTGTGAAAGGAAAATGTTTATCACATCTTAAGTACAAACAGCGTTGGAACCAAGACATTTCACATCCACAATAACCAAACAAGGACTGAAATAACCTAATTTGAAATCATCCCACTTTAAAAGCTTTTAATGTAAACAAAACGCATGTACAAATCCAAAGAGATCTTGAAGATCTTGCAAGAACGATTTCAATTTCAATACTTAATGTCTTGCCAGCCATTCCCTCTTAACCTCTTTTCAATTAGCACGGTAATAACAAGTGCAATACATCAAATCGTAACAGTCTAATACCCCCTTCGTCGCAACTTCATTAAGAACGGCATTTCATCATCATACGACAAAACCGTCCAGTTTCCAACTTTTCATTAAAGGACCCCTCGCACTACTTACTGTTCAACTTACAGTTTGAAAATATTTGAATACTTTAAAACTAGGCTGTGCTTTCTTAACCCACGGTTTTGGCTGTTTTAAACCTTTTTCGGGACCCGTTGACTTACAGCGAAAACAAGGAAAGAATTTACATAACCGGTTTTCCTGACAGAAAAACTTCTCGCAGACAACCGTCGACAACGTTATACACATTGAAGGTAGCAAAATACGGCAAGTGAGAAAATCAGCGTACTTTTGTTAGAGGAGTTAGAATGTACCGTACGAAATTTGGATCTCCGGGCTTAGAAATATATGGAGTGATTACGGAAGTAGGTTGCGTTAGTATTATAGGTAGGACAGGTCCTTTAAAAATTGAAGTACGTCGCGTGGTCTTATTTGTTGCTGTTACGTCAAAATCCAAATATATAAATATATATCCACAAGTATACAAGAGTTGAACCTGTCATAGACGAACTTAACTCGTGGAAAATCTAGGTACAGCTGCCCATGAACGGGAGGCTGGGGGGAGGGGGGGGGGGGGGGTCGGGACTCATCAAAATGCGTATCTAAACTTGTAAATCCTCAAGTATACCAACTTAGAGTTTGATTCCAGTCACGGGTCAAAACTTAACTCATGGGTAATTTGGGCCCCCTTGCACATGAACGTGGAGGGTGGTCAACTCCACATATATGTTCCCAACAAGCAAAAAGAGACCGCAATGCTCACAAGCCTACCAAGTTTCAACTTGATGACTGTAGATTCCTGTCAAGGGTCACGAACTTTACTCTTGGCGATCTCCGTCCAGTTGCCCCTGAACGGGGCAACATTAAGAAACATTAAAAAATGGGCAACCTGGGCCCAATTGCCCCTGAACCAAGTGGGAGTGGGGTTTGGGACCCCCAAAAAGCAAAAAGAGACCCCAGTGCTCACGAGCCTACCAAGCTTCAACTGATACCTGTAGATTCCTGTCAAGGGTTACGAACTTTACTCTTGGCAACCTCGGCCCAGTTGCCCATGAATGAGGTTGTACGTTACTCACTGGGCAATCTGGGCCCAATTGCCCCTGAACCGGGTGGATGTGGGGGGTGGGACCCTCAAAAGGCACAATTAGACCCCATTACTCACAAGTGTACCAAGAACACCAGTTCACGAGTTGTGAGCTTCACAAAAAACTGCGAAAACCGAAAGCTGCTACAGCGCTCGCAAGAGTGGATTGTTCATAAATGAACACTCCACTAAAAATGGTTTTGATAGATTTTTATTTAATACTGAACAACATTACTTTAAGTTTGAGCTATAGAGGGGATGGAGACACACCTTTATTCTCAAGAAATCAATGAGGAAAAAATACAGAGTAAAAAGAAACTGCATGTTTTGCTTTGTTTTTTATTTTTTCATCGTCTTTTTTTTTCACCGCGTCTTTTTGTGTGTCAGTGCCACCAGCGCTACTCATGAACTCCGCTGACCTAAACAGTTTAACACAAAACGAGCCCTTGCTTCGGTTACGTGGCCTTCAGCAGCTTCCCGGCAGATCAATTGTATTTCAAGAGGCAATGCGGTGCGAGGGCAATGCAGCAAAAAGTTAGCTTGTCACGACCCCTACCCCTATTATAATCATCATCATTGGTTCACTAAAACTCTGGTAGGATTAAGCTCCGATTTCTTTAGCAATGAGGGAGCTTCTTAAGTTTCAACAGGCAAACGCGATACCATTTCTATGTCCCAAACCCAGGCGCAGAAATGGAATCACAAACTTAACAGAAATCACGAACAGAGATGGCTAGCAACACCAGATCGCAGCACTTTCGAACCTGCGAGAAAGCGCTACTTTTTTTTATTTCTCTATATTTTTCTGTTTCTCGATAAATTGTTACTCGAATTTTCTTGTTTCTCGAAGGGGATATTTTGGCTACGGGAACTGCCGCACAGCTTCAGCACCATGTAGGTTTTAGTCTACCTTCAACTTGAAACCGGTACTTGCCTGCTAGAACAGAGCTTTCCACTAGAAAAGAAACCAGAGACATGAGCCTCGTTTTTGTTGCAATAGTGCTGCCGCATCGCTGCTGCAGCACTTCTTTGCTTTTGCGCAAGACACGTTTCTGGATTCACTGCCCGCACGATTTCTTTGGTTGAAGTAGTACCTTGCAGGGAAGTATGGACTTGGTCGGTATGCAAGTCCGCGATTCTCGAGAAGCGCTGCCGTGCAAAAACAAATGTAGAAAGAATCAGCCCGGAAGCGGCCGAGACGTGGATCTGCAGCGTGCAACAAAAACGAGGCTATGGTTTGAAGGAACGAAAGCTTGTCGGCATAACTTGGGAAAGTCCTTTCTAAAATAGACTTAAAACACCACTCCACTTCACACACTGTAGGCTCTAGCTTAACGACATACAAAAACCATCCTTTTTGGCCCAGGCAAGGCTTCTACGAAGATTTCCAAAATGAAATTCTTTCATCAATCCGGTATGACTTTCCGGCAACTTCTAGCACTTAACAGAAATCGGCTAACTAGGAAAAAGAAAACGGGACAAAACCAAAGTGTTGCTCCGCAACATAATCAGAATTCAGGCGTCATGCAACCAAACAGGCAATCAGCAAAGGGGTTAGAGACTCGGCAACTAGCAACCTGAAGAAAGTGACTGTTTGAGCGGTTTTGTCAATGTTGATGGTATTTTTGTGTTGACAAAAAATGTTTTAAGCAGAGACAGCGTACTTCGACGCCGTCAATAATGGTGTAAAGGCAAGAAGAACTTACCTGAGCGAACTTGTGTCCGAAACTAACCCACTCCTTCTCAATCAGGACCTGGAATCCCTTTAAAGTCCTGTAGTAGGAGTCCAACATCAGCATGGAAAGAGCTGTTAGCTGAAAGACGGAAAACCATGATTTTAGCATAAGAGTAAAATCACGCATCGAACAGGACAGGCGTACCCGTGAAACACGTATAGCCTATGCGTAGTTGTAGTTGTAGTTGCATGTATTGTTATGTAATTGTAAAGAATACTATCATTTAATGTGCCTCAGACTGGGCCAATCTTAAGCAGTAGTATCCAGTAGCATTCTGTCTTGCTATAGGAGCATCCAGTCTTGCTTACTTTTTCGTGCATTATTTTTAATAAATTTTTTATCGGGTATGTGTACCGCCAAGCGATAAATACACACCCCTCGTGACGCCATACGGAAACAGGAACAGAAATTGTTTGCAAGACTCATTTGTGGAATCAAATACATCTGAGAGAGCATGAATTTGGTTTAACCAGATAGCAAACAGAAACGCAATCTAGGTATTGAAGCTAAAAAATTCCTATACGGCAGGAGTCTCAACTTGTGCTTTGGCGAAGTACAGGAATTCGCCATTTGTCAGTTCAGCGCTTCCAAGCGGACTACACTGTAAAAAAAAAATCTTGCAGTATTTGATGCTGGGATTAATCTTGTCTCTAAAAAGATAATCTTATCTCTATACTCTTGATGACTAACTCTTCTTACCGATGCAAAATCGCTCTGTGCCTAGCGGAAGAGCCGGAAGCGGTATCACAGCTGCTCCCAAACATCGCCGTGATTCGTTAACACAGGATTGAGTTGTTGAGTTTGAGTCGTTAGTGCTACGTTTTCTCGTTCTTCCCGAGGATCACTGGCGTGTTTTGGACTTAGTCATATAGAGTATTCGGACTAATCTTATCTCAGTAGAAAGATTAATCCCAGAAGCAAATACTGCAGCTAACTCTAATCCTTACTCGGAGAAACTTTTTACGGTGTAGTTCCTGGAAGTCCCCATTGTCTCATTATCAGCGCTTGTGAAAGAAATAGTGAAATAGATCCACAAGTTGATGCGAATGTGAAATCTGCTTCCCGGGCAATAGAAATTTTGCACTGTCTTTGGAGTAGAACGCGAAAGCTATTAGGTTCTGCTGATCACCTCGTGGATTCACATTTTACCATCTCTCTGTCACAAGTGTTGATAATGAGACAATAGCTGCGTTTTTGCAGAAACCATGGTACCTGTTACCACGGTAACTGTATTTGTAATTAGTCCTTTTTGCAGTTACCATGGTATCTGATATACGGTTGCTCTGCAAAAATGACAATTGCCTAAATTGCGCTTTTCGAAGTCATCCTAGAAGAAAACTGATATTCAGTCACATCACTAAGTGCCAAAATTCTTTCCCACCAATTTGACAAAACTTTATGAAAGTGAGATGACTTTTCCAGCTACCACGGTAACTGGCCAGATACCAGGATAACTGCGAGAACGCCTTTTGACCATGGTATCAGATACCACGATAACTGTAAAAACGCAAGTAATGGATACGTTCAGACACTAGAGTAGGGTGAATTTGCTTTTACGTGTTTTCACAATGAAAATGAGAAAACTACTAAAAACCGAAGAAAGCAAACTGAAGTTTAAGCGGTGAACTTACTTGAGCAGTTCTATCCCAGCCGTCAGAACAATGAATCATAACCGAAGCCCGGTTGTTCTCAACTTTGTCGACGATCCGAACAGCCCCAGCTAGGACGCACTTGATATGCTCCAACCAGTGAGTTGATTCTAAGTTAGACAGCCATCTCGCGTCGTCGATGAGCGGGAAGCATATTTCTAAGGAAAGAGACGAAAGGTCAAAGTTGGTTTAAAAGCCAATCCTGATCAGCCACTCTCTTCACATGTGAGGGACGGTTGCGATACTGCAAAGCCAACTCGAATCAAGACAAGGACAAACGCTTCGTAGAAACCACCATGTTATTTATTTTATTATTTTGAGTCTAATACCGGTCGACTATGGCCGGTAAACACTTTGCACACTAAGCTGAGTCGATTGCAAAATAAACTTCTACCCCCTAAAGTCCTCACTAATCGTTACGGGAACTTGTTTGTGCCTTTTTTTTACTTCGGTGTTCAATGCTAAATCGTAGTGTATGTTTGTTAATTATAATTTGTAAGAAACTGAATTTACTTATGCTATGATAGTTTACTGATCTCTCTCTCTCTCGAACCCTTATTGCACCAACTACCCCATTTCAGCCAAATGGGAAGAACCCTTTGTGATGTGTCCTTCCAGAAAAGGCTTCACCTTCCAGATTTGTGTTTCGGATTCCGTCTATCTGTCTGTCTCTCGTCAAGGTAGATCCGGACGATGAAGCAAGACCAGGAGTCCATGAAGAATCCGGAAGGGTTGGCTTGACTGTGCGGAAGACCCAGATTGGGAATCAGGAAGGTGAAGCCTGACTTTCGGATTGGCTTTAATATTTCTCCGAGTTATCTCCTCAAAACTGCATGGCGAGAGGTTGTTCACATATTTTCTTTCACGGAGACGAGTTGAACTTTGGTTGATGTCAGATTCGAGTGTACATCCAGTGCCCGGGAATGGACAATCCCTCTCACTTTCTTTGAGTACAGTAGATGCATTCTATTTCGGACGTCACGAACGCGCCGAACAAAATGTTCAAAAGTCGCCCAAATAAATACGTGGTATTGTGGTATAACTGCGGTGATTTTTAGAAAACTGAGGGCAAATAGTTCAAGCTTAAAGTCAAAATCGAAGCCAACTCTGTTATTCAAAGAATCTCTTAAGTTGTGCATTTTTGGGATCCGAAAACGTAAGCGGAGGGATACCTATGACATCGCAAAAGTTGTCCGTCTGTAAGCACGATACCTCTCGAAGGGAATGAGATATTTTCATGAAACTTGGTGTGAGGATCCTTTGAGTCAAGGGAAAGGTTGAGTTCGTAGATGGACTCTGTAGCCCTACATTTAGGGGTGGGGGATGGGGTTCAAATTAGGGGGCAAACAAAATATTTTTAAACAGCTAATGAATGAGATAGTTGATTAAGGGGTAAGAAGACATGCTGAACATGATTATGAAAACCATTTTCTCGCCGGACAAGTAGTTCGTCAGGAATCCGGTCAAAACCGGAAAGTTTGTTAAAAGTAAAAGTCTTATATAAAGTTAATTAGATGTTCAGGGAGTCTGGGGAAGACTGGATTTGGCGAAGACTGGATCTGGCGAAGACAAGACCCGATTGTCTGGATCAAATATTGAAGTTTTGGGATCCCATCGAAACCTTTGGTCTTGTTGATCATGGCGTTAATGAGTGTCCCGAGTATTCAAAACCAATCAAAATTACAGAAGGAGAATTTAATGCCATTTTGTATCTCAAAAGAAACCTGAAACACCTGACGATATGGCTGATTGATATTGCCGAGGATGTTAGGTTGTTACTTTATTAGTTCCATTCGACTATTCAGGGGAACAAGACCAATGGTTTCGATTGGATACCAAAAATTTAACATCTGATCCAGACAACTGGTCTTGTAAATATCCGGTCTTCGTCAGACTCCTTGAAGATTTTTACTATTAAAATTTAGAAACAAAATAAGGCCATCGGCTAATCATCTGAGAAAAATAACTTCAGATATGGATTCAGCATGTGTATTTACCCCTATAAGCAAGGGCGTCGCAAGGGGGGGGGGGGGGTACGGGGGTGCACCCTCCCCCCAACTTTTTGAGATTCGGTAAAATTGTTCGGTATTTTTTTGTACCAGAACTATTCGGTATATTTACGAGGATTCGGTAGTTTTATAGAATCCCAAATTTGCTATCGATAAAAATCTGTTCGGTGTAATGATCGGGATTTGATATAATAGCCAGGGTTCGGTAGTCATCACGAATTCGGTGAGCGAATTTACATGAAATTATTTGGTAATTTTTCGATGCCAGAATTGTTCGGTATATTAGGTAGGAGATTCGGTTAGGTAGGACATTCGGTAGTTACACAGAATCCCGAATAGGCTGTAGGTCCAAGATTATTCGGTATCTTGACAGGGATTCGGTATGAGTTGCTTCGAATCCCGACTTTTGTTATAGTTTCGACGAATTTATACCGAATATGAATATTATTCGGTAGTTTTTCGATACCAAAACTATTCGGTATAGCAACGGGATTCGGTAGTTGTACATAATCCCGAACAGGCTATCGGTCTAGGCTTATTCGGCATGATAACTGGGATTCGGTAATTTATTCGGTATAATTGCCAGGATTCGGTAGTTACCACGAACCTCGAAACTCGAACAGGTCGAGTGAAGCCCTGGTCGCAGACAAAAGGACTGATCTATGATTTCATCGATAGTCCTTACTTTTATTCTGGGTCCCAAAAGGACGCTCTAATCCAAATGTTTGGAAATTCCGCATACTTCGCTTTTTGTGATATTCTCTATTGTACGGAAGGGCGCGTCGTTTAACTGGGGTACAAAGCCAGTCTTAGGATTGGAATTTGAAAACACGAAAAGCTAGAATCTGCATGTAAATGGTTTAATTTGGCAGGAAAAAGCGAACTTAAAAAAAATCTCTCCTCCGGCGCTCACTTTATTTTATCGTGGGTAGTACTGACTAGCCTACAGTAGCTGCTGCTTCCGGGACGTCGCTCTATCCGGTTTCTGTAAATTCTTATGATCTTGGTGATACACGGTAAAAGTTAGAATCTGTATGGGAAGCAGTTAAATTGTAACATACAGGAAGAAAAAAAAATGGATTTAGAAAATTGTGCCCGGATGAACGGCATGAACGGGGAGGGTGGGGGGTGGTTATGTTTCATTCCAATTCCTCCACTCTAAGCGTCTCACGGTATTTTGCGGTACCCACCCTCCAAATCCCCCCACAGTCGTCGGATCAGGTCCGGACGTAAAAGGGACATGTGAGGCATGTGTTCTTCCCACATATCAAGTTTCATTCAGATCCGATCACCCGTTCGAAAGATACGCATGCCTCAATATTCCGGATTCCCCCTCCCTCCACTCCCCCACGATGGACGAATCGGAGAAGTGACTATTTCCAAGTCAGTTTGGTCGGGTCCCTGATACGCCTGCCAAGTTTCATCGTCCTAGCGCATTTGGAAGTACCCTAACTCGCGATCACCGGACCGACCGACGGAAAAGTGATCGTATATGGCACTTGCCCGGAAGGCAAGTGCCATGAAAACAGGACTTGGATTTTTCCCGAAGTTCCCCGGGAAAGCCTTTCAAAGGGAATTCCGCATCTGAAAAGTTCCAACAGATAAGCAATCAAAATACAACATACCTTTCAGCTTTCTAAGCGACTCTCGCATGACATGAATATTATGAATATCCAAAAAGACCAGTTCGGCATTCGGGTAGCCATCTTCCGTCTCATAGCCACCCCCTCGCGCTTTGTTCGCAACTGCATTCACGCTGTAAAAGTATAAAGAATCTTTTCCTTCTCAGTTTACAAGCTCCAGTGGCGCAATTGGTTAGCGCACGGTACTTATAAGACAGTACAAAGTAATGCCGGGGTTGTGAGTTCGAGCCTCACCTGGAGCAGTCCTTTTGCTTTTTGGACTTCTGGAAAAACAGACAACAGAGAATTTTCTATTTATGGGATTGCTAGTTACGGCAGGATTTCCGTTCTAAGGAGAGAACGACTTATACACTAAAGAATAAACGCAACATCAGACGCGCTGATTCTTAAAAGTGAACTAAATAAGGGAAATGGGCAAAAACACAGGCCCGGTCGATCTCGAACCTCATCTCGAACACAGAGTAAGTAACCATTAAACCTTGGAAAACCGAAGTTCGAACCAAAGACGTCATTACAGCATGTAATATAATAACTAGCTAGGTTAGTCTACCACTATAAGCTAGCGGTGCCAAGGGTTTGGGGGGATAGACGACCTCAAAACATACAGATCGTTAATGTCCGGCAAGGCTCGAGAAATTACGCGAAAATTAAGAGAATTTTATTTAAACGAATGAATGAATGAACGAATTTATTACGAGCAGCCTAGTAGTTAAGCATTTAAAATTTACTTACATTATGAAATTTGGCCGAAGCCTACTCTCTAGTGAAATATGCAGACCCATGCTCCCACCTGATGCCCTAAGTAATAGTCTGACCCAGAGGCGTTACTAGCCAAAGTGTTTTTTTTTTGGGGGGGGGGGCGACTATTGTTAGATGAACTGTTTTGACAATAAATCAACCGATTTTCTGAAAAATCAACGTTTTGACGAAAAATCGCGGCGCTTCGCGCAGACTCGGTTATTTTTTTACCGACTGGCCGACAAGATTGGGGGGGGGGGGGGGGCGGTGCAATAAGCTCTTGCCCACCAAAACCAGAACAAACAGATCGCCAACTCGTTCGTGCAATTTTTACCGAATGCTACAATAAAGAAATATAATCCTATGCGATGTATGTTTTTAATTTTTATTTATTGTAAAGAGTAGCGTACTTTAGCGTCCAGACCCGTTCTGTCTATGACAGCTATTCTGAATAAACAATTCCGATTTAACTAATAGGAAAACAAGACCACACGAAAAAAAACTAACCAGGCAAATAGTTTCAGCTTTATCGGAGGGAGCGAAGCCCCGGCAGCAAGTTGCCAAGTCAAGCTCAGAACAAATTCCTCAGCGTCAAATGCGATTTCTAAAAGTTTCCTTTTTTCTCCCAACCTTCAACTAATTCCCATAGAACCTCCAGATTTTTACATGAACCAAACCCTAAAAGCTCCACCCAAATAACTCGCGCCTCCCGACACATTTCATAGCGTCATCTCTACCTTTCGGGATTCTAGATGAAAGTAAGGGCTAGTAATAATATTATACTATCCCAAACTGAGTGAGATGTTTAGGTACACGGACTCCTGATGGCACGAGGTCGAGTTTCTAGATGTACTGGTACCCCAAAATTTAGGGCTCTGGATAGGGGCTAAAGTCAGGCCTTAAGTTTGTAAACAGGAAAGTATTCTGATTAGTTTGTTAAAGTTATGTAGAAAGACTTGGCAGGGACGACCAGCCTAAAACATACGACTGACATTTACACAAGGAATTTCAACAGATACGAGATAACACGTCACCTGGCGACATTACAGGACATTTCTGTCATGACCTTTAAAGTTTAACAAAAAAAGGCAGCTTATTTTTGGGATCCCAAAACGTAAGTGGAGGGATACCTATGACTTCGTAAAAGTTGTCCGTTCGTCCGTCTGTGAGTACGATAACTCACGAAGGGAATAAGATATTTTGATGAAACTTGGTCTGAGGATTCTTTGGGTCAAGGGACAGGTCGAGCTCGTAGATGGGCTCTGTAGCCCTACATTTAGGGGTGGGGGAGGGGTCTCAAATTAAGGGGCGAACAAAATATGTTTTAATAGCTAATGAGATTTAGGGGTAAGGAGACATTCTGAACATTTATATGAAAATCATTTTCTCGTAGCAAAAGTAGTTCGCCCGGAGTCCGGCCAGAACCGGAAAATTTTTTAAAAGTAAAAGTTATATCTGAAGCTGATTAGATTTCGATATAGGGGTAAGAATACACGCTGAATCCGTATATGACAATCATTTTCTTCCCAGACATATAGTTCTCCCCGAATCCGTCGGAAACCGTAAAATTTCTTAAAAGTTAAAGTTTTATCCGAAGTTGATTAGAGGTTCGATATAGGGGTAATGAGATGTACTGAATTCTGGCTTAATTCGTTTTTGAGCTTTGTTTTTTTGCCGACAAGTAGACTACAGTCCGACCGAAATTCGGCTGAAACCAAAAATGTGGTTGAAATATAAGGCAGGGAAGTTTTGTGTGTAAAAACGTCAGATATTACAAGACCAATTGTCTGGATCAAATATTAGATTTTTGGGGTCCCATCGAAACCTGTGGTCTTGTTATATATGATATTCGTAGACGCCGAAATGTTTCGCCTCATCTTAGGGATTTTGTAGTGCGCTGAGTGTGCGCTGCTTGCACGACAACCAAAAATGCACCCTGACGCGGAGAATTTGAATTTCAACAATGGCTTGCATTTCCAGGGTTAAAGATGTACAAAGTATAGGAAACTGATGTTAGGATATGTCTTGCAAGGAATCAGAAATTTTTTGTTCAGTTTGCGGCAATGGCTTACATTTGTAGTTACTAAATATTTCAAGCGCAGAGGACAAGCACACAAAGGTACCACAAATCCGAAAGAAGAATAAGCTCATGCGTTGAAATAGATTATCTGTGAATAGCGGTCAAATCAAGTAGCGCATCTTTATCAGGTTCTCAGGCCTATTTAAGTGGATAAGTGATGTATTACTAGACTGTTGGATCTCAGCCCTATTCGGTTAAACTTTAAAGAGTTTTATATTTCGCTAAAAGTCACGTTGCTAACCATCTTTAGTTATGTTTTACAGAAAGGTAACACAAAGGCTTGTAACACAATCTGTCGGTAACATCTAAAGATAGTAGTTGCGTTTTTGCAGATACCATGGTATCTGATACCACGGTCTAAAGTCGTTTTTGAAGTTATCGTGGTATCTGATACCACGGTCAAAGGTAAGGTATAAGGTAAGGTACAATTTTAATGGCAAATATGAATAAACCTGGAGTTTCTCAAAAGCATCAGACATGCCAGTGGCATAAAAAACGACGCTTCACTAATTCTGATGGGTTTGTAAAAATTATTAATACAATTCTAGCCTAAGGCATTGTAAAGAAAAAACAAACAAACAACTATCACACATCAACACTAAAATTTAAGGACAACACGAGAATTTACGACAACAGACATATGACTAAAGAAAAAATGAAAAATAAAAAAGGTTTGCGACACGGGTCTGATCTTCCTCCGAGCACAAACGAAAATGATTCAATTAAATCAGACAGAAGAAATATAATTGCTAGATAACATAAATCTTTTTAGAGCTCTTTTAAAAACTTTCCTATCTTCGGACACTCTAACAGTTTCAGGCAATGAATTCCATAATTTTACACCTGTATGACGAATAGAAAAGCTAGAAAAAAATAGAAAAGGTGTTTTTGCAGTTACCGTGGTATCTGGCCAGTTATCGTGGTATCAGATATTCAGATACCACGGTCCGACCGTGGTAACTGGTCGTGGTATCTGAAAAAGTCATCTCACTTTCATCAATTTTTGTCAAATTGGTGGGAAAGAAGTTTGGCACTTAGTGATGTGACTGAATATCTGTTTTTCTTTTGGGATGACTTCGAAAAACGCAATTTCGGCAATTGTCGTTTTTGCAGAGCAACCGTATATCAGATACCACGGTTACTGCAAAACGACTGACTGCAGATCCAGTTACCGTGGTAACAGATACCATAGTATCTGCAAAAACGCAATTAGTGTGTTCCCTTATCTTTGGAAATCCGTCATCTTGTGTAACTGTTATGAAACTTTCCGACAGTGTGGCCTAGTCTAGTGTGCCTGAGAGGTGGCGCGCAGTACAATTACGCGGATGTCTGACCGTACACTAAACGCCAGAAAAAGACAGTATTTTCTACAAAGATGTAAGTGGTCTTACCTTGGTCTTGCATCTAAGATGAACAACTTATGCGCCTGGGCATTGGCATCCAAAATCATCTGAACATAACGTTCATCTTCTCTGCATCTCCTCCCGGAAACGCCTACCATGGGCTGGGCACACCGAGTGATGCTTGCTTGGCTTTCTGGGTGCAGCCACGATAATATCTACAAATACAAATTCAGTCTTATGAGGAGGAATTTCGGTGGTGCGACCGCGGTCCATGTTATTAGCTACGGCATGACGAGGACCTAGAGATGAGCGAATCCGGATTCGGACTCGAATCCAGGATTCGTCCTTTTGGCCGGATTCGAACCTTCTGCTTGTCAGACTGGATTCGGATTTGGACTCGGATTCCAAACCCTAAATCTTACGAATCCGCTCAAATTCCTAGACTTTATCCTTCCAGTTTCCGTTTTCCCAATTTTTACACAGTGTGCTTAGGCAATCAAACTTTTTGGTCTCCACCACCAAACATCCTCAGTAATTTATCACGTTATCTCATATCTTAGATATCAGTGCTTGTCATAAACTATGTACATCATTTTATTTTTGTTAAGGTCGGATTCGAATCCTCAGCATGAAATGGTGGATTCGGAGCCGGATTCGTACCTAGCCCTGGATTCGGATTCGAATCCTTTCATGGTCAGATTCGCCAATCTCTGCGAGGACCACTGACAAGAAGGGCCGAAATGACGCGAAAACAGAACCTATGCTGACTAAACCGCACGACACCACCAAGTATGGTTCGCAATTAGCTTGAGCCGATGGAATACTTTGGACGGTGGTGAAATTCCCTGTGTCAGGGGCCTTGTAGAGACCCAACTGAACCAGAGCCTCGTTTTTGTTGCATGCTGCAGATCCACTTCTCGGCCGATTCCGGACTGATTCTTTCTACATCCGTTTTTGCACTGCAGCGCTTCTGAGGAAGACGGCAGCGCTTCTCGAGAATCACGGACTTGCTCACCGACCAAGTCCGTGCTTCCCTGCCAGATGCTGCAGCACTGCCGCTTCAACCAACAAGAAAGTGAATCCAAAAACGCATATTCTGCAAAAGCAAAGAAGTGCTGCAGCAGCGCTATTGCAACGAAAACGAGGCTCAGATCTCAAGATCAAAGCATTCCATTTTTCCTTGCAAAAGAATAGTAATTGATGCGTGAGTGTTTTTTGTAAGCAGAATGTTTGTTGTATATGTGTGAACCGGGTATGAATGGCATGTAGAATAATGTAAAAATAGTGTTACCACATTATGTGGAATAGAGATGCCACCTGCGGCCAACAAACCCTTTGGGGCTTTCTTAGCAGGTGCTGTAAAATGTTTTGTATACATGTGTAAAATAAAATCTAATCTAATCTAATCCTTTCGGTTCTCAAAAGCTCATGCTTGCGCCAGTCCATCTAGTTAATACTTCCTTCCCAAGCCGTTTTCGGTTCAACACACTTTCGCAACGGTCAAAACGACAGTCGCATAATATTAAGTTACTGTCGGCAGTGGCCTACGTTAGGGAGGGGTCGACCCCAGTATTCTAAGTTTCCTTGTTGTTTAAAATTATAAAGAAGAAAACTTTCAAGACAGAAAAATATCAAGGAACTAAGAATAGCTCAAGGCAGAGGGGGTTTTACTGGAACCCCTTCCCCGAAATGATGACAAATATACTGACGGTGTTTTTCCAAAAGAATATAAGCGACATTTTCCTCGAAACTGAGTTATTAGGAGTGCCCTATCCGTAGTTGTGTCCTGAGTTTTATTTGAAGTTCATAGTACAGCGGGAGAGGATGGCGAACTGTAAGTAGCCGTTTTATTCCTGGCGGAGTCAGAAGTACGCTGAACTGTTCCCTCACCCAGCATACAAACTAGCGGGTCCGCTGTCACTCAGCGGGCGGCCCTCTTGCAAATAAAACGACTTTGGGCACCCTGCGCCTTCCCAGCGTACGGCCTGCTGGCGAATAAAACAACAACGAACAGTCCGCTGTACTATGAACTTTAAACGAAACGCAACTCTGCATATCGAGTAGAAATTTCAGCCAAATCGCGGAACCGCTACGGAGATACTTTTTTTTTACTTTTTTTTTTACTTTTAATAAATACTTTATATATAAAATATGTAATATCTTTCTGATTATAAAATATATAATATCTTTCTGATACTTTTAGGCCGATCCTGGCCTAAAGATGAAAGGGTTTTGTGTTTTTCCTGTAAAATTCGAAAAACGTCACTTGTGACTTTTAAGGAACGCCGTCGATATGCTACTGTTGTATTATTTTGGTTTTCCTTAATTATCTTTTCAGAACCGGAATCTATTCTCACATTCCGATGAAGAATTTATCTGAAAATAGTAGTATGAAGTTGTACGAAAAAATAGCATGCAGTACGAACTGATGTTACTACATGCTTCTATGTCAAGGCTACCGTGTTACTGCATTCTACTGCATGCTACTATTAGCAAGACTGAATGCTACTCGATACTACTGCTTATGATTGACCCACTCTGAGGCACATTAAATGATAGTATTCTTTACTATTACAGATCAATACATGAAACTTTTTCGTACAACTACGGTTCGCTTAGAAACCGAATAGTAGAATATTGGAATAATCTCCCAGAAAGTGTTGTAAATGCCGAAAATAACAACCAATTCAAAGCAGGTGTCGACTGAAGCAGGTGTCTGACCATGGATTTTGGTTTGAAATGCCTCTGCTCAGAAAAACATCGGGATATTTTACCGGAGTTCGAAAATGGGAAGTGTGTGCGACCCGGTACAAGACGGCAGACAAAGTCCTTGGGCCTTCAAAAACTTAAGCCCCCGCCAACGAAATCATCCGAGAGGTACCTGAATTCATTTGTCCCTTATTTTATTAAGCATTTTAGCTCGACAAATCTTTGAATGTATTGTATTATGATTGTAATCCGCTGTAATGTTGACAATCCGAGGCTAGCTGTATGCTATTGTGGAGAATTAAAACGATTCTTATTCTACCACCTGGCTGAAATTCAATTTAGTGTGTAAAGTGTCCCGAGAAATTTATAGAGGCGATAGCCTTATTATTGCAGTTATAATTATTATCATTATTATTAACTACGCAGGCTACACATTTTCCCTCGGGATCAGAGAAAAAGACTTGCTTACCGGGATCCTGCCGCGGCTACGAAATGCTGCGACGCTTCTCAGGTCATCCTCTGTAGCCAGTGCTGGAACGCCCCAGACGGAAGGGTATGTATCTGAGACTTCGTAGTTCTCATTGGTGCGAGTGTTGATGATCCAGCTATCAGTTGGTAGCCCCTACGATATCAAAACGTCAGTACTAATATTTTTCAGTCAGTAAATAACATATTTTTAACGGATCACAGAGGAGCGTTAATCGGTGGTGGGGGTGGAGGGGTTCAAAGAGGGGTCCAAAAGAATGGCTCTTAAAGCTCCCGGAAAGAGCCTTTAACGACTCCGGAAATAGTAATTTTCCACCAATACGGCCAGAAGGCTCTCCATATTTCTAACTACACTGTCAGAAGTTTCATAACAGACTGCACATAACACTTTCAAGAATAACACCTTTTCACTTAGAAAAAAAGTGTTATGACCAATTAAGTTTATACTATTTCGTGCCCAGATCTCCAACAACACCTTCAATAGGTAAAAATACTACACTGTCAGAAGTTACATAACGACAACAGCAGGATGCGCGGTTTCAACAGATAACACTTTGGGATGTTATATGTTATGTTTCTTTCGTTTCCATTAGTATTTTTACCTATTGAAGGTGTTGTTGGAGATCTAGGCACGAAATAGTGTAAATTTAATTGGTCATAACACTTTATTTCTAAGTGAAAAGGTGTTATTCTTGAAAGTGTTATGCGCAATCTGTTATGAAACTTCTGACAGTGTATTTGAAACTGGCTGAGTTACTTACACTAGTTGCGTTTTTGCAGATACCATGGTATCTGTTACCACGGTAACTAGATCTGCAAATAGTCGTTTTTGCAGTTACCGTGGTATCGGATATGCGGTTGCTCTGCAAAAACAACAACTGCCAAAATTGCGCTTTTCAAAGTCATCCCAAAAGAAAAACTGATATTCAGTCACATCACTAAGTGCCAAACTTCTTTCCCACCAATTTGACAAAAACTGATGAAAGTGAGATGACTTTTTCAGATATCACGGTCGGACCGTGGTATCTGAGTATCTTATACCACGATAACTGGCCAGATACCACGATAACTGGCCAGATACCACAATAATTTCAAAAACGCCTTTTGACCTTGGTATCAGATACCACGATAACTGCAAAAACGACCATAAACCGTGGTATCAGATAACCTGGTATCTGCAAAAACGCAACTGCTGTAATGCTGAAACTGGTCCAAGAAAGCAAAATCATGTTCTCGAATAGAAATTTATCACAGAAGTGAAGGAAAAGTTATGGCAGTTATTACTAACGGGATTACTTTTATTCGGATTTTGGATCTCCGAACACAAAGTTCGCAAAAGAAGAGCACAGATGGCGGCCTTAGAAGTTTTCACCACAACTCTCAACGCGCACCGAAATATATGGACTGTGCGAGTTAAAGAAATAGTATGAAACTATTTATGAAAAATATCACGTGGTAAAACAGACTAACAGTGTTGGGCGAAAGCAAGAATTGGCCTTGTATTATGTCTACGATACTTGAATTATTTATAATAAGAAAGGAGGAAGAACGATTTGACGATTTCCTTCCAGAAAAAAATTAACGGTAAGTACCAAACGTCTTCATAATCTGCATTCATAGACCGATTCACACGCTATGTAGTCGAATGACAAAAAGTACAAACAAACCTTATTTTCGCGACTTGAAAAATCGGCAGTCCCCGAGGCTGACTGAACAGATTGGTCGGTACAAGTCTGGCTATCCAAGAACTATCCGCCCAGCCTACGGCAAACCCTCAAGGACGAAGAAAGAACAGACTAAAGAAGAGCTTACCATCCGTTTGAGCTCTGCGACGGGTTCATACACAGTCCAGCCATTCTCAGAGTAGATCTCTTGCAGTTCAAAGGCAAACAACGGGAGCTTATGCGTGAGGGGAAAGGCGTACTGCTGAAGTTTTTCAAAAAGGTTCCTCCTCGAGTGATTCTCCTAAAAAAAGAAGTAGATAAGTTTAGATCTATGAGAGATATCTCAAGCAGATTTGAGTCTGTTAAGGATGAGAGACCTTTCGCAACATTCTGCCAGATTTCCAGCCAGCAGCCGAAAATAAACGCCCCACTCGATGATGAAATTCGGGGAAGCAAAAGTTAAAGCTCCCTCCTGCTAATTGCAGTGCTCGGTATGACCGTTCATTCGTACCGTACTTTTGCAAAAAATTAACAGTTCAGTGACTTGAATTAAATTGTGACCTCAAGTGTTTTTCTATCTTTGACGTGCCAGTGCTATTCGTTTTTGGATAATTATAGCTAATTAATAAAATTGATTTGATTTGATACCGCGGGACCGTCCGTTAGTGAGCCAGAAGTTCAATTTTCACTGACGAAATTGCATTAAAGGTAGGCTATCCCTGAGCAAAACTGTAAGCAAGACCGGAGGAGCACATGGCATAATTTTTTGTTTTCCAGCTGAGCGACACTTGCCTTTTTGGCAATCTTCACACGGAAGCCGCTAGTTCACAGAAATAACACATTTCCCATAAAACCACATAGAGGGGTCACGGCCACTCTGAAAATTGACTTCGTATTCCTCAGAGCAAAATAACACTAAGGAGTAGCGCCCGGACCTACGCTTCTCATGCTTCGCAAATGGGCCATACTCATAGCGCCACCCAATACGCTTGCGGAATTTAATGCGAGACAAACTTGCGGGCTTAGGAATCTCTACTAAAGTTAACGTAAGGTCTGCGCACATAGAGGTAACAGCAGAGGTTGTATCTTTTTTTTTTTCTCAGAATATGAACTTATTGGAGTCAACGGTGGTGAACGACTGATTGATTTTCACTTGGGACGTTCTCTACCGCCAGTGGTGCTAGTGTCGCTGCTATTCAAGTGCGTGTCACTTTCTTTAAGCCTTGACGCTACTCTCCAGTGTTATTTTGCTCTGGTATTCCTGTGGCGGATTTCGCAAACATTCGGTAGCAGAAGAAATTCTTGTCTCTACTTATTTTTGCGCGATCTCAAGCTTAACGATCACGGTTTTGTTCGGAAAGTTCAGGGACTTGTGGTCCGACCGGCCCGAATTCTTTTGCACATATTTCCTTTTTAATTCCTGAAAACCTCACGAAAGTGCAGGTAAAGTGACGTCATTTGCTTCCAGATTCTTAGGTGTGGCCCGGGAATCTAGGTTCGATCCTGCTCTTGAACAAATATTTTGCTTGAACACAGGTATGACAGAAAAGACTGATTGCAATTTCGGGTAGGGGGGAAATGAGATGTTAGGGACACGCGGATCGTGAGCTATTCCAGAGCAATGTAAAAGAAGTTAGGCTTGCGGGTACCTTTGTTGTCTGATTAAATCGTTTCAGTTTGGGAAACATCTTATAGAGAAGGCGAGGAATAGCTTGAAAGAAGACGTGGAACGCTGCTTACGCACGGCTCCCCCAGATATTTCCTACCTAGACTTCCTAACCTAAGATTCCCTTTCAGACAATATATCGGCCAGCCTGGAATGGCATCTTTTTGGTAGAAACTCGGGTAAAAATCCGACCCTTCCCTCTAACTTTCGCTCTCGATCAATGAAAAAAGTCTTGTAAAATACATTCGAAGTTGTTAGCCTTGCGAAGGTCCAAGAATTTCATCTCTAGCTTCGCAGTTCGAATGTACTCGGTCTGTCTCTCACGTCAACTCAAAGAAACGAACAAAATTAGACCGAGGTCCAATTTGATCGTAGCCTATTATTCCATGACATACAGGAGCGGAGCACCAGCTTTAAGTAATCTAATTTGTTCTAAGGAAACTTGTACACCAAGGATACTTGGCTTAGAGCACCTAGGACAGTCAGGTGAATGTGGATTATCCAACTGACGCACTGCACAGGACGAGGCGGAAACATTTCATCGCAACAAATGTCTAACCCTGAGCTTTTAACGCACCAACTTCATTACAGGCCATGTGATCTGAAGTCACTACAGATTCTGGCACCAAACTTGCTCTCCGATAGGTTGCTTACCTGCTTGTGAGCAAAGCGGAGACTGCGCATATCCTTGCAATGCAGCTCAATGCCGTACGAATTTTCACCTCTGCTGCTAACTCCACCAACCTTCTCTATTCGAGATACCTAAAACAAAAGAATTCTTCAAAGTAAAGCGCAAACGATGGGATAAATTACCCTTTCTTTACTTTACCTGGGCTTTCAAACTGGCCCCACCTGAAATGTAGAATCGTCTAATCACGAGATGTTTTATCACATTAGACTTGCTACCTCTTCAACCAATTTTTTTGCGTGGTAGGTTACCTGTGCGGTAAGTTACCACCTGTTTGGAGTACTGGAGTGCAGGCTACTCTACTGAACTAGTTGTATAATGCTAGTCAGTTCTACGATGCTTTAAGGCCTCTGAAATTGCCTACAGGTTTATACAGACAGACAAAAGCGGCATTAGCCTGCATATTTAACCTAAGGCTAATCAAATATGTGTCTGTTTCACTTCTGTTTCTGAGCTATTTAGCCTATTTCGTTCTTCGCTCGTTTCTAAGCTATGTATTTCGTTCTTCGCAGAGACTTTCCTGGCGAGAATGGATAGCCCATTCTGCCCTTTGGATTTTAGTCAGTTGGTTAATCACTGGAATAGCTTTCTTCGTGCTCGCACTCACACAACTGACAAAGGGCTTCTAGCTATCTGCTGATCTAAAAGCAATCCCATGACCAACTTTGGGACGAGCCAAAAATCAACGAAAAGTCAGGCCTAGCCTACCCTACTTATCTTTGAAGGGATCAGACCTTCTACCTCGCACAGCAGAAGATATCCACTAAATTACAGCTAAACTACACCAAGCGATTCATTTCCGACAATGTAGGCAATCAGTGATTACAAAAAAGAACCTTCCGTACCACCCCTAGTGGGACATCACAAATGAATGGTCAATCTTTCTCAGTTCCTCGATGACCAGAAGGCATCGGATCTTCTACCTCGAACAGCAGAAGATATCAATTAAATTACAGCTAAACTACACCAAGCATTTCCGACAATGTAGGCAATCAGTGATTATAAAAAAGAACTTTCCGTACCACCCCCAGTGGGAGATCAAGAATGAATGGTCGATCTTTCTCAGTTCCTTTGAAGTAAAGCTTGTAGTTTGTCACAGTGAGATTCCCACGAATCGGGCCGAGGTATGGACAAAGGTATGTGACATCCTTTGCAGTTCCATGCAACTTCTCACCAGCCAGGAGTGGAATATCATCAAAACTCAGTGAGTCACTTCTATTGTGGACCTGAAAAATTTAAGAAAAATAAAAGCACAAGCTACACTCATCTTATTTGATACATGCCGGATGCATGTTGTACATGGTACTCGCCTCTGTTAACCATGTCTCAGTTTATACCTGCACGGCTTTTCATATGGTCTGATGTTGTACAGTAGTGCCGGGTTGTATTATAGCCAGCACATGCAATTAGCAAGTGTATGCTATTGGCAAGGGCTCTCTGTGTGGTCATCATACTCAGGCTATGGATACATACCCCAAAGTTGGGGATTTGCGAACTACACATACAGGGTAGGGGGACTGTTGAGCAATGAACTACTAGAAAAGGCTAATGGGAGAAAAACTGGCTATCGTAGCTATGCCACAAATTTGTTCTTAGGCGACTTAGGCAGACTTAGTCTTGAATCTGTTAGCCTCAAATTTTTTATTTTAACAAAAGATTTTAAAATGTAATTTCCATGTTAGTCCCGACAGTATAGAAGCAAAATCTCATTATTTTTAACAATTGTGAGCCCCAGTTCACTGAAATTATTTTTTTTTCTTTGAGCCTTCGTTAAACCAAAGGATTTATGTTTGTTAACCCTCTTAACTCAATCCTTTTCGTCATTTTGTAAATCATGGCCCAGAATCTAAGCTCAGTTGAGAATGAGAAGAAGCACTAAAGAAGAATTTGCTCCTCAAACATATTCAAACTAGAATTTTTCTCAGATTTTGTAGTACCTTTCAAAAAGTGATAGGGGGAATGAAGCAAGAGATTTGGAGAGGGCTTGATTTGCCGCAAGGCAATTCAGTAGAATCACCAACTGCAAGATTCTGCAATTCTGAAGATATGGCAGAAAAGCAGGAAACTGTGATAGAGGCAGAGGGAACGAAGAAAGAGATTGGAAGAATGCTCATAGATAATCAAAGTACACTATGCAACTTGAAACCATTTGAAACAAGTTGACATCTCTTCCAGATCTCATTTCTCAGGCCAGATTATCAGAATGTTTTTTCATCTGAGTAGGAGATTCCTGAGAGATTCTCCCAGGATTCTCCTGCTAATGAACTGTTCCAAAATCTCTGGTGCCCATCATGGTCCCAGAAAGCAAAGCCAAACTGGAGCTTAAGCTCACAGAAATGAAAACAAAAACACAATCCTACTACTATCTTCACCGCTGTGTCGTTTTCATTTTCGTTGGATACACAGCTTGAAGAAGACATGCTTTATCTGGAATTCAAATTATTCGCAAAATTAAACTTGTTGAACTCTTTCATAGAGCTAATAGTTTCGTTTTTGCAGCTACCATGGTATCTGTTACCACGATAACTGGATCTGCTATTAGTCGTTTTTGCAGTTACCGTGGTATCTGATATACGGTTGCTCTGCAAAAATGACAATTGCCGAAATTGCATTTTCAAAGTCTTCCGAAAGAAAAACTGATATTCAGTCACATCACTATGTGCTAGCAAAGTGCCAAACTTCTTTCACACCCAGTTCCCCCCAATTTGACAAAAACTGATGAAAGTGAGATGGCTTTTTCAGATACTACGACCAGTTCCCACGGTCGGACCGTAGTATCTGAATATCAGACAAAACGATAACTGGCCAGACCCCACGATAACTACAAATACGCCTTTTGACCGTGGTATCAGATACCACGATAACTGCAAAAACGACTTTAGACCGTGGTATCAGATACCATGGTATCTACAAAGACGCAACTAATAAAAAGGAACAGGAAGGAAATGTGTTTCGGTCAACAGGATGCGAGCTCTTGAAAGTGTTGAAAGGAAAAACCGAGGAAAAAGCACGAACACACCATCCGGATTTCCCGGCTGGGTTTTCTGCTTTGAAAAAATCTCAACTTTTCTTTACGGAACTGATCATGGTGCTAATAACCCTTGTAGGAATTAGAGTCCGCGAACACCCGAGTCCCGACCACGATCGTCAAGGCTAAAGTGCAAATACGCGGTTAGGATTCCTAGCCGGATTTCTGCAGTTTTGTCTTCAAGCTTAAGAAATCTCAAGTTTTCCACATGAAACTGACGATGGTGCCCATAATCTGGGTAGAAATCCCAGTCTGCGAGCACCCGACCCTAATCGTCTGGAAAAGCTAGATCTGGATTCTAGCTAGGAGCTCTCAGTTCAACTAGTCAAATCGCAAGCCTGTGGAAGCTGTAGAACATAAAGATTATAAGTTATTGGGACTACAACAAATATCTTTGTAGTACAAAGATACTCCCACTGAGACGATATTTGGTAGAACCATTCACCGAGGCCCGTGCCGTGCGTGCAGAAATTAGCCAGTTGCGACATCTTTGAGCATGAACGGTGTATTTGACGAGCCCAGGAATAATAGGTGGCGCTAGCACCGTGAATAGCAAGGCTAAATTTTGTTAAGCGGAGATCCGACGACCCGCAACCGCATAAGCTGATCAGCAGGACGGTAAAAGATCACCAGTCAGTCAGTGCATGTCAGGCAAATAGTTTCCCTATTGTGTATTCATTTGTTTCCTGTCGAAAAATGACATAGTGGACATAGCTGCGTGAAAGTCTAAGTTTTTAATTTTCTCGAAACCATGGATTACACAATTTTCCTGTTTTTGGCTTTCTTCACTCTTCAAGCCAAAGGTAGGTCGACGACTAAAATTATTGGTCTTACGAGAAGGGACCTTAATGCTTTAATTATAGAGTGTAACGACTTCTCTTAATTTCTTCTTTTACCCATGAGTTTTTCGCTCTGTAAGGATGTGTAGAAAAACAAAAGCTAGCATAGTGCTTCACTGCTTTGGTCAACTCTGTTCTGAATTGGCGGTATCTAAGCTTAAACACTCAGCGCAACTACTGAACTGACCAGCTCCATTTTTTTTTGTCACGAAGGGGACGAGGGGGTCAGCGCTTGAGGCGGAAAGTCTGTGAGAGAGACCCCTAAAGAAAGGAAGGGCGAAACAGTGCCAAATATTTGTAAACTGGGCACCGCTACATTGCTGTACACTCATATTGCTTAATTGTATTTTGAAACTCTTATTCTGTTCAAATCTTAGAATCAGACTTAAGGCGTATTCTCGCCGTTCCCCGAGGACTCCTCGGGGAATCGAAGGGAACGGCGAGAATAGAGGGAGTCACTCCACGCGGACTCCACGTACTAAAACAGTGAGAACACGGGGAATGCTTCCAAAATGGATATTGTTCGCAACAAAAAAATATGCACTTGACAAAATTAGTCTGGATCCACTTTATTTTTTGTTTATTCTGACTGTTTTTAATTAATTTTACATTGCACCAACACCAGCAAAAATTGATTTCCCTCCGAATCCGTTTTGACGATGGTGATGATAAACGGAGCATTCCCCGTCCGTGGCGCCTCGCGAGAATACAGGGAGTGAGTCCCTGGGACAAACAAAAACGCGGGGACTCCTCAAGTGGAGTCCTCGGAGAACGGCGAGAATACGCCTTTAGGTGCTGACGCTGGGTATCAAGTTACAAATTTTATTTGCCAGTACGCACGTGCCAGATCAAGTGCCAAATGCGCTTATAGCTCTTCCCGACCTCGCTTCTCCGTGAAGTAGTAAAAGCGTTATTCCGAGCAGCCACTAGCAACGCAAGCAATGTTTCTGTATCTCTATAAAAGTATACTGTTGTAGTGCGTAGACTAGTTGTTTTCCGTCGGCACAATAACATGAAGGTCTTCAGAAACCGAACTGAGAGCGTCTATCGTATAAGCGTTGTTAACCAGCTTCTGCCCCCCCCCCCCCCCAGTAACGGATTAAACTATCCGGAGGCTCGTAGGTAGTAGAAATTGCGGGCCCCTCTCGCTAACCACCACATAATAGTACTGTACGCACGTAGCCTGATAGACGGAGATGAACATAACTACTTTACAATATGTTTAGAAAGCTTAATTGTAGTTTTCATTCAAGACCCACACTGTCAGAAGTTTCATAACTTTTGATATACGCCGAAATTATTCGTGCTATGTTTTAGGTCTTATTTTTCGCGAAACATAACACTCGAAACCATCATAACATAAATATTCTCGGCATCCGTCATGATATTTTATACAAAAGACTCGCACCCGTGTGTTAATTCTTATCAAAATTCTGACTGAGCAGTCACTATAATAGTGATGCGTTGTCGAGGGACCCATAAAAAGACCAAGGCTCATAGCCCGCTGCTCACTTTATCTATTCGGTAATCCGGCACTGGGGCCCTCTCCAGTTCCGTCCTTTGCACCAGAATAACAATGTACCCCTCCCATTAATCTTCATTTAGTTGATTGCAACTGATTATTTTGGTCGCATCGTCATCTGCTTAGCTCATCGCAAACATCTTGCAATCGAGTCATAGTACGGACGATAATTTATACAAAGAGGACCCCGAAGCAAGCACTGACCCTGAGCTTGGAATCTCGTTAGTATTACATCCTATCTGCATGTCTTTGTGTCAATACAAATTACAATGCGTTTTTCGATCAATCACTTTAACTCATGGCTGTTCATGTGGATCCGCTGAAAGACTAGCAGAATATGTTAATGAAATGAGTGGACGCCTATTAATTAACTATATGCCACAATTGGCCTTATCCCGCTCGGTCTTGTATCAGCACTCATCCCCAGGGGCGTCGCTAGCCAAAACTCGAGGGGGGGGGGGGGCGCCCTGCCGACCGTTTCAGCTTTTCGTCGCATGTGTAATAATAAAATTTGTGATACCTGCAAGCGTTGAAGGATCCCAAATTAAAATAAGGGCCACTTAGCACGAATATGCCCGTCTGTCTTAGGGCACGACGAATCCAGAAAAATGTGAGACCTTTCCGAAAAAGAAGGACTGATCAACCAGAACAAAATTTAAACAGAGCAGACTTATTCTGAATTTACAGTTAAAAAAACACAAAAAGATCAAATGACGCGTTGCAATAATCAGGCCCGTCATTACATCTTTTCTCATTGCTCACGAAGCCGATTTACTTTTTACGTCGCACTAGAGGAAAATTAATTTCATCAAATTTTTTTTCTTTTAAAAATACAAAATTCTTTGCATGAGTGTTAGTTGAATCGAGAGATACTGGTACATAACATACCGTGTCAAAATTTGGGTTAAAACTGTGCGCTGGAGGGTGAAATTCATATTTGACAACTGTCTTGGAAGCTCAAATCTGACAATGATACTTGTCATTCTGGCAAAATATGATTAAAAAATTTCTTCGTATCCGAACGACTAGAAATAGTAGAAAATCTTTATGTCAATTTGGCAAAGTCGAAACATGCGACTGAGAATGCAAGTCTCAAACGCTCGAGAAAACAGAACCGCCCATGTCCAAGATAGCTGTTACCAGTTTCTTTGTAACCCTGAACTAGCCTTACTGACTTTTCCAGGCGCACTGCCAGCCCCCCATTTAGCTTTCCTGGGTGAGCGCCCGCTTTAGCCCCTGGTGCTGGTTGCAACTTTGGAATAGGCTAGGCAACAGCACGTGTGAGGCATATATTCAGGGTCCGTTCACTAGTGAGACCGGTCCCTTCCCGGCGAGATTCTAGAGATGAACAAAAGGAATTTCTTACAGGAACGCCGAAGGTTTACTGCGATGACGACCGAATGCACATCAACCTCGCCCTTAGTGATTTAAGTTCCACAGTCTATCTAGAAGGGTTCAAAGACTTCCCCGATCCAGGTAACCTACCCGTTACATTTGTTCACGAAACTTACCAGACACTTACACTTACCGATAACGCAAGTCAGGGTCAAGGGACAGTCACTGACGTCATCCTTTTTTTTCATGCTGCATTCAAAAGATTACCTTAAGTTACATTTCGAAACAAAGTAAGACCTGAAGATATGTTGAAATTCGCTCCTGAGTTGAATTGGTGGTTGGTTCATCATAGTAGGCTAAGTATGAGCAGGACGGGATATCCCGGTAGTATTTCCAACCTTAAGTGGCCTGTTACACTGATACTTAGTTCAAAACCATCCACAAAGTGAACAAGCCGAGACACTACTATTTACGTGTCGTTAGATGCCACTATTTACAGTGTCATTCATTTTTACTCCTCAGTTTCGAGGGGTGGTTTATAAGTAGCCTAAATGAATAAACATAGCATCACGGCTTGAGATGAGCAGTCTACGATAAACTCCCGATTTTGAAACTCTGACCGTTCGTGGCTACTCTAACCCTGACCTATAACCCCACTATAAAGGAATTCTCATTATTTGATTTCTGAACTTCACTGAAATCATTGTTAATTTATTGGATTAAGGTACCGTCTGTCAAGGGGTATCGAGTGTTAGGCATAAAGAATGCCAGAATCAGGGATTCTTGGTAGACTGGAGATGAGTGCCTTCATGTTATGTGTATGTATAACTGACAAGTCAATCTTCTGTACCGCGTTTACAGCATTTTTAACTCTTGACGATTTCCACGTTTTTGTAAATCAAGGCAGAAAGCAATTTCGATGATATGTCGTTGTCGAGCGAAACACCAAGTCAGGTCTCAAGCAAAAATGCCACAAATAGCAAAGAAGAAAGTTCATTTTCAGCTTGTCAACCAAAGGCGACAAAAGACCATGTGATATTCGACCTTCCTCTCGAAAACTTTGAGCGATGTGGAGTGAACAAAATAACCAACAAGCAAACGGTAAGTGAATATGGGCGGGGCTGGGGCCTCTGGGGAAAACAAACCGTTTCTGTCATGTGACAGCAGTAGGAATTCATCGAAAGTAAATATAGTAGCAGTTGGAAATTTTGTCCGGAAAGGTCTTATTATTCGAAAGTTGAGCGTTACATGATTTTGTTTGGTAGTTGTTTGTTGTCGTGTATGTATGTATACGGCCTGAAAAATGGCTTTAAATACAGTCATTCATTCATTTACTCGTCTAATTTACCAAGGTTTCCTGAATCTTTAACCGCATTTCCGATCCCAAGAAACAAACACACTTTATTTCACATCATCCTCATTATCC
This sequence comes from Branchinecta sandiegonensis, assembly GCA_030848855.1. Taxonomy (NCBI): domain Eukaryota; kingdom Metazoa; phylum Arthropoda; class Branchiopoda; order Anostraca; family Branchinectidae; genus Branchinecta; species Branchinecta sandiegonensis. The sequence goes on along the minus strand of JAUPMV010000006.1, from coordinate 20,976,415 downwards.
TCTCCACTCCCAAATCCTCCCTCCCCCCTATCAAAATGTTAGAAGTCGACCGCAGAACGAGTGGTAAGTTCTAGGGTTCCCAGGCTATGTCCCGTGCCTACAAAATTTGCTAGATATGCAAAAAGTTTTATTCCAGAGTTCGTGAAATATTTTAACGAAGCGTGATTTTTTTTAAGCGTACCGACATTGGATACATATATTGTAATTTATTCTGTTTGTCTGACCATAATCGCAAATTTGGTTTATAACCACGATACACTGTAAAAAGTCCCTCCGTATAAAGATTCAAGTTAACTGCAGTATTTGCTACTCAGATTCATCTTATCTCTATTTGGTATTAATCTTATCTGCGTAGAGATAAGAGTAATCCGAGTAGCAAATACTGCAGTTAACTTTAATCTTTATACGGAAAAACTTTTTACAGTGTAGTCGATTTTTACAACAAACTTTCTATCTATCTATCTATCACTTCCAAGCTTTCAAAATGAAGCAGTGTGTACCGTACAGTCGGAGCACCTCCTATTCGCAGGAAGTGCTCCGGATCAGGAGACCAGCAATTAAAAGAAAATGGAATAGTATTTTACTGTTACCCTAATCGTTAACCAATCGGGGATACTCGTCAAATGGACGTACAGTAAACAATAAACAATAGCTAGCCAACATACTAAATTTCGTCTTTAACAATGAACAAACGTGAAAATTAAAGTGCACTACTTTCTTAGGATGCAATTGCGCAAATCCCCAAAACAAAATACCGGATTGCGAAATTTTAGATTCTTTTTTCATGAGCGTGGGTTTTTTCGTCAAGGCTAACGTCAGATTTTCGTTTCTGGTTTCGGGGTTATCTCGACTTGAAGTGAAGCAAAAACAACGAGAGAAGGATTTTATGTTCTATCCTTTCCTTCTTCTGTGGCCAGAAAATATCAATCCCTGCTTGAACCGAATTTTGGTTAGTTTCGAAATCTAGGAGAATTTGTGAAACCAAACAAATTTGACCAGATTTTCAAAAAACATGTCAGAGAAAAGTTGCAGCAAAACCGGGCGGGCGTGGGGGGTTACCAAACTTCCAAGGTCCACTGTGAACCAACTTATGTGACAACACACCAGCAGTTGCCTATTACTTGTTTTTCCCATGCTATCAGACGCCAAATACGGATACTTCAAAGGATCATGGGTGTCATATTGTTCTCTGTCACGGCACATCACCTGGGCTCCTTTTACGGACTCAGCTGACGAAGAAAGTCGCATGGCGCGTTTTCAGCTTGTCGTCCTTATGGCCCACCACTTGTCATACTCAAGATTGTAATTAAGCAGTAAAAAAGCCAAATCTGTATTCAGTAACGGTATGTTTCCATGTCTCAAAGTCACGCTTCTGTTACATCCGCATCGCTATACCGCGCTATAGTGTATCTAAGAACTTTGCCCCTTGTGCCTCGATTCCGAAAAGTGGTAAAAAGGAAGGCAGTCGAGCTTATTTCTTATTAGCTGAGAGCTCTTAATTAGCCCAGATCTTATTTAGGGTGGCACCGTCTATTATCATCGACTTGTTGTTGAATACGACTTGGCCAAAAAAGCAAAGAAACTCAACAAAAAGACAAACCCACGCCGTGACGTTCTCATTCTCAAATGTAAGCCAACAAAGTCACTAAAGAAGCAGAAAAGAGACACCCTTCCGGACGACTTCGAAGAAGCACAGTAAGTAGCAGCAGATACATTGTGTGACGTTCGTGAGAACAGAGACCCAGAGTTTTCCGACAACAGTTTATCATGACACGGCTATCGCGGTTCCGACAATTGGGATAGGATGGATTAATATCTGCCCAAACGAACCGAGCTGATTGTGAGACCAATTATCTCCCACTGTTCAATGATTTCTCTCTATTTTTAACGCTCATTTTATTTTTTACAATCCTTCTACTTCTTGTTCTGTGTCGAAGTCGACTGACAACTGGACTGACTGGAGGACTTGCCCGACCCCGCTACTTCCGTCATGATAACCGATGCCGGAGGGACAAGGGTCTTGCCTTCATTGAAAGCACGGGCTTTCAGGTCTTTTCGGGGTCCTGACGGATCAGGCGTCGGTGGGGGTATTTAAAAGTGGTTCGGATATGGCCTTAAAATGCAACATCTGACGCACTAATTGAGAAATTTAGCAGTCGGAGACAAGACCGAGTTCACTTGAAGATTCCCTTGGGGGGGGGGGGCATCTACCTGTGACATAACAAACAGATGATTCGGTTCGGATCAAATTTTAAATGGATAACCGGAAAATCCGATACAAATGCTAAAATCAGTTATTTATTGTCAGAGTCTTCCCTGGTTCCAAGCTCTTTACTGCAAGTGCCATTGGCGCTCTTATTCTCCCTGCGCATTTGTTCTACTGTGGGCGGATCATAGCAGTATCAGGCAATACCGGTGAAAAAGGAAACCCCTTGTGAGCATTAAGATCTCTTAGTCTAGAAACCATATTTTTTTTTGACTGTCCAATAGCAGTGCTTATTTTCTAGACTAAACACAATAACTGTGTGGACAACTCCTCATCTGGAACTGAGTAAAGAAAATGAAATGACGCATGCTAACGGACCTCGTACATGGTTTTTAACCAGTTACCAAAGTCACCAAATGTGGATTTCAGACTCAACGCTTCTCACACCCAGCTCAGACTGCAAAATACTTGAGACCCACAGGGCACACTATACGTCCGGTTGGAATTGCAAAAAAAAAAAAAACAGAAGCAGAGATTTGTAGGTTCCTGACACGAGCGGAAACGCCCGTTTGCGGTTTATTTCCGGCGGCTGATTTGGCCAAAGGACTTTTGTCCGGGAGCGCGGTTTAAGGGAAGGAGTGGTTTCCAAAGCTCTTACGCATGCTTTGTCATGTACTTATCAAGCTGCGCTAGAAAGGACCACTTACAATAATCTCCAATAATAGAGATAAATTTTTTTTTTTACAATAATCTCTGGTAAGAAAATGCTTGAGCACCCTATCCATAAGTATATTCTTCCGCCACCATTCGAGACTGCTCGCGAACGACCTACAAGAGCGGCCTCAGTGGTGATCCCAAAACTCCAACACGTAAAGGTATGTAAGGTATGTGTAAGGTATGAATGTAAGGTATGAAAAGACGTTTGTACCGTCTTTCGTTAAAATTTTTAATCTTATTTAGTGTTTACTTGTATATATGACGTTGACATATTTATATTGAATGATTTATTATGAGTGTTTACATGTATACATGACGATTCCGACAAATTTGGATTTCATCATGATGGTTCGGAAAGAATAAAAGCAATATCTATCTAGCGATATGTATAAAACGAACGAGGATTCGCGATTACCGGTTAGACTGCGTGTCTCTATAGTTTCCTAGGGCACGTAATCATTCAAAAGCGGGATAGATGTGTCGGGGCTACAACCCGACTAGACCATTATATCCTGTAGGCTGTGTCTGTGCGAAAGCACGTTAATTGCAGCGTGAATTAGCTTACATTACCGATAGTTAGTTTCGAAAATCTTCAATACGCTTGATGACTAACTCTCCTTGCCGATGCAATATCGCTTTGTACCCAGTGGAAGAGCCAGAAGCGGCACCACAGCTGTCCCCAACGATCGCCGTGATTGGTTGACACAGAATTTGAGTTGTTGAGTTTGAGTCGTTAGTGAGACGTTTTCTCGTTCTTCCTAGAATATATTTGGAATGCTGGACTGGGCCCTCCTGATCAATCTCCAGGTTTCATATATGAAGTACTGAGAGTTATTGAACACAAGGAAACAAAGAAATGGCTTGGAATTATTTCTTCATCGTATACCCTTAGAAGTTATAGTATGGTGAAGACAGTTTATGAACCAGAATTTTACTTTAAGCTTAATCTACCCGCGATTTATTTGAGGTACTGGATCCAACTGAGGGCGAATTGCCTACCACTCCACGGTAGAAAAAAAGTGTTTGATAGAAATAAGAAGGGTCCGGATGGGAAATAGGCCTGTCCCCTTTGCGGTGGTGAAGATGAGGATATTGGTCATTTTTTAAGCCGGTGCCAAGAGCTTTCGGATCTCCGTAGGGAGATTTTCAGTGGGTATATCCCGACACTTCCTGGTATCCTGAAGTGTACATCCGCCCAGGCGATTAGTAAGATTGGTAGGTTTGTATCTAGAGCGTTAGAATATAGAAAGCTTTCCGTAGATTAGTTGTATGTTGATTGACGTTTCTGTGTATTAATAACCTGTACCTGTATATGACCCTCGGGCTTTTTCAAATACAATTATTATTATTATTATTATAGAGTATTGGATGGAAGGGCAAAGTGATTAGGCTACATTAAACGAAAAATCTATCGAACGAGGTATGAAGGGGAGGGACAAACATAGGTAGTCTAGTGCGGTAATGTACACACTGAAACCCCGACTGGGGTGGAATAAGGTTGCAGTAGTGGCGACTGGCGACAGTGACACTCATTCAGAATAGTGAGCTATGTTCGATACGTTAAGATTCATGTTTGCTGGTACAATGGATTAGTCAGCTAAATTTTTTTTTCGACCCTTCTTTTCAAGGGTCCTCTTCAGGCGGAAGCTAAAAGTCTGAATTTCCTATCTGAGAATCTGAACTTGAAAATCAAAATTTCAAATATGTATCTGCGCCTGAAGAGGAACCTTGTCAAAGAGGGACGAAATATCTCCTAAAAAAGTCATCTGACCAATCCGTGTAGCACAACCAACCATCATGGACCTCTGACCTCGGTTATTAAAGGACCTCTCTTGCTTGTTCTGCCTTTTACAATATACCTAGCTCCCTTATGGAATTATAAGCTTCTAAAATCCCGACCTTTCTCCATGGTTTCGTTTTGTCCCTACGAATTTTTAGCGGCTTTTAGGCCGTGCCGACTTTTGCCCGTCACAAACTCTAAGTTTGCCGAAATCTTCAACGAACTCTTTCACGCATAAGGACATGAGAATCTTCTGTTTGTGGCTTCTTTTGTTCGCTTAGTTTTCACACTTGTTAACCACGGCGCGTTCGATTTTCAAATCTTTTGCGCCCAGCCGCAGCGTCGGAGCAGGAAGGCTGGACAGATTCGACAAGCGCAATCGCTAAATCCAGGTGGAAAGTAATGGTATTTTCGGAAATCGTTTTTACTGATCCATTTCAGAGTGGAAATATCATTTCTAGTAAGAGTTGTGCTTTAAGATTTCAATTAAGCTACGTGCACACACAGTCCGACAAGATTTCGGATGCGAAACACGCATACGGAGCCACAACCTGTGTATTCTTGATGACTAACTCTTCGTGCCGATCAAGAATCGCCGTGTGCCCAGCGATGAGCCGTAAACGTCACGACAACAAACGTTTTTGACTGGTGCACACAGGATTTGAATCAATTTGGAGGGTTCGTTTGGGTGGACGTTTTTTGTTCAACCCGAGATTCACCCGCGTGTTTCGGACTTTTCGGTTACATAGAGTACTGCGATGTGCCCAAATTTCGGAGTAACGGATCGCATCCGACTGCGAAAGTCGCAATGTGTGTGCGCGCACCTTTAGAATTGTAAATAGTTGCGTTTTTGCAGATACCACGGTAACTGGACCTGCAATTAGTCGTTTTGTAGTTACCGTGGTATCTGACACTATGGTTGCTCTGCAAAAACGACAATTGCCGGATTTGCGCTTTTAGAAATCATCCAAAAAGAAATACTGATATCCACTGACACCTAGAGTGACATAAATTCTTTCCCACTAATTTGACAAAAAAACTAGAGTTGCTGTTGTTAGTGATGATGAAAGTGAGATGAATTTTTCAGATACCACAAGCAGTTACCACGGTCCGACTGTGGTATCTGAATATCAGATACCACGGTACCTGGCCAGATACCACGGTACCTGGCCAGATACCACGGTAACTGCAAAAACGCCTTTTGACTCGGTATCAGATACCACGGTAACTGCGAAAACGACTTTAGACCGTGGTATTAGATACCATGGTATCTTTCGTGATCGAGGAGCAGAACGAGTTTGGTCTCGTCATGCAAGCTGCTATCTTTCAATGCAAATCTGAATAAATGAGTCTTATGTGTTTCAACTTCAGATTTATCTTATTTTTGCAGAGATCTGGATATATTCGATATTCCAGAAAACACCCAACGTGTTCCAGCGCCCATTTTAGGGGCCCACGTTATCCAAAATGGACAAGTTGTCGACAACCAGCTACTAGTACTTCCTGGAACACCGCTACAGATGGAAATGTTCTTGGATTCCAACAGCTCTGCGATGTACGGTTTGATGGTAGCCTATATGGATGTGACGGACCGGAAATCAAAAGAAGAAACCATCATCCTGAACGGGTAGGGATCAAATTTGTAGGAGCCATCGACATTTCGTCTGAACAGGGTTGCCAGGAGCTCCACTCATAAAGGTGTCACAATTGCTGACAAAAAGGTGCTTCTTGACACCTCGAATTTTTGTTGTGCATTCCACTGCACGACGCGCAGAATGCGATGGTAAACCTGAATTTGCAACAACATTTTCAGAACATAATTGTTACATCACAGTTTTGTAACAGAATTTAATCGGAAATGAGCTTTATTTATGGCTTCAAACTGTTTTCGTGTACAAAATCAAAGTAAAGTACATGTTTTGGCAGTGGTTTGGGGGCGGTAATCCATCACTTTAGTAAAGTAAATGAAAAAGTGCTTTTCTGACCTAAAAAGTGTCATTCGTAAAAAAAAGGTGTCACTTTCAGAGAAAAAGTGTCACGGTGTCACCCAGAGGCAAAAAGTGTCACACTTGGCAACACTGCGTCTGAACCTACAGCAAAACACAACTTCAGGCGTTACTGTTTTCTCCAGTCATTCGTTTGATTTCGTTTCAGTGTCACTACAACGTTCTAAGAGCTTCACTGTAAAAAGTTTTTCCGTATAAAGATTAAAGTTAACTGGAGTATTTGCAACTCGGATTATCCTTATCTCTACGCAGATAAGATTAATACCAAACAGAGATGAGATAAACTCGAATTCATGTTATCTCTATTTGGTATTAATCTTATCTGCGTAGAGATAAGGATAATCCGAGTTGCAAATACTCCAGTTAACTTTAATCTTTATACGGAAAAACTTTTTACAGTTCACTGTAAAAAAGTTTCTCCGAGTAAGGATAAAAGTTAAGTGCAGTATTTGCTACTGGGATTAATCTTATCTCTACTGGGATAAGATTAATCCGAATTACAAATAATCTTATCTCAGCAGAGACAAGATTACTCCCAGTAGCAAATACTGCAAGATTTTTTTTACAGTGTGTATCTAGTTCTTCACGCACAAGTGGCTGACCGTTTCGAGCTGGATTTTCGCCCGCCTTCAATTCAATTTTTTTTTTCAATTCAGTTCAATTTTATTTCAACACCAATTACGGACTAGCCGAATAGCAGGTGGTAACGTCAAACACGCCTTCGGGTGTAGCCTACACCGGAAGGTAACAAGCCCTCGCCTGAACTTATCTGTGCTCTGGCAGAGGAAGACACCGACGGGAAGACCTAAAGACACCATCCGTCGCAATTACCAGAGGGAACTTGCCAACATAAGGCAAGCATGCAATCTGAGTGTGTGTGGGGGGGGGGGGGGTGTCTTGGCAGCCACAGCTAGAGCGAAGGCTGGCGCTTATTCGTGGATGACGCGGGTGCCTCTCGTAGCACAGGAGGGTATAAGATCTAAGGGTTGGCACAGGTCGGAAAGAGCAGACCTTACGGTAAGACGTGGCCCAGCGCTAGAGCTAACTAGCGCTTGGAACAACCGCCGATCCACTCATCCGAGCGTTACCTGAAGTCATTTGGTTCGTACTTCGTAAAACACTATAATGGTGACCTGGAAAATCGTCAATAAATCATGCGTGAATAATTTAATCCTGTAAGTGTTCTAAACTGTTTTTGACTTCCGCTGTTATTTTTGTCATCGACAAGAATGTTAAGGTAAAATTAAGTGAATTTGAATTGGATTTGAAAGGGAGGAGCTAACACGAGGATCTCTACGACGCCGTTAGCCTCAGCGCAGAACAAGGAGAATTCACGTATCACTAACTATCAAAGAACGTGTCCGAAAGCTCCAAAACGAACGAAAATGCTGAATTAATTCAGGATTTTATGCAGCATTTTGCTTTCGGACTTAAATTTTCGCTCAGTTAATTCAGCATAAAATTCATCGGAAAATTCAGCAAAGATGCTAAATCTTATGCTGAATTTTCAAGAAGAAACTGGGGAGCACGGCGATTCTCCTAGTATCTTGCTAGAATTTTTTTCTTTCGAGAACAAATTGCCACACAAAATTTTCGTAATGTTATCTAGGTCGAATTCCCGTCTGAGCGGCGACAAACTTTACGGAGCATACTTTGCGAAAAACTTTACGAAGTCTGAGTCGTCCTTTATATAGCTAATTCTTTTTTTCTTCTTCCCAACTTAAATTTCGCTGTTCTAGAAGTGTCAGAGGAGAAATAAAGGTAACAGCTTTCGGACAAAAATAAATAGATATGCAGCATTACATGCAGCAATTACAGCACTAAAAAGCTTTCGGACACGTTCAAAGTAAATGCGAACATTCCGGTTTCCACGACGGCATTTTATTTTCGGCGAAGTCAATACCCGTTTCAAAAATTAAAACTTGTGACCAAGCATTCCTCAAGTCCCATACCGAACATGACACGTTAGACGAGTCTCTTGCACTTCTCATAAATTCACATAGACGCTTCAGGTCATTGCTTCTTCCTATGATGCTAACAGTTTCCGTCACGGCGAATTTTCAATCTGAGAATTACCACTGTAATTTTCTATGTCATCCTGTATTATTTAATGTCGATTAGTCATGGTTTGTTCCATGCGTTCCCACGCCTTATGTGATCAAAGGAGTATGGCATAACGTGATTATGACCTTAGGTCATGAATGCGGTTGTGATTTACTGAGCAAGAACTTTGGCTTCAAACAATCGTACGAACGAAACAATCAGAGATAAATGTAAAAAGATAATAGGAGATCAGATCGATTTCCACTTCATCAACACCACAGTGTAAGTATAGGAAAAAAACAAGAAAGGTTCAGGACACGATTGTTATTTTTCAAAATGAGCTGTACTCTAGGGATGAAAAAACACCACAGATTTCAGCAGCTTACGGTGCTAGGAAAGCTGTCCCGGGAGAGACTTGCTTTTGCCCTCTTTGCAAGTTGACGAAGGAGGATTTCACCCACTTCCTCGTGCCAGCGCCAAGCGCTTTCGCATTTTAGGGTAAAATTTGTTCGGAGTGGGTTGGTTTCCTTCCCGGTATCCTGAAATCTACGAGACCTAACTTCATCCTAGAAGTATGCAAATATGTGTAGCTAAAGCGTCGAGACTTCGGAAAGAAAGTTCAGCTTAATTTCTATAACAGTCTTCGTAACAGTTTATTTGTGTGGTAATACATGTACTCAATCTTGTGTGGCCTTTTGGCTGACCAACAATAGTTATACAACACCGCACTGCAGATGATGAAACATGAGACTAAATTGCACACTCAGGAATAGGCTTCTTTTGCATGAAAAAAATACAACCCGGGTCGAAGAAGTATCAAACGTTGTATCAAAGATGATTATTAGTAAAGGGTAATCCCGAGAGTAATGCCTCACCAATACTTAAACTGATTTGGCGAAGGATTGCAACAAGTAAAATTACGACCGATCTGAGCGACAACTCGACAAAATCAACATTAACACGAATAAACAAAAATAGAAAGACGAGATTTTCATTTTTGTCTTGATCAGCTAGTTATCCTCTAAGATGATGTGCGAGGGATAAATAAAATTTCGTATGTTTCGGTTGCACTTCCGGCAAACCGTCCTCAGCGAAAATTATCCGAAATTTTTTTTATCCCTCGCATATAATCTTAGAGGGATAACAAGCTGATCAAGAAAAAAAAAACGAAAATCTCGTTTTTCTATTTTTGTTTGCAATGAATGGCTTCAAACCTTATATTAACATATGTATTACAGATGTTCTGTTGATCCGTACCTCTTCGAGAATTTCAACACCCTCGACGGTGACCTTCTCACAGCCAAGTTCAAAGCCTTCAAGTTTCCCGAATCAAACTTCGTTCTCTTCAGAGGAACAATTGATATTTGCCTCGGCAGCTGCCAAGGGGTAAGTCAGTCGACGCATCTTATCCCACCCATTATGCACTGGGTATAGAATTCGAACTAAACTATCAGAAAGCTCGATAACACATTTAATAACGTCAATGTCTGAAGTGGTTATCCCACCCATTATGCGCCCTCATTATGCACAGAGTATAGACCTTAAACTACACTGTAAAAAAGCTCGATACATTTAACAATGTCAATGTCTGAAGTGTATATCTCACCCATTATGCACCAGGTATAGACTTTAAACTACACTGTAAGAAAGCTCGATAAGATTTAACATATGAATGTGCATCCTTGTGTTAACTGTTTTATCGAATGCGAGTAGATTTATGTTATGACCGTCTGGAGTGTTACATTTCGCGAAAAGGTAACACTTCAGGGGTCGTAACATCAATATTCTCGGCATTCAACATAACAATTAAGACTGATGCACATCCATGTGGTATCAAACCATATGTGGTATCAAACTTCTGACAGGTGCAAGTCTAGGGTAGGCTAGATTTATGTTATGACCGTCTGAAGTTTCACATTTCGCGAAAAGGTAACACGAGCCGTAACATCAATATTCTCGGCATTCAACATAACAATTAAGACTGTTGCGCATCCCCGTGGTATAAAACCGTATGTGTTATCAAACTTCTGACAGGTGCAAGTCTCGACCCGACTCACTACGCCCTACAGCTTACAAGATGAAAGTCTTTACAAGCCTCCGGCTGGCTCTTTGGGACAGCTCATGTACTTTGTATTGCTATTGTGTCACTCTCTATATGAAGGGAGCAGAACAAATTTCGGCTTCTGGACGAGTTTTTGAGAATCAATTTTTTGGAGTCTTGGCTAAACCTGAATGGGCCTTAAGCTCATCCAGAAATGGCGGGTGGGAAACAAGTAAAAGAATAAACTGGTTTGAGGCTTTCGCACGGATAGTCCGGGTCATTACCTTAAATTACCTTAAATTGCACTTCGGAGCAATCTAAGATATTATGCTGATGCGATGCTCCAATGGGTGGTGATTCTGATTCTGGTAATTGGTTTCATCTAGTTCTTGGTACTGGATTCCGGTGCATCCCAGTACAGCTTCCAGGGTTTTGTTTCCCATTCAGTGTCCACAGACCGTTTGAAGGCCTCTACGGTCTTGGATTAATAGACTCTTCTGACAGATCGTTCCAAAGAGAGATGACTCGGTTCCGGAAGAAATGACTCCGGGTTCTTGTTTTGGAGAATGGCTTCTCCAGGCGTCATGTGTGTGTCATGGCTGTACATTCGAAAGTGCGAAAGTACAAATGTGCAATTGCTCCAGGAACTTCAGCGACAGATAGACGAAGAGCGTTACTGGTTGTCCTACCCTGGCGTACGTCAATCCCCGTGGGACTGATAGAATCTTCCCGAAACGTATAGTTTCTGATAGACTGATCAGACAACATGTGTCTCCAGAACCACAGATTTTACAGAATGGAAAAAAGTACTGTTCTGTGCTATTCTCATCGACCCTACTGAGTACTAACACTTTATCTTAAGGTTGAATGCAGCAACGGACAAGTTGGCTACGGCAGAAAGAAGCGGGCAGCAAAAGTAGAAGAACCCTTGAGACATTCCAACAAAGTATACGAGGTCAAAATCACAACAGTGCTGATGGTCGATTACGTCGAGAACGAGCGTCTGTTAAAAGGTAAGGGACAAACAACTAAAAACTAATTCCTGAGGTTCGAGAAGATCGACAGGCGAGAAGATCCAAAAGACCGCGGAAAGGAGAGGTCTTCCAAAATGTGCACAACAAAGGTACAGAGCCTCGCTCGATCCCTCGTTTTCCACCACATCTTATCCGATGAGAAAGGGCCACAACGAACTACGAGAACGACCCAGATTGAGCTACTCGTTCAAACTGAAATGCTACAGTAAGCTCATGTTTGTGTTAGTTGCGTTTTTATCCGAATTCTCCTCGCAATTCTCCTATTTCGCGTTTTTGGACTATTTAGATGAATCGAATTCTCCTTTTCTTGCGTTTTTGTCAGAATCGAGAACGGGAAAAGCCTCGCGATTCCGCAGAATCAGAGGTTACAACCGACAATGAATTCTCGATTCTCCTCTCTCCGTTCTCCTCCCTGGTTGGTCAACAGAGTGCGGGTGTTCAATATGCATAAACAGGTATACCGGGTTGCAGACGAGTTGTCAAATTATTTAAATTAGTGTTTTTGGGATCCCAAAACGTAAGTTGAGGGATACCTATGACTTCGCAAAAGTTGTCCGTCTGTCCGTCCGTCCGTCCGTCCGTCTGTAAGCACGATAACTCTCGAAGGGAATGAGATATTTTGATGAAACTTGTTGTGAGGATTCGTTGGGTCGGCGGACCAGTCGAGTTCGTAAATGGGCTTTGTAGCCCTACATTTAGGGGTGGGGGAGGGGGTTCAAATTAAGGGGCAAACAAAATATTCTGAAACAGCTAATGTGATAGTCGATTATGGGGTAAGAAGACATGTTGAACACGATGGTGAAAACCATTTTGTAATCGGACAAGTAGTTCGCCCGGAATCCGGCCAAAACCGGAAAGTTTGTTAAAAGTAAAAGTTTTATTTGAAGTTGATTAGATGTTTGATTTAGAGGTAGGAAGACATGCTGAAGACGATGGTCAAAACCATTTTCTCGACAGACAAGTAGTTCGCCCGGAATCCGGCCCAAACCGGAAAGTTTGTTAAAATTAAAAGTTTTATTTGGAGTTGATCAGATGTCCGATTTAGGGCAAGAAGACATGCTGAACTCTTATGTGAAAACAATTTTCTTCCCGGACATGTAGTTCGCCCGGAATCCGGCCAAAACCGGAAAATTGTTAGAAGTTAAAGTTTTATTTCTAGCTGATTAGATAACCGATTTAGGGGTAAGAAGAGACGCTGAATCCGTGTGTGACAATCATATTTTACCCGGACATATAGTTCGACCGGAATCCGGCTGGAGTCGGAAAATTTGTTATAAGTTAAATTTTTATTTCAAGTTGATTAGATGTTCATTATTGGGGAAAGAAGATACCCTGACTTCGTTTTTGAGCTTTCTTTTTTCGCCGGACAAGTAGTTCTAGAGTTCGGCCGAAACCGGGAAATTGGCAGAAGTGGCAGGGACTTTTCGTCAAAACAGATATGACTTATACGGGTAAACACACATGCTGAATCCATATCTGAACTTGGTTTTCTCAGATGATTAGCTATTTGGCCTTAATCTGTTTCTGAATTTTAATTGTAAGAATGTTCAAGGATTCTGGCGATGACTAGATCTGGCTAAGACAAGACCCAGTTGTCTTTTTTCTGTACATAGTTCGCTCGGAAGTCGGTCGAAACCGGAAACTTGGCAGAAGTAAAGCAGGAAGTCTCGGTCAGTATTGTCAAAATGGATATGGCTTATAGAGGTATATCTGAACATGGTTTTCTCTGATCATTAGCCTGGCGAAGACTGGATCTGACGAACACAAGACCCGACTGTCGGAATCAAATATTAGATTTTTGGGATCCCATCGACACCTTTGGTCTTGTTGTCAAAAGCGAGAATGGAGAAGCGAGAGGAGCAAAAACGGTAATTTGTACGAGAATCGAGAATTAAGAAGCGAGAACGGAGAACTGAGAATTCAGATCAAAAACGCAACTATTGTATTTAAAGCCAACTGGCTAAACAAAATTCAGGAAAACCACTAAAGCCATTTACAATATACTAACATCCTCTTGAACGGTATCCCAAGCAAACGCTCAGTTCTCCGATTTCATTCGGGAACAATCACAAGGACAGAAATAGTGACCAAGTATTCATTCAGAGCGAGCTGACTGAAAAACGAAATACCAGCACCAGCAGTAACTCCCAATCGTTCGTTCGAAGTAACTCACCAAAATAAAATATTTATAGTTGCTAGAATCTTCATTTATTTTATCAGCGGTTAGTTGTACTAGCTCGAGCCGGAACAGGACCCTTGCTAAGAAAGGCCGAAATATCAGTAGAACAATCTCAGCTGACCTATCCGTTCAGCGCAGTCAAAGAATTCTCAAACAATGCATAAAACGGATGCGTCAGCTACTATGCTTTGGCAGCGACATTTCGGCCCTTGTCGGCAAGGGTCCTCGTCAGGCTGTCGAACGTCAGGGATACCATGTTTGATAGTGCAAAACGGATATGTCAGCTGAATTTTATTAGAGCTATATTTCGGCCCTTCTTGGCAAGGGTCCTCTTCAGGCTCAAACCGGTCCAACTTGTGGGAAAACGAACTTGTACGGAAAATACGAACTCGTATTTCCAACTTGAGCGGTTTTGACCCTGAAGAGGACCCTTGCCAAGAAGGGCCGAAATATAGCTCTAATAAAATTCAGCTCACGTATCCGTTTTGTACTATCAAATATGATTCGCAGTCAGCTTGGGCTGAAGGAATATTTATGTCAGGGACAGCGTTGGGAAGAAACGAACCTGCAAACTGCAAAAGTGAATAGAAACAGTCAAAGAGAATAGTGACTAGTTGTTCGACAAGTTCCCTTTCCTCCTTCAGCTTTAAACCAAACCGGAATGCTGCCAGCTAGCGTGAGTCACATTATTATGGGAAACAAACTTGTCTTTTGCCAAATCTTTTACTAAATAGTTGATAATTTCAGATTCAAACGGCCAGGTCGCCAAGCTCCCCATTCGAAACCAAGTTGCTCGCTCGGCAGAGCTAATACAACCGATCGAAGCTAATGTTACCCGGCCAGTAGCGCAAGGTGACGCAAAGCTCATCAACCCCCCGGCACCAGGTTCCAGTGCGTCCGCCGTAACCAGCTCACTTGCTATCTGCGCCATCGTCCTAGCAAAACTTATTTTTTGAGTTCCTCTCAACGTGATATTTAATGTGAGGGTCAAATTGTGATTCGCTGTAGCTTTTTCGGGAGGGAATAGACTTTACTAACTTTCCAGATCCGTTCTGCCATTATACCGAGTGCAACTAATCAAACCATACATGCGGAAGGGCGTGTTTATTTTTTGCGCTTACGTAAAGTTTTGTCAACCTCTAGTTACATCGACGAAAAAACTGGGGCTTGAGCCAAGACTCGACGAAACAAATCTGTATGTGCCGCAGGGAGGTGGGTGTCCTAACACTTTGGATTATCAAATTGTCCTTCGACCTGGATCAATTCCCGATAGGCTAAATCCACCAAAAACTATACGGACGTCAGCTTTGCCTGGAACGAGTTCTTTGACGACTCAAAACTTTTTACGACAGGTTTGAAAGGCCAAATTGCTAGTTCTGAGACATAAACTGGACAAGAAAGGCCGAAATATCCCTGGATTCGATCTCAGCTGACGTACCCGTTTAGCGCAATCTTTCGACGCTTCCATTTGTTGTCGGGAATCGATCCTACTAGGAGACGATTCGGCGATTGAGGATTCACAGTGAATACGGTCGGTCACGTTACGTCCATCTGAAGGAGGGAACGATCCAGCTTTGTCGAATCCTTCCAAAGTCTTCTCAGCGCTTATTCTCACTATTCGGGAACTGATTCTGACGTGAGGACTTGTTATTCGCACTAAACACGTGCACAATTACCATCTCATGTAAGGCTAAGATCCAGACTTAGGCGAATTGTTCCAAACTCTTTAGAGCGTGTTCCACCCTTCTAACAATAGTAACTATTAGTAACTATTTCCGTACCAACCTCATGAAAAGTTACTACACTGACCGTTCCAACCCTCTTGATAGTAGCTAATAGTAACTATTTGCTTACCATGATCGGGAGCGTAGTAAGCGTGGTAACTACGGATCTCTGTAACGTGATTGGCTGTATTACCCCGTGTAGTGATATTTTGGCGAAAGTAGAATGCCTTGACGCCAAGAAGCCAAAATTCGTGTTGTCACGCGTAGTCGCTACGGTAAGTACGGTGGAACACGCTCTTAGTCTCTTATAAACTAGACAGTAGCGAGGAGAAAGACGCTGAAATTTGTCATATATACGATGCGCGGATTCTAATGTGGCTAACAGATATTCGCTTTGGTTAAATGTATTTGTACGAATTTTCTAATAAACAATATCTCTGGACTCTGGAATAACCATGATTAGGAACGTACCTGGTTACATCCTAAATACACCGAATTTCGTATCTTCGATGGGCGCATTTAGCGCGGCGCTTAGACTAAGACCTAGAACCTTCCTGGTGTCCGAAGGATCAATTACACCGTCGTCCCACAGTCTGCAGAAAAGAATAAATTAGCCTGCAAAACACTTTCCAGTCACGACGTCTTCGAATCGCCTAAATTATGCCTTGACTACTGCAATGCTGCATTTTCATTACTTTTGGTGTTTCCAAAGGTGTAAGGCGAAGGTTCATGGTCGACTATCATGTCTCCTGTATTTTGAGGCTAGACAACATACTACGGTAGACTAAGCTGCAGTGAAAGTTTGCACGGTATGTCAAGGTCTTCTTCTGATTATCTTGATCTTATCTTTCCCGATCTGGATACCATCAAAAGATAAATATTCCTTCAGCCCAAGCTGACTGCGAATCATATTTGATGGTGTTTCTCACAAGTTCGTTTTTCCAACTTGAGCGGTTTTGAGCCTGAAGAGGACCCTTACCAAGAAGGGCCGAAATATAGCTCCAACAAAATTCAGCTGGCGTATCCGTTTTCCACCATCAAAAGACTATTCGAGATCGCTCTCGTTTCAATATTGTAAGCCCAATGTTAAGAAAAACGATGTTTTGGCCCAAGGTGACCCATCATATTTGGTTTGTGTTTGTGCGGGATCGAATCTTGAAAATCAGCTGCACTCGTCACAGCCCACGCTGTATCGATCCTATTTGTTATTCTGATTTTAAGCGATGACTCCAAGTAAGAAACTGGACGTCCGACAGTTTGCGATATTTCTTCGCTAGCCTTTTCTTATCCGCTAGCCTAATACATTGTCTGGCAAAGATAGTAAGCTGCGAGTACCCCAGAGCCTCGACAGTCTCGGCACTTACAACACTGGCACCGACAAGAGAGCAGCCACGAGTAAAACGCGCATATAGGTTTTATTACCTTGCACTGGAATAGTACGGGCTCCCTTCCTCCTCGAAAGTTTTGATTATTGGCTCTTTGATAGCCCTCTCCTCGTCAGGGCTGAAGGGTTTTCCCTCCCTCTTTCGCTGATCAGCGGTAATCTGGGCAAGAACACCCGCTGCTTGCTCCCCACCCATGACAGAGATGCGAGAGTTCGGCCACATATACATGAAGCGTGGGCTGGAAATGAGACACGTTGTTAATTTACTCATCGACTGCAGTTCAATGCACCACCACTGATTGCTATGACGATCGTCGAAAATGCAGTGCGGTTCCGCAAAATCCGAACACTTGGGGAAACTAAAGACTGACGAATGGAGTTTATAGGTTAGCTGAAAGTGTTTGGTAACATGATGGGTTCATTAACCCATCATGCTTAGGCTTAGAACAAAGCTCTGTTTCATTCCGTGTTTCTATCGATAGTTAAATTGTCTGTTCCGATGGCTGGGACTGTACCCGGGAAATCGCATACAGTTGCGTCCACGCTAAGTCCATCTAATGACCGTATGCTGAATAAACAAGTGCGCAAGCGCTCAGACGTGGAGTGTAAAAGTAAAATGTTTTTCACATTTTATATACAAACATCTTTAGAACCAAGACATTTCTCATCCCCAGTAACCAAACAAGTATTGTATGTTTACAATACTTGTGTTGTATTTATTTTATGACAATTGTATATATGTTTTAGTTGTAGGTTAATGACAAGTGCCAATTAATTTGCTCGCGCATGAAATGTTGTGCCGCATTTATTTTGAAATTAAATTAAATTAAAATTTTATTGAAATAACCTTGTAATCATCCCACTTTAAACCGCCAGTATAAATCCAAGAAATGTTGAAGATCTTGCACGAATAGCATTTGTTCGAACACTGAATGGTCTGCCAGCCAGTCCCTTCCTTTAAAGTTCAACTGAAAAGCAAACTTATTTTTTTTATCATTTAGTTGAATACACTGAGTTATTTGGATTCTGCTAAGAGCTTTTTGATTATCCACCATCTGATCTCGTAGTGAGGTTCAGAATATCTGCGGATGTCTCCACAGCGCAAATTCTACTATGACGCGGGATATTTGAATCTGAAAATAACAGTGGATTTTCAGTGGGCGGTGATGAGCTTGGTGAACACTGCTTAGTGCCTGAACAAAGAAAATTCATAAATCTTTTTCGTCAAGCATTCGACACAGGTAGTGCCACAAATCTGACATGGAAGTTCCACTATTTGAAAACTGATTATTCGTAAACAGTGGAGCAACGCCGTAACGCATTTTCATCGGGTCTTCAAGCCTCTTTAAAGTTTAACTGAAAAGCCAACTGATTTTTGTGTCATTTAACTGAAAACACTGAATTATTTGGATTCTGCAAAGGGATTTTTCTATTTTCCACTATCTACTCTAGTTATGATGTTGTGAATATCTGCGGCCGTCCCCACAACGTAAATTCTACCATGATGCGGGAAATTTTTATCTCAACACAAACGCGGCTTTTCAGTGGGCAGTGGTGAGGTTGGTGAAGATTGCTTAGTGCCTGAACAAAATAAAAGCATAAATTTTGCTCGTGAGGCATACAACAAAAATACAAGCGCATCGAAGCTTCAATCCGTTGAAAAAATACAAGCGCATCATTTACGCTTCAATCCGTTGAAGCGCACTTTCAGCCAGTCGTATGTTCCGTTTCCGATTGTCGACTCAATAAAGATTTTGGGAGTTACTTTCTCCAGTGATTGTTCTTTCGCCTTGCACGTTGAAAATGTTGTTAAAAACGCAAATGCATGTCTGCAGTCTTTAAGTACAATGCGTAGATTTGGCTGTGATGTCCAGTGCCTATTGCTAGCTTATCTTACATACGTCCGTCCAGTTCTGGAATATGCTAGCCCACTATCGGGACCTGCAGCACTGCGTATTGTATACTTCATTCAAGAACTTGAGTCGGTGCAAAAGCGGGCCGTGTTCATTATTATTGGCGATCGACAGCTATCTTATGGTGATGCGCTTGTTAAACTCGATCTCCCCACGTTGGCCCAAAGATACGAGCAGATCATCCTGAGGTTTGGGGAGTTTCTTCTCTGTAAACCCCAGCATCGAGACATCTTACCACCCACTGCACCGCCCAACAGCCGTACGCGTCGCCAAAATAAACTGGTTCCAGTAGCTTCGCGAACGAACCGCCACGCAAATTCGTTTGTACCTTTTTTTACGGATTTGCTAAACAAAGCCGAGTGATATTTTCCTTTTTTTTGTGTTAATTTGTTATTTAGTATAGTGAAGCAACGCAAATTAGCTGTCAGCTACGATGTTGTTTAAATAAACCTCTCTCTCTCTCTCTCGCTCTCTCTCTTATCGAAGTACAACAAATCACACGGAAATTCCACAATTTGAAAATCGATTATTCGTGAATAGCGGAACAGCGAAGTAACGCATTTTCAGCGGCTCTTCAAGCCAATTTAAGTGAATAAGTGAGGGGTAACAAGACTGTCCCATCACTGCCCTTTTCAGTTAAACTTTAAACCTCTTTTCCATTAGCAAGGTAATAACAAGTGCAATAAACCAATTCGTAGCAGCCTAATGCCCCCTTTGTCACAATTCATTAAGAACGGCATATCATCGATCACATGACAAAACAGTCAAGTTTCCAACTTGACGTAATCACTCCAACCATTTCTAAGCCCAGAGGCCCGAATTTCGTATGGTAAATTCTACCCCCCCCCCCCCCCCAATAAAACCTCGTTGATTTTCTCACTTGCCGTGTTTTACTACCTTCGATCCGTATCACGCTGTCGACGTTTGTCTGCGAGAAGTATTTCCATCAGAAAAACCGGTTTTGTAAATTTTTCCTCGTTTTCGCTACGGGTCAAAGGGTGTCGAAAATTCTTAAAACAGCCAACGACAGCCAACGCCGTGGATAATTTGTTGAAAGCAGAGCCTAGTCCTAAAGTATTCAATTATTTTAAATACCAGGAGTTGAAGAGTAGTGCGAGGGGTCCTTTACCAATTAAAATCGTTAGCATTTGAGACCGTCTTCACTGTTATATTTTACGAAAGGATAGTACTGAAAACAGTCCTTGTCATTTACTGTATAGCGTTTAACAAAGGATGCGCATCTGCGTGACAAGCGTTATCAAACTTCTGACAGTGTAATCACAGAAGGTCCGTTTCGGTAGTCGACTGCAAACCGCGCGACGTCGCGATATGATCATAAGGCGTAATCTCGTCGTTCCCCGAGGACTCCTCGGGGAATCAAAGGGAACGGCGAGAATAGAGGGAGTCAATCCACGCGGACTCCATATCCAGAAACAGCGAGAACACGAGGAATGCTTCCAAAACGGATTTTGTTCGAAAAAAAATATTCAATTGACGAAATTAGTCTGGATCCAATTTATTTTTGGTTTTGCTTATTCTAATTATTTTTAATTAATTTTACATTGCACAAACACCAGCAAAAATTGATTCCCCTCCGAATCTGAAAGGGAGTTCTTTTTGATGATGATGGTGGCAATCGGAGCATTCCCCATCCGTGGGAACTCACGAGAATACTGTGAGTGAGTCCCCGGGACAAACAAAAGCGCGGCGACTCCTCAAGTGGAGTCCTGGGGGAACGGCAAGAATAAGCCTATAGTTAAACGCCTGAACATACATGTGCCCTTGCCTGCGTTCAGTGCTAGTTATTTCCTGTATCTAAGAACTGAACAGGACTACCAGTGCTACCTGTTAACACATGCCATTATTTCGATCGATAATCTGATGGCACAAGAACTAATTTGTGGTTACAAGCCCTAACACCCATCAAAAGAATCAGAGGACGCACCTATATGCACGCCCACACATTCCGTAATTGCCCGCGCCGTAAGAGCCTCCAACCACTACCGTCAGTTTTGGCACCTTAGCACACGCAACGGCAGTCACCATCTTGGCTCCGTGTTTGGCGATACCGCCAGCCTCCGCGTCACGACCGACCATGAAACCTGAAATGGAAAATCAAATGTCAAAGTCAGCTTGCGTCGCCAAATGCGGATTAGCGGACCAGAAAAACACATATCTGGGATCCAAAACTTTTACAGGCATGGTCGCAGTACTGACCGCTTTTCCTATTTCCCATTCAGCCGTTGCTGATTGAGCGTCTGTTTTCAACTCCAGAGAACAATTTAAGCAAATAGAAAAATAATAACATGGATCTCAACAGTTCGGAATGGGGTATCACCGTCGTCGATACGTAACGATGGACAGTGTGACTAAAAATAGCGACTTCTTTTAAAATCTGAAAAAAATAAATACAGAAACAGCACAGAAAGAAGCTTTCACTTGTGGTGACGCTATCCTTTTTATTACGGGATAATTAGGCTAAAGTTTACAGAAACTCCATTGAACAGAAACGAACTTCTTTACCGTCATACGACTAACCTTGCTTCACACACACTGCGTTTGGCTTCAAAATGGCGGGTCTCGAGCCTCGACACTATATGCGGCGAAAAACTTTTTCCCCACCGGGGGGGGGGGGGGGGCTTCCACTCAACCTTAAGAACTTACCGGTAATGTTTTGCAGGAAGATTAGCGGAATCTTCCTTTGGCAGCAAAGCTCAACGAAGTGGGCACCCTGAAATACAAAGGAACGATAATAATCCAAAGGCGGTCGCTGGTACGAGAAGGCATACGGAATCCCCACCAGGGTTATCTGGTTCAAGTGGGATAGCTCTTTGCGGTAGGAGTCCCCCTTATCTGGCTCAAGTGGGATAGCTATTTGAGCTAGGAGTCCTTCGACAACATGCCACGGGTGACCGTCTGAGCGGCGGACAGCTTATGTACGCCTAAGGACTTGATGGACAAAATTTATGGGAAGAGAGAAGAGATCACGATATCTGACGAAAGAGGTGTTGTCTGACTGCCTAATAGTAGTTGCGTTGTTGATCCGAATTCTCATTGCGATTCTACTCGCAATTCTCCTATTTCGCGTTTTTGGATTATTCAGATGAAGCGAATTCTCATTTTCTTGCGTTTTTGTCAGAATCGAGAACGGGGAAAGCCTCGCGATTCTGCAGAATCGAGAAGTTGCTCCGATGGTGAATTCTCGATTCTCTACTCTCCGTTCTCCTCCCTAATTGGTCAACAGAGTGCGGGTGTTCAATACGCATAAACACGTATACCGGGTTGCGGACGAGCTGACAAATTAGAGTTTTTGTCAAAAGCGAGTATGGAGAAGCCAGAGGAGCAAAAACGGTAATTTGTACGAGAATCGAGAATTCAGAAGCGAGAACGGAGAACTGAGAATTCAGATCAAAAACGCAACTAATGGCAGGTGCTACATGAGGGGCCGGATGATCCATGCGTTGTTTTCCAGGACCTCCTTCCACTGGCTGCAATGATTTTACATCTTAGCCAGGAAGATTGGCTTTTTAGAGCGTTGTTTAGTTGGCAGGCCGTTGGACCGTAGCCACGGGCACGTCAAACGAAGCTCTTAAGCCTTTAGCCTTTAATCTCATAAAATATCCAATTTATTTATCTAGTTTCGTCAAACTGTATACAAAAAGAGTAGTTTCTCTCTGATGCCTGTCCTGGTACAGGCAAAACAATCTAAAGTCTATCATAAAGCGGGAGTGGACCAGAAGAGTTAGGTTATGTATAGGTTTAAGAGGAAATTTCTTGCCGTTGCTGACAAACTAGAAGTACCTAGGAAGGGAGAGTGCTGCAGACGACCATTGCTCAAGTACTTTATGCAGTTTCTTAGACGAGGTGGGATCCAACCGGTATCGACTTGTCAAGAACTAGAACTGTACAGTAGAGGTATCCTTATTTGAACACTTTTTTTTAACTGTTCCACTACCTTGGCTTTGTTACTTGCATATAAAAAAGTAAAATGGAAAAGAAAAATAACAAACTTGATATCAGCTAGCAGCCAACTATTTAGGGTTATCCTGGCACAAACTTGAAGTAGAAATTCAATTAATTTTCTTTGATTTTGAATGTACTAAGAAGGTCCTTCTTCTTTTGAAGGCATCTGCAGGTTCGGACCGCCATCCATCTTCTCCACTGAAGGTGCGTTCCTCGTGGCAAACTTTTCAAATTATAAACAGCAAACCAGGTGTCAGTTGAGTCACCTTCAGCCGTGAATTAGCAAAATATTCAGAAAGTGACAAAAGCGTGAGTGGTTATTACAAGTATTCATAGTAAAAAATGCCTGGTTTGGGTTTTAGTATTTTCTTCGGCGATTGCTCACTGTTAGCAGACGTTCACATAAGCATACCTCTACTGTCCCTCAGTCAGAGTCACAGCTAGACAATCTTCTTACCTTCATGGCAGATTCAGCAAAAAGCACACCGTTATTGCCGATAATTCCAACTGGGTAGCCATACAGCTTGGCAAAGCCCGTGATGACAGTATCGCCGTATTTGGCTTTGAACTCATCAAATTTGGATCCGTCCACGATCCTTGCGATAACCTTTGGATTAAGGAACGAGTCAGGAGCGAAGAAGAAGTGCAGAAGGGGTCACTCTTTTCCGTCTAGTTTAGTCACTACAGTGACTACAAACGGCCTGATCATTTTTTCGGCCCTCACTGTTTCTCATTTGCTCGAAAACCGCTTTGCCTCTGCGCTCTTTCTAGCGGTTAGGGTAGTGTGACAATGACAATAATAGATATTTGTATTATTATTATTATGTATATTACTTTTAATATGTATTCGTATTATTATTAATTTCCGTGACATGGGGATGTGAACTGGTTAGATGAATTTGCCTTTGGGCGGGATCACTGTTCCTATGGCCGGCTTCTACCAGACTATTGTAGTGGTTTGCGAACTGTGTTCACAAGCCCCTCGGTAGCTCAGATGGTAGAGCGACTGCCTTGTAAGCAGAGGGTCCTGGGTTCAAATCCCGGCTGAGGAGCATTTTTGTCTTTCAGTTCACTACTTATAAAATGTGACGATGACATCGCGGCTGAGACGTTTCTTCAAAAACCATCCCAACCATATTTTGAATTCAACCCGGCACTGTCGGCGTTCAAAAATAGTTAGAAGGATTTCAGCTCATCTGGACTGGCTTTCAATCATTCTAAAACTGGAATTGTTATTTTCAACAGGACGACTTCCAGTAAGGCCATTGATTTGTCTGCCAACCTGTCGCACAAACAGCTCCCCTTATCTTGTTCCGTAACGTACCTTGGTAGGCAACTCTACGGTAGCCTACAGAGCATAAGAATTGCTACTGCTCCCGATTTCGAGGGCAAAACAAGGAAAACATACGATACTCTAGTTAGCCTAATGTGTAAATTCCACGGTCCTATCCTTGTAAAACGTATTGCCATGCAGTGCCGCACGTCATTGCTCTTACCCCAATTTGGCGAGTGCTTTCTTTTCGAAAATAAAGAAAATTCGAAGACCGTTTGAAGCTCGCGGAGCTCTTGCTACAGTCACCGCCTCGGTTCTCTAACAGTATGCTTGTGTATATCTAATGTAACAGACCCGACTGCTGCAACAGAACAACAAATCGAAAGATTTGCTGGGAGTGTCTTTGATACATTCTCCTCGACCAATTTTTGTTGTACTTAGTCCTATAGATTCCAGTGTACAGTACATGCGTTTTTCTATTCTTTGTTTATACTCATCACCGATGTTGTTACATTCTATATGATGGGTACTACAGATTATAATAATACGGTACGTCGTCTTCCACTGGATAGCCAAATTTCCTCATAGTTACCAAGCAAACCTGTTTGAGAGGAAAATGAGAAGAAAAGCCTCGAGAAAAGCTGCGTGTTAATTTCGGAACTCTTTCTCGAAATATCCCCTGCAATTAAAAGTTGAGTTTAAGCTAATCCCCACGGTTTCTACTCTCATATACACTATACAGGGGCTGTGGCTACCATGAGCAAGAGAGGGCTTGACTAACCTCTCTGATATCAAACGTCTTTTTGATGTTCGATCCAACGATGCCATACAAGTCATCTGCTGGATACAATGGCTCCTCTGGTTCAGATATCGAAATCTGCGGCTGTTTTCTCCAGTTGAGATTCCTTACGATATTGCGACCAAGCTGTAAGGCGTGCTGGTCGTCAATCGCGTAGTAGTCCGTGACACCAGATTTACTGAAAAATGGGGAAGATGAACATTAAGATAATGAAGCTTCTCTTGGTCGTGCCACGAAGCTTCCTAGCTAGATTAGAAGGAAAGTACTACCGGCGGGAGAAGCAAGTTTTTGCGGAGACTGTTTGATAGAAATAAGAAGAATCCGGATGGGAAATATGCGTGTCCTCTTTGCGGTGGAGAAGGTGAGGATATCGGTCATTTTCTAAGCCGGTGCCAAGAGCTTTCTGATCTCCGTAGGGAGATTTTCGGTGGGGATATCCCGATCCTTCCTGGTTTCCTGAAGTGAACCTCCGCCCAATCGATTAGCAAGATTTGTAGGTTTGTGTCTGAGCGCTGGAATATAGAAAGCTCTCCGTAGATTAGTTGTATCATATTTACGTTTATGTGTATTCATAACCTGTACTTGTATATGGCCCTCGGGCTTTTTCAAATACAATTATTATTATTATCTACAGCCTAGCCTGTCTCGGTGATTTTCTCTGTTGAACGTTTCTTGTTACGTTCTGAGAACTAAGACCAACATGGAGCGTGTTCCATCCTACTTACCGTAGTTACTACGCATGACGTCACGAATTCTGGCTTTTTGCCGTCAAGGCTGGAACGATTTTTCTATTTAAGAGCAGAATATCATGCCACGAGCGAATCCCACCAATCACGTCTCAGAGATGCGTAGTTACCACGCTTACTACGCTCCCGAGCATGGTAGGCAAATAGTTAATATTAGTTACTATTTTGAGAAGGTTGGAACGGTCAGCGTAGTAACTTTTTACGAGGTTGGAACGAAAATAGTAACTAATAGTAACTATTGTTAGAAGGGTGGAACATGCTCATGGCTAGCTGTTTTTCTTTTTCTTAAATGTATTATCAATGGCCATGATTTGTTATCATCACTTGTGGTTCTCGACGAAATGTCATGGCGCGCTTTCTGGCACGCCCTTGAGAATCACAAGAAGTGAATGTGAAATCACGCGTCCTCGTAAATACTAAGCTTTGTGAAGTTTATATGCCATCTAAGCGAGTTATATTTTGTCCTAAAACGACGGAGGTCCGCTTTGTGCCATCGGAAAAAACAATGGAACAAGACAGATCCATTGAGATGAGACCATGTGATTTCAAATATGCACAGCACCTGCGATACTTGTCGAATTTATGTCATAACCACACATCGACGGAGAAGTTCAAAATTCAAGATGCAAGTGTTACCCTTTTGGATGTTTCATCGTCGCTTTAAAAAATCATGGACAACAAGGCCCAACCAGAGCACGACCTTATCCACTGCTTCCTGGCCGAAGATTGAAAATTAAGTGTCTTTTTCTGTGTGTTTGTTACTTACTTACTTATAGGACCTAAATGGCTCCGAAGTGCGACTTAATGCAATTCACGATTTGCAGTGTTTCTACGAGCACTGGGACTAAAACAACAAAGTGATCCAAGGTGTTTCTGTTGTAACATAAGAAGAGCTACAATAAGCACAAGCACTATTTAAGACAGTTCTTTTACCTGCAATGTAGGTCGGCTCCTCCCAAATCTTCTGCACTAATTTCCTCACCAGTTGCTGCTTTCACAAGAGGAGGACCAGCGAGGAAAATGGTACCTTGCTGTTTGACAATAACACTCTCATCAGCCATAGCAGGAACATAAGCGCCACCGGCGGTACAGCTCCCCATTACAACCGCTACCTAAAAATCAGATTTCTTCCATAGCTGACATTCCCTGAAGAGTTGAAAGATGAGGAAGGATTCATAAAACCCGAAAATACAATAGCCAGTAACGACTATGCGTGTCGTAACTATGCTCTGTGTACGAATAGATCCAAAAATCAATTTTTGGGATCCGTTTAGTGGAGGGATACCTATGACATCGCAAAAGTTGTCCGTCTGTCCGTCTGTTAGCACGATAACTCTCGAAGGGAATGAGATACTTTGATGAAACTTGGTGTGAGGATTCTTCGGTCAAGGGTAAAATCAAGTTCGTAGATGAGCTTTGGGGCAAACAAAACATTTTTAAACAGCTAATGTGATGGTCGATTATGGGGTAAGAAGACATGCTGAACACGATTGTTAAAACCATTTTCTCGTCGGACAAGTAGCTCGTCCGGAATCCGGCAAAAACCGGAAAGTTGGTTAAAAGTAAAAGTTTCATTTGAAGTTGATTAAATGTTCGATTTCGGAGTAAGAGGACATGCTGAACACTTAAGTGAAAAGCATTTTCTACCCAGACAGCTAGTTCAACCGGAATCCGGCCAAAACCGGAAAATCTGTTAAAAGCAAAAGTTTAATCTGAAGTTCGTTAGATGACAGATTAAGGGGTAAGAAGAGACGCTGAGTCTGTATATAACAAGCATTTTTTACCCGGAGATATAATTCGCCCGGAATTCGGTTGTAACCGGAATTATTTTTATAAGCTAAAGCTTTATCTGAAGTTGATTAGATGTCCTATATAGAGATAAGGATATAAGCTGACCTCGTTCCTGAATTTTCTTTTTTTGCTGGACAATTAGTTCGCTCTGAATTCGGCCGAAACCGGACATTTGGCAGAAGTAAAGCAGGAAGTTTCGGTCAGTATCGTCATTATAGATATGACTTATTGAGGTATATCTGACCTTGGTTTCTCTGATGATTAGCCTGGCGAAGACTTGATCTGGCGAAGACAATTCCCAATTGTCTCGATCAAACATTAGATTTTTGGGGTCCCATCGAAACCTTTGGTCTTGTTCTCACAGCAAGTTAAAGTAAAACTCTTCCTAAAAATGATCTTATCATTCGTGCTACTGATTTACCACATCTACGGCCTAGACATAGAACCTCACCAACCTGTGGAATCCCCTTGGCAGACATGTTAGCTTGGTTGTAGAAAATCCTTCCAAAATGATCCCTGTCCGGAAAGACATCTGCTTGACGGGGAAGGTTCGCTCCACCAGAGTCAACAAGGTACACACATGGCAGTCGGTTTTGCTCGGCAACTTCCTGGGCTCGAAGATGCTTGCGGACAGTTATGGGATAGTACGAGCCACCTTTGACTGTAGCATCGTTGGCAACTATGACACACTCGGTCCTAGTTAGGGTAAACATAATTTAGAAGAAAGGTTAAAGCACAACTCTTACTAGAAATGATCTTTTCTCAATGAAACAGACCAGAAAAAAAATGATTTCCGAAAACACCATTACTTTCCACCTGAAATTAGCGATTTTCTTGTTACAGCTTGTCGACTCTATCCAGCTTTCTTGCTCTCCGACGCGGCTGAGCGCAAAACGTTTGAAAACTGAACGCGCCGTGGTTAAAAAGTTGTAAAACTAAGCAGATAAAAGAAGTTAAAAGAGAAGATTATCATATTCTTACAAGTGAAAGGGTTGTTAGCGGGACATTTAAGATTCCGGCAAACTTTGCGTTGTCTGACGGGCAAAACTCGGCAAAGCCGAAAAAGCGCTAAAAATTCTTAGACACAAAGTGAAACAATGGAGAAAGATGGGAATTTCAGAAGCTTATACTTCCACAAGAGAGCTAGGTATATTATAAAAGGCAGAATAAGCAAGAGGGGTCCTTTAAGGTTCCAGGGAAAGTTTTCAGGGCAAAGAAGTGGGTAGCAAATCCTAAAAGCTGTCTTTGTCACTTTGAGCTAATACCATTATAGCTGAAAACAGCTTGCTCACATAGGATGGCAAGAACCAATCATTGCCAACATAAAAGAAACTGCCATTGGATTATTCTTTACTCTACTGAAATAAGATTAATCCGAATAGATTATCTTTTTAGAGACAAGATTAGTCCCAGTAGTAAATACTGCAAGATTTTTTTTTTACAATGTGGTACAAACTTGTCCTCCCCACAGAAATACTTTTATCGAAGTAAGTTTATGGTTTCCTGAAGCAAGAATCTTGCCTGAAGACGGTAGCTAGAATTAATGTAGCCCTAACTTTCCTAGGAGGTGAGGCTCATATGAGTCCAATTTTCTCAATCGCATGCAACTTCCTACACTTCAAACCCGAACGTAGCCTACTTATGCCCGCTTCATTAAAAAAAAATTGACTCCCGATTCGAGCAGAAATGCGTCTAATTTTTCCGGACCAAACTGAAACCCTACACAGAGTCGAGCATTGCAGCCAGAAACAAAACTCACGAAGTTCCACCTCAATTCTCCATGAGAAACGTGACTTTACAGATTCTGAAGCACAATATTACAAATACTGACCGAAACTGACAAGGAATTACCAAGAGTGACGTAGAGAACTGGTCAAATCCCAGTATCCATGGAAAAGGAGTAAACTAGTGCTTCTTTTTCATTTATTCTGAGGGGAAACCTTCTTGAGGCTGAGGGTATCTCCCTATGCTAAAAGTATCATCGTGGTTAGCCTATAGCTTGAATATCCCTTCATACGGGTTAGGAACGACGCAGGATAGCTCTTAGTGACCAATGTGTAGAGGTTGGAACACACCTTGAAGAAAACAACATACCCACAAATCCTTCCGATGCCAGTGACAATTCCTCCAGCCGGAACATCTTCTTTCCCATAGAGCTGATGGCCAGCCAACTGCGACAGCTCAAGAAACGGGGAGCCAGGGTCAGTCAGGAGAGCTATGCGTTCTCTTGCAAGTAGCTTTCCTTTTGACTTATGTCTGGCAATTGCTTTTGGACCTCCTCCTTGACCAATGAGCTCAATTTTTGATTTCAGTTCATGAGTAAGTTTTTGCATTTGCTGATAGTTTTCCTAAAACACGTCAATGTTTACACACAGAAATAAATTGGCATTTCAAAAGATGGGGATTATCCATCGTTATTTATAAGAAGATATCGACCTGCATACCTACTTCAGTTTGAATACAAAGTGAAGAGGACTTTATACTATAAGGTGCAATGTCCTGTGTTCACTCGTTGTATCAAACCAACCTAAAGCGAGGGAAAACATAAATATTCTTATATTCTTGACAAGTGCAATATCAATGGCAAGATACTAGGAATTAAACCAACCAATAAAGACCGGGTTGTAAAATCAACAGATGGCGAGGTTTCTACAAAAGTTGGGCATCACATAAATTTGAACTGAAGTTGTACTCAGTGTTACAAAAGGAACTCCCAAGTTTTAGCAACTAGATCTGCCGAAAAGCAAATTTTGGGAGGTTATAAAGCCATCAAGACAATGATTCAGGGACAGTGAATCTGTCGATCACAACCAAACAGCTTTTGCTGTGTATCTAGCCATAGGAATTTGTGTAGAACTTGATTAAAAGTCGATCTTTCTATTTAATAAGAAAGTGTAATACCGTACTGCTAATTATTTCCAGATTCAATGATCGGCGAATTAAATGACAACAAAAGTACTAAGTTGGATTTTATTTTTCAAGAAAAAGGCACACTTGAATTCAAGGTTTCTACTCTAAATCAACCAATTGTGCTCTAAGCTAGCTTCTGATCAATGTAGAAATTCTCTTCACTTACAAAGGAGACTTGGACCTACAGCCTGACTTTTTAAAGTGTGTTCCACACCACAAGTTGGAAACTTAAGGGACGGTGTAACCACCATGGCTGAACAAAAGTAGCCTACCCTTTAGTGGCCTGACTATCCTGTTCAGATCAATCAAACATGGGAAAAAACTTCGGCATATCCTTTCTTTAGAGCAGAGTCTCAAAACATACAGCATCCTGGAATGTAGGTATAGGAACAAGAATCTCATGTTCTATTCACATAATGTGTAACTAGTCTCTCTTTAAAATAACTCAACTGTTGATTGGTTCAGTCTGTTGCAGGTTAGGCGTCAGGGTGGCTCTCAGGGTCAAGTACAAACATGCACAGTGGGCAACAATTACAGACTTTCTAGTAATGTATATTTCTGATACTGTTTTCTGATTTCTTGATTTCTGGAACTTCTAATTCAATTTCTCAACTACACCTGCCTTTCGCTCTAGGTGTAAGTAGCCCCTCAAACTGCATATACTCCAAAAAGGGAGCAAAAGATCAATTTGGGGTGCTGATAGATGCTCAGTGATTACAAATGCCTGATCCCCTTTTCCGTAATTATTTTTTACTTCACTTTTTTGCTGTTGGGTTAGGCTACCGTACAAACAGAGAACGAAACAATGATTTCATTAAAACACAAAACTACTGTTTGGGTTGATATGTGATTACAAGCCCGAGTCCTTTACGAGCATAATATCAAATTTGTGTGTAGTAGTTATAGTTTTTTTTTCCCAGAAATGGTCTACCAGAGTTGATAGCAGTCCTCTATGTCCAAAGTGATGCTTCAAGCACATATTATTTTCAATCTGTTCTATTCACTACCCACTGACAACGACTAATAAACGAAACATCACTACAGGAGCCTAGACTATTTTAGTTGTTTTCCATTCTATTTGCACCAGATAATCTCAGTTTTTTTGCTCAGATGTGTCTAAGATGCAACACACCTAAACTAGTCAAGCATCTCAATGTTAAAACTTAAAATCTTCTTGCTTTCATGGCACTGCAGCAATGTAAATGATACCACAGCATCCCACATGAGTATCGCACAAGAATTACATGCTGATGCCGCAAAAACTGATGGTCAGAGAGCTTCTCTTTTAACAATACAAAACTATATCTCATTTCAAATTTGCCCCCATGTATCTACCGGTGAACAATGACGATGCGATGAAAAAAGAATGGATGATAATCTGTGACCAAAACAATTTCACTCCGAGATATTGGGATCCTTGCAAAATTCTATATCCTGGCAATGCAGCTAGTCGGATGTTAGCCTCTCACAAAACAAGACCAAACTTTTCGATGGGATCCCAAAAATTCAATATCTGATCCAGACAACTGGGTCTTGTCTTAGCCAGATCCAGTCATCGCCAGAATCCTTGAACATTCTTACAATTAAAATTCAGAAACAGATTAAGGCCAAATAGCTAATCATCTGAGAAAACCAAGTTCAGATATGGATTCAGCATGTGTGTTTACCCGTATAAGTCATATCTGTTTTGACGAAAAGTTCCTGCCACTTCTGCCAATTTCCGGTTTCGGCCGAACTCTAGAACTACTTGTCCGGCGAAAAAAGAAAGCTCAAAAACGAACTCAGGGTATCTTCTTTCCCCAATAATGAACATCTAATCAACTTCAAATAAAAATTTAACTTATAACAAATTTCCGACTCCAGCCGGATTCCGGTCGAACTATATGTCCGGGTAAAATATGATTGTCACACACGGATTCAGCGTCTTCTCTTACCCCTAAATCGGTTATCTAATCAGCTAGAAATAAAACTTTAACTTCTAACAATTTTCCGGTTTTGGCCGGATTCCGGGCGAACTACATGTCCGGGAAAAAAAATTGTTTTCACATAAAAGTTCAGCATGTCTTCTTGCCCAAAATCGGACATCTGATCAACTCCAAATAAAACTTTTAATTTTAACAAACTTTCCGGTTTGGGCCGGATTCCGGGCGAACTACTTGTCCGTCGAGAAAATGGTTTTCACCATCGTCTTCAACATGTCTTCCTACCTCTAAATCAAACATCTAATCAACTTCAAATAAAACTTTTACTTTTAACAAACTTCCGGTTTTGGCCGGATTCCGGGCGAACTACTTGTCCGATTACAAAATGGTTTTCACCATCGTGTTCAGCATGTCTTCTTACCCCATAATCGACTATCACATTAGCTGTTTCAAAATACTTTGTTTGCCCCTTAATTTGAACCCCCTCCCCCACCCCTAAATGTAGGGCTACAAAGCCCATTTACGAACTCGACTGGTCCGCCGACCCAACGAATCCTCACACCAAGTTTCATCAAAATATCTCATTCCCTTCGAGAGTTATCGTGCTTACAGACGGACGGACGGACGGACGGACAGACGGACAACTTTTGCGAAGTCATAGGTATCCCTCAACTTACGTTTTGGGATCCCAAAAACACACAATGAAGAGGAATTTCTTGTTCTTGTTTTTTAGAGGCGATTTGCTTTCTTTCTGAGGTTAGATAAAGAGAATCCAAGACTACATTAAACTACAGATGGCAAGCTCAAATAGCAATGGTAAGGGAGTCAGAACAGCATAGGCAGAACAGCTTAAGTAAACATATTATCATCATCTTCCAAACCATTAGTTCGGAGGATGACAATTATATTTCTTTACAGGCTGCTTACAGGGACAAGGGACAAGGCTATCCTTTAAGCTAAGGATTTTCTAGTCAGAAACCGATAGAAACTCACAAATTAAAAGGGATATCAACACAAACTGCAATATGGAGGATCAAGCAGAGCATGAGAAGGCTACTCTTGACATTGTCTAGGGAACCGGGAGCCGTACTTTATGTCCTAGAGGTTTCGTAGTTCTGTTCCGTACAGGTTCCGGTTCCGCAGCCCGTACGGCTAAGGAACCGGTAGTTCTCTCGGAAACCATACCATACGAGCTCGGATTCCGGGATTAACGTCACTGACTAACGGAAACTTGTATGTGCTGGCTCCCGTGTTCCGGTAATAAATGACTCACGGAAACTTCTTAGTACCAGCTCCCGGTTCGGTAGTCTCACAAAATTATGTACTCAGAAGCTAGGGCACCGGAAGGTGATACCGGTGACTATGTAAGTGGAGCATCATCTGTTCCGGTAGTTTCTACATGGAATATGGAATTTATGGAACAGTTTGGCCGAGAGCTAGGATTCCGGAATTTCCTTGACTTAGAGAACATAACATGGGAAAGAGTCAACTACCGAAACCCAGATGTGGAGAGCTAAGGTACCGGTAGTAACCAACTTATTTGGTTGAAAATTACCAACTCAAGGACACAAACGACCATGGGCTAGGGTTCCGGTAGTGCAGTAAAAAAAAATGAACTCACGGACCCATATCAGTGTAGGCTAGGAGTCCGGGAGTGAATTTTTTTTTCAACGCGCGGAACCCAACTCCTATGGGCTAGGGTTCCGGTGGTGCGTGATTACACTTATCAATACTTTTTACCCGATGAACTGATAATATTTGCTACCGGACTCTAAGTCTATATTGCCACGTGTAGTTGAGTTCGTATTTTTTTATTTTTTTTTGCACTACCGGAACCCTAGCCCATGGGAGTTGAGTTCCGTGAGTTAATTATATTCATTCCTGTACTCCTAGTCAGAGGGGTTACTAGCCAAAATGTTTTGGGGGGGGGGGAAGGTATTTTCCGACTGGCTGGTCACTTTACCGACAGTTTTAGCAGATAAAAACTACTATTTTTAAGAAAAAATCGACTATATTTACGAGAAACCGACTGTTTAAAAAAGAAATCGACTGTTTCCAAGAAAAAAATCGACTGTTTTTACGAAAAATCACGGCGCATTTTAGCGACTGGCCGACAACATTCGGGGGGGGGGGCGTCCCCCTCTAGTCGTGACGCCACTGCTCGTAGTAGTTCAAAACTTCTGGCAATACTGGAACCCTAGCCCTCGGAATTCGGTTCCACGAGTTAGAAATATTTGCTACCGGACTCCAAGTTCATACTGACAAGTGTCTGTTGTGAGTTCGTAATTTTAACTTTTGGCACTACAGGAACCTACCCATAGCCATCTGTGTCTGTGAGTTGGTCATTTTTAACCAGATAGATGTTACTACGGGTACCTTAGCTCACAATATATGGGTTCCGGTCAGAGGCGTTGCAAGAGGCCCCATCTTTTTGAGATTCGTAAAATTATTACTAAAACTATTAGGTTATTTTTCGATATCAGAACTTTTCTGTATATATGATCCGGATTCGGTATAATTGCCAGGATTCGTAGTTATCACGAATAGGGTGAACGAATTTGCTGAAAATATTCGGTAATTTTCGATGCCAGAACACAGTATATTTGTGGAGATTCGGTAGTTACACGGAATCCCGAATATGCTATCGGTCCAATATTATTCGGTATCATAACTGAGATTCCGTAATTTATTCGGTAAAATTCTCTGGATTCGGTAGTTACCACGAATCCCAACTTTAGGTCCAGCTTGGACGAAATTATACCGAATCCGAATACCATTCGGTAATTTTTCGATGCCAGAACTATCCAGTATAATTACCGATTCGGTAGTTATACAGAATCCCGAATAGGCTACCGGTCCAAAATTATTCAGTACAATAACTGGTATTCGGTAATTTATTCTGTATAATTGCCAGGATTCGGTAGTTACAACGAACCCCTAACTTTGGTCCGATTTCGACGATATTTTACCGAATCCCGAATATTATTCCATAATTATTCGCTATATGCTTATGTGGAAAGAGGCCAATACTCAGAATTTTTGCCTGCAGCGCAAAGTTTCAACATTTTGGGTTCTGTGCAAAAATCTTGTATTTTAGCAGAGAGATAGGTTTTAAAAAGTCATGCAGGACAAGGTTTGGACATAAATTGGATTTGAACGGTAAGAATTGAGAAGAGGTCAAGTGAAGAACTGGCCACAGACAAAAGAACTGATCTATGATTTCATCGGTAGTCCTTACTTTTATTTTGGATCCCAAAAAGACGCTCTAATCATAAATATTTCCAAAGTTCCACCTGCTGCGCCTTCTGTGGTATTCCTTATTTTGTGGAAGGGCAAGTCATTTGGCTTGGGTTTTAAACCAGTTTTAGGCTTGAGATATGAGAGATATTAAAAGATAGAATCTGCTCAGAAATTGTTAAAATTGGCAGGAAAAAGTGAACTAAAAAAACCCTGCCTGAGACACTCATCTTATGAGGTCATGGGTAGTATTGGGCAGAGGCGTTCCTAGCCAAAATGTTTGGGTGGGGGGTCAAGGAATTTACCGACTGGCTGGTAATTTTTACCGACTGTTTTTGCAGAAAAATGACTGTTTTCAAGAAAAAAATTCGACTGATTTTCAGAAAAAAAACAACTATTTTGACGAAAAATCGACTGATTTTCAGTAAAATCGACTGTTTTAATGAAAAAAATCAACTGTTTTGGCGAAAAATCGCGGCGCTTCGCGCTGACTCGGTTATTTTTTACCGACCGGCCGACGACATTGGGGGGGGGGATTCCCCCCCCCCCCCGTCGTGACGCCCCTGATATTGGGTAGCCTACAGTAGCTACAAGCTTCTGCCGTGACTAGGGGCATCACTAGCCTTTTACCTTTGGGGGGGGGGGGATGGCAAGTTTGTGCCGACAAACCCACAAATGTGCCGACAAAACACACCGACTTGTTGCCGCTTTGAACGGAGTACATTTCCCGCCAGTACAGAATGGAACTAAGCGCCAGAGCCTGAAAAATTTAGCTAGATCTACTATACAAGTTCTAGCTTTGAATCCCAAGAATTTCAGTAGTAAAATGTCAGTCAAATGACACACCATTCTTGCAAATAGAGAATACTACGAAATGTGCTGCAGGCGGAATTTTGTGTAAAAACTAACCGTAATGCATAAGTTGAGATTATTCCTTTAAGATTTGTATATTCAAATTCACATATTTGGTCTTTCATTAAAAAGCGAGGCTTCCAGCTTTTAATGTGGTTCAACCCCCAAGAATCTCAATCCCAAAACTCCAACAAAATGAAACACCGTTCTTCCAAATAAAGAATACTAGTATAAACAAGAGCTGTAAGCTCAAATGGCACTTGCAAGCATATGTAGTAAGTAATACCCCAACAAGAAAAAATTAAGTGGGCCGAAAATTCAAACTATGGTTTCACTTTAATTATAAAACAGGAGAGAGAAAGCAAAAAACAAGAAGGAAAACAAAAACTGGCAAGGCTGGGTCAGATGGAAGTATTCGGTTAAGATGCGCCAAACTTGCAAGGCTGGGTCAGAGGATGTAAGTGATGGTCAAAAGATTTTTTTTTACTTTTCGGTTAAGAAGCTCATTTTAAGGGTGCTAAAAATTAATTTCTAAGCAAAATCCTTGAGGCAAAAAGGCTCATGTACCCATGGCGATCTGGAAAAAGTAAATTTTGCTTAAAAGTATTTTTTTTATTTTGCGGTATTTTGCAGTGATGTCAAGTTTCTAATGCTCCAGCAAAGTTTGATCGTCCTAGTACATCTGGGAGTACCTTAACTCACGATCACCGGAATTCCGGACAGCCCCTACAGCCCCCCCCCCTCGGTACCCGAATCCGGTCCGATTCTGTCACTAATGCACCTAGGACTTGTGTCTGTATTTCCCACCAAGTTTCATCCTGATCGCTCCACTCTATGCGTATCACAAGATTTCCGGTTCAACCCCCCCCCCCAGTTCATCGGATCCGGTCCAGACTTGAAATGGGACATCTGAGAAATGGGTTCTTTCAAGATATCAAGTTTCATTAAGATCCGGTAACCCGTTCGAAAGTTATGCACAGCACTAATTTCCGGATTCCGCCGTCTCCCCCTTCCCCCACGACGGTCGGATCGGCGGGTGACTGTTTCCAAGTTAATCTGTTCGGGTCTCTGATATGCCTGCCAAGTTTTATATTGCTAGCCCACCTGGAAGTACATCAACTAGGGATCGCCGAACTCCGGAACCCCCCTCCAACTCCCACCACAGTGTCTAAATCCGGTCCAGTTCTGTCAGTTATTTATCTAGAGCTTGTGCTTGTTCTTCCCACCAAGTTTCATCCCGATCGCTCCACTCCGAGAGTTTCACACAATTTCGGGCTCCTTGAGACGAGATATCTGAGGCATGAGGTCTTCCCAGGTATCAAGTTTCATTAAGATCCGATCACCCATTTGAAAGTTATGCATGCCCCTATTTTCTGGATTCTGCAACCTCCCCCTCCCCCCCCATGGTGGTTGGATCGGGCATGTGACTATTTCCAAGTTAGTTTGGTCGGGTCCCTAATATGCCTACCAAGTTTCATCGTCCTAGCACATCTGGAAGTCCCCTAACTCGCAAACACCAGACTGACTGACCGACCGACCGGCCAACAGACTGACGGAAAAGTGATAGGTATATGGCACTTGGCCGAAAGGCAAGTGCCATAAAAACCCGATCTGCCAAAGAGTCAACCGACGCCCAACAAAAGCATGCACATTTTATTTCTTCTGAATTTCCTGTGTATAAAAAGAAAATGATGTGCTGACAAGAATAGCGAGTCCCTACAAAGGTATACAATATTCTATTTCTTTTGTGTTTTGCCTGACAAATGTTTGCAGAATCTGATTTCTTCCATGTAAAAAGAACCCAATGTGCCACTGAGTCAACCAATAAAAGCAAGCAAAACTTTATTTCTTCTGTGTTTGCCAGCACTCCGTGCAGACACACTAGTGACCTTTGGTGGTAGAGTCCCCCCCCCCCCCCATATCAGCATAGTGATGCCTCTAACTGCCAGCACATAGCCCTGTAGCCTACAAGTTTCTGTTAGTCAATCTGTACTGTAGTTCATATGACATAAAGTACGGCTAGTGACAGCTGAGTGACAGTGTCACTGCTCTTACTTGAAACTCTGGTGATTCTCTTGAAATGCTGCTCTCCAGAATACTGCCTTCATGGTGATATAGTCTTTTGAATGAAGAAATTAGTCGTGAACATTTGCCTGAATTGTTCATAATCATTCCCAGGAAAGCAACAGCTTCAGAAAAATAATGAAAACAGAAAAGACAAAAGCACGGGTGCCTCTAAATTTGAAAAAGGACCGGAGAATCTTGTAATGAATCATATGGGTAACGTAACACAAGCAGAATAGAGCTTTTCACATTAAATCCTCAGGATAAGGCCTAAGGCGTATTCTCGCCGTTCCCCAGGGACTCCTCGGGGAACCGAAGGGAACGGCGATAATAGAGGGAGTCACTCCACGCGGACTCCGCGTACAGAAACAGCGAGAACGCGGGGAATGCTTCCAAAATGGATTTTGTTCGAAAAATAAATAAGCAGTTGACGAAATTAGTCTGGATTCATTTTGGTTTTCTTTATTCTGATTGTTTTAAATTAATCTTACATTGCACCAACACCAGCAAAAACTGATTCCCCTCCGAATCTGAAAGGGAGTCCTGTTTGATGACGGTGATGATAATCGGAGCATTCCCCGTCCGTGGGGACTTGCGAGAATACGGGGAGTGTGTCCCAGGGACAAACAAAAACGCGGGGACTCCTCAAGTGGAGTCCTTGGGTAACGGCGAGAATACGCCTCTATACGCCCCTCATAAAATTCCTCTCAGATTAGTTCTTTTTTGGCCGCTAGGTGCGCTATCGTAAAGAAAACAATGACATGTTACTTCTTGGTTTACGTTTATCCAGGTTTCTTTTGCTATTTTCACTTCCTCTTAGGCCAAACCATGTTTAAAGTGCCTCTTCCCTCTGTTTTGTCAAGCGTCATCAAGTTTGTCATTTCTGGCTTCCGACTTCAGTGCTGAGTGCTGGCTGACTTTTCAACGGGGCTAATGCGCGACTCGATATGAAGCGAAAGCCTAATCGCTTATTCACTCGTCAGATAACTTATCCCCCTATCTCACGTGTGATTGTTCCTCCAGCGAGTCTGGCGGCAATTCGTCATCGGATTTTATGAAGGACGTATTCTCGCAGTTCCCCGAGGACTCCTCGGGGAATCGAAAGGAACGGCGAGAATAGAGGGAGTCACTCTGTGCGGACTCCGCGTACAGAAACAGCGAGAACACGGGGAATGCTTCCAAAATGGATTTTGCTCGAAAAAAAATATGCAGTTGACGAAATCAGTCTGGATCCACTTTATTCTTGGTTTTGTTTATTCTGATTCGTTTTTAATTAATTTTACATTGCACCAACACCAGCAAAAAATGTTTCCCCGCCGAACCGGAAAGGGAGTCCTTTTTGATGATGGTGCACCAGCACCAGCAAAAATTGATTCCCCGCCGAATCGGAAAGGGAGTCCTTTTTGATGATGGTGGTGACAATCTGAGCATTCCCGGTCCGTGGGGACTCGCGAGAATACGGGGAGTGAGTCCCCGGGACAACCAAAATGCGCGGACTCGTCAAGTGGAGTCCTCGGGGAACGTCGAGAATACGCCTGTAGTCTAGAAAAGCATGTTCTGAGAGAAGTGCACCCGTTAATCAAGTCAACCTCGGTGGTGAAACCAGAAACAAAAAACGGAAGTCTTGCTCATGATAAGTGTCTTCTTCTTTGCGGGAGAACAAGAGACGGTTCATTCTGGCACTGTGCCAATCAACCAACCAAGATACTGTCCTGCTTGAGCTCAGGTGAAACGCGTATCCAGGACCGCAATTATACCCCGATACTGCGCCGCTATTATCTTCGGCGGCGTGACACCGAAAAAACCCTGTCGTGGCGGGCTGGCGGCGCGTAGCCGCTTTCTGGACTTTGACAGCTATACTTTTAGGCACTTTCAGATTCTAGAGCCATGAATCCTCAGCACTTTGTGGGCTAAACTGGTGGTATGTAGACGTGTTACGGTATATAGATAGCAGAAAGCAGTTTGGTGTTTAAATTAATATCGGTTATTTCCCTGTCCTAGCCAAGCACTACATTTGTGCTTTCCTGGCAGGAATTTAAATTGTGTAATTTTTTTATCTTTAAATATAGTCCAATGAAACTGAAAAAGTTGGTTGAACTGACCAGCCGAAAGTATCAACACGAATTCAGCTATTCTGTCGTAGCCTAAAGCACTTTTCCAAATGTTTCGAAAACTAGAAAGAAACAAAAACAAAGCATCAACGGACGATCGAAAAGGGACAGCTGTTACGTAGCCTATTAACAAAAAAAGAACAAAAATAGGGGTACTCAACTTCAATTATTACTTGAAACTTTAGCAACTAAAACAAGAGCTGCATATGGGACGTGTTACGGCTATAGGTGCAGTAATTGAGGACGACGTCACAAAAAATCTTCCCCCTTTCCAACTACCCACCGTCACCGGATGCAGTTTAGGCCTAGAAATAGTACATATCCCGAGAATGGGAACATTTCCAGTAGTGCGGATTCGCAAGCCAATCTCTTACAGCCTATCGTTTACTCTGCACTTTTTGTTAGCACTAGAGCTAACATAAGATGACAGGCAGGCAGTGCTGCGAGGGACTCGCATTCAAAGTGGTCCACCGCACTGTTTGACAAGTTCCTCTCTCTGAAGCCTGCTACCCTACTCTTTCCATGTGTTGTCATCTGCCAATGTTTTGCAGTCGATGCTTAGCGAAAATTTGAGAAAAAAGTTTGGATAGTTCCAGAAATGCCTCTTACAAGAGAGCTCCTTCTGTGTTCGGGATTTTCGCTGTCACTAATGCATGTGAAAGGAAACCTACGTAACTAGGACACCATTTGCCAATCATCGCTTCAGCTTCCGAAGACAGATCACGCAACGATTCCTTCCCCGTTTCTCCGGATCATCTTTCATTCATAGCAGATGACTCGGGAACAGCGGCACCGAAGAAGAGCAGGAGGTGAAAGTTATTGATAAATGGGTTCGAGACTATCAGGTCATGATGCTAAAAAACGCTTAAACACTGTTTAATATAAAATGTGAAACGGAACGTAACCGTTACGCAAAGGTACTTAAACTTCACCCCTCTTGGGTGAAGAGCTCGCCAAGGAACACAACGTCCGCCACATCTTCGGGAGGGAGCTGCGTCCTCCTCTCCGCCCACCTAATCCCTTCAACGGTCAAAAACCTCCTAGTTGGAATGCTCGTGGACGAAATAGACAACAGTTTCCGCGCCATCTTCGACAGGAACTTATACTGCCCCTCCCTCGCCTTCCACCAGCGAAGGGGCTGAGTTTCGTCGAGGCTAACGGCGTCCTCATTATCATAGCACGTGATTTCCGAGCGAGCAATATTATCCGCGAACGCTCCCGACGAATCTTTCGGACCTGGTGACTCCTGGACACCTGGGAACATGTCACCTAAGAGAGACGCAAGTTTCGGTTTTTTGGGCGTCGGCGCAGAGCGAGCGGAAAAGGCCACAGTACCGGATTTCTTGATCACTTTCGTGAGCTCGGTTCTCAGCAGGGCCTGTATGTCTGCTTTCTCGTCTTCCGTGAAAAATGGAAGGGTCTTCAGCCGAGGGTCGAGATACATCGCCGTGCGGAGGTACAGCTGATTCTGGTCCCTACTGTACACGCTTCTCAGGTAGCTCCTAGTCGAGTGCTTTAAGTCTGTCGAAAGCGGAGTGTCATCTTCAGACTCTGTAAGCGCCATATTAGCCACTTTGTACAGAAGCGGAAGGATAATGCTGATAGACGGGAATAATTCACCGCTGATAGTTTCCGCCGAATCCATGAAAGGCTGGAGCACAAGTACTACAGCTGAGACTGTCGAATAGTCCTTGTCGTCAAGAGGGACAATCGACCGTTCGTCCGATCGTTCCGAAATCGCAGTCGTAAACACGTCGCCGGTTTCTAGAACTTTGCGAAGTCCTTGGTACACCAAAGCAAATGCAACGGTCTTGTGTACGAGGACGTAGCATTCTTTGATTTTCTCGCAGTATTTGGAACGCATCTCTGAATTCTTGTGAATATAATTCACTATGGCCCTGATCTTGCGCAAGGATGTATCGACGGTTGAGACTTGTAGAAGCCTCACAGTTGCCTGTTGAAACGCGGAGGGAAGGCATGGAACCCGAGGTATCTGCATCATATCTACTGCACTG
This sequence comes from Branchinecta sandiegonensis, assembly GCA_030848855.1. Lineage (NCBI taxonomy): Eukaryota > Metazoa > Arthropoda > Branchiopoda > Anostraca > Branchinectidae > Branchinecta > Branchinecta sandiegonensis. The sequence goes on along the minus strand of JAUPMV010000006.1, from coordinate 20,933,705 downwards.
TTGACAAGTCCAAGTAACCCGGCCGATTGCTCCGCGATAGTGCACCCTGAAAGGGTTGTTTTCGTGTTAATTGGAATCTCGGCAAATGTACGGCTGATTTTTTCGGAAACAGACCTTGGGTCTTCGGAGGGGTTAAGCTCGATCGTTTTCACGTATTTACTAACAACGTTGCCGATCGTGTCCGTAAAATGACAGGTCACACCAATATAGTCTAAATTAACATCATTGTTGTGCCATGCCTCGAAACTAACAGAAACTGAATTTGCAGTGGCTACAGCAGAGCAAACGCTTTTTCTTTCATCAGAATGCATTCTAGGCAGAATCTGAGATCGGAGGGCCTCGACCGTTTTGGAGTCAAAACTTGCATCCAGCATCTTGATCAAACTCTGAAGACCCGGCCCTTCGACACAGCTAAGGGGCAAACAGTCAATCACGAGTGCCCTTACAATATGAGTTGTGAGTTGCTGCTTCACCATGCTATGCCAATGGATTTCCTGGCCTGTCGATGGTCCTTCTGACACTGTACCTGGTTTTATGACTCCGAGGCTTCTCTTTGACCGTCTCTGCACTTTCTGCTTATTCAGCACAACCTCAAGACTGCCGCTTTGCTTGTCGACCTTCGGTTTTCTTTTTACTGGACCGAAACTTGTCCAGTTTTTTGCAGCTTCCGTAGTTTCTTCTGGGAGGTCGTTCCTGTGGTAACGGTGAAGGTGGAACTGGAGGTTTGTCGTGTTCCCAGAGTAGGGTACTTCTGTGAGGCAAAGCTTGCAGAGGACTCGTCGCTTATCAGGCTGGTCCGTTTCCCCGAGTGGCACGAATCCAAAGTGATTCCAAACGACGCTTTTGGCTGACATGTTGGCGATGATTCTCACTGGGGTCATACCGGCGCTTAGGCTACCATCTGGAACAGAAGATAGACACCCACTTAAGTCGATTTAGCATTACACTCCTTTCCTGTTTATGCTGCAGGACCTTCCGCACGACCAACTCTAACTAGGCGCAATCTTCCTAATCGAACCCACCACTTCACAGTAGCGGAATGATAAATGTGTTTCGGATTCTCGATATTTCCCGAGTCTTCGATTCCTGATTTTAAACTAAAACCTAAGCAGATGGACATAAGGCGTTTCCAAGTGGTTGCACATCGAAGTACTTGAAGCTAATTTCATAGATCGACGCGGATTGTCATATCGTAGTGATGCTTGTCTTCCGTCCGATAGACGGTCGACTACACTGTAAAAAGTCTCTCCTTTATCGGACTTTAGGAGTTGTGCGTCACCGATTTCTTACATCATCTGCAGTATTTTGCATTCTAGCGTTTTAATCCTGCATCGGATTATAACTCTCCGAATTCGGATTTAAATTCTCCGAATTACGAATAAAAATGTCCGGAATCGGTGACAGTCCGATAAAGAAGAGACTTTTTACAGTGTATCCAACGATTTCAAAGTTCTCGTGACTTCCAGTCAAGTTTCCGAGGACTATAAGCCGACGGCAAAAAATGTATTCACGCCTCTTTACTAATGTTTTGGTAAATAGCATCGTTAAACGTCAAAATCCTTTTCTCTAGCTGTGATGACATATCAAGCACCGTTATTTTGTGAAAGATATTATAGATCAAGAAACTGAATTGCGTAACTTAAAAAACACAACCTGAGTGTCTCTTTCTGCTTGCGATTTTTTCTCTCATTTACTATCCTTCTAAGTAAGTAAGTAATTTATTTCTGACCCGCCATTTGCAAAAGCGGAGTAGTCTATGTAAAATAAAAGACTTTTGACTGTCCCGACTTTTGGCCAGCTGGAATTCTGGTCAGAACATTCTATGAACCAAGGCAGATAATTTCTCCCCCTAGCGTTGTGCCTGGTCAAGGTGGTCTTTTTGAGGATTAATAAATGTGTGATAAACTCTGTATATCGTCGTTTAATTGCCATTCTATTAAACATAATATAGCGGCTGTCAAAGCCCTTTGCGATGATTGTGATGTGATATTTTTCCAAGAGACAGTGCTAATTGATTTTGATTCTAATTTTTTGGATGGTTCATGTTGATTTTGTTTCATTTGCTGTTTGTGCAACAAAGGCTAACGAGGCACTGCTTCGCGGTAGGCCTAAAGGTGGTCTGGCTGTATTGTGCCGTAAGAGGTTTAGTTCCCTTATTTCTTTCCCTATTCCTTCTGATGATAGACTTCAGCCTGTCTGCATTCAAGTGGATGGAGTCAGTTGTCTTTTTGTAAACGTTTATTTACCATTTTGTTCGGGCGAAAATCTTCCTGAATTTTCTCTGTATTTGGGTAAGTTGGTTTCTTTCTTGAGTGATGAATATACTCACGTATGCTTTGTGGGTGATTTTAACTCAAATTACACCATGGATACTGTTTTTAGCCGTGAACTGAAAGAAATGATATCTGAGAATGATATGGTTTGTAGTGACGCCGTGTTTTTAGAGCCGTCTACGTTCACATACATGTCCCACACAGGGAGTACGTCGTGGCTTGACCACCTTGTGAGTTCAAATGAGTTACACGAGTTGATTTGTAATGTTGGTGTGAGATATGATATCTTTGGGTCCAACCACTTTCCGGTTGTGTTGTTATTATGTGTGATTCTCGTTCACAGGAAATCCCGTGTGTTCAGCCTTCTGTCCCTCCCCCACCCCCCCACCCCCCAGCGGTTGATTGAGAGGGAGCAAGTTTGGCCCAGGTGGAGGCATATGGTATGGAGGTTGAGAGGAGGATTCTCGGGCTGGATATTAATTCTATTTTCTATTGCAATTCTTCCCTTTGTACTGACCATATGAGCATACTAATGGCCTTGCGGTCTTGTACTGTACTATTATTTCTATCCTAATAGTTAGTGCTTGTGATACACTTCCTCTTCGTGTGCCTAACATTTTGAATAAGAGAAGGGAACTTATCCCCGGGTATAATAGACATGTTCGCCCGCATTATCTTGCCGCTAGGGACGCGTTTCTAGTGTGGGTACATGGGGGGCGGTGTATCGGTGATGAGAGTGATTCTTAAAGGAAGTTTTTACATGGAGTGTTTCGTAGTTCTCTCCGTTGGTGTAAAAATAATAGTGAGAGTTTGAGAACTTCAGCGCTGGCTTGGTGCCTCAGTTCTCTCAAGTTTCATGTGTTTTGGAAAAAAGTGTCGGCATCTAAAAAGACGTGTACAGCAAAAGCATCGGACAGAATCGGTAATGCGATGTCCTTTGGCGGAGCCATTTCAGTGCAGTGTTCACTTCAGTTACCTCCGACAGTGACGCCGCAAAATCCCGTGCGTTTTCGAAACCTCTACTTGAGCAAAGCAGCTTAAGCATTGTCCTAATAGGTGTAATATGCTGAATAACGATATACGCGATGTTCACGTCTTAATACACACGCCTGTTCATATACAACCCAAGAGGTTCTTATCAATAAGGCGTTCGGTGTTGCCAAGTTAATACAATTTTTCGAGCTCTAAAAATATCCGAAAAGGTTCTTAGTACTACATGAAGGACACGAGTACAATATAACGCAAATTATACTGTAAAGGTATTAAAATAAAAATAAGGGATGAACAGCATTAATTCTCGAACTGACGAAAAGCAGTCGTAATAGAACAAAACGTGTTTTTTAAGAAAAGTTGTTTCTTTAGCTTCCAACAAAGTAGAACTGTTGTGCATTCTTTGGCAACCCTGACGGCGCTGCGCCTCTCCTCGGCCCGCTGGCGGAACCAACCAAGCGATCTGATTGGCTCTGCATAAGGAAGAATAGGGCCGAGTTCTATTTTCCTTATTCACCTTATTACAGGGCGCCCCGAGGAAAAGAGGAATCTGTAATAAGGCTTATACGCGGTAATACACCTTACAACACCTATTAGGACAATGCTTTAACGATTGAATGTGTTGTTAAATCGTTGTCTAGGCTTTCTGGTAGCAAGTCTGGTGGTTTGGACGGAGTGACAGCGAATCATCTAAAGCACGGGGGCCCTTCTTTATTGTGTGTGCTGTCACTTTAGTTTAACGGTTTTCTAAACCACAGTTTTGTGCCCGATTCTTTGACAGAAGTGTGCCTTGTGCCTGTACCGAAATCTAGTGTCGGCGACATGACTTCTCTGAGCAACTACAGGCCAATAGCCCTGGCGGCGGTTGTGTCGAAGCTGTTTGAGAAGTGTCTGTATGATTTAATCTTGCCGCAAGTGGATTCTTCATTTTATCAGTTCGGTTTCAAGGAAAGATCTTCGACCGAGTTTTGTATATTTATTCTTAAATCAGTGATCCAATATTTTTGGATGTTTTCAAGCCCGGTGTTTGTGTGCTTCATCGATGCGAAAGCATCATTTGTCCGTGTAAACCACGAAAAGTTGTTCAATGCAATGAGTGAGAAAGGAGTCGATGCACAAGTAATTGGTACCCTGCATCATTGGTTCAAGGTACTCAATTCAGGATTAAATGGAGTGGCTTTTTTAGTCAGCCATTTAGTGTACAGAACGGAGTACGCCAAGGAGGGGTACTCTCACCTCTACTGTACAATCTGTACGTTGATGAACTGGACATCTTGCTTTCTCGCACAGGAGTTGGCTGTTTCATCAACAATGCATGCTTCAATAACATAAGCTACGCAGATGATCTTCTGATCCTGGCTCCAACTGTGGCTGCTCTTAAACTTCTGCTGGGCGTTTGCGATCGTTTTGCTTGTGAAAAAGAGATAGTTTTCAACACAAACAGCGCGTTCATCCCACGGAACTTGCAGCTGAAACATATTCCTGATGCCCTTCTGTCTGGAGCTTTCGTCAGTTCCTTCAAATACCTTGGTTACACTTTCACTTCAACCATGAGTGACGAAACGCATGTTGCGGCTGTCTCCAGGTCTCTGTGCTCCAGAGCAAATATACTTATTCGTAAATTCGGAAAGTGCGAGCCTGCGGTTAAAGATTTCCTTTTCAGTTCGCTGCACACCTTTGTACTGCCTTGCGTTTGTGCAGAGTATCCCCTCTAAATACGAGAGCAGGTTTCGGGTTCTTTATAACAATTCCTTCCGGTGGCTTCATGGTCTTCCCTGGAATTGCAGTGCCTCTGGTATGTTTGCTGGTGGTGGTCTACCCTCGTTTGGGGAGCTTAAGAGAAAAGCTGTGTTTTCGGTCCAGTCTTAGGATCCTCAGCTCGACTAATCCGCTCCTTTTGGTGCTTTCTGGGCCTTACTTTAGGATCTCTCTTCCGCTGCGGAAGGAGTGGACACGTGTGCTTTATGCTGTCCCGGTTGAGAGCTAATTTTTTGCTGTTGTTTTTGCTTTTATGTTGTCATTGTTGTTTATTTTTGTGTTTATGCCCCTGTTGGTCGTTGTAGAAATAAAATAAAATAAATAAATAAAATAAAACACAACAAAAACAAATACACTATACAATTTTGTATTCTACAGCCAGAAAAGAGTATAGAATGTCATACGCTGGCTGGGCCCAGTTTTCCATGATTTTGAGCAGAGCCGACGAAATTTCCAAAAGTGAAACACTGGCATCTTTAACTTGGAACTGCTCCGTTACCATGTGGTTATGTCATAACTTTTGCAAATAAAACAGGTGCTTTACATACTTAAAATAGCACTTCCTCATTTTTTACAACTCCTTGCTCCGTCGAGTATGCGCGACACCAGAGCGAAATAAAATGGAAGGAGCGCAAGGAGCGTCTGTTTTGGCGACTCCAGATAACGCGGTAAGGAGGCGACGCCTTCTGATGGGTAATGTGAGCGATTTACGAAATCACTCACAAACAACTGAGAGTATTGATAGTGCTATGGCGTGTGACGACTGGTTCAAAAGTATCGAGTCTAGAGGCGTATTCTCGCCGTAGTCGCCGTTTCCAGAGCACTCCTCAGGGAACGGCGAGAATAGAGGGAGTCACTCCGCGCGGACTCCACGTACTGAAAACAACGAGAACACGGGGATTGCTTCCAAAATGGATTTTGTTCGAAAAAAAATATGCAGTTGACGATATTGCATTTTAATCCACTTTATTTTGGTTTTGTGTATTCTGACTGTTTTAATTAATTTTACATTGCACCAACACCAGCAAAAATTGATTCCGCTCTGAATCTGAAAGGGAGTCCTTTTTAGTGACGGGGATGATAATTTGAGCATTCCCCGTCCGTGGGGACTCGCAAGATAACAGGGAGTGAGTCCCCGGGACAAACTAAAATACGCAGACTCCTCAAGTTCAGTCCTCGGGAACGGCGAGAATACGCCTTAAGAATTAGCGGTCGTACTTCCAAAACATGACGCGTTTTTCCACGACAGTCCCAGATTATAATCCTAGATCACTGATTCATCAGAGAAACAGCGAATTAACTATCTAAGATTACAAAAGGACAGTCCGACGATCTTGCTCCGTTGCAAGATTCCCAAATCGACGATCCAAGAACGAATCCGGATTGTCAGGGAAAACGATTTTTTTATGATCTGGACTGCCAGAGAAAACGCCTTTCGGAGAACTCGGATTGTGAATAGTCAATCTGGATTGTCATGGAAAAACGTCTATGATCTTAGCCCCTTTGGAATGTTCTTCTTTCCCACAGCGTCTAACACATATACGACAATGGGCTAAAGGCGTATTCTCGCTGTTCCCCGAGGACTCCTCGGGGAACCGAACGGAACGGCGAGAATAGAGGGAGTCACTCCACGCGGACTCCACTTTCTGAAAACAACGAGAACACGGGGAATGCTTCAAAAGTGGATTTTGTTATAAAAATAAATATGCAGTTGACGAAATTGCATTTTAATCCACTTTATTTTTATTTTGTTTATTCTGCTTGTTTTTAATAATTTTACACTGCGCCAATACCAAAAAAAATGATTCCCCTCCGAATCTGAAAGGGAGTCCTTTTTATCATGGTGATGATAATCGGAGCATTCCCCGTCCGTGGGACTCGCGAGAATACGGGGAGTGAGTCCCCAGGACAAACAAAAACGCGGAGACTCCTCAAGTGGAGTCCTCGGGGAATAGCGTGAATACGCCTTGAATGTCCTACAGACAACTTTCACAGTGAAGAAAAGTTCTTGTAAAATTACGCAAACGGCTGCGCTAACCCGAAAGAGTGGTAAGAAAGTGGAAATGCCAAAGACGCCTCCGGATAACTTAACGTGCTCAAACCGGCGATAGAAAGTTATTACCGACTGGTCTCAGAAGTACTCAGAAACCACAATTCCTATTCAGGAAAGATGTTGAGGATATCTGTGCAATCCGCCCTTAGATTCCGGCCTTCGTCGTTCAGACTTAGTTCTCATCTGCATAGAGCAGACACGAAATGATCAATCAAACTTCATTACCTTCTTCTTGGCTATTGTGGACGTTCTCGGAGTCCGAGTATAGTGCTTCTTCTCCGGCTTCAGCCTAGAAAAGTAAAGATAGTTTGCAGTTGGCAGTAATCCGCCCTTTCCAAGTCGCCAATCCACCCACTGAGGGGGTGGACAACAGCACCACACAAAGTCCCATGCCTCCGGCCAACCTCCGTGCCTTTTAGCATACACCATGCCGGCCAGTGTGCATCCCTCGCATACAACAATTCGACCAGTCGAGTTGCACAGGTAGCTTACCGTCATAGTAAATGTTTCTGTGGATGTTACTGAACTTCGAACAGTGCCGTTTTCACCCACTTACTCTAATAAAAGTCAACTAATAGTGAGTAAAAGTGTTCACCGAGGTCAAATAGGTTTTTCCCTGTTTTAATCTTGATATTTAGAAGAAAAACAAGAGCTATAAGCTCATATGGCACTTGCAAGCTTGTTCGAATGTATTCTAGTTCTCGTACTGAGATGCAAATGAAGAGTCGCCTTGTCAGTGTGATGGGTCGGTTGGTCTTATAGTTACGTGCAAAAGCAATGGTCACTTAACAAGAGCTGTAAGCTCATATGGCACTTGCATGTGTCAAGATGATTTGATTGATCAAAAGTAAGTTTCGACTTTGCGGTTGAGATGCGCGCTATAAGGGAGCTAGAACTTCATTTGTAAGCAAAACCCTTGAGGCAAAACTGCTAATGGGCTGATGGGCATCACGAAAATGCATATGTTGCTTAAAAGTATCTTTTTTACTTTGCGGTCAAGATTGGTACTTTAAGGAATAATCGGATTTGGGAAGTAGCAATTTCTAAGCAAATGTTGTTGAGTCTCCAATATTCCAGCGAAGTTTCATCGTCCTAGCACATCTGGAAGTACCTTAACGCGCGATCACCGGAATCCCAGACCCCCCTCCCCCTCCTCCAACTCCACCCACAATAACCGGAGCCAATCCGGTTCTGTAAATGATTAATCCAGAGCATCTGTTTGTCATTCCCACGAAGTTCGATCCAGATCACACCAGTCTAAGCGGGTCAAGTATTTTCCGCCCTCCCCCCGATAATTGCCGGATTCGGTCCGGAAATGAAAAAGGTCACAAGAGAAAAATGTCCTCTGTTTAATTATTAAATTTCACTCGAATCCGATCACCCGTTCCAAAGTTACGCATGACTCAATATTCCGGATTCCCCTCCCTCAACTCCCCCCCCCCCCAAGATTATCATATCGAGGATTTTTTTTTTATTCCAAGTCAGTTTGACCGGGTCCCTGATATGCCATCCAAGTTTCGTCGTGAAAATCCCCCAAAAAACGGAATTCCGGGATACCCCTCCCTCCCTCCTCCCCGGATCCAGTCAAATTATGTAAAAGATTTACATGGACCAGATGTTTGTTCTTCCCAGCAAGTTTCACTCCGATACCATCATTCTAACCGTTTCTCGAGATTTCCGGTCCACCCCCCCCCCCCCACCCAGCTCCCCCGCGGTGCACGTCGCCAATCCGATTCAGCAAATGACTTACCTAGAGCATCTGTTTGTTCTTCCCACAAAGTTCCATCCCGATCCCTCCATTCTAAACGGGTCACGTATTTTCCGCCCCCCCCCCCAATAGTTGCCGGATCCGGTCCGGATATGAAAAAAATCATCGGAGAAATGTCCTCTGTTGAATTCTTAAATTTCACTCGAATCCGATCACCCATTCCAAAATTACGCATGATTGAAAATTTCGGATTCCCCTCCCTCCACTCCCCCCACCATTATCTGATCGACAAAATTTTTATTTTGAAGTCAGTTTGATTGGGTCCCTGATATGCCTGCCAAGTTTCATCGTGAAAATCCCCAAAACCACCATCACCGGAATTCCGGGACCCCCCCCCCCCCCCCATAAGTGTACGGATCAAGTACAATGGTCTAAAGGACTTATCTAGAGCAGATGCTTGTTCTTCCCAGCAAGTTTCACTCCGATCCCGCCATTCTAACCGTTTCTTGAAATTTCCGGTCTCCCCCCCCCAACTCCCCCCTGGCTACCGAATCCGGTCAAGACTTTAAACGGGACATTACAGATATATATTCTGTTCAGTTATGAAGTTTCATTACAATCCGATCATCCGTTCGAAAGCTACACACTTCTCAATTTCCCGGATTCCCCTGCGGATTCCCCTCCCTCCACTCCCCCACCATTATCTGATCGACAATATTTTTATTTTGAAGTCAGTTTGATTGGGTCCCTGATATGCCTGCCAAGTTTCATCGTGAAAATCCAAAATATTCTTTGAGCCCAAGCTGACTTTGAAACATTTATTCAAACAATGTTTACAACGGGTACGTCAGCTACGATTCTTCATCAGCGATATTTCGGCCCTTTTTGGCAAGGGTCCTCGTCAGGCTGTCAATCTTCTGGTTCAACTTCGGGGAAGGAAACAAACCTGTAATTGATTACAGGTTTGTTTCCTTCCCCGAAGTTGAACCAGAAGATTGACAGCCTGACGAGGACCCTTGCCAAAAAGGGCCGAAATATCGCTGATGAAGAATCGTAGCTGACGTACCCGTTGTAAACATTGTTTGAATAAAAATCCAAAAAACCACCATCACCGGAATTCCGGGACCCCCCCCCCCCCCCATAAGTGTCCGGATCCAGTAGAATGGTCTAAAGGACTTATCTAGAGCAGATGCTTGTTCTTCCCAGCAAGTTTCACTCCGATCCCTCCATTCTAACCGTTTCTTGAAATTTCCGGTCTCCCCCCCCCCCCAACTCCCCCCTGGCTACCGAATCCGGTCAAGACTTTAAACGGGACATTACAGATATATATTCTCTTCAGTTATGAAGTTTCATTACAATCCGATCATCCGTTCGAAAGTTACACACTTCTCAGTTTCCCGGATTCCCCTGCCCTCCACCCCCCCCCCCCCCCCAAAAATGGTCGGATCAGAAAAATGATTATTCCTAATTTTGTTTGGTCGGGTCTCTGATATGCCTGCCAAGTTTCATGGTCCTAGCACAACTGGAAGTACCCTAACTCGAAAAAGTGTGACAAAATGCCCTAAATTTTCAAGTTTCCAGCGCCCCCACTTCCCCGCACATGGTCGGATCGGGAAACTGATTATTTCCAGGTTAGTTTGGTCGGGTCCCTGATATTCCTGCCAAGTTTCATTGTCCTAGCTCATCTGGAAGTACCCTCACTCGAAAAAGTGTGACAAAATGCCCTAAATTTTCAAGTTTCCAGCGCCCCAACTCCCCCGCATATGGTCGGATCGGGAAACTTATTATTTCCAGGTTACTTTGGTCAGGTCCCTGATATTCCTGCCAAGTTTCATTGTCCTAGCTCATCTGGAAGTACCCTAACTCGAAAAAGTGTGACAAAATGCCCTAAATTTGCAAGTTTCCAGCGCCCCGCACTCCCCCCCCCCATATGATCGGATCGGGAAACTGATTATTTCCAGGTTAGTTTGGTCGGGTCCCTGATATGCCTGCCAAGTTTCATTGTCCTAGCACATCTGGAAGTACCCTAACTCGGATATGTGGGACAAAAAACTCGGACCGACCGACAGACCGACAGACGGAATTGTGATCGGTATATGGCACTTGAGCCAGAGGCTGCAAGTGCCATAAAAACACGTCCATCATAGGAATCTCGAAAATGTACATATTGTCAAGTGTCTAATTTCCAAGCCAAGTTTCATCATCCTAGCACATCTGGAAGTACCTTAATTTGCGATCACCGGAATTCCGGACCCCCCTCCAACCCCTCCCACAGTGCTCGAACCCGGTCCGGTTCTGTCACTAATGTGTCTAGGGTTTGTGCTTGTTATTCCAACCAAGTTTCATCCCAATCAGTCCACTCTAAGCGTGTCACAAGATTTCCGGTTCTCCCCTCCCCCTCACCCCCAACATTCATCGGATTACACCCGGACTTCAAATGGGGCATTTGAGACATGAGGTCTTTCCAAATATCAATTTTCATGAAGATTCGATCACCCGTTCAAAAGTTATACATACCTAAAGAATCAGGATTCTCCCTCCCTCCACTCCCCCACGATGGTCAGGTCAGGGAACTGACTATTTCTAAGCCATCATGTCAAGTCTCTAATGTTCAAGCCAAGTTTCATCGTCCTTGCACGTCTGGAAGTACCTAAACTTGCGATCACCAGAATTCCGCCCCCCCCCCTCTAACTCCCCACAGTGCCCGAATCCGGTCCGGTTCTGTCACTGATGTACATAGGGCTTGTGCTTGTTCCTCCCACCAAGTTTCATTCCGATCGCTCCACTCCAAGCGTGTCACAATGTTTCCGGTTCCCCCTCAACCTTTCGACCCCTTCATCGGATCCGATCCGGACTTGAAACGGGAAATCTGAGACGTCTGACCTTTCTACATATCAAGTCCTCCCACCAAGTTTCATCCTGACCCATCCACTCTAAGCGTGTCACATGATTTCCCCCCCCCCCTCCGCTCCCCCCCCCCACCCACCCACATTCATAGGATTCGGTCCGGACTCGAAATGGGACATCTGAGACATGATGTCTTTCCAAATACCAAATTTCATTAAGATCCGATCACCCGTTCTGCATGCCCCTAAATTCCGGATTCGGGCTCCCCTCCCTCCCCCCACGATGGTCGGGTCGGGCAAGTGACTATTTCCAACTTAGTTTAGTCGGGTTCCTAAGATGCCTGCCAAGTTTCATCTTCCTAGCATATCTGGCATATCTAACTCGCAAACACCGGACTAACCGACCGACATACCGACGGAAAAGTGATCGATATATTGCACTTGGCCGGAAGCCAAGTGCCATAAAAACTGTACTATCCAAAGTTAAATAATTGCCCCAAATAACGTATATCTCTAGGCTACTGTACTTGCACATCACGACTGATTTACATTTCCAGAAGTACCTAAGCTATGCTGAGATGTTCTGTTCTTGCTTAAACCAACTTATCCCAAATCTTTATCAGTTCACCTGAGTCGCTTACATTCCTTTCGCTTTTTGGGATCCCAAAACGTAAGTGGAGGGATACCTATGTCATCGCAATAGTCTGTAAGCACGATAACTCTCGAAGGAAAAGAGATATTTTGATGAAACTTGGTGTGAGGACTCTTTGGGTCAAGGGAGAGGTCGAGTTCGTAGATGGGCTCTGTAGCTCAACATTTAGGGGTTGGGGAGGGGTTTCAAATTAAGGGGCGAACAATTTTTTTTATTAAACAGCTATTTAGTCGATTTAGGGGTAAGAAGACTTGCAGAACATGAATATGAAAACCATTTTTTCGCCGGACAAGTAGTTCGCCCGAAATCCGGCCGAAACCGGAAAGTTTGTAAAAAGTATAAGTTTTATATAAAGTTGATTAGATCTTCGATTTAAGGGTAAGAAGACATGCTGAACATTTAAAGTAATTTTTTTGTCGGACAATTAGTTCGCCCGGAATCCGCCTGAAACCGGAAAATTTTTAAAAAGTAAAAGTTTTATCTAAAGTTGACTAGATGCTCGATTTAGGGGTAAGAAGACATGCCGAATCCACTTTCATTTTCATTTTCTACCCGGACGTATAGTTCGCCCGGAATCCGGCTGAAACCAGAAAATTTGTTAAAAGTGAAAGTTTTATCTGAAGTTGATTAGATGTTATAGGGGTATAGGGGTACGGTGATTCGCTGAATTCCTTTTTGAGCTTCATTTTTTGCCGGACAAGTAGTTCGCCCGGAATCCGGTCGAAACCGGAGATTTGGCAGAATTAAGGCAGAAAGATTTGATCAGTTTCGTCAAAGTAGATATGACGTATAGCCCTAGGGATAAATACATATATGATCAATCCATATCTGAACTTGGTTTTCTCAGGTGATTAGCCTCTGACCTTCTTCTGTTTCTAAATCTTAATAGTAAAAATGTTCAAGGAGTCTGGCGAAGACCGGATATCTGCAAGACCAAATTGTCTGGATCAAATATTACATTTTTGGGATCCCATCGAAACCTTTGCTCTTGTTTTTTTTACCCTTGCACAGAGTACATTGTGCCAGATCCGCTTGGGGAAGGTTATCATAACTGAGATTTTCTGAGAAAAAAAAACGGTAATAGACAACGACCATGATAGACATATTTGGCAGTTATAATTTTTTTTTCAGGCTTCAGGGGGCTTTGAGACTAGGAAAAAATTTACCTCCATTGTGGTGTAAAGCTGGCCCTCCTTTTCATTTTCTGATCCGGCGTAGACGTATATAGGCTCCTCTCCCATTCCTGAAAAAGTTTTATTTCGAATAAAATAGAAAAAACGAGATTTTCGAGTTTTTTTCTATTTTATATGAAATGAATGGTCAGTTTGGCTTCAAACCTTATATTAGTTTTATTTCGAAAAGACCACACAGCATCACGAATTGAGATTAAACGGCGTGTCGAATAGGCCAATAACAAATAATTCAATTTTCGGTTGTGCATAATCAAAATAATCTGACGGAGAAACCGCTTCGGTGCCGCTCAGAGCGGCCGGAGAGTAGAACCGACTTGAAGACTGGCTCCGCAAACTGAAATATAACCGCTAGGTCAGGCCCGTATCCAGGAATTTGGGGGGGGGGTTGCCCGCGGGTCGGACAAAAAAGACATAGATCAGAGGGAAAAGATTATAAAAAAATTAATATTTTCGTATGTTTCGGGGGGGGGGGGTAACCCCCCCCCCTGGATACGGCCCTGCGCTAAGTCTTAGCCCGCCTCCATTCGATTTTTGTAAACCCCCATCTTCTAGCACTATCCCCTTTTTGGCCCATAGTTACAGCGACAGATAAGAAATGCAGACGTTCAATTTATTTTAAGTGCGTTAAGTTTTTACTGAAATTGCCACTCTGGATTAGAAATACCCTTGTTGCGAGAAAATATGGTATCGCAAATCCAAATCGGCAGATAAAAGACCGGCGTGATCGTTTTGCGGCGGGCTTAGACATTAATTTAGTTTTTGTGTTTTGTGTATTTAGCTGAAGTCGATCTATTGCAGTTGTTGTTCTGTTTTTCCTTTGCTTTTTCTTCTTTTCATACTCCATTTAGGACGAATTTTTTGTCATAGAAATGGTAATAAATATATCATCATCATATCTGATGGTGGAAAACGGATACGTCAGCTGAATTTTATTGGAGCTATATTTCGGCCCTTCTTGGCAAGGGTCCTCTTCAGGCTCAAAACCGCTCAAGTTGGAAAGACGTGTGGTGTTTCCCACAATTTCGTCTTTCCAACTTGAGCGGTTTTGAGCCTGAAGAGGACCCTTGCCAAGGGCCGAAATATAGCTCCAATAAAATTCAGCTGATTTATCCGTTTTCCACCATCAAATATGATTCGCAGTCAGCTTGGGCTGAAGGAATATTTATATATCATCATCATCGTCATACCGGACCTACACTTTCGGGTTAGAAGAGAGGAGGCAGAAGGGAGCGAAAGGAAGGAGTCGGCACTGAGTTTAGAACAAACTCTTTGCACAGCCTCTCTGGTCTACTGTGGATATCTCAGCTGGAAAAACGTGCTCAGGCTAGGATGCTCGGCTGGAAACCAGCCTACCATTTTGACTGACAGCTGGACCCTCTCTTCCAAGTTTTAAATTCATGCAATATCTTTTGTCACGGAAAATACAAGAGCTGTTCTCTCATCAGCAGCATGTCAAACAGGAGGGAGAGTTCAGCCCACCTGCAACAGATGGCGGCAGGTTCCCAAATCCCCGTAAACATAAAACCACTAGCCATTGTAGATGATGAAGGAATAATAGAAAGACGAGACGAACGGGGCACCTCGCGGGGCACAGGTTCAAGTTAAGTTTACTTTCAAATATTACACCTGATTTCAAATATGCTTTGGCTCTTAAGTTGAGCCGAAATGTTGGTATGCTCTCCTGCCTCAAACATTGTCTTCCACAATTCATACTGCGATGGATTTATTTCTCCCTGGTCCATTCTTATCTTTCATATTGTACTTCAGCTTGGGCTTCTACTTTTTCGAAACATACTAATCGGATTCAAATCCTACAAAACAAATCAATTAGAGCAATTTATGGTCTTCCATTTTCTTCATCAGTTTCTCATATTCTGCCTCGTCTTTTTATTTTAAATGTCCGTCAGATTAGAGACTTGTTACCGTTGTTTACCGTTATCTTCTAGAAGATTCACTACCTGCTGATTTTAAAAATCTTTTTTGCCTGAACAGTCAATTTCATGACTATAACACAATACGGCGTTTCCAATCTTTCTACCATTTGTTATCCTTCTACAAGGTCTAGCTTTTCCATTCGTCATACAGGTGTAAAAGTATGGAATTCATTGCCTGAAACTGTTAGAGTGTCCGAAGATAGCAAAGTTTTAAAAACAGCTCTAAAAAGATTTATGTTATCTAGCAATTATATTTCTTCTGTCTGATTTAATTGATTCATTTTCGTTTGTGCTCGGAGGAAGATCTGACCCATGTTGCAAACCTTTTTTATTTTTCATTTTTTCTTTAGTCATATGTATGTTGTCGTAAATTCTCGTGTTGTCCTTAAATTTTAGTGTTGATGTGTGATAGTTGTTTGTTTGTTTTTTCTTTACAATGCCTTAGGCTAGAATTGTGTTAATAATTTTTACAAACCCATCAGAATTAGTGAAGCGTCGTTTTTTATGCCACTGGCATGGCAGATGCTTTTGAGAAACCCCAGGTTTATTCATATTAGCTATTAAAATTGTACCTTACCTTACCTTACCTTACACCGGCCGACCGTTGTTTTAAATCTTTTAAATTTCTGTACCAAACTTTGTTAGTTTATAGTCGATACACTATCGACCAATTGTCAGGAGTAGGCATACGCCATCTCATGTGGGAACCTCAAGCTGAAAGTCCTGATTTCCGTTTGTCCCTAAAACAGTGCGTAGAACAGATGCGGATGGAAATCTGCGAGAACAATGAAAGGACTAACCTTCTCCGCTGTATGAACTTGGCAACTGGACAACCACAGTATAGGGTTGCTGTTCGTTTGGGTCGACCGGCTCTCCTTTCTGGTAAGTCTCCCCGGAGTCGGCCATATGGCTGTGTGTGGAATTTTTGTTTAATTCTGGAAGAGAAGGGTTCTCGTTAATTTCTTCTCAGTTTACCGTCTGCGCAAACGAACAGTAGTTGCGGTTTTGCAGATACCATGGTATCTGATACCATGGACCACGGTCTAAAGTCGTTTTCGCAGTTACCGTGGTATCTGATACCACGGTCAAAAGGCGCTTTTGCAGTTATCGTGGTATCTGGCCAGTACCTCTTCGAGTTTCGAGGGTCGTAGTAATACTACCGAATAGCTACCAAATCCTGACAATCATACCGAATAAGTTTAGACGGATAGTCTATTCGGGATTCCTACGGAATCCGTTTATTATACCGAATAGTTTTGGGGTATCGAAAATCTACCGAGTAATATTCATATTCGGTATAATTTCGGTCGAAACTGGAGTGGTAACTACCGACGCCTGAAAATTATACCGAATAAATTCCCGAATCCCAATCATGATACCGAATAATTTTTGACCGATAGCCTATTCGGGATTCTGTGCAACTACCGAATCTCCATAAATATACCGAATAGTTCTGGCATCGAAAAATTACCAAGCAATTTCAGTAAATTCGCTCACCGAATTTGTAATGACTACCACATCCTGGCAATTATATCGAATCCGGATCATTATACCGAATAGATGTGTACCGATAGTATATTTCGGATTCTGTATAACTGGGTACCGAATCCCGTAAATACACTGAATAGTTCTGGTATAAAAAAAATGCCGAACATTTGGCCCTCCGTTCTAAAATTTTTACTGAATCTCGAAAATTTGGGGGGGGGGCGGGTGCTGAACACCCAACACCCCCCTTGCGGCGACCCTGGTATTATGTCTAACAACCTAATTTTTAGTTGCCCAATTTGGTCTTAGTACTCTCGCCGTTTCCCGGGACTCCTTGGCCAGTCGAGGGGAGCCACCGAAATAGAGGGAGTCATTTCCTGGGGACTATACAGAAACGGAAAGCAACGAGAAAATCTATAGAAAATGTTCGAAAATTTGCTGATCTGTTTCCTTGCTAAAGTTATTTAGGTGACGAAACAAACTTAGTCTGTAAAAGCTGTGGTCCACTTTATTTTAAATTTTCTTTGGTTTGATTTGCTTACTTAATTTTACAACTGCGCGGTTTAAGAAACAAGACCAAAGCTTTCGACGGGATCCCAAATATTGAATATTTATTGGACTTCTTGATTCAGACAAGCGAATCTTGTAGATTTCAAGTCTTTGCCAAACCTATAAAAAAGCTATCTATGCTATTACCTATAACCAAGTTCAGATATGGGTTCAGCAGGCATGTTTACTCCAACATCTTATCTCTAATCGACTTAAGACCAACTTGAACTGCATTCAGAGCAAAAGAGCTGGTGACGTTGAGAAGAGAACCTTTCGATTCCAATTTCCGAGTTTTGGCAAATTTTACCAGCTTATCCGTCAGTGAAATAAAGTTCAAAATTGGATTCAGCATGTTTCCTTACCTCGATACCTTATCTCTAATCGATCTTTAGTATGTCCGAAAGCTGCAACAGCATGTCTCCTCTCCTCACCCTATATCGACTATTTCACTGGGTTTTAAAGCTTCATGCTAAATTTCCGGTTGTGGCCGGATTCCGGGCCAGCTACTTGTCTGGCAAGAAAATAATTTTCATATTCACATTCAGCTAATCAACTTCAGAGTTTACTTTTCACAAATTTTCCATTTTTTGCCGGATTCCGGGTGAACTACTTGTCCTGCGAGAAAATAATTTTCATATTCGGATTCAAACTAAACCGACTATCTCATTAGTTTTCAAAAAATATCTTTTGCGACCCTTAATTTGAAACCCCTTCCCCACCCTAAATATAGGGCTACAGAACCCATCTTCGAACTTGACCTGTACTTTGACCCAAAGAGTCCTCATGCCAATTTTTAATAAAATAGAGAGTTATCGTTCTAGCAGACGGACAACTTTTTCGAAATCCTAGGTCTCGTCATAGGTATCCCGTCACTTACGTTTTCGGATCTCAAAAACATTAGAACAGAGTCTTAACATTTTCTAAGCATTAGTCTTTTTCTTTAACTACATGTAGTCTTAGAAATTCATTTTAACAATTCCTAACAAGCTCAAAGGTTTCGATGGGATCACCAAAATGTAATATCTGATCCAGACAAATGGGTCTTGTAGATATTCGGTCTTCGAAAGGCTTCTTAAACATTTTACTATTAAAATTTAGAAACAGATTAAGGCTAATGGTAAGTAATCATCTGAGAAGACCAAGTTCAGGTATGGATTCAGCATGTGTGTTTACCCTATAGCCTACGTCATATCTACTAAGTTGATCAAAACTTTCGTTTCGGATCTACTAAATTGACCGGTTTAGGCCGGATTCAGGAAAAACTATCTGTCTGGCAAAAAACTAAAACTGAACAAGAGATACGAGCCCATATGGCACTTGTTACGAGTAGATGATACAAGAAAGCAGATGAGAACGCCACAAAATACCCCCTTTAACCCCCCTATGATCGAACCTAGAAATAGGATGTCTAGCTTCACGCGAGTCTGAGCATTTCCGGCGTCAACTCGGATCATCTAGGGTTAATGTTTCATCACCCTAGTTTGATGCCTACGAGTGAGATACTATTTCCAGTACCCGTCCCCCTCAAACTCCCCCTACCACGACCGAACCTGGTTCAGCCACATAAACAAATTATCTAAAGCATCTTCTCTTACTTGCTATCAAGTTTCACTCGAGTCTTCGGGAAACTCCGGTACCCCCCCCCCCCCCCCCCCCTATCGCCCCACCGTGCTCGTATCCGGTTCGAACCCTAAAATACGTCATGTAGGGCACATGGTCTCTCTACTTTCCAAGTTTCAGTCAAATCACTCCACTCGTTTGACCCCAATGTGAGCTACAAAATTTCCCCCTCCAACTCCTCCCACTGTGGCCGAGTACGACTAGGACACATAAACATTCGTATCTCTGACATCTTCTATTCTCGTCCTTGGAGTTTGACTCGAATCGGAGCATATCTGGAAATTTCCGGTTTCCGCTTCATCCTCCTCCTACCGTGACCGCATCCGGCCCGGACGCCAAATAACAAACTAGACCGCATAAACTCGGTACTGTCCAACTTGCGTCCCACTAGGCCATTTCGTTTGGTTTTTGTGCATGTCACAAAGTTTCCGGCCCCCCCCCCCTCCAAGTTCCCCAGATGTTGCCGCTTGTGGTCCGGATACATGTTTTGCATATCCAGGTCATTAGTTCTGATCACCCATAAAGTTACACTCGAATCGGACCACCCGTTCGCAAGCTACGGAAGTCAGTATTTCCGGATTCCCCTTCCCTTAACTCCCACAAAAATGGTCGGATCCAGGAACGGAAGTTTTCCGGGAGCATTGTGTCAGGTCCTTAATCCTATTTGGTCGGGCCACTAATGCCATCGTCCTTAGCACATCTGGAAGTATGGTAACTCGCTATCACCGGAATTTCCTGAAACCCCCTCCAACTCCCCCGAAAGAGCCCCGATATGATCTGGTTCAGTCAAGAACGTATTTAGGGTTTATGCTCGTTCTTCCCACCCAATTCCACCCCGATCCCTCGACGCTAAGCGTTTCACGAAAATTCCGGTGCTCCCCTTCAACCCCCCCCCTCCCCAACAAGTTTTGGATCCGGTCCGGACTTCTGAGACGACACCTCTTTTCACTTGCCAAGTTTCATTCAAATCCGATCGCCCGTTCAAAAGTTGTGAATGCCACAAGATTCCGGACTCCACATCCCTCCACTCCCCCACGATAGTCGGATCAGGCAAACGACTATTCTCAAGTCATTTTATTAGAGTCCCTGATATTCCAGCCCAGTTTCATCGTCCTAGTATATCAGGAAGTACAGAACTCGCTGGATCATGAGAATTCTGGACCCTCCCCCCCCACTCCCCACATGAGGCCCGAATCCGGTTCATTTTTGTCTATGATGTACCTAGGACTTGTGCTTGTTCTTTCCACCAAGTCTCATCCCGATCCCTCCACTCTAAGCGTTTCCCAAGATTTCCGGTTCCCCCCTTCAATTCCCCCCGAAGTCACCGGATCCGGTCCGTGAGACGTCTAAGACATGGGGTCTTTCCAAATATCAAGTTTTATTAAGATCCGACCACCCGTTCAAGAGTTATAAATACCACAAGATTCCGGATCCCCCCTCCCTCCACTCCCTCCCCCCCACGATGCTTGGATCGGGAAGTGACTATTTTCGTCGTCCTAGCTTATGTGTAGGTGCCCGAACTAGCAAAACCCGGACCGACCGACAGACAGATAGACCGACCGACGGACGGACAGAAATTGCGATCGCTATATGGCGCTTGGCCGAAGGGCAAGTGCCATAAAAACTCCTTACCCCTACATCAAACCTCTAAACAACTTAAAATAAAACTTTTCCTTTTAACAAATTTTCTGGTTTCAGCCGGATTCCGAGCGATCTATACGTCCGGTTAGAAGATGGTTGTCATATACGTACTAATTGTCCCGCGAGAAGATAATTTTCATATTCGGAATCAGCACGTCTCCTTATCCCTAAATCGAGCCTCTAATCAACTTCTGGTTAAATTTTTACTTTTTACAAATTTTCCGGGTTCTGCCGGATTCCGGGTGGCGAGGATAATTTTCCTAGTCGGATTCAGCATGTCTCCTTCCTCCTAAATCGACCATCTCATTAGCTTTAAAAAAAAACTGTTTCCCCTTAATTTCAAACCCCTCCCCACCCCAAAATGTAGGACTACAGATACAGAACCCATCTTAGAACAGTTAAAACCTGTACTTTGACCCAAAGAGTGCTCATGCCAAGTCTGATCAAAATATCTCAACCCCTTCGTCAGTTATCGCGCTAACAGACGGACAACTTTTACGAAATCATAGGTATCCCTCCACTCACGTTTTGGGATCCCAAAAACTGATATTTTTTCTATAGCAACGACACCAGCAACTCCCCAAATCGACTCCACACCGAATTCGAAAGGGGTTATTTTTTAGCAATGGTAATCAGAGCAATCGCCATCCGTGGGGACCCGTGAGAATGGGGGAAGTGAATCCGTAGTCCGAGATGACGCCTTATACCAGAATAGCTGAAATTATGTTGATAGGCTAAGGCTACCTGGCTGCAGGGACGTCACGACTGGGGGGGGGACGCCCCCCCCCAAATGCTGTCGGCCAGTCGGTAAAAAATAACCGCGTCGGCTCGAAGCGCCGCGATTTTTCGTCAAAAGAGTTGATTTTTTCACGAAAACACTCGGTTTATCTGAAAATCAGTCGATTTTTCGTCAAAACAGTTGATTTTTCTGAAAATCAGTCGATTTTTTCAAAACTATCGTTTTTTTCTTGAAAACAGTCTTTTTTTTTGCAAAAACAGTCGGTAAAATTTACCAGCCAGTCGGTAAATGCCTTGTCCCCCCCCCCCCAAACATTTTGGCTAGTAACGCCTCTGCCTGGCTGGCCAGTCCACGGATATTTTTATACCAATCATAAATCCAGTTCAGGCACGAAAATGCTCCAGATTCTGAGATTACGGGCCCAAAGTTCCAAAATTTAAAGAAACGGCGGCGCCCCGCTGAACAAATTTCGGTGCGCCACCGCCAAAAAAAAAATCGGCGCGGCTTCTAGGTCTAATTCTCATAACTAGGACCAGGGGCGTCACGACTAGGGGGGGGGGGGGGGGCGCCCCCCCCCAATGTTGTCGGCCAGTCGGTAAAAAATAGCCGAGTCGGCGAGAAGCGCTGCGATTTTTCGTAAACACAGTTTTTTGGAAACAGTCGAGTTTTTTTTTATAAAAACAGTCGGTTTCTCTTAAAAATAGTCCATTTTTTCTTAAAAATAGTAGTTTTTCTTAAAATCAGCCAATTTTTCGTCAACACTGTCGTTTTTCTCAATAATAGTCGTTTTATCAGCAAAACAGTCGGTAAAAATGACCAGCCAGTCAGTAAATACCTTGCCTCCCCCCAAAAACATTTTGGCTAGTAACGCCTCTGACTAGGACATGAGTGGTAAAACAGAACTGAGTGACAATCACACTATCGTGCGATATGTGGCAACCCTGCATTCAATGCTAGAATGCATTTGCAATGAATTGAATTACTTTTGACAGTTCGAACTATCTAACACTCACATTAATTTATGTATCAATATATCGATATAACGATACTTCAGATTCACCGTGCAACGATAGCGAGCGACTGCTTTGGAGTTCCAAGATGGCGGAAGAGAATCATTAGTCACTGAATGATAATCGATGACATAGTGCCGTTTAACATACTGCTTGAAATATGGAATCGTTTCTGAGAAATTATCAGTCTACTAGACGTAAGGCAAATTATTTGTTTCCTTTCAAACTAAGCTCAAACAATCTTTAGCAGTTTTTTTACCTGTCGCATTATCTAAGGAGGGTTAGCTACTTTACATCGATACAGTTGTAAGCGGTGTTTGTGTTCCTCTGAGAAACTGACACGTTGGCTTCACTTTCATCAGTCTGTTACGATTTGTTGTAAAGGAAGCAACTGATTTTGAAGATGATTAGGAAGTTAGTGGGCGTTTTCTGGATTGCTGCAGTGTGTTTAGGAGATGAGCATGACGGAAAGGCCTTGAAACTAAACCCTGAAACATTCAAGACCAATGTTGCAGAGAAGGATCTATTTGTTATGTTCTTTGCACCATGGTAAGTTCCTTGTTCGTTTTTAAGGTGTCGACTAGCCTATACCTCAGACTAATATGTGTGGCCCATGGCATAACACAAGAAGTCAATCTTTTCCTAACGGAATTGATTGTCCCTAGAACTGTTGTAAATGTACAGTAAACTCTAAACCTTTTAACATTATAGGCAGATTATAGGGCTACAGTAGAGTAGTCCCCGAAGGCATGCCAAATATCTATCGGTTTTTTGTCCGTTTTTAGCATTTTTTAAGTTATTTTTCTGTTTTCCAACAAATTTTTGCAGTTTTTTCCTCATAAACGGCTGACAAAGGTCAGCATTGTTATGGTGGCCTACTTAACTTACTTGCAGTCTTCGATTCAGTTTCAAGTGCCATAATGGCCATATAGGATTATAATGACGGTCCTTCCTGGGTCCTTCTGTAGTTCTGTCCTGCTTCTGTCTCACTTTTGGGCCACCTCCAGATAATCTAAGACAACTATTGATGGTGCAATACGGATAGATCAGGTACATTTTAT
This sequence comes from Branchinecta sandiegonensis, assembly GCA_030848855.1. Classification (NCBI taxonomy): domain Eukaryota; kingdom Metazoa; phylum Arthropoda; class Branchiopoda; order Anostraca; family Branchinectidae; genus Branchinecta; species Branchinecta sandiegonensis. Next base: position 20,910,193 of record JAUPMV010000006.1, on the reverse strand, counting down.
TAGAGCTATATTTCCAGTCAACCTCAAACCCCTGATTTTTGGATACCCTATGCCAAACACCGGGTATATCTAGTCTTTGGCATAGCCTATGCCTAACGCTGGATACCCTATGCCAAACGCTGGACAGATGATGCTGGATAGCTGTTGATACCCTAACCCTGACCTATCTCACTACAGATGAATCCTGATTGGACACAGAAAATAAACTACCTCCTATTTAGATTTCCCCTCACATAATCTCCCACCATTTTTATTACTTTATAGTTAGTCGATGTCAATATACTAGGGAAGACCACCCCAGGCCGAAACTGATCTGGTAAAGGGGACTCCTGGCACAACCCTGGGAGGTGGGCAACACTGTCCTCTCCAGTCAAACAAAGTGGACATCTTTAATTATCTCTGATTAAACCATCCCTGATTCTCTTCCTTTCAGATACCTTTTTCTAAACCCAAGTGGTAATGAGTTCGTTCAGAGCTGGAACCAAAACTTCAGAGTTTATTCTGGTAAACCTAACCCATACTAAATGTTCGCTTCAGTAATTTATAATAATTTAAAGTTTCAAAGGTTTGAACTGCCCAATGCCAACTTCTTATCTCCTGGTCGCTTGTAGCAAGTTCGAACTGTTTTAGTAACTGGGAGTGGTCTCTGGGCCTGATCCCCGTTCCAAGCAGATGACACTCCAGCACGGTCTAGCATGGTTTTAACCTGGAATGGCCAAGATTTCGGTCCTCCTATCTCTAGCCTTTTTTTATATGGATGGTACAAAAATGGTGGGTCCCAGATGTGTGATTCTAAAGTCCGGACAGAATACCGACTTCAGTGTAGAGTGTTGGAAGGGGCGTACATTGAATTTCGGGAATTTTTCCATTTCAAGGGAAACTAGGTGGTTCATATAAGCAAGCGTCCTATATGAGACATTTAATTTTCCTAATTCATTAGCTTAATCACAGGAAAGCCATCAGTGAAAGGAAATTCAGACCCCAAGCTCTCCTCTACAGCAAAACCAAAATTCAACTCAGATGCGGACAAATACCCTATCAAAGACCCAATCGAGCAACAAAAAAGCAGCCTTGTCCAGAATGAAATCTCAGCACTAACTTTAACTCCAAGCAACTCTCACAAAGGAATTCACCAAATTAGATGCTTAGGCTAAGCTAGAACCTTTAGTTTATTTTTCGTCAAATTAATTTTCCAGCTTGAGCCTGAAGAGCACCCTTGCCAAGAAGGTGCAAAATATAGCTCTGTTTAAATTTCAGCTGACGTATCAGTTTAGCACTGTCAAACTAGGAATGGCACCAGTCAGTAGTTGACAAGGATACAAATTCAGCTTGCTTCAGGTTCAAACTACAAGACGCAGATTGAAACAGAAAAGAATTGTTACTTGATCTTTGCTTATCATTGAAAATTTCTAAGATCACTGGCTGATATTGAAATTCATCTTAATCATCGCGTATGGTTTCTTGAGACAAACTTAACCCCAAAACTATTATGTTGTTACATGATCAGACCATGATATCAAGTTTTTATTCAGGTGCGGCCACTGCAAAGTGCTTGCCCCCACATGGCAGGACTTAGCTGAGAAGTACAATGACAAGGGAGAAGTGACCATTGCCCAGGTTGACTGTACTGTTGAAACTGAGCTGTGCTCTGCAAATGATGTTACTGGATACCCAACGTAAGTAGAACTGTAAATAGAAAATCGCTTTACGAATATATCACCGTACTCCAGGTTAGGGGAGGTGTTCATATATCACCGTAAAGGTGTTCATATATCACCATACTCCAGGTTAGGAAAGGTGTTCATGTAGCATCCTGGGTCAGTGGTGGGGGGGGGGGAGAGGACCAGATGTCGGATTTGTAACGTCATTCTCTGCAAATGACGTTACTGGATTGCCAACTTAAGTAGAACTGTAAATAGAAAATGGCTTTACGAATATATCACCCTACTCCAGGTTAGGAAAGGTGTTCGTGTATCATCCTGGCTCAGTGGTGGGGGGGGGGGGGGGTTTGGGGGAGAGGAACGGATGTCGGATTTGTAATATTTCCCAAACTTCTGCCTTTGTGGATCAACAATCATTTCTGACAGTTACCTTCACTTTCAGTAGCTAGCTAGTAGCGATAGGGCAGTGTGTGCTGAGAGTATACTCTTGATGACTACTTGCCGTTGCAAAATCTCCGGCCTCTCTGGGTGGCTAGCGGAATAAAGGCAGAAGTGGTGTCACAGCTGCTCCCAAAGATCGCGGTGATTGATTGACACAGGATTTGATTTGTTTAGTTCGAGTCGTACGGACACGCTTACTCCTTCTTCCTGAGGATCACTGGCGTGTTTTGGACTTAGTCATATAGAGCATGTTCCACCCTCGTACCAATAGTAATTATTAGTTACTATTTCCGTTCCAACCTCACGAAAAGTTACTACGCTGACCGTTCCAGCCTTCTCGAAATACTAACTAATAGTAACTATTTGCGTAATAGTTAGCGTGGTAAGCGTAGTAACTACGGATCTCTGCCGCGTGATTGGTCGGATTCGCCCGCGGCATGATATTCTGCTGGAAAATAGAAAAATCGTTCCAGCCTTGACGACAGAAAGGCAGAATTTGTGACGTCATGCGTAGTAACTACGGTAAGTAGGATGGAACATGCTCATAGAGAATTGCACAACATGGTGGGAGTATAAGGAGACAGATGACGAAACCCCATTTTGCATAAGGGATTCTTACTTCGTTCTAATATATATTGTGATTTAAGGTTATTTGCACTGCAGCCAGATTTCTGCCACGACGTTGGTTTCTAGCTCAAACATTATCGTTGAATGGTCAAATAGTGGATAGCTTCCTTACGCGACAGACACAATGCCTTATGCTTAGTAAATAAGATGTGTCTGAATTTGTGAAGATTTCACGTGGTACACTAAAGGAGGGAACAAAACTAGGGCAATCCTAAGCTGTCCGAAGCGACCGTAACGAAATCATAGCCCCATTTTGGGCTGATTTGCGGTTTTCGCAAGTCTAGTCCGCTGTTGTGAGTCCGATTGTAACAAAATTACAAGCGTAGAAACAGTTTCTACTTTCAGCCAGTCAGAGAGGAGTTGAAATACCAGAAATACGAGAAGAAAGCCAAATTCTAAGTATTCTTTTATATAAAAATTTTAGCGGAAAAATGGTGTCAACTATAATGCAGTGTTCTTTTCTGTGATGCTGGAAAAATGACAAATTAATTTTTTTCCAAGGGAAAAAGAAAAAAAAATCAAACATAAATAGAAAAGACACTGTTGATACTTAAAAGCTATTCTACTTTTTTTTCCAAAATTTATAGTAATCCTAGGAAGCTTGATGTCAAAACCATACAAGTTCACATTGGTCTGACTGATTTTAAACTGAATGACCTGAAAACCCGTTAAGTTTACAGTCTTTTGATGACCCAGAGTATAGGTTTTGCTTCGGATATGCCGTTTGCCATCAAACGATAAGATATATCGAGAATAAGTAGAGATGACAAAATAATCGTAACGAGTCGTAACTCGTAACTACTCCAGATCGCCGCTACGACAAGCTACGATTGCCAGTGGAGTTCCCGCTTAAATCCTTGGAAACTCCGTTCCAGAAGTTTATATAAGGATGGATATATGAATAGGAAATACAAGCTCACTGTTTAATCGTCTGTTCCTTTATTTAGGCTGAAATACTTCAGGCTGGGGGAAGCCACACCGGAGAGGTACAGGGGAGCTCGTGACTTGGCCGGGTTGGAACAGTTCATCATGATTATGCAAGCTTTGCCAAAGGTAGGCTACCTTGGTTTTTGGGATCCTAAAACGTAAGTGGAGGGATACCTGTGACATCGCAAAAGTTGTCCGTCCGTCCGTCCGTCTGTAAGCACGATAACTCTCGAAGGGAATGAGATATTTTGATGAAACTTGGTGGGAGGATCGTTTAGGTGAAGGGAATGGTCGAGTTCGTAAATGGGCTCTGTAGCCCTACATTTAGGGGTGGGGATTCAAATTAAGGGACAAACAAAATGTTTTTAAACAGCTAATGTGGTAGTCGATTTGGGGTAAGAAGACATGCTGGACACGGTGGTGAAAACCATTTTCTGGCCGGACAAGTATTTCGTCCGGAATCCGGCAAAAACCGGAAAGTTGTTTAAAAGTAAACGTTTCATTTGAAGTTGATTAAATGTTTGATTTACGGGTAAGAAGGCATGCTGAACACTTACGTGAAAAACATTTTCTACCCGGACAACTAGTTCGCCCGGAATCCGACCAAAACCAGAAAATTTGTTAAAAGCAAAGTTTTATTTGAAGTTGATTAGATGACAGATTTTGGAGTGAGAAGAGACGCTGAGTCTGGATATGACAATCATTTTTTACCCGGACATATAATTCGTCCAAAATCCGGTTGTAACCGTTTTTTTTTTAGAAGTTAAAGTTTTATTTGAAGTTCTTTATAGAGATATGAATCCGTTCTGCATTTTCTTTTTTTCCTGGACAATTAGTTCGCTCGGAATTCGGCCGAAACCGGAAAGTTGTTTAAAAGTAAAAGTGTCATTTGAAGTTGATTAAATGTTTGATTTAGGGGTAAGAAGGCATGCTGAACACTTACGTGAAAAACATTTTCTACCCGGACAACTAGTTCGTCCGGAATCCGACCAAAACTGGAAAATTTGTTAAAAGCAAAGTTTTATTTGAAGTTGATTAGATGACAGATTTTGGAGTGAGAAGAGACGCTGAGTCTGTATATGACAATCATTTTTTACCCGGACATATAATTCGTCCAAAATCCGGTTGTAACCGTTTTTTTTTTAGAAGTTAAAGTTTTATTTGAAGTTCTTTATAGAGATATGAATCCGTTCTGAATTTTCTTTTTTTCCTGGACAATTAGTTCGCTCGGAATTCGGACGAAACCGGAAATTTGGCAGAAGTAAAGCAGGAAGCTTCGGTCAGTATCTTCAAAATAGATATGGCTTATAGACGTAAATCTGAACTTGGTTTTCTCTAATGATTAGCCTGGCGAAGACTGGATCTGGCGAAGACGAGACCTAATTGTCTGGGTCAAATATTAGAGTTTTGGGATCCCAAGACCTTTGGTCTTGTTAGTTTAGTCAAGTATAGACAGTGTGAGTACTGCAACCGGGAGAACAGGAGGACAACTTAATTTTAATTCCATAGTTAAAAGCATCGGTTTCATCGTAGAGATGTTCGATGTTCTTGGTTCTATTTATACGGCTGTTGCACTTCCTCACATTCTTTTTGCGTCTGCTTTCTTTTCTTCTTTCCGTCCTTCTGAACTTTCTGCGTTAAAAGTTACTTATCATAAATTCTTTAAGTTCCTTCTTGGTTTCCCTATTTCTACTAGTAACTCTTTCCTAACTTCTAATTTTAAAGTGAAGAATCCTTTGGAAACTTTGGATAGTAAAATCGAAAACTGTCATAAAAAGGCTGACAACATTCTTCTTTATCACAACCTTTTTCCTTTTTCCACGGAAAAAGCGCCCTGCTTAGTTTGTTTATTTTGATCTTTGTTTTTTCCCTTGTATTTCATTGTAGATTTAGTAGGCTAATTTGTTTTTAACGGTCAGTTGTTTATTTGTATGTAAGTGTGTGTGTGTTTGATTGACATATTGTTGTTTCTTTTTATACATTACTCTTTCAGTTTTGAAGTATTCAAATAAATAATGATATAATCATACTTACATAATAGTAATTTCACGTTCTTCTTTCCAGATTCATGGCGATTTAGATGGTTACCCATAAAATAGTAATCTTTTGTTCCTCCCCCCATAAATATAATTCAGTTATACAGAGGCGTTACTAGCCAAAATGTTGGGAGGAATTTGACGACTGCCTGGTAATTTTTACCGACTGTTTTTGCAGAAAAGCGACTGTTTCCAAGAAAAAAAAAGATAGTTTCGAAAAAAATGACTGATTTTCAGAAAAAGCGACTGTTTTGCCGAAAAATCGACTGATTTTCAGAAAAATCGACTGTTTTAATGAAAACAATATACTGCTTAGGCGAAAAATCGCGGTGCTTCGCGCCGGCTCGGTTATTTTTTACCGACTGGCCGACAACATTGGGGGGGGGGGGCGTCCCCCTCCCCCCCCCCGGCCGTGACGCCCCTGCAGTTATAACTTGGGTACTTCTAGCATTCGGCAATCGTTTTGTCATTTGGCAAGCAAAAATATATGACGTTAATTTATTTCCGGGTAAATATAATTAAAGCACATGTTTCAGGCAACGGAGAAGAAAGAAGAGGCCCCTGCTGCTGAAGCCGAGGGTGCCCCTAAGGAAGATGTTGCTGAAAAGAAAGCTGCAGTAACTGAACTCACCGACGAAAATTTTGACTCCAAGACAGCGAAAGGAATGTTCTTCATCAAGTTCTTCGCCCCGTGGTGTGGACACTGTCAGGTATGAGGAAGTCTGAACTATTTATTTATTCGAAACTAATACCGGCCAACTAGGGCCATGATACATAACAAAATGAACACTTTACACACTAAGTTGGGTCAAACCAACAACTCCCCCCATTTCAGCCAAATGGGAAGAGATAGCCGCATGTGCGGCCCAGAGAGAACAGTCAACAGAGGGTTCTGGGACTCCAAAACTCTTTTCTGAAGCGAAAAACAAGTTGTGTTTTTGCAGTTGTCGTGGTATCTTGCCAGTCACCTCCACGATCCGACCGTGGTAACTGATCATAGCATCTGAAAAAGTCATCTCGCTTTCGCGATCACCGACAATAGAGCCTAGGATTTTGTTAAATTGGTGGGGAAGAAGTTTGACACTTAGTGATGTGACTGAATATCAGTTTTTTCTTTGGGATGACTTCGAAAAGCGCAATTTCAGCAATTGTCTTTTTTGCAGAGCAACCGTGGTTAACTGCAAAAATGACTAATTGCAGCTCCAGTTACCGTGGTAACAGATACCATGGTATCTGCAAAAACGCATCTAAGGTCATCTATGGACCTCAGAGAAAGATGGGTGACCTTCACCAACAAACATTACCCAGGCACGACAAACAAGAGCTACGAGCTCATATGGCACTTGTTACGAGTAGAGGTACAAGAAAGCAGATGGGAACGTCACAAAATACCCCCTTCAACCTCCCTAGGATCGGACCTAGAAATTGGGTATCTAGTTTCTCGCGAGTCTGAGCATTTCCGGCATCGTCTCGGATCATCTAGGGCAATTGTTTCATCACACTAGTTTGATCCCTACGAGTGCCATACTATTTCCAGTACCCGTCCCCCACAAACTCCCCCTACCACGGCTGAATCTGCTTCAGCCACATAAACAGATTATCTAAAGCATCTTCTCTTACTGGCTATCAAGTTTCACTCGAGTCTTCGCGAATTTTCGGTACCCCCCCCCCCCCCCACCGTGCTCGGATCCTGTCCTGACCCTAAAATACATCATCTAGGGCACGTGGTCTCTCTACTTTCCAAGTTTCATTCAAATCACTCAACTCGTTTGACCCATATGCGAGCCACAAAATTTCCCCCTCCAACACCTCTCACTGTGGCCGCGTACGACTAGGACACATAAACTTCGCATCCCTTGACATCTTCTCTTCTCGTGCTTAAAGTTTGACTCGAATCAGAGCATATCTGGTGGAAATTTCCGGTTTCCGCTCCGGTTTTCCTCCTCCTACCGTGGCCGCATCAGGTCCGGCCAAATAACACAGAAACTTGGGTAACCGCTAATACTCTAAATGACAAAGTCCAAAACACGCCAGTGAACCTCAGGAAGAACGAGAAACGTCGCCCGAACGGTGACTCAAATCCTGTGTCAACCAATAAGCGGCGTTCGTTGGGGACAGCTGTGGTGGCGCTTCCGGCTCTTGCGCTAGGTACATGGCGATTCTTCATCGGCACTTAGAGTTGGTCATCAAAAGTATTGTAACCAATGAACTCATCAGAAGCGATAAGCTTCACATCCGATCCGTGTTGAAAAGCTCCAAGCAATATGAATGGAAGAACCAGTCTATCCTCGATAGGGTAGATAAACGTTACCAGGAAGTTCGAATTTTTGGACTCGGATGGATGGAACGGTCAATGACGGTTAAAGTTTAACTGAAAAGCAAACTTATTTTTGTGTCATTTAACTGAATACACCGAATTACTTGGATTCTGCAAAAGGATTTTTTATTTCCCACTATCTGCTCCAGTTCTGACGTTTAGAATATCTGCGGCCGTCCCCACAGCGTAAATTCTACTATGACGCGGGAAACCTTAGTTTCAACACAAACGCGGCATTCCAGTGGGAACTGGGAAGTGGTAAGAATGAAGATTGCTTAGTGCCTGAACAAAAAAATCATAAATCTTTCTCGTAAGGCATACAACAAAAATACAAGCGCATAGAGGTACCACAAATCACACTGAAATTCCACTATTTGAAAATCGATTGTTCGTGAATAGGGGAACAACGAAGTAACGCATTTTCAGTGGGTCTTCATACCAATTTAAGTGAATAACTGATGGGTAACTAGATTGTCCTATCCCAGCCCTTTTCGGTTAAACTTTAAGAAGTGTTAAGCTAAGTGCACACACAGTCCGGTAAGATTCTGCATGCCAAAACGCGCATGCGTAATTCGCGCCACTATGTCCGACAGGTTTTTCAGATAAAACGAAATCCGGACGGGAAATTGGCCCCAGATTTGAAATCCACTGCTTAGCCTACAGTCAGATGATGCTGATTGATTGCCGAATTTTTGCAAATTCTCTGTTCATTAAAAAATGTCTATTTTCTATTGTTTATATAAAATACAGGAGGTGTAGCCTGTGCATAATTGAACAGAAAGATGCAATTAAGGAACTGCTTTGATTGACCAATATTTTCTTTTATTTCAGAAAGTGTATGAAATGTCGCTGTTCAACTGTGAAAAGATAAACTGTAAAAATATTCAGACCTCCTGTAGATAGCCTAGTAAACATTTAAGTTTGCCTACCTGGTAGCTTGCATTCAGCAGACACTTGCAGCCAAGATCTTTCTCTAACAAACATTGTTCTGCAGCTGACATTAAATAGATCGTATGAACATTTGAAATTTCAAACACAGCTGACAGCTTATCATTTTTCAATTCTCAATCGCAGACTCAGTCACTTAGCTCAGAGCACAATTTCGCATGCGTTTAAAATTCTCTCCAGAAAAAGTAGAATATTTTCTACTCAAATCGGAACGAAATTATCGGACCGAATCCGCATGCGATGCGTCAAATTTCCGGAGCGGAGAAGGAAATTCGCACCGGACTGCGAAATTCGGACTGTGTGTGCACGCTACTTTAATCAGAAAAATATGTACGACGGCCTTTCTAGCTATGACTACGATTGACGTAAGACGGATTCTTGCTAATCTTTGGCCGTAGCCTACATAAAGGTAGTCTAGGAAGCGGGTCTGAAATTTCGCAAATTACCATCTGCTCGAAAAGACTAACTGAAATGAAGCTTAAAATTCTGGTCCCTCTAAAGATCATCAAACTTCACCCGCAGACATTTTTATCGAGCCCGGCGGTTTTACCTTACTTTAGCAGAACCGCAAAAACGGGTTCCGTCAAATGGCAGAGCTTGTAAAGTACAGTTTAAGATGCTCAGGTTGCTGCCGGGCACCTTGTGCCAACTTTTTAAGCCGGTAGCAACTAGTGAGTTTCGGGATAAGTTTTTTGGGACGGACCGCACACACTTTTTGGTCACCAGTTTTGGTTTTGTTACCACGAATGTCTTCCCCGTCTACTGCTGGTTACCTTACAGCCTTAGGGTAATTTCGGTAAAGGGAAATACTGAATACACTTCTGTACATGCTCGATCCACCATTCCCTGAAACTTTGGCAATCGCTTTGTCGATCAATCAATTTATTACCCGTCAAGAGGGAGGGCGTGTAGCCCTAGTGACGGAGGACAGAAAAAAAGAAAACTAAAAACAACAAGAAACAAGAGCTGGAAGCTCATATGGCACTTGCAAGGCTGGGTCAGATGGAGGTGATGGTCAAAAGTATTTTTTTTCCCTTTTCCGATAAGATGCGCCAAACTTGCTAAGCTGGGCAGAGGATGGAAGTGATGGTCAAAAGTTTTTGTTTTTTTTTACTTTTCGTTTGAGATGCGCACTTTAAGGGTGCTAAAAATTAATTTCTAAGCAAAACCCCTGAGGCAAAAAGGATCATGTGCTCATGGCGATCGTGAAAAAGTAAATTTTGCTTGAAAGTATTTTTTGTACTCTGCGGTTAAGATGAGTTCTTTTAGGGATGGTCGGATCGGAGAGTGACGATGTCTAACCCAATGATGTCAAGTTTCTAATGCTCCAGCCTAGTTTAATCGTCCTAGCACATCTGGAAGTACCTTAACTCACGATCACCGGAATTCCGGACAGCCCCTATAGCTCTCAGCCCCCCCCCCCCTCGGTACCCGAATCCGGCCCGATTCTGTCACTGATGCACCTAGGACTTGTGCCTGTACTTCCCACCAAGTTTCATCCTGATCGCTCCACTCTATGCGTGTCACACGATGTCCGGTTCTCCCCTCCGATCCCCCCCCCCCAGTTCATCGGATCCAGACTTGAAAGTCCAGACTCAAGTTCGTTAAGATCCGATAGCCCATTCGAAAGTTATGCATGCTACTTATTTCCGGATTCTGCCGTCTCCCCCTCCCCCACGATAGTCAGATCGGGCAAGCGACTGTTTCCAAGTTAATCTGGTCGGGTCCCTGAGATGCCTGCCAAGTTAGCCCACCTGGAAGTACATTAACTACGGATCGCTGGAATTCCGGAACCCGCCTCCACCTCACCCAACAGTGTCCGAATCCGGTCCAGTCCTGTCAGTGATGTATCTAGAGCGTGTGCTTGTTCTTTGCAACAAGTTTCATCCTGATCGCTCCACTCTTGAGAGTTTCACACGATTTCCGGTTCTCCCCTCCGACTCCCCCCAGATTCGTCGGATCCGGTCCGGACTTGAAATGAGACATTTGAGACACGAGATCTTTCCAGATATCAAGTTTCATTAAGATCCGATCACCCGTTCGAAAGTTATGCATGTCCCTATTTTCCGGATTCCGCCACCTCTCCCTCCCCCCACGATGGTCGGATCGGGAAAGTGACTATTTCCAATTTAGTTTGGTCGGGTCCCTGATATGCCTGCCAAGTTTTATCGTCCTAGCCCACCTGGAAGTACATTAACTACGGATCGCCGGAATTCCGGAACCCCCCTCCAACTCCCCTCACAGTATCCGAATCCGGTCCAGTTCTTTCAGTGATGTATCTAGAGCTTGTGCTTGTTCTTACCACCAAGTTTCATCCCGACCGCTCCACTCTGAGAGTTTCACACGATTTCCGGTTCCCCCTCCGACTCCCCCCCCCCCCCAGATTAATCGGATCCGGTCCGGACTTGAAATGAGACATCTGAGACACGAGATCTTTCCAGATATGAAGTTTCATTATGATCCGATTACCCGTTCGAAAGTTATTAATGTTCCTATTTTCCGGATCCCCCCCCCACGATGGTCGGATCGGGCAAGTGACTATTTCCAAGTTAGTTTGGTCGGGTCCCTGATATGCCTGACAAGTTTCATCGTCCTAGCATATCTGGAAGTACCCTAACTCGCAAACACCGGACTAACCGACCGACCGACCGACTGACCGACGGAAATGTGATCGGTATATGGCACTTGGCCGGAAGGCAAGTGCCATAAAAAGATGTGTACCCGATCCGTCCTGACCGGATTTGACTGATGACCGCGATCGAATCTTTTTGGGTCCTTTTGACTCCCACGGCACGTGGATAATGTTGGACCCCCCCCCCCCCAAAGCCCACGGTGGGAAATCTTGTTTGTTCGGGTTTTGGCACTGAGGTGAATTCATTTGAAAGTCGGAAATACTGTTAAAATTGCAGTGCGGTTTTCTTAAATTAGAGGCCAATTGTAAATGAGGTATAGTATCATAATTGGGAAGAAACAGTAGGTATGTACGCTGTCGGAGGTGTGAAATCACACACAGATGCGCATCATTGAGTTAAACGTTTGGAAAACATAACTGGAATACGCTTGTTGTTACCGTTTAAGGTATATCTTTTCGTAAAATGTAAAAGGGATGACTAATTCAGTATTATACGACTTGAGTAGCATTTAACCGAGGTACGCGTAGGGCTATATGAGTGTTGAGGTTTGTGATGGGTAATAATTTAGAGAGTTCGCTTCTTATTTTTCATTGTTTCTCTTAGAACATGGCACCGGCGTGGGAAAAGCTTGGCGAGTCGTTGGAACACGATGAAACCGTCACCGTCGCCAAAGTTGACTGCACTCAGCATTCCGGTGTCTGTCAACAGAACGGAGTTAAGGGATATCCAACCCTCATGTGGTTCAAGGATGGAAAGATGGTAGGTTTACGTTTGATCCGCAGTACACGTCCCGTCCCGTTTTTCCTCGCGGGGCAGCACATCACGACACCTGATGGTACATTCACAATTGATAATCCTTTAAGGCGTATTCTCGCCGTTCCCCGAGGGCTCCTCGGGGAATCGAAGGGAACGGCGAGATTAGAGGGAGTCACTCCACCCGGACTCCGCCTAGGAAAACAACGAGAACACGGGGAATGGTTCTAAATTGATATTGTTCAAAAAAAAAAATATGCAGTTGACGAAATTAGTCTGGATCCACTTTATTTTTGGTTTTGTTTATTCTGATCCTTTCTAGATAATTTTACATTGCACCAACACCAGCAAAAATTGATCGACCTCCGAATCTGAAAGGGAGTCCTTTTGATGATTTTGATGACTCGCGAGAATACGGGGAGTGAGTCCCCGGGACAAACAAAAACGCGGGGACCCCTGAAGTGGAGTTCTCGGGCGAAGGCGAGAATACGCCTTTAGTCGTTCCTTGGCATGCACTTTAACAGTTGTGTTTGGACGGATGAAAGTTTGCCTAGAAAGGGTTAGGCAGCACTTTCGAACCCGTAGGAAAATGCTACTTTTTGTTTGTGTAAAATTTTGTGTTGATTACTCGAGGGAGATATTTTTGTTCAAACAATGTTTACAACGGGTACGTCAGCTACGATTCTTAAGGGTTGACGAGTGACAGTTTTTAGCTAAGCCCCGCCCTGTGGGAGGAGCTACACAGTCGATGAGTGATGCTATAATCGTAGAATCGAAGAATCGTAGCTGACGTACCCGTTGTAAACATTGTTTGAATAAATGTTTCAAAGTCAGCTTGGGCTCAAAAATATTTTTGCTAGGGGGCGACGGGACTGTGGCGCGTCTTCAGCACATTTAGGTTTCAGTCTACATATAACTTGAAACTGAGGGCTGCCTGATAGAACGGAACTTTCCTCTCTAAAGCAGAAACATGGTTTGAAAGAACGGAAGCTTGGCTGAATAACTTCAGACAAAAAAAGCCACTTTTAGTCGAAGCCAAGCAAAACCCTCCTTTTTTCCCCCAGCAGGAGTTCTGCGAAGCTTGCCTAAAAATAATATCAATTGCACCAATCCGGCCTGAGGTCCGACCTATCCGTGAAAACCACAGAGAGACCATTACCATTTCCTAGTACTGAGCAGAAATCGGTGGACTAGTTTTCAGTTGTTTTCAGTTTTATTCATAAAAAGAATGAGAAACACTATTAACTCTTTATGGCCCCACCAATAAGGCTTGGCAATGGGCGGGGCTTATTCTTTATTCATATAGTCTTAAGGGAAACAAACCAAACAAATCAGAATAAAGAAGAAGAGAAAAAAAAATAAAGGCAAAACAAACTGACAAAAACAAAAACGTTTTCCTATGCCATAACAAACTGACATAGGAAAAAAACGAGAGAAAACCGAAGTGTTGCTCCACACCACAATAAAATGGATTTTCGTGACCGATACACCTTTCGCGTGACGAAAAAGAAATAGCGCCGATACCAGCCAATGCACAAAAGAGAACGAAAATTAAGGGAAAGCGTCGCTCTGCCAAGGGAGAGATAGTGAAAGTGTGATTAACACTTAGGTAGCGTTCCATCGGCTTATTATTAGTTACGTTATTATTTCCGTTCCAGCGACCGCCGTAATAAGTAAATTATCTCCTCCTTCTTATCATTTTCGTTCCACGATTCGAACGATCGTTATAATCCACTTATGATGGTCGCGAGCATCATAAGTGATAATAACTATCAGTTGTGCAGGAACTCCCGTAAGAGTGATGGCGTATGTGCGTGTTGCTATTATTTTGTTCCAGAGAGCGTTATAACTACGGCGCTCGCCCCTTCTCTTGTCATCATAACTTGTAATAACTTTTCTCGAACAGGTATGCAATGCCTATTTTCCTATGTCCCACAGGAAGTTATTTTATGACAATTACTTTTGTGGAGGTTGTTACGACCTCGTATCATCCTCCAGAGAGGCTGTTACGACCTCGTATCATCCTCCAGAGAGGCTGATACGAAGCCGTAACGGTCTCCGCAGATGTTCATCGAGTACTTTTCCTAAAATACTGAATTCACCGAGCACTTTTCCTCAAATACTGAAAAGTAGAAGCTGACCTCCAAAAAATAAATTAAAAAATACTTTGAGTAAAAAAACACAAAAAATAGTTAAAAAATATATAAAAAATAAAATAAAAAATGAAATAAATGTTGATAAATGACAGAACATTTTACTCTATCAGACAACCAGTATATGCCCTAGGTCATAGCTTGTCACAGTCAGATTACCACTAAAAATACAGCTTGTCAACTGAACTGCTGAAACAACATCCTACTATCTCTTGCTTTCCAAAAGCTAGTTATTCAGCATTGAAAAAATTACAGAACATCTTAATCTCATAGACAACCAGCCTATTCTCCAGGTCATACCTTAACACAATCAGATTTCCACTGAAAATACAGCTTGTCAACTGAAACAACATCCTACTATCCCTTTCTTTCCAAAGGAAAGGCTAGTTATTTAGCATTGATCACAGTCTTTGTTCTGGAATTATCTACACGTGGCGTTTGTTATTGTTTACTTTTTACTTCCACGACCCCTAGAATAGTCGTTTTAGTAGATATAGAGTAGGTTTTCACGACCGCTAGATGGCATCTGAATCGCCAAATAAGTAAAAGACTTTATTGGTAGAAACTAAAGTGCTTGGGTCCCTACAGTAGTAATTTTAGTAGGTCTACAGTAGGCTTGGGTTGCTACTTTATTAAAATA
The DNA here is from genome assembly GCA_030848855.1 of Branchinecta sandiegonensis. Taxonomy (NCBI): domain Eukaryota; kingdom Metazoa; phylum Arthropoda; class Branchiopoda; order Anostraca; family Branchinectidae; genus Branchinecta; species Branchinecta sandiegonensis. The sequence goes on along the minus strand of JAUPMV010000006.1, from coordinate 20,895,057 downwards.
AAATTCCCTATCCCATGGCAAAGATGAGTAAGACCTACCTATAAAAAATATTCTGTTCGAAAAAATTATAATATTTAACATACCTCCATCTCGGTTCATATCGGTATAACAACCTCTACGGCCATTAAAAATATCAACCTCGCTGCGCTCGGCTGATATTTTTCATAACCTGCATTGCCTTCGGCTCGGACAGGCTATTTTCATTGGCCGTCTTGTTGTTATTTTCCGACCTCGATGTCTGAAGTTAACCTTTAGTTACTCACTGGAACGCTACCTTAGTTGTAACTTGCCGAGAACAACTCACTGTCACCATTGTGTAACGAATACGTCATACATATGTGTATGTGTCACTAGTAGAGACTTGTCGCGGCCACATGGGGTCGTTGACATTACCTGTGGACAGCGATTCAACAGCCTACCCTTTTGACTTAAATGGGACGATTCACGTGGATTACCAGTTCTCAGTCAAAATCTATTCTAGAATCTAGTGCAAAACGCCGATGTCGTAAGCCCAAGCTAAACGCTTAAGACACTGCATAGGATGAAACGTTAAAACAGAATAATACTATACTACGTAAAGGAACTTAAGTATCAACCCTCCTGTGTAAGCAGCGAGTGAGAAAGTCGTAAAGCAGTCTTCGTCTTCGGGCGGGAGCTGCGCCTTCCCTTCGACACTCGGAAGCCTTGGACGATATGGTAGTCGGACGGCTGCTCAGATTCAGCGCATCCTGAAAGTTTTTTTTCATTTCTGTTGGAAGTTCACATGATTTTTTCAGAAAGAGTCCTTGGGATTTCGAAGGGGTTCAGCTCATTCGTGTTTACGCCAATATACTTCAAATTATAACCATTACGGTGCCTTGCCTCGAAGCTACAGAAACTGCCATGCAAACGCTTTTTCACTCATCCGAATGCATTCGATGCTGAATCTGAGATTGGAGGGCGTCTACATTTCTCGATTAAAATTTTTTTTTCGTCAGGCTATGACCCGGTCCTTCTATACAGCTAAGCCACTACAGTCTGTCAACAGTGCTTACATAAGTAAGTAAGTAAGTAATTTATTTATGACCCGCCATTTTGAAAAGGCGGAGTAAATGAAGAAAATAAAGAAAATAAACAAAACACATAAATACACAGAAAAGACACTTAATTTTTAATCTTCGGTCAGGAAGCAGTGGACGACGTCGTGCGCTGTTTGGGCCGTGTTGTCCATGATTTTTGAAAGCGATGAGGAGAGAAAGGACATGTGCTTTTCGATCCGTTTCTGCTTGACAAAACTTGCTTTGATTCCTCGGAGGCTTTTCTTCATGTTCTGCCTATCTAGTCTGCCGTGTTGCTGGTCGTTTCTTGTTGGACCGAGACCTGTACATTTTTTGCCGATTCCGCTGTTTCGTCGGGGAGGTCGATACTCTGGTATCGATGAAGATGGGTGGAACTGGAGGTTTGGAGAATATCGCGAAAGGGAAGGACAAGAGGGGACCAGAGCAAACTAACTCTAGAGAGTACCACGCAAACTTTGAAAAAGTGACACAGAGTCAAATCGCAGCGACAGTAGCTCCGCTAGCGGACACGAACATCCCTACTGAAACTCGATCAGTCGTTAACTAGCGCTGGCTCTGATCACTTCACAGGAGAATTGCCGTGATACAATGCTGTAGGGCAATGGGAGATGTTTGTTTGGAAAAAACATGGGAAGACGGTGATTGTTTAAGGGTTGCATCACAGCTCTGAGTAACCGTTGTGCGAAACTAAAATGTCAGGGACCCAACTAAACTAGCAAAATATTGAGTCGAGCGTAACTTTCTAACGGATGCAAACGAAACGTAACATCTGAAGAAAAGACATGTCTCTGATGTTCCATTTCGCGTCTGGACCGGATTAGACAGATGTGGGGGATGTAGGGGGGGGGGGGGAGACCGGAGACCTAGAGTTATTTTGCTCTGGAGGGGACTTGCCCTCGTGTTCGTCAGTCAAACAATCATTGGCCATGTTTTCAAAGTTGTTGGTTTGCTCTTAGTCAGTAGAATCTACTGCGTCAGTTCAGTTCAGTTTATTTTCAAAATGCCTCACGGGACGAAGCCGAACATTGAATCTTTCGTCATGCATAAAACCACATGATTGAACAGTTAAAAGCAACAAGATCTAGAAAACTTCTTCGTCTTCAGACAGTGTTAACAACTGTCAGTCTAAAAATTATTCATAATTAGTGGATCATAAATATCTGCACTGCACCGTTACTTCAGACAATAAAAAACACATCATTTGTGGAGCTATCGTAGTACAGTGTGCATTAAAGAAGTGAGTAAATGACGCACCATATTTGATCATGCTCTTTTTGCAGGTTGAGAAATACCAGGGTGGAAGAAGCTTGGACGCCTTCAAGGAATACATCACCCAGATGACCAGCACACCGACAGAGACCTCCGACGAAGGAAGAATCCCCGAGCCCAGTGCTGATGTTGTGGTCGAGCTGGTTACCGGCAACTTTGAGAACGCAATCGCTTCTGGGGTCACGTTCGTCAAATTCTTTGCCCCTTGGTGCGGACACTGCAAGATTTTGGCCCCAACTTGGGAAGAGCTTGCAAAGAAGTACGTCGGCAGCGCAAACGTTAAGATTGCCAAGATCGATTGCACAAAGGAAGAGAGCCGTGGTGTCTGCTCGCAACAGGGGGTAAGTACTTAATAGATGTCGCCATCGTATATTAACAAGATTTTCGATGGGATCCCAAAAATTTATTATCTCATCCAGACAATTTGGTCCTGTCTTCAGACAGAATAAGGTTCAGAAACAGATTAAGGCCAAATAGCCAATCATCTAAGAAAACCAAGTTCAGAAATCGATTCAGCATTTGGGTTTACCCCTATAAGTCATATTTGTTTGACGAAACCGATCGAAACTTTCGGGAACTACTTATCCGACAAAATAACAAAGCTCAAAAACGAATTCAGCGTAGCTCCTTACCCCTATATCGAACATGTAATCAACTTCAAATAAAGCTTTAACTCATGACAAATTTTCCGGTTTCAGCCGGATTCCGGGCGAACTATGCGTCCGGGTAGAAAAAACGATTGTCATATACGGATTCAGCATCTCTTCTTCCCCCTAAATCGGAATCTAATCAACGACAAATAAGACTTTTGCTTTTAACAAATTTTCCGGATTTGACCGGATTCCGGGCGAACTACTTGTCCGGCAAGAAAAGGGTTTTAATAATCGTGTCCAGTATGACTTTTTATCCCTAAATCAAACATCTAATCAACTTCAAATAAAACTTTTACTTTTAACAAACTTTCCGGTTTTGGCCGGATTCCGGGCGAACTACTTGTCTGGCCAAAAACTGGTTTTCACCATCGTCTTCAGTATGTCTTCTTACCCCATAATCGACTATCACATTAGCTGTTTAAAAATATTTAAACCCCCTCTTCCACCCTTAAATGTAGGGCTACAAAGCCCATCTACGAACTCGACCTTACTCTTGACCCAAAGAATCCTCGCACCAAGTTTCATCAAAATATCTCATTCCCTTCGAGAGTTATCGTGCTTCCAGATGGACGGACGGAGAACTTTTGCGATGTCATAGGTATCCCTCCACTTACGTTTTGGGATCCCAAAAACGGGTTACGACTGAACTTTCTCATAGTTTGTCCCGGTCGGTCGTGTTAAACGGTCACGTTGCAAACCCATTTGCATATAACGTATACCGTTTCTGTGTGAGCGATGGTTAAGGATCATTTCTTTAAAAATTTAGCTCTGTCGTTTTTGAAGAAAATTAAGTAGCTTTAACCATTTTCCGACGAAACTTAGACTGGAAAATAACTTACTGAGATTCTCTCGCTCATTCCTCGATCCCCCAGTGATAATTCATATTGTTATCAGTTATTCTAAATTAAAAGAACCTGAATTCCCTTCCTGTAAGCACCTCTGAAATAATTTCGGGTGCGGAGGGGTGGGGGTGAAACCCCCCCCCCCCTTAACATGCGTTAGTTTACCGACCGCAGAATTTGAAAAATAGTGTCACCTCACCTCATTATCACCATTGGCTAGTGTCGGTGACGCTTGATCAGAAAGGTCTTATAGGTTTCTAGCTGTTGTTGATGGGGCGATCGGTGGTTTATGACTCGGCTTTCCTAGGTCAGTGAAGCTCGCGAGCCTGCTTCATAGTTAAATGAGTCCTTCCTTGCAGGTGAGCGGCTACCCGACTGTGAACATTTACCGCGATGGCAAGCTCATTACCGAATATGAAGGCAGCAGAACCCTCGATGACCTCGTTAGCTTCATCACAAAGAACTCCGGTAGCCGCGACGAGCTCTAAACACAGCTTTGTCCTAGGAACTCTTTTTACAATTTTGTAGGTAGGCTACTCAAGTGTTGGTGGTTTGAGATTATTTATTTGTACGGTGCAGTTGTGCAAAGTCCCTTTCACGAATGCCGAGAACGCAAGAGCTACGACTCCCAAGTGCCTGTGATGCCAGTCAGTTATTATTTTATTATCGATGGTGAAAATTAATAAAACGATGTCCGTTTTCAAAAAGAATCTCCGATGAAATAAAACCTCCAAACACGACCAAACCTTCCGGTGGTATGTTTTGACCTCGCTGCCGGAACAATTGAAGGAGTCGACCGCTGACAGTATTGCTGTTGGTAGACTGGAGATACTAGAGCCGGTGGCAGTCTCGCCGGAATCCGTTTCGATTCTGTGAGAAAACGATCGGACGGAATGTCTTCATTACTCTGCATCGGCAAATCTGATAAGCTTGTTGTTTACAACACAACCGTTTCCGAAATCCGGATTCTGGGTACTAACACCCTATGATGGGGAAGTCGTCGGATTAATTCGATATTTTGTTTCCCCGCAGGAAGGAATTTTGGTTATCTTGTAAGCTTCGTCTGGTCTTTCAAAACTTTGACTTCTGTATGAATGAAAGTAATTTAATCACTTCTCAGAAGCTTAACTCATTTGGCACAAAATTTGAAATATCAACACCAAAATAACATTCGCTTGACTAGAGATTTCCTGATTTGGCACATAAGTAGCAGGAAGACGAAGAAAACAGCAAGGGAAGGGTAACAGAACGTAATGGTGAGTATTATTGCAGATTCTTCAGGCTAACCGATACGGATCCATCTGTCTATTGAGTATTCTAGTGCTGCCATCCATCTGTGGAAGAAAATAATGTAAAGGAAGGGACCACTTTACAATGCCGTTTGAGCCATTTGAGTTGTTGGCTATAAAACAAAGGATCCAACCATCGAAAGTTTTTAAAGTAGCAGAAAAAGTTCCTGTTATTACACTCCGAAGGTTCAAAATATTGAACAGAAGGATGCGCGTTTATCGCCTATATCACTATGGTCATAAGGGAAATATCCTGTAACACTGACAAATAACAAACAAAGTGTTTAACTTTCGCTTCCTTGAGCTAAATGTTCAGAATTCTGACAGTGGAAACAGGGCTCCGACCATTCAGAGGGAAGATGGTAAGGATTATTAAAAGAGGTGCCCTATCCCCTCGTAATACTCATGATGTCTTTCACTCTTAGCTTAAAGGACCTGTCTTACCTATAATACTAACGCAACCTACTTCCATAATCACCCCATAAACCCGGAGACCCGAATTTCGTACGGTACATTCCAACCCTTCCAACAAAACCACTCTGTTTTTCTCACTTGCCATAATTTGCTACCTTCGATGTGTATCACGCTGTCGACGGTTGTCTGCGAGAAGTTTTTCCATCAGAAAAAAACGATTATGTGAATTTTTCCCCTGTTTTCGCTGTAAGTTAACGGGTTTCGAAAAAGGCTTAAAACAGCCAAAACCGTGGGTTATTTGTTGAAAGCACAGCCTAGTTTTAAAGTATTCAAATATTTTAAAATACTGTAAGTTGAATAGTAAATAGTGCGAGAGGTCCTTTAAGACAAAGCCGCGTTATATGTGCGTCACCTTCGTCTCAGTCTTGTTTGCTTGTAACTGCCTTTTTAAACACTTAATCTTGCATTATTTAATCATGTTGTGAATGACCCGGCAGACAACTATCACAAATAAAACGCAGTCAAGAAATCTTGCTGAGACAGGACCCAGGACCGAGACATGCCCTTCATAAAATTTCTTCTAAAATGGTTTCTGTTTTTCCGCTAGATGCATGAGCGTATAAAGATGCTCGAGCATAAAGTCAACAATGATACGTTACTTCTTGGTGTACGTTTATCCAGGTTCGTTGGGCTATTTTCAATTCCTCTTAGGTCTAGCCATGTTTAAAATTCTTAAAATGCCTCTATTTGTGATCTACCAAGCTCTTGTCTGTCCAACCTCGTCTAGCTTGCCAATTGTGGTTTCCGACCTGAGCGCATCTGGCGGCAATTCGTCATTGCATTTTGTGAGGGGCGTATCAAGTCATCATTCATCGGGTCTTGTCTAATAGCTTGTTCACACGGGACCGAAATAAGCGCGTAAACAGCGGCTGATCTGTTCAGACGACGGATCGGCTGTTTGGGGTTGACGGGAGAATTAAAAAGAAAAACCTAATTCCGAATGTTCTTTTTGTTTGTAACTAAATATATACAATTTATAAAAAACATCTTGTGAGTCAGTCAAAGTCAAATCTAGTTGACTTGTAGTCTTTATACGAGGAAAAAGTCTCAAACTGAATATTGATAGATTTCAGGCGATGGAGCAATTTTAAGTTAAAAAGCAAATAAAAATAATATAAATACTTTTATTTTTGAAGGAGAACCTAAAATATAATTAATAATATAGATATAAATAATATGAGAACAGTATGCAATCATTTACTGATGTTCAGTTACATTTCAGTGAAGGTTGAATGAAAAAGTTATTCAAATTATTAAATTTTTTTTTTAGAAAAACAACAAAAATAAATGTTAGACATAAACAGAACATACGCTGTTGTAATTAGAAAATCATTCTACCTTTTTTTTTGCAATCGTTTAGTAATCCTGAGATGCTTAGTGTAAAACCATGTTATGTTAACATCAGTCTGACAGAATTTGAACTGGATTGACCTAAACCTCACCAAGTTTGAGCTAAGTCTCCTAATTACGGTCTGTTTACTGTCCCTAGAGTCATCAAAGGTCACATTCCAAAGGATTTAGTTTATCCCGATCGGAGACCACGGTGAAAATAAGCGCCTATTCGGAAAATCAGCGGCTGATTTTTGGCTTTTTTTCAACCGCTATTTACGCGCGTAAATCAGCCGCTGATCGAGAATCGGCCGCTGTTTCAGCCCCGTGTGAACAAGCTATAACAGCGCAACGCACCTGTCAGCTGACACCGCAAACAAAGCGGCATGAAGGCGACAAGCCTTATGAATAAAACGGCGTTTCGCTAATAGGGCTAAAAGAGACTCATGGAATTTCCTCGATTGCAAGTTGAAAAATAACCACTCGGTCATAGCAAAACAAATTCGAGCTCCCGAAGGAAAACCAAATGTTTCGATGGGATCCTAAAGACTGAATATTTACTGGAATTCCGGACAGTCGGGTTTTGTAGATTTCCGATCTTCGCCAGACCCCTTTAACATGCTACTGTTTATCCATAATCAACCGCTTGAAAATTTAAGAAAAATTACACCGTTTTAGTGTTTTTTTTTTACAAATTTTGGCCAAACCAAGTTCAAATATTCAGCATGCATGTTTACTCTTATATCTCATCTTTAATCGACTTTAGAAAAGTATTTTACTTTGACCAAAATCCTCGTTTTAGTTGCATTACGGACGAACTGCATGAACAGCAAACGGACTGCGGTGACAAGAACCAAGAACTTTTCGATCCAAATTTCCCGGTTTTGGCAAATTTCGGCAAAGTTACTTGTCTGACGCGAAAATAGATGGATTCATAGTCTTCTTACACCCGGTACAAACCTCGAATCGAATTAAGTATGAACTTATTTTTTTTTTCTTCCAAATTTCCGGTTTGTCCAGATTCCGGGTAGACTTCTTGGACGGCGTGAAAAATAGTTTCAGATCTGGATTCAGCATGTCTCCTCACCCTATACGCCCCTCATAAAATTCAATGACGAGTTGCCGCCAGACGCTAGAGGAATAATAACAGTTACACGTGCGATCTTGGTAAGTTATCTGAAGGGTGAATATGCGATTATGTTTTCGCTTCAAACCGAGTCGCGTATTAGCCCCGTGGAAAAGTCAACCAGCACTCAGCACCAGCTCAGCGCTGAAGTCGGATGCCAGGATTGACAAACTTGATGAAGCCTGGCAGAGCAATGTTGGGTAGAACAAAAATAGAGGAAGAGGCATTTTAAACAGTTTTTAACATGACTAGGCCTAAAAGGAATTGAAAATAGCCAAACAAACTGGAACAAACGTGCACGAAGAAGTAACGAGTGGTCGTTTTAATTATGGTAGGGCACCTAGCTGCCAAAAAGAACTAATCTGAAAGGAATTTTAGGAGGGGCGAAAATCGACCACCCCATGGGGTTTTAAAACTTCAATGTCTCATTCGTTACTCCCACATCGAACCCCTAATCAACTTCAGATCAAACTTTTAACAAATTTTCCAGTTTCGGCCGGATTCCAGGTGAGCTACTTGCCGGGCGAGAAAATAAACTTGGTATTTGGATTCATCATATTTTTCTACCCATAATCTGATTTCATTAGCTTTTAAAATTATTTGAAGAAAATATCTCAACCCCTTCGAGAGTTATCGTGCAAAAAGCAAAAGGACGGACGGACAAACTCAAAGGTCACTAACATTTAAGGATCCCAAAAATCACACCGTATTTCGTTTTTACTCGAAGACGGAACATGAAAATATCTCTGGAGACATACAGTAGAGGTACGTAGCTATGCTGCTCTGAACAGGTGCGAACTTCGGACAGTGCCATTTTAAGCATTTGCTGCGATGGTCAGTCAAACCAGTTCCTTAAGTGCTGCTTAGAACTCCTGAGCGCATGTATCGTGTTCTCTATTATTTTATGTAGCAAAACATTTCACTGTGCAAAGAAGCATACCTCTACTGCATCTGAGATCACCAACATTGACAGGAGAGTCGCAAGTGCATTTTAGTTGGGGGGGGGGGGGGGGGGGTACCGAAGCCAGAATCTGACAAGTTCAGCTTTTAATTATTAAATACAAAAATGAATCGCTTTTGCGAAGCCCACTTCGAAAGCATATTGTTGGGGCGCGATTGCAAATTAAACTGAGGGTCGCAGGAGAAAAAATTTGAAATTCACTTTTTTCCTGCAATTAAACTTGCTTGCCCACATGGACATTATATTGATATTACTGGCACGAAATTTTGATATTCACTTTTTTTTCCTGCAAAATTCAACTGCTTCCCATACTTTTTTTTTTATGGTGCAAAACGGATAAGTCAGCTTCATTTTATTCGAGCTACATTCGGCCCTTCTTGGCAAGGGTCCTCTTCAGGCTCGAGCCGCTCAAGCTGGAAAATTAACTTGTGGAAAAACAATGAAAGATTCTTCCTTAAATATCTGACTTTATGAACTTCTTCCCTGAAAATTGGTTGGAGTTAAAGTTGATGCTGTGATTTCGTTCTGGACACGGCTGCTGTTTTTGCTGTTCGATTGGGTCGTCGAAAGGGCGGAGATTCTTCTGCATTTTGATTTTGGAGTCACCTGTCTCTTCTTCTTCTTTCCAGCTAAGATGGTTACTTGTAGGCGGCATGTATGGGCGATTTGAAGTTCCGTACTGTGGTGATCGATGGTCCTTCAGCCTAAGCTGACTGCGAATTCCATACATGCTTCCCATACAAGTTCTAGCTTTTACTGTGTATCGTAACACACCATGGGCCCAAGAGTTTCCAGAAACATTAACACCGGAGAGAGCGAAGCCCCTGCAGCAGCTCCTAGCTACTGACGCTACTGTAAGCTACCCAAGACCAAATAAAGTGAGCGCCGTTTTTTTCCCATGAATTTTTCTTCCCGAGCCTAAAACAGGCTAAAACCCCACCTAAATGACGCGCCGTTCCACAAACAGAGAATACTACGAAAGGCGCCACAGGCGAAATTTTTGGAAATATTTATGATTAGATCGTCTTTTAGAGATCCCAAATAAAAGAGTTATCGATGAAATCATAAATCGGTCCATTTGTCTGTGACCAGATCTTCACTTGACCATCTTCCAGAGCTGGTGGACTCGTCTTTCACGGAGCTCTCCGTCCGCCAGAGATGTGGACTCGGACTCTGGACTCGTCTCGAGACGCCTTTTTCAAGGACTCGGACTTGTCTCGGACTCGGATTTGCTGGACTCGCAGCAGCTCTGCCATCTTCTTCAATGATTACAAATCCGATTTATTTCAAAACCTTGCGCTATATGAATTTTTTTTTCAACCTGCTTTTCTGCTCAAATACAGATATTTTTGCGTAGAACAAAAAAATTAGAAAATCGGCTTTCTTTTCCGAACAAGAGATTTTGGTACAAAAGCCGACTGCGAAATTCAACGTTTTGTAACTACCTTTTTTTCATCCTGGCAAGCTCTAAAAATGCTACTGGGAGCTTCTCTGCGGCGGGGGGGGGCACACACTTTTAGGAGCCTGGGAGCTTCTCCCAGTGGGGAGCCTCTCCCTAGTGGGAGCTTCTCTGCGGCATGTGGGGGGGGGGGGTCACAAGCTTTTAGGAGCCCTTCTACCTACTGGTAGATTCTCTGTGGCATGTGGGGGGGGGGGGGGGTCACAGGCTTTTAGGATTGACGTCGAAATTGGATCAAAGTTCCGGTTTCGGGATAAGTACATATCGAATAGTCATGTGCTGATATCCGGTATTCTTTATGATTACTGAGCACTGATAACAGTACCGAAAAATTCTGGGCCAATATTCGGGGTTGGTTTTACTCACACCGAATAATTAGGGACTAATATTCAGATTTGGTATGACTTCGTTGGAACTTGACCGGAGCTCGGGATTCGTGGATAACTGCAGAATCCTGGCAATTATACCGGATAAACGACTGATACCGAACCCTGTTGGACCGATAGCCTATTCGGTATTCTGTAAGTAAGTGAGTAAGTAATTTATTTATGACCCGCCATTTTCAAGAAGCGGAGTAAATGAAGAAAATAAACAAAACACATAAAAACACAAAAAAGACACTTGATTTTCAATCGTATAACTATATAGCTACCGAATAACTACCGAACCCCGGTAATTATACCTTATAGTTTTGATATCGAAAAATATCGAATAGTTTTAGTAAAATTTTGGGCCTTCGGCAAATAATTTCACCGAATCTCAAAAAGTTGAGGAGGGGGTGCAGTCGCAAAGGGGGCTGCATCCCCCTTGCGACGCCCCTGCCTTGGTATTAATTTTGTTCAATCATTGCAGCGGAGTCGAAAATAAATAGCCTACTGCAAACAACTGCGCTTACCTTTTTCGATCATGGTCAGTTTCCGCACTTAAGTGAAAGTGTCTAAATCTTGGTTCAGAAGGAAGGAGCTCGAATCCGACTCGCCTTCCACCACCTGAACTGCTTTGAACTCTATAGCCGTGCAGGAACACCACTCCTAGAAAGAAATTTGAATAAAAACAAGGAAATGAAATTCGAGAATCAGGAAACGTTCGGCCACGTCCCTTTTAGGCCACTTCAAAGCACAAATCGCAGTAGATAAGTTTATGTTCCAATATTGGAACATGCATGACTCCTTGAAAAAGCTGGATTTCCCAGTGATTACAAACCCGTCTCGACTATTTTCAGCTTCGCGCTGCCCCCTTGGTTTTGACGAAAAACACGGAGAAACTTGCATCAACGGTATTTCTAGCAAATTAGCTCATCACAAAGCAGCAAACAAGGAGAATGGTGGAGTGCTAGAATGCACTAAGGTGGATAAACGTTACACAGGACGTTCGCAATATCTGAAACTAGGACTGATGAAACGATTAGGATTAATCAGTAATATAGGTATGACGGGTCCTTATTTAAAGATCGAATATTAAGATTTATGTTTACTTAATTTTTTTTTTGTGTCATATGGTCCAAAATCTATACACACAATCTAAAAAGAAAAAAGTATTTATGCTTTTACATCGTAGCGCTCAAAGAAAGAAACTTCCCGGTTCTTGAAAACTAGTTGTCAACGAAAAAGACAGCTAGGGTGACGAACATGAGAAGTATTAACAATCATAAGGGATAAGATCCTATATCTCCTATTAATAATTACTAAAGGCTATCATCGTCGTTCCAATACGTATAAAGGGAAAAATAGGAAAGATGAGATGGTAGCATTTACCAATTATTGGTTTAGAACACCCAAAAAACTTGGAAGACAAGGTTACCTATTGCACTCGTTGGCTCTTTGTAGTTGTAGAAGTACAAACATGCATCTTTTAAAACGCAGTAGTACTTGGTCCACGAGCGGACCCTATGGCCAAGCTTGCATAGAACTCCGTGGCAATCTGGACTAGTGATCTGATCAGGGAAAGACTGGAGGCATCCGCGGACTACCGACATCCAAACATCATGCTGAAACGAAATAACACAAGTGCAGGAAATGGTTGTGAATAACTGGCGATACTAGAGATGTTGTGTTTGTGTGCCTTTGAAGTTGCATACTTGGAAAAGTTTCTGAACAGTTGGGAGATTTTTAGCTTTTATTTCTTTCCAGATATTATCAATTATCTTTGAACTTTCTAAGGAAAGAGCCCGCTTACGATTTAAAAAAAGCACATATGCGATATTTGCCCTTAAAGCACAACTCCTACTAGAAATGTTTTTTTCACTATGAAATGGATCACAAAAAAACTTTCTCAGAAATACCATTAGTTTCCATCTGAATTTAGCGATTTTTCTTGTTGGCGCTTGAAGACTCTGCACATCCTTCCTTCGCTCCGACGCGGCGGTTGGGCGCAAAACATTTGATAACTGAACGCGCCATGGATAAAAAGTACGAAAACTAAGCAAATAAAATTAGTCAAAAACAGAAGATTCTCATATCCTTGTGCGTGAACGAGTTGTCAGCGGGCGTTGAAATCCCGGCAAACTTTGCGTTTGACGGGCAAAACTCGGCACGGCCGAAAAGGCACTAAAAAATCGTAGGCACAAAACGAAACAACGGAGAAAGATGGCGATTTCGAAAGCTGATAATTCCATAAGGGGGCTATGTATATTATAAAAGGCAGAATGAGCAAGAGGGGTCCTTTAAGTTGCTCACCACCAACCGCAACGAACAGGTGCTCGACCAAGGCACCGTCGGTATGACGCGGGGCCACTCCCGGAAGCTAAAATCTTTCAGCAAGAAACTCCCCTAGCGAGGAGACAGTGATCACAGAAATTACAGCTGCCTTCTACAGAGGGATACCATCAGAGCAAAATAACACTAGGGAGCAGCACCAAGAGTTGACAAAATTGACACATACTCTAATAGCAGCGATACTAGCACCATAGCGACAGAGAACGTCCTTACTGAAACTCATTCAGCCGTTCATCAGCGCTGGCTCCGATATCTTCATATTCTGAATATAGCAAAAAATGATACAGCCTCAATAGTTTCCTTGGTGTGTGCAGACCGCGCCTTTGCTTTACTAGAAACTTCTAAACCCGCAAGTTTGTCTCGCTTTAAATACCGCAAGCATAGTGGGCGGCGCTACGAATATGGCCCATTTGCAAAGAAACACTGGCCCATTTGCAAGAAAGCATAGGTCTTGGCGCTACTCCTTAGTGTTATTTTGCTCTGGGTACCATGACTGAAAGGACGTGACCTGGAAAACTAGCCACACAGATCCAGTGTCCAGCGTTGCCACATGTCGCACTATAGTGTGAATTGTCACTCTATTTTGTTTTTGTTACTCTTGTCCAACGTAGGACATAAAAATCACTCTATTTCCGAAAATGACCAGATGTGTCATTTTGCAGCAGGGATTCAGACCAGAAGTGACTATTTCAAGTTTTTTTTTCATGAAAGTAAAATTAAGATGTGTCATTCGATTCTGACTCAAAGTGAACATTTCATGAAAATAAATTTCACTCCCGATTCACTCTCTGTTTTGGGCCAAAATCACTCTCCAAATAGTTTTGATCTGGCAACCCTGCCAGTGTCAACTTCAAGACCGTAAGCAACGGCGAGGTTAACAGGTAATACAGTCGCTAGCAAGTGCTATTTAAGGTGATTAATACCAATTGTGCGCTGTGACGTGCTCTGACACCAGATGACGTCCCTCGATGGATCATTTCATTGAAAAGCAGCAGTTGCGTTTTTGCAGATACCATGGTATCTGATACCACGGTCAAAAGGCGTTTTTGCAGTTATCGTGGTATCTTGCCATCTCATATTCAGATATCACGGACCGACCGTGATAACTGATGTAGTATCTGAAAAAAGTCATCTCCCTTTCAATACTTTTTGTCGAATTGGTGGGAAAGAAATTTGGCACTGATGTGGCTGAATATCAGTTTTTCTTTTGGGATGACTTCGAAAAGCGCAATTTCGGCAATTCTCATTTTTGCAGAGCAACCGCATATCAGATACCACTGTAACTGCAAAAACGATTAATCGCAAATCCAGTTACCGTGGTAACCATGGTATCTGCAAAAACGCAACTAATATTACGCCATATTTCTGTTCATATTGAGCGTGTTCCACCCTTCTAACAATAATTACTATTAGTTACTATTTCCGTTCCATCCTCACGAAAAGTTACTACGCTGGTCGCTGACCGTTCCAGCCTTCTCGAAATAGTAACTAATAGATACTATTTGCTTACCATGCTCAGGAGCGCAGTAACTACGCATCTCTGTAACGTGATTGGTCGAATTCGCCCGTGGCACGATATCCTGCTGGAAAACTGAAAATAGAAAAATCGTTCCAGCCTTGACGGCAAAAAGCCAGATTTCGTGACGTCATGCGTAGTAACTACGGTAAGTAGGGTGGAACACGCTCATTACCTGAGTAGCTGATGCAGCCGCTTGGAAGAGCAAGGCCGCCCACTGATTCGCCGTCGGCTCGTCCTCCGCCGCTAGGATATGTCTTGGAACACCGGCTTTTGAAAGAATTATTGCATAGGACTTCTCAGGCGTCGAGCTCCTTGACACACGGTATCCCTCGAGCATTATCGCCCCGATCGGGTGCAAGGCCTAAAAAAAAAAAAAAAAACTATTCTTTACACACTGTAAAACGTTTCTCCGAGTAAGGATTAAAGGTAACTGCAATATTGGCTACTGAGATTAATCTTATCTCTGCTGAGATAAGATTAATCCGAATTAGAGATAAGATTATCTTTTTAGAGGCAAGATTAATCCCAGTAGCAAATACTGCAAGATTTTTTTTTAGTGCATGCAAACGTGTATAGATCTGCAGACGGCTGCTATTTTATAGCATTCATACAACTTGATACGTATCCAAACCGCCGTTTTCACATTTATGGTTTTGTCGCATTTAGTTCGTTATCATCAACCAGGTTGTTATTTATAATTTTGTCGTGTCCTTTGTTTCGCAACCAAGATAAACGATTTGACTTTGCTCACAAAAATATCAATAATTCAAGTAATAATGACATTAATAGTGATATTAGCAATAATACCATTTTTCATTAAAAGAAAGTTGAAGCGTGTCTCATTGTCCAGAATTTACACTACACAATGCAGGATTTTACGACAAAAGTTTCCCGAGAGATCCCGTGCTAGGATGCAACCACCGTTGGCCTGCCATCCAGCAAGTAAACACACATTAGTCCCTGGCAAATTTATTATTTTTTAGGGTCATCGTGTCATACTATGCCTGAAATAACAAAACCTAACCTACGTATGATGATAATGAATAATAGATAAGTTATCTTCAATTGCCCCGGACCTTCACGTTTCTGCCCTTGGCCATTTCTCCGCATTCCATCTAGGAAGAAGATTTTTTAGACCCGATTAGTCAATTTTCTTTCTTTCTTTAAAGTTTGCTTTTTAATCTTTGCATTTACTACATTACCGAAAGCTGTGTATTTTTTTTCCTTTTATTTGTCTGTACTGCGCTATTTCCTCTTCTTAAGTGCGTAAATAACATTTCTTCATCATCATAACATTGCTTTGAGACTATACTTTACCATCTAGTTCACTTTGTGAGACGCTTTGCTTGTGCCACAGGACCTGTTTCCAGAGAGGTTACGATCACCATTCACTAATTTGATAAAACGACGGCGAACAGCGCTGCAGCGATGGGCCTTTGCAAACGAGCGATTCGCCTACTTTTAATGTATCAGATTTATTTGTTTTAATCAGGGGATGTCGGGATCTGAATGTAAATGTATAATTTTTCCATCTTTTCCTTTATGTCTCGTTACTGTGGCGGAATAAAAGCCTTTACTATTATAGTTGTTTCCGAAAGCTTTGAGTAGTTAGCAGTCCTCATTAGGACTAGAATAAAGAGACTGGCATGTTATATAGAGTACAGCATTGCGACACAGGGAGGATCGGTCCTTATTTTTGTCCTATTTGCGGTAGGGATGATGTGTAGTTCATTTGTTTAGCGAGTGAATTGAGAAAGGATGATGAAGGACGAGTTGAACAATTTGAGGCGTTACTTCAGGCTTGCGATAGGGTTATTGCTGGTGTTAAACCTGTTATTGTTTTATGAAATTTTTGTTGCCATGACCATTTTAGGTAATATTTTCATTCATTCATTCATTACGGTTGGTTGTGGGGAAGATGAATTTTTGTCATTTCTAGTCTTTTTCGGTAATATATTCATTTATGCATTATAGAGGTTGTGGGGAACACGAGAACTGACCAAAGCGCTGACAAAATTGGTCATATTGCCTCAAACGAAGAGAACATTTGACCAGAAAAGAATAAGCGACGTCAGGTCCACGAATGTACAGTAGAGATGTGTTTATGTGAACAGTTATGTTAACGTGAACAGTATAGTTTGGGGCTAAACGCTAGAATGAAGATCCAAAATAGATGCCCTCAGATGCCTTTAATTACCTACTTTGGCTGACTGGTAGTTAGCTTTTGACACAGCAAGTGCATGAAAATGGCCAACAAACGTTCAAAGAAGCATACCTCTACTGCAATTCGACGAGTTTACAGTCCCACAAAATCCGGCTGCGGCACAGGAGTACTGAAGGATGGATAATCTTAGGCCTACCACGACACATTACCTATGGTCTGTCAACTTACATCCTCTTTCCTGAAGAAATAGACACAATTATCCGGTTTGAGCACTAGCCATCGGCGAAGCCACTGAGGTGTTGAGCTTGCATTCATCTGCGAACATTTCCACAAATATCCACTGCATACTGTTGGACTACTGGATACGAAAGAGTCGGCCTTAGGGTAATCAAGAACAGTACAAGTGCGCACGACATCCATCATTAGTTCGTTTTCCCCTGAAACAACAGAAATACATGTTTTACAGTTTTTTTGTTTTTTTTTGGTTTAAACCAACTTTTATAAACTAAAGTACACAAAACAAACTCTTTTAAAACACTCTTATTATTCTTTACACATTTAGTCGGTCCCTCTGACTACAGGAAAAATCTTCACTTCAAATTAATCTGTACATATTTTAAAAAGAAAGAAAGAAAACTGAAAGATAAGAAGAGCAAGAACAGAAAAGAAAAGAACAGAAACGATTCCTCGGCTCCCTATACTCACACACAAAATAACATATCCGGCTTATTCGACATCGCGTATGGTTTCAAATGTTTCATTGTCTTTCTCTCAAATCGGTCTGTCTTTAAACGCTGATAAATGTGAATTTCTCTCTTTTAATTCGCCTTCTTCTAACAGCAAGCTCCTAACTGTTTTAATTTTGTGATCCCTTGTGTGTCAAAATCCGGTGGCTCGGTATTTCTGTTACAAAAAAAATGTCAAATTTTCGACAGCAAGCAGTTCGTGATACTAAAAACAAAATTCAGTCTGGATATGCTATAATCGTTGCCAACCGCGGAAAATATAACCGCAGAGCTCTTGCCAAGATCTACGCCACTTCCTGCGACCACTCGGTCCTTTACCTTTCTGGACTTTACCTTCTGCTGAAGAAAAAGGATGCAGCTGCTATTCGAATCGCATACTTTTGCTACTGTAAATTCCTCCTACTTGCCAATTTGGTATAAAAACAGAAAAATGATAAATAATTTTTCGGTAACAAATATAACTGTTAAACTTGACAAAATGCATAGGAATCTGTCGGTCACGGCGTTTTCTCCGCATCACGGTCTTGTCCGTTTGTTTGAAGTGTGACCTGTTCGAACTGTAAATTTGTATTCTAATACAAGTTGTGTTCTTTCTTTCCTCTATGTACTCCACTATTTCTGTTTTACAGAAGTGTATAAATCAAAAGATTCATTCCTACGAAATGTTTCTCCTGGCACTGAAAGTGCTGCCGAAAGTGCTGCCTAACTTTTCGTAGGCGTCATACGATATCATGCTGAGCGGAGAAACAGAAGACGCTGAAGAAGCCAGTTGCCATGTGCCACCAAGAACAAACAATAAGATAGAACCTCCGTCTCCCTATCTCTGTAATATGACCATTCGGAGTCGAATATTCCCCGTACCCTGCCCGGTACAAACGAGCGGAGGTTAGGAGCTACGCGGCACATCACGTTTCGTTACCTCTACAAATAGCTATATGGCTATGAAGCCGAGTAGAAGAAACTTTCGAAGTCAAAGCCGATTGGTACTCTGGGCGCGCTCCAGAGCGGGCCAGCGGGCCTCATGCACGTATCGCTCTGCGATGAGCAACATCGAAGGCGGAAGTAGATGGAGATCAACTCAAAGCTAGAGGAAGTACCTCTAGCTCTGCTCAGTTTTGTCGGGGTATCCATGCTCGTTGCATGGGACCAAAGACGGAGGTTCTATTGGATTATTTGTTCTTGGTGCCACCTAACGTCTTTAGCCTAACACACACAATGGCCGGAACAACTAATTGTGTCGTATGCTCGTAGCAATTTACATTTTAAATTTTACCGCAGACGTCCTTGAATTAGACATTATCAAGCTTCTCTCCAGGGCCGATTTATATGCAAAAAAGGAGGGTTAAAGCTAAGTTTGTGGCTAAGTTCTAGGTTGATTCTTCTTAAGCGCTGTAGGACAAACGCACCCAGATTCTGTTATAAACCTGCTAGTCCAACTTACCAGCGTGAGCAAGACGTACAACGTCCGTATGCGAGGCATCTAGGATATTGTTTCTATTAAGGGCAATGATGACGTCGCCGACTTCAAGCCCGGAAGCCTCGGCAGGAGTACCAGGCTCGATGGCAGAAACGACGACAGGCCTGGAGCCGTGAATCCGGAACCCGAACTCACCTCCTTCTTCTCTCTTCACCACCACTCGCTTGTCGCACTCTACAAACAATCCATGTAAAATGAACATACGATATTTCTGGCGAAACCCACTAGACAGCAGGGTTTAAGTTATACTGGGACGTGGAATTTCTCTTGTTTAAACAGTATTGTGGACGGTGTTGCCACTTTTCTCTGACGCAACCTGTGACATTTGGCCGCGACATTCTGGCGCCCACAAAATTCGGTTATTTTTTTCAGTTTCAAAGAAAAACTCTTCGATTCTAAGGTTCCAGTTTGCTCTCATAAGAGGAGATACGAATCGTAAAAAACAAAATAAGCTTTTTCTCCGAAATCGCAGAATCTACGACATTTTTGGAGTACGTGCGATTTCCTGTGACAAATTTTTGACAGCTGTGAAACTGGGGAGAAGTCATAACCTGTGACAAACCGCAGAATTCTGCGACAAGTGGCAACACTGATTGTGGAGCCCTGCCGCAGGTACCCTCTGTGTCTAAATGGTACACACATTTGTACGAGTTTGATGATGTTGTCGTAAGACTGTCCATCAACGGTATCATGAACAATTTTCACTTCGCCAGAACAAGAGGTGATATTCGAACTGTCCACGATGCCCGACTGCACACACGCACTCGGTTGTCCCCCAACTTCGGTCTTTCTCTCTTTCACAAAAATGGTGATCGTTAAAGCTAGGCCAAACTGGGAGGAAAACCGATGGGCTGTGCGATGATTTGGTTTGGACATCGCGCTCTTTCGTCTAAACTACTGTACGATAATACTTTTAACTAACCAAGCAGATCTGGGAGCTACACCATTCCTCGGCAGATAGTAACAAAAGGTGCTAGGCGACGAACGGCCTTACCAATTGAGCTGCCTGGTTTGACTTAATGTCTCCCAGAAACTAAGAAAGCATCAGTAATGTCTGAGGAGGAGGGAGAGAAGAAAGAAAGCATACCGGCTGCTTGCGCCTCCTGGACAACCAGTCAAACAGTATACTGTCAGAAGTTTCATAACAGATAACACGAGGATGCGCGGTTTCAACATATAATGCGTAACACATAACACTTCGTATATTATCGGTTGTGTTTAAAAAACCTTAAGCAATGTTATGCATAACAAGCTTTGTTAGGAAGAGCCAAAAAAAGCATCTACTGGCTTTGTTCCTTACCGTCATGATGTCGGAAAACTCAGCAGATACTTCTTGGCGGGTTTCGGTTCTTCCTGATGGTAACGCTTATTATGCATAAGATTTTGAAACACAACAGATAACATCCGAAGTGTTATCTGTTACGCATTATCTGTTGAAACCGCGCATCCTCATGTTATCTGTTATGAAACTTCTGACAGTGTAATACAAAGCTTTCAACAACATAATTGAACCTTGTCATCTATAGTACAATGCCGAGAAGAACGAAGTTTGAGAGGTTAGAAGCGCTACTATTGTGTTAGTAATCATGCTAGTTTACTCAAAAGAGGAGTTGTTTGTTACCCCTAAGCAGCGATGACCGTAATCTTATCGCATAATTTTCTTGACACCATATGACCAACATTTGGTGGTATATGTCCTGTAAGCCTTGTTCCAGGCTTCCAGCATCTCCTGGGAGAATATAATATTTTACAAATCTCGTCATGCCCCAAAGGAAGGAACATATCGCGTGTTGGTACCATTGAAAAATTTGTAGACTGCGTATCTGTATGATAATTGTACGAAAAAGTTGCATGTATTGATCCAGTATTGATCTGTAATAGTAAAGAATAATATCATTGAATGTGCTTCAGACTAGGCCAATCTTAAGCAGTAGTATCCAGTAGCATCCTGCCTTTCTATAGTAGCATCCAGTCTTGCTAATAGTAGCATGCAGTAGAATGCAGTAACACGGTAGCCTTGACATAGAAGCATGTAGTAGCATCAGTTCGTACTGCATGCTACTTTTTCGTACAACTTCATATAACTAATTTAAGATAAAGTTTTAATCGGGTAAGTCAGGGGGAAGGGTTGAAGCGGGGTAAGTCAGCTGAGAAACCAACCAAACCAACCTCATGCAGTCACACTTCGGACATATCCACAAAAAAAGACTCGCAACCAACTGAAACTCAACTTTTTCGGATCCATTCGGCGAGAAGGGATTTGCTCCGCTAACGGAGGAACCTACTAAGCACAGGTTTATGGCTGGATCAGGTCGCACCCCGAACTTTTAGACAGAATCCCTTCTCTAGCTGCTTCTAATACCATTCAAACCATAAAAGCGATTGGAGCAGTACTTGCCAGCTATCCTCCCATCCCCCGAATTATCCATTTACTTGAAACATTCGCTATCAATCCACTTCAGTTGTGATTAGCGCGAACATCCCAGGAAAAGAGGTTGAATTTTCTTTAGCTGCGTTCTTTACCACGGGAGTTCTCACCGGTGGTCTCCGGTTTTTCTTATAAGCCGTTTTTGCACCCACCGGTGACTACTCACCAGTCTTATAACACGTTTTTGAACTAACCGGAGTCCGGTTTTACCTCACCGGTGCGTACTAACCAGAACCTGCTCGGGAGCCCGGCTTTGCAGGGGAATTAGCAAGTTTTCGTCAACTCGCCGGTCAACCAAAAACGCGTTATAAGAGAAAAACCGGACACTAGTGACAAACCACCAGAGACAGCCCGGAGTGAAACGAACGCAGCTTTGTTCTCGTGGAACTCACCAAAAGTTCCTTCACCTACGCGTCTAAACATTTCCATGGAAGCTTTCCGGTGGACGAGGCGGTGCGTGACTGCTGTGTATTTTCGCTGGAAATCCTTCTCGGACGCAGTGGAGCCGTCGGAAGGGCATCTATCGGACTCGAAATCCTCCGATCCTAAAAGAAAATGGACAATATGACACAACATGAAGAAGAAACGTGGATCCCCAGGAGGTTTTCAATCACCCTATTCATCTTAGTTGAAATGCTTAAAGGACCTGTCTTACCTATAATACTAACGCAACCTACTTCTGTAATCTCTCCACCCATTTCTAAGCCCGGAGGCCAGAATTTCATACGATACATTCTAATCCCTCCAACAAAACCTCGATGATATTCTCACTTGCCGTGTTTTACTACCTTCGATGCGTATCACACTGTCGATGTTTGTCTGCGAGAAGTTTTTCCATCAGAAAAACCGGTTATGTAAATTTTTCCTCGTTTTCGCTACGTGTCAAAGGCTACTGAAAAAGGCTTAAAACAGCCAACGCCGTGGATAATTTGTTGAAAGCAGAGCCTAGTGTTAAAGTATTAAATTATTTTTAAATACTGGAAGTTGAAGAGTAAATAGTGCGAGGGGTCCTTTAAGAGAAATGCAATCTTCTTTTTTAATAAACTTTTTCTTTACCTGCGTAGCATCTTTTCCTTTTTTTTCCTATTTCCATTCCATTTCAACCATTTCTTTTTACTTCCAATTACCGATCCAAAATTTGCTTTAATCCTATTTATAATACTCTTATTTTCGTGCATTTTTTCATTCATCATCATTTCTTCACAAATCGTTACAACCACATATAAAAATTCCAACCTCAACCAAACTACTACAAATGGTAAAAAACAACTTTACCAAGGGATACGTTACCAAAAGGAAAAGAAATTAAAAAAGAAAACATTCATTAAATAAGAATAACTGAAAAAGGAAAATTCAAATTACGACAAACTAATTTTGTAATTTGATACTTGTACAGAAGTCCTATAGTTTTAATATAGCTACTGTCCGGCCTTGGATTTAAAAATAAATTCTTTCTAGTGTTAGTAGCAGAGCAAAATAAAACTAGGGAGTAGCGCCAAGACCTATGCTTTCCATGCTTTGCAAACGGGCCATACTCGTAGCGCCACCAACTACGCTTGCGGCATTTAAAGCGAGACAAAACTCGCAAACCCGAACAAAGGTGCGGTCTGCACACACCAAGGAAACAATGGAGGCTGTATCATATTTTTGCAAAGTTAGAACATGAAATTATCGCAGCCAGCGTTGGTGAACTACTGAATGAGTTTCAGTAGGGATATTCTCTATCGCTAGTGGTGCTAGTACCGCTGCTATTCCAGTGTGTGCCAATTTTGTCAAGTCTTGGCGCTACTCCCTAGTTTTATTTTGCTCTGGTTAGTAGTAAATTTGCCGATACTTCCGTTCAGATTTGTACGATGTAAGCTGAGTGGCCGGAGATCTACAAAACAACTCGGGAAGAAATAAAACACAATCTTATGGTAAGTGTTGCGGGAGTGGAGAGTGTGGATACAACCATACCTCCAGCAATAGACTGGTCGCTTTTCCCCCACACTAGGAGCTCCTCGTTCTCTCCGATGTACATCCAGGTCCCGCTTCGGTAGCTTGCGTCGTAGACACCTGCGAAAACAACTGAGTGAGTATACGCTACACTTATTCAAACAATGTTTACAACGGGTACGTCAGCTACGATTCTTAATCAGCGATATTTCGGCCCTTTTTGGCAAGGGTCTTCGTTAGGCTGTCAATCCTCTGGTTCAACTTCGGGGAAGGAAACAAACCTCTTATAAATAACTGAAGCTTCTACCGACTTTAAATATCTTATTAAAGTAAATTATCTTCAAATACCACTACAATGAAAAAACTAGTCCTGGGATTTAATTTTTGACACGGACGCTGTTTTTGCTGGATGATTGGGGCGATGACAGGAAAGGTTTTTTTTCTTCATTTTGGACGCTACACTGATACATTTAGGGGTCCTCTTAGTTTTGCTGCATTTCACTACATTTTCAAATTTTCCAAATTTCTCCTTGGGGTCCCCATTTCTTTCAGTAATTCGCAGTTGGTTTCTGATTTAAAGGCAAAAGATCCAGTATTAATTTTGAAGAAAAAGATGATCAACTTGTTGTAAAAAAAAACCCTGCGTAGCCCTCAAAACCCACAACCTGCACCCATTTTTATGGCACTCGCCTTCCGACCAAGTGCCGTATACCGATCACTTTTCCGTCGGTCGGTCTGTCGGTCAGTCGGGTAGTCCGGTGATCGCGAGTAGGGTACTTCCAGGTGTGCTAGGACGATGAAACTTGGCAGGCATATTAGGGACCCGACAAAACTAACTTGGAAATAGTCATTTCCCCGATCCGACCACCGTGGGGGGAGTGGAGGGAGGGGGAATCCGGAATATTTACGTATTTATAACTTTTGGACGGGGAATCGCATCTTAATGAAACTTGGTATTTGGAAAGATCTCGGTTCTCAGATGTCACACTTCAAGTCCGGAACGGATCCGATGACTTCGGAGGGAGTTGGAGGGGGGACCGGAAATCGTGTGACATGTTCAGAGTGGACGGATCGGGATGAAACTTGGTGGAAAGAACAAGCACAAGCCCTAAATACATAGTTGACAAGACCGGACCGGATTTCGAGCATTGTGGGGGAGTTGGAGGGAGCGTTCCGGAATTCCGGTGATCCCGACTTAAGATACTTACACATGTGGTAGAACTATGAAACTTGGCAGACATATTAGGGACCTGACCAAACTAACTTGGAAATAGTCACTTCCCCGATCCGACCACCGTGGGGGGAGTGGAGGGAGGGGCAATCCGGAATATTGGCATATTTAAAACTTTTGAACGGGAATCGAATCTTAATGAAACTTGAAGACCTCGTGTCACAGATATCCCATTTCAAGTGAGGACAGGTCTGATCGATGTGGGGGAGTCGGGGGGGGGGGAGCGGAAATTTTGTGACACGCTCAGAATGCAGCGATTGGGATAAGACTTGGTCGGAAGAACAAGCGTAAGCCCTAGATACATCAGTGATAGAACCGGATCGGACTCAGTCAATCTGGGGGAGTTAGAGGGGGGGGGGGTCCAGAATTCCGGTGACCGCAGTTTAAGGTAGGCTACTTCCGGATGTGCTAGTACGATGAAATTTGGCTTGAACATTAGAGACTTGACAAGATTGTCTTAGGAGTTGTCACTTTCCAGATCCGACCATCCCTTAAAGCACTCATCTTAACCGCAAAGTACAAAAAAAAACTTTAAAGCAAAACCTGCATTTTCATGATCCCATGAGCCCATGATCATGTTTGCCTCAAACACAAATGACCAAGTGCAAAAAAAAAAAAAATTACCAAACGATACATTCTCGTGATTTTCAAATTTCCAAGGGTCCATCTTCATTCTTATTTACCAAGTCTGGCAAGTGCCATATGAGCTTCCAGCTCTTGTTTTAAAAGTGAATAATATAGTACGTAAACAATTGCAATTTATTTCTCAAAATCATCTGTATTCTTTATAGTATTTATATGTCATTGAATGGACCAGATGGTTTAGGCATAGTTCTGTTTTATATATTATATTTTGTACTCCTCAGTTCTGAGGTAAATAAATAAATAAAACCGACAATCTGAAATACAGTAGGGAGCCAGTGAAGAATAGGTTCAATGGGGGGGGGAGGGGGGTAAAGCTGCCAGACTACTGAGTCTAATCTTCAACTGCCCCGCTACAGCTTCAACGTATTTTGTAACCGCTTTGCTCTCAACTACCCTTGTCATTAGGGATATAGCTAAGAAAGGGGCTAACCCTCAAAATGCCCACGGCTTAAAATGCCTGCGGTTGAAAAAGCCAACAGCTCAAAATCCCCACGGTAAAGGGGAGAATTGATATGGAGTATGATAGGTGAGTAGCTACTTACTTGGTAAATCATTTAATAATCAATGAAAACCAGTTTGGATTTCAGAAAGATCGGTCAACTGAACTTGCTATCCATAATCTTCTTTTGTCGATCAATGATGCTCTTGACACTAGTCAACACGCTTGTGCAATTTTTATTGATATTTGTAAAGCATTTGACTCAATTGACCATGGGATTTTGCTTGATAAACTGAAACAGTATGGCATTGAAGAAAAGAAACTTGATTTGTTTGCTTCTTACCTATCCAAGAGAAGTCTCTCTTGTAGGCAAGTTGGCGAGCTTTCAGACGAATTTCCTATAGAATTTGGAGTACCACAGGGGTCTGTCCTTGGACCCACTTTGTTCTTACTTTACATTAATGACCTTCCAGAATATAAGCCTTTTGTCAAAGTTATCATGTTTGCGGACGACACTGTGTTTTTGGTTCGCATTCAGATTTAATTCAGTTGTTTAGTGTTCTGAATTCA
Source organism: Branchinecta sandiegonensis (assembly GCA_030848855.1). NCBI lineage: Eukaryota > Metazoa > Arthropoda > Branchiopoda > Anostraca > Branchinectidae > Branchinecta > Branchinecta sandiegonensis. Next base: position 20,868,729 of record JAUPMV010000006.1, on the reverse strand, counting down.
GCTCTTTCGATTGCGTCTGACTGGTTTACATCTAATTTACTAGCAGTAAACGCGGAAAAATGTCGCTACATGCTTTTCTCCCGGTCTGGTTCAATTTCAGTTTCTGGTAAACTTTTTCTTTCTGGTACTGAACTTCTAAGATCTTTTAATTTTAAATATCTTGGCCTTATCCTTGATGAAAATCTTTCTTTCAAGCAGCACACCGATGCTTGGCTCTTAAGTTGAGCCGAAATGTTGGTATGTTCTCCTGCCTCAAACATGGTCTTCCACAATTCCTACTTCGATTGATTTATTTCTCCCTCGTCCATTCTTATCTTTCATATTGTATTTCAGCTTGGGCTTCTACTTTTTCGAAACATATTATTCGGATTCAAATCCTACAAAACGAATCAATTAGAGCAATTTATGGTCTTCCATTTTCTTCGTCAGTTTCTCATATTCTGCCTCGTCTTTTTATTTTAAATGTCCGTCAGATTAGAGACTGGAATATTGCAACACTTGTTTACCGTTATCTTCTAGAAGATTCAGTACCTGCTGATTTTAAAAATCTTTTTTGCCTGAACAGTCAATTTCATGACTATAACACAATACGGCGGTCCAATCTTTCTACCATTTGTTATCCTTCTACAAGGTCTAGCTTTTCTATTCGTCATACAGGTATAAAAGTATGGAATTCATTGCCTGAAATTGTTTGAGTGTCCGAAGATAGGAAAGTTTTTAAAAGAGCTCTAAAAAGATGTATGTTTTCTAGCAATTATATGTCTTCTGTCTGATTTAATTGATTCATTTTCGTTTGTGCTCGGAGGAAGATCAGACCCATGTCGCAAACCTTTTTTATTTTTCATTTTTTCTTTAGTAATATGTCTGTTGTCGTAAATTCTCGTGTTGTCCTTAAATTTTAGTGTTGATGTGTGATAGTTGTTTGTTTGTTTTTCCTTTACAATGCCTTAGGCTATAATTTTATTAATAATTTTTAAAAACCCATTAGAATTAGTGAAGCGTCGTTTTTTATGCCACTGGCATGTCTGATGCTTTTGAGAAACTCCAGGTTTATTTATATTTGCCATTAAAATTGTACCTTACCTTACCTTACTATAAAAAGTCTCTCCTTTATTGGACTTCAGTAGTTGTGCGTCCCCGATTTCGAACATTTTTATTCCTAATTAGGAGAATTAAAATTCGAATTCGGAGAGTTATAGTCCGATGCCGTATACTCTGCAGTATTTCGCATTCTAGCGTTTTAATCCTGCACCGGATTATAACTCTCCGAATTCGGATTTTAATTCTCCGAATTAGGAATACAAATTTCCGAAATCGGCGACGCACAACTACTAAAGTCCGATAAAGGAGAGACTTTGTACAGTGTACCGGTTGCAGGGAAGATTATTGGAAACAATCTGGTACCTTTTCTTTAAGAAAAATTCTAACACCAGCCATGGCCGTCTCCCGCTGTTGTCTGTGGGCATTTTGATCGTAGCCATTTTGGATCGTGGGAATTCTGAACCGTGGACATTCTGATCTTGGGCATTCTGACCGTGGGCATTGGGAGAGTAGAAAAAATAATAGTGGGCATTGCTGGAGCCTAGGGTGCAGGATATCGCACCTCGTTGACGATCAACCTCCCGCGCTCAATCGACCTCAGAAAACGCAAAGAAATTAGCCGATGCAAACATTTTTGTTACCATGACCCACCATTTCCAACCAATACTAAATTTCCCGAAAGTTTACCTGAATCCTCGTCATCGCTCGGAGCTAACATCAACGGCTGGCCGACTTGCTTCGTGTCATAATTCCAGAAGAGGATCTCTTTCTGCGACAGAATCCTCTCTTCTGAATGGGCCCTGTGGGGGGGAAGAACGTCCTCCGCTTTCTTCGTATCCCTCCGGTCGAGGGACTTCGACGACCCTGCGTGGCAAAGGTCTTCCTTTGATGTGAGCTGTGTGCAGCTTCTTGCCCGCTTTTTTCGGCTCGAGTCTCGTCTGAGCTCGATTCCGCACGGGGAGTCGGTTGATCGATCGCATGAAACTAGAAAGAGGATTGTTTATTGCTCTTTCTGGGAAAAACCTAGTCATTTCAACGATTGACTGTTTTGGGGTTTCCCCTTAATATACACTGTAAAAAGTTCCTCCGAGTAAGGATTAAAGTTAACTGCAGTGTTTGTTACTGGGATTAATTTATCTCTACTGAGATACGATTAATCCGATTTTGAGATAAGATTATCTTTTTAGAGACAAGATTAATCCCAATAGTAAATACTGCAAGATTTGTCTTTACAATGTAGGTGGCAGCTTTAAAGTTTAACCGAAAAGGGCTGGGATAGGACAATCTAGTTACCTATCACTTATTCACTTAAATTGGCTTGAAGACCCGCTGAAAATGCGTTAGTTCGTTGTTCCACTATTCACGATTAACCGATTTTCAAATAGTGGAATTTCCGTGTGATTTGTGGTACCTCAATGCGCTTGTATTTTTGTTGTAAGGCTTACGAGAAAGATCTATGATTTTTTTTTGCTCAGGCACTAAGCAATCTTCACCAATCTCACCACTGCCCTCAGAAAGCCGCGTTTGTGTTGAGATTAAAATTTCCCGCGTCATAGTAGAATTTACGATGTGGGGACGGACGCAGATATTCTGAATATCATAACTAGAGCAGATAGTGTATGTAAATAAAAATATCCCTTTGCATATTCAAATAATTCAGTGTATTCAATTAGATGACACAAAAATAAGTTCGCTTTCCAGTTAAACTTTAAGAGAACGGCCAAGTTCAAATTTTTAATCTGTTTCAAATTCTATACCTCTCTCTATTCAGGCAGTAGCTGCTAGGCACGAGAAGGTTTACCCATTTGGCACTTGGCCGCACTAATGCACTTGCAGCCTTACTTTCGAACGCGTGATCGGATTTCAATGAAATTTGATAATTGGCAAGAGCAAGTGTCTCAGATCTTCCATTTCAAGTCCGGACCATATCCGAGAATTGCGGAGGAATTTAGAAGGGAGAGGGGAAACATCTCAGACACTGGGACGGGACTTGGTGGTAAGAACAAACATAAGCTCTAGATACATCATTTATAGAACTGGACAAGATCCTGGTACTGTGGGGAGTTGTGGGGAGGTCTCAGAAATCTTGTGAGCAGCTTAACTCAAGAACGAGTAATCTAATTTGCATGGAACTTAATAAATGGCACGATCACACGTCTTAGATGTTCCAATGACAGGTCCGGACCAGATCTGGTCACTGTGAAGGGACTTGGAGGGGATTGCTGGAAGGGACAAGCCATTTAGCCTCTTGATTCGTTTTCATGGGCGATACAGGAAAGACATCCTCGGCTCATTGTTCACCGCCGTTGCTTTACCCATGTTGTTTTTGCTGCAACAATCGTGGAAAATTTTCGAATTTGCGACATATCTGGTATTAAAATATCATATTTAAAATTTTCCAAGTTTCTCCTTGGGTTCTCCATTTCTTTCAGTAATTCACAGTTGGTTTCTGATTTTAAAGTAAAACACCCAGTTTTAATTTTGAAGAAAAGATGACCAACTTTTATAAAAAATCTTCGATAGCCCTCCAAACCCACAACCTGTACCCATTTTTTAACAGGTGAATAATATAGTACGTCAACAATTGTAATTTACTTGTCAAAATCATGTGTATTTTTTAGTATTTATATGTCACTGAATGGACCAGATGATTTAGGCATAGTTCTGTTTTATACATTATATTTTGTACTCCTCAGTTCTGAGGGAAATAAATAAATATTATCATGATATGGGTTTTATCGTTATGGTGCCATCCATCTTATTTCCCCGTGAATAGCTTCATGGGTGACGTCAGAAGTGAGCTCAAGACACGACATCTTTTCCACGATGCTCGTTTAGCACTGTTGACAACACTGAATCTGCCGTCGAGGTTAACAAATTTTCGTGAAAATTTTCATCATCCATTGACATTTTCGTATAAATGGCATCTTCCGTCGAGCTAACAACCATCCACGCGAAAACATCCCACTAGTTCACATTGTTTAACTGGATGATCTTGATCTCAACGAGTTACACCTCAAACACCGATTTTCTGTCTGTTGATTGTCCCAGAGCCATGAAAGGTCACATTCCAATGGATTTCATTGTTCCGATGGATGGTTACGATAAAAACAAGCACGGATTTGGAGAATTAGCGCCTGATTTTTGGATTTAAGAGCCCAAACGGCCGATGATGGAAACTCAGCCGCTGTTTCCGTCGCGTGTGAACATGCCGGAATAGCCGTTCTGCTACGAAAATAACTCAGATGCGTAACGGCAGAGAATAAGAGTATGGTCAACTCGGAGGCAAACGAAGCTCCGCCTCCACTCAAAAGAAACATTAGTTGCGTTTTTGCAGATACCATGGTATCTGATACCACGGTACCCACTAATTTGAAAAAATTTGATAAAGTGAGATGACTTTTCAGATAACCACGATCAGTTACCACGGCCGGACCTTGGTATCTGAATATCAGATACCAACGATAACTGGCCAGATACCACGATAACTGCAAAAACGCCTTTTGACCGTGGTTTCAGATACCACGGTAACTGCGAAAACGACTTTAGGCGGTGGTATCTGCAAAAACGCAACTATTTTCCGACCCGTGTGAACAGGCCAAAACAGCCGTCGGGCTACGCTCTTTTCTTCGCAAATTGCTAAAATATGTAACAATGGAGAATGAGAGTTTAAAAGTGCCAAACAAGCAGGGGCGACGCTATGAGGGGGGGGGGGTACCAGCGCCCCTCGACGAAAGAAAAAAGCTAAACTGGGTGCTCGCAGAGCGCCCGACCACAAAAGTTCAGCTAAATGGGAGGCTGGAGGTGCCCCCGGAAAAGTCAGTACGGTTAGTTCAGGGTTACTAAGAAACTGAGTTGACATCCAGCTTGGATATCGGCGGTTCTGAATTCTCGTGTTTGAGACTTAAGGAATTGCATTCTCAGTCGCATGTTTCCAGCTTGCCAGATTGACATAAAGAGGCGGGCTATTTCTAGTCGTTCGGATACGAAGATATTTTTTTGATAAAATTTTGTCAGAATGCGAAGTATGATTGTCAGTTTTGAGCTTCCAAGGTCGAGAAAAGACAGTTGTCATACCATGAATATCACCATGCAGTGCACAGTTTTAATCCAAGTTTTAACATGGTATCTCTCGATTTTACATTTTTCAAGAATTCGTTAGTTTCATGCAAAGATTCTTAGTATTTTAACGAAAAATAATTTGAAGATAAGAATTTTCCTCCAGTGCGACGTTTAAAAATAAAAAGGCTTCGTGAACAATGAGAGAAGATTCAATGACGGGCCTGATTATTGCAGCACGTCATTTAATTTTTATTTTGTTTTAAACTGTAAATACAAGTTTCACTGTAAAACAAGTCTACTCTGTTTCAAGTATTTTTTTTCTGAATGATCAGTACTTCTTTTTCGGAAAGGGTCGATTTGAAGCACCAACTTCCAACTACATGTCTCGCATTCGTGAACAAAGATAGATGGGCAGATCCGTGCTAAGTGGCCCTTACGTTCATTTGGGATCCGTAAAGAAGTTCTGATCATTTAAGGTCGCGTATTTCATTCGGGTTTTAGACTTGGAATTTCGGGGCTTGGTCCACATTAAAAGCTAGATTTTGTTGGGGGGGGGGGGAAGTAGTGTTTTGCGAGAAACAAGTCATCGCCTACTTCAAAGATTCCGCCTCCGGTGCTCATTTTTATTTTGTCTGACTATCAGTCATTAGAAACTGCTGAGGGTCGGGCTATTGCGGAAGCAAATTCCTGCTAATGCAAATGACGTTCGCCTTAACTTTACAAATACTAGATTTAATGTTTCGTAAAGTTTCCTGCACTTGGGGCTGTGTTTCTTGGCTATTGTTTTTAACTGCTATGACTCTTGAGCCTTGCCGGAAATCTGTCAGTCGTATATTCTGAGGTAGTCACCTCCCACGCCCAAGCCCTTCAAACCGCCCCTGAGCTCGGAGATACGACTAGGCCTCTTCAGTCTTCAACGTTTGCAGGTATCATAAGTTTTTATTATTACATATACAGGCTAAAATGGGCAGCAGCCCCCTTGAGTTTTGGCTAGCGACGCCCCTGCCAACAAGGCCACACTGTCAGAAGTTTCATAACAGATTGCGCATAACACTTTCAAGAATAACACCTTTTCACTTAGAAATAAAGTGTTATGACCAATTAAGTTTACACTATTTCGTGCCTACATCTCCAACAACACCTTTAATTGGTAAAAATACTAACGGGAACGAAAGAAACATAACATATAACATCCCAAAGTGTTATCTCTTGAAACCGCGCATCCTGCTGTTGTCGTTATGTAACTTCTGACAGTGTAGTATTTTTACCTATTGAAGGTGTTGCTGGAGATCTGGGCACGAAATAGTATAAACTTAATTGGTCATAACACTTTTTTTCTAAGTGAAAAGGTGTTATTCTTGAAAGTGTTATGCGCAATCTGTTATGAAACTTCTAACAGTGTATTGACACCACCTCCACTCAATTCTGATGGAGAATTCATATTCGGTACACGGACGAGACACGGAAGTTTTACTACAGGTATTTAAGTTCTTGGTAAAATGCTCTTCCTGGGTGTACCGAAAAAATAGACATTGTTACCTTTTACTTCTTCGGCACACGGAGAATCCTCGAATCCAACTGGCGGTTCAAACATTGGCACTCCACTTTCGGGGGACTTCAACTCAACACTTCCGGGTGTCGGAATCGAGTCGACACATTCTGACAGAAAGACACTATCACTCCCCGGGCTTACTGAGCGAAGTGAGTCATAACTCACTGCTTGTCCACTATTGGCTTCTAGCGTCAGGAAGTTATGGTCGATTTCGACCTTAATGGGATCAGTGAGGTCGACCCTCTCTGAGCAACTCTCAGTTCTTAGCTCTATATTATTCGGTCGAGAGATTGTCACCTCTTCCGAGCTATGACTATCCGATTCTTCCGGAGTGAGGGCGTTAGGCAAGGACTTCGTGTCCGAGCGCCGTGCTTTCTTCTTCTTCTTTGTCTCTTTTGTTGACGGTGGACTGACGGGGGTCTGAACGGGGGTGCGCTCGAGCGACCAATCCTCAAGCCGAAATCCTTCGTGCATTGCGGGACTCCGAACCATGCCAGGCGTTTCCGGAGTGGGCGGGGTTGATTGATAGACTAACACTGGCGTTCCGACCCTGGTGGGGCTTGTGGAACATTCTTTAATCAGCGGCTGCTTAGGCTCAACACTACGCGACTTCGAAGCTCGTTCTAAAGATTTCGACTTGGATTTCGAGTCAGGGCTTCTACTCCGGGACTTCGATTTACGGCCCATAGAAATCTTGAGAATTTCTCTTTTGCTCTCACTGTCTGGGGTTCGCCGCTTCTCGTGTTTCCTTACAGGCGAATAGGTTCCACGGCCATCATCACTCGAGGAATCCGTATCGTTGAAAACTTTCCTCTCCGGCCTCTTGAATGGCGATCCACCATTCCGGTCGAGAGAACCTGTCGACGACTTTGTTGCCCCACGAGGAAGCGGAAGGGAGAGCCCATCCTTAACTTTTCTCCGGTCGAATGAGTTCTCAAAGTCGTAGCTTGCGGCGTCGGAGTCCAGAGACTTGACCTTCAGTTGAGCTGCCGGGCTCCGTTCGTGAACCTCAATGACGCAGTCGGCTGCGGCATTTTCATTATCGAAATACCTCGTATATCGTTTCTCACCATCCTGATTTCTACTATTCGTTCGTTTTGTCACGGGTGCTACGAGCTGAGGGGAGGGAACTGGCCCACCCTTTACTTCTCGACCCAAGTTTGTGCCCAGGCTGTAACTCCCCGAGCTACTGCTTCGAATTTCGTCTTCTTCGGAGGACACCTTTGCTTCTTCGACCCGGGGTAACGGTTCTGGACAAGGACTTGTGATCATGTCGATCCTTGACATAGACGGGCTTGAGATGGTCTCATTCGATGCCTGCGTCTTCAGCGTACTGTACTTCGACGAGCTGCTATCCTTTCCTGGCAGTGCTGTGGCAAAAGAGTCACTTGACAAAGTCGGGCTGCAGGATGCAACGTTGCAAACAGCCATCTTGAAAGACTCGGAGTTTTTCGCCTTTTCTTCGCTAGAAGACGGTGTGGGGGCTCGATCAGAATCCGTATCTTTTTCTGTTATCGGACAGTACGAGCTTTCAGAGTCGACTGAGACGTTCCAATGGTGCTTTGAAGTGACCGTAATCGTACGCTTCGAGCGGACAGTTTCAACCCGCGGGCCATCCGACGACGTAACGTATGCCGTATCCCCCACTTGAAATGACCGGGAAGAGGTCGGGGTTGATAGTACGGTGAACGAGTCCGACTCAGCACTCGCCTAGAAAGATAATAACGATATCAGAATGAAATACAATAATATGGACACCTTATAAAGTATTGTTTTGTGGGATGCACTCTTCGTTCTCTAACTTTCCGAGTTTATGTTAGGAAGTTCGTGCAAAAAGCAGGCCAAACATAGGTCAGGTAGCCTTAGTAGGAAAGTGTGTGATAGCAGTTGAAATAGCGGCGGATATAGGATAACATTTTCTCCCTTAAAACGCGCACAATCCAGGTTTTTGACCGTACTGATTTTGCTGGCATCACTCCACTTAACCGTAATGTTGCTTTTTTTTTAGTGTCTTTAATGTCTTTTTTTTCTCAGTAGCCTACGAGAGTCCACACCTTTTTTTGTATCGCGTTTTGCCCAGCAATCAAGCTTGTCTCTTCACTCGGGCATGTGAGAAATTTATTTTAAGGTGAATCCTCTACAAAACAGAAAACTCTCTGAAAATAGACACTAGCTGCGTAACCATTAACTTTCTTCGATGTGCAGGAAACATCAAAAACGGAGTTCTATCCGGTTTCAAAAACTCGAAATATTTACGGTGGCAATCGAGTCTCCCCAAGTTGCTAAGCTACAAAGACGTCCATCCATTAACTTTTTATCTCTCGACCCAATCTCCAGTATGGCTAGAAACTCCCCGAAGATTTCTAACGCGCGGAAGCCCAATAATGAACCCTTTTTTAGAGCCAACGGACTAAAAAGCTCTCCGTAAGATATAGAAGAATAGAAACCTGATACGACCTCTGCGCTTCAGCTGCCCACAGAATTGGGATAGAACTGGTCCAAATAATCTAACTAGTAGGAGGCTCCTTTAGATGAGATAAACCCATCGGAAAAGCTGTAGCAATGCGTGAGGGGTTACAAGAGTATGGATACCACCCATTCATCAGATCGAATCATTTACCACGTCGGCAACAGATAGTAAGAACTGAGAACTTTACGCTGAATGTTTCGCACCTAAGCGTCAGTGTTTCACGGTCGTCGTTTAATTCAACTATTTTTGATGGTTTTGACATAGCAAACTAGGAGCAATCAAACGAGCCGAACCAATAAAATAACCCTGGTTTCAAGTCTCAAGTTCCTAGCCCATCAGCCTATATAGAAGATTGTCGTTTGGGTGGGGGTGAGGTGTGCGTTTGGTATACAATGGCTCCGCCGATACACAGTTTCTCGTTCAGACAAACCACAAGCCGTCTCAACGACTTGCCCTTTCGACCCCTTTCATCTCGCTCTAACCATGGCGGTTTCTTCCAAAATAGTTTACAAGAGAAAAGAGAGGATCCAATTTATACGTAAGATCATGTTAATAACCATGATCTAGAGCTCCTACTTCCAGTCATGGGGCTCTGGCCTCTGAGAACTCTTCCCGGCAGAACGTGCCCTTGGAAACTATGTGAAGACTATGCTGTCACGAATCAATACATGATGGCGATTAAATAATGTTTACTCTATTCAAAAGTTTGATCAGCAGCTGGTATCCAAGAAACAGCAGGACGGTGATAACTCTTTTATATCTCCTCGTTCCTGCCAGTTTGGAGTGTTGCAGCTGTACTACGTAACATTTCGTACCATGCGAGCCAATACAGTCCAGTTTTATCACGAAACTTGATCGTTCGCAATTTCCGGTTTTTTACCATACTTTTAGCGACCTATCCAGCCAGGGCTGTCACAGCATGCGACCAAGAACAAATAATCAGATAGAACTTATGTCTTTAGTCGCATGCAGCGACTATGATAACCTCTACAAAATTGAGCGGACCTAGAGGTATTTACTCTAGCTTTGAGCTGATGTTGATCCCCGTTTACTCCTCTTACGTCTTCACCGTTGCTTATCGCACAAGAAATACTGAAGGAGGCTAGCAGGAGACGTACTCCGCGCGCCGACCCGCTGTGGAGCGCGTGCATAGAACCAATCAGCTTTGACTGCTAGATTTCCTCTTCAGCGACTTAACAGCTATATAGCTATTTGTAGAGCTAACGAAACGTGATGTGGCGCGAAGCTAGTAACCTCCGCTCGTTCGCGTCGGGAGTCGGCCGTATTTTACTCGACTCAGCATGTTTGTATGACCGGGATAGGGAGACAGCAGTTCTATCTCGTTATTTGTTCTTGATACGATTTGCTCACGATTCGAGGATTTTCGACCCTTCCCCAGTTCAGTATATCCCTACTCAACTTCTTCTTTTCATACCATGCCGACCATTTAATTCGTTCCAACAGTAAATTTAAAGAGTTTCGATATTTCCAGTTCTCCAGATTCTGGCCAAACTATCGACACGAGCCGAAAAATAACAGCATATCCTTATTTAAATAGTTCTTTACCACTTAGTCAGTTTCTTCGGGCAATTTGGTCTGTTTTCAAATTCCGTTTCTCAACTAAAGAACTAACATTTTCAAATCAAAACCCGGATTCAGGCCCAGGACATTGTTTTACCCTGACATAGAACCCCTAATCATAAGATAATGAAATATAAGATCTATTTACACTAAGAGCCAAAGGCCATGGCAAGTACATGAAGATTTAACACAAACAAACAAAAATAAATCATCCTATAAGCACCAATCCTTATGGGCTAGGGCTACACCTTGCTATCAATCTAGTCACACATTTTTTTTCGTCACTACGTTACTAGTTTCATGAAAAGCTATAATTTGTAGGACGGGGATCAACATCAGCTCAAAGAAGGAAGTTTTCGTTTGCCGAAAAAAAAGGTGAATTAAAAAAAAATCGCCTCACTATTAGATGGAGAGATAAAAAGCGCACTCTCTGAACTTGACCTCACGCTTGAGGTATTTTGAGGTAAGAGACAGCCTATACTTCCAATCCTAGATCCCGATTTAGCAGACGATTTGATTATCTTTGTTATAAGAAACATTAAGTAACGCAAAATTTAAGAAACACTTTTGTTTGTTTGTCATTTTGTTTGTTTGTGTTTTTCTCTCTTTTTTTTGGGTGATTTGTCCGTTGTTGGTTCTTGTATGTTTGTGAGTGGCCCTAGGTGCAAAATAAATAAATTTAAATTCTCTTTTATCGGATAAAGCCCGAAAAGAATTGTCTCATCACCCATCGGACATTCGGGCAAACATCTTTTTTTTTTCCCAATCACCGCGTGTAGGCCATACCTGGAAGGACAAGCAATGCGCATCCGTCTCTGAAGTCCATTGTCGGGTTACTTCAATGTCAGTTGTGACGACAACCGGCTCTCCATTCGTCGGACTCCCCGTCCTCACAACAGTCGACTGCGATCCGTAGTCGTCACCGGACGTCGAATCAAACGACTTCTGCGGTGGGAGCTTCAGCAGTCCGTCCTCTTTACTGGCCAGACCAGATGGTTCATTGAAGTCAATAGGCGGCGATATCTCAGATCCGACAAAAAATTCTGCTTCGCTGAAATTATCCCCATGGTCCTCAGCCTCATCGTCGGTAAATGTGGACCTCTCCGGGGATTCACTTACTCCCTAGAAAGTGGATAAGCTTGAGAGTAAGTACGGAGAAGATTCGTCTCTCTTATCGTCTGGGGGTGGGGAGGAGGGAAGAGAAAGAGGAAGGTAATGACCTTCATTAAGTTGTGGGGGACAAAGGCTACTGTTGTTGCAAGCCATGAACTAACACCGCTGGTCCGAACTGCAACTTTCCACTGCGTATACAATACTGTAAGCGGAAGGGTTTCAAAACCTCATGTAAATCTGTTTGCGCGCTCAAACTGTGAAAGTGTGCATTCTCAAACGTGAAAATATCCATCACAAACGGAATAAAGTGATTAGAAAAGGAATAAAAGGAAAAAGGAATAAAGTGATTAGATTGTGAACGCTACCCCAACCTGCTGAGCTGAACTATACTGTACGCGTTGCCACAAAGTTTGAATACATCCAGACATTGCAGGTTGGACAAGGTGGTTACTCTTGAGAACTTAACAGCTTAGAAGTAGTCATATACAATTAAATGCCTGGCTTGAATTTTTTTTTTTTACTTTTACCTTTTTTTTACATATCTTTTCCGGATCCAAAAAACGACTGTAAAAAATCAGCTAAGATTCTGGAAAACTATGTGGGGGGAAGGGGGGGGGAGGGAAAAAAAGTTACAAGGTCTTCCTTTTAGCCTACATAAACTCCGATAAAACGAAAAAGTCACGATCCCTGTTCTTTTGGTTTTCCTCTTCTTCCCAAGTCAGGATTCTTGTTCTGAAACAGGATCCCTGTTTTTATTTCAGTCAATAAACCCGGCTCCTACTCCAATGTTAAATTCAGTCAACGAACCCGGATCCTACTCTAATGTCAAATTCATCGGTAAGATTTCACATGCGAAAATACGTATACGAAGTTTGCGTCACTACGGGAACCTGGAATGCGATGCGTCAAATTTCCGAGCGAAAGAGGAAATTCGTATCCGGCTGCGGAACTCAGACTGTGAGCGCATGTACCTTGACGATCAGCTTAAGGGCTTCACGAAAACAACCCCGTTCATTCACTTTTCTTTTTAAATTTTTTTTTCACTCATGACATATTTAACTGTCTCAACGGACCCGAGTCTCGAGAGCAGCTCTTAAAGTTTAACTGAAAAGCCAACTTATTCTTGTGTCATTTAACTGAATACACTGAGTTATTTGGATCTGAAAAGGGATTTTTATTCTCCAATCTCTGCTCTAGTTATGACGTTCAGAATATCTGCGGCCGTCACCACAGCGTAGATTCTACTATGACGCGGGAAATTTTAATCCCAACACAAATGTGGCTTTTCAGAGGGCAGTGGTGAGATCGGTCAAGATTGCTTAGTGCCTGAGCAAAAAAAAAGTCATAAATCTTTCTTGTAAGGCATACAATAAAAATACACGCGCATAGAGGTACCACGAATCACACGGAAATTCCACTATTTGAAAATCGTTGCAGAATTGCGGATCTTTCAAGCCAGGTCTTCAAGCCAATGTAAGTGAATAAATGATGGGCAACTAGATTTTCCTATCCCAGCTCACTGTATCACTATCCAGACTCACTGGGTCAAAATTCCTACAGACAAGTCAGGGATTGGCTGCGCAACAGTTGCCAAATTAGGCTGGCTTGTGATGTCGCCGGTAACTCAGACACAAATAAGGGTTTTCGGCTCTGGTTTAAGTGATTCGCCTTCACCAGACAATCTTTTCGGATCCGCGGTAACTCCTCCTAAATGTCTCCCCATGCCTCCTACCTTTCTCACAAGAATGGCTCCCTCCGAATATGCTTTCGTCAACTTGTTCGGCCTTTTTTCCGTCTCCGGCGTCGAATCAAGCATATATTCCTCAGATCTCGTTCTCTCCCCGTTGAAGTCGAAATTGTAGACTTCCATGTAATAAACGTCATTCTGAGGAGGATCGGAATTGACGGCTGATAAAGACTTAATCAATTTACGGGGCTTCAAAAGCTCGAGTGTAGTTTGTGAGCCGCGACTTTCCATCCGGACCTGAAAGAGGAGTTCAAGAGATTAGTGGAGAAAGGATGAGAAAGAAATGAGACCGACGATAGTTGAGTTGACTATCAAGCAGGTATGGGAGTCACCGAAATCAATATCCACTGCTTTGCGGGCATCCGAGTGCAGTTGTCGAGGAGGAAACCGTTGCAACTTTCTCGGAAAGGCTTCGAGAGGAATAGTGGAATGCTCCGAGGAGCTGAAAGTTCTGGCGAAAAATCTTAAAAAAAACAAACAAAAAAAAACACAGCCAGTCTGCGTAAAAATCACTTGGGGCAGAATAATATGTTGAATTCTATTAAAAACAAACGGTTAACTACTACGCATAAACTTGGCCTAAATTTTTTGAAAACTCCGCGTCAGAAGAGAGTCCCGTTTCCCTATTAACTAGCTTCCTTCATGGGCCTAAATGACGAGTTTACCGCCTATCAGCGAAACAAAAAATTATGTAACACGTGAATTAATAACCGTTAGTAACTATGGTCGTGGATCCGGGTCAGTTACAGTCATACAGGTCAGTTTTACGTCAGTTATTCATCTACATGTCAAGGATCTGTTCTGTACTTTTTAACTAGATTATTTTATAATCCAAATAGGCATTAAACATCCCATCAAAATGCAGCAGGAATTCCAGAATAAGAATGAATAAATGAGTCCCAAAAGCAATTAACTTGGTAACTAGAATAGAGAGGAAAATGCATTCCTTTTGTCTAAGAAAATGACTTAAAATTTGAAAGAAAATGGAATTTCAAGGATACGTGACGGTTGTTTCAAAGAGTAATTTTAAATATGTCTGGTTCAACTCTGGGTCTTTGTCTGGACTGGAGTTTACTTTTCTAACAGAGTGGGCTCGTTTCCAAGTAAAAGAAGTTAACAGACCGGCTCATTTCAGACACTACGGCCAACTTAAGGCACAGATGACATAATGAATTAGGTTTAGGTTTAACGAAAGATTGCCACAATACCAAAAGCTAAATAACAGACAACGAAAAGGAAATAAAGAAACACACGATAATAAGTAGTAATATCTACAAAATTTAACATCAACAACGCTAACTTAATAAAAAAACACAGAAAATATCTGGGTGATCACAGCATTTGATATGAAAAGCCTCTCATTAAACTGGGCGTTCCTAAATTAACTTACCACAGAAATACCCTTTCAAAAAATTTCGGGGCAAAGATAGTGATTTGTCCCCAGATGAGCTGTCTATTACCCCCTCCCCTCCCGTCGTCCGTGCGTCGGTCCGAGAGGGTTTGCGGTTTTGGGTTTGGTTAAGGTTTTGCGTCGGCTTTAGGGGTTGGGGCAGGGGTTAGAGCAGTCAACCACAAACCCCTGATTTTTAGATACCCTATGCCAAACGCTGGGTATATCTAGCGTTTAGCATACCCTATGCCTAACGCTGGATACACTATGCCAAACGCTGGATCCTCTAACCCAATAAGATATTGATGAATTGAGTGAAGCTGAGAAATCAACCAATCAGAATTCCTTTATATTTAGGTAGGTCAGGGTTGAGGGTACACAGCATTTGGCATAGGGTATCCAGTGTGGGACATAGGCTATGCCAAATGCTAGATATACCCAGCGTTTATCCAAAAATCAGGGGTTTGTGGTTGACTGGGTTAACAGTCGTGGAGCAGGCGTTAGCTATAACCCGACAGTTCATCAAGACAGATGCCCTCCTCGCAAGCAAAGCTACCGTTTGTTCGTTCCATTTGCCTCCCTCGAACCATTTCAGGGCGATTCGGTGTCGACTAAGTTGTATCGGAATTCCAAACAGTCGTGACGTACATAGTCAAGTCATGTCATTGAGGACCCAACATGGGATTTGATTGTCCCTAGGTCGTTTTATAAATGCAAGCGCGACCGGCGCCTCACTGGCCACTCGGCTCTATACATATGTATTCAAAAATACATTTCACCAATAAGAATAAACTACAACTTTTCGTTTTCTTAGGTGAAATAGATCAAATGGGTGTGACGTCACGCTTGTGTGGAATTCCGATACAACTTAGTTTAGACCAAAGATTCGGAGCCTTGTTCCCTGACAAAGTTGACAGTATGTAGCGTGTCTAATTAGTCGGAACCTCGTTCGTTAATGAGGTTGACGTTGCTAAAAGAAGCCTCCGAACCCCGAAATGCATTCTCCCCATGTTTCACTCCGTTCGAAAAAAACTGCCGCGTCTCCGGGAATAAACCGGTTAAACTCAGTTTCGAACTGAAGGGGAAAAATTCGTCTGTACACAAGAAAAACTCAAATCATTGTGGGAAAATAGAGAATCTTGAGGAAATCCGTACTGTAACAGAAAATCAAATGCAGAAAATCAAACAACTAAAATATCAAAGTTGTAGCTAGTTTTCCTGTTTGAAATGATATAAGATCATGAAGGATCTTATATTCCGTCTTCTCTGACGGAAGAAGAATGGAAATATTTCGAGCTGCGTTGTGGGACTGCTTGTTTAATACATCTATCCTAAAATCACCGAAAGAAAATCCGTCAGATAGACGGCTACCGCAATGTCAAGTATTTTACAATACGCATGTGGAATTTCACATGCGCTCATATTTGTATAAAAACAAGACCAAAGGTTATGGGGTTCCAGCAATTTAACATTTGATCTAGACAATTGCGTCGTGTAGATATCCGGTCTTCGCCAGACCACTTGAACATCTTTACTATAGGAAATTTAGAAACAGAGTAATGCCAAAGGCTAGTCATCTTAGAAAACCATGTTCAGGTAGGGATTCAGCAGGTGCGTTTACCCCTATACGTTATATCTACTTTGACGAAATTGATCGAAACTTCCTGCCTTACTTCTGCCAAATATCCGGTTTCGGCTGGATTCAGGGTGAACTACTTGTCCGGCAAAAAACTAAAGTTCAAAACAAATTTATTATATTTCCTTACCCCTATATCGAACATCTAATCAACTTCAAATAAACTTTACCTTTTAGCAAAGTTTCAGGTTTTGGCCCGATTCCGGGCGAACTATTTGTCCGGCGAGAAAATAATTTTCATATACGGATTCAGCACGCCTCCTTACCACTACAGCGACTCTCCAATCAACTTCAGATAACACTTTTTAAAGTTTTCCGGTTTCGGCCGCATTCCCGGCGAGCTGTATGTCCGGATAGAAAACGATTGTCATTTACGGATTCAACATGTCTTTTACCCCTCATCAAACATTTATTAAACTTCAAAGAAAACTTTTACTTTTCAAAAAATTTCCGGTTTTGGCCGGATTCGGGAAGAACTAATTTCCGGCGAGAAAATAAATTTCAGTTGTGGAGCATGTCTCCTTATCCCTACATCGACTATCTCATTTGCTTTTTAAAGCATTTTTTCGTCCCTTAATTTCAAAACCCCTCCCCCACCCCTAAACATGGGGCTACAAGGCTCACCGACGAACCTGACCTGACTTTGACCCAATGGATCCTTATACCAAGTTTGAAAAAAATATCTCTACCCCTTCGAGAGTTATCGTGCTGGCAGACGGACAACTTTTACAACGTCATACATAGGTATCCCTCCACTTAGGTTTTGGGATCCCAAAAATTAAAATTAACGAAGAAGTCGCGTTGTAGTATCCGCCCGTCATCTAGAAATAAAAAAACCATAGTACGGTACAGCGGTCTCACCTGCGGCAAAATGGGCCTAAAAGCAATTCGCTGGCTTTTAAGCACCTACCTTATTTCTTCTGGGTGCAGGTGATGGCGAAGTGGTTTTCCTTGAACTCGACGAGTCGGTCTGGGTAGCCTGAGTTTTCATGGACGCCCTCTTTAGTTTTTCTGAAAGACACCATTTTCTTCAGTTTCTCAATAATGGCGCATTCACAAAACAAAGCAACTAGTCAATCAGTGAAGCCTATTCCCGCAGCAACGTCTTCATATACACAAGAGAGCAATTTTGCCAAAATCCTTCTGCCGAGCAAGTGTCAGTTTTCGTTTAGCCTCAGCTGCGGCCGGTCTGTACTGACGGCTAGGCTTGCTTTGAAAGTCCCGCCCTATAGCCGTTGTTATATTTCTTGACAAATTTCTGGGATTCCAAAACGTGTAGTGACGGACGGGTTGACTTGCGTAAAGACTGCCCGTCCGTCTCTCCGTCTGTGAAGATATCTCTTGAGGTATGTTGGTCAAACTTGTTGTTAGGGAATTTCGGGTCAAAGTACATGTCAAGTTCGGAGATGGGCCCTGTAAGCCTGTCGGTCTGAAGATATACTGATTTTCAGAAGTTCAATCTAGGGGTAAGAAACATGGAAAATCAATCTTCCAGCGTCGTTTATAGTTTGGCCGCTTACCTAGAAACTGTACTGGTCCTCTTTTCACTCCCGCAAAGAAGCCGAAGTCGCAAAGTGAAGGCATAATCGCTTTCAGTGGGAACTTAGTCTAACTATCAGAAGTTGCAGGGGCTTGGATTTTGAGCAAACGGAATATCTCCACAAGGAAAAGAAACTTTCACGTATTGATTTAAAAGCTTCGGTGCCTCCAGCGAACGAACACTAGTTGGAAAAGCTAGTCAACATTAATGTTTCAGAAAGAGTAAGTGCTCTTGAAATATTAATAACTGACGGAGGGAAGGGGCTTAGGCTTGAAAATGTTCTGACAATGCTATAAAGGGCTCGTAACAAGTTTTTCAGGATTTGTTTTTCCGCAATAAGCTATACTATCTTCTTCGTTCTGTATCTAGCGTAAACTTTCTCTACGCCTGGCATGACGTCGAAAAGCATTTTTTTAGGCCGACCGAATTGCATTTCATTTCATAAATATAAGGGACGGTTTGAAGGAAGTGCAACCGAAATATCCAAATTTATATTTATCCCTCGCACATCATCTTAGAGGGATAACTAGCTGATCAAGAAAAAAACCCCGAAAATCACGGTTTTCTATTTCATTTCACTTCATTGTTTCGTAGCATTTTCGACCATCTCCCCAAAGTTGAAAATATGAAGCATATCGAAAAAAAACGGCGCTTCCTTGAGTTTCAACTTGATTGAGTGACACATATACAAATAAAACGCTTTAGGGAAAAAGCAGAATGTGCGTGAGCAAAGTGGATTTGGCATTTTTGAGTTACAATAATAATAATAATAATTTTATTTTTCTCCCGTCAAAAAGCACATGACACAGACGGAGTGGGAATAAAGAAAGAAAAGAAGAAAGGAAATACTATAACAAGAGGAGACCAGACAAACATAGAGACTACGACAACATTATCCTGTCTACAAAACTATCCTATTGTAGAGGAATGCTCTCCCATTGATGCTTAATGTTATTGTTGTACTTCTGTATAAGTTGTCCAACTGCTGTAAGTAAAACTGACGGATGGTCTCCCAACAGCCTACAAACCTTGTCGAAGTAAAACTAATGCAATTTATTGTTTTCCTGCTGGTTTAACAGCTAGGGTGCCCAACGCAAGGTTGATCCATATTTACATCTTATATTTAGAATGAGGGAAAAGGGTGGGACAACATAGGAAGTATTGTGAAAAAAGTGGAGACTAGGGTAAGAGAACAGGAGGTGCAAGATTGGCAGTGTAAACTGGCTGCTTCGGATTCCCTGAGGTTTTATTCCGCAGCCAAGGAGACATGGGGCGGCGGAGAAATTTCTTTTTAGGCGGTAATTCCTTTAGATCACTTTCAAGTAATAATTAGCTTGAGGTCAGATTGTTTACCGGTAGGATGCAGAAGGAAATATTTGGGTAAAGTTAGAGTGCTTTGTGGTCCTTACTTTTGTCCGATGTGCGGTAAAATGAATGAATGTATTTTCCATTTAATGGGTGAGTGTCAGGAGTTAAAAGACCTGGGAAGGATATTCGTGGGGAAATGGTGTGGGGGGAGGAAATGTTTAAACACATTTGAAAAGTAGAAATTTTACAGATATTGGAAATTCGGGAAGATTCCTCAAGGTTTTCTCAATGCATAGCACCATTCGGCAGACGCTAAGTGGAAGGCTAGCTAGGGTATACTCGATCGATCAGCATAGTCTAGCGAAATTCAGATAACTTTTGATTTTTTTTGTATTCAACACCTTTACTAAAAAAATTCATTCCGACTTGACGACCGGTTACACACAAAGCACATACGTGCTTGAAAAACGCAACCAGTACACATTTACTACCATATTCTAATCAAACCTTCACCAAATAAACTAAAAATTGATTAATTAATTTGTCAATTTGTCCTCTCTCGTCTAACTATTGAAGACTCACCCGACCCGGATGCATTTATGACGAGTGAGGCGCATCTCGTGTAGTAATGGAGAGCAGGGATGTGGGGAAGACATTTTTTTTTTTAACTCTATCGGCTCAGGGAGGCTATGGAGCAACGTGAGTGTTATTTGTACTAAGGCCTGTTTGTGTTTATCTTGAGTTTCGGAGTGACAAGCTTTTTAGGAATGGATTCATTCACTCCATGTGTGACGAGCGACGATCTGAGAATTTTGGCCTGTAGCCCCACCACTCATATACAATTGCATCTCCGAACTAAAGCCTAGCACATAAAAACCCGACATTACAGCAAACTCGGCTTACCTAGCAATAAGGCCCTCGCAATGAGCGGCGAAAGCGCCGCCGACTCTGCCAGCTTGCGGAAGACTTCTTCAGGCGGTGATTTCCTGCCATCTAGCAGCCTTTCCCCCACCCCAGCAAGGCTGCTCTGGGACAGGTGATCCTGGAGCGACGCCACGGGGCTATTGTGGACGGATGAGTAGGTTGCGTCGAAACTGACATGCTTGGCACGCCTCTCGTCTATACTGTCGGGGCTCTGGAGCTGGCGTCGCAGGGCCTTGAATAAACGATATCCTGTGATGAACGAAAAACAGTCTACGAACAGAGCATATGTGACCCTATTTCAGTCTCAGGGCCAACAGATACGAGAAAATTTGTGATGAACGAAAAACAAAAAAAAACGATACTTTACATTTTCTAAATGGTTGTGTCGTTTTAGCAGGTATGAGTCTAGTACTAATATGATGGGGACATGTGGTACAAAATAACTCTTGGAATTATGATGAAAAAGCATGAAAAGTTTAGATGTAAGCTGCAAGGGCTCAAACATAATTTGTCATCTTTCCTCCATGAGCTTTAAATTATTTTCAATTTTTAGTAAAAATCTTAATGTTTTTAAAGTTTTTGTCATTGGGAGTTCACGAGGGTGAAAGTGAACTTGTTTCCTCAGTTAGGCCGACCGCATTTCTGTCACTCCCTTTTTTCTCTCTTTCTGTTTCCTCTTCTTGTCTTTTTTTTCTTCAAATTTCCCGGCAACCCACTTCCAAACATCGTTCTACGATCTCTGCTACCCCCACCCCGCGTCGTCAAACAACTGATCGGTTGGTCGGGTGCTCCCGCGGCTCAGAATTGTATATTATTCTAACCCGCGGTCAACCCAACCAAGGGTTAAGTATCGGAGGGAGTTCACGAGGGTTTCCCCTCCCTTATCCTCTCATGTAAGACTTCCTCTACTCCTTGACGACCCTGACAACCACTCAACCCATTTCCAACAAAAAGACGTTCCGATTATCACAATCATTTATTCATGCTTACTATAATTTTTTTTTTTTTTTTTTTTTTTACAGAACTTGCACATGTTCAGAAAAACTGTGAACTTGAATTGGCTGCTCCCCGGGGATAGGCTGGGACCATACTATCTTAGCAGTTGTTGGTTGTGCTAATTTTTCACGCGAAGTTTATCGTTCAATCGTTGTGTTTGACTTCCAGCCGACGTATCTCCTGACCGTCTCCTCGTCCACACCTCCCTCAAGCATGGTTATAACCGCTCCCGCTCTCAAACTATGGGGTGTTTCACCGGCGAATAGCCCAGTTGCCACCAAGGTCCGCCTCAGGGCCAACCGGATTTCGTCGTATTTTACCGAGGAAGGAAGAACCCTGTCGTGCTTGAAATTTGGGAATAAGTAATTTCCACTGATAGTAAAATTCTGGTCACTTTTTGTAAAACTGATGTAGTCATCAAGAGCCCGGACAGGGCATATGACTGTTTGCGGTGTGATTTTCATGTGTTGTTTTTCTTTTAGTCGTTCCGGTTAGAGTTCGCTTTAGTGTTGGTTTGTTTTTGCGTATTTATATAATCATTTATTTTGTTATCATCAATTTTGGTGGATCAGTAAAACGTACAGTGGGTTACAAATAATTATTATATTATATTATAATTATAATAATAATAAAGTCTAGAAAGGGAGCATATGTGACCCTATTTCAGTGTCAGGGCCAACAGATAAGAGAAAATTAACTGCTTACACTCTCCTTTCGGAAGTTGAAAATACTCTCGGATGATAATCTTCCGTATTTTTTTTTTTTACCCGCGCATGTAAACTGTTACTTTTTCAGCTACGACTCTCTCTAGGTATCTTCCGTAATGACAGTGACCTGCGCACCTTATAAGCTTCTTATACATTTCGTCAGAGAGCCGTTTTAATCACTGCCGGGAACAGTGGGATAAACAAATGACGAAGATATCGTCACCTCTGAGAAACAAAATACATACAGATCACAGCGACAAGGCAAAACTTCTTTAATAGCTACAAAGACAACTGAGTTACACACTCCTGGTTATAAAAAACGAGCTAATCGAGTTATTTTTTTCGCCACCTGAACTGCTGCCGCAAAAGTCAACATTTGCCAAAGTAGACCATAATATCAAGACATAAACGCATACGCCATGCAATAGAAACGCAATCCTAGCGAACCAAGGGACACCCGTTGGATAGCTAACAAAAACTTGTTTTGTCTACAGAAAACACCTGATCCATTTTGCTTGGAATGTCAACACTTTTGCAGACAACCTAAGGAGTCATACAAATTCTCCGGCAGGGGAAGGGGAGGACATTCCGGGGCACCCGAATGGTTCTCAGACGAAATAGACTACTAATGTCAAAACAATGGGGCGTTCGAACAATGACATTCTCTTCTCCAAATAGCTCCTAGGGAACAAGAAAAGTTTCAATGTGACGGGGAAGACAATTTTTGCCGGAGAGTGAACGTATTGAAGTTGGATTCTCAAAGGGTCCACTGCGAAATTAAAGACTTAATCCAAACATTCTGTTTACCTTCTCTTACTGATCGGAAGCCACCAGTTTATTTAGATTTGAACTTGATTGTCGGGTTGCTATTTTGGCTCGAGCAAAAACCCACGCAGAACGTCTTCTATTTCAGATGACGAAATTTTCCACGTTTGATTAGCAAAGAATTATAAGACTTAATTAATTATTTTTTTATGTCTTCAGAAGTACCACACTGGTCTTGGTTTTTTAATTTATTTGTATCTGTAATAAACAGTTGGGAGCATTTGATGGAAATTATTATTTTGTCCTTGGCTCCCTACATGCCATAGCGCCTGCCCCGAATAATCGGCTGAGAGATTTAGTTCAGACCGGATTATTTCAAACCTAGGAATTTTTTTTTTTTTTAATTTGCTCACTGTTTGACGATGTTTTTTGTGGTTTTGAACGTTCATAGTGGCAGTAGGGATGGTTATCATTGTGTGTGTGGTAGAAAGACCATTTTTTGTGGTCCGCTTTAAGATACAATAATTCAACTAAATGCATTGAGTTCCGCTGTCGACGCTGTACTGAAAGTTCTAAAACTTGGTTCTCGCACGATAAACTACGAAACTCGGACGCAATTCTTCACAAAACAATTGTTTAAGATGAGTAGTCAAAATCAAATTTTCCGGATACACGCACTGGCCGCAGCCGACACCGCGTCTCGTCAGCTTTTAGCTCTGACTGGAAAAGTTCGCTTCGCCGGAAAATCGACGAGTGAGAGAAAAAAAACACAGTTTATACACTTTCTGACCCCAATTTTTCTACTTGTACTTCAATTTTGTCTTTTATCTCTCACCAAACTCAAACGAAACATTAGTTGCGCTTTTGCAGATACCATGGTATCTGATACGACGGTCTAAAGTCGTCTCTGCAGTTATCGTGGTATCTGATACCACGGTCAAAAGGCGTTTTTGCAGTCATGGTATCTGGCCAGTTATCGTGGTATCAGATATTCATATACCAAGGTCCGACCGTGGTAACTGGTCGTGGTATCTGAACAAGTCATCTCACTTGCATCAATTTTAGTCAAATTGGTGGGAAAGAAGTTTGGCACTTAGTGACGTGACTGAATATCAGTTTTTCTTTTGGGATGAATTCGAAAAGCACAATTTCGGCAATTGTCGTTTTTGCAGAGCAACCGTATATCAGATACCACGGTTACTGCAAAAACGACTAATTGCAGATCCAGTTACCGTGGTAACAGATACCATGGTATCTGCAAAAACGCAACTATTATCGCGGAAGTCAACGCCTCATTCATCGCTGCTAGGCTACGACGCACGTTGAATTTCACTACGCGGGTGTGTCACACTTTGTCAGAAAACAGATTTACACCAGGCAGGTTTTGGTTATGCATACTCTCATAAATAGTATTCGGCAACAATAACATCCAAATAAACTATAAGGGGCCCCTCAGCTCTCTCTCCTGGATCCCCGAAAAGAGTCGCAAGCTTCCAGTTCCTCTAGCAAGATAACCCACTCAAGGAGAACCCCTCTTACCAGATTAGACAGGTCCGGCGTGTTGGGATTTGTGTATGCTATTCGCCCGCCATAGCTGAATGGCATTGTTGATGCACTAGCTGTCTTCGTAGATAAACAAGGTGACTGGAACCCATTCGAGCTGTTACTTCTGTAAACAAATAAATAATCTCAGAACAAGAGAAGAAAAAGGGGTTATGGGACGAGAAGACAGTAGTTTTCCCAGATTTCTTTTGCGGCTCTCGATTATTTTGTCCCTGTTATTGTTAGCAACGCTTTCATGTTGTGTGAATGCAAAAGTTTGAATGAACTTAGGTTAGAAATTTTTGTAGTAAATGAGAGAGGGGTAGATGAAGAATGGATGTGTAGGATCATGGGAAATAGTTGTTTTATGAGTATTAAACAGTTGGCGAGGTTCCTCAGGGTAGCCCTAGCCCATAGGGACAGGTGATTGTAGAAGGTATTATTTTTGTTTGTCTGAGTTTATTTTTCATGTATTTGCCATGGCCTTTGGCTCTTAGTCTAAAAAAATCTTTCTTATCTTATACCGTTTCTTTATGATAGAAAGATGGCAAGTTAGAAAAGCCCATCACTACAACCGGTCAATCTTCAAGCTTGACTGAAAAGCATATTAACGGTGTATCAAATACTGCTTCAGTCCAAGCTGACTGTGAATCATATTTATTTTTAAATGACACTAGTCAGCTAAGAGTTGATTCAGCGAGATTTCGACCCTTCTTAGCAAGCGTTCTCGTCAGGCTGTAGCTAGAAGAAATGAACCTGCAATAAAAATAAATGAAGTTGACACTCAATCGCTAGTACCGGACGAGAACAGCCGTAATTGTTATTCGCAGGTATTGGTGAGTGGCTCGCTGTCTTTGTCTTTATTTTAGGCTATCAATTCTTCCAATTTTGTTTTAATCTTCGGTTTTTATGGCACTTGTAGCCTCTGGTTGTAGTGCCATATACCGATCACAATTCCGTCTGTCGGTCTGTCGGTCTGTCGGTCGGTCCGAGTTTTTTTGTCCCACATATCCGAGTTAGGGTACTTCCAGATGTGCTAGGACAATGAAACTTGGCAGGCATATCAGGGACCCGACCAAACTAACCTGGAAATAATCAGTTTCCCGATCCGACCATATGGGGGGGGGGAGTGCGGGGCGCTGGAAACTTGCAAATTTAGGGCATTTTGTCACTTTTTTCTGAGTTAGGGTACTTCTAGATGAGCTAGGACAATGAAACTTGGCAGGAATATCAGGGACCCGACCAAACGAACCTGGAAATAATCAGTTTCCCGATCCGACCATATGCGAGGGAGTGGGGGCGCTCGAAACTTGAAAATTTAGGGCATTTTGTCACACTTTTTCGAGTTAGGGTACTTCCAGATGAGCTAGGACAATGAAACTTGGCAGGAATATCAGGGACCTGACCAAAGTAACCTGGAAATAATAAGTTTCCCGATCCGACCATATGCGGGGGAGTTGGGGCGCTGGAAACTTGAAAATTTAGGGCATTTTGTCACACTTTTTCGAGTGAGGGTACTTCCAGATGAGCTAGGACAATGAAAATTGGCAGGAATATCACGGACCCGACCAAACTAACCTGGAAATAATCAGTTTCCCGATCCGACCATATGGGGGGGAGTGCGGGGCGCTGGAAACTTGAAAATTTAGGGCATTTTGTCACACTTTTTCGAGTTAGGGTACTTCCAGTTGTGCTAGGACCATGAAACTTGGCAGGCATATCAGAGACCCGACCAAACAAAATTAGGAATAATCAGTTTTCTGATCCGACCATTTTGGGGAGGGGGTGGAGGGCAGGGGAATCCGGGAAACTGAGAAGTGTGTAACTTTCGAACGGATGATCGGATTGTAATGAAACTTCATAACTGAAGAGAATATATATCTGTAATGTCCCGTTTAAAGTCTTGACCGGATTCGGTAGCCAGGGGGGAGTTGGGGGGGGGGGGAGACCGGAAATTTCAAGAAACGGTTAGAATGGAGGGATCGGAGTGAAACTTGCTGGGAAGAACAAGCATCTGCTCTAGATAAGTCCTTTAGACCATTGTACTGGATCCGGACACTTATGGGGGGGGGGGGGGGCCGGAATTCCGGTGATGGTGGTTTTTTGGATTTTCACGATGAAACTTGGCAGGCATATCAGGGACCCAATCAAACTGACTTCAAAATAAAAATATTGTTGATCAGACAATGGTGGGGGAGTGGAGGGAGGGGAATCCGGGAAATTGAGAAGTGTGTAACTTTCGAACGGATGATCGGATTGTAATGAAACTTCATAACTGAACAGAATATATATCTGTAATGTCCCGTTTAAAGTCTTGACCGGATTCGGTAGCCAGGGGGGAGTTGGGGGGGGGGGGAGACCGGAAATTTCAAGAAACGGTTAGAATGTTAGAATGGAGGGATCGGAGTGAAAATTGCTGGGAAGAACAAGCATCTGCTCTAGATAAGTCCTTTAGGCCATTGTACTTGATCCGGACACTTATGGGGGGGGGGGGGTCCCGGAATTCCGGTGATGGTGGTTTTGGGGACTTTCACGATGAAACTTGGCAGGCATATCAGGGACCCAATCAAACTGACTTCAAAATAAAAATTTTGTCGATCAGATAATGGTGGGGGGAGTGGAGGGAGGGGAATCCGAAATTTTCAGTCATGCATAATTTTAGAATGGTTGATCGGATTCGAGTGAAATTTAAGAATTCAACAGAGGACATTTCTCCGATGATTTTTTTCATATCCGGACCGGATCCGGCAACTATTGGGGGGGGGGGGGGGGGGAAATACGTGCCCCGTTTAGAATGGAGGGATCGGGATGGAACTTTGTGGGAAGAACAAACAGATGCTCTAGGTAAGTCATTTGCTGAATCGGATTGGCTACGTGCACCGCGGGGGAGCTGGGTGGGGTGGGGTGGGGGGGGGGTGGACCGGAAATCTCGAGAAACGGTTAGAATGATGGTATCGGAGTGAAACTTGCTGGGAAGAACAAACATCTGGTCCATATAAATCTTTTACATAATTTGACTGGATCCGGACACTTGAGGGGGGGGGGAGGAGGGGTATCCCGGAATTCCGTTTTTGGGGGATTTTCACGACGAAACTTGGAAGGCATATCAGGGACCCGGTCAAACTGACTTGAAATAAAAAAAAAATCCTCGATATGATAATCTTGGGGGGGGGGAGTTGAGGGAGGGGAATCCGGAATATTGAGTCATGCGTAACTTTGGAACTGATCGGATTCGAGTGAAATATAATAATTAAACAGAGGACATTTTTCTCTTGTGACCTTTTTCATTTCCGGACCGAATCCGGCAATTATCGGGGGGAGGGCGGAAAATACTTGACCCGCTTAGACTGGTGTGATCTGGATCGAACTTCGTGGGAATGACAAACAGATGCTCTGGATTAATCATTTACAGAACAGGATTGGCTCCGGTTATTGTGGGTGGAGTTGGAGGAGGGGGAGGGGGGTCTGGGATTCCGGTGATCGCGCGTTAAGGTACTTCCAGATGTGCTAGGACGATGAAACTTCGCTGGAATATTGGAGACTCAACAACATTTGCTTAGAAATTGCTACTTCCCAAATCCGATTATTCCTTAAAGTACCAATCTTGACCGCAAAGTAAAAAAAATACTTTTAAGCAATATATGCATTTTCGTGATGCCCATCAGCCCATTAGCAGTTTTGCCTCAAGGGTTTTGCTTACAAATGAAGTTCCAGCTCCCTTATAGCGCGCATCTCAACCGCAAAGTCGAAACTTACTCTTGATCAATCAAATCATCTTGACACATGCAAGTGCCATATGAGCTTACAGCTCTTGTTATGGCACTTGTAGCCTCTGGTTGTAGTGCCATATACCGATCACAATTCCGTCTGTCGGTCGGTCCGAGTTTTTTGTCCCACATATCCGAGTTAGGGTACTTCCAGATGTGCTAGGACAATGAAACCTGGCAGGCAAATCAGGGACCCGACCAAACTAACCTGGAAATAATCAGTTTCCCGATCCGACCATATGCGGGGGAGTGCGGGGCGCTGGAAACTTGAGAAATTTAGGGCATTTTGTCACTTTTTTCCGAGTTAGGGTACATCTAGATGAGCTAGGCCAATGAAACTTGGCAGGAATATCAGGGACCCGACCAAACGAACCTGGAAATAATCAGTTTCCCGATCCGACCATATGCGGGGGAGTGGGGGCGCTCGAAACTTGAAAATTTAGGGCATTTTGTCACACTTTTTCGAGTGAGGGTACTTCCAGATGAGCTAGGACAATGAAACTTGGCAGGAATATCAGGGACCTGACCAAAGTAACCTGGAAATAATCAGTTTCCCGATCCGACCATATGCGGGGGAGTTGGGGCGCTGGAAACTTGAAAATTTAGGGCATTTTGTTACACTTTTTCGAGTGAGGGTACTTCCAGATGAGCTAGGACAATGAAACTTGGCAGGAATATCAGGGACCCGACCAAACTAACCTGGAAATAATCAGTTTCCCGATCCGACCATATGCGGGGAAGTGGGGGCGCTGGAAACTTGAAAATTTAGTGCATTTTGTCACACTTTTTCGAGTTAGGGCTAGTTGTGCTAGGACCATCAAACTTGGCAGGCCTATCAGAGACCCGACCAAACAAACTTATACATAATCAGTTTTCTGATCCGACGATTTGGGGGGGGGGGGGTGGAGGGCAGGGGAATCCGGGAAATTGAGAAGTGTGTAACTTTCGAACGGATGATCGGATTGTAATGAAACTTCATAACTGAATATAATATATATCTGTAATGTCCCGTTTAAAGTCTTGACCGGATTCGGTAGCCAGGGGGGAGTTGGGGGGGGGGGGAGACCAGAAATTTCAAGAAACGGTTAGAATGGAGGGATCGGAGTGAAACTTGCTGGGAAGAACAAGCATCTGCTCTAGATAAGTCCTTTAGACCATTGTACTGGATCCGGACACTTATGGGGGGGGGGGGGGGGTCCCGGAATTCCGGTGATGGTGGTTTTGGGGATTTTCACGATGAAACTTGGCAGGCATATCAGGGACCCAATCAAACTGACTTCAAAATAAAAATTTTGTCGATCAGATAATGGTGGGGGGAGTGGAGGGAGGGGAATCCGCAGGGGAATCCGGGAAATTGAGAAGTGTGTAACTTTCGAACGGATGATCGGATTGTAATTAAACTTCATAACTGAATAGAATATATATTCGTAATGTCCCGTTTAAAGTCTTGACCGGATTCGGCAGCCAGGGGGGAGTTGGGGGGGGGGGAGACCGGAAATTTCAAGAAACGGTTAGAATGGAGGGATCGGAGTGAAACTTGCTGGGAAGAACAAGCATCTGCTCTAGATAAGTCCTTTAGACCATTGTAATGGATCCGGACACTTATGGGGGGGGGGGGGTCCCGGAATTCCGGTGATGGTGGTTTTGGGGATTTTCACGATGAAACTTGGCAGGCATATCAGGGACCCAATCAAACTGACTTCAAAATAAAAATTTTGTCGATCAGATAATGGTGGGGGGAGTGGAGGGAGGGGGGATGGACCGGAAATCTCGGGAAACGGTTAGAATGATGGTATCTGAGTGAAACTTGCTGGGAAGAGCAAACATCTGGTCCATGTAAATCTTTTACATAATTTGACTGGATCCGGAAACTTGAGGGGGGGGGAGGAGGGGGTTTCCCGGAATTCCGTTTTTTGGGGGATTTTCACGACGAAACTTGGAAGGCATATCAGGGACCCGGTCAAACTGACTTGGAATAAAAAAAAATCCTCGATATGATAATCTTGGGGGGGGGGGGAGTTGAGGGAGGGGAATCCGGAATATTGAGTCATGCGTAACTTTGGAACGGGTGATCGGATTCGAGTGAAATTTAATAATTAAACAGAGGACATTTTTCTCTTATGACCTTTTTCATTTTCGGACCGAATCCGGCAATAATTGGGGGGAGGGCGGAAAATACTTGACCCGCTTAGACTGGTGTGATCTGGATCGAACTTCGTGGGAATGACAAACAGATGCTCTGGATTAATCATTTACAGAACCGGATTGGCTCCGGTTATTGTGGGTGGAGTTGGAGGAGGGGGGGGGGGGGGGTCTGGGATTCCGGTGATCGCGCGTTAAGGTACTTCCAGATGTGCTAGGACGATGAAACTTCGCTGGAATATTGGAGACTCAACAACATTTGCTTAGAAATTGCTACTTCCCAAATCCGATTATTCCTTAAAGTACCAATCTTGACCGCAAAGTAAAAAAAAATACTTTTAAGCAATATATGCATTTTCGTGATGCCCATCAGCCCATTAGCAGTTTTGCCTCAAGGGTTTTGCTTACAAATGAAGTTCCAGCTCCCTTAGAGCGCGCATCTCAACCGCAAAGTCGAAACTTACTTTTGATCAATCAAATCATCTTGACCCATGCAAGTGCCATATGAGCTTACAGCTCTTGTTTGTTGGTTTTCTGCTTTGTTTTGGTTTTCTTGGTTGCTGGTCTTCATCCTCGTTTTGGCATTTTTCTTCGAAATTTTCTGTCTGCGCTGAAGAAGGGAGGCGGTTGTTCTCCCGAAATATTCGCCTTTTATTTCAGTATATATTTCCCCGTATCCTGAAATCTACGTACCCCAAATGTATCATGATGTTTGTAAATATGTGACTAAAGGATTTAGTCTCAGGAATGAAAGTTTAGCTTAGTTTACGTAGCATAGTATTTCTAGAGGTGTAATAGTTTATTTGTGAAGTGTATTACATCTTGTATTGCCTTTTGGCTCAATAAACAAGCATTATTATTATTATTATTCGTTGGCATTTACAAAATCCATTTTCGTTGGTTTCTTCGTTGATTTTTTTCAACTATAAGTATCTCTGGCGGGGAAGATTCTTAAAGCACAACTCTTACTAGAAATGAGCTTTTCCCTACGAAACAGACCAGAAGAAACGATTTTCGAAAACACCGTTACTTTCCACCTGAAATTTGCAATTTTCTTGTTAGAGCTTGTCAACTCCATCCAGCCTTCTTGCGATGCGGTGGCTAAGCGCAAAACGTTTGAAAACTGAACGCGCCGTGGTTAAAAAATTGTAAAAACTAAACAAATAAAAGTGGTCAAAAAGAGAGGATTATCATATCCTATCATATGTGAAAGAGTTGTTAGCGGGAATTTAAGACCCCGGCAAACTTTGAGTTGTCTGACGGGCAAAACTCGGCCCAGCCAAAAAAGAGCTAAAAATTCGTAGGCACAAAACGAAACAATGGAGAAACGTGGGAGTTTTAGAAGCTTATACTTCCACAAGGGAGCTAGGTACACTGTAAAAAGTTTCTCCGTATAAGGATGCAGTATTTGCTACTGGGATTAATCTTATCTCTATTGGGATACAATTAATCCGAATTAGTGATAATCTTATCTCAATAAAGACAAGACTACTCCCAGTAGCAAATACTGCAAGATTTTTTTTACAGTGTATATTAAGTCCTTTAGGGTCCTTTAAGAATCGTCTGCAGGGGAAAATTAGTGCTGAGATTTCCTTTATGACACGGCTACTATTTTTGCTGCTCGACTAGGTCGCTTGGTCCCCTTCCATGTCAACAGTTAAACCGAACAGCAAGATCGGTGCAGCTGTGTCCAAAATGGACTCTTAGCACTTGTCTTCCGCCAGCACACCTCTTAAAGTTTAACCGAAAAGTCAACTTATTTTCGTATCATTTAACTGAATACACAGAATTATTGCGACTGTGTTTAGGGATTTATTTTTTATTTTTCACTATATGCTCCAGTATGACGTTCAGAATATATCTACAACCGTCCTCACATGGCAAAGTTCTATTACGAGGTGGAAATTTTGAATCTCAACACAAACGCGGCTTTTCAGTGGCCAGTGGTGAGCACTGCTCACTGCGTGAATATTTATTTTTTGTAATTCGTTTTCTTCAAGCATACAACACAGGTAGAAGCATAGGGGTACACAAAATCCGACAGAGTCCACTATGTGAAAATCGATTATTCGTGAATAGCGGAGCAATGAAGTAATTTATTTTCATCGGGCCTTCTAGTTTATTTAAGTGAATAAGCGGGGTAACTAGATTTTTCTATCTTGGCCCTTTTCGGTTAAACTTTAAGATGTAACTATCCAAAACAGGATAGCCTACTTAATAATTGCTTCCAAATTTTATTTATTTATTGTCGGTTCGTTTCTTCTAGGTACACCCTGTTCAGTTTAGAGTATCTTAACCTCCTAACGTATTTCCCTCGACTCAAACCCGCTATGCTTGGTTCCGTGCCAGTATCCTCTTGCCCCAAGGTTGCAGTTTGTTCGTCGACAAGCTTCTGACAACCAGTTTATCTGAATACACGTTCTGGCTTTCTCATGTTTCCATTACTCCTATTTCCTACAATTTCCCCTCTATGATGCAGGAACTTCTGAACTACCAATGGAAAAATGGAGGCAGACAATGGGACCATGATCAGTTGCTAACACTAGGGCTTTCCATTAGAATAATCTCCCGGTGATATCGTTTTTCCTTAGTTATTGTTCCTCGATTTTCACTCGATCGCGTAAAACTAGCACAAAAAGTAGGTGACGCTGCTCTGCACGCTTTGCTTTGGACAGATAGAAAACTGATTTGTCTTACTGAAACAAAACAAAATGGACTCCCATGAATAAATAATTGGTATTTCTAAGAAAGTCCAGTCCATTTTCCTTTTCAGTAACCAGCCCACCTAGCTCAGTGTTGCCAGATCGTGGTAAAAAAAATAAGCCAAAAATATACCAGAAAGATCTACAGCTCCCAAAATCTCAATGAATATAACATAGAACCCATTCTCACTTTTTGAGGTGACACATTGCAAGAATTGTGTTTTTGAACTAATCTTTTTTCTTCGGGTGATTTTGATCGGGAGTCCAGCAAATTTCTGTCCCCACTGGGAAACAGTGAGCTCTTCAGTAAAACTTTACGGATAGGCAATGGGAGGCACTTGCGAATAACTAAATTATGAACAACTTATTACACCAGCGGTATCATTTTGCGAAAATTCAGGGGGTGCGTCGACCGTCGTTTCGGTATTAGCTCGGCTTAAAAAGTCAATTTTTTTAGAGACATTCTTAAGATCCAAAGGAGGCAGCTGCCCGCCCCCCCCCCCTAGCAAAATTGCCGCTGGACTCAGGAATTATTCATGACCACGCCGTTACAATTTATGGCCACGTGGTTCCGGAACATCTTTTCCAATAATAACGATCAAGGAATTCAAGAGGTTTGCCTGTATATCCATTTATTTGACTTCGCACGTTATCTGCCCGGGAAAAAGGTCCCGAGAACGATGGCAGAAACTCAAAGCAGTGAACCTACTCCGGAGCCAAAACGTCTGGCAGGAGACACTAATGAAATTTATAGAATGTCCCGACATGCTGACACTTTGCTTTTCCGAAGTAGTGTTACTAATTAGACAGCAATCAGACAAGTCCGAAGATGCTACGCAGATAGTGCTGCTACAGTAGCTTTTCTCTCGTGTGTGCGGCGTGTCATGATGATGTTTCGGAATTTCCGACCAAAGCCAGGCTTCTCCGTCTAGATATTTTCTTCCGGATTCCAGATACCCGTTATGGTCGTGACTCGAGGTGGACCCGGTAGATGATGCCAAAACAAAAAGGGATCGACTAAAACCAGGAAGGGAAGGGAACGCGAGAAAAGCAGGAAGGCATACTAAAACCAGGAAGGGCATACTAAAACGAGAAAGGGCATACTAAAACGAGGAAGGGCATACTAAAACGAGGAAGGAATCAAGGCTGCGAAAAAATGGAAAGCTGCACCGTTCCCTTCCTCTGTTTAGTATTCTTCGAGGGGTCGGCAACTTTTCAAACTATGTCTTGATGTTCGGGGCATAGGACACCCCAGAAGGATTGGTTCAAGGTTCAAGGTTTTAATTAACTTCCGTATTAAATTATAATAAATATAGGGTCGAGCCGGAGACACTAGGTCGATTGACAAAAACCCGTTGGGGAAACGGACTGACAGACACAATACATTGGCAAATGAATGGGGTACGAGAACAAGGAATATTAGTTACGTTTTTGATCTGAATTTTCAGTTCTCAGTTCTCGCAACTCGTATAAATTACCGTTTTTGCTTCTCTGGCTTCTCCATTCTCGCTTTTGGCAAAAACGCTAATTTGAAAAGCGTTTTAAGCCTCCGTGTTATGCGCGGGTTTAACACCGATTATCCAGAACACGCAACTCTCCCGAATAGCAAGTTACGTTACGTGTTTAGGCGTTAGACTCAAGTGGAAACACGGTGGGATGAAAATGGGTATTTGCACATTGGTATTAAACTCTGCGTTAAACTCATTAGTTGCGTTTTTGATCGAAGTTTTGTGCGCCGTTAGCGTAGCCGGTGGCTTAATTTCCGTTTTCAAACGCCGTCGAAGCTAACCGTTTGCTTAATCAGTGTTTTTATGACTCCGGCGATCTTTGCCAGGTCGACGTTTCTTCGACGGTTCAAGCAAACTTCGAACTTGCTAGCTCACGAAGTTCGACGGTCAGAGTTTGAAGGACAAAGAAACTGTGACGGGCGACCAAAAACGGTATCTTTGAGGTTGAAGGTAACTTCAAACTTCGATCAAAACGCAACTATTGTTGTCTGAAAACGCAACTTTGGTGTTTCACAACTCGTTCGCAACCTGGTATACGTGTTTATGCATATTGAACACCCACTCTGTTGACCAATCAGGGAGGAGAACGGGGAGAGGAGAATCGAGAATTCACCGTCGGAGCA
Organism: Branchinecta sandiegonensis; assembly: GCA_030848855.1. Classification (NCBI taxonomy): domain Eukaryota; kingdom Metazoa; phylum Arthropoda; class Branchiopoda; order Anostraca; family Branchinectidae; genus Branchinecta; species Branchinecta sandiegonensis. The sequence continues at coordinate 20,833,613 of JAUPMV010000006.1, read as the reverse complement.
ACTTCTCGACTCTGCAGAATCGCGAGGCTTTCCCCGTTCTCGATTCTGACAAAAACGCAAGAAAAGGAGAATTCGCTTCATCTGGATAGTCCAAAAACGTGAAATAGGAGAATTACGAGGAGAATCGCAAGGAGAATTCGGAAAAACGCAACTATTGACAGTTGTGAGTGAAAGGCGAAAGATCCGCCCAGGGGACACCTAGGTAATTTTGGCAATATCACCATTTTCATGAATAAAACGGAAGAGTTGGCTTGAATGCGGAAAACCAAGCCATCTAGGAATAAGGAAGGAGAAGCACTGCTTTCACGCTTCGCCTATAATTTAAACCACAATCCATCGTTCCACCTCTGGACAACCATAGAGAGCTCTGGCTTCTTTTCCCCCCTTTCTTGCAGTAAATAAGTTAAGGTTGGGACTTTTCTGTGTGGGTGAAAAGGTAGCGTAACCGTTCAGCTGTTGAAAAAAAGTATTAACGTCATTTAGCGGACGAGGAAGAGTAGAGGCCTAAAAAGTAAGAAATGTGAGAACAAATAAGAAAAGATGCTACGCGGATTGAAAAGGAAGGAAAGCTCTGGCCAAGAATACATAAGAGACCTACGCTACCTCAGGTAGCGCCCATGCAAAGGAAGTCAATCGCAACACACACTGGAACGAAATTTACCTATTATTCCCAACACTACCTGAAATCATTTGTCCCTTCTTTGTCAAGAACTACAATGCAAGAATTACAAAATTTTCTGCGAATTTTTTTAGTCCACGGTTGAGTGCTATTCTGACTTTGCCAGAACATTTGGAACTTGCTATCATGAGCCTGTGAACGTTAAGCCTCAGAACTTCGGTTTAAATTTACAAATTTTTTTATAATGCCTATTATGATTTATGTGTGTGCTCATAAATTGTATCCATGACTTAACCAAACAAATTTGCCGTGAGCCATCATAAATTTTTGGTGAATAAAAAGATTAATCTATCTGATCTATCTATCTAACTTCCAACCTGTGTCACAGCACAGGGGCGTAAGAACCGGGATCGACTAAAAAGAGGCACGGCACGGCACGACATAGTGTAGGAGGCACGACTACTAAAAAGAGGCACGAAGAATAAAGGTGTCCTTTCAGGCTTCAGAGTGAGGGACAGGAAAAATGTTCTAACGTGCCTTCTTTTAGGCTCTGAAGTTACGAACTTTCACTTACTTGTCTACTTCGACTACTTGCTAATCTCTTTTATTACTCGTGCCTCCTGTGCCATGCCGTACCGTGCCGTGCTTCGTTTTAGTCGATCCCGTAAGAACCACCCACTTTGCGGTCGGCATGGCAGGAATCGGAATTATGGTGCAGGAGAACGGAACCTCGCGATAAGACGTGTGATTTTTCCGGTTTGCTAATCTGGATTTCGTTGATTTTTGTTCGGTATATGCTACAAAAAAGAACACCGCCCAACCGAACTTCCGACAAACTCCCCGGCCGGCGCGACCTTGTTACAGGCTATGTTTACAGTCATGCCACAGAGAACCATGGCACTTATAGCAACTAGACATTACTCAGGAGTAATGCATTCCCAATGAGAGAAGCTATAATTGCGTTTTTTTTTATGAAGTTTCGGCGTAGTTTCGCGTAAAGCACACCTCTTACTAGAAACGATCTTTTCACTATGGAACGGATCATTAAAACGTTTCGCGAAAATACCATTACTTTCGATCTGAATTCAGCGCTTGTCTTGTTAGCGTTCGTCCATTCTATACATCCTTCCTGCTCTCCGACGCGGCTGCTGGGTGCAAAACGTTTGAAACTGAACGCACCGTGGTTAAAAATTAGGAAAATTGAGCAAATAAAATAAGCCAAAAACAGAAGAAGATGTGTAAGAGTTGTCAGCGGACGTCGAAGATTCAGGCAAACGTTGCGTTGCGTAACGGGCAGAATTCGGCACGGATGAAAAAGCCCTAAAAATTCGTAGGCACAAAACGGACCAAAGGAGAAAGGTGGGGATTTTAGAAGCTTATAATCCCATAAGGGAGCTAGGTATATTATAAAAGGCAGAAAAACCAAGAGGGGTCCTTTAAAAGCTGTTTTATTTGTCGCTGTAGTTTCGAACCTGAAACTACGGAGCTCAAACTACAAACTACCTTGCAGACGTAGTTTGACTTTTCGGAAACAAGAACTCAATAAAACGCAAGTAAGACAAAACAAGACCAAACTACGAACTTTGACAAAACAGAAGTGAATAAAAAAGAAGCATCTTATGTTTCAGACCAAGCAATACTGGGTGCAGATGGGCGACCGCACAGTCAGTTGCAAAAGGGACTTACGGTTGTTCCATACTGTCCGCCCGAGCATTCTGTTGGAGCCGGGCTTCCGACTCCTCAATGTTCTCCGCTTCCGGAACGCAGACTGAGCGAGGTCGCCGTCGAACTTCTTCGTAGTTGTTCTGGCTCAGGTGGTTCGGGAGAGTAAAGGATTTTTTCGTTGGAGATGCAGGTGGCTTCAGAGGTATGACATAAGTCTGCTGAAGGCTTTCACTGCTGCTGCCTTTCACACACGGCAGGAGCGAAGAGCGCTTGCTCCGCTGAGGATCCTGGTTTAGAAATTCCAGATCAATAGGGTCCCGAAAGTTGCTTAGAAAACTTCTATTTATAGCTAAAGCTTCTATTCCGCTTTCCAACCAATCAATAACACTACTAGTTCGTGGAATTTCTTAAAGCAACTGTACAAAATTACGTTTGGCCCTTTGTCACAATCAGAGGCGTTACTAGCCAAAATGTTTAGGGGGGGGGGGGCAAGGAATTTACGGACTAGCTGGTAATTTTTACCGACTGTTTTCAAGGAAAAAACGACAGTTTCGAAAAAATCGACTGATTTTCAGAAAAAAAAACGACTGTTTTGACGAAAAATCGACTGTTTTAATGAAAAAAATCCGCTGTTTTGGAGAAAAATCGTGGCGCTTCGCGCCAACTCGGGTACATTTTACCGACTGGCCGATCACAATCTGTGGACCATTAGGCCTACTCACGTCGCTGGCGAAAGGGAATGATCAAAGTAAGTGAAAAGCAATAAACTGCATAAAAATCAGTCAAAATTATACCGCTGAAGAAAAATTTTAACTGCGAAAAAGAAATTACGTTTTCAATTTTATGCTAATACAAATACAAATCCATCCTGTCAATTTAAAAATTGTGGCCTCGACTTTGAATGTCGATTGACCAGAAGACATTGGAAAGATCGGACATCCAGTTATGCAACTGGCCTGACCATTAATTCACTGCCTGATTACACTTGATCTGTGACAATATTTTCTTAGATTTTCAAAATGACCACTTCGGACAAATTCCCTTTTCTGGACAGACAACCAACCCAGCCAGAAGCGATATCATGGAATCCAAATTAATAGCGACATGGTCTCTTTTTCCCCCAAATCTCTTTTTCAACACTCCAAAAACTGAATCTCTATCGCACTCGAGCGATTTAGCTCTTAACCACATGGGAACAGAACGTAAGCAATACACACGCACACTGTAAAAAAAAAATATTGCAGTATTTGCGACTGGGATGAATCTGGTCTGTAAAAAGATAATCTTATCTCTAATTCGGATTAATCTTATCCCATTAGCAAATACTGCAGTCAACTTTAATGCTTACTCGGAGAAACTTTTTACAGTGCACAAACTGTTGGAATGAAACTGCCAAGCCGCTCGCAACCTTACACTGTAACAAAAAATCTTGCAGTATTTGCTACTGGGATTGTTATTGTCTCTGCTGAGAAAAGATTATTTCTGATTCGGATTGATCTTATCCCAGTAGAGATAAGGTTAATCCCAGTAGCAAACACTGCAGTTATCTTTAATCCTTTCTCGGAGAAACTTTTTACAGTGTACTCAACAGTGACCGGGGCGCTGATTCAATGGTACGTCCGAAAGTCGGCTAGTCAGGGTGTTTATTTTCTGGTTCAAACTCACAGCATTGCATCAAAGACTTGGCAGTATCTCCTGTACCAGGATCTTTTTTTTGTGCAAGCGAAGACTGGAAATCCAGCTGGGCGCGATCTGGGAAGAAGTATCTTTTCCCTAAGCCCATCAATTGGCCATATTCCCGTTCAGCGCTTCCAAGCGGACTAGTTTCTGTTAATCCCCTTATGCCTTACCGTCAGCACTTGGATCAGACATGGTAAAATAGATCCACAGGTTATTGAGTGGAAAACCTGTCATTTGCGTCCCAGGTAATGGAGGTTTTGCATATGTCTCAGCAGCAGAAAGCGAAAGTAACCCACTACCCTTGGATTCGACTTTTTACTATGTCTACACAAGTATTGGTTATGAGGCAATGGGAGACGAACAGAAACTAGTCCACTTGGAGCGCTGAACTGGAATAAGGCCAATTGCGCAAGGAGAAATCCCAAGCCTTTCCACCACGGGCTACTAGCTCCTCATGTGCTGATGCCTGATTGACGTATGTCCTAAAAAAAAGTATCCCCCCCCCCCCTCCCCCGTTCTCATTAGTGATTAAACCTGGAAATTATTTGACTTTTACTCTTTATACTGCACTTACACCCTCGGGACGCGCTCAATAAATCGTTAATTCATTCATATTATTACTACGCTGTCAGAGTTTGATCACCCCGATGAAAAATTTATCTCAAAGTAGTAGTATGAAGTTGTACGAAAAACTAGCATGCAGTACTAACTGATGCTACTACGTGCTTCTACTTCAAGGCTACTGTGTTAGTTCATACTACTGCATGCTACTATGGCAAGACAGGATGCTACAGGATACCACTAATTAAGATTGGACCAGTCTGAGTCACATTAAATGATAGTATTCTTATCTATTAGATAGTATTACATGCAACTTTTTCGTACAACTATCATACAACTACACAGGCTACAAATTTTTCATCGGGCCAAGATAACATTGGGTTGCGCATCCCTGTATTAAACGTTATATTGGATGCCGAGGATATTTTTTTTATGACAAATCTGTTTCTTGAAAAGAAAACATTGAAAAGGGGGACAATATTATCACAACGTTTACTACAAGGATGCGCAAATGTGTATTACCTATTATCAAACTTACGACAGTGTAAAACTAATAACTTATGGCCGTACACGGTGGAGTTAAAAAAAATAAATTATAACGAAGCAAATCTTGGCCTAGCGATCGGCTGAATCCTTGGAAAAAACAAGAATACTCCAGTGTCACAATATGGCAAAAGTTGGCTGTATGCTGCCGGCCTACAGTTAAAAAAAGGTGTTACAAGTCAGTAATGACACTTACTCGATGCTTCGAAATGCACCCGAAAAAGCTCCGTCGCTTAGATTTGTCCAGAACTTCCAGCTCTTTCTCGTTGATGCAATACTGCTCCCGAATGTCCTCTTTTGAATATATCGGAGTTCCTTTCTTCGTGTATCTGTCCCCACGTTTCCGCCGCATTTTCGAATTTTCCGCCTCAGGGACGTCGACCTAAATTACAGATAATTTCAAGATGGTTTCTTCTCTTAAGAACTAGATAGTGGAGAGCGGAGTAAAGCGGGAGTGATAATTGGCACTTGTCATTATCTCGAGAACCAATCAAAATACGCCTGTCTCCTCCAGTAAAGTCTTCTTGAAACCTGCTTGAGACGTGCCATTTTGATGGAGCAGTAGTTACGAATGTTTCGTCCAGAGCAAATAACACTCGGGAGTAGCGCCAAGACTTGACAAAATTGACACACACTCGAATAGCAGCGATACTAGCACCACTAGCGACAGGCAACATCCCTACTGTAACTCATTCAGTCGTTCACCAACGCTGGCTCCGATAATTTCATATTCTAAACTTTGCAAAAAAAAGATACAATCTCCATTGTTTCCTTGGTGTGTGCAGACCGCACCTTTGCTTTACTAGTAATTTCTAAACCAGCAAGTTGGTCTCGCTACAAGTGTGGCCCGTTCACAAAGCATGGAAAGCATAGGTCTTGGCGCAACTCCCTTGTGTTATTTTGCTCTGGTTTCGTCAACACAAAGTGTCTACCAACACGTGAGAGGGATTCGAAAGAAGTTGCGGCCGTATCACTGCATGTAGTGAAATATGCACAGTAGGTTTAGCAAGTTTTCTCACCCTTAGATCTTGAGATCGCGCCTTACTTTTAAAAGCTGGAGTATTTGGTTGCTTATGAAGGCCGTAAATCGATACTGCACAAAGCATTGTGTAAATACAGTTTTGCAGATATTTTTACGCAAATGATACAAAAATATAGTCGAGCAGAGCGAGGCCCTGTCATGGTTCCTAACGCTTATTTAAATCAGAAGGTTATGCACTGGCATTATCTTGACGTGATCTATGGAACATGTATACGCACAATGCAGTCAGTGAGGCTATTGCGGCCAAAAGCCGCAATAGATTATATGCAGTTTTTACTGAAGGTTTCAGTCCTAGATCTGCCATCACAGCGAGCTCATAGCCCACGTTAGGCTGTACAGAAAGTTGCTTAATTTTTTTTTCTTCTAAAACTCGAGTTTTCTGAGTCGTGTTCTATACTGACTCCAGAACACTGTGAAGGAGATTAAATGCGATGCTAGTTTGAGCAAGCTTGCACACCAAGTCAGATGCCAGTGGTTCCCGACCTTTTCCGTACCGCGTACCCTTAAGCAAGGTTCAAAGAGGTTGCGTACCACTAACAAAGTTCAAAAAGGTTCCGCACCCCTTTTTTGACGAATCGTTGTTTTACTATTTTTTTTACCACGATCAGACCGTCAAACGGACGGCATTTATTGTCATCAATGATAGGGCATGTAAATACTGAAAGTGAGTTAAGTGACTAAAAAACGGTTGAAGCGAGATATTAAAGCTATAGAATAACTTGATTCTGGACCTTCGTGTACCCCTTGCGAGGGCCTCTCGTACCCTTTGGTTACGCGTACCGCCAGTTGGGAATTACTTGTATATGCCCTTGGCTGAAGTAAATATTTGTGTTACTATAATACTGCACAAACAAGTACCGTAACAAAATATTCCGGCCGGATTTCCGGTTCTGACTGGAAGTCAGATCCTGACACATCTGAGCCAATAATCTCGAAGGCCGTCCTAGTTCACATTTTCATGCTCTGGCACAACGAATCGGGTTTTCGGTGTGGTCTCGGTTTGGGATTTGCTTAGCATACTAACAATGGCAGATGTATGAAAGGTTAACCGAAATCCTTGTCTGTCTTCCTAACTGAACTCTTTCGTGTCAGCAAACTGAGGTGGCGCTCCATCGAGTAATTATCAATTACGATCGTTACGAGTCTGTTATTATTTTCGTTACCGTCCGGCGTGATAAGGAAAACCATCCCTTCCCTCTTATCATTTTCTTTCCACAAGAATTACGATCATTACAGTTACAACTTATTTATGATGATCGGGAGCATCATAAGTGATAATAATTATCTGTTCAGCAGCAGTTCCCGTCAGAATGGTGACGTAGGTTCGCGCTGTTATTATTTTCGTTCTAGATAGGGTAGTAACTTCCTCAATAAGAGCATAACTTCTATGGAACGCAACCCGAATCTGATCCTCCAAAATTACAGTACATTATAATAATACTAATTTATTTCTTACCCCACAAATTCCAGAGGAAAAACAAGTGGAGTACAATAAAGAAAAAAAGGAATCAGTCAACTCTTTTTAATGCAGTCTAGAGACCATACAAAAAATACGAGATGCCTCTCCCCTACTTAGAACTTTCTTGATTAAACGGTAGTTAAAATCTCTAGGCTTTGCCGCAGGTGCTCTGATTTATATGGACTTTAGAGATTTCCAGTAAATGAAACTTGCCGTTTTGCAGAGGCGACACAAATGAAATCTTTGGAGCGGTATTTCGAACATAAATACGATCAATGCTGGAACAAGTAGGCTATTTCAAATTTGTACTCAAGTTTTAAGTATCAAGTACTTCCAAAATTTTTACTTAAAAGTAAAACCTTACCTATAAAACTAACGCAACCTACTTTCATAATCCCTCCATACATTTCTAAACCCGGAGACTCCAATTTCGTACGGTACATTCTAACCCCTCTAACAAAACCACGCTGATTTTCTCACTTCCAGCAGAAAAACTGGTTCTATAAATTGTTTCCTGTTTTCGCTACAAGTCAACGGGTCTAGAAAAAGGCTTAAAAGAGAGAAAACTGTGGGTTATTTGTTGAAAGCACAGCAGCCTAGTTTTAAAGTATTCAAATATTTTAAAATCCTGTAAGTTGAAGAGTAAATAGTGCGAGGGGTCCTTTTAAGTACCAACCTGACAACAAATGCACTTAGGTAATACTTGAGTTTTAAGTACATGACTGGTACCTTGCTCGTACTTAAGTACTTCAAGTACTGCGCGTTTCAAGCACTGTTTCAAGTATTGCTCCTTGAGATATCAAAGTGTTTGCAGGTTTGGATGGAGCTCCCGCCATCTAGTACTATGCTTATCAAGGGTGGGGTGTGTATTATTAACTGTTGGATAGATGACGCCAAAGAAGCATTTCAAGTGCAAACCGCCGCGACCAAACCAGAATATTTTATTTTATTTATTTTTTTATTTTATTTCAAATAAGGCCAACATGGGCCACAATATAACAAAAACAAACTCAACAAACAAACAAATGTAAATACCAGGTCACTTACGTGACTCCCATATAATCCAATATACTTGAGACAGTACTCGAAAATTTAATGGGATTTGTGGCTACAAATACCTAGTTATTTTACTTAAGTAATAAGTTGTACGTAAGTAAAACACAAGTATACTCCGACTTAAGAAGCACTTGATGTACTTCCCAACACTGCCTCCAATACAGTAAACTAGCCTACTGCAGTTAGGGTTCACATACTTGGATAGAAACGTCTGTGTGGCTCTGCGAAATCCGTGAGATGATCGTATCCTTCGAGGGTTGTCTGTTGAGACTCCGCGTCTCATACGGCTTCAAAATCGGCACTAAGAAAAAAACCATCATTTAGAACAAGAACTCTAAAACTGTCACTCGAATCCTTTAAACTACACCCAATGACTGAAATGCAAACAAGGCACACGGTTTCGGTGGGACCCTAAACTGGGCTATGTTCTGATTTTCTTCATCCATACAGTCACTATCAATTTTGCAGGGTTAAGGATAAAACTGACAACATACGAAGAAAAACATATGAAGAAGGAGATTAAAAAGATGAGGAGAGCACCTGCTCCCCTTGTCGAAATAATGTCATAACCATGCGTTGACGGAGAAGTTCAAAATTCAAGATGCAAGTGTTGCCCTTTTGGATGTTTCCTCATCGCTTTAAAAAATCATGGACAACAGGGCCCAACCAGCGCACGACGTTATCCACTGCTTCCTGGCCGAAGACTGAAAATTAAGTGTCTTTTTCTGTGTGTTTATGTGTTTTATTTATTTTCTTCATTTACTCCGCTTTTTCAAAATGGCGGGTCATAAATAAATTACTTACTTATATACGATTGGCGCGCACACGTGGTATTTAACAGATCGTCCATGTCAATTTATAGTGGCGAAAGTCTTTTTGGTGCAGTTATATTAATTATAATATTGTAGTTATATACTATTATTACTATTATATTACTGATACGTCAATACTTCCAGATCATTAGCAAAATTGACTTTCCACATTATTGGGAAAACAAGCAAGATGTGGGACGAGAAAGCTAGAATTCCCACGTCCTGTTTCAATACAATCTTCAATGTCCGGTTTGGGGGGCGTTCTAGAGGCAAAAGGTTATGAGTCAAGTCCCCACGACGAAGCGCAAAGCTTGGAGACAAGGGCAGACGAGTTCCCGGACCGAACCAAGTTGGTTAGTGTACATAAATGTATACATTTTAAATTAACAAAAATATATATATATATAAATTAACAAAAAACAAGTGAATTCCAAGTGACTTATTTTCTTTTATGTAATAATTGTATATATTCAAGTATTTTAACACATGAAATGTAATGGCCGACGTATTCAGTGCCATGTCGGCGCTACGAGTTGATAACATACGAAACATACAATAATCCTCCAACTATCAATACAAAAAAAGTCTAATCAGTCGGTGATGCGGCAACAGACGCAGACTAGATTTCTGGCGGAAAGATCAATATGCGTATGAGAAAAGCAGGAGAAAAGGTATGAACTACCCAAACGAAAGATCAAAGGCCACACACGTCTCTGAAGAGTCGCGTATATTCCCCACCGCTCGACAGCTACCATATATCAGCTCGGGCTGCTGAGAAAGAGACAATTCCATAACAGTAAAGTAAACAACTCAGTTTTTCGTTATAGCCTGAGGCATCCTTGTCGGGTTCAAGCTGAATTATCAATCCGACGAGAAAACGATCGGAGGAAGATTTGTATGTCTTCTAATCCCTACACCAGCAAACCCAATAGCTTAATCAAGGAATCTGAGCTATACCAACATTTCTCATTTTCGTCGGACTTTGGTCTAACTGTCGTTCCGAGGAAAATAATCAAGGAGCTCTAGTTACAGTTTCAAGTTTTCTCTGGATTCCGATTGAACTCCTCATCCAAGGTTAATACTAACTGTTTTGCCACTGCGTCAATTTCTAGTCAGTTTCCTAGGTCACTGGAATCGTCCCATCAAGTTTGTAGATGGGCTTTGTTGCTCAATAAGTAAATCTTATTACTTATAATAGAGATCGTCATTATCATCATACAAGAAATGCGGATAATTTAACTCATGAGTTTAGAAGCACAACTCGGGCATCTTTTGTAATTCGCCATTATGGTCCTCATGTTTGGAATATACTGCCCGAGTGTGTGAAAAATGCGCCTAGTCTTCCTGCTTTCAAGTCACGGGCAAAGAAGTTCCTTCTGTCTCGGGAATGAAACTGGTGAGAAACCCGATCCAGGTTATCCATTCTATTCAAGGTATTTCAAGGATACCTTGAAATTTTTTTTCAAGGTATATATTTTTTTCAAGGTTATTCAAGGTACTGTTCTCCGATTTTCTTTATTTGTTGCTGGATCATCTTCCTCTTGTCTTTTCATCTTTATCAGTCATTAGTTGAATTTTTAGTGTATGAGTAGCTCGGTATGAATGTAGTGAATAATTATAAATGAATTACATCGCTCGCCCTTCCAAGCTTCATTGCCTTTCTTGGCAGGCGAAAGACGAATAGTGTCTGTTTTTTTAATAAATGTATCTCTACTCAATACTCTACTCAATATATGCGCGTAGGGGAGGGGTTTCGAAATCGGTTTCCGACAGGAAAATCCAACCAGCCCAGAAACTAACAGCGTGTTGATTTAGTATGTTGTTTTACATTTATTTGCCTCTAACAAGATTCATTGCTCGGCTGGTAAGTTTAATTCGCAAATCTATGGTTTGAGCCGAATTCCGACACAGCCACCAATCTGAGGCAAGAACTAAGAATGGATCTCGAAACCCCTCCCCTACGCGCATATATTGAGCAACAAAGCCCATCTACAGACTTGACCAAACAGTTCGAGAGTTGTCCAGGTCACAGACAGACGGATTTCCGATATCCTTTTGCGCGAAGATTTCACGGTCTGGAACACGTTCCAATATTTCAATAATTACGACCCAGTCGGAAATACTCAGAAGTAATCGAATTTGTATCCAATCTGAGAATCACAACCTGGAGAAGCAGAAGAATCAATACACCATCCATTGATCGGGTGGAGCAGAAAGCACAACGCATACAGGTTAGCGTATCCCAAGCGAGTTAACGAAGAAGATGAGTAACTGAGTATCCTGACGTCAAAATTTAATCGGGTCTTCCACAGGCAATCGTAAGCTGTCGGAAGCCATCGTAACGTGTCATAAGCTCTCACTGCCGTCTTTTAGTTTTGGTGGACCCTAGGCCTTCCATGGGTTTTTGGCCCTTTTTCATGAGTCAAAACGTAGAAACGCCAGCCCATCAGCACACACGATTCTTGGTCGAGCCAAACTTTGATTATATCCGAGCATAATTTCGGTAACGAAAACAACGGCGGTGCAACGTTGTTGGTCACACTTGGACCAGAAGGTAAAAAGGCTAGCAACCGTTATGTAAATTGTTTCCCTGTTTTCGCTACAAGTCAACGAGTCTCGGAAAAGGCTTAAAACAGAGAAAGCTGTGGCCTATTTGTTGAAAGCACAGCCTAGTTTTAAAGTATTCAAATATTTTTAAATACTGTAAGTTGAAGAATAAATCTCGGAGTAAATAGTGCGAGGGGTCCTTTATGTATCAATCTGACAACAAATGTACTTAAGTAATACTTGAGTTTTAATTTATACCGGCTGCTTGGCCTCTCGTTTACCCTGGCCCCCTAGTACCGGCATAAGGGTAAAGACGGCACTGTAAGCTGCCATCTTTTCGTTTTACTCAGCCAATGAGGGTGCCAGTGGAGACGCACTTTGTGCCTGGCCAATAAACTACTTGATTCTTGATCGAAGACGGTCATTATTTCTGCAGTGCATTTTTGTTAACCCGAAATCCTAGATTCCCAAAACCCGGGAAACACACCTCCACTGCACTGCTCGTCGCCGTGTATTACCGCTTTCTGGCTGTCTTAGTCTTCCCCATCAGAAGGTCTCTTCATATTGCTAACTTTCCTTGAAACGCTGGAAAAGTCGGTCAGGTGGAAGACTGGCAGGCAATGACAGAATTTCTACTCCAGCAGTCTTGTTAGTTCCGGGGCTGTGGAATTCCGGTGTCTGTATCTAATTGGGGACCGAGGAAGCGTGCCGATAAACCAACAAGCGAGCAATACATTTGAATCCCCAAAAATGCAGGAAGGTTATGGCGAGGGTTGGCGGATGATACGACCATGTACTGTTGAGAGAAACATGCGATTTCTGAGCCACCACGGTCTGGATAAGCTCCAAGAAATTCGGTCACAAGACGGACACCGGGCAAAGACCAGTGTTGACAGACTCCCATATGATTGACCATTCGTATTTGTGTCTTAAACATTCCTTGTAATGAGAGCCAAGATGAATATGAATTGAAAAAAATAAACCATGAGCAATCATTAGCACACGATCATTTACAAATATAACCGGTAGAAAAATAATAGACTTGGATCCCAGGGTGACACCGGCAGTTTGGATCGTTGCTAAGGACATACCGCCCACCATGATTTATAACTTTCGACGTATTTTAAGTTACAATTACTGTTGCTGGCAGGCAGGCCCGTATCCAGGAATTTATTTCGGGGGGGGGGGGGGTTCGCCTGCGGGTTGGACAAAAAAGACATAGATCAGAGGGAAAAGCCTATAAAAACGGTTATTTTTGTATGTTTCGGGGGGGGGGGATTCAACCCCCTAGCCCTCCCCCCCTGGATACGGCCTTGCTGACAGGCTTCGGACTTTGTCACCAATCTTCTCAAGTCACGTTTAGGGCTAAGTAAACTATTCTAGACAATTGCTCAGCCCATGAATTCCTTTCTGAGAACAACCTAGCCCTTTTTAGAAACAGGTTAGGTCCGTCTGTTTCTCAAGAAACAAGACCAAAGGTTTCGATGGGATCCCAAAAAGTAAATATTTGATCCAGACAATTGGGTCTTGTCTTCGCCAGACTCCTTGAACATTTTTACTATTAAAATTCAGAAACAGATTAAGGCCAAATAGCTAATCATCTGAGAAAACCATGTTCAGATATGGATTCAGCATGTGTGTTTACCCCTGTAAGTCAAATCTGTTTTGACGAAAACTTCCTGCCACTTCTGCCAATTTCCCCGTTTCAGCCGAATTCCGGAACTACTTGTCCGGCGAAAAAAATCCAAGATACCAAAATATCTCATTGCCGGACATACATATACAGACTCAGCCTCTCTTCTTACCCCTTAATCTGTCATCAAATCGAACTTTCGCTTTTAACAAATTTTCCGGTTTTGGCCGGATTCCGGGCGAACTAGTTGTCCGACGAGAAAATGGTTTTCACCATCGTATTCAGCATGTCTTTTTACCCCTAAATCGAACATTTAATCAACTTCAGGTGAAACTTTTACTTTTAACCAATTTTCCGGGTTTCACCGGATTCCGGACGAACTACTTGTTCGGCGAAAAAATGGTTTTCACCATCGTGTTCAGCATTTCTTCTTACCCCTTAATCGACCATTTAATCAACTTCAAAAAAAACTTTTACTTCTAACCAACTTTCCAGTTTTTGCCGGATTCCGGACGAACTACTTGTCCAGCGAGAAAATGGTTTTCGCTTTCGTGCTCACCATGCCTTCTTACCCCATAATCGACTATCAAATTAGCTGTTTAAAAATATTTTGTTTGTCCTTTAATTTGCACCCCCTCCCCCACCCCTAAATGTAGAGCTACATAGCCCATCTACGAACTTGACCTTACCCTTGACTCAATGAATCCTCACACCAAGTTTCATCAAAATATGTCATTCCCTTCGAGAGTTATCGTGCTCACAGACAGACAGACAGACGGACATTTTTTGCGATGTCATAGGTATCCCTCCACTTACGTTTTGGGATCCCAAAAACTAATTCAACTAATCCTCGGATATCGGCTGGTTAAACTTAACGGTGGCTGGTCGACGAGTACTTTTTTTGCAGTCATTTTACCCTTAAAACTGAGGAGTATAAATGCGTACGTGACCCAATCCTCCAATCAATTTTGCCAAGAACTCCATCGTGACCTTTCTACTCTTGATATTACCTCGTCAAAGTACGAACTAATTTAGAGCGACTTTGGTTTCCCCTATCACTTCCGCGTCAAAATTTTAAACAGATCACAGGAAGCGGTAGATAACGCGACCCGAGACCCTTCCGTAATTCAACCCTCAGGCTCTCCATTTTCTAGACAACTCTGAAAACAGGGACCGGTGCTGCCTGAGTGATCTTCTGTTTATCTTTCCGTAATTTGGGTAACCCATCGTGAGGCCTAGGTAAACAATCAGGTATGTAAACACAACCAGATGAGGTAACCCGCGCTCAGGATAACAGGAGTTCCAGTGTGAAAGCGTTGGGAAGTCAATCCGTCTTTGGAGTAGGAGCTGAAGACCTGCACAACAGTTTCTCAATCAGATGTGAACGAGGAGGGGCGATATTTCAAAAGGTTGAACTTTATTTAGAAACTGGTACGACAAGACTGCGAAGCCTATTGGTACGGTACCACCAGCGTGGATGTACTGGTTTCAGTGTCGGGAAGTACTTCAAGTACCACTAAAGTACAAAATAAAAGTACTTGGGTTTGACTGTTTGTTCGTTGTGAAATGCCGTAAGGCTCATTTACGCATGTCGTCATATGTCGTTCATATTGTCATGTTCGTATGCTGTTACTACCGTTCATATTTCATATGTCGTACGCTGTAACTACCGTGAGCGCATCTACTGTCTACTGTCTCACACCTAGTGTGAACTACCAATGACAGATCAAATATTGTGTCTGCCGCTTCAAAATACACAAAAGATCTAAGAAATGAAGACTAAAGAATGCAGTACTGGATAGTTGAAAGTGAAAATGCACTAAACCGTACGGTAGAAGTGTGTTACTTCCGACGTCGCCGAACTTCCGGCACCGAAGCAGCAGATATTTATGAACAGTATTGATAAACAAGTTCGCAAGCGCTCAGACGTGGAGTGTAAAAGAATGAACTGAGCTGACTTAGAAATCTCCCTTCCCTTGACGTTTAATATAGCTATCCGTGAAACCAACAACTGAGCTCTCAAAGAAGCTCAAAACACGGCTCTGTGGAGTGGTTGAAATCAGGAATTGTAACAAACCTGGAGTTGCTAGAAACTTACCACTGCCTTCCACTGTTTTGCAAGTGCAGCTTTCCTGTAAAGTCCGAAATATTTCCTAAACCATTTGCGCAATTAAACTCTCTTATCTAATACTAATTAACCGATAAATTTTTTAAGAAATCAGTCATGTTTTTCTATTAGGAATATTGTAATGCAATATGTATTCAAACCCAGTTACGCGACTTCACATGGGGTGGAACAGAAGGTGAAAGTAGTAAAACAGTAAATTAGGTAAAAATGGTACAGGTGTGATTTTAAAATAATCTACCCGGTTACTGGAGTAATGCGACGCTAGTCACACTACCCAGCTTCTAGTCAGTTCCAGGACTGCCTCCCTCCAACAGGGGCAGCTCGAGGGGCTGGGGCATGGGGTGGGGGGGTGAGGACTTCAAATATACGACTGGCTAAAAACACAGCACCAGCAGGCTCAAGAGTATTAACGTTATAAGTTCTAAAACGTTACGGAAAATAGTAATAAATAATAACAAATAAGTAACAGGAATTAGACGATGCCGTTCATATCAAATTTCGCTGGAGAGAAGACAAGCCTCGGTTTCAGCTTCTGACATATCTACTCAAGACAAACTAAAGTGAGCGGGCAAATTCTTTAAATCCAAAACTCAACTACTCCTTTACAGCTTCTACCTTGTAATGTGGGTTAGACCCCAAATCTCAAGCTTAAAACCACACATAAATGATGCACACTTCAACTAAACAGAAATAGGATAGGACTACGAAAGAGCCGCAGACAAAATTCGATAAATCGGCATTTATTCGACAATGTTCGACTACTTCCCTCGCTACTTCCCACACAAACTCTTGCTTTTAACGTAGCTCAGATCCTAAGCAGCAGGTTTTACCGTGTGTATCTAAGACAAATTTAAACTCAGCGCCGTAGGCGTATTTTTTGTAATCCGACCTTTTTCAGGCATTTCTAGCTTTTAAGGTGGCTGAAATCTTAGGGCCTAACACCTCACTTAAATTACGGGCCATTCCACCAGATAGCGAGTAGGCGACTATGAAAGACGGCGCAGGTAAAGTTCTGCGAAACATCTTAAAGGATGCCTACTCTATCACATATCTGTCCGTGCCCCGATAACTCGCCAACGGAGTGGGATATTTTCCCGGAAGTTGGTACGTGGTAGTGTTTCTACTTAAATTTAGACTACAAAAAACATAGTGCAATCATCAGGCCCGTCATACAGTCCTTACAAAGCCTGTATGACGGGGACACAGCCATTTAAAAAAAAAAATAAACGTGTTTCTTTTTAAGATAGCCTAAGGAGATTTTTGCACAAAGCCAGATAGGATAATGTGCTTGTTTGTAGCGCCACAGAGTGAAAATCACGATTTGGTAATGGGATTTATGTCACTCTGACAAGTTATAAACATACGACTGTCATTCTAACAAGCTTAAAACACACGATATTTCGTAACGTAATTACTTAAAATTTCTAAACAACCATACGACCAGAAATAGGTCATTTGCTGTCAAAATTCACCTAACTGCCTCATATGGCAAGCTCAAAACTTACGACTGTCTCTACTATACGACTAGAAAATCTCTTCGTAAAATACGATAAGAAACAGGTCATTTTCATTATGGCAAGTTCAGTACGACGGTGATTCTGACAAACTGAGAACACAAAACTGTGAATCTGACAAGCTTTAAACATTTTACTAAAATCTCTATGGAACAATATGGCCAGAAAAAGGTCATTTGAAGGCGAAGTTCACGATTAGCTAACTGCTTTGTCTGCAGAGTCAAAACTTACGACTGTCTCTAATTTAAGACTCGAAAATCCCTTCGTAAAGTACGACAAGAAACGGGTCTTTTCAGGCGAAATTCGCGGTTGATGCCATTCTGGCAAGCTCAAACATACGACTTTCACTTTGGAAAGTACCCCCCCCCCCCCCGCCCCCCTTCGAACCGCCCCTGGCCTCCAATTCACAAGGTACTGACCTGATCCGATCTTGAACTATGAATAGTATTATTGCCCTGCCAGCAATAATCCGCCCGGTAACCGTTTCAGCAGCTTTAAGTAGTAGCTCGAAACTGTAACGACAACAATAGCATGGAATCGTATGCAGTGGTATGGAGTACAGCCGCAGCAAATTCGGAACAGATTTCCCACGCACCACATAGTAGCATCGCATAGTACCGTGGCGCTTCATGTTAATAGTATGCAGGAGCATGAAATACTACCTTCGGACTCAGTAGTATCCGAATACTACGAAGTGGTATAATAGTATAGAAGTCTACGAAAAAGTTGCATTGCTACTACATACACTTCACGGGGGTAGTAGTATCATACTGCTACAGGCCCCAGAAATTTTTGATCGGGCAACTCCCCCTCCCCCCGTCACAGAGCCCCGAAACCAAATGGCTCCGTCAATTTCGTATCTAGGCATAATGCTGGCTCTCTCCACTAAGTTCCGTCCCAATCGGACTTGACACAGAGGCAATAGCTCTTTCCAAGTTTTATTCAAATCCGATCACCCGTTCAAAAGTTATGCATGCCACTATAGACTACGGATTCCCCATCCGTCCACTCCCCCCATGATGATCGGATCAGGGAAACGACTATTCTCAAGTCAATCTGTTCGGATCCTTGAGATCCCTGCCAAGTTTCATCGTTCTAGCACATCAGGAAGTATACCGAACTCGCCGAATCCCTAGAAATCCGGACTCCCTCCTCCAACTCCCCCACAGTGTCCGGATCCGGTCCGGCTATGTCAATGACGTACCCAGAGTTCTTCTCACCAAGTTTTATCCCGATCCATCCACTCCAAGCGTTTCTCAAGATTTCCGGTTCCCTCCTCTACCTCCCCCAGTGTCATCGGGTCCGGTCCGGATTTAAAGTGGGACGTCTGAGACACGAGGTCATCCTAAATATCAAGTTTCATCAAGATCCGATCACCCGATCGCAAGTTAAAAATACCTCAGTCTCGGCTTCCCCCTTCCTAGATTCCCCCCCCCCCCCCCCCCAGATGGTCGGATCGGGGAAGTGACTGTTTCCTATTTAATCTGGCCGAGTCCCTGATATGCCGTCCTAGCTTATGTGGAGGTGCCCGAACTAGGAAAACCGGGATCGACAGACCGACTGACGGATAGCCATAAAAACCTGGAACCCTGTTCGAGGGATACACGCTACAGTCCTAACCAAGATTTATGAAGATTTCCAAAAATGCACGATGGAAGGGACGAACAAGAGGCGTAACGGCTTTTACGGCCTAAGGACCTTTATGCATCCAATGATAACCAAACTTAGAAGCGATTCGGCTAACAAAACATTTAGCTTTAATTGCAGTAGGTTTAGTAAGGTATAGTGGATTTCGTGGGGAACGGAACCTCAAAAAGCCCGACCGAGGGAATAAAGGAAATAGCAGCACTGGTTAAAGCAGCGATTGACCGGAACGCAGCTGCGCAAGTCATGGGCTGTTCTGCCTGGAGAGAAGACCAGAGGCGCCATTGCAATAGACTCTGGGGGGGGGGGAGTGGCAAAGGTCAATTTTATACCCCAATCATAGGTATATTACTCGGACTAAAAATTTTGTTACTCATGTAAGGGTAAATTTCAAGTATGTTTGAATATACCTTGAAATAACATAACTGATTTGCAATTTACTTTTCTAAATCTATTTAGAGGCCAACGAATACTATCATGATTGAAAAGTGTGTGCTACTCCGAAATATAGCCCCCCCCCCCGCCCCCAATGGCGCCACTGAAGAAGGCCACTCGACGATCTTGACCGCTAATTCGACAGATGATGATTTATGATCCTCTTCTTACCTTCTACTTTCACCACCCGTCATTCCGGCTATACTCCACCTAACACTACCACTCGGATACTACTCCAGTCTCCTCCAGAGAACCGGCTAATCTTAAAACATCCCAAGATTCGCTTCGCGGCTGGATAAAACGTCAGACCGGGACACTCCAAGCAATGCATCGGGAGTAGGAAAAGTGGTCCAGAAAAATTAGCTTTATGTAAATCTCCTTTGGGAGAAATGACAGGCGGTTGGTTGACCGAAAAAACACACACAATAAGAACGAGATGTTCAGCCTTTTTCGAAACAAACTGAGGGGCTGACAGTTGGAACAGGGGGTCAGTTTACTTGAACGAGGATTTTAAAGGGGCTCCAAATTCTGAAGCTTTTTTGTTTATATGAACATACTGTAATCTGGTTTGGACCAAAATCTTTGTATTTTAGCGAAAAGCAGGCTGACTTCCTATATTCTGGATGACCACTGTTTTCTTTTTTTTTCGGAAAGGGTTGACAGAAGCACTGCCATGTACCAATTTCGGGCACAGTATCACACTCCATTTGGGAGTTATCAGGGGCAAAGAGAGAAGCCCATGCTTTTATCTGGGTTTTCACAAAGATCCGATCTTTAATGTTTCATAAAATTTTGCCTGCGGCACCTTTTTTAGTATTTTCTACACGACCGAAGAGCGCATCTTTTGGATGTGGTTTAAGGCCACACCCAAAAGCGTGGCCTGACTTTTGGCTACACTTTTATGTGGTCAAAAGTTATACTTAAAACTGATCCATTGCCCTTAAAAGCAAGGTCAAAAGTGTGTGGCTTAACCCCGGCATAAGTCCGCTCTAAAAGCTAAGATGTTTAAAGAAGTTGACCCCATATCCAAAGTATGAATCCAGACCTATTGTTCTTGAGATCCTCAGAGGGTTTAAAGGAGGATTAAAAAATTAAAAAAAGGCGGGGTTACGATAACGAAGAAAAAGGAAAGTGAGGGCCTGAAGGGACAGTGACATGCCCCTGATGCGAGTGATAGTGCTCTCAAATTTTAAACTCAACCTCCTCTCATAAAAACTGTCTCCCTGAGGCCTGCTTGAACGACGACATTTTCCCTAGCTCTTTGCAGAAACGGTCAGAGTTATCGGCGATGAATGACTAAAGGGACAACGACACGCCCCTTATTTGACACGACACCCCCCAGATGTGTATGCTTTTTGTCGGACGGTTTCAGGCACGATCTTCAAACAGGATAGGCTTCCCTGTAATCCCCTCCGACAACAAATTTCTAATGATGGCCAAAAAAAGTTTGCCTTTCTCAGGCACTTTCAGAGAGGGGAACTATCTAGTTACCATTACCCATCACTTATTCACTTAAATTGACTTGAAGACCAGCTGAAAATGCGTTATTTCGTTGTTCCGGTATTCACGACTAATCGATTTTCAAACAGTGGAATTTCCGTGTGATTTGTGGACTGTGGTACCTCTATGCGCTTGTATTTTTGTTGTATGCTTTACGAGAAAGGTTTATGATTTTTTTTTTGTTCAGGCACTAAGCAATGTTCACCAATCTCACCACTGCCCACTGAAAAGCCGCGTTTGTGTTGAGATTAAAATTTCCGGTGTCATAGTAGAATTTACGCTGTGGGGACGGCCGCAGATATTCTGAACGTCATACCTAGAGCAGATAGTGGGAAAAAAAAATCCAGAATCCAAATAATTCAGTCTATTCACTTAAATGACATAAAAATAAGTTTGCTTTTCAGTTAAACTTTAAGTAGCGCACTTCCTCTTCCGGGGGGAGACGGAAAAATGTGCTGTCTAACTCATCTAATATGAGTTGCCTTTTTGATCGAGGCTTTGTTCGCCGTTCGCTTAGCCGGTTGCTTAATTTCCGTTTTCGAACGCCTTCGAAGTTCACCGTTTGCTTAATTAGTGTTTTTACGACTCCGGCGATCCTTGCTCGGTCGACGTTTTTCGACGATTCAAGCAAACTTCGAACTTGCTAGCTCACGAAGTTGGACAGTCGGAGTTTGAAGGACAAAGAAACTGTGACCGGCGACCAAAAATGGTATTTAAACAGAGACCTTTGAGTTTGAAGGTCAAACTTCGATCAAACTTCGATCAAAAACGCAACTATGGTAAATGACAAAAGTGGCATTCACTTCAAGTTTCCGGCAGCAGCGGCATGCTCTCCCCCTTTTTCTTTGCAGACGGTGACATCCCATTACGTGAAAATAAACTGAGGCCAATCCCGGAATTAGACATGTTCCCGGCACCTTACACGCGACACGGCCTATTGCAATAACTTGGCACGGGAGCCGAGCCTGAGTGCCAAATAAACGCTATTTTCACCAGCTTTGCAACAAAATTTACAACCATCAGACGGTAATGCAAGCTCGCGAGAATTAACCCATATAGGCGTGCGACTGACAGGCTAATAGACATCATAACAGAGGAAAGAAGGGTCCACGCTCTCAATGAACCCCTCCTTTGGCGGAAGTAAATAAAATTGGTCAATCTGTAAAGGAGGTTTAAGGCCTGGTCCGTACACTGTCTGAATTCCGCAACCGCTTTAGAGATTTGCAGCCACTGATCTCACGCAGACTAATCCATGATTTTTCAACTGATCACCCTTAGAGGATTGAGTACTCTATCGCCAAAGCTAGGATTTCTGGTGTCACGGTTACAGTTACTTACTGTTCATTATTGCTACTGGCTTCTCGTAGTTTCTTTTATTCAGCTTTTTTACTGATCTACGAGTTTTTTCAATCGTGTATTGGTGATTAGTTTTCGCGTCAACCCTAAGTAGCGTTTTCAATCGTATGTCAATCGCTGAAGTGGAATGGGGCGAGCTACACCCCCTGTTTACGAACCAACCGGGCATAGGCTTCAAAAAGCTGTCGCCGAAGCAGCCTCCGTTTTCGCTCAAGTGTTATCTTAATTTACGCGATCTAAAAAGAGACTGGTTAGTCAAAGTATGTAATTCAAACCAGCGCAAATAGAAATACTACTGATTACTTATTAAATTATTTTTGAAGCTTACCTGTCAAGCTATTATTTATCGTTGCAAGGCTGGGTCAGAGGATGAAAGGAGGAATTTGCCAATTTATGAATTTATTGTGACCATCGTAAGCAAGAATGATCAAGTTACCCTGGAAATCACAGAATGTGTCGTTTGGTAAACAATATTTATCTTTGCACTTGACCGACCACTTTAAGGGCGCTAGAAATTCATCTGCAATCAAACCCATCGAGGCAAAAATGATCATGGGCCCTTTAGGATCATGAATATATATCGTTTGGTCAAAGGTATATTTTTTATTTTTTGGTTAAGATGCACACTTTAGGGGTGCTAAGAATTCATTTTTAAGCAAAATCCTTGTGGCACAAAGACAATGGGCGCTCGGGGACCTTGAAATGTATCGTTTGGTCAAAAGCTTTTTTGACTTTACGGTTAAGATGTGCACTTTAAGAGAGCTAGAAATTAATTTCTAAGCAAAATCCTTAAGACAAAAGTGACCGTGGGCTCATGGGATCATGAAAATGTGCATTTTGCTTAAAAGTAATTTTTTAATTTTTGTACTTTGCGATTACGATGAGTCTCTAAGGGATATTCAGATCTGGGATTTCTCAGCCAATCTTATCAAGTCTCTAATGTTCAAGTCAAGTTTCATTGTCCTAAGACATCTGGAAGTACCTTAACTCGCGATCACCCAAATTCCGGACCCACGCCCCCTACAACTCCCCCCACAGTGCCCGAATCCGGTCCGGTTCTGGCACTGATATTTCATCCCGATCTCTCCAGTCTAAGCGTGAGACAAGATTTCCGGTTCTCCCACCCCCACCCACAGATTCATCGGATCCGGTCTAAACTTTATTTGAGACACAAGGTCTGATCTGATCGACCGTTCGAAAGGTATACATGCCTCAAGATTCCGGATTCCCCATCCTTCCACTCCCCCCCCCCCCCGATGGTCGGATCGGGGAACTGACTATTTCTAAGCCAATCTTGTCGTCTCTAATGTTCAAGCCAATTTTCATCATCCTAGCACATCTGGAAGTACCTTAAAACACGATCATCGGAATTCCGTACCCCCCTCCAATTCCTCCCGCAGGTGCCCGAATCCGGTCCGGTTCTGTCACTGATGTATCTAGGGCTTGTAATTGTTCTTCATCAAGTTTCGTCCCAATCGCTCCGCTTTAAGCGTGTCACAAGATTCCCCCCGGGGGAATACAACTCCCCCCACAGTGCCCGAATCCGGTCCGGTTCTGGCACTGATGTTTCATCCCGATCTCTCCACTCTAAGCGTGTTACAAGGTTTCCGGTTCCCCCCCTCCTACCCCCCAACCCAACACATTCACCGGATCGGGTCCGGACTTGAAATAGGACATCTGTGACACGAGATATCTCCAAATCCAAAGTTTCATCAAGATCCGATCAACCGTTCGAAAGTTATATATATTTTAGCTTAAAAGTATTTTTTGTACTTTGCGGTTAAGATGAGCAGGCTACTTTAAGGGATGGTCGGATCTGGAAAGTTACGATTTCTCAGCCAATCCTGGTCAAGTTTCATTGTCCTAGCACACCTGAAAGTACCTGCGATCACCGGAATTCCGGACCCCCTCCAGCTTGTTCTTCACTTGTTTCTCACTGTTCACACTGTTATACATGCCTCAAGATTCCAGATTCCCCATCCCTCCACTCCCCCCACGGTGCTTGGATCGGGGAAGTAACTATTTTCAAGTTAGTTTGGTCGGGTCCCTGATACGCCTGCCAACTTTCATCGTCCTAGCAATTCTGGAAGTACCAATGGAACGAGAACAACCGAAAAGTGATCGGTATATGGCACTTGAGCGAAGCTGCAAGTGACGTAAAAATATCGGCTGTTTCGTCAATGGTCTTGAAGGATAACTGTCCATCTTGGCTACTCTATCCGACCAAATTTCCAAAGGACTCTCGCCGTTCCCCGAGGTAGAATAGTCACCCCACGCGGACTCCGCTACGGAAATCAACGAGAACACGGGGAATGCTTCCAAAATGGATTTTGTTCGAAAAAAAAATTTGCAGTTGATGAAATTAGTCTGGATCCATTTTATTTTTGGTTTTGTTTAGTCTGATTTTTTTTTTTTACATTGCGCCAACACCAGCAAAAATTGATTCCCCTCCAAATCTGAAAGGGAGTCCTTTCTGATGATGGTGATGATAATCGGAGCATTCCCCGTCCGTGGAAACACGGTGAGCGAGTCCCCGGGACAAACGAAAACGCGGGGACTCCTCAAGTGGAGTCCTCGGTGAACGGCGAGAATACGCCTTATGGGAGTACCGAATAAAGCCTTGTGTCTAGATACCTTACAGGTTAAAACCTGAATCAAGAAAACATAATGGAGAGAGAAATACTTTCGCGAAAATACTTCGCGCGAAATACTTGTTTTTTACGAAAAACTTAAAAACAAATGAGCGCCGTGGTTAAATGCTGAGAAATTATAGCGAAAAATGGCGCCTCCCGCCATGAGCGCCGTCCGCAGTGACGAAATCAGGTTTGGCAGCGCCTGCTCACTCACGTCTCAAGACAAACCAAAGTTTTGTCTGGCAACCGAGGCAAATCTCAGATATCGCTCAAAGCAAAAGCAAAAAAAAAAAAATTAACATGGAGATTTCAGAGGTCAGTAGACCACACCAGTTGCCACTCGGGTTGTGAAAACAATGAGAAGCAAGAGGGGTCCTTTAAGTGAGCAGTTACTTCAATTTGATAGTGCAAAACGGATACGTCAGCTGAATTTCATTAGATCTATATTTCGGCCGTTCTTGGCAAGGATCCTATTCAGGCTCAAGGCCGCTCAAGCTGGAAAAACGAACTTGTGGAAAAACCACACTTAAAGTTTAACTGAAAAGCCAACTTATTTTGGCATCGTTTAACTGAATACACTGAATTATTTGGATTCTGCTAGGGGATTTTTTTTATTTTCGACTATCTGCTCTAGTAATGACGTCCAGGATATCTACGGCCGCCCCACAACGCAAACTCTAATATGACGCGGGAAATTTGAATTTCAAAATTTGTTCACAAATATTTTACAACACAAATACAATCGCATAGAGGTAGCACAAATCCAACAGGGGAGTTCACTCTTTGAAAATCGATTATTCGTGATAGCGGAGCAACGAAGTAACGCATTTTCATCGGGTCTTCAAGCCTATTCAAGTGAATACGTAATGGGTAAATAGATAGTTGTATCTCAGCCCTTTTCGGTTAAACTTTAAAAGAGTTACACAAGTATTTTTTTTCTGAAACGACCCGAGGTGAAAAATCTATGGATTTTATTATCAACAGATAAAATTCCAATTTTTCCCGCCAAGCCATGCGACGAAAAGAGTTACGTGATGATTCTTACCTTGTGACATTCTTGTTTTATCAGGTGATCCGAAGTTGTTCATCTTGTTGCCAAATGTTTAGAATATTTCCCGCAATTTGATATCACTATTCGCATCTCAGCTCTGCGTGCGATGACAGGCTATCACTCCTTCCTGAAGATAACTAAAGTGTCATTTATTAGGTTACGGTACCGAGAGAACTGTGTTAATTCGTTTTCGACTGTAATGGACTCCGCTGCTTCGTACTTCGTAAGTGCACTCAACGCAGCATGGTAATGCAAAGACGCAGTGCTACGCTAATGCCTATCCAGTCAGCGATTCCAAGCGGACTAGTTTCTGTAAACCCTCTATGCCTCGCTATCGACAGTTGTGACAGACATAGTAAAATAAATTCAAACGTTGATGAGTGGAAAATTTACTGCTCCCCAGGTAATGATGTTCCGCATATGCCGTACATCATCGGTAGTAGAAGGAGAAAGTTGCTCATTATCTCATGGATCCGACTTTTTTACTATGTCTAGCACAAGTGTTGATTATGAGACAATGGAGGATTAAGAGGAACTAGTCCACTCGGACCGCTGAAATTGGGCCAGGCTATCTTGCCATGAACTATGGTAGTCACTCTTCACATCGGTCTGTCCGTCCATCCAGATCCGAAACCCTTGCAAGGATCCGTTGTCCGATACTACAATAAAACTACTGGAGGACTCGAACTATTTTGGAAATTGAAAATGTTTTACCACCAGAGTGCATCCCTATAAACCCCCTCCCCACTATCTGGATCAGCAAAGGCGAGAACTATAAGAAGGGTGGGACACAACAAAATAACCGCACGATCTGAAGAAAAGTTTGTATAGTTCATATAACCAAAGAGCTAAGCTGCGATCGATTTGCCTTAAACAAGTAAACTATAAAGTTGACTCTTCTTCTTGGTGTTGTTTTGCTTGCTAAATGACAATAGATTCTTTAGCTCTTAATATCACCTGGGTGACTTCACTGTGAGGAATACAAACGAGCGCAGCGACGATTCTGCGAATTAACATATATGATCGTCAAATCAACGCAAAAGAGGAAGATTACGAAACGTGGACAACTTATAACGTTTATTCCTGGGGTGTCAACGTCTAACACGTCAATGTACAACGAAGTGCCGGAAAGTTCAGACAGGGCCGTATCCAGGGGGGGGGGGGGGTTAGGGGGTTCACCCCCCCCCCCAGAAACATACAAAAATAATCGTTTTTATAGGCCTTTTCCTCTGATCTATGTCTTTTTTGTCCGACCCGCGGGGAAACTCCCCCCAGAAAGGCACCCCCCCCCCCCCCGAAATAAATTCCTGGATACGGGCCTGGGTTCAGACCAGATGTATTTCAATCAACACTCACCGTTCCAAAACTCATACGCAGTCATTCCATGAAGGTATCCAGCATTCACAGGACTGGGATGCTGAGGATCCCGCAGTTCTCTCATCTTCAAGGCGCCGCCGTTGAGATCCCCCTCGATCGATGCGCAAGGTCGATTTCCAAGGATGGCCTTAGTATTATCCCCCATAGATTCGTTGGGCGCTGCAAACGCCTTCACTAGGAACAACTCAATACGGACTCTTTCATGAGGCGGAAAAATTCCGGAAATCACTTTTTTCCCGAACGAACTGCTAAGTAACCAAATCAGGAACAAGGTAGAAAGCGTAGGCAGGTTCTGCTTATCCGGGGAAATGAAAGAGGAGAGGCATGGCAAGATTTCAACAGAAGACACCTAAAGCATAAGCTCCTTCCACGGTTTTACCTGTGGTTTCCGGAAACCTTGCTAACAAACCGAAAACCCAAATTTTCAAGCAGAGGGAAAATTTCCCTTTGCAAGATGAATATCCCTTTGCTTAGTCATAAATGCACGAGTAAGTACCGTTTTCGCCCGGAGTAAAGAGAAATTCACCGAACCACGCGCTCCTATTGGAGGCTACGCGAGCTACCGTTACTGCAGATATCCCACTTAAACATTCGCTTTTATGACCAGGCGTTTAGATAGGCTAGCAGCCAATCTGGTAATTTTAGTGGAGTGTTCATTTGTGTTTTTTGTGTAGCTCATAACTCGTGAACAAGTGCAGGTATCAAGTTCAAATTTGGTAAACTTGTCGGTATTGGTGTTTAGTTGTGCCTTTCGCCCCCCCCACCCCA
This sequence comes from Branchinecta sandiegonensis, assembly GCA_030848855.1. Taxonomy (NCBI): domain Eukaryota; kingdom Metazoa; phylum Arthropoda; class Branchiopoda; order Anostraca; family Branchinectidae; genus Branchinecta; species Branchinecta sandiegonensis. The sequence goes on along the minus strand of JAUPMV010000006.1, from coordinate 20,805,590 downwards.
CACACCCACCCGGTTCAGGGGCAAATGGGCCCAGATTGCCCAGTGAATAATGTTTATAACCTGACGAGAGCTGGACACAGGACGATGAAATTCCTTGTACTTGCAGATCCTAAGACTGGGAAATTAATTTTATGTTGCACCTCCCCCACCCACCCCGTTCATGGGCAACTGGGTCCAGATTGCCCAAGAAAAAAGTTCGTGATCCATAACAGGAATCAAAAGTTATCAAGTTGAAACTTGGTAGGCTTGTCAGCATTTGCGTCTCTTTTTGCTTTTTGAGGGTCCCAAACCCAACTCCCACTTGGTTCAGGGACAATTGGGCCTAAATTGCTCAGATTTTAATGTTTTTAACTTGACAATAACTGGAGATAGGACGATGGAATTATTTGTGCTTTTATATCTTAGGGTTGCAACTACATTTGTGGAGCTGAACCACCCTACCACCTTCAACGTTCGTGGGCAAGTGGGGCCCAAATGCTCATGAGTTAAGGTTTTGGCCCGTGATTGGAATCAAACTCTAAGCTGGTATACTTGAGGATATATAGGTTTAGATACGCATTCTGATGGGTCCCCCCCCCCATCCTCCCGTTCACGGGCAGCTGTGTCCAGATTTCCCAAGGGTTAAGTTCGTCTATGACAGGTCTCAAGTTCAACTCTTGTATACTTGTGGTCTTGTGGATACATACGTATAGATGTGGATTTTGGTGTAACAGCAACAAATAAAAACCACGCGACGTACTTCAATTCTTAATGAAAAGTTGGGAACTGCGGTTTTGTCATATGATATGCCGGTCTTAATGAAGTTGAGCCGAAGGGGGTAATAGGCTGCTACGATTTGGTTTATTGCACTTGTTTATTGCACCTTACTCATGGAAAAGAGGTTTAAATGGTCGGATTGGCTGGCAAGACATTCAGTATTTAAACGGAAACTGTTCTCGCAAGATCTTCAAGATCTCGTTGGATTTCTACATGCGATTTAATTCTATTAAAAGCTTCTAAACTGGAATGATTTCAAATGAGGCTATTTCAATAATAGTTTGGTTATTGGGGATGCGAAATGTCTTTGTTCTAACGCTGTTTGTATACAAGATGTGATAAGCATTTTACTTTCACACTTCACGTTTGAGCGCTTGCGCACTTGTTTCATGGATTAGAGAGGTTTAATAAACATGAACTCACAACAGCAACGGCCTAATAATAGTTATCTCAAGGACACTCTTGCGGCCCTCTTCCGTTAACGAATCTAAATTGCCAAATCTCAAATTTAAGTTGTTTATGCTGCTTTCCTCCAATCTACAATTCTTTCTTCTATTATTTCTTGTTCACACAGCAGTCCGATTGAGGGCTACCACACCAAGGATCGCTAGGATTCTTATCCTATCTTTGGTTCAACTGCATTAAGAAGCTAAGGTCCTGTGGATATTGCCGAGGTTCCAATCACACATGGATACACACACACTGGATTTTATGAAAAGTCGAATTTTCCGAACTTTTCCGTACGGAAAATAAGGAAAATAGCCTACGAAAACCACAAGGATTCCGAGACAACTTCCCGGTCGGTGTGTCAAAGCTGAACTGCACACAACGGCACAATGACCAGAATACCGTATGAATTTCGGGAAAAGTTAAGAATTATGTAGGTTTTATCCTCACTAAACTAAATAGTCGGAAAACCAGCCAGGATTCCGGGAGAAATTCCCGGTCAAAGAATTAAGTCTGAACTGTTTAGAGACGGGTTAACGAAACGAATCAAATGCCACCGGAGAAAAAGTTAATTATTTGGTAAGTTTGTACGCACCCGCACTGTAGGCAAGCACTCCACTTTTCACCTGACTCTCAAGAAACGTAACGACGTCTTCAACGGTGAACTGGCTGCCATTTGGCACTGCGAACATAGAAAGCATATGAAAAATCCTTTCCGCCGATAAACTCTCCAAGTTGGTAAGCATTCCATGGATATAATTCCAGTAGCTTTCCATGCAGCTCTCCTTTTTATTCGTATCTGTCATGGCTTCATCTTCATCATTTGTGAGATCGTGAATTTTCTCGACAGCGCGGACAGAACTATCAAGGCGTTCGGCGAGGTGTACGTAATTCTGATCTTCTTTCAGCAAGCCTTGCTTAGCCCAGAATGCAACTTTTTGCCGGAGACTAGAAACCGTCATGTCGAGAGCTTTGGCGAGATCTTCGAATTTCCACGACTCAGACTCCTGAAATTTCCAGAGGACTGCTACGTTTACGGCCGACGTTGTCACTTCGATTTTCTTATTGTCAAGTTCAAGTTCAATCGTGATGAACCCAAGCTGAGGGCGCCAGTGGAGGGTCCTGTTCACTTTCAGCTTTTCGTAAGCTGCTTTAAATAAGTTCAGGTAATGCTGCATCTCTGCTGGAATGTTCACTTTCATTTCTTCCTTCGCCTGCGGCCAGTACTGGGCAGATATGACAGTACCGTCTATTTGAATTGGCGCTCGGTCCGATCCAAGTAAGTCAGCTAAGAGCGGATTCATTCTCTTCGAATTCAAGACGTCATGAAGCATCACTTCACACGAATGCAACTGTGTCTCTCCAAAACGTAGTTTGAGCAGCTCCAAATACTTGATTTCCCGATCAAGATTCGGGTCAGCTTGCGCAAGGAGACGCAGGCTTAACAAATTCTGATATTCCTTGACAAAAAGCTCTTGCCCACCGTAAATAGAGACAAGAGTAGTAATTATATCACCCTTTCGTCCACTTCGAATATCCACTTCCGAAGGTGCATGGATCGGCTCCGGTTCCCATTGGTCATAGTCCGCTTCAGCGCCCTCTTCTTGATACGCATGAAAAGAAGGAGCAGAGCGTGTCAATTCCTCCGCCAGGTCACCTGCACTATCGTCCGTCAAACTCGTCACGATGCAGCGCACAGTGTCATCGCGTTTTTTCAGATAATTTCGAACGGGGATACAAATAGCTTCAAGCATAGCTCCAGACGGATCGAGAATATTTAAAGACTTCATAGTGGAAACGTAGGCAGTTAGTATATCCGTCGTATTCACGCCTGGATGGAGTAAACGGGTCTGTAGACTTTCTGTTAGAGACAGCATAACTTCGGAATATCTTTTTGTTTTCTCTAGGCAGAACCGAAGATCTTCTAAAGCAGGCTGGCTCTCTGGATAGTCAATGATAATGTTGAAGAGCTGCTGTTTCCGAGCGTCAATCAAGACGTGATATACCTTGTGGTTTAGTTTTTCAAGGGCTTTCTCCAAATCGTCGGCGTGCCTCACAGTGTCAGGAAGGACACAGTCCAGCCACTTCGCTACATTGCTGCGGAGACACCGATCAAAGTGTGCGAGGTTTGAGACCTCAAAGGTGCCTTGACATAATTCTTTGACATGAACCTCGATGTTTGTCTCTACTGAATTATCAATTGCAATTCCGCAAAGTTCAGTATGCAGCCCAAGCTTTTTAAGAGACTGACAGTTATTAACAAAGAGTCTGAAGATAGTCGGGCATGCACACTGTTCAATGTCTTCTTTACAAAGAGAGCATTCCGGAACTAGATCGTCTCCAGAATCGTTCACATCAAATCGTCCATCTTTCTGAACATTTTCATGAACTTTAAACATGTATAGAAAATACTCCTCCAAGCCCTTTAGCGATCCCGGAGTCAGAAACTGCAAAACAGATGATCTAATAGTCCTGCCCAAAGATTCAATGGTATAGTTCAATCCAACTTCACTGCTGAAAGTCAAAATTTCATCAACATAGTTCATAAGCTTTGACATCTGGTTGCAGAAATTTCGATGATAGAGATGTAGATTCTCCCTACTAGTCTGTATGGTGCGACAGAAGTCTTGCAGCAATTCTTTTCTAAGCTTTTCCAGCATTAGCTCTAGCTTGAGCTGCTTTACGATTTGTTCAGCCTTGCCATCACCAGACAAGGCTAAAATCCTGAAAACGTCCTCATATTTATGCTGCATGGCAGTCTACAAAAGAAAAAAGGGTAAAACTAGAGGCCTCGTTAATGTGCTATCAGGAGTGTCAAGCAGAAGGTAGAGTCTCGTTATAAAGAAAATGACATTCTAGATATAGCACTACTCACAATGGCTGATAAAGAGGACCTGAAAATAAGCTGTGTCTGCTTAACCTGACAACTCTCTGTATACTGTGAAACAGCATCCTTTCTGTGAAAGTGCAGCAAAACTGGAAAATACACAAATCCATTCATTTATTTAAGCTTGCTATTCTGAAGTGGCTAAACCGTTTGCTAATGACCTGGAAGCGGTTCGGCAACGCCAGGATTATTGATTTATTCCATGGGCATAAGCATGTTTCGGATATCATGTCATTAGTTAGTCACTGAGAATACTTTCCATTTTGATTTTTGTTTGTATTCTTGCTTATAATTGGTAGTTAAGTCGGATAAGTGATGCCTGAGATACTGGCTGGTATGAATGATGACGACCTAGGTGAGAGGGTAGGTTTGTTTCAAGCAGAAGCTCGAGACTGGATTAGTACTAGGTACAGGCAGGTTATGTTACAGACTTTGACGTTTTCAACAAACAACAGATAGTCAAAACAGCATCCACACTAAAATAAACAAACCCTACAAAACCCTTATTTGGCTTATGATGTGAACATTCTTGGGTGGCTTGATAGATGAACTCACCCATTCAATCATTCATTCTTGACATAACAACAGTGAGCCACTGCAATATAGCGTTTACAGATGAAACAAAACAAATTATGTGCTTGCTAAATTCAAATTCAATACAATTCACTTTATTTTTTCAAAAAATTCTTTATGAAAAATAACACTGGAAATGCCAACGACATACACTCATATGCCTGTCATGTGCAAGTACATAACATTTTTGTTAATCTATATAATATTTTACTTGTGTTACAGTGTTATTGTTAACTGGGTTAACAAAGTCGAAGTTCAAATGATAGGTAAGACATGGACTGAATGATTCAGTTCACTCATAGTGACTGAATTTCATCATATTCTTTGACACCATTCAAAGTTAGGCAATGTCCATCCAAAAAAATCCATCCTAGGCCTTAGAGCACTACCCTATCAACAATGACTGCAGAAACTGAAGATCCAGACACTTACTTACCGGCCGAAGAGAGGGAACATGCTACTAATCTACAGAATCCTCCCCTCCCTCCTTGCCCCCGACAACCACTAACGGACTAGGGGCCACTCCTGGAAACTGTCCAGAAGGTCCAACACCTCTCGTGTTCGCCAGCACTTCTTCAGTAACCGAGCTGTTCCTCTATGGAACAGCTTGTCCGAACCAACTGTCACGAGCGAAACACCCGAAGGTTTAAAAAAGGGACTCGATGAGGACTGGCGCGGGTAGAAGCAGCAGGTGAAGCAGCAACCAGAACATAGCACCATCGTCATCCGCAAGCTACTCATCGGGATACAACATCCTTATTGCTTGCAAGTGCAATTTAAGGTAATGTCTAAAGTAACATAACTTCATCTACTGTATTTTTCCAACAAATCGCTACTGTATTTTTCCACCAAATTGAAAACAACATTGACAGCTGTTTGTCAAATTTTAGCCTCAAAAACCTATTGGCTGCAGAACATACTTGTGGGCCCCATTAATCGTTGTGGAAACACTCTTTTCAAGCCAGAAACTCTTCAATCAATCAACCAATCATTGATTGATTAGAAACATAAAAACCACAACCGTACATAGGCCTAACTGATAGTTGGTTTCTTGTCTTTCTAGGAATAAATATGAAATACATATGTATGTACAATTACAAATTAAATGTGTTATAGCAATCACAATGTACGGACTTGAGTACAGGAGGGTATCCAACCTCAGACAAGATTTCGATTTTCCAGAGCAGTCTTTCCTTCAGAATAATCTATCTGGCATAAAAAGGAACCAACAAATATGACAAACATACTAGATTGAAGCTAACTGAACGGTTTACATACTGGATAAATAAATATTGCTTCAATATTTATAGTTAAACAGATTTTTCTGTTCAAACAAGATCCCTTCATTCTAACCTTAACCTTGTTTGACTTAAAAATTTATTCAAACAATGTTTACACCAGATACGTCAGCTGCGATTCTTCATCAGCGATATTTCGACCCTTCTTGGCAAGGGTCCTCGTCCGACATCAGGCTTTCAAAGTCAGCTTGGGCTCAAAGAATATTTATGACTTAATGTGATGAAAAAGGAGGAGTTAGCAAAGTCAATAGCCAGAAAATCCCTTTTCAAAGCAGATTCGAAACAAAGAAAAGGTAAAAATAGGGTAGCCACTAAAAAAAAAAATCAAACCTGAGCTTTTGAAGATCAGAATGTGATTCTATTGTGTTTTAGCTTTGATTTGAGGCAAAAATCACCTCTCTATCTTGCCACTAAGCATCTTAAATCTTCTTTAGAAAACAGTATTTTACATAAGGAAATGCCTATGTTCATCCATTGACTTTAGGGTTTTGTCCATCTAGTGGCCAGCTTGGAACTATGTGCTTTAATGAAATTCTATGAAACTGGGTGATTTTGAGCTGGTTTTGAGTGCATGGGGAGCCCCAGCAAGTGAGTTGGATCAGAAAATATGAATATGTTCATCAAGGTTATACTCCAATAGACCTATTGCTGCTGACTTTTCCTCCTTAGTATCAACAAATTTTTGTAGGCAAGTTCAGCTACTTTTTTTTACATCTAAATTTACATTGAAAATTAAGAAATAATATTAAATAGCTAACATCTTAGTGATGGCCTTACAAAACAGACAATTTTGTCCTGAATGCAATGGTATTTTTTAAATATTTTTTGGAGATGTTTTAGATAGGTAAAAATGATAAGGAAAATTCACGGCAATTCATGCATTCATTACAAAAAAATTGGCCAATTTTTGCCACTAAGAGTTTTTGTGGCTACCCTAGCAAAGAATTTGAAATTTGTAATTTTTTTCTACATACAACTGTTCAAAAAAGTCATATTTTGCCTCTTGACTGTCAGGACAGCATGTACATTTCATTTTATCATTTCTGTGGCAAAATCGAGGTAGTATAAAAACGAGGTCAGGTACCCCTTGTGCTGCTGCCCTCCTGTAATTGCAGGAAAATGCTTTTTTTTTGTCTACCCAAAACATAGAAGGCTGCTATACAGTTTTAAACAAGCGCACCTACATTGATGGCCCTGAAAAATATAGAAGAACAAAATGAATAATGGATCCCCTTTTATCAAAGTTAACTCTTTAGATTGAGGTAGAGATACAAACAATGTGCGTTTTGATTTTTGAACTTACCGCACGGAAAAATGTTTACAGCTTCGAAAACAGTTCGGAATTGCTCCTTCCAAGGGTATGTGAAAAGTGCAGTCATCTTTCTGCCATTATCTAAAAATATAGATAACTATCAACAATGCTAAGAAAAATTTATTGATCAGAAAGCATTAAATTCTTATCAACAAGTGTCAGTTTTTGATTTTTAAAGCATTCACCAAAAATCATTTTTTTTGTGATCAATTGCCCAGACGCACTTAGACGCGCCACTTTCAAAGTGTACATAACGTGAAACCTCTTTGGGTCGGCTCCTTGATTGATACTGCCTGTATACAAGGGTTTCAGGAAGTTCCCTGCCAACTTCTGTTTTTTAATCTGAGCAAAATACCAAGATGTCGATGCATTTAACGAATAAAGCTTGCCAGAATTTGAGATCCAGCTCTTGCTGCATTATCATTAGCTATCGCTGGATGAGTTTATCTAGAAAGCAGCCTGTTGATCCTGATCATGCCAAAGACATGCCAGGTTAGTAATGGAAAGGCTTAAGGTGTTTTTCCATGCTCCCACAAACAGTTTGTGGGTTGACTGTGGCTTGAAAAGAGTGTTTCCGCGGTCTTCTGTGCGGCCCACAAGTGTGTTTCCGCGACCAACAAGGTTTTCGTGGCTCGCTTTGTGGCTCAAATTCGAAAAACAACTGGCGAGGTGATTGTCAATTTTGTGGCTCGATTCTGGAGGGAAATTCAAATTAAGCAGCAAAACAGTGTCTAAACAATAAAGCTAACTACTTTTTCAAGCATATAGACCTAAAACTGAGGATACTTTTTGTACAGAATGGTAAGCAAATAAGCATGGAGTTCTATTTATTGAGATTTTACATGAATTTTATTTTTATTTTCAGATATTTGAAATTATCGGCAAAAAAATTGAAAAAACGGCGTTTCTGCGAGTTTGAACTATTGGCTGGAATGTGTGGCACACAATCGTGTTTCCGCGAAAAACTCTCAGAAATGTGGCCCACAATTGTGTCACGGAAAAACGTCTTTAGAGGTAGTAAGAGCCAGAGGCATTAGTAGCCAAAATGTTTGGGGGGGGGGGCAATGCATTTAACGACTGGTTGGTAATTTTTACCAACTGTTTCTGCAGAAAAAATGACTGTTTTCAACAACAAAAAATTACAGTTTTGAAAAAATTGACTGATTATCACAAAAATCCACTGATTTTCAGAAAAAATGACTATCTTGACAAAACTTTCTTGGAGTGTCCTGGGGTTCGGATGTTCTGTTCTAGCTGGAACAGGTTAGTGTCAGTCTCCAAGAGTTTGTGTGCCATAATGATGTCACCGCGTAGCGATGGTAGCAAAGGGTTCGAAGGTTTAACTTCGTTAATCTTGTTTGATAGTCCAGGGTGCTATATCCTTTGATGCATTTAGTGGCTGTTCTTTGTACAGACTCAGGTGCTGCCTGGTCCCCCCTGTTTATCGGTGTTGCTACGCACATCCCAAATTCGACTTTTGGTCATACCAGGTCTTTGAACAGCTTTGTTATTACTTCTTTCTTATTATGAGATCTGTCTGGCTAAAAATAACAAGAAACCAAAAGGAGTTTGAGCTTAAATAGTAGTTTATGTTTATGAGGAAATGCACCTTCAGTACTGTATTTCTAATTAAAAGAACTTTGAATTTTATACAGAGTCATCCTGGAGTCGCCTCGTTCTCACCTAAACCAGACCTTATATTCTGTGCCATGAAAAAAAAAAAAAATCGAGTCAGTGTCGAATTAACATCATTTACAACCAGATAGACCTTTTTAAACCAGAAAAAAAATATAAGAAAGTAATTGGAATGGACTCGATTTGGATGAAATGAACAGGCTGTTGTGGCTTAAGGGACACATTCATCATGAATTCATAATGGAAACCAGTGTGGTAATAAACTCAGTGGTATCAGTGGGGTGTCATTTAAGTGGGCAGAGGCATTACTAGTCAAAATGTTTGGGTGGGGATGAGGCATTTACCGACTGGCTGGTAATTTTTACCGACTTTTTCTACAGAAAAAACAACTGTTTTCAGCTACAAAAATTACATTTTTGAAAAAAATCGACTGATTTTAAGAAAAACCGACTATTTTGACGAAAAATCGACCATTTTTCAGAAAAAACGACTTTTTTCATGAAAAAAAATCGACTGTTTTGACGAAAAATCGCGGCGCTTCGCGCCGATTCGTTTTTTTTTACCGACTCGCCGGCAGCATTGGGGGGGGGGGGGGGGGCGTCCCCCCCTCCCCCCCCAGTCGTGACGCCCCTATAAGTGGGTATCATTTAAACTCACACCTTCGGTTTCTCATTTCAGCTTGTGCTAGAGAGTGAATCTTCTAACGACTGTACCTTAGATCACCTTAAATCGCATTGTCCAGTGACAGAGGTGGATGGTCCTCCTGTGGTTTGTCGCTGGTTTTAGTGATTTGGGTCACACATGATGCTGGGACTGGTTCTTGGTTAGTGTCTGGTAGAGGGTTCCAGGGCATCCCACTCGTATTTCCATGGTTTGGCTTCCCACTCTTGTCAAGCTTGGATTTGAATGAGTCCACTGACTGTATCCTCTGATCAAGGACAAATTAAAGAATTTTATTCATGTGGGCAGAGAAGGTGGGAGATACCATTATCTTCCGATGGGTCAGGTTCTTACGAACACACTGTTGCCTTTGTTTTCTTCAAAATCCTCACGGTAGCCAAAGTTATTGACAAATTACTTGAAAGCAATTCATCTTTGAAGCAAGGTGGCCATTGCTCATTAATTATTCAGTGATCTCCCGCTGGAGGTCAAAAGGGGTACTAAACCTTAGAGAAGGTTGATGGCCAGTAAGAGGATTAATACAACTAAGTAGGCTGTATCACCAGGTGAACTGTCAAATATGTTGGAAGAGGAAACCACCAGAGAGTTTGAGATTTTATTGGTCTCAAGAGCTGATTTATTTAGCTAAATACCAGAACCTTTAAGAAACCATTATAAATGAATTTAGTATTATTTACGGCGTTTGTTTATTATGACCCAGTTGACTTACTTTTTAATTTGGACTTGTGGGAATTGACAAGAAAAAAACAGAAAACAAAATACTAAAAGAAATCGATAAAGCTAGTAATTACTTTGATCTTCCTGCACATTTTCCATATACCTGCTAAAAAAAAAATGTTTTTATTAGATCTAGGAGAGTCACTGAGTCACAAGTGCATTTTAGTTGGGAGGGGGGGGGATGCAGAGCCAAAAATGTTACAGAATCCATAGAAAATTTTACTGAATCCTAGAAACTGAGAATTCAAGCTTTAAATTATTGAACAGAACAGATTAAGTACAAAGAGTAACACTAAAGGGCAGCATGAAAGACTCTAAGACAGCTACTAGGCGTCGTTGCGGCATTTATGCATTTATGATTAGAGCGTCTTTTTGGGATCCAAATAAAAGTAAGGACTATCTATGAAATCATGGATCAGTCCTTCTGTCTGCGACCAGTGCTTCACTCGACCTCCTGGAGTTTCCAGGCTCGTGGTAACTACCGAACCCTGGCAATTATACTGAATAAATTACGGAATTCCAGCTATTATACCGAATAAGCTTAGACTGATAGCCTATTCGGGATTCTGTATAACTACCGAGTCCCGGTTATTATACCGAATTGTTTTGTTATCGAAAAACTACTGAATAATATTTCGTCGAACTGGAACAAAAGTCGGGATTCGTGGTAACTACTGAATCCTGAAAATTATACTGAATAAATAACCGAATCCCGATCATAATACCAAATAATATTCGATAGCCTATTCCGGATTACCGAATCTCCATGAATATACCGAATAGTTCTGGCAGAAGTTGCAACTGCTAGAATGCTTACGATTCAACTTCTTTATACTAAGGGCTGCAGGTGAAATTTTTAATACACCTTTTTTCTGGCAAAATTTAACTACTTACCATACAAATTTTAGATTTTAATGTGGCTAAAACCCAAAATTTCCAAGCCTAAAATGCCAACTAAATGATGTGCCCTTCAGGGGGGGGGGGGGTCAAAGGGAGGCATGGGAGCGTGACTCATCCCATCATGCTACACAGAATCGTACCCATTACAGCTGTGTTTTGAGCTTGTCTGTACGACAGCCATATGTTTTATTATTATTATTATTATTATTTATTTGAATCCTTCAAAACTGAAGAGTAATGTGTAAAAAGGAACAACAACATGTCAGTCAGACTCACACACACTTACATACTAATAAACAACTGACCGTTAAAGACAAATTAGCCTACTAAATATACAACGAAGTACATGCAAAAAAAAAACAAAGCTCAAAATAAACCAACTAATCAGGACGCTTTTTTGTGAAAAAAGGAAAAAGGTTGTGATGAAGAAGAATGTTGTCAGCCTTTTTATGAAAGTTCTGGATTTTACCATTTAAAGTTTCCAAAGGATTCTTCACTTTAAAATTCGAAGTTAAGAAAGAGTTACTCGCAGAAATCGGGAAACCAAGAAGGAATTTAGAGAATTTATAAGAAGTAACTTTTAACGCGGAAAGTTCAGAAGGACGGAAAGAAGAAAAGAAAGCAGACGGAAAAAGAATGTGAGGAAGTGCAACAGCCGTATAAATAGAACCAAGAACATCTCTGCGATACATCCCTCGTAAACGAATAACAGCACCAAATGCTCTTCTTATTTTATCTTGCACATGTTGAATAAGGATAAGTTTCCAATCCCTGGTATAAGTTTCCAATCCCTGGAGCTTGCCAGAATGATATATTCATTCAACGTTAATTTCCCCCCACAGATGACTTGTTTCTAGTTGTACATAGGGTCGCCACGGTTAGTACAAAAGTACTACGGTACTACTTTAGTACTTTTTGATCAAAGTAGTACTTTTTTTTAATGACACCTGAACAATGAAACCATACTTGAACACACCATGGAGAATGCATTTACAGACCTGGCCACGGAGAGCATTCTTCTCCTGAGCGTGACGTTGTCAAAATAGGGATGTTCGTTTCTGGAGGTTTGCACATGCAGACTCCAAGACAAAAAGTGCAATTCATTCAAATCTTGTACAGCGCTGGCCGGATCGTATTGGAATCTCTTCTAGATATGCGTTTGGGCTTAACTGGTTGAAAAATATTCCAGAAGAAGGGTTGATTGGAGACATTTGTTAATTTCTAAAATTGCTTGGTACTGAAATAAGGACAGATGCAAAATGGAGCAAAAATCATTGCTTGGAAACACTATTTCGTATTTGGGTTGGGTTTTCTGCAGGCAATGTTAGTGGAAGTCATACAGATAGGGATGATACTTGGTACACTTCATTCTGGTGCCCTTTAATACTTTCTGTTAAAGTAATACTTTTTCAAAACTGTTTCGTGAAAGCAGTAGGTAGTTTTCTCTCCTAAAATAGAACTTTTTCATTGATTTAAATTGACTCCAAATCATTTTGTATCGTTGCTGTTTCGCGATTTTTCCGCTATATTTCATCGTTTCACATTTCATCTGCTATTGGGAATTTTAACATCTCAGTCGTGGTAGTACGCGTTTTGTAGTGTTCGCTGTTTTGTGGAAGTCCGCGTCATTGCGGGGTTATAGCCTGTGTTAGGCTTGGGATTCGAGTCTGTTTATGCAACATTAGCAAGAAAAAGGCGAACTTAAAAATTTTATCCTGCGTCGATCACTTTAATATGGTCCTGGGTAGCCAACAGTAGCAAGAAGCTGCTGCCGTCCAGTGTCGAAGACTCTGAAAATTCTTGAGAATCTGGGGTTTGATCCACATTAAAAGCTAGAATTTTCTTGGGAAGCAGTTGAATTTTTTAGGGGAAAAGAAAATGTAAATTTCAAAATTTTGCCTGCGGCGCTCACTTTCATTTTCTTGGTTGTAGTAGTTACAAGCTGCTGCTGAAACCGTGCCAGGTGATATACACAAAATCGAAGCCCTGGAGGTGTCTGATCAGCTTTTGGGCTGCCTTTTAGTGTTTGCACTTAATTTTTTGACAGTTTCGGTAAAAATTATGGCTCTGAACCTCCCAACGAAAATGCACTTTTGACGCCCCTGGTTAGGCTCGCTTTATTAGAAATGTTTAGGTATAGTGACCGTTTTGCGACAATAAAGAAAAGGTCAACAAGAGAAACCTGTCTCAAACACAGACGAAAAAAAAAATCCTCTTACTATGTGATAAACCATAGAAAAATCTGCGAGATTGTTTTGCGCGTGTTTCGCACACGCGCTAATTTTTGTTAAAGATAGTAGGCTACTTTGTTATCAAAGTGGTGCTTTCTGGCAGTCCGGGTTAGTACCATTAATTCTGTTCAGAGTGGCAATCCTGGTCGTATGGCTACGAAGAGATTTTCCTCTCAAATGTTTTGAGCTTGTCAGTTGTGTCTTTTGAGTTTGTCAGAATGACAGTGGTATGTATTGATCTTGCCAGAACGACACCAAATCGCTGAATTTCGCCTGCAAATGACCTGTTTCTTTTTGTATTTTACGAACAGACTGTCTAGTCGTATATTACGAGACACCGGAGACAGTCGTAAGCTTTGAGCTTGCCAGAAAGACAGGCATAGGTTTTGAGCTTGCCTGATAAGGTAGTTATCATAATCGCGAATTCCGCCTGCAAATGACCTGTTTCTAGGGGTAAGGGTAGGCCTACGTAGAGATTTAATATAAGTCATATGTTATGAGACAATCATAAGTTTTGAGCTTGAGCGTGTCAGAATTACATGAATGCACTGACCAGATCGTTATTTTTATCCTGTGGCGAACAGTTTGAACACAAAACCTCTGTATTTTAGCAGAAAACAGGCTTGTTTTCGAAGGTTTTAGGCTTCGAGATTCAGCCACATTAGAAGCTAGAATTTATATGGGAGGGAAGTAGTTGAATTTTGGCAGAAGAAAACGCGGATTTGAAAATTTCACCTGTGGCGCTTTTTGTAGAAGCCTATTCTCTATTTAGATGGTGGGTTCCTTCATTGGAGGGGGGGGGGGATTAAGGGCTTGAGATTTGGGGTCTGAGCCACATTAAAATCTGGAATTCATATGGGAAGTAGTCGAAATTTGCCAGAAAATAGTCGGATTGAAAAAAATTCGCTTGCGGCGCTCAATTTAGGTTTTTCTTCGGCACGTACGTTAGAAGCTGCTACCGACACTTTTGTCTCTCCATCGAAAGCTGGAATGAACGGCACACTGGAATTCTGATATTTGTTTATGTATTATCTTATTACTGTAACAGCCATTTGCCTATAGGCTATTTTAAAAATCGGTGGTAATATTTCTGGAAATTTTGTGCCTGTGATGCTAAAATTTGTCTATTGTTTCTAATCGGTATAATTGCCAGTCGCATGTTTTGAGGTTGTCCCCCCCCCCCCCCCATGCCCAAGCACTTCGAACCGCGCCTGGTGCCCTTACTATTTCTGTAGAATACTATGAAATGTGCCACAGGCTCAGTTTTGTGGAAATGCTAATGATCAGAGTGTCTTTTTGCGACGCCAAATAAATTAAAGTAAAGTAAGGACTACCTATCCGTAGGACTATCTGTCTGCGAAAAACATAGTACTTTTTCTAATCATCGATGTTTAGCTAGGTTAACGTAAAGGGCAGTTCGGGGGTGGCGGCTGCGAACATATAAAGGACATATGAACGAAACTAGGAAAATACGTTTGCCGGTTGGACGATTTACCGAGAAAGAACGAAATGAAACTAGACCTACGTTGCCTGGACCACGTGAAGTGTTGCAGCAAACTTTGTTCGGCTTCGCCGTGGTTTGTTTCTTCGCTAACGGTTAAATGCTGAATTTGTCAACCCATCGAGGTTTTAAAAGTGGTACGTTCCAACCCAAGAAGAATTTTTTCCTGAACTGATGACACAATCTGTAAACACATGGTTATCCATCAGCGTTGACAAATAAACCAGCATTCAGTTTTGAAGTAAATTCAGAAGTCTAGGACTCGTATGGGCGTCTTGGTTATTTGTCATGGTAGAAGTCCTATGTACAACCTTCTTTCTATGTAATATCAATCTTAATTTCTTATGTGTAAGAAAATCCCAGTTTGCAGAAGAGACTGGGATTCGGCCGACAAAAGTTTCTAGAATTTGATTTCTTTTGTGCTTGCGTCGCCCGACAAACTTTCTTTTTCAGGACCTTTAGGGGCTCTGCCCCCCCCCCCCCCCTTAGTGACGCCTCTGCTCTCCTGTAGTACTGCAAGCAAAAAAGTGCCTAGCCTAGCTTAGTGGCCTTGATTAAATACCTTGACGGATTGAGAGCAAAGATATTTAGCCTAGCCTGCTTCGAAAGAAACTTGGCTGGGAAGAATTAAAATTTAGTATCTCTGCTGAGCCTTAAATATTGGAGCAATGGAAAATGACCCTAGACCAGAAATATTCAGTAGCCTTAGCACTTGTATTGTTATTTACTTAAAAATAGAGTAAAGCTCATTGTAGTTCTCATGAAAAGTTCACTGAAACAGTACCAGTTTTTCTCCTCTGAAAGGGATTAGAAAGTCCAAAGCTTGGATTTTCTAATCAGTGTTTACTTCCACTAAATACAAACTAACCCTCTGTTATGGCCCACCATCATGATGAGACAAAATTCAGGCATCGCACATTTTTCTGCTGCATATCAGCACATTGTGTGTAAGAAAGAAAACTAAAGTGAAAGAAGACATTCAAAATATTTGGATTCACAAAATATGATGATCGTTTGCAGGTTGTCATGTAAAAAACTCACGAATATGCATTCCTAGATTCATTCAGCAGAAATATCACATACCTGAAATAAAAAACAACAACATTTATTTAAAACACATTTAAGAAAATGTCCCTTATTAAAAACTGTGTGTGGATAGTGACAGATAGTGACAAACAGAAAGAAAAGCTTGAACAGGTTTGCGAAGAAGCTTCAGTGGAAGATGATGTTTCAGTTGTAATGTACGGATTCTCAAGTCAGTGCTTGCAGTTTTGTCTAGTTAGAAGCAACTCAAATGCTTAGTTGTGATCTCTTCATTTCAGTTTATCAGTATGCATCCAACAAGCCTAAAACCCATACTCGGGTATACACATGGGGAGTAGCTGCACACGGGGCACAGGGTGAAAAGGATTTTGTGAGGCCGGATAAGAAATGGATTCAGTCGAAACTTGTTGTGAAGCGGCCACATCGATTGGAGTTTGGAGAAAAGCATAAGGTGAAAAGACGTTTATCTTTGCTTTCAGAAAATGAACATGCATGCCAACCCCTTGCTGGGAAATTAGTTATTTCAAAGGACATTCATTGCTTATAGGGAAAGTTTAAATGAGTAATTTCATCTTGGAGACGAAGCAGGTAATTCCCAGTCCATTGTACTAGCCTATTTGCCAGAATGCCAGTTAAGTGGAGTGTGGTTTGCAGTGAGAAAATATAAGCTATGACTTACAGTGGACGAGTATATAAAAAAAGAAATTGCTGAGGTTGAAAAGACGACAGTATCCGTAAAAGTCAAAACTCTAAAATTGATTTGTTGAACTCATCCCAAGATGGATTTGTTCTTTTCGAAGGGGCGGTGTCGGACTCCCTAAACGGCGATGATTGTAATTTATTTCACATTTATGTTTTGGTCAGCTTTGTTAGTATCGAGACACAAAGACGCCCCTTGATAGATACTTGCCCGAAGTATTTTCATGCATTTACTTTCAGAAATGTTTTGGGTTCGACCAGAGCCATTGCGATGGTGACGAACAACTCAGTTGCATTGAGCCAAAACTTCATTGACACGTTTCCAATTGTTTTCAGTTGTTCACGATTGGAAAAATGTCACATAATACAGTGACTTGAATTATTTCCATACGGTTAGGATATGGGATCCTTTGTTTGAGGTATTGACGAATTTTGAAAAATAGGTTACCAGAGGAGTAAAAAAGTGGTGTTTGAAAACCAGGAGTCTATATTAAGAATAGCCATAAACTGGAGGCTTCTGGGAGAAACAGCTAATGTTTTTTTTTACCTAATGTATAAATATCCGTTGAATAACGAGAGGACACGTGTGTATGGGTGGAACTCACGAAAACGCTACCCCTCAACAGCAACAGGAAACGCCTTGATAATCACCCGATAAAAAATTCTTTGACTGTGTAGTTGTATGGTCGTTGTACGAAAAAGTTGCATGTATTGATATGTAGTAGTATGGAATACTGTCAACCTTAAGTAGTAGTATCCGATAGCATCCAATCTTGCTGTAGTAGCATCCAGTTTGCTAGTAGTAGCATGCAGTGGCAACAGTTACTACTGTATGCTACTTTTTCGTACAACGCGCATACGACTTAATTCTCGAAAAATGTTCATCGGGCAGATCCGCTTTGGTTTTTAAAGTAACTTTTTTTTTTTTAATTACAGGTAACACATGTTGCCTGTGGCTACGGGTTTTCTCTATTTGCTGTTAAGAGTGGCACAAATGACAAAGTGTTTGGTTGCGGACTGAATGCTGATTCCCAAATAGGTAAGAACTGACCATTTTTTGATAGTGCAAAACGGATACGTCAATCGCATCCGTTACTCGGATACGACGTATCTGTTTTGCACTATCTAATATGATTCACAGTCAGCTTGGGCTGAAGGAATATTTATATAATTACTTGCCGTAAGCCTGTCTACCATACATCACTGTTCCTGGGAAAGCCTCTGCTTTGCCTGATACCCTATGCTAAATGCCGAGTACTCTAACCCGTTCAAATATTGATGATTTGGATGAAGTTTAGAAATAAATCTGAATCATTTGTAGTGGACCAGGTTAGGGTTATGATACTCACAGATACCCAGCATTTGCATAGGGTAATAAGCGTTAGGCACAGGGTATCCCAAAATCAGGGATTTGTTGTGGACTACACATAGCACTTAATCCTTTTTCGTTTCGGAAAGAAGGTTGGAATGGTCAGTGTACCAACATTTCACGGGGTTAGAACCAAAATGTTAACTACTATTTATTATTATTAATGTAAGGGTGAGACACGCTCACGGTGTACATGAACAAAGAAAACAGTAAGTAAGTAAAGTTTATTAAACAAAAATTTGCTAGCGAACTTTTTTGATTGAAAAAAGACAGATAAAAACATCAGACAAGTATAGATAGTAATAAATTATGACAATGGTCAGCACGAGCCCGCACAAAGACGAGTTTTCTCCGCGATTTCTATCAAGGAGTATGTACTTTCGATTATTTGTCCATGGTGGCCTGGGCAAACTTTTGCTAATTTTTTTTTTTTTGTCTTAAAGTGTCAGTACGTCATGAATAAACTGCTTTTGGTATAAAAAAAGGAGAGAAAAACCGATCTCTTTAAGCGATCTTTTTTTAATCTTTTGGACATTCTTCCAGCGTGTGGAGGAGTAAAGTAGCCGAATAACAGGTGAATAATGTTTTCTGACGTGCCCGTTTCTGGTAAACGCCTAGAATCTTAGGACCTGAAGAGTTTAGTTCCAGACTCATTAGTAACATGCGCCCACCGGTAGTGCCTCACATATAGTCTTTATTACCTTAAAATTACCTTAGATCAGACAGCGACAAGGTGGCAATGACGGTTGAATCTGGCATATCCTGTCCTTGGTCCACCAGTCCTCAGCAGCACTCTGTTATAGAAAAAAAATTATTTCGTTGTCACTGCATGACTTCATAAAACTTTCATGGAATTACCCACAAATGCCTCATTTTTTTTATAGACTATGCTTAACGTTCCGTGTACCAATAGTTCGGGATAGCCTATGCCAAACTCCGGTCACCTTATACCGGATTCTGGGTACCCTAACCCAATAGAACCTTTAAAAAAAATACGATCAGAATTCAAGGTCAGAGTAGCCGGCGTTTGGCATATGCTATTCCAAACTGCACATCAGAGCCATCGGGCCATCATGCAACAAAAACGGTCCATCTTTACATTCGTACATACACTAACACACTCTTAACGGTTTTAATTACCCTCAGCTGTTTATTTACACTATAAACACAACTTCTCCATCAAAAGAAATCTTTCCGGTGTTTAAAAGATAACTTGAGGAACTTCTCAACATTTCTTCTTTTTTAAGTCTCTGCTTCCCATCATTTTAATAATCCATATCTTATTTATTTCCCCCACCCCAAAAGTATCCTTCCTTAGTCCCGTTAATTCTCTACAATCACACAATAGGTGGCATACATTCTCATTCGTTTCTCCACAAATAGGACAGAAGTAGTAAGGACCTGATCTTTCCTCTTTTTTATGGCACTTGCAGCCTCTGGCTCAAGTGCCATATACCGATCACAATCGTCTGTCGGTCTGTCGGTCTGTCGGTCGGTCCGAGTTTTTTGTCCCACATATCCGAGTTAGGGTACTTCCAGATGTGCTAGGACAATGAAACTTGGCAGGCATATCAGGGACCCGACCAAACTAACCTGGAAATAATCAGTTTCCCGATCCGACAATATGGGGGGGAGTGCGGGGCGCTGGAAACTTGAAAATTTAGGGCATTTTGTCACTTTTTTGTGAGTTAGGGTACTTCTAGATGAGCTAGGACAATGAAACTTGGCAGGAATATCAGGGACCCGACCAAACGAACCTGGAAATAATCAGTTTCCCGATCCGACCATATGCGGGGGAGTGGGGGCGCTCGAAACTTGAAAATTTAGGGCATTTTGTCACACTTTTTCGAGTTAGGGTACTTCCAGATGAGCTAGGACAATGAAACTTGGCAGGAATATCAGGGACCTGACCAAAGTAACCTGGAAATAATAAGTTTCCCGATCTGACCATATGCGGGGGAGTTGGGGCGCTGGAAACTTGAAAATTTAGGGCATTTTGTCACACTTTTTCGAGTGAGGGT
The DNA here is from genome assembly GCA_030848855.1 of Branchinecta sandiegonensis. Lineage (NCBI taxonomy): Eukaryota > Metazoa > Arthropoda > Branchiopoda > Anostraca > Branchinectidae > Branchinecta > Branchinecta sandiegonensis. The sequence continues at coordinate 20,785,519 of JAUPMV010000006.1, read as the reverse complement.
ACTTCCAGATGAGCTAGGACAATGAAACTTGGCAGGAATATCAGGGACCCGTCCAAACTAACCTGGAAATAATCAGTTTCCCGATCCGACCATATGGCGGGGAGTGCGGGGCGCTGGAAACTTGAAAATTTAGGGCATTTTGTCACACTTTTTCGAGTTAGGGTACTTCCAGTTGTGCTAGGACCATGAAACTTGGCAGGCATATCAGAGACCCGACCAAATAAAATTAGGAATAATCAGTTTTCTGATCCGACCATTTTGGGGGGGGGGGGGTGGAGGGCAGGGGAATCCGGGAAACTGAGAAGTGTGTAACTTTCGAACGGATGATCGGATTGTAATGAAACTTCATAACTGAAGAGAATAGATATCTGTAATGTCCCGTTAAAGTCTTGACCGGATTCGGTAGCCAGGGGGGAGTTGGGGGGGGGGAGACCGGAAATTTCAAGAAACGGTTAGAATGGAGGGATCGGAGTGAAACTTGCTGGGAAGAACAAGCATCTGCTCTAGATAAGTCCTTTAGACCATTGTACTGGATCCGGACACTTATGGGGGGGGAGGGGTCCCGGAACTCCGTTGATGGTGGTTTTGGGGATTTTCACGATGAAACTTGGCAGGCATATCAGGGACCCAATCAAACTGACTTCAAAATAAAAAATTTGTCGATCAGATAATGGTGGGGGAGTGGAGGGAGGGGAATCCGCAGGGGAATCCGGGAAATTGAGAAGTGTGTAACTTTCGAACGGATGATCGGATTGTAATGAAACTTCATAACTGAACAGAATATATATCTGTAATGTCCCGTTTAAAGTCTTGACCGGATTCGGTAGCCAGGGGGGAGTTGGGGTGGGGGGAGACCGGAAATTTCAAGAAACGGTTAGAATGGAGGGATCGGAGTGAAACTTGCTGGGAAGAACAAGCATCTGCTCTAGATAAGTCCTTTAGACCATTGTACTGGATCCGGACACTTATGGGGGGGGGGGGGGTCCCGGAATTCCGGTGATGGTGGTTTTGGGGATTTTCACGATGAAACTTGGCAGGCATATCAGGGACCCAATCAAACTGACTTCAAAATAAAAATTTTGTCGATCAGATAATGGTGGGGGGAGTGGAGGGAGGGGAATCCGAAATTTTCAGTCATGCGTAATTTTGGAATGGGTGATCGGATTCGAGTGAAATTTAAGAGTTCAACAGAGGACATTTCTCCGATGATTTTTTTTCATATCCGGACCGGATCCGGCAACTATTTGGGGGGGGGGGCGGAAAATACGTGACCTGTTTAGAATGTAGGGATCGGGATGGAACTTTGTGGGAAGAACAAACAGATGCTCTAGGTAAGTCATTTGCTGAATCGGATTGGCTACGTGCACCGCGGGGGAGTTGGGGGGTGGGGGGGGGGGGGGTGGACTGGAAATCTCGAGAAACGGTTAGAATGATAGATGTTATAGAATGATAGAATGATAGACTTATCCGTTTTGCACCGTCAAATATGATTCGCAGTCAGCTTGGGCCGTAGGAACATCTATCACCGAAGTACGGAACTAATCGCCCATACATGCCGCCAACAAGTATCCATCTTAGCTGGAAAGAAGAAGAAGAGACAGGTGACTCTAAAACCAAAATGCAGAAGAATCTCTACCCTTTCGACGACCCAATCGAACAACAAAAACAGTAGCCGAGTTCATTATGAAATCACAGCATCAGCTTTAACTCCAACCAACTTTCAGAGAAGAAGTTCTCAAAAGCAGATATTTAAGGAAGAATCTTAATTATTTTTTCCACAAGTTTATTTTCCAGCTTGAGCGGCTTGAGCCTGAAGAGGACCCTTGCCAAGAAGGGCCGAAATATAGCTCGAATAAAATGTAGCTGACTTATCCGTTTTGCACCGTCAAACATGGTTAGAATGATGGTATCGGAGTGAAACTTGCTGGGAAGAACAAACATCTGGTCCATGTAAATCTTTTACATAATTTGACTGGATCCGGACACTTGAGGGGGGGGGGGGAGGAGGGGGTATCCCGGAATTCCGTTTTTTGGGGGATTTTCACGACGAAACTTGGAGGCATATCAGGGACCCGGTCAAACTGACTTGGAATAAAAAAAAATCCTCGATATGATAATCTTGGGGGGGGGGGAGTTGAGGGAGCGGAATCCGGAATATTTAGTCATGCGTAACTTTGGAACGGGTGATCGGATTCGAGTGAAATTTAATAATTAAACAGAGGACATTTTTCTCTTGTGACCTTTTTCATTTCCGGACCGAATCCGGCAATTATTGGGGGGAGGGCGGAAAATACTTGACCCGCTTAGACTGGTGTGATCTGGATCGAACTTCGTGGGAATGACAAACAGATGCTCTGGATTAATCATTTACAGAACCGGATTGGCTCCGGTTATTGTGGGTGGAGTTGGAGGAGGGGGAAGGGGTCTGGGATTCCGGTGATCGCGCGTTAAGGTACTTCCAGATGTGCTAGGACGATGAAACTTCGCTGGAATATTGGAGACTAAACAACATTTGCTTAGAAATTGCTACTTCCCAAATCCGATTATTCCTTAAAGTACCAATCTTGACCGCAAAGTAAAAAAAATACTTTTAAGCAATATATGCATTTTCGTGATGCCCATCAGCCCATTAGCAGTTTTGCCTCAAGGGTTTTGCTTACAAATGAAGTTCCAGCTCCCTTGTAGCGCGCATCTCAACCGCAAAGTCAAAACTTACTTTTGATCAATCAAATCATCTTGACACGTGCAAGTGCCATATGAGCTTACAGCTCTTGTTTATATGTGGAATAGAGGGGAGGGTGTGTCAAAAGAAGTTAATAGTAGGTTAATGGACCAAGAAATCCAGGTTTGGTTAGCTAGGATAAGAGATAGTGGATCCTTGAGTTTGTATGTAGAGTCCAAAGAGATTTGGGTTGAAGAAATTTGTTTTAAAGCGGGTATGAATAAAGAGGAAATGAAACTAATTTTAAATATGAGGGCAGATAGCTTGCCACTTGGTGAAAGACGAAAATATTTGGAAGTGTTAGGGAGAAATCTGGTCCTTACTTTTGTCCAATGTGCGGTGACGGAGACGAGGATCTAATTCATTTTATGTGTGGTTGTGATGAAATTGAGGATCTGAGGGAGGAAATTTTTAAAGGCATTCTGCTTATTCTGCCTTTTATAATATACTTAGCTCCCATATGGAATTATAAGCTTCTAAAATCCCCACCTTTCTCCATTGTTTTGTTTCGTAACTACGAATTTTTAGCGCTTTTTCGGCCTTGCCGAGTTTTCCCGTCACCCAACGAAAAGTTTGCCGGAATCTTCACTTCTGTTTATTACTTCTTTTATTTGCTTAGTTTTCCCACTTTTTAACCAAGGCACGTACAGTTTTCAAATCTTTTGCGCCCAGCCGCCGCGTCGGAGAGCAGGAAGGCTGGATATAATCGGCAAGCGCTAACAAGAGAATCGCTAGTTTCAGGTGGAAAGTAATGGTATTTTCGAAAACGTTTTTTTCTGATCCATTTTGTAGGGAAAAAATCATTTCTAGTAAGAGTTGTGCTTTAAGGGAGGGATTCATGGGAGGAAGTGGTTGTTAAATGTTATGCGGAGTAGGGATTTTCTTAGTATAAGAAACCTGGCGAGGTTCCTCAGAGTGGCTAGTCTTCACAGGGAAAAGTGTTTGAGTGGAGTTTAGTGTGAGATAGTAGTGTGACTTTTTATTTTTATGGCACTTGCAGCCTCTGGCTCAAGTGCCATATACCGATCACAATTCCGTCTGTCGGTCTGTCGGTCGGTCCGAGTTTTTTGTCACACTTTTTCGAGTTAGGGTACTTCCAGATGTGCTAGGGCAATGAAACTTGGCAGGCATATCAGGGACCCGACCAAACTAACCTGGAAATAATCAGTTTCCCGATCCGACCATATGCGGGGGAGTGCGGGGCGCTGGAAACTGGAAAATTTAGGGCATTTTGTCACACTTTTCCGAGTTAGGGTACTTCTAGATGAGCTAGGACAATGAAACTTGGCAGGAATATCAGGGACCCGACCAAACGAACCTGGAAATAATCAGTTTCCCGATCTGACCATATGCGGGGGAGTGGGGGCGCTGGAAACTTGTTTAGGGCATTTTGTCACACTTTTTCGAGTTAGGGTACTTTCAGATGAGCTAGGACAATGAAACTTGGCAGGAATATCAGGGACCTGACCAAAGTAACCTGGAAATAATAAGTTTCCCGATCCGACCATATGCGGGGGAGTGGGGGCGCTGGAAACTTGAAAATTTAGGGCATTTTGTCACACTTTTTCGAGTTAGGGTACTTTCAGATGAGCTAGGACAATGAAACTTGGGAGGAATATCAGGGACCTGACCAAAGTAACCTGGAAATAATAAGTTTCCCGATCCGACCATACGCGGGGGAGTGGGGGCGCTGGAAACTTGAAAATTTAGGGCATTTTTGTCACACTTTTTCGAGTTAGGGTACTTCCAGTTGTGCTAGGACCATGAAACTTGGCAGGCATATCAGAGACCCGACCAAACAAACTTAGAAATAATCAGTTTTCTGATCCGACCATTTTTTTGGGGGGGGGAGTGGAGGGCAGGGGAATCCGGAAAATTGAGAAGTGTGTAACTTTCAAACGGGTGATCGGATTGTAATGAAACTTCATAACTGAATAGAATATATATCTGTAATATCCCGTTTAAAGTCTTGACCGGATTCGGTAGCCAGGGGGGAGCTGGGGGGGGAGACCGGAAATTTCAAGAAACGGTTAGAATGGAGGGGTTCGGAGTGAAAATTGCTGGGAAGAACAAGCATCTGCTCTAGATAAGTCATTTAGACCATTGTACTGGATCCGGACACTTATGGGGGGGGAGGGGGTTTCCCGGAATTCCGGTGATGGTGGTTTTGGGGATTTTCACGATGAAACTTGGCAGGCATATCAGGGACCCGATCAAACTGACTTCAAAATAAAAATTTTGTCGATCTGATAATGGTGGGGGGAGTGGAGGGAGGGGAATCCGAAATTTTCAGTCATGCGTAATTTTGGGATGGGTGATCGGATTCGAGTGAAATTTAAGAATTGAACAGAGGACATTTCTCCGATGATCTTTTTCATATCCGGACCGGATCCTGCAATTATTGGGGGGGGGGGGCGGAAAATACGTGACCCGTTTAGAATGGAGGGATCATGATGGAACTTTGTGAGAAGAACAAACAGATGCTCCAGGTAAGTCATTTACTGAATCGGATTGGCTACGGGCACCGTGGGGGAGCTGGGGGGGGGGGGGGGGGGGGTGGACCGGAAATCTCGAGAAACGGTTAGAATGATGGTATCGGATTGAAACTTGCTGGGAAAGAACAAACATCTGATCCATGTAAATATTTTACATAATTTGACTGGATCCGGACACTTGAGGGGGGGGGGGAGGGGTTTCCCGTAATTCCGTTTTTTGGGGGATTTTCACGACGAAACTTGGAAGGCATATCAGGGACCCGGTCAAACTGACTTGGAATAAAAAAAAATCCTCGATATGATAATCTTGGGGGGGGGAGTTGAGGGAGGGGAATCCGGAACATTGAGTCATGCGTAACTTTGGAACGGGTGATCGGATTCGAGTGAAATTTAATAATTAAACAGAGGACATTTTTCTCTGGTGACCTTTTTCATTTCCGGACCGAATCCGGCAATTATTGGGGAGAGGGCGGAAAATACTTGACCCGCTTAGTTCGTGGGAATGACAAACAGATGCTCTGGATTAATCATTTACAGAACCGGATTGGCTCCGGGTATTGTGGGTGGAGTTGGACGATGGGGGGGGGGGTCTGGGATTCCGGTGATCGCGCGTTAGGGTACTTCCAGATGTGCTAGGACGATGAAATTTCGCTGGAATATTGGAGACTCAACAACATTTGCTTAGAAATTGCTACTTACCAAATCCGAGTATTCCTTAAAGTACCAATCTTGACCGCAAAGTAAAAAATAACTTTTAAGCAATATATGCATTTTCATGATGCCCATCAGCCCATTAGCATTTTTGCCTCAAGGGTTTTGCTTACAAATGAAGTTCCAGCTCCCTTAGAGTGCGCATCTCAACCGCAAAGTCGAAACTTACTTTTGATCAATCAAATCATCTTAACTCATGCAAGTGCCATATGAGCTTACAGCTCTTGTTGTATTTACATGTAATTATTTATGTTTGTTTGTTATGGCCTTTGGGCTTTCAAGGCAAATAACTATCATATCATATACTTTCTTCTTGCACCAATGTCTGGTACAGGCGGTACAGCCTATAACTGTAGTAGACTAGATCACAGACTAGGTTTGAAATATATAGACTGCCAAATAAAAACTTGGCAGCGAGAAATCGATGCAAGAAGTCTTTCTTCAAGCCATAAGATTGAGGTAGATACGGTCCTGAATCTGAATAGCTTACTTTGACTGCCCATTTAAAGGGCAAATGTCGGCTTGATCCCGAATTTTCAGGACACCTACGGCCTGCGAAAGTATAGCCTTTTGGCTTTAACAGTCGGGTAATATTTTTCATGCCAAAATACGCATGCAAAATTCCCGTCACGATGGGGAAGATTGCATACAATGCGGGAAATTTCGGAGCGAATGGGGAAATTCGCAACCGACTGCGAAATCCCGATTGTAGACTGTAAAAAGTTTCTCCGAGTAAGGATTCAGTTTAACTGCAGTATTTGCTACTAGGATTAATCTTATCTCTGGGATAAGATTAATCCGAATTAGAGATAATCTTATCTCAGTAGAGACAAGATTAATCCCAGTAGCAAATACTGCAAGATTTCGTTTTACAGTGTATACACTGTAGAAAAAAATGTGTCTCTCTATCTCTATTGAGATAAGATTATCTCTAATTCGGATTAACTTTATCCCAGTAGAGATAAGATTAATCCCAATAGCAAATACTTCAGTTAACTCTAATCCTTACTCGGAGAAACTTTTTACAGTGTATACATGTACCTTAAAGGACCTATCTTACCTATAATACTAACGCAACCTACTCCCAGAATCACTCCATATATTTCTAAACCCGCGGAGACCCCAATTTCATACGGTATATTCTAACCCTCTAGCAAAACCCCGCTGATTTTCTCACTTGCCGTTTTTTGTTTTCTGTTACCTTCGATGTGCATCACGCTGTCGACGGTTGTTTGCGAGAAGTTTTTCCATCAGAAAAACCGGTTATTTTAAATTATTTTCCTGTTTTCACTGCAAGTCAACGGGTTTCGGAAACGGCTTAAAACAGCCAAAACCGTGAGTTATTTGTTGAAAGCACAGCCTAGTTTTAAAGTATTCAAATATTTTAAAACTGTTAAATATTTTAAAGTTGAAGAGTAAATAGTGCGGGGGGTCCTTTAAGAGTTTCATGCAAGAGTTTTGCGGCCAATGACCTATTCAACGCATTGTATTGTAATTATAATAGTGCGAGCATTTTTCGTTGCGGTTTTTTTTGTGTGGCTCATTAGCCGATTTGTTTAATTTACTTTTACATCTTCAGGATACCAAGCAGCAAGGAAGGATGGTGCCCTCAAAATGCTACTTAAGCCAGTGCCCATTGCCGTACCGTTTGTGACTGGATCTTCTAAAGTCCGAAGTATAGACTGTGGCAGAGCTCACAGCGTAATAGCAACAGATGAAGGAGTATTCACTTTAGGCCACAATGGGTATGGCCAGTGCGGTAGACCCATCATTCCAGATGAGTCCTACAGTGGCAGCAAGGTTATATACAAGATTCCTGAGCTGGATGGGCTGAAAATCAAGCAGGTTGTTTGTGGACAAGATCATAGGTATTATTTTATCCTTCTTGATATCCTCCCGTCCTGGCGTCTTTTGGGAATTCAAAGTGGTGCTACACCCTACTAACAGTAGTTATTACGCATGACGTCACGGCTCCTCGCTTCTGGGCGTCAAAGCTGGGACGCATTTTTCTGATTTTCGCAAATTGTCGTGCCACGGGCTAACCGGGCCAATCACGTCTCGTAGTTACCATGCTTACTACAGTCCGTAAGCAAATAGTTATTATTAATTACTATTTCGAGAAGGTTGGAACGATCAGCGTAGTAACTTTTCACGAGGTTGGAACGAAAATAGTATATAATAGTTACTGTTGGGGTAGAACGCGCTCCAAGTAAATACTTTGGCTAGGCTATTTGTGTCGATTAAAGGAAATTGATAGACTGAACTGACCAGGGGGTTGAGTTGAGAGATGGTTTTAATTAAGATATGCTATTATTAATGCTGATTTTGGAGCTTTGCTTCTACCGGATACACAGTTAGACCGGAATGTACGACAACAGGAAAGCTGGCAGAGCGACGGATTTCTTGTCAGGCTAGGGATATAGGGGTGAGGAAATCATCCTTCCTATCGTTTTCTCACTGGGTCGGAGTCCGGTCAGGGGAAAGACATCCGTACGGTCTGCACGTGACATCTATGCATGTGGTCAGTTTCCTTCGTTTTCCCTCCTCAATACCTTACGCCTTGTAATGATACGCCCAAAGGTCGTAGTTCTTTAATAGCTCAACTTTAAAGTTTAACCCAAAAGGGCTGGGATAGGACTAGTTACCCATCATTTATTCACTTAAATTTGCTTGAAGACCCGCTGAAAATGCGTCACTCCGATGTTCCACAATCCACGGATAATCGATTTCCAAATAGTCGAATTTCCGTGTGATTTGGGGTACCTCTATGCGCTTGTATTTTTGTTGTATGCCTTACAAGAAAGACTTATGATCTTTTTTTTTTGCTCAGGCACTAAGCAATCTTGACCAATCTCACCACTGCTCACTACCGCGTTTGTGGTGAGATTAAAATTTGCAGCGTCATAGTAGAATTTACGCTGAGGGGACGGCCGCAGATATTCTAAACATAGTAACCACAGCAGATAGTGGAAATAAAAAAATCCTTTTGCAGGATCCAAATAACTCAGTGTATTCAACTAAATGACACAAGCATAAGTTGGCTTTTCAGTTAAACTTTAAGAGCGTTGACTCTACATGCTAGAGCTGTTAGCTCGATATAGCAGTCAGGCAGGACATTGATGCAGTAGACAGGACATTTGATTCAGCTAAAGAATATAAAATAAAGATTCAGACCTTGAAGCTTTGTCTGATCGCGCTGTAGGCTATTTAGTGTTAAGGGTTCTTAAAGTTTAACTGAAAATCCAACTTATTTTTGTCTCATTTACCTGAACACACTGCATAATTAGGATTGTGTTAAGTGATTTTTTGTTATTGCACTATTAGCTTTATGCCCGGGCCCCACTACGGGCACACCTATTCGTAATTCGGTTTTTGGACGTTTTTAAAACCGGTTTTAAATACGTTTTAGGTCGCTCCTCTCTCATTGGTTGTTCATAACAAATTAAAAACGGGAGATGGATTGATCCATCTCAGATTTTATGAACGGGTTGAAGGAGGAGCGTCTTAAAAACCGCTAAAAACAATTCTTAAAAACGGGACAAGACCGATTTGCGAACAGGTGTGTCCGTAGTGGGGCCCGGGCATTAGTATGACGTTGAGAATATCTACGGCTGTCCTCACAACGCAAAATTCTACTATGACACGGAAAATTTGAATCTCAACACAAACGCGGGTTCAGTGGCTAGCGGTGAACTAGGTGATCAATGCTTGCTGCGCGGACACTTATTTCTTGCAAATCTTTTGCGTCAGTCGATACAGCACGTGAACAAGGAAATGGAAGTACCACAAATCTGACGGGGAGATTCCACTATATTAAAATCAGTTATTCGTGAATAGCGGAACAACGAAGTAACGCATTTTCAACGGGTCTTCAAGCCTCTTTAAGTGAATGAGTGATGGGTAACTAGATTGTCCTTTCTCATTCCTTTTCGGTTAAACTATAATTACAGTGTTGGAAATGATCCACTTTGCCACAATATGAGACTGGTAAATGATAGAACTACCCAGCCAGTATTGAGTTACTTCGAAAACGCGGAACTCGAAAGTTTTGCTGTCAGTAATATTTTCCTCTAGCATGTTTCTTTCCGAGGAAGGCCAAGTCATGGCGTGCGGCTGGAGTGCTGACGGTCAAACAGGCGTTGGCCACTATGATAACCAGGCTCAGGTGGTTCCAGTAGTCGGAGACATCCAGCGAGAGACAATAAAGAAAGTGGCTTCAACGGGAGATTGCGTCTTAGCCTTAAATGGTGAGTGGTGGAGATTGTCTTCCCTTTCGGTTCAGAACAAAATTTTCCCATGACCCAGCCTGTGCTGGTTCGGGCGCCTCATTGCTTCATTTCATCTCGAAAAAATTGTTGCGACGTCATCTTGAATCGATGAACTGCGTGCGCAAAAGGTGCTCGTATGGAAGCGGTGCGAGGATGGAGTACAGAATTGACGAATCTGTAGTCTACTTTCGGAGATCTTTATTGGTTCTTTCTGTTCGGTTTGGTTGTGAGTTTTTTGTGGGTTCGACTAGACTGATGCTATTCACCATTTTTTTTTTTATGTCTTGTATGTACTTTTTATTTAAATGGCCGATCTATCGGTCTAATGTAAACGGTTAGTAATTAATTGTATGGCCATTCGGTGAATCGGATTAGTTGAGTTACAGATAATTGTCGCTCGGGGGGTAAAAAGTGGAATGTCTGATGCTAGCCAACGTACAGTAGAGGTATGCTTAGTTGAACATCTCTCTCAAGTTTCCCAGATCTGGGCTTGTTTCTTGCTTATAGCACATTCAAATGGAAAGGAAAAACAAACTTTTTATCGGTGAACAGCTAACTTTTTCAGCAATCTTTCTGTCGCAGAGTATAACTGAAAAATCTGTGTTTAGGTAAACTCTTGAATTATGAAACTTTTCCTTCCGTTTGCTTTATTTCGGACCGCTAAGTGCCGATTATGAATGCTTGGAACCTTGAAAGAAAAACCTAGGCAAACAGAGCCCAAAACATTCAGATATTTTATGAAATCTGAGTATTTTGAATCCGAATTAAGCGTTTTGGGAGTATTTGGCTGCAGAAGTTGCCTTGTTATGGCTTAAGTTTCTTTCCGGGGCGACGCTCATATATTAGCAGACGTTCAAATTAACATACCTCTACTCTGCACTTGGGGAAGTTGACATCCACTGATGCCTTCTTATTCGATGGGATCCCACTGCGCGACGCGTTTCCTCTGTTACGCCAGATTTCTGGCACTAAAGGCGTATTCTCGCCGTTCCCCGAGGACTCCTCGGGTAATCAAAGGGAACGGCGAGAATAAAGGGGGTCACTCCACGCGGACTCCGCGTACAGAAACAGCGAGAACACGGGGAATGCTTCCAAAATGGATTTCGTTCAAAAAAAAAAATAAGCAGTTGACGAAATTAGTCTGCCTCCACTTTATTTTTGGTTCTGTATATTCTGATGGTTTTTAATTAATTTTACATTGCACCAACACCAGCAAAAATTGATTCACCTTCGAATCTGAAAGGGAGTACTTTTTGATGAGGGTGATGATAATTGGAGCATTCCCCGTTCGTGAGGACTCGCGAGAATACGGGGAGTGAGTCCCCGGGGACAAACAAAAACGCGGGGACTTCTCAAGTGAAGTCCTCGGGGAACGGCGAGAATACGCCTTAAGTCCTAGCCAGCTACCGAACTAAGGCGTGAAATCTGTGGGATGCCATTGGTGCCCGTTCTGCTAAATGTGTCGCGTTTTTTATTCTCCTGCCAAAACTGAAAATCGAATCACTCCCCCCTGTCTTCCCCGGATGCTTTGCAGCAGGGTAGTAAAAACTCTTTTTGTTTCAGACAAAGGCGATCTTTTTGGTTGGGGAAATAATGAGTATGGTCAATTGACGTTTGCAACCGACGATATGCAGCTGCATACTTCCAGATACATGAAATTACCATCATACGTTGGAAGAATTAAAGATATAGCAGTCGGTGGAACCGCGTGCTTAGTACTAAACGGTAAGTTTCTCGACATAATTCACCACTTGACTTTCTCTCGTCTGCGCCGAAAAGCAGCCCTTTGTGATTCATTCCTTTCCATATATTTGACGGTGAAGAACGACGCTATGGGTAAGAAATGGTTACGATGGGTTAAAGAGCCACAGCCGTCATCAAAACCCGCCGCCCACGTTGGCTTGGTCACGTCCTCCGGTGCCCAAATGATCGCCCAGTCAAACAAGTTCTCCTAGCAGAACCCCGTCCCTCTTGGCGAAGGAGACCGGGAGGTCAGCCCAAGAATTGGCAGACGACCTTCAAAAAGGACCTTGAGCCTGTCGGCGGTTGTTGCCGCTTCAGAAGATGGGATAACTGCTGGCTAGGTTTCGCCCAGGAGGTGGCGCAATATAGAGGCAACTGGGACACCAACGTTCGGCAACTCATAGACGCCGGGTGAGGCGGCAATCGTGTGATCCCGTTACAAGTACAAGTACAATGGGTAAGAACTTCGTGCTACTTGTGTAATGAAGAAACTGAATCGAGTGAAAGCACGGCCTGTGATGCGTCACAAATAATAATAATATAAATTGCTTATTTTAATGCGTAAAACGGATACGTAATATGACTTTATTCCAGCTTGATAAGGGTGCTCTTTCAAGCTCAAGCTAGAAAATCAAACCTGTGATTAACCAAAAAAGATTCTAACAAATACAAGTATATGATGTTCGTGATTTTTTTCGTAGGAATTGCTTGGAGTTAAATTTGTTTCATTTTTCAATTTACTCACTACCAGAAACATGGAATGGCATTATTAGCCATAGAAAATTCCAACCCCATACCCTTCTCCACAGAAAAACCAAGGTCAATCAGAATCCGGAAAAATCTCTACTATGTCAACGGACCAGTCGAGCAGCGAAAACAACAGCCGTGCCCAAACTAAAATCTCAGAACCAACTTCAGCTCCAAGCAATTCCCACGAAAAAAATAACCAAAATCAGTTAGCCTACTTGTAGTTAATAGAGTTGTGTTGCGAGAGCAACACTCTGGTTTTGTCTCGTTTTTTTTCTAGTACTCCGATTCCAGCTTATTATTAGAAAGTGGTAAGGGTCTAACCTCTGCGCTTTTTACGGAACGTGTGGACCTTAGGCCGGATTGATGAATTTGACCTTAATTTTGGAAAGCTCCGTAGAACTATTGCATGGGGCCAAAAAGAATGTTTTTTGCTAGTCCTCTAGCCAGACCCTACGGTGTGTGAAGTGAAGTGGAGTTGCATAGCCTATGTCAGAGAGGACTATCTGAAGTTGTGCACCCAAGCGTTCGTTTCATCAAAACATGTTTCTGCTTTCGAGTGGAAAGCTCCGTTCTAGCAGGCAAGCGGGCAGGCACCAGTTTCAAATTGAAGATGGACTAAAAACTATAAGTGCTAAATATATGCAGCAGCTGCCCGGAATAACAGCCAATATCTTCTTTGAGTGATAAATAGAAACATTTACAGAAACAAAAAAGTGGCATTTTCTCAGGGGTTTCGAAAGTGCTGCCACTGTTTCTATTCAATTCTGTTCGTGATTTCAGCTGAGTTAGTCATTCCATTTTTGCTCTTGGGTTTGCGGTAGAGAAATGGTATCAGATAATTATGCCTCATAAACTTTAAAAATTCTCTCATTGCTAAAGAAATGAGAGCTTATCTTTTGATCATTTGTAAATGGTGATATTAGAAAGTTGGCCTACGGCAAAAAGGTCAAGGTTCCTTCGTGAGATACACCGTTTTGAAAGTTTTGAGTGGTTGACACCTCCAATAGTAAGGTACACACTGAAACCAAAAATAGGCCGATCCCAATTGTGAGACATGTAGGGGACTTGTAAGCAACAATCGGCTGTTAGACCATAATCATATTCGGCGATGAGGGGTTTGCAACTTTTGCTAGTTGGTGTACCTGTGATCTGTTTCCGGTGTATTTGATGGTAAGAACAATTTGGTACCATGTCTATCACGGGGAGAGGGAGCTGCTAGAAGGGGATCGTTAGCGGCTTGAAACTTGTGCAAATTAGTGCACATTTTATGTGATCTCCTTAAACCTGAGGGTAAGAAAATTAGTGTTCATGGTCTATCATTGTAACTTAGAATTAAGTGTTTACGCAACGGATACAACTGATAATGTAAAACAATGACGTAGTTTCGCAATAAGAGTGGCATCTATGGTATTTTGATCCTGAAAAGTTACGGATAGCTTTACAATACCAACTAGGTTATATAAAAGGTTAACACTTCAGACATCGAGGTTGATATCGGAAAATAACACCGAGACGGTCATTGAAAATAACCTATCCGAGCCGAAGGCGAGGTCGATATTTTTAAATGGCCATCGAGGTTGTTATTCCGATATCAATTGAGATGGAGATTTGTTAACTGTTAAAACTTTATCGAACAGAGATCATCTCTGGAGGCTGATTGACCGTGGGTCATAGGAGGATAATTATGCAGTACATACCTGTTCGAAAAAAGTTATAAGATAATGTTCCAAGTTTTTTTTCGTCACGATGTCTACGATAGAAAAGGATAAAGTTCAACTGTCTGCAAAGCTGAGTGGTAGCCTTTGATCATGTGAAAGTTTCGAGGGGCTGACAACTTCGGTGGTAGGGTGCACACTCAAAACAAGAAATAGGCGGATGCCAACTGTGGGACATGTCAGGAGCTTGCGAGTAACAATCGGCTGTTAGACGATAATCATCCTCGGCGATGGGCGGCTTGCAACTTTTGCTAGTTGCTACCTATTTTGTTTCTGGTGTTTTTGATGATACAGAAGAATTTGGTTCCATGCTTATCTGGGGAGAGGGAGTTGTAAGTAAGAATCGGTTGCTAGAGCATTGTCATTTCCATGAGGGGCTAGAATGGCCGATGGTGATGATCTATCACTGTAACAAACAGTGACTTAGTTTCGCGATAATTAGTAGAGTGGCATCTATGGTATTTTGATCCTGAAAAGTTACGGATTCATACTACCAACTAGGTTAGATGAGGTAATGTTCCAAGTTTTCGTCCGTCACGATTTCTGCGATTGAAAAGGATCAAGTTCAACTGGCTGCATAGTCAGTTAGTCCCTACTTCCGATAATCTGTTGTTGTTGTTTTTCAACGCTGAGGGATAGCCATGTGATTACGGATTATGCGTCAGTTCAGGAAAAAAATTCTTCTTGGAACATACCATTTTGGGAACATTGATGGGTTGACCACTTCAGCGCATATAACCGATAGCGAAGCGAGAGCAACACTTTAGTCGGCGAAGTCGAACAAAGGTTGCTGCAACACTCCACGTTGCCCAGGCAACGGGGATTAGTCTTTTCTTTATTTTATCACAGGTTCAATTTTCTAGCTAGAGTCTGAAGAGGACCCTTGCCAGGGGCCGAAATATCGCTAGAACGGAGTCAACTATGATTCGCAGTCAGCATGGGCTGAAGGAGTATTGATAAATTGACCATAAATAATCGCCTCGTTTTTTTGGAACATTCTAACCCGACACAGAAGAAAGTAAAGTGTCTCTGATACTCTCTGACCGCATTAATTCGTCGAATGGATGAGTTCATTCCAAACATTGTTTACGTTAGAAGAGGAAGTTATTAATTAAGGAAAAGAGTCTGGGAACAGTTGTGTGTTTGTTTGAATGCTGCTCTGCTATCATTTTTTTTTTTTTTTGTATTCAAATAAGCTACTCCGGCGTGTGCAGGATACGGCAAAGACCGATCCTCGGGATATATTTCACCATTGTTACACAGTATACTGTTGCCAGAAAATGTTTAAAGGCTTAGATGAGTGAACTGGAAAAAACACAAAAAAATACCAGCCCCCTCCAAGATCAGTATCATTGTCACAGGAGCAGATTGTGATGGGAAAAGAAGAAAATCCTCGAGTCATGTGTTTTTCTTTCCAGATAAAGGCAGTGTCTTCTGCTGGGGCTTCGGCATCCTCGGAAAAGGACCTAAACTTGAACAATCCTCTGTACCTGAGGAAATCCCTCCCATCCTTTTCGGGAGAAATGATCTGAACCAGGACTGCCGAGTGGTGAAGATATTCGGTGGGATCAACAGCTTTTACGCAGTTAATGATAATGGTGACTGTTACGCCTGGGGGAAGAATAAGGACTGCAGTTTAGGAGTGAATCATTCGAAAAATCAATTTTTCCCTCTAAAGGTGTCACTGCCGTGCCGCTTGGAAACGCTAAGCGTGGGAGTTGATCACGTCGTAGCTCTTTGTCGGTCATTTGTTTAATACATTTCCAGTCGCTGTTGGAGTGGTGTATTGCCAATCAGTTTCAGGGAGGGACTCGAACGTGAATTATACGTCCTTACTACTATGGTATTAAAGGATGGATAAATTCATTCCAAGCGTTGTTTACATCAGCAGAGGAAGTTATTAATTAAGGACAATAGTCTGTGAGCAGTTGTGTGTTTGTTTGAATGCTGCTCCGCTACCATTCTTTTTTTTGTACAAAAGGTCTTAGCAGGCCCGTCCTAAGTGTTTGGTAAGTTATAGCCATATCTGATGTAAAACTCGTCCAAATAACACAACTTCATCTCTTTTCTTTTGTGATGTTTCCGCTATGGTTAAAGAAGCGTTTGTCTGTGCAGGCGCTCCGAATCTGGAGCATGCGGGTAAGGGGTCCTTAGATTGGATAACGTATGACTGATCGAAAAAATATATCTCACAACACCTTTAAAGATTGGCAATACTATGGCGTGGAAACCACTGGTTAGAAAGATTGATACTAGGCGGAATGGTTATGGCACTGGTTACTGAAAATAAAAACGATGGAACACTTTAGGTTTCAAGCTCAAGGCTAATTTCACGCAAAAACGAGCTAACATGACTTACTGACAAGTCAAGCAACGGGTCGCCCCGTTGCAACGGCGACGGATTTCTGGCGGGCTCTGCGGTTTATTGCGTACAGACGTTCAACTGTCCGAACAAATTCCTAAAGCGGCCACGGTAAATTCTAATCTTTATTATTTGGGGAATCCATTTATTCACAACATCACAGCGATACAGAGTAATGTCTACGATAACATAAATTTTGTTTTTGCACAAGTGCCATGCCAACAAATTACAATAGCGATTGGGTTCGAATGTGTGACAGAGATCAACATAAAAACACAGAAAATCGAAACAACAAATAGATGGAAAGTCCTGTCTATTCCGCGGCGTCTTGAACCTCCATCATTTTTTCGAACGAGAAAGGAGTGAATGAATAACCAGCACCCTCGTAGAATTTGCTCTGGAACTCGACCCTAAACAAAGAATCAGTGTTACAAAACGTCCTACGAAAAATTCAGACAGAAAGAAAATTAAAAGTAATTAAAAAGCAAAACAGAATAAAAAAAAAAGTATCTCCACTGAATTTCAGTAATTGCCAAGCCGGCAATAGTAGATAAGTAGGTTAGATCATAAACGTTAAAGCAAGAGCCCACGAGTTATTTGCCATAGCCCTCCACCAGCATGATGCAGTAGCCTAGAGGTACGTTTCTTTGAACGTTATTTAACCTTGGAATAAATCCACTTGCTCTAACAATTCATTAGCTCGGTCGCTAGTTAAGGACTCAAAAGACCATATGAATGGTTGTTGCGATGCTTCATTTACTATTTAGCCCAAAGCCGCATTGTCTAACGGTTCAAAGAAGCATAGGTCTACTGTATTTCAGTGGTCGTCTTCCCCTTGGACAGAGAGATACTTGATCCAGTCCACTGAAAACAAAATGGACCTTCGTGGACGATTTTTTTTTTTCATCTTTCACCTTTCAGAACATTTTTTTTATTTTCTAATTTTTGGGTTACGACACCTCCACTCGGTGACGTTTGACATTTCCTTAAACTCTTTAACGTCACCCACTCTTTCTAAACAATCATACAAACTTTAAAAATTTAAACTTCTCCGTTTCAAATATATGATTTGTTTTTTTAAATTTACCAGTCTCTCATGTTTGAGAGTGCAAAACGGATGCGTCAGCTGAATTTTGTTAGAGCTATATTTCGGCCCTTCTTGGCAAGGGTCCTCTTCAGGCTCAAAGCTGCTTAAGTTGGAAACACGAACTTGTGGGGAAACTACGACGTCTCCTTATTGCACTATCAAATATGATTCGCAGTTAGCTTGGGCTGAGGGAATATTAGTCTCACAGGACGAATCTTCAAGAAATGTATTCTACCTGACCGAAAAAAAACTGTTTCAGGGTCATGCACAAAATAATAATAATGTACATCACAAAAGGCTTTCGCCCCTACCTAAGAAAAGCCAATAAGGCGGGAAGAAAATCGCCCTGTCAAGGGTCTCGCGTGTGGTTTACAAACTAGTAACAATGCAGCCAAACTACGAGGATCTGACGGAGGAATCCAGTTTAGCATACATTGTAAAAAAAAAATCTTGCAGTATTTGCTACTGGGATTAATCTTGTCTCCAAAAAGATAATCTTATCTCTACTTCGGATAAATTTTATCTCAGTAGAGATAAGATTAATCCCAGTAGCAAATACTGCAGTTAACTTTAATCCTACTCGGAGAAACTACTTACAGTGTAGGCCTGAACAAAGCGCAATTTACATTGAACCTTCGCGCCGCACTAAGGTTGGGAGAGTGTAGAGCACAGTAGAGTAAACCGTGAGAATTAGGTTTTGGTGAGTAATATGGGTGTGGAAATAGGTGCTGAAAACTTGGACGAGAACGCAGACTATTCCCGAACTTAGTGAAATACGGCAAAAAAATTCCGTAAGGATTTCTTGCCAAAAAGTATCATCGAAATCTGATACGTCATGAAAAAGGACAAATAAATCATCGGTATATTATTAAAACACGATGTCCAATCAGGAAGTTCCTCCCAACCACTCTCCAGACAGACGCCTTAGCACCAATCCGGAAAAGGGCAAAATTTGCTTCACCATTGCAGTTTCGGTTGAAAAGTATTTTAATAAATTTTATTTTTCACAAATCACTGATTTTTGGCGCTTGAAGATTCCTCCGGATTCTACAACACCCTTGACACAGAAACCGGGTAACTTACCAATGAAGTCGCAGAGTGTGCAAGAACGCAGAGAGCCCTTCCATGAGAACCAGAATACTGACTGTAAGAACGGCCCAGGCGCCGAAGATGGCCCACAGCAAAATGCCACCAGTCCAGTCCTTGGAGCTCAAGCCGATGCGCATAACCATGGACCACAGCACTTCGGACAGCTCTGCAAACGACAGTATTTAATTTAGTCGACTCCAAGACTCGTAACTGTTCGACATAAGTAACGACAGCTTTCCACTCCTATTCCTTCCGCTCTGCAGCCGAAACCAGTGTTTAGGAAACGGATCCAACGACCCGAAGAAAAGCTGGCAGAAATTGTGTGCTTACAAACGACCACAACAAACCCACAAATTGGCAAATTCGTATACTTTCATTCTCTTACCCAGCCTTGCAAGTGCCATATGAACTCTAGATCTTGTTCGATAATTTTGAAAATTTGCTTTAAGCTCATATGGCACTTGCAAGCATACGTAGCAGGTAAAGGTAACAGCTAAGATTTGTGCTGTGTTGAGGCACAGCACTTGCAAGCATACGTAGCAGGTAAAGGTAACAGCTAAGATTTGTGCTGTGTTGAGGCACAGACGATTATTAAGATACGCACTTTAAGCGGGTTAGAAATAAATTTGTAAGCAAAATATTTGAGGCACAAACCATCATGGGCCCTTGGGGATCTTAAAGAATGTGTCGTTTCTTGAAACTGTTTTTTTGCACTTATGGGATCCTGTCTGCACTTGAAATGGGACATCTGAGATATGAATTCTTTCCGAATATCAAATTTTGTTAATTCGATCACCCGTTCAAAAGCTGAACACACCTCAAGATTCTGAATTCCCCCTCTCTCCATTCCCCCCACAATGGTCAAATCGGAGAAACAACTGTTCTTAAGTTAAAATTATTGGGTCCTTGATATGCCTGCCAAGTTTCATCGTCCTCGCACATGTGTAAGCATTTAAGTCGGGATCACCGGAACTCCGGAACCCTCTCTCCAACTCCCCCCACAGTGCTCGGATCCTGTCCGGTCTTGTTAACTATGTATCCAGGGCTGTGCTTGTTCTTCCCACCAAGTTTCATCCCGATCCGTCAACTCAGAACCTGTCACACGATTTCCGGTTCCCCTCCTCCAACTCCCCCAAAGTCACCGGATGTGTGACATCTGAGACACAAGGTCTTTTCGAATTTCAAGTTTCATTAAGATCCGATCACCCGTTTAAAAGTTGGACATATCTCAAGATTCTGGATTCCCGCTCCCTCTACTCCCCTAAAGATGATCAAATCGGAAAAATTACTGTTCTTACGTTGAAATTATCGAGTCCCCGATATCCCTGCCAAGTTTCATCGTCCTAGCACATTTGTAAGCATCTTAACTCGGGATCATCGGAATTCCGGACCCCCCCCCCCCCCTCCAACTCCACCCACAGTGCACGAATCCGGTCCAGTTCTGTCAGTGATGTACCTAGGGCTTGTTCTTCCCACGAAGTTTCATCTCGATCGCTCCACTCTAAGCGTGACACAAGATTTCCGATCACCAATTCAACAAAATCCGATCACCTGTTCGAAAGTTATGCATGCCCCTAAATTCCAGATTCCGCCGTCTTCCCCTCCCCACACTATTGTCGGATCGGGCAAATTACTATTTCCAAGTTAGTTTGGTCGGGTCCCTGATATGCCTGCCAATTTTCATCGTCCTAGCACTTCTGGAAGTACACTAACTCGAGGACAGTTGACCGACCGACAGAGAAAACGACCGAAAAGTGATCGTTATATTGCACTTGAGCGAAGCTGCAAGTACCATCAAAAGTAGGCGTGATACCGACTCATTCGCATTTCCTGGAATCTTTTTTGCGACATCCCTCACTAGTTAAAAGAAGATAGATAGATGCTGAGCGTCCCGATGGCCCTGGGAACAATTAATCACAACAAGAGCTAGACGCTCATATGGCACTTGCAAGGTTTTGTCAGACGATGAAAGTGCAGGGAATTTGTAAATCGTGGGTTTAATGCAATCATACGTAAGTAAATTGCTTGAGGCAAAAATGACCATGGGCCCTTTAGGATCAGGAAAATGTATCTTTTGCTCAAAAGTATTTTTGGTACTTTCGGCTAAGATGAACACTTTAAGGAATTCATTTATACCGTGACTATTTCGAAGTCAATCTGGTCGGGTCTTTCATAAGCCTACCAAGTTTCATTGTCCTAGCACATCTGGAAGTATCTTAAATCAAGATCACCGGAATCCCCCCCCCCCCGACCAACTCCCCCCACAGTATCCGCACCCGGTGTCGTTCTATAGATGCTGTATCCAGGGGCGTCACGACTGGGAGAAGGGGGGGGGGGGGCAACGCCCTCCCCCAATGCTGTCGGCCAGTCGGTAAAAAATAACTGAGTCGGCGCGATTTTTCGTCAAAACAGTTGATTTTTTCGTGAAAACAGTCGGTTTTTCTGAAAATCGGTTTATTTTTCGTCAAACTAGTCAGTTTTTCTGAAAATGAGTGGATTTTTCTGAAAATCAGTCGATTTTTTTCAAAAACGTCATTTTTGTTGTTGAAAACAGTTGTTTTTTCTGCAGAAAAAATCGGTAAAAATTCAGCCTCGCCCCCCCCCACCCCCAACCATTTTGGCTAGTAACGCCTCTGGCTGTATCTAAGACTTGTGCTTGTTCTTCTCCTCAAATTTCATCTTACATTCTAAGCGTGTCACGATATTTCGGTTCCTCCACAAAACGAAAGATCTGAGTTTTCCAAATTTCAGGTTTCATCAAGTTTCGCGTCCACAACATTCCAGATTCCCCCTCCCTCTGCCCCTCCCCCGATAGTCGGATCAGGGTAGTGACTACTTCCAAATCAATCGCGTCGGGTCCCTGGTATGTCTGCCAAGTTTAATCGAGCACATCTGGAAGTACCCTAACTCCAGAACCGTGGACCGCCCGACAGACTGAAAAGTAATCGGTATATGGCACTTGAGCGGAGTTGCAAGTGCCACAAAAACTAAACACAAAAATCTCCTCCAGAATCTTTCTCTATTGTTACGACAACTATACCGTCTACCGGAAAGCAATTTGTCAATGTCTGCTAATGGTCAATACCGGCAAATCAATATTAAAGGTGTATAAACTGGAACATTCTTCAACTTGTCTTGTTGTGTCTGCGAGCGCTCAACAGATACGTCTTTTTGTCTAAATAAATATTCCTGTTCTTGACAGCTAACGAATCATATGGTCAGTAAAGGCACCGACGTTGTGCTACAGGTAATCCCCTAAAACAATTGAGACTAATGCTTCGAAAACGGGAAGTTAACAGAACACCAATACTTACGAGCATGTGCCAAGCTGAGAGCCCACAAACGCAGATACGAAGCAGTGTGAGAGACAGAGCCAAGGACATATTCAATAGTGTGAATACCCTGATGAATCATGATCTCACTAAACTCGAACTCTTCGCCATGACCGTGGCCGCCACCTCCGGAGACATCGTGCTCCTCGTGATCGATGCCATTGTGGTCAGAATTCACCTAGAAGTAAGTAAGTAATTTATTTGTAACCCGCTATTTTTTTTTAAAGCGGAATAAGTGAAAGAAAATAAAAACTCATAAAAGACACATACTTTTCAATCTTCGGCCAGGAAGCAGTGGATAACGTCATTCTCAGTTTGGGCCCAGTTGTCCATGATTTCTGAGGGCGACGAGGAAACATCCAAAAGGGTAACACTTGCATCTTAAGTTTCTCCGTTATGAATAGTTATGGCATAATTTTGACGAATGGAGCAGGTGCTTCGCGTATTCAAAATAACACGATCTCATCTTTTTTATCTTTCTTCGCAGAACACCAAGTAACACCAGAACTAGATAGAACAGAAGGAGCACGAAAGTGCTGTGCAAATTTCCCAAAGCTTTACGATTATAGCGCCCCCGGTTGGGGACAATGCGGATAGATCTACGAACTGTTTGAACAACCGAAGAGCAAGTTTTTGACGGTGAAGATTTGAATGTTATTCCAAGCCACTGAAGAGAGTCGGTACAGGTACAGACTCGCGAAGAAATCCATTCTTTCCCAAGCCCCCAAAACAGCTCATGCTTTTTGTTGATGCACGTTGTAGATTGAGGTAACTGAGAATACGATTTGGCGGTAGCTCCGTCTTTCTTGGCAAGAATTCTCAACTTCTCGGCTCACACAGCTTCTGCCTGACGAAGATCCTTGCCTACAAGTTTCGATATCGTGTAGTTATATCTACCTCCTACCAGGGCCGCGTAATCTCTTCTGCGATGGCAAGGCTTTAACTTATAATTTATGTGTGATTAAATAAACTGAACTTTATTATCCCGATCGTCAATTTCTTAGGTTCTCAGATCCACAATCTATGAAAAATATCTCTGAACCAACTGTAGACAACGAAAGCCCCATAATCAATTCAGATCCATATAAGAATTCAGAAAGATGCAGCTGGATACAGGGCGAAATAAACGAGATCGCACTACCATCGGGAGCAACCCCACAAGCGGCATCCTTCCAGAGTGACGATAGATGGTTTTGCTCAGGGTAGGTAACTTACCAGAAGCATCTGTTTCTTCTTATTCTGAGACCTCAGGATCAAGGGCTTAGCGAGAAGCATCCACGGTACGCACAAAAGTGCCGCAACTACGAGGAATTTCTGAAGTTCTGCCTGGAAACAAAAGCAAAAACAGTTAAGTGTTAGAACGTAGTCTTTCGTTACGAACGACCCAAATGTCTAGTTATTATTTAATTCAATTTGCCAATTTGAAAATGAAGTAGCTTTTGTAGCTAACATATTAATTTTGTGGTATGCCTTCTTTCCAATGTACCTGATGAAAAATTTATCTCAAAATAGTAGCCTAGTATGAAGTTGTACGAAAAAGTAGCATGCAGTACGAACCGATGCTGCTACATGCTTCTACATCAAGGCTACCGTGTTACTACATTCTACTGCATGCTACTAGTAGCAAGACTGGATGCTACTATGGCAAGACAGGGTGCTACTGGGTACTACTGCTAAAGATTGGCACAGTAAAGGTGGGTTTACACACTGCGTAAAATCCGACCGTATTTGAAATCCGAGCATATTTTACGCACGTATTTGTGCTTGAAAAGATCTCTAACAGCACGGACGTGTCTGAGAAATCGGTCCGTTTTGTATCTAAAGACGTCCGTATTGCTAGAAATCTTTTCAAGCTCAAATACGTGCGTAAAATACGCTCGGTTTTCAAAATACGCTCGGATTTTACGCAGTGTGTAAACCCACCATAAGAGGCCCATCAAATGATAGTATTGCATATCAATTTATGCAACTTTTTCGTACAACTATCATACAACTACGCAGACTACATATTTTTCATCATGTATTTGTACCCCTTACCTAGGGGTGGGGGTTCAGGAGCTCCCCCCCCCCCCTCCGTTCCCCCTAAGGTTTCAGAATCCTTAAACTTTGGGATTAAGCTATACAGAAAAAAAACGAGGATGTCCACGGAAGGTAATTTAGCAGACATTTTTGAAATGGCGGACGTTGCAGGAATCTAGTCAATCGCATTATCAACTGGCTAAACCGGGATCCAATTCGCTCCTACGGGGTCTTAAGCCGAACAAGCTCTATTTCTCAGAAAAGCTAGTCAATATTTTTTTGCTGGCCAAGAACTCTCGTAGATTGTCTAGTTAGCATAATTTTAAAGGACCCATCGCGTCTATATTGACAATGCAACCTACTTTCGTAATTGCATTCATTATTCTTAAGGCCGGAGACCCAAATTTCATTTGTTACATTCTAAGCGCGCTAACGATACCTCACTAATCTTTGCACTTGCCACGACTTACGATTTCCCATGCGAATTATGCTACCGGAGGGTGTTCCCGTATCACGCAACTTATGCGTAAAACCGGTTATGTGAACTTTGCCGAGTTTTTGCAAGAAGTAAATGGACCTGAGAAAAGTCTTAAGACAGCCAAAGCTGTGGATAATGTGTTAAAAGCAAAGCCTAGTTTTACGGTATTCAAATAGTTCTGAATGTTGGAACTTAAACAGTAAATGTGTGAGGTGTGCATTAAAAATCCTGTGCAGTGGAACCAGGGTAAAGTACACGCGGCCAATACAGAACTGTCCCAAACCCAAAGGTTCCGCAAAGAAAGTTCAGCCAGTAGACCAGTAACGGGTGTGCTTCGGTTAGCTGTGTATCGGGCAACCAAGCAGTGCCAGGAATATGTGCGTGGAGTGGCGCGTTTTGAAAAATACGCTTCCTCTGGTCGAGGTAAACCACCATATGGTTTCCTGTGAAACAAGAATGCAATTATACTGTTTTCACATTTCCTTTATTGCTACAACTATCTGTGCAGTCTGTCGGAGCAGCAACGACGCAAGCCCTCCCCCTCCAGGGAAAAAAAAAAAGCTTGGGTTCACGAACGAACACCTAGAGCAATTAGTAATAATAATAAAAATAGATTTATTGCCCATCATAATGCACAAACGTACAAAAAGGCGGAGTAATTAAATGAGGAAGAAGAAAAAAAAAACAAGAAAGAAAGAAATGAAAGAAAAGAACAATACTGTCAACAGAAATTATGAAAAGAACACACGAAACTTAAAGTCTTTGATTCATGTGGGCCGAGAAGGTGGGAGACACCATCATTATGCGATGGGTCGGATTTTTACGAACACAGTTACCTTTGTTTTCCCCAACATTCCTCGCGGTAGCCAACGTTATCCACAAATTACTTGAACACAATTCACTCCTGAACACCAATCCACCATTGCTAATTAACTATTCATATATCTCCTGACGCTCGTTAAAAGGTTACTAGAACCTTCGAGAAGATCGAGTGGCGCGTAAGAGGATTAAAACAACTAAGTATATCACCCTGTGGACTTTAGATATGTCGGAATAAGAAATCATCGGCCAGTTTGACCTTTTTTGGTATAGGAAGCTGAATATTATTTAGCTCAGTTGCAGAATCTTCAAGAAATCACTATAACGAATTTAGTATAATTTACGGCGTTGTTTGTTGTGATCTAGTTTACATCCTTAATTCTTTGGACTCACAGGAATTAAGAAAAACTGAAAACAAAATACTTAAAGAAATCGATCATACAAATAATTAGTTAGATTTTTCTACAAACTTTCCATATGCCTGCTACAATAAAAACGTTCTGTTAGATCCATAGTCAAAGTATGATCTCAGCCTTCCCATGTCGGGCGCTTCCGACCCGCGCCGCTAGATGACCCAGCGGTGGGAACGAGTCGTGGCTTCATCTCGGGTCTTCGGTGGGGGGGGGGGGGTTCTAAACGTTGCAAGTGCTAGAATGCTTATGATATAACTCCTTTAAAAAGAAAACCACAAACACTGGCAGAATTTACACAGAGTAAAGCATCTGCTGAGCTGCATCAAGGCTGCTCTTGATGGATTAGAGAGCACTCAAATTACCTGGCCTGAAAACATCATGGGATTGCACCCGTCATCTTTATATTCGGGCGACTTGAATAATACCATGTTGATAAAGGTAATAAGAATCGACGGTGCGCAAGCTTCGCTGTAACGCCCTGGAAGAGAGGTACTGTTAATACATTACTGCAGAAAACTGTCTCTGCGACTACACGGAAGCCGTATAATAAAATTCATACCGCATGGTAAGAGGCGTAATCACAGGAGTTTCTTAGCGCACCTAAAAGATCCATGACAGTACTTGGGATTTTCAGCAGTTCTATAAAAGCTTAATGAAAGAACCTTCGCATAAGGCGTATTCTCGAAGTTCCCCGTTGCGTTTTTGTTTGTCCCAGGGACTCAATCCCCGTCTTCTCACGAGTTCCCGCGGGCGGGGAATGCTCCGGTTTTCATCACCATAATAAAAAAGGACTCCCTTTCAGATTCGGAGGGAGTCAGTTGTTGCTGGTGTTGGTGCAGTGTAAACTTAATTAAAAGCAATCAGGATAAGCAAACCAAAAATAAAGTGGATCCAGACTAATTTCGTCAACTGCATATTTTTTGTTTCGAACAAAATCCTTTTTGTAAGCATTCCCCGTGTTCTCGTTTGTTTGCGTAAGCGAAGTCCGCGTGGAGCGACCCCTTCTATTGTCGCCGTTCCTTTGGTTCCCGGAGGAGTCCTTGGGGAACGGCGAGAATACACCTATAGAGACAGTTTTACCCAGAGTTATTGCGTATTCCACTTGCACATCCGAAACAAGCTTGCATCATTGCCTCAACAAACGTTAGGTCAAGCAAACCCGATGAAAATTGTCGAAATAGCTGTGTGTCGCTGTAGGCTTTAGTAGCATCAGTGTTGGAAAGTACTTCAGGTACTACTTAAGTACAAAATCGGAGTACTTGACTTTTACTTAGTGCAACATTCCTGGAGTACTTAATACTTTTCAAAGCTGCAAAGATTATGTTCTCTCAACGTGCCGTACTACTTAAGCACCAGTCACATGCATTGAACCCAAGTACTACTTAAGTACATTTGTTGTCAGGTACTTACAATACTTGGTACTTAAGTACAAATCAGAAGTACTTGTCCC
The DNA here is from genome assembly GCA_030848855.1 of Branchinecta sandiegonensis. Classification (NCBI taxonomy): domain Eukaryota; kingdom Metazoa; phylum Arthropoda; class Branchiopoda; order Anostraca; family Branchinectidae; genus Branchinecta; species Branchinecta sandiegonensis. The sequence continues at coordinate 20,758,066 of JAUPMV010000006.1, read as the reverse complement.
AAGACTGAGTAGCAGGCAGACGCCAGTACATGCTACTATATCAAGACTGGATGCTACAGGTTTTTACAGCTTAAGATTATCCCAGTTCGAAGCACAGTTAAATGAAAGTATTTCGTACTACTACATATCACTACATTCAACAAGCAGGATCAGGCAACACATTTTTCATCGGAACTCATGTTGGCTCCACGCAATTCTGCGACTTACGCGAGACTGGACGGTCACAAACCCACGCCGAAATTAACCGGAAGCTGATGAGAACCTTGGTGAGCTTACTGCTTAGACTTTTTACTCTGCTTCTTTAGTCGGTACATCCACCCGTACTTCAAATCGAATTCGGTTAATTTTAGGCTCCCGAACGGCACTACAATGGTCTTTATCCGCGATTTGTTTATTTATTTGTGAACCGCTTTTTGGATAACAGCGGAGTATGAGTAATATACACATATTAAAACACTAAACAAAACAATGCAAACATGACTACTTCTTTTCATATAGTTTAAAAAATAGACTTAAAATTTTTACACAGTGACAAGCACATTAAACAGGTTCAGGAATTAATTTTGTAATTTGTATGAAATTTATGAAATATGAAGTTTAACTCACCTACATACTGTGCACTATACGATACCCATTTGTGGAACACCATGATGCACAAATAGGCGAAAAGGAAAATTAAGAATATGACTTGAGGGATGAACTCGCAATAGATGTTGATCGGTCTCCTGAAGTAGGTATGATTCCAAATGCCAAGCATCACACCGAACAACATATGAATGACACCAATGATAATTGAGATTTTCATCTTATATGCGTTGAAGAATGTGATTTTGTTGTCGGCAATCTGAAAGAAAGAGGCCGTTAACAGTGGGAACATAACGTGGAACATCTTTGATATTATTGCAACGTAGGTGTTTTGTTTTTGGTTTTTATTTGTATGCTATAATAGGTCGATGATTCCTTGATGATTAACTGTATATATTATAAAATGTGCATTATACTTGACGTAATACCCAAATTTGGCATTGCTATGCTAGTGGTTTTTTGAAATAAATTCGTTACTTACTTACTTACTTACAATCACAAATATCACGTAATGCCAACGTAAGGCTCAGGAAACGTGTTCTCAGTTTTGGTAGCATGACAGCCCCCAACGTATAAAACTCCTGCCCAAAACGAGACTGCAATTTTTGTCTTTTTTTCTCCTCCAAACCCCTCGGGAATTCGGCAGCTTGTTTTTACATCTGATTTTGAGTAGTATTTTGAGAAAAATTTTGACACTCATCTAAGGAATTTTGTATTTTTTCACCCGGGGCTCTAGTAATAACGTGTAACGACACGAAATATTTAATTCCAAATCTGTATAACAACTCTCGCGAAGCACCTTTTTCTCGAAGTTATTTCCTCACTCATTTCCTCACAACTGTTTTATGCTTTCAAAAGTGAAACGATTTTAGAAGTGAAACGATTAGGCAAATTGAAACGATTCAGCAAAGTTGAAAATCAGGTATACAAGGACCAATGTATATGTATTAGTTAAGTCAGTCTCAAGTAAGTAAGAAGTGAGTCGTGATTAAGGATCGTTGGATTAGCAGATGTATTCGATGTATGCAGAACTTCAATATTAAAAGTAAGTGTGTTTTCTAAACACTGTTTATTGAATGTAGGACCTACCGTCCGAACTTCCCCCTCCACAGTTACGAACCAGCCCTTCGAGGATTAAGATCAGAGTACCGGTACAGTATAATATGTACCAACCGCTGGGGTACACGCTACACGTATTTCAGATACTCGGTATCAGACAACAAGTTAAAGCTTAAAGGTACACAAGAGACATAATTTAACAAACGTTCAGAGTGTACGCTGCTTGCACGACAACCAAAACTTCATCCAGACCCGGCAACAAACGCCTGAACTTCCAGGCAACATCGTGACACCGGAGAAGTTACGCCTATAGAAAAGTAGGAAATTGAATTCAGGATATGTCTTGCAAGGAATCTTAAATTTTTATTTTATTTTTAGGCAATGGCTTACATTTCTAGTTGGTAAATATCTCAAGCGTACAGGAACAAGCACGAAGAGGTACCACAAATCTGAAAGAATAAGTTCATTTGACGAAACCGATTATCAGTGGATAACGGAAAAACGAAGTAACGCATTTTTATAGGAGTTTTCAGGCCTAGTTAAGTGAATAAGGGATGTGTTACTAGATTGTCGGATCTCAGCTCTATTCGGTTGAACTCTAAGATTCCTTCTTACTAGTCGACCGGACCGACAGTACTTAAGCGCGGGAAGGACTGGTTAAAAAAGATCGAGACTAGGCGATGGTCGAACGATGACGATAGTACTAGGCTAAGGAAATAAAATGGTGAAACATGTAGGTTTTCAGCTCTGACTAAAAGCATCCGCGACCTTAGTAGTATTTTCCTGCTACTTTGGTAGAAACTTAAGTTCGAGCTCTCATGACAGCCTGGAGTCCTCCATTGGCCACATTTTGCTCAGAATTTTAAGAGCGTAGAGACTTTGGTGATGTAAAATTAGAACCGTATCTTTGTGTCCTTTCGTCTTGAAGCTCTGTTCCGCGTAAAACACACGACAGATTTCAAGGGGAAAGATCTACAGAAGAACTGCTTACGCAACTCTAATATCTCAAGCGTGTATGTTACCTGAAAATGATCTCACGAGCAATGCCCTGCCATTCGTAACTCTTTGACATACTACACGCTTAAAAAAACACTGAAAAAGTTTCGGGTTCCTAAGGACAAGCTAAAGCTAATGTTTTGCTCTTTCATTCGACCCTTAGTCGAATATGCCGGTTTGGCACTTGGCTCTTACCCAAGGTGAAACTGATAAAAATAGTTCAGAAGAGATCGCTGCAAATTATCTATGGCGGTTCCAAAGAATTTAAAACTGAATCCCTTTCTTCCCGCCGCGAAAAACAATGCCGCAACTTTGGCTCCTCCCTTCTCCAGCACCCCATGTACCATTCTTTCCTTCCCCCACCCTTTGTTCCTGTAAGATCTCGTCCCCCCGAGAAGTGGCTGAGAAGTTTCCCGAACTGACCACAATCTACTGTAACACTATGCGTTACAGTAGAAGCTTTGTGCCGAGCTTCGTAAAGCAGTATAATAATCTTTAGCATTATGTGTTGACAACTTAATTTATTTTTGTTTTATGACTAAAAAAAACATCGTATTTGGGCTCTGCCCACGAGAGATATGTTTTTCTTTATTATTAAATAAATTGAAAAATTGAAAAAATTATCCGAAAGCTCCGTCACTACTGCCATTACGCAGATATGCTATAATAACTACGCGAACTCGATTTTGAGCGCATGAAAAGTAGAGGCATTCTTCTTTGAATGTTAGTGGAACTTGGAGCGTGTTCCACCCTACTTACCGTAGTTGCAACGCATGACGTCACGAATTCTGGCTTTTTGCCGTTAAGGCTGGAACGATGTTTCTATTTTCCAGCAGAATATCATGACACGGGCGAAATCCGAACAATCACGTTGCGTAGATGCGTAGTTACCACTCTTACTACGCTCCCGAGCATGTTAAGCAAATACATACTATTAGTTACTATTTCGAGAAGGTTGGAACGGTGAGCGTAGTAACTTTTTACGAGGTTGGAACGAAAATAGTAACTAATAGTTAGTATTCTTAGAAGGGTGGAACACGCTCTTGGACAATGTAGGTTTGGGCCAAATATCGAAATGAAGATCCTAATCAAACACCTATTCAGGTGTTCCTAGGAACCCTTACTTATCTAGTAAGGCTGACCGGTAGTTGACTTTTTGATTTAACGGCACTGTTCAAGGATAACTGATGTTAAAAGAATCATACCCCTACTATATATCTTCATACTATAATTCAGAATAGTAGAATCCAGAATAATAGCTATTCCATCCACAGAGGCGGAGAGGGACGAAAATATCACCCCCAGGGAAGATGCAGATCTAAATCATCACTCACCATCCACACCGGATCCAACCCAAAGGGATACGGGGTTCCAGTGTAGGAGTTCTTCGGGTCCAACATGTGCTCTTTTTCCGACATGATCTCGTCCTGGGTAAGATTGACGTAGAACGAAGAGCCGAAGATGTTCATCGCCTTGGAGAAGGTGTCATTGTAGATGATGCCAGTGTAGATGGAGAAGAGACCCATAAGCAGCATAATGTAACGACCACCGAAGAAAATGTTCCAGATCTGAAAAAGGAAAACGGAATCAAATTACCAAACCTGTATATAGGCGTATTCTCGTCGTTCCCCGAGGACTCTACTTGAGGAGTCCCCGCGTTTTTGTTTGTCCCGGGGACTCACTCCCCGTATACTCGCGAGTCCCCACGGACGGGGAATGCTCAGATTATCATCACCATCATCAAAAAGGACTCCCTTTCAAATTCGGTGGGGAATCAATTTTTGCTGTTGTAGGTGCTATGTAAAATTAATTAAAAAGAATCAGAATAAAGAAAACCAAGAATGAAGTGGATCTAGACTAATTTTTTCAGCTGCATATTCATTTTTCGAACAAAATCCATTTTAGAAGCATTCCCCGTGTTCTCGCTGTTTCTGTACGCGGAGTCCGCGTGGAGTGACTCCATCTATTCTCGCCGTTCCCTTCGATTCCCCGAGGAGTCCTCGGGGAACGGCGAGAATACGCCTTATGTTTGAACATAAGTCTACGGGAATGGCTGCTTACACCGGCAAGCCTACATTTTCACGGATGCGTTGAAACCGAGTCTTTCAACAAGTTCAAAAGGGTTCCGTGTCCGAATTCCGATGAGACTACAACTCAGAAATTAAATATTTTTTTACTTTCATTCGGTAGCATTTTCCCATTTGCGATGTCCGGATGCCAATTCGAAGACGCTATGGTTCACACCAGGACTCGAGGATTCTGTGCGACATGGGATCATCTAGAGGCGCGATTCGAAAGTATACTGTTGCTGCAAAGTAGTTCTTAACACAACAATCAAAGAGAAAGAAAAATATTTAGCTGGTATATGAGTTTTTTAAAAAAAGCTAAAATCTAGAGGCGCAATTTGGAAAGTATACTGCTGGGCACTGTCAGAGTAGTTATCCACAGAAAAATCAAATAAAAAGACGAATATTTAGCTGTTATATGAAAAATTCATACAACCAATTTCAATGAACTTTTTCTTTCGGGTTTGTAGAGCTTCTATGTGCTTGTACCTCTATGCTTGAAATATTTACCAACTACAACGGTCACACACAATAGTGGGCTTTCTTCGAAGGGACCTCACTATCTGGAACTGAGCTTTTCCTGAGTAGAAACATTCAACTTTCCGCGGAGCTTTCCACTGACCTCGTGGAATCACTTTCCGGGAAATCTGCTTCGGTTTCCAAAGCGCGAAAACCGGTTGGGAAAGTTGGGCAACTTTCCGAAGTAGCGCGAAAACCATTGGAAAGTGATTCCGACTTTGCTTTCCAACTCGCGAAAACTCTCCTATATTCTGAATATCACTACAGGAGCCCAAGATCAAAACCAGAAACCGACTATTGGCTCATCTGAAATACAGCGGAAGATTCGATCACATCTAATACACCATTAGCTCACTAACCTCACTCTCAATTTTCTTGGCGGCCAGAGATCTCTCCCGAAGAACCATCCAGAGCGCGAAAATCGTCATCAGTGCACCGTGACCTACATCTCCAAACATGACGGCGAACAGGAAGGGGAAAGTAATGATTGTAAAGGGAGCTGGGTTGACCTCGCGGTAGGTGGCGACACCATATGCATCCACCAGGTTCTGGAACCCACTGGTGAACTTGTTGGTCCTATTGTAGGTGGGTGAAGTCTTCTTAGTGTCCATGCGGTTCAAGATTGGAGGAATGGAGCTGCCACTTCTTTCCTATAGAAAGCGTTTTAACTAATCACGTAAAGGTTAATCGAAAAGGGCTAAGATATGACAATCCAGTTATCCATCAGTTATTCACTTAAAGAGGCTTGAAGACCCGATGAAAATGCGTTACTTCGTTGTTCCGCTATACGCCCCTCATAAAATTCCTCTCAGATTAGTTCTTTTTTGGCCGCTAGGTGCACTATCGTACAGAAAACAAGGACACGTTACTTCTTGGCTTACGTTTGTCCAGGTTTGTTTTGCTATTTTCAATTCCTCTTAGGTCTAACCATGTTTAAAACTGTTTAGAATGCCTCTTCCCCTCTTTTTGCTTTACCCAACTCTGTTCTGTCAAGCGTCATCAAGTTTGTCATTTCTGGCTTCCGTCTTCAGTGCTGAGTGCTGGACTTTTCACCGGGGCTAATGCGCGACTCGATTTAAGCGAAAGCCTAATCGCTTATTCACCCACCAGATAACTTATCCCCCCATCTCACGTGTGACTGTTATTGTTCCTCTAGCGCGTCTGGCGGCAATTCGTCATCGGATTTTATGAAGGACGTATTCACGAATAATCGATTTTCATATAGTGGAATTTCCGTGTGATTTGTGGTACCTCAATGCACTTGTTCCTGTGTTATATGCTTGACAAAAACGCTTTACGAAAAATAAGTGTTCAGACAGTGGAGCTACCTTCCGCGAGCTGGTCACTGGCTATAAAAAGCCGCGTTTGTTTTGAGATTCAAATTTTGCGCGTCATGGTAGAATTTTGTGCTGTGAGGACGGCTGAAGGTATTCTGAACGTCATACTAGAGCAAATAGTGAAAATTTAAAAAATCCCTTAACACAATCCAAATAATGCAGTGTCTTCAGTTAAATGATATAAAAATAGTTCGCTTTTCAGTTAAACTTTAAGTTTACGCTTTCCAAAATTTCAGAAGCTGACGCTGGCGAATCATTAAATTCAGCGTGTCGCGGCACTCGACGCTTTTCAGACTGAACACCTCATCGAACAGCTAGTATAGATTGGAGTAGAATTTATTCATAAATTAAACATCACAGCGAAGACGCCGTATTTGACTTTGTCGTCATCATAAAAATGCACATTAGCCTATATATGTGCAAAATACTTCTCGCAAATCTTTGAAGTTTGCCATAAATGAAAAAACAGGGCACTAAAATAAAAATAAAAATAACTGACTATGGTATGTTTGTTAGTTTATTGTAGAGCTCGACTATAGACGAAAAAAAAACTCTTTCTGTACCTTTCATGTGTTGGAGCAATGGCGTTAACTATGGGACTTTTTGAAAATTCTGACGTTCTGGTCTAGGGGTGGAAATTTTTCGGGGAGGATATTACGCAGTCGGGGAACTGAAAGTGTTCTTGTATCAAAACGCATGGAAAGAGCAATTCTTCTTTCTTCCAAAGTAGTGAGCTGGAACTTATTTAAAAGATATGATAAACGAACGAGGCCTTTCCTTCGCCATTAATAACTCAAAAGGCTCTTTTCTCGACGTTTTCGTTTTGGGAAATTTGTTCAGCGGTAAGCCCAAAACGCAAACTGGGCATGCGTATTCGAGGATTGATCGTATAAAACTAAAATAAAACTGGGGGAGATCTTTTGGAGGGCAAGAAAATTTAACAAGGATTCTTAAAGGTCGATTGATGGTGATGCTTGTTTTAAAATACTGCTGACCTGGGAATCCCATTTTAGGTTCGCTGTTAGGATTACTCCCAATAATTTCGTTTCCATTACCAAGATTTCAGGGGGGGGGGGGGGGGCAGGATCAATGAAAGACGTGGTGGAATTTAGGAAATTGATTGTCATAACTGATGATTTTGGGGGTTCACTTTCATGTCTGCTAATGCAGCTTCTTCTGTTATACCAATATTTTATTCCTCTTCTAGCTTCAAGCTATTCGGATACAAATTTGATTGATTGACAGATCGATTGGTAGGATACTTACAGCCGAACTTTTGATTTGGATGGGATATTCCAGCTCAGCGCTTTCAAACGGATTATTTACTGCAAATCCCACGTGTTTAATTATCAACACTTGTCCATAGACATAGTAAAACCCATTCACAAGTTAATGAGTAGAAAATCTTAATTCTTCTTCCCAAGCGATGGACATTTTGCACCGTTTGGAGTAAAAGGTGAAGCAAATCATTTTCTGGTTTTGCACCGTTTAGAGTAAAAGGTGAAGCAAATCATTTTCTGGTCATTAGTTCATGGGTCCATATTTTACTAGCTCTTTGCCACAAGTATTGATAATGAGAAAATGGGGGACTTTCAGAAACAAGCCCGCTTAGAGCGCTGAATTGGAATAAGAAAAACTGACCCTTTATTATCATGACTGAACTAGGATTAACTTATCTACACTTTCAGCACCGGATTCAGCAAAATTTCACAGAGGAGTTTTTCAGAGCCCCGAATTCGCGAAAAAATACATTCCTCGAAAGACCAAATTTACATGCTGCTCTAGACTAACCCGATGAAAAATTTATCTCAGAATAGTAGTATGAAGTTGTACGAAAAAGTAGCATGCAGTACGAACTGATGCTACTACGTGCTTCTATGTCCCCCCCCCCCTAAGAGAGAGTCACCTACCGTTCCGCGACGGAGAGCAAGATGGATAGTTTCCAAATCAGCAACAGGAATCCAGCATTCAGATATGAGACACTTCTGAGTCAAATCCAGGTTGAACATATTCAACGTGTGATAGATGGCCTTGATCTTCCTGACTTTGATGAACCAAGATTTGACGTTCTTGGCGGCTGCTACAAGAACACGATGGCGGTGGTCTTGCGTTTGGCTCAGGACCTACGAACGACAGAAAATAGTGGATAAATTTGATAGGCACGCATAATCGTACATTAACACTAGCCTCGTTTTCTCTTTAAAGACCAAATCCAAACATTCTGTTTACCTTCTCTTAGGGATCGCATGCCACGGGTTTGTTTAGATTTGAACTCGATTGCCGAGTTGCTGTTTTGGCTCGAGAAAAAACCCACGCGCAACGTCTTCTTTTCTAGATGGCGGAATTTTCCAGGACTGATTAGCAAAGAATTATAAGACCTAACTGATAATTTTTGTATGTCTTCAGAGGTACCACACTGATCTTGGTTTTATAATTTTTTTGTATTTGTAATAAGCAGTTGGAGCCTTAGATGGAAATTATTATTTTGACCCTGGGCTCCCTACGTGCCATAACAGCTGTCCGGGATAATCGGCTGAGATTTAGTCCATACAGAGTTATTTCAAACCTATGAAATTTGGTGGGTTTTTTTTAATTTGCTTATTGTTTTATGGTGTTTTTAGTGGTTTTTAACATTCATAGTGACAGTAGGGATGGTTAGCATTGTGTGTGTGGTAGAAAGACCATTTTTTGTGGCTCGCTTTAAGTTTAAGCGAAAAGGGCTGGGATAGGGCAATCCAGTTACCCATCGCTTAATCACTTAAATTGGCCTGAAGACCCGCTGAAAATGTGTTACGTCGTTGTTCCACTATTCACGAATAATCAATTTTCAAATAGTGGAATTTCGGTGTGATTTGAGGTACCTCTATGCGCTTGCATTTTTATTGTATGCCTTACGAGAAAGATTTGTGATTTTTTTTTTTTCAGGCACTAAGCAATCTTCATCAATCTCCCCACTGCCCACTGAAAAGCAGCGTTTGTGTTGAGATTACAATTTCCCGCGTCATAGTAGAATTTACGTTGTGGGGACGACCGCAGATATTCTGAACGTCATAACTAGAGCAGATAGTGGAAAACAAAAAAATCCTTTTGCAGAATCCAAATAGTCCAGTGTATTCAATTAAATGACACAAAAATAAGTTGGATTTTCAGTTTAACTTTAAGGCCCCGACAGAGTCCATTCATATAAAAGCTTACGTAGTTCTCCGTAACATAAAAACTTTGAGTGGATCCGGAGCTGTAATTCGTCGAACTCGGAAAATGCAACGTAAGAACAGGACAGCAATTAAATAAAATGAGTCTGCTCGACGAGAAGATTCGCCAGTTTATCCAGGAGATTGGATTTATGAGAAAAAAACACGGCAAGTTGCCGCCAACAAAAGAGACGAAAAATCTGAGATATGAAATTTTACGCTTACGCCAATCTGAAAGGGTCCGTTGCAGGTCTGAACGATTCGACGAAGAATAAAGGATCGCGGAAACGCAACGTAACTTTTTACGCGTCAGTCTGAAGGGATATGAATACGGTGAAAACCTCAGAAGACGAACAGCGTAAGGATGGAATTTCCACACTCCTTGTTCTTACCGGTGGAAAATTCAGGGTCCAGCGTGCTAACAGCCATCATTTCCTGATTCGAGTTTTAATTTAAAGTACTGGTGAAAGAAATATCCGTAATTTGGTTTCTAGTCTCCCAAGTCTTAGATGTGAAAATAACGAATTTCCAGAAATAGCACTTTCCTATTAAGAATGGTATATGGATATGGCACATAGTCGATCTATAATGCAAGTTTCAGAGGACGAATCAGAGTGGCGCAAAATACGAAACTTCTTTGTTTAGGTGGCGATAGGGTTTTTGGGGGGCCGGGTTTTTGTCAATTGACCTTGTGTCCCCGGCTTGACCCTCTATCTATTATCATTTTATATAGAAGTGTAATTAAAACCTTGAACCCTGATGTACTTGGCCCTTACAATGTGGAAAATGTGACTCTCTGAAGAACAAGCAAGCCTGGTGGGCAGAACCGATATTAGGCCCTTCGTGTTTCACCATTACTCCTCAGGCGCTGCAACAGTATCACTTTGCTCTACTAAGCTCTATGGAAAGTACCGGTGAGGGGTCTCCGCAGTCAAATCGAGCAAAAGAATAGATTCCTCTCATAAACATAATTCCAAATGCGAATGGCGGGAAACTTAAAATAAATGCGATCGCGGATTTGTTTTTAGTCAGGGCTTGAAGACGAACCCTGCCAAGAACGGCCGAAATATCGCTAGAACAAACCTCAGTTGATTTATCCGTTTGGCGCCATCAAAGAAGAATGTTGAGAACTCACGGGACAGTCCTACACAAAATACTAGTTGCGTTTTTGCGGTAACCTAGAGCTACTCTTACCCGGTAACTGAGCGCACTCTTGTCGTTTTTTTCAGACACCCGGTTACTGCTAGGTTATTAGGTTACAGAATTCCGGTAACCCCGGGCTCAGCGGGGTTACTCGTTACCAGATACCAGGGTTACTAACATGTTGCTAGGTGACTGAGAAAACGACAATTCGTCGGGGTAACAGATAGATAGATAGATAGATAGAAAGTTTATTGTAAAAAACGACTATCGTGGTTATAAACCAAATTTGCGATTATTGTCAAACAAACGGAATAAATTACAATAAATGTATCTAATGTCAGTACGCTTAAAAAACAAGACCAAAGGTGTCGATGGGATCCCAAAAATCTAATGTTTGATTCCGACAGTCGGGTCTCGTGTTCGTCAGATCCAGTCTTCGCCAGGCTAATGATCAGAGAAAACCATGTACAGATATACCTCTATAAGCCATATCCATTTTGACAATACTGACCGAGACTTCCTGCTTTACTTCTGCCAAGTTTCCGGTTTCGACCGACTTCCGAGCGAACTATGTACAGAAAAAAGACAACTGGGTCTTGTCTTAGCCAGATCTAGTCATCGCCAGAATCCTTGAACATTCTTACAATTAAAATTCAGAAACAGATTAAGGCCAAATAGCTAATCATCTGAGAAAACCAAGTTCAAATATGGATTCAGCATGTGTGTTTACCCGTATAAGTCATATCTGTTTTGACGAAAAGTCCCTGCCACTTCTGCCAATTTCCCGGTTTCGGCCGAACTCTAGAACTACTTGTCCGGCGAAAAAAGAAAGCTCAAAAACGAACTCAGGGTATCTTCTTTCCCCATTAATGAACATTTAATCCACTTCAAATAAAAATTTAACTTATAACAAATTTTCCGACTCCAGCCGGATTCCGGTCGAACTATATGTCCGGGTAAAATATGATTGTCACACACGGATTCAGCGTCTCTTCTTACCCGTAAATCGGTTATCTAATCAGCTAGAAATAAAACTTTAACTTCTAACAATTTTCCGGTTTTGGCCGGATTCCGGGCGAACTACATGTCCGGGAAGAAAATTGTTTTCACATAAAATTTCAGCATGTCTTCTTGCCCTAAATCGGACATCTGATCAACTCCAAATAAAACTTTTAATTTTAACAAACTTTCCGGTTTGGGCCGGATTCCGGGCGAACTACTTGTCCGTCGAGGAAATGGTTTTGACCATCGTCTTCAGTATGTCTTTCTACCTCTAAATCAAACATCTAATCAACTTCAAATAAAACTTTTACTTTTAACAAACTTTCCGGTTTTGGCCGGATTCCGGGCGAACTACTTGTCCGATTACAAAATGGTTTTCACCATCCTGTTCAGCATGTCTTCTTACCCCATAATCGACTATCACATTAGCTGTTTCAAAATATTTTGTTTGCCCCTTTATTTGAACCCCCGCCCCCACCCCTAAATGTAGGGCTACAAAGCCCATTTACGAACTAGACTGGTCCGCCGACCCAACGAATCCTCACACCAAGTTTCATCAAAATATCTCATTCCCTTCGAGAGTTATCGTGCTTACAGACGGACGGACGGACGGACAGACGGACAACTTTTGCGAAGTCATAGGTATCCCTCAACTTACGTTTTGGGATCCCAAAAATCACGCTTCGTTAAAATATTTCACGAACTCGGGAATAAAACTTTGTGCATATCTAGCGTGTTCTGTAGGTACGGGACAGAGCTTGGGAACCCTAGAACTTACCACTCGTTCTGGTCGACTTCTAACATTTTGATAGGGGGGAGGGAGGATTTGGGAGTGGAGAGGACGAGATACCATGGCTGAACCGAAGTAAGCGCTTAGCTCCTTTCTGCGCTCCTGCAGTGTTTTTAGGTTAAAGTGTTTTAAAAGGTATGAGTATGGAAGCTTCGGTCCACTATGAATAATAGGAAGAGCCCGCTTCTGTATTCTTTCTAGTTTATTTCTTTGTTCCGGCAATAATGAAAAGGCTTGTGGGTGTGTGGCGGTAACTGCAAAAACAACAATTCGTCAGAGTAACAGACACCTGAACCGACCTCCCTAAACGAAAGACTACGATCCCAAATCCGCCTTCAAAGGTTGAATATTCCCCACCGCTTGACCGCTACCTTGTAATGTTCCCAAGTCGGACATAAACCGCCGGTCAGGGTATCAACATCGAAACAGTATCAGAAAGGTTCATCTGAGCCACTGCAAGTAAAGGATAATAGTTGCGTTTTTGTAGATACCATGGTATCTGATAACACGGTCTAAAGTCGTTTTTGCAGTTATCGTGGTATCTGATACCACGGTCAAAAGACGTTTTTGCAGTTATCGTGGTATCTGATATTCAGATACCACGGTCCGACCGTGGTAACTGATCGAAGTATCTGAAAAAGTCATCTCACTTTCATCACTTCCATCAGTTTTTGTCAAATTGGTGGGAAAGAGTTTGGCACTTAGTGGTGTGACTAAATATCAGTTTTTCTTTTGGGATGACTTCGAAAACCGCAATTTCGGCAATTGTCGTTTTTGCAGAGCAACCGTATCTCAGGTACTACGGTAACTGCAAAAACGACTAATTGCAGATCCAGTTACCGTGGTAACAGATACCATGGTATCTGCAAAAACGCAACTAATAACTTCATCGGACTAATAACCTCATCTCGAAAAATTAGGTTTTTAATAGTTTCCCTGAAATTGGTTCGCGGCACATTTCGCGCCAAACTGCTCAGGTTCCATCGACTGTGCTCTGGCAATCTACCTGCGTGTTACTCACGAGCAAAAATGCCAATAATAGCACCATGAAGCTCCAAGTCCAACCGGGTTCCTTCCGATTATAGCCAGGATCTCACTTTACCCTCTAATTCAAGATAAGAACAAAATTATGAGCGTACCGTATTCAAGTCTTCGATTCTCGTCATTACGCCAATCGCCATCTCTCGTCTATCGGCAGGAGTCTCGGGGCAGGGATACAGGCTTGCACGGAAACCCTCGCAGATTTTCTTAACCCGGGACTTCAACTGGTCGCCCTGGTAGAAGATGATGAAAACGGTCTTATACACATAGTCCGCCTAAACAGGATTGAAAGATTAATAAATTTTCCCGCCAGAAACTTTTAAAAAGATGGGTCTAAAAGATGGGTTGCTCTTCAACTGCCTCCCTAAAATACTGGGTTAACCAAACATTGCTCTAGTCACGATAGGTTTGCCACATTTCGAGCAGAGCTTGGCAAAAGCGCAAAATCCGGTAGCTTGTTCAGGTTACTTATTACTTTCATTGCCTTAGAATCGTAATTTTCTTCGTCGTTTCACCACACAACAAATCTGCGGCACTGACAGCGGGCAACTTGCTCATAGACATAAGTTGCATTTTTTCGGGTATAGTTTCACTGTAGGTTGGCGTTAGTTATGTACAGTATGTGGAATGGACAAATGAAAGGCACACATACTGTACTTTCCTCGTACTTTCATAACTAAAACAAAGTGTGTCAAACTACGGTGAAAATAGACTCGAAAAAACGCAACTATAGTAGTGTTGGCTTTATCGGAATAGCAATGGAATCTTCTACTGAGACTGAAATAAACCTAGAACAGAATAGAATAGAATTTTATTTTTCAAAAGCAGCTGGCACAGCGTTAACGCCGAATTTGACCTTTTCGCCGCAAAAATTTGATGAATAACATATACATAATAACAGCACTCTATCACTCTATAGTCTTGTCACGAAAGAAAAAACAAACACTAAAAAGGACTAACTTATCGGTTATTGTTCAACTCAACAAATGCTGGAACAAAACTCCTCCTATATCTTTCATGAAGAGGGGCACAGGTGCTAGTTTGGGGATTTTCTGGGATTTCTCTCGCTGGGGCCTTATACATATAGGAGAATAGGGGGGAGGGAGAATATTACGTAATCGGGGAACAGATAGGGTTTTATACCGAAATCGATGCTAAGGCCTACTATGGAATCAGTGCAGTGATCTGCCCCCAAAGTCTAGAGCGTTGACAAAGAAATCACTGACCCCTGGTAATTTGTTACACCTGATAAAGAGAGGACGAAAGCTACGACATATGAAACAGCAAACGTAGCCTATCAACCAACTTACAGAGACGGGATCTTCAAGAGGGGTTTCAATTTCAGCTTGGCGAAGAAACACGTTACCACGGCAGGCTCTCCAGAGCATCCTCTCGAAGGCAGGCATTCTCTCACGCAAGATGACACCGGCAACAAAGCTATGAACGAAACTGACATTGAAAAAAGGGCTTCAAAATGAGCAATACAGTTTTCTATCAGCTTCTTTGACAAGGAGCTTCCTACATAGACTCTCTGCGCTATGTCGACAAAACGACTGATCGATTAACAAAAAGGATCAGTAGGGTCGAGAACACACCAGAGCGAAATAACACTAGGGAGTAGTGCCAATACCTATGCTTTCCATGCTTTGCAAACGGGCCATACTCGTAGCGCCACCAACTACGCTTGCGGCATTTAAAGCGAGACAAACTTGTGGGTTTAGAAATTTCTAGTAAAGCAAAGGTGCGGTCTGCACACACCAAGGAAACAATGGAGGCTGTATCATTTTTTTGCTAAGTTCAGAACATGAAATTATCGGAGCCAGCGTTGGTGAACGACTGAATGAGTTTCAGTAGGGATGTTCTCTATCGCTAGTGGTGCTAGTATCGCTGCTATTCGAGTATGTGTCAATTTTGTTAAGTCTTGGCGCTACTCCCTAGTTTTATTTTGCTCTGGAACACACTAGGGAGTAGCGCCAAGACTTGAAAAAAGTGTCACACACTCGAATAGAAGCGGCACTAGCACGACCAGCGCTAGTGAACGTCCCTACTGACACTCATTCAATCGTCCACCAGCGCTGGCTCTGATAACTTCATATTCAGAAGATAGCAAAAAAATGATACAGCCTCCATCATTTCCTTGGTGCATGCAGTCCGCACCTTAGCTTTTTCAAACCCGGAAGTTTGTCTCGCTTTAAATGCTGCAAGCGTAGTGGGCGGCGCTACGAGTATGGTCCGTTTACAAAGCATGGAAAGCATAGGTCTTGGGGCTATTCCCTAGTATTATTTTGCTCTGGTCGAGAACTACTTTCAAGATTGATACTCTCTGGTTCGTTCAGTCATCCTGATCTACAGAAAAAAGTGTTAACTGCGAATATCATGCGACTAGTCTAACGACGACTAGTCAACGCTGTCTGTTCAGCATCCGAGCTTGCTGACACAGCTGCCAACTTATGAAATAGGCGGGAAATTCTGATACTGTGTGGACCGGGCCTAGGAAATTCAGGCAGTAGCCAGTGGAGAAGGGGGTCAGTCTTCTAACTTCTAAGTGGATTCTCCCAATTAGGTGAATGGGAGAGGGACAATGTGCTACTTAACA
Source organism: Branchinecta sandiegonensis (assembly GCA_030848855.1). Classification (NCBI taxonomy): domain Eukaryota; kingdom Metazoa; phylum Arthropoda; class Branchiopoda; order Anostraca; family Branchinectidae; genus Branchinecta; species Branchinecta sandiegonensis. The sequence continues at coordinate 20,741,741 of JAUPMV010000006.1, read as the reverse complement.
GAAAATCCACGTAAAACCAAGAACCGATAACTACTACGAGTGAGATCACGATCGCTCGCCTTTATACCGCACAGCGAGCTGCATAGCAGCATGGGGCTAGCAAGACGTGGACGTAACAGTTTTGAAAATACAGTAAAGCAGTCACTCCGCGCGCATATTGCACTGTCAGAGGAAGACTGCACTGCGCAGATGTCCTACTGCTCGATGAAAAAATTGTAGCCTATGTAGTTGTATGATAGTTATACGAAAAGTTACATATTTTGATATGTAATAGTACAGAACACTATAATTTATGACTGAATGAGATGAGACAAAAAACTAGTTTCATACAAGTGCATGGTTTGGCACCTTTGTCTCAACCAATCAAGGTTGACTCCACACTTATACTACCAGACCGTGCATGCGAGGGAGTGAATATAGTACGGATCGTGTGTTCGCACTTTGAGAGTAGCATGCAGTGATGACACTTACTACTGTATGCTATTAAAACTTACAACTCCTCCATATAGCCGATTTTTGAAAAATTATCATCAGGTGCACATTAGTATTATCAGTTCTTGGTAACATAAAAAGACTAAAGAAAACATGCACTGAAAACAATAAACCAGTACACAAAATAAAAGTAAGACCAGAAAGATATGAAAGCAAATAGCTTTAGGAAAGCGTTTGACAGAGAGTTAGTTCACCCGGAATGACAAAGACACCGCAACCTCCCCATTCGTTAATACCTACCCCAGCTGGGCCGTTCCTCCGCGTCCAGCAAGCTGGTCGTCCATGATCAGGGCTCGGGTCATACTCTCCGTTTCAAGAATCGCATCACGCTTCGAAATAAAAAGTAAAGAATTCAAAACAAAAGTAAAAGAAGCAGGAAGGCGAAACTCCGTCTACAGGTCAAGTCAGGCGGTATCTCAGAAGAAAGAAATTTTTCCTCATTTTTATCCACAACAATCGTAGAAAATGTTCGTATTTGTGACATACCTGTTACTAAAATATCATATTTCAAATTTTCCAAATTTCTCATTGGGTTCCCCATTTCTTTCAGTAATTCGCAGTTGGTAAAAGAGCTTCGGTAGCCCTCCAAACCCACAACCTGTACCCATTTTTTTTAACAATTGAATAGTATAGTATGTAAACAATTGTAATTCAGTTGTAGAAAGCATGTGTATTTTTTATAGTATTTATGTCACGGAACGGATCAGATGGGCATAGTTCTGTTTTATAAATTGTATTTTGTACTCCTCAGTTCTGAGGGAAATAAACAAATAAATACATTTCTTATGATTCGAAGCAAGGGCCCATGGTTTTTCGATTGTACTGGGCGACTACGAGGGTACTTTCACACTGAATGGAGAAACGAGGTATTAGAAGAAAGTGAATACAATCAAGAATGGACGTTAGGGTGAGCGTTTTCTAGCGTGAAAAATTTGGGACGTTACCAGAGACTCGCGATGGAGCTTAGAACGAGATTTTTAGCTTGGTTTCGCTTGTATTACAACTGAGCGTTGAAACCGTTGGTGTATTTATGTATTTTGTATATTTCTTTTGCTTTGTCGATAACATATTCATTCATAAACTCTAGCATTGCTATCTCCCCCCATCCCAGTAAAAAGTCAGCTTTGAACATGGCTATCTAAAACGCTGAAGTCTCGTAACCCACGCATGTATGAAATGCTGTCAGCTCTACTGTCCTCAAGGATGAGTTCGTGAACACTCTTCTGAGGCCATCTTGGCTTCGTTTTTGGCCCCTAAACAGCAAAATGTAAAAAAAAAAGAAGCTGATATCTCCGCATTTAAAAATTACTCAAAACGAACAAGTCAAAACTAAGTAATTCTTTGGACGCCGTAACCGTTAACTTGCGGGAAAGGGTGCAAAAGAAAGTTATGAAAAAGAGGAAATGATTCAACATGATTCCATTTGATATTAATTAAACATTTTAATTTGACATCGTCTATTCACATTGTTTTTTACTTTGAATTTTATTTGTGACGAAACATTGACGATTAACGCTTTTTTTTAGGCTGAGCGTGTCCTTTTTTTATAGTCGCGCTTTTTTTTACTTAAAAGTTTATTTGGACAAAATATTGACCACTAACGAATTTCTTTACATGTTTAGGTTAAGCTTGTTCTTGTTTTCTAATTATATTCGGCGTTAGCGCTGTGAAAGAACCTTTTGAATAAAATGCTACTTTACTCTATAAATTAATGTTTGTGCTCAGTAGGCTACTCTACATAAATGTTTGCTAGGTTAATTTTGGCCATATTCTTCGACACCGTTCAAGCTTAGGCGTCGCCGAAAGTAACATACCTTTACAGTTTTCCTTTAAGCCTCGAAAAAGACTTCGGGAAAGCCCAACATGCGCTCAGAATGGCAAGAGATTATGAAAAATCATGGGCCGCTGATGGATGGCCTACCAAACGATTCGAGAGAAAGTGGAACATATCGTGGTAGAGACAGGATAGCCTACCGTTATTTCAATGACTGGAACGATCCTCGTGAGATACCGTCGGACCTTGCCTCAAACAACGAAAATGATAATGCACTACCGCCATCTAGTATTTACCCCAGTTTAAGGGCTTGTCCTCCGGCTCGTAGCCCCTCCTCGCCAAGTAGTGTCACGTGCTCCTCCTCTCGTCCTGTTTCTGCCATCTGAGGAGATCCGAAATGAACGGCGTCAATCTACATCGACGGCCAGAAGGAACCAAGGGCAAAGCAACAAAACAAAACCAGGAACAGAAATCAACAATTAGGGCTACTAGGGTGACTACAGAATTAGAACTAGCTCTAACAGTGGCGTCATTTTTTTTTTGGGGGGGGGGGGGGGGGCAGGGGGGGCCATGGACCCACCCCTGATTTTGAAAGGGGCCCAAATCCGAGGTTTTTGTCTATATTCCTTGTTGTTTGACATGGTGAAGTAAAAGCTTTTACCAAATCGTAAATTTTAAACTGCACCGCACAGTTAGAAATCTGGTTTTGAACCAAAATCTTTGTATTTTAGCAGAAAACAGACTGATTTTTTTTTTGCTTACGGCGCTCAGTTTCAATATAATTTGGTGTTTGTCAGATGTTTTAAGATCTTAACCCCATATCCGAACTCAAAAGATTTCATGAATCCAGATCTACTTCTCGGGATCGCGACAAATCTCGATAGGGTTTTGATCGAAAGCCTCAGAGGGTCTAAAGTCGCCTATCCTGTCATATGGGTAGGCCTCAAACTCCAGGTCTCAGTATGCTCCAGTGAACATTTTTAATTGTGAAGGGTCTTTGAACAATGCGTGATTCTTGCATATGCTCATTATGGTATATTTTAAAACTGCTTTAATTTACCCCAAAAAGCAATTAAAGTTTACGATTGAGCAAAAAAAAATCTAAGATGGGGGCCCAAAATGGATGCCCCCCCCCCTGAGGTTTACTGAAATGGCGCCACTGAGCTCTAACTTAACATACTCAATTACAGCTGGTAACTGACGTACTGGACAAAAAACAGCATACGACCACTAAAACCTTTCAAATAATATAGTACAAGAATCTATTCTAGACGTAAAAGAAAGAACAAACAACAATGACATATCTGTTTGAGCATACGTAAGCAAAATACCCATTAGACTGGCATTTCCGCTCGCTCCAAAGTGATGCTAATCCTACAAGCAACACGACATGATTTTAAACTAACTCTACCGACATCAGATGAAAAGAAAGCAGAAGCAGTTCTCTAACTACAAAATTAACAAATGGCCCACGAAGGACAACAACAACGAGTAATCATACGAAGTCTGCCGAGAACGATCGGCTGAACCCATATCGACAAATAGCTTGCTGTTTGGCCGACTTTCAGCAATCGCGACGGGTGTCGCGTTTTTGCAACTACCAAATTTAAACACTTATTCAGACCAGGGGCGTCACGACCGGGGGGGGGGGGGGCCAATGTTGTCGGCCAGTCGGTAAAAAATAACCGAGGCGACGCGAAGCGCCGCGATTTTTCGCCAAAACAGTTGATTTTTTTCGTTAAAACAGTCTATTTTTGGGAAAATCAGTCGATTTTTTCGAAACTGTCGTTTTTTTCTTGAAAACAACCGTTTTTTCTGCAAAAACAGTCGGTAAAAATTACCAGCCAGTCGGTAAATTCCTTCCCCCCCCCCCCCCCCCAAAAAAAAAAAACATTTTGGCTAGTGACGCCTCTGATTCTGACACGAAGATGCCTCGAGCTACCTACCTGAAAGGTTCACGGCTCCTCGCATGGCTCCAGACCACCAGATCTCACCCACAAAGATGATTTGCCTAAAGAGCTACCTCGAACACTCAGTCATTGCACTCCGTAAGTCCTGTCGGAGAGCAAAACTGTGTCTCTTACAAAATACAAGACAACTGGACACGCCTCCAGCCGTCCAAACTAGACCCCACCCCGATGAATTGCTTGGCTATAGGGCTACTTTCAACACTCGGTCCTACGATGCCCAAGGTCATGTCCCAGAGTAAATTAAAAATCACTCTACAAATACGAGACTGAATCTGTGAGCTATAAAACTCTTAAAAAGAGGATGTTTAAAACCTAACTGAAAAGTAAACCGATATTACCTCATCGAAGAAGGTTTGGGTCTTCCTTAGGATGTGCTTAAGCTCAGTTAATTCAAGGAAGTTTTTCTTCAGTGTCTCAGCATTGTTGTTAACTTCCCGCAGTTCATTCTCCAGCTTCTCAAATGACGCCTGAGTGGAAAGAGATAGTTTAACTATCGGTAGGCTAACATCACAATATCTGTGAGACGATAATGCGTTAGCAGAACCTACCCCATCATTGCAAGACTGACTTGCTTTTCTGAATTAAAGACCAAGACCATTAGGCCTAGAAGTCAACTACCTCGATAAAAAAAAACCTAATCTTTTAAGGAACCAAACACATGTGTACCAGTAATGCTCACTTCATTTTTCTGAAGAGCTTCAAAGGTTCATCCTTGGAAGACTTCTTCTTCGTCCACACCAAACCATGTCCTACAGCACATCAATTGTTTCTGACAATGTAGTTGCTGGTCTACTGAATTATGCATACATTTAAAACTAACAAGACTTCACCAAAATCTTACCTCTAAGTCAATCATTTCTCTTGGTTGGGGGGCTTCTGGATTTTCTCCAGTATCCAACATCGGGATCTCAGCTTTTTTTATTTCCTTCTCCAGGAATCTCAACTTCCTTTCCATTTCGTCACAACGCCTAACTTCATTGACAAATTTACGTTGGAAGGCATTCACGTTGGGATTCAGCTAATAAAAAGATTACAATTAGGAGACCAAGCTTCTCCACATTTGATAAATAGCTACTGCGCCAAGCTTAGCCATCCCAAATCAGGAAAAATTCAAACACGTGGAGAAAGCTACCGTACTGTTGTACTTTACACGAGCTCTTCATAAAATATGGTTTATATACTGCTATTGTTTCGATAGTCACTACTGAGATCATTACTAGAACAAAACATTAACAAAAAAGCCAAAGCACAAGTTGCGAGGGTTTGATCCTCCCTTCACTTCAATCCCTTGAAGTGAATGGCTGAACTAATAAGGAAAATAAACTGCAAATGCTGTTTTCAAAGCACAACTGAATCCGTACATTATTTCAACCAAACATAGGGTATACCTATGGTTTGGAATAGTCTATGTTCAATGTAGGTTACTCCAGGCCTAGAAAACAGCTTTCAGAAATTCAGATAAAGAAATCTAAAAACTCTAATACAGTAGGTTAGATTGCGCCAGCATTTGGCATATAGAAGGATAACCCAGACCTACCAGCATCTGGTAGGGTTTGGTTGTTTCAACTGGCATAGGCTATTAAAACTGCGCCTACTTCCGACAACAAACTGCATATCCGTGTGAAAAAGCCATACGGTCACCTTACCCATCACCTTAACATCATTAATAAAACACAATCACAAATATCAACTTTCAGTGACTCTCACTTGAAATAACTCTTTTAGTTTGTTTTTTTTAGGTTGAAGGGTTGTTCCATTCCTAATACACAAACGTATTCCATTCCATAGCGCTACTCCTGCATGTATAATTGATAACGCCCTTACTAATGTAGCTATGTCTTATTTGATGGGATGGTAAACTACTAGATGATGACGAAGAGGTTGGATAAATTATGGCATGATGACAATCCCTTAAAGGAACCAGCTGTAGACTCGCAGGGGGTACAAGTGAACTGAAATATTTGTGCAACGAATATTACTATATTCATATAAACTGAATATTCCTATCTGTGTTTTATGTCCCTAAATAATATTAAAGAGGTTAGATTTCACAAATTATGCAGCGGCTGTATATTTTCCATAAACCAGTTTCCCAACTAGTCTGTTTCAAATAATTTGCTTCTTTTTTCTTTTTTTTACTGCACAGGAACCACTGGGACCAGCTATCCCAAATTTAAATCTTACGAGCCTTTTGTGGAATAAAATTCTTTACTCTGTGCAAATCATGACAATATTGATGATTTTAGTGAAGTCCAGGAAACAACAAATCAGAACTCCTTTATAGCAGGTTACGTCAGGGTTTGGGTGCACAGCATTTGGTATGGGCTATGCAAAATACAGGTATTTGTAGTAGACTGGTACAAAATACCTCAATATACCTCAAGATCAGTTCTCCATTGCTGTGGCAATGTTGCATTGCGACAGCATTTTCTGAATCTAAATCATTGGTTTTTAGTATCCCAAAACGTAAGTGACCTATGATTTAGTAAAAGTTGTCCGTCTATCAGTCTGTTAGAAAGATAACTCTCAAAGGGGTTGAGATATTTTGTTCACACTTGTCATGAGGACTCTTTGGGTCAAAGTACAGGTCAAGTTCGAAGATAGGCTCTGTAGTCCTCTATTTAGGGGTGGAAGGGGTTTCAAATTAAGGAGCCAAAAATTTATTTTTCTTAAAAGCTGATAAGATAGTCGATTTAGGGGTAAGGAGACATGTTGAATCAGAATAAGAAAATTATTTTCTCGCCGGACAATTAGTTCACCCGAAATCCGGCAAAAACCGGAAAATTTGTGAAAATTAAAAGTTTAATCTGAAGATGATTAGAGATTCGAGTTGGGGGTATGGAGGCATGCTGGGTCCGTTTTTGAACTTCATTTTCTTCCCGGACAATTAGTTAGCCCGGAATCCGGCCAAAAGCAGAAATTTAGCATTAAGTTTTAAAACCCAATGATATAGATATTCCTTCAACCGAAGCCAGTCAACCACAAACCCCTGAATTTTCGATACCCTATGCCAAACGCTGGGTATATCTAGAGTTTGGCATAGCCTGTGCCTAACGCTGGATACCCTATGCCGGGTTCCGGCGAAAATAAACCCGGCGGAACCTCTCCCCGGCAACCCCCCCCCCCCGGCAGGGGCGTCACTAGCCTTTTACCTTTGGGGGGGGGGACGTCCGGTTTGTGCCGACGGACTAAAAAAGGTGCCGACAAAACATTTCCCGCCAGCACAGAATAGAACCGGGGTAAAACTAACTGTAAAGCATCAGTTGAGATTATTCCTTTGATGTGCATATTAAAGTTCACATATTTGGTTTTTCATTTTAACTTTTGCTAAAAAGCGAAGCTTCCAACGACTGTTCCAAGAACGAGTTAAACTAACCGCCGCAGGCGAAATTTTTTTAATCTGCCTTTTTGTCGGAAAAATGTAGCTGTACCTACCAAACAAATTTCAGACCCCCGCAAATTTCAATCCTAAAACCGCCAACTAAATGAAACACCGTTCTTTCAAATAAAGAATACTACAAAATGCGCCGCAGGCGAAATTTTGTGTAAACTTGTGTAATGCATCAGTTGAGATTATTCCTTTGGTATAATTTCGTATACTAAAGTTCAAATAATCGGCTTTTCATTTTAGCTTTCACTGAAAAGCGAAGCTTCCAACGACTGTACCAAGACAAGTTAAACCAAGCGCCGCAGGTAAATTTTTTTAAATTTGCCTTTTTTCCGGAAAAATTTAGCTATAGTACCATACAATTTCCGGCTTTAACGTGTTTCAAACCCCGAGAATTTCCAGCCGAAACGAAAACTAAATGATACACCGTTCTTCCAAATAGAGAATACTACAAAATGCGCCGCAGGCGAAATTTTTTGTAAAACTAACTGTAATGCATCAGTTGAAGATTGTTCCTTTGATGTAAATTCATATATTTAAATTCACATATTCGGCTTTTCGTTTCAACTTTCGCTAAAAAGCGAAGCTTCGAACGACTGTACCCAGAACAAGTTGAACTAAGCTACGCCCCTGCCCCCCGGTGGCACCCCCCCCCCAAAAAAAAAAAAAAAAATCCTTTACATTTATCCGAATCAAAAAAGGATCTTAGTCTATGTCAAGTGGACTTCTGGCACAACAATAAAAACTAACGGCACCTAACTGCAGCTTCCTCGCCAAGAAGGGGAAAGAATTGGGAAAGGATTTGTTGGGGGGATCGTTACACTGAGTGGCACGGGTTTTGATTTGATCTTTTACTTTTAACATCTCACTGACAACAGCTTAAGGTGAATGCGTGTGTTTGTTCCCTTCAGCAACTACTCTGTCACCATCAACCTTCACCTTCGCTCTACAATCCCTTCTCTTGTTTATCTTTGTACTGCCTGCGCTTAAACGTATTCAAAACTAAGAACACATCCAGCTAGCACTTTTTGCTTCACATACACACACCCTTTGTGCACGAACAAGCTTATTCTTACACTGGTTACTGGATACTGCGTCCAGTTATCCTATTCTTATGTTAGTAGGTACATGAGCTAATCTGGGTACCCAGCTAATCCCTTGTATTATCCGTGGCGTAGGGATTATTTACGACTAGGAGATTCTTTTTTATTTATGCGGGGGGGGGTCGCTGGGGGGGGGGGGGGGGGGGTACCGGGGGTTTTTGGTACTGGGGGGTTTAGCCGGGGTGTGTGGGTCACCAGAGGGGGGGGGGGGCGGGGGTTGGTACCGGGGGGGTTCTCGCCTAGATCCCCCTATGCCAAACCCCGGATAGCTGCTGGAACCCAAACCTGGCCTACCTCAGTACAGATGAGTTCTGATTGGTTGATTTCTGAGCTTCACTCAAATCATCAATATTTTACTGGGTCCCAGTATCCAGCATTTGGCATAGTGTATCCAGCCTTAGGCATAGGGTATACCAAATGCTAGATATACCCAGCGTTTGGCGTAGGCTTTCCCAAAATCAAGGGTTTGTGGTAGATTGGCCCAAGCTGACTGCGAATCATATTTGACAGTGCAAAATGGATAAGTCCGCTACATTTTATTAGAGCTATATTTCCGCCCTTCTTGGCAAGGTTCCTCTTCAGCAGTGGCGCCATTTCAGTAAACATCAGGGGGGGGGGGGCAAACATCCATTTTGGGCCCCAATCCTAGATTTTTTATTTTTGCTCAAACGCAAAATTTAATTGCTTTTTGAGGTAAAATTAAAGCAGTTTTGAAAGATACCATAATGAGCATAAGCAAGAATCACGCATTGTTCAAAGACCCTTCACAAATAAAATTTTTCTCTGGAGCATGCTGTGACCTGAAGTTTGAGGCCTTCCCATATGACAGAATAAGGGACTTTAGACCCTCTGAGGCTTTAGGTCGCAAACCCTATCGACATTTGTCGCGATCTTGAGAAGTATATCTGGATTCATGAAATCTTTTGAGTTCGGATATGAGGTTAAAGTCTTCGATTCATGTGGGCCGAGAAGGTGGGAGACACCATCATTTTTCGATTGGTCGGATTTTTTCGAACACACTGTTACCTTTGTTTTCCCCAAACTCCTCACGGTAGCCACCGTTATCCACAAATTACTTGAACACAATTCACTCCTGAATGCCAATCAGCCATTGTTAACTAACTATTCATTGATATCCTGTCACTGGTCAAACGATTACTAGAACCTTCGCGAAGATCAAGTGGCATGTAAGAGGTTTAAAACAACTAAGTATATCACCCTGTGGACGTTAAGATATGTCGGAAGAAGAAATCATCGGCCAGTTTGACATTTTTTGGTCTCGGAAGCTGAATATTATTTAGCTCAATTGCAGAATCTTCAAGAAATCACTCTAACGAATTTAGTATGATTTACGGCGTTTGTTTATTGTGATCTAGTTTACATCCTTAATTCTTTGGATTTACTGGAATTAACAAGAAAATCAGAAAACACAATACTTGAAGAAATCGATAATGCAAATAATTTGTTTAATTTTTCTACACATTTTCCATATGCCTGCTACAATAAAAACATCTTGTTAGATCCAAAGTCAAACTATGATTCCATTCTCCCCGTATCGGGCGCTTCCGACCCACACTGCTAGATCAACCAGCGGTCGGATCTTGTTGTGGCTTCATCTTGGGTCTTGGGTGGGGGGTTCTAGACGTTGCAAGTGCTAGAATGCTTATGATATAACTCCTTTAACATCTAAAAAACACCAAATTACATTGAAACTGAGCGACGCAGGAAACAAAAAAAATTAGCCTGTTTTCTGCTAAAAAGCAAAGATTTTGGCTCAAAACCAGATTACTAAAGGCATTTTTCTGTGCTCCCACAAACAGTTTGTGGGTCGATTGTGGCTCAAAAAGTGTGTTTCCAGGACCTTTTGTGCAGCCCACAAGTGTGTTTCCGCAACCTACAAGATTTTCGTGGCTCGCTTTGTTGCTCAAATTTGACAAACAACTGGTGAGGTGATTGTCGATTTTGTGGCTCGATTCTGGCGGGAAATTCAAATTAAGCAGCAAAATAGTGTCTAAACAATAAATCTAACTACTTTTTCAAGTATATAGACTTAAAACTGAGGATACTTTATGGACAGAATGGTAAGGAAATCAGCCTGGAGTTCTATTTATTGAGGTTTTACATGAATTTTATTTTTATTTTCCAATATTTAAATTACCGCCCAAAAAATAGACAAATCGACGTTTCCGCGAGTTTCAACTAGTGGCTCGAATGTGTGGCACACAATCGTGTTTCCCCGACAAACACTCAGAAGTGTCTGGCCCACAATTGTGTCGCGGAAAAAGGCCTTAACTGTGCGGTAAAATGTGAAATTTAGGATTTGGTAATGGTAAATGCCTTTACTTCAGCATGTCAAACAACAAGGAATATAGACAAAAAGCATTGGCTTTTGGGCCCCTTTCAAATTCAGGGGGGGGGGGGGCAGGGCCCCCCCCTGCCCCCCACTGCTCTCTGACTGCTCTTAAGGCTCAAACCGCTCAAGCTGGAAACAGGCTGGAAAATGAACTTGTGGAAAAACAATTAAAGATTCTTCCTTAAATATCTGATTTTGTTAACTTCTTCTCTGAAAATGGGCTGTAGTTAAGCTTGTGCTGTGCTTACAGCTTAAACTACAACCCATTTTCTATAATAATAATACAATATATTATTATTATAACGTGATAACAAAAAAAAAATTCCATGCAATAATAAAAAACAATGACACCAGGTTGTGGCCTAAGCTGGACAAACACTAACTTTTTACTGAAACAAAATTAATTAATTAAGGGTAGGGGATATACTGGGATAACATAAAGCCAAAGGGGAATGTATCACATTTTAATATCAATATTGCCAACAGATGATTTTTTTTTTTTTTCAAAGTGATCACTGAGCGGTTCTGTTCAAAAAGGTATGTATATCAGTCAAATTTAAGCACTCCTATCCTTTGGGAATCCTAACTTCAAAACCCCATAAAAACTATGAAATGGCAACATATAAAGGAACACTTTCAAAGCAATAGGAAACCTCTACAATAACCTGCTACTTACGTCTTCAAACTGGACCAAGCCGAGTTCCCCAAGCTCAGAAACAGATGCATATGCTGCTTCACTTTGAAGGAAGAGCTGGTAGAGGGCCATTTCTTCACTCCTAAATAGAGACCCCATTTTGAGGATCCCCTTTTCCTATCTCACAATAGACGAAAACTTTCTATCACAGGAATACAGTTAGCCAGACTTTTATATAAACCAAAATATCAAAAAGTCTTTTTCAGGTCTTGACTTGAGTCATATGACATTTCAGCAGTGTTGTGCTGTGAACGAAAAGGTGCCAAACTTCGCCAGAAAAAGTACCACTGACCAAGAAACCCAGAGAACGTATCAAGAGACGTATCAATATGGTCAAGAATCGGCTCAGGAATCGGTTAGCAAATATCATCAACTCATGGGGTAAGAAGTATTAATAAGTATAATCACGCATTACCGCCCTACCGGAACCCTAGCCCATAAAAGTTGGGTTCCGTGAGCTGATAATATATGCTACCGGACTCGAAGACCATTTTGACACGTCTCCGTGAATTTGTACTTTTAAATTTTGGCACTACCGAAACCCTAGCCCATGGTCGTTTGTGTCCGTGAGCTGGTCATTTTCAACCAAATAGCTGCTGCTACCGGCAGGGGCGTCCCGAGGGGGGGTGTCGGGGGGGTGCTGCACCCCCCCCCCAGAAAGCCTGTGGGAAAAAAATTCCGGTAAATTTTGACTGGTGCGGCGATATGTCAATTTCACCCGAACTTGATGATTTTTAGGGAATCTACCGGATTATTGCTCAGGGAACATACCGGATTTTGCTCAGTGAATCTACACTAAATCTTTCACTAGGAATCTACCGGAATTTGTCTCATGGAATCTACGGGAATTTACCCATCGGAATCTACGAAATCCGGCTCAGGGAATCTACCGGAATTATTGCGAAATCTTTCACAAGGAATCTACCGGAACTTGTCTCAGGATCCTACCGGAATTTCTCTCTGAGAATCTACGAAATTCGGCTCAGGGAATCTACCGGAATTTGTGCCAAATCTTTCGCAAGGAATCTACCGGAACTTGTCTCAGGGAATCTACCGGAATTTACCCTCGGAATCTAAGAAATTCGGCTCTGGGAATCTACCGGTTTTATTGCGAAATCTATCACAAGGAATCTACTGGAACTTGTCTCAGGATCCTACCGGAATTTACCTCTGGGAATCTACGAAATTCGGCTCAGGGAATCTACCGGAATTTGTGCCAAATCTTTCACAAGGAATCTACCGGAACTTGTCTCAGGGAATCTACCGGAATTTACCCTTCGGAATCGACGAAATTCGGTTCAGGGAATCTACCGGATTTTGCTCATGGAATCTACGCTAAATCTTTCACAAGGAATCTACCGTAATTTGTCTCAGGGAATCTACCGTAATTAACCCACGGAATCTACCACAATTCGGCTCAGGGAATCTACCGGAATTTGTGCGATATCTTTCACAAGGAACCTACCGCAAATTCTCTCAGGGAATCTACGGGAATTTACCCCGTGGAATTTACGAAATTCGGCTCAGGGAATCTACCGGAATTTGTGCGAAATCTTTCACAAGTTAATCTACCGGAACCTGTCTCGGGGAATCTACCGGAATTCACCCCATGAAATCAACCAGAATTTGGCTCAGGGAACCTACCGGATTTTGCTTATGGAATCTACGCTAAATCTTTCACAAGGAATCTACCGGAAGTTGTCTCAGGGAATCGACCCGAATTTACCCCACTGAATCTACCAGAATTCGGCTCAGGGAATCTACCGGAATTTTGCCGGAATCTGTGCGATATCTTTCACAAGAAATCTACCGCAACTTGTCTCAGGGAATCTACCGTAGTTTATCCTACAGACTCTACCGGAATTCGGCTGAATCTAAATCCAAAAAGCGTCGACAGTTTTCTCAACTCATTTCCGGTGATACGGGTGAACCGAGAAGAGTTAAAAAACGAATTAGCCTTATTTCGATATGATGGAGAAAGTCGCCGGGAGAGCCTCGAAACAAACACAAAGTTTGAAGATATATTCGAGGTCTCTCGTCAACTGAAAGACGTCTTACCACTAGTATGGAAAGCGTTCAAGCTGGCTAAGACAATCCCTGTTATCTCAGCAAAAGGATAACGAATTTTGACAAGATGAAGATGGTTAAGACCACCTTGCGTTCAACAATCATGGCTGACCAGCGTCTTGTCATCGTCTATGAAACAGATCTGGTTGATGAGTGTGAAATTGGATGTGTGTGGACAAATAGAAAATGGTTAAAACGCGACGAATAAATCTGCAGGGTATGTTAAATGTCAGATTTTTGTTTGTTTTAAGTGTTAACAAGCCTTTTGGGATCCCAAAACGTAAGTGGAGGGATACCTATGACATCGCAAAAGTTGTCCGTCTGCCCGTCTGTCCGTTCGTCTGTCAGCACGATAACTCTCGAAGGGAAAGAGATATTTTGATGAAACTTGGTGTGATGATTGTTCTAGTCAAGGAAAAGGTCGAGTTCGTAAATGGGCCCGATAGCTGCATATTTAGGGGAGGGGGAGGGGTGGACAGGTAATAAGATAGTAGATTAAGGGGTAAGACGACATGCTGAACACCGAATATGAAAACCGTTTTCTCGCCGTACAAGTACTTCACCCGGTATCCGGTCAAACCGGAAAGTTTGTTAAAACTAAATGTTTTATCTGAAGTTGGTTAGATGTACGATATAGTGGTAAGGGGACATGCTGAATCCGAATATGAACAAGATTTTCTCGTCAGACAAGTAGATCGTCCGGAATCCGGTCAAAACCGGCAAATTTTTCAAAAATAAAAGTTTAATCTGAAGGTGATTAGATGTTCGATTTACGGATAGGGAAACATGCTGAATCCGAATACGAAAATTATTTTCTCGCAGGACAAGTAGATCGCCTGGAATCCGGCCACAACCGGAAAATTTGTTGAAAGTAACAGTTTTATATGGATTTCATTAGGTGTTCGGTTTACGGATAAGAAGACATGCTGAATTCGTGTATGACAATCATTTTCTACTTGGACGCATAGTTCGCCACGAATCCGGCTGAAATCAGAAAATGTGTTAAAAGTTTAAGTTTTATCTGAAGTTGATTAGAAGTTCGACATAGGAGTAAGGAGATACGCTGAATCCGTTTCTGAACTTCAGTTTTTGCAAGACAAGTATAACGCCCGGAATCCGGCTGAAACCGGAAATTTGGCAGAAGTAAGGCAGGAACTTTTGTCGAAGTAGGTATGACGCAGGCTACAGGGGTAAACACACACGCTGAATCCATATTTGAACTTGGTCTTCTCAGATGATTACCATTTGCCTTAATCTGTTTCTAAATTTATTAGTAAGGTGCGCAAGGAATCTGACGAAGACTGGACCTCTATAAGACCCGATTGTCTGGATCAAATATTACATTTTTGGGATCCCATCGAAACTTTTGGTCTTGTTTTTTGTTCGCTCTTATTACAATACATAATCGAAGTCAGAACAAAACAGTATTCACGAGTTTTTGAAATTCCGGTAAAACCTCGAAAAATTCCGGTAGAATTCTGAAGCTGCACCCCCCCGATCAGGAAGGTGTCGGGACGCCCCTGGCTACCGGTACCTTAGCTCTCAATATATGGGTTCCGGTATTCATTTTTTCCCATGTTATTTTCTCTAAGTCAGTGAAAATCCCGGCATCTTAGCTCTCATCCAAACTATTCCGTGAGTTGTATATTCCATGTAAACAATACCGGAACATAAGCTCCAATGATACGGTTTCCGATATCACCTACCGGCTCCCTAGCTTCTGAGCACATAAATTCGTGAGACTACCGGACCAGAAGCTGGTACGATGGAGTTTCCGTTCTATACTACCGGAAGTCTACTAAGCAAAATGTCCGACCGAAAGCAACCACCAACAATCAACCGAGAAGGCAGAAAGAGATCTACACGAAGTGGAACTCAACGCCATACAAACCTTATGATGATGAGGGAGCCACCACATACAAGTTTCCGTTAGTCAATGACGTCAGATCCCGGAATCGTAGCTCATATGGTTTGATTTCCGTGAGAACTCCCGGTTCCTTAGCCCGTAGGATTTAAAGTACGGCTCCCGGTTCCCTAGACAGTGCCTTTGTCAGAAGCTGAATTTGTGGCCTGATGCGGTAGCATGATTGAATTATGTTTATATTGTTGTTTCCAAAATCAGAAAATCAGAGAGTCAAAAAACGAAAACTAGACAAGGATGTTTGTACGAAAACGTGCTGACAAAAAATTGTCGGGGCTTGGTGTTCAAAGGAGCTTTTTGGCGTAAGAGTGTGCCGACGAAGTTCACCCTATCCCCCTTTTAGTTAAACCCCTGCTAAAGATCTCTCGGCATCACAGTTCCAACTGAGGACGGTAATCGCCAGTTAGGATTCGTCAGCATGCTCGTGGGAAGCTTCCAGTTTCTTGAAATCTCTCTCTTAATATGGAATACCAAATAGGACAAAATGTTCCGAAAAAAAAATCATAGGTAAAAATCAGGAGTAAATATCACAGAGAAATACAAATAAAATAGATCCTGATTGAAGATGGAAAGAAATCAATGGTAGAATTCACTAGGAGAAATCACGGGGAAAATTCATTGGGAAAAATCACGGGTAAAATTCACGCAACCTCGATCAAATTTCACTAGGAGAAATCAGCAGTAAAATTCACGGGGAAATATCAAAGGGAAATTTCACGGTGCCGCTCCGCTACCTTCAAAAGAGAAATCAGTGGTAGAATTCAATGGGAAATATCGCAGGTAAAATTCATGGGGAAATATGAAAGAGAAAATTCACTCTTCCCTTGGAAATATCACAGGGAAGGTTCACTAGAAAATATCAAAGGGAAATTTCACGCAAATTGAAGATTTGTTTCTGCTATGGGCTTCTTAACACCTAGAAGAGCATTAAGGGTAGTAAAGCCGAGTTTATGATTAATAAGACCCTCCGCCAAAATAATAAAACCCCTCAGGATCTAACGGGGTTGGAAATTTAAAAAATAACTTGTTCTAAACACGTACTTATGTACGTAATTTAAAAGAAAGTCGCTCTGCTGGATAATTTAGTCAATTATCCTTAACACAAGTACAACAACAAATTTAATTGTGCCACATTGCACCATACTTTTAAAATGTACCAAAAAATGTGTGATTGTGCCAGATTGTACCAGCCGAGATGAACTGTACCAAAATGGAACAGTTGTATCACTGTTGGCAACACTGCACTTAAGCCTCCTTCGCATTTGCGGCGGAAACTGTGAACTGTGGAAACACTTTTGTCACATGAATCCCTAAAACATAAATAAACTCAGATATTAAAAAGCCTGCATTCTAGTGTAATAAAGTTAAAGCCTATAATAAAGCTGTATTTTTAATAAAACTTGATTTAAACTTTACTGGAACTGTAGGCACCGGCCAATTGCAAGTTTTAGTTTGAATACTTCGGGATTTGAAAATCTTGGAGCTGCAACAAATGTGATCAATCTGGTCGTGAAGTTTGAATTCGCTAGAGAATGCGGAAATCTGGTTCAGATTGTAAAAAGTGTTGAAAACCCATTTTGTAGTAAATTATGGAAAATCTTCTATTCAGTGAAAAAAATAACAAAGCACAGATGCACATAAGTTTCTTGAGATTTATCAATACATTGTTAGGTGAGTCAATTATAGCCTGGCTTTGTGACTTTGTCCTTTTTAATTTATTTAAATAGATTTCATTTGAGCTATTAGACTTAAGGCATTTTTCCGTGCTCCCACAAACAGTTTGTGGGTCGATTGTTGCTCGAAAAGGGTGTTTACGCGGTCTTCCGTGCGGCCCACAACTGTGTTTCCGCGACCAACAGGATTTTCGTGGCTCGCTTTGTGGCTCAAATTCGACAAACAACTGGCGAAGTGATTATCGATTTTTTGGCTTGATTCTGGCGGGAAATTCAAATTAAGCAGCAAAAAAATGTCTCACAATGAGCGTGTTCCACCCTCTGCCTCGTACCAGTAGTAACCATTAGCTACTAAACCCGTTCCAACATCACGAAAAGTTACTACGCTGACCGTTCCAGCCTTCTTGAAATAGAAAGCCTGGAGTTCTATTTATTGAGATCTTACATGAATTTTATTTTTATGTTTAGATATTTGCAATTACCACCAAAAAATAGACAAACGGCGTTTCCGTGAGTTTCATCTAGTGGCTCGACCGTGTGGCACACAACCCTGTTTCCGCAACAAACACTTAGAAGTGTGTGGCCCACAACTGTGTCGCGGAAAATGGCCTTTAGGTGTTTTTTCTGTGGCATATTTTGTGCCATATTTCTGAGAAATTGTCCCATCTTTATCCCGGAAACAGAAGCATGTGTCACACAACTCTTCGCACAGATTTAGACTGGGTTTAAACTTGCTGAAAATACAGTTTTTCTGTTTTTGGCAATAATTTTAAATGTTGGAAATAAAATTAAATCCAGCTACGATCTCAATAATTAAAACTTCCAGCTCCCATCCTGATCATTCTGGATCCTCAATTTTTTGTCTGTCTGCTTGCAGTCTGCTTGATAAAGTTGCTAATTTTATTGTTTGAACTTTAAATCGCCACTAATTCTGGATTCCTGTCAAATTCAGGCCACAAAAACTAAAATCACTTCGACAGTTGTATGCCAAATCCAAGCCACCAAAACTTTGTCGGTCAGGAAAAACACTTGTGCGCCATGCAAAGGACCACAGAAACACTCTTTTCAACTCAAGTCACAACCTGTGTGTGGGGTGGTGAAAAAATGTCTCTCTAGGGCTTCAAACAAAGAGGTTCAAACAAAAAATGTCCCTAGCTACAGCCCTAGCCGTGACCTGGCTGTGCAGTTGGGTACCAGAATTTTTGGTGAATTCTCCTGAGTAAGGGAATCTGCTACTTAGGTGGAAAAGAATACCTTGACAGGGGCCCTGTGTTGGAAAATGTGGGTTGTAAGAGATGCCAAAGATGAGAACAGATACAAAGATAGACTATATATTATGACACTAGCTGACTCACATCTTAGGGAAAACACCACAAGATCATTAAGAGCATGCATAAAATAATTGTTGTCAGGCCAAATTTAAATTGAAAAGAGCTTTGAGAGCTCTCCTTCCTAGGAGAAACCACGTTTCAAAGTGAAGTGTCTATGAGGTGGGAAGATAGGAAGGAAGCAAACAGAATGTATTGTTTTATTCAGGAAGTTTGGTAGTTGCAGAAGCTGTGCAAGCTTGCTGCCAGAGCTCCCATGGACTTTAGCTAGCAGTCTGGCCAAAAAAATTTGTCTGATGATTCTGGAAATTACCCTCCAAGAAGGGTGAGGGAGAGGACTGTGGAAGGTGATGTGTGCAAAAAACATATTCTTTTGTTATCTCTTACAGCCCAAATTCTCCTACACTGGTGGTTATTGTTCATGTGATTAGGAGATTCTCCTTCTAAGGAGAATTCTAAAAGAATGTGGTTCCCTGCTAGTGCAGCTTTCAAGCAAAATCAGCTGTATAACCAGAGCAGACCTCTGTTAGAACTATTTCCAATTGGAAAGAAGAAAACAAAGCGATGTCTAGACTAGAACCAGTTGTGATATTTTTTGATGAGCTAGTTTGGGATTCCTCTATCAAATAAATATTGTAAGATAGTGACATGATAACAAAGGGAAGGAGAAAAAAGCCAGACGTCAGACTGCACTCACATTGCTTTCTACAAGGGGTTGGATGTGTTTAAGCTAATTTATTTTAGTTATCAGGGTTGATTCAGTCAACCACAAATCCCTGATTTTTGGATACCCTATGCCAAACGCTGGATATGTCTAGCGTTTGATATACCCTATGCCTAACGCTGGATACACTATGCCAGGTGCTTGATACTGTAACCCAGGATACTGTAACCCAGTAAAATATTGATGATTTGAGTGAAGCTAAAAAATCAACCAATCAGGACTTCTTTATATTGAGGTAGGTCAGGGTTAGGTTACCAACAGGTATCCAGCGTTTGGCATAGGGTATCCAGCGTTAGGCATAGGATATGCCAAATGCTAGATATACTCAGTGTTTGGCATAGGGTATCCAAAAATCAGGGATTTGTGGTAGACTGTGTTGATTGGGATAGATGGTAGGTTGAGGGTTCAGCATAGGGGTGGGTCTGGATTCTTGCCTAGGAATTGCATGTCAGCAAAATATCCATGTTCAATAAGAAAGTATCCACGACTCAAGTAGGCTACTATTACTCTGCTAATCATGAATCTTTTCGACTCTTTAATCTGGTGACTGATGACTGGAGTCACCTGAGTGAACAATTATGCAGTATGAACAGATATATCTGGGGCTAGAGGAAAAGGAGCTAGATGGGAGCTATGATGATATTTTTTTCTGCGGGTTATAGTGTTGAAGGATGGTTTTGAAAATTTTGCAATCCAGCTAATTGAGATAAATTTCGTTTGTTGCGTTGCGTACTTGCAGCTTTATGGGCTCTTAGAATATCAGAAAAGTTGTGTTTGGTTTATGGCACTTGCAGCCTCTGGCTCAAGTGCCATACACCGATCGCAATTCCGCCTGTCGGTCCGTCGACGGTAGTTAGGGTACTTCAAGACGTGCTAGGAAGATGAAACGTGGCAGGCTTTATCAGGGACCCGACCAAAGTAACTTGGAAATAATCAGTTTCCCGATCCGACCATCTGGGTGGAGGAGAGGAATCCGGAAAATTGAGCGTGCGTAACTTTCGACGGGTGATCGGATTCGATGAAACGTAATAACTGAATAGAAGACATGTCTCTTATGTCCCATTTAAGGTCTGGACCGGATTCGACAACTGTGGGGGAATTGAAGGGGGGGACCGGACATTCCGTGAAACGGTTAGATTGGAGGGATCGGAGTGGAATTTGCTGGGAAGAACAAGCATCTGCTCTAGATAAATCGTTTACACAACCGGACTGGATCTGGACACTTGGGGGTGGGGTGGGGGGGGGGGGGGGGGGTGGGGTGGAGGGGGATAAATATTCCTTAAGCCCAAGCTGACTGCGAATCATATTTGATGGTGCAAACGGATACGTCAGCTGAATTTTGATTGGAGCTATATTTCGGCCCTTCTTGGCAAGGGTCCTCTTCAGGCTCGATACCGCTCAAGTTGGAAAAACGAACTTGTGGGAAACAAAAGGTGTTAATAAAAAAAAAAGACAAAAAAAAAACGTATCCGTTTGCACCATCAAATATGGTGGAGGGGGGATTCCCGGTGATTGCGGTTTGGGGGGATTTTCACGACTAAACTTGGCAGGCATATTAGGAACCCGACCAAACTGACTTGGAAATAATAAATTTCTCGATCCGATCATCGTCGGGGGGGGGGGGGGGGGAGTGGAGGGAGGGAGAATCGGGAATATTGAGTCATGCGTAACTTCGGAACGGTGATCGGATTCCAGTTAACGCTAATAACTGAACAAAGAACATGTCTCTGGCGTTCTTTTTCATGTCCGGACCGAATCCGACAACTATTGGGGGGGGGGGGGGAATACGTGACCCGCTTAGACTGGAGTGATCGGGATGGAAGTTTTTTGAGTTACTAACAAATGCTCTAGATACATCATTTACAGAACCGGATCGGTTCTGGGCACGGTGGGGAGAGTTGAAGGGGGGGGGGGGAATTCCGGTGATCGCAAGTTAATGTAGGCTACTTCCAGATGTGCTAGGACGATGAAACTTGACTGGAATGTTAGAGATGTGACAAGACTGGCTTAGGAATCTTCACCTCCCAAAACCGACCATTCCTAAAAGTACTAATTTCTAGCTCTCTTAAAGTCTGCTTCTTAACCGCCAAGTCAAAAACGTAGGCTACTTTTGATCAAACAATACATTTCGGCCCATGAACATTTGTGCCACAGGGAATTATCTTAAAAATGAATTTCTAGCACCCTTAAAGTGCGCATCTTAACCGAAAGATGGAAAAAAAAAATACTTTTTAGCGAACGGTATACATTAATAATCCCCAAGAGCCCGTCATCGTTTTTGCCTCAGGGGTTTAACTTACAGATGAACTAGTGCGCATCATTACAACCAAGAGCAAAAATAAAATAATTTTTACCAAACGATACATTCTCGTGATTTCCAAGGGCCCTTGGTCATTCTTATCTCAAGGGCTTACAAATGATCAGAACAAACCCACGAATTGGCAAATTCCTACTTTCATCCTCTGAACCAGCCTTGCAAGTGCCATATGAGCTTCTAGCTCTTGTTATTGTACCGACAAACCAAAAACTTCATCCTCTCCAGTCAAATAACATCCAAATTAACATGCGTCTACTGTAGGTTTGATTGCTTCCGTCAGAGTGTTCCAATCCTTCTTTCTTGCTTCTGTGAGGATGAAGATCTGAGCCTCGTTTTTGTTGCACGCTGCAGGTATACTGCTCGGCCGCTTCCGGGCTGAATCTGTCTACATTCGTTTTTGCACTGCAGTGCTTCCGAGGAAGACGGCAGCGCTTCTCGAGAACCGCGTACTTGCTTACCCACAAGTCCATGCTTCCCTGCAAGGTGCTGCTTCAACCAAGAAGAAATCGTGCAGGCAGTGAATCCAAAAACGCATCTAGTGCAGAAGCAAAGAAGTACTGCAGCAACGATGCGGCAGCACTGTTGCAACAAAAACGACGCTCTGATTGTTTTATCTTGAAACGTAAATTGTGTACTGAGTGCGAATTAAAGTAATCAAGGTGTCTTCTAGGAGCTTCGGGAAAGTTCTACATGCATAGTGATGTGGAAGTCGAAGCTACGTTTACAAGCATTGATAAGGATCTAAAACACATCTATGTTACCAACTTGGTAACCCCGACGGGGAAGTATTCCAGTGCTTTACTTAGGATCAGTGATATTGTTTACATAAGTCTGAGTTGTGAAGAGTCCCCTTTGGAGACTGAATAAGGATATACGAAATAGGTTTGGCCTAGTACCTTCCGCTGTCTGTGGCCTTCCAAGTATACCAGCGAAAGGCAGTTTTAATATTGAACAGTTGAAGGAACAGCCTATTTTCTGGACCGTCTATTTGGGTAAGCAGCTATTTTGTTTTGAATAAACAGTGACAAGGGCAGCCATGGTGATAGGCCACTGTTTAGGTAGTATATTTTTTCGTTCGAATAATAACAATGTTGTTGCCGTATAATATCCCTACAGATAAATGCATAGCCTTTACAGACCCTCACAGCTAAAGCAAGTACAGGGCGAGTTGCCACTTTCTACATTACCTTATAGGTTCATGTAGTGCATGCATGTTGTTGATGCATATATTGCCTACACGAGCGTTGGGTCCAAGCCAGGACTAGCAAGCCATAGATGTATACTTTCTAAACCATAAATCTCCACCATATCTTCCTTGTTGTGTGAATTTCGAAGCAGGTCCTTCAGCAGGAAATCGCCACTCAGCAGCATAAGTTTGTATTGCTTGCAGTGGGCTGTTCATTAGATTATAGCGTACTTTTAAGTGATCGGAATTCATAATGGTTTATTTGTTTTCAACAGTGTTAAAGCACAACTCTTACCAGTAATGATTCTTCCATGATGAAAAAGCTGAGAAATGCCAGTTTTCGAGAACACTATTACTTTCCACGGGAAATTAGAGATTTTCTTATTAGCGCTTGTCGACTCTATTCAGCCTTCCTGCTGTCCGACGCGGCGGATGGACGCAAAATATTTGAAAACAGCCGTGGTTAAAGAATTGGAAAACCAACCAAAAGAAAAGAAATCCAAAACAGAAGATAGACTTGAGGGTCTATCATGTCTTTCAAAATGGAAAACAATACTTTGAAGCTTACACGTCCTTATGCGTGAAAGAGTTGTCGGTGGACTTTGAAGCTTTCTGCGTGCCTAGTAAAACTCGGTTAGGCGAAAAAAGTGCTAAAAAGTCGTAGGTACAAAACGAAGCCGCTAAGCGTTTAATTACCTTCAATTGTATGTGTACTGTGCAAATGCCTAACTACTAGGCTGCGCGTAATAAGTTCATCCATTCAGAATAAGCAAGAGGGACAACTCGGTCTCGGGACAGGGGGCCTTTGACGTGGATTATGACAGTATTGTATCGTTTCAGCCTCTCTGTAGAGCATCTAATTGTCCAGCTTTTTGTGGTACTTCCAGCCTTCGGCTCAACATTTTAGAACTGTTGACTGTTAAATTGTATACATATTATTTATTTATTATTACATAATAATACTAATACTAATATATTATATATTGGCCTTTTAACAACAACGTATTTGATATTGACGACCAAACTAATATTCGGCTGGTCCGCTTCCCGGTTTGGAAATGAATTGAATTGAAGTGCCATATACTGTTCCCTTTTCCGTCGGTCAGTCTTTCGGTCGGTCCGGTGATCGTGAGCTAGGGTACTTCCAGATGAGCTAGGACGATGAAAATTGTTAGGCGCATTAAGGACCTGACCAGATTGACTTGGACATTGTCACTTCACGGAGGTAGGAAGGGGGAATCCAGATATTATGGGAAGTATAACTTTCGAACGAGTTATCTGACAGTTGACAGTTGGAAAGAACACATAGGCTATCCGTTTCAGGTACAGACTGTATCCGGAAACAGTGGAGGGTGGGGGTGAATGGGGTACCGGAAATCCTGTGGCATGCTTAGAATGGAGGGACCGGGGTAGGAGATGGTAAGAAGGACAAACGTCGTCAGCCCTACACTGTCAGAAGTTTCATAACAGATAAAATAATAGTGCGCAGTTTGAACAGAGAACACTCAACAAACACACACTTGGGGATGAAATCTTTTGTGATTTCGGAAACGTTATGCATGAAATTTTCTGCATAACAAGCATTGCCGAAGAGCCGGAAAAGCATCTGCTGACTTTTTTGTTTGTCGTCAGGATATTGAAAATTAAGCAGATGTTTTTTGGCGGTTTTTCGGCTCTACTTGGCTATGCTTGCCGTGCGTAACATTTATTGGATAACTTTTTCCAAAGTCAGAACATACAACATCGCAGATGTTGTCTGTTAAAACCGCGCATGGTTTTATCTGTTACGAACTTCTGACTGTGTAGGTGTACCACTTACAGATCCGAAACATGTCTAGGCTATAGATGCGGGGGAGATGTATAGGGGTGATCCCAGCTACTAGATCCGGCCACTGCGGGGGGGGGGCGGGATATCTTGCAACATTCATTTCTCTCGAACGAGTGATCCTGTTTGCATGGATCTTGATAGCTGGCAAGGTCATATGTCCTAATAAATGTTCAGTCGCGGATCCGGGCGGGTCTCAGATACGTGCTAACTACCCTTGCAAGTGCCAAACGAGCTTTCAGCGTGTGTTGAAAATATGTGTCAGTGCAGCTTTATTGTGCTGTACAGATCAGATTAGAAGGAGAACCACGCTTACACTCAGCATAAGGGCGATTCTGGCGATCTCTTGGATTCGCTTTCCTAAAGCAAAGCGAGAATCCGCCGAGCGCAAGAACAAGCAAAAAGTCGCTGCGCCTCAGTTGCACCTTTACAACTTCTCGCTGATTTGCCAAAATCACTTTCCACTCGCGAATTGGATTCGCTTTCAAGTGCTGGCGGAAACTAGCGGAAAGCGAAGCGGCTTTAGCCGAAGTCGCAAGAACAGCCGGCGCATAAGCTCGCGGAGCTTTCCAGACCGCCAGAATCGCCCTATAAGCAGTGAGTGATCACTTTGCTTTTGAAAGTAGTTAAACACTCTCCGGAAGATTATTACAATTATTTCTACCATCAGCAGCATATTAGTTATTCCATACTACTTCAAAAGTGTGACTGCTATGCATTCTGTTAGCGCACCTATATGTGGCCGGCCGGTGGTATTGTCGTATTTCTCCGCATTCGTTTCCAGATAACATTTATCCCGTGGGCCGAACCCCCAACTAAGATTATTCTGGCGCCAACTAAGATTATTCTGGCGCCTGGTCAGGGTTGCCACTTGAGTGTAGCAAAATAGTACTACCAGAGGAGAAAATGTACTACCTCAAAATAAATTTGTGCACGCTTTGCACTTCCCGCATTGTTTTCCGCTGTTGCTGATGCAAATCACTTTAGTATGACCCTACCAATATGACCTGAATCGAACCTTCGTCAAAAATCGGGGTTTCATTCAGAACCAAATTAAAATTAAAGTAATCAGAACAAGTATTTCAGATAAAATGAGCCAAATACAACTAGGCCCACATGAACTTTCACAGAAAGGATATTTTTTTTTCGAATAGTACTACCTATCTTAAAATGTACTGCATAAGTACTACCTTTTTCAAATGTACTAACTACTCACTACTTTGAAAAAAAATGCACTAAAAAGAGTACAATTGTACTACCGGTGGCAACCCTGCGCCTGATTCAGTTTAGCAATCGCGCCCGTGTTTTCGACTCCTAGATTGACACTGATAGATGCCCTCGGCATGCAAGAAATACCAGTTCAGCTAGCATTTACGCTCGTCAAACGCGCATCTGTTGTCCGTGTCTTTCCACCCAGTGCCCGACCGAGGCCATCGTACGTCTCCCGTGGATCACAAAGGAAGAAAAACTGGGGCGATTAACGTCTCGGTTTCGGATTCAGGTGGCACCAAGCCGGGATATGGGCGTTCAGAGCCTCTTTTTTGTCCGTTGCTCCACGGTCTGCGTTAAGAGACTTTATGCCACTCTGAAGATCTCCCAGTCTCTCGTTTGCTCCTATTCTTTTCTCAAGTGGTCCTGGAAAGAATTGTCTGTGGAGACGGATTGTTAACCTGTTTAGAAGGTTTGCAATGGTAGGGTGCATTTTTGTGGATTCCGGAATGAAACATAGCCTAAAGAAAGTCTCGCATTCTTGCTGCGACTTGGAACAGTTACAGTTAGTTCTGTTTAGGGAAAGTGTGGGGGAAAGTTAGCTAGGGTGACTGCCCTATGTATCATGAATGATATCACAGTCTACGTCATGCCTGCCTGTATGACTGCATTGTTGGAAAATATTCAAGCTGTAGACTTAAGTTGCGTTTTTGATCGAAGTTTTGTTCACCGTTAGCGTAGCCGTTTGCTTAATTTCCGTTTTCAAACGCCGTCGAAGTTCGCCGTTTGCCCCGATCCTTGCCCGGTCGACGTTTCTTCGACGATTCAAGCAAACTTCGAAGTTGCTAGCTCACGAAGTTCGACGGTCAGAGTCTAAAAGGACAAAGAAACAGTGACCGGCGACCAAAAACGGTATTTTGAGGTTGAAGGTAACTTCAGACTTCGATCAAAAACGCAACTTTAGATCAGTATCTTCTGCCATTCAGTTAGGTGTACAAACTGCGCGTAACGCCCTGCGGTAACGCAATGGTACGAATACTTGTCGGTCTTTAGGAGGTTTGTAATCTGTTTCCAGCACCGGCCATAGCAAAAAGCAAAATCAGTGAGGTCCTTGCCCCATAAAACGTGCCTCTGCTTTGCTGTAGTGGCCTACTCGACAGTTTATACACTAAGCTATACAATAGTTGCGTTTTTACAGATACCATGGTATCTGATACCACGGTGTAAAGTCGTTTTTGCAGTAATCGTGGTATGTGATACCACGGTCAAAAGGCGTTTTTGCAGTTATCGTGGTATCTGAAAGAGTCATCTCACTTTCATCAGTTTTTGTCAAATTGTTGGGAAAGAAGTTAGGCACTTAGTGGCGTGACTGGATATCAGTTTTTCTTTTGTGATGACTTCGAAAAGTGCAAATTTGGCAATTGTCGTTTTTGCAGAGAACCGTATATCAGATACCACGGTAACTGCAAAAACGACTAATTGCAGATCCAGTTACCGTGGTAACAAATACCATGGTATCTGCAAAGACGCAACTAATATGCTTCTGTTTCAGTATTCTAGCCTCACAGAACGTATGTCAAATGTCCACAAATTAACTGCTTTATGTTAGCTGTCACTTTCCATATATAAGCTTCAAATGTCGCTTTTTACATCACTTGCGTAGTGGTTGCCAATTTCAGCAGCTCATTACGATGTTTTGCTAAGTACAGCAGCTAGCATTTCTACCTGTCATCGTTGCCAAAAATGTTTTCCTGTTTCAGAAATCCATTTCTGGGTTCTGATATGAGTTTGAAGAGGACGCTTGATCCAGTGGAGTCGCTTGTTCAACCCCCCGTGAAGCTGATACGGGTTGAGGACCAGCCCATGCTTATCAGAAAGTCAACAATCCTTAAGGTAAAGCTGCTTTTATGTTTCTGTTTTCCGAACTAGATAGGCTAAGGAGTCAACACGCGGTTGGCACTTGAAATGTCATTACATTTTATTTTTGGGGAGGAATTTGAAGCATTGAAGTGTGAGATTAGGTTGTTTCTGGGGTGTTTTGAAGGTGTTCTGTTACAGACGTTCTTATTTGTTATAGTTAAACACATTCGAACGCTATTTTTCGAGTTTTTGTTTTGGCGTTTTTTTCGTAATATTTTTTTAAAGTTCGGTGAGTTTTTTAAAGTTCGGTGAGTTTTTTTTTATTGTATAGGGTGTTCTTTCTTATTTGGTTTTAAGTGTTTGCTACCAAAGCGAGCATACCCTATGACGGAAGGGTCAGGTTAAAGTAAAAGGAAAATCGATTGGATAGGCTATCCGTCGGGTGCAGGACAAGCAAGCTCGGGCATAGACACGCTCAACTTTCGAACGGACGTTTTTTTGGAAGCTGTGTAAGTAGCTTTAAGGGCTTCCACCTTGTCCCCTTCTGCAGAAAGCCCAGTTCCTGCGTAGGCCTACAGTAATAATATATTGCGAAAAATGCTGTAGCCTAAGCTTAAATCTGAGGACCAATTAGAGCGGCAGCAAACTACTATTCGGGCTATGAATGAATGAATGAATTTATTCCCAAGAAGGCCCAAGGGCCATGGCGGGAAACATAACACAAAAACAAAAAACAAAATATCATACACTCCGAAACAAACCAAAGATCAAGATCAACTTTCATAAAAATAGTTCACGGTGGGTCATAGCTAGCTTCAGGAATCTACCCAGCCTTCGGAGCTCACCAAAACACTTCCTTCCCGTACTTGAAACCAAATCCCTTTCCTCCCAAGCCTCCCGACCAAACACTTCCTTTCTTAGTTCTTTCAACTCCTCGCAATAACATATCAAATGTACCGCATCCTCTCCTTCAATACCGCACATTGGACAAAAATAAGGACCAGTACCTTTCCTATCTCTACCAATATAATTTCTCCGCATCCCCACCGGAAAGAGCGTCCGCCCTAAGACTCACCATCCACCTCAATTCTGCCCCCCCCCCCAATCCCAACTTAAAATATAATTCTTCTCCCCATGTCTCTTTGGGCATACCATACAACTTCAGAGAGTGGTGCTCTGATACACCCCCATGCCACCTCTGAATCTCTTGATCTCTTAGCCTTTCTCTCACTAACTTAGCTACCTTACCTAGGGGGTAACCTGGTTCCACTCCATCACACCACAGACCCCCAAAACCACAATCCTCCAATATTTTTTTTAACTTGCTGGGCTAACAACCCCAAAAAAATGTAAAAAAAAAAAAAAAAAAAAAAAAAAAAACAATCCCTTTTCTTACCTCCCAAGTATTTCCAAATACGCCGCTTTCAGAACTCTCACTCTTGGCAAACTCGTCACTTTCTCCCAATATCTTATCATAGCTACCAACCTCCTATTCCGGAGCAACCCTAAACCTAAATCCCCTGTACTTACTGAACTATTTGTTCTCACGCTAATGAAGCCTAGGTAGCGTTCCAGCGACTTATTACTAGTTACGATCGTTACTGTTCTTTTTATTTTTGCCGTTCCAGAGCCCGCCGTAATAAGTAAATAGGCTCCTCCCACTTATTATTTTCGTTCCACAACTGTTACGATCGTTACTATTTACTTATGATGGTCGCGAGCATCGTAAGTGATAATAACTATCGGTTCTGCAGGAACTCCCGTAAGAGTGATGACGTATGTTCGCGTTGTTATTATTTTCGTTCCAGAGAGCGTGATAACTACCACAATACGGCGCTTGCCCATCCTCTTATCATCGTAACTTGTAATAACTTCACTGGAACGCTACCCTAGTCCGATTGGACGCAAAAATGTAGGTGGGAAAAGTAAGAATATTCCCATCGCCCTGAGCCATCTCTGAGATTTCGGTTTCGATTGAGCTGAAGTCGAACTAGAAATTAGTGTCGACTGTACCTGTCTGGCGTATCTGCACCTGATTCACCCCAGTCATCAGCATTGCTCAAGATGACTTTCTCTATTTGCAGCTGTAGGTAGGTTTGATCACTCTCAGGGGGTATTCTGAGCTCCAGTAACAGCAGCTGTGAGCAATATGTTTATACGACATTGCCATTGGTGACCTTTGGGGCAGAGATAGAAGGGAAGGGATGTGTTTCATCGTGAAGATATTGTGAGGCCCACGGAATGTTTGTTTTGACTCGAGTTTTCGCAGAGGGGGCCTTGCTGTCTTCTAGGCTCTCAGGATCCGAACGGTTGGAATGGTGGTTTATGGTTTTAATTCACACTATTTTCTACATTTCTGCCAATCTATACAATTATTGCATGTCATTTATTATGGTCGGGTCAGACCAGGGGCGTCACGACCGGGGGGGGGGGGCGCCCCCCCCTCCAATGTTGTCGTCCAGTCGGTGAAAAATAACCGAGTCGGGCGAAGCGCCACGCTTTTTCGCAAAAACAGTTGATTTTTTTCATTTAAACAGTTGATTTTTCTGAAAATTAGTCGATTTTTCGGAACTGTCTTTTTTTCTTGAAAACAGTCGTTTTTCTGCGAAAACAGTTGGTAAAAATTACCAGCCAGCCGGTAAATTCCTTGCCCTCCCCCCCAAACATTTTGGCTAGTAACGCCTCTGGGTCAGACAACACCGTCAAACAACATCAGAGAGATAAAATCGTCCAACATAAGCGGTGAAAATGTTGAAGCACAAAAATCGTATCCGAAAATCACATAGGCCTACACAGAAACGAAATTTCTTTTTGGGATCCCAAAACGTAAGTGGAGGGATACCTATGACGTAGCAAAAGTTGTCCGTCTGTCCGCACGATATCTCTCGAGGGGATTGAGATATTTTGATGAAACTTGGCGGGAG
Source organism: Branchinecta sandiegonensis (assembly GCA_030848855.1). Taxonomy (NCBI): domain Eukaryota; kingdom Metazoa; phylum Arthropoda; class Branchiopoda; order Anostraca; family Branchinectidae; genus Branchinecta; species Branchinecta sandiegonensis. The sequence continues at coordinate 20,710,933 of JAUPMV010000006.1, read as the reverse complement.
GATCCTTTGGGTAAAAGTACAGGTCAAGTTCGAAGATGGGCTCTGCAGCCCTATATTTGAGGGTGGGGGAGGGGTTTCAGATTAAGGACTATTGAGATAGTTGATTTAGGGGTAAAGAGACATGCTGAATCCGAATATGAAAGTTATTTTCTCACCGGACAAGTAGTTCACCTGGAATCCGGCCAAAACGGACACAAAATTTGTTGACCAGTTTTCGGCTATAGCAGTCCCTCCCCTTTCTTCACACTAGTATAGCTCTGCGCGTGAATGATGACGTAGGCTAATCTATGAATGTTGGAGAGAGCTAGTGTAATAGAAGTTCGAAGGGGTTGGTATATGTTGTTCAAGCTTAGTATGAGGACGAATTGACAAAGTACAGGTCAAGTTCGTAAGTGGGTCCTTTAGTCCTATATTTAGAGGCACAGGAGGGTTTTGAATATACGGTAAAAACATGTATGTTTTATGAGCTAATAAGATATTCATTGAAGGGGTAAGGAGGTCCGCTGAATCCATATCTGAACTTAGTTTTCTTGCTGGACAAATGGTTCATCACGAATTCGCCTGAAACTGGAAATTTTGTTGAAGCTCAAAGTTGTTTCTAAAATCGATTAGAGATTCGGTATCGGGGCAAGGAGACATGCTGAATCCATTTTTCAATTTTATTTTAACAATAAAAATATTCTAGGAACCTGACGAAGATTGAATGGCGAAGACATGACCCAATTGTTTGAATCAAATGTTAGATTTTTGGGATCCCATCGAAACCTTTGGTCTTGTTTAAAATGACTAAGTTCGCGAACAAACTCTCCATATTTTGAATTCTGGTTGTTTTACTTTGGATAGCCTATGTTAGAACCTCCTTCTGATACTTACCGAAATTTCCAAACGTCGTTACAATATGTGAATCCCTTAATAGAGTTTAGAACGATGATGGTAGCTTTTAACAAGTGTGGGAGGTTGGAACACATCCTTTCTGTACATCCATTTCTTCTGCTCCGCTATCACCGTGTATTTGCGGGTATTTATATCTATTCGTGGCTTGACAGAAGCAAGTGCCTGACCTGCACTTAGGCTACAAGGTTCGCGTTCGAAACTAGGTCTAATTTGCAGTGTTGCTACTCAGCGTAGTAGTTCCTTAGGATGTTCTAGTATTCCCAGTACTTTATGTCGTCCATTTTCCGGGGCGGACGGGTCACGGTCATAGTTTTATTGCGGTTTGATAATGAATGAATGGATGGATGAATCTAAAAAAAGACGTGGGCCATGGTGGGAAACCAAAGTAAGATGGAAAACGTCATTCCTGAACTAAGGAAAAAAACCTTACCCGAGAAAACGCTGTTGATGCTCCATAGGCTGATTGAGGAACCTCTTGAGCCGACGATCATGATCAACATATATTTTTCTTCCCCATATTTTTAACCAAATCCTCATCATCCATCACGCACCGAAAAATTTTCGAGAAAAAAAAAAGTTTCGAGTTTTTTATTGGGATCCAAAAATGTTAGTGTCTGTAGCCTATACCTATGACTTCGTGAAATTCTGTCAGTCCGTCTTCTGTGTTAGCACGATAACTCTCCAAGTGGTTGAGATGTTCTATTCAAAATTGGAGGGAGGATCCTTTGGGCCAAAGGTCAGATTCGTAGATGAGCCCCGTAGCCCTATCTCTAGTTTAAGGGTTGTGTAAGTGCGGTGGAAAAAGAACTTTTTCTTTTTAAGCTGATATGACAGTCGATATAGAGGTAAGGAGACATTTTGAATCCGTATTTGAAACTAATATTCTCGCCAGACCCGTTGTTCGTCAGAAACCGGCCAAACCGGAAATTCGGTAGAGTTCGGATTGATTTCGGTGAAGTCGATTAGAGCTTCGATATAGGGGTGAAAATTGAGTCCGTATCAAGGAAGTTGTTTCGGAGGGGGGTTTGCCCGCTGGTCAGACCAAAAAGTACAAAAAAGACATAGATCAGGGATTAAAGCCTCTAAGAAACGATAATTTTTGTATGTTTTTTTTTGTGGGGGGGGGGGGTGAACCCCCGACCCCCCCCCCCTTGGATACGGCCCTGGTAACAGTACACGCTGAAACCACATCGGTACGCCACCGTCTTTTCTGGCCATCAGGCAAAACCGGAAATTTGGGAGAAGTAAACGTTTATTGTGTAGTCAGTTAGAGCTTTGATAGGGGTAAGAATACATGTAAAATTCGTTTCTGAGCTTTATTTTCTTGCTCGACAGGTAGTTTGCTCGGAATCCGGCCAAAACCCGGATTCGTCAGAAGTCAAAGTTTTGTCTGCAGTTATAGGGACAGGGACAGGGACAGGTTAGAAAATCAGAAGGGACAGGCTAGAATATCGGAACATGGAAAGGAAATACTCTGGCTCGGTCTGGATCTGCCGGACCGATATACGGCCGGAATCTGGCATAAAAAGGAATTTCGGTGGTAATGTTCGGGATCCCAAAACCTAAGATTTCGTTGAAGTTGTCCGTCCGTCCGTCTGTCAGCAAGGTAACTCTCGAAAGTAATGAATACTTTGATGAAAGTGTGAGAATTATTTGGGTCAAGGGACAGGTCGAGTTCTCTAGCCCTAGATTTACGGGTGGGGGAGGGGTCCAAATTAAGGGGCGAAGAAAATATTTTTAACAGCTAATGAGATAGTCGATTTGGGGTAACAAGCCATGTTGAACATGTATATGAAAATCATTTTCTCGCCGGACAAGTAATTCGCCCGGAATCCGGCCAAAACCGGAAAATTTGTTAAAAGTAAAAGTTTTATTTGATGTTGATTAGATGTTCTATATAGAGGTAAAAAGACATACTGAATCAGTGTATGGCAATCACTTTCTACACGGACATATAGTTTGCCCGGAATCCTGCTGAAACTAGATTTTTTTTTTAAAGTTACAGTTTTATCTGAAGTTGATTAGAGGTTCGACATATGGGTAAGGAGATATGCTGAATTCATTTTTGAGCTTTAGTTTTTTGCCGGACAAATAGCTCGCCCGGAATCCGGCCGAAACCGGAAATTTGGCAGAAGTAAGGCAGTAAGTATTGATCAGTCAAATTTCGTCAAAGGAGATATGACGGATAAGGGTAAACACACATGCTGAACCCATATCTGAACTTGGTGTTCTCAGATGATTTGCCGTTGGCCTTAATCTGTTTCTAAATTTAATAGTAAAAATGTTCAAAGAGTCTGGCAAAGGCCGGATATTTACAAGACCCAACTGTCTGCATCAACTATTACATTTTGGGATCCCATCGAAACTTTTCGTCTGGTTTGATAAAGTCGTCTGAAATTGGCTGATGCTGAAAGCTGACATGCTGAATCGACCTATCTGGTTTGTTTTCCTGCTTGGTCGATATTGCTGACGGAATCCTTTGAATCTCCGATCTGGGGATAAAAAGACATAGAAAATCGATCTTCCGGATTCGTTTTCCTTTTGAGTCGGTAGTAATTCGGCCGGACTGGTCTTTGTCATTGTATTCTTAATTTTTGGGATCCCAAAATGTAAGTGGAGAGATCCCTATGACTTTGCAAAAGTGGTCTGTCTGTCCGTAAGCACGATAACTCTCGAAGGGAACGAGGTATTTTGGTGAAACTTGGTGTGAGGATTCTTTGGGTCAAGACTCAAGGGACAGGTCGAATTCATAGATGGGCACTGTAGCCCTACGGAGGGGTTCAAATCAAGGGGCGAACAAAATATTTTTTCAGAATTTCATTTCAGAAAGAACAATTTGCTCTGATACAAATGTATAAGATGTTATATTTCGAAATGAAAGCATGTTGAGAAAGAATTTTGATAGGTCTTCAAATCGCATTGATATTCCGGTCGTAACCTGGGACGGACAGGAATTAGGAATATAGTTTACGCAATCAGGCGAAGACCGAAACCTCACGAATCACGAGGCCCCATTTTCTGTATGAAGAAGTCCAATATACGTTCTCCTTTGAATGAATGAATATGTTTATTGCCCATCTTTACATAAAATGTCACTGATGGAGTATAAAAAAAAAGAAAGAAAGAAAGAAAGTGGAACAATGAACAACACACAAGATACAATTTTAACTTGGCAATACATAATTCAAAAAAGAGAGAAAAATGCACTGTACACTATTATATATATACACTATTTCTGTAACTACTGTTTAATTGCTGGATAGAGGCTGTTTAGAGGGATCCCATCGAAACCTTTGGTCGTGTCCAAGGTGAGGAACAAGATGTTAGTAGCACAATTTTCGTTGAGTAAACACAATTTGTTGTTGTTGTTGCCAACATAAATACGTAAAAATCAGCATTTGTCTGGTCGTAAAATTGCAAGTTTGTCCGGATATCCTTATAGGTGTAGCGTATGGCTAGGCCTATATATTTTTATATTTCTTTAGTCCGGTCATGTCTGTGGGAGAAGTGTCAGGGGCATTTTTTTTTGGTACTCGCATCGATTTCATCATGCATTTGGTGACTCGTTTATGTAGGATTTTTCCTTTTGGTTTTCTCGGAACACCACGTAAAAGGCCTTCCATTTTCGATTCGTGTCCAACTAGAATAGTCTAGTGCACCTGTAAGTACTTCTGCTATAATAAATAAATCCCATTAGCAATGCTTTGTCCCCGAAATCCAGACCTGCGCCATGTCCCCTAGGAAGCCCCGCCCCCAGCGGTTCTCTCCTCGGCGTAATCCGTTCTCATCTTTCTGACTCGACTCGTCAAGCACGAGCTCTGTTCTGTTGTGTATTCGTGTGGAAGTGGAAGAAGACTCGTTCCTTTGTGATAACTCGAGTGTTGTTGGACCTTTTGTTTTTGTTAAGTCGTCTGTGATATTTCTAGCCTACAATGTTGATGCCAGGAGCACCTCTTCAGTCCCTTACCCCCCTGTCGAATCCAGGCTCACCGTCAGACCTTACCGGACTTTCGCAAAAGGAGACGACCTTTACGAAGATCTTCGTCGGTGGATTGCCTTACCATACGACGGACCAGAGTCTGAGGTCACATTTCGAAGTATATGGTGAAATTGAAGAGGCAGTTGTCATTACCGATAGGCAAACAGGAAAATCCAGAGGATATGGCTTCGTAAGTACTTATCCATGTTCCAGGCAGACCTTTGTTGGCTTCGAATTTGAAATTCTCAAACATGTAGGGTATAGAAAAGTTTTAGTTGTAGGGTTCGTGTTTTATTTATAGAAACACACTTTTGGCACTGACCATTATCTTGGCTATTGACTGTTTTTCTGGGAAACTCGGGTGATGGATCACCTGCACGTTGCAACGTAACTTGAATCATTTGTGCCTTGTGTTTTTTGATACATTTTTTACCTACAAAAGAAGGGCAAAACTTAATTTGAACTGTATGTGTATAGCCTGCATTCAAATGAATGAATGACCAAGTAAAATGGAACAAGCTGTATGAGATAAATGAATGGATGACAAAGAAATATGGGACATAATCGGACAAACTGAAGTTATATAGGCAGCTAAATTTGCAACTGGCCTCAAGTCTGACCGGGCGGGAGAAAAGCTTTGTCAACTGATTTGATATTTCCTTAGATTCAAAAGAGGGTTAGGATCAAAGTACTCTGTGTTTTTCACTTTCACTTTAAGAGAAGACTAAACAGTTTTATACCGTACTCGACTCTTCTTGTAAAAGTAGATTTAAATTGATGTTTTTTTTTTGCCCCACTCCACTTAGGCTACACACTAAAAGACTGTTCTTCTTTCTATGCTATACACTAAAAGACTGTTCTTCTTGCTATAGGCTATCTCTGCTTTGTTGCTTTTGTCATCGCGAGGTAGGTTTTTATTTTTAACCAAAACATTGAAAATAAAATAAACTAACATAACTAATATCCTATTGCAGCAAAAAGAAAAATTTATCTAATAAATAAATAACTAAACACAACAACTTACAATTATCCACGTATCCTGTGACTTAAATAACAAACAATTAAACGTGAACACTATACACAACAAGAATCCTTTATTCCTTACCAGTTTCAGCCCCACCCGAACAACTGTGAAAAAAAAGAGAAGAAAAAAAAGAAGAAAAGACCACACACCCTTCAACACATATTAATTAAGTGGAAAGTTTTCAGTTTCTTTTTAAACCTTTTTAGTACCGTATTCGTGTGTATCATTGCCCAGAGGTTGGGCTTGTTGTTTGGGCAAGGTATACAATGATTTTTTGAAAAATAATACTAAAACTAACCTAAGTGCCTCCTCTTGAGAGTCTGCTTGATGTTCTTCCTGAAAGTCCAGTTTGGGTACGAGTTTTTGTGGGATCAGGAGCCAGACGTGATGTTCTTTAATTGGGCAGGCGTAACATGCTCGTTTGGTTCGTATTCCCGTGCAGTAGTTATCAGTCTAATTGATAACCTGTACGCACCCTTGCTCTTGCTGTTTTATTTCTTTTCATTTCTTTTCGACATTCACAGTCGTTACTCATGCTTCTGTTATTCTATTCCGTACTGTTTCGCGAAGGTCTATTTCTAGAAATGTCCTTCTGCCGTAGATCAGACTATCACCAAAGAACTGTTGAATACATTATTCATATGAAAGAAATTTAAGTGTTTCTGCCTTTTCTGACGAAACTTTTTTTCAATAGTTGTGTATTTGGAGCTTCTCTGTTTTCCATCATATTTGTTAAGGAAAAAGAAAACAAGAATTGGTTGGAGGGGGGGGGGCACCACCAGATTGTGGCTTATAGTGAAGATGCGGTCATTTGGTTCTCCAGCCAGAGTGGTTATAACGAGCGAAAGTTTTATAGCATTTTATTATAGAACTGGTTTCCGGTTCTTGTATCGTGTCCGGGTCGTAAAGATATATGCTTCAGCTTTCTGGGAAAAGCTCGTTGAATTCACCGCCGCAAATCCCGAACTGGAAAATTGGACTTAACCAGTTCAGCACTTGAAGCGAATTGGTCTCTGTCTCGTCGTCAGTATCCATCACATAAAATAGTACGATAGATCCATATATTAAAGAACAGAATAGCAAAGCATTCGATTTTCCAATTGAAGGGTAGTCGAAAACTCGTCGTCAGGGTGTTCGCCCATTTGTTTCTGCTGAAGGATAACAGTTCAACTCTGTCCGAAGTTTCATAACAGATAACCAAAGGATGCGCGGTTTCAACAGACAATGCGTAACAGACAACACTTGGGATGTAATCTGTTGTGTTTGAAAACGTTGTGCATGAAATATTATGCATAACAAGCATTCCAGGAAGAGCCGAAAACCCGCCAAAAAACATCTGCTGAATTTTCCGGCATCATGAGGACAAACCAAAAAATCAGCAGATGCTTTTTTGTCTGTTTTTCGGCTCTTCCTGGCAATGCTTGTTATGCATAGCACTTAATACATAACGTTTCCAAACAGAACAGATAACATCCCAAGTATTGTCTGTTATGCATTGTCTGTTGAAACCGCGCATCCTTCTGTTATCTGTTATGAAACTTCTGAGAGTGTAGCAGAGTTGCTGTTAAACATTGATGTTATTGATGCTGATTGGGGTCCAGTAGGAGCTAAACCGCGTTGTGCTTGAAATGGAATATGGAGAATTGGCAAAAACACAGCCTAAGCTTTCAAGCTGTTGGATCCGAGGCGTGCCAGAACTTTAGTTACACGCGTAACAAATTACGCCATTCCGACTACCTGTTTATTTAATGCTAATTGTGACCGTTGCTTGTTGCAACATGTTAAAGCCTGTAGGCATTAACTAACTATTTTTATCATGTTTGTTCGGCATGTTAAGTAGGATGTATTTTCGTACCCTTGACAGGCCTGAGTGCGTACTCGGTGATTTCAACCCCTGTGCCGACCCATTGTGCATCTGTGGATTGTTTGAATCATCTAACACTAATATCTATATAATAATAATAATTTATTTGTGACCGAGTATACAAGAAAAGAAGCGGAGTAACTTAAGAAAAGAGAAAAGGAACGTAAATTACAAAACAACAACAACACAAAATCAAACAACTCAAAACTCAGCCCGCTGTCGCTACCCGGATGAGCGGATGGTTAACACCCAACGTGGCAAAAATGTTCCCCTGACGGCGGCTACTTTGTTTTATAAAACAACTAATAATATCAGGAGCACCAAAAACTCTCATGATCTTTCTGTTGCTGTATCTACGAGGTAGATACAGTAAAAACTTACAATACCGAAAATGCATAACTCCTATATCACTGATATCACCTGGCCTAACAGAATATAATATATATATACAGGGGCGTCACGACTGGGGGGGGGGGACGCCCCCCCCCCCCTCCAATGCTGTCGGTAAAAAATAACCGATTCGGCGCGAAGCGCGCGATTTTTCGTCAAAGCAGTTGATTTTTTTCTGAAAAATGGTGGATTTTTCGTCAAAATATTCGGTTTCTCTGAAAATCACTGGATTTTTTTCAAAACTGTCATTTTTGTTGTTGAAACAGTCGTTTTTTCTCCAGAAACAGTCCATAAAAGTTACCAGCCAGTCGGTAAATTCCTCGTCCCCCCAAAAAACATTTTGGCTAGTGACGCCTCTATATATATATACATGCTAGCTTTCAGTTACTTACTACTTATTCTGGTGAAGCTAGTATTTATCGTCTGAATACTCGTTGTAGAGGAATTGCACAGCATATTACAGCTACAACATTTGAGTCAAATAACCTTATACGTTTGTGACGTCGGGCCATGCCAACACTATGTATTTTCAATGGTTCGCTTCATGTTATGACTTTTGTGGTCTCGAAACGTGGTCATACAATTCTTCTTTACCGAATTATAGGGGATATTGTTGTTATTTTCGTCAAAATACGAGCGGCAATTAGAGGGTCTGTCTGGTTACGTGTCTGAATAGACCAGTATGACCACCTACCCACAGGATGTTTTGGAAAGACCCCTCGAGGGTTATGCATAAATAATGATCAGACATTTTCCAGTTTACCCCCTAGCCTCTTGTCTACTGTCGCTGCGATAAGAAACGAAATTATCCTGTTGGTTAAGCCTATTGGCAATGCTCCACAAGGGGTGGATGGAGTCAAGTTTCTTGGAAAATGATAGCATTCAAGAGGGCTTTTTGTTGCAGACTTGCTTCAGCATAAGTATAAGAATAAACATGTTTTGAATTTCTGATATGGTTTGCAGGCGCCATTGGATCGGAGGCATTATAATTTGTTCCTAATTAAAATCAGTTACTGTTGCTTCCTTGGATCATGTATCGGGTTGAAGTTTTTAGCCGATTAGTTAAAGTGGACCTCGAACAATACTATTTCTGCTGAACACCAACGCCTCTCTTTATATCATGAGATCAGTAATTTTTTTATTCCGTGCATATATATGAGTATGACTGAATATACATTAACGACCTTCAAGAACACCTCGCACTATTTACAGTTGTATGTTCCAATATCAAAGCTATCAGAATATTGTAAAACTAGGCCCTGCTTTTAAAAAATTATACACGGCTTTGGCTGTTATAAGCCAAGGACCATTGACTTTTAGCAAAAACTCGGCAAAATTCAGATAACCGGTTTTACGCATCGATAGCATGATACGTGAGCTTTCGTCGGGAGCATAATGCACCTGGAAAATAGTAAATAAGAATTAATTATTTCGGTTACGGAAATAGGTTGCATTGGCATTGTAGGTACAGCGGATCCTCTCAGGTTGCTACTCGCAAGTAGGAGTAGCTGCATCCCCCTGGATGCAGCCGAGTCGAGATTCTTAAGTTCCTTCCATGAGCGTAGTGAATTAATATTAGCATGTACTATCTGTAATTTTCAGAATCAACTTCTGTAAGTTCATAATCAGACGAGTTTTTTCAGCGTCTCCTTTCATTCATATCTCCGTTCTTGCTCAAAATTGGTTGCTACGTGGGTCAGAAATGTATCATACCTAAAATCTTGGCTGGTTTACGGTAAACTACAAGGTAGAATAGGTTTGCGTCAGCCAGAAAGCAGAAGATTGGTTTTGGCATAGACTATAAAGGAAATCCTCGAAATTTTTTTTGTTGATTGTGCATAGCCTAGGTCTAGTTAGGAAGACGATTTTTGTGGCATGTTTAGTTTTTTCTTAGCGTTGTTTTGTTGGTCTTGTGCATTTGCCATGCCACCAAAGCTTAGTCATATTTTTCTTTTGTTTATTGAACTATTTTAGCGCGAGCGCGGATTAAAATTCATTAATTCATTCATAGTATTAGGTTTTGCCGCGGAAGAGGTCGCATTGAAGCTGCACAACAATGAGCGTGTCCGAAAGCTCGGAAACGAACGAAAATGCTGAATTAATTCAGCATTTTATGCAGCATTTCGCTTTCGGACTTCAATTTTCGCTCAGTTAATGCAGCATTAATTCAGCATAAAATTCATCGAAAAATTCAGCGAAGATGCTAAATTTTACGCTGAATTTTCAAGAAGAAACTGGGGAGCTGGCGATTAAGGCTAAATTTCGGAATTAGAAGTGTCAGAGAAGAAATAAAGAACGTGTCCAAAAGCTTTTAGTGCTGTAAATGCTGCATTTAATGCTGCATATAAGGTAAGAGCTTTCGGACGAAAATAAAAATAAAAATGCAGCATTAAATGCAGCATTTACAGTCTCAAAGCTTTCGGACACGCTCAATGTGTTCGTTGATAAAGGAAGCTAAAATGAAAGTTTAGAAACATGAATGTGACACGGACAACTAGTATCTTATTCACATGCACCAAGGTTGAAAATTTAGTAGGCTATGGTTTGAAGAAACTTTGCCCGTGAGCGATTGGACACTGGCAAAGACATGAAGATTGACACCGCGTACGGAAGTCCGGGATGTATGGAACGAGACACCGGGGTATACGTGATAATTAGTAGCAGGCCGTATTGCATCATATTTGTTCAGAGTCTTGGTTCTTAGGGCTTCAGAAGGCCCAGTGACCGCGTCACCTTTACTTTTCCGGTTGTCTTGTAAGGCTTCAGAGTTGGATTTACGCCAATTAACTCTCGTATAAAAGATATGTCATATTTCCACAATCAAGTGTTAAGTCTCCTACTTCCTGTTTTTCGACCCTTGCATTTCCGCCTTCCTAGTGCATCTTCCTCCGCCGGCAAGGTCCCTACTTGTGCCATCAATACCTTTCATCCTAGGGCTTCGGCGACAGATATGACGTGAATTGGGATCTCACGACTGACTTTGTGTGGCTTCCGAATTCTGGGGTAATTCGTTGATGTCAGATAGGGTTTATTCAAGCACAAGTAGCAGCTGACACAGTTTATATTCCAATATTATAACGTATTGAAACTAGCTGGATAAAGGTAACAACCAAGTAATACTGTTTTCAGCCTACCTCCGTTGCTTGGCCTTGCTGGTAGCTAAAATTTCATTTTAAGTTGCACCGAACGGGCGGAAATACGAAAACCTAGTTGAAAATATTTTATTCACTTCAGTAAGCCGAATTAAAATGTGTTAATCTATTTCTCGGCTATTCCCGAATAACGAGTTTGTCCATGTTTAAAAGATTTTCAGACTTGTGGTAGCTCTATGTAATTTCGGATACCCAGCATCAACAACAGCACCAAAGTGCCTGCTGTCAATAAAAAAAAAAGTTGCTAGGCTGCCAGTTCTAAACAGCATCTTTGATCCAGGGTTGGTCACCAAGAACCAGGGTGTACGAGCTACTTCAGGATACTTTGGGTTACTCCGGGTTACGTTTGGTTACATTGGGTTACATTGCACTGGGTTACATTGGGTTACTTAGGGTTACATTGGGTTACTTTGAGATACTTTTGGGTTACTTTCCAGGGTGTACAAGTTACTTTTGGTGACCAACCCTGGTCTTTGATTATCTGTCATTCGCGATTTTACTGAAGCAAAACACGTCCTCGATGAAACTGAGATTTCGCGGTCTAGTTTTGATTTGCTCTTGTTCGGTACGGTAAGCCGTCATATTCTCAACATTACTTCGGAAGCCTATTGTGAAAAACTTCCTTCTCCTTCAGCGGAGTCACAAAAACTAAATTAATATGCAAAATACAGAAATAAGCTGGCGTTTCTTTAACCTCAATTCAAATGGTGACAGAGCTGTGATTGTACAATTAAGACAAGACGAAAGGTTTCGATGGGATCCCAAAAACCTAATATTTGATCCATACAGTTGGTCTTGTCTTGGCCACATCCAGTCTTTGCCAGGCTAATCATCAGAGAAAACCAAGTTCAGATATACCTCTATAAGCCATATCTCCGAAACTTCCTGCTTTACTTCCGCCAAATTTCCGGTTTCGCCGAATTCCGAGCGAACTAATTGTCAAGAAAAAAATAAAATTCAGAAACGAATTGAGCGTATATATCCATCTCTATAAAGAACATTTAATCAACTTAAAATAAAACTTTAATTATAAAAAAAATCCGGTTACAACCGGATTCTGGACGAATTATATGTCGAAATGATTAAAAATATGTCAAAATGATTGTCATATACAGACTCAGCGTCTCTTCTTACCCCAAAATCTGTCATCTAATCAACTTTAAATAAAACTTTTGCTTTTAACAAATTTTCCGATTTTGGCCGGATGCCGGGTGAACTAGTTGTCCGGGTAGAAAATCCCTTTCACATAAGTGTTCAGCATGTCTTTTTACTTCTAAACAGAACATTTAATCAACTTCAAATGAAACTTTTACTTTTAACCAACTTTCCGGTTTCTGCCGGATTCCGGACGAACTACTTGTCCTTTTCTCCATCGTGTCCAGCATGTCTTCTTACCCCATAACCGACTATCACATTAGCTGTTTAAAAATATTATGTTTGCCCTTAATTTGAACCCCCTCCCCCACCCCTAAATATAGGGCTACAGAGCCCATCTCCGAACTTGACCTTACCCTTGACCCAAAGAATTTTCACACAATTCGCATCCGACTGCGAAAATCGGACTGAGTGTACACGTACACGTACCTTAAAGACCTAATCCAAACATTCCGTTCACCTTCTCTTAGTGTATTTGTATTTAGTATTTGCTCATTGTTTTACGGTGTTTTTAGTGGTTTTCAACATTCATAGTGACAGTAGGGATGGTTAGCATTGTGTGTGTGGTAGAAAGACCATTTTTTGTGGCCCGCTTTAAGAAATGCAAGGGAATGAGCTTCTGTCCGGCTTTATCGGCTGAAGATTGATAAGATAACACAGATGTCCAGTATTTAACGGCCATTAGAATAATCGAAAAAAATTGGCGGCCACGAAATCTTACGTATCTGTTCGCTTGGAAATACAGTCTAATAATGACACAGATACTTTTCTAGGGAGTTGTCTTTCCACAAAATTGTTCGGTGTAGGAGATTTGATTGAAATTAGAAATTTGTATGTGCAAGTAGCCCGCCTTCTGACCAGTTTAGGGTGAGGTAAAAGTAATACACTGGTGAGTACGGAAACGGTTTATAACAGCAGAGAAAACGGCTAGGATGAAACAGATAGGTTACCACTATTACTCACTCCAGTTGTAGTGAATGCAGCTAATAATAAAAAAAAATAATCATTAAAGGAAGCACCATTTGTGCCTTGGTGGTAGACACAATGTGGATGGTTGGTTTACAACTGAGTTAAACACATGATTCATTTCTTTAGATGTTGATTTTCGGTTTGGTTTTGCTTTTTCTTTGTTCGAGTGCTTCCTTTGTTATTTTTTCCACCATGACCCATCGGATTTATTGTGAATGGATTCATCCATTTCTCATTCATCGTAAATATTATAGACAGTATACGCATAAAACATTACTAAAATATTTTGGACAGAACCTAAAGGTATAAAAAAGGTGTTAAGAGGAAAAAGCCGAATACAAATTTTTGTTTGGTGTCAAGAATTTCGTGCCCGGATAGTCGCTTTCGAGCATTCGTGTTCTGGGGGTCACTTATCATTACCAATTCATTATCGTCCCATCCACTCCTGATTGGTTCCGTGGCTGCTTCTCAGTTTATCCATTAAATTTGCAGTTGAATCGTATTGATTGGGCCATCTGAAAGTTTAGTCATATCGGTCCTTCCGGGTATTCTTCCTGTAACAGCGTTATAAGAAACAATCCGAAATGATTCACCTGGGACTTACATTCCCTTTTTGGGATCCAAAGCGAAGTGGAGGGATACCTATGACTTCGTAAAAATTGTCAGTCAGTCCGTCTGTTAGCACGATAACTCTCGAAGAAATTGACATATTGTGTTCTAACTTGGTATGAAGATTCTTTGGGTTAAACTACAGGTCAAGTTTGTAGATGGGCTCTGTACCACTATATTTAGGGGTGGGGGAGGGGGTTTCGGATCAGGGCGAAAGAAATATTTTTTAAATGCTAACGATTTAGGGGTAACGAAACATGCTGAATCTGAACATAAAATTTATTTTCTCGCTGGACAAGTAGTTCATCCGGAATCCGGCCAAAACCGGAAACCTTGTTAAAAGTAAAAGTTCTCTCAAGTTGATTAGAGATTCGATGTAGGGTTAATGAGACATGCTGGATTCAGTTTTGAAATTTATTTTCTTTCTGGGAAAGTAGTTCGCCCGGAATCCGGCCGAAACCGGAAATCTGAAAGGAAGTTTTAAAACCTAATATGATAGTCGATGTAGGGTGAGAAGACATGCTGAATCGAGATCTGAGACTGATTTTCTCGTCCGACAAGAAGTTTACCCGGAATCCGGCCAAACCGGAAATTTTGTAAAAGAAACTGAAGTTGATTACTAATTCGACTTGATGTTCGTATTGGAAGTAAGAACACTAGATAAATCAATGTCTGAATTTTGTTTTCTCTTCAGACATGTAATTCTGCCGAAATTTTCAAAATCTGAAATTTGGATGGAGAGGTTCTGGGTTCGCCATTCAGTGTCACCATTTCTTTTGCTCTGCATGCAGTTTGCTCGGAATACAGCTAAAACTAGGAATTTTCTCAAAGTAAAATGCTTTTCTAAATTCGATTAGAGAAGAGATTTAGGGGTAGGCTAAACATGCATGCTGAACCCATATCTGCACTTGGGTGTTATTATCTGATTAGTTATTTTACCTCTGTTGTCAAAAAGCTCTCAAAAAATCCCAAGACTTTATCATTTTTGTACATTTTCAAGCGGTTGATTGCGGATAAATAGTAACATATTAAAGGGGTTTGGCGAAGATCGGAAATCTACGAAACCCAATTGTCTGGATCAATTATTCCAGTAAATATTCAATTTTTGGGATCCCATCGAAACCTTTGGTCTTGTTTTGTTACGCTTACATATCTTGGGTATAAAGACTGGTCTCGACAGCCCCCTAATTTCTTTGACATATACGGAGGAGATCTCACAGTTTCCTGTAATTAAAACGCTGACAAGAGCCTCGCTTTTGTTGAACGCTGCAGGCCTACTTCTCGGCCGCTTTCGGGCTGATTCTGTGTACATTCGATTTTACACTGTAGTGCTTCCAAGGAAGACGGCAGCGCTTCTCGAGGATCGCAGACTTGCTTACCGACCAAGTCCGTGCTTTCCTGCGTAGTGCCCGCTGCTTTAACCAAGAAGAAATGGTGCAGGCGCCAGGCAGTGAATTCAGTTTCAGTTTCATTGGACTATATTTAAAAAACAAATGAATACACAATTTACATTCCTGCCAGGAAAGCACAAATGTAGTGCTTGGCTAGGGCAGGGAAATAACCTATATTAATTTAAACATCAAACAGAATCAGCTAATTGAACATTCTATTTAAAGAAAAAAAGAGGAGAGGAAAAAGCTTTTCAAAAACGTCTTTCAAATGCGTCTTTCAAAATGCGTCTTTTTCAAAAACGCATCTTGTGCAGAAAAGAAGTGCTGCAGCAGCGATGCGGTAGCATTATTGCAACAAAAACGAGGCTAAGATTCGAAGTGAGAAAGCTTTTGCTGCAGATCTGGCCGCTGATGCTTGGATTGTCGTGATATTTCTCTTCTTTATAACAGTAATGACAAGTTTCGCTTTTTCCCTTGCAAACTTTGATTGAAAATCGCTTTTTTCTGAAATATATTTTGAATTATTCGTAAAATCAAGAACTCGGACGCTGGATAAAATGCATTTCTGTCTTCCGGACTGGTAGTTCCGTTGCGGAAGTACCAAATGGCATGTGTACTTCCGTTTTTTAGTCAATCGTAGTTTCTTTGTTTTGACTAATCGCTTCCTTTTAAAAGAGTGCTGTAGTATCATGTAATCCGAGCTATAGCTAATAATAAGAATGGTTTGTTTGCTGAAAAAGGCTTTAATGGGCCAACGGCTAACAGCTTTATATAGGGGTATTTCCAGTATAAAACCTTTTTTAATAAAGTAAGGATACTGCTCTACAAACAATATAACGGATGAAAATAATTCCCCAGTAATACAAACAGTGTTGCCGACAGAATAGGACTCTCTGTAGGCGTATTTAGATAATTGTCGCCTTAAAGTACATATTTGTGTATCTGTTAATATGATAAGTGTATAAGCTCTCAACCCCTGACAGATTACTTCCGTACCTCCTTTAGTTTGGAAAATGTACTGACAAAAAGTTGAGAAGTTCGCCTTAATAATAATAATATTTGAAACCCGTCAAGAAGTCCGAGACTTAGACGGAACACGAAAAGGAAAGAACCAGAAGAGAATCCTTTCCAGACGAAGGAAAAAAAATAACAAACAGCAATAAACTTAATTTCGAAGCAAGTTGCATAAATCTAGCTCCTTCTTTTGTAAACCGGAATCGAAGTTCTAGACACACACAACTATGGCCAACAGATTGTCACATCCTGAATATCGCAATACAAAATCGAAACCTAGTTCTATGTAGTTCTTTTCCCATTTATTTTTTTTTCTTTCTTTTGCGTTCTTCATTCTTTTTATGGCACTTGAGCTTACTCAAGTGCCATATAGCGATCGTAATGTCTGTCGTAGGTCTGTCGCATTTTGCTAGTTTGGACACTTCCACATAAGCTAGGACGATGAAACTTGGCAGGCATTTTAGGGACCCAACCAGATTAACTTGGAAATAATCACTTCCCCGATCCGGCCATCGTAGGGAGAGTAGAGGGATGGGGAATCCGGAAATTAGTAACATGCTCTATTTGATTGATTGATTGATTTGGAAGATCGGTGTTTCATTTTGTTGGCGTTTTAGGATTGACACTCTTGGGGGTTTGAAACACGTTAAAAGTTAGAACTTGTATGTTAGGTATAGAAAAATGTTTCCTGAAAAAAGTCAGAATTAAAAAATTTCGCCTGCGGCGCTTACTTGAACTTGACTGGGTATAGTCGCTGGAAGCTTCGCTTCTTAGCGAAAGCTGAAATGAAAAGCCGAATATGTGAACTTTAATATACGAAAGTACATTAAAGGAATAATCTAAACTGATGCATTACAGTTAGTTTTACACCGGTTCTATTCTGTGCTGGTGGGAAGCGGCAATGGCGTTTTTGTCGGCACATTTCTTAGTCCGTCGGCACAAACCCGACGCCCCCCCCCCCAAAGGTAAAAGGCTAGTGACGCCCCCGCATGCTGTTGCTCTCGAATATACTAAAGATCGATGGGAGAATTCGGTATCCTAAGGAGAAATGCTGAATCCTTTGAACTTTATTTTCTTGACGGATAAGCTGGCAAATTTGCCAAAACTGGGGACATTGGATCGAAAGGTCCGCCTCTCAGAGTAGCCAGCTCTTTTGCTCTGCATGCAGTTTGCCGACAGTAGCCTACTGCTAAAAGGAGGAACTTGGTCAAGTGGTCAAGATGATCTGAAGTCGATTAGAGATGAGATGTTGGAGTAAACGTTCATGCTGAATTCACATCTGAACTTGGTTATAGGCTATAGCAAAATGTTAAAAGGGTTTGGCGAAGACCGGAAATCTACAAGGTTCGCTTGTCTGGATCAAGTAGTCCAATACGTAGTCAATGTTTGGAATCTCATTGAAACCTTTTGGGCTTGTTGTCAGTGGGTGGAGGTCCAACAGGCTTGTGTGTAAGTGGCTTAAAAAAAAAAAAAGTACGGTAGTCTAAGCTACTAGACACATTCTCCGTCAAAAAAGTGTCATGGCTCCGTTGATTTAGGCGAGAAGGCTCCCCACTTTGCTGAATAGATCCTAAAATTACACAAAAAGGGCAACTAAAACCTTGTGGGACCCTTGTTGAAACCTTGTTCCTGTCCCATGGCCTTATCGATTTCTCAGTTTACTTCAATCGGACAAATATGTTTTCTTTTCCCTCTGTTTATTTTTTGATGCTTATCTGTTGATGGGTTGTTTGAGAAAGCGATTGTGTTAGGTCGGAACCGAGGTCTGTCGGGTTTCTCGAGCGATATTTCCTCGTTGTTTGGCCCTTGCATTTATTTGAACAGGAAACGAGTGTGGATGAAATGGCTTTTGGCTCTGACTCGTAGCGAAAATTCGCCAAATAAATGTGATTGATGGGATTTCAGAACGACCGCCTGGTTTAACTGTGATAAAGAGAAGGAAAATGCCAGACACATTTTTAGGGATGTTCTAGGGATTTGGAATTTTTCCTTGATTTCTTCTTAAGGTCGGTCAGTCTCCCATCTGGGAGACTCATTATTTCCCAAAGCACGCGTGCATGATGGTATTTGACAGTCTTTGAAACTGGTTTTCGCGTGCGAGTTGTACGGTGGCGAGAATAATTAATCCCGAAGAGATAGAGCGTTTGGATGCGGGAAATTAGGGGAATTCGAATAGCCAGTCATGTTCAATGTCAGAAGTTTTATAACATATAACACAAGGATGCGCAGTTTCAACAGAAAACACTTAGGATGTTATCTGTTGTGATTTTGAAAGCGTTATACGTTAACTGTTGTGCATAACAAGCATTGCCAAGAAGAGCCGAAAAAGCATATGTTGAATTTTCCGATATCATGACGACAAACAAAAAAGTGAGCAGATGCTTTTTCGGCTCTTCCTGGCAGTGCTTGTTGTGCATAACATTTAATGCATAACGTTTTCACAATCACAACAAACAACATCCCAAGTGTTGTCTGATGAAACTGAGCATCCCTGTGTTATCTGTTATGAAACTTCTGACAGTGCACATTCAAATATGATTCGCAGTCACCTGGACTGAGGGAATACTTATCCAGCTGAATTTCAAACGAGTCACGTATGTTACAGTAACGATATTGAAAACCCAATTGTGACTTCAGTATTATTCACGGGGCTTGATGCCCTTCGGACTGAGCACCTCGCCGTAAGCTGGGGCATATCAGAAATTAAAACGTTGTTCTCCAGGATTGAGTGGTTGTGTATGACTGGGTCGAAATTGGTGCAAATTGTTCTGTTGATTTATGTTGGTACTTTAAATTTGTTATACGTTTTCCTAGTGCTGTATCCGGATATTTCGCAACGATGGAACTTTTTGAAACTTGAAACTATTGAAAAATGAATGTCGTCGTTTTCCATCTTTATAGGAAATATATACGGAGTATGGAGGAAAGAAGAGAAAAAACTATTAAGTTAGATAAGCCTAACTTATATAAACATGAGAAACATTTCTTGGACTATTGTTTGGTTGCTTTGATGGGAGAGATATTTGTTTTTTTAATGAATCCGGGAAGATTCGTAGTCTGAACGTGCAGTCCAGACTCCGTTCGCTACTTGGTTAATTCCGCCCGAATCATCAAACCTAATTATACGCATTTATTCATTATCGGTGCCGCGATGTAGTGCAGTGAGCTTTAAGGGCTTTTATTCCATAGTTCATTCATTCGTTCCGTGTCAGCTCCTAGCTACGTCGGTGAAATGCATTTTTGATGAGCTGTATTTGTTTTTCAGGTTACCATGGCTGACCGCCTCGCTGCCGAACGTGCTTGTAAAGACCCGAACCCGATTATAGATGGTAGAAAAGCTAACGTGAATCTTGCCTACCTTGGCGCCAAGCCAAGAGGGAACATTACTACCAGTAAGTAGAAGGCTTGTCATCAACTCGTAAAGTTGTTATCGGAAGCAATCTAGCATTTACAATGTCTTGATCAAGTCGCGATCTCAAACTTGGGGCTTACAAGCGTCGTATCAGCTGGTGCACTGTAAAAAGTTTCTCCGAGTAAGGATTGAAATTAACTGCAGTATTTGCTACTGGGATTAATCTTATCTCTACTGGGATAAGATTAGTCCAAATTAGAAATAATCTTACCTCAGTAGAGACAATATTAATCCCAGTAGCAAATACTGCAAGATTTTTTTTTACAGTGACTATGGCGCTATTTAGAAGCTTCCTTTTGGGCAACCCAAATGGTATCTTAACAAGAAAATCGCAGAAAAAGAAAAACAGCTAGTTGATGTATTAATAAAAAGTAAAAAATTACAGCTAAATATTTGGCATTATTTGTTTATTTCAGTAATTTTTGGGGGGATTATAATGTCATTTCTGCCGAACAGTCAAACATGTTTTCATATTGAAAAAGCCTGTCCAGTAATTTAGTGGATGAAGCCTGACCTACTGAACAATTTTGAGCCGTTGGAATTGACTGACTCATTGTCATAAAGGGTCGATTCAGTGTCTGTTAGTTGCGAGGGGGAATCACTGTACGTTTTTGTGTACACCAGGAGGCACAGGACCCTGTACACTTGCGACGCCGGTAATTCCCCCTCGGTTAGTTGTGAGTAGTGTTGCTGGTAATATTCTTTATGACTAATGCCCGGGCCACATTCAGTCACATCTGTAGGTAATTTGTTTCGTTAATTTGGTTATTACCCACTCCTTATGTTTCATCCTGGTCACACTAGGACAAAGAAATTCAAGATATATTACCACCATCATCACATAGGTCTATGATTGGTCCAAACACTCCAAAGATGCGTTTCAAAATGGCGGAGATTGATTTTTCCATCTCGACTATCTTAACGTTTTCAGCGTCTTTTCTTCCCAGTTTCGACCGTAAACGGTGTTATTACCGGCGCTATTACCAAGTGTGACTATAGTGGGGCCCGGGCATAAGTCCGAAAGACGCCAGTGAATCTCGAGAAGAACGAGAAATGTCGTTCAAACGAATCCTCAAAACGGACTCGAATCCTTTGCAAACCTACGAAAAACGTTTGTTACGGCTAGCTGCGGTGACGTTTCTGGCTCTTCGCAATGCACACGGCGATTCTTCGTCGGCACGAAGAGCGTGTTCCACCCTTCTAACAATAGTAACTATTAGAATTTTCGTTCCATCCTCGTGATACGCTGACCGTTGCAACGTTCTCGAAATAGTAACTATTTGCTTACCATGCTCGGGAGCGTAGTAAGCGTGGTAACTACGCAACTCTGTAACGTGATTGATCAGATTCACCCGTGACATGATATTCTGCTGGAAAATAGAGAAATCGTTCCAGCCTTGACGGCAAAAAGTCAGAATTCGTGACGTCGTGCGTAGTAAATACGGTAAGTAGGTGGAATATGCACGGAGAGTTGGTCGTCAAAAGTGTAGAATTATGGAGAAAGAAAGGTACAATAGTGTTAATAGTAGTCATTTCTATTGGCTGGAAATGGTTTCTCTCCGTTTTCCGCCATATGTATTGGTGTGTTGAAAACGGAATCATTCACTCCTTTAAAGTTTAACCGAAAAGGGCTGGGATAGGACAATCTAGTTACCCATCACTTATTCACTTAAATTGGATTGAAGACCCGCTGAAAATGCGTTACTTCGTTTTCCGCTTTTCACGAATAATCGAGTTTTAAATAGTGGAATTTTCGTGTGATTTGTCGTACCTCTAATCGTCGTAATTTATTTCGGGGGGGGGGGGGGGGGATTTGCCTGCTGGTCGGACAAAAAACTACAAAAAATACATAGATCAGAGGGAAAAGCCTATAAATTTTTTTTTGTTCATGTTTCGGGGGGATTTCAACCCCCTAATCCCCCCTCTGGATACGGCCTTACGTATGCCTTACGAGAAAGATATATGATTTTTTTTTGTTCGGGCACTAAGCAGTCTTTACCAAGTTCACCACTGCCCTCTGAAAAGCCGCGTTTGTGTTGAGATTATAATTATCCGTATCATAGTAGAATTAACGTTGTGGGGACGAGCGCAGATATTCTGAACGCCGTAACTGGAGCAGGTAGTGGAAAATAAGAATTACTTAGCTGAATCCAAATAATTCAGTGCATTCAGTTAAATGACAAAAAATAAGTTGGCTTTTCAGTTAAACTTTAAAACAAATTGCGGGGCCGAACTCTTTGCTCGATTTGGACTGGACTAATAGATGTGCCATCTCGGACTCCTACTTCGAGTGAAGACGTATGTAAAAAGACCATTAATTTGATTCATGCTTACGACCCTTAGCGGACATTCTTTGTTATTGATGCTGGTTAGCTTTTTCATGTTGTTTCGTTAGTTTGTTTGTTGTTGTTTGTTTTTTTGTTTGTTTTTCGTTATTTATCGTTCTGCTTCTTTTATAATACTCCGTATTTGTGTTTTGCACTTTTACGGATAATAAAGTTCATTCATTCATTCATTCACTGCCTCCCTTTACAGCAACATCCAGGTTGACGGTCTTTTCCCGACCAAGGTTAGGAAAATTAGCCGAGCGAAACGCCTAGCTTACTACGACGGCAGAGAAAATGGTCAGGGAAAGGACGAATTACATTGCAGGGGAATTTTTCCAGAGTTGATCCCTGGAGTAATTTCCGTCCTAGTCTCCTGGAAAGTCGTTTGCCATAAAAAAAAATGGTGATGGCGGGTGGTGACAATGTACCAACGAGTTATGATAACGGGACCGGAAAGTGTTTATAAATAAACCACACCCTGACTTGGCTTTCTGGAACATATGTTGTTTTGGCACCGACACTGGAAAGATCGATGCGGGCGTGCTAGCAACGATGCCCCCTTCACAATTTTGACGCATGGTGTCGCAGTAAAATTTGAAGTTTTAATCCCCCCCCCCCCCCCCGTCAGCAACTGGAGAGTGAATAGTCTTATTGGATACAAAACAAAATTGAGGAGTACCAATGTTCATCGTAGACCTCATAAATTTGTCCGTCCGCTGTTTGTCTGTGACCTCGATAACTTTCGAAGGGAGTTGGATAGTCGGCGCGGGGACTCGTCAGCTGAAGGTTGAAGTCCAGTTCGTAGTAAGGGTATTTGCGGGCGCAGCTTACAAATTTGTCTTTTAGAAGTCGGTAGAAGGAAAGAACACGGTTAATCACGGAATGCCGTTGGTTCTTGCCTCAAAAAATAAAGAGTGCGTCCGGAATTCGGTAAAAATCGAAAGCCTACCTCTGCAATAAAATATTTTGTTTTTGTTTTTGTAGAAGCATTGACTTTTTTGGAATCGTGGTTTCGCATTGAATTCCTTCAGAATGTAAGGAAAAGGTCGGACCAGGGGCGTCACGTATAGGGGGGGGGGGAAGGCCCCCCCCCAAAGTTGTCGTCCAGTCGGTAAAAAATATCCGAGTCGGCGATTTTTCCTAAACCGTCAATTTGTTTCTTGGAAACAGTCGACTTTCCTGCAAAACAGTCGTTTTTTTCGTCAAAATAGTCGTTTTTTTCGTCAAAATAGTCGTTCTTTTCGTAAAAACATTCGGTTTTTCTTAAATCAGTCGATTTTTCGTCAAAATAGTCGTTTTTCCTGCAAAAACAGTCGGTAAAAATGATCGGCCAGTCGGTATACACTTGTCCCCCCCCCCCCCAAAAAAAAACAACAAAAAACATTTTGGCTAGTAACGCCTCTGGTTGAAGCTGCGGAAGTATTTGCTTTTATTTGCCCTTCTTTCCCCTCATTCTGTATTCTGCAAGTCATTAGAAATCTCGAGTCTTCGACCGTAGTCTACCAGTCCCGCAGTGTAACTGAAGGCAATAATTATTTCAATGTAATTATCTGATTTTCATTTTGCAGGTTTTCCCCTTGCTGGTCTGAGAGCTGGCTTCCCGGCCTTGTTGCAGGGACAGTATGGGTAAGTTGTTTTATGATCGAGTGCTGTCGCAAATGTTAGTGACTACTATACAGGAACAACAGCCGACTGGGGGATGGGCTAGTTCATTTAAACCGTGTTGTTTTGTTGCGGAAGATAATAGGGGGAAGGGGCTTGTCCATGAGGATTGGCCTGTGGATTTGTTACTGCATCGTTGCAGAGGTTATGCCCTTTATCCAGGTTGCTGCAGCGATTAAATAGAAAATAGAAACACAAAATAAGTCATTGAGGAGCTGGTTGCACAAATGTGACAAGTCATTTTCGCTGGTTTCGAGATAATTGCGTTTGAAGTCCAGAAAGTTAGTATAATAGAACCTAGTTGTCAACTGAGTGTAAGGGCAGAAGTTGACGCAAACAATTTTATAGCAGGGAGAAAGAGCGGAAAGTTTGTCCTGGATGGTGCCTAGAGTTTGTCCTAGATGGTTGTCCTATATAGAAAAGGGCGAATTATCACCTTTGTGCACTCAGCTCTCCAATTAAATGTGTAGTGTTGGCCTAGTTCAGAATGCCAATCCTTCCGCCCCAGAAGTCCTGCGACGCAATTTTGTAAGAAAGTTTACCCCTACCTCGGTATGTGACTTCATCCCCCTCACCCCATCTGGATTCCTGTTTTGTCTATCCGCTGTAGAATTCTGCCAAATCTTCTTGGCTAGCTTGATACTTGACAGTAAAGGTTTCAGGTTTTTCTTCGAATGATTTGCGTTCCCCGGATTCATGAAGCTTGTTTCGCAAGGCTGATAGTGAGAGTTGTGGTCTACACATGCGTGGTTCTTCATAGCTTGTTATCACCTTACTGACAAGTTCTTTTTATCGTGTAGGGTTTATCGTCTGGGTTTGCTATCAGGCATTTGCGGCAGCCTTTTGTTTAGGATTCAGATGGAAAAAATAGATTAAGAATTTAATTATCAGCTGAGAGCGAAGTGTTTCAACTGTTTACTGATGTATACGACACACAACTAACATAAACAAAAAAGGTTCCACATCAGCTGAGGAAAAAAAGAACAAAAAATGCAGTGTGTGGTAATTTGAATTTATTTTAATTGAGTTTTTTTTCTCAGTAGCCTACGTTTCCTGGCTTGAAACAGTCTTCCGCCATATCGTCTGGAGTAACTTACACCTACTGCAAATTTTCTTCTGTAGGGTTTCTTTCGTGGTTTGGTTCTCGTAGTTCCGAGCTCATCCGAGCGTGGTCTTCTTTGTCTTGCATTTACAAGTTGTTTCTGAAGAAGTTCCAAGAGTTGGGAACTATTCATCGCGCTTTTCGCACGAGCTTCCCTTCATTAAACCCCTTCTTGGCAATCTTCATCGTTCCGAGACTTGCTCTAGTCTAGCCTACGTCAGAGCTGGAACGCTGTGGGTGGAAGCTGTTACGGAAATTGGATGATTGCCGAAGGCAGAAACCAGCTCGATGTATGACGTCGACATGCACTTTATTCCGCTGACGCCTCGCATTTCTTGTCTACTCTGTCCATTTAGCTTTCATGAGAAGCTTTATTGTTTTTTCGAATTTTGGATTTTGGGAGTGTTTCCGATTTTGGTGGTTGTTGGTCTTGTCTGGGTTGGGAATTGTCAACCAGAAATTGGGGGAGTACATATTGGGGGTAATGTAGGGAGCGCTGTTGCCACTGGTCGCACATTTCTGTGATTTGTTACAAGAAAAAGAATAAAAGCATATGCTTTTGAAGCTGAGAGAGACCTCTTGCGAGTAATTGGTAAAAGACTGAGTTCCGTAGACGCCAGAATGTTACAGGTTTTTGCGGGCGAATGTCACAGGTTCTGTCAAAGAAAAGTGGCAACACTGGTAGGGAGGCAGTGGTCCTTCATTAAGGACCAGTTTTGAGTATATACAGAGAAGAAATGTTGTCGATTGTATTCGGGTAGCTTCTGCTGGCCACCGCTAGGCTCGCCGCCAACCTCTGTGGTTTCGTCTTTCTCTCGTTGTCTCTAAAAGGGTTGCAAATGGGGTAGCCCCAGAATTTTTTCGCGGATAGATAACAAAAAGGGAGTTTATTCTCGCGCTTACCGCAAAGCCGCCTAGTCTTTAACCAGAAATTATCTACATTTCTGGAACGAGTTGGCTGTTATCTGCCCACAGTCCATCTGTCCCACAAGTGGTCTCATAGAAGCCGACGAAAAATTCGTCGCCGGCTATTGAAGCAAGTGTTCCGCCATCTGTACCCTAGACAATGAATGGCGTTACCAGATGAGAGGTTGCCAGCTGGCTTCCACTTCAGGTTTCCTGTCATCGGTTTGCCGTGGTTTGTCGCCGCCGCGCCGCCGCCGCGCCCTGAGTCTGAAGCAAATCCTTGTGAAGGAGGAGAATGAAAGATGCATTCATTGCCTCTTTTCTCTCATTTCTATCCCTCTAGGAATGACAAAGTAAGGATTTCCTAAGGAATCATTTGTAAATCCCGGGTGAAGTCCATAGTTGTATATACTTATTGTACTAAAGGAGTTAATTCGGAAGCATTCTTGTTTCTGTAATGTCTAGCTTACCATATTCAAGTCGCTAGGTCCAACCAGGTCTCGGTATGACCGTGGGATCATCTAGTGGCGGCTTGACACTGTCAATACTAATAATCAAAAAGGAAGGGAAGCATTTAGCTAACATGTGGGTAAAAGTTACAGATTACACCAGTTAAATATTTGGCAGTGTCAATATATTTGAACTTTTTTTTTAAGATAATATCTTCCGAACGGTCAAAATTACTTTGTGGAAGAAAAGGTGTGTCCACTAAGCGCAAAAATTGCCTCGTTCTGAAAAAAAACTTTCTTTCTCCCATTGGTCTTGATTGTTCTCCTTTGTAAACATCCTTTACTAAAATTTTATGAATGTTAACACCCTGTTTACACTACAAACTTTCACGGGGGCAGAACTTGTTCAGTATGTGGCGTTGTGATATAGTCGACTTGGCAATTAGGATCTGGTTTGTACGAGTAAGATGCCATAGGGGCTGCCCCTTTTAGGCCTGCTAATGAATAGCACCTGTTTCTGCAGTTGCCGGGCCTTGTTAGGAAAATCGGTAGGCCCGCTTTCATTCGCAGCTGGAAAAGATACTCGGCCTGCTGTCAGCCCTGCGGGTGAATATTAGTCCCACTAAAAATTAATAAGGATAAGGATGATGAACACCGCGTAATTCTATCAGCATAAGTATTCGCGAATCATATTTGACTGCGCTAATCGGATACGTCAGCTGAAGTTTTAATCTAGCGATATTCCGGCCCGTCTTGGCAACGATCCTCGTCAGGTTCAAGCTAGAAATACGAACCTGTGATCACATGTTCGTTTTGAACCTGTCGTTTGTGGCACGAACCCGTGAACCTGTTCTTTTAGTACGAGACAAAAGGAGGCGGATACCACTGAGGAGGGAGTTTTTGAAATCTGGGGGGAAGGCGCGTCTCCTTGCCACCCCCTCCCCCCCCCCCCACACACCAAATGACGCCCCTGACTTTTGAACACTTTTTTTACACAATGACTTCAATTTCTCTCCCAGCAGAACTAAGCCTCTACTCTACTGTAAGGTCCCAAAGGGAATGGGCCTGCTGTTAATGTGACTTGGCCTCAACTTGGCCTGTGTCTGTAAACCTTCGTATGTGGTTGACTCGGGTTCGGTAAGTGATGACACATGAAATCCATACTTGGGTTACCTCATGGGAAACGATCTCGTTGATGTGCCAGTTCCTATTCCTCTATTGTTTTAAAACTCGTCACAGAGGCATTTAGGCGTGGAGTTGTCCATGGTTTGCCGACCGGGTGAGATAGTGTCGTTTTTCAGCCCGTATCCGCTTCTCTCGCTGACTGGCATTGGACAGGAAATACTTGTTTAGACACACACGCAGGGCGGAATTCTGACAAAAGCCATTATCTTGTGCATAAGCACACACTCTTTCCATCGGAGGGAGGAAGTGAGGCCTTTTCTCTGCGGCAGGCTTAATTGATTACTAATTTACGTTGACCCTCTGGAAAGCAAGTTAGGGCTCTGTTCCCTTCAGTAGAAAGGGGAAAGGTATAAATACAAAATAATGAACGTTTTATAATGCATTCAGCCTGATGTCATTAGGGCCTTTTCAAGGCCAGCCTTATACCAGTTCAGCTCTCAAAGCTGATTAGGTTAATGAACAAAAACGAGAGGCCTTCACTTTTGAAGGTTAGTGCAAAACTCTCCACGTAAGGGAAATTCGCACATTTCTCTGCGGAAAGAATATGCAACACCAACCCTAGAAGTATTTTGTGTAAGCCTTGATGATGATGATGATGATCACTGGGGGCTATTAGCAGCTAAATCGCATGGTTGGCTGTGAACTAGAATATGGATATTTTGTCCAAATTGGCCAAAAAGAAGCTTGCGTAATGACGTGCGTTGGGAGGTTGTAATTTTCTAATCGATTGCGTAGGCTGTAGCCTACTGCCACTGCCTTGGCTGTGACGCGAAACGTTAGGATCCGTGCTGGAGTAGCTTAGTTTATCATCTGATAAAATGCTAACTAACTACAGTATATTTTTAACAAGTCTACTCCAAGGAGATTTTTTTTTGAACGATTAAGATACTCCCAAAATTTGAAGTAGGGCATCTTACAAAAGAGGACTGGTATGGGCTTGTGTCTGTCACTTCTTTTTCTTCTGCACGCGACACATTTTTGGATTTTTTATTCTACTCTCCCTGGGGGGGGGGGGGGATCTTCCCTTCTCTACACACTACACTTCTACTGTTTTTAATAGGTTGAATATGGTTTTGTAGAGTTCTGCATCGACCTGATGGTGAGTAGTCTGTTTGGAGAGTGATGTGGTGGTTCGAGGGTTCTGACCCTGAGTAGGCGTTAGACATCAAGCTGTCGAAATTTTGATCCAGCTCTTTTATTTTTCTGTACCAGTAGCGCCTTCAGCGTTTTAAAAAGTCTGGACGTTAAGCCTAGCGTTTCGTAGGTTTGGCGTTTGCTAGCCTGTATAATCCAACTGTTCATCGATAGTCTAATAAATGAACTGGTTTTCCATGATGCCATTTACATTTGTGATGATCCAAGATGGTAAAAGGAGCATCAGATTGTCTTTAGGCCTAAAGCGAAAGCATCAGGTTTGAGAAGTAGCATAAAATTATATTATGAGTTAAAACGAACATCTTGGGTCGTTCCTCCCCACTACTTTTCTTTTCGTCGAACCAGAAGCCACGCGGACTCGCTAGATCGAACTAACTCGTGTCAATCTTGTTCTAGCTAACCTACGACTGGCGTCGCTATTTAGGGACCCGTCAGTGAAGGGGATAGTGATAAAACGGGTATGAGGCATGGTGTTCCCAGAAGTGTGGTCACGGTTTTAAGTCGGTTTGCTCATGGTTGGGCTCCCTACAAACTCAGCTTTCATGGTCCTTGCTCTTTGCTCCTAAAATTCCGGTAGCGGCTAGAAGCGTTCCTTCAACCCGACTTCGAATCATGATTGATGGTGTTAAACGGATTAGTCAGCTGGAATTTTTTTTTCAGCGAACTTTCGGCTCTTCTTGGCAAGGTCCTCTTCAGGTCATAGCCAAAAAAAAATCCAAACTTGCAGTCACGACTAATCCGTTTGGAGTCACCGATCGAAGTGGTTCGGTTACCGTTGTTAAAACATGCATTTCTGCTAACTGAAAACTCACGGAGACCGAGGCTTTCTGTGAAATCATTTTATTTTGATCTTTTTTGAGCTTCCCAGAGTCGTAGATACTGTGTTAAAATCTTTACAGCGAGTTTTCTAACGACAGCATACTTAGTACAGACAAATTTTAGCTCATCTTTTGCTCAGAAATTTGCTCGGTCACTTTTTCTCTCAGACACATTATCCAGGTCAAACATTCTCGAAATTTAACATTTTAGATTTTGTGACAGGGGCTTTGTCCTGAACCATGGGGAACCTAGCCTTTTTCGTAAGAACCATGTCCCAAAATCTTTAATGTTGAATTTGGGGACCGCCCGACCTAAGTAGTGTACCTGTAGAAAATGGCAAACAAATAAGCCTATTCCTTGGCAAATTACTTTATCTAATAATTGTTGAAACAATTGCGTTGAAGTTTCATTTATCGAGCAACACCGCAGTAGTATTAGTCACAGCTGCTGCCATCTAGTTTGTTCGGAGCCTAACACCACTCACACAAGCGTTCTGCAGTGAATTTCGTGTGCTCTATTTTCCTACCTTGGGTTTTTTCTTCTTTCTAATTCGTGTTTGCTGTGCCATAGATAGTCGTGTGGGAATAGATAATCATACAGACACACAAAATCGGATCCGCTGTAAACCGTGGAAGCAAGAAGAGCTGTGACTCAGGCGTTAATTTTTATGTGCTTGCTGGAGTTGTTTTGTGACTGATGGGAGTTCGGGCACTGTTTATTTTGGCTTGGTAGACCATGAGTGACAGCGTTCACGAATCTTTTTGCCATCTAATTGTTTTGGTCCCTGTGTTTTAGTTGGCTGGAGAGCTGGCAATAACGCCACATTCGCTTGCGAGAGTTTCCTCTTCTTATTAGCCTGTGAGTGAAATACCAGAACTCGGTTCAAAACATTATTTCTTTATAAAATACGGCGCTGGCTCAAACGCCTGTCCTGAAATACTTAGCCTCCCCCCCCCCCCTCACAACAGTATAAATAGCGTTGCGGGGGTCTCCGAAGGAATACTCGTCACTAGTCCTCGAACTTAAATAACCCTACAGATCTACACTGTCAGAAGTTTCTAAACATCCTAAACAAGGGTGCGCAGTTTCACCAGATGACTGTCGCCACGCCATCTGTTAATGTTATTAAAACAAAATGTGTTATGAGTGTTATGCTTTGCGGAAGATAACACTGAACATTGTTGAATGTTACTTTTAACGAAAACTTACACCTAAAAGGTGGAAAATATAATACTTGTAGATATCGTCCAAAGTGTTGTTTGTAGCAATTGCGCATCCTTGTGTTGAATGATACAAAAACTTCTGACAGTTACCGAATTTACTCCGCGCGAGGTGACATCTGGAGGTCGCGAGATTGTGCCTCTCCTCACATCGGTATTTTGTCGTTGTCACTCATGTCCTACGTAGGACATAAAAATCACTCTATTTCAGAAAATGACTAAACGTGTAATCTTTGCAGCAGGGATTCCGACCTGAAGTGACTATTTCAAGTTCTTTCATGAAAGCAAAATTAAGATCTGCCATTTTTACAGAGGCGATTCCGACGAAAAGTGAATATTTCGTGAAAATAAATTTCACTCCCAATTCACTCTCTGTTTTGGGCCAAAAGTCACTCTCTAAATATTTTTGATGTGGCAACCCTGCTCCGGCTCCGCGGATGTGTAACCTTTCGAGATTGTACAAAGGCTAAACTATATACGTTTCTAGGGTTGCTCCACAGTACGTTTACCAGTCGCCGTTCATGACGCCCCAGAATATGCTACAGCTTCAAGGGGCCGGAAATCAGACGGCGGTTAGCCAAGCGACCATGGCCGCACTTGCGTCACAGTTCTACGACCCTTCCGCACTTGCTGCAGCCTATGCCGCTCAGTTTGCCAATATTGATCCGCTTGCGTATTCGAATGCCGCAGGTAAGCCTTTTATGTTTACATGGTGTGAAATGTAGAGTGAACATAGTAGACACTCAGGCCAGGAAGGGGCAGCTCAGTAGGCTAGCCCATCATCGATGATGTTCAGCATCCCAGGACTCATCGTCGTAACGTTCCGGTCCTTGTTAACTATGCATAAAGTAATTCAGCATTTTTGTCAGCCTCGGGAACTCAGTTAGATGCTTCAGACGTACCTCAGTTAGCATAGTCTGTAGACCTGCACCCAGGTTTCAGTCGCGGTCTTCCATCCTTGCCGAAGAAGTTTCGATTCGTGTCCTCAGTTAGACCACTGATGCAAGTAGAAGAATCTTAACCAGCTCTTCGTTTTTCCCCGTAACGGCCTGTCAAGATTACTTACCAAGCGTTTGGTCAGGGACAGAAAACTAGGAATCTATCCACCTTTTCTAAAGAACTTGGTGCAACGAATGAGTGATGTCCGGCATTTTTCAGGTTCACCTTTGTCAGATCTCCCAGGAGTTGTCACAGTCTTGCCATTACTGCACTTTTTGTGACAACACGGAAGTATCAACGCCTCGTCTGTCTTTTTCTTTCTCTCCATCTGTTTCGGGCCAAACATACGTCTTTCATGCTGTTGCAATCGTTGCTTGTTTTTCCCTGACTATTACCTCTTTAAAATGCTCGGTGCTCTTGGAAACAATTTCTAAGGTTGGCGCAGAGATTGGGATTGGCGGTGGGATTTAAAGAAATAGTTTTTCTTTGCCAAACAAGCTGACATAAAGACGACCAGAGCAACCGTAAAATTAATTACTAGACCTTCGTTTCTATTTTCGTTTGTTTTCCTTTGTCTTAGACGTTCGCGTTTAGAATGGTGAATCGGCTGTCCGTGATTGGCAAGACGGGACAAGAGCTCCATCTAGCGCCTTGAGATTATCACTCATGTTGGCATTAGCCTTGACGCTGAGCTTATCTTTGACCTTATTTCTTTGTCTCCACTAGGGGCGCTTAGGCATCCTGGTCGCCAGTCGTCTCTAACGCAGGCCGTGACCAACATCTTTCACTCTCGGTTGGACTGGCCAGTTGATGTTGATGGGTTATGGCAGCTTTGGCGGAGATGTTTTTTCGGTGCGCTCTTGATTAGAATCCAGCCACTAAATGATAACGTTTGAGAGTAGTACTCTGGAGTGTGGCACAGCTAATCTTGATGACCACAATGATTAGGGTGAATTATCTGGCTGATTGCTAGATCTGTGGGTCCAGTGAAAGTCGAAGGACCATGGTAGGCAGGGCAGACATAAATACGAATATTTTCTCTATTATAAGTTTGGTTCGTTGTCGACTTTTCAGTTGTTGGCTGAGGGCTGTGGGAAAATGTAATCTGGCGTGCTAATTTTCCGTCGGTGCTGTTTATCCGCTAGTGCTCTGTGAACGACAAACATTATTCACTCGTTTCTCCAGAACTGCTTGTTTTCCCTACCTGAATGCGTCACATAGTTCGCATCTCCGTCGTGCATACCGGAGGCGGAATGTCGTCGTCGTATTTCTCTTCCTGAAATGCAGGAGTCAACGACAAAAATGTGGCGTTGTCCGGGGCTGTTTTTCGTGGCCAAATGCGCATTCTTTTCTTTAAGCGAGGAGCTGCTTCTGTTGTGTGTGATGAAGGGACGCTTTTAGAAAAGTGGAACGCGATCTCGGTCCTGACGATGGTGCGTGGCTAGGCAAGCTACCAGCATTGAGAAGTCGAAAGCTTGAGAGAGCCAAAATAAATCGATATGGCTCACTTACAGGCGACCACTGAGTCACATCGTGTGGTGGCACTGCTGGAACGAGGCGGAAAATAGACTCATAATGGAAAAAGATCATTTCCTTGTTGTTGAAACGTTCATCTCCGGGCAGATTGAGGTTGCGTTTCTAATGAAAAACCGCCTCTAATCTTCACCGGAGTTAGCGCTCGGGCTGATCCAGACGCCTGTAACTGAGTAGAAGTCAGAGTTACATTCTAAACTGAAGCTGAAAGAGGGGTACGCGTCATCGGGTCTAGGCGAGACCCCCCCCCCCCGGACAAAAAACCCGTGGTACCAAAACCCCTCGGCGAAAAAAAACCGGCTAAACCCCCCCAGTACCAAACCCCCCCAGTACCAAACCACCGCCCCCCCCCCCCCCCGCATAATATAAAAGACAATCCAAAAGAATCTCCTAGTCGCAAATAATCCCTAAGCCACGGATAGTACAACGGATTAGCTGGGTACCGAGATTAGCTCATGTACCTACTGACATAAGAATAGGATAACTGGACGCAGTATCCGGACCCGTTCAAGTGGGACGTTTGATTTGCTGCTGGTCCGTTCTTGATTGCCAGTCCAGTTCCGTTTATCCCCATGTTCCAGTCCTGTTTTGAGTCCTGTTTTGACAAAACACGAATGAACACTAGCACTCTAATGATGTTCAAACATTCCTAGTTGTGTGCAACAGGAGTAGGAGACAGCTCGGATAACTTCGCAAAGAAAACTTGTTAAAGCAAATAGAACTGTCAAATAAACTAATAGCAGCGATACTAGCACCGCTAGCGATAGAGAACGTCCCTACTGAAACTCGTTCAGCCGTTCACCAGCGCTGGTTCAACTTCAGTAAATAGTAGGAGGATAGGTTTTCTCGGCCTATTTGGGAAGATGCGCCATTTCAGTAAACCTTGGGGGGGGGGGGTAATTTTGGGCCCCCGTCTCAGATTAATCACTCAGACTCAAAATTTATTTACTCTTTTGGTGATAAATTTAAAGTAGTTTTGCAATTCCTCCTCTGGACCTCCCCCCCCCCCAAAAAAAAAAATGGCACAAGAGTTTTGGTCGACTGTACGAGAATGTCGTACGCCATCTAAATGTTGGAAATTGGTTTCTAGAATTTGTGAGTAACATTGGCTGATGTTAGAATTTTGCAAGAAACAAGGTACATTTGTGTTCGCAACAATCATTCGGGTCGGCTGGTAATGCTTTCTCTTCCCCCTCCCTTTTCCGCCACGTCATCAAGTCCTTTAAATACCCATATTGTCAATTTTAGAGTACCATATATGAGTCATGTTAGGTTCTTGAAGAAACTTGGTCTCACTCCAGTTGCGTACAGTAAGCCAGCCAGTTCGGTGGATGTGCTACCAGTTCGGCGAAATTGATATCTCAGAACAGGTTGCGTATGTTTGTTTGCTAACTAACTTTCTGGAATCGCAACAGATAAGGTCAGCCCTTATCAGGCGAGTAATATTGATTTATGATATTACCTGCGGTGTTGACATGCTGTCTTCTGCGCACATCGGCTGAGATCAATTTGAGTTTATTTTGTATGTCCGCGGCCACCATTCTAAGGACAGATTCCCATGGGTTCCGCAGTGGCGGCAAAGGGTGGAAAGCTCCGACACATCCCTCATGAGATCTTGAAATCAAAATACCGAACCGAAATTCTTCGACTTGGGTGTTTATGATGCTATTAGCAGCTTGACTAACTGACCCTAACGAAGGAAAACATAACCGATTGTTGTTTGCGAGGACCCAGTTTTGATTGATGCTGCCTGGGTCCCAAGTCAGCTCTTTAATTGGTCGCAGAGATTGATTGGATGGTCTATTAGCCGGTTGTCAAACCTTTGTTTGACAACATAGGGCTAAACCGAGTTGGCGTTTTAATTATCGAATGTGTAACTTTCGTGTCTGAAAGTGGATCTACAGTCGCGCCACCGCTCCTGTCTTAGCTTGATTTTTCTAGCAGAGTCGAGTATGTAATGACAGATAGAGTGGTCCCTAACGAGCTTAATTGGAATACCTTTTGACGTAATGGATTTGTTCACCTAGACGACCAATCACGGTTATGAGAGAAACGCAGGCTCCTGTGGGGTCCTTCAGGTCTGTCAGCTATAAGCCACTGTCAGCCACGATGTTTGTAAGCGGCCAAGCAAGTATGCTTATGAGTCAGAGTCGGGCGTTCGTGGACTGTAATTCGTGCCAGGAATTTTAACCCTCATCGCTTCCATGAGGAGGCTAAAGGTTGATAATTTTTAACTTCGTTGTGAAACCGCAAAAAATCCGGCCGGAAAAAACTGATCGTCTTTTAGTACCATTATACTCGAGATTAGACTGTTCGTCCGTCCGCTATTTTTGTTCTGCATCCTCTCAGTTTTCTGAATGGGTTATAGGGCGAGTAAATACTCGCTAAATCTAGCCGTCCCGCTTGTTCATTTGAGTAGGTGTGTCACAACCTTTGCGAATAAGATGAGTAGCTAGATGGAGTCATTGTGGGTAGCCTCCCTGCGCAGTAGGTGAAAGTATCCTATATTCCAGACAGTTGGAAATTACTGCTGGTGGTGGGTAAAGGATGGCGACACCGGTAGATTTGCGTGCACTGCGGGTTGAGTCCAGGATCTAAAGCTTGAATTTTTGTTTCCAGGTGCCGCTGCCAGCCTTATGGCTCCTTCTTTCACCTACGCCTCGGCGATGCCGACTGCAACCCACCCAGGCATGACCGCAGCTCCGCTGCACTTTTCCGCCTATGGCCAAGCGGCCCTCCAAGAAGCACGTATGCAGTGAAGCCGCGCTGCGGCCTCCCCCACCAGTTGTGAAAATGTACCAAAGCTGTCCTGTTATACGGAAATGAACTTCTAGTGCTTCGCTGGCTCTTGCATTAGAAGCCTTTTGAGTGACTGACATTCTGGCGTAGAGCTTCCTTCCCCGCGGTATTTTGGAAGCTCCTGTGTTTCGCCTGTCTCGAGTTACGTATCGAAGGAATTGCTACGCCCACCGGCCTGAAAAGCAGGCAGTAAACAGACATTTAGAGAGCGATTCTGGCTAAAGAGACATTCTTTGTGGCCTTTCCCGTTGCCTGCTCATTTGAGTTCCGGGCGTAATGAAATGTCACCGGGAATTCTTGAGGCCGGAGCTTTGTGTTGAAGCTATCCAGACTTATGGCCAGTGATTTTGTGGCATAGACAGGGTTTGCTAATGCTTAGGTCCCACCGAATCCGAAGTTCCCAGCCGGAAAATGGGCAGTCGACAGCAGCAGAATCGGTTGCTAGTCTACACTAGCCGCATTGACCTTATCCAAATATCCGCATCCGAAGTTTGTGCCGGACTCGGCGGGAACTAAGCTGTAGGGGAAGGAGAAAGGGATTTTAGTCGCTTCTTTGAGTGTGCCACTGCTTTGTTGATCATCCAAAGGTAATTCATCTGTGTAAGAAGATGGGACATGGACTAATGTTGAAATGACCGGCAAGCAATTGGATGTAATAACTGTCTCGTCAAAAAGAAATCCTGAAGCAGTAACTAAATAAGAAGCTCAGAAAAAGACTGGACAAAGAATTTCGGGGGGATGGGTGGCTGGTGAACGAGTTTGGCCAGCTTGATTGGCTAACTGTAATAGCCTACTGGATTTTAATAGCTTTCTTAGAGGAGTGTCAGCGTAGTTTGAAGGGAAAAGTTTAATTGTCCTATTTAACTGCATCTGCTGTAAGTCATTCTGCTTTACAAAGTACATCCATAATGTAGACTTATTTCTCTCAGGATGGGATTGAAAATAAGGTAACTTTGGTAATCTTGAAATCAGCATCCGTTTTATACAAATTATCTCCGTTTTAAGTTTTACAGAAAAAAATCGTTGGCACAGATGAATCGCCTTCCAGTGAAGTTCATTTACGGCCAGATGTGACCTTGTTATTTTGCTCTAATAAGCAGATTCGGGCGATAAATTGGTTGCCGTCGCTGGAAGAAAAAAAACCTGTTAGATAAAGCTCGAACGTGCGTATGCCAAAGCTTTAAGCAGAAGCGGTTACTTGGTTTGCGTAAAGAAATGCGAAGTTCGTGACATGATCCACTCTCGTGCGTCATTTTTTCTTATGGAAGATTAGAAAATCGTCACAATGAACTCCCACACTATGTTAGCAGATTATTCACACGTTATGAAGTTCCATGTCATTTATTTAACACAAGGATAGGCAACATTAATATCTGTTAACGTTGCACAATGTTTTCGTTAGGAGTCTTTAAGTGTTATGTTTCCGTAACACAAAACATGGCCTGCTGTGTAACTACAAAAAAAATACGTGGAAGGTCTTAATGGAACCATTCTGTAACATTTGCAAATAATACGCAAAGTGTTATCTTCTAAAATTGCACATCCTTGAGTTAAATGCTCTCAAGCTTCTGACAGTTCTGAAAGACAGTGTATCTGTAAGCGGTGCCGTAACATGGTGATTTAAGATAAGAACGATATAAAAGAGAACAACGTGTCCATTCGAGTAGCAGGGATATTATTTGTTAAAAGCAGTAACCGCGTGCATTTGTTCTGTCATTATTGGATGGATGATGAAAATGACGTGACACGTGGTTGAATATGACGTTGGGCTATAGGGCATTGGTTTTTTCCTTCACTGAATAGCAACATACGCTTTCACACCTCTTTGTAATAGTTTTGACGATTTGCGGACAGCAGAGTGCGAATCTGTACACTAATTTGGTTACAATGATCTGGACCCCTGAACCCATCCGGGTGTTTCCGCAGGTCATACTTTCTTATGTAGGTCCCATTCAGCCCTTTACAGACTGGGGTAGGCTATGCTGTGGTATATTGTTATCATTTTAGTTTTTGCAGACCATTCTGAATGTATTCAGTGAAATGACTAGACCAGTGGTAGTAAAGAAAGAAAATAACTAAAGAACTTCACTGTAAACAAAAAATCTTGCAGTATTTGCTACTGGGATTAATCTTCTCTCTACTGAGATCTTATCTCTAATTCGTATTAATCTCATCTCAGTAGAGATAAGACTAATCATATTCCATAGATGGCACTTTGCACAAGGGACTTGTACCGTGACCAATAAACCAGAAACAGTTCTTTCGAATATAATTTAGAAGTCTAAGACTCCATTGTCGGAGCCACGTAGACAAACAAGGACCCACAAGGCGGGGTCTCATGGTGAAAACCAAATATATAATTTCAATGGGGAAGACGCCCTTGAGATTGAAACATCTCAGAAGCAAACACTGCAGTTAACTTTAATCCTTACTCGGAGAAACTTTTTACAGTGTTTACGTATCCTTGTAGAACTTAAATTTGAACTTGCATTTTCTTGTGTGGACTGTTGGTCGAGAAAAGGGGATTAGGGTGACGTCCGTCTTAAAGGAAAGTAGTACTTGGCCTTCATTAGACCCGTGCATAGAGGGTTTTGTGCCTTTTGAAAAGGAGGGGCCTGAGCGAATCACAGCTCTTATTGTCTGATCTTAAAACATTTTTTTTCTTTAATATTGTAAGAAAGTCAGTTATTTAATTTTATATCGTTTTCTATGGTAATTTTCTCCCATATGTAACATTTGTGTTGGGCTTGCATTTCAGATCTCCGAGTCTGTAATGTTAGAAATATAATTGGTAGAGAACCGAGTGTCAGTAAGATCGTCGAGCGTATCTGGATGGGAAAGATAAAATGGAATGTATGTGAGCTGAGTAAAAGCTATCCAGACACGGTCGTAGCCATTATTTTTTTGTTTCTCAATCCCCTGTTGTTAGAACTAGTCGACACTTTAGTAAACAAAAAAAAGTTAGCAGTGTATTATCTCGTTCAGTTGTTATAGCGATATTGGAGGGGTAAAGATGTATCGTGTCAAGCGCCGTTCACACCCGTTTTTATTTAGTACTGTTCCTGTTCTAAGATGCGTTTTTCCCAGGAAAAAAAAGTTTGAAGCCAGTTGCCTTGCCGCGGGTCTGAACAGCGCTTTCGTGCGGTAATATTTTGATAAAATGTTGCATTATGTAATTTAAGATAGATCCCCATCGAGGAAGCGCTACTGAAGGAATTTCTGCGCCACAGGAAGAGGGAGGTGGTAAGACACTAAAAGGAGCCACACCTGTCCGGAATATTTGGAGATAAATATCTGGGAAAGCGCTTTCTCAAGAGAGGGATTAGGCCATGTTTTTCTAGTTGCGACCTATGTCTAATATTATATAATATTCACCAAGTTGACCATATCGTAGCGATATCGCGAGTGTTGCAGGCTAAATCTGAATAGTTTATATTCGGGCAAAGATCTGTTGTCTCTAAACATATGATGATATCGTGTTTTATATTTTCGATATTTACATATATTTAGCCTAGTCAGTATACAATCGTGGTATTAGGAAGCTACTAGTTGTTCCCAATCCTTTTTTACAGACTATCATCGTTTATTTTCATCAGTCCGTGCTGCACGTCTTGGTATGCTAAAGAAGCATATCTGTCGTTGGATCATACAGAGAAATTTGGGCACCTTTTCGTTTGAACAAAACAACAAATTCACATGTGCCTCTCAGGCCCATAAACAAGCAGCCAACCCCCTGTCTCAGTAGCCCTTGGCCCAAAATTGAGGCGTGGTTTCTTGTGCTTGGTCGCTTTTTTATCAAGAAAAATTCCAGACGACTTGAAAAAGGATCGTAAAGAAGTTTTGCTCATAGAAATTCCCTTGAACGAAAGAAATTACAGTAAGAAGGCAAGACCCTCCGGCACAAGCAGGACACATAACTCTCTTGCTTTTATACGATTTCAAACCGCGGATTGGTTTGGTTTATTGGGTCCATCCATCTAATTTGGCACCAAACTCTGCCAGCATCGATGGTACAATACAAAGGGTACAGTGCCACATCACGATGTATCGGTGTTCCTGCTCTAGCCGGAAACTGTCCTAGGTTTGGCAACTGGTGGAAAAGGTTGGAGATCACTCATTTACTTTCTGTTGAAGCCCAGTTATAACCAAATCTTCACGCCAGATTACGCCCTTGACCGCTTGACGGTAGTCCCCGAAGGCGCGCCGCCGAATATAACTCCGGGTCGGACTTGGGGGCGGCGGCCGCGGCGTAGCATCTAGGGCATTTGCTTTTATCAACCACCAAACGAACTGAAATAATTCCCGAAAATTTAAGGTACGCTCCTTACAACTAACCGCACTGCGCTTGGATTCGGTCAGGTCTTCAAAATCACATATCTTGGACCCATGATCTTTGTACTGTTCAAGTTGCATCCTAATCCCTTACTTTGGTCCCTACGCATGTTCCAAAATCCCTCCTCACCCCCCGTGGTCGGATGTGACACGAATATAGTTCCAAACGGAATATCAATGTGCTCCTTCGAGTCGGGTCACAAGTTCTCGTATTCCCCCTCCCTCCACCCCCACAAGAATGATCGGATATATTCGGGAAAACATGTATTCGCCCAGCGTTCAGTCGGATCCTTCGTAAGCCTGTTATGTTTCATCGTCTTAGTTTACGACCTTACGTGGACGTGCCCAAAAATGAGACAGAGGGACCGCCATTCCGATCGCTAAATGGCATTTGAACCGAAGACCGAAAGTTCTTC
Source organism: Branchinecta sandiegonensis (assembly GCA_030848855.1). Lineage (NCBI taxonomy): Eukaryota > Metazoa > Arthropoda > Branchiopoda > Anostraca > Branchinectidae > Branchinecta > Branchinecta sandiegonensis. The sequence continues at coordinate 20,670,236 of JAUPMV010000006.1, read as the reverse complement.
AACAACGCTTACGATTTGTCGGAGAAAAATTGCAAAATTTGTTGAAAACTTCAAAAATAACTTTAAAAAATGCTAAGAATAAAAGAAAACGCCGATGAGTCAGCGGTTCCGCCGAAGTTCTTATTCGGTGCGGATTCGGGGACTACTTGACGGACGCAGACTGGCAACGATGTCTGTCGATGATGTCAATCATTCCCAATCTGCGTTGCCGTTGTCTTGCCGTCTTCCAGTTCCAATAATAATGCCATTCCTAGAAAACGGAAGTCTTCACCCCCCGCTTTTGAAACGGTACTAAACAACTCTTTTTCACGGTTCGCGCTTCTATACCTTCTTTAACTCTTGTGAGCTCTACGGACCACCATGGCACTATGTCTCATTTGACGTTAAATTTGAAAACAAGAACAAACATGCTTAAAGAAGTCGTGGACAAACTGGCAGGGAAAACCATCGAAGGAAACGCGCAAGGCCCAGTGCAGCTAACTACCATCAGAGACATACTTCGAAGGAGACTACCCGTTCGAACAAAAAGAACAATCCAGGCACCGTTTAAGGACAGACAATCGATATCCCTTTACTTCAGGCTGAAATCGGCCGCTACCCTAATGAACAAGACTCTGTTTGAATGGGGACTTCAGCACACCCCCAGTTGTAGACTCTGCAATGCCCATGACGAAACTCCCCAACACCTGCTGTTTGAATGGCCCAAGAACTCCAGTGGAAGAGACAACATCACCCTTTTCTGCGAGAGAAACAGGATCCATTACATTTTCAAAAGCATAAGAACGACTCCTTTGTCCAAAGCTCAAGAAAGAATCATCTACAGTGAAATGATCAAGATTCTCCGACCAATTGAAGCCATTTAGTGCGAAAGCGGTAAACCAATCAAAGCAACAGGAAGGCGGAAAGGGAGCTGCAGAACGGCGGAACCCAACGCCATATTATGAAAGAAGGAAGGCTGAAAGGAAAAGACACCGCCGTCGAACTGAATGGCTTACCGTTTTGGATGATGATGCATTTCAAGAGCAATAAAAAGAATAGTAAGTAAATGAAGAGTTATATCTGTAAAGATATGTCGAAAAACTGGCCGCAATATCCATAGACGTTAAAACATACAGTAACTGAATTTTCCAACAGAATTGATCAAAACAAATAACAGCAACAACAACAAACCTATGAATTGGCAAATTCCTACTGTCATGCTCTTATCGAGCCTTGCAAGTGCCATAGGCATATGACACTAGAGGCGTTTTTCCGTGCTCCCACCAACAGTTTGTGGGTCGACTGTGGCTCGAAAAGAGTGTTTCAGCTGTCTTTCGTGCAGCCCACAAGTGTGTTTCCGCGACCAACAAGATTTTCTTGGCTTGCTTTGTGGCTCAAATTCGACAAACAACTGGCTAGGTGATTTCCGATTTTGTGGCTCAGTTCTGGCCAGGTTCTGGCGGGAAATCCAAATTAAGCAGCAAAGTAGTGTCTAAACAATAAAGCTAACTACTTTTTCAAGCATAGAGACTTAAAACTGGCAATCAATTATTTGATTATCAGGGAACATTAGTTCTGGACACTTCAATTCCCGAGTACTCGGGGAATGTTAGCCCAGGGCACATGGATTCCCCGACTTGGTGGGGAAGATTAGACCTGGTCAAGTAGATTCGATAGACACTGCCCTTATTTGGAGAGGAACACTTTTACTTTATTATGCTTTATGGCGTGTGTAGGCGCTCAGTGCAGTATCGAGTTTGGGCCCCCAAAAGCCTCCACATAACATTAGGCCATCACCAGCTAGAGGCCAATTAAGAACCAAACAAAACAAGGATAACAAGAAACCATATTCAGATAAACAAGACTGAAGGTTTTGATGGGATCCACAAATTTGATAGATATTAGCCTTTGATAGATTTTACCCTGGGCTACAGAGCCCAGGCAATTGGGCCTTGTAGATATCTGGTCTTCGCCAGTCTTCTTGAACATTTTGACTATTTAAATTTAAAACGGAAATAGATTAAGGCCAATAGCTAATCATCTGAGAAAACAAAGGTCAGATGTGGATTCAGCATGTGTGTCACCCCTATACGTCATTTTTGGGATCCCAAAACGTCAGTGGAGGGATCCCAAGTGCCCCCGGGCCCCCTGAGCACGATAGCGAAACCTATTTTCTCGCTGGACAAGTAGTTCGTCCGGAATCTGGCAAAAACAGGAAAGTTGGTTAGAAGTAAAAGTTTTATTTGAAGTTGATTAAATGGTCGATTTAGGGGTAAGAAGACATGCTGAACAAGATGGTGAAAACCATTTTTTCGCCGAACAAGTAGTTCGTCCGGAATCCGGTGAAACCCGGAAAGTTGGTTAAAAGTAAAAGTTTCATCTGAAGTTGATTAAATGTTCGATTTAGGGGTAAAAAGACATGCTGAATACGATGGTGAAAACCATTTTCTCGTCGGGCAACTAGTTCGCCCAGAATCCGGCCAAAACCGGAAAATTTGTTAAAAGCGAAAGTTCGATTTGGTGACAGAAGAGAGGCTGAGTCTGTATATGGATGTCCGGCAATGAGGTATTTTGGTATCTTGGATTCATTGGGTCAAGGGTAAGGTCAAGTTCGTAGATGGGCTTTGTAGCTTTACATTTAGGGGTGGGGGTGGTGGTTTAAAATTAAGAGGCAAAAAAAATATTTTTAAAAGGTAATGAGATAGTTGTTTTAGGGGTAAAGAGACATGCTGAATCCGAATATGAAAACTATTTTCTTCCCGGACAAGTAGTTCACCCGTAATCTGGCGAAAACCGGAAACAAAATTTGTCGACCAATCTTTGGCTATAAGATGTTGGGGATCCCATCGAAACCTTAGGTCTTGTTTCTTTGACGAAATTACTTATATCAAAACTTCCTGCCTTACTTCTGCCAAATTTCCGGTTTCGGCCGGATTCCGTCCGAACTACTTGTCCGACAAAAAAAAAATAAAGCTCAAAAGCAAATTCAGCATATCTCCTTTCCTGTACATCGAACCTCTAATCAACTCCAGATGAAGCTTTAACTTTAGCTTTAAATTTTCATGTTTTGGCCGGATTTCGGGCCAGCTGTTTGTCCGGCTAGAAAATAATTTTCATACGCGGATTCAGCATGCCTCCTTATCACTACATCGACCCTCCAATCAACTTCAAATAAAACTTTTTCTTATAACAAATTTTCCGGTTTCAGCCAGATTCTGGTTGAACTGTATGTCTGAGTAGAAAATGATTGTCATATACGTGTCTTCTTACCCCTAAATCGACTATCCCATGCTGCAAATATATATTTTTTTCACCGCTTAACTTGAACTCCCTCCCCCACCCCTAAATTTAGGGCTACAGAGCCCATGTGCGAACTCGACCTATCCCTTGACCCCAAAAATGCTCACACCAAGTTTCATCAAACTATCTCATTCCTTTCGAAAGTTATCTTGCTGACAGATGGACGGACAGACGGACGACTTTTACGAAGGCATAGGTATCCCTCCACTTACGTTTTGGGATCCCAAAAACGGATGGACCCAGGAGCAGCAGTCGCGTATTTGATAAGCATCCCTAATCCCCGTCAGGAAGCAAGACACAAAAAGGCTAGCCGTTTCTCGTCCAGTGGTGCCTCTGCATGTTATTTGGTGTTAATCTAGGATTGTATAGGCTAAATTAGCCTCTAGTCTTTGTTGACAACTTAACAAGTTGGAGTAAAATTCGTTAAAAGAGACTGAGACAGAAAATATCCGGCTCCGCCGCAACCAATGGTGTATGAGTAGCCTATCTCGGCTTACTTCAGAAATTTCAAGCAACGGAAAGTGGTTATGCAACCTGCACCTGGTACAAGACTGTTCGCACTGTCGGAAGTTTGATAACATTTAACGCTGACCATCCAACCAGAAAACCAACCATAAGCGAAGCGTAACTGATTCATACTTTGTTCGGTCCGAAGTGCGAATTAAGGTAATTAACGTAATTAAATATAATCAGAAAAGTATGTTATGACCGTTTTTCGTGTTATTTGTTCAGGAAATATAATATATTAAAGCAAAACTCTTACTAGAAACATCGTTTTTAGTGGAGTGTTCCTTGGAACAATCCACTATTGCGAGCGCTCTAGCAGCTTTAGGCTTTCGGTTTTCGGTTTTCGGTTTTCGGTTTCCTTTTTTCACCGTATTTTGTGGAGCTCATAACCCGTGAACCAGTGCAAGTATCAAGTTCAGTCTTCGTTCACTTGTGGGTATTGGGGTCTAGTTGTGCCTTTTGGGGGTCCCACCCCCACCCGGTTCAGGGGCAAATGGGCCCAGATTGCCCAGTGAATAATGTTCATAACTTGACCAGACCTGGACACAGGACGATGAAATTCCCTGTACTTGTGGATCCTAGGGCTGGGAAATTGCTTTTAAGATTACACCTCCCCCACCCACCTCGTTCATGGGCAACTGGGCCCAGATTGCCCAGGAGTAAAGTTCGTTACCCGTGACAGGAATCAACAGGTATCAAGTCTAGGTGTAACAGCAAAGAATAAGACACGCGGCGTACCTCATTCCTTCATGATCAGTTGGAAACTGGACGGTTTTGTCATATGATCGATCATATGCCGTGCTTAATGTGACAAAGGGGGTATTAGGCTGGTAATGGAAACCTTGCTAATGGAAAAGAGGTTTAAAGGGTCGGACTGGCTATAGCATGACATTCAGTATGGAAACTGATAGCGTTCTTGCAAGATCTTGAAGATCTTCTTTGGATTTCTAAATGCGGTTTGTTTACATTAAAAGCTCTCAAACTGGGATGATTTAAAAATATGCTATTTCAATATTCTTTTGGTTATTGGGGATGTGAAATTTCTTCGTTCTAACGCTGTTGGCTTATAAGATGTGATCAAGAATTTACTTTCGCACGTCTGAGCGCTTGCGCACTTGTTGAAAATATCATTGCTTTCCACGTGGTATTAGCGATTTTCTTGTAAGCGCTTGTCGACTCTATCCAGCTTTCCGGCTCTTCGACGCGCGGCTGGACGCAAAATATTTGAAAACAGAAAGCACCGTTGTTAAAAATTGGGAAAACCAAGCAAAACAAAATAAAATAGTATAGACTTCATGCTCTACCATGAGCGTGTTCCAGCCTCGTACCAATAGTAACTATTAGTTACTAAATCCGTTCCAACCTCACGAAAAGTTACTACGCTGACCGTTCCAGCCTTCTCGAAATAGTAACTAATAGTAACTATTTGCTTACCACGCTCGGGAGCGTGGTAAGCGTAGTAACCACGAACCTCTGTCACGTGATTGGTCGGATTCACCCGTGGCATGCTATTCCGCTGGAAAATAGAAAAGTCGTTCCAGCCTTGACGACAAAAAGGCAGAATTTGTGACGTCATGCGTGGTAACTACGGTAAGTAGGATGGAACACGCTCCATGTCTTCTAGAATGTAAAACAACACTTTGAAAGTTCTTATAGCCTTATTTGTGAAAGAGTTGTCGGCGGACCTTGAAGCTTCCGGTGAAGCTTGCGTTTCGTGACTGTCAAAACTCGGCGCCAAAAAGTAGTTGGTACAAAACGAAACACCGACGAAAGGTTGTACTTACAATTCCACAAGGGAGCTGAAAGCAGAACAAGAGAGAGGGGTCGTTATTTTGTGCGTTATTTATCCCAGAAAGATAACACAACTTGGACAACATAGTGTACGATACCAAACTTCTGACAGTGTCATTCATGTTTACTTTATAGAAAATGTAAGCAGCATGGTGGATTTAGTCAAAATTGATGTGGAACCGTTTCTCCATTGGCTACTCAGACCTTTGAGCATACCTTCCTGTTTTCCCATCAAACACAAGTGTTTCAACTGGTGTTTTTAAAAGCCAGGAGATCTCCAACAGTTCCGAGCATTCCGGTTCTGGCCTGTCGAGAAAAGAATAAAATCGCTCTGGGAGATCTGTTGTTAGTGGGAAACAGCTGGGCAATTATCGCGTGCTGTTTAAATAAGTCCATCTGTTGGATAATTTATCTTTCCACCTCCGTTATAAACGCGGCTTATTTCATGGTTTCGTACCAAATGTGGCATTAACGGGATGTTTTGTTAATTCGGCTAAGGACCGGTTAGGGGGTGTTCTTAGTGTTTTGCAGGTGCCTTCCACTGGCATGATTTCTTGACGCTTTCGTCACCCCTTTCAAGTTGCCATAATTTCTGCTAGATGGCGCGCATCTACGACACGAGCATGTAGCTCTGCTTGCTCCATGTCGTTCATAGGCAAAAGAAGCTAAAGGAAGGTTTACGAACAGAATATAGAGATCCGTACCCAACGAAAACGGAAAAAGCATAATAAAGTAATTTGCGATTGTGAGATTTTTTTGATTAATTAACTCTGTTTTCGAATGTAGTTTAGTCTGTTAGCACAATAACTCTCGAAGGGGTTGAGATATTTTATTCAAACTTTTTTGGGTCAAGGTACAGGTCAAGTTCGAAGATGGTCTCTTTAGCTGTGCATTTAGGAGTGGAGTAGGTGTTTCAGATTAAGGGGCGACAACAAATATTTTTAAAAGCTTTTGAGATAGCCGATTTGCTAAATCCGAATATGAAAATTATTTTCTCGACGGACGGAAGAATCCGGCAAAAATCGGAAAATTCGTAAAAAGTAAAACTTTAATCTGAAGTTGATTAGAGGTTCGATTTAGGGTTAAGGAGACATTCTGAACCCGAATATGAAATTTATTTTCTTGCCATGCAAGTGGTTCATCCGGAATCCGGCAAAACTGGAATATTTTGTGAAAAGCTAAAGTTTAATCTGAAGTTGATTAAAGGTTTGATTTAGGGGTAAGGAGACATGCTGAATCCGAATAGGATTTTCTTTTCTTGCCCGTCAAGTAGTTGGCCCGGAATCCGGCCACAACCAGAAATTTAGCATGAGGCCGGTTTTAAAACCCAATGATATAGTCGATATAGGGTGAGGAAACGTGCTGTTGCTGCTTTCGAACAAACTAAAGTTTGATAAGAGATCCGGTATCGGGGTAAGGAGACATGCTGAACCAGTTTCGAACTTTCTTTCATTGACGGATAAGCTGGCAAAATTCGCCAAAACCCGGAAATTTGGATCGAAAGGTTCGCCCGGGGGAGTCGCTGGCCAAAACTCAAGGGGGGGGGGGGGGGTTGGTAGGGCCGGCGCCCTACCAGTTAGAAACAATAGCCAAGAAACACAGCACCACATGCGGGAAACTACGAATTTAAAGAAACATTAAAGCTAGTATTTGTATGATGAAGGTGAACGCATTCGTAATAACAGGAATTCGCTTCCGCAGTAGCCGGACCTGCATCATTTTTAACGACAGTATATCAGACAAAGAATTTTTTGAGTAGGCTGACCTTTTTTGGGCATAACACTACTTCCCCCCCAACAAAATCTAGCTTTTAATGATGCCCAAACCCCGAAATTCAAGCCTAAAACCCGACTGCAATGACGCGCTTTTCTTTCCAGTAAATATAAAAAATTTTGGAATCCTTTATGATCAAAATATCTTTCAAATGAAAGTAAGGGCCACTTATCATGGATCTGCCCATCTGTCTTTGTTCACGACGAATTCCCGAAAAATGTGAGACATTTTGCTGGATGACAGTGGTTAAGTTCGACCCTTTCCAGAAAAAAGGACTGATCATCCAGAAAAAAAAAACTTGAAACAGGACGGACTTAGCCAGACCCCTCTTAGCCAGATCCAGTCATCGCCAGAATCCTTGAGCATTCTTACAATTAAAATTCAGAAACAGATTAAGGCCAAATAGCTAATCATCTGAGAAAACCAAGTTCAGATATGGATTCAGCATGTGTGTTTACCCGTATAAGTCATATCTGTTTTGACGAAAAGTTCCTGCCACTTCTGCCAATTTGCCTGTTTCGGCCGAACTCTAGAACTACTTGTCCGGCGAAAAAAGAAAACTCAAAAACGAACTCAGGGTATCTTCTTTCCCCAATAATGAGCATCTAATCAACTTCAAATAAAAATTTAACTTATAACAAATTTTCCGACTCCAGCCGGATTCCGGCCGAACTATATGTCCGGGTAAAATATGATTGTCACTCACGGATTCAGCGTCTCTTCTTACCCCTAAATCGGTTATCTAGTCAGCTAGAAATAAAACTTTAACTTCTAACAGTTTTCCGGTTTTGGCCGGATTCCGGGCGAACTACATGTCCGGGTAGAAAATTGTTTTCACATAAAAGTTCAGCATGTCTTCTTGCCCTAAATCGGACATCTGATCAACTCCAAATAAAACTTTTAATTTTAACAGACTTTCCGGTTTGGGCCGGATTCCGGGCGAACTACTTGTCCGTCGAGAAAATGGTTTTCACCATCGTCTTCAGCATGTCTTCCTACCTCTAAATCGAACATCTAATCAACTTCAAATAAAACTTTTACTTTTATCAAACTTTCCGGTTTTGGCCGGATTCCGGGCGAACTACTTGTCCGATTACAAAATGGTTTTCACCATCGTGTTCAGCATGTCTTCTTACAGACGGACAGCTTTTGCGAAGTCATAGGTATCCCTCAACTTACGTTTTGGGATCCCAAAAACCACATCAAATGACGTGTTGCAATAATCAGGCCGGTCGTTACATCCTCTCTCATTGCTTACGAAGCCGATTTTTTTTAACCTCGTCCTGATGGAAAATTCTTATCATCAGATTCGTTTATTCGTTTATGTCCGTTTTCGTCTAATAGGGTTCTCTATGGTCATGCGGTAGTTGAATGAGAGTGGCACGCACAACCTCCCAACAAGTGATCTGTCCGGAAGCAAGTTGAGGTTGTTCCACTGTCGTAGAGTTTGGAGGGGGTCCCGGGAAATCTTGTGGCGCGGGTGGGAGGAGCGGTACGAAATTCCGAGGCAGGACATCCCACAAGCTCTCGGTATACATTTGTATATCTGGCCCGGATCAGGCTACTGTGGGGGAGGGGGGGGGAGGCGTAAGTGCCGGACGCTTGGAAGGATTGGGCGAAATCTTTCGGTAAAACGGTCATAAGCTCCAAGTGTGCCATTTGTAGATCCGGACCGGTACCTCTGTGAGAGAGCTGGAGGAATGTGGCCTCGGAAATCTTTTCGCGTACGTAACTGCTGAAAGAACGAAGGGATCGAGACGAAACTTCGTGTCATATAATATTGATATAGACAGAACCAGGTTCGGTTGCTATGTACAGTTTATTTACAGACTTCTGTACTGGTGAACAGACACCAAACGATTGACGAATTAAACACATTACACTTGACTTTAAATACAAACTCAAATCAGTTAATGAAGTCCAATGAGCTTTGGGCTTAACCTTAAAGTGATAGGTGATTAGATACTAATTAGTTACTCAGTGAACAAACTGAGTCGCAGCATTAATTACTAATATTACACTTTGTAGATAGAAGGTCATAACACCGAGATATGTTATTTGAAAATCAGTCTAGTCTGTGGGGAGTTGCGATCTGAGGTCCCGGAAAGCTAAAAGGGTGGAGAAACTGGAATGAAATTTGGCAGGCAGAACGAATAGCCGTGAATATGCCATTTATGTAGCCGGACTGGACCCTGCCATTTTGGACGGATTTATTTATTATTACTTTTGTTTATCATTACATTTGGCGTTAAGCTTTTAGCTTGTCATCCGCTGACACTCGATGAGTGAGCAAGCATTTCATTCCGCTTGTGAGAAACCGGTTTACCATGTCAGAGACGATAGTTACGAATGCAGTGCTTAACTTTATTTCGCGAGCTATGCTAGCTGGAATAAAGAAAGAAATATTCATCAAACGTGCGTCGGAATTTTTCGACCGTGACAAGATATTGAAGGCAAAAGAACTTCTCCTGAGTAAGTCCGGCTTTTCTGATCGCTTTGTGAAATGCGTGAAGGACGAGGACAATGTTATAGATATAGCCAAACTATTCGTACGATGTGCATCGGGGAATGTCAACATCCCAAAGTTTGTGATCTTTGATCCCCAGGAGGTGCCAGCTTGTGAAGATGAGGTCGGCGCATGCATTATATCGACAGTTAACGGCATGAGTCGTAAGTTTGACGGATTTCTTAGTCGCTTCGATCAGTCTCCGCTGCCATGGCCTGGTGCCCAGGCCATCCCATCTGAACCTCAGTCCTTCCCCGCACCCCTTCCCTACTCTGTTGTCTTGAAAACCCCCCCACCCTCAGCCAATACTCCCGAGGAAAGAAAAAAGTATCTGGCTAGCATCTGTGGTGACGAAATTGCAGGAGATGACGTAGAACTCCGCCGTTCAAAAAGTGAGTGGCGCCTTGTTGTGAAAACAAAAGCAAAGGCAAGCCTAATTGCATCCGCGATCAACGAAAGCTCACAAGGAATTGAAGTTAAGGTCAAATCTCCCGTATTTATTGGCATAGTCAAGAATATCCCGTCAAACTATGATGCCGATGCAGTTCAATTGCGAATACCGGACTGTGACAAAGTAGAGCGTTGCGGTAGCAGTCATACTTATAAGGTATTCTTCCAATCTCGCCAAAAACTTGATTTCGCTCTAAGGAATCCCCCGAAGTTTGACCTTGAACGTTTTCAAATTGAAGAGTTTGTATTCCTTCCCAAAAGGTGCTATTCTTGCCAACTTTTTGGCCACTTAGCGGCTAACTGCCCTAACGCCCAGACCTGCTCTCGATGTGGTGAATTGGGTCATGGTTCACATTCTGATTCTCCATGCACCAAGCCGATAGGATGTGCTCTTTGCAAGTCAAACAGACATACTTGCCGTTCATTTAGCTGCCCTGAAGTGAAAAAAATCATAGCAAGCCAGGTTAAGCGACCAGTCAATGCACAGACTAATGGCAGATAAGTTAAACATCATGTCTTGGAATATAAACGGTGGAGTGGTGAGTAAGTTGCCCATTCTTACTGAAATTTGTGCGAAATATAATATTGTGCTGCTACAAGAACACTTCTTAACTGGGGATAAGAAATCCCTTCTATGTATACCTGGAACTCATTGTATTTTGATTCAGCCTGCAACGCGCCAGCAAAAACGCGGTCGACCTAGTGGAGGCTTGGCCATAATTACTAATCACCCTGCTACAATTATTGAACAGTCCGAGAATTTCATGGCTGTAACAATAGCCGATGTAGCTGTCATAAATGTTTACCTCCCTACAAATTATGGTGATCAAAATTCGGAAAACAAGTTTAACCTGGCTTGCCGAAAACTATTCAAAACTGTGAAGCGAATTTTAAAGCGATATAAAAACTGTGTGATAGCTGGTGACTTTAACTGTAATCTGTTGGATGAAAAGTGTGAAAGAGCAGCAGTTATTAATAAGGCATTTAATAGAAATTTTAAGGTATTGCCCAAGGATAAACCGTATTCATTTGTATCGTGTAGTAGTACGACATCAAACTTGGACCATATATTGTTTACTATGGATTGTGATTCTGTTGTTTCGGTTGGAGAGGATGGGTTTTATAATGATCACCTACCGATCTCGGTGTCTCTTCTCCCCGGAAAACTTCCCCCGCATACGCAAGGTAAACCAAAATGGCATACCCGTAAATCTTGGAAAAATATTAATACTGATCTATTTTCTTATGTTTGTGATGATCTACTGGGTAAAATTAAAGTACCATTCCATCTTCTTCAGATCAGTGCAAATAAGATTTATGCAGAGCAGGAACTTCGGGCATCACTCAATATTTATTCCGCTGAAATAACACATGCCCTAAAGTGCGCCGAAAAGTGTGCTGTGCCTTCTAGACGTGTTCGCCCTGATACCCAAAAATCTGGCTGGTCTCAAAATGAGAACTTAAAATCAGTGTGTAACGATTCAAAATTTTGGCTAAATCTTTGGCATCAGTGCGGTAAACCCCGTAGCGGTGTCGTAAACTCGGTGCGCATATATACGAAGCGTAAATTCCGCAAGTCCCTAGATGAGCATAGAGTGAAAATTAAGGAAGATCTCGCGGACAAAATTGCTGCAGATACTAATCTGCTTTGGAAGTGTCGCCCAAAACCTTTAAAAAATAGCCAACCTACCGTTGAAATTCCGCAAGATTCATGGGTATCGTACTTTTCTAGTGAATTCTCTTCCCCAGACCCGTCGGTTGAGGATGCATTTTCTGAAGAACTGGAATTATTAATGTCAAAAGGAAACCGGTGCGAGTTGTCTGTGAAAGAAGGTGATATACTCTACGCGATTAAAAACATGAAGAAAAAGTTTTCTATGGGTGCTGATGGCATTTGTGGTAAACATCTCGAACATGGAGGCCGCTTACTTGTGTCCCACCTATCGGTTCTTTTCCAAATAATTTTCAATGTCGGTTTTGTTCCGGACTCTTTTTGCGTTGGAATTATTTCTCCTATTTTAAAAAAGGGAAAACCGAGCGGTTTTTGTTCATCGTATAGACCCATCACAGTTTCAAGTGTTCTGTGTAAGTTATTTGAGCTACTTATTATTTCAAGGATAAAAGCGAAATGTAAAATGCCCGGTTTTCAATTTGGTTTCATAAAGGGCCTAGGTTGCGCACAATTACTCCGTTCGCTATGTAATGTTTTGAAAGATGCACATGAAAGCGATGAAATGCTTGCTATTGGTACTTATGATGTGCAACGTGCTTTTGACTCGATTATACATCCCCAAGCTATGCTAGAACTTATAAAATCGGGAGTTGAAATAGATGTGGTAGCCCCACTTTACGACATGTATCGTCAACTTAAAGTGCAGGTTAAATTGCCTCATTCACAAAAGCTAACTATTGATATCCCGGTAGAAAAGGGTATCAAACAAGGGTCGATAACGTCTCCTATTGTGTTTAACAATGCGCTTCTGCCTGCCCAGAGTAACATTGATACGTCTTGTATATTCCGCGGTTTAGATGTTTCGAAGTTTTGTTATGCGGATGATCTTTTTAACATAAGTCGAACTGTTGCTGGTCTTGAACGGTATTTCCGGGATCTAAGTACTAACTATGATAAGATTGGTATGTCTTTGAATCCAGATAAATCCCAAGTGCTTTTGTTTAATTGCAAAGATCCTATTGAAGCTCCAGTTAATTTGGGAGATACTGTTGCTACTCCAGTCGATCACTTCATGTACTTGGGTATCCCAATCGGTCGGACTATTGCTGCTACGCGGAAGCTTCTGGTACAGCACACTGAGAATAAAGTGCGAAATTCTTACGTTTCAGTAGTTGTATCCCAGCTAAATTTGGGTAGGAAACTACTTACTCGAATATTCAACAGCTCAGTCATGGGCCATTTTCTGTATATCGTTCCCTTCTGGGACATATTAAGTGACAGTGATAAAGCTGAACTCCGTAAAATTTATTTTAAATATGGGAAATATCTCCTTGGAATCCCGTCTTGGTCAAGAAATAGACCTCTAGTTCGAAAATACGGTCTGCGGGAACCGGTAACTGAAATGGCCGAACACTTCAAGCGGATGACTGCTGACAAGCCGTCTCACCACCCCTGGAGCGGCATTCTATTTTAGTATTTATCGAATTTGTTGTTGTTTGTATTTGGGTATGAGTTTATTAGTTCCTTCTTTTTTTCTTTTCTTTTTCTGTACTCCGTCTCATGCTTTTGTAGCTGTTGTAGATGGGTTATAAATAAATACATACATACATACATTACTACACAAGTACAAACGGATTAGATACACCTTACACACAGAAACTGACACACTACAAAAGTAAACAAATTTTCAAACTACAAAAGCAACTGAGTAAAATGGGGTGTCGACTGTACCACGCTTAAACGTTTGGATACTGCCTGAATCAACAACTTCTGCTGGCGAACTGTTTCACGGTTCAGTTACCCTATTGACGAATGAACACTGACCAATATTTTTAGGTGGTTTCAGAGGGTACAGTTTATAAGGGTGTTGGCGGGTTGTATGGTAGTGATTGAACTTGAAAAATGAATTGTGGTCAAGATCATCTACTCCTTTAATAATCCGAAATGCGTTAATAATGTCACTACAACGCCTTCGAAACTTTAATGATGGGAGCTGAAGTCTAGTAAGCGGCTGTGGATATGGAAGGTGTTGAAGGTATGGGATGAACCTGGTCACACTTCTCTGAACTTTTTCTACTCTGTTTTCATCGGTCACATTTGAAGGGGTCCCGGACCTCTTATGGTAGGGATTAGAAACGAACGGGTGGAGGGGTCGTATTCGGTAAGGGGGTCGCCGGTAAAACTAGGTCCTATGGCTCACAGTCGACTTGAAATATTCCTCTCCGAGCCGGCATTTACCCTCTGCTCTAACAAGTCGCATCGCCGGACCTCTGGGGACATCTGTTTCGTCATGACTGTAAGTATATTGCTATTATGCTGATGGATTTCATACTTGCCTATATTCAAACGCCAGCGGGCATGAAACAGTCGTCGTCGACTTCCCCCATCGCATGCTTCACGGCCGTATCAATGCTCTTCAGGAGACAATCAACCGGAAGAACCTTTTACAGCGAATTACTGGAGGTACTCCCTGTCGAGTAAACTCCAGCGTTTCCAGTAGCTTTTAGTTTTAAACTTTCATGAAGGGCGTTGGTACTAAAAGCATTCAACTCTTTTCTGTACTCGTAGACCGTATTTCCGGCAAGATGCTTCATAGCTTCCATCTTCTTGGATTTTCTTGTCAGTTAGGTGAAAATGTTGGTCTGGTTATACACCTTGATTTCTGTGACCTCGGTTCTTGCAGCAAGCCACGGGGGAAACCTTGTAAGGGTTGATGGCAATGGGAATGCCACGAGAAAAGCTGGTATGTTTCTAGTACTTCTTGGGTTTTTACTGTGCCTGTGTCATCGATATAGTTTTTTTTTAAATCCGCGTAGCATCTTTCTAATTTTGTTCGTACCTTTTACTATTTGAGGCTAGGACTCCTCCACTAGGTGACGTTTACTTTTTCCTTAAACCAGTTAACGTCTCCTACTCTTTCTGAAACAAATAGGCTACATATGCAAACTCAGTACAGACTTTCACTTGAAAAATTTAATCTTCATTGTGTAAACAAACCTTTATACTTCCAGCTATCAATCAATATCCTATCAACTCCTATTTTTCATTAGCCATTTGTATAATTTTTTTGTTCTTTTTCTCTGATCCGCATATCATCTCAACCACAACCACATGTTAAATTTTTGTTTGCGCAGTTTTGTGTCGTATTGATACCTGTAGGTATCAATAAGTCATTGTATTTAGGTCACTCAATCAAATCAATTATTTCCCAAACTAACTGCAGATAATGCCGATTATTGTTTCATTGTCAATAGTTGTCAATATCAAGCAGAACGCGTAAGGAGAAGTTAACGTGAGGCAGACGTTGAGATCAACTTCATTTCCAAGCGACAACCAGAAAAACAAATAAATAGAAGGAAAATTTCAGTTAAAAGAATTTTCTTTTGATTAATTTTGTTTGTTTTTGCACCGACATGGATTTACTGTGATGGAGACTAACACTGAGAAAGCTAACGCTACACGCCTTTCCCTGTCTCAACGGTTTTTGCTGGTTTTGGTCTGCCGAAACCATGTGATACCTGCACATGGTACAAAACTATGAAACGTATTAGGAAACTATGGAAACGTATTAACACTGGACTGCTAAACACAATAAGTAAATCTGTGTTATGATCGTTTTAGTGTTATCTCATCAGTGTTACGTCTGGTTCACACTGCTGTTTTACATGCAGCACAATTACGTACGACAGCACCGCATGAAAGTTTAACTCACAACGCAGACGTAACGGGAAACTGAGTTTTTTCTTGTCACGATCTTTGGCAGGAGGACAACCAAACCCTCGGGAGATGACCTATGAAGAACCGGGGGTCAGTCCACCAACTACAACTTTTCAGTCGAGCTTCACTTCACATGTTTTGTTCAGATCGACTAAATGAAGGTTTACTGGGAAGATATTTTGTGTTCAACCAAAAAAAATGAAATTCAGCTCTTCGTCAACGAGTCCCAATATTTTCTTTCAAAAACGGTAGAGCAAATTTTAGCCTTGAAAATTGACGCATGCGTTTTGTCGGACCAGCTGAAATGTTTCACGCATCCTACACGGCCAAATTCCTCACAGTTACGCGTTGCTTGTCGCACAGGTAGGCTATGTCGCAAAAGCAGAATGTGCGAAATCGCTGCAGTGTGAACCGGTTGTTAAATCCATCTTGTGCTTCGATGTCCTCTTGCAGAGGACTTGGAGTGCAACAAGGCAACCGTTGAATAAAAAAAAAAAAAAATGAAATTCAGCTCTTCGTCAACGAGTCAAGGTCTTGATCTGTCTTGACTCGTTGTCTTGAGTCTTGATCTGTAGAAGTAGTAAAATCGGATTTGCAGTTTACTTTCATCTCTGCTGCTTTGAGGCCAGCACGGAAAGGTGATCTCAGGTGGCTTTTCCCCAAAGACGAACCTTCCTAGTTATCTCATGGACGCAACAACTGGACTGGGGCCATCTGGGCGCCCTATTCTGATTACATCTGCGTCAGAAAGAGATATTTCCAACAACTGTATGCTATTTTATAACTCCACCTTGATGGTTTTCATTCTGTATTGTTTGTGCTGTTAGGCACAGAGTGCACGTATCGTAAAACTGTCGGCTGGCGATGCTCCTGTTATTCCAGTGTTCCGGATTCGTGTCTTGAAGATTAGTAGGATCGTTTTCCTTGTCCTGCCACTGCCAAGGGGCTTTAAAACAGGAACTCCACTATCAAAGTTACTTGAAGCAAACTTCTGGCTATACCAAACAATGTTGGTGTTTTTTCTCGCCGTTGGATGGCCTTTTGGGATCCCAAAACGTAAATGGAGGGATACCTATGACTTCGTAAAAGTTGTCCGTCTGTCAGCACGAAAACTCTCGAAGGGGAATAAGATATTTTGATGAAACTTGGTATGAGGATTTTTTGGATCAAGAGACAGGTCGAGTTCGTAGATGGTCTCCTACATTCAAGGGTGGGTGAGGGGGTTCAAATTAAGGGGTGCATTTTTTATATTTTTTTTCAGCTAATGAGATAGTCGATTTAGGGGTAAGAAACATGCTGAACACAAATATGAAACTCTTTTTCTCGCCGGACAAGCAGTTCGCCCGGAATCCGGCGAAAACCTGAAAGTTTGTTAAAAGTAAATGTTTTATTTGAAGTTGATTACATGCTTGATTTAGAGGTAAGAAGGTATGCTGAATATTTATAAAAAAAAATCATTGTCTGACAAGTAGTTCGCCCAGAATCCGGCCAGAACCAGAAAATTTGTTGAAAGTAAGTAGGGGTAAGAAGGCATGCTGAATCCATATATGACAATCATTTTCTACCCGGGCATATAGGTCGCCCGGAACCCTGCTGAAACCGGAAAACTTGTTGTGGGCAAAAGTTTTATCTGGAGTTGATTGGAGGTTCGGTTTAGGGGTAGGATAAGGAGATATGTTGAATTCGTTTTTGAAACTAATCGCTTTTGAGCTTTAGTTTTTTTGCCGTACAAATAATTCGCCCGGAATCCGGCCGAAATCGGCAATTTGGCAGAAGTTTGGCAGGAAGTTTTGATCAGTTTTGTCAAAGTAGATATGACGTATAGGATAAACACACTTGCTGAATCCATATCAGAACTTCATTTTCTCAGATGTTTAGGCATTGGCCTTATTCTGTTTCTAAATTTTCGTATACAGAATGTTCAAGGAGTCTGGCGAAGACCGGATATCTATCTACAAGCCCAAATTGTCTGGATGAAATATTAAATTTTTTGGATCCCATTGAAACCTTTGGTCTTGTTTGTTACTAGGTGTTTTTGATCGCCTAGGTTTTTGCCCGGAGTATTATAAGGTGTTTTTGGACTAATGAGCAGCGGCGTTGCCGCAATTTTTTCATAGAAAGCCCAGGTGAACGGTAGAATCTGAACGATACTAAGTTGGCCTTGCGATGTTTCTTGGTTGATCGTTTTGCAATCAAAACCCAATGGCGTATCAAAAACGCCATATCAGCATGAAACTGCCAAATTTCAGAGCGCAAGCGCAGATGCCATAGATATCCCGTTTCTAGGTCCAAGTCGCATCTTTCGACGACGGGGGCTCGGTCCGAAAAGGGTTATTTTATGACGTTCTCCGGTTCTCTTTTACTTTCTTGTACCACCTATACTCCTAACAATTAGGCTACCATATGAGCTCGTAGCTCTTGTTCCAGCTACAGTACAGTTTCAAAGGAGTCAGGTAGTTTAGAAACTTGGAACATAAACTGTATCTACTGGGACTTGTGCAAGTCTTCTTAGCTGCTGTTCCACCGTGACAATGATTTGTAGTTATAGTCAGTATTAAGGTATGTGCAAAACACAAGTATGATGCGAATATCTCCCTTCGCTCCGAAGTTACTACGCATCGCGCATGCAGGTATCCCCATAGTGACACGAATTTCGCATGCGCATTTTCTCATGCGAAATCTTATCGGGATGTACGGAGCTTTAGAGGCGAAATCTCATCGGGATGTACGGAGCTTTTGAGCCAGCTTGGTTTATGAAAAACTTATTTTGGAGGAAGAGCGTCCAGAGCTGCAGACCTTTCTGAAGGAGCCTCCACTGCTCCCATACCGGACACGTTTGTTACAGTTTTTCGAGTTCGGAAAATGCGGTTCTCCGGTCCTGAAATTAAGCCAATTAAGACATTCTCTTGTATTTAGCTTGTTGGGATCTCTCCTCCTCTGGGCAAAAATTGAAGAGGTCTTACGTCATTAGAGATGTGTCGACGACGTCACTTGAAGAATGCTTATTTGAATGCGAGAATGCTTTGTTTACATGCAAGACGGTTGACTTCGGGTAAGTACTCATGACACTTAAACCCTGACAAGAAACTGGACCCCGCTTTGGGACAAACGCAGAGGCTTTCCCGACTGTCCTGTTTGCCGTAGACTAAACTTCGTCGGACGCTAAGTTTCGTTACCAAAATTCAAAGATTATTAGATAAGAAGCAGATAGTTATTTTATAAGTAAGTATTATATTTTTAATTCAAAATATGAGACGATTGTAGCGAGTCCACCCCAGCGTCTCAGGAACGCTTAGCGAAAGTGGAACGCAGCCGAATATTCCGACAAAGTCTAATCGACACCCCGCAGCACCCTCTCGGGATTGTTATTACTATGTTTGTTACTATCATTCTGTATAGTGTTAGTATTATAGATAGAAGAATAGCGATTTTTCTATCACTTGTTAATGCGACTTGCCCCATAACTTCTAGCCCATATTCTGCTGCAATAGTGCCTTGATCCATAGACGTAACGTAGGAAACTAGCCAACGGCCTAACCGGTAGTTCACAGCCGATCGAGGGGTTAGCCACTCCCCGACACCTGCTGTACACTCTTTCCCCGTCACCGGCCGGAACCAGCGGTGCCGGTACCGGTTCCGGCCATAAATTACGCGATTCCGCTTCTAATCATGCTGATTTTAATGTTCTAACACGTGGCAACCGGACTGTCACCGCGGCCCCTGGCACTTGCTGTACAGTAAAATACAGAGTGGAAAACCCAATGGTATTATTCTAATTTGTGTAACCGGCAGTTGACAGCCAATTCCATTATATTATTATTATCATATTATTACGAGTGCAGTTATGACTGTTATTACAGATATACATACTTTGAAACACTTGTGTTAGCTCGGGCGTAGGCTGAAAATGTGTTGGGATTCAGCCCGGTTATTCAGTTTTCTCGGATTCAGTTTACAAGTCTTGAGATTTGCAAACTGGCGTTTTTAAAGCTACTTGCTCGTATGCTGTTGGTTTTCCCATTCTGAGAACATAGGAGCGGTCTGTGAAGCATACCGCTGCGAGCTCAACGTCAGTTTTTATGTGCCATATGCGGATCACTTTGCGGAAAGTCGGTCGGTCGGTCTCTCGGTCCACTGTTCTCGAATTAGGGTACTT
The DNA here is from genome assembly GCA_030848855.1 of Branchinecta sandiegonensis. Classification (NCBI taxonomy): domain Eukaryota; kingdom Metazoa; phylum Arthropoda; class Branchiopoda; order Anostraca; family Branchinectidae; genus Branchinecta; species Branchinecta sandiegonensis. The sequence continues at coordinate 20,650,385 of JAUPMV010000006.1, read as the reverse complement.
CCAGAAGGGCTAGAACGATTGGCAGGCATATCAGGGAACCGACCAAACTAACTTGGAAATAGTCACTTCCCCGATCCGACCGTCGTGGGGGGAATGGAGGGAGGGGCAATCCGGAATCTTGAGGCATGTATAACTTTGGAAATGGTGATCGGATCTTATTGAAACTTTATATTTGGAAAGACCTCGTGTCTTGGATGTCCCATTTCAAGCCCGGACCAATTTCGATGAATCTGGTTGGGTCCGGAGGCGGGAACCGGAAATGTTGTGACACGCTTAGAGTGGAGCGATTAGGATGAAACTTGATGGGAAGAACACGCACAGCCCTAGATACATTAGTAGTAGAACCACACCGTATTCGGGCACTGTAGGGGGAGTTAACGGAGGGGGTCCTCAATTCCGGTGATCGCAAGTTAAGGTACTTCCAGGCATGCTAGGACGATGAAACTTGGCTTGAACATTAGAGACTTGATGAAATTGGGTTAGAAATAGTTAGTTCCCCGACCAGACTATCGTTGGGAGGGGGGGGGGGGGGGTGGAGGGAGGGGGAATCCTGAGTCTTGAGGTATATGTATAACTTTAGAACGGGTGATCGGATCTTAATGAAACTTGATATTTGGAAAGACCTCGTGTCTCAAATGTACAGTTTTAAGTCCGGACCCGATGAACGTGGGTGGGTGTGGGGGTGGAGGGGAGAACCGAAAATCTTGTGACACGCTTAGAGTTGAGCGATCGGGATGAAACTCGGAGGGGAGAACAGGCTAGATACATTAGTGACAGAATTGGATCGGATTCGGGCACTGGGGGGGGGGGGGGAGTTGGAGGGGGGTCCGGAATTCCGGTGATCGCGAGTTGAGATACTTCCAGATGTGCTAGGACGATGAAAACTGGCTTGAACATTAGAGACTTGACAAGATTGGTTAAGAAATTGCCACTTCCCAGATTTGACCATCCTGAAAGTACTCATCTTAACCGCAAAGTAAACAAGACCCAAGGTTTCGGTGGGATCCCAAAATTCTAATATTTGATCCAGACAACTTGGTCTTTTCTTCGCCAGGCTAATCATTAGAGAAAACCAATTTCAGATATACCTCTATAAGCCATATCTATCTTGACGATACTGACCGAAACTTCCTGCTTTACTTCTGCCAAATTTCCGGTTTCAGCCGAATTCCGAGCGAACTACTTGTCCAGCCAAAAAAGAAAATTCAGAATCGGTATCTCCTTATCCCTATAAAGAACATCTAACCAATTTCAAATAAAATTTTAGCTTCTAAAAAAAAATCGGTTACAACCGGATTCCGGACGAATTATATGTCCGGTTAAAAAACGATTGTGATATACAGACTCGGCGTCTCTTCTTACCCCTAGATCTGTCATCTAATCAACTCCAAATAAAACTTATTACTTTTAACAAATTTTCCGGTTTTGGTCGGATTCCGGGCGAACTAGGTGTCCGGGTAGAAATTGCTTTTCTAATAAGTGTTCAGCATGTCTACTTACCCCTAAATCGAACATTTAAGCAACTTCAAATCAGACTTTTACTTTTAACCAACTTTCCGTTTTTTGCCGGATTCCGGACAAACTACTCGTCCGGCGAGGAAATGGTTTTCACCATCGTGTTCAGCATGTCTTCTTACCCCCAAATTACAACTTCAAAAGAAACTTTTACTTTTAACCAACTTTCCAGTTCTGGCCGGATTCCGGGCGAACTACTTGTCGGACAAGAAAATGTTTTGCATATTCGTGTTCAGCATGTCTTCTTACCCCATAATCGACTATCACATTAGCTGTTTAAAAATATTTTGTTTGCCCCTTAATTTGAACCCCCTCCCCCACCCCTAAATGTAGGGCTACAGAGCCCATCTACGAACTTGACCTTACCCTTGACCCAAAGAGTCCTCAAACCAAGTTTCATCGAAATATCTCATTCCCTTCGAGAGTTATCGTGCTAACAGACAGACAGACGGACAACTTTTGCGATTCATAGGTATCCTTTCACTTACGTTTTGGGATCCCAAAAACAAATACTTTAAGCTAAATGTACATTTTCATGATCCCCATGAGCCTACGATCATTTTTGTCTCAAAGCTTTTGCATAAAAATAATTTCTAGCTCCTTTAAAGTTCGCATCTTAACCGCAAAGTGAAGATTTTTTTTTACCAAATTTCATGATCTCTGAGGGCCCATGACCTTTGTGCCACAATTATTTAGGTTAAAAATGAATATCTCTCAGCCTTAAAGTGCGCATCTTAACCGGAAAGTAAAAAAAAAAATTTTTTTATCAGACTATATATGTTTATATATTCAAGGGCCCATGATCATTTTTGCCTCAGGGGTTTCACTTACAAATGAATCCTTGAAGTACAAACAATACATCACGATCTCGATGAGCCTATCTGACCATCATTTTTGCCTCAAGGGTTTTGTCACTGCAACAAAAATAAATAATTTTTATCAAACGATACGTTCCGTGATTTCCGAGGGCCCATGAACATTCTTGTCGGAAGGGTTTTGCCTAAAAATGGTCACAACAAACCCTCTTATTGGCAAATTCCTACTTTCATCCTTTGATCCAGCTTTGCAACTTTTACAAGTGCCATATGAGCTTCTAGCTCTGTTATGGTTCTTGCCTTCCGGCCAAGTGCCATATACCGATCACTTTTCCGTCGGTCGGTCAGATGTGCTAGGACGATGAAACTTGGCAGGCATATTACGGACCGGACCAAACTAACTTGGAAGTAGTCACCTCCCCGATCCGACCATCGGGGTTGGGGTGGGGGATGGGGGGTGGAGAGAGGTGGATTCTGGATTCTTGAGGTATATACAACTTTTGAACGGGGGATCGGATCTTAATGAAACTTGAGATTTGGAAAGACCTCGGGTTTCAGATGTCACACTTCAAGTCCGTACCGTATCCGAGGACTTCAGGGGGAGTTGGGAGGGGAAAACCGGAAATTGTGTGATACGCTCAGAGTGGGGGGATCAGGATAAACCTTGGTGGGAACAGCAAGCACAAGCCCTAGATACAAAGTTTACAGTACCTGACAGTATTCGTCACTGTGGGGGGTTGAAGGGGGGGGAGAGATGCTAGGACGTGCTAGACTCCAGGTGTGCTAGGACGATGAAATTTGGGATTGCGTATGAGGTCCGGAATTTCGGTGATGGCGAGTGAAGGTACTTCGAGATGTGCTAGGACGATGAAACTTTGCTGGCACATTAGAAACCCGACAAGATTGACTTAGAAATACCCACTTCCCGCAGATCTGATCATCCATGAGGGGGGAGAATGGAGGGAGGGAAAATCTGGAAACTTTAGACATGCACAACTTTCGAACCGTTGATCAGATCTTATTGAAACTTGATAATTGGGGAGACTACATGCCTCTGATGTTTCTCAGTTGTGGCCAAAGAGTTTTTCTTACAAATGAATCCCTAGTCCCCTTAAAGTGCGTATCTTAAACGCAAAGTGAAAAAAAGCTTTTCGCCAAAGGATTCTTTTCATGATCTACAAGGGCCCATAGATATCTTTAGCCCAAGGGTTTTGCTCACAAATGAATTCCGTACTCATCTTAACCGTATCTTAACGGCAAATTACCAAAAAAACTTTTGAGCAAACGATACATTTTCGTTCTCCCCAAGGGTTCATAATCAGTTTTGCCTCAAGGGATCCTAGCCTCCTTAAAGTGCGGATCATAACCACAAATAAATACTATTGACAAAACGATAGTTTTTCGTGATCCGAAGGTCATTTTTGCCTCAAGGGTTTTTATTAGGAATAAATTCTTGTAAGGTAGACCACTTGTCTTACCGCAAAGTACAAAGTACACTTTTGAGCAAATGATAAATTTTGGTGATCCCCAAGGACCCATGCTAATTTGTGTGTTTGTCAATGCAAAACGGATACGTCAGTTACATTTACAATGTAGCTGACGTATCCGTTTGCATTGATCCGAATCCGTCTTGCATTAAAATGTAGCTGACGTGTCCGTTTTGTATTGATCCTTATCCGTTTTGCATTAAAATGTAGCTGACTTATCCGTTTTGCATTGTCGAACATGACTCGCAGTCAGTTTGGGCTGAAGGAATATCTATATTCTAGCGTCCTTAAAATGCGCATCATCAAGTGCAAAAAAACTTACAACCAAACGATAGGGTGCATTTTCATGATCCCCATGGGCCTATTAACATTCGTGCCCCAAGAGTTATGCCTACAAACGATTACAGTAAACCCACGAGTTGACAGATCCCCACAGTCGTCCTCTGACCCAACTTTGCAATTGCCTTATGAGCTTGTAGCTCTTGTTGATGAAAAAAATGTCGAATGCTATAGGTCAAACGGTTAGTAAATAGCCTACGAAAGTAAGCTAATCTTCATCTTCTTGTCTCGAATATTGGTTACCTTCCGAGACATACTGGATACATCGATCCACTAAATTCTATACTTCGTAGAAGTCAGGTCAATGCGGCAAAGGTCTCATTTTCTTTATAGCCTGAAAATTTGCAATTCGTTTCGCGTCAGGACCAACATCGGATATTCAAACATTCCAGCGTTGTTCCCCCGTAGATGTCGTGTCTCCGGCGATAGTTCGAAAATATTTGACATCCTGTCCATTTCTAGCTACGACCAGAGGCTTGGAAACGGAACCTGTCATTTGTCCGACTGGAACTCCGCATCGCTGGACCTTAGGGGATTCACGGACTCCACGCCGGATCCGAATTTCAGTGTGTTTGGGAAGATCAACTCGGAGCCTTCGGATCGAAGTTCCAGTAAGCGGACCCGACCCGTGGAACCGGCCCTTTGTGACAGTAGCACGAGCCATTCATACATTTTACCACAAAAATTCTCGGATAATAGTGTTTTCACGGTTGAGCAGCCGTGGACGCTCTATTTACAGGACGGTATGTAGAAAGGAAGTTCTTTACAATTGTTTGTCAATTGATTGTAGCGTAATTGTCATGTCATATAGGACATTTTCCACTTAGAGCGAAATAGAAAGCTTCGGTCAGTTCAGTATACACTCGAAACTCGTGCTCTGTGGATTACTGAACATCCACCTAAATCCGTTTTGACTTGTGTCGAAATAAAAAAAATAATTTTCGTAAGACGAGGAAAGAAATACAGAAACCTGGATTTTTCACAATGGCAGTTTCAAGTGGTCAAAGATCTTGGAATTCCTCAAGCGAAAAAAATTGACTGGAACGAATTTTTGTAACGAGGAAGTTTGAAGCAGGAATCCTGCAAATCGGTATATTCACCTTTTGATCAAGTGTGCGGAAGATACGCTATAAGCCTTTGAAAAACGACATCATTTAATTGTTTTTTTTCGTTCTACCGCCCAGTCAGGAAATATGACAAGGTCGTGGAACAGCTTTGAACATAAAGAAATATGACTCTGTGCTAGGAAAAGGATGAGCCTAGTATTGTTCCTTGCGTCATGCTGTGATCTGTCAGTATGGGACTAAATATGATTGGTGCTGTTGCATTGTCGTTGCTGAGTCTGCTTGCGCAGACGCCATCAAGCCTGATTGTTTTAGTTGATGAAGGAAGAGGTAAGAGTGGGGGCATTCGCACCCTATTTTTGAATGCACTAACGTTCCGATCAGTTGATCTAGTTGTCGCTGTCTTAAAGCACAACTCTTACTAGAAACGATTTTTCCAGGACGAAATGTCTCGCATAAGTATCGTTTTTAGTGGTGTGTTCCTTAGAGCAATCCACTATTGCGAGCGCTGTAGCAGCTTTCGGTTTCCAGTTTTCACCGTATTTCGTGGAGCTCATAACTCGTGAACCAGTGCACGTATCAAGTTCAAACAAGGTACACATGTGGGTATTAGGGTCTAGTATTAGGTTCCCATCAAACACCCCCACCTGGTTCAGGGGCAAACAGGCCCAGATTGCCCAGTGAATAATGTGCATAAGTTGACCAGACCTGGACATAGGACGATCAAATTCCTTGTACTTGTAGATCCTAGGACTGGAAAATTGCTTTTAAAGTTGCACCTCCCCCACCCACCCCGTTCATGGGCAACTGGGCCCAGATTGCCCAGGAGTCAAGTTCGTTACCCGTAACAGGAATCAACAGGTATCAAGTTGAAACTTGGTTGGTTTTTGAGCAATGTGGTCTCTTTTTCCTTTTTGCGGGTCCGAAACCCCACCCCCACTTGGTTCAGGTGCAATTGGGCCCAGATTGCACATTTTTATGGCACTTGCAGCCTCTGGCTCAAGTGCCATATACCGATCACAATTCCGTCTGTCGGTCTGTCGGTCTGTCGGTCTGTCGGTCTGTCGGTCGGTCCGAGTTTTTTTGTCCCACATATCCGAGTTAGGGTACTTCCAGATGTGCTAGGACAATGAAACTTGGCAGGCATATCAGGGACCCGACCAAACTAACCTGGAAATAATCAGTTTCCCGATCCGACCATATGGGGGGGAGTGCGGGGCGCTGGAAACTTGCAAATTTAGGGCATTTTGTCACTTTTTTTCTGAGTTGGGGTATTTCTAGATGAGCTAGGACAATGAAACTTGGCAGGAATATCAGGGACCCGACCAAACGAACCCGGAAATAATCAGTTTCCCGATCCGACCATATGCGGGGGAGTGGGGGCGCTCGAAACTTGAAAATTTAGGGCATTTTTTCACACTTTTTCGAGTTAGGGTACTTCCAGATGAGCTAGGACAATGAAACTTGGCAGGAATATCAGGGACCTGACCAAAGTAACCTGTAAATAATAAGTTTCCCGATCCGACCATATGCGGGGGAGCTGGGGCGCTGGAAACTTGAAAATTTAGGGCATTTTGTCACACTTTTTCGAGTGAGGGTACTTCCAGATGAGCTAGGACAATGAAACTTGGCAGGAATATCACGGACCCGACCAAACTAACCTGGAAATAATCAGTTTCCCGATCCGACCATATGGGGGGGAGTGCGGGGCGCTGGAAACTTGAAAATTTAGGGCATTTTGTCACACTTTTTCGAGTTAGGGTACTTCCAGTTGTGCTAGGACCATGAAACTTGGCAGGCATATCAGAGACCCGACCAAACAAAATTAGGAATAATCAGTTTTCTGATCCGACCATTTTGGGGGGGGGGGGTGGAGGGCAGGGGAATCCGGGAAACTGAGAAGTGTGTAACTTTCGAACGGATGATCGGATTGTAATGAAACTTCATAACTGAAGAGAATATATATCTGTAATGTCCCGTTTAAAGTCTTGACCGGATTCGGTAGCCAGGGGGGAGTTGGGGGGGGGAGACCGGAAATTTCAAGAAACGGTTAGAATGGAGGGATCGGAGTGAAACTTGCTGGGAAGAACAAGCATCTGCTCTAGATAAGTCCTTTAGACCATTGTACTGGATCCGGACACTTATGGGGGGGGGGGCGGAATTCCGGTGATGGTGGTTTTTTGGATTTTCACGATGAAACTTGGCAGGCATATCAGGGACCCAATTAAACTGACTTCAAAATAAAAATATTGTCGATCAGATAATGGTGGGGGAGTGGAGGGAGGGGAATCCGCAGGGGAATCCGGGAAATTGAGAAGTGTGTAACTTTCGAACGGATGATCGGATTGTAATGAAACTTCATAACTGAACAGAATATATATCTGTAATGTCCCGTTTAAAGTCTTGACCGGATTCGGTAGCCAGGGGGGAGTTGGGGGGGGGGGAGACCGGAAATTTCAAGAAACGGTTAGAATGGAGGGATCGGAGTGAAACTTGCTGGGAAGAACAAGCATCTGCTCTAGATAAGTTCTTTAGGCCATTGTACTTGATCCGGACACTTATGGGGGGGGGGTCCCGGAATTCCGGTGATGGTGGTTTTGGGGATTTTCACGATGAAACTTGGCAGGCATATCAGGGACCCAATCAAACTGACTTCAAAATAAAAATTTTGTCGATCAGATAATGGTGGGGGGAGTGGAGGGAGGGGAATCCGAAATTTTCAGTCATGCGTAATTTTGGAATGGTTGATCGGATTCGAGTGAAATTAAAGAATTCAACAGAGGACATTTCTCCGATGATTTTTTTCATATCCGGACCGGATCCGGCAACTATTGGGGGGGGGGGGAAATACGTGCCCCGTTTAGAATGGAGGGATCGGGATGGAACTTTGTGGGAAGAACAAACAGATGCTCTAGGTAAGTCATTTGCTGAATCGGATTGGCTACGTGCACCGCGGGGGAGCTGGGTGGGGTGGGGGGGGGGGGTGGACCGGAAATCTCGAGAAACGGTTAGAATGATGGTATCGGAGTGAAACTTGCTGGGAAGAACAAACATCTGGATAAATCTTTTACATAATTTGACTGGATCCGGACACTTGAAGGGGGGGGAGGGGTCTCCCGGAATTCCGTTTTTGGGGGATTTTCACGACGAAACTTGGAAGGCATATCAGGGACCCGGTCAAACTGACTTGGAATAAAAAAAAAATCCTCGATATGATAATCTTGGGGGGGGGGAGTTGAGGGAGGGGAATCCGGAATATTGAGTCATGCGTAACTTTGGAACGGGTGATCGGATTCGAGTGAAATTTAATAATTAAACAGAGGACATTTTTCTCTTGTGACATTTTTCATTTCCGGACCGAATCCGGCAATTATCGTGGGGAGGGCGGAAAATACTTGACCCGCTTATACTGGTGTGATCTGGATCGAACTTCCTGGGAATGACAAACAGATGCTCTGGATTAATCATTTACAGAACAGGATTGGCTCCGGTTATTATGGGTGGAGTTGGAGGAGGGGGAGGGGGGTCTGGGATTCCGGTGATCGCGCGTTAAGGTACTTCCTGATGTGCTAGGACGATGAAACTTCGCTGGAATATTGGAGACTCAACAACATTTGCTTAGAAATTGCTACTTCCCAAATCCGATTATTCCTTAAAGTACCAATCTTGACCGCAAAGTAAAAAAAATACTTTTAAGCAATATATGATTTCGTGATGCCCATCAGCCCATTAGCAGTTTTGCCTCAAGGGTTTTGCTTACAAATGAAGTTCCAGCTCCCTTATAGCGCGCATCTCAACCGCAAAGTCGAAACTTACTCTTGATCAATCAAATCATCTTGACACATGCAAGTGCCATATGAGCTTACAGCTCTTGTTTAATGTTTTTATCTTGACAATAACTGGAGATAAGGCCAGGAAATTCCTTTATGCTTTTGGATCATAGGGGTTAAGGATATATATGTGGAGTTGGGCCCAGATTTCCCATGAGTTACGTTCTTCTATAACATGTCTCGAGTTCAACTCTTGTATACTTATGGGTATGTATGTATAGATGCGGGTTTTGGTGTAACAGAAACAAATAAGACCACTCGACGTACCTCATTCCTTAGTGATCAGTTGGAAACTGGACAGTTTTGTCGTATGATCGATGATATTCTTAATGAAGTTGTGATGAAGGGGGTATTAGGCTGCTACGATTTGGTTTATAGCACTTGTTATTACCTTGCTAATGGAAAAGAGGTTTAAAGGGTCGGATTCGCTAGCAAGAAAGACAGTATGGAAACTGAAAACCTTTCTTGCAAGATCTTGAATGCGGTTTGTTTACATTAAAATCTCTTAAACTGGGATGATTTCAAAATATGTTATTTCGGTATTTGTTGGTTATTGGGGATGTGAAAGGTCTTGGTTCTAACGCTGTTTGTTTATAAAATGTGTCACACGTCACGTCACACTCGACGTCTGAGCGCTTGCGCACTTGTTCGAAAATACCGTTACTTTCCACTTGAAATTAGCGATTTTCTTGTTAGCGCTTGTCGCAGAAAAAACATATTTTCAGCTCAGGACTTCAAGCAATCTCGGATAAAAAGAAGTACAGTTTCGCCTTCCGCTGTACAACAGGTCGGTGAAACAAGAACTTTATCTGCACTTGGTAACAACATTTGATCCTATTCCGTCACATTTACTTTACGAAATGCGATATTCGCGAAAATTAAAGCCTAATTTAAATTTTAGTGTGCTTCAGCCGTGCTGGAGCAAGCCGGCGTCTAACAACTCGTTTCGTCCGGAAAAGTCACGATGTCACAAACCTGGAAGCCTGCCAACTCCTGTGCGCTCGAGAAACTGGCTTTGACTGCAGAGGTTTTAATTTCAGGTAATTGGATATCCGCCGTATTTTTCGATCGCAAGCTGGAACAGTGCGCTACGTCTTCTCAAGAGTCTAATCCGAAAATGATTCGGGAAAGGTATAGGACAATGTTGCGGAATAATTCCTGGGACAGAATCTTCTGATTTATTCTGCGAGCCCTCATAATTCTTGTAACTCTTAATTTTAGCACATCAACTATGTAGTGTGACGCTGTGTTTACTTATCACCCATGCCAGAGTGAAGAAGAATTCGAGTATGAAAAAAGACAAAAGAACAAAAGCAAGAGCCATGAGCTCATATGGCACTTGCAAGGCTGGTTCAGTGGATGAAAGTAGGAATTTGCCAATTCGTCGGTTTCTTCTGATCATTTGTAACCAAAACTCTTGAGATAAGAATGATGATGGGCCCTTGGAAATCACGAAAATTTTTCGATAGGTAAAATGTATTTTTTTTTACACTTGGCTGTAATGATGCGCACTTTAAGGGTGCTAGAAATTCATCTGTGACCCTAATCCCTGAGGTAAAAACGATAATGGTCCCTTAGGGATCATTAATTTTATTTTTTTTATTTTGTTTGATATGAAATGAAATGAAATGATGATTTAATCCGTAATATCTTTAAATACATAAAAATAGCTTTGGATATGTCAATACAAATAAAGACACTTCAAGCACTCTCAATCAACTCGTCAGGTCAATATTACTTATCTGATAACATTAAAATTTCATAAATAAAATACATCAATAAACGAAAGACAAGTCAAAATTACATAAGGTATCTCGTATAAAATTTCTAAATAAAACAATCAAGTTCGTTTGCGTGTTGATTTGTTTTATGTTATTTGCGTTAAGTTTTAAGTTATTTGCGTGTTGATTTGTTTTATGCGATACGGCCTTGTTATGTCATAGTTGTCGTTTTATATTTTTGGCCAGTTATGTAGGTGTTTACTATGTTTTTTACTCTCCGATTTCTGGAGGAAATAAATTATTTGAATTGAATTGAATTGAATAGATATATATTTTATTTGTAACCCGCCAAAGACAGAAGGTGGTAGAGAACAACGAAAAACAACACAAGATAAATAACAGTATAAACACACACAATTTAGACATAATTTCTAACTGAGCCTTAAAAATTCATGAAAGACATCATGTACTCGATGACCAGGATGACGAGATGTATATAGTAGTGACGCTGACGTTTTCTCTAGTGAACGAATTATATCTTGGACGCCGAGCTTCTGAACTAATTTGTGGTTGCGGCAGGAACGAGGAAGGTACATAAAAAATTTACAGTGATTATAATAACACGTCTTCAAAGCTTTAATGTCTTTTTTCCGCAGAATGTGATAAACACCGGAACAATACAAGATGTAAGGAGTGCAGAAAGCGCTATAAATTCGCCCAAGTGCTCTCCGGTTTTAGCGACCTTTGTTTGGATATAACCGACCATATGCAATACGAATCATACTGGAGGTATCCTGAATAATAGCCGAACAAGTCTTGGAAAGCGTTTTTTTTTTTTAAACTGAGGCCAAACCACGTTAGTGAATTGGTTACCATCGGTCCCACGGACAGCGGTACTGGTTCACCGGAACATAAAGCATTAAAGCACAGATAGTCACATTTCGAAAACCAATTTTTGAAAGTTCTGAAGAAAGGATGTTAACATTCTTTTTAATTATAGATTTACTTCAACTGACCAGCAACACGTCGTCAGCATACGCAATATAACTCATAGCAACATCTTTGTGAAAATAAGAAGGCAAGAGTGAATTTAGACAGTTAGAGATGGCAGACTTGAAAATGTAGGGAGATAAAACACCCCCTTGCCTAACACCATGCTGCACCGAGATACTCTCCGGTATCTGACCCTGCCATTTGATATTAATAGATGAATTAGCACACCAGAACTGTGAAATTTTCGCAATAGAGTGGTTCACTCCAAACCGCGTCAGGGATAAAAGAGCCTGTGAATGGACGACATTATCAAAAGCACCGGCTATATCAATTGAGCAAAGGTGAATTTCGAATTTTTCCCGGGTCGCCTGTTTCATGACGGTGAGCATGAGCACAGCTACTTCCCGCACGGAATCCAAACTGCATACTTCCAGAATTAAATTTCTCTGTGAACTCAGGTAGAAGCGTATTCAAAAACCTTGCTTATGGTGCATGATGCAGTAATTGGCCAAAAGCTCTTGCTGTTTTCGGGATCCTTTCCTCGTTTTGTCACCGAAGTAACACTGCCTATAAGGAAACTTTTGGGGACAAACTGACTGGGACAACAGCATCTGGATAAGTAGTTGAAGATGACCACTGAAGGCGGGACAGTCAGTTTTGAAAAATCAGCTCCGATCCCGTCAATGTCCGTAGATCCAGTTTTTTTTTCAGCTTTCTCATAGCATTGCTTATGGCGCTACTTTTTACAGGAAAGATGGATTCTTGACGGAATTTTGGAGGTATCTTTCCTGTTTTGAACAAAGCTAATTAGATAGTCGTTTATGGAGGCACACTGAATCCATATCTGAACTTTCTTTTGTTGCCGGACAAACTGTTCACCCGGAATCCGGCCGGTACTGGGTATTTGGTTGAAGCTCAAAGTTGTTTCTGAAGTCGATTAGAGATTCAGCATCTGGATAAGGAGACATGCTGAATCCAATTTTGAACTCTATTTCCTTGACGGAGAAGCTGGTATTATTTGCCAAAACCACTCTTATTTCTTTGACGGAGAAGCTGGCATTATTTGCCAAAACCGGGAATTCGGATCGAAAGCTTCGCCTCTTAACGGCAGCAGCTCTTTTGCCATGCATGCAGTTCGCCGGGAATGCTGCTAAAATACGAGGAATATGGTTAAGGAAAAGCCTTTCTAAGTCGGTTACAGATAAGATGATGGAGTAAACGTGCATGTTGAATCTATAGCTGAACTCGGTTTTCTCATTTGATTAGTTGTTTGGCCCGAGGTTTGGCCCGAGGTTTGGCCGTTAGTTGTCAGAAAATACACAAACTGTAAAAATAGTACAAATTCTAGCGGTTGATTATGAATAAATACTAAACCTTAAAGGAGTCTGGCGAAGACCGGAAATCTACAACATTCGATTGTCTGGATCAAGGACTTTTGGTCTCGTTAACCGACCTTTCCAAATACTTGTGTCCAGCCGCCGCATCGGTGAGAGGTTGGCTGGATAGAGTAAACAAGCGCGGACAAGAAAATGGCTGATTTCTTTTGGAAAGTAATGGCATTTTGATAGATATTCCTTCAGCCCAAGCTGACTGCGAGTCATATTTGACGGTGCAAAACGGAAAAGTCAGCTACATTTTATTAGAGCTATATTTCGGCCCTTCTTGGCAAAGGTCATCTTCAGGCTCAGGCCGCTCAAGCAGGAAAATGAAAACGATATCTCTGAGCCATTTCGTCTTGAAAAGATCATGTGCAGTCAGGGTTGTGCTTTAAGAGGACTGGGAATTCATTTGTAAATAAAACTAGTGAGGCACAAATGATCATGGGCCCCTAGACGGGAATATGAAAATATACCGTGACCCAGCCGGAACATCTGTAGTATGTTCTATTGTCAGTTATAAATTTTTGTTCAGACCAGAAAACTCGTTCGAAAGATAGATGCGTCACAAGATTGTGGATTCTTACTCTACTCCCCTCTGGATAGTTGGATCAGGGAAGTAACAATTTAAAAGTCAATCTGGTCAGGTCCCTTTTTTCATTTTTGTTGCTACGATGTCAACAGTATTAGTTTGATTTTGATATAAGGCGTATTCTCGCCGCCAGAGGCGTTTCTGGCCAAAATGTTTGGGGGGGGGGGGGGCAAGGAATTTATCGACTGGCTGATAATTTTTACTGACTGTTTTTGCAGAAAAAATGGCAGTTTCGAAAAAATCGACTGATTTTCAGGAAAAAACGACTGTTTTGACGAAAAATCGACTGTTTTAATGAAAAAATGAACTGTTTTGGCGAAAAATCACAGCGCTTCGCGCAGGCTCCGATATTTCTACCGACTTGCCGGCAGCATTGGGGGAGGGGGGGGCGCCCCCCCCCCCCTCGGCCGTGACGCCCCTGCTCGCCGCAGACGGATTCACTCCACGCGGACTCCGCGTACAGAAACAGCGATAACACGGGGAATGCTTCCTAAATGGATTTTGTTCAAAAATAATATGCGCTTGACGAAATTAGTCTGGATACACTTTTATTCTGATTTTTTTTAATTAATTTTACATTCACCAACATCAGCAAAAATTGATTCCCCTCCGAATCTGAAAGGGAGTCCTTTTTGATGATGGTGATGATAATCGGAGCATTCCCCGTCCTTGAGAGCGAGTCCCCGAGGACAAGAAAAAACGCAGGGACTCTTCAAGTGGAGTCCTCGGGAACGGCGAGAATACGCCTATAGCCAAGAATCGAACAAAAAGTTCTGGCCCGGAGAATGCTCAGTTATCGTTAAAAGCAGCGTGTTCGCCACCTTGGCAGGTGATACGAATTCTTTCCAGTGTTTTCCTCTGGCAAAACACAGCAAAACTGCCATAAATCTCCAGAAAGATGCTCCGCATTCAGTATGTAATCACGACAAAATGGTTTTTTAAGCCTCAGGTAAAAGCTCTGTCCATTCTACACATTCTATGTCATATCTGGCAACGGTGCAAGGCAGGTGCAAACACCGCACTGTGTCGCTAATGGAATGAAGTAGCTCTGTTCTGTCAGGGCGTTCGTCGATTTCACGTCCCTGGAAGAGTCCATTATCGTAAATTCTGCGTTTCACCCTAAAGCATGTTTCTGGCCATTCAGTTTGTCCGTAAGCTTATTTTTTAGGGAAATACGACACTTTTCTGTAACGTTTGCAAAGAATTTCATTGTATAAGGCGTATTCTCGTCGTTCCCGGAGGAGTCCTTTTGAAGAGTCGCGGGTTTTTCCCCGGGACTCACTCCCCGTATTCTCGCGAGTCCCCACGGACGTGGAATGCTCCAATTATCATCATCATCATCAAGTAGGACTCCCTTTCAGATTCGGAGGGAATCAGTTTTCGTATTTCTTATTTTGTGAAAAAACAGATAGCGATGGTTAATAAGAATTTCTGAGATCAACATTAAGTTTGGTCATGGTTTAAAGTCATCATCTCTGTGAAACTTCATCTTTTTCATTGTAATTACGATTTTTCATTCGGAAGTATTAACAATGTAAATTTAATTAAAAACCATCAGAATAAACAAAACCAAAAACAAAGTGGATCCAGACTGATTCCGTCGAATCCATATTTTTTTTTTTTTTTACAAATCCATTTTGGTAGCATTCCCCGTGTTCTCGTTGTTTTCCGTACGCGGAAGGCTCCCTGAAGGCTCGACGCGGAGTCCGCCTGGAGTGACCTCTATTCTCGCCGTTCCCCTTGATTCCTGGAGGAGTCCTCGGGGAACGGCCAGAATACGCCCATAGCCTAATCTATTGAAAATGGGGATCTTTGTCATGGATATTTTCGGCCTTGCGACGTGTGCCAAGCTGTTCATCTAACCTTTAAATTAGTAATTGGAAAAACCTTGAGCTTTCATGCGGTAGGATACGCATTTAGTAAGGTATTGGTAATTAATTTCGCTTCATTTCTCCGACAGGAAGTCGCCTAGCTCATCCGTGTCGATCTGCGAATTGACAACTGATAATTCACGAAGCGTTGACGTCTCTTCCGCATTCGCCTTCGTGGAAGATCATGACGCCGTTTTCTACGAAAAAGTCGGCAGGGGCGTGGAGTGCGACAAGTACGACACTGGATATAGTGGCGAAACTGGGAACTATCCTCAAGATGTCTCAAAGAATGTTGATGTCGACCCGAAGTGGTTCTTTCAAGCGAGTATTGGTGGAAGCAATAGGCCCATCCTGTCCGGAACAAATGGTATGAGCTGAGGTTTCTTAGTCGTCATTACTGACCCCGATCCGGACAAGCCGAACTCATTTAGCCATTTGAAGGTTTTTATTTGCCCTACCGTCCTTTCTTTCAGTCAGACTACCTGTGTTAGACATTCTCAAAATTGTGTATTAACATTTTTGAGTAGTGAACTAAAATACAAAAATGCTCCTCGGCGAGGATTTGAACTCAGGACCTTCGGCTTATTAAATTCAAATTCAAATTCACTTTATTTATCCAAAATTCTTCATTGCGAAAAATAGCATAGGAAAATGTCACTAAAAATTCACTAACATACAAGTACATAATCTACTATGTACATAATATAATATACATAATCTTCATGCAATATACAATTTTGGTTTCTTGATTTGGTCCACACTAAAGTATTACTAATATTATATACAATTTGTTTCTGTCACAGTAATGTTCAATCATCTGGTCAAATACTTATGACTACGTATAGAAACAACACACTGAAATCACTATTAATAAAACAAACATAAACTTGGTCACGTCACAACTGATAAAATAACAACAATATAGTCAAACAGAGTTAAAATGGCGAATAAAATAAGGCGAAAGAGATTGCAGAAATCGCCCAGATGATTGAGATGGATTGAGATATTAAGCCACTGCAATACCACCGAGCTACAGAGAGGCTTGTGAACATAATTCGTAAACTGCTACAGTAGTCAGATAGAGGTGGGTCATAGAAAGAGTGATCTCGCGGAAGGCATATTCATCTGAACTTCTGAATTTAATTCAAAATTTGTCGCGCTAAGTTCCTTGTATAACATTCCGCCTTTACGTAATATGTGTATTAAAAGGTTAGGGACATAGGACTTACGGATGAGATAAATGTAGTACAGTATATAAGGCGTGGGCCTGAATAAAGGTGACGGCAATAATCTCGGCCACCCTTTAAAATATGACCAGAGTACCACGTACGTTAGGTAAACAAACGAATTTATTCCCAAAAAGCCCGTGGGGCCATGGCGGGAAAACAAAATAATATACAAAAAAAACCACTAAGACGCAGTATAAACAACCAAAGGAGGAAATCGCTACTGATTTTAGGATTTTTCAGTATTTCCGAATATGTAGGATCCTCAGTCTAGGATCTTAAATATTCCTTCACCCAAGGTGACTGCGGTTCATATTTGATAGTGCAAAACGGATACGTCAGCTGAATTTTATTAGAGCTACTTCCGGACCTTCTTGGCAAGGGTCCTCTTCAGGCTCAAAGCCGCTCAAGTTTTAAAAAGAACTTGTGGGAAAACGAAAGGGTCCTGAAGAGGACCCTTGCCAGGAAGGGCCGAACTATAGCCCTAATAAAATTCAGCTGACGCATCCGTTTCGCACTATCAAATATAATAGTCTAGGATCTTTTTCAGGATCCTCACTCGAGGCAAACTTAAAGTATAATGGGCGGATCAGACTGAAGTTATGTCATATTACCACCCTATAGAATACAATATTACGTCAGAAATCAGCCGATTCCTAGACAATTTATTTAAGCCAGAGTATGGTTACGGCGTATTTTGCTGCCTCCAATTTGCTAGGTTTGACAAATATAAACGGAGTCTTGTTTCTTATCGTTTCGTTGTCATTATACACTCCAAATTATCGATATTAAATAAATGTATTGATAGCTTTATCCCTTGTAAATTCTGGACTCTGCTTCAGACAAATCTGCTATATTTGTACATTTTTTGGCATCCGTCCATAGAAATCGAAACTTTTCTTTTGGAACTACAAACAACACAAGTTTAATCCGAGAGAATTTGAGCAATCTACCAGCTACAGAGACGGTTTATTTTTGCAGGCGTTTCTGCCTGGCGTTCTGCCTGGCACATACGACTGTTCGGGCAGTGGGTTGTGCCCCGTTCGAATAGGGTTTTGTTCAGAAGGGTGGTTTGGGACTTCAACCTTTAGAAGATGCATGATTTAAGTCTTTATCTTTGAATGGTGAGCAATACGGTTGGAGGCTAGATGTGCCTTAGATGCGTGCCCTAGAGTTTTTGAATTTCCGCGCCTTGCAAGTGCAATCTGCGAAATCGACTCCGCCGAGACGCCGAAGAGGTAATGACAAGCGACAACAAGAAAACAGCTTATTTTCGAAGCGCCATTTTCGGGAAGTCAGAAGCTTTTGTTTGTGAAGCATTTTGTGAAAAACAAGACATAATTAGTGCCCAATAATAATACACAGATGGCACTTTACACAAGGGACTTGTACCATGACCAGTAAACCAGAAACATTTATTCGAATATAATTTAGAAGTCTAGGACTCGATTGCCGGAGCCACGTAGACATACCAGGACCCACAAGGCGGGGTCTCATGCTGAAAACCAAATAAAACCAAATATATATTTTAATGGGGAAGACGGCCTTGAGATGGAAACATTTTATAGACTGCTTCAAGAAGCTCAGTCGTTTGTATCCCTTCGATTATTTTGAAGGATACCGTTCTACAGAGTAGTACCGAAATGTCCGTACGACTGAGAGTGAGGAAAACTACACGTACAACTTTTATCTGCAGGATCACGGAATATAATAATTTAAACTACTTCCATGTTAAATCGAGTCAAACTGAGACAGTCGTATGAAGTTGTATACAGTTCCGCGAAATATTCGTGTTATCACGGAATATCACGTATACTACTACATGCAACTCTTATCTGTACCACGGAACAACTCAAACTACTTCCATGCGAAATCGATTCAAACTGAGACAGTCGTATACAGTAGTATGTAGGTGTATATAGTTTTATGAATTATATGCAATACCGCGGAATATCACTCATACTGCTATAGCTCCTAAAAACATAGTGGTATGTAGTAGTAAAGAATCGTATGTGCAACTCCAAGCAACTGCTTCAACAAGCTCAGTAGTATGTAGTAGTATAACTAATTTCATATAACTGCATTTAGCGTCGGATAATCTTAAGCAGTAGCATGCAGTAACGAGTCCAGAGAACAAAAAGGACGCCCATGTCGGTGCCTGTGTTGCTTTTTACCGAAATGTTGTATGTTTGGTCTTCTCGGATAGAAACATCTTCATTGTCATGAACCAGCAGTGTTTTCGTATCGATCCCCATGGGTCCCTCGTTGCACTTTTCCAGTTTAGCTCAGTTTTCTGTTTTTCTGGATTGCATGCAAGACCTACCAAACAAAAGGAACAAAAGTGGAAAGTTTGCAATTAAGGGTCTGACCTTTTGCCAACCGGAAATGTGGTAGCGCAGCCAGGAGAGAAATCGTGTAATTTCTAATGACTTCCGCGATTTGGTTTGTTTTTCCCTTCCCTTCCTCCTTTTCTTCCACCTCTTCCTTCCTTTCATATCTGGCGTGAAAATCATTTTTGTTGAAGGCTTGGTTCCAAACGACAGGAATTCTCTTTCACACCTTTAGTGATGCGAAAAGACGCTTAGGTTTTCCCGGGCGGGTTTTCTTCGATTTCCATGGTACGGATGTTAACTTTTCTGAATGGGAATGATAATGGTGCCGAAGGAATTTGAGGCCGCGAAAATAGCATTAATACTTTTCTTACCACACCTTTGCTTAGGTGTGTGAACGTTGCTCAGAGGTAAAAGCGTGTAGCAGTTCCAGCGAATGACTTCATCAGATTTGTCATTGTGAGGGGGGCGGGAGGCAAAGCTCCTGTACGATCATCGGTTCTCTCTAGTTTTATGTTGACTCGAAGAATTTTATTCAGAAAACTGAGTCTTCTTCCATTCGTTCGGTTGTCTTACCCCAGATTCATGCAGCGTCGCGTTTTTCGGCTAACCCGAATATATAGCTCACAGAAACAGAAGTTCTCCTTTGTCAGCGCAAACACGCGAAGACGTATGCGTCATGAAACCCAGCGCCTTTGACGCGAAACGAAAGAATTTAGCGTTTAACGCAGAAACGGGGTGCGATCGTGGAGGTGCTCTCCTGTGCTGATTTATATTTCAAATCAATGCATGGATGTGAGATGTAGGAGTTCTGGTACGTGGCTTGAGCCATTCAGGTATAGGTATACAAAACAGATCTAGGTGATCCTTGGTGGACCCCTTGGGTGGAAAACCCTTGGCCCCCGCCACCCCCCTCCCCCGCGACGCCTTCCCCCGGAACCAACATATTCTGGCGAAAAAAATCCCGGCCAAAACACTTAAATGAAAATATATAGGAAAATAGAAAATCTTATTAAAAACTGCAGTTTGGACCAGAAGCACTACGGAATTTCCCTAGACACGCGAGTTAAATGTAAATGCGTTAATGCGGCTCGGTGGCCGCTTACCTCTGTATATTTATTCAAACAATGTTTACAACGGATACGTCAGCTACGATTCTTCATCAGCGATATTTCGGCCCTTCTTGGCAAGAGTCCTCGTCAGGCTGTCAATCCTCTGGGTAATCATTACAGGTTTTAACGATTACAGGTTTGTGTCCTTCCCCGACGTTGACCCAGAGGATTGACAGCCTGACGAGGACTCTTGCCAAGAAGGGCCGAAATATCGCTGATGAAGAATTGTAGCTGACGTATCCGTTGTAAACATTGTTTGAATAAACGTTTCCAAGTCAGCTTGGGCTCAAAGAATATTCCTCTTTATATACTTTTCATGAAAACATACTTTTCACAAAATATATTGCACTTTGTTAAAACTGTGTGTGTGTGTGGGGGGGGGGGGGGCTATCCGGGAAGCGGCAGTTCTCCTACTGGATTATCGGTTCCTGCTAGTCTTAAGTTCTGGGAAGGAATAAACTGCTGCTGTTCGTTGAGCTTTCTTTTGTTCTAATATCTTTTCGCTAATCTATGCTGTAAGTCTTCGTTGCAGCTTCAAGCTCGCGCTTTGCCCACTCTCACCGGAGGACCAGGCACGACCGCAATCCAGTGCACCCTTTTCATTGATTCTTTATCGTTCTCTTACAGGATGCTTCCGAAAATCGAAATCAAGCTACAGGCTGTCGGATTACGTTGCGAGACAGAGCTTACTGACCCGGTCACAGGTTGAGTGTGAGCAGGAGTGCCTGGATTCCAAGCGCTTTACCTGCGAAAGCTTTAGCTACAGGTAATAGTACTTCTCTACATTGTTTTCGTAAAGATTCGATCACGTCCATCCTCCCTCCACTGTTTGACCTGCTTCAGTTGCTATCGACGCCGATAACAGTAATTTTTAATTACCGGAAAGGCAATACTACAGATATAACAGAACAGAGAACAAAACAAAATAAACAGTTGCACCTTACTCAATCTCAGCTGATCTTTCTGAAAAAATTTGAGCGTAATAGAAGATTTACGTCTTTGCCAGTTTTGTCGCTATAGTAGTACAGGATTTTATAGCGATACCGAGTTAAAAGATGTTATTCCTCACAGAATCTTGACAAAATTGTAATTGCACGGTCCCTCTGAAAGTGGACTCATTCCGGACTTTTTGTTTTGTTTTCAAACTAACCATAGCTCAGGCGATTGGAATCCCTGATTCAAGCAGATTCCGTCAACAGCATTGCACTTTCCCGCATCCGCATGATGTGCCGCCGCTGCCTCAGTTCGATTCGCAGTTTTTACTCCAGATGAAGCGTTTAACGCAGAAACCCAGTCTGCATGAACCATAGGTAAAGCATTGTCCTAATAGGTGTAATAAGCTGAATAACGCTATACGCGATATTTACGTCTTAATACACACGCCCGTTCAAATACGAACCAGAGAGGTTCTTATCAATGCAGCGTGCAGTGTTGCCACGCTCATACAGTTTTTCAAGTTTCTGAAGATCAGAAAAGTGCTCTTAGTGTTACTTGAAGTACACCAGTACAATTTGACGCCCAATATGTTGTAAAAAGCAAGTAAATCTACGGATGGACAGCACAAGTCCTTGAACTAGCAGTCAGCAGTCGCAACAGAACAAAACGTGTTATTTTTTAGAAAAGTTGTTTCTTCAGCTTCCACCAAAGTAGAACTTTAGTGCTTCCCGTGGTAACGCTGACGACGCTGCTCTTTCCTCGGCCCGCTGGCGGAACCAACCAAGCGATCTGATTGGCCCTGCATAAGCCAGAATAGAGCGCTAGTCTATTTTCCTTTATTCACCTTACTACAGCGCGTTCCGAGGAAAAGAGGAATCTGTAATAAGCTTTATACGCCGTAATACACCTTACAACACCTATTAGGACAATGCTTAAGGGTTTCCTGTAATACGCAAGCTCACTAACCCTTGGCAGTTTCAGCAACTACCCCCGAGACGGCAAGAATTGTTATTTGAGTGACAAGCTCCTTCGATCTTTGGACACAAGGAAAGACCTCGTATATGATGTCGATTCGGATGTCTTCGAAAAGGTTTCGTCTTCTTGCCGGGGCTACAACGACTATAGTTCATATACCCCCAACTATCTCACGACTACTGGCGGATACAACGATTTCTACAGTTCAAGTAAGTCTTTCAAGTTATCCTCCGAACTATAGCTACCTCGTGCAAACACTAATTAGAATACCTCTATAAAACGCGCCCCCTTTTGACAAATTATTTATTGTTCATGGTGTGTGGCGTACCAACAACGGCAAAATTCCAGAGCTTCATAATACTTTATCTGGACAAGCATATAAACGGCTTATTCCATATGACGGGCTCATCCGTTTGTTCTTTTGATTTTTGTGTTTATTTTGTTGTACTAGTGTTTCTTCAGTTGTTTGTTTGTTTCTTTCTCTTCTTTACCCCACTATCTTCACAATATTTTTGTCCGATGGGTTACAAATAAATTTGTATTATTATATCCTAGTAAATAAGTCTGAATTGAACTACAGAGTTTGAGGATTGCCAGACCCTCCCTTTCTGCTGGCAACCCCGTTTGCCCGTGATCTTTAGGTTTTGACTTTATGGCACATATTTCCCTTGGGGGATAAGCTAGGAGATGACGACATTTGGTCCCATTTTTACGTTGATTTCCCTTTTGTAAAGATTTTCCGTCCTTCCGCCGGTCTTCTGTGGTCATCTCCCGAACTGATTAGATACTTGTATATAGCTGGTATTCCTTTGCAGATGGGTTTGCATCTCAAGAGTTTAGGGTTGGGGAAAGTCGAGGGTGTAGGGTAAACAGACACACAGAAACAGTACATGCTGTTACATGCTGCCTCGGATAAATACTAGTCCAGGCGTACCCATTAAAACAGGAAATTTATAATGGACAGTTGTCTTTTTAAGTCATTGACAGACGGATCGATTCTCCCATTCTACTCGGAAGGTTTTAATGATTTTCTGGAAATAGAAAAAGCCGAAATTTCCAGGAAAATTAAAAGACTTAAAAGGACTAGTATTACGCCTGTTGATATTCCGGTGGAAATTATTAAAGCTTTCCCGGACGAACTGTCTGGGCCTTTGTGTGATATTTTTAATTCTATAACAAAAACTGGGGAGTACCCCTCAATCTGGAAAAATGGTTACATTACTCCTATCCCTAAAAAAGGTTCTCCCAATGATTTTTCTGGAATCCGTCCAATAACTATGACACCGATTTTCAGCAAAATTTACGAGGGTTTCCTTTCTTCTTGGTTAAAAGAAAAGATTATAAAGTTAATAGACGCAAAACAATTTGGGTATCTCCCCAAAACCTCTACAGCCCATTACTTGGTTAGTTTGGTGGATACCATTTTAAAAAATTTACAGAACCCGGACCATTGGGTCAATCTGATTGCCATTGATCTGCGTAAAGCGTTCGACCTAGTAAAGTTTAATGTGCCATCATTTCTTCTCAAAATAGTCGCAAATTTTCTATGTAATAGGACTCAGCAAACTAAATATAAGAATTCATACTCTGACCCCCTTCCAATTTTTTGTGGAGTTCCTCAAGGTACGCTTTTGGGTCCGCTGCTGTTTCTAGTTATGGTCAATGAGCTTGCGACATTGATGGATGATCGTTGGAAATACGTAGATGACCTCTCCTTGTTAGAAGTCTGCCATGTAAAAAGCAAAGCACAACAAATCATAGATGATATTTCTGATGAAGTATCTGCAGACCAGATGGTTGTAAACACGGAAAAATCAGTGGTCCTAACGATCTCTTTTCAAAAAAGTGTACCCAAATTTTGTCCCCCTATTCCCAGTGCGCAACATGTTAAAGAAATAAAACTGCTGGGTGTACACATCACGAATGATATGAAGTGGGAAAAGCACGTAGATTCCATTTTAAAGAAGACCAATATGGGTCTTCGGGGACTCAAACTTCTTTCCCGTCATGGTGTCCCTTCCGAACATCTATTGCGTATTTATTTTTCGTTCATTCGCCCAGTTCTAGAATACTGCTGCCCTGTATGGCATTTTGGTGTGACTCGCGAGCAATCTGATGCTCTAGAGAGGATACAATACCGAGCTCTCCTAATAACGGATAAATCTCTGAAAGTCCCTTATATTTATCTTCTGAAAAAATTTAATCTGACAACCCTGTCTCACCGTCGCGAAAATTTGTGCTTAAAGTTTGGAAGGCAGACTCTACTGAACCCAGTCCTCCGCGACATCCTGCCCCCCAATTTTACAACAGAAAGGGAGAGGCCTCAAAGACAAGCTTCCGAACCAGTCCCTACCCTTCAACCAGTGTTTTGCCGACACGTGAGATACAAGAATAGCTTTGTCCCCTCCTTTGTTTCCCTACGGAATAGAAATTAATAGGTTATTATTTTACCCCTCGTTGTCCCCAATCGTTACTTTTTATATTGTTTGTTCTCAGTATTTTATAGGAAATTCGACCACTTTCTAGTATATGTTGACCATTTTGGTTAGTTTTTAATGTATGTTGACTTTACCACCTGCTATTCGGCTAGTCCGTAATTGGTGTTGAAATAAAATTGAATTGAATTGAATTGAATTGAATTGAGTGGGATTCAGGTATAGGAGCAAGAAGTAGAGTCGAGGTTGGTATCGGAAAATAACACTGAGACGGCCATTGAAAATAACCTATCTGAGCCGAAGGCGAGGTTGGTATTTTTTTATACCGGATTTATCTAATACCGGATTCTAGACCCCCTCCCCTCCCCAATAAAATAAACCCCTATTTGCATTAAATTTAACAATTTCACATACTTTTATATCAAATTAACCCCTTTTCAAAGAAAGTTTTATTTTCAACGGATGTGAATGTATCTAATAAATCAGAGTTTGAATTTGTAACAAAGAAATTAGATTCCTGGTTCTATCCAAGTGAACATTTTATAAGTAGTGAACTGATAGACAAAAATGCTCCTCAGCCGGGATTTGAACCCAGGACCCTCTGGTTACAAGGCAGTCGCTCTACCATCTAAGCTACCGAGGGGCTTGTGAACAGAGTTCGCAAACCACTACAATAGTCTGGTAGAAGCCGGCCATAGGAACAGTGATCCCGCCCGAAGGCAAATTCATCTAACCAGTTCACATCCCCATGTCACGGAGATTTATAATAATACATAGATGGCACTTTACACAAGGGACTTGTACCGTGACAAATAAACCATAAACATTTTCCAAATATAATTTAGAAGTCTAGGACTCCATTGTCGGAGGACCCACAAGACGGGGTCTCATGGTGAAAACCAGATAAAACCAAATATATAATTTTAATGGGGAAGACGCCCTTGAGATGGAAACATTTTATAAGTAGTGAACTGATAGACAAAAATGCTCCTCAGCCGGGATTTGTAACCCAGGACCCTCTGCTTACAAGGCAGTCGCTCTACCATCTGAGCTACCGAGGGGCTTGTGAATAGGAAACATTTTATAAGTAGTAAACTGATCAAAAATGCTCCTCAGCCGGGACTTCTAAATTATATTTGAAAAAACGTTTATGGTTTATTGGTCACGATACAAGTCCCTTGTGTAAAGTGCCATCTATGTATAATTATCCAAGTGAAAGTTATCTTGATGTTAGTGTAAGAAGAGAATGGAACTAACATAGCTGCAACTGACGTTGCTACTTTAACTAATAATGGATTTAATTTATTCAGTACCGCTGAGTATGTAATAAGCGATGAACCGGTTGAAAAAGTTAACCATGATGGTATTATAACTACCGTTGCGAAGTTGATTTATCAGAAGATGATTGTTGTAGAAATGCAGCTAGAAATCCTTTCTGGTATAAAGATTATAATCAAGGAAAAGATCCCAACCCTATAATTAGCTCATTTATCGTAATATTGTAGTAGTTTATAATTGCTACCAGTGGCAAAGAAAAAAAATACAATTTGGTTACTCGAAAATTGTCGCTAACCGTGGGCGGTATAATAGACGAGCTCTTGGTCGGCTGTATTCAACTTTTTTCGACCATTCTAACTTCTATGTTTCTGGACTATATCATCTTCTTAAAAAAGAAAGACCTTGTTTCTCTCCAAAAAAGTTATTTTCGTCACTATAAATTCCTTCTTTACCTCCCCCCTTGGCATCGGAATAGAGTAATTATTCGGTGTTCTAGATATTTCGGAGAAATTGCTAATGCTACACAGGAAGCTGTCGGGTTCAGGCTACTCTCGATTTTCACCACACCACCCCCGCACCCCCCTGTTTATGTGCTAGTGTTTTTGTATGTATAATTATTTTAGTATTTTCTTCCTTTCTTTTTCTTTGTACTCCACTTGTTTTTCCTCTGGAATTTGTGGTAAGAAATAAATTATTATTATTATTATAGGATACCATAAATTTTTTTATAGGATATATTTCAGTAGTTTTTTTAGATTTTAGGGTAGCTTCTTCATTTCTTGATACCTTTATTTTATAATTATGAAAATAAAAATTTCTTTGAAAAGGGGTTAATTTGATATAAAATTATGTTAAAATTGTTAAATTTAACGCAAATAGCGGTTTATTTTATTGGGGGGGGGGGGAGGCTAGAATCCGGTATTACATACTACTGATATGAACCGACTTTAAGGTATTTTAACTATTGTAACTTTTCGAACAGAATATTTTTTACAAGGAGGACTTAGTCTTCTTTTGTTCTACTTTTTTGCTACTGGGTTAAGGGATCTTTCGTCCAAGCGTACTGTAGACCTACTAAAATTACTACTATTGGGTCCCGAGTACTTCTGTTTCTATCAGTACAGTCTTTTACATTTTTGGCGGTGCAGAGCGGTCGTAGAATCAAAATCAGCCGAAACCAGCGTTGCCACTGGTAGCAAAATTCTATTTGTCACAGATGTTAACTCTTTGGCAAGCGAGCCAGAATGTTCGGCCGGATCCTTACCAGTAAATACAAAAATGTAGCAAAAATGTTGAGGCGTATTATTTCGTTCAAAGAAACATTGCAAACTGTGTTTAATATGAAGTATACAAAAAAACCCTTAAACATTCACAGCACAGTTTTGGTGTACATTAACGGCGAATGTAAATTTTTTGTTGACAACAGTCGCAAATTTAGTTGTGTAACCACGAAAGTCGATTTGTGTAGTAAACTTTCATTTCATTTTATCGTGCGGACTTGCTTTTTAACGGCCAGTGTTTCGAAAGGTAAATTTTGACCTTTTTTCTAACCGTCAACTTTGGCCTTTTTTTCTCTCAACTTTGGCGGTAAGACAATAGTCCAAAGTTTGTTATATCGGACATATTTTTCGAGTTTTTGCCAAAAGCGTTTTTGTTACAGTTTGTGGTCCACTAGGAAAATCCCTACAATAAAGAAAAAATGGTGTTGGAAAAAAAGTTGCCGAAGAGCTAAACTCTTTATCGCGGCATTGGGCAACCGCATCTTATTCTGTGTAAATAGTGTCCCTCATAATTTTGGTGTGATGTGGTTGTATTAGAGCAGTAAAATATTTGTGTGCTTAAGATCGTAAGTATCCTAATGGCAAATGACAAATACTAGACAGGTAGAACGAGCGTAATTTCTGTGTGACAGTGACTGCTTCTGAAAAAAAATAAGTAATAAATATTCCTTCAGCCCAAGCTGACTGCGAATCATATTTGATAGTGAAAAAGTTCGTTTTTCCAACTTGAGCGGCTTTGAGCCTGAAGAGGACCCTTGCCAAGAAGGGCTGAAATATAGCTCTAATAAAATTCAGCTGACGTATCCGTTTTGCACTATCAAATAAAATAAACTAAGTAGAAATCCCCTGGCAGTCTCTCTAGCTCAGGCTAAAGATCACTAGACTAACGGCTGTAATAAAATTCCTCGTTTATTATTTTTCTTGTCATCTGGTAAATCAGAAAATATGGTACATTTTTCTTTTATTTTGTGGGAAAGCAAGTAAAAGAAATTTCGTGGCCTTTGCGGCTCACGCCTTCGAGTGAGTCCAGCGTACCATAATGATACTCAGTTTTGAATACGCTCTTATGTTCAAGCCTAGAAAACACGCCCAAAATCTAAGTCGGTCACAGGGAGTTAGGGTTCAAGTCAGAACCAGCTTAAACCATGTAAACCAGTGAAAGGTGATGATTCTCTTACATTAATAGAAATCTTAGGGCATTCTAGACTGGCAATCATGAGTGGACGCTTAGATTTTCTTGCAGATTCTGAATTTGCAGATGCTTGCGGACCCTGGGATCTGTAAGAAGACTACACGAAATTGTGTCGTCCTGACTCCAACTATGGTCGAGTTACGAAATGATGTATCTGGACAATCTGGACCCAGTTGCCCACGAACTGGGGGGCGGGGAGGGACAATTGTAATAGACGCTTCCAGACCTAAGGTCTATAAGTACAAATTCCAGCATGCTTACCAGATTTCAACTTGACACCTATCATGGTTCGCGAACATGAATTCCACAAAAGAACGTGGAAACGGAAGACCGAAGACTGAAAATCGGCTAGAGCGGGCGCAAGAGAAGGCTAGTCGTAAATAAACACACCACTACAAGCATGTCCTCTCTGGTATCCTGCTGAGACTTTTTTCTTGTTTAAGTAGAGGAATATCTCATGGGAAGTACCGAAGAAACGTTATTTTTCAGAGTGCTTCAAGAAGACCCGAACCGGTATAAGAATCCTACCGCGTCTCGTCCGAAAAACTATACGGGTCAAGACGCCACTTGACTGTGAAGATGAATGTCTGCGACTGAGAACCTTCACTTGCCGATCCTTTAGCTTCAGGTATGTCTTTGCTGCTAACAGCTCCATGATTATTCAGCCTTGTTCGCAAACTGAGCGGCAAGGCAGAGGCAAGGCCTGCCCTTATACCATGCGCATGCACTCTGCATTCGTCTTAGCCAGTTGAAAAACAAAAATAAGGACACCTCTCCCCGGAACCTATGCTCTGCTTTTAACAAATTAACCACGACCTTGGCTGTTTTAAGCCTTTCTCCAGGCCCGTTGATTTCTACCAAAAGCACGGGAAAATGGGCATAACTGGTTTGTCTGGTGGATGAGTTTCTCTTGGACAATCTTTGAGAGCATAATCCGCATCGAAACTGGTGTTAACACGGAAGTGTGAAAATCAGTGCGGTGTGGTTAGGGAGTTGAAATGTACGCGGGAAATTCGATTCTGGTAGTTCAAGAATGGAGTGACTATAGAAATAGGGTGCACGAGTGATATTCGTGGAGCTCAGTGAGAGTAATAGAGCAATCTTCATCTCACTCCGTTTAGGGTCAGGTATATCTACTGACCGCCACTGACCGGTATGCCACTCCGCTTTATTTTGCCACATAGAACAAAGAAATTAGACGGACAGAACACGGGCTGCTTTTCGTCGTAGTTTCGCTCCACCTAGCGGAAACCGAGGAAACTCACAAAGTAAAGGAGGTATGCTTCTTTGAATGTTAGTTACCCTCGAACAGTGCCATTTTCATCCGCTTGCTGTGACCAAGGGTCAACGACCTGTCAAAGTAGCCAGGGCTCCTAAGAACACATGAATCTTCATTTCACCATTCAGCCCAAAAGTTCGCTGTTCAAACTTATCAGACGTTAGAAGAAGCATTACTGTACTGTAGTGAACAAGGTCACCAAGAGATTCTCTAGTGTAGGTCCCTTGTGTTTATTTGTGCCCAAAATGTAACGACAATGCTACCCAATTTGCTTTCAGGAATGGCCATTTTTCCCGGAAATTCCCGGGCCCACTCACTAAGTGTGATAAATACCGTAGCGGAATGTGTTTCGTACCTTCGCAGTCTACAAGTAGAAATGCCGCTTTTTTAGGTACAGGACAGTCTGTCATCGTTCCCAAATGAGTAATGCTAAGCTAATAATCCAAGAGGTGGCGGTGGCACAGGTTAGCGACATGAAAGTTAACTTCACGAAAACAGCGGTCTTAACTATCTCTTTCCTAAATTCGAAACTTGCTTTCAAAGAAGAAGTACCAGAAAAATGAAGGCAGAGAAGATTAAATTACAGGGTCTTACCATAACCCAGATCTAAAATGGGAAGCGCAGTGCCAGGACATGCAAACGTGCCAATGCAGGATTACAAAATCTGAAGCTCCTTTCAAAAATAAAAATACCCCAATGTCAGCTACTACGAGTTTATACTTCCTCCATTAAACCCTCCCTGGAATACGCATCGCTTGTTTGGCATTTTTCATTATTGCAGGAATACAGAAGCGGGCTCTTCTTATTATTCATAGTGGACAGACATTTCCATACTCCTACCTTTTAAAATACTTTAACCTCAAAACACTGCAGGAGCGCAGTAAGAGCTAAGCACTGACTTCGGTTCAGCCGTGGCTTCTCACTCTCTCCACTCTCAAATCCTCCCTCCCCCTTACTAAAATATTAGAAATCGACCAGAACGAGCAGTAAGTTCTAGGGTACCCAAGCTCTGTCCTGTACCCTGCCTGTACCTACAAAACACACCAGATATGCATAAATTTTTATTCGAGGGTTCGTGAAACTTTTTTAACGAAGCGTGACAGATTTTTAAGTGTATTGACATTTGACACATTTATCGGTCCCCAAGCTGTCAAGGACTGTGAACGAACTAACAGCAGTTCTGATTCAGCCTCGACGCCTTTATGGTCGATTTGCCCGCATCTCAGTTTGCGTTGCCTGCTGCAAGCCGACCTGCTGCAAGCCGACGACATATTCTTGTAACCACCACCAATCACTTGGGTAGAGATGATTCGTTATTTTGCGGTTTCCGGTCTTGCCGGATTCCGTCAGTGCTAGCTACCTGTTCGACCTGCTGGCACGCATCTTTGTACCTGGCCTGCCCCCGTTCTACTTCGTCTATACCAAATCGGCCAGCGCGCATCAGAGCTACTAACTGTTTCTGTGACTCCTTAGATATTATGGGAGCAGCAGCTTTGCCTCGAACAATTGCGAACTGACAGACGTGGACGTTAGCGCCGGTCGAGACTTGGTGGAGGACCGCGATTACGACACTTGGCATAAGACTGGCTTTTCAGGAAGTTGTGAGAACTACGGTGGCGGTGGAGCGGATGACTATGATTCGGTAGTCATTGACAGTAAGTCGAAATTGTCTGCAAAATTTGTGTAGGTCTAGTACCTTACCTGCGTACTTGTAACTCGCATCCATCGTAAAGGAGAACGCTTCCGAAAAGATAATGCATCCTTATACGTCCACGAGCAAGCGTGATGATGCAGTGATAATAAAAAAAATGACGGTCCTTTGGTAGCTTGCCCTTTGCGATGATACCGTCTGATCCGAAAATAATGCTAGTCCAGATTATGTTTTTTGCGCTCTACATCGGCTACGCATTTGTATGTTGTCTACATTTCGTCAATCTTGTCAACTGTTCAGAACTGTAAACCGAAAGATGAACTAGCGATTCGGTTACGTGGGTGTACTTGTTCACAGTATTTTTGCTGTTCCTCGTGATAGCAAGATGTAGTGGGCAGCGGCAGCTAGATTTACGCAATAGTAAGATACAGTAGAAGTAAAATATAACTCAAAACGGATATTTCGGCCTTTAAAGTTTAACTGAAAAGCAAACTTATTTTTGTGTCATTTAATTGAATACACTGAATGATTTGGATTCTGCAAAGGTTTTTTTTTAATTTTCCACTATCTGCTCTAGTTATCACGTTCAGAATATCTGCGGCCGTCCCCACAGCATAAATTCTACTATGACGCGGGAAATTTTAATCTCAACAAAATCGCGGCTTTTCAGTGGGCAATGGTGAGATTGGTGAAGATTGCTTAGTGCCTGAACAAAAAAAAATCATAAATCTTTCTTGTAAGGCATACAACAAAAACAAAAGCGCATAGAGGTACCACAAATCACACGGAAATTCCACTATTTGAAAATCAGTTATTCGTGAATAGTGGAACAACGAAGTAACGCATTTTAAGCGGGTCTTTAAGCAAATTTAAGTGAATAAGTGATGGATCGACATATTTCAGTCATTTTTGGTTAAACTTTAAAGGGTCCTCTCCCCCAGCTACAGTACCTTGCCAAGAAGGGCCGAAATATCACTGAAGAATATCCTAGCTGACTTATTTCTTACCCGTAGGGGACTACTTTGTCTGACCAACAGGAAATTTTCGTCACGATAGCGTCATGAGAAGGGCTACGTTCAGAGTTTAAATACGTCGATAAAAAACTTACCTCTATACTAAACCACACGTGAGTCGTGGGCTCCTAAATGTCCCTCGTGGGCATTGAAAACTAACAGAAACCTACAGATTTATTCATTAACACTGCCTTGACAAGATTGATGTATTTTTACACATTTAGGTTTGGAACATCATTCGAAAACTGTGCGGATACCAGTGGTCTAGGGCATGGTATAAGATATATAAATGATATATAAATTGTCACTTCCCTGATCCGACCACCGTGGGGGGAGTGGAGG
Organism: Branchinecta sandiegonensis; assembly: GCA_030848855.1. Classification (NCBI taxonomy): domain Eukaryota; kingdom Metazoa; phylum Arthropoda; class Branchiopoda; order Anostraca; family Branchinectidae; genus Branchinecta; species Branchinecta sandiegonensis. Next base: position 20,617,733 of record JAUPMV010000006.1, on the reverse strand, counting down.
GAGGGGGAATCTGGGATCTTGAGGTATGTATAACTTTGGAACGGGTAATCGGATCTTAATGAAACTTGATATTTGGAACGATCCTCAAGTCTCAGCTGTCCCATTTCAAGTCCGGACCGGAACATCATTCGAAAACTGTGTGGACACCAGTGGTCTAGGGCAGGGTTAGTGTTCCAAAGTCGGCAACGTACAGTAGAGATAACTTCTTGGAACGTTACTTACTACTTACTTACTACGTTAATTACTTTTACTTACGTTTACTACGTTACTTACTTACTTACTAAGGTTTAACATCCATTGCTGTGGCAAAGGTCATTTACCAGTCAACCAAAATAACCAATTAATGGCTCCTAAGAACTCACGAGTAGGTGTTTCGGGTTTTTATGGAACCTGCAGCTTCGCTCAAGTGCCATATACCGATCACTTTTTGGTCGGTCTGTCTGTCGGTCCAGTGTTCTCAGGTTAGGGTACTTCCAGAAGTGCTAGGACGATGAAACTTGGCAGACATGTCGGAAACCCAACCAAACTAACTTGGAAATAGTAACTTCCCCGATCCAACCACCATGGGGGGAGTGGAGGGAGAGGGAATCCGGGATCTTTAGGTATGTACAACTTTGGAACGTGTAGTCGGTTGGACGGGGGAACCAGAAATTGTGTGGCACGCTTAGAGGGGAGCGATGGGGAAGGAAGAACAAGCATAAGAACTAGGTACATCACTGACAGAACCAGAACGGATTCGGGCACTGTGGGGGAGTTTGAGGGGTGGGGGGGCCCGGAATTCCTGTGATCGCGAGTTATGGTACTTCCAGTGCTATGACGGCGGAACTTGGCTGGAACATCAGAGACTCGGCAAGATTTGCTTAAAGTGCGCATCCTCACCACAAAGTGAAAAAACATACATTTGACCCAACGATACACTTCATGATCCCCGAGGGTCCATGATCATTTGTGCCACAAGGCTTTTGCTTAAAAATGAATTTCTAGCACCCTTAAATTCTTAACCGAAAAGTGAAAAAACACTCTCAACCAAACGATATATATTCACGATGCCCAAGGGCCCATTTGCCTCAAGGGTTTTGCCTACAAGTACAACAAGAGCTACGAGCTCATATGGCACTCCGCACTTGTACGAGTAGGTGATGTAAAAAAGTAGATGAGAACGTAACAAAATGTCCCCGTCAACCCCCCAGGATCGGACCTAGAAATAGGATATCTAGTTTCACTCGAGTCCGAGCGTTTCCGGCATCGCCTTGGATCATCTAGGGTAAACGTTTCATCCCCCTACTTTGATCCCGAGGAGTGCTACACTATTTCCAGTACCCCTCCCCTCAAACTCCCCCTACAGCGGCCGAATCTGGTACAGACACAGAACAGACCATCTAAAGCATCTTCTCTTACCGGCTATCGTTTCGGTCGAGTCTGAGGATTTTTCGGGAACTCCTGACCCCCCCCCCCCCCCCACCATCGTGCTCAGATCCAGCCCATGCCAACAAATTTGACATATGCTAGGGCATATGGTCTCTCTACTTTCCGAGTTTCGTTCAAATCAGTCCACTGGTTTGACCCCTGTGCGAACAAACGAATTCCGCCCCCCCCTCCCCCCCCCCTCCAACTCCCTTCCACTGTGGCCTAGGACACATAAACTTCGCACATCTGACATCTCCCCTAGTCCTTCAAGATAGAGTCGAATCGGATCATATCTGCAAATTTCCAGCTTCCGCTTCATCCTCCTGCTGTGGCCAAATCCGGGCCGGACACCAAATAACAAACTAGGCCGCATAAACTCGGCACCGTCCAACTCGCATCCCATTCGTCCCATTTCTTTTTTTTGGGATCCCAAAACGTAAGTGGCGGCATACCTATGACATCGCAAAAGTTGTTCAACTGTCCGTCCGTCCGTCCGTCCGCCTGTGCGCGCTATAACTCTCGAAGGGGATGGGATATTTTGATGAAACTTGGTGTGAGGATTCTTCGGGTCAAGAGTAAGGTCAAGTTCGTAGATTGGCTCTGTAGCCCTACCTTTAGGGGTGGGGGAGGGATTAAATTAAGGGGCAAATGAAATATTTTTAAACAGATAATGTGATAGTAGATCATGGGTAAGAAGACATGCTGAACACGATGGTGAAAGCCATTTTGTCATCGGACAAGTAGTTCGCTCGGAATCCGGCCAAAACCGGAAAGTTTGTTAAAAATAAAAGTTTTGTTTGAAGTTGATTATATGTTTGATTATGGCGTAAGAAGACATGCTGAACACGATGGTGGAAACCATTTTGTCATCGGAGTAGTTCGCCCGGAATCCGGCCAAAACCGGAAAGTTTGTTAAAAGTAAAAGTTTTATTTGAAGTTGATTAGATGTTCGATTTAGAGGTAAGAAGACATGCTGAACACGATGGTGAAAACCATTTTTTCGCCGGACAAGTAGTTAGCCCGGAATTCGGCCAGAACCGGAAAGTTTGTTGAAAGTAAAAGTTTTATCTGCAGTTGATTAGATGTTCGATTTAGGGGTAAGAAGACATGTTAATGAATTAGTTTTCACACTTGTGTGAAAAGAATTTTCTACCCGGAGTTAAAGTTTTACTTGAAGTTGATTAGATGTTCTTTATACGGATAAGGAGATGCACTAAATTCGTTTCTGAACTTTCTGTTTTTTCTGGACAAGTATGGTAGTTTGTTCGGAATTCGGCCGAAGCCGGAAATTTGGCAGAAGTAAAGCAGGAAGTTTCGATTAGTATCGTCGAAATAGATTGGTATATCTGAGTATATCTGAACTTGAGTTTTGTACATAACCGGTCGGCACAGAGATCGTAAGTGTCTGCATCAAATGTCCAATTTTTAGGATCCCATCGGAACCTTTGGTCTTGTTTATGCATGTCACAAAATTTCCGGACCCCCCCCCCCCTCCAATTCCCCCTATCATGATTGCTGCCTATGGCTCGGAGGCATGTTTTGCAAATCTCGGTCATTAGTTCTTAACAGCCATACAGTTTCACTCGAATCGGACCACCCATTCGCAATCTATGGAAGTCAGTAATTACCGGATTCCCCTTCCCTTAAGTCCCCTTAAAGTGATCGGATCCAGGAACGAAAGTTTTCCTAGGGCGTAGTGTCAGGTGCTTAAGTCTATCTGGTCGGTCACTAATATGCCTGCCAAGTTTCATCGTCCTTAGCACATCTGGAAGTATCCAAACACGCGATCACCGGAATTTTGGGACACCCCCTCGAACTTCCCTCAAAGAGCCCCGATACGATCTGGTTCTGTCTGAACATATCTAGGGCTTATGCTTGTTCTTCCCACCAAATCCCATCCCGATCCCTCGACACTAATCTTTTCACGAAAATCCGGCGAACCCCTTCGACCCCCCCCCCCACAAGTATCGGATTCGGTCCGAACTTGACATGGAACATCTGAGACGACACATCTTTCCACCTGCCAAGTTTCATTAAAATCCGATCGCCCGTTCAAAAGTTATGAATGTCACTAGATTCCGGATTCCCCATCTCTACACACACCCCATGATGGTCGGATCATACAAACGACTATTCTCAAGTTGGTTTGTTCGAGTCCCTGACATGCCAGCCAAATTTCATCGTCCTAATAGATCAGAAAGTACCGAACTCGCAGGATCACCAGAATTCCGGACCCCTCCCCCCCCCCCTCATCTTCCTCCAGAGTGCCCGAATCCGGTCCGGTTATGTCAATGATGTATCTAGGACTTGTCCTTGTTCCTCTCACCAAGTTTCATCCCGATCCCTCAACTCTAAGCGTTTCCCAAGATTTCCGGTTCCCCCCTCTAACTCCCCCCGTAGTCACCGGATCCGGTCCGGATTTTAATTGGGTCGTCTGAAACACAAGGTCTTTCTAAATATCAAGTTTAATTAAGATCCGATCACCCGTTCAAAAGTTAAAAATAGGCTACCTCAAGATTTCGGATTCCCTTTCCCTCCACTCCCCCCACGATGCTCGGATCGGGGAAGTGACTATTTCCAACTTAATCTTTTGGGGTCCGTGATATGCCTGCCAAGTTTCATCGTCCTAGCTTATGTGGAAGTGCCCGAATTAGCAAAGTCCGGACCGACCGACAGACAGACCGACGGACGGACAGAAATTGCAATCGCTATATGGGACTTGGCCGAAGGGCAAGTGCCATAAGAATATAGTTTTGAGCAAGATATACATTTTCATAATTCCGATGAGCCCATCATCATTTTTGCTTCAAGGATTTTGCTACAGGTGAATTTCTAGCGCACTTAAAGTGCGCACCATCGCAGCCAACTGAGCCAAGTGCAAAAATAAAATACTTTATACCAAACAATACATCCTCGTGATTTCCAAGGGCCAATGATCATTCTTGTCTCAAAGGTTTTGCTGTGATCGTATCAAGCCTACGAAATGGCAGATTCCTACTTTCATCCTTTTACCCATCCTTGCAGTTGCCATACGAGCTTCTGGCTCTTCTTCGTTTCACCGTTTAGCCCATAATTGTACTATAACTAACGTTGAAAGAAGTATACCTCTACTGCACAGTACCTAGTGTCTATGTAGGACACACATGTGTATTGAAGTGAAGACGAACACTGAACTCCTTGTCCGATTACCTGTCTGATGGATAGTTGATTAGATTGGAATAGAGGTAAAGGACTCAAGGGTAGCTGTAAATGCAAAATTCCTTTCAGGTTGCTTTGTCAACTATAAGTCAAACAGCCGCATTGATGATCGGGCAATCAAGGAGTCCCTCCCAGTTCGTAACCTCGTACAGTGCGAACAAGAATGCAGCCGCACTACGAAGTATAAGTGCAGCTCGTTTAGCTTCCGTTTCAGCTCCAGTGGATACGGCATACCTAAGACCAACTGTGAGCTAAGTCTGTGGGAAGCAACTGAGCTGGATCGCTCTCGTGAACTTGTCTACGATCCCGATTACCATGTTTATACAAGGTCGACGCGAGGCGACTGCGTAGGTTATGGAGATGGTGGCTTTGGATATAATACCAACGGTAAGCTTTTTCATGGAGTGTTCCTTGAAACAGTCCACTATTGCGAGCGCTGTAGCAGCTTTTGGTTTTTACCTTTTTTTGTGGAGCTGATAACTCGTGAACTAATGCAGGTATCAAGTTCAAGCTTGCTACACTTGTGGGTATTGGGGTCTAGTTGTGCCTTTTGAGGGTCCCACCCCCCATACCCATCCGGTTGGGCCCAGATTGATTAGTGAATAATGCTCATTTTTTTTTTTTTTTTTTTTTTTTATATCCCGCGTAGCATCTTTTCCATAAAATAACAAAAACTACAAATCTATACTTCAAAACTATATTCTTTATTTCTATTATTAAACTCTTTTATAAATTTCAAATTACAAATTCAAATTTTACCTTTTAATCATTTCTCCTATAACTTTTACTAAATCTTATTTTCTTCAGTAATTTTTATACTCTTTTTTCTCTTATCCACAAACGCGTAATCCATCACCACTATACATATACACTCCAACCGTACTCAATTGCCACAAACTATCTCCAACAAACACGCAACCGTGATATCTACAAACAACCTACTTTTCAAAATCTCAAATTCAAACTTCAATATTAGAATTTTAACCTACATTACAAATTCATATTCAATCCCTTTCCCACTTGTCCATTTTTATTTTTCGTTTTTGAGCAATTGACTTTAAAATTCATGGGCCAAACCAGGTACTTCTACATAAAATTTATAATAAAAATCCATATGCACTTCCTGTTTCGAGGATCCCTTCCTCCATAGGGTTCCTTTCTGTCAGTGGCAAAACTCAACATATTTACTTACAAAAAAAAAATAAAAGTTCCCCTCTTCGACCCATAAATACCAATAAAACAACAACAACCAAAAAAAACACTTATTCTTAAATATACAGTGAAAAATTCACTTTATCATTCTTTCACAAACATTTAAGATTGATTGAGTGAATATTCACAATTACAAACAATTTTTCTCATCTCTCAAACTAAACTAAAATTGCTCAAAAATTAAAAATTAAGATTTCTTATTTTTAATTATATTACGTGAATAATGCTCATAAATTGACCAGAGCTGGACATAGGACGGTGAAATTTCTTGTACTTGTAGATCCTAGGGCCTGGAAATTACTTTTTAAGTTGCACCCTTTTAAGTTAATGATTTTTGACAATAAATGGAGATAGAGCGATGAAATTCCTTGTGCTTTTAGATCTTAGGGTTGGGAATATATGTGGAGTTGAACTACCCTCCATGTTCATGGGCAAGTGGGCCCAGATTTCCCATGAGTTAAGTTATTTAACCGTGAACTCTTAAGCTGGTATACTTCAGGTAGATAGGTCTATAGGTCTAGGCTTGTGAGCATTGGGGTCTCTTTTTATACTTTGATGTGTCTTCCCCCCCCCCCCCCCCCCCCCCACCTCACCCTCCCGTTCATGGGCGACTGGGCCCAGATTTCCCATAAGTCAATGTTCGTGAATGGCAAAATTCAACTCTTGTATACTTGTGGATATATATGTATAGATGTGGATTGTGGTGTAAGGGCAAAAGAGCAACAAAGAAAACCAGGCTACATACTTAATGAGAAGTCGGAAAATGGGGTGTTTTATCATACGATTGATGATATGAAGTTCTTAATGAATTTGTGACGAAGGGGGTATTAGGCTGCTACGGTTTGGTCTTTTGCATTTGTTAGTACCTTGCTAATTGAAAAGAGGCTTAAAGGGTTGGACAGGCTTAGTTTACAAAAAAAAAGGTCGTCCATGAATGAAACTTGTAGCTTAGGGAAAGAAAACGTCATCTTTTCGTATTGAAAATGCGAGTTCTCTACTACGGACCTTGGAACGGATACTCCGGGACCATGATCTGTTTCGAAAAGTAGGTTCAAGATATCTACTTTTTATTTTTTATTTCGGTGGCAGCTGATACAAAATTTATCAACAGATGTTCGCACATCTGATAGTCCTTCAATAATTGAGTCGAATCGGATCATATCTGCAAATTTCCAGTTTCCGCTTCATCCTCCTGCTGTGGCCAAATCCGGTCCGGACACCAAATAACAAACTAGCCCGCATAAACTCGGCACTGTCCAACTCGCATCCCATTCGTCCCATTTCTTTTGTTTTTGGGATCCCAGAACTTTAGTGGCGGGAATGCGGGATACCTATGACATCGCAAAAGTTGTTCAACTGTCCGTCCGTCTGTGCGCGCCATAACTCTCGAAGGGAATGAGATATTTTGATGAAACTTGGTTCGAGGATTCTTTGGGTCAAGAGTAAGGTCAAGTTCGTAGATGGGCTCTGTAGCCCTACCTTTAGGGGTGGGGGAGGGGGTTTAAATTAAGGGGCAAATGAAATATTTTTAAACAGATAATGTGATAGTAGATTATGGGGTAAGAAGATATGCTGAACACGATGGTGAAAGCCATTTTGTCATCGGACAAGTAGTTCGCTCGGAATCCGGCCAAAACCGGAAAGTTTGTAAAAAGTGAAAGTTTTATTTGAAGTTGATTAGATGTTTGATTATGGGGTAAGAAGACATGCTGAACACGATGGTGGAAACCATTTTGTCATCGGAGTAGTTCGCCCGGAATCCGGCCAGAACCGGAAAGTTTGTTAAAAGTAAAAGTTTTCTTTGATAACAGCAGCTTGTACACGTCTGCAATCAGAGATAAGAAAATTTCGAACGTCTAGTCTCAAAAAGGGACTTAAAAGGGACAAAAAGGCGCCACTTTTGACATTGATTTCCTTTAGGATATTATGGCGGGACTGACGTCTCAGCAAGCGGAGTCAAGTGTGTCCGACGCTGCCAAGAAAACAATAAAATGGGATATTGGTGGTGTGAAACCGACGAGCGAGGATCTTGGGACTACTGTTGTGCCCCAAACAGCAAATGCGCCTACGCTGCCGGCCAGCCTATTCCTTGGTAAGACATTTCTAGCCAGACCCAGGGCGTAAGTAAAGGCGTTTTTCCGCAATGATTGTGTGCCACACAGTCAAGCCACAAGTTGAAACTCGCGGAAACGCCGTTTTGTCTAATTAAAATGTCTTAAAATAAAAATAAAATTCATATAAAATCTCAGTAAATAGAAATCGAGGCTTTCGTCCTTACCATTCCACGCTAAAAGGATCGTAAGTTTTATGTCTACATGCTTGAGAAATTTCATATTTTACTAGTTTTGACATTATGTTGCTGCCAAATTTGAATTTCCCGCTAGAATCAAGCCACAAAACCGACAATCACCTCGGCTGTTGTTTGTCGAATTCGAGCCACAAAAACCTTGTTGGTCACGGAAACACACTTGTGGGCCGCACAAAAGACCGAGAATACACCCTTTTCGAGCCACAACCGACCCCTTTTTGTGGGAGCAGGAAAAACGCCTTAAGGAGGTGGGCCCTCCCTGTACGATTGTCGTCAGCGAAAATAAAGTGGTCGTCGGAGGGAAGCTCCAGAAGCCACTTTAATCACTCCAGTCTATCGCATCGCCACTTACATGCCGGATGCTACTGGGAAATATCGTCCTGTGTCATACAGTGAACCTTTGTTCCAACTGATATCCATTCGTCATATCGGGCGTGTCCAGTTCATGGGGGGGGGGGGGGCAATATTTTGCTGCTTAATTGAATTTCCCGCCAGAACCGAGCCACAAATTGGACAATAACCTCGCCAGTTGTTTGTCGAATTTGAGCCACGAAAATCTTGTTGGTCGCGGAAACACACTTGTTGGCCGCACGAAAGACCGCGGAAACACCCTTTTCGAGCCACAGTCGACCCACAAACTGTTTGTGTGACCACGGAAAAACGCCTAATGTATGATAATTTTTCCCAGGTGTTTCGTCGGTTTATCCGGGAAAGACCAATGGCGCCCCTGTTCAGAGCGACATGCCGACAAACCGTACTCGTACCTACAAAGTCGAGCTCCGACTAACTCGACAGCCGCGTCTGTACTCGCCGAAGTATCAACTGACAGTGATCGCCTCCCCGAACGTCTCGTCCAATCAGCGGAAGAAGGTGTGACGTCCGAACCCGTGTTGATCGGTTCAAGTAGAACCGCAAAAATGGTAGAAGTCAACGGTGGAGAAGAGGTGATAGTGAATGTGGATACCGGGCTTATAGAGGAAATGGATTTTCCTAGAATGACAACGCCGCCGCCTATTGAGAAGGAAGGCGTTTAAATTCCGACGCAAAGGCGAAAAGTGGGGTTTGGATTATGAAAGGTAAGCGTGTACCTGGAAGATGCGAGCGAGCTGAGGGAAGAGATACGTGATCGGTTTAGTGCGCTTTCCTGTTGATTTCTTGGTTTTACTCTGCGGATCAAACTGTAGAAAACTGAAACTGTGAACCGAAAGGGATGCAGCTAGTAGCTGTAAGTAGCCCTTAATCGAGACTTTCAAATATTTATTTTCAGTATTTTGTTTCGAATGCACAGAAATATTTTTAAATACACATGTTTTCTGATATCTGCCCAGCGAAACCTAATCTTTTTTTTGTATCCTTGTCTCCAGTCTTTTTTGTCACAATAGTGCTTTACTGTAGCAGATTTGCTCTTTTCCGCATTTAAGTCGCGAAAGAGTCATACTAGTACGAACGACCGCACAGGGAGGCTGGCCATCATTACGCCCACCCCTCAGTTCCCACAGCCGTCAGTTGATCCATCTGTCAGTTCGTGCAACTCGATCTGAACACTACATTGAGCCGACTCGATCCGCTCGACATATCCAGTACGCTCGAATACCTTTAAAGCCAAACTGAGGAGTTACAAGCATATACTAGATATAGACAGTGCAGGTCGAGAGATTAAACTTTTCGACATGACCAACGCACTCAGTACGTAACCGAAAATTTCGTAAAATTTTAATCTCAGTACAGACGCGGCTTTTCAGTGGCCAGTGATCAGCTTGCGGAAGGTAGCTCAAAGCGTGAACACTAATTTTTCGCAAACCGCTTAAAAAAAGAAAAGAAAGAGGTGAATGAGGAAACGGGATCGTTAGCTGGAATACGTAGCTGGGATATTGTTTTAAATCTGTTTTCTTTCCAATAAATAGTTTACAAAAAATTAGCACTGGTTTATCAACACTGGGACGAGCGTAGTGCCGTAGACGCTACTTTCACATGAGAATATGTCAACTTAAATGCACGAACCTTCCACAACGAAGCTCGCTATCCATCAAAACAAACCTAATTTAACAAAAATATTCAGAATGCAAGATGTGGTATCGCTCGAGTTTTCATCAAGACAAATTTCAAACTTTCGGCGAAAAAGTGTCGTACCAAAAAATTATAAACCGCAACACCGGAAAATGAGTTTTCACCGGATTAGTAACATAAAATAGACGCCAAGGAAGGAGACAGATAAATGAACGGACGATTACGTCAAGCTAATTTCTTGCTTTTACTCTTACTTAAAATATGTTGGGTATGGAATCTTGCCTCATAAAAGCACCAAGAAATGCTAGACTGTTGAATGAATAACCACTTCCGACACCAAGGATTATAGATTTCCCGTCAATAAAAAAGTACTCGTGTTTCCGAACATCGATGGCGCATAGCGTCTATCGCGGGAAATTGTTTGTTTAGGAAAGAGAAGCACATCTTAATACGGTATACTTCTTTGCTACACTCAAGTATGATAAGAGCGAGTCGATAATAGCCAAGAACAAAACTGCAACTTGAAGGGGTACTCAGTAATAACAAGAACAAATAACCAGATAGAACTGCTGTCTCCCTATCTCGGTCATACAAACATGCTGAGTCGAGTAAAATATGGCCGACTCCCAACGCAAACGAGCGGAGGTTACTAGCTTCGCGCCACATCACGTTTCGTTACCTTTACAAATAGCTATAAGTCGCTGGAGAGGAAATCTAGCAGTCAAGGCTGATTGGTTCTATGGACGCGCTCTAGAGCGGGTCGGCGCGCGGAGTACGCCTCTTTCAATATTTCTTGTACGATAAGCAACTGTAAAGACGGAAGAGCAGTAAACGGGTATCAACACCAGCTCAAAGCTAGAGTAAATACCTCTAGGTCCGCTCAATTTTGTCGGGGTTTTAGTCGCTGCATGCGACTAAAGACATAAGTTCTATCTGATTATTTGTTCTTGGTAATAACAAGGACCCATGTCCCATCACCGCTCAGTATTTCAAGGCATATCACCATCTTGCATCGTTAATGCAATCTTCACCAACTTTAGTCAGGTTTCAAATTTGCACATTACTACCTATGGCGCTGACGATGATAGGCTCACTCACAGACGCAATAATATCGACCTACCACATCCTTAATGAAGTAATTTACCGGAACTATAAGAAACCTAATGAGTTAAAAGAAGATCGTAGAGAAATCACTGTGCCGATATGCCCCAACGGTCGCGAGCGATAACTGGAAGATCATGGGTTCTTGGTAAAAGTAAAACAGCACGACTAGAGTCAAATTAACACACACGCATGCAGTAATTGCACTATTCCATTCTTCGACACTTGCACTCGCTGATCTACTGGGCACTAAAACTGTGGCACGTGCACCAAACTCTTGACGGAGTCCCATTAACTATATACACCAATTTATACAAAAGAGTTTTTAACTTGGAGTTTAAAATCCATCAGGTCCGCAGTTTTGCTCGTCGGCTCCGTCGCCACAGTCCTCGTTTCCGTCGCAGATTTGGTCGAAGCGGATACATTTTCCGTCGAGGACACACTGCAACTGTCCGTCGGGACAGGTATTTTCCGATACATTGTCCTCTTCCTCCTCGTCTTCGGAATCTCGTTGGGCTTCGTCGAGAGATCTCTCCTCAGCTGGCGCATCTGGCAGGAAAAGTTAGCATCATTTCTCCGGTTACAAATTTTGTACACTTTCTATTTTTTCCCATAACTTAGGTCCACACAACTCTAATTTCGTTTCCCCTGCTAGTTTTCTACGAGCTTCACACTACGAAAAAGGATGATTACTTCCTTCGGTCAGAGATTTGTGAGCTTTCTATATTTCCCCGTAACTTTATTCCACACAACCCTAAAATTGTTTTTCTGCTGGCTTTCTAGGAGCTAGCCACTTCCTCATTCCCCCATTCCTCATGTCCTTCCTTATGCACATCATAGGAATCGGGGAAAAGACGAGCGCTATGTTCTCAGAGTGAAATTGGAACATGACTGTTTGGATTTTCTTATGCCTCGAGATGCATTATAGGAGCGAGTCCAAACACAGGCAGTAAATTGTAACATGTCCAAATAGAAAGCCCGCGGTAACCTCAACATTATGCATAGTTCCACTGCTATTCTGACTTCAGACAGAATATTTCGACTCAAAACGTTTAGGAAAAGTTAGTATACAAAAACATTGATCTGCGCTAGTATGACATGACGTCTGAAGTCTGCGTATGTACTGACAGTGGCGACGCAGTGTCTTACAAGGCGTTTGCCACTTTGATTCAATTGTCTGAAAGTGGTACAAGAGGGATCCTCAGTTTTATGTCTGTATGCTTGATAAAGTAGCTAATTAAATAATTAGACTTCAATATGTTGCTAGATTTGAATTTCCCGCCAAATTTTAGTTGTTTGTCAACCTCGAGCCACATAAACCTTGTTGGTCGCGAATACTCTTTTGGAGCCACTACCGAGCCACCAAATCCTTGTGAGATCGCGGAAAAACACCTGTAGTGTAGTGATTCATGGAGTTCGGCACGGTATTTGTAGGCAAAACCCTTTTGTTTTCTATTATATTATTATTATTAAGATGGTATGAAAGGACTGGTTTGTTCGTTTAAGGTACAAACTTACCATTGAGTGTGGCTTCTGGGGTAGTCACTTGGCAGCCTTCTTCATCTGAACCGTCGCCGCAATCCCTCTCTCCGTCGCACTTCCACGTCTTCGGCATGCAGATGCCAGTATCACGGCATTTCACATCTTCTTGATGACAAACTGCAAGAAACCGTAACCGAGTTATAACATTACAGGACAGCATGTGTTTATATACAGCATATGTCCATGGTTGCCACTCTAAAAGGGTCGAGTGCGAAAAAGTAGAACAGGGGCACGCGAAGATAATGTAACATGTTTCTCTGTTTGAAAGGCGAAAAAAGTGCGAAAATAAAGACCGTAACCAGGGAATGCAGATGTGGGAATGCATGTATATGCGGTCAATACGTTTTTCTTTTCTCGGCAAAACTGATAAAGACCGTATACAGCTAAACGTACAACAGTCTGAAATCCCGCTGATATCTTCGGTTTGTCTAAGGAATGAAGATTTCTTGCACTTTTCTTACCTTGATTACAAATTAGCTTTTTCACTGGTCATCAAATAGGCTGCAGCAATGATATAGGCGTAAGGTATATATTTAAGATAAGATAGAAGAAGAATAGTTCTGTTCTGAAGACAGGGACTTACATGAATAAATAAATCAACATTAATAGTACGGACCCTTGTTTTTGGGAAGGGGATATTTTGGGGATACGCTAAAAATTATAACCTTGGATTCACCCCTTTGACAAAGATCTCTCTCTCTCTGGAAACGAATGGGAATGTGCTGCAGAGCAATGCTTATACCGTGGTAATCAGAATTCAAGCAAATACAGATGCACGAACTTTTTACTAGAGGCGTATTCTCGCCGTTCCTTCCCCGGGACTCCTCGGGGAATCGAAGGAAACGGCTTGAACAGAGGGAAGCCACTCCACGTGGACTCCGCGTACAGAAACAGCGAGAACACGGGGAATGCTTCCAAAATGGATTTTGTTCAAAAAAATAAATATGCAGTTGACGGAATCAGTCTGGATCCACTTTATTTTTGGTTTTGTTTATTCTGATTGTTTTTATTTAATTTTACATTGCAGCAACACCAGCAAAAGTTGATTCCCCCCCCCCCCTTAATCTGAAAGGGAGTCCTTTTTGATGATGGTGATGATAATGGGAGCATTGCCTGTCCGTGGGGACTCGCGAGAATACAGGGAGGGAGTCCCCGGGACAAACAAAAACGCGGGGACTCCTCAACTGGAGTCCTCGGGGAACGGCGAGAATACGCCTCAGAGGAGAAAGGACGTGACACACTATTCTTCTGAGCGCGAAGCAATTGTCGAACTTCAAGCCGCATCTTACGCATTACTCAATACTTCATTCTCGTCGATTGGTCAGGGTTCCTTACCATGAGCAGTGCAATTGGCCTCATCGGAATTATCTTGACAATGGTTCGTTCCGTCGCAGACCCATCTCATGGGAACGCAAGATTTGCCATCCTGACATCGGAAGCGACCTTCGGCGCAAACTGCAAAAAAGATCACCACGGTCAACACACTGAAACAAGACATGGAAATGCCTGTCGTGCCCCAAGGTTTCAAATTTTTATCACGCGCCTGCGTGAAGGAAACAACGCCGGTTTCCGGCTGTTGGTGGGGAGGCGAAACAATAGTTTTCCTGGTTTAACTGACCGAATTGATATACAAAGCGAGCCTCGCCCATCACCTATCAACCATGGAGCCGTCACTCACAGCTAAAAAAAATTAAACAAAGCAGACGGTACATAAACTACGAAGTAGTAAGCTCAACAGCCGAGGCCAAGGCAAGGAATAAAAGATAGGATCCAGGTAGATTGAGGTGGCAGCTCCTGAATTTTAAGGGGCTCGGCTAATGTTGGCCATCTCCGAGCAACTTTCATTAAAATATAGGAGGGTTTTCGCGAGCTGGAAAGCAAAGTCGGAATCTTTTTCCAATGGCTTTCACGCTACTTCGGAAAGTTGCCGAACTTCCCAACCCGGCTTTCGCGCTTCGGAAACCGAAGCAGCTTTCCCGGAAAGTGATTCCACGAGGATAGTGGAAAGCTCCGCGGAAAGTTGAATGTTTCGGCGGGAATTTCAAAGGTGTGTGTTCAACAGTGCAAGTGTCACTAACAAATAAAGAAAAGTGGCAAGCGTTATTAGGGTGGCTTCGATGGAATATATGAGAATCAAAGAACCGTTAAGAGAACCATATTTATTAGAAACGGTTTGTAATTTAACATTTTCCCGGCGATGTCAGCTTTCCATGTGTTTTCGCGATCAGTTCAGCGGGAAAATGGAAACTTATTCCAGGAATCGCTTTCCCACAGTTTTCACGATGCGCTTCGCTCGCCGGATAGTGATTCTAAGATCTCGCGAAAACCCTCCTTATTTCAAAGCTCTAGGGAGTTATCGTGATAACAGACAGAGAACGGAGGGACAACCTCGCGTTGACATGGGGATTCCTCGCTTTCATTCCGGGTTGCAGAAAGACAGAAAAGGTAAATCTGCAAGAACCCGTCTTTAGTTACGAGATGCGGCGGAAACGGACCGTACGGTAGGGGTAGATGGTTTTACCTCCTTCAGGCTGACAACCTCGCTCATCGGATCCGTCGGTGCAATCGGGTGCTCCGTCACATCTCCACGACAGCGGCAGGCACTTTTCTTCCGACTCGCATCTAAAAAAAAAAAAAAATCAATGGACACAGTCGAAAAAAGTCTTTATCTATTCCATAAGCTTTCGCTACTTTCGAATCACGAAATCAATGTAAGTTCTTTGGATCTGTGGTCAGCAGTTGGGTGAGGATGGTTTCGTCCAACATCAAAATTCAAACATTGTTGGCGAAGTTACTCGGATTCTTGAAAAAAGAAAATATCCTTCTTCGGACCAGGTCTGTAAACAAGTAAAAAAGTAGTTTTTCCTATTGAATAATTAGAAACAGCAATTCCAAAACCATGGAGCCAAGACCGCAGCAGGCCCCATGATGAGCTGTGATATCCTGCCAAAGAAGTCAGAAAAGGTGATAAAGTAGAGGAAAGTATGCCGTTCTTTTTTATCGGATCCTCAACGTGCTGTCTGTCTGAACATTCAGATTATGTTTAATTTGGCTTTTTGCAGCTTTTCTTGGAGCAAGTCCTTATGCGTTCACAAGAATATACCTCTGGCTGATTTTCTGTCTAAGGCTAATGATCCCAAGCCCTACGAAATTACTACTTTTTAGACGCAATAGTTACATATACATATATGTAGGCCTTTATATCGTTTATTGACCAAAACAGCAAAGACAGCTAGCAAAGCTAAGTACCTGACAAGGGTTTCAAGGTTCTAGGTTTTAATTTACACTTCTGTATAAAATAACAATATATAAAGAGTCAAGCCGGAGACACAAGGTCCATTGACAAAAACCCGGTACAATAACCAGGGGCGTCACGTGTGGGGGCGAGGACGCCCCCTCCACCCAATGTTGTCGGCCAGTCGGTGAAAAATAGGCAAGTCAGCGCGAAGCGCCGCGATTTTTCTTCAAAACAGTCGATTTTTTTCTTGGAAACAGACGACTTTTCTACAAATATCGGTTTTTGGTAAGAAAAACAGTCCAATTTTTTCTTAAAATCAGTCTTGTTTCAGTCTTGACGATTTTTCGTCAAAACAGTGTTTTTTTTCTTAAAATCAGTCTTGTTTTCTGCAAAAAAATCAGTAAAAATGCGGTCGGTAAATACCTCCCCCCCCAAAAAAAAACAATTTGGCTAGTAACTCCTCTGAAAATAACACTTTCAACAAGATATAGAAAAGGTCAATGATAATGGTTGGTAACCGATAATAATAACAAGGCTCAAGGTTTTAATTAAAATAAAACAAAAGAAATAACTGTAGAATCTATTGTAATTTGAACTGTGACAATGCACATAAACTCATGTATCTAACTTGATTTTGTATTTTTGTACATATATTCCATTCCTGGAGACAAAGACAAGTTTTGAGTAAAAACATGAAAAGTGCACAAAGTTTTCTAATTTATTTATTTTTTATTTATTTGTTTGTGACCCGCTTTTTGCATAACACCGGAGTATGAATAAAAATACACATAGTGAAATATACATTTTAAAACACTTAGACAAAACAATGTAAATAAACTTGACAACAACTAATATGCTCTTCCACAGGCTTTGCTTGCATCTTCTTTTTTACCTTTTTTAACGTTGACAAATTTATCTCATATTAAAACTACTTTTTTTAATTTCGGGAAATTTTTATGCCGGTTTTCGAAATACCAATCCAGTTCTTTTATGATGGAAAATTATGGTTTAAAAAACCCCACTGATATTCTGAAAAAGAAACGGGAAACATTTTTTTCAAAAATTTATTCCATAAAGCACACTTTGACCGATGCGTTGCGTTTATTGTATTTTGGTTAAAGTTTAGGTAGACTTCATTGAGGATAGCGTAGGCTAATTGTTTTTTTTTTTCTTTTTTTTTTTTTTTTTTTTAAATGAAGTAGAGTTTGTATGTGAGTATATGGTCTAGTTATTAGTCTGTAGACCAATTGTGTGAATTTTATTATATTTTTTTTTACTCGCCAGCTTTGGCGGATACAAATAAATGAATTGAATTGAATTGAATATTAAGCTTTACGTTGGATGTCCTCTTATCTGTCTGTTTGTAATCATCCCAAAATCTAACCCCCCAAAATTTAGATGGGGCGAGATAGAACCACTAACTATCTAAACTTACTTGAACTCTTTTTCTGAGCAGGGCACAGCTCCACAGTTTGCCAACGCTTCATCTTCGCCAGTAGGACAGTCCCTGTTCCCGTCACAGGTCCAAGAGCTGGGGACACAAGACCCGTCACCACATCTGAACTCGCCCGCAGCGCAAGCGGACGATGAACTGCCTACAAAAGAACAAGTACACTGTAAAGAGTTTTTCCGTATAAAGATTAAAGTTAACTGCAGTATCTGCTACTCGGATTACTCTTATCTCTACGCAGATAAGATTAAAACCAAATAGAGATAAGATGAATCTGAGTAGCAAATACTGTTATGTTATTTTATCATGTTATTTTAAATATGCAAAGCACCTCCTCCACTTGTCGAAATTATGTCATAACCATACATTGACGGAGAAATTCAAAATCCAAGACGCAAGTGTTACCCTTTTGGATGTTTCGTCATCACTTTCAAAACTCATGGACAACAAGGCCCAACCAGCACACGATGTCGTCCACTGCTTCCTGACCGAAGATTAAAAATTAAGTGACTTTTTCTGTGTGTATATATGTGTTTTGTTTATTTTCTTTACTTTTGTCATTTACTCCGCCTTTTCAAAATGGCGGGTCATAAATAAATTACTTACTTACTTACTTACTACAGTTAACTTTAATCTTTATCCGGAGGGACTTTTTACAGTGTAGTTAATTGGCCATGTTTCTGGAAAAATTTTGGCCGAAAGATGTCTTGCCACGTTAAAATCTTTGATTAATGTGGGCCGAGAAGGTGGGAGACACCATCATTTTTCGATGGGTCGGACTTTTACAAACACACTGTTACCTTTGTTTTCCCCAAAATCCTTACGGTAGATAACGTTATCCACAATTATCCACAAAATTACTGGAACACAATTCACTCCTGAAAGCCAATCAGCCATGGCTAATTAACTATTCATTGATCTCCTGGCGCTGGTCAAAAGATTACTAAAACCTTCGAAGATCGAGTGGTATGTAAGAGGATTAAAACAACTAAGTATATCACCATGTGGACGTTTAGACATGTCGGAATAAGAAATCATCGGCCAGTTTAACATTTTTTGGTCTCGGAAGCTGAACATTATTTAGCTCAATTTCAGAATCTTCAAGAAATCACTAGAACGAATTTAGTATAATTTACGGCGTTCGTTTATTGTGATCTAGCTTACATCCTTAATTCTTTGGACTTACGGGAATTAACAAGGAAAAACAGAAAATAAAATACTTAAAGAAATTGACAATGCAAATAATTAGTCTGATTTTTCTACACATTCTCCATATGCCTGTTACAATAAAATTTTTTTGTTAGATCCATAGTCAAACTATGATCCCATCCTCCCCATGTCGGGCGTTTCGAACCCGCACCGCTAGATGACCCAGCGGTCGGATCGAGCCGTGGCTTAATCTTGGGTCTTGGGTGAGGGGTTCTAACGTTGCAAGTGCTAGAATGCTCATGATATTACTCCTTTAAAGACCTAATCCAAACATTCGGTTTACCTTCTCTTAGTGATCGCATGCCACGGGTTTGTTTAGATTTGAACTCGATTGCCGAGTTGCTGTTTCGGCCCGAGAAAAAACCCACGCACAACGTCTCTTTTCTAGACGGCGGAGTTTTCCAGGATTGATTAGCAAAGAATTATAAGACCTAACTGATAATTTTTGTATGTCTTCAGAGGTACCACACTGGCCTTGGTCTTATAATTTATTTGTATTTGTAATAAACAGTTGGAGCATTAGATGGAAATTATTATTTTGACCCTTGGCTCCCTACGTGCCATAACAGCTGTCCGGGATAATCGGCTGAGATTTAGTTCAGACAGAGTTATTTCAAACCTTGGAAATTTTTTTTATTTTTAATTTGCTCATTGTTTTATCGTGTTTTTAGTGGTTTTGAACATTCATAGTGACAGTAGGGATGGTTAGCATTGTGTGTGTGGTAGAAAGACCATTTTTTGTGGCCCGCTTTAAGAATTACTCACTAGAAAAAATTGGAAGCACAGATATGGGGATATCCGTAAGGTGGCTAGATTCCACCGAGTTGGTTTGTCCCATAGAGAGCGATTTTTGTAGTTTGTTCTGTTTTTTCTTGTTTTGTTGCCATGACCCCAAGGGTTTTTTCGTGCAATAAATTCATTCATTCATTCATGAGGGCGTACCCTTCTCGGAGGCATTATGGCTCAGAAACTGATGCCAGGTACAACGTATTGTTCTCAGATATCCTGCCAACCCAAAAGCAGTATGATGTACATTTATCACGGAACAATGAGAAGAAATGCAAAGCAAATTCTGAGATAGTGTCAAACAGAACCGTTTAATTGTATAATTAATTGTACCTTTATCAAGAAACAATCAGAGAAACACGAAGCTGGTTTTGAATAGTGGTTTAGCAGATACAGAAAATCCGACACGGACTCAGTACTTTGCATCAATAAATATGCTATTTTAGCAGTTTATTAGCAAGTAATATAAATTACAGAAATGACCCATACAGCCGAGCAATCGGACTTTGTCAATTAATCTAAACTTGCGTGCACACTGTCTGATAAGAATTCGCATGCGAAATTCGCATCACGTGCGTCAAAATTTCGAATCGATGGAGGGGATTCGAACCCTTATGCGAAAATTAAACTTTAGTGTGCACGTGCCTTAAGAGTCGAATGAACACAGATTGCTTTGCCAATCCACGGTAGTACAAGTAGACGATCAAAAACCACTGAGATTGGGACTGATTATTCATTTCTATTTATTATGTTTTTGTTGCCATGGCACTCGGGCTTTTTGTGCATTAGAATTCATCCGTTCATTCATTAATTAAGGCCCGTATACGAAATTGGTTTAATTAGGCACCTGGCAATGAGCCGAGAATTACAATCGAACTTTCTTAAAATGTTTCTGTGCAAACAACGTATGTGTAAAGTATAGCAGTGACTTCTATCTCTATCAAGCGGTTGGCATGGGGTCGGCTAAAAAGAGGCACGGCACGGCACAGTATGGCGCAGGAGGCACGGGCAATAAAAAGAGATCAGCAAGTAGTAGAAGTAGACAAGTTAGTGAGAGTTATTAACTCCAGAGCCTAAAGAAGGCACGCTAGAACATCGTCCCTGCCCCTCAGTTTCAATCCTGAATGGGTCCTTTTAGTTTGAATCCTGAATGGGTCCTTTTAGTTTTCGTGCCTCTTTTTAGTACTCGTGTCTCCTACACTATGTCGTGCCGTGCCTCTTTTTAGTCGATCCCGTTGGCATGGCCACTACTAAGGCACGATTTGAAAAAAAGTTAAATTGCAAAAGATGCTACGGGAAAAAAAGTAAAAAAGAAACGATTTGCAACGGGGCTCCGAAGTTAAGACTGTAGGCTATACGTGACTTCACAGGGTTACATCGACATACGGCAGCGTCGGTACAGCGCAACCAGATGAATAAGCAACGTCTTTTAAAGGGACTCGTCACCATTGCCTCGCCCAGAGCGACATAAGGTAACTTAAAGGATATTTCTTACCTATAATTCTAGTGCGACCTACTTGCGTCATCACTCCAGACATTAGTTGCGTTTTTGCAGATACCATGGTGGTCCATGGTATCTGATACCACGGCTTAAAGTCGTTTTCGCGATACCGCGGTCAAAATGCGTTTTTGCAGTTATCGCGGTAACTGATCGTGGTATCTGAAAACGTCATTTCATTTTCATCATCACCAACAATAGAGGATTTTGTCAAATTGGTGGGAAAGAAGTTTGGCACTTAGTGATGTGACTGGAGATATCAGTTTTTCCTTTGGGATGACTTCAAAAAGCGCAATTTCGGCAATTGTCGTTTTTGCAGAGAAACCGTGGTATCAGATACCACAGTAACTACAAAAACGACTAATTGCAAATCCAGTTACCGTGGTAACAGATACCATGATATCTGCAAAAAACCAACTATTATAAAACTCGGAGACCTGAATTTCATAAATTTTCATTCTAAGCCCCCTAAAGGCGTAACGACACCACACTGAGGTTTACACTTTCCGTGTTTCGCTATCTTCGATGAATATCATGATAACGAAGGTTGTTTGCGAGAAGTTTATTTATCAGGAAAGCCGGTTAGGTCAGTTTTCTCTGTTCTTGCTGTTCACCAGGCCTGACAAAGGCTTGAGAAATCTGTTGAACGCAGAGCTTAGTTTTCAAGTAAGCTGTTCAACCGTTTAAAATACTGAAACATAAACGGTAAATAGTGCGAGGTTTCCTTGAAGTGAGACTAAGTACGAAAAAGTAACAAGCGAAAGCTTACCAAGTTTTTGGTATTCAGAGATAGATATGTATTAATGGTGAAA
The DNA here is from genome assembly GCA_030848855.1 of Branchinecta sandiegonensis. NCBI lineage: Eukaryota > Metazoa > Arthropoda > Branchiopoda > Anostraca > Branchinectidae > Branchinecta > Branchinecta sandiegonensis. The sequence continues at coordinate 20,595,965 of JAUPMV010000006.1, read as the reverse complement.
CCCGTAACGGTCCTTGGTTTATACAAAGACACAAACAATAACTAACTTCTAATTAAGAAATTTTAAATAAATCGAATAAATAAATAAATCAATGCAGTATTACTTTCTCCCAACATCGGACAAAATAGAGACCAAAATTCGACCTCATCCTCCCTAAATATCTCTTCCGATCTCAAAGTGGTAAAAAAAAAAAAAAAATCAACAAAATAAGAAAATCACTGACTAACATGTATTTTCAGATTCACGCGTCACTCAAACTGTGCCCATTTACAGCTACAGTTATTCAACTTTCTTAACAGCTGATCATTTTCGCGGCGAATACGCGATAGCAATATCACACACGAAAGAAAAAGTGAAAGTTGTAAAAAATTACTGGCAAAACTGAAATGTCCCACTTTTGGAAGAATGTAAAAGATACACGATGGTCTGAACGGAACCGGAGATTGGCGTCTTGATGACGAGTTTTCTTCCTCACAGGTACTGATGGGTACCGATGAGGGATAAGGTAAGGTGAGGTAGGTACAATTTTAATGGCAAATATAAATAAACCTGGTGTGCATAACCCAGTGGCATAACAAACGACGCTTCACTAATTCTGATGGGTTTGTAAAAATAATTAATACAATTCTAGCCTAAGCATTGTAAAGAAAAAACGAACGAACAACTATCACACATCAACACTAAAATTTAAGGACAACACGAGAAATAAAATCGAACAATGTGGCAGAAAGAACAACAAGTGTGCAAGAGCTCAGACGTGGAGTGTGAAAGTAAAATGTGTATCACATATTATATATAAACAGCTTTAGAACCAAGACGTTTCACCCCCCCAGTAACCAAACAAGTATTGAAATAACCTAATTCGTAATCATCCGACTTTAAAAGCTTTAAATGTAAACAAACCGCAAGTATAAATCCAAAGAAATGTTGAAGATCTTGCACGAATAGCTTGTGTTCCAACTAAGGTCTGCCAGCTAGTCCGACCCATGAACGGGGAGGGTGGTGGTGGTGGGGGGGGGGGGGGGTCAACTCCACACATATATCCCCAACCCCTATGATCCAGAAGCACAAAGGAATTTCATCTCCAGTTATTGTCAAGTCAAAAACATTAAAAAATGGGCAATCTGGGCCCAATTGCCCGTGAACCAAGTGGGTGTACAAAAAGTACAAAGAGACCCCAATGCTCACAAACCTACCAAGTTTCAACTTGATACCTGTTGATTCCTGTCACGGGTAACAAACTTTACTCCTGGGCAATCTGGGCCCAGCTGCCCATGAACGGAGTGGAGTTCCCAGCCCTAGGATCTACATGTGTAAGGAATTTCATCGTCCTATGTTCAGTTCTGGTCAAGTTATGGACATTATTCACTGGGCAATCTGGGCCCATTTGCCCCTGAACCGGGTTGGGGTGGGGGTGGGATCCCGAAAAGGCACAACTAGACCCCACTCCCCACTAGTGTACCAAGTTTGAAATTGATACTTGCACTGGTTCACGAGTTATGAACTCCACAAAATGCGGTGAAAACCGGAAACCGAAAGCTGCTACAGCGCTCGCAATAGTGGATTGTTCCAAGGAACACTCCACTAAAAACACCAAGTGGTCTTACCAAAACGTACTCGAATTAGAAACCAGTTGAGCACCTCAGAATTAACATGAAATTTTAGAAAAAAATAACTATGTGACTAAAATAAAAATATAGCCCAAACACAACTTAGACAAACAGTGGAAATACTCGGATGATTGATTTGGGTTTGAGTGTCGCTCCGATAACGTGTAAAAACTAATATTATTTTTAGGAAAAGGACCAAAAAAGCTCACTACCCTTTTTCCGGGCAGGAGGAGGAAGGGCATTGTCAGGAAAACAGTGGATTGATCCAGTGTAGGGAGAACAAAGTTGCGGTCAAGGGGGGGGGGGGGGGGGTACGCACCATAATAAGCGCTGGGACCTGTTGATGCCAGGAAACGTATTGGTGGTTAGTGTTAGATTCTTTTTGTCAAATGTGATACTCGGCACTTCTTTACTCCAGAAGAAAAAAGGAAAAATTACCTGATGCCAAGTTTAGGCACATTTCTGGATCGCTGGAATCTGGGAACTGGTCGCAGCGGAAGACCTGGGCGATTCGGAGGGCTGGTAGAATCAGTTCCTTACAGCTGTCAGCAACAGCTAGAAAAGTAACAACAGAAATAGCAACAATCTGGAGAACCTGTAACTATTGTCGGATTAAACGTGACCGCATCTTGGACAGAGCATAAGATAGCATCGCTTTCTCATGTTTTTATGGTCGGTCTGTTATGTTATGTCGGTCTGTCTGTCAGGCCACTGTTCTCGAGTTAGGGTACTTCCAGACGTAGTGGGACGATAAAACTTGGCAGGCATATCAGGGACCCGACCAAACTAACCTGAAAACAGTCATTTGCCCGATCCGACCGTCGTGGGGGGAGAGGGAGACGGCGGAGTCCGCAATTTAGGAGCATGCATAACTTTCGAACAGGTGATCGGATCTTAATGAAACTTGATATCTGGAAAAACGTCATGTCTCAGATGTCCCATTTCAAGTCCGCACCGAATCCGATGAATGAGGGGGGGGGGGGGGGGGGGTCGGAGTGGGGAGTCGGAAATCTTGTGTCATGCTTAGAGTGGAGCGATCTGGATGAAACTTCGTGGGAAGAAAAAGCAAAAGCCCTAGGTACTGTACATCATTGACAGAACTAGACTGGATTCGTCCACTGTGGGGCAGGGGGGGGGGGGGGGATGGAGGGGTTTCCGGAATTCCGGTGATCCGTAGTTAAGTTACTTCCAGGCGGGCAAGGCCAATGAAACTTGGCAGGCAAATCAGGGACCCGACAAGATTAACCTGGAAATAGTCAACTTCCCGACCCAAACATCGTGGAGGAAGTGGAAGGAGGGGGAATCCGGAATCTTGAGGTATGTATAACTTCCAAACGGGTGATCGGATCATAATGAAACTTGATATTTAGAAAGACCACATGTTTCGGATGTCCCGTTTTAAGTCCAGAGCAGATCCAATGAATTTGGGGGGGGGGTCGGAGGGGGAAACCGGAAATCTTTTTATACACGCTTAGAGTGGAGCGAATAGGATGAATCTTGGTGGGAAGAACAAGCACAACCCCTGGATATATCAGTAATTGATTACTTATGACAGAAGTCACAGAATTGACAAAATCCCACTTCCATCCTCTGACCCAGCCTGGCAAGTGCCATATGCGCTTCCAGCTCTTTTTTCTTTTACCGGACGATACAATGAACGTGCCAGAGATTCCTGAATAACTGTCTAGCGAGCAAAACGCGTAGGAAACCACGGAAACCGCCTTCCACCTAATGTTTTTATTCAACACGAAAATATATATTTCATGCTTAACGAATTACATCACTTGGATTATATTGGAGATCTGTAGGTTATTCTATCCCCGCAATCCAAACTCCAACCAAATCTGTCGTGTTTCTAAATATCGGGTTTTTGTTTTGCCCGAACATTCAACTCGCGCTTAGCTAGCCTTCTAAAATAATTTTCTGGGGTCTGCCAATGCCGGATGGCGGAAATCACAGAAACTGCGAAACTTGCCTTAGAGCTCGGGAAAACTTTAAGGTGGTCTCGCAGCTCTAAGTCATTACACTCATAGAAGCTAATAATTCCCCCGAGGGTTAATTAACTAATAATAATAATATAATGCAACAGAAAAGGCTTTCGCCTCTAAAAAACGTTATGAATAACATAATATTATAAATAACGTAATAATGTTTAAAATCTTTCTGTAATAAATCATAAATGTATAGGGTCGATATAAGAATAATAATAGAATATTACAAATAACTTTAGATAACGTTAATTTTAATACGTTTTCTGTTATCTATTATTTATCTAATAAACATGAGTGGACATCAGGGCCTCCCTCTCTCTAAATTAACGTAACTCTAAGTACCATAGTAAAATTATAAGTAACTCTAAATACACTTTAATCAAATACGATTTAAATTATCTATTATTTCTTAACAACCCCGAGGAGGCCAACGGTATAAGGTAGGCTACCCTAACTATGAAGAAAAAGTTATAGAACTGTTTTCATGGGACTGATGTGCTTATCCACCTACTATTGCGTCTACCCCCCCCCCCACACACACACACACAAAAACGTGTGAATTATTCTACTGAATTATGCAAGATAAAATTTCAATCGGAGTCGCATCCGTCAGTGAACAAAGTGTGTCAAACCACATCCCGACAGCGTCTATACTCCTAAAGCTCGACGCTCCCAAAACTCGACGCCTTATTTTCGAAAGCTGTGATAGGAATGAAACCTCAATTTTCCAACAGCCGTAACCCAAACTCATTTAATCACTGTCCGGAACGACAGAGATTTACAAACCCTACGAAGAAAAACGAAACCAAAACAACCGCATTTACTATCATTACAACCTCGTTCCCACGAAAAAATGACAGGAGTATTAAGTCTGTCAAAAAGGAAAAAATACACTTTACGAACTGTTAGCACAAGGACAGAAGCGTGAATGCCTCGTCCTTACATTTATTTCCGGAATTGCATTCATCCTGCACGACAAATACATATTTTATTTTAAATGCTTTATGCTTCGTTTAACATCGCAAATACATAAATGCAAATATAAAAATCCAAGGGCAAAAATATGTTTTACATATGTCTTCCATTTTTTGACAGGTCCGAGAAACGTAACTGAGGATATTCGAGGATGGTCGCGACATCACTTCTCAAACGTAATTGCTATGTGCTGACGATTTGTATAGGCAAGATATCGGCGCACTAGACTTTCCGAGAAATATTTTCAAATCTAAAATATTATCGGAAAACTAAAGCTATTTGACTGCTTTATACGAATATTTCAGCTGTGTTTTATTCACAAGGTCCTTTTTCTAGCATGAGCCTGAAGAGGACTCTTTGCAAGAAGGGTCGAAATATCGCTACAATAACTCAGTTGACGCATCCGCTTAACGTAGTCAAACATGTTTCGCTCAGTTTGGGCTGAAACTCGGAAAAAAAAAGTAAACGAATGTCTTCTTCCAAACCTTTTTCCCATTTTTTGTTAACCTGATATATACAGGTGTAACCAGTTTCATGAAAATCACGACAATCTTTGCCGGTCAAACCGGAAATCCGGCAGAAAACTTTGTCTGTGAGTATTTTTTTGCATTGTAGTCAAACTTCTTTAGAAAAAAAAAACAAAAAAGAGCATCCTTAACCTAGCACGGCCTTTAGATTTCTAGCCGAAAATCAGTATTAGCACTTGGCAATGCCGTGCTACAACCCCAAAATTCTTTTCTGATGGTAGATCCGACCGCAACTCTCGGACAAAACGGGATTTTATGACAATCCAGTACGCTTGAAAAAATTAGTTTTAACAAACAATTAAAAATAAATCAAACTTCCTACACCGCACTCCGGGCAGGAGATGTTTTCAGCGAAACGTTTTGTGCTGTTATGATTAAGCATACCAGACTACAAAGCCTACCAGGCCTTGCTGTAAATTATTTGTTTATACTTCAAGTTATTGTCTTAGGAACATGCGCGAACTTCGGAACAAGTCCAAAGTACAGTGTCAGAACTTTGGTAGCATTTAACACATGAATGCGCCTCCTTGTATTCAATGCTACGCCGGATCCTGATCATATTTTTGTATGAGCCTTTCAGGCGTTATGTCTCTCGAAAAGGTACCACTTAAAGGACCCCTCTTGCTTATTCTGCCTTATACAAGATACCTAGCTCTCTTGTGGAATTATAAGCTTCTAAAATCCCCACCTTTCTCCATTGTTTCGTTTTGTGCCTACGAATTTTAGCGCTTTTTCGGCCATGCCGAGTTTTGCCCGTCACCACAAAGCAAAGTTTGCCGGAGTCTTCAATGTCCACTGGCAGCTCTTTCAAACACAAGGACATGAGAATCTTCTGTTTTTTACTTCTTTTGTTTGCTTAGTTCCACCTCTTTAAACACGGCGCGTTCAGTTTTCAAACATTTTGCTCCCACCCGCCGCGTTGGAGAGCAGGAAGGCTGGATAGTGTCGACAAGCGCTAATAAGAAAATCGCTTATTTCAGGTGGAAAGTAATGGTATTTTTGGAAAACTTTTTTTCTGATCCCTTTCATAGGCAAAAGATCATTTCTAGTAAGAGTTGTGCTTTAAAAGGGTCATGAATATTCTATATTACGAAGTCCGAAACATGCCGGTGATCCTAGGGAAGAACAAGAAACGTTACCTAGCAAATCCTCAAAATTGACTCAAATCCAATGTGAACCAATCAATAACGTCCGCTGTGGTGACGTTTCTGGTTCTCGCTACGCACACTGCGCCTTTGTCGGCACGAAGAATTAGTCACCTGGGCATCCGTCATAATACTTAACACAAGGATGCGCACCCCCATCAAAATTCAAACTTTGTAACTAATGTGGGTAAGAATTAAAAAACTGTTATCACATTGATTTATATCTTACCTCTGCAAAACTTCTTGCACGGCGGCACAGCCTTTCCGTCCACACACGGTGGCTCAAGAACGGCGCAGGCATATTGAGCCGCCCTTGGGTGGCAACCGGCCTTGATGACCATGTCGAAATAGGGCAGGCTTAAGGCACGCTCAGCGTCAGTCGTGTCACCAACGATGTTTGGGAGCTTGGTCATGTTGTAAGGAAGAACCTTTGAGCAGAGGGAAGAAGCTGGCCGGGATGAACACTGGTCTGCAAATGTTGTGACTGAAAAAAAAAAAAAAATCAGTAAAAAGAGGCTATATGTTAAACTGGGCTAGTCTAAGCATGCAGATTCGGGGCATTGCTACATAAACATAAGTATTGACAAAAACTGAATTTTACGTTTATAATTCCACTATCATCGACAAATGAGAAAACCACTAAGAGCCAAGACCTTAATCAACGACAAAATAAGAAGCACAGCTATTCAATATGGATAAAGTAAGAAATTTAAGAATCTAAAAGCGGCTGAATTCAGAACAAATAGCAGATGCAGAAAGAAGGAGAGTACCTGATTATTAGTTAAAAGCGATAAAGAAAACTGTTACACAAACTCTAGGCTACGCAACTTTCAAGATTAAACTCTTGAGAGGTTTAGCAACCTTCTATTTATAATTCCAAAATCGACCACGATCGTCCAACATTTATATATGGACTGGAACGACAGATTCCAGTAGCTACTGGTAGGAGGTTGGAACACGCTCTTAGCCTAGTTTTCTGGCTTAAAGAACCATCAGTCATGTTCCAATAAAAGACACCAGCAAAAAATGTCCAAACACACACACTAAAAGCGAAGGGTCAAGGATCTCCGTAACAACCCAATTTTTTATAACCCCAGACTTCTTGGATAACACCAGGAAATTCCGTCAACTTGAGCGCAAAGAAGGGTGTCGACTAAGTTGTATCGGAATTCCATGCAGACGTGATGTACATCATGTGATTTAGGACCCAACGTAGGATTTGATTGTCCGTAGGTCGTTTTATAAATGTAAACGCGACCGGCGCCTCACTGGCCGATCGGCTCTATATATATATATATATATATATTCAAATATACATTCACCGATAGGAATAAACTACAATTTTTCGGTATCTGAGGTAAAATAGATCAAATGGATGTGACGCCACGCTTGTGTGGAATTCGGATACAACTTAGTTTAGACCCAAGGAAGACGGAGCCTTATTCGTTCATGTTAAGACTTTTGGACCTAGTAAAGTTTTTCGTGATTTTTTTTTTCATAATTCACACATTGTCGGTTTTCGCATTAACATCTATTTTTAGATGTTGAGTCAATTAGCAAATCGCTCAAGGTTTGTACCTATTTTCACAGCTGACGAAACCGATACATTTCGAACGTAAAAAAAAACAAAAAAACGAAGGATTAAGCGGTGGAACAAATTTAATTTGTGGTGTAGATTTCGCATAACAAATCAAAACCTCACATTAATCGGTACCACCTTAAAGCCTCAGATGTCAATGAATTGCGGGAGTGGCGTCATCTTTTATCTCACAGTATAAGCCACAAATAAAGCATTGTCCTAATAGGTGTAATGAGCTGAATAACGCTATACGCGATGTTCACGTCTTAATACACACGCCTGTTCATATACAACCCAAGAGGTTCTTATCAGTGCGGCGATCGGTGTTGCCAAGTTAATACAATTTTTCGAGCTCTAAAAATATCCGAAAAGGTTCTTAGTACTACTTGAAGTACACGAGTACAATATAACGCAAATTATACTGTAAAAAAGCTATTAAAATAAGGGATGGACAGCGTTGATCCTCGAACTGACGAAAAGCAGTCGTAATAGAACAAAAACGTGTTTTTTAAGAAAAATTGTTTCTTTAGCTTCCAACAAAGTAGAACTGTTGTGCATTCTTTGGCAACCCTGACGGCGCTGCGCCTCTCCTCGGCCCGCTGGCGGAACCAACCAAGCGATCTGATTGGCTCTGCATAAGGAAGAATAGAGGCGAGCTCTATTTTCCTTATTCACATTATTACAGCGCGCCCCGAGGAAAAGAGGAATCTGGAATAAGGCTTATACGCGGTAATACACCTTACAACACCTATTAGGACAATGCTTAAGACCCAAATAAAGCATGAACTCACAAGTAGAGATAATCACTTGATTTTTATTATGTGCGGCCAAACCCAAAACCATTTGAAGGACTAAACTCTTTGCTCGTAGACCTGCATGCTGTTTCGAGAAAGGTCTGGAGCGTGTCTCTTCACACCTCAAGCTGACCACTGACCACACCAAAACAATTTGGAGCCATGCAACCCTGGTGCGTCGACGAGATACAGGCAGTTATTCAGACAATATTTTGCGGAAAATTTCAATAAGTGACAGACACTTTATTTTTTGTAACATATATTGTTTAATTTATCCTCGCGGTATTTACAATAAAGTTATTCATTCATTCAAGCTCTTGCGATTAACGGGAAGACTTGACACACTGTCAGAAGTTTCGTAACAGATTGCGCATAACACTTTCAAGAATAACACCTTTTCACTTAGAAATAAAGTGTTATGACCAATTAAGTTTACACTATTTCGAGCCTAGATCTCCAGCAACACCTTCAATTGGTAAAAATACTAACGGGAACGAAAGAAACATAACATATAACATCCCAAAGTGTTATCTGTTGAAACCGCGCATCCTGCTGTTGTCGTTATGTAACTTCTGACAGTGTAGTATTTTTACCTATTGAAGGTGTTGTTGGAGATCTGGGCACTAAATAGTATAAACTTAATTGGTCATGAAACTTTTTTTCTAAGTGAAAAGGTGTTATTCTTGAAAGTGTTGTGCGAAATCTGTTATGAAACTTCTGACAGTGCAACTTTCAATTTGAAAGAACGTGATATTAGGTGTTAGATGAGCAGTTTTCATCAGTTGTGTGTAGGCTTTCCATCTACTGTTTAGTCTAAGGGATTGAGGCAATAGGCCTTTTGTGGCCTGAGTTTCGGCCAGAATTCTGACCTACCACAGCACAAATGAAAAAAAAAAGCTAAAGGCGTATTCTCGCCGTTCCCCGAGGACTCCACTTGAGGAGTCCCGCGTTTTTGTTTGTCCCGGGGACTCACTTCCCGTATTCTCGCGAGTCCCCACGGACGGGGATGCTCCGATTATCATCACCATCATAAAAAAGGCTCCCTTTCAGAGCGGAATCAATTTTTTCTGTTGTTGGTGCAATGTAAAATGAATTAAGAACAATCAGAATAAACAAAACCAAAAATAAAGTGGATACAGACTAATTTCGTCAACTGCATATTTAGTTTTCGAACAAAATCTATTTTGGAGGCATTCCCCGTGTTCTCGCTGTTTCTGTACGCGGAGTCCGCGTGGAAGGACTCCCTCTATTCTCGCCGTTCCCTTTTATTCCCCGAGGATCCGAGTCCTCGGGGAATGGCGCGAATACGCCTTAAAACAGCCCGCTTCTATAGGCTACCTGAGAATCAGCAGGTCCAATAGAAGAGATATTCCAGCTTACTGCAAATCCAATACACAAATACCTTCAAATTTCAGTAATATGGTTCGAAGCTAACAGCAAATTAATCAGTACCGCCTTTGGGTTGAGGCGGTGGGGTAAGACAGGTCCGGAGTAAAAGCCCAGGGGGCATGAGCATGCTACTAATCATGCCCTCCCCCATTCGAAGTTCGATATGCAAACAAAAACATGATTTGTATGAGGTCCAGGTTGAAACACAAAATGTACTCTTTGAGCAATAGAGAAACAATTATTTTATTACTAGTGCCCTATATTTAAAATTTATTTTAGTGACAAGTCTTACCGACTTACCACTTTTGGTGATAACAAATAAATCAATAAATAATCTCTTTTGACCACGTCGTCAGCGCTGAAGGGGCAGTAAGCCAAAAATGAGCAGATTTACTATGGTCTGATATACATCTTTCTGCCATAAACGTATACGACAAGCTCAGAGCAGTGACCCTTCATGCAAACGAGAGTTATTTATGAAACACTCCATTTAGTTGAAGCAAGAGCAAAATTTTGGAAGAGAAAATGCAAGTTTGCGCAGTCTCGAAAACAATAGCCATTTATATGGTCGATGATTTCCTAAAGAGAAGTGGATCTTGACCGTAAAATGGGATCGTGTTCCAAGTAGAGCTGAAAAAAAGGCGGGTCGAATTTATTCTGACGTTTTACTGCCGAGATGAAAGAAAGGTAAAAATACTTTCGGCAGCGTTCGACAATGGAAAGACAAAACAGCCGGCTTTGGTCCTTGTTATGAGTAAACCTATACCTAGGGGACATAATTAAAGTTTAACTGAAACACAGCTTATTTTTGGGATCCCAAAACGTACCCGGAGGGATACCTATGACATCGCAAAGGTTGTCCGTCTGTGAGCACGATAACTCTCGAAGGGAATGAGGTATTTTGATGAAACTTGGTGTGAGGATCCTCTGGGTCAAGGGAAAGTTCGAGTTCGTAGTTGGGCTCTGTAGCTCTACATTTAGGGGTGGGGGAGGGGGTTCAAATTAAGGGGCAAGCAAAATATTAATAAACAGCTAATGATATAGTCGATTAAGCGGTCAGAAGACATGCTGAACACGATTATGAAAACCATTTCCTCGCTGGACAATTAGTTCGCCCGGAATCCGGCCAAAACCAGAAAGTTTGTTCAAAGTAAAAGGTTTATTTGAAGTTGATTGGATGTTCAATTTAGGGGTAAGAAGATATGCTGAACATTCATGTGAAAATCAATTTGTACCCGGACATATAGTTCACCCGGAATCCGGCCAAAAACGGAAAATTTGTTAAAAGCAGAAGTTGTATTTGTAGTTGATTAGATGTCCGATTTAGGAGTAAGAATAGATGCTGAATCCGTATATGACAATCCTTTTTTTCCCGGACATATAGTTCACCCGTAATCCGGCTGAAACCGGAAAATTTGTTATAAGTTAAATTTTGATTAGATGTTGGATATTTAGGGGTAAGGAGATACGCTGAACCCGTTTTTCAGTTTTATTTTTTCGCCGGACAAGTTGTTTCGAAATTCCACCGGGCCGGAAAATTGGCGGAAGTAAGGCAGGAAGTTTCGATCGTTTTCGTCAAAATAGGTATGACTTATGGGGGTAAACACACATGCTTAATCCAAAGAGGAACTTGGTTTTCTCAGATGATTAGCTATTTGGACTTAATCTGTTTCTAAACTTTAAGAGTAAAAATCTCTGGCGAAGACTGGATCTGGCGAAGACAAGACCCAATTGTCTGGATCAAATATTGAATTTTTGGGATCCCATCGAAACCTTTGGTCTTGTTTCACCTTGTATACGAAGACACTGAATTTGTTTGACTCTGGTGAAGCCGCTTTCAGAAGCATACCTAGCAAAGCACAGATGTTTAGACACGTGCCAAAGCTTAGCCAGGCACCGACGGACCCAACATCTGTGAACGGCGATGCTTGGTACGTGCCGAGGCATTCGTGTTTGGCAAGGCATGCTTGTGAATGGGGCTTGAGGAAATTTCATTTTTTTTACAACAGGCTCTCGAAATTCAAAGTTAGACTGAGTAATTTCAATTTCATCGAGGACCTGTCTTTCCTTTCTGTAAAATCAAGAGCGGCAGAAACAGTGTTGCCAGATGGTGCGCATTTGCGCTATTTGGGCGTTTTTTAGGCGGATGCACTTTAAATTTTTCAGATGTGCGCATTGCGCCATTTTCGCGCATAAACTGGAACGGATTCGTAAGATTCAGGATTTGGAATCCGAGTTCCGAATCCCAATCCAGCCTAACAAGCAGAAGATTCGAATCCGACCAAAAGCACGAATCCTGGATTTGAATCCGGATTGGCCCATCTCTGACTACCGCAAGTTTGAAAGATCTTTCATACAACTGAAAAATAGTTAGCCTATGCGGGAATGGCGGAACAATGGACTGTTGCATTCGCACCGAGTTTTTAAGCCTAGTTAAGTGAATAACTGATTCTTAACAAGGTTTCCGTACTTGAGCCTAATCGGTGAACCTTTACGCGAAGTATCGTTTCTGGTCATGAAACCGGTATGCTTGAGGGAAATACCAAGAGAGGATGAACCTGATGACACGTTGATTCAACCCAGATCTGCCGCCATACACTCGCAGCAACCCGTAGCCCACCGCGCTATTCGCCACACCGCCTATTCCTGCCAAGTAGGTCAGGCGCGCATGGCCTGTGCGCATTCTATAATGTGAAAACGACTCTAGCATGGTCAAGTTTGACTCATGAAAATGTATGATCTTCAATTTGCATTCCAGCGTGAAGATGGCCGACACGCCGTCAGCGCCGTTCCGCGTTCGAAGATTAGGCCTCACCTCGCTCTCCCGCCGGCGCATTGTTGATGATGTTAATCGTGATTGCAATGTCTATAACTAATTTGCCGATATTTAACATTTCCACGATAGCACGAACACCAAGCAGCAGGCCACTTGACTAGAAATACGATTCGACACTGACGAATTGTTTGGCAAATAAAAACTGCATAGCTTTGTTTTTACGGTCATTTCCAGAGTTTCTACCAGTCACGGAAGAAAAAGAATAGAAAAGTCGTCCGAACCACGACGCGTGAGATGCGTGAATGCACAAAAGCTGGGGTTTAGACTATCTGTAAACCATTATTCCCGTGAACTGCGGCTGGGGGCAGGGAATTAGTTGTACAAGGGCGATGATCGAACATAAACAATCAGTGGATATACGCTATGCTTCTTTGGATGTTAGATAACTTTGAACAGTACAGGTTCTTGCGAAATAGTAAAAATCGACTGTAGGCATTTTCTTTTCATCAAACTCATTAAAGTTTAACTGAAAAGCGAACTTATTTTTGTATCATTCAACTGAAAACACTGCATTCTTTGGATTGCGTTAAGGTTTTTTTTATTTTATTATTCACTATTTGCTCTAGTATGACGTTCAGAATATCTACAGCTGTCTTCACAACGCAAATTTCTACTATGCCGCGGAAAATCTGAATCTCAAGACAAATGCGGCTTTTTAGTGGCCAGTCGTGAGCTAGGTGATCATTACTGCATGAAGACTTATTTTTCGCAAATCACTTTCGTCAAGCATAAACACAGGTACAAGCGCACAGAGGTACCACAAGTCTGAGAGGGAAATTCCACTATATCAAAATCAATTATTAGTGAATTGGGGAGCAACGAAGTAACGCATTTTCTTCGGATCTTCAAACTTCTTTAAGTGTATAAGAGATGGGTAACTAGATTGTCCTACCTCAGCCCTTTCGGTTAAGCTTTAATGGAATTTCAAGTGGGAATACGGCAATGGCCATTGCCTAGTTTAGAAGTCATAACGTAAATAGTGCTAACAAATTAGGACGTTAAGGATGCACGGATAAATTTCCGCAACCGGAGTCACAGTCGCTCAAAGATATTCGTCTTCGAGACTTGGGACATATGTGGGGTTTACGGGCAAATTAGTAGTTCTTATTTCGGCAAGTTTCCGGGGAGAAAATAATCAATTGTTTTAAATCCTGAAAACTGGGTGCAACCTTTAAAGATGCGCAATACCTCACGCTGCAAACAGACAGGATTCTGAAAGAGATAAGCGAATACAATAAACAACCTCACCATAATGTAAAAGTAACCTAATACCGTCACCAAAGTCTGAGCATAACTGGTTTCACCTTTATTATCTAAAGCGACTTCCTCATCTATCCCAGTATCCACAAGTCTGGTTTCCTTCACGAGTCTTGACGGAAGAACTGCTTCAGCTCCGGACTGCTTCTCAGCTGCAGCTAACATGGCAGCCAACTCTTGGGGATCAACAGGCTCTGCTTCGATGGGCTCATCTGCCAAATCAGAACCCAAGTCGTCTGTTTGTTCACTGTCGTCACGGATTGGCTCTTCGAAAACTGAGCCGTCTTCGGCAGGGTAATCTTCTTCAAAGTCGTTGGACGCGGGGGGAACGCCCTGGGGAATTGATTCTTCTGACTCAGGAAGAATTGGTGTTTCCTTGTCGACTAGTGCCACTTCTTGTTCTGGGACACTAACGTCGTTGTCTGTCAAGGGCTCATCAGCTTTAGACTCCGCTTCTACATTTGCAGCGGCAAGCTCATCCAGTTTCGCTTTAAGGTCTTCAAGGTTCACCTCCGATTTTTCAGCCTGCATTTCTAGTACTGGAACCGGGGCAACGGATACAGGCGAGCTGATTTTCTCAGGTTTGCTCACAAGGATAACTTTGTCCGTCACTTCGTCCTTGGCTTCGGTCTGGATGAGTTTTGGCGACTCTGTAGTTGCCGGAACTGTAGAAGCTGGAGCTTTGGTCGTGGATGTTGTCGTCGTCGTGGATACCGGTGCTGGAGCCTCTGTCTGCTCCTAGAATTAAATAATGACTTAGTGGAGTGCTGTCCTTGTGCGGGTACAAGGTAAACACTGGTAACACGTATTTGTGTGTGTCATGTACAGACAAAAAAGGCGTTCGAAAATGAAATTCTTCGAACCAAAAGACCAAACACAAAAAATAAATATGGTATAGGGGCGGATTGAAAGTTTTTATGCATATATTGAATTTGTTAGTATAGATTAAAGTAAATACTACAGTTTGTAATAATGGATTTGGAGTGAGTCTGTAGTTCTTAGGGGCCTCTGTCACGGTGGTGTTTGTTTGTCATTCGTCGTGGTCGTTTTGGTTGGGGTTGGAGTTTTGAGGTGTGGAGGTGAGGATTCGTAGATAAAAAATAAATAAAAAAATGTTTATATTTGTATTGAAATAAGAGTAAATAAGTATTAAGATTGGTAAATTTAAATTCAAAAATAATTTGAACAGTTGAAATGGTAAATGAAGTTTTGTGTGTTTGTTTGGAAAGAGTAGGTGACGTTAAAGAGTTAAAGGAAATGTTAACGTCACCGAGTGAAGGAGGAGTCGTAGCCCAAAAAGTAAAAATAAAAAAAAATCGAAAGGCTACGCGGGTTTAAAAAAAAATAAAAAAATAACAGTTTAGAGAATCGACAAAAAAATAACTGTTTTGCAACACATCAACAGTATTCGGCAAAAGGATAGCTGAAGGGTCAGTTCGCCCTTCTTTCTCTGCTTACCACAAAAAAGATTCCAATCTAACGTTGCTCCTTGCCAAGCATGCCCGAGAACACGTCAAGGACCAGGGTGAGCTGTGCAGTAAGTGATTATACTGAAATAGTGTAAATAACTAGGGTGGGAAGGTACGTAAGAGTTACCTTTTTTATTTCGAAGACCTCTTTAATCAAACAGAAACTTGGGCCTACTGAGGTCACGGAGCGCGAAAACGAGGGAGAAACTTTTCAGACTGTTTCTCTGCATAGACAATAGCACTGATATTTGTTTGAATGGAAGTGAAGAACTCAAATACAGAGAAAAGTAGATTTCGTTTCTATCGTCACGACAGATTTGCGTGGTTACCAAGCCCGCGTCAGATTTGGTGAAAAAACAGACAGACGGTTTCTACCGTACGGTACGCTTGCATATTCACTTGTTTTCTCTTTACAGTAAATGTGCGTTGGGCACTGAAGCCCGGTACTTCAAAATAAATTAAAAGACATCGAGAGGTTCCCAGTGGGCGAGTGGGAAAACTGGATTTTTAATCATTTGAAGAAATCTGATAACGCGATCGTCCGCAGAATGGTGTGATGACCGGCTTCCTGGTGCATATTGACTAGTTTTCCGACGAACTCCAGATAACCAAATAAAAAGTTTTACAACCAAAGGGAAAAATTACCCATCGTGTCCTTGCCCAATCATGGCGCCCCTGAATCCTACATCCATTCTAGCTGTGCTGCAATATTTATCCGGTTTGTCTAGTCCCAGTTTCAGCTGGAGATACCTTATATGTACGGTACCTTATTTTATTTCTCATTTTAACTCTTGATGCTTCCTTATATTATTTCCCATTTTAATTCTTGCTGTGTGACATGTATTATACTATGTAGGCCTATTCATTATTATCATATACTGTATATAATGTACGCCACTGCTTTGACATGTGTTACGTCATGACGATCCTCTGCTAGCCATATTATGTTGTGCTACTATGGAAATAAAGAATATACTTATATTTATATTAATGATTCAACTCCGTTGAACCCGCGGGATGGAGTATAGGCTACCTACGGACGGCAGGTCAAGCTTGTTTAACGCCTACAAGGTTTTCGCCACTGGAGGTTTCACTGGTTGCACTTATTTTGATGAGGTTGATCCTCTATTTTAAGAACAAACTTCCCAGCATAATTGCCCAACTAGGTGTCTCTCGTCAGGTGAGTTTAATCGTAAAAAACTCTGTTTTCCATCGAAATGTGATGTGAAAACAAATGAAAACAGTACAAAAACGGACTAGGTTTACTAGACAGAAGTTTGTTCACAAATCAACGAACGCCGATGCATGCCTTTTATATACAATTCTGTTTGGCGAGAATCGAGGTGAGATTAGGAACTTCACTGATTTTGTTCAAACGGATCTAGAAAATATTTTGTAACCCGTGGTGTGAGCGTGGTCAATTTCCGAACTAAACGCAAACTCACTACTGACTCACTAATAGAGTTGGAACTCGAAATTCGTTCAGGAGGATAAGATACTAAACTAAAGGAGGGTTTTCGCGAGATCTCTTGAATCAATTTCCGGCGAGCGAAGCGCATCGCGAAAACTGTTGGAAAGTGATTCCTGGAATCACTTTCCCGCTGGACTGATCGCGAAAACACTTGGAAAACTGATATCGCCGAGAAAATGTTGAATTACAATCTTTTTCGAATAAATATGGTTCACTAAACGGTTCTTTGATTCCCATATATTCCATCGAAGTCACCTTAATTACGATTGCCATTTTTTTTATTTATTAGTGACACTTGTACTCTGCTTGCACTGTTTTTTCTCCACACCTTTGAAATTCCCGCCGAAAGATTCAACTTTCCGCGGAGCTTTCCACTAACCTCGTGGAATTACTTTCCGGGAAAGCTGCTTCGGTTTCCAAAGCGCGAAAACCGGGTTGGAAAGTTCAGCAATTTTCCTAAGTAGCGCGAAAACCATTGGAAAGTGATTCCGACTTCGCTTTCCAGCTCGCGAAAACCCTCCTCAATAATCTACTGCCTTGCTTGACAGTGGATTATCCTAACCTACAAACGAACTGCAAAGATCCAGATACCAAAGGCGTATTCTCGCCGTTCTCCGAGGACTCCTCGGGGAATCAAAGGGAACGGCGAGAATAGAGGCAGTCACTCCACGCGGACTCCGCCAACGAGAACACGGGGAATGCTTCTAAAATGGATTTTGTTCGAAAAAAAAAAAATGTACAGTTGACGAAACTAATCTGGATCCACTTTATTTTGGTTTTGTTTATTCTGATTGTTTTTAATTAATTTTACATTGCACCAACACCAGCAAAAATTGATTCCCCTCCGATTATGAAAGGGAGTCCTTTTTGATGATGGTGATGATAATCGGAGCATTCAACGCCCGTGGGAGTCCTCGGAGAACGGCGAGAATACGCCTCAAGACTTGATAAGTTGGACAGGAAAGTTCTTCGCCACTAGTCTAGCTTGTAGGTCACAGTGGCCCTCTACAAGTTCGTGCACTAGGACGAACGGAAGTACTTCATGTTTTTATCCTAGGCTGCATGTGGTACTTGATATGATAAGACGAGCGTGAGAGCTTTCTAGCCAGCACTGGAATCCAGACACCAGGTTTTCGGAAGTGGCAAAAAGGTCCCCGTTTGAAACTTCGAAAACACTTTCAGCGAAGACGAACACTTTCAGCGTTTCATTCAGCGAACACGTTCGTTTTGAGTTTGACCTAGCAAAGTTGACGTATATATTTTACTCAGCTCCCATTGACACCGGGGTTTAAGTAAACTGCGAAAAAGATGATGCATTCTAAAATCTGTCAAAGCCTTTTTAGCTCAGAAGCATTCTAGCATTTTTAATGTCTAGATCGCCTCCCTCCAAGTCGCCAGTTCAAACCAGAACTCGGCAAAACCAAGGGATCATCAAGCGGTCAGATGCGGAAGCATCCCGATTGGGCAAGCTCAAAATAGATCTTTAACAAGGAAATCGGACAAAAAAAAACCATTTGACTGGTACAAGAAGAAAAGAAAAAAAGCTAAATATTTGGCAGCATCTGCTTTTCCAGTAATTTGTTCAAGGTTCCTCTGTCACTTTCTGCTTCAACTCACCACATTTTCAAGCAGAAAATATCTGGCCCCTGAGATAGTTAATGCAATTTGACTTGCTGAATAATTAATAAGCGAACGAGATTGACTGACCTTTTGCTGTAAAGGGCGAATTTGATTTTGTTTTTGTGAAGGAATATTTATTTGTGAACAATGCTAGCTGTTCTTTGGATTCCAAAGAATAAAAGGGTGCAATTGTAGTCTTTTTAACCCTTCCTACATACTGATTATGGTGCACTCCCATTTTCAGCCATGTCCGTACTTCTTTGAGAAGTATGAGTCTTGGCTTTGTTTAGTTGGTTTTGAGTGTTGGCTGTTATTCTGCCGTCTTACAGTATTACAGCAAGTTCGCTGTACAAGATGTTATTCAGTCATTGGAGATGACGTCGGTGTCTCTACTAAAACATCTATTCATCCAGCCCATCATCTACATGATTTCTTCATGATTTTTTTAGGCCCAGTTAGTAATTCAGTATAAACTGTCGTGCTCCATGTTTATCTTTACTTGTGTTGTTTTTCCTTTTTTCCTTTTACTCCACTGTCGCCTTGTGCATTTGATGGGTCATAAATTAAATATATATACATATTTTCAATACGACCCTTGCTGAGGGGAATCCCCCTTGGGACAGGCAAAAGCTGTGCTCAGCACTCCTTTCACATTTCTTTCTTCTTTATCTCATGATAGAAATTCTCTCTCTCTCTCACTAATCCGACAACAAACACCCAGGATCACCCGTTTAGGACAGCCAGGATTGCGACAGGCTAGCAGAACGGATTACTTCTGCCGCGAAAGATTCCTAGACTACACTGTAAAAAGTTTCTCCGAGTAAGGATTAAATTTAACTGCAGTATTTGCTACTGGGATTAACCTTATCTCTACTGGGATAAGATTAATCCGAATTAGAGATAATCTTATCTCGATAAAGACAAGATTCATCCCAGTAGCAAATCCTGCAAGATCTTTTGTAATAGTGTACTTACAAGGATCGCACACCAACCGGGATACAAGCTTTATGAGCGCGACCTTTAATTCTAGGCTACAACACTACGGGAAAGAAAGTAAGTAGTCCCGTACCTTTTGGGGCTCCACTGAAGATATGTCTGTATCGGGCACTGTCGCAGATTGTTTAACAATCTGCACTACTTTCGAGCTCACTGACGAAGAAACTGAGGACGAGCTAATGACCACTTCCACTTTCGGTTCCTTTTTCGTCAACTCTTCGTTCTTTTTGCGGTTTGCCAAGTCGGCAAGCTTGAACTTTTCTGGCTCATCCTGTACTTCCTCCTTCTCCATATTCACTTCCTCACTCTTGTCCATCATTCCTTCCATGCTCCCTTTCTCGTTCACGTTGTCCTCGATACTTTCCACTGTTTCCGGAACTGGTTCAGGTTCTGGTTCCGCAGCTGGTTCAGGTTCCGGAGCTGGTTCGGGTTCCGGGGCCGGTTCGGGTTCCGGGGCCGGTTCTGGTGCCGGACTTGCTTCCGCTTCTGAGAACAAAGACATAACATAAAGCAAGCGACTAAAGACACACATAGACGGTTTATGCGAGGGTTTATTGCGAAGCAACAGTTTAAGGCAAGCAGAAATTGAAGGTTCGCAGGTAAAAGGGACTGTACTGAATTTTGATGTCATTCTTAGCTGTTTCATTAACGTCGTCCTACTTGTTATGAAAGTTGGGCGAATCCGATCATGAAAGGATTCGAACCCGAATCCAGGACTTAGTATGAATCCGATTCTGAATCCATAATTTCATGCTGAGGATTCGAACCCGGAATCAAATCCGGATTCGGATCCGACCTTAACAAAAATCAAATCATGTACATAGGTGTTTAAAAATCAGAGGTGACGAAAAGCACTGATATTTAAGGTAAACAGATAACGTGATAAGACTGCTGAGGATGGTTGGTGATGGAGATAAAGAACCTGGATCGCCTAAGCCCACTGTGTAAAAATTGAAATGGAAACTGGAAGGATGTAGACTAGAAATTTGATCGGTTTCGTAAGATTGAAAGCTTGGAATCCCAGTCCAAATCCGAATCCAGCCTGACAAGCAGAAGATTCGAATCCGGCCATTCGGATTCGCATATCTCTGCTTGTTATATGTACTATTTACGTTATATGTACTATGTACGTTCTCTTTATTCAGTCGTTGGAATGGACCTAATCGAGAAAACTGAAAAAATCAGAACTACACTGCAGAGTACGTTTTCGTTCCCTTTTTACTATTATGTCACGACTAGAGTGGGAACGATACTAATGCGAAACAACACTGAGAATAAGGAATGAGCTACAAACGGATAATACTCGGCACTTCTTAGGGGAGGGGTATGATAAAAAGAGAAAGGCGTTCTGAAACGCTGGAGCGGGCAACAAAGAGGATCTTCCCGCAGGTTCCAACATGGCAAACCATTCGACACGCTACACAGGTTAAAACGCAAAGTAAGAGAGGGGGGAAGGGGTACAGCCTACGTTAACAGATCTGTTTGAACTTTTGGCCGGGGATCACAAGTGATGAGAAAAATCTGAGCGGTATGCAAAACCTGGCGCAATCCAGGCAGTAAGTGGATTTGATCAAAACGTCCTGACCGTTGCTAGGCTTATGCTGAAGGAAGCTTGAGTTTATTAAAGCCATTGACCTTTCAGACTACCACATATACGAGTCTTCTGGGTCAGCCAAGCCAACTCTCCAGGATTGGTAATGATGATAGTTAATTATTCTATTATTCAACATTCTCTGATCTATTCATCAAGAATCTTGATTATAAGCTGTCAACAAAAAATCACCAATGAAGAAATACGCAGAAAACAGGTCAGCCATTTGTCATCCAGCTGCTGAAAAGAAGGTGGAGGAAATACCTCGGACACGTCCTTCGTATGGATGAGAGCCACCTTCCTCGAACAACCTACGAGTGGAAGCCAGACGGGAGAAGAAAGCGAGGCCACCCCAAAAACACATTGAGGCGAAAATATGACCGAGATCTGAGGACGGCTGGTACCTCGCTAGTACTGAATGGGAAGACGTCACCGCTGCGGGATCAATGCGGCACAAATGGAGAGGCTTTGTCGACGCCGTATGCGCCACCGATGGCTCTGGAGGAACTAGGTCTAAGGTCTAAGGTAATTCAACATTCCCTGGTAATCTCATGTAGCCTAATCTTTTTCGTGTTCTTTTACCTCCCAATCACCCAGATCTTTTATTATGGTAGCAAATCAGGCTACTCTTCAACATACCTGGTGCCCTTTCATGTAAGTTTTGCCTCCCAATCACAACTGCCAACCACTCTTTCTTTTCATCTTTCCCCAACCATCTGCGCATTATAAGTATTTCAGTCTCAAATGTGTGCCTCTATGACACCCTTCCAGAGTCCAGAATCTGTGGGTCCAGCACACCAAACTTGCAGATGTTTTCGGCCAGGCTTCATTTTACAGATCCATCTGGACGGTAACGGATATAACGGATCCGCAGTAGAAGCCTGAAGGTGAAGCCTGGCACTGAAAATGATGATCGCTAAACTTCGCTATTATTCAACATTTCCAAGATGTCCCTTCGTATATTATTTGTCTCCCAGTCACAACAGCCATCTTCCCTACCATAACAGTTGCATAATTATTTTTTCTCGGAAAACTGTTGCCTCTGATAGCATTCAAAAAGCGGAATACACCTCCGGATCGACCTCGGCAAAAAACGGATTCTAGAATACGGAAAGAAATCCTGGATGGTGAAGCCAGTTCTTAACGCTGCAGGTCTTTTGTTTTGCTTGCATGTTAGCTTGGGCACCATCTAAATAAAATGGGATGCATGGGACAAGAAACAAGGTAGCGGAATGGAAACGGGCAAACTGAAGACGTTTTGGGCACCGCGAAATGTTGCGTGAGTATTTCTTTCGTCATGAATGTCCCCGAAAACCTTGGTGACATTCGGGCGTTGAGGTGAATTGCAAATAACCGGTATTCTCTTAATTATCCAATTACCAAGTCCGCTTCCTCTTCCTCTTTTTTCTGCAAATGACGTGAGGAAACAATGTGTACAATGTGTGAGGAAAAGGCGTCTTCGACCGAGTTTTTGTACGTCAGCCGGCCACTGAGCATGTCCATCTCGCAGTCTTGATTTAATGAAAACTAAACGATATTTTTATGCTTTCAGACAAAGGTGAGAAAACAGCTGCAGCCCAATTATGACCACAGCTGTGAATAATTTTCATTATCGCTACATTTTCTCGAAATTAATCGCAAAAAAATAGATTGTTCTTTTCATCCTAAAGCTGTCCATCAAAAAGCGGTAATTATCCGAGTCTAGAGCTAATATCAATCACTGGTTCTTCATCTGTGGCCGACATTGCTGCGGCCTCGAGCCCTGGCACTTCTCCAGACCACTGGTGTCCTCATTGTACCAAAGGCTGGTCAAAGTATCTGATTGAGTATACCCATTCTACGCACCAGAGGCCGGAAGCGATGGACTTAATGATGCCTTTCAGTTTCGTTCATTAAAAAAAAATTATGACCTCCTCAAAGGCAAAGAAAAATGCATTTTTTATTTTCAGGAACTTATTGTGAAAGTGTTCGCACTAAGTAGTGTTGCCGCTCCGATACATACAAAGTATGGGGTAGTAAGACTTGCTAATGCCGCTCAATACCTGCTGTTCAATAGTAGGGACGGGTTCTTTCAAGAAGTACTCGCACTATTTACTCTTCAACGTACAGTATCTTAAAATATTTGAATACTTTAAAACTATGCTTTGCTTTCAACAAATAGCCCACGGTTTTGGATGTTTTAAGTCTTTTCCGAGACCCGTTGACTTGTAGCGAAAACACGGAAACAATTTACATAACCGGTTTTTCTGATGGAAAAAACTTCTCGCAGACAACCGTCGACAGCGTGATACACATCGAAGATAGCAAAACACGGCAAGTGAAAATCAGCGTGGTGTTGTTAGAGGGGTTAGAATGTACCGTACGAAACTGGGGTCTCCGGGTTTAGAAATATGTGGAGTGATTATGGAAGTAGGTGGCATTAGTATTATAGGTAAGACAGGTCCTTTAAGGGTACAAACATAAATCGAGCGATTTGGTTTTCTGTGTGAAAAGACGTATTCTTACCGTTCGAGAGGTCCAGCTCTTTGTCTTTCATCGTCACTACGTTTTCTGACCTGTAATCTTTTTCATGGTGGCGGCCATTAGGGGGCATTTCCTTGATATCTAAAACAGAAACATGAGTTTATAGCTGATTCCAGCAGCAACAAACGAATATATATCCCTAAAAAAATAGGCTGATGGATGGGGGAATTTTTCAATTGCTGCCGTCTACCGGCTGGAACTTGGTTAGGCGAAGGTAGAGCCTCACACCCAGATTATCGGCAACTGTACCCACGCGACCACCTGTTACTATGGTCATTAGTTCCGTTTTTGCAGTTACCATGGTATCTGATACTACAGTTGCTTTGCAAAAACGGCAATTGCCTGATTTGCACTTTTACAAGTCATCTCAAAAGAAATACTTACATCTACTCACCAAACTTCTTTCCCAACAATTTGACAAAGGCCTAGGCTCTTGTGTTGGCGATGATGACAGTGAGATTACTTTTTCAGGTACCACGGTAACTGGCCAGATACTCAGTAATTGCATGGTATCTGATACCACGGTCTAAAGTTGTCCTCGCAGTTACCGTGGTATGTGATAACACGGTCAAAAGGCGTTTTTTGCAGCTACCGTGGTACCTGGTCAGTTACCGCGGTATCCGAAAAATTCGTCTCACTTTCATCATCGCCAACTCAGGAGTCTAGGTTTTTGTCTAATTGGTGGGATAGAATTTTGGCCCTTAAGATGCGAGTTGATATCAGCATTTCTTGCCGTTGTCGTTTTTGCAAAGCAAGCGTAGTGTCAAATACCACAGAACCTGCAAAAACGACAAAACGAAGACCCGGTTACCCTGGTATCAGATACTATGGTATCTGCAAAAACGCAACTACTGATACAACGACCAGACTTGGCATTTGGTTGGTCCATGATGTCTCAATTTCAGTCTTGTAACTTTGAATACCACCCTCAGGTTACCTGCAGAGAGGTTCATCCTTAATTCAACCTAAAAGTAAAAATTTGTCGTTCGCGTAAAAGAGTGTTACGAAAAATTACTTGACTTTGATATTGTTTGATGAAAGCGTGAGTGACTGATAGATGGTAATTTTTGCAGTAGTCATTGACAAGACGTACGAATGTTGAAATGATTGATGTATTTATCTTTCCAATTTTAAACTCCTCCTCTCTGAACGGTTAAATGTAACTAACGATAACAATAATAAGATCCCAGTAAACTTAAAACAAATTTGTTTTATATCGTTTTAAGTGCTCACTCAAAGTGCTTGGCAAGGAACTGTTAATAAAATTGATGAGAACCATGAGTGATATTTTATTCATTGCTAAAACGGGGTTGTCATAACAGTCAGGTGAGTCTTCTTGTCAGGCATAGCCTATTATATAAAATTACGTTTCCGCATGGTCAGGCAATACAATGACTAAACAAAAACAAACATTAATCTTTGAAGTCCAAGAAAAGAAAATGTGAAGGGAAACGCAAGCACTAGATCCAGGCTACTTGCTGAGAGGTGTGTAATTTGTCTGAGTCAATTCGAAGGTAGGTGTACTCAGGGGCGTCCCGTATGGGGGGGGGGGCGACGTTGTCGGCCAGTCGGTAAACAATAGCGAAGCGCCACTGTTTTTCGTAAAAACAGTTGATTTTTTCGTAAAAACGATCGATCTATCGATTTTTCTGATAATCAGTCGATTTTTCATCAAAACTGTAGATTTTTTCTTAAAAATTGTCGATTTTTCTGCAAAAACTGTCAGTAAAAGCAACCAGCCAGTCGGTAAATACCTAGCCCCCTCCCCCCTCCCCCCCAGACATTTTGACTAGTAGCGCCTATGGGTGTACTATCTACTGGACTAATTATTAGGAATCGATAGCACGTTAATTTGCGTGTTTCCTTTTGGAGTGAAAAGCATGAATGCCCTTTTTTACGGTCTGAATCCCCTTTTTTATGGTCTTGTATCGGAATTCCATACAAGCGTGACGTCACACCCACTGATCTATTTTAACTCAGAAAACAAAATACTGTAGTTTATTCCTATCGGTGAATATATATTTTAATATATACATATAGAGCCGAGCGCGTTTACATTTATAAAACGACCTAGAGACATTTAAATCCTATGTTTGGTCCTCAATCACGTAACGTCACTAAATACGTCACGACTGTATGGAACTCCGATAAAATTTAGTCGACACCTTTTTTATGGACCTCGAACTAGAAATCACAACGAAAAATTTCGTGCACCAGAGGTCACGGGCTCATGACAACAAATCTTTGGAATACAGAACGAAAATATTGTCAACAACCACGGATCTCTCTATCAGTTGAGGTTCCTATTAATTCCCTTATGGCAGAACTTTCTCTCTTACCTGCTGTAAAAATCGAATTTTCTGTGATATTTGACCTTTGAAAAGTCGAGGAGGTTGGATGAACGTCGTTTAAGCTCTGACCTGTCGATGATTCTGTCGCACCTCCTGTAATTGATAAGGGTACTATTAGCTCAGTTTGACTACAAAGGAAGCTACATAACTCATGACTAAAGCAGTAGTTGCGTTTTTACTGATACCACGGTATCCGACACCACGGTAACGTGATCTGAATTTTGTAGTTTTTGCAGCTAGTTACCGTGGTATCTGATACTACGGTTGCTTCAAAAAACGACAATTGCCGAATAGGCGCTTTTCAAACTCATTCGAAAAAAAAACTGATATCCACTCACATCACAAGTGCCAAACTTCTTTCCCACCAATTTGACAAAATCCTAGGCTCTATTGTTGGTGATGATGAAAGTGAGATGACTTTTTCAGACACGGTAGCTGGCCAGATACCACGACAACTGCACAACACCTTTTGACCGTGGTATTAGATACCACAGTAACTGCGAAAACGACTTTAGACCGTTGTACCAGATACCATGGTATCTGCAAAAACGCAACTAGTGCTATGCCGAGTCGTGATTGTTGCCTTGGCTGTCGTGTGAAAGCCAGGCTTCCCCTTCCAGATTTTCGGATGTCCCGGGCTTCCGCCCAGTCAAGCCAACCCTCCCGGTTTTTCATGATAATGATGATAACTAACTGAGATATCCTTCAACATTCCCTAGGTGCCCCCTTCGCGGCTTTAACCTCCCAATCACATTTTCCAATCACTTTCTCTTTTCCCCTATCCATCATTTGAAGATCAAAACAATATCTCAGACTAGTACAATGTCAGAAATTTCATTTAACACAAAGACGCACAGTTTCATCAGATAACAGACAACACACTATCTGTTAACATTATAGAACAGCTGTGCTATACCGTCCTACCTATAATACTTCCATACTGCATTCATTGATTCTTAAAACCCGAGACCAAATTTCACATGTTTCATTCTAAAGCCACTAACGACAAATAGCAAATATTTAAACTTGTCATGGTTCACTAGTGTGCATGCGCATTATGCTCCAGACGAGCGTTCGAGTATCATGTTATTGATGCGTAAAACCGGTTTTTAGCGGAGTGTTCCTCGAAACAATCCACTCTTGCGAGCGCTATCGCAGCTTTCAGTTTCAGTTTTCACCGTTTTTTTGTGGAGCTCATAACTCGTGAACCAGTGCAGGTATTATGTTCAAACTTAGTACCCTTGTGGGTACTGGGGTTTAGTTGTACCTTTACAGGGTAGCGCCCCCAAACCCACCCGGTTCAGGGGCAAATGGGCCAGGATTGCCCAGTGATTTATGTTCATAACTTGACCAGACCTGGACATGAAATTCCTTGTACTTGTAGATCCTACACGGCTACAATAATACCATAGATAGAGCAAATACCACTAGATATCTTGGACACATAGTTGATGAGAATGTTTCTTGGAAAGAACGTTCGAAATTAGTTATCAGCCGCCTGAAATTACGTTCTCCCAAAATAAAGTTCTAAAAAGATTTATCATTATATTTTTCATCCTCATTTGTCTTATGGGTGCTCCATATGGGCAAGTAACTTCATTTCTTGTTATAAAAGAGTTAAAATCATCCAAAATAAGGCAATTCAAATTATATCACCGGTTCAACACACAGATAACGTTAATCTTTCAATTTCAGATGCGCCAAGATATTTGATGTACCGAAGACTCGATATTTCCAGTTTGCAACTTTTTGCTTCAAATATTTCAATAGCCTCCTTCCGTCTTTATTACAAAATTTGTTCACACTGAATCAAGACCTGCATTCTTATGAATTCGTCCAAGAAGCGACCTCAACAAAAAGAGCTTCTGTTTTAATTCGATTTTTTGTCTATTTGGAATCTACTACAGTTAGATATCCGGAATTCGAATAACCTTATTTCCTTCAAGCGAGCAGTGAAGGTCATTACAGGAAAATTGTTATCCTCCTTTGGACCCCTGCACTGTTTTCTTTTTTTGTTTTCTTTCTTTGTCGTTCCTTGTTTCCCTTATTTCTCTCTTTTGATTTAAAGTTGAAACCATTGGTTAATTTTTGGTTCCTTTTACTTTCTCTAGAGTATTCAGTTAGTTGATTCTGTTTGTTGTTCAATTAATACCGGTTATTTCCTTGCCCTAGCCAAACACTCCTTTAGTGCTTTCCTGGCAGGACTGTTGATTGTGTTTTTTTTTTGTCTTTAAATATAGTCCAATGAAACTGAAACTGAAACTTGTACTTGTAGATCTTACGGCTGGGAAATTACTTTTAAAGTCGCACCTCCCCCACCCACCCAGTTGTGGGCAAGGCAACTAGGCCCAGATTGCCCAAGAGTTCCTGACCCGTGCCAGGAATCAACAGGTATCAAGTTGAAACTTGGTTCGCATTGGGGCCTCTTTTTGTTTTTGGGGGGTCTCAAACCCCACACCCACCCGGTTCAGGGGAAAACGGGCCCATTACTGCCAAGTAAAAAGTGTTCAAAACTTGACCGCACCTGGATACAGGACGATGAAATTCCTTATACTTGTAGATCCTACGGCTGGGAAATTACGTCTAAGTTGCACCTCCCCTACCCACCCAGTTCGTGGGCAACTGGGCCAAGATTGCCCAAGAGTAAAGTCGATCGTGACCCGTGACAGGAACCAACAGGTATCAAGTTGCACTGCGGCCTCTTTTTGCTTTTGGGGGGGGGGGCCCAAATCCCACTCCCACTTGGTTCAGGGAAAATCGGGCCCAGATTGCCCATTTCTTAATGTTTTTAACTTGACAATAACTGGAGATAGGGTGATGAAATTTCTTGTGCTTTTAGATCTCAGGGTTGGGAATTCCTCCACGCTCATGGGCACGTGGGCCCAAATTGCCCATGAGTTAAGTTTTTGACCCGTGACTGGAATCAAACTCTAACCTTGTGGGATATATAGGTGTAGATACGCACTTTGATGGGTCCCGACCCCCCCCCCCCCCCTCCCGTTCATGGGCAGCTTGGCCCAGATTTGCCATGAGTTAGGTTTCTCTATGACAGGTTTCAAGTTCAACTCTTGTATACTAAAATATGTATAGATGTGGATTTTGGTGTAATAGCAAAAAATAGGACCACGCGACTTTCTTCAATCCCTATTGAAAAATTTTGAAACTGGACGGTTTTGTCATATGATCAATGATATGCCGTTGTTAATGAAGTTGTGACGAAGGGGGTATTAGGTTGCTACGATTTGGTTTACTGCACTTGTTATTACCTTGCTAATGAAAAACAGTTATAAAGGGTCGTACTGGCTGGCAAGACATTCATTGTCGAAAAACTGTTCTTGCAAGATGCTCAAGATCTGTTGGATTAATACATGCGGTTTGTTTACATTAAAAGCTTTTAAAGTGGGATTATTTCAAATTAGGTTATTTGAATAGGCTACTTCTTTGGTTATTGGAGATATGATATGTCTTGGTTCTAACGCTGTCTGTATTTAAGATGTGATAAACATTTTACTTTCACACTCCACGCTTGAGCGCTTGCGCACTTGTCTGACTGCCAGGTTTTTGCTAGAAGTCAAGCTTGGTTTTACAGTATTCAGATAGTTTTGAATACGGTATTCAAAACTATGGAACATGAACAGTTAATAGTGCGAGGTGTGCTTTAAGTGTTACACCTTTTACAGATAACACTAGAAATGATCTGCAATGTTACTTTCAAAGAAAATATACCGAATATCCTGTACTTATTTTTATTTATTATCATATTTGACGTTAAGCTTTTAGCTTGTCGCCATTTCTGATATTCCGACAGTACAAAGCAGCCTGGCACAGGGGAACGGCGACGGGATATTGTTCCTAAGTTGGAGGATGATTGTAAAAGACGGAAATCATTTGAGAAACTCGCTCCATCTTTTAAGCTGCATGGCAGATGGGTTTGTTATAATTATGTAAAATGTAGCCTTAGGTTCAACCGTTAGGGAAGAATCGACCCACGATCGTAAATAACCATTTGGACACGGCGAAGCCACTTAAGAAGTCTGGAGGGGATTTCTTAGGCTGGAAAGCCTAGTCCCCCCACCATGGTCTTGAGCAAATTTCGGGAACCATCAAGCTATTTACCACCTAACAGACTTCGCGCTTGAAAAAATCGGGGTTACAATGTCAAGATGAGAACTTCAAAGAAAAATTCAAATCCTACTTAAAACATAAAAGACATAAATTCATTTTTTATACCAGTTGCTTCAGAGAGAAAACAATAGGACAATTTGCCTCGTGACACCACGCCATGTACAAAACACGCATCCCGAAACGCAAAGTAAGAGTACAGCAAAATAAACCGAACAATGACATTGTCACGGCAAGCCCGTGTTGCCGTTTCTAAACCGCAAACAAACCAAGCAAAAAATGACATTTTCCAGGCTTCCATTACTCTTCGTGTACTTCAAAACCAACAAAAAACAATCGTATCATGCAAGAAGAACCAAAGTTTGAACAAACTTCCGTGCTCTATATACTTCTTGACATTCGGAACCAGTGCCGATTAAAGTATAATAGCTATGTCTCGATTGTTGATTATAGCGTAATAGCTATGAAAGGTAAGACCGAAACGGTTGATTTGATGGTCGACACCGTTTCACCCAAATTCGAAAGATGATCGACAGGCGAGAGTTATTAAACTCTTTGCACTCGCTTTCCGACCACCGCAATATATCAATTCGGTTTACGACTTAGTGGGTTAATCAAGACATCAGCGTCCTGCTCAGTACTGAAAGGTTTGGGCTGATCGTAGAAGCGTTGTGGGTCAAACCCACTTCTATCAGGCAGAAAACAGCAATCGGTTTCTGGCTGTGGTGCGAACTTCCAGCTCTTTGAGGGACACGAATACGAAGGATTTCCAAACTTGCAGGGCGAAGTGAACTTTTCCGGAAGCCAGAACCAGGGTAGGCGGCCATTTGAAAATGCCGTATCGCGTTACGACGCGCATGTTCAGAAGCCGCGAATGGAAAAGAAGGAAAAAGATAAAAGGGATTGAGTTGAGAAGGTTTGGTTTTGATCTTAGGAGAATGATAGTGCGGTTATGTGAGAGTGGAAGGTGGGAAGAGCGAGTGGATATTGAGTGGATGGAGTCTGTTGTTGATGAGTTGATTGGAATGTGAGTATGATGAGATACTGAGTTGGTTGTGGGTATGTGTGTCTGCGCAAAAAAAAAAAAAAATGACAAAGATGTTGGAAGAAAAGAAAAAGTTTGTGAAATTATTTTGTATGTGAAAATGACGAGTAGTGGTATGAAATGGTGGGAAACGATGGATGTGGAATGGTTGTTTAATTTGTTTTTATGGATAAAGTGTTGAAAAATTGTAAAATATGAGTATTCGTAGTTTAAAAGTTAAGTATTTAAAAGATATTTTAAAATTAGTATTTAATTTGTGTTTATGTAATAGTTTTGATTTTTTATTGGGTTATATCTGTTATAGCAGCGAAATTAGTTTTGTTAAGTTTAAATTTTAAGGTAGTAATAATTCGAGGTAGAATTTTTTTTGTTTTTAAAGGCTTTTGGTAGTTGGGTGTTCAAAAAATCCTCCTTCTTGTTGTAAAAGTAGGATCTTTTGAGCGTAAATCCTATTTTATTTTATTTTTTTTTAGTGGTCTGTGTTTTTTTAGGTGGACTCGAAAGTTAGGTTAAAAGGTCGTTTAATTAATTTTTTAAATCAGTGCCACCGTAAGGAAGGGTTCCCTAGGACGGAAGGGCACCCTTCCTGCGGGAGTTTGCTTTTGTTTTGTATATTTTGATGGTTTGTTATTGTAGGTTGCCTGATTTGAGAGTCTGCTTTTTCGCTGCTATAATTAAATTTTAAATAATATTGGTGTTAAACTAGAAGGGAAAATAAAGAGGATTCAGAGAACAAATTTATTGTTAAATAAAATAGAAAGGACCCATGAATTACTGAAAGTCATTTGTTTAGAAAATGTAGAAAATAAAATAAATATTGTTTAGGGGTTGATTTAAAGTTTACATGTTTATATTGAATTTGTTAGTATAGATTAAAGAAAATATTATAGTTCGTAATAATGGATTTGGAGTTTGTCTGTAGTTCTTAGGGGCTCCTGTCAGGTTTGTCTGTTTGTATTTCGTAGTGGTCGTGTTGGTTGGGGTTAGAGTTCTTGATGTGTAGAGGTGAGGATTCGTAGACATAAAAAAAAAAAAATAATTTTGTATTGAAATAAGAGTTAATAAGTACTGAGATTGTTAAAGTTTAAAATTTTGTAAAAAAAAAAAAAAAAAAAAAGAAGCCGCGAATCCACGAAAGTTAGTTTTACTTTATACTAATTCGAACCGCAAAATTTTGGTTATTTGTTTTTCCGAAAAGATTCTTACCTTGCAAGAAGAAGACTAAAAGACCGCTGATAATCGCCACCAGGACAATGGCGACGAGAATTGCAAGCCAGCAGCAGAGCTTTCCCCTCCTTCCGGAGGGATCGTGGCAGCATCCTCCTCCGGTTTTGAATTTCCCGCTTGTAGAGCTCGGCACCGATTCCACTGACACGGAGTACAACTCAGCAGAACTCTGTAAAAAATGACTTTTAGAAGATGTCAAACCTTTAAAGTTTAACGAAATATAGCTGAGATCCGACAGTCTCGTTATGCATCACTTATTCACTTAAACAGGCCTGAAATCCGACAGAAATGCGTTACTTCATTTGTAATCATCTGTTTCATCGAATGAACTTTTTCTTTCGGATTTGTGGTACCTCTATGTGCTTGTCCTTGAAATATTTACCAACTCCAAATGTTTAACCATTGCCTAAAAATAATATTAAAATGTCAGATTTCTTGCATTCCTTGCAACATCGCTTTTCTACTTTTTACAAGCGTAGCTTTTCGGAGCTTAGCATCTTTAGCCCTGGAAATGCAGGCCTTTGTTTAATTCAAATTCTCCACGTCTGGGTGCATTTCGGGTGGTCGTGCTACCAGCGCACACTCTGAACGTTAGTACTAGAACCCCGGGTGAGAAAAAATTTACAGAACCCTTAAAAGACTCAAAACATTTCACTGTATTAAAGTATCAGATGTAAAAATAAGCTGTCTTTTCAGTTAAACTTTAACTACTGGAAGGAAAGAAACCCGCGACTTTTCCTGCAGACACCCAAGGGCCCATTCCAATTTTTAGACTGAAGGGTAGTGCGAAGGTTTCATCGTCATGGAGGTTCGGACCTTTTTGTATGTTGAAGGAATATCACTGAACACATATCCTAGCAATTTTTTAATTAAATGTTGATGATGGTGATGATTATTGTGGATAAATATTCCTTCAGCCCAAGCAACTGCGAATCATGTTTGATAGTGTAAAACGGATACGTCAGCTGAACTGCATTAGAGCTACATTTCGGCCCTATTTGGCAAGGGTCCTCTTCAGGCTCAAAGCCGCTGAAGTTGGAAAAACGAACTTGTGAAAAAAAAAAAATTCCATCAAGTTCGCTTTTCCAACTTGAGCGGCTTTGAGCCTCAAACTGTTCTGAGAACCTTTAACTCTTTGGCCTAATCTTCTGAAGGAACTAAAGCACGAGAATAATGACAAAACTAATAGAAAACGAATAGCTCAGCTCAAAAAAAAACACAAAAAAACAGAAAGCAAATGGAGACGGAGCGTAGAAATTAAATTAATGTAAAATGTAAACAAGTACATAATTGTAACGTTAAAAACTGAAGGATGAAGGTAAGAAAATCCGGAATCCTTGTAAGAAAGTGATTAGAAAGGAGCAAATCTGACAGAAAGCGCACGATGTAAATTACACAGATCAGAAAAAGGGACAAGCATGACCGTTTATCCGCAGACATTTTGATCACGCTTAACGAAGAAAGAGAAGCACAAAACTAGAACATTTAGAGTTCTGTTTGGTAATCAGCATCTAAACTTCCTTTCTTTATCCAGCGCATATAAAGTTTCATCTTTCCGATGCACCGTTTCCGGAAAATTCTCGCGTTGTAGCATTTGCGACCGGAAGCCAGCTCATTTCTTCTGAGACGAGGTTCTAGGCAGGGTTCTATTGTGGATTTTGGACAGTAAGTCGATGCTTCGTTGAGCGTTCGGTTTTCTTGAGTAAATACATTTTATAGATACTTATACGCAAAATTCAAAAAACAAACATTCGTTTTATTTGTAGAAGTTCTTTATGTGTAGAGGTGGTTATTCGTAGAAAAAGGTTTATAACTGTATTAAAATAAAAATAAAAAAGTATTAAGATTGGTAAATTTAAATTAAAAAAATTAAATTAAATAGTTGAAACGGAGAAGTTAAAATTTATTAAAGTTTAAAGTGTGTATGTTTGTTTAGAAAGAGTAGGTGACGTTAAAGAGATTAAGGAAATATTAACGTCACCGAGTGGAGGAGGAGTCGTAGCCCAAAAAGTAAATAATCAAAATGCTTGGAAAAGATGCTACGCGGGATAAAAAAAAAAACACAAAAAACAAGCAGTCGAGCAGAGCGAGTTCCTGTCACGGTTCCTAGTACGCATTTTTACTGTCCCCAAAAGCCACTACAGGATTCAACCATATGTAATGAACGCATAACATACGGCCAACACTGACTCCAGCTCGTATTTTCGCGACGAATAAGAATTCGAATTATTCCAGCTCAGCGATCCAAATGGACTAGTTTCTGTTAATCCCCATTGTAAATTATGCCGGACTGGTTTAAACTGGGGACGCCCGCGAAGAGGTCGCGGACTGGAAGAGTGACCGTGATCAGAAACAAAAATGGATTTAAATCCACCACCAATTTTCCTATTTTACTTTCCTTTCCTACTTTTACTTGCTACATTGTCAGAAGTTTCATAACAGATAACACGAGGATGCGCGGTTTCGACAGATAATGCTTAACAGATAACACCTCGGATTTTATCTGTTGTGTCTTAAAACGTTCCGCAGGATATTTTATGCAGAGCAAGCTTTGTTAGGAAGCATCTGTTGACTTTATTCCTTATCGTCATGATGTCGGAAAACTCAGCAGATACTTTTTGGCGTTTTTTCGGTTCTTCCTGATGGTAACGCTTATTATGCATGACATTCTGAAACACAACAGATAACATCCGAAGTGTTATCTGTACGTATTATCTGTTGAAACCGCGTATCCTCGTATTATCTGTTACGAAACTTCTGACAGTGTACTTCGTGCTTCTTGACTACTTTGACCTGTATTTCCTTCTCTTTGACTCCCAACTCTCAGCCATTCAACCAACGACTAAAGAAGAGTTATACCCCCGCCCGCTCCCTACGGGTCCGGTCATAAATTATGCCGGACCCTCTGATCACCGCCGGAGTTTAAACTGAGGACGCCCGCCAATCCCTGTTTACCCTTCATAACAACCTAATTAATCCTTTCTAACACAGACCCCCAACCCAACGGGGTCTTACAAATTTACTGAACTCGAATACCTACGACAATAAATGGACTAGTTTCTGTTAGTCCCACATCGTCTCATGTTCAACACTATTTCTACGTAACGGACCGGATCAGAGGACGTAGGAGGTACCCCGGGGCGTTGCCGGCTTTGGGAGTTCGCGTATCCCCATATATTAGCAGGCGGCTAGACCACCGAAACAGACCCAACCGTTATTCTTGCACAAGTTGAAGGCCGTGTCCGTTTTGTGGAAGAACCGTTTGGGACAAACAACGGATAACTTAGAAAGACTGAAGATAGCAAGAAATCGTGCATTCTTCCTTGTTCAGTTTTATGGGGGTGATAGGGCGTAAAGAATCGGACCCATAAAATATTGGGTAACTTTCACTGTCTACTACTGAGACATATGCTAAACCTCCTTCACCTGTGAAGCAGATTGCAGATTTTCTACTCGTCAATCTGAGGATCTATTTTACAACGTTTAAAGGACCCCTCCCACTATTTACTCTTCAACTTTCAGTATTTTAATATATTTGAATACTTTAAAACTAGGCTGTGCTTCCAACAAATAACCCACGGTTTTGGCTGTTTTAAGCCTTTTCCGAGAACCGTTGACTTATAGCAAAGACAGGAGAAAATTTCCCTAACCGTTTTTTCTGATGGGAAAACTACTCACGGACAGCCGTCAACAGCATGAGACACATCGAAGGTAGCAAAACACGGCAATTGAGAAAACCAGCGTGGTTTTGTTAGAGGGGTTAGAACGTACCGTACGAAATTGGGGCCTCCGGGTTTTAGAAATATATAGAGTGATAATCGAAGTAGGTTGCATTAGTATTATAAGTAAGACATGTCCTTTAAGAAAAGTGCTGATGGTAAAGCTTAGGGGGACTAACAGAAACTAGTCCGCTTGGAACTGGAAGGGCTGAACTGAAATATGGCGAATTGGTCTGGCAAACTTTAAGGTCTGGAGTTGGAAGGTATCTAAGCAGTGAGTTGGATTCTTTACTTAGTAAGATAAGGTAAAGATTCAATCGAAAAAAAACAGTCATGCCTCAAAACTACAGGTAGTTGGTTGCTTTACAAACCGAATTAACACAAGTTTTACCCAAAAAAAATTTTGGAGGCAGCATATTACTTAATAAAGGCTGTGCCAACAAACACGGACTATTCAACTCCTGCTCCATATCCAACGCCACTACAACAAGTATCTTGTATGAAGAAAAAAAGCCCAAACGTCTTAAAATTTTACAAGCTTACTACTGAAGCGATCAATGCTAGATATGCATACACAAACAACAAACTTAAGTTCAAAGGTGTACGGAACTCATCTTGACACAAATCTACACTTACTAACCCAAAACTTCTTCATACTTCCGACAGTCAAAAATCCAAGCACAACCGTCTAAAAACAACTAGACACAACTCATTCACCGTGCTACCCACAAAAGACTGAAAAACGGAGGTATGGATCTGAATTACGGTACTTCATTAATCTGTTCCTGCGGCTTCCACGCTTTTCATATTTTCCAATTGGTGATTCTGAATAACAACTTTTTGACGCCCGCAGATTTGAGGCCACATTCTTTGTTCCGTAAGGGTTGCAAAAATAAAGAAAAGAAGTCGCTGGGTTCACCATTTGCGTCCAATCAATACAAGTCAAACTAGGTCGGCTTTCTAATCGTTACGGAGAAATACCCCATTTCCAATATTTATTTGGCTATATAGCCTACCGTACCAAATGTTTGACTAAATTATAGGGAGGATACCAAGTACGGTATACTACTGTATGTATACACTGTAAAAAGTTTCTCTGAGTAAGGATTAAAGTTAACTGCAGTATTTGCTACTGGGATTAATCTTATCTCTGCTGAGATAAGATTAATCCGAAATACAGATGAGATTATCTTTTTACAGACTAGATTAATCCCAATAGCAAATACTGCAAGTTTTTTTTTTAAAGTGGAGGTAATCCTTATCAGTTCTTTTAAGTAATAAATAAGGAAATATTGCGGACGAAGTTGCTACTGGGATTAATCTTATCTCTAATCTCTGCTGAGATAAGATTAATCCGAAATACAGATGAGATTATCTTTTTAGAGACTAGATTAATCCCAATAGCAAATACTGCAAGTTTTTTTTTAAAGTGGAGGTAATCCTTATCAGTTCTTTTAAGTAATAAATAAGGAAATATTGCGGATTCCAAATCAAATTTCATTTTCCGTTTACAGAGAAACGCGAGAACGTTTCTTGACGAAAAGAAAGCACCCTCTTTCAAGACAAATCTTGGGATCTATCACGAGCGATGCAGTTGCGTTTAAAGTCCATATCAAGACCTGGACCCATACTAGTCCTAATCCCATATCTGGCTTCTCCTGGAAACCAACCTAATTGGTGGTCACCACCAATTACAAGTCAGGATTTCAGGCAGGAAAATATTCTCGTCCTACATAGCAACCAATCAGCAATTTTATAGGACACTGAATTTGCAACGACAAACTTATTATGTTAAAAATCACGGATATTACCTTGCTAGTTATTCAAAGACAATTCATTATGCCATCGGAAAGGAAATTGTGGTTTCCGTCGTCCCCAAACCGCATCCAGATGATGAGCTAAATTGCCTTTGGGGGTCCCACCCCACACCCCCCCAGTTCAGGGGCCACTGCTCAGTGCTTAATGTTCGTAACTTGACCACAGCTGGAGACAGGACAATGAAATCCCTTGTACTTTTAGAGCTGCATCTCCCCCGCATCCCCGTTCATTGGCAACTGCGTCACGATTTCCCACGAGTTAAGTTTGTGAACTGTGACAGGTATCAATTCAAGTTTGGTGTACTTGTGGACATATCGCGGGTCTACATGTGTGTCTTCAGTGATCCACCCCCCCCCCCCCCCCCCCACACACACACACACTTCCAGTTGGGGGGTAACTAGAATGGGCCCACTACGTAAGTACAGAACCATGACTAGTATGCAGGTGAAATTTATGGGGGTCGAGACGTGTCAGCAAGTTCAAGAAAAATAGCTTATGTTTTAAGTAGATTTTTGCGTCGACTATATTTGGGATCTGCTACCGTTAGATATCCGGAATTCAAATAACCTTATTTCATTTAAGCGAGCAGCGAAAGGTCATTCCAGAAAAATTGTTTAGTGTTCTCCTCCTCTAGACCCTCCCCCCGTTTTTTGTTTTCCTTTTTTCTCTTTCCTTGTTTCCCTTGTCTTTCTCTCATTCTTCGTCTAAAGTTGAAACCATACGTTATTTTTTGACTTTTCTCACCTTTTCTTTATATAGGGTACTCAGTTGTTTGATTCTGATTTTTTATTATTAATATCGGTCATAGTTGTGTATTTTTTTTCTTTAAAATAGTCCAATGAAACTGAAAAAATGAAACTGAAACTGTCCCAGCTCCTGCGGGGGTGTCCTAACAGCACTCTAGGGGCAACATGGAATAAAAGCCTTGAAATTTTGTGTTTTAACAGATCCTAGGGTCTGGGAGTAATTTCTAAAATCACCCCCCACCCACACCCACACACCCAAACACAGCCGCAATTGTAGGCAACTGGTCCCATGTTGCCTAGTGAGTTAAATTCGTGACCTAACAAAGGGTATCAGGTTGAAATTTAGCGTACTTGTCGGGAAGGGGTGAGTTTTAGGGTGTCATCCTCGCTCTCATCGTCCGACACCTTTCCAATTCAAGAGCAACTGGTTCTTAGGCTGTTCGTATGGAAGATATGGAAACGGTCCACTTCACCTTACGTTGACCTCTTGCGCACTCTAGTGAGCCGAGCTTTAAAATACTAAACTATTTTGCAACACTCGAACATAAGCAGCAAATAGTACGAGGGGTCCTTTAAGGGTGTAACTCATATCTTTCAAACTGCGCTCCCAGGGTTGGTCACCAAAAGTAACTTCGTACACCCTGGAAAGTAACCCAAAATTATCTCAAAGTAACCCAATATAACCTAACGTAACCCAAAGTAACCCAATGTCACCCAATTCAATGTAACCCAAAGTAACCCAATGTAACCAAAAGTAACCCCAGAGTATCCCAAAGTATCCTGAAGTAAGTAAGTAACTCGTACACCTTGGTTCTTGCTGACCAACCCTGGCTGCGCTCTGCGCTCCCTTGTGTCAATATTATGAGACTTCTGAGAGTGTATTGATCTAGAGAAACTAATTCCTCGCCTCTACCTGTGCACATACTGCCAAATCCAAGATTTTTCCAGGAGTACAAGCCCATATTTTAATGTTTCCTGGCGCCAGCAATCGAAATCATCAGCAACGTCAGCGAAACTTTCAACGCATGTCTTGAAGCCAAAAATTCCACATGAAGTGCATGACTCACGTTAGACCATCGGCAGAATACACAAAAAGAGAATAGGCATTCTTCTCGAACATGTCATTTGCATAAAAAGTTAACTTTCCGATTTAGGAGTAGGCAACTTCAGACGACGCCGAAAATCACACACATTTGGAGCCCGTTAGCCTTCGGTGGGGTATTTGCCACGTCAAAGTCGAACAAGGTTCTTTTCAGCCCATATCAGTTGGTCTACCCGGGTCCGACTTAACTCGTACCAAAAAGCAAAGAAATGATACACATCAGAGGTAAAAGCTATAAGAAAAGATTATTTTCGTATGCTTAGGGGGGGGGCGAACCCCCTAGCCCCCCAGGATACGGCCCTGGTCTACCCTCGTATCCTGAGTCTTCAAAAATAAACTGAAAGGCTGGAAATTTCACGGGAAAGTTTTGTGGAATCTTAGCAGAAACGAGGTGGATTAAAAAATGGCCTATTGTGACCTATTTCAGCACTACCTGTCTGGAAACAGTAAGGCTTGCGTTGCAGTCCCAGTAGCTCCTGATTTTACTCACTAGTGTCTGGTGTTTCCTCTACAGGGAACTGTTTCGGTCTCGCAATCTTAACGGATGGGTGACTTCTCGCTACAACCTTCCTCCCCAGTCCGCCCTGTTTAGGTAGAACCAGACACTGGCGAGTGGTTTATAGTACTTTTACAACACAGACGAACGGACGAGTCTTTACGACGCCAGAGGTATCCCGTCATTCTGTTTTCGGATCCGAAAAAACAAGGACCAATAGTGGCTACTCCGGCGGTAAAGAACGCAGCTAGTAATATGAACCTGCAACACAATTATCTCCCCTCTAACAGCTGACATAACGGTCCTGAGTCAAGGGGTCACGCAGTCCAGAGCATTGACTTTAGCCTATGACTGAATATTAGTTGCATGATTATTCGGCTTTTGCCTTTCCATTTTCCAAGAGATTTCCGCTAAATTTTAGGTCGAAACCCCAATGTCATTCTGTGGCAGGCCGGGTTGTAGGCAAAACATCCCCATTCGAAACGTCCCCGTGACAAAACGTCCCCATGACAAAACATCCCCATGACAAAACGTCCCCATGACAAAACGTCCCCATGATAAAACGTCCCCTGGCGAAACCTCCCCATGACGAAACGTCCCCGGCTACGGGAGTTTTTTTTTTTTCATCGCTGAGGGATAGCTAGGCCTATGAGACTACTGATTGCGTCCTTAGTTCAGACAAAAAATGTTTTTGGAATATAAACTTCTGGAAACCACGATGGGTTGACTTCTTGAGCATTCAACCGATACTCAAGAAACAAACAAAGTGTTGCTACCGGCTATAGCCATTTCTTAAAGAAAAGCAAAGATTTAATAGTTTGTCAGTTTTCGTTTTATCTCTCTAATTGGTTTATTTTGTGTGTTAGCTTACGCTGCGACATGACTTATTGATCGCGCTTTTGTTCGATATTTAATTTGGTGATATTTATTATTAAAAGATTTTATTAAAGGATCAAACCCGTCTAACCTAGATTTACTGTGTCTCTCTACCTAACTAATCGTTCCATCCGCTTTCATTTCCTAGCTTCCCGTGTTATTTTTATCGAGCATAACGGCACTACGATTATTTTTGCATTTTCCTTGTTTGACTCTCTTTGAGCCACAGCGGGCTTCCCCTTTCTCTGAGGGGCATATTGGTACTCCTCAGATTGTGCATGTTGCTTCAAACGATCTATAACTGATCAGTTACGAGTTAGTTGCAAGGCATATAACACTACATATTTTAACTGAAAACAATACATTTACGAAGCAACCGGTCCCATGTCCGATCTTTCCTGCTTCTAAGGAATGTTCCCACATCTGTAATGCACACTCTGAAGTTGTTTTACTTCGATCATGCACCTGAAGATCGAGGCGAACTTAAAAATCTATGCTTGGGAATGTTTTGCCGCGGGGACGTTCTGTCATGGGGACGTTTTGTCAAGTGGACGTTTTGTCAAGGGGACGTTTTGACACAGGGACGTTTTGTCATGGGGACGTTTTGTCACGGGGACGTTTCGCCTGGGACTTTCACCAGGGGACGTTTTATCATGGGGACGTTTCGTCGGGAAGCCGGCAGGCCTCTGCAGGTCCTAGGAACAATTTACGACCCCCTGTTCAATAACAGGCTCAATAAACGGCTCAAGTCACTCGGATGATTTTACTACCATTGATGTCAAGAACTTTACTTGGGAACTCAGGAGAGCAGTGGCGGAACATAGTATCTTGAAACTCTAAGCCCTACAATGCCATAATGCCTTTGACTATTCAGCTGTCGCCATAAACTAACATAGAAATAACAAAACAAAACAAAAACACGATACGATGACAAGCGATACGAATCCTAGAAGACCAACTTTATAACCTTGGTAATGAGAGTCCTTTGACGGCTGGGTCTAGCCAACAGTCCCTAGCATATGCTCGTTGCCAGTCAGTAATCACTATTAAGATTGGGCTTGATTTGCTGCCCCATTTCATAGTCCGTCCGACTTACAAGGTGTAGCCAGTTCAAAGCCTCCGTCAAAAGGGTGTGTCTGACATACGAGAAAACAGGAATCCGGTACTGTACCGGAGTTGTAGGAAAATATAATGACTGAAACCAACAATAACAACAGAACAACAAAAAATAAGGCCTAAGAATGTGGTATAAATTTGTAGCCTGTGTGACTATTGTGAGTTTTGATGGGAACAGGGCATAAAAAGATGAATACCATAATGCATCTGATAAAAACGATGCTATCCGTTCGTCAAGAGAAGGACTTGGAAGTTACCTACCGGAATGCTGGTGTATAGGAGGGGTACCTGACCTCGTTTTTACACTACCTCCATTTTTGCCGCGAAAATGTTAAAATGAAATGTACATGCTGTCCTGACAGTCAAGGGTCAAAATCTGACTTTTTCCAAAGTCATATGTGAAAAAATATTCAAATTCTGTGCATTTCTTTGTTTTGAAGCTGCTTCGAAAAGGGATTTTCTGGCTATTGACGTTGCTACTCTACCTTTTTCATCATTTTGTAAGGCAATTTAGGTAAGGTTAGAACGAAGGGATCTTGTTTGAAAAGAAAAATATGTTTAACTAGAAATATTGAAGCAATATTTCTTTGTCCAATATATAAACCATTCAATTAGCTTCAATCTAGTATGTTTGTCATATTTGTTGGTTCCTTTTTAAGCCAGATAGATTATTCTGAAGGAAAGACTTCTCTGGAAATTTGAAATCTTGTCTGAGGTTGGATACCCCTCCTGTATCTGGAGCGTGAATCCTGACTTTTTAAATATGCCAAAACAAAGAAAAAGAACGGTGCAGTACTGAGGAGGAGAACCCTAAAATAGCCTACGCCTACGTCACTGCAGTATACATATGTGTTGCCGATTAAATTACTATCGCAAGTACTTACACCTGGTATTCCGTCTTTTCCCATTCTAAAATCCTATAAAAATCCTTTATGATCCTGTTCAATTTCACAAGTATCCTTATTCCAATATATTCTTAAAAGGATATCTCAGAGCCCTCGGATCATACACACTATCACAAAGTTATCAGTTTCACCACTAACTTAGTCGAGTACTAACTTTGACTGTGCTGGAATGCAACGCATTCAAACAGGTGTGACGGGTTGTCTGAGGAGGCAGCTTTAGAGAGATTTCAAAACCCATCGGGTTTTGTAGCAGTCAGAGAAAAAATCGCACAGATGCATCATTCCGATCAGGTATTCTTACTAGATTAACGTGGGTTTTCACCCAACAGATGCAGACATCAATATACTTCCTGCTGTCTCGCATAGATGACCTGCGACAGCCAAGCAAGGGAGAGGGTCCTCGCCACGGAATAAGGTCAACTGAGGTTCCAAAAAAGCGAGGAACAGTAACCTACTTTCTGATACGTCCGACAGCAGTCCTCAGATCAAAGGAATTTTTCAAAGGAATAGTAAAATGTATGTTTACAGTACAGCCTTTTAGCAAGCTTTAAAGTTTACAGGCACAGAAAACTTGACTACGCAACTTTCGGCCATCAAACCGACCTGGGGGGGCTTAGATAAAGATACAGGGAATATTGTCGACAGGACCCCCCTTCTTTGTTATCTCGAACCCCCTCTTTAGTGTTCCCAAAGCTAGCTGGCAGGGCCTTGCCCCGTATGCACTGTAATTATGCACTTGTGCACTGTAAAAGTTCGCCTTTGGCCGTGTTGACTAACACACTGCTAACACATCTGGATAGTAGTCAAGAGGTCGTGCGTTCGATTCCTACTCCCTGCACACAAACCTTTTGCTCTTTTTTCTCCTAACTCAAAAGTCGAATTCTCGGAAAATGCCCGGAAACTGCAATGGTCGTAACGAGAATTTCTCTTACTCTCAATATCGACTCAGAGTACATTCTTGATATGTCAGCTAGCTCCCCGAGTCAAGTTTGAGTCAAGTTTTCTGTTCCTTTAACCAAAAAGGGCTGGGGTCTAGATA
The DNA here is from genome assembly GCA_030848855.1 of Branchinecta sandiegonensis. NCBI lineage: Eukaryota > Metazoa > Arthropoda > Branchiopoda > Anostraca > Branchinectidae > Branchinecta > Branchinecta sandiegonensis. The sequence continues at coordinate 20,551,630 of JAUPMV010000006.1, read as the reverse complement.
CCCCTTACTTATTCACTTGAATTTCCTTGAAGACCCGCTGAAAATGCGTTCACGAATCATTGATTTTCAAATAGTGGAATTTCCGTGAGATCTGTGGTACCTATATTCGCTTGTTTTTTTGTTGTATGCCTTACGAAAAAGGTTTATGATTTTTTTTTGTTCAGGCACTAAGCAATCTTCATCAATCTCACCCACTGCCCACTGAAAAGCCGCGTTTGTATTGAGATTAAAATTTTCCGCGTCATAGTAAAATTTACGCTGTACGGACGGCCGCAGATATTCTCATAACTAGAGCAGATATTGAAAAAATAAGAAAATCACTTTGCAGAATCCAGATAATTCAGTGTATTCAATTAAATGACACAAAAATATGTTGGCTTTTCAGTTAAACTTTAAGTACATTATGGATTATTGTGGCCGCTTTATAGTAGCCAGTTTAAGTTTTCCGGTTCTCACTGCTTTTTGTGGCCGTTACCTTGTCATCAGATTTTGGATTCAATGGTCCCTCCCTCGTGTTATAAACCATTTCCGGATCCACCAGTGTCCGGATTTACCTCAACAGTCCGAATTCACCGGAAAATGGTCGGGACGCAGGTTCTACTGAGAAATCACCGGGAGATGGTGAGACATAAAAAAATCATGTAGCGGAAGGACCAGACACTAGCGAGTAACGACCATGAACTACTAGGAGTGCGACGAACGCGCTTATTGGCTGGATCAAGAAATTCAATATACCTGAGTTTTCCCCAATAAAATTCACTCCTATTTTTGACACATCAGCGATTGCCTCAATACTCCTGATGGGGGTCTGGATGGCGGGGAGGGGGTCATAGTCCAGGCAGCCAGACGATGACGCGACTAACGCTGCGAGGCATTTTATCCAAATGAAAGGAAAAAAAAGATAATTATAAACACTGTTTTGTTTTTCTATTTCTATTATTTGTACGGCAGTGGAAGGGGGGCGTGCGTTGTGCACCCTGTGCCCTTATACGGATGTACGAACTCCGTATAGGGTAAGATTCAGGTAGGCTATTTAATACACAGGAATCCAGTAGCCATCCCGTATCCAAACAACGGAGGAAAACCATCGATAGTTCAAAAGATAAAAGCTAAATCCAGTGTGTGGGACAAACGATGAAGGTCGGCCAGTCGCTGGCCAGTCGCCGACTGGAATTCCTGAAATGTCGGCACCGTCATCAATTCTATACGGATTAGCTGAGATTTTTTCAAGTTCATGATGAAAATGCAGAAAACCCGGCCGGGAAACCCTGATCGTAAATCCGCACCGTAAGTCTCAGGCCTGGGTCTTAGGAGGGTTTTCGCGAGATCTCGGATTAACTTTCCGACGAGCGAAGCGCATAGCGAAAACTGTGGGAACGCGATTCCTAGAATAACTTTCCACTTTCCCGCTGGACTGATCGCGAAAACGCATGGAAAGCTGATATCGCCGAGAAAATGTTTCATTACAAACTTTTTCGAATGAAAATGGTTCACTTTACGGTTCTTTGATTTTATATGTTCCATCGAAGTCACTTGAATTACGATTGCCATTTCTTTTGTTTATTAGTGACACTTGCACTGTATTTTCTCCACACCTTCGAAATTCCCGCCGAAACATTCAACTTTCCGCGGAGCTTTCCACTAACCTCGTGGAATCACTTTCCGGGAAAGCTGCTTCGGTTTCCTAAGCGCAAAAACCGGGTTGGAAAGTTCGGCAACTTTCCGAAATAGCGCGAAAACCATTTGAAAGTGATTCCGACTTGCTTTCCAGCTCGCGAAAACCCTCCTCTTATGAAGGTCTTTAGAGAAACGGGAAACAGCGAGTCGAGAACAGGAATGAAGCCGTCTGAGGAGTCAAATAAGCTTTAAAATAGAAAATTTACACGCATAAGTTTGACACAAGGAGTAATTTTGCAAAATTTTTATCATGACCGTATCATAAAACCGCGAAAAATAGCGAATCAGTAGATATACTTTACAATGGTCATTCATCATTGAAAAATGGGTTAGTTGCACCATCTGGGCTCGGACTCCTTTCAAATCCACATCAACAAAGAAGATTATTGTCGAAACCGCATGCTAATTGCTGCATGTCGACAGAAAAAAAAATGACTTTCACTCATGTTCTAATATTACGAACAAATTGTAGCCAGTAGCGCATATTCAACAATGTTTTGAGTAGGGTTGTTTAGAAACTATCCCCTGAATTATTTTTGTCCATTTCGGATGGGACTTTAAAACTGTTTTTCATTTGAAAGATAACTTAATTAACCCATAATTTGATACGGCTAAAATGACATACGTTTCCTTGGACCTCTTCGTTAACTTTCCATCCTTTTTCCGTCAAATTTTCTAAGAAAAAAAAAATCTTAGACGGGTCGACTGGTCCAGCCGTGGGTTTCTCCTCTGCCTTGATATGTGATACTAACCGTACCCTACCGGCTGGTTACAACATTCTTTTTGGCCTGTTGTTAAAGAAAACCAAGTAGGCCTGATGAAAGACAAGAATAGTGGGAAAGACCGGTGACTTCGCTAAATCGGGTCTCTGAAAATCGATCGGAACGCTGCCTAGCGTTTAGACCTTGTCTAATTTCGAGCAGTAGATGATTAATATAATCAAAGCAAGAGGGCGTGAGTAGGCAATTAATTGATTCGAAATCGTGAATTCAACATTTTTTTTTCCATTAAAAAGCTATTTATTCTTTTCCTACTTGTTTTTTATTCCAATCAAAGAGGAAATCTGAATGGAGAGGGGATGCTCGTCATAAACGAAACGAAAAAAAAATCAGCAAAACGTGCTTTGATGATGATTCTGCGGAGAGCGATGGAAGAAAATGTCAACAGAGCGACTTTTGAACGAAAGAACATCCGCTAAACGGCGCTGATTGTTGTGACTCATGGAGCTTACGGGAGTTTCCGGTCTTTCCCACTTTTACTGTCTTTGGGCCTGATCACCCAATGGCAACGAATTACTATGCAAGTTACCCACTACCCACTTGCGTGGGCAAAAGAGAATTTCGAAAGGCTTCCTCCGCTGCTCCAGTACAGATAAATAAAATAAGTTCGTATTCGGTGTAGCACTGTTTTACCAGTAACTGTATAGCGTTGTGCTAGAAGTTAGAAGAATATAGTTAGTTGTGTTTTTGTCCTATCCAGTCCTATACCAAACACCGGGGAATGTTGTATTGTACCCCGCAACGGAAGATCTGCTCGTCCCGACCTACTCTAATATCGACAGTCGTTACTAGCCAGAATGTTCCGGGGGGGCGTGACCAAGGCATTTATCGGCTGGCCGATAATTTTTAAGAAAAATTGAGTGGCTTTCAGGAAACACAGACTGTTTTTAGGAAGGATTTACTGTTTAAAAAAAAACACGTGTTTTAAGAAAAATCGACTGTTTAAAAAAAAATAGCGGCACTTCATGCCGAATTATTTTTGTTTCACCGACAGGCCGACAACATTGGGGGGGGGGGAGGCGTCCCCCTCCCATATGTGACACCTCTGCTCTGACCTCACTGGAATCTATCATTCACAGGCACTTCCCGAGTTTATAAAAACTTGGGAACCCCCATTTGGCATATCCAGGATCTGTCAGCTCTGCCTCCGCCTCCAAAGAGCTCTTCCCTTAATGGGATTAGGACTCTCATGTTGTTTGGTCCCAAAGGTCTTTTATCTTCCTGGGCCCTGCCTACCCGCTGCTTACTGACCTGCTACCAGGGACCCATAAATTTCCTGTAATAACTCGCCATTCAGGGGGCTTGTCAATAAGAGGTTTCTGATGCGCTCTTGACCGAGAGTCAGATAGTTCGAGAGCGTATACTGGAGATGAGTTTATCAAGGTATATACCAGTAGAGCAACAGCTTTGATGTACCTGGATACACCCATCCCGCCGTCCATTGAGGTTTTTGGGGGGGAGGAAAAAATCAACGTCTCCTATCCCGATCAGCCGAAAGCATGTTTTATTTGCCATAGCGAGGACCATGAGGCAAAGGACTGTCAAAAAAATCGTAAAAACCAAAGAAGGCAGTGTTCTGAGTCCAAACCCCGGAGGGATAGGCTCATTATGGGGACCACAACCTGTCCCAACACCGAAGACGCCGTCACAGCAAGCAAAGGGGGGAGTTGGGGGTATTAGCGCGCTCTCACCATCAGCGGCGGTAAATATGGTACTAGAAAGCGCGAAGAGAAATGCTACGAAAGGAGGTGGAGCGGAAAAAACTCAAAACCCAACAAAAGAAGCGGTAGAAAGTGGCACAGAAAGCAAGGAAGCAGAGAAACATGGGAATTCACAGGGAGGAGCAAGCAAACAAGTAGCAGAAAACCAGAAGAGGAGTTTGAGACCACCGACCAAAACCCAAAAAGACCAGGTGAAAGAAGGAGCAGCTAACCTAAATGTACAGTCACCGAAGAGAACCCATAGTCAGGCATCTTTGGGTAGCACGGGGAGTAGTCAGTCAAAGGAACGAAAAACGGAAGGAAAGGGAAACGGAAAGGAGATAGGAAACGGAGGAAAAAAGAAGGCATAAGGTGAGAAGGAAAAAAGGTTTTGTTTAAAGTAATTGAATGCGGATAGCGACACTAAACGTAAACGGAGCTAAACAAACTAAAAGACAGACTTTCGTTTCAGAGTTTGTGAGAAAACAGAATATAGATGTCGCGTGTTTACAAGAAGTTGACTCGAAAAAGTTTAAAGCCCCGACAGGATACCATTATGTTTACGGAGGGCTTGAGGCAGATGTTGGTTTCCTTTTTAAAGAAAGTGTACAATGCGATCAGGGAAGTGTACGTTTCGAAGATGATGGGAGCATTTGTAGTCTACGTTTTGGGTCATTGGTAATTGTAAATGTGCACCTACCGTCAGGAACAGGCAACTTCACACAAAGGGAGAGTGCCATTCGGGAAAAACTACCAAGGTTCCTTAGCGCAGAAAATTTGATAGTGCTGGGTGATTTCAATTGTGTTGTTTCTGAAGTGGATGTGGCAGGAAAGAATGGTAAAATAACAAAAAGAAGAATTAGTGAAGGATTAAAGGCGGTGATAAGTGCGTGGAATTTGGAAGATGTGTGGAACCATTTCGGGAAAGGGCCTGGTTTTACCCGAATGGATGGTCGTGGATCAAGCCGAATAGACCAAATTTATGTGAAGCAACAATTGCTAAAGGAAGTGAAAAGTGTAAAAAACGAACTTGTATCTTTTTCCGACCCCACTGCCCTTGTAATGGATATGGAAATTACCGGTAATGGAAAAAAGGAAAACTTTGTAAAGAGTTACTGGAAATTGAATCCTTTAACACTAAACGGACCCCTGAAAGAGCAGCTGAGAACTAGTATTCGGACTTGGATGCAAGAATTTACCGATGAAACGGACGCTCTGCGTTTCTGGAAAGTTTTAAAGAAAAAAGTGAAAGAGTATGTGCAAAATTGGGAAAAGGAAACAAGGAAGGAAAGCCAGGCACACAAAAGGCATCTTTACAAAGTGTTAAATCAGTTAAAAGAAGAGATCGACCAGAGAATGGAGGTATGGTACGAGTTCAAAGAGGTCAAAGATGAAATACGAAGAATTGAAGAGAAGGAGTTTGAGATTTGGAAACTGAAAAATAGACTGGCTGAAGAAGAGAATGCAGAACACGTAAACCTAGCAATACAAATTAAGGCAAAAAGAAAAATGCAAAGTAACAGAATAAGAGGGTTAAAAAATAAGCAGGGGGAAGTTGTTGTAAATGAAGAACAGATTAAAGAAGTAGTTGAAGATTTTTATAAGCAAATTTATACGCTGCCACCGCAAGCAGACGATGGAAGAATGGATTTCCTGGCAGAGTTTGAACCCGCCAGGAAAGTAAAGACAGAAGAAAATGAGTTGCTAGTACAGGAGATAACCCAGTCAGAAATTGAAAAAATAGTCAGAGGAATGAAAAATGGTAAGTCACCAGGCGTTGATGGACTTGGTTACGAATTTTATAAAGAGTTTCTTCCAGAGATCGGGGATCTTTTTATGGCAGTGGTGAGGAGTTACGTGGAACAAGGGTATCCAGAGGATGATGTGGGTATGATATCTCTCCTGTTCAAAGGGGGTGATAAAAAGGAGCTCCAGAATTGGAGGCCTATCTCGGTTTCGAATAGTGATTATAGAATTACTTCCAAACTATTAACTAAAAGAATGGAGAAACTGATGCAAGGAATTCTTGGGGGATATCAGTTTGGAGGTATTCGAGGAAAGAAGGCCCAGCATATTTTAAACGTTTTGCACGACCTTTTGATACGTAGAGATGATGAACTTGCAAAAAATAAGGTGTTTTTCGCGCTAGCTTTTTTACTGTGCATGGATGTAGTCAAAGCGTATGATTCAGTTGTAAGATTGATACTGTGGACACTAATGAAGGAGAAGTTTGGTTTTGATCAACGGTTTGTGAAGTGGTATGAAAATTTGTATAAGAACCCGACGGCGGTGGTGAATATAAATGGCTACACTAGTGGCAAACTGGTACTCGAAAAGGCAGTGCGACAAGGTGATCCCAGTGCCCCGTATTTGTTCGAGCTTTATATCGACCCGCTTTTCAAGTATGTTGAACGGCGGATTCAGGGGATTTCAATAACACCAAATATCTCCCTGAAAGCACTGGCATTTGTAGATGATGGGTCATTTCTCCCTGGGAGTGTGGCTGATTTGGTGGAAGTTGTGAGAGGGCTCAGTTGGTATGAGGAGAATTTCCTTGTAAAAATACACAGAAAAAAGAGCCAGTTACTTAACATAGGTGAGATTACAAGTTTGGATGATATTGCATGGATCGAGGAGGCTCAGTCAGTGAAAGTTTTAGGTGCACTTTTTGAAAGAACAGTGAATGTGGGAAAATTGTGGGAGGAGCGGGTTCAAAAGATAGAGGGTTTGTTGATAGCCCATCAAAGAACACAGTTTGTATCAGTTTTGAGCGAGTTGTGTGTGTAAACACGTATGCTCTCCCACTACTGTTTTATCTGGCACCGGCCTTTAATTTCGAAGAAATGTATGCGAAAAAGGTGGAAAGGAGTATTTGGCGTTTTGTTTGGTGGGGAAAGCTGGAGAAGTTGAGTATGAAAATGTTGTATGTGCGTCGAGAAGAAGGGGGCCTTGGAGTTATAGATTTTAGAAAGGTTTGCAAGTCTCTGAGAATCAGAAACGTCTGTGAAATGAATTGTAGCGATTGGATCGACGGGGAAATAATAAAAGGATGGGCCCTACCTGTAATAAATACTGAGGAGGATGACCTGGCAAAACAAAAAATGATGAGTGATGTGCCAGAGAAAATTCATGAAGTAATTTGGAGTATTCGAGAGATGAAAAACCTAGGTGTGCTGAGTGACGATGTGAAAAATGCTGAAAGGAAAAAGATAGTGGATGAATATTTAGAGAAAAAGAAAGAAGAAGTGGATTTTCATGTGAAAAGAAAGGAGCCCTTTGTGAATTTCATGTTATCGTTTGAGAGAATGCATAGCGTACCATCTAGTCAATTTACGAAGGAATTTATGTTTATGTTTATCCACGAGATACTGCCATACCAAGATCGTGTGTGCCGTTTTACTCGAGAGGAAGGCCCAAAATGCAATGTGATGAAATAGTGACAAATGGCCTGAAGCACGAATTTTTTGATTGTAAATATAATGATAAAATTGTATATAAATGTTTTAGTGTCTTAAGTGATCGTGGAATGGTCTTGAATACCGAGGAAGATAAGGTAAGGTTGATAAAATTGAACGTAGAGATCCCCGGAAATGAGACGAGAGAGCGAGCTGTGGTGTTGATTGTGATGAAATTATGTGAATATGTTTGGAAAAGAAGGAAAAAGAGAAAAGGGATTGAGTTGAGAAGGTTTGGTTTTGATTGTAGGAGAATGATAGTGCGGTTATGTGAGAGTGGAAGGTGGGAAGAGCGAGTGGATGTTGAGTGGATGGAGTCTGTTGTTGATGAGTTGATTGGAATGTGAGTATGATGAGATACTGAGTTGGTTGTGGGTATGTGTGTCTGCGCGAAAAAAAAATAAAAAAAAATGACAAAGATGTTGGAAGAAAAGAAAAAGTTTGTGAAATTATTTTGTAATTTGTATGTGAAAATGACGAGTAGTGGTATGAAATGGCGGGAAAAGATGGATGTGGAATGGTTGTTTAATTTGTTTTTATGGATAAAACTTTGAAAATTGTAAAAAAAAATTAGTATTCGTAGTTTAAAAGTTAAGTATTTAAAAGATATTTTAAAATTAGTATTTATATAATTTATATAATATATATTTGTTATAGCAGCGAAATTAGTTTTGTTAAGTTTAAATTTAAGGTAGTAATAATTTGAGGTTGAAATTTTTTGTTTTGTTTTTAAAGGTTTTGGTAGTTGGGTGCTCAAAAAATCCTCCTTCTTGTTGTAAAAGTAGGATCTTTTGAGCGTAAATCCTATTTTTTCTTTTTTTAGTGGTTTGTGTTTTTTTAGGTGGTTAAAAGGTCGTTTAATTATTTTTTTAAATAAGTGCCACCGTAAGGAGGGGTTCCCTAGGACGGAAGGGCACCCTTCCTGCGGGAGTTTGCTTTTGTTTTGTATATTTGATGGTTTTTTATTGTAGGTTGCCTGATTTGAGAGTCTGCTTTTTCGCTGCTATAATTACATTTTAAATAATATTGGTGTTAAATTCGAAAGAAAAATAAAGAGGATTTAGAAAATAAATTTATAGTTAAATAAAATAGAAAGGACCCATGAAATTGAAAGTTAATTGTTTAGAAAATGTAGAAAATGAAATAAATATTGTTTAGGGGTGGATTGAAAGTTTACATGTTTATATTGAATTTGTTAGTATAGATTAAAGAAAATATTATAGTTCGTAATAATGGATTTGGAGTTTGTCTGTAGTTTTTAGGGGCTCCTGTCAGGGGATGTTTGTTTGTATTTCGTAGTGGTCGTGTTGGTTGAGGTTAGAGTTGTTTCGAGGTGAGGATTCGTAGATATAAAAAAGGAAGAAAAAATGTTTATATTTGTATTGAAATAAGAGTTAATAAGTATTAAGATTGGTAAAGTTAAATTCAAAAATAATTTGAATAGTTGAAATGGTAAATGGAGTTACATTTTTTAAAGTTTAAAATTTTGTTTTTTTTGTTTGGAAAGAGTAGGTGACGTTAAAGATTAAAAGAGTTTTAACGTCACCGAGTGGAGGAGGAGTCGTAGCCCAAAAACTAAAGTATACAATTTTCAAAAGGCTACGCGGGTATAAAAAAAAAAAAAAAAGGGGATAAAATACCCGACTATCCAGATAGACAAAATTTTTCGCAGCTGTTCTGCTGAACTAGGAATATTTTTCTGTAATGGAAGAGTATCCTGGATCTTTTGTCCTAGCTTAGGTACCTGATGGCATGCTGAATAGTCCCAACAAATTTTGTCTATCTGAGCAAGAAAGCCGATTCGACCAAGCGGAATTTTTGGAAACTAGGTGAGGCTCGGGCAACATAGCAACATTGAAGCATAGGAAATGACAAGCCCCCTGAATGGCGAGTCATTACAGGAAATTTATGGGTCCCTGCTGCTACTGACAAGGTACACACAGGTACACAGGGTAGCCAAAGGGTTGGAATGGGCTTTGCTGGTTTAAAACTATTAGTATTATATCCCATCGGGCACCACCAGAGGCATTGCTACCCAACATGTTTTTCTTGGGGGGGGGGGGGGGCTAGGTATTTACCGACCAGTTATACACAAATCCTAAATTTTTGGGCATGGTGTCCATACGTTGGGTCGCCATGCCCTGGAGCATGGGCACGAGACCCCTCTCATATCTGGTTAAACTGAAACTTGTTACATACCTGGTCATCCCGTCCTAGACCAAAAGATACCTGATTTTAGTTTCTATCCAACCTCGTTTTCCAGTTTCCAAAATATTAGAGCACTCCCAAGATACATAAGAGTTGTGTCAAAGCCATTTGGTTCCTATTCGGTTTACCCTATCCTTTTCTAGAAATTTGCCGCTTGGCAGCGTCGACGAGGTGATTGGCTTTCCAATCTGTTCACTCGAGCGAATATTTCCTTTTGATTGGTTGCCTTTTACTGTATTTATTTTGAGTGATTTTTGTCGAGTATGTGATCGACTGTTATCAAAACTCACTAAACTCAAAATAAATACAACAAGAGGCAAACAATCTAAAGGAATTTGGAAGGAAAGGAAATTTGCTTCCTACACTGTCAGAAGTTTCACAACAGATTGCGCATAACACTTTCAAGAATAACACCTTTTCACTTAGAAAAAAAGTGTTATGACCAATTAAGTTTATACTATTTCGTGCCCAGATCTTCAACAACACCTTCAATAGGTAAAAATACTACGCTGTCAGAAGTTACATAACGACAACAGCAGGATGCGCGGTTTCAACAGATAACACTTTGGGGTGTTATATGTTATGTTTATTTCGTTCCCGTTAGTATTTTTACCAATTGAAGGTGTTGTTGGAGATCTAGGCACGAAATAGTGTAAACTTAATTAGTCATAACGCTTTATTTCTAAGTGAAAAGGTGTTATTCTTGAAAGTGTTATGCGCAATCTGTTATGAAACTTCTGACAGTGTAAAGGAAGGAAACTGAAAAGCTTGCCTCGTCCACTCTACATAGCGGCGACTACCTGAAAAGGATAGGGTAACCTAGCGGTAAAAACCTGGAAAAGGATTGAGTAAACCCAATAAGAAAGAAGTGGGTGTTGCCCAAACGTTAGCCTCTTAACTCAGGCTTGTGACGTCACACGAGAAGTCTATTTATTCCAATTACTAACGGAACTGACTATGACGGTTTATAAATAGTTCCGTTTCTGCAGATACCATGGTATCTGATACCACAGTCTATAGTCGTTTTTGCAGTTGTCGTGGATCTGGCCAGATACCGTGGTAACTGATTGTGGTATCTGAAAAAGTCAGCTCACTTTCATCCTCACCAAGAATAGAGTCTAGGATCTTGTAAAATTCGTTGGAAAGAAGTTTGGCACTTAGTGATGTGACTGGATATCAGTTTTTCTTTTAGGATGACTTTGAAAAGCGCAATCTCGGCAATTGACGTTTTTGCAACGCAACCGTGGTAACAGATACCACAATAACTGCAAAAACGACTAACTGCAGATCCAGTTACCGTGGTAACAGATTGTCATCTACAAAAACGCAACTAATGTAAACGCGCTCGGCTCTATATATATAGATACAAATATATATTCTGCAACACCAGTTTAATCGACTTCCCTATTTCTTTCATGACGTCAGAAAAACGTCATGGGCCTGAGATAATAAGCTAAGGTTCGGTTTCCACCAAGAAGTGGCCCCCACAAAGCTCTATGTATCTTGGAAGTGCTCTAATGTTTTGAAAACTGGAAAACGAGATTGGATTTGAAATAAAAAATAGGAAATAAAGACAGCCCTGTTTAGGTATGTAACCAGTCTCAGTTCAAACAAATATCACAGGTTACCATGCCCAAAAATTCAGTATTTGTGTATGACTGTTACCGACTGGCTGGTCGGTAAAAAATAATTACAGTTTACGAAGAACTGACTGATTTTCAGAAAACTCAACTATTTTTAAGAAAGAATCTACGGGTTTGATGAAAAATCAGATGATCTTCAGAAAAAAAATAATTTCATGAATCTATTGTCCTTGCCAGTCTAGTACACTAGCCCCTTTTCAGGCACGGTGCTCAAACATCTAGCACCATGCCTGGGTGCTAGACGTTCAAGCACTGTACCTTGGATTTCATGTATGGTGCATGGATTTCAGTATACAGTGCATAAATCAAAAACACAGTTTCTGTCATAACAACTGAGCACCAGCTCGGACAGGGCTGAAATTACTACCATGAATTAGAGAAATCAAAGACAATCCTTTATATATTTTTCACAACAAAACAAAAGGGCTCGGCTGATGACAGATGTGAAAAACCTCATTTCCTTTTCTACATAGTCAAGGGTTCTGCATGCAAAGTGTCCTGTGCCTCAGCTTTTTCTACCTAGCAGCCAACCAGAATATTGGCTCTTGGGGAATAGATAAGGAAAATACATGGAAAATAGATAGGGTGCTGTTAGGTTTTTCATCTCCATCATCAGTAGAGCCCTTTTGTTTTTGTTGTGAAAAATATATAAAGAGATTGTCTTTGATTTCTCCAATTCATAGTAGTAATTTCAGCCCTGTCCGAGCCGGTGCTCAGTTGTAAGAAACTGTGTTTTTCCTGTGTGCACTGTATACTGAAATCCATGCACCATACATGAAATCCAAGGTACAGTGCTTGAACGTCTAGCACCCAGGCATGGTGCTAGACGTTTGAGCACCGTGCCTGAAATGGGGCTAGTGTACTAGACTGGTCCTTGCCAAAAAAAATCAACTGTTTTCAACAAAAACAGCTTTGCTTTGCGCCAACTTGGTTATTTTTTTCTGACTGGCCGACAACATTGCGGGGGAATCCTCACCCCATATGTGATGCCCCTGCCCACCACTGCTCTCTTGCAAATTTTCCATGTGTGTGAACGAACTTTCAATGGCGGTATCTTGGAGGTTGTAATGTTAACATTTGCCGTAGGCGTAACATTTGCCAGGCAAAGGAATTTTTTTTGTAGGCTTTCTCCAAGGTCAAGGAAGCCCAGAAGTGTTCTACCGATGTTCTAACCGGCAGGTAAAACAGAAATTATGTGTCAGTTTTCTGTTTTCCTAAAATCCATTCCATTTAAGCAATTTTATGGCTATTCGAAAGCCATTTATCATAGTCACATTGTACAAACATATTATCATAGCCAGAACATAACAGAAAGCATAGACTTCAGGCTAAAGTGTGTAAAGTGACAAATGATGTTGATCTGAACTAAGTTTAGTCACAACCTTGCCACATGCCAACACTGTACAAATGCTATCCTCCTGGAACCCAAAGCTTACCGGCCAACAGTACAAGCTAGGGTAGACGAGGCTTGTCTAGATGCCTTAGGACACGTTTCACAGGTTAAGGAAACACTTCACCAGCTTCACTTCAATCAATGAGTACGTCACTTGTTCGAAATTTTCGCCACGATACCACAGTTTTCAAGCTGTTTTATCGCTACCTAGCGGTGACTGTAGAAAACACAGAGATTTCCTGTTTTCTTCAAAGATGGCATGAAAAAACCTAGATCTCCGAATGTTTTGGCGATTTGACTTTTATGTTTTTATCACACACACTGGCAGCTTTGCTGAAGACTAAGTTTTATTTCATAGACCAATTTCTTTTCCGTGTGTCGGGTCTGTCGGTCGGTCCGAGGTAGGGTACTTCCAGATGTGCTAGGCTAGGATCATGAAACTTGGCAGGCATATCACAGACCCGACCAAATTAACTATAAAGACAGTCACTTCCCCAATCCGACCATCTGTGGGGGGGGGGGGGGGGGAGGGGATGGAACCAGGGATATTGGAATTCTCCAGGGATTCTCAAGATTAATACCAGTTATAAACAATAGCCAAGAAACACAGCCCCACATGCGGGAAACTGTACGAATTTAAAGAAACATTAAAGCTAGTATTTGTAAGGTTAAGGTGGACGTCATTTGTAATAAGAGGAATTCGCTTCCGCAATAGCCCGACCCGCAATTGTTCCTGATGACTGTATATCAGACAGAACGAAACTGAGCACCGCAGGGAAATTTTTATAGTAAGCTATGAATTTTTGGGGCAAAACACTACTTCCCCCTAACAAAATTTAGCTTTTAATGTGGCCAAAGCCCCAAAAGCCAAGCCAAGCCTGAAATCATGCGACCTTTCAGAATCCAGAAAAATGTGAGACATTTGGCTGGAAGTTGGTAATGTTCTTAAGTTCAACCCTTTCCGAAAAAGAAGGACTGATCATCCAGAAAAAATTGAAACAGAGCAGACCGATTCTGAATTTAGAGTTAAAAAAACACTTAAAGACGTGGTGCAATAACCAGACCAGTCTAAAACTTCTAATTGCTCACGAAGCCGATTTACTTTTAACGTCGCATTGGAGGAAAATTCCTATCATCAAATTCTTTTCTGTTAAAATACAAAGGAATCTTTGCGAGGGATTAACATGAAAATGCCCCCCATTTAGCTTTCCTGGGTGAGCGCCCAGTTTAGCTGAAGTTGTGTGGTTTGTTTGGTTGTGTGGCCAGTTTAGTTCAATATTTGTGGTCAGACGCTCTGCGAGCGCCCACTTTAGAAGAGAGGACGGAAAGAGGGAATATCGAGCATTTAGCTTTTTTCTTTCTTCGAGGGGGGGGGGGTACCCTCCCCCCCCCCCCATTGCGACGCCCCTAGGTAGGGGATCTCTCAACAAGATAGCTTCAAGGGATCTTTTCCCTTCATATGTTTGTGTCATGTATTATATGTAGTATGGATACAAAAAAATAACGAATAGTATCTGGAAAGACCCAGTATCTCGGGCGTCTCACTTCATGTCCGGAACGGATCTTGTGACTTTGGGGGAGTTAGAGGGGGGAACCGGATGAACCGGGTTCGGGATGAAACTTCGTGGTAAGAACACAAGAACAGGCACAAGCCCTAGATACATCACTGAGAAAAACGGACCGGATCCGGGAGATTTGGAGGTCGGTTCCGGAATTCTGGTGATCCCGAGTTAAGGTACTTTCGGATGTGCTAGGACGATGAAGCTTGGCAGGGACATCAAGTACCCGACCGGACTGACTTGAGAACAGTAATTTCCCCAACTCGACCTTCGTGGGGAGGGGGGAGAGGAGGGAGGGGGGAGAGGAGGGAGGGGGGAGAGGAGGGAGGGGGGATCCGTAATCTTGAGCGGGGTATCGGATCTGAGTGAAACTTGACAGTTGCAGAGAGCACGTGTATCGGATGTCTCATTCCATACCCGGACCGGATCTGATAACTCTGGTGGGGGGGGGGGGGTCTTTCGAGAGGGACCGGGAATCTCGGGACAGGTTTAGAACAGGGATCGGGATGAATCTTGCACAAGCTCTAGATACATTTTTGACAGAAACGGACCGGACCGATGCACCGTGGGGGGAGTTTGTCCGGTTTTTCCCCTCCTATCTTTTGATCGCGATTTAAAGTACTTCCAGATGTGAGACCGGTTCAAATTGACTTGGAAGAAGTAATTTCCCCGATCCGGCCATCTTGGGGGGGGGGGGGGGTTGGAGGGACGGGGAATCCGAAATGTTCTGTCATGGAGTTTAATGCCCATAATAATGTTGGCCTCAAGTATTTTTCTTGCAAGTTAACTTCTATAGACTTAAAGTTTGCATCTCAACTGCAAAGTGAAGAATATACGTCTTTTATTTTTGCTTGTGGACGCCCAGGGAATGGTACTGTTTTTAATCTAAAAGCTAAAACGAAGCGTGAATACAAATCTTCACTTAAAAATGCTCGTTTGAATGGCTTAGATGCTCCCAGTGACAAAAAAGCGTGGCAAAAGGTCCTTCGTACAGATAAAGGTTCAGCTGTACCTCCTTCCGCGCTAACTATGGCTGACTGGACCAACCACTACCGTGGTCTATTCAGTGGTTGCAAAAACCAGATTCAGCAGCACTTTGAAAATTTACTTCTTAAATACCTACCAAGGAAAATATTTAAACCTTCCTTTCTTCCCGTTACTTGCTCTTCCATCGAAATTGCTTTCCGAAAATTAAGAAGAACTGGTTCCACAGATTCTGATGGCCTTAATGCCGATTTTTTCAGAATTGAGTGTCCAGCTTTAACACAACACCTTCAGCTGCTATTTCAAATCTGCTTATGCCAGGGTTTGGTTTCGAATAGTTTCCTCCTGGGTACTATAACATCGGTTATTAAGCGAGGGAAAGACGTGGACCTTTGCAAAAGCTATCGGCCAATTACAGTTTCTTGTACCATAAGCAAAATCCTGGAATACGTCCTTCTTCCAGAACTAGTTGAAAAATGTAGCTTTGGTTCAATGCAGTTTGGATTCCGTTCGAGCGCCAGTTGTGCGCACGCTCATCACATATTGACAAAAATGATGAAACAGGCTACCCGCGACAAGTCTTCTATACATATATGTTCTATAGATATAGCTGCTGCTTTTGACAATATCACGCATTCTCAGGCCCTATTTTCTCTCATTACTTCTGGCGTGAATCTGTCTGTCGTCTATCTGTTAAAATTTTGGTATGGTCATTCTTCAGTAAGGTTCAAATGGCAAGGTAGCTTGTCAGAGATTATTTCTGTCCGAACTGGTGTTCGCCAAGGAGGAGTCTTATCTCCCTACATCTTCAAATCGGCCATATCTTCTTGTCTCGATTCTTTGCTTCCTGCTTACTTCTATAAAGACTATGCCTTCAGCTACATAGCCTACGCGGACGACTTGCTCTTAGTAAGCCGTAGCCGATCCACACTCACAAAAAATGTAAGTAAGCTGTCGTCAGAACTTCTGAAAATTGGCCTTAAAGTTAACCTTTCAAAATGTGAGTACCTGCATTTCAACCCTTCGTCAAATTGTTCGAGTGCATCTAAAGCTTCTATATCTCTTGGATCGTTCATCGTCAAATCAACAGACTCTCTACGGTGGCTCGGCATAACATTCAAATCTTCATTGCCAAATTTTGCTCTTTGGTTGTTCAAGAAGTTTATAAGTCGATCCGTAGCGCCTATCGGCGGATCGTCCCCAACCGGGGGCGCTATAATCGTAAAGCTTTGGGAAATTTGTACAGCACCTTCTGCGCTCCTTCTATACTATTTCGTTCTGGCGTCACTCATGTTCTGCGAAAGAAGGAGATTAAAAAGATGAGATCATGTTATTTTAAATAATCCACTCCACTTGTCGAAATTATGTCATAACCATACATTGACGGAGAAATTCAAAATTCAAGACGCAAGTGTTACCCTTTTGGATGTTTCGTCATCACTTTCAAAACTCATGGACAACAAGGCCCAACCAGCTCTCGATGTCGTCCACTGCTTCCTGACCGAAGATTAAAAATTAAGTGTCTTTTTCTGTGTGTATATATGTGTTTGTTTATTTTCTTTATTTTCGTCATTTACTCCGCCTTTTCAAAATGGCGGGTCATAAATAAATTACTTACTTACTTACTTACCAAAAGTCATTCTCGTGATCCCTTATGCATCAAGGGTTTTGCTTACATATTAATCCGTAATCCCCGTTAAAGTGCGCATCATAGGCGCAAGTGCAAAAAAAAAAATCCTTTCGAATAAATGACACATTTTCACAATTCCCAAGGGCCCATGGCATGAGTGTCAGCTTTTAACTTTGTGGTTTAGGAAAAACGCGTACCGAAACCTTCCACAGGACTGTACAGTCAGCTTGGTTTCGATATTTTTGTTTTCCAAATATATTAAATACAGTATTTCTATATGGATATGAAATCTAGAAAGGATTCGGGATACCATACATGTGACCTCATGGTTGGGAGCCAATCAAAGACTATAATTTGCAACGGACCCGTTACACCTTCAGGGTGTAAAGGGCCGGGAGACCCAGCGAGCGCCATGGCCGTCGGTGAACCGAAGTAGTAGTTTCTATTTCTGTAAGCCCAATGGGAGCAACCTTCCCTATCCTGAACCCCAATTACTTCCATGCTTGGCTGAAGTACTAACCCGCTTCATACAGCATATTCTATCTCCAGGTATGGCTACTAGCATTAAGAATTGAAAAGCACTATATATTTACGTCTTAATACACACGCCCGTTCAAATAGGAACTCAATAGGTTCTTGTCGATGCAGCATTCGGTGTCGCAACGCTGATACAATTTTTCGAGCTTCTAAAGATCAGAAAAAGTGTTCTTCAGTATACGAGTACAATTTGACGCCCTTTATATTGTAAAAAGCTATTAAATTAACTATTCTCCTTATTACAGTGCGGCCCGAGGAAAAGAGGAATCAGTAATAAGCCTTGTACGCCGTAATACACCTTACAACACCTATTTGGACAATGCTTTAAACGGATTTTGGGCTTGCCGTGTTTCGCTCTTTACGAGGCAAGTCCATAATTCAGGGAAGCTCATTCTTGTTATGAAGCACAAAAGCCTGGAGAGGTTAAAACCCAAGCCGTCTGTAATTTGTTGAAATCACCAGGTGACCTGTCCTGGTAAGGGTAGTTCCCCTAGAAAGTCAACGAAATTTGGTAAGATGTTTCACTATTTACCACTGTCCTGCCACACAGTGAGTGAGTTCAGTGGTTGGGCCCCACGAACGATGTTTTAAGATGGTCGACTATAGAAAAAGTCAGGAGTCAGGATGTCCGTTTAAGTTTAGCCGAAAAGGGCTGGGATAGGTCAATCTAGTTACCCATCACTTATTCACTTAAATTGGCTTGAAGACCCGCTGAAAATGTGTTACTTCGTTGTTGCGCTATTCACGAATAACAGATTTTCAAATAGTGGAATTTCCGTGTGATTTGTGGTACCTGTATGCGCTTGTATTTTTGTTGAATGTCTTACGAGAAACATTTATGATTTTTTTTTTCAGGCACTAAGCAATCTTCACCAATCTCACCACTGCCCTCTGAAAAGCCGTGCATGTGTTGAGATACAAATTTCCCGCGTCATAGTAGAATTTACGCTGTGGGGACGGCATCAGATAATTCTGAACGTCATAACTAGAGCAGATAGTGGAAAATAAAAAAATCCCTTTGCAGAATCCAGATAATTCAGTATATTCAATTAAATGACACAAAAATGAGTTTGCTTTTCAGTTAAACTTTCAGCCGTGCCAAGTTTGGGAACAAAGCCAAAACGAATTCGCACAGCATCCATTGACTAACCCCAATCTGCCAGAACCTTTCAACTGTAATTGAAGCTAGTCATCACATGCAAAATGTAAAGACATTTTCAGCTTATTCTCCCCCCCCCCCATGCTGAGAGTTTTAGTTTAAAGATTAACCGAACCGGGCTGAGATAGGACAATCTAGTTACCCATCACTTACCCATTTATATAGGCTTGTAAACCCGATGATAATGCAATACTTCGTTGCTCCGCTATTCACGATTAATCGATTTTCGGATAATGGACTTTCTCTGTCGGATTTTGTGGTACCTCTGCTTGTCCCTTTGTTGTACGCTTCACGAAAACGATTTACGAAAAAGAAGTGTTCACGCAGTGAGCCACCTGCCAGGAGCTGGTCACTGGCCACTGAAAAGCCGCGTTTGTATTGAGATTCAAATTTTCTGAGTCATAGTAAAATTTGCGTTGTGGGGACGGCCGTAGATATTCTGAACGTCACTACTAGAGGAAGTAGCTGAAATAAAAAAGTCCCTTCGCAGAATCCAAATAATTCTGTGTATTCAGTTAAATGATAAAAAAAAGTTTGCTTTTCAGTTAAACTTTAACGAGGGAGTCAAACATAGGAGAGATGACCATTCCGTTAATATAAGCGCTACTGTAATTTCCAAATACGATAACAGTGATTAACAAGAACATAAAATCAGGACACCTTTTTGATAATCCCTTCCCCGCGATCTCTAGGTAAGCAACGTCATCAGCTACAAGGCCTATATATGTGAGTGCGTCGCGTCGATCACTGCTTGGTGCCGCAGCCAGGTTTCCAGTCAAACATGGAAACTGGAGTATGCCTAGAAAAGAGTACTAAATAAGGACCTGAAGGGACAAATAGCTTTAATTGTGCGACCGGGATAATGCATCTTGCCAGAGGAGATAATCGGTACACGGCATACGGGACAGAACAGAATCCTAAAATATGCTTTTCAAATGTTATATATAGACATAACATATATATATATATATACATACTTCTATTTACAATAGGCTACATTTTTAAGGTAAAAAAATCACAGTTCTACGCCAGTAATGGTTTCATCCATTCTCATTTCTGAAATTTCGAAAATCCGGTGTCATTTATCTACCCTAATGGCATTAAAACGATTTTGTATCTACCATGTTTGGGTCGGTTCGAAGCGAATCAAGGTACCGCGTATTGCTTCCTGGGAGCTCGTTGGTCAGAAAGACCGGGTTTGCAATACTCTATATGACTAAGTCCAAAACACGCCAGCGATCCTCAGGAAGAAGGAGTAATCGTGTCCGTACGACTCAAACTCAACGACTGAAATCCTGTGTCGATCAATCAATGCGATCTTTGGGAGCAGCTGTGACACCACTTTTGCCTCTCTTCCGCTAGATATCGGAGAGGCCGGAGATTTTGCATCGGCAAGGAGAGATAGTCATCAAGATAGTCATCAAGAGTATTCTATACATGTTTCCCATCAAACCTGTGTTGCTCGCTCGCGGCTAAAGCAGTTGGGAGGGGTTTGCGATTTTTTGAAAAATTACGGCATAGTTTCAAAGGAGTGAGATGCGTCAGAATACTAGAATAGAAACTGAATCTACTGCAAAGTGTGCTTTAAGGTCCCATAAGACCACCGGAAAGGGTGTTTTGTGGTTTAGTCACGTCAATTAGTAAAAAAGAATGGTCCGAGGATAAAAACCCTAACTCCAAAATAAATCTCTGCACTAGAAATGGCATACGTTCCGATTTCGCTTATAGCGACTGATCTGTCTGCAGGAAGACTAGCTGCAAGCCAGAGACTAGTGACAAGACTAGCTGCGACCAGGGACCCCCGAGCCTTTCTTCATTGGTGGAGGGGGGGGGGACCTAGTAAATTTGCCCGAATCGGTACCTGATTTGACCGAATTTTTTCTTCTTCTAAAAACACAGCTAGCTGCTTCAGGAAGCTACAATGTAAAAGTTGCATAGTATGTACAAGTCTAAAGAAAAAATTTGGCGCGTTTTCACGCTCTTCCTCTTCTGTTTTTTTTTTTTAATCCGCCTTTTTTTCTGGCAACATTTAACTACTTTCCATGCAAATTCTAGCTTTTAATGTGGTTCAAGTCCCTCAAAATTCCAATCCTAAAACGAAAATTAAATGACGCACCCATCTTCTAAATAGTGAAGACTGCAAAATGCGCCGAAGACGAAATTTTGTGGAAACACTGTTGATCAAAGTACCTTTTTGCGATCCCAAGATTACCTATTAAACCACAGAGCTGTCTGGTGAAAAAAAAGGGCCATCCAGGGTAAAGCAGATACGAAGTACATTTATTCTGAATTTACAGCAAACAAAAGCAGTCTAGTTTTCACGTCAAGACACGTGCTTATTCCTGAAGTACTGCAATCATTAGAAGTAAAAGTTATATAATGAATGGCAACAAGCCGAAGTTACTGTTAAATGGCAAAGAACAAGAGCTAAATAAATGCTAATTAAATTACCGAGCTCAGTTACTGGGTTGAACCAAATAATGTATCGGTACTACCGAAAAACTAACTA
Organism: Branchinecta sandiegonensis; assembly: GCA_030848855.1. NCBI lineage: Eukaryota > Metazoa > Arthropoda > Branchiopoda > Anostraca > Branchinectidae > Branchinecta > Branchinecta sandiegonensis. The sequence goes on along the minus strand of JAUPMV010000006.1, from coordinate 20,530,397 downwards.
AAAAAATAAGGAACAGATCGGGGAGCAGTAAAACAACCGAATTTCGTAATGGAATAAAACTTTTGTTAGAACCACCTAAAACAACCAAATGTGGCAAATCCGGTTATAGATACGAACTGAGCAAAGGCGATAGAGCAGATACGGACTTAAGAAAAGTCCGGTGAATTACCAAATTCGGTAACAAACGAGACCAAATAAACAAGTTAAATCACCAGATTTACGAAGGGACGCACCGAATGCGGTGAAACTGATGTGGACTAGCTGAACAAAATTTGGATGAATTACCGAATTCAATAAAGAATGGAACTAATAAGCATGTTAAATCACCCAATTTAGAAATATGGGGACAAAAGATTATATAAAACGGGCAACCGAATGTGACATGTCTGTTCAACGACACCTGAATGAAGAGTACCAAGTACCATCCCTATCTGTATAACTTCCGTTATATTAGCTGCAGAAAGCCCAATCCTAATACAATATAGTGTTTCCAAGCTATGATTTTTGCTCCATTTTGCATCTGTCCTTATTTCAGTACCGAACAATTGTAGAAATGAACAAATGTCTCCAATCAACCCTTCTTCTGGAATATTTTTTAACCAGTTAAGCCCAAACATATTTCTAGAAGGAAGTCCAATACGATCCGGCCAGCGCTGTACAAGATTTGAATGAATTGCGCTTTTTGTCTTGGAGTCTGCATGTGCAAACCTCCAGAAACGAACATCCCTGTTTTGAAAACGTCACGCTCAGGAGAAGAATGCTCCCGGTGGCCATGTCTGTAAATGCATCCTTCACGGTGTGTTCAAGTATGGTTTCATTGTTCAGGTGTCCTTTAATAGATATGGACTGAACAAAAGTCCGTTGAATTACCGAATTCGGTCACGTATGAGAACCAAATGAATCTGATCAATAACCGAATTATGAAATGAATTGACCAAATTCGATAGAACATATAAAGACTTGAGAGAAGTCCGGTGAATTACCGAGTTCGGTAACGAATGAGACCAAATAAAAAGGGCAAATCACCGAATTTACGAAGCGACGCACCGAATGCGGTGAAATTGGTGCGGGCTGAACAAGAATCACCAAATTCGAAAAAGAATGGGAACAATAAGCACGTTAAATCACCCAATTTAGAAATTTGGGGAGAACAGTTTTTATAAAAAGGGAATCGCGGCGAAAGCGAACCGGCTTGCCGAGCGAGTTGTTGTTAAAGATCAGTAGATACTCACATATCGCATACTCCAAAACCCGGCGCGGCCTTATTATCGGCCATTTTCTTGAAGTTGTGTACGGAATACTTATTGTACATTCCCCAGATGCTGTTCATAAACTTGGAGCTATAGGCTGGGGCGCTCTCCGCTAGAAAGAAACAAACAATATGGATTCTGTCTTAATTACTTTCACTAGTTTCAATCACAGGGTCTCGGATGAGTCTTGCATCGTCATTTTTCATGACTAACTCTTCGTTCTGATGAAGAATCGCCGTGTGCCTAGCGAAGGGCCGGAAACATCACCACAGCTGTCCTCAACAAACACTTTGATTAGTTGACATTGGATTTGAGTCATCGTTCGAGTGACGTTTCTCGTTCTTCCCGAATTTCACTGCCGTGTCTTAGTCATATAGAGCATTAGCGCGACTGCAGCCTTGTTTGGATGTGGTAAACCGTTCTCAGACCTCCATGGAACTCGAAACCCCGATATCTGTTGCAGCCATGGTATGCGCAGCTAGCAACGGCAATATGTCACAGTGGCAACATTGTTTCCCCAGCGGACCATTTTTTTTAACTACTTTTTGCACACAGAAGCTTGAATATCTGGATGTTCTTGTTTATTCTTTTTTTTTTTGCCAGCTTCAGATTCGGGAAAGAAGGGAAGAGGGGCTCACAACTTTGCAAAAAGAGGTCGTCCACTAGTTTCTTTTCATTATCTTCTGTGTGCAAAAAGTAGTTAAAAAAAATGGTCCGAATCCCGAATCCGAAGCTGGCAAAAAAAAAATAATAAACAAGAACATCCAGATATTCAAGCTGAGACAGAGGAGATCGACTGAAAAGACGCATGGCAGGACATGGCGCAGGAGGCACGAGTAATAAAATTAGCAAGTAGTAGAAGTAGACAAGTAAGCGAGAGCTCGTAACTCCAGAGCCTAGAAGAAGGCAGGTTAGAACATAGTTCCTGGCACTCACTATGAAGCCTGGAAGGCCCCTTTTAGTTTTATTGCCTCTTATTGCCTTTTTTTTTAACTACTTGTTGCACACAGAAGATAATGAAAAGAAACTAGTGGACGACCTCTTTTTGCAAAGTTGTGAGCCCCCTCTTCCCTTCTTTCCCGAATCCGAAGCTGGCAAAAAAAAAATAATAAACAAGAACATCCAGATATTCAAGCTGAGACAGAGGATATCGACTGAAAAGACGCATGGCAGGACATGGCGCAGGAGGCACGAGTAATAAAATTAGCAAGTAGTAGAAGTAGACAAGTAAGCGAGAGCTCGTAACTCCAGAGCCTAGAAGAAGGCAGGTTAGAACATAGTTCCTGGCACTCACTATGAAGCCTGGAAGGGCCCTTTTAGTTTTATTGCCTCTTTTTAGTACTAGTGCGACTAATGGTACCGTCCACGACCAGGACAGAGGCTAGTTTACCATTGCAGAAAGACGTCGACCGATATCAAATACATATCATATGGGGGACAGTGGAGTAGAACCAAAATCAATCGTCAGAACTGATTATTATGAACACAAATGTACCTTTCTCTCTTTTCTATCTCCAGCATCCAACACTATTCAAAAAGCCAAAATCAAATTCACAATTTACAGCATCAAGTTGTCAATCTCGTCCGCTTTAATTATTCAGTAGGTCAAACTGCATTGATTACTTTGGCGAAAGACCCGTCTTCTTGAAAATGTGGTGAATTTTTTAGCAGAAATGACAGGAAACCTTAAAGCACAATGGACACTTCTAATGCTTTATTTTGTATTAAATGCTCCACAAAAAAACATTTCCGACTTCCTTTAGAAGGCGCTACGAAAATCGGCCGTTTTCTTGTTATCCCTTGTCTTTACCTCTCTGGCATTTCGGCGATCCAAATCTTAGGAGCTGGGATATCGTGGCAGGAAATTCAAAAACTCCCAGCAATGCTTGATAGAAAAGGATATATTTGAGATGTCACCAATAAGTCAAGCCGCAGATGCAGTTTAACTGATTGTTCTAGTGTTTCATCAGAAGTTCCATGTTTTAAGTGCCTATTAAAAGTTTTTCTTTGTGGAATAGTGTTGTGAAGCATAATTAACTTGCTTTATAAAATGTATACCAGAATAAGTTTAAAAAAAATAACGTAGCTACAAAAATCATTAAAAAACAAATAGCCTATTCAAATCTGAATTGGACAAGCTGATTTATGCATGAAATAAAGATCTACTAAGTGTTTTAAGAAACATCACTTTTATCTTTGCTGAAAAAGCTGCTGAGCTAGGGGGTAAGCATTGTTCCTAGGTTGTTACAGAGTGGGATTGGGGTAGTTTGATGTGCCCATTGAACTTTAAAAGCTCTTCCGGTCCGACGGGATGCGTCCGAGTCCGAGCCGCTTATGGTCGTACGAGTCCGCGTTTAACTATAGGCTAGGACTAGCGACAATGCAAATGCTAGAATGTTCAGATTTAACCCATTTAAAAATCAAAGCGGCTGACATGATTATATGAGCTTTCTTGAAAGACATGCACTCTCACCAGCAGTTTGGAATAGGCTTCCCGGGTCCCTCGGATTCTTCCTAACTTCCTCGTTGGTTGTCGCCACTTTCATCATGTTGGCATGAACTTTTTGGGCGGCAAAGGCCCCCATTGGAACGGACGACATCCTTCGGCAACCTGTTGCAAAGAAAGCTACATGAGCCTCGTTTTTGTTGCATGCTGCAGGTCCACTTCTCCGCCGATTCCGGACTGATTCTTTCTACATCCGTTTTTGCACTGCAGCGCTTCAAAGGAAGATGGCAGCGCTTCTCAAGAATCACGGACTTGCTCACCGACCAAGTCCGTGCTTCCCTGCAAGATGCTGCAGCGCTGCCGCTTCAACCAAGAAGAAATTGAATCCAAAAACGCATATTGTGCAAAAGCAAAGAAGTGCTGCAGCAGCGATGCGGAAGCGCTATTGCAACAAAAACGAGGCTATGATCTGTTTGGTTCACCGTTGCCTGTCCGGCGTCGATCAATTCGAAATTTGTTTCGAATTTCTTAAAAGAAACTGATATCCCTAATGTCCCCTAATAATCATTAATGATAGCAATTCGCAGATATATAATTTAGTGAAGAAACACGGCGAAATGTAAAACTTTCTTGGAACGGACAAATCTGCATGATTAGAATACAAACTAGCTGGTGCAGTTAAGCAGAACTGAAAACCAGCACTATCTTTGAATATATTTCTTCAAGCCACATCCAATCTTCCCAACAGATGTTTTTTTTTCCGTACTGAGTCCGCCATTCCGGTTGTTTTTTATTGGTGCGAAGCGTACAATCCGAGATGCGACGCGTACAAACCGAGATTAGAGATTAGGGGTAATATGTAGTCTGCTCTCACAGACAACACGCATTGTCAAAATTCTCCTTTAGCAGCTAGGGTCACCCTTTTCCAACGGTTGCTGTCACTTCCGAACGGATCTTCCAGAACGAAGAAATTTGTCAAAGATGCGAAGCTTAAATTATTGTAAGTAAAGCAGCAAGTAGAAAGTCCTGGTACTTTCTGTGCGGGATGGACAGTTTGAAGGAATCAAACGAACACCAATAATTGGCACGTTCTAGAAGGCAAGTCGAAATTCGTGTTTCCATCGCGGGATCCCATTGGTTGTGTACTTCCAGTTTCCCCGTTTTATTTTTGCCGCAGGCCCGTGGACGGCGGGAAAGATAAAGGCAGGCCGACCGATATAGGACACGCTAAACTAAATGCGAGATTTACTTCTGTCTGGCCCATGCTTCATCTCTTTCCATTATTCCTTCTCCGTTTGACCCTTTCTACCTCAATCACGTTCGGTTTCTCCTGCTCCTCCGGAATTGTGCAATAGTGCGGGCAGGTGACAATTTTTTTTGCAAAATCGCAAAAATCGGTATCAACATTTCAAACCGGTAAGCCACGAAGCTTCGGAATCAAAACCGCAAAATCGATAAACCACGAACTTTCGACATCTTCCATACCTCCCTACTGAGATTTACATTTTCTTCATGAAAAGGCAATTTTTGTTTCTCTGATGACGCAGGTCTCGCTTTGTACTCCTGTCCCTATCACAAATACGGATAAGCAAATCCTTGAACAAACGATTTCTTATGTTACTAGCTGAAAATGTTAGCAACAACCCGTAGGCTAGCAGCTAGGAACCGGTCCTGACTAGTTTTAGTGACGTTTGAAAAATGGCGCACGGAGATAAACATTGAAAAGAAAGCAATTTCGCAATTTCAAAGAGAAGAAATTCCGGAAGGTCCGCCAAAATACCCAAAACAACAATAACAACAACAAACTCCGAGTAATACAGTACGATGCATGAAAGGTGATGTAACTTCAGCTTCACTCGATTTGCTCAAGTTGCTAAGAACAGGGCTCTGCATTTAATATTGGGATTCAGTTTACGTACGAGGGGTTGTCAACTACCCAAAAGGGAGTAGCCAACGATGAACAACGGGCGAGAAACGTCATTCCTCTGAGTGGCCATCGCAACGAATGCCGCCTTGTCGCATGCCCCCTCTACGCCATCGCCCCCCCCCTCACCAGGTATTGTGTGACGGTGGTGTGGGTCTCCCCGGATGTACTCTCAAGTGGTATTGCATAACAAAGCAAATCGCAATCTTCAACTGAAAAGTTTTAGTTAATTCTGAGTTTTCCTGTCAAGAGCTACCATGCGGTTTAGTTTCTTCTTGTCCACCAAAGATCATCGACGTTTGATTAAACTCTGCTATAATATGTGTTTAATTATATCCATTCAGTAGAAACGAAAGGCGAGGCAGGCTATAGCTGTTGATGAGATATTCACCACCTGTAAGTTTGAAAGTGAAGACTTCTTTTTGTCCGGTTCATCAACTTACTGATCTACTGTGCAACCTTTGCGTGCTGGTTACTAATTACAGAAGCGAGCGAGAGGTGTCACAGAAACTAATCCGCTTGGAGTGCTCTTGTGTGAGGCCGACTGGCTGAAAAGAGACCCCCTGAAGAGACCATAGGGTTAACAACGTACCTTGACAGAAAATCTTCGCCACAGGAGCCTGTACAGCTGTTTTAAACAGTGTTCGCAAGAGCTTGGGCTGACCCCTCCTTTGAATATATGCCCTTCCGAACAGCTTGACTAGGGAGGACTCAAAAAGTTGAGTATCACAGATATAGTTCATAAACCGTAATTAAGATCTATCACTGAAGAAGGAAAACGTGGCTGTTTTTGAGAAAAAATGAGATCCCCTGTGTCAGACTGAAGCTCTTCTATATAGGAAAGAGCGTACAAAGAACGACCAGGTACGGCGCAAGAGGTTTGGCAACTAACGATATCGTCTCGTTGACGTGATAAAGTCCACGTACCGGAGACGAGAGCTTCAGTACCGGTTGTTATAGACATCACGTAACTAGAATATAGACTGTGTATCTTGCCTCGTTGAAAACTGCCCAGCGCTGTCCCACCCAAGTGTATACATGGCGTTTGATTTGGCGATTGACTTGGTGAGGTCAGTAAGACAAATACTCCGTATGCACTGCAAAAAGTTTCTCTAAGTAAGCCAGCCTGTTCTTGAAGTCGGACACGTTTCCCACAGCCTTTAATCCTCTGCATCCTACAGCCGAACAGCTCTTAATGACTGAAAGAAACAACAAACGTGCTCAATACCGTCCTCTTATATTTAAACCGATAACAACAAAGAAATAACACTTCAGTAATAACGCTTATATCGCACAAAACAAAAAAAATCTTCGAAGAGTTTCATGATGAAAACACAACTGACGAACAATTAGGCAAGTTAGAGAATGCGGCTTAGAGCACTTGACTAAAGCAGTAGGATTACACAATAGCTTCGACGCCATAACCACAACACCGTCAGAAATTCACGAATTCCATGGCAACTATGAAGCTAGTATTTCCAAAGTAGGGCCGACATCCTCCTGGCATCGATGTCCAGCATTCTCGCGACATATCACCAATCCGCCATATAACACGTAAGGCCCCAAACCAGCGGCAGGTGTCCAAATCAGAAAACCCCGATATGGACTCAGCCCTTCTTACATTCCATCTGGAATTCCCGAACTTCTAGTAAAAAATCAAAAAGTTTACGCTTAAGCATGAAATCCATGAGCAATCCGTTACGTCACTTTTAATTTTGACTTTTCTTTACTCAAGTACCAAAGAATGAGATAAAACGTTCCAGGTACTATACGACTTTTCTCGGCCAAGACGTTGGCAAAAATAAACGTGTCTGAGAAAAACCCTCCTCACGGATTTCGGCTCTTTTCCACTAAAAAAAAACACTAAATAACTGATAATAAACCTCGGTAGAATGTTCAGCTTCCTTTCACAGCTGCGTAGCCTTTTCTTCGTTACCGCCCATAGAGCTTTCCGGAAATTTACGACTGGTATATTCCCTATTTCGTCCTATCCCAGGCCAGAAACTGCACGAGCATTTCGGAAACAGCGGCTTGAGCCTCATCTACTTGCAGAGCCGGGGGGGGGGGGGGGGGGGGTGGAGGGCTCAACAGTCCTGAACTACCTAAGAAGTAAAGACTATTGAAAGTCAGTAGTCCTTTGCCAGGATTTTTCTAGTTCCCAAAGCTGGCTCATTTCGGTCAACGTGATTTTGGCTCTTGACACGAGTTGGGAACACTTGTTGCGAAACTGAACGAAGATTACCCTTTGTTCACACAGATAAAACCGGAAACACGTTACTAGCCAAGTCCAGATTCGAAAGAGAACTGAGATAGCATTAATATTCGCTTAAAATTCAACGATACCGTGCACGTTCGGAAGTTGCTCAAGCTGTTGCAAGGAAGAGGACCCCCCAATGCCGACTGCTCATGCATAACGTAATATTCTAAAGGATTGGCCTCTCTCAGGCATTGAAAACAAATTATAGACCAAAGATGCTAACGACAGAGGCAAATTGGGACGATTCATGTACCGAAGAGCTTCCTTTAGACCCCAGCTCGTGCGCTGTGAAGCTGAGATCGAAGAGTTAGATAAATTTGCCTTCGGGCGGGATCACTGTTCTTATGGCCGGCTTCTACCAGACTATTGTGGTGGTTTGCGAACTCTGTTCACAAGCCCCTCGGTCAAATGGTAAGAGCGGCTGCCTTGTAAGCAGAGGGTCCTGGGTTCAAATCCCGGCTGAGGAGCATTTTTGTCTTTCAGTTCACTACTATAAAATGAAACCGAGCGATTCTGCGGTGCGCAACAAGCAGGTTTTGATGAACCCTTGCGGTAGTACTAACAGACGAAAAAACATTTTAACAAAGCCAGGGCAAAGGCGAACGCAGATTCACAACACAAGATGAGGCGAAGAAGGCTACTCGTCCCTAGCTCTCGGATAAAACAGGCGTGTAAAGACAAGACGAAAGCCTCCACAGTTCCTGAAGTTCACGACATATTGCACTCTTTTGTCAACTAATGACGTATACGGAAGCCTAAACGAACAACTGGTAGGTCAGGAGTCGATGACTAGGTCAGTTCTTTTTCGCGCGGCTTCAGGCTGCATGCCGTCTGCCTAAGTCCCTCTTGTCTGGTGAAATCGATCCTGGCATAGCTAAGGGTTGAAGTGCAGGCTTCAGGACCTGTCGAACAAGGCCGAGACCTCTGGCCCTCTTTAGGGGGCGGCAGGTCCAACGTTGCGTAGTTTAACTCTTTGTCGCTAGAAGTCGAGGAAGGACGAGACTGGGAGGATGGGGAAGTTGAGCACGATTCTTTGAACTGCGACGACAAGCTTGACGAGCTTTGACCCTTCCAGATCATGCTCTTGATTTCTTCCTCCTCTCCGAGGCTTGTAATAGAAGAGGACGAGCTTCGACTAGTATGCGGTTGGCAGTTAGTTTTTGCTCCGAAAAATCCGCTAACTATACTAAAGGGCGGAGACTTGGCAGGCTTTCCGTTCCCTGGAACAGCACTCAAAGTTTTCTTATCCGGAATGTCCGATAAGCCGGAGGCAGATCTACACTTGTTCACTAAATTATAGCTATTTGACCGATAGATGGGTATGGCAGTCTTGCGCACTGGTTGGTCGCCGCTGCAATGGCGCTTGGGGCTTAGCTGCATCGAAGTAGCAGCTTTTTCAAGCAAGTCTGTGACAGACGATATTCGCGATCTTTGGCGACCTTCGACAAAATCACAGGGGCTAGTCAGGGTTTCCACCGAGCTTGACTGGGACTTCTCGGGGATCGGGGACATAGCAAGTGGACTGATGATGCTCATGAATTGCGCTGGCTCGCCAAGTCTCCGCGACTTGCTGAAGTCCATGTTCACATAGTCTTTCCTATTTTGCCTTCGTTCGTCGCTGCAAGATTCAAACATGAAAAGCTCCGCGGATGTACCACCTGGCGTTTCGGGGGAACTCACACTCTCCAATTTCACCTCAGGATTTAATGCCAACGAAACAAAGCCGGTATAATCCGACCCCTTAACCTTTTGCACTTCAACCTGAGCCGGCTTTCGCGGGGAAGTGCTCAGCGGCGAGCTGCTCGGTTGCACCAAGCTTTTCGCAGGTGTGATGGAAATTGGCAAACTGGAGTTCGGCCTGGAAATGGGAGGGCTGGTGGCTAGCTCTACGTAATCGGACTCGGGAGAGGCAGGGCTCCGAGGTAGAGAGGGGGAAGGTTGAGACAGATTCATGCTCATGTAGTCGCTGGGGTCCTGTGGCTCCTTGGCCGCTGTACTGGGTCGTTTCAAGGATGAGTACTGACTCGCTGGTGCACTTTTGGTAGGCCGGGGGCTTACTGAAGTACTGGAGGGGACAGGCTTTACGTTCAATTCTTTTTTGCTACTTTTCCGAGTCAGCATGTTCGAAAGCGACACCAGGGGGTTCTGAGTTTTCGAAGTTTTCCGCTGTGGTCTAGGTTCTTCTTTCTTATCTGAGATGAGGGACCTTCCACGCTCCGGCTTCACTTTCAGACTTCCAACTTCTTTAAACGTCATTTCCATATAGTCCTCAAATTCATCTTCTGTCCGTGAGTTCCGACAGGATGCATTAGAAGGCGTTGCCGTCCCGCTACTCGACATAAGCAAATAGTCATTGCCATGATTTTTATTTCGCCGAATAACTCCACTAGAATCATCCGGCTCCGTGACTTGGATCCGTGGCTGCATTTCCAGATAGTCAGATCGCTGGGTGACATTCACATAATCTGGAGGAACCTTCTGACCACTTGCCGAAATATCATTCACAACCATTGGCATGTAGTCAGAGGTTTTTCCAAGTTCCATAACAAGATAGTCACTACCGACACTACTATCTATCTGAATATCCGGAACGGTGCTCTGGGACACCTTTCGACTTCTCGGTTCACTTTCGCACTCTGAAACGCTTCGCCACTCTTTTCCACCCCCTCTCGGCAACTCCACACTTCCAAGGGTGACCTGACTCCCCATTGGGACATAGTCATCAGTCAGTGGAGACTGGCAATCGACTTCTATATAGTCCTGATCTCGACCTTGCGGTACGCTCTCTAGCTTCTCTCTCTTTCGGTCTTTCTTCAACGAAGCAAGCTTTCCACTCGCCCTTCCCAATATTGAAGAAGTCCGAGAATCAGACCTCGGCCGGCTGAGTACAACCCCGGAGGTAGATGATGCGCGGCTCCCTCCATCATGGGAGGAGAAGCTCTCCCGCCGCATCCTCTCTTCTTGATAGCTGCTTGATAGACTGTCAATACTGCTCGAGTTATTACCAGTTTGCTCCGGAACGTCCAAATCACTGCTAGGAGCTGAGGATGTCATGCTACCGAACAGGTTCTTGAAGAATATTCCAGTGTTGCCAGACCAAGAGCTGGAAGACGGGGATGTACCGAGCATGGGCGCACTCGCACATTTCTTTCCGGGTTTATTCAGCACAATAGGTTGACTGGGAGCAGGTCGACTACTGGGTTTCACTGGCTTTGTCACATTGCCACTGATACTATTGCCCATAGAAAAGGAGCGCAAGCGAGGCTGCTCTTGCGGGACTTCGAGTGCTTCAAACCTAGAAAGAAAACCAGCTGTAATATATCAATATTTGAACGACACATATCGAAGTTGGTTGGGAGTTTCAGAGCACGGAAGTAAAGGATGACCAAAGTCGTTCCTCAATCACGGGTACGCTCTTGCCCACCACCCAGTTTGGACCACGCCAGTTTCGGCATAGAATCTATGAAATTGGCTTATGTGACTTACGTGCGACCACTACTGGAGTATGCCAGCCTAGTTTGGACCCTTTGTACAAAGGAGCGTACAACATAACAAAGACATTAAATCAGTGCAAAACAGAGCGTGCCGCATTATGCTAGGACTGAAATACAGTGGTTACGAAGCTTCCCTCCTCCTCACTCCATGTCCGCCGGGAAACTTAATTTTACGTTTGGCTGATCAATCAGCCAGTGAAAAACACAGAGACATTCTGCCCGATCTCGCACCGGCGACAGGACGGACGCGGCACCAAAATCTCCTGGTGCCAGTTAAATGTCGCACTAACCGGTATTCGAATTCCTTTGTACCGTATTTCACTGAGAAGATTAACAAAAACAAGTGAATTCCAAGTGATTTATTTTCTTTTATGTAATAATTGTATATATTCAAGTATTTTAACACATGAAATGTAATGGTCGACGTGTTTAGTGCCATGTCGGCGCTACGAGTTTGATCAATAAAAATATCTATCTATCTATCTGTTCCACTTGCAGTGTAGCGCGTGAGTAGCCGAGAGCAGGATTGGTAAAAAGATGACAGTGGAACCGTCTTGCTGATTGTAAAGATTAATAATCGCTTCTTCACACGAGTTAATCAGAAGAATTCACGGAGCGTAACAGCAATACCCAGGCTTTCTAAGAGACCCGCACAATCCTAAAGAAGAGGTGAAAGCTTATGTGGGACTTTCAAGGTCAGTTCGCAAGTATATCAGCTAAGGTGTAATATCTACACCATTTGCTTCTACCACCCATTAAGTTTCAATGGAATCGAAGACTCCGGTCCCCCCTACACTCTCCCCCACTGAGGTCGGATCCGATTTGGACACATAAACGTTGCGTCTGTAATGAATTAATCCACCAAATATGTGGCATCGCCTCTTACATTATCAGTTTTTTTTGTTTTTTTTCATCTGATGAAGTTCCACTCGGATGAAGCGCTTCAGGGAATGTCCGGATCATCCTCGAACCCCACCAGCCACCATGGCCATAGTCGGTCGGGACACGCTTGCTACTTCTACGTACCTCAACATTTCTAACCCTCCTCCAGCTCCCGAAACTACGGCCGGGACATCTTGAGCATCCCCTCTTTCAAAACATCAAGTTTCAATCGAATCTGAGCATTTCTGGAGAATACCCGATACCCCACTTACAACTCCAACACCGAGGTCAGATCCGGCAGGTACCTCAGGACCTCCCACAGTGGTTGGATAAGTTTTGGACACGTAATGCAACACCTGGGGCATTTGCTCCTATCTAAAGTTTCATTCAGTTTCAATCATTTGAAGTTTCAATCATTTATCCCATTCTCGTCAATTTTGGTGGATTAATAAAACATCATCATCATCATTCGAATCGGATCACCCCTTCTCCTTTCACATGATTCCGAATCCCCCCCCCCCCCCACTCACAGGTGATCGGATACGAGAAAGGAAGGTTTAGCCGGGTCCTTTATACGCATGACAAGTTTAAGTTACATCGTCCTAGCTTTGTTTACGTCGACGTCAATTTCGTTCGAGAAGACAAGCATAATATTATACCTTTTTCTCCTGAATTTCATCTCCAGCTTCGAGCCGACGGAGTAAGCTCTGGTCTTCCTCATACCACCATCATCTTCTCCGGGATTCGCAGAGACGTACGAGGTTACTTTGTCCAAGTTATACATCTCCTTGAAGCTAGAGGGTGGCGTACTAGCATGCGCTGACGCAGTTCCGGAGGTGACGGAGCTGGCTAGGGAGCAACTGCCCATGGGCGAAGACATGATCCCTGAAAACAAAAACGGAAAGACTTACAAAAGTGATGCGCTCAGAATGGCTTTGTAAACAAGAGCTACGAGCTTAGCGATAAAGTAGATGAGAACGTCACAGAATATCCCATTCAACAACCCTAGGATCAGACCTAGAAATAGGATACCTGGTTTCACTCGAGTCTGAGCATTTCCAGCATAGTCTCGAATCATCTAGGGTAAATAACTACCTTCCAAGTTTAGATCCACTCGTTTTAACCCCTAGACATGCCACACTATTTCCGGTAGGATGCCAAATAACAAATCTACGACGCATAAACTTGGTACTATCCAACTTACATCGCATTCGACCAATTCGTTTTATTTTTGTGCATGTCAGCAAGTTTCCGCCCCCCCCCCCCTTCCAACTATACAAACAATGGCTGCATGTAGTTCGGATCCATGTTTTGTACATCTAGGTCATCAGTTTTTATCACCATCAAGTTTCACTCAAATCGGATTACCCGTTCGTAACCCACGGAAGTAATTTTCGAATATCCCTTTCCCTTAACACCACAAAAAACAGTCTATTTAAAAAACAGACTATTCTCAAGTCAGTCTATTCGGGTCCTAATATGCCTGCCAAGTTTCATCGTCCAAGTACATCAGGAAGTTGGAATTCCGGCCCCCTTCCAACTCCCCCCACAGTACCTGAATCCGGTCCGGTTATGTCAGGACACATCCAGGCCTCTTCTTCCCACCAAGGTTCACCTCGACCCCTCCATTAGTTTCCTAAGATTTCCAGTCCCCCCCCCGAACTCACCGGACCCGGTCCGGAACTGAACTGGATCGTCTGAGACACGAGGTAGAAAGGTATACATACCAAGAGTTTCTGGATTCCCCCTCCCTCCACTCCCATCGCCTAGCTTATGTGGAAGTGCCTGAACTAGCAAAACCCGGACCGACCGACCGACAGAAATTACGATCGCTATGCAAGTGCCACAAAAAAAAACATAAAGTCATCAAGAGGAAGCCACTGCTGGCTCGCTGAAGCTGCATTTTCACATCACGAGTTTTGCTGAAACTTCGGAGGTAGGCGAACATAAATTTGGCATAAGGAAACAGAGATCTGAATTTTAGACTAAATGAATAAGCTCCATTTATCCGGGCGTTTTCTCTTTCTCTAACCATCTGAACATGAACAAGATAAAGAAGAAGTACAAGCGAGAACAAAAGAAAGAAAAATGAAATAGGAAACGGTGTTCGTTCGACAGCGTGCACTGGGCTTTGTATGGTGTCTGGTCTCTCCGCCTTATCTCACTGGTAGCGGGAACCGCTGCCTCCCTAAACGGAAAGAATGGCGCAGCCCAAACCTCACCGGGGCTGTCTGAGACGCCCTCCACGAGACAACATGGTAAATCTCGCCCCCCCCCATCGCCTAGTACCGGTTGGGCCAGAAACCCACCATCTGAGATCGGTCGCTACCAAAATATTTCCCAAGGCCTCACGACCAAGCTCCCACTTTACTATTGCAACACTTGTACACCAGTGTAAACTTCTCTGACCAAACTGACATCCGAACCGCCATCTGGAGAGTCCTAACTTATAGTCAAACTTCAGCGCGCAGAACAGCTGTTATGGCAGCCATATAGAGATTCATCCCGCAGAAATCGAAAATGCTTATATAAGGGTGAAGATGATTACCAAAATAATAACGAGAAAATCATGGTATTATAAAGGGCTGAGTGAATGTAAACATCTATAATTATCCTGTTATATTTTTAAGTGTTTTCATTCGTGCGTGCCTGTTTTTAGATTACTTCTTTGTACGAAGACCGGATTATACATAAATAAATAGGTAAATAACAGATAAACTTTAACTATTTATCACGGGCATGAGGTACAACGCACAACTTACCATTCTCGTGGATACTTCTAGGTAGGCCATTTGTCCTTGGTTTAATTTTCATTTCCACGTAGGATGAAGTCCTAGTGCCATCTATCTGGGGGGTCATCGTTAGGTAGTCCCCGCTGCTGTAGCCGTCAACCGTATCCTCACCCTCGCACAGACTGCTTGACCTCGTGTGACTTCCGGAGCTTTTGGAGATTATGGAGTCTCCTATAAAAGTAGGCTTTCACTTATTAGACTTCTTGTGGAGAAAAGAAGAATCCCGAAAGCAAATCGAAAATGAGATCCTGGCGGCAAAGTGCCAGAAGTTTCATAACAGATAACACAAGGATGCGCGGTTTCAACAGGATATTAGCTGATAACTTTTCTCGAACAGGTATGCAATGCATATTTTCCTATGTCCCACAGGAAATCATATTATAGCAATTACTTTTGTCGAGGCTGATACGATATACGATATCGTATCATCCTCCAGAGAGGCTGTGTGCTATGGGCTGGTGCATTTTAGTACTTACTCTCTTATACTTAACCGCTTTTGAAAGCAGGAGTGCGTGTCTTGAAAGCAGCGATAGTCAATCAGAAGGCCAAAATTCATTATTTCCCCTTTCAAATTTCGGAAAACCCGGATTTCTTTCCCCTTTCTGATAAAATCAGCAGGGATATTTCTACGGTTTACTTTCAAGTGGTTAGGTGTCTCAAGACGGGTAGGGAATTTGGTTTCTAATCAAGTAAGAGTTTTAAATTTTTTTACGAAGTGACGCATGGACCATGTATGCCAATCGGCAGCAGCAGTCACGAAGGACTCTACAGAGTCCTCGCTGGTACTCATAGCCTCTAGTCTCTTAGGACCTCAACGTCTGATACTGACAAATTTACAAGACTTTTAAAGGACCTGTCTCGCCTATAATACTAACGCAACCTACTACCATGATCACTCCCAATATTTCTAAACCCGGAGACCCCAATTTCGTACGGTACATTCTAACCCACCTAACAAAACCACGCTGATTTTCTGACTTGTCGTGTTTTGCTACCATCGATGTATATCAAGCTGTTGACGGTTGTCTACGACAAGTTTTTCCATCAGAAAAAACGGTTATGTAAACTGTTCCCCTGTTTTCACTATAAGTCAACGGGTCTCGGAAAAGACTTAAAACAGCAAAAAGCGTGGGTTATTTGTTGAAAGCACAGCCTATAGTTTCAAAGTATTCAAATATTTTAAAATACTGTAAGTTGAAGAGTAAATAGTGCGAGGGGTCCTTTAACGTTCACATGAAAAGGCTTTTAAA
Organism: Branchinecta sandiegonensis; assembly: GCA_030848855.1. NCBI lineage: Eukaryota > Metazoa > Arthropoda > Branchiopoda > Anostraca > Branchinectidae > Branchinecta > Branchinecta sandiegonensis. The sequence continues at coordinate 20,514,102 of JAUPMV010000006.1, read as the reverse complement.
TCTAATAACTGAATCAACAACTGAACCCAAAATTCACCCAGAAGCGGAGAATTTGAATTTCAACAAACGCCTGCATTTCCGGGGTTAATAGACGCTAAGCTAGGAAAATTCACGGCTGAAGAAAGTAGGAAAAGCGTGTTAAGATATGTCTTGCAAGGATCTTCCATTTTTAGTTCAGTTTTCGGCAATCGCTTACCTTTGCAGTTGGTAAATATTCCAAGCGTTTTTGCTAACCCTTTGCTCCCTCGAGGGACAAGCACACAGAACATCCGAAAGAATAGTTGCGTTTTTGCAGATACCATGGTATCTGTTACCACGGTAACTGGATCTGCAATTAGCCGTTTTTGCAGTTATCGTGGTATCTGATACACCGTGCTCTGCAAAAACGACTTTTGCCGAAATTGCACTTTTCGAAGTCATCCCAAAAGAAAAACAGATATCCAGTTACATCACTAAGTGCTAAACTTCTTTCTCACCAATCTGACAAATTTGATGAAAGTGAGAAGACTTTTCAGATACCACGACCAGTTGCCACGGTCGGACCTTAGTATCTGAATATCTGATACCACCATAACACTGTCAGAAGTTTCATAACAGATTTCGCATAACACTTTCAAGAATAACACCTTTTCACTTAGAAAAAAAGTGTTATGACCAATTAAGTTTATACTATTTCGTGCCCAGATCTCCAACAACACCTTCAATAGGTAAAAATACTACACTGTCAGAAGTTACATAACGACAACAGCAGGATGCGCGGTTTCAACAGATAACACTTTGGGATGTTATATGTTATGTTTCTTTCGTTACCGTTAGTATTTTTACCAATTAAAGGTGTTGTTGGAGATCTAGGCACGAAATAGTGTAAACTTAATTGGTCATAACACTTTATTTCTAAGTGAAGAGGTGTTATTCTTGAAAGCGTTATGCGCAATCTGTTATGAAACTTCTGACAGTGAACTGGCCAGATACCACGATAACTGCAAAAACGCCTTTTGACCGTGGTATCAGATACCACGATAACTGCAAAAACGACTTTAGACCGTGGTATCAGATACCATGGTATCTGCAAAAACGCAACTAATAAGTTCATTCGACGAAATCGATTTTCCGTTGTGGATAGCTGACAAACGAAGTAGCGCATTTTTATCGGGTTTTCAGGCCTACTTAAGTGAATAACTGACGTTTATGTAGATTGTCGAATCTTAGCTTTTTTTTGACGACCCTCTCTTCATCGATTAAATAAACGACAAAGCCCACCGAAAAACCAACAAAACTCACCCATGGAGGAAAATGTCCCAACAATGTCCCCTGGGATCCATGACGCACTCGGACTCGACATATCGAAGTATTCCTGAGTGATGCTTGAACACTGAAAATGAAGATTTTTGTGAGGAATTTTGACAAGCCGAAGTAACAGGCCCCAAGACTACGGCGATATCTAGTATACCGTGCAGAAACCAATGCGTTTGAAACGTCACCAATTAAGAGGATCAAACTAGTTTTTGTTTCATATATACTAGGTTAAGGTGCTTGGACGTCGCCAAATTTTTAGGGCGTCCAAAAATCTGATCAAAAGAAACCAGGAAGTATTTCCGTATTTGTGCTGACCATTGAGGGTAAACAGTACAAATGACTCCCATCCTTAAAAAGGGTAAAAAAGACGCTTACATGTGCAGTTCTTATCGCCCGTTTACTATCTCGTGTACTACGTTCAAGCTCTTTGAGACGTTCTCGATAAGAGACATTGAAGAAAAATGTTCCGCCCCTCCTCGCCAGTTCGGGCACCAGCAAGGTTTAGGTAGAGAGCCTGCTCTCTTTCTACTTATAAATGTGCTAAAGGAAATTGAAGACCGAGGTGAATTTTGATTTTATGTGCACTTGATGTCGCAAGAGCCTTTGACTCATGTATATTCGCGCAGGTTTTGCTTGAGGCTCATAAGAAAGGTGTTGATGGTGCGGTAATTATTTGTCTAAGATATATGTACGGAAACCTGAAAGCTAAAATTAAAGATGCTAGTCTGCTATTCCAAATCCTGAAAGGTGTGCGCCAAGGAGCTCTGACCTCTCCTGTTTTATTCACTAATTGTGTCAATGGTGCATAGGATAAGTTAAATTGCACTTTTATCTTCAAAGGAGTTGATCTATCGCTAGTTACGTTTGCGGATGATTTACAGAACCTCTCTTGCACCTTCCAAGGATGTTCTTCGACTTTTGAGCGTCTCCAAGAAGAGTCTAAGTATATCGGTTTGAGTTTTAACATTGATAAGACAGTTGTTCAACCGTTTAATTACAAAGGAAACAGACGTTCAATAAGTCTATCGGGCCCTGAAGTTCCTTTCGCTAGCAGTCTTACTTACCTGGGTATGCCTATTGGAGCGAATCTGAAAGAAACTGAAACCTAGGACTAAAAAATTATGCTCGAAAGATCCGGGCCGCATATGCGTCCCTGGCTTCAAACGTTTCGTATCTGAGTACAGCACACCGATCTCGGTTATATAATAGCCTAACAGTTCCCCACCTACTCGCTCTTGCTCCTGTTTGGTCTTTTTTTAATTGTGGCAAGAGGAAGCAAGTTCACCACCTTTATTTTAAATTTGCAAAGTATTTGATAGGACTGCCAGCGTGGATAAGTAATTCTTTTCTGCAGAGAAAGTATCGATTGGTAAACCCAGCGGGAGTTATTAAGAAGCGTATTAGTGATATTTCTACTGAATGTCAGGAGTCATTCCATCTTTGGTCATTTCTGTTTGTTCCGAGTTCGTAGTTATCGAAGCATATTTTTCCTTTCCGTTGTTTCTCTTTCGTTTTTCTTGTTTTTTACTCCTTCTTTTCTGGGCCTCGCCCAGTTTTGTTCAGTGACGGGTTATCAATAAAATGATGACGATGATGATGATTAATTTCAATTAACAAGAGCTATGTTGCGGCGGTGCCATCTGCACCCCGCACTGCTCACTTCTGCCGCCGCTAGGCAGCGTTACTCCCTTTCCGTTTCCTATGTTTAATCTTTTATACTGTCGCGGTTACTGTCCGTAGTCTACTCTTGCATTATTTATTAACTCTTTGACGTATCAGGCGACTGTCTCGTCAGGCGTACCTCGACTGGCTTAACAACTCTTTTTATGGAAAGGTTGCCAGTTTTGTAAGTACCAGTTAAGTACCAGTGAAAAAAAAACAACTTTCGTTTAAATACGGACCATAGGTCATTGTTATGAGTCTTATTTGACCTGGGGTATCCATAATGAACCCACGAAGTTCTGCATGTGTAGTAGGCCATCCTGACTCCGATGACTGTATATTTGGACATTTACCATCTTCTGTCCGCCTACTACATTCCTCGCCATAACATCGGGTTGAGAGTGCATCTTCACATATAAATACAGTCGTCGTAACAGCTACGAGCTCATCTGACACTAGTTACGAATAGGTGGTAAAGGAAAGTAGATGATAACGTTACAAAAATACCCCACTATCCAAAAATACGATTCGGATATAGAAATAGGATATCTAGTTTCACTCAAGGCTGAGCATTTCCGACACCGCCTCGGATCATATAGGACAAAGGACTTTTCTACCTTCCCTATTTCAACCAAATAGATCCACTCGCTTGGTCCCTAGACGTGCCACTCGATTTCCGATACCCCACTCCAACTCCTCCCCCTACCGCGGCCGAATCTGATTCGGACTCTTAAATGGATCATCTGAAGCATTTTCTCTTACCACCTATCTTTCACTCGAATCTGAGCATTTTTTGGTAACTTCGCTACCTCTCCCTCCCCAACGTGGTCGGATCCGGTTCGAACTCTAAAATATGTCATCTAAGGCATATGATCTCTCTACATTCCAAGTTCCATTCAAATCGCTCTACTTGTCTGGCCCCTATGCGAGCCACAAAATTTCCGGGACTCCCCTTCCAACTCCACCAACTGTGGCTGAATACTACTCGGAAACATAAACGTTGTATCTCTGACTTCTCCTATTCCCTTCCATCTGGTTTGCCTGGAATCGGAGCATAGCCTATCTGCAAATTTTCGGTTCCCGCTTTGCTTTGTTTGATTCACAAAAAAGTAAACCCCACAGAAGGGTAATTAACTTCCTTCTTTGTATCGAAAGCAAGCTGAGGCATCTTAACTTGTCATTACTGTTAACTGTTGCAGGAGTAAAAACAAAACCAAGGCTGTGAGAAAAATTAGAGAAATATTCAAGGAAACAAGCATCCCTCTCGTCGATGTAAACAAACCCACTTTTTATGGCAGAAAACTACTGAAAATGATCTTCTCTTACAATGAAATTTTATTCCTTGCCACACACCCTTAATCTCGGTTCCTATCCCATTCAAAGAACGAAAGTTCAGTCTGTCGGTGAACTCGAACAGGAAAGAAAGTACATTTTTGAATTGTTGTATGAAGACATATAGTCAAACCTAGACCCAAGGCAATTAGTTGATGATATACTTAGACACCTGGACACTGGAAATTCATTTGCTGAAGTACTTTTAAGTGATATTACTAAGGCGTTTGACAGTATTGATCATGGAGTAGCTATAGTCGAAGCGAGATCAATGGGTGCGTGTACGTTTTTAATCCGTATAATAGCAAGCTTCCTTACGGGACGGACACAATGTGTTGTGTTTAGTAAAGATGATGTGTCTGAATTCATAGAAATTTTATGTGGTACACCACAAGGAACAAAATTAGGTCCATTGATATTTTAATTGTTTTTAACAAAGTTTTACGTGAGTATCCTAACCGTTATAAATTCGCGGACGATCTCTCAAGTTTATCGTTACGGAATGTACCTTCTAATTCGTCTGAACAAAGTTTGACTGACATTTTCGAAACTTTAACAAATAAGTTGTCGGAGGTAAAGCTGTCGGTCAGCCTCCCGAAGAGCGTGATCATAAGGTTTTCTTTTTTAAAGAGAGAATTATCACATCAAGAAAATTTCAGTTTGGCTTACCGCGAAAAGGCGAAACTCCTTGGAATCACAATTGACAAGAATTTAAAATGGGATTCTCATGTTGACACTATCATACACAAATCTTCTCTACTTCTGAAATCCCTTGCGATGCTCCGAAGATTTGGAATACCAACGAAACTCATGAGATCCTTATATTGCACGTATGTACGCCCTGCAACGGAATAATCGTGTCCTGTTTGGCATCCGGGCCTTACCAAAAGTCAGACGGAGAGACTAGAGGGGATACAGAAGCGGGCTTGCAAGATTATTCCACATATGAAGATAGCCTCACAAAACTTAGTGTTCCCACTTTGGCGTGCCGTAGACACAAGCTCACCATGGATTTTGGACTGAAATGTCTATCTCCAGATAATCACAGATCCATTCTACCTGATTACCAATCGCCCAACCCCAATCGGCCCATCACTAGACTAAAAACTGAAAACAAAAATCGGCTTCAAATTATCCCACCCCTAGTAAATTCGTCTGACCGATATTTATCACCATTCGTACCTTATTTTATTTCTCATTTTAACTCTTGATACTTTATTTTATTATTTCCCATTTTAATTCTCGTTGTGTGACATGTATTATGCCATGTAGGCCTATTCATTATTACCATATACTGTATATATTGTACGTCACTGCTTTGACATGTGTTACGTCATGACGATCCTCTGCTAGCCATATTATGTTGTGCTATTATGGAAATAAAGAATATATTATTATTATTATTAATCTGAACTTTCCGCCTTCCTGGTGTATTTCGTGCAACTCCTTTCAAGCCTCCGCACCAATATGCCCGACAACAGAACGAGTGTCTAGACAGCCACTGTCGCCACATCGAAAAAATTTAGAGAGTGACTTTTGACCGAAAACAGAGAGTGAACTGGGAGTGAAATTTTCATGAAAAGAATGTGAAATGATCACCTTTGGTCGGAATTACTCCTGCAAAATGACACATCTTAATTCTATTTTCATGAAAAATCGTGGAATAGTCTATTTTCAATTTCAATTTATTTAATAATAAAGCAAAACATATCTCTCGTGGGCAGAGCCCAAATCCATTATTCGGAATCACAAATGGAAAATTTCATTATTTTCTGAAATAGAGTGAGCTTTATATCCTACGTAGGACAAGAGTGACAAAAAAAAATTGAGTGACAATTCACACTATCGTGCGACATGTTGCAACCCTGTAGACAGCCCCTGCTTACCGTAGTCACTGGGGGAACGCAACGTGTGACGACACGGATGTCTGTAAGTCGACCGGCAAAGCAACTTACCTCAGACGTTGTGCGATCACTGGACATCGAGCCAGCGTTGGAACTGCGGGCTCGTCTCCCTTCATGCGGAAGCATTCCTCTTGACCCAGTACTAAAAATACAAGCATACATTAGCGACACAGAACGCTTTCGTAGAAAGTGACACACCCTTCTGCTTGCAACTCACGACAGACAGATTTCAAGAACAGCGGGAGGCAAGTGAGGTGGACAAAGGTGAAGCGGTCAAAAGCAGCGTAGCGTCCGAAGGCGACCTAAGGAGGCAGACGGTAGGAATGTGCTCTTCACTTCAATAACCAAAGATGAATGATGCGTCATTCGTAAAACTCGAGGTTTCAGCCGGGCTCTGGACCTTTTGTTATTTTGTCTATTATTAACCTGAACAGGAGTTGCGTTTTCGCAGATACCATGATATCTGTTACCACGGTAACTGGGCCTGCAATTAGTCGTTTTTGCAGTTACCGTGGTATCTGATACTACGGTTGCTCTGCTAAAACTACAATTACCGAAATTGCGCGTTTCGAAGTCATCCCAAAATAAAAACTGATATTCAGTCACATCACTAAGTGACAAACTTCTTCCCAATCAATTTGACAAACTCCTTGGGGTATTGTTGGAGATGATGAAAGTGAGATGACTTTTCCAGATACCACGACCATTTTCCACTGTCGGACCGTGGTATCTGGATATCAGATACCACGGTATCTGGCCAGATACCACGATAATTGCGAAAACGCCTTTTCACCATGGCATCTGCAAAACGCAACTATGGTTACAATTAAGTCCCCCTTCCCAACCTCGGTGGTTCTACATGTATCTAGAAGCTCTGAACTTTACCCCCCCCCCCCCGGCAATACGCCTTCCTCGGACTTCCATCAACCCAGGAACTTACCAAACCAAGCGATCCCCAGGAAAAGAAGTGAACCCACAGCGTCTGTAACTGGACAAAGCTATATCTTGCTGTGAGACAAAAGTTACGTTTTACCTTGCCGATGAAGACTGGGAGATGGTCCGACCTAGGCTTGAGACACCTCCATTATGCCCTCGTAGTAGTCGATTACTTGGTGACGAGGAAAATGTCTGCGCCTGGGATGTCATTTCAAAGTAATCCGTAGGAATATTTCTGTTGATTTTGTCTGAAACGGAAACAAAAATCAGGATTTTCTGAAATGTGGAAAGGAACGACGCAATCGATCCTGGGTTCAAAAGCAGCTCTAGAACACACTATAGGCCAATTCACGCGCTTAGCAATAGAGTAGCGGACAGCCTCTGGATGATCAGTTGGAAGCCAGAAACATTGCAACGAGCCAACTATCCTCCAACCTGACCAGTGCTTTATAATGTTACTGACAATGTACCGGATAAAATGACAATTTCGGTAGTCTAATATTTCGAAGGTTTGTTTTGTAAAAGTTTATCCATCTAACTTCGATGACAGCCAATTATCACAGATCACGAAACCAATGTTTCTTGCTACTAATGACGATAAAACGGTTTGCCCGTCGATTACCAACTAACCCCGCATGTCCGTCTTAAGTTACGTTCTCACAGAGCAGATTTCGTAAAAAAAAGGCCAGAAAAAAAATCTGAGCCGAATTTCTCTATTCCGGCAACAGTACTAATTTAGGCCGAAATCTTTTTCTGTACCCATTTCATACTTTGCGCCGTCAAACATTCTTCTTGTTCAACCCAACCGCGAACGATTGAAAAGGCCAGAAAGGGAAGCTGCGCACCAAGTAGCGAGGCGTCACACACGGTTCTTCCGGAGCGGCACTGGCCCCCGTACGGAGCAACGCCAGCCCAAGAACAGGCACAATAGAGAAAGTGACGAAGCACCACCTAAGTTCCCAATACGCTGGAAGTTTCTGCCGAACTTGGATCTTCAGTCAACCTGTATTTTAGCAATATTATGCATCTACCTGAGTCGGTAGACGTATGTTCCAGATACGCATCTTCATTCGGTGACTCCACGATCACGTTAGCGTCAGACGTCGACGTGCGGTTTTTGACAAAACCATCGGTGGTAGATGTCGCCTCCCTATCGTCTATGCTTCTCAGTCCCACGTAGTCAGAAGAAAGCATTTGTGCGGGGCTGAAAAAAATACCGCTTGAGCTAACATGCCGAAATGACGTCATTTCGATACAAAACTGTACGTAATGCATAGAAGCACTTCCATCACATATGCATATTCATATGGTTGACAAAGGTGGAGATTCAATCATCCACAACCCTAGTTGTCGTTATCCTGCAAATTTTCACTGAAAACTGGTAACCTAGCCTTTACATAAAAACAAGTCTCCTGGTCTTTGCCTTAAAGGACCCATCTTATATATGACTGCTTCACTCTACGTCTTCAATGATTCCAACTAATCTTGATTTCCAAAATTTCGAACGTTAAATACTCCTTGAGCCCAAGCTAACTTGGAAACATATATTCAAATAATGCATTATTTGTTTTACATTATTTGTTTTTTAATGCATTATTACATTTTTATGAATTATTTGAATATAAATATATTGCGTATCCACGCCAACGGCATTACGCTGATTTTTGCAATTTTTCCTGTCTGTCGCTTTTCAAGGGGGGTCAGGATCCCGATTATTCAAATCAAATCAAATCAAATCATTTAATGTAAACAAGATACAGTCTCTCATAGGCATAGCCCAAATATGGTATCTTTTAGTCAAACAGTTAATACAAGAAAGATTTGTCAACGAGAAACACAAACAGAATAGGATAAAACGCACAAGTTACGAATTGTTAAAAGTACGAACAAAACTCGGCACAAAGCTTCGAGAATAACGCTGTGACCTGGAGTAAACCGGTGTCAGTTTTGGAACTTTCGCAGCCGCCTCTCTGGGGATTCGGGATCTGAGGGGGACAAAGGGAGGCGGGAGGAAGTTCTTGTAGATGGGGTGGGGGAGGAGGGTTGAGCCAAATTTTAGGCACAGTTTCTCTCGACGGACAAAAAGGGGGTCAAGTTTGTATCCTTTTAGATAAAAAGAGTAAGGCAGTGGGGAACCTCCGTAGATGATTTGTAGAGACCTCTTCTGAACCCGTTCAATTTTATCACTTTCTTCTTTTGTAAGAGCGAAATGCCAAACAGGACATGCATATTCTACTAGTGGGCGGATGAACATGCCAATGTTCATCCGCCATATTAATCCCAATGAGCTCGCTGGTCAGAAATACCAGTTGTGCAAGTTTGTCCATGTTTTCGTCAAAACCAAGGTGTCCTTTGAGGTTGAAAACATCCGCGACGGCTTTGTAATCTCTGAGGAACCCATCAGAGTTTCTAAGGAGTCACGTATGTTAGAATACTGAAATAGAAACTGTATCTTCTGCGACTTGTGCTTTAAGTTGTCGCATATCACGTTACAAATTCAAAACAGGCTCGTACCATTACCGTAAAATAGGTTACGAAAACGGAATACACTCAGCTTATGTGATGAAGCAACGCGATACTGGAAATGCATAGAGCCACGACTAAATTTACCAGAGTCTGCAGAAAGTCTAGAGTTTGCTGCTTATTTTCGAATTTTCAGTGGTTCTAAGGTGGTTTCAACGATAGCTAAGGCAGTTATACAGCAAAGTTCGTGCTCTGAAGACGAATTACGAAAACCAAACGATGGTCCGTATCTAAAGATGACAATTAATGGGAAATCATGCACAACATGACCCGCGTCACGGCAGTCATCTGTTCACAAATTTTGGCTTCACTTTATTATCAACATTTTCTTGTTCACATGCGGTTTTTGGGATCCCAAAACGTAAGTGGAGGGATACCTATGACATCGCAAAAGCTGTCCGTCTGTGAGCACGATAACTCTCGAAGGAATGAGATATTTTGATGAAACTTGGTGTAAGGGTTCTTTGGGTCAAGGGTAAGGTCAAGTTCCTAGATGGGCTTTATAGCCCTACATTTTGAGGCGGGGAAGGGGGTTCAAATTAAGGGGCAAACAAAATATTTTTAAACAGCTATTGACGGCTACTATTGAAACAGCTACGATGGTCCGGAATCCGGCAAAAACCGGAAAATTTGTTAAAAGCAAAAGTTTTATTTGAAGTTGATTAGGTGACAGGTTTAGGGGTAAGAAGATACGCCGAGTCTGTATATGAAAATCATTTTTACCCGGACATATAATCCGTCCGGAATCCGGTTGTAACCGGAATTATTTATAAGTTTAAAGTCCTATTTGAAGTTGATTAGATGTTCTTTATAGAGATAGACGAGACCCAATTGTCTGGATCAAATATTGGATTTTTGGGATCCCATCGAAACCTTTGGTCTTGTTACCCCAGACGGGTTAAAAAAAAGGGGCGAGCTGAAGTTTATTACTCAAATGAGGGCATGCTGCCTGGAAGGTGTGGGAAAAGTAGAAAATACATTGGTAAGGGAATTAAATGTCAGACCTGTGGTAGTGATAACGAGGGTGAGGTTCATATGGCGTGTTAGCCAGAAGAACTGAGTGATTAGAGAAAGCGAGGTGCAATTGGAACCTCATATCTGTTGGATATCGGGTCGAGCTTGCTGTGAAATTCCCCCAGTCAACTTATAAGTATCTGCCCGCCCACAGTGGCCTTTCTCGTTTGCTTTAGTTTCTTGTTCTTTTGTTTTGTTTCTTTTATTGATACTCCGCTTTGATTTTTGTAGCGGGTCGAAAATATACTATTATTACAGTGAGTGGGCGATCAATTAAGTACAGATGGTCCAGTTCCAAGACAAGAATGTTCAACAAAAGTGAACATTTGTCACTTCTGCTGGGGACAGAATAAAGAATAACGCACTACAATCACGTCATACTATGCTCGAATAATCTATTTATTTATTTTGCTTCCATAGTTGTCGGGCTTTTTCTGCACTACGTTCAAACATTCACGCGACTGTCTGAAAGTGTCTTTTTGGGGTTCACTACTCAACAAAAGACCATCAATCTACGACAATGCATGTATGGTGGTCCTGTTCAGTTCAACCCTGACGATTGCATCGATAAACAACCGTTGAACAATATCGACCCGCTCTTGGAAGCTAAGATGGACCTGTTTGAATCTTACCATCTATTCCCTTCCTACAGTTTAAAACTAAACTCATGGGACCCACTAAGAGAATACAATAGCTGTATATTGGCAATATATATTTTTTTCATTATATTGGACAGGAATACAAAAATCAAGACACCTTGAGCCGTTCTTCTCAATTTATATTCAATACAACTGGGACACATTAAATGTGAACGAGTAAATCCAGGTTTATGACCGAGTGCCCATTGTTTCGAGTTCTACGGGTCCGTCAGCTTCGGCTGAGCTATCATGTCTCCAACTTTGTACCACTGACGATCACAGCTTGCCTGCACGAATTCAGTGGTCCACAGCTTAGAAATAGTAGGCTTGAACCAGTCATCCTCCCAGTAGAACGGGTTGCATCCCAAGGCGAAGAAGAACTGGTTACTACTCGGAATAATACTCGACATCGGCCCAGCGAGGATTGCGAGCGCACGCTCCGGTATCTTCAAGTCTTCTGGGATCCTGGGGCTCAAACTGCGAAAACAGACTCGCCTTATACCATGGATTGCGTCCGAGGGAAGATTAAAGTATAGCGTGTGAGCACTGTCATTAACTAACCGGTAAACGTCAACCTTCGTTTCCCGGTGGAAAAGAGTCAAAACTATTTCCGGTTTCTGCAGGGCTAGGTAGACAACAACGGGAAAGAAACTTGACGTGTTATTATAGTTACTTGTATTGTGCTTCTGCAAAAACTGGGGGTGAGAAGAACTGACAGTCTCAGTCAAATTATCTGAAATGTACAGCTGGACCCGATCGCGGTAGAACACCAGCTCGTACGTAAGTCCATCGTCTTTGGTTTCGAAGTACAGACTGCAACCCTCGACCTCAGAGGCGAAGTTCAAAGTAAACCCGAAGTGAGGTTGCTCCTCCTCAAAGCTCAAAAACTGAACACTATCACCAGTTCGAGACTTCGCATCAACCTTCAAGACGTGGTAGTCACACTCGTAAGAGCAACCGACAAGCAAATCTGCCGCAGCCACACCGTTGGTGAACACCCGCATTTTTTTTGCAACACTTGGTATATCACCCATCCACAATTCCTTCCACGTTTGAAAGTGCTGCTTTCGCTTCACCAAATATAAGCTCACCAACCATCGGTCACGCAAGCTCCATACATTTCTGAGCATCAGATGGAATTTCTGCATTGTTGGACTTGCAAGTGCAAGTCCGTATCCGTCTGTTGCACTTTCGTCAATCTTCAATTTTTCATACTCATCTTGAAAACGACGCTGGATCACTACTGAACTCTGGTTTTCGTGATTAACGAACAAACTCACAGACAGATAACTGTAAAAATAATCTTCTCCCCAAAAGTGGTCATTTCCCAGGAAGAAAGTGACTCTAGGGGATCGGGACAGGTGAGGTGCACCATACGCGGCGAACCGGAGCTGAAGCGGCCGCGGGACAGCCCAACCGTTCTTAAGGCTGTCCATGCTTCCGACAGGTTGGTCGAAGGCGTTAAACTGATGGGAAAATCGCACGCATGGCCCCTCCTCACTGGGAAACCGGCCATCCGAGTAAGGTTCAGTGAAGTAGTCGCGTATAAGTGGGTCATCGAAGCATATTTCCACTTGCTGGCTTTGTCTGATGATTAACAACACAATCAAATTCATGAAATGAACACTTATCCCCATTTTCACATCGGCTGAATAAGAATACTTCTGACTGAGCTGCTCAACCAACATCCATTCTGCAGAAATGGCCAAAACATGAATTACAGTCGCACTTTATGCCTCACGTTTCAAAAATTAAAGGCGATTCTCTAGCGAACTAGTACTCAAAGGAATGTGCAAAAGTGAATGCAGACTGCGGAAAATCAAGTTACTCGGTATTACCATAGCCCCAGATATAAAATGGGAAGCACACTGTCAGGCAATGCTGAAACGTGCCAACGCGGGATTGCCTGAAACTCGTTTCAAAAATGAAAAATACCCCGAAGCCACCCCCCCCCCCTCCCTCCCCGGAATACGCAGCGCGTGTTTGGCATTTTTCATTATCGCAGGAACAAAGAGACAAACTGAAAAGAATATAGAAGCGGAAAATTAGCCTCAAAACAATGCAGGGGCGCAGAAAGGAGCTAAACACCAACTTCGTTTCAGCCATGGTATCTCACCCCTCCACTCCCAAGTCCCCCCTCCTCCTATCAAAACAGTCGAAAAGAAATGGTACGGACTGTTGAAAGGTATCAGTACTGATTACGATATCTCCTGTCTTGCTGAGTGTTCTGGTGTTACTGGTGCTTCTAGATTCGGGGACTCCCACGCTGTTAAACTTTCTTTCGGCGACCTAGCATCTAAACACATGCTCTAAAAAACGGTCTGAAAATTGATTATGAGCTTCTGCGCGTGTTCGAATATCATGAGATCCCACGATGTTGTTATATGTGTCGTGCTCAAGATCATATTGCAGCCAATTGCAAAAGCCCAACCGTTAAGTGCGCTCGATGCTCTGGTCCACACGAATCGACAAAAGATTCCCCCTGTTCACTTACACCTAAGTGCGCAAATTGTGACGGCGACCACGTTTCATTAATTTTAAGGTGTCCGATTCTGCGCTCTGTAACCACTGCGTCCAAATGACTGATACATCTGTTTCTCTCTGCTTTTTTAATACAAATGGAACCAAAGATAAGGACGTTTGCATTGACCACCTTCTGGATAATTTTGATATAGTCCTTCTTCAAGAACACTTACTGCCTGGCGTCAGTGTAAATTTTCTACGGCGGAGTACCTAGCACACAGTATTCACAACTTACGCCCGAAGAACTCGCGGCCGTCCATCTGGAGGACTGGCCTGTATTATAAAGCGACGGCTCTCTTTTTTGTCTCCCTAGTGTTACGGATCAGACGAAAACTATCTAGCTATTAGAATCGGCGACGTAGTGTCGATTAATACGTATTTGCCGCACAAAAAAAAAACCCTTGCTAGCTTCACCAGTTTTGCCAAGGCTTGTAAGAAACTGAATAATTTGATAACCGGTATCGAAAAGCTTGGTTTTGATTGGGTACTTATTGGTGATCTAAATTGCGACATTACTAGTGCTTCTCATCGATCTGGAACCCTACTCGAATGCATCCCACCCGGTTTCCGCATTGCAACCAAAGACCTACCATTCACCTACATACATTCCAGTGGCTCCCAATCAAACCTTGATCACTGTCTCTGCTCTGCTGCGATTACCATTTCCCCTGTACATGTCGACGAGGACGAGAGAGATTATGACCATATGCATTTATCGCTATCTGTGCGTTTCACTTCAAAAATAGTGTTAAATGCTCCCCAATCACAAGATAGAAACTGGTTCGAACGGCGCAACTGGAACCGCGCTAATTGGCCGTTATCCTTAACTACGCTTGCTAGCCTGTTATGTCCGATTCGTACCCCTTACAATCTTCTCTGCTGTGTAGTTCATTCGCAAAGTGCCCGCTTACAGTTAAATATTTACTATCTTCAAAATATCTCGTGTATGAAAAAAGCGGAGAATGTGGCTGTTCCTAATGAACGAGTACGTTGTCGGACCCGCAAGCCGATGTGGAGTTATGATCCAAATTTGAAAAAGGAGAAAAATCAAGCTAAGCTTTGGTTGCAGATCTGGATTGCGTGTGGGCGTCCCTCGTGTGGTAATGTGTTCGAAATTAAATGTTAAACGAAATCTGCTTATAAGCGGCAGATACGCTTTGTCCGTGAATCAGATGCTTGTTTTCCAACGAGTTCAAAGGACTGGAAGCGGATGCTAAACTCTTCAAAGTTTGATGATTATAATAACGATATTATTCCACAGTCTTCTTGGACTCAGCATTACTTGAATGTGTTTTCCCGTGAAAATTTTGCTGTTCATCACCGTTATTCACAACTACTTTCGATTTGTTTTCCTACTAAAGTAGAACAAAAACATGTACCTAACTCGATTAAGCGGCTGAAATCATCTTCGGTTGATATTGACGGTATTAGTGTTCGGCATCTGCATAAAGATTCCCTTGATTTGATGAATCATTTGCAGTTACTGCGTCAGATGTGTCTATGTTCGTCACTCGTGCCTGACAGTTTTCTTTGTGGGACTGTAGCTTCGGTGTTAAAAAGAGGGAAAGATCCAAATAAATGTGATTCTTACCGGCCAATCACTGTTGCCTGTAATATAAGTAAAGTTTTTGAGTATGTACTACTCCCATCTGTCATCGATCAGGTAAATTACGATGTCAATCAGTTTGGTTTTAAAAAGGGAACTGGATGCCCGCATGCACACAGGGGGCTTGCTGTTCTCCTCAAAGATGTGCATACCAAAGGTCAGTCAGTATTTGTGCTTTGGACATCTCTAAAGCATTTGACACCGTCGTCCATTCACAAGCTCTGCTGTCACTGCATCAGCTTTGTATAAACATTTCTATTGCATCTGTGCTACTTTTCTGGTATTCAAATTCGTATGTGAGACTGAAATCAAACAGTTATATTTTCGGGAATGTTCCAGTGAAGTGCGGGGTCAGACAAGGAGGTGTCCTTTCGCCGTACATATTTAATGCTTGTATCGCCAGTGTTCTGACCAAGATCCCATCGAGTTGTTTTTAAGGGTTCATTGAACTTTCCTATCTAGCGTATGCTGATGACCTCCTTCTGATTATTCGCTCAAAAAGCCCACTTGAGCAAAATGTCCGTCTGGTTGGGTCTCTGTTTAAAGATATTGGCCTTGCTTTAAATATTGCTAAGTGTGAATATTTGTCCTTCAATAATGATCAATGTGCCAGTTCTCTGAATTTCGGGAGTTTAGCTGTACCTAGAGTAAAGATGTTAAAGTGGCTGGGCATATCTGTTTGTGATTCTCTTGCTAGTATCCAGAGGAAGTTTTTATCTGATACTAAAGATAAATTAAGAATCGGGTATGCAAAAATTGTTGCTAATCGTGGTCGTTTTAGCAGACGTGGATTGGCTAAACTTTATTCTAGTTTTTGCGACCATACCATTTTGTCTAAGTCTGGTTTATAACCTGTATTTACAAAGACTGATTTTAAGCAAATGAGGGTGGATTATTTTCGATATTGTACTTACCAAGATCGGTCCGAAATAGACGCCTCATAAATCGTTACGGAGCTAGCGACATCTTGTGTTCGCTGGAAAATCTGCAGACCAATATTGGTGCTGACGCATCTTTCCGCCTAGGTGCGCACAATGGCCTCATCCGACTTTTTCATTGAGCGCTTTTTGTTGTTGTGTGTTATATGTTGTATCTTTATTTCTTTTCTTTTCTTTGATTACTCCACTATCCTTAATCTGTACAATGGAACGTACAGAAATCGACCAGAACAAATGGCAAGTTCTAGGGTACCCAAGCTCAGTCCTATACCAACACCACACGTTAAGCATACAAAAAAAGTTTCATTCCAGAAGTCGTTAACACTACTTGACGAAAAATTATTGATTTGAAGTGCATTGACACAGATATTGTAAATATTTTTGTTGACAATAACTGTCAAACTGATGACAGTCCAGTTGTAAAATAAACTTTGTATCTATATGACACGGAGAAGAATGGATAATGATAAAAACCACTACACTGCACCGAGAAAACAAAAATGCGAAGGAATTGCAAAGCGGGTTCCCCTTTACGTCTAAGGTTACAAGAACCCATCGTACTTATTCTACGTTTTACATCATCCTTAGCTCCCCAGTGGAGACTGAAGCTTCAGAAATTCCCAACCTTCGCCATTCTTCGTTTTTCTTTTTCCGACCCAGCCGAGTTTGGCAGTGACGCAGTGCACACTTTTCGAAAGCTTCCAAGTCCAAAAATAACAATTTTCAAAAATAGGACCACGAGAATCTGCAAAATTGTGTTTCCATTTCGAGGCTTGGCAGGCCAAAGGGTTTGCCTTGTGTTTCGGTTCCTTTTTGGGATCCCAAAACGTAAGTGGAGGGATACCTATGACATCGCAAAAATGTCCGTCTGTCTGTAAGCACGATAACTCTCGAAGGAAATGAGATATTTTGATGAAACTTGGTGTGAGGATTCTTCGGGTCAAGGGTACGGTCAATTTCGTAGATGGGCGATGTAGCTCTACAATTAGGGGTGGGGGAGGGGGTTTCAAATTAAGGAGCAAAACAAATATTTTTTAAAAGCTATTGAGATAGTTGATTTAGAGGTAAGAAAACATGCTGAATCCGAATATGAAAGTTATTTTGTTGCCGGACAAGTAGTTCACCCGGAATCCGGTAAAAACCGGACACAAAACTTGTCGACCAGTTTTCGGCTATAGCGGTCCTACCCCTTTATTCTCAAACGATTATAGCTCTGCGCACGTGGCGTCAATCATGTGTTGATTCAGTGACGTAATCGAAGGTCGAAGGGGGCGAGGCGAAAGAGACATGGGGCGAATGTGTTTATTTTATAGCGGTTTTTGATAGGGAGGAATTGAAATTATTAATTGGTATGCGTGCTGTGCCCGATGTGTGGAGAGCGAGAGTGTTTGCGACATCTAATGTGTGATTGTAGGAAATGTAGTAGGAGTTGTAGGAATAAGTGAGGGGTTGCTCACTGAAGGAGGTGTACTTGTTAAGGGAGGGGTTGCTCCCTGAAAAAGGTGTACTTGTTTAGGGAGGGGTTGCTCACTGGAAAAAATGTACTGGTGTGGGGTGAGTGAGGGGTTCTCAGTGGGTGTACTAAAGTTGTTTGGGGAGGGGATGGGACCAGCCGGTCCCAGGTACTCGTGAACAAATCCCAGGTGCACGAGAGGGGTTAGGAATTGGGTGTAACCGTTAAAGGAGTACTCTAGGGGTTAGACACTTGGGTGAGCCAAGCGAGGGGGTTGATTCATGGTGTACCAAAGAGGAACTGCTAGGGTACGCGAGGGGCTACTCACTGAAAGAAGGGTAAACTGGGTAAGTGAGCGGTTGCTCACTGAAAAAAGGTGTACTTGGTAAGGGAGGGGTTACTCACTGGAAAAAAGATGTACTGGATAAGTGAGGGGTTACTCAGTGGGTGTACTAAAGTTGACCGTAAGCAAAAAACTTCAAAATGGTAACATTTTTGTTGTAGGCTACATATTCAAGCGGTTGATTATGGATCAATAGCAAAAATGTTAAAGGGGTCTGGCGAACTAGTTCGCCAGGAGTCCGGCCAAAACCGAAAAGTTTGTTAAAAGCGAAAGTTTTATCTGAAGTTGATTATATGACACAGATAGGGGTAAGAAGAGACGCTGAGTCTGTATATGACAATCATTTTTTAACCGGACTTATAGTTAGTCCGGAATCCGGTTGTAACTGGAATTTTAAAGTTTTATTTAAAGTTGATTCGATGTTCTTTATAGGGATAAAGAGATCCGATCAGGCCTGGGAGTGACCTAAGGCTAAAATATATATAGGATATAGGATTTTTCACATCAAAATGTAGGACAATAAAGGATAAAAAAACAGCTTATTTGGAAGAAAAAATCTCATCTTCTGCAAAATAACAAAGGAGGATTCTGGTGAAACAAAAAATATAGTATCCAAGACGAGAGACTTTGATGGGTAAGTTTTATCCATGAACAGAGATCAAATACAAAACTAAAGAACTACGAACACACTACTGATTGAACAGAGATCAAATAAATACAAAATTAAAGAACTACGAACACACTACTGATTCGTGAAAACTACAGAAAAGGACCAGAAAACCACACAACCGCGTCAAACTGAGTGTCAAAAGCGCCTTCAATGTGTCACTGTCATGCAGCCTCAATGAAGGAAAGATAGTGGTCAGAACTCAGAATCATAAGGTAGGAACATAAACAAACTGACCATTAGGTATTTGCGAATTCGCAACGCCGACGCATGTTTGCCACTCAAACAAAATTAATGGTACTAATCAGAACGGCAAAGAAGTACTACTTGAAAAAAAGTACTAATTTCCCAAAAATTTTGCCTCTGTCCCGTGCACTTCTCTCTGCTGATCACATAGTAAAAATATTTGAGATAACGGTCGATTTTCTCAGCATTTGCTTGGAAGTCCCAGGCAAGTTTATTTCTAAACTGCACCAGTCGCGTTTATTGGAATGAGGTGAGCGTAACCAGGGGCGTCACAAGTGCATTTTCGTGTGTGTGTGTGGGGGGGGGGGGGGGAGCTATATTTTTAACTGACAAACTGACAACTCGAGCTTCAAATTATCAACCACAAAAACGAAAATTACGTAGTACAAACACTAAAAGGCAGCCCGAACGATGATTAGACAGCTACTAGGCATCTTTAACAGTGCAAAACGGATACGTCAGCTAATCTTACTAGAGCTATATTGACTATATTGACAATTTCATTTTCCAACTTGAGTCTGAAAGGATCTTTGCCACGAACGGCCGGAATATAGCTCTAAAAAAATTCAGCTAACATATCCATTTTGAACTATCAAATATGATTCGCTGTCAGCTTGGGCTGAAGGAATATCTATACTAGGCGTCGCTTTTGCGAATTCCACTTGGACTATATTGGAGTATATCGCCCGACACGATCCAGCAGCAGCTTCCAACCACTATAACCAAGTCAAGTGAAACTGAAAGCCGCCGGCGAAATTTTCAAGTTCGCATTACCTTTTCCAGCAAAATTCAACTGCTTCCTGAGCTATTCTGGCTCTTAATGTGGATCATACCCCAAAGTCCCAAGAATTTCCAGAAACTCTATCACCAGAGGAAGCGACGCCCCGGCAGCATTAACCTAGATATTGTTGGCTACCCAAGAACATGTTAAAATGAGCGCAGCACGCGATGTTTTTTTAATCCACCCATTTCCCATGTAGATTCTACCTTAAATGTTTTCCAAAGCCCAAGCTTAAAACAAACTAAAACAAGACCTAAATGACGCGCCCTTTCATAAAATAGAGAATACTACGAAAGGCGTTGGCAACTACTACGCCTGAGATCTTGAAGTCTGCTACAGGAATTTAAAAAAAAAAGACTAACAGCGGATGCAAAATGTAGTGAAAAATCTAAAAGTCAGCAATGACACGAATGGTTTGAAGAAGTGCCATTTTAGGACAAAAGAGTACTACTTGTGCGAAATAGTAGCCTATTAAAGAAGTACTACTTTCACAGAAAGTATCCAAAAAGTAGCCTACTACTCTGACCAAAAAGTACTAAAAGTAGTCTTTTCGTCATACCCGTAACTGATGGAAACAAAAATTCACAAGGGAAATATACAGACGAAATAGAAAAACATTTTTGCAGACATATTAATTACTTCGACCTTTGCCCAGTTTTCACCTGGTTCTGGCAATAAACTTCGAAATTTACGAAAAAAAAACAGCAAAAGCTAAAATATAGGAGAATATAGGGTTTTTGACTCAATATAGTATATTATAGGACAAGTTTTAAAATATAGGATATATAGGATATATAGGTCTCACTCCCACCCCCGGATCCGATGGATTCGTTTCTGAATTCTTTTTTCTTGCTGGACTAGTAGTTCGCTCGGTATTCGGGCGAAACCGGAAATTTGGTAGAATTAAAGCAGGAAGTTTCGGTCAGTATCGTCAAAATAGATATGGCGCATAGAGGTATATTCTGAACTTTGTTTTCTCTGATGATTAGCCTGACGAAGACTGGATCTGGCGAAGACAAGACCGAATTGTCTGTATCAAATATTAGATTTTTGGGATCCCATCGAAACCTTCGTCTTGTTTTATTGTCTTTTCCCGCTATTTAACCACGATGCGCACGTTTTTCAGATATTTGGCGTCGAACCTCCACTTCGAAGAGCGTAGACAGTCCACACGCGCCAACAAGGAAATCGCTGATTTCACGGGGCAGGTATTTGTGTTTTCGAAAAACGATATTTCTGAACTTCTTTATCGTAAAAAGGCCGTTGGTTGTAATGCTCCCCTACTCACGAACACTTCCCTATACCTTTCGACTGTGAACCTGAATTTGTTTAAAACGACTGATAAAAACCAGCTTAACCGAAGACAGTTCCCAACTTTTGACTCAGGCTGTGAGCCCTTGGACGGACTAGCGGACAGAGTTAAAAACTCATTTAAAATTTACTTAAAATACTGTACATTTCTTCCTTATGTCCACTTCAATTTTAGTAGAACAGAACTAGCGACTACTAGTGAAAGACCCGATGACGACACTTTAGAAGAAACTTGGTTCCTTTCATAAGAAAATCGCAGTAATGTTCCCATTCATCTTCCCTTCATCATACAATATTGATTCTATCCAGTATGTTTTTGGGATCGCAAAACGAAAGTGGAGGGATACCTATGACATCGCAAAAGCTGTCCGTCTGTCCGTCTGTAAGCACGATAACTCTCGAAGGGAACGAGATATTTTGATGAAGCTTAGTGTGAGGACCCTTTGGGCCAAGGGAGATGTCGAGTTCGTAGATGAGCTCTGTAGATCAACATTTAGGGGTGGGGTAGGGGTTTCAAATTAAGGGGCGAACAAGATTGATTTTTTTTTCGTTAATTTATTTACTTTTATACTCAGTCAGTCTATCACAAGGGAACATTAAAGGATCCCTCTTTCTTATTCTGCCTTTTATATTATACCTAGTTGCCTTATCGAGTCATCAATTTCTAAAAATCCCCACCTTTCGCCATTGTTTCGTTTTGTGCCTACGAATTTTAAGCGCTTTTTCTCGTCACGCAACGCAGACTTCGCCGGAATCTTCAACGTCCGCTGAAAATTCTTTCACTCAAAAGGATAGGAGAAACTTGAAACTGTTGTTTTTCATTTTAGAAGACATGGTAGACCATCATATCTACATTCTGTTTTGGACTTCTTTTGTTTGGCTTAGTTTTACCACTTTATAACCACGGCGCGTCCAGTATTCAAATGTTTTGAACCCAGTCTCCTGAGAGCAGGAAGGCTGGATAGAGTCGACAAGCGCTAACAAGAAAATAACTAATTTCACGGAACTTCCTAATTTTTGGAAATTAACGGTATTTAAAAAAAAAATCTGATCCACTTTATAGTGGTAAATCTTAAAAAATCTAAAAAATAGTGGTATTTCTGGTAAAAGTTGTGCCTTAACAATAATAACGATAACGGGTTGCGTCCTAATGCAAAACTCCAAAATGCCTCTAAAGCATAGATCGCATTGTCCCGATTTCTACAAGACACTAACAACATTTCCGTTCTGACATGCATATCCTCTTCAATTACACCCTAATTTTGCAAATGAGCTAAAAATGAAGCTAAAAGAAAGACCATTCAGTTTCTCTTACCTCATGCTGCCGATGGGAGGCGATGCTGTCATGCTCTGGGCTTCACTTCTCATACTCTCACAGGATAGCTGCATGGAGCTGTACCGACCGCTAGATGTCATTGTTGTCTGCTGCGAAACCGTTTTGCTCTCGCTGTTGGTCCGCTTACGCGCCCCCATCGTTACTTCGCTCCGCTCTCGACTTGCTTGCATCATGGATACTATAAATAGACACAGTCATGTTAGGACAGCAGGAGTTCGCCGAAATGACGGGAGGACAAGGGACTTGTACCTTGACAAACAAACCACAGTCACTTGGTACAACGGACTTATACCTTGACACATAAACCAGAGTACTTGGTACAAGGGACTTGTACCTTGACAAATAAACCAGAAGTAAATTTTTAATTGAAGTTATAAGTCCAGTCTCGTAAAGAACCAGAGACCGCATGGCGGGGCTCGTGGTGAAACCGAAATAAAACTGAAGATCTTAATTTGATTGGGATTATGCCCAAGAAATGGAAAGATTTGATTATGAGGAGTGCCTTTGCATTTGTTTCGAGCCGCGTAAAACTTCGTACGGTTGATGTGATATGTTGGTTGTTATAGCAGAGACTTTCAAACCATTGTTTTAACTTTTCTTCCCTGGGGGCATGTGGAAGGGGTAGTTTTGTTTTTGCTCGGGGGAAGGCAGTAGGCGGCCATGTCAAATTTTGGACTGTAATTTCTGCTGACACTCGTGATAACAATACCTTTCAAACTTAACAAGCATTGAATGTACGAACTTTCATTCTCCACAGTGCAGTCAACCACAAACCCCTGATTTTTGGGTACCCTATGCCAAACGCCGGATAGCTGTTGGTACCCTAACCCTGACCTACCTCACTACAGATGAATTCTGATGGTCGATTTCTGCAGAATTTCTGAGCTTCACTTAAATCATCAATATTTTATTGGGTCCCAGTATCCAGCATCTGGTATAGTGTATCCAGCGTTAGGCATAGATATATCAAACGCTAGATATACCCAGCGTTAGGCATAGGCTTTCCCGAAATCAGGGGTTTGTGGTAGACTGCCACAGTGCTTGTTTAGAGTAGACTATTTGTAGTTTAGTGTCAGAAATTAAAAATCTTGAACTTGAAATTCATGCCAACGTTTCACAAGCAAAAAAAAACGCTTTTCCGGATTTTCATCAACCAAAAGAACACATTTCCATGGCGCAAATAGCTGAAACTGGTCTGGCAGCGCTGAGCCCAGGTCAATCAGAGTATGAGATTTTCGGAAGGTCAAGAAAGAAAGTATGGGAACAAATTTGGGTATTAATAAGATGCATTCATACCAGGGTTTGTTTGGCGTCTGGGAATTGATGTCCCTGGCTTGGGTGTCTCTGGAGCGGCCGAGCTTGAGTGCGTCCTGGGTCGAACGCGGACAACAACATCCCTCTCTCTGGAGCTGGCATTCATCGCCCTAATACATAAAAACAAAACAATTAAAAATCAACCTTGTCTGACGAAGAACGACTGGGAGAATCTTCTCCTCTGAATTTCCATATGCGGTAACAACGCAAATCCCCACCTCTCTGAGCACCAATACTGGACAGGTAACTCTCCGATACTCAGCCCATAACTCCCGGACCATCCTCACAGATTCATACAATCTCCTGGACTCATCCATCCACACTACGAACAATATCGCTTAAAAGTAGTATGAGCATGAGTATGAGTAGAGTCGTATAAGTTGATTTATAGGAGATGACTCAAGCCAGAAGCGCTGCTAAAGAGCGTGTCCCACTCTACTAACAATAGTAACTATTAGTTCACTTGTCGAAATTATGCCATAACCATACTTTGACGGAGAAGTTCAAAATTCAAGATGCAAGTGTTACCCTTTTGGATGTTTCTTCGTCGCTATCAAAAATCATTGACAACAGAGCCCAACCAGCGCACGACCTTCTACACTGCTTCCTGGCCGACGATTGAAATTAAGTGTCTTTTTGTGTATGTTTATGTGTTTTATTTATTTTCTACATATACTCCGCTTTCTGAAAATGGCGGGTCAAAAATAAATTACTTATTTACTATTTTCGTTCCAACCTCGCGATAAGTTACTACGCTGACCGTTCTAACCCGTCTCGAAATAGTAACTATTTGCTTACCACGGTCGGGAGCGTAATAAGCGTGGTAACTACGAATATCTTTGACGCGATTGGTCGGATCAGCCCGTGGCACGATATTTCGCTGAAAATCGAAAAATCCGTTCCAGCCTTGACGCCAAGAAGTCGGAGTTCGTGCCGTCATGCGTAGTAACTACAGTAAGTAGGGTGGAACACATTCAAAGAAGCAACCCCAAGGCTGAGTACTTCTGCTATCGATGACATGAGAGGGACCTTTACTTACCCAAGAACAGCCTCGTGCATGTTCTGCGCGATAAGCGTGTCTTCCGACTGCATCCAGAATTCACCTTGCCCCGTAACCGCGCTCCGACCAACAACCATGAAGAAGTAGCTGTCAGCGTTACCGCACCGTCGAATATGGCTCAGCTAGAAAAAACACATCAGTAATATCTATCTCACTCGAGTAAAGCTAAGTGCACACACAGTCCGGTAAGATTCCGCATGCGAAAACGCGCATACGAAATTCGCGTCACGATGCCCGACAGGTTTTTCAAATAAAACGAAATTCAGACGTGAAACTTGGCCCCAGGTTTGAAAAATCCACTGCTTAGCCTACAGCCAGATGATGCTGATTGATTGCCGAATGAATGAATGCAGCTGACATTAAATAGGTCGTATAAACAGTTCAAATTTCAAACACAGCTTCTAATTTTTCCATTCTCAGGGCACAATTTCGCATGCGTTTAAAATTCGCTCCGGTAAAAGTAGAATATTTTCTACTCAAATCGGAAAGAAATTATCGGACCGAATTCGCATGCGATGCGTCAAAATTCCGGTGCGGAGAAGGAAATTCGCACCGGACTGCGAAATTCGGACTGTGTGTGCACGCTACTTAAAGGTACGTCCACACACAGCCCGACTTTCGCAGTCTGATGCGAGTCCCCTCCTTTGCTCCGTAATTTTGAAGCATCGCCTCTAGGTTTCTCCATGCGAATTTCGCATTCATATTTTCGCATGCGAAATCTTATCGGAGTGTGTGTACACGTATCTCTAACGTTTATCTGAGAAGCCAACTTATCTTTTGTGTCATCTAAACGGATTCGCTGAATTTCTTCGACTGTATTAGGGATTTTCTTGATTTTTCAATATGCTTTAGTATGACGTTCAGAATATCTAGGGCCGTCCTCAAACGCAAAGTTCTATTATGACGCGGAAAATTCGAATCTCAACAGAAACGTGGCTTTTCAGTGTCGAAAAGCGAAAGTGAGCTCACTGTGTCAAGACTTACTCCACATTAGTCTTTTTCGTAAAGCATTCAACACAGGTACAAGTGCATCGAGGTACCACAAAACCGACAGAGAAAGACTACTTTATGAAAATCGATTGTTTTTCAACGAAGTAATCGTATTTCCATCGGGTCTTCAAGCTTATTTAAGTGAATATGTGATGGGTAACTAGATTTTCTTATCTCATCCCTTTTCAGTTAAACTTTAAGCATTACATCATAGTGTGAGGTTGGCCGCCTCTTGCTCATCAGCTTAATGTTTCGGCACCAGATCACTTGTCAGTTTACCCGTCAGGACGACAGTTTCAAAGGCACGACAAGCTGAGTTTTCTCTTTTTCCTCGGTATTATGGAG
Source organism: Branchinecta sandiegonensis (assembly GCA_030848855.1). Classification (NCBI taxonomy): domain Eukaryota; kingdom Metazoa; phylum Arthropoda; class Branchiopoda; order Anostraca; family Branchinectidae; genus Branchinecta; species Branchinecta sandiegonensis. The sequence continues at coordinate 20,487,884 of JAUPMV010000006.1, read as the reverse complement.
TTACGGTAATAATTATGGTGTTCCACTTCATTGGTCTTAATTTCTAAATGTAGTGGTTTATGGTTTGGTTAAAAACCTGTCATTTCACTTTCGTACTGACACGTTGACTCTAAAATCAAGCAGAAACACGCTTTACATTTTACTCTTCAGAAAATCCATTCCGTAATCAATATTGCAGGGAATCCGTTTCTCAACTTCCCAGCACCTTCTGAGTACGTAATAACTGAATGAATGAATGCATTTTGTTAACCAATTATTCTTTGTTAACCCATTATAATATGTTATAATATATGTTAACCCATTATAACCCATTTCCTGCCATGGCCCCACGGGCTTTTTGGAGATAAATTCACTCACTCATTCATATACTTGACATATTACAAAAAAAGCACAGTATAGAAAAAGGAAAAGAGAGAAAACACAAAAATAGGAAGGGTAGTTTAACTTTTCAATTATCAGAAGTAGAACTTTTTTTATTATGTATTCAGATGTTAAAAAATAAGCAAACAATATACGATCTTCCTACTTCTGCGACTTTTACGACGAACAACATCATTCTCGTTGATTTTAAGCTCTTGTTAGGATGTAGTACGGTGGTTTTGTAATACTACAAGGGGTTGCCTTGCGGCAGAAACTCATCTGTCTTATCGTCGAACCTGTTTAAATGTTTGTACTTCATTGCCCGGTTTTCACGTACTGTGAACATCGTACTTATTTGATGATGACAATAAGAATACAATGCAAAAAGTAGGCTATTGGCCTCGAGAAAAATTCAATAAAAACGCACAATAATAAAATTAAATATTACACAGCATATTTCGAGATTTTTCAGTCTTGACATTTTTGATCATTTCTACTGTTTTTACTGTTGATTACTTGTGCTTGCTTTGACACAAAATTCTAGAGTCTAGTGGGTTACATTTTTGTTTACCTTTATTTCGTCACGCTTTTGTCTGTCATACGATTAAACTCGACTTGTAACGAAGGCACGCATAGTTATATGTCATCAAGATGGTAATTTGTTTATCTTTCTGAAATTTTCATTTTATTCGCAAACATATTCGTACCCTGCCCTTTGTTCAAAATATCCTAATTCCTAACCAGGAAACGGGGGAGTATCAGCTCCAGGTCATACAGACGCATAATTGATAATGTAAAAGAGATAAGTAGACGCTTTCATCAATAAACTTACCAAAAACTCGTAGCTTTCTGGATTATCATCCGAGGTCACCTTCACCAACTTAAGGGATTTGGCAGTCAAACAAAGCCTGTAGGGACCATTGATGTTCTTGGTCGATCCAAGACTTTTCTTCGCAACGATCACTTCCCAAACATGGTCTGTAAAATTCAGAAAAGTTAAAACACAGCTGCGCGGGTGGGGGTGGTTGTCTAGTTGTCGGTGGCTACGAAGACAGGACTCTCCTAAATGAGTCTCTAAAGTACATTCGGCGTAAAGTGGCGTCCGAACTGAAACGCCTGATCAAATACTCTATATGACTAAGTCCAAAACACGCCAGTGATCCTCATGAAGAACGAGAAAACGTCTCACTAACGGCTCAAACTCAACAACTCAAATCCTGTGTCAACCAATCACGGCGATCGTTGGGGACAGCTGTGGTGCCGCTTCTGGTTCTTCCGCTAGGTACAAAGCGATTTTGCATCGGCAAGGAGAGTTAGTCATCAAGAGTATACACAAGCGCTTCCATGCACTACGGTACCGTGATCTATCTTGTCAGTGCAGTAAGAAAGGGTAGCCGAAATCTGTTAAAAACATTCTAAAAAATGCATAAAACGGATACGTCAGCTACGATACTTTGGCAGCAATATTTTGGCCTTTCTTAGCAAGGGTCCTCGTCCGGCTGTCGAACGTCAGGGACAACGCTGGGGAAGAAACAAACCTGCAATCTGCAAAATAACCTGCAAAATATCGCTGCCAAAGCATCGTCGCTGACGTATCCGTTCTATGCATTGTTTGAATATATGTTTCCCAGTCAGCTTGGGCTCAAGGAGTATTTATCTGTTAAACGAATACCCGAAAACTCAACTTTCATGTCATTGTATCTTCAGTAAATTGTTTGTAATTCAACCGACCCACTTTGTAAAGAGTTGTTGAGGATAGGCCTGCCCCGCATTTTTGTTCGATTAGTTGGGGATATGTATAGGCTTACTAAAGGAATGGTTAAAGTAGCAGGGAAGGGATTTTCAGATTTATTTGATTGTGAGGTAGGAGTGAAGCAGGGAAGCACTTTGTCACCGAGGCTTTTTTGTATATATGTAAATGATATTGTTGAATATTTCCAGGAGAAATGGGCACCCACGGTGCGTCTAGGGAATTTGACATTATCACTGTTGCTATTTGCTGACGATGCTGCGCTGGTAGCTAAATCCCCCGAAGAACTGCAGAGTTTGTTAAATATATTAGCAGATTATTTGGACAATAAGAAGATGAAGCTGAATGTTAAAAAAACAGAAATAGTAGTTTTTGGTAATAGTAAAAATAATCACAAATTTTTCTATAAAGGTACTGATTTAAGAAGAAGTGATACTTTCAAGTATCTTGGGTTTTTGTTGAATGAAAAAGGAAATTGGAAAGATCATGTTAAAGAAATGATTCGTAGAGGTAAAGCAGTGTCTGCTGCTGTGTTGAGAAATTCAGTGATAAGTGGAATAAAAAATTTAAAAATGCATAAGCAAATATTTCAGTCAAAAATTCGCCCTACTATCCATTATGGGGCTGAGCTTTGGGGGTATGAGGCTATTCCGCAACTTGAAACCGTTCAGCTGCAACATTATAAGAAATTAATTGGGGTCCATCCTACAACTCCAACGTTAGCCCTTAAGGGGGATTTAGGGCTCTGTTCTTTGCAGAAAGATAGAGCTGTCCAGGTTATTAGGTTCTGGATAAAACTTCTTCAACTACCAGATGAGAGGCTGTTGAAGGCAGCGTATTTGGAACTATTAAAGCAGGGAAAGAAGAGATCCTGGCCATTCCAAGTGAAAGCCCTACTTGATAAAGCAGGGCTGTCTTATGCTTGGAATGAGGGTCTTGGTCCTACAACTGATCAAGATAAACTTTGTCGCAGTTTTGCGCGAGTTCAGGAGGATCAGGAAATTCAACTTTGGCATGAACAGACTGTTAATTCAGAGACTCTGAAAGATTATAGGAATATTAAAGAGTCGGTTGGTTTTGAATTTTATTTTAAGTTACGTTTACCGGCTGAAAACCTGCGTTTGTGGTTCCAGATCCGAGCGAACAGTCTCCCTCTTAAGAGTAGGGTTAAATTATTTGAAAGAAATTCCCGAAACCCGAAGTCATGTTATACTTGCTCGTTATGTGGTTTGGAAGAGGAGAATCTGTCCCATTTCCTGTCAAGATGCAAGGGGCTCTCGGATTTGAGAGTAAGATTTTTTGGTGAAGATGGGTTGCTCTTTCCTGGTATCCTAAAGTCATCTTCACGGTCAGCGATAATGGCAGTTACAGGTTTTGTCAAAGAAGCGTTAAAGAGATGTAAATAGTTATTGGTGGTGGGAGTTTAAAGCGTTTTACATGTGAGTTTATATATCCGCTCTCTCGAAGTGTTTAAAAATGTATGATTTTGTGTATGGCCTAACGGCTAAATTAAAGTATCTATCTATCTATTCCTTCAGCCCAAGCTGAATCGTGCGAATCGTGTTTGACACCGCAAAACGGATACGTTAGTTACATTTTATCATAGACATATTTCGGCACTTATTGGCAAGGGTCCCCTTCAAGCTCAAGCAACAAGTCCATTTCCAGCTTGACCGGCTTAAAATATAGTGTGACTCGTTTATCAGTAGCGGCCTGAACGAGAGTTACGCGGGCCACAAGGTTCCAGATTCCCTTTTGCTCCAACACACGGATAGTCTAATAAGGATTCTCAATTCTGAAGCAGTTTCAACAACTGCCAGTATCTAAACACACGTCTAAAATTTTTCATTTGTTCTTTAAATTTTTACTAACTTTTATTACTGTCTGAGAATCTTGTTTTGTTGTTGTTGTTGTATTTATTCACTTTACGTTTGACGTCATCATTGTTGTTGTTGTATTTATTCACTCTACGTTTGACGCCAGTTTATCTTGATACGGTTATTTTTGTTGACAAAAAAACGAAAATACGGCTAGTCCGTGAATGGTTCGGAATTGAATTGAATTGTATTTAAGGGGAATACTATATCTAGGCCAATCTGACGAGAGCGTAAATAATATACTTGCCTAGTTCCTGCCCTTTAGACCGTCGGGAAGTACCCTGATTCGTGCTCGTGCCTCGTGATCACCGGGCCGACGGATAGACCAACCGCCAGAGCCAAAATGTTTGCTTGAAGTTTAACTGAACAGCCAACTTATTTTTGTGTCATTTAATTGACTAAACTGAATTATTTGGATTCTGCAAAGGGATTTTTTTTATTTTCCACTATGTAATCTAGTTATGACGTTCAGTTCAGTGGACAGTGGTGAGACTGGTGAAGATTGCTTAGTGCCTGAACAAAAAAAAAACAACCCATAAACCTTTCTCGTAAGGCATACAACAAAAATACAAGCGCATGGAGGTACCACAAATCACACGGAAATTCCGCTATTTGAAAATCGATTATTCGTGAGTAGCGGAACAACGAAGTAACGCATTTTCACCGGGTCTTCGAGCCAATTTTAGTGAATAAGTGACGGGTAACCAGGTTGTCCTATCCCAGCTCTTTTCGATTAAACTTTAAGGGCAAGGCATTTACCGGCATATCTTACCAAGTTTTTTTCAGAAAATAGTGGAGCTTCGCGTCGAATAACTGGTTCTTTATCGAATGGACAAAAACAAGGGGTGGCGTGTCCCCCCCCCCCCATTCGCGACGCCTCTGGCAACCGTTACATGACACATCACTTGAATTAAGCTTATGTATCATAGCAGATAAAACTGTAGTGCTAGATTTTAACTAATGAAATGAAATGTGTATGTCTAAATGCGAAAGATATCTGAGTAACGGGCATGGGATCCAAGCTCCACCATGCTGGCATATCGCTTTCTGGTGAGGTAAAAATAAAGGGATGCAACATAATCACCGTTGGAACGGAAACAAAGTTCTAGTTTATTCAGCACCGATTTTTACCACCATTTTATTGAGAGACGAATCGGTTTATTTGTCTCCAAGGGGCGGTTTCCACCTTGTACTCCCGAGACCGTGTCCCTTCGAATTATTGGACGTTCGGGAAGCAAGAAAACTACACTGGTCATCCATCACTGCCTAAGCAAAGCACCAACGCCTTACAAATGCTATGGAAAACAAGACCAAAGGTGTCGATGGAATCCCAAAAATCTAATATCTGATTCAGACAATCGGGTCTTGTCTTCGCCAGATCCAGTGTTGGACAGGCTAATCATCAGAGAAAACCAAGTTCACATATACCTCTATAAGCCATATCTATTTTGACGAAACTGACCGAGGCTTCCTGCTTTACTTCTGCCAAGTTTCCGGTTCCGCCCGATTTCCGAGCGAGCTACTAGTCCAGCAGAAAAATAAAATTCAGAAACAAATCCAGCGTATCTCCTTATCCCTATAAAGAACATCTAATCAACTTTGAATAAAAGTTTGACTTAAAAAAAAATCCGGTTACAACCGGATTCCGGACTAATTATATGTCCGGGTAAAAACGATTGTCATATACCGACTCAGCCTCTCTTCTTACCCCTTAAATGTCTTCTAATCGAACTTTTGCTTTTAACAAATTTTCCGGTTTTGGCCGGATTCCGGGCGAACTATAGTTGTCCGGCGAGAAAATGATTTTCACCATCGCAATCAACATGTCTCTTTACCCATAAATCGAACATTTAATCAACTTCAAATTAAACTTTTACTTCTAACCAACTTTCCGGTTTTCGCCGGATTCCGGACTAACTACTTGTCCGGCGAGAAAATGGTTTCACTGTCGTGCTCAGCATGCCTTCTTACCCCATAATCAACTATCACATTAGCTGTTTAAAAATATTTTGTTTGTCCCTTAATCTGAACCCCCTCCCCCACCCCTAAATGTGGAGCTAAATAGCCCATCTACGAACTTGACCTTACCCTTGACCCAATGAATCCTCACACCAAGTTTCATCAAAATATCTCATTCCATAAATATTCTTTGAGCCCAAGCTGACTTTGAAACATTTATTTAAACAATGTTTACAACGGGTACGTCAGCTACGATTCTTCATCAGCGATATTTCGGCCCTTTTTGGCAAGGGTCCTCGTCAGGCTGTCAATCCTCTGGTTCAACTTCGGGGAAGGAAACAAACCTGTAAACCATGTAAGATTACAGGTTTGTTTCCTTCCCCGAAGTTGAACCAGAGGATTGACCGCCTGACGAGGACCCTTGCCAAAAAGGGCCGAAATATCGCTGATGAAGAATCGTAGCTGACGTACCCGTTGTAAACATTGTTTGAATAAATATCTCATTCCCTTAGAGAGTTATCGTGCTCACAGACAGACGGACATTTTTGCGATGCCATAGGTTTCCCTCCACTTACGTTTTGGGATCCACCATGAGTGTTCAAAAACAGTCCTACCATATCTTACTACGCTGAGAGAGACAACAAGACCAAAGGTTTCGATGGGTCCCAAATATTGAATTTCTATTGACCACTTAATCCAGACAAGCGAATCTTGTAGAATCTTGTATATAACTAACCAAGTTCAGATATGGATTCAAAACGCAGGTTTACTCCAACATCTCATCTCTAATCGATTTCTGACCAACTTGACCACTTGACCAAATTCCTCCTTTTCGCAGTAGGCTACTCTACGCGAACTGCATGCACAGCAAAAGAGCTAGTGACATTGAGAAGCGAACCTTTCAATCCAAATTTCCGGGTAAATTTTGCCAGCTATCCGCCAAGGAAACTAAGTTCAAAATGTCTTCTTACCCCGATACCGAATTTCTAATCAATCTTTGATATGTGCAAAAGCTGCAACAGCATGTTTCCTCAACCTATATCGACTATATCATTGGGTTTTAAGCTACATGCTAAATTTCTGGTTGTGGCCGGATTCCGGGCCAACTACTTGACCGTCAAGAAAATGATTTTCATATTCGGATTCAGCATGACTCCTTACCCCTAAATCAAACCTCTACTCAACTTCAGATTAAACTTTAACTTTTCACGAATATTCCGGTTTTGCCGGATTCCGGGTGAACCACTTGTACGGCAAGCAAATAAATTCCATATGCCGTCACGCGAAGAGGCACGAGCGGATCCCCACATTTGAACTACGCTCGGACTTTTCCAAAGTATAAACATCCCACTGGTTAGATTAAGCACGCTCTGTGCAACATTCAGCAAAAGAAATTTCAACTGGAATGCAAAGAAAAGAATCATCAGAATCAATTATTTACACAAGCTATCATAGTAAAGAAGAGAACTCAACTAAGTGGCGCTTGGGCTTACAAACTAAAAGACGACAGAAATTAAGAACAGAAACTTCAGCACTTGTTAAACACTGATGTGTAATACGGAACGAACGTGTTTAAAAACCGATTTGTAGGTGTGGTAGGCGGTACCAGTTTTTCTTTGTTTTTAGACCTAGTGTCAACTCTATTCGACACGACTGGTGGTAGTATGGCCCTATGTTTGTCACTTCTTAGAAGGAATTGGCCAAATTTGCAAATCAAACTGAACCGACGGTCGTAAAGGGACGGTAGTTGTGAAAGCCAACGGAACATACTTTTCCGGACGGCCATCCAGTTCTAACCTTAGTGGGAAACAAATCCAGATACTACTTACGATGCGACGCTTCAAACCACCCTAGATGTTCAAGCTCCTAATCTAGAGGTTGAGGAGGAGGTAACTGCCATACAAGGCGCCAGTATGAACCTATCTTGCCCTTACCAAAAGAGGGCTTCGGCTCGTCTCCATCCGCAGCATCCTCCCCTCGCTGGTGAAGCAATAAATCCTTTAGCCAAGAATTGAGGTCAGCTTCCGTTTCAGTGAAGAAGACCAAGCTGTCGTTTCTGGTATGGAGGGCAAGAACGTAACGGTTCTTGGCGCAATACTTCCGATTGATGTTGAAGCAATTCTTTAGGACCACGGTCCTGAAAAGAAATGAGTTAAGCCGCTTTCACATTGACGCGTCGTTGCGATGCGTTGCGTATGCGTTTATCTTGCGTTGCGTACAGGTTGCGCAGCGAATCTTTCACACCTGCGCGGGAAGCTTTCGCGCTGGATGCTCATTTACATTTTTCTTTCTCGGTTTCTTCTGCTGAATTGTAATTTCTTTCACTAGTAGCAAGTTTTTCTTCATCATCAGCATGTTTGTGTTTTGTTTTTCTTCAAAAGCTTCCATTTTCTTCTGAAAAATCTGATGCGTACGCGTCGACGCAGCTCACGAATAGACTTGGTTCTATTCTTGCGTTGCGTTTTATTTGTCTGCGTGAGCTCTGAGTTGCGTCGACGCAAGCACGTCGCAGAGATTGCGTAGCTTAGGTGAAAGGCTCAACGCGTCAATGTGAAAGCAGCTTTAAGCTAGGTCCTGAGATAAAGCGGCAATATCTGCGTAGAGAAAGCCATAGAGAGAGAGAGACGAATTTAATATGATGGAATTTTACAAAAACAAATTTTAATATCATAACAGACCTGCCACGTGAAAATCTATACAGATTTGTTTGTGGCAGGACTCAATAATTTAGTCGCTTACCATAATTATATTGGAAACAAAAAAGAAAAGGGAAAAAAATAAATGCAATACTATACATAAAAAACTGTACAAAGATAATAAAAAAAGTAAAAATAATACAATATTATATATAATTAGAAAACAATTAAACCTCGTGGCAAGTCGCGGTGAATGACGAATGCAAGACGGTACTGCACGGATCGAAGTTTTTGCAGCGAGAGTATGTGATACTGCTGCTTCTTTTGACTGCAGTAAGGTAAGGTACAACGCTGAATAACTCAAATGGCATTAAGCGATGGACATGCCAGTGGCACACGAAAATGACGCTTTGATAATTCCAACTCATTCGTGATCTTTTTTTTCTTTTTTTTTCAAACCCTAGCCTAAGGCATTCAAGCAATGGCAGCTGAAAGACAAATACAGTAGGCTAACTAACAACAGAATTTTATATATCTGGTTACTTTGTAATTCAGCGGTAATATTTGTTGTAAGCTTTAATTTTACGATTTAAAATGTGACATGTGACTCGGCAGTTTGCTCGACCTATTATGTTTAGTAGATTTATGATTTTCAATGAACAAACTAAACAAAAAAAAAATAACTAGAAAAGATTCAGAGGCAACTGACTTTCCTTCTTGGCGCGTTATCTGGGGGACCCATTTTCCAAACTAGAGTCGAGTGACGGAAATGGTCGGTCGGTGAAACTCATTTTTTTTGCCGTTTCTTTTTTTGCCGCGTGACGACACAAATTCGCGTGTCCAAGTAAGCTCTAGAGGTCGGAAGTATGGCTACTTTTAGGCCACTCTGACCGGTCTGCAATATCCAGCCAAGACGGCTACAAAGAATAAAGTCTGTACCCCAAGGGGAAACCGAAACCATGTAGAACCAGACATATCCAAGACAACTGCAAGACAAAATGCTCCTTATGTGAAACCAATACCTTCGGCTGTGATTGCCATCACTCTAACACTGAGCTACTCAGGGGTTTGTGAAGATTGTCAGCGAACCACTACAATCGCCAGACAGAACCGGACTATAGGGAGTGTAATCTCACTTAATGGTGCATATACACTGCGTAAAATCCGAGCGTATTTTACGCACGTATTTGGGCTTGAAAAGATCTCTAGCAGTACGGACGTATTTGAAAAATCGGTCCGTTCTGTATCTAAATACGTACGTATTGCTAGAAATCTTTTCAAGCTCATTACGTGCGTAAAATACGCTCGGAGTTTACGCAGTGTGTAAAACTGTAGACCGACCATAGGATAAATTAGCCAAAGCAGTTCACATCCCCATTATTTGACTTTCTATGTTGACTCGAATACTGACTATATCATATTCACTTGCAATGAGAAAGTTAGCAGGGAAGGCCCTGGAATCCCGGCCGTACGCGGAATACTCGTTATCCCGTTCTCCCGGAAGCAGAAACAACTCCGTAGCCTTTGGGGTTGTCGGCGAAATGTCCCCAATCGAAACGTCCGCCGGTGAAATGTCCCCGGCGAAACGTCCTCATGATAAAACGTCCCCATGACAAAACGTCCCCGTGTCTAAACGTCCTCGTATCTGCAATGCGAGGTTCACTAAACAAGATCCTGAACTTCCCATGCCATTTTATCCACTATAAACTTCGCTGACTTTTTGCATTCTCTTTGTCGACTTTCTTGAGCCAGATCGAAAAATGCCGGTTATGGAGGTTGCTTCAAACGACCTAGAACTAGCCTACTACTGATTAGTTACTAGTCCAGGGCAAGGCGTATTACACTATATATTTTGAAGGGAAACGGTGCATATCTGAAGCAACTGGTCCCACGTCCGCTCTTTTCTGCCTATAAAGATCTGTAATACAAATTCCAAGGTTATTTAACCTCGGTCATGCGCCCGAAGACCAACGTGAACCAGGAAAATCTTGGGGACGTTTTGTCGTGGGGACGTTTCGCCACGGGGACGTTTTGTCGTGGGGATGTTCCGCCACGGGGACGTTTCGCCAGGGACGTTTTGCCACGGGGACGTTTCGTCGGTGAGCCAGCCGTTCTTAGAATATCCTCCTGCGGTTACCTTAGTACCAAAAGTTCAAGCGCCATCTTCCTTGGACAAATCTCCTACAACAAGCGCGTTTGCGAGTCCCTTTAATCTTAAAAGCAAAGTTAATGACAGAGCTTGTACTTGAATTCCAAAAGAAGCTTGTAGCTTAATCCTCTTTTTTCAGCAAATGAATTACTAAAGGGTCTCTGTCACAGCCCTGTACGCTGAGATCTATTAGGCAACCGAAGCGCACACAGTCAATTCCAATCAACTATTTAAAATAAATTAGAATCTTCATTCTTCACATTCAAGCACAACAATGAATAACAATATTTTCTGGATATTACCAACTGAGCTTAAGGTTCACACAGGAATCTGCAGAGAGGCGGTGCTTTAATATACTTAATTGTTCAAGCCAGTCATGGCCCTAATTAGTAAAAAAATCTCTGACGTAATCTTAACTAGTAAACACCCGAATTTCAACGTCAAAGAATTATTAGAGCATCAAAAGTCAGCGTACAAGTATTCGCGATGCTTCATGTTTGACAGACATCGTAGACAGTCCTCCATATTTCAGTTGAGGGCCACCACATGGTGTAGTAGGTCCTATTAATCATCAATCTATCACCAACATTTACTTAAATTTCTACTAAGATACGTGTTTAGTTATATTCCTTCGACAGAAAAAAATGCTACCCCGGCTAACGATGAGAGCTTGACAACACCCTTAAATTTAGAAGTGAAAGCTTCTATTTTCTATGCATTAACTCAAGGTTCTATTATGCTATCTATGTGTGATGGATGCTCATAATGAGCCGGGGGTCGGGGCATAAACTAATCAGCTTGGAGCGCTGAAATGCCAGTTCTTATTTTTGAGGCGCCCTGACTTTCAATAAGGATCGTATAATTTTTCTCTCGCCATGCAATATCCGTCGTTACACTTTCGGAAGCCAAGGACCACTCCCCGGCTCAGACTACCAGTATGGCTGCCAACCCCGAGCTCAGAACAAAGATACGGCGAAAATTCGCAACATATCCGGAAAATGCCGACCTGTTATCACAGCAGTGGTTTCCAAATTGCCATAATTGTAAGTAACAATCGAAAGTTCGCACTAGGCCCTGGCAAACTCTTGACATTCATGATGTAATCAGTTAGATGAATTTGCCTTCCGGCGGGATCACTGTTCCTATGGCCGGCTCCTACCAGTGGTTTGCGAATTCTCTTCACAAGCCCCTCGGTAGCTCAAATGGTAGAGCACCGGCCTTGTAAGCAGATGGTCCTGGGTTCAAATCCCGGGTGAGGAGAATTTTGTCTTTCAGTTCACTACTTATAAGATGTAATCAGATTTATACTAAACTTGAAGAATCCATAACCAAGGGCGGTTATTGAATCTGACGAATAGGGGGTATACCATATTCATCAGGGAACCATTCACACGGTTCTTCGCTCCACCAACACGGGCCATCCCGACCATTCAGCCACTTGCTTTTCCGAATTACGTAATCCAATATAGTTGTTTACCGAGTTGTTTACAAAGTGAAGACACCAAAGCTCTTGCCTATACCATTACCAGTTCTGAGGTGTATAAGACATTACGCTACAGGTGACGAAATCGGAACCAAAACAAACTTCATCCTTTCCTGCCGCATACCAGACGACCACAGACTCTGGCTACATTATTCACGCGCGGCTTGCGCCGTCGATCTTATGCCAAGTTATTCGACAACAATTGGAAGTATTTTTGAGTCAGCAGCTCAAGTAAACTGAGAAAAAAGCAGTTTCACTCAAAGGGACTGATCTGAAAGTTATCACGTAATAAGTTGCTGAGATAGCGACGTCTTCTAGTCTGAATTAGAGAATAAAGGATGAATCAGGGTTAAACGTACAGCGGATTCTGCTGTGTCTCCAGCTCATCTAGGCATTTCTTCAACTGCATAATCGCTTCAATATCAATCTTCTTACTCGTCCGAACTGCTGTTGTTGACTGACTATAACGAGGATGACGCTGGGATGACGCACGAAGTCCACCGGAGACCTCGCCGGAGTCCAGTTCCGGCACTCGTCTATCGGACACACCCAGAACATATATTGCTGCCCTCTGCGGAATAACTCGCAATCGAAAAAAAACTGCCCTTAGGCTTTGCTCTGGGGCTACACACGACAAGCATTTACGCGTGACTTGGCAAACGCATCAATACGCTCTTCAGATGACCTTAGAGCTGAATGCAATCACCTAATGAGACAGAGCGAATGCAAAGTCGACATTATCTTGCTTGCTACCCCTTATCACTCACTATAAAATCCTTGAAAGAAAGTATATTTGCAGGTATACATAAGGGTGGGGTAAAGAAACCGAATCAGTGACTCGGGTCGAAACTGCCAGCGCACACTCCTTCTCGTTCATAGACTACGAAAGTCTTTCGACGCGTGAGAAACTCCCCACTCAGTGTAGAGACTTGGCGCGTTTTATCTACTCTTCACGCGGCAAAGACGGCAAGTGACTAGGTGACAAAGACAAACACCAGAATGAAGCAGACAGTGACAATACAATGTACCATTTTAAACTGCCATAAATATGTCGGACCATAATCCAAATCAAAGACTTGCACAAACCCCTAGTTGAAAAGGCTTTGCCATGCTTTTAGCGTTCATTCTCCGTTGTAATATGAATATGTACCAGATAATCCAGATATACCACATATAATTAATTCAGTCTTAACCGAGATATATTTATCGAAATATCGGCCCAACTTGTCAAAACCCCTGGCGACTTGTTTTTTGTCCTTTCTTACAGGGACTTTCTCTGTATTGGGTAAATCAACATCTAAACCCCCCAGAAACTGCTTCAGGCAAAACTGCTGGCAACTGGGAAAAAATTGGTCTTTTCAGAAGAAAAGACTAGTTTTTTTGCTGTACCATCTTTAATAACTAGTGGCTCAATTTTTAAATTCAATTTCATTTAGTTTATTCATCAAAAATCTTGAAACGGCGGTAAGCCGACTATTTGATTTACGTCAACAATGTATAAGCTTTAAGTTATAATTTTTGAAAATGAATAATACATATAGAGCTAACCACATATCACACTATGGCCCATAACTGGCTATTTGTCTGTCAGGTCACGTAACTTGTCAATAAAATTCCAATGATTAATATCACTGAATCTTAGTATCAAAAAGTGTCAAAAGATTTGCAGTAAGCCAATAAAGCAGCATCTTTCTAAAACTGATGCTTCTGCAGGGACAGACACGGGTGCAGGGTCATTGGTGACTCGCCTCCTCCCATGCTTTCATTCAGGTCATTCTCTGACGCCATAGTGGCAAGGAAACAAGTCGGTCCCTTTTCTGCCGAAGAATTTTCCACGCTGTTGGTTCTGAACCAAAACTTGACGTCGCTTGGCTTTCACTGGTCGTATACTATAATACCTGTTCCATTCCATTAGATACGACATTTTGCCCTCGCGAACCATGCCCATAGAGATACCAGGGACTCTCAGACAAAGATCAACATCCAGTGTTGTTGCTCGAAGTGCCCAAGTTCTCTAGACTTATCAGAAATCCCAGACATCTGCGCCCAAGTCAACTGGGACAACTGAACTGAACCTCGAATTAGCACTGGCATACCTTATGGTAATTAAGAGGAATCCCTGGAACATTCTTCAATCTCTTCCTGCGACCCACCCAACACCTGGCATAGTTCAAATGCTACCTGCATTTCCTTGAAGCCAATTTTGAAGTTTGTCAGAACCATCTACAGGTGTTTATATTTTATCGGAAAAAACGTGCGCTCTCTTCCGGGAGATTTAGACGCTCTAACAGGCACCTATCAGATCCTTCGATAAAATCTCAACTACGTCGCAACACGTGGTCAAGCGGAAAGACTTTCGAATAGACCACCCGTGCCTACCTACGCTCCATCTCCTTCGGAACTCTCAAGTAGCTCTATGGTCAGGAGACGACAGTAGCTGAGTCGACGGAAACGAAGCCCAAAGAATCCACTTGAGAGCCTGATTTAACGACGGAGCAAAACAAGGAACTCATATGTGTTGGTAGAAGTAATTAGGGACCGGGACAGATCTAGGGTCCCGTGCCAATCAGTCGCCTGGACCCAAGTATTTCATTTCGTTTCCTGGCACGTTTTTTCACAGGTTGCAATGGAAAAGGCTGAGCTTCAGTCCTCCGAATATCGGAATGCCACGCTGTGGTGCAGAATGTGCAGTATGCATTTTGATTGGACATCTAAAAACTTTGTCACTTCATGGCGTCACTAAACCACGGGTTAATGTTTGGCAGACAGGTGACGACGATGGACAAACAAATAAATCCAACTTACTTTTTTGGCAAATTCCCATTCCGCCATTTTTTGTCTGAGTCGTAATACTCAAGCCGAGCTGGATGAGTGGCAGACTCGCATCTCAAGACGAAGAACTTCTTTTTCATCCGCTAAAACGATTAAGGAAGTCCAATTAGTCCCATGCCCAAATCCTAAAACGATTAATCAATTTGTTTCCCGTCTCCAAAAAAGCTCAGTAATACGAATTACCATCTGCAGAAAGGCCGTAAATATTATATTCGTATTTGTATTTGCACTCTGAAGGCATAAAAAGCCATGGTATGTCAACACCAACAACAAATAAACGGAATACTTATATCACCTTAAATGACCTACACTGTATAAAGTTTCTCCGAATAAGGATGCAGTATTTGCTACTGGGATTAATCTTATATCTATTGGGATATAATTAATCTGAATTAGAGATAACCTTATCTCAATAAAGACAAGATTAATCCCAGTAGCAAATACTGCAAGATTTTTTTTTACAGTGTATGTTCCACCTGAATGATTGACCTCACTACCGGTTGTAACGTGTAGCAGCCAGGGTTGCCACCGGTAGTACAATTGTACTCTGTTTAGTACATTTGAAAAAAGTAGTACTTATGCAGTACCTACATTTTAAGATAGGTAGTACTATTGAAAAAAAAAATCTCCTTTCTGTCAAAGTTCATGTGGGCCTAGTTGTATTTTGCCCATTTTATCTGAAAGATTTGATCTGATTACTTTAATTTAAATCTGGTTCTGAATGAAACTCCTATTTTTTATGAAGGTTCGATTCAAGTCATATTGGTAGGGTCATGCTAAAGTAATTACCCAGCAACAGAGAAAAACAACGTATGAAGTTCAACGCGCTCAAATTTTTTTTTAGGGAGTAGGCTACATTTTCTCCTCTGGTAGTACTTTTTTGCTACTTGGGTAGTGCACTTTATTGCACGTAACCCTAGTAACTCCAATCCTAGTTCACGGGGTTCTTGAAGTGACATGAAGTGGGTCACTCTCGTCTAAATGATCACAGATAGGTTTTTTGTTGTTTTCATTTTTTACTCTTTTCAAGATAAAAACAAGCCGGTGTCAGGAATCATCACTGGTCTTCAACTTCAGTGTTAGGTTAGGGTGCACAGTAAAAAACAAGAGCTACGAGCTCATGAGCGTGTTTCATCCTTCTTACCGTAGTTACCACGCATGACGTCACAAATTCTGTCTTTTTGTCGTCAAGGCTGGAACGACATTTCTATTTTCCAGCGGAATATCATGCCACGGGTGAATCCGACCAATCACGTGAGAGAGATTCGTGGTTACTACGCTTACCACGCTCCCGAGCGTGGTAAGCAAATAGTTACTATTAGTTACTATTTCGAGAAGGCTGGAATGGTCAGCGTAGTAACTTTTCGTGAGGTTGGAACGGATTTAGTAACTAACAGTTACTATTGGTACGAGGGTAGAACACGCTCCATATGGCATTTGTTACGAGTAGGCGGTACAAGAAAGTAGAGGCGTTACTATCCAAAATGTTGGGGGGGGGGGGCAAGGAATTTATCGACTGGTTGGTAATTTTTACCGACTGTTTTTGCAGAAAAAACGACTGTTTTCAAGAAAAAAAAGAGAGTTTCGAAAAAATCGTCTGATTTTCAGAAAAAAAGGACTGTTATGACGAAAAATCGAGTGATATTCAGAAAATCGACTGTGTTTCGCGCCGACTCAGTTATTTTTTACCGACCGGCAGACAACATTGGGGGGGGGGGGGCGTCCCCCCCCCTCCCCCCGGTCGTGACGCCCCTGCAAGAAAGTAGATGAGAACGTCACAAAATACACCCGCCATCCAAAAATGCGGTTCGGAAGTAGAAATAGGATATTTAGTTTCACTCAATTCTGAGCAGTTCCGGCATCGTCTCGAATTATCTGTAGCAAATGCGCATGAATGTTCAAACTTCCAAGCTCCAGCCCAACAAATCCACTCGTTTGATCCCTAGACGTGCTACACCAATTTCCGGTACTCCCTCTATCTCCCCCTACCGTGGCCGAATCTGGTTCGGGCTCAGAAATGGATCATCTAAAGCATCTTCTTTTATACCATCTATCAAGTTTAACTCGAATCTGAGCATTTTTGGAAAATTCCGGTACCCCCCCCCCCCCCGTTGTCTGATCGGGTTCGGACCCTAAATGTCATCTAGGGTATATGCTCTCTTTATATTCCAAGTTTCATTTAAATTGATGCAGTCGTTTGACCCCTATGCGAGCCTCAAAGTTTCCGGCAATCTGCCTCCAAATCCCCCCACTGTGGCCGAAGAGGACTTGGAAACATAAACGTCGTATCTCTTAATCCTCTCTTCCCGGCCAAGTTTTACTGAAATCGGAGCGTAGCCTATCTATTCAATGTATACAACGGATACGTCAGCTACGAGGCTTCATCAGCATCGTAGCTGATTCGTAGCAATCGTAGCTGACATCCGTTGTATACATTATTTGTAAATGTTTCAAAGTCAGCTTGGGCTCAAGGAATATTTATCATAGCCTATCTGCAAATTTCCGCCCCCCCCCCCTAACTTGGCCGAATCCAGTCCGGACGCCAAATAACAAATCAAGGCCGGAGAGTATGTTGTGTCAGGTTCTTAAGTCAATAAGTCGGGCCATTAATATGCCTGAAAAGTTTGGTTGCCAATTCCAGGAAACCCTCTCCAACTCCCCCAACAGAGCCCCGAAACCATCTGGCTTCGTCAATTTCGTATCTAGGCCTAATGCTTGTTCTCTCCATTAAGTTCCGTCCCAACCCCTCTGCTTTAAGCGTTTCTTGAGTCCCCCCCCCCTCCATCCCCCCACAGGTATCGGACCCGACCCGGACTTGACACTGACCATCTGAGGCAATAGCTCTTTCCACCTGACAAGTTTCACTCAAATCCGATCACACGTTCATAAGTTATGCATGCCACTAGATTCCGGACTACCCATCCATCCACTCCTCCACACGATCGGGGAAACCTTTCCTTACCTTTCATGGCATGAAAATACGAAGACAATTGTAAAGAAAGCTAACAGCGCAACTCAGATGCTAAAAACACTGAAAAAGTTTCGGGTTCCTAAGGACAAGCTAAAGCTACTGTTTTGCTCTTTCATTCGACCCTTAGTCGAATACGCTTGTCGGGTATGGCACTTTGCTCTTACCCAAGGTGAAACTGATAAAATAGAGCGAGTTCAGAAGAGATCGCTGCAAATTATCTATGGCGGTTCCCCCCTACCATATTCTTTTACCTCAAAGAATTTAAAATTGAATCCCTTTCTTCCCGTCGCGCAAAACTATGCCGTAACTTTGGTTCCTCCCTTCTTCAGCACCCCAAGTACCGTTCATTCCTTCCCCCACCCTTTGTTCCTGTAAGATCTCCCCCCCCCCCCCGAGAAGTGGCTGAGAAGGTTCCCAAACTGACCCCAATCTACTGTAACACTATGCGTTACAGTAGAAGCTTTGTGCCGGGTTTCGTAAAGCTGTATAACGATCTTTAGCATTTTCTTGCCCTATTATTTTTTTTGTTGACAACATATTTTATTTTTTTTATGACTAAAAAACATCGTACTTGGGCTCTGCCCACGAGAGATATGTTTTGCTTTATTACCAAATAAATTGAAATAAAATTGAAGTCAATCTGTTCGGATCCCTGACATACCTGCCAAGTTTCATCGTCCTAGCACATCAGGAAGTATGCTGAAATCGCGGAATCGCTAGCGATCCGCCCCCCCCCCCCCCCCAACTCCCCCACAGTGCCCGGATCCAGTCCGGTTATGTCAATGGCGTATCTAGGACTTGTGCTCCCACCAAGTTTCATCCCGATCCCTCCACTCTAAGCGTTTCTCAAGATTTCCGGTTCCCTCCTCTAACTCCCTCCAGTGTCATCGGATCCGGTCCGGATTTAAAGTGGGACGTCTGAGACTCGAGGTCATCCTAAAGTCAAGATCCGATCACCCGTTCGCAAGTGAAAAATACCTCAATTTTTGGATTCCCCCTCCCTCCACTCCCCTCCAGATGGTGGGATCAGGGAAGTGACTATTTCCTATTTAATCTGGTAGGGTCCCTGACATGCCTGCCAATTTTCATCGCCCTAGCACATCAGGAAGCACCGAACTCGCGGGATCACTAGAAATTCGCCCCCCCCCCACTCCCCCAAACTGAGCGGATCCGTTCCGGTTATATCAGTCACATATCTAGAACTTGTGCTTGTTCTTTCCACCAAGTTTCATCCAGATCTTCCACTCTAAGCGTTTTCCAAGATTTCCGGTCAGCTACGATTCTTCATCAGCGATATTTCGGCCCTTCTTGGTAAGGGTCCTCGTCAGGCTGTCAATCCTCTTGGTCAACGTCGGGGAAGGAAACAAAATGTTTATTACAGGTTTGTTTCCTTCCCCGACGTTGACCCAGAGGATTGACAGCCTGACGAGGACCCTTGCCAAGAAGGGCCGAAATATCGCTGATGAAGAATCGTAGCTGACGTATCCGTTGTAAACATTGTTTGAATAAATGTTTCAAAGTCAGGTTGGGCTCAAAGAATATTTATTTCCGGTTTCCTCATCCAACTCCCCCCAATGTCACCGGATCCGGTCGAGATTTGAAATAGAACGTCTAGACACGAGGTCTTTCCATATAGCAAGTTTCATCGATCCGGTCACCCGTGCGTAAGCTAAAAAATATCTCATTTTTTCGGATTCCCGTCCCTCCACTCCCTTACAGATGGTCGGATCGAGGAAGCGACTATTTCTAATTTAATCTGGTCCGGTCCCGATACGCCTGCCAAGTTTTATCGTCCTAGCTTATCCAGAAGTGCCCGGACTGGCAAAACCGGGACCGACTGACGGACAGAAATTACAATCGCTATATGGCACTTGGCCGAAGGGTAAGTGCCATAAAAAAGTAGGCGGAACCCAATTGTGAGACATGTCAGGGACCTGTAAGTAACAATCGGCTGTTACGCCATAATCATCTTCGACTATGAGGGGTTTCCAACTTTTTCCTACTTTGTGTACCTATTTGGTTTCCGGTGTTTTTGATGATAAGAACAATTTGGTTCCATGTCTATCACGGAGAGAGGGATTTGTAAGTAAGAATCGGTTGCTAAAGCATTGTCATTTTCATGAGTCTCGACAATGGTCTATGCTGATCGTCTACTACTGTAACTGAAATGTAAAACCATGAGATGGTTTCGCAATAATTATTAGATTGGTATCTATCGTATTTTGACCCTGAAAAGTTACGGATAGCTTGATAATACCAAATAGATTGCATAAGATAATGTTCGAAGTTTCCATCAGTCACGATGTCTACGACTGAAAAGGATAGAGTTCAACTGGCTGCAAAGTCAATTTAGTCCCTGCTTCCAGTAATCTGTCTTCTTTCAACGCTGAGAGATAGCCATTTGAGTACTGACTGTCAACTTCTTGGAACATACCAAACTTCTTGGAACATACCGTTTTGAAAACTTCGACTTCAGCATCGAACGGATAGCGAAGAAACAAAAACCAAAGTGTTGCTCTCGCAACATTTTAGTCGGCGAAGCCGAACAGAGATTGCCACTTCGCGTTGCCCAGGCAACGTAGGTCTAGTCTACTACTGTTATTAGGGCTGTTTTCATCGAACGCCTTCTTCATTGTTTAGTTCTCCGCCAGACAATCTTTCTAGTCAAGAACGAATCTGATAGATCTGACGTCATGGAACCAAGAGGTGATGCAAGTTTGAGCCCAAGTTGACAGGTCAATTACTTCCGAGGGTGAAAACAATATGCGGTTGCTTACGTTGATTTAGGGCAGAACAGATGGGTTTGAACTGGGTAAACAATCTTGATCAAGGGCACTAGAACCCGGAAACAACATTTATCTTGAGATCTACGGGCATTAGCCCCGAAGTAAACAGGCGAACAGGCATTTGTTTTGCCTCTTAAACTTTGATCTGAGTTGGGTGATCTAGGACAAAATAGCCTTTACGATAGTATTAGCTACACTAAAGAAATCTCGCAATGGTGGGATTGTTGAAAGATAACCTGAAAATAGATTTATCTGGTGTTTATATCGAGTCCTGCAACTACGTAGCCTTTACGATATTGTCAACTACATTAAAGAAATCCCGCAGTGGTAGGCGTTAAAGGACACATGAATGAAGAGTACCAAGTATCATCCCTATCTGTATGACTTCCGTTATCATTGCCTGCAGAAAACCCAATCCAAATACGAAATAGTGTTTCCAAACTATGATTTTTGCTCCATTTTGCATCTGTCCTTATCTCAGTACCGAACAATTTTAGAAATGAACAAATGTCTCCAATCAACCCTTCTTCTGGAATATTTTTTAACCAGTTAAACCCAAACGTATATCTAGAAGAAATTCCAATACGATCCGGCCAGCGCTGTACAAGATTTGAATGAAGTGCGCTTTTTGTCTTGGAGTCTGCATGTGCAAACCTCCAGAAACGAACATCCCTATTTTGAAAACGTCACGGTCAGGAGAAGAATGCTCTCCGTGGCCATGTCTGTAAATGCATTCTCCATGTGTGTTCAAGTATTCATTGTTCAGGTGTCCTTTAAAAGATATCCTGAAAATAGAGTTATTTGGTGTTTGTATCGAGTCCTGCATGTTGATTTAACAGAGTTCTGTATACTACTGACTGCATATGGGACTGATAAACTTTTGAAGAACCCCTCTTGCTTATTCTGCCTTATATATTATTCCTAGCTCCCTTAAGGATATATGAGCTTCTGAAACGCCTTTCGCCGTTTTTGGGATCCCAAAACGTAAGTGGAGGGATACCTATGACTTCGCAAAAGTTGTCCGTCTGTCAGCACGATAACTCTCGAAGATAACGAGATATTTTTATGAAACTTGGTGTGAGGATTCTTTGGGTCAAGGGAAAGGTCGAGTTTGTAGATGGGCCCCATAGCTGCGTATTTAGGGAAGGGGGGGGGGGGGTCAAATTAAGAGGCGAAAAAAATATTTTTTAAAAGCTAATGAGACAGTCAACTAAGGGGCAAGAAGACATGCTGAACACGAATTTGAAAACCAGTTTCTCGCCGGACAACCAGTTCGCTCGGTTTGTTTGTTAAAGTAAAAGTTTTATCGGAAGTTTAGTAGATGTCCGATTGAGGGGTAAGGAGAATGGAAATTATTTTCTCACCGAATATGAAAATTATTTTTCTCACCGGACAGGTAGTCCACCCGGAATCCGTCAAAAACCGGAAAATTTGTCAAAAATAAAAGTTTAATCTAAAGTTGATTAGAAGTTCGATTCAAGGAGAGGGAAAAATGCAGAATCTGTATATGAAAATTATTTTCTCGCCGGACAAGCAGATCGCCCGAAATCCGGCCAAAACCGGAAAATTTGTTAAAAGTAAAAGTTTTATATAAATTTCATTAGGTGTTCGATCTACGGATAAGAAGACATATAACCAAAACCAAGGTAAAAATTAGAGGAGAATTGAAAGAAGCTTTGCTGAATCAAGTGCCGACTAGTCGCTTGCCACTTGAACTCCTAGATTATCGACTCGCAATCGAAGACTCGGCTTCAGCCCTGCCCTATTTTTGATAGCCGCACCAGTAGTATACTGGTGTGTTCAAACGGGTCACGAAAAAACGATTTGTCGGTTTCGAAAATGCGGCTGCCATTTGCGGAGACGCATAAAACACGGACGTGAAAAACTTTCGGTCGCCCTTTAAAGGACCAATTGGACGCGAATACCGTCTTACTCCTTTGGAGAACAAGCCTTCTAAAAGACCGATCCTACAACATTACTGCCTGCTTCCATCATTCCACCTATTCTCCTTTCCGAGATTTAAAATTCTTCTGTAGGCTAATTGTATCCCGCAATAAAGTATCGACGGTCACAGTAAATAAAAAACAAAAAAACAAAATGTACAGATTCACCAAATTAAAACCCAAACTCCAGGGCAAACCTACAGAAAGCGTTCACTGTGCGATATTCCCACAAAAGATTTTTCTCTCAACCTCCACATTAAGAGAGTTTAAAGGACCTGTCTTACCAATAATACTAACACAACCTACTTCCATAATAACTCCATATTTTTCTAAACCCGGAAACCTCAATTTCGTACGGTACATTTTACCCCTCTAACAAAACCACGCTGATTTTCTCACTTGCCGTGTTTTGATACCTTCGACGTGTGTCACGCTGTCGACGGTTGTCAGCGAGAAGATTTTCCATCAGAAAAACCGGTTATGTAAATTGTTTCCCTGTTTTCGCTATAAGTCAACGAGTATCGGAAAAGGCTTAAAACAGCCAATTCCGTGGGCTATTTGTTGAAAGCACAGCCAAGTTTTAAAATGTTCAAATATTTTAAAGTGCTGCAAGTTGAAGAGTAAATAGTGCGAGGGGTCCTTTAAGAGGCTGAGTTTGCAAATTTGGCTGTCGTGGGGTACCCTACTTTATTGTGGCTTCTCTCTAGGTTTATGTGTTTAAATTTTGTTTTATCTTATGTAGTTTATACTTATGCCAGTGTTTGTTACTAATATTGTCATTTGTTCGACCCTCGCTGGTCGTATCCTAGTTTAAATAAATAAATATAACCATTCCTTCCCCCCGAATTCCAGTCCAAAAACCTGCCTTTAAAACTTCACAAACGTTCATGCTCGATATTTTGTAACACATATTCTACAGATCGGGCAAGCTCTAACATGCTCTACCCAGATATTTCCGTCGTTGTCGCAGTGGCATGAAAGTCCCCCCGGATTAAAAAACCACCCACCTATCACTCACGTTAATCCAACCTAACGTAGGTAGACTGATTCTTGCATTTCTCCGAGTTAGGCACTTTTCGAGGCGGATCATACTACCACTTATTTTTTAATCTATTTATTTAAGCTAGGAGACTACCAACTAGGGTCGCAAAATATCTTATTGCCTCCGAGGAGCTCATTGGTCAGAAACAACAGTTACGAAAGTTTGTCCAAGCTTCTCGCCAATGGCAAAGTGCCAAGTGAGGTCAAAAGCTACCGGGACGGGTTTGTAAATCGGAAATCACGAATTTAAAAACCTTACCTTAGCCTTCTTGAGAAATGCAGTTCGCACGACATCCTGATCAACGGACGGCTTTAAGTCCACCATAGCTTTTTAAAGCGCTGATGCTTCACTTCATATACTCAACTTTATCCCTATGGAGTGACATCTTCTGAAAGGATAGGGATCTCAAAAACATCACACGGAACAGGTTAATTTCTAAAACGGTAATGAGAAAGAGTTAAGCGCGTCTCCGATTAAAACTGGCGACACTCTCCGGCCAAGAGTGTTTGATCAGGGAGCATGTCTCGGATAGAAGAACAATTTTAGGTTCATAAGATAACCTCCTGGCACTATTTCCGCTGCGCGACATACCAAACGAGAGGTCTCTCTTTTTCAACTCCACACGCCCTACCCCCCACAAAATCCCTCCGCAAAGTCTCCGGCCGACTACAGCGTAGATTTTCTAAGCTCAGTCCGTAAGTAACGAAAACCAATTAAGACTAAAGAGCCGACCCTGTCCAGTGTCCTGTTTAATTAACACATGAGCTAAAAGAACATATGGCACTTGCAAGGTTAGTTAGCATATACTTCTATCTAGGACATTCTGCTCTCGCCGACTATCAAGTCCGAACAAGTTCGCATCATGGCTTCGAGTATTATACATATAAAAAATAGGGGCCCCCTCCAACTCCCCCCACAGTGCCCAGATGGGATTACTCATTCGTGAGTTATGCATGCCTGAAAATTTCCGGGCCCCCTCCTCTAACTCCAACCGCCGAGGTCGGTCCCGATTCGGACGCATCTCGAATCTAAGAGCTTCCGGTCAATTCCTTGGACCCCTCCTTACTCCTCTTACAGGATACGTATCCGGTCCAGACCTCAAACGGGACAACTAGGTTTTATGTCCTTCGTACTGTCCAAGTTTCGTCAATATTCCTCTATCCGTTTGCCCCCAAATGCATCACACAAATTTTCGGGACCCTCTCCTTCGCAATTTGACCCTTTTGCTCTTACCGTCCACCAACTCACTCGAATCACAGCAGTTCCGGCAAATGTCCGACATTTTCCTCTAACTCCCCCGACCGAGGCTGGATCCGGCCCGGCCTCAAAATGTCATGTCCAGGACCCATGAAATTTCATATCCAGGAGCCACATAAAAATTTCATCACACCTTTCCTTCCGCTTGGTCCCTACGCATTTATCGAAATACTCCCTCCAACTCACCCCTCGTGGTCGGACACATAAATGTAACATCTAGGGCAGCTGCTCTTACAAACCACCAAGTTTCCCTTGACCCGGAAAACCCGTACAGGGTCACAAAATCCCTGATTCAGCCTCCCTCCACTCACACACGGATGAACGTACCCGTTTCGTTGAGGATTAGATCGGGTCTGTGTGAGTGCCATAAAAAGGAATCTTCATCAAAAGCAATGACGCCAAACATTACTACGATGAACTACAAACTGTTCGACGCCCAAGAGGTAGACCACGCACCAGATGGAAAACGTCACTCACACAGCTACTCGAGTGCGACATCTCTCCCCCCCCCCACCCCAAATGGAGGCAGCTGACGAAGCTCCACTCTAGTTCTCTAGCGACGGTAGTTGAGGAAAACACTAAGTCGAATTTCTGACTTTCCAAATTCTCTTTATTTGCTTGTTTCTTCATCTTTGCCGCTGATCCGATTACTCAAGCGATTGCAACGATGTAACAATTAGCCTAGGACTTGCCGATCTTTGCTAAGCAAAGGTGTTTTACCAATCAGACAACCACCACTAGCCTACTAATCCCAGCACGCTGCACCCAATTGGGTACTACAATTGACAGGGTAGGTAGTGGCGGGTATGGCTACCTAGCTAGGTAGTACAAGTAGTAGAGGTGGTATATTGGGATGGGTGGGGTAGGTTTAGAGATAAAGGAGGCACAACCCAGTCCAGGCCTAATTTAGCCTTGGGGGAACCCGTCAGTTGGTCCACCCGTCATTTCGCATAAAAATAGGTCAGTTCGCCCATTTTCTGACAGTTTTACCACCCGTCACTACGATCACCCGTCAGTTCTCCTACAGTCAGTTCGTCCACCCGTCAGTTCACCCACACCTCAATCCCGACAGGTCGTCCACTTTGAAAATCCGACAGTTGGTCCAACTCGACCCTGTCATTAAATCCATGAAAAAAGGGACGCAATCCCAGGAGAGTACTAAGACGGAGCCGACCTTATTTGGTTATTTAGGGTCAACACGAGATGCTTTTGGGTGCGACTGTTCTGTTTATGTAAAGATGGGTAAAAAATTACCGTTTACGTGAAGATGGGTAAAAAGGAAAAGGTATTCAGATAGGTCGTTACCAACTATTATGCTTGGTAACGAGGTTGTTGTCCAGGAGTGGCCCGAAGGGGGGGATTCACACACCCCCTGCATTTGCTAAGTCATATCAGTCGTTTATTTTTGCCTCACCGAGGTTTCGAGCGCTCATTTTAGTCAAAGACAATCCAAGTTGCTCCAAAACAATCTCTTTTTGGGATCCCAAAACGTAAGTGGAGGGATACCTATGACATCGCAAAAGTTGTCCGTCTGTCCGTCCGTCTGTAAGCACGATAACTCTCGAAGTGAATGAGATATTTTCATGAAACTGGTGTGTGGATCCTTCAGGTCAAGGAAAAGGTCGAGTTCATAGATGGACTATGTAGCCCTAAATTTAGGGGTGGGGATTCAAATTAAGGGACAAACAAAATATTTTTAAACAGCTAATAAGATAGTCGTTAAGGGGTAAGAAGACATGCTGAACACGATTATGAAAACCATTTTCTCGCCGGACAAGTAGTTGGTCCGGCATCCGGTCAAAACCGGAAAGTTTGTTAAAAGTACGGTAAAAGTTTATTTGAAGTTGATAAGATGTTCGATTTAGGGGTAAGATGACATGCTGAACACTGATGAAAATCATTTTCTACCCGGACAAGTAGTTCGCCCGGAATCCGGCCCAAACCGGAAAATTTGTTAAAAGCAGAAGTTATATTTGTAGTCGATTAGATGTCCGATTTCGGGGTAAGAAAAGATGCTGAATCTGTATGTGACAATCATTTTTACCCGGACATATAGTTCACCCGGAATCCGGCTGAAACCGGAAAATTTGTTATAAGTTAAATCTTTATTTGAAGTTGATTAGATGTTGGATAATGTGATACGCTGAATTCGTTTTTAAGCTTTTTTTTTCGCCGGATAAGTAGTTCCAAAATTCCACCGAAACCGGAAAATTGGCAGAAGTAAGGCAGGAATTTTCGATCAGTTTCGTCAAAAAAGATATGATTTATAGGGGTAAACACACATGCTGAATCCATATCTGAACTTAGTTTTCTCAGATGATTAGTCATTTGGCCTTAATCTGTTTCTAAATTTCAATAGTAAAATGTCTGACCCAATTGTCTGGGTCAAATACTGAACTTTTGGGATCACATCGAAACCTTTGGTCTTGTTAAGGTAAGCTAAGTGGGTCCTCCACAGGCAATAGGCGGTCGGAAGAGATCGTAACGTGTCGTAAGCGACCAGTTTGTCGGTTTTCAGCCAATGAGAGCATGCCGGGTCGGACGAGCACGGCTACGACGGACTTATGATTGACAGTGGAGGACCCACTTTATTCTGAAAGCGAACTTCTCGTTCTTCCATTGCTGTGTATAGAGCATCTTCCGTCGCGTATTAGGCTCCGACCTAAGTTGGGGGTAAGGTCGCAGACGAAGATTGAGGCAGATAGAAACATTTCAGATACCCCTTAATATGCTGCATTGGCGAAAGCCGAAAGTTCGTCAATGAATCGGGTTTTGTTTTCACACAAAAGGAATCAGATTCTGCAAAGGAGTTTAAGGTTGTAGTTTTTCGGATGTAGGTTTACCTATTTTGCTGTACTTTAGTTTTAGTTATGAAAGTACATTATCTCGAATGGAAAAATACAACGGTACACGGAATAATTAAACAAAAGTTTGTCAAAACTGCAGTGAAACTACACCCAAAAAAATACAACTTAACTCTCGTCGGCGAAACTGTTACGTCATAAATCGGGATTTTATTTTTTAAATCCACATGCACCGGCAAACCTGTTTTCCTCGTTTTCTTTCTGAGTAAGCATGTCTTTTAACGTGAAAATTACATTTTTTTGCTTTAAATTCAGAACAAATCTATTTCCCGTCTATTTTATTCTGGATGGCAACTATTTTGCCACATTTTTCGATTGACAGATTTGTGATTTCATAAGTAGGCTATTCTTTACTTTTCATTGGAATCGCAAAAAGACGCTCTGCTCCTCGGCGTTTCACAAAACTTCGCCGGTGGCGCATTTTGTAATATTCTCTATTTAGAAGAAGAGTGAGCGTGTTCCACCCTTCTAACACTAGTAACTAGTTACTAATTCCGTTCGCCAACCTTACGAAAAGTCACGACGCTGCCCGTTCCAACCTTCTCAAAATAGTAACTAATTGCTTACCATGCTCGGGAGCGTAGTAAGCGTGATAACTACGAATCTCTGTAACGTGGTTGGCCGGATTACCCCATGAAGTGATATTTTACCGAATTTTTTAAATGCGTTCCAGCCTAGACGTCAAGAAGTCTAAATTAGTGACGTCATGCGTAGCAACTTCGGTAAGTAGGATGGAACACGCTCAGTGCGTTCTTTATTCGACGACTAGGCTTCGAATTTTTGGGATATGAAATACATTAAAGGCTAGAATTTGTATGGTAAGTAGTTAAAACTTGCCAGGCATTGAAAGCTTTCCTCTTTAGCGAAATAAAAAGCTGAGGTTGTGAATTTACATATACAAATTTTCATTGTAGGAATAACTTCAGCTGCATTTAGCTTTACACCGGTTGTATAATCTTTTGGCGGGGAATGTGCGCCGTTGTCGCGAAGCGGCAATGGTGCAACTTTTGTCGGTACGTTCGAGTCGTATATTGTAATATAGAAGTCGCTGAAATGAAGGGTCTCCCCCCCCCACCTTGCATGAGTGCTTCGGGACGGGTTTTTACCACGATGCGGAAACAAAACGGAAACAAGACAGCCTAGGTTTACAAGAACTTGTTTTTCCTCGCTTTCCATGTTACTTTTGCACTTCGCAAAAGCAGTAGGCTACTCGTGCTGAAATTAAACTGTGGAAGATATTTTTATAAGGATTTCGTTGCTTTAGATTTTAGCCAGAGTGACTTAAAAGTAGTTCACCGTGTACTCTTACCGTGACAGTGACGAGCGACTGGCGACCAACCGTGTCACGTTTACATTTAACTCGCATGTCTAGGAAAAGTCCGTAATCTGGGGAAACTGACTAGTAACCTACCTTAGCCTGCTGTAGGCTAAACCTGAAACTTCTTGAACTACCATCTTTCAAGAAGATTACTTGATTTTTTTTCAAGAGATATCCTCTTGTTGCATGGGACCCCAAAACTGGCAATAAATATTGCAGTCGGCAACCCTGGGCTTGTCGTGGATAACGGCACAAGTAGCTCAAGGTTGGAACAGCTATTCTGAGCGAATCCACGAAAATGTGAAGTAGCTTTTGAACATTCGGGTCCCTGGTTTGAAAGCCGTCGGCTAAAGAAATAAATATTTCTTACACATCTCTAAACTCATACCGTTGATGTCCTATTTATATTCAGTTGGTAGGCTACGCAGAATTAGAAAAAATATTTTCCCACTAACAAGAGGAAACTTTCCGTAAAGAGTTGAGTCTCGTACAAAAGGAGGAAATCATGTTTGCCGGTGCATTTGAAAAAATAATAATCGCGATTTATGGACGCAGCAAACTTCTGGTCTTCGCCCGACAGGAGTTTTTTTTATCTGCCTCGATCTTTATCTACGACCTTACCATCAACTTAGGTCCGAGTCTCGCTATGCGACGGACGATGCTCTACAAGGCAATTGAAGAACGAAACGTTCGCTTATAGTCCGAATAACTAAAAGAGATCGTTTTCGAGTTGTAGGTGTTTCCTGATATTTTCATCTGAGAGACTGGAATTTCACTAAGGCTTTGCAGATATTCTTTAACACTACAATTGTAGCCAAAACAAACTCCCTTCCGACTTGAATGAGCTGTTCCAGCGTCTGCAGAACAACTCCTGCTCTGGGAAACGAATATCGGGGGTATATAAAAATCTTCCTTGTCCTTTTAAAGCGTTTTACCAACCTCAACCTTGCTTTGTAATCAAATTTTTGTCACTGTCCTGGATGGTTTCGCGGGGCTCCTCTCATTCGAATTCTGATGGCTTTTCTAATGTTTTTAAAAATTGTATGCCTTCTCTTTCACTTGCAGTCAAAGTTTGACCAACAGTCCGTGAACGTAACCTTGTCTCTCCCTTTTGGTTTTAAAATGCTTATTCATGTTATCCAGCCAGACTTCACTTTAACAATTAACCTATCGGACAGGCTAAAATCTAAAAGACCGAAGTGAGACAGATACAAATCTAACAAATAATATGCAAGTAAAACAGGTTTTAAAAAGAGGCGAATTGCTGCCAGACCAGACCCTTCGATCGAGAGATTATCATATCTCCGACCTGACGGGGTTATGAAACCTTATTTAAACGACTCGGCTTGCCTTTGACAGGGACGAATTTACGACTGAAGCTGGGTAGTGCAGCAATTCACAGGTTTTAAGACTCGGATTGTCTTAGACTCAAATGAGCGCCCCGGACCTTGGTGATGCCAAAATAAATGAGTGATACAACTTAGCAAAATGCAGGGGGTGGGGGGGTGACCCCCCCCCCTCACATTAAAAAGTAACGTAAAAATGACGAAAAATCAGTTCTGAGTCTACCTAGGATGTTGAACTTCGAACAGGAATCTCGAAAAATCAAAAAACAGAATATTTTCCTCCTTTTTTACGTAATCCGGACAGTCGCGCCAAAAGGCATTTCATATTGACCCTAATTAAAC
The DNA here is from genome assembly GCA_030848855.1 of Branchinecta sandiegonensis. Classification (NCBI taxonomy): domain Eukaryota; kingdom Metazoa; phylum Arthropoda; class Branchiopoda; order Anostraca; family Branchinectidae; genus Branchinecta; species Branchinecta sandiegonensis. The sequence continues at coordinate 20,456,969 of JAUPMV010000006.1, read as the reverse complement.
GAAAAAAGGTCCACTCCTGATTATTCCCCTGGGATCGCGCCCCTTCTTCACTGATTTAAATGATCTAGCAAAGTTGTGCCAACTGTTCGATTTTTGAATTGGGAAGTGTCGGATTTAGGAGTGGGCAAACTGACGGATTTCAAGGTTGGGACAGCTGACAGATTTCAAGGGTGGGTCAACTGACGGATTTCAAGATTGGGCGACCTGACGGATTTCAAGATTGGGCGAACTGACGGATTTCAAGAGTGGGCCGAATGATGGATTTCACGAGTGGGCGAACAGACGGTGGGTCAAATGACGGGTGGGTCAACTGACGGTAGGTGGACTTACGGGTGGATATACTGACAGGAGGACGAACTGACGGGAGGACGAACTGACGGGTGGGCGAACTGACGGGTGGACGAACTGACCGGTAGATGACTAATGGGTGGAAGAACTACCGGATTTTGGAAGTGGCCGACGTTTTCAAGATAAGATTAATATGAAAAAGAGATAAGATGAATCCCAGTAGCAAATACTTCAGTTAACTTTAATCCTTACTCAGAGACACTTTCTACAGTGCAAATATAAACTTGACCAGCGCCTCGCTAGCAGCTCAGCTCTATATGAATAGATTCAAATTGGCCATAGGATATAGATGTTCCTACGTTTTGCACCGTCAAATATAGGATATATTCATCAATAGGAATAAGCTATAGTAGGCTAGGTATGCTTATGGTTATTTGACCGTTTGTTAACTTTGGACTTTGCCAATTTCATGCACTTGCTGTGACTAAAGTAAACTATGAGTTAGCCTTAGTAGGTAATTAAGGGCCTCTGAAAACGGCTGAAAACACCTGAATATGTATTTTGAATCTTCATTTTACCATTCACCCCAAAACTGCACTGTTCACATTTAAGTACAGGACAAGACCCAACCTCAGACAAGATTTCAAATTTCCAGAGAAGTCTTTCCTTCAGAATAATCTATCTGGCTTAAAAAGGAACCAACAATATGACAAACCTACTAGACTGAAGCTAATTGAATGGTTTACATATTGTAAAAATAAATATTGCTTCAATATTTTTAGTTTAACATATTTTTTTTTCAAACAAGATCCCTTCATTCTTACCTTACCTCCTGCTCCATTGATTTAAAATGATGAAAAAGGTAGAGTTAGCAAAGTCAACAGCCAGAAAATTCCTTTTCAAACCAGCATCAAAACAAAGAAAAGGCACAGAATTTGAACATATTTTGCCTCTTGACTGTCAGGACAGCATGTAGGCTACATTTCATTTTAACATTTTCACGGCAAAAACTGAGGGAGTGTAAAATCGAGGTCAAGTACCAATCCTGTAACTGTTCACATTAACAAACCTCTCCTGTGCAATTTTTTGTGTTCTGATATTAAACAGATCAATTAGCCTACGTGAGATGTCATGCTTGTAGTTGTGCAGAACTCTGCACTTATTTAAATAGTTGCATTTTTTGCGTTTTCTCCATAGGTCAGTTTAAACCTATTTGCCACTATTGACTGTTTTTTCATCTCGCAGGTCGGTTCGACTGAGCTCTAAAAAATGGGTTATAAGAAAAAATGGCATCTTCCCGTCGCCGGCGCCTATCTCTCCAATGAGAATTTTGAATTTCGCGCAGGCTCGACAGCGTAGGTCGGTTGGATGGAGCTCCTGTCTCAGTCCACAGGTCTGTTAACCGACTGGCAAAATGAGCCAAAAAACGGCTTATAAAAACTTAGGTCGGTTAACCGAAAGAAGAAAACGACTTATAGTGGGATATCTTGTAGGTCGGTTAACTGGATGATGGCAAAACATGCAGCTAATGAGACCCTCTTGCTTGTGCAGTGCTTGTGCAGCTCTTGTGTAAATGGTTCTTATTACATAAATACTGATTCAGTCTAGTACACTAGCCCCTTTTCAGGCACGGTGCTCAAATCAGGCTCAAATGTCTAGCATCATGCCTGGGTGCTAGACGTTCAAGCACTGTACCTTGGATTTCATGCATGGTGCACGGATTTCAGTATACACTGCAAGCATGAAAAACACAGTTTCTGTCATCACAACTGAGCACCAGTTCGGACAGGGCTGAAATTACTACCATGAATTAGAGAAATCAAAGACAATCCTTATAAAATTTTTCATAACAAAAACAACATTGCTTGGCTGATGACAGACGTGAAAACCTCATTTCCTTTTCTACATAGTCAAGGGTTTTGCATGAAAAGTGTCCTGTGCCTCAGCTTTTTCTACGTAGCAGCCAACCAGAATATTGGCTCTTGGGGCACTCTACATGGAAAATAGATAGGGTGCTGTTAGGTTTTGCATCTCCATCATGAATCGAGGCCTTTTGTTTTTGTTGTGAAAAATTCGTTAAGGATTGTCTTTGATTTCTCTAATTCATGGTAGTAATTTCCGCCCTGTCCGAGCTGGTGCTCAGTTGTGATGACAGAAACTGTGTTTTTCATGCATGTACTGTATACTGAAATCCATGCACCATGCATGAAACCCAAGGTACAGTGCTTGAGCGTCTGGCACCCAGGCATGGTGCTAGACATTTGAGCACCATGCCTGAAAAGGGGCTAGTGTACTATACTGATTAAGATATGCTAATTCTTAATATATCATTCACATTTGACTGATTTAGACCCTGAGAAAAAAAAATCAAGGTAGGACAGGTTTTTAAAACTGCCCAAGGACCAAAGCCCCAACCTAAGTCCAAAGGTAGCCTAGCCCTAGGCTAGTATAGTTCAAAACTGAGAGAAAGCCTTCAAAGAATCATGCCCCTACTGTAGTTACGTATTTTTAAATGCTTACCTTTGACTTTAAGCCACTATTTAATCATACATGGCTACTAGGCTAGGATAAGTCAAAACTACGCAATAAAAACATGCTGTGAACGTGAATAACACATCACCACCGTCTAAACTAAGTTGTATCGTAATTCCATTCAAGCGTGACGTCAAACTTATTTGATCTAATTTTACCTCAGAACGAAAAATTGTAGTTTATTCCTATTGCCCCTATTGGTTAGTATATATTTTGACATAGATGCATATACAGCAGAGCGGCCAGCGAGGTGCAGGTCACGTTTACATCTATAAAATGGCCTAGGGACAATCAAATCCTATGTTGGAAACTTGCAGTCCTCATTCGCACGAAGTTAGTAAGTACGTCATGACTGTATGAAATTTTGTTACGATTAAGTCAATACCAACCACCTCATGGACTTGCCCAGCGTTGCCGTAGCTTAAAACGACAGTAAAAAAAAGTATAAAAGATAAAAAGAACAGTACAACTGCAGAGTTTCTGGTAGAACGAATAAGCTTGACTGTTCCAGTTTAAACTCGTATTGCCTGGCTTCTGTTAGCAAGGTGTCAGTCTGTCCAGAGACCCTTTCCATAGCCTTAGCTGGCCAACTCGTGTTTTGTTTGAGATGAGAGCCTTGATAAGTGATTTGTTTTTGGGATCCCAAAACGTTAGTGATGGAATCGACAGCAACGGACAGCAATGGGAAAAGACAGCAAAGTCGCTGTCTTTTTCCACTACGTATTTATCCAGCTCTTTGTTTCGGTGTAGAGATAGGAAGCATGCCTTGTAATATTACCCTGTGAATGGTACGATCGAGTAAATCGGAAATTTTGGAAAGAACAAATTCTTCCAGCCAAACAGATGGTGTGAACATGTAGACAAAGAACATGTTGGATCCGAATATTTTCCAAGTTTTCGACTAGCACCGGTGTTTCCTTCGTAACCTAGGCTAAACCGGAAATAAAAGACAGAAAGGATTACCAAATGGATTTGGTTAAGTGGTTGATTAAGAATAAATTACATTACTACGGGATTTAGCGAAGACCGGGAATATCTAAGACCCATTGGTCTGGATGAAAAAGTCCGATAAATATTTCCCTTTCAGATCCAATCCAAACCTTTGATCTTGTTCTTTCAGGAAACCTTAAGAATTCGATTGGAATCCTGTTGGGACCTTTCGTTCTCAGTGAGGCCAGTTGATTTGCAAAAAGGCCAGGAAAGAAGTTCATGCCCCTGGTTCAATTTACTTCTGTAACAAGACACCGCTAAAATCCTAGACATGGACTTAACCGACAAAAAAGGAAGCTGATTTTTCGGTTCAAGAGTCAAGACTGTTATTCCTGACGACAATTTAGTCTGTAAGTTTACTGTACTAAAATTCTGAGCCTCCTATTTTAACTAATCCCAAAAGTTTGGGATCCGTTTACAACCGGCCATCAATCGTGTCAACTGACCACGCCTTTCCTACTATCACAATATACCATATGGTAGGAAGTGTGTGAGCAGCTCAGCACCACCATCAAACTGAGCCAAACTAGAGCAAAATAACTCTAGAGAGTAATGCGAAGACCTATCCTTCCCATGCATCAAAAAGGGGCCTCCGTCGCAGCGCCGCCCAGCTCGCTTTGTTCGTGTGTGCAGTGTCGGACGTAAACATCGAGGATCAGATCAGAGCCAGCGCTCGTTAACGATTTGTTGAGTTTCGGTAGGGATGTTCGTGTCCTCTAGAGCCTCTAGAGGAGCTAGTGTCGCTGCGATTTGACTGTGTGTCAACTTTTCGAAGTTCGCGCATTACTCTCTAGAGTTAGTTTGCTCTGAGCCAAACGGTCATAAAAGCCATGCAGTAAACTATCGCTTTTTTTCACACATTTGACCCACGATCTCGACTGCGCGTCGTAAAATCCCTGACAGTGAGGGAGCCGGCCAACTGGCCTGGAAATCTTCTTATGAGATTTTACAATAAGGAGACAGAAAAGCAAGGCTAACGCAGTGCAACCTGACGTTACTCATCCTGAAAGCAGAGGACTGTTCACCTCAGCAGCTAGCGGTGGTGCAGCTAACAAGTAGTTAAAGGACCCCTCGCACTATTTACTCTTCAACTTAACAGTATTTTAAAATATTTGAATACTTTAAAACTATGCTGTGCTTTCAAAAAATAACCCACGGCTTTGGCTGTTTAAAGCCTTTTCCGAGACCCGTTGACTTGTAGCGAAAACAGGGAAACAGTTTACATAACCGGTTTTCTCATCGGAAAATTCCTTTCAGACAACCGTCGACAGGGTGATACACATCGAGGGTAGCAAAACACGTCAAGTGAGAAAATCAGCGTGGTTTTGTTAGAGGGGTTAGAATGTACCGTACGAAATTGGGGTCTCCGGGTTTAGAAATAAATGAAGCGATTGTGGAAGTAGGTTGCGTTAGTATTGTAGGTAAGACAGGTCTTTTAACAACTACAACGCACTGCCCATGGCATAAATGCAGAGGAAACAAACAAGAGCTAGATGCTCATATGGCACTTGCAAGGCTGGGTAAGAGGATGAAAATAGGAATTTGCCGATTCGTTGGTTAGTCTGATCATTTGTAAGCAATACCCTTGAAATAACAACGATTTTGGGCCCTTCGAAATCACGAAATTTATCGGTGAAAAAGCATTATATTTGCGGACTTGGCTGTAATGATGCGTACTTTAAGGGCGCTACAAATCCATCTGTAAGCAAAACCCTTGAGGCAAAATGATAATGGACCTTGGGATCTGGAAATGTATCGTTTGGTCAAAGAATTTTTTTCCCCATTGCGGTTCAAATGCGTACTTTGCGGGAGCTAGACATTCATTTTCAAGCAAATCCCAAGAGGCAAATATGATCATGGGCTCATGGAAATGTATATTTTGCTTGAAATTATTTTTTACTTTCGGTTAAGATGTTAAGATTTCTAAGCCAATCTTGTAGAGTATCTAATATCACGTTTCATCACATATGGAAGTACCTTAACTCGCGATCACAGGGATTCCGGACCCCTCTTCGACTCCCCCCATAGTACCCGGATCCAATCCTGTTCTGCAAATGATTTATCCAGAGCATTTGTTTGTTATTCCCACCAAGTATCACCCCGATCTCTCCAGTCTAAGGTGGTCACCATTTTTCCTGCCCTCCCCCCATACAGTTGTTAGATCTGGTCTGGACATGAAAAAGAACACCAGAGACAAGTACTCTGTTCAGTTATTACATTTCGTTGGAATCCGATCACCCATTCAAAAGTTGCATCGTTCGGTGAAAAAGTATTTTATTTTTGCACTTGGCTGTAATGCTAGAAATACATCTGGAAGTAAAACCCGTGAGGCAAAAATGACGATAGGCTCATGGGGATCATGAAAATGTATATTTCGCTCAAAATTATTCTTTTTTACTCGAATTCCCTTGTCAGCAAAACCCCTGAGGCAAAAATGATAATGGACCTTGGGATCTTGAAATGTATCGTTTGGTCAAAGTATTTTTTTCCCTTTGCGGTTAAAATGCGTACTTTGCGGGAGCTGGACATTCATTTTTAAGCAAATCCCGTGAGGCAAATATGATCATGGGCTCATGAAAATGTATATTTTTTTAATTATTTTTTACTTTCGGTTAAGATGAGTACTTTAAGGACTGGTAGGATCTGGGAGTGACAATTTCTAAGCCAATCTTGTCGAATATCTAATATTCCATCCACGTTTCATCGTCCCAGCACATATGGAAGTACCTTACCTCGCGATCACAGGAATTCCGGACCCCCCTTCAACTCCCCCCAGAGTGCCCGGATCCAATCCGCTTCTGTAAATGATTTATCCAGAGCGTTTGTTTGTGATTCCCACCAAGTTTCACCACGATCTCTCCTGTCTAAGGGGTTCACCATTTTTCCCGCCCTCCCCCCATACAGTTGTTGGATCCTATAAATATTCTTTGAGCCCAAGCTGACTTTAAAACATTTATTCAGACAATGTTTACAACGGATACGTCAGCTACGATTCTTCATCAGCAACATTTCGGCCCTTTTTGGCAAGGGTCCTCGTCAGGCTGTCGATCCTCTGATTCAACTTCGGGGAAGGAAACAAACCTGTAATAAATAACTGAAGCTTCTACCGACTATAAATATCTTATTAAAGTAAATTATCTTCAAATACCACTAAAACGAAAAAACTAGTCCTGTGATTAATTTTTGACACGGACGCTGTTTTGCTGGACGATTGGGGCGATGACAGGAAAGGTTCTTTTCTGCATTTTGGTCAACTTCGGTTTTTTTTTATAATGAGGGGCTGAAAACTTAAATATTATTTTTTTAATAACCTCGTTCTACGTTTCTGTTATCGAGTACTAGCCTGTATCTATTACTTTGAATAATGACTGCACGGTAAAACTAGTACTGAGATTTAATTTTTGACACGGCTGCTGTTTTTGCTGCACGATTGGGGCGACGACAGGAAACATTTTTTTCTGCATTTTGATCGACTTCGGTTTTGTTGTTAATAAGTGACTGAGGCTTAAATTTTCTTCCCTTAATAACCCCGTTCCACGTTTCCGGTAGGGAGTACTCGCCTGAATCTCGGTTAATGCCTGCTCGGTTTTTCTTTATCTCAACGGCTTCTCGAATGGTTTGATGGAGTCCGGTGCACGTTGCAAGATTTGGGCTTTTTCAAAATATACTGAATGGGATGGGTTTTCGAAAATATGTTCTGCAAGTGCAGATTTGAAAGTATAGTTATGGCGGTGTCCGTTGGAGAGGGCGTGGTCAATTTCTTGCTCATGCTCTGCAAGTCGTTTCCCGAAAGTTCTCTCTGTCCTTCCTACGTAACGCTTTCCGCAATCACAAGGTATTGAATAAATGCCTCTTTGGTACTGATTTGGGACTTAATCTGTTCCGGAGTTTAGGTAGGACAGCTAAGTATTTTGGGTTCTGTGAAAGACTTGGATGTTGTATTTTTTCAAACTTTTGGACAATTTTCCGGTTACTCCGCGGACGTACGGAAGGTAAACGCGGGCATTTTTTTATTCAGCCTCACCATTACTAGTAGAACTTAAAGGATCTTTGGGGGATGAATGCAGCTTCAGTCGTCTTCTGATGATCTGTTCAACCAGTTGAACAGGGTATTTGTTTCCAAACAGGACGTCCCGATTCCGAATGTGGCTAAGTTCGTCATCTACGAGATCTTTTGTCGCCAATTTTGATGGCTCAGTCAACTAGTGAGATAACTACTCCGCATTTCACATATTCTGGCTGGTAAGAATCGTATGGAAGGTATCGATCGTTGTGGGTGGATATAAATATCGCTGATGAAGAATTGTAGCTGACATATCCGTTGTAAACATTGTTTGAATAAATGCTGGATCCTGTCTGGACATGAAAAAGAAGACCAGAGACAAGTCCTCTGTTCAGTTATTACGTTTCATGGGAATCCGATCACCCATTCAAAAGTTGCGTATGACTCAATAATATATACTGTGTAAACGATTTATCTAGAGCAGATGCTTGTTCTTCCCAGCAAGTTCCACCCCGATCCCTCCAGTCTAACTGTTTCACAGGACCTCCGGTCTGCCCCCCGCCCCCCAGCTGTCGAATCCGGTCCAGACTTGGAACGGGACATTATAGACACATGACTTCTATTCAGTTACTAAGTTTCATGCGAATCCGATCACCCATTCTAAAGTTAATAACTCAGTATTCCGGATTCCCCCTCCCTCCACACCCCACAACCCCCGTATGGTCGGATCGGGGAACTGAATATTTCCAAGTTAGTTTGGTCGGGTCCCTGATATGCATGGCAAGTTTCATCGTCCTAGCACACCTGGAAGTACCCTAACTCGCAATCGTGGGGCAGACCGACCGACCGACAGACGGAATTGCGATCGGCATATGGCACTTGAGCCAGAGGCTGCACGTGCCATAAAAAAAAAATGTAAGAAACTCGAATAATTTACCGGAAGAGAACTAAAGAGACGGAGTCGCGGACAGGTAAGTTTGCAATCGGAGAAGACTAACGCGAGGAAAGGTAATCGAGTGTCAATTTTCATCAGAAATCTGCAAACGGTGGATCAGGTAGGGGTGTCGCGTGCGACGTGGTGGATATAGCAGGAATTTCAGACATTTTAGTACGTGGAATGGTTGAGTCTAAGATCTGTGATGTGCTTTTGCAAACGGGCGAAATGTAGAACCTTGAAGACGCATGGAGGTGACTCCCAGTATTAGAGAATTGTGTCAACTATTTGATTCACAGGCAATAAAAACAAAACGAGATATCATGTTAAATCTCAACGGCATAAAAATGAAATAATGACCTACTCTCATGAAACACAACCAAACAAATGCAAGGTATATACAATACTTCCACGTCGCAAGACTTTGGAGGGTCAAGCAGTTGATGTTGCGTTGTACTACCTAGAAGAACAAAAAGAGAGCTGTAAGATCATATGGCACGTGAAAACAGGGGCGTCGCCATGGGGTGTGTGTGTGTGTGGGGGGGGGTACCACCCCCCTCGAAGAAAGAAAAAAGCTAAAGTGGGCGCTCGCAGAGTGCCCGACCCCACAACTTCAGCTAAACTGGCCGCTCACCCACGAAAGCTAAATGGGGGACTGGCAGTGCGCCCGGAAAAGTCAGTAAGGCTAGTTCAGGATTACCAAGAAATTGGGTTAACATCCATCTTGAACATAAGCGGTTCTGTGTTCTCGACCGTTTGAGACTTAAGGAATTGCATTCTCAGTCGCATGTTTCGACCTTGTCAGATTGATCTAAAGAGGCGGACTATTTCTAGTGGTTCGGATGCTAAGAGATTTTTAATCATATTTTGTCAGAATGAGAAGTATGATAGTCAGATTTGAGCTTCCAAGATCGACAAAAGACAGTTGTCAAACCATGGATTTCACCCTGCAGCGTACAGTTTTAACCCAAATTGTAACACTGTTATGTACCAGTATCTCTCGATTCAAGTAAAAATCAGGCTGATTTTGCTTGTTGTGTACATTTTCAAGAATTTGTTAATCTCATACAAAGATTCTTTGTATTTTAACAGCAAAGAATTTGATGATAGGAATTTTCCTCCAGTGCTACGTTAACAAGAGCTGTAAGCTCATATGGCACTTGCATGTGTCAAGATGATTTGATTGATCAAAAGTAAGTTTCGACTTTGCGGTTGAGATGCGCGCTATAAGGGAGCTGGAACTTCATTTGTAAGCAAAACCCTTGAGGCAAAACTGCTAATGGGCTGATGGGCATCACGAAAATGCATATATTGCTTAAAAGTATTTTTTTTACTTTGCGGTCAAGATTGGTACTTTAAGGAATAATCGGATTTGGGAAGTAGCAATTTCTAAGCAAATGTTGTTGAGTCTCCAATATTCCAGCGAAGTTTCATCGTCCTAGCACATCTGGAAGTACCTTAACGCGCGACCACCGGAATCCCAGACCCCCCTCCCCCTAATCCAACTCCACCCACAATAACCGGAGCCAATCCGGTTCTGTAAATGATTAATCCAGAGCATCTGTTTGTCATTCCCACAAAGTTCGATCCAGATCACACCAGTCTAAGCGGGTCAAGTATTTTCCGCCCTCCCCCCGATAATTGCCGGATTCGGTCCGGAAATGAAAAAGGTCACAAGAGAAAAATGTCCTCTGTTTAATTATTAAATTTCACTCGAATCCGATCACCCGTTCCAAAGTTACGCATCACTCAATATTCCGGATTCCCCTCCCTCAACTCCCCCCCCCCGTAGATTATCATATCGAGGATTTTTTTTTTTATTCCAAGTCAGTTTGACCGGGTCCCTGATATGCCTTCCAAGTTTCGTCGTGAAAATCCCCCAAAAAACGGAATTCCGGGATACCCCTCCCCCCCCCCCTCAAGTGTCCGGATCCAGTCAAATTATGTAAAAGATTTACATGGACCAGATGTTTGTTCATCCCAGCAAGTTTCACTCCGATACCATCATTCCAACCGTTTCTCGAGATTTCCGGTCCACCCCCCCCCCCACCCCACCCAGCTCCCCCGCGGTGCACGTAGCCAATCCGATTCAGCAAATGACTTACCTAGAGCATCTGTTTGTTCTTCCCACAAAGTTCCATCCCGATCCCTCCATTCTAAACGGGCCACGTATTTTCCGCCCCCCCCCCCAATAGTTGCCGGATCCGGTCCGGATATGAAAAAAATCATCGGAGAAATGTCCTCTGTTGAATTCTTAAATTTCACTCGAATCCGATCACCCATTCCAAAATTACGCATGACTGAAAATTTCGGATTCCCCTCCCTCCACTCCCCCCACCATTATCTGATTGACAAAATTTTTATTTAGAAGTCAGTTTGATTGGGTCCCTGATATGCCTGCCAAGTTTCATCGTGAAAATCCCCAAAACCACCATCACCAGAATTCCGGGACCCCCCCCCCCCCCCCATAAGTGTCCGGATCAAGTACAATGGTCTAAAGGACTTATCTAGAGCAGATGCTTGTTCTTCCCAGCAAGTTTCACTCCGATCCCTCCATTCTAACCGTTTCTTGAAATTTCCGGTCTCCCCCCCCCAACTCCCACCTGGCTACCGAATCCGGTCAAGACTTTAAACGGGACATTACAGATATATATTCTATTCAGTTATGAAGTTTCATTACAATCCGATCATCCGTTCGAAAGTTACACACTTCTCCATTTCCCGGATTCCCCTGCGGATTCCCCTCCCTCCACTCCCCCACCATTATCTGATCGACAATATTTTTATTTTGAAGTCAGTTTGATTGGGTCCCTGATATGCCTGCCAAGTTTCATCGTGAAAATCCAAAAAACCACCATCACCGGAATTCCGGGACCCCCCCCCCCCCCAAAGTGTCCGGATCCAGTACAATGGTCTAAAGGACTTATCTAGAGCAGATGCTTGTTCTTCCCAGCAAGTTTCACTCCGATCCCTCCATTCTAACCGTTTCTTGAAATTTCCGGTCTCCCCCCCCCAACACCCCCCTGGCTACCGAATCCGGTCAAGACTTTAAACGGGACATTACAGATATATATTCTCTTCAGTTATGAAGTTTCATTACAATCCGATCATCCGTTCGAAAGTTACACACTTCTCAGTTTCACGGATTCCCCTGCCCTCCACCCCCCCCCCCCCAAAATGGTCGGATCAGAAAAATGATTATTCCTAATTTTGTTTGGTCGGGTCTCTGATATGCCTGCCAAGTTTCATGGTCCTAGCACAACTGGAAGTACCCTAACTCGAAAAAGTGTGACAAAATGCCCTAAATTTTCAAGTTTCCAGCGCGCCCACTTCCCCGCACATGGTCGGATCGGGAAACTGATTATTTCCAGGTTAGTTTGGTCGGGTCCCTGATATTCCTGCCAAGTTTCATTGTCCTAGCTCATCTGGAAGTACCCTCACTCGAAAAAGTGTGACAAAATGCCCTAAATTTTCAAGTTTCCAGCGCCCCAACTCCCCCGCATATGGTCGGATCGGGAAACTTATTATTTCCAGGTTACTTTGGTCAGGTCCCTGATATTCCTGCCAAGTTTCATTGTCCTAGCTCGTCTGGAAGTACCCTAACTCGAAAAAGTGTGACAAAATGCCCTAAATTTTCAAGTTTCGAGCGCCCCCACTTCCCCGCATATGGTCGGATCGGGAAACTGATTATTTCCAGGTTCGTTTGGTCGGGTCCCTGATATTCCTGCCAAGTTTCATTGTCCTAGCTCATCTAGAAGTACCCTTACTCAGAAAAAAGTGACAAAAAGCCCTAAATTTGCAAGTTTCCAGCGCCCCGCACTCCCCCCCATATGGTCGGATCGGGAAACTGATTATTTCCAGGTTAGTTTAGTCGGGTCCCTGATATGCCTGCCAAGTTTCATTGTCCTAGCACATCTGAAAGTACCCTAACTCGGATATGTGGGACAAAAAAACTCGGACCGACCGACAGACCGACAGACGGAATTGTGATCGGTATATGGCACTTGAGCCAGAGGCTGCAAGTGCCATAAAAACAGAAGTGGAAAAGCGCGAAAACGCGCCAATTTTTCTCTTTAGACTTGTTTGTATATACTCTGCAACGTTTTACGTTGTAGCTTCATGAAAGCAACTCACTGTGTTTTTACAATTTTTGATAATAAATTCAGTAACAAGAGCTGTAAGCTCATATGGCAGTTGCATGTGTCAAGATGATTTGATTGATCAAGAGTAAGTTTCGACTTTGCGGTTGAGATGCGCGCTATAAGGGAGCTGGAACTTCATTTGTATGCAAAACCCTTGAGGCAAAACTGCTAATGGGCTGATGGGCATCACGAAAATGCATATATTGCTTAAAAGTATTTTTTTTACTTTGCGGTCAAGATTGGTACTTTAAGGAATAATCGGATTTGGGAAGTAGCAATTTCTAAGCAAATGTTGTTGAGTCTCCAATATTCCAGCGAAGTTTCATCGTCCTAGCACATCAGGAAGTACCTTAACGCGCGATCACCGGAATCCCAGACCCCCCTCCCCCTCCTCCAACTCCACCCACAATAACCGGAGCCAATCCTGTTCTGTAAATGATTAATCCAGAGCATCTGTTTGTCATTCCCACGAAGTTCGATCCAGATCACACCAGTCTAAGCGGGTCAAGTATTTTCCGCCCTCCCCCCGATAATTGCCGGATTCGGTCCGGAAATGAAAAAGGTCACAAGAGAAAAATGTCCTCTGTTTAATTATTAAATTTCACTCGAATCCGATCACCCGTTCCAAAGTTACGCATGACTCAATATTCCGGATTCCCCTCCCTCAACTCCCCCCCCCCCAAGATTATCATATCGAGGATTTTTTTTTCTTCCAAGTCAGTTTGACCGGGTCCCTGATATGCCTTCCAAGTTTCGTCGTGAAAATCCCCCAAAAACGGAATTCCGGGAGACCCCCCCCCCCCTCAAGTGTCCGGATCCAGTCAAATTATGTAAAAGATTTATATGGACCAGATGTTCGTTCTTCCCAGCAAGTTTCACTCCGATACCATCATTCTAACCGTTTCTCGAGATTTCCGGTCCACCCCCCCCCACCCCACCCAGCTCCCCCGCGGTGCACGTAGCCAATCCGATTCAGCAAATGACTTACCTAGAGCATCTGTTTGTTCTTCCCACAAAGTTCCATCCCGATCCCTCCATTCTAAACGGGGCACGTATTCCCCCCCCCCCCCCCCAATAGTTGCCGGATCCGGTCCGGATATGAAAAAAATCATCGGAGAAATGTCGTCTGTTGAATTCTTAAATTTCACTCGAATCCGATCAACCATTCCAAAATTACGCATGACTGAAAATTTCGGATTCCCCTCCCTCCACTCCCCCCACCATTATCTGATCGACAAAATTTTTATTTTGAAGTCAGTTTGATTGGGTCCCTGATATGCCTGCTAAGTTTCATCGTGAAAATCCCCAAAACCACCATCACCGGAATTCCGGGACCCGCCCCCCCCCCCCATAAGTGTCCGGATCAAGTACAATGGCCTAAAGGACTTATCTAGAGCAGATGCTTGTTCTTCCCAGCAAGTTTCACTCCGATCCCTCCATTCTAACCGTTTCTTGAAATTTCCGGTCTCCCCCCCACCAACTCCCCCCCTGGCTACCGAATCCGGTCAAGACTTTAAACGGGACATTACAGATATATATTCTGTTCAGTTATGAAGTTTCATTACAATCCGATCATCCGTTCGAAAGTTACACACTTCTCAATTTCCCGGATTCCCCTGCGGATTCCCCTCCCTCCACTCCCCCACCATTATCTGATCGACAATATTTTTATTTTGAAGTCAGTTTGATCGGGTCCCTGATATGCCTGCCAAGTTTCATCGTGAAAATCCAAAAAACCACCATCACCGGAATTCCGGCCCCCCCCCCCCCCATAAGTGTCCGGATCCAGTACAATGGTCTAAAGGACTTATCTAGAGCAGATGCTTGTTCTTCCCAGCAAGTTTCACTCCGATCCCTCCATTCTAACGGTTTCTTGAAATTTCCGGTCTCCCCCCCCCCCAACTCCCCCCTGGCTACCGAATCCGGTCAAGACTTTAAACGGGACATTACAGATATATATTCTCTTCAGTTATGAAGTTTCATTACAATCCGATCATCCGTTCGAAAGTTACACACTTCTCAGTTTCCCGGATTCCCCTTAAATATTCTTTGAGCCCAAGCTGACTTTGAAACATTTATTCAAACAATGTTTACAACGGGTACGTCAGCTACGATTCTTCATCAGCGATATTTCGGCCCTTTTTGGCAAGGGTCCTCGTCAGGCTGTCAATCTTCTGGTTCAACTTCGGGGAAGGAAACAAACCCACCCACAACGATCGATACCTTCCATACGATTCTTACCAGCCCGAATATGTGAAACGCGGAGTAGTTATTTCACTAGTTGACCGAGCCATCAAAATTTGCGACAAAGATCTCCTAGATGACGAACTTAGCCACATTCGGGACGTCCTATTTGGAAACAAATACCCCGTTCAACTGGTTGAACAGATCATCAGAAGACGACTGAAGCTGCATTCATCCCCCAAAGATCCTGTAAGTTCTACTAGTAATGGTGAGGCTGAGGAAAAAAATGCCCGCGTTTACCTTCCGTACGTCCGCGGAGTAACCGAAAAATTGTCCAACATCCAATACAACATCCAAGTCTTTCACAGAACCCAAAATACTTTGCTGTCCTACCTAAACTCCGGAAAAGATAAAGTCCCAAATCAGTACCAAAGAGGCATTTATTCAATACCTTGTGATTGCGGAAAGCGTTACGTAGGAAGGACAGAGAGAACTTTCGGAAAACGACTTGCAGAGCATGAGCAAGAAATAGACCACGCCCTCTCCAACGGACACCGTCATAACTATACTTTCAAATCTGCACTTGCAGAACATATTTTCGAAAACCCATCCCATTCAGTATATTTTGAAAAAGCTGAAATTCTTGCAACGTGCACCGGACTCCATCAAACCATTCGAGAAGCCGTTGAGATAAAGAAAAACCGAGCAGGCATTAACCGAGATACAGGCGAGTACTCCCTACCGGAAACGTGGAACGGGGTTATTAAGGGAAGAAAATTTAAGCCTCAGTCCCTTATTAACAACAAAACCGAAGTTAATCAAAATGCAGAAAAAAATGTTTCTTGCCGTCGCCCCAATCGTGCAGCAAAAACAGCAGCCGTGTCAAAAATTAAATCTCAGCACTAGTTTTTCCGTGCAGTCATTATTCAAAGTAATAGATACAGACGAGTACTCGATAATAGAAACGTAGAACGAGGTTATTAATAAAATAATATTTAAGTTTTCTGTCCCTTATTAATAAAAAAACCTAAGTCGACCAAAATGCAGAAAAAACCCTTTCCTGTCATCGCCCCAATCGTCCAGCAAAAACAGCGTCCGTGTCAAAAATAAAATCACAAGACTAGTTTTTTCATTATAGTAGTATTTGAAGATAACTTACTTTAATAAGATATTTATAGTCGGTAGAAGCTTCAGTTATTTATTACAGGTTTGTTTCCTTCCCCGAAGTTGAACCAGAAGATTGACAGCCTGACGAGGACCCTTGCCAAAAAGGGCCGAAATATCGCTGATGAAGAATCGTAGCTGACGTACCCGTTGTAAACGGATTCCCCTGCCCTCCTCCCCCCCCCAAAAATGGTCGGATCAGAAAACTGATTATTCCTAATTTTGTTTGGTCGGGTCTCTGATATGCCTGCCAAGTTTCATGGTCCTAGCACAACTGGAAGTACCCTAACTCGAAAAAGTGTGACAAAATGCCCTAAATTTTCAAGTTTCCAGCGCCCCGCACTCCCCCCCATATGGTCGGATCGGGAAACTGATTATTTCCAGGTTAGTTTGGTCGGGTCCGTGATATTCCTGCCAAGTTTCATTGTCCTAGCTCATCTGGAAGTACCCTCACTCGAAAAAGTGTGACAAAATGCCCTAAATTTTCAAGTTTCCAGCGCCCCAGCTCCCCCGCATATGGTCGGATCGGGAAACTTATTATTTCCAGGTTACTTTGGTCAGGTCCCTGATATTCCTGCCAAGTTTCATTGTCCTAGCTCATCTGGAAGTACCCTAACTCGAAAAAGTGTGACAAAATGCCCTAAATTTTCAAGTTTCGAGCGCCCCCACTCCCCCGCATATGGTCGGATCGGGAAACTGATTATTTCCAGGTTCGTTTGGTCGGGTCCCTGATATTCCTGCCAAGTTTCATTGTCCTAGCTCATCTAGAAGTACCCTAACTCAGAAAAAAAGTGACAAAATGCCCTAAATTTGCAAGTTTCCAGCGCCCCGCACTCCCCCCCATATGGTCGGATCGGGAAACTGATTATTTCCAGGTTAGTTTGGTCGGGTCCCTGATATGCCTGCCAAGTTTCATTGTCCTAGCACATCTGGAAGTACCCTAACTCGGATATGTGGGACAAAAAAACTCGGACCGACCGACAGACCGACAGACGGAATTGTGATCGGTATATGGCACTTGAGCCAGAGGCTGCAAGTGCCATAAAAATAAACCGGCTTCATGAGCAATAAGAGAACACGTAATGACGGGCCTGATTATTGCAACACGTCATTTGATTTTTATGTGTTTTTTTAACTGTAAATTCAGAACCGGTCTGCTCTGTTTCAATTTTTTTCTGGATGATCGGTCTTTCTTTTTCAGGAAGGGTCGAACTGAAGCAAATTATCAACTTCCAGCTAAATGTCTCACATTTTTCTGGGTTCGTCGTGAACTAAGACAGACGGGAAGATTCGTGTACGTGGCCCTTACTTTCACTTGGGATCCGAAAAGACTTCTGACCATACCGGATTCCACAAAATTTGCCTGCGGCGCCTTTCGTAGTAGGCTGTATTTACTGAAAGGTCGCGTGATTTCATTCGGGTTTTAGGCATGGCTTTCGGGGCTTGAACCACATTAAAAGCTAGGTTTTGTTAGGTGTTCTAGTACTTTGCACGAAAGAAGTCATAGCTTACTTTAAAATTTCGCCTGCGGCGCTCAGTTTCATTCTGTCTCATGTGCAGTCATCAGAACGGCTGCGGGTCGGGCTATTGCGGAAACGAATTCCTCTCATTACGGCTGACGTACAACTTAACCTTATGAATACTAGCTTTAAAGGACCCCTCTCACTATTTACTCTTCAACCTACAGTATGTTAGAATTTATGATTACTTAAAAACTATGCTGTGCTTTCAACAAATAACCCACGCTTTTGGCTGTTTTAAGCCTTTTCCGAGACCCACTGAATTGTAGCGAAAACAGGGAAACAATTTACCGTTTTTTTCTGATGGAAAAACTTCTCGCAGACAACCGGCGACAGCACGATACACATCGAAGGTAGCAAAACAAGGCAAGTGAAAAAATCAGCGTGGTTTTGTTACAGTGGTTAGAACGTAACGTGCGAAATTGGGGTCTCAGGGTATAGAAATATATGGATTGATTATGAAAATAGGTTGCTATTATAGGTAAGACAGGTCCTTGAACGTTTCTTTAAATTCGTACAGTTTCCCGCATGTGGTACTGTGTTTCTTGGCTATTGTTGATAATTGGTATTAATCTTGAAAATTGCCGGACATCTGCCAGTCGTGTATGTGAGCTAGTCACCTCCCACGCCCACGCCCTTCAAACCGCCCCCGAGCATGGAGATGCGACTAGGCTTCTTCAGCCTTCAACGCTTGCAGGTATCACAAGTTTTATTATTACATATGCGAAAAAAAGCTGAAACGGGCGGCTGAAACCCTGCCACCCCCCCCCCCTCGAGTTTTGGCTCGCGACGCCCCTACGTGCAAGGGTAGTTAGCATGCACATCAGCTAAGGTTCGAGCAGTCAAGGTCGAGTAGCTATTCCCAGACCCCCCTCCAACTCCCCCGAAGCATATGATAGTCCTGTCCGGCAAGTTCCATCCAGATCTGTCCACTCTAAGTGTGTAACAAGATTTCCAAGAACTGACCCCCCCCCCCCCCCTTCTAAAAGTCCCCCACTGGCCTAGTCCGATCCGCACCTGTAAATGAACATTTAAGACATGTTACCTTACCCATTCTGTCCTTCAGTTACATACCATGCCCCCAAGCAGTGCGTAAAAGAAGGAAAGGCCCTCCCGCCGGAGACTGTTTTAAGGCACAAATGATCATGGGCCCTTGAGGAACCTTTGTCCAATAATATTTTTGCACTGTCCGGTTAAAATGCACACTTTAAAGGACACCTGAATGAAGAGTACCAAGTTGCATCCCTATCTGTATGACTTCCGTTGACATTGCCTGCAGAAAACCCAATCCAAATACGAAATAGTGTTTCCAAGCTATGATTTTTGCTCCATTTTGCATCTGTCCTTATTTCAGTACCAAACAATTTTAGAAATGAACAAATGTCTCCAATCAACCCTTCTTCTGGAATATTTTGTAACCAGTTAAGCCCAAACGTGTATCTAGAAGAAATTCCAATACGAACCGGCCAGCGCTGTACAAGATTTGAATGAATTGCGCTTTTTGTCTTGGATGTGCAAACCTCAAGAAACGAACATCCCTATTTTGAAAACGTCACGCTCAGGAGAAGAATGCTCTCCGTGGCCATGTCTGTAAATGCATTTTCCATGGTGTGTTCAAGTATGGTTTCATTGTTCAGGTGTCCTTTAAGCGGGCTGCTAATTCATTTGTAAGCTAAACCCTCGAGGCACAAATGATCATGGTCCGCTGGGGAACATGAAATGTATCTTTGGCCAAAACTGTTTTTGAACCGTGCAGTGAAGATGTATATTTTAAAGGGACTAGGACTTCTGTAGAACAACGTAAAGGTTTTAGACACTATTCCCAGCTAACTTGAGCCGAAGGAGTATTTATGCTAGCAACACAATTGTTGGCAAAACCCTTGAGACAAAAATGATCATGGGCCCTTGGGGCAGCAAACATAACGGCAGCAAAAAGGCTTTCGCCTATATAAATTCTTTTGAATAATTATTGGTTCGCAAAACGTTTTTGCACTGTGCGGTTAAGATGTCCATTTTAGGGGAGGGCTAGAAATTTGTAAGAAAACGAATCACACCAAGTCCCGTCCCAATTCCTCGACTCTAAGCGTGCCACACGATTTACGGTACCCCCTTCATTTTCCCCCGCAGTTTCCAGATCCAGACCTGGTCTGAAACGGAACATCTGAAGTATGTGCTCTTGGTAGTTACAGGTCAGGTGCCTAATATGTCTGACAAGTTTCTTCGTCCTAACCCAGCTCGAAGTACCCTGACCCCACACTGACTTGCGTGACACAATATTTTTGAAACCCCTCCAACTTCCACCCACAGTGGCCGGATTAGGTCCGGACCTGTAAACGGAGCAACTAGGACGTGTACCCTTGCCATTTGCCGAGTTCAATCCGAATCAGCACTCATCCATGTCGCAAGAATCTCCGGACCCCCTCAAACTCCCCCACAGTGACCAGATCCGGCCCAAAGTCCCGTCCCGATCCCTCCTATCTAGGCGTGCCACAAGATTTAAGGGGCCCCTCCTCCAGGCTGAAACTCCCACCACGGTTTTCGGACCCGGCCCAGACTTGAAATTGAACATCTGAGACACAATTCAAATCTTTCTTTCAAGAAGCACACCGATGCTTTGGTTCTTAAGTTGAGCCGTAATGTTGGTATGCTCTCCTGACTCAAACATTTTCTTCCAAAATTCATACTTCGATTGATTTATTTCTCCCTGGTTCATTCTTACATTTCTTACTGTACTTCAGCTTGGGCTTCTACTTTTGCAACACATATTAATCGCATTCAAATCCTACAAAATAAGTCAATCAGAGCCATTTATGGTCTTCCGTTTTCTTCATCAGTTTCTCAAATTCTGCTCCGTCTTTTTATTTTGAATGTCCGTCAAGTTAGAGACTGGAATATTGCAACTTTTGTTTACCGTTATCTACTAGAAAATTCACTACCTGCTGATTTTAATAATCTCTTTCACACATATATATATATATATTTTATTTGCAACCCGCCAAATACACAAGGTGGTAGCGGAGTAAACAGAACAACGAAAAACAACAAAAAGTAAATAACAGTGTAAACACACAAAATTTAGACGTAATTTCTAACTTGGCCTGAAAATCCATGAAAAACATCATGTACTCGATGACCAGGATGATATGAACAAGCAATTTCATGATTATAACACGATACGGCCAGACCAATCGGCTCAGTTTTGTCGGGGTATCCACAGTCACTGCATGGGACCAAAGACGATGGTTCTATTGGCTTATTTGTTTTTGGTGATCTTAACTATCTATTCAGCAGAAATTTCGGTCAGGGCGGGCGGAGTCCATAGCCTACCGTCCACACTACTACTTTTTCGCTCTAGAGAGGCTAAGAACTACCACAAATCTTTTCATCATCATTACTCATAATAACTTCTTTGGAAGCTATGTTTATATATTCTTTTGTATATTTTGTGTTTACATATTTTCTATATTATTTTCATCAGTTACCGCTGACAAAAAAATCGATTGCGATTTAAGTGATTCAGGTATGGTTCGAAAAGAGTCTGAAACGTCGGCGAGTGTGAATAAAACTACTTTGCGCTTAAGAATAAAGAATAAAAAAATAACACGTTAAAGGCGCTCTAATCTTTCTACCAATCGATTTCCTTGTACAAGATATAGTTTCTCTATTCGTCATACAGGTATAAAAATATGGAACTCATTGCCTGATACTATTAAGATTGTCGGAAGACAGATTCGGAGGCTCTAAGTATCATACAAATTAGAACAAAAGTCAATCTTCCACAGCAGAACAGTAGCTGACCGACAAAAGCACAAGAATATAGATGTCGAAGACACACCATCGTTAAAAACTCTTCTCTTCTCTTCTTTCCAGATCGCTTCCACTGAGTTGCCAAATTGGGTGTTACGAGCTCAGGTGACAGAACGCCTGTTTGCTGTTTAGCGCGCGCGTACGGGTTGGTAGAGGATTAGTGAGAAGCTCAGCAGACTTTTGATAGCACAAGAATGGGATCACAATCGTCTGGCGTTCAGTTTTGGTTTTAACTATCACGACTACCTCTTTTTGCAGAGCTGCTGCGAGTCCAGCAAATCCGAGTCCGAGACAAGTCCGAGTCCTTGAAAAAGGCGTCTCGAGACGAGTCCAGAGTTCGAGGCCACAGCTCCGGCGCACGGACAGCTCCATGAAAGACGAGTCCGAGTCCTTGAAAAAGGCGTCTCGAGACGAGTGCACCAGCTCTGTCTCTTTGCATGTAACTATACATATTCTGGTGCAAATATTTAGTTCACAAGAATACCGGAACCGGTAGTTTTTCAAGCCTATCACAACTGTTGCGACTGTATCATACAAGGGAAGCTTAGGGGACATTTTACCCTTGGTTCACACTGCTGCGTCAAATGCGACACGGTTTTTTCTTTGATGTTCCGACGTGCGACAAAATCGCATGGACGTTCCCACTACCACGCAGACGCAAAAGGAAAACGAAATTTTTCGTCGAGATTATTCTGCAAAAGGACAAAGGGGCCCTTGGGGAAATGACCTCTGAAGATGCGGGGAGATTATCCTTCTGATTACCACCCACTCTCAACCACTATTAGGACATTTTCAGTCAAAACCTACAAGTCATCTTGTTCAAAACAAGTTAACACAAGTTTATTCAGAAGCTATTTTTCATTCAGCCATCCTAGGGTTACAACGAGAACAAGGTAGAGCATCTCTTATTCTTGAAAATTAACTAATCTTTGTTTTTTCTTTTCTTTCCCTAAAAAAATCGCATGCGTTATGTCGGATCAGTTGTAATTTTTCAACGCATCCGACATTGCGACAAACGCAAGTTCTGCGTCGCTTGTCGCACGATTTGTGTCGTATGTAGCATGACGCAGAATTTTGTGCGAAACCGCAGCAGTATGAACCAGGGGTTAGCGTGGATGGCTGTAGAGCTGAAGGAGTGATCCCGTCCACGCGAAAATGAGAAAATCGATCGGGCGTTGAACGGCTGAGGAAGATGGGTTTCGTCCACGCGAAAATGCCCATTCAGCTGAATGGGAGCATATTAGTGGGAAGGTCCACACAATATCTCTGTTCAGCTCAACGCTGCCCTCGGAGCGGTGTTGAAGGGGAGGCGTCCATCGAGCTGGATGGCCCGTTCACCGATTCATCCGTACACGCGAAAATGATAAAAAGATCGACGACACCCACGCGAAAATGTCCGTCGAGCTCGACAGGACCAGAGCCATCTACGCGAAAACGTCCCCTTAGGAGCATGATTTCGCCCAGCCTCACTCGGATTCTTACCTCAGGGTATCTAGTCGCTGGCACGCGCGGAGCGGGATGGGTTTACGTCTGCATCAGGCAGGAGGACCCGATGGGACGTCAAAATATGAGACTGGATTTGTGCTTTTGACCTCTTTGACTCCAATACGCTGTAGGTACATAGTGGACAGACCTTCTTATTGTTGATCAGCCCTGAAAAAGAAGGTTATAGGGTAAGAGATACTCATTCATCTTCTTCTAGAACTGAACGCGTTCAGTTCCCCAACATCTTCCTTGCATGTTTCAAAGTAAATTTCCAGGAAAATTGCAGCAGTCCTCAGTAACTAATAGCCGCCAGTCACTCAACGGTCGCATATGGTTTGAAACTGTAAATCTAGCGCTTAAGACCTGTCCTACCTACAAGACTTCTTGCACTTAAATCTGAATGGATCCGGTCAGGACAAAGAAGTTTCATCCGAATTTGATCAGCTGTCCCAGAGTTATGAGTAAGTTATATAAGGTTATGGATTCCCGTCCCCCACCGTCCCATTGATGGTCAAATCTCAGAAATGACGACTTAAAAGTGAACCCCGTCAAGTGCACAAAAGAACAAGAGCTACTAGCTCATCAAGCACGAAGCCCCGTCAAGCACGAACTGCCTGTCAAAACAGCCAATGATTTAAATGCCCATTTTGCCGCAATTGTTCAGTCTTACCCACCACTTTCTCCAAAGACCCCTTCTACTAATGGGCCCTTTATATCCCAAGTACACAGTATTCCTCCTCAAGACCTCCCTGGTATCAATATCCCTGAAATAATGATATCCGAGGTGAAACTTAAGCTGTCCAAGCTAAAAAGAACTGCAGTTACGCCATTTGATATCCCAGTGACGTTAGTTAAGGCCTTTGCAGCTGAATTGGCCCTTCCGCTGACCAACATTTATAATAAAATATCACGAAGTGGCCAGTACCCTAAGAAGTGGAAAGTGGGGTTTATTACACCAATACCAAAGAAGGGTGGTGCCAATTATTTTACTGGGGTAAGGCCAATTTCTATGACTTCAGTTATTGACCTGCATCAATATGGAAACGTCCCGAAGGCTTCTACAACACATTATTTAGTAAGTCTTATAGATTTTATCCTGAAGAATCTGGACATCCCAGATAAATGGATTAACCTTATAGCTATTGATTTTAAGAAGGCTTTTGATCTTGTAGACCACCAAATACTGTTAAATAAGTTAATTGAGAATAATGTACCTGAATTTATTGTAAATATAGTACGGGGATTTTTAACGGATAGATTACAAATTGTAAAGTATAAACAGTGCATGTCAGACGCGCTTCCAGTTTTTTGTGGGGTGCCCCAGGGAACTGTGCTTGGTCCTCTGTGTTTTCTTATTATGATAAATGATGTTGCTCAGGACATCGATGAGCGATGGAAATTCGTAGACGATTTATCACTGGCAGAAGTTGTGAGAAAGAATTCAAAAAGTCAATCTTTGGGTATAATTCAGGTTATTGCTACAGAAGCTTCTCGGTCGAATATGGTAGTAAACAGTGACAAATCTACAATACTAACAATTTCATTTCTTAAAACTCTCCCACAGTTCCACCCTCCCATTCCTGATAACCTTACTTCTGACCAAATTACACTCCTTGGCGTTATTATATCTTCTGATATGTCTTGGGAGGAAAATACCAAGTATATTTTAAAGAAAGCTAACTCTTCCATGAGTATGTTAAAAATCCTAAAGAAATTCAAAGTCCCTAAAGAAAGAATGAAAGATTTGTATTGTATGTTTGTCCGTTCACTACTTGAATATGCCTGTCCAGCATGGCATTATGGACTTACAAAGAGTGACTCAGATAAGTTGGAAAGAATCCAAAAACGTGCTGTTCAAATTATAATTGGTGGCCATAAAATGCCGTACTCGTATCTCCTAAAGGAGTGTAAGCTGAAACCCCTTTCTGTTCGTAGAGAACAGCTGTGCCAACGTTTCGGAACAAATCTGTTATCCCACCCTTTCTACCGAAATATGCTTCCTCCACCCTTTAAACCGGAAAGAAACAGACCTCCAAGAGAAGCAGCTATGAAAGTACCAAAACTCACACCTGTCGCTTGTAAAACTGAAATGTACCGTAATAGTTTTGTGCCTCAGTTTACCTTGTATCATAACAACCTTACTTGAATTACTGTATTTATTTTAGGACAATTGCATATATGTTTTAGTTGTAGGTTAATGACAAGTGCAAATTAATTTGCTCGCGCATGAAATGTTGTGCCGCATTTATGCTGAAATTAAATTAAATTAAATTAAATATGACACTATAAGTAGATGGGGCGAGAAACGAGAAAGTAGATGTGAACGTCACAAAATACCACCTTCAACCACCACGATCGGACCTAGAAATAGGATTTCTAGTTTCACTCGAGTCTGACATTTCCGGCATCGCTTCGGGTCATCTACGGCGAATGACTACCTTCCAAGTTTAGACCCACTTGTTTGATCTCTAGACGTGGCCACACTATTTCCGCCCCCCCCCCCCCCTCCAACTCCACCCGTGGCCAAATCTGGTTCGGACATATCAATAGACCATCTGAAGCATCTTTTCTCACCATCTATCACTCGAATCTGAGCATTTTTCCGAAATTCCGGTAAACCTCCCCAGCGTGCTCGGATCCGGTCCGGACCCTAAAATATGTCATCTAGGGCAGTGGTTTCCAACCTTTTCCGTACCGCGTACCCCTAATTAAGGTTCAAAAAGTTTGCGTACCCCTTTTTGAAGAATTATTGTTCTACTATTCTACTAATATCTGTCAAGATCAGAAAGCAAGACGTCATCATTAATGGTAACGGACTAGTGTAAAAAAATATATACAAATATATGGGATACTTGAGGCTGCAAGGTTGACAATTTCATTATCGCCCATAAACCGGTCAAGAGTCGGTTTCTCTCACCTTCGTAAGCCATTTCCGTAAGCATTTTCGAATTCAGAGATTTGGGACCTTCGCGTACCCCTGACGAGGGTCTCTCGTACCCCTTTGGGTACCCGTACCCCCCGTTTGGGATCTACTGATCTAGGGCATATGATCTCTCTACTTTCCACGTTTCATTCAAATCACTCCACTCGTTTGACCCCTATGCGAGCCACAAACTTTCCGGGACTCCCCCTCCATCTCCCCCCACTGTTGCCGAATACGACTCAGACACACAAACTTCGCTTCTCTAACATCTTCTATTCCAGTCCATTAAGTTTAACTTGAATTGGCGCATATCTGCAAATTTCCTGTTCCCGCTTCATCCTCCTCCTACCGTGGTCGGATCCGGTTCGGACGCCAAATAATGGGCCGCAAAAAAACTAGGCCGCATTACGTCGGTACTGTCCAACTTGCATCCCATTCGTTTGTTTTCTGTGCGTGTCACTAAGTTTCCGGACCCCCCCCCCCTCCAACTTCCCCAACCATGGCCGCATGGAGTACGGATACATGCTTTGCATATCTAGGTCATCACTTTTTATCACCCATGAAGTTTCACTGGAATCAGACCATCTGTTCGCAACCTACGGAAGTCAGTACTTTCTGGATTCCCCTTCCCTAACTCCCCGGAAAATTGCTGGATCCAGGAACGGAAATCTTCCTAGGGTATCGTGTCAGGTCTTAAAGTCTATTTGGTCGGGTCACTAATATGCCTGCAAAGTTTTATCGTCCTCAGCACATCTGGAAGTATCCTAACTTGCGATCACCGGAATTCCAAGAAACCCCCTCCAATCCCCCCAAATAGCCCCGATATGATCTGGTTGTATCAAGAACGTATCTAATGTTTATGCTTGTTCTTCCAACCAAATTCCATCCCGATCCCTCGACACTAAGCGTTTCACAAAGTTCCGGTGCCCCCTCCCTCCCCACGCAAGTACAGCATCCGGTCCGGACTTGACACGGAGCATCTGAGACGATAGCTCTTTCCATTTGCCAAGTTTCATTCAAATCCGATCGCCCGTTCAAAAAGTTATAAATGTCACCAGTTTCCGTATTCCCCATCCCTTCACTCCCCCCACGATGATTGAATCGTCCAAACGACTATTCTCAAGTCTGTCTATTCGGGTCCCTCATATTCCTGCCCAGTTTCATCATCCTTGTACACCGGGAAGTACTGAGCTCGCTGGATCACCAGAATTCCGGACCCCCGCCCCCCACAGGCCTGAAGGTCCGGTTATGTCAGTGATGTATCTAGGACTTGTGCGTGTTCTTCCCACCAAGTTTCATCCCGATCCCCCCACTCTAAGGGTTTCCCAAGATTTCCGGCCCCCTCCAACTCCCCCCTAAGTCACTGGATCCGGTTCGGATTTAAAGTGGGTCGTCTGAGATACAAGGTCTTCCTAAATATCAAGTTTCATCAAGATCCGATCACCCGTTCAAACGTTACAAATACTCAAGATTCCGGATTCCCCCTCCCTCCACGATGGTCGGATTGGGGAAGTGACTGTTTCCAAGTTAATCTTTTCGGGTCCCTGATACGCCTGCCAAGTTTCATCGTCCTAGCTTATGTGGAAGTACCCGAACTAGCAAAACCCGGACCGACCGACCGACAGAAATTGCGATCGTTATTTTGCACTTGGCCGAAGGGCAAGTGCCATAAAAATGAACTCCGCGTCATGCAGCGGGCGAAGATTGTCACAGACAATAGGGCATTAGCTTTTAAAACGAAACTGAAAGAAACAATACAAATTATATTTGATAGTGCAAAATGGATACGTCAGCTGAATTTTATTAGAGCTATATTTCGACCCTTGCCAAGAAGGGCCGAAATATAGCTCTAATAAAATTCAGCTGACGTATCCGTTTTGCACTATCAAACATGATTCGCAGTCAGCTTGGGCTGAAGGAATATTTATCCTCCAAATACAAATTACGAGGCAAACTGCACCACCTTTTTTATTCAATGATTTCTGGTTTACTTTATGCTTCACTTACCGGTATGGGTAGCTATATGATTTGCAAGTCCTTCCGGCGTTGTGTATCGCGCAGAGCAGACAGGACAAGGCTTGGATGAAACTCCAGGAAGGCGACCTCTGAAAATAAATCATCAGTCTACAGAAGCTTTCAAGGTCCTTCCACTAGCAAGGCTTACCGGCGTTCTCCTCTCCCTCCAGCATTTTCCTGTTTTTCCGCAGTTCCCAAAAAAAAGTTGAGCGTTCTCATTTTAGACAGACGGAACTGGAAGGTTGATTTTGCCTTACTCGATACAATGTAAAACAACAGCGACTTCAACTTATTCTGTCCGACCCAAAGCTCATCGTCTTCACAGCCACTAGCTGCCGGGAGGAACATCGAAGAAAGATAGATAAGAAAAGAAAGATAAGAAAATCGACTGATTTTCAGAAAAACTGACTATTTTGACGAAAAATCGACCAATTTTCAGAAAAACCGACTGTTTCCATGAACAAAAAAAATCAACTGTTTTGACAAAAAATCGTGGCGCTTCGCGCCGACTCGGTTATTTTCTACCAACTGGCCGACAGCATTGGGGGGGGGGGCCTCCCCCCCCCCCAGTTGTGACGCCCCTGGGCTAGGCATCCTGCACTTCCCGCCTTTTCCTAGTTTCTCCAGATCCCTGTTGTACGGTAAGGCATCCGCTGCTAGTCAAACAGCAAGCACCAGCTCCATCGACAGATCAACAGCCTTGTCGAAGATTTACAAAGAAAACTGTTTATATGTCCTCCCATCGATAGCTCAATAGTTGCGTTTTTTCAGATACCACTGGATCTGCAACTGATCGTTTTTGCAGTTGAAACTGCAAAAACGACAATTGCCGAAATTGCGCTTTTCGAAGTTATCCCGAAGGAAAAACTGACGTCCAGTCACATCGCTAAGTGCCAAACTCCTTTCCCACCAATTTGACAAAATCCTAGGCTCTATTGTTGGTGATGGTGAAAGTGAGATGATTTTTTCAGACCCCGTGATCAGTTACCTTGGTCGGTCCGTGGTATCTGAATATCAGATACCACGATTACTGCGAAGACGACTTTAGACCGTGGTATCAGTTACCATTGTATCTTCTCTCCTTTAACCCACCCAAGGTACCCTTTCCTTTAACCCACCACTCCTAGATGCGTGTCAGGTAAATGAACTGATACTGCTTGGAGTATACACAGCATCGGATCTGAGGTGGCAAAGACAGGCTGAGAGTATACTTAAAAAAGCTAAAGCGGCTATAAGCTACCTAAAACTTTTGTAACGTTACGGTCTTCAATCTCCCCATTTATTACGCGTTTACATTTCTTTCATCCGTTCTAACCTAGAATATGGATGTCCCGGATGTCCGGTTTGGCATTTTTGTCTCACCTAGAAACAGTCGGATTTGCTTGAGAGAATACAGTATAGAGCGTTGCTTGTTACATCTAAAGCTCCGAAAGTCCCATACATTCAGCTCCTAAAGCAAGATACCTTTTCATGCCACCGACTTCAACTTTGTATGAAGTTCGCTACATCTACAATCCAAAGCCCATTTCACCACCATATCCCCCCCCCATTTTGTCCCCTCCCAAATTCGTCTTCCTCGTCAAGCTGCCGTGCCTGTGCCTCGTTTAGAGCCGGTGGTAGCGTTGTGAACAAGGTATGCTCAGAGTTTCGTTCCCGCGTTTGTTCGTTTATACAACTCGAAGCACATTTGAACGTTGATTTTTATATTATTTATATTTTATTAACTGTAGTCTATTATGTTATTGACCATATTTATGATAAGACGTTCGGGTGGTTTCCCCTGGGGTATGGTGCAGGAAGGTAAAAAGGAAATTGGTTAGTTATTTTGTAAATTGAGAGGTAAGGTTGTGTCTGAGAGTAGGAGCAGTGACCACTCTGCGTATTATGTTTAAAATGTAAAGATTGTGGTTCTCAGCGTCCAGGAATGGACTGAGTGTTTTGATTATGTGTGATTTATCTTCCTATTTGTTAATAACCCATTGAACTTACTTAAAAACAACCTAACGGCTTGTCCGTTATGTGTTTTTAGGTTGTACTGAATTGAACTGAATCTGCAAAAAGGCAACTAATGACTCGTCTAAGAAAGGGAAAACATTCAACATACTCGGAACTACCGGGAAATCTTCGACTTTACTCTACAGGTTACAAAACAAACTGTACTTACTCTCCCATATCAGCACCGGAAAGGAAGTCATCATCGTTTTCTTCTTCTTGCTTAGTCTCAACTGGCTTTTTCCGTCTCTTTCGCTCTGGCTGCTCCACCGGACTTTCTGCGGGTTTCTTCGCCACCTGTTTTCGTTTTAATATACTTCTTGCGGTATCGTTGGCCTTGGACCTTTTGGGTGCTTCCGGGGTTACTTCTTCTGGAGTTTCTGAAAAACTGACCCGTTTGCTGCCTGTTCGCTTCATGGTGGGGGTAGAAAATAAATCAAATTCTTTAACTTTCGACGGCGACCCCGGTGAAGCAAGGTTATTTTTCCGCTCAAAACTTGGTGATTTCGCTCCATTTTCCATCAGCTTCGTCGCTGCGGGTCCTGATTTCTTTACATGTTCTTTAGCTTTACCTGGTGTTTCATCAACCTTGGTTAGTTCAGGGGCTTTTGGTTTCTTTGCCATGGTTGTGTCCACCGCAGGCTGTGCCCGCTTCCTGATTGCAAACAAATTTTCGACGAGAGATTCCGGGACCTTCTTCTTTTCTGTGGTTTCTTTAGCAGGCAGAGGTATTGGTCGCGAAGGGGTTAGCACGGGCGGTTTATGCGGCATGGCTGTCACCGGTTTGACTGGGGAAGGAGCAAAGCGAACTTGCTTTGTACCAGGAGAAACAGAAACAATAGGCACATTGGTGTCGGAGCTCGTTGGCGATTTCAGCGCAGGTTTAACCTGAATTTTGTCTGAAGGAACAATTTGCACTCTATCTACACGCGGCGACAAAACGAGAGTCTGCTCCACTGTTTTATCTTCAACCGTTTTCACAGGGCTAGAAGGCGAAATCTCGCTTGAAGACGCGTTAGGCTTCCTCCTATCGTAGGTTTTCGTTAACACCGGCTTTTTGGCTTTCAAGGGCCTTTCATCGTCCGAGTCCCATTCGCTCCAATCTTCAAGAATAGGGTTAACACTGGCAGTCAGTGGAGGGCGTTTCTCCATGGGTATTAAGACAGGCGGATGGTCATCGTCGTTGTCAACAGGTAATTCTACTTCGCGAACCAGGGTTGGCAAGGTCGAATCTGCTGGTGTTTCTGGTCCCGCCGGCCTAATCGGCTCCTCGGGCGCTCCTTCTTCTGTGTCAATGGGGCTCAGAGCTGGAGGCCCTTCGGACTCCGGCTTGGCTTCGGGAGCGTGTGTGGCAGACTGCTCAGGCGCCTCGCATGACTGCTCTTGACAACTTGCTTCGATGCCTGATGGAACCTCAGGCAGAGGCAGTTCAGGGTCGGTAGACTCTACTTGAGTTTCATCCAACTGTCTGACCTCTTCATGTGTCGATGCAACTACCGGTGCACGAGATACTTCTGTCGAGCTTCCTTCTGGTATTTCTGGCGTGACTTCTTTCTCCAAAACTTCGACTATCTCCATCGCCTCTTCTGGTACTGGTTGCGGTTCCTCGGTCTTTTCGCCATAAGCCATATTCTCAGGGACTACTTCTGCCGGCGACGACGCAGGTGGCGCGTCAGGTAATGTGTCCTTTTCATCCCCAGCTGACATAGCAGTAGCTACTGGAGCTGGCAGAGACGTTGGAGTACTCACTTTCTGCACACTGACACTTGCAGCAACCGGTGGCGTTTGTGGCGTCAGCGACTTGACCAGGACAACCCTTTTATTAGTGGGAGTACTCGCTGACGGCACTACCTTGGCAATTGGGATGGGTAGCTCGGAGGGAGGCTTGGATTTTACAGCCTGGCTGTCTTCTTTCGACGGGGGTACAGGTATCTTCGTTACCACAACCGATCGCGTCAGTGGAATCGCTGCTGGAGTACTGCTGGCAGGAGATGAAGCTGCTACTACTCGTATTTTGACTGCCTTGGTATCTACCGGAGCCTTCTCGATGAGGGCAGCAACTTTTTTCTCAATGACCCTGGTCGGTCCAAGATCGGTAGGTTGCCTCGACGGCGCAGTGAGCAGCACGGGGACTTGCTTGAAAGGAACGGCTTGAGGAGATGGTTTAGTCGGTAAGGTAACGCGGCTGGGAGTGGTCGTTTTTGCAGGTAAGGTTACACGGACCGGTGTTCGAACTGGAACAGTGACATGCTGCACAGAGTAGGACTTAGGTAGTGGCGGCGTTGGGTGGGCTGATGCTTTAGAAACGACCCTGGTGAACTTAGTAGGAGTAGCTGGGCTATTAGCAACAGATGAAGGGATTTTGACGGGTACTGGTTTCAAGGCCGGCGATTTGCCGCTGCTTCCAGCGTTCTTTGCTTTCAAGGCAGTCAGCGGCGACGAGAAACTTTTCGGGACAGAGTTTTGTTTAAGCTCTTCGACACGAAAACTCGACTGTCTCGGTGTAGCACAGGTGTTAACGACCACAAACTCTTCTTCTTCCTCTTCTTGGGCATCCGGCTTCCTTAAAGCATCCAGGTCAAGAATATCCGACTGCTGATTTGGCGGTTCCACGGCTGTGTGGTTCGCATACACTGGATCACTCGGAGGTTTATACTCCTGAATATACTCGCTTGGCAATGGATCATTCATTAACTGGCTCTGATCCATCTTCTCTGGTCCTTCTGCGACGAGTCCAAGAGTTTCCGGGTTGAAAAAGTAACCATCGGTTGGATAATAGTAATACCCGTCATCTCCCAGAAACCCGTCTACGGGCATATTCGGGGGATTAACAACCACGCTCCCGTCCTCTGAATAGTAATACTGCTGAGCGCTATCGTCACTCGGTTCCTGGTATTCATGCGGTAAAATTAGGCCTTCTTCTATCACACTGCTAGGCTCTTCAGTATAGAATTGTTCAACAGGTTCGGGCGGTTGGTATACTGGCTCGATCTTAGGCTCACGCTTAACTTGAAACTGTGGAAACCGCCTCTTCTGTTTTTTCTGCTTGTCGTTAAAGCGCGTAACATTATTTCCTGCAGGAATCTCGTACTGCTTTCCTTCTTCATCAGTGTATATATACTTCTTTTCTGTCTTGACGGCGTAAGGGGTGAGAACCGTATTCGACCTGACGATAGGTTTCGGTTCTTCAAGCTTTGGCGATTTTTTCCCAAAAAGCTGCTTGATAAAAGGAATAGCCGAAGCGTTAGGTGCTTCGTAAAGATCAGTATCACCGTCCTGGTCGTACGTCTGTTCGAACGGGAGCTGAAGGCTGATCATGGCTGCTGGCATTTCATCAACCAAGTCGATACAGTCAGCGGGAGGTCTCCGTCCGACAATTTGCTTGTTCTCACCACTTTTCCAGCTGTTACGGGAATATGCCACCGGGCCAAAGCCTTTATTAGAACTCACGTGCGGACTTTTTTTTATCTCACATCTCTCCGCGGCTTTAATCACGGAGGGTGGAATATCGATCTTCTTGGTCGAATGAAGCCGAAAGTCAGCACTGTTGCAGCCTAAATTGAAAATCTGCTTCCCATCAACCATATGGGAGATGATCACTCTTTTGGCTGCTTTCGGGGTTTCCAGTTTAACAGAGGTACCAGCTGATTTAACTAGAATAGGTCTGGCATCGGACGGTGGCCTGGGAGTGTCAATGTGCGTGGTAGGTTGAGGAGCTGGCAGACTTTCCTGCACGCGAGTATTCTCTGGGGATGGATTTTTTTGTTCCTCTGGCAGAGGCGAGCTATCCTCTGTCGCCGATTCTTCATTGATGACCAGAGGGGAATCGACAGACTCGCGGCCTTCTCTTTTTACATATCGCACAGGAGTAGACTCAAGAGAAAACGCCTCGAGTGAGGGATTCACGTCAATTTTCTTGGTTGACATTGTTCTCAACAGGATTGGCTCGCACCCAAAATTATGAATAAGTTTCCCGTCGATCACTTTCGTCACTGAGTCTTGATTTTTCCGCGTTGCGAAAGCACCGGGTGCAGACACCAAGTTGGGCTGTGACAGCACAGCTCTTGTCAGAGCCTTGGGCACCAATGTCGTGAATGTCGCCCTTGTCGGTTGAGCTGTTAGTGGTTTCGTGAGTTTCCCGTCCTTGTTCGGAAGAGGGCTATTGGCAGTACGAGTTAACCCCTCTGAACCTTGAATGGACTTTTGATTTTCTGGTCGCTGAATAGAGCCAGGCGTAGTTTTTCCAAGGGCACCAGCCTCAGACTTCACAAGGACCGGCTCAGTTCCTGGTTTAACTTTCAGCAGACGGGAGACACGTTCTTCTAGACTACCCCTGTTTTGTCGGTTCGTGATTGGTGACCTGCGAAAAAAAAAAACAGGCTAAATAAATCTGAAACGAGTCCGACATTATATTTCCTTTACTGCAGGAAGGAAAAGGGACAGAAAAAAAAATATGCAAAACCAAACCATCTAACTTCAGGCAGGGACCCATAAATTTCCTGTAATGATTCGCCATTCAGGGGCATTGTCAATAAGAGATTTCTGATGCGCTCTTGACCGAGCGTCAGATAGTTCGAGAAATACCCACGGGGATAAAATACCCGACTATCCAGATAGACTAAATTTTTCGCAGGTGTTGTGCTGAACTAAGAATATTTCTCTGTAATGGAAGAGTGTCCTGGATCTTTTGTCCTAGCTTAGGTACCTGGTGTCATGCTGAATAGTCCCAACAAATTTTGTCTATCTGACCAAGAACGCCGATTCGACCCAAGCGGAATTTTTGGAAACTAGGTGAGGCTCGGGCAACATAGCAGCATAGAAGCATAGGAAATGACAAGCCCCCTGAATGGCGAGTCATTACAGGAAATTTATGGGTCCCTGCTTCAGGTAAAAACCGCAGAAAAACCCGGCCCAAACCGCAAAAACAAAACGACGACGCTCTAAAGCGCAAAACAAAAACCGTCACATGGTAAAAAGCCCGGCATTCAAAACCGCGGGTGACAAAGGCCAATTCTCTAACGTGATGAGCCTCAGGATTTTGACTACAGCATTTAAAGAAACTTTCGTACGAGTTTTTCCTTTATCCACACTTTGCCGGATTCGGAAGAAGAAGTTTGGAGGAAGTTCGAGAGAGGAAATGGGTCGAAATGGAAATGATAAGTGGATGTTATCAGTTACGAAAGCTGGCCTTTAGGCACTACACAGACAAATCTTCTGTAAAGAGATTTAGTATATTAAAGCCCAACTCTTACTAGAAATGATCTTTTCCTTACGAAACAGACCAGAAAAAACGATTTCGAAAACAGCATTACTTTCCACCTGAAATTAGCGATTTTCTTGTTAGAGCTTGTCGACTCTATCCAGCCTTCCTGCTCTCCGATGCGGCGGCTGAGCGCAAAACGTTTGAAAAATGAACGCGCCGTGGTTAAAAAATTGTAAAATTAAGCAAATAAAAGAAGTCAAAAAGAGAAGATTATCATATGCTTATTTGTAAAAGAATTGTTAGCGGAAGATTTAAGATTCTGGCAAACTTTGCGTTGTCGGACGTGCAAAACTCGGCACAGCCGAAAAAGTGTTAAAAATTCGAAGGCACAAAACGAAACAGTGGAGAAAGGTGGGAATCTCAGAAGCTTACACTTCCACAAGGGAGCTAGGTATATTATAAAAGACAGAATAAGCAAGAGGGGTCCTTTAACGATTGTGTTTTTCTTGATTTTTATTTTATGTGCACAATGGCTCAAGGGCTTTTTTGTTGGAATAAATTATCTAAGTATTCATCAGTTCGAACTGCAGATTTCAATTGAACCTGCATCATTTCCACAAAACAGGTTCTTCTTCATGCTAACTTCATACATCTTTCGTGACTTAGCGGAGCGAGATTATCGCCGAACTCGTAAGCGAAGGGTCGCTGGTTCGAGTCTCAATGGTGCCTACTGTTCGGCCTGTGACGGGGAGTTTGTGGGGTAACCCTGTAAGACAAGACAAAGTCCGCCCAGCTTCAAATGGGTACCTAGAGAAATCTGCGGAAGGCGACAGGAAGGGTGTGCGAAAGCACTAGAGGCGTTTTCTCGCCGTTCCCCGAGGACTCCACTTGAGGAGTCCACGCATTTTTGTTTGTCCCCGGGGAATAACTCCCCGTATTCTCGCGAGTCCCACGGTCGGGGAATGCTACGATTATCATCACCATAATCAAAAAGAACTCCCTTTCAGATTCGGAGGGGAATACATTTTTGCTGGTGCTGGTGCACTGTAAGTAAGGGTTTGAACCATTCGATGTTTTTCTTCTCTCCGGTTCAAACCCTGAAATAATTGTAAGTGCAGAGTATCGTATTATTAATGTTTATGTATCAGTTATAGTAAGAATAACAAAAACCCTGAAACCTTGAAAAATTAATTAAAAACAATCAGAATAAAGAAAACCAAAAATAAAGTGGGTCCAGACTAATTTCGGCAACTGCATATTTTTCGTCCGAACAAAATCCATTTTGGAAGCATTCCCCCTGTTCTCGACGTTTCTGTACGCAGAGTCCGGGTGGTGTGACTCCCTCTATTCTCGCCGTTCCCTTTGATTCCGCGAGGAGTTATCGGGGAACGGCGAGAATACGCCTTAGGATGGCTAGCCCTCAACCGCTCATTGCGTCCTGGCTGAGGGCAGAGAATCGGGGTCAGCACCGTCAGCTAGGCCTTGTATAGGCTGAAGCTGATACCTAACCTTTTTTTTCCCTTACCACCTGATATTAATTCAAACGATATATAGTCATTTTCAGACTCGAGTTTAAAAAAACGAACGAACAACGTGACTACAGGTTCGTCTTTCCCTTGCCAACACTGTCGAAAGTTTCAGATCAGATCACATGTTTTCTCCTCCATGTGTTAACGCTACCAAAAATATCTGTTATGACCCTTTTAAAGCACAACTCTTACTAGAAATGATCTTTTCCCTATAAAATGGATCAGAAAAAACGTTTACGAAAATACCATTACTTTCCACCTGAAACTAGCGATTCTCTTGTTAGCGCTTGTCGATTATATCCAGCCTTCCTGCTCTCCGACGCGGCGGCTGGGCGCAAAAGATTTGAAACTGAACGTGCCTTGGTTAAAAAATTGGAAAACTAAGCAAATAAAAGAAGTAATAAACAGAAGACTCTCACATCCTTATGTGTGAAAGAGTTGTCAGCGGACAATGAAGATTCCCGCAAACTTTTCGTCGGATGACGGGGAAACTCGGCAAGGCCGAAAAAGTGCTAAAAATTCGTAGTTACGAAACGAAGCAATGGAGAAAGGTCGGGATTTTAGAAGCTTATAATTGCATATGGGAGCTAAGTATACTATAAAAGGCAGAATAAGCAAGGGGGGTCCTTGAAGCGTTATCTTTCGAAACAAAACTTTTATTATGACCGTTCTAAGTATTTGACGGTGCAAAACGGATAAGTCAGCTACATTTTATTAGAGCGTTTTATTAAATGTAGCTGACTTACCCGTTTTGCACCGTCAAATATGATTCGCAGTCAGCTTGGGCTGAAGGAATATTTACCGTTTTAAGTGTTACTTCGTGAAAATATAACATTTAAAAAGGTCGTAACAGATATATTCTCATAACGTTTAACACGTGGATACACGTTATCTGTTATAAAACTTCTGACAATGAAGAAGCGCCAAAACATCAGTAGAATAAATATCAGCTGACTTATCCAGCTAAGCCAAATATGATTCGAAGCCAGCTTTGGCCGAAGGGATACTTAGGGAAAAGATTGTTGAGGCCCAATACTGTGCTCATTCACTTCGTAACCGAAAGCTCAGTGTAATTGTTTTCCTCTTTCTGTTTACCGGAACATTCCCCATTTCTTGTTCAAACTGTCAGAAGTTTCATAACACAAGGATGCCCAGAACGTGTTCTATCCTACTTACAGTAGTTACTACACATGACGGCACGAATTTTGGCTTCTTGGCGTCAAGGCTGGGACGCATTTTAAAATTTTCGGTAAAGTATCACTCCACGGGGTAATCCAGCCAATCGCGTTACATAGATCCGTAGTTACCACGCTTACTACGCTCCCGAGAATGGTAAGCAAATAGTTAATATTAGTTACTATTTCGAGAAGGTGGGAACGGTCAGCGTAGTAACTTTTCGTGAGGTTGGAGCGGAAACGGTAACTAACAGTTACTATTGTTAGAAGAGTGGAACGCGCTCCCAGTTAGGAACACTTGTGAGCCGCAAACCCGCCGAAAAAGCATCTGCTGACTTTTCCGATATCATGCACTTTCAGAAGTTTCATAACAGATTGCGCATAACACTTTAAAATATAACACCTTTTCACTTAGAAATAAAGTGTTATGACCAACTAAGTTTACACTATTTCGTGCCTAGATCTCCAACAACACCTTCAATTGGTAAAAATACTAACGGGAACGAAAGAAACATAACATATAACATCCCAAAGTGTTGTGTTGAAACCGCGCATCCTGCTGTTGTCGTTATGTAACTTCTGACAGTGTAGTATTTGTACCTATTGAAGGTGTTTTTGGAGATCTGGGTGCTGCATATAAGGTAAGAGCTTTCGGACGAAAATAAATAAAAATGCAGCATTAAATGCAGCATTTACAGACTCAAAGCTTTCGGACACGCTCTATACCTTTTCGTCAAGTGAACACGATGCTGGTCAGGAGCCAGCGGGGGGGATGACGGCTACTTTATTAGTTGCGTTCGTTGCACTCCTAATAGTTCCTGTTTTTACTCATTAATGTGTGGTGTTCCGTCTGTAAGGAGAATTTTGGTCTCACCATATCCCTGTGACTTCTCACTAGGTCTTGCCTTCCGACCACGTTCTGGCTAGTCGTCACTGATGAGGGTAAAACCAGATACTGATGAGCACGAAAACGGGCTATAGTACTACAGAGTGGTCACCACAGAATCTAAAACGCCTTATAGGAAAAATGAAAGACCACCAGTGAGTAGCCCGGCGGAAAGAACATAGCTATTACTAAAGCCGATAAGCCAAATCAAATGAAACAGGAGGGTAGGAAGGTTCTAACTGTACCTATTCTGTTTAAAGCAAGAGTATGTAAAATAAAAGCTACTAATTATTTATAATCAACTTACTGGTCGAGATTTTCGACTATTTGCTGCACCCGCCTTACCGGTTCCTGAACCTGCACGGGCTTTGATTTCTGAACCACGCACTGATCCAAAACGCTCTGAGCGTGACTCAAAATGTACGTTCCACCGGCGTCTGACCCAAAATCCACAGCTTCCATAGAGGACGTCAACAACTGACTAACTGAAGTCCCGCTTTCTTCATATTGACGAGCCTGGGGAACGGGTTTTGGTCTCTGGATCTGAGTCCGGGGCTTTTGTATGGCCCGTTGGTGAGAAGCATGCTGAACGGGAGCCGTGGGTCTGGTCGGAGTTGGGGCCTGGATGACGGGCATCGATACAGGAATCTGAGAGAAGGGGATTTTTGGAAATGATTAATACTACGTCGTACTTCCGGCTGTACAACTATCTTCGGAACTTCAACCGCAGCACTGACAGTGCGAATCCAATAGTTTCATTTTTTGCCTTTTCTCCATAGGTCGGTTAACCAGCCTATCTGCCACTATTGACCGTTTTTCGTCTCGCCGGTCGGTTCGACTGAGCTCTAAAAAACGGCTTGTAAGAAAAAAGGACGTCTTCCCGTCGCCGGCGCCTATCTCTCTAATGAGAATTTTGAATTTTGCGCCATGCCAAGAGCGTAGGTCGGTTGGATGGAGCTCCCGCCTCAGTCCACAGGTCGGTTAACCGACCGGCAAACGGAGCAAAAAAAAACGGCTTATAAAAACTTAGGTCGGTTAACCGAAGGAAGAAAACGACTTATAGTGGGAAATCTTGTAGGTCGGTTAACTGGATGACGGCAAAAAACACAGCTAATCTTTTTCACTGAAGCCTCGATCCATTCACTTGCATTATTCTCTACCTGCCGTAAAGACGCTCCTCTGTGTCTACCGCTACGATCTCCGCAAACGACTTACGCCCGGGCCCCACTATAGTCACACTTGGTAATAGCGCCAGTAATAAGACCGTATACGGTCGAAACTGGGAAGGAAAGACGGTGAAAACGTAAGATAGTCGAGATGGAAAAATCCAACTCCGCCATTTTGGAACGTATCTTTGGACGAATCACAGACCAGAGTCACTGATTTTAGCTAGTTTTGTTTACCTTTGAGTGATGATGGTGGTGATATGTCTTGAATTTCATTGTTCCAAGTGTGACCAGGATGAGACGTAAAGAGTGGTTAATAACCAAATTACGTACAGATGTGACTGAATGTGGCCCGGGCATTATTCCAAGGCCGCTGCTGAACTAACGATTTTGATTTGGAGCGGTGGGGGGGGGGGGAGGCTGCTACAACGAAGGTTCGTCCGACAGGGCGGAAGTTTTTGTTACGGTCAATCCACGCAGTTCCGCCGTCATTTTCCACCATTCAGTCAACAAACGCGACTTCTGTGCACTTTTCGGCCATTTTTCTTTGTTCTTACCATCTTGGAGGGGAGATTACTCAGGCCTCTTACAAGTCTTACATAAATCTGCCGCAGCCGTGCAAGTTCTGCGATAAATACCCCTTGCCTCACTTTTCGTGTAGAGGCTGGAAGCCACACTTTATTTTCTGAGCTTAGAACTCTCTGGTATAGGAATCGAAAGATAGTGAAAAATTCTGTCTGCCGAATAGTACTGAGAAGCTCACTGATCTGCACGAAACGCTGTCAGAAACAGCGTATCGGCGTTCGTCGCCTCACCACGGTTTTTTTGTTTCATGTCCTTTTTCCGTTTTTTTCTTCAAGTTTCTACTCCACTATTAACTTTTTTGATCTAAGTGGGTAATAACTAATATTATACTATTACTATAATAACTTCCCACTGCGTAATCGGCTCCCAGCTCTCGTCAAAAGAGCACCTATAGCAATTCTTGTTACTCACCTGAACATACTGAGTTGACCCATCCGGCATTCGGACTTCAAAGAGGGAGACAGCCTGGTCGCTCTCCCCGTGCAGCATGTCGGAAGTGATGTAATATTCTTCTCCTTCTCCCTCTCCCGGAGCCACTCCGAGAGCAATGCCCTCTGTTGGCGGGTTTGTAATCTGAGAAAAACGTAAAGTTTAACTGAAAAGCAAACTTATTTTTGTGTCATTTAACTGAATACATTGAACTATTTGGATTCTGCAAAGGGATTTTTTCATTTTCCACTATATGC
This sequence comes from Branchinecta sandiegonensis, assembly GCA_030848855.1. Classification (NCBI taxonomy): domain Eukaryota; kingdom Metazoa; phylum Arthropoda; class Branchiopoda; order Anostraca; family Branchinectidae; genus Branchinecta; species Branchinecta sandiegonensis. The sequence goes on along the minus strand of JAUPMV010000006.1, from coordinate 20,415,759 downwards.
TCTATTTATGACGTTCAGAATATCTGCGGCCGTCCCCACCGCGTAAATTCTACTATGACTCGGGAAATCTCTATCTCAACACAAACGCGGCTTTTCAGTGGGCAATGGTGAGATTGCTGATGATTGCTTAGTGCCTAAACAAAAAAAAATCACGAATCTTTCTCGTAAGGCATACAACAACAAGAGCTGTAAGCTCATATGGCACTTGCATGTGTCAAGATGATTTGATTGATCAAAAGTAAGTTTCGACTTTGCGGTTGAGATGCGCGCTATAAGGGAGCTGGAACTTCATGTGTAAGCAAAACCCTTGAGGCAAAACTGCTAATGGGCTGATGGGCATCACGAAAATGCATATATTGCTTAAAAGTATTTTTTTTACTTTGCGGTCAAGATTGGTACTTTAAGGAATAATCGGATTTGGGAAGTAGCAATTTCTAAGCAAATGTTGTTGAGTCTCCAATATTCCAGCGAAGTTTCATCGTCCTAGCACATCTGGAAGTACCTTAACGCGCGATCACCGGAATCCCAGACCCCCCTCCCCCTCCTCCAACTCCACCCACAATAACCGGAGCCAATCCGGTTCTGTAAATGATTAATCCAGAGCATCTGTTTGTCATTCCCACGAAGTTCGATCCAGATCACACCAGTATAAGCGGGTCAAGTATTTTCCGCCCTCCCCCCGATAATTGCCGGATTCGGTCCGGAAATGAAAAAGGTCACAAGAGAAAAATGTCCTCTGTTTAATTATTAAATTTCACTCGAATCCGATCACCCGTTCCAAAGTTACGCATGACTCAATATTCCGGATTCCCCTCCCTCAACTCCCCCCCCCCCAAGATTATCATATCGAGGATTTTTTTTTTTATTCCAAGTCAGTTTGACCGGGTCCCTGATATGCCTTCCAAGTTTCGTCGTGAAAATCCCCCAAAAAACGGAATTCCGGGATACCCCTCCTCCTCCCCCCTCAAGTGTCCGGATCCAGTCAAATTATGTAAAAGATTTACATGGACCAGATGTTTGTTCTTCCCAGCAAGTTTCACTCCGATACCATCATTCTAACCGTTTCTCGAGATTTCCGGTCCACCCCCCCCCCCTACCCCACCCAGCTCCCCCGCGGTGCACGTAGCCAATCCGATTCAGCAAATGACTTACCTAGAGCATCTGTTTGTTCTTCCCACAAAGTTCCATCCCGATCCCTCCATTCTAAACGGGGCACGTATTTTCCGCCTCCCCCCCCCCCCCCCCCAATAGTTGCGGATCCGGTCCGGATATGAAAAAAATCATCGGAGAAATGTCCTCTGTTGAATTCTTAAATTTCACTCGAATCCGATCACCCATTCCAAAATTACGCATGACTGAAAATTTCGGATTCCCCTCCCTCCACTCCCCCCACCATTATCTGATCGACAAAATTTTTATTTTGAAGTCAGTTTGATTGGGTCCCTGATATGCCTGCCAAGTTTCATCGTGAAAATCCCCAAAACCACCATCACCGGAATTCAGGGACCCCCCCCCCCATAAGTGTCCGGATCAAGTACAATGGTCTAAAGGACTTATCTAGAGCAGATGCTTGTTCTTCCCAGCAAGTTTCACTCCGATCCCTCCATTCTAACCGTTTCTTGAAATTTCCGGTCTCCCCCCCCCCCAACTCCCCACTTGCTACCGAATCCGGTCAAGACTTTAAACGGGACATTACAGATATATATTCTGTTCAGTTATGAAGTTTCATTACATTCCGATCATCCGTTCGAAAGTTACACACTTCTCAATTTCCCGGATTCCCCTGCGGATTCCCCTCCCTCCACTCCCCCACCATTATCTGATCGACAAAATTTTTATTTTGAAGTCAGTTTGATTGGGTCCCTGATATGCCTGCCAAGTTTCATCGTGAAAATCCCCAAAACCACCATCACCGGAATTCCGGGACCCCCCCCCCCATAAGTGTCCGGATCCAGTACAATTGTCTAAAGGACTTATCTAGAGCAGATGCTTGTTCTTCCCAGCAAGTTTCACTCCGATCCCTCCATTCTAACCGTTTCTTGAAATTTCCGGTCTCCCCCCCCCCCAACTCCCCCCTGGCTACCGAATCCGGTCAAGACTTTAAACGGGACATTACAGATATATATTCTCTTCAGTTATGAAGTTTCATTACAATCCGATCATCCGTTCGAAAGTTACACACTTCTCAGTTTCCCGGATTCCCCTGCCCTCCACCCCCCCCCCCAAAATGGTCGGATCAGAAAACTGATTATTCCTAATTTTGTTTGGTGGGGTCTCTGATATGCCTGCCAAGTTTCATGGTCCTAGCACAACTGCAAGTACCCTAACTCGAAAAAGTGTGACAAAATGCCCTAAATTTTCAAGTTTCCAGCGCCCCAACTTCCCCGCATATGGTCGGATCGGGAAACTGATTATTTCCAGGTTAGTTTGGTCGGGTCTCTGATATTCCTGCCAAGTTTCATTGTCCTAGCTCATCTGGAAGTACCCTCACTCGAAAAAGTGTGACAAAATGCCCTAAATTTTCAAGTTTCCAGCGCCCCAACTCCCCCGCATATGGTCGGATCGGAAAACTTATTATTTCCAGGTTACTTTGGTCAGGTCCCTGATATTCCTGCCAAGTTTCATTGTCCTAGCTCATCTGGAAGTACCCTAACTCGAAAAAGTGTGACAAAATGCCCTAAATTTTCAAGTTTCCAGCGCCCCAACTTCCCCGCATATGGTCGGATCGGGAAACTGATTATTTCCAGGTTAGTTTGGTCGGGTCCCTGATATTCCTGCCAAGTTTCATTGTCCTAGCTCATCTGGAAGTACCCTCACTCGAAAAAGTGTGACAAAATGCCCTAAATTTTCAAGTTTCCAGCGCCCCAACTCCCCCGCATATGGTCGGATCGGGAAACTTATTATTTCCAGGTTACTTTGGTCAGGTCCCTGATATTCCTGCCAAGTTTCATTGTCCTAGCTCATCTGGAAGTACCCTAACTCGAAAAAGTGTGACAAAATGCCCTAAATTTTCAAGTTTCCAGCGCCCCAACTTCCCCGCATATGGTCGGATCGGGAAACTGATTATTTCCAGGTTAGTTTGGTCGGGTCCCTGATATTCCTGCCAAGTTTCATTGTCCTAGCTCATCTGGAAGTACCCTCACTCGAAAAAGTGTGACAAAATGCCCTAAATTTTCAAGTTTCCAGCGCCCCAACTCCCCCGCATATGGTCGGATCGGGAAACTGATTATTTCCAGGTTCGTTTGGTCGGGTCCCTAATATTCCTGCCAAGTTTCATTGTCCTAGCTCATCTAGAAGTACCCTAACTCAGAAAAAAGTGACAAAATGCCCTAAATTTTCAAATTTCCAGCGCCCCGCACTCCCCCCCATATGGTCGGATCGGGAAACTGATTATTTCCAGGTTAGTTTGGTCGGGTCCCTGATATGCCTGCCAAGTTTCATTGTCCTAGCACATCTGGAAGTACCCTAACTAGGATATGTGGGACAAAAAACTCGGACCGACCGACAGACCGACAGACGGAATTGTGATCGGTATATGGCACTTGAGCCAGAGGCAGCAAGTGCCATACAAATACAAGCGTATGGAGGTACCACAAATCACACGGAAATTCCACTATTTTAAAATTGATTATTCGTCAATAGTGGAACAACGAAGTAACGCATTTTCAGCGGGTCTTCAAGCCATTCAAGTGAATAAGTGATGGGTAACTAGATTGTCCTATCCCAGCCCTTTTCGGCTAAACTTTAACAAATTAGGCCCGAGTCCATCTATTCTTTGTTAGCTTAGGTCTCTCACCTCTGCTATAGACCTGACGAACAAGAGAGATGGCAACGTTGTATTTACACTCTCAAGCTTAAGGGGCCTCAGGACCGGAACTCAAGCAGCAACTATAACCTCAGGGATAGTCCGATAGTAAGCAGATAACATAAGGCATTCTAAAGAGAATAGGATTTCGGCTTTGCCATACAAAGTAAAACACAACTGGAGGCACTTTTTTAAGTCACATATAACAAGACCTAAGGTTTCGATGGGGTCCCAAAAATTTAATATTTAATTAAATCGCTCCCAAGTCGCAATTAAGGTAATGAAGGTAATCTGGATAATTGGGACTTGTAAATATCTGGTCTTCGTCAGACTCCTTGAACATTTTTACTATTAAACTTAGAAACAGATTAAGGCCATTGCCTATTCGTCTGAGAAAAGCAAGTTTAGATTTGGATTCAGCATGAAGTTTACCCCTATACTTTGGCGAAACTGATCAAAACTTCTGCCAAACTCAACAAGAGCTGTAAGCTCATATGGCACTTGCATGTGTCAAGATGATTTGATTGATCAAGAGTAAGTTTCGACTTTGCGGTTGAGATGCGCGCTATAAGGGAGCTGGAACTTCATTTGTAAGCAAAACCATTGAGGCAAAACTGCTAATGGGCTGATGGGCATCACGAAAATGCATATATTGCTTAAAAGTATTTTTTTTACTTTGCGGTCAAGATTGGTACTTTAAGGAATAATCGGATTTGGGAAGTAGCAATTTCTAAGCAAATGTTGTTAAGTCTCCAATATTCCAGCGAAGTTTCATCGTCCTAGCACATCTGGAAGTACCTTAACGCGCGATCACCGGAATCCCAGACCCCCCTCCCCCTCCTCCAACTCCCCCCACAATAACCGGAGCCAATCCTGTTCTGTAAATGATTAATCCAGAGCATCTGTTTGTCATTCCCACGAAGTTCGATCCAGATCACACCAGTCTAAGCGGGTCAAGTATTTTCCGCCCTCCCCCCGATAATTGCCGGATTCGGTCCGGAAATGAAAAAGGTCACAAGAGAAAAATGTCCTCTGTTTAATTATTAAATTTCACTCGAATCCGATCACCCGTTCCAAAGTTACGCATGACCCAATATTCCGGATTCCCCTCCCTCAACTCCCCCCCCCCAAGATTATCATATCGAGGATTTTTTTTTTATTCCAAGTCAGTTTGACCGGGTCCCTGATATGCCTTCCAAGTTTCGTCTTGAAAATCCCCCAAAAACGGAATTCCGGGATACCCCTCCTCCCCCCCCCCTCAAGTGTCCGGATCCAGTCAAATTATGTAAAAGATTTATATGGACCAGATGTTTGTTCTTCCCAGCAAGTTTCACTCCGATACCATCATTCTAACCGTTTCTCGAGATTTCCGGTCCCCCCCCCCCACCCCACCCAGCTCCCCCGCGGTGCACGTAGCCAATCCGATTCAGCAAATGACTTACCTAGAGCATCTGTTTGTTCTTCCCACAAAGTTCCATCCCGATCCCTCCATTCTAAACGGGGCACGTATTCCCCCCCCCCCCCCAATAGTTGCCGGATCCGGTCCGGATATGAAAAAAATCATCGGAGAAATGTCCTCTGTTGAATTCTTAAATTTCACTCGAATCCGATCAACCATTCTAAAATTACGCATGACTGAAAATTTCGGATTCCCCTCCCTCCACTCCCCCCACCATTATCTGATCGACAAAATTTTTATTTTGAAGTCAGTTTGATTGGGTCCCTGATATGCCTGCCAAGTTTCATCGTGAAAGTCCCCAAAACCACCATCACCGGAATTCCGGGACCCCCCCCCCCCATAAGTGTCCGGATCAAGTACAATGGCCTAAAGGACTTATCTAGAGCAGATGCTTGTTCTTCCCAGCAAGTTTCACTCCGATCCCTCCATTCTAACCGTTTCTTGAAATTTCCGGTCTCCCCCCCCCAACTCCCCCCTGGCTACCGAATCCGGTCAAGACTTTAAACGGGACATTACAGATATATATTCTGTTCAGTTATGAAGTTTCATTACAATCCGATCATCCGTTCGAAAGTTCCACACTTCTCAATTTCCCGGATTCCCCTGCGGATTCCCCTCCCTCCACTCCCCCACCATTATCTGATCAACAATATTTTTATTTTGAAGTCAGTTTGATTGGGTCCCTGATATGCCTGCCAAGTTTCATCGTGAAAATCCAAAAAACCACCATCACCGGAATTCCGGCCCCCCCCCCCCATAAGTGTCCGGATCCAGTACAATGGTCTAAAGGACTTATCTAGAGCAGATGCTTGTTCTTCCCAGCAAGTTTCACTCCGATCCCTCCATTCTAACCGTTTCTTGAAATTTCCGGTCTCCCCCCCCCCCAACTCCCCCCTGGCTACCGAATCCGGTCAAGACTTTAAACGGGACATTACAGATATATATTCTCTTCAGTTATGAAGTTTCATTACAATCCGATCATCCGTTCGAAAGTTACACACTTCTCAGTTTCCCGGATTCCCCTGCCCTCCACCCCCCCCCCAAAATGGTCGGATCAGAAAACTGATTATTCCTAATTTTGTTTGGTCGGGTCTCTGATATGCCTGCCAAGTTTCATGGTCCTAGCACAACTGGAAGTACCCTAACTCGAAAAAGTGTGACAAAATGCCCTAAATTTTCAAGTTTCCAGCGCCCCGCACTCCCCCCCCATATGGTCGGATCGGGAAACTGATTATTTCCAGGTTAGTTTGGTCGGGTCCGTGATATTCCTGCCAAGTTTCATTGTCCTAGCTCATCTGGAAGTACCCTCACTCGAAAAAGTGTGACAAAATGCCCTAAATTTTCAAGTTTCCAGCGCCCCAACTCCCCCGCATATGGTCGGATCGGGAAACTTATTATTTCCAGGTTACTTTGGTCAGGTCCCTGATATTCCTGCCAAGTTTCATTGTCCTAGCTCATCTGGAAGTACCCTAACTCGAAAAAGTGTGACAAAATGCCCTAAATTTTCAAGTTTCGAGCGCCCCCACTCCCCCGCATATGGTCGGATCGGGAAACTGATTATTTTCAGGTTCGTTTGGTCGGGTCCCTGATATTCCTGCCAAGTTTCATTGTCCTAGCTCATCTAGAAGTACCCTAACTCAGAAAAAAGTGACAAAATGCCCTAAATTTGCAAGTTTCCAGCGCCCCGCACTCCCCCCCATATGGTCGGATCGGGAAACTGATTATTTCCAGGTTAGTTTGGTCGGGTCCCTGATATGCCTGCCAAGTTTCATTGTCCTAGCACATCTGGAAGTACCCTAACTCGGATATGTGGGACAAAAAAACTCGGACCGACCGACAGACCGACAGACCGACAGACGGAATTGTGATCGGTATATGGCACTTGAGCCAGAGGCTGCAAGTGCCATAAAAACGAATTCAGCATATCTCCTTACCTCAGTATCGAACCTCTAATCAACTTCAAATAAATTTTTCAACTTTTAACAAATTTTCAGGTTTTGACCGGATTCCAGGAGTAACTATTCGTCCGGCGGGAAAACAATTTTCATATAAGTAATCATCATGTCTCCTTACCTTACCACTTACGTTTTAGGATCCCAAAAAGCTCACATGAACTACTTGCCTACTAGCCTACCTTCAGTTTGTGTACAACCGAATACAAACAAAACCTGCAGCGAACGAAGCAAGCACGGTGGCAAGAACATCGACGCGACGGATAAGCTGCTCGTGAACATACAGAAAATTTTGTATAAGAAAACAACGCCAGACCGACGAAGAAAACACCGACTGGAAGCCCAGTGAGCTTCGATACCTGCATTAAAGCTGATTTCACATGAATCAAGATAATATTTTGGGAAAATTGGATTTGCACCTAGCCAGTTTTCAGAAGGAGTAGACGTAGGAGTGGTTAAGTTGCTGCCATCAGGTAGCTGCCATCACTCACCTGTATTACTTGCTGATCGAATGTCCATTCGTTTCCTCCTTGGATGAAGGCCTGAATCGCCTCAACACTTTCATCCTGCCCACTACTGACCACAGTCAGTACCTGACCATCAGCAGTCATAACCTGATTGCCATAAGCACTGTATGACTGACCCATAGTGTCATCAGCAGCTACTAAAACAAGAGTCTCCTCCTTACTCAGCTCATCCTGGACCTCTGGTGGCTCAATTTCGGCACCATCGAAAATCTGCTCCGGGATTGCCTCTGTTGCTGGAAACTTTTGCATCAAGTCTTGGTTCAAAACTGATGAATATTCTGGCAAATCTTCTGTCTTGTATACCACTGTTTTCACATCCTCTTGATTATCAGACTCAACAGCAATATCTACATCCATAGCATCTGAAGTCCTAGTCCCACAGATGAAAGCTTGCTGCTTAATAATTGTAGGTTCTGCAGCTCCATGGGGCTGCTCAGCTGATTCACAGGGCACATACATCTCAGGATCAGTTTCTTTTTCATAGTTATGATCTGGAAGACGGAACCTTCTTGCTGGACTTGCCATGGGCGATTCAGTGGCATCAATGCCTCCTTCTTGCTCCACTAATCCATTCTCCATCTTTTCACCTAACGAATCACTATCTGACACCTTAACAGGGGAAGTGTCTCCATGCTCTTCAGGTGCATCTAAGTTTTTTTCAGCAACCTCAGATCCCTCATGTTCATCCACCTTTTCACTTTCATCCAAAAAGTTTGCTTCTTGAACGCTGATTATCTGGTGGTGATTTGGGTCTGCTTCTAACCCTCCTGAAACAGCCATAAGTTCTTGATCAGATTCCTGCAACCTTTCACTGGGTGGCCGACTGGAGGGTTGAGTAGCAACTTCAGCAGGCGTTCTTCCTAGCTCCCTGCCTTTTTCATCTAATTCTACTTCACTGCCATCAGCCCTGGTAGCTAGAACCACATCCTCTCTACCATCGTTTTCAACCTGGCTGTCGGAAAACTCAGCAGCATCTACTTCTTTAGCTTCAGTGCCAGTCTCTACCTCCTCTTGGTGACAATTGCCTTCACCAGCATTTTCTTGGTTAGAGTCTTCGACCACACTCACATCCAGGTCTATAACTTCATCTCCAGCTTCCTGGCCGCTGTTGTACTTGCCATTTTCAGCTGAAGCATTTTCCTCAGTTGCTGCTTCACTTAAAGAACATGGAGCCTCCTCATTCAAATCACTTTGTGACCAGACATGTTTGTGATCTGTTGCTAGGATAGCTGTCTGGTTATGGCTTGACCCCACTTCTTTATTCTCAATTGCACCATTATCTGGACCACTTCCACTAACCACAACTTCATCCCTATTAGTATCATCTTCTTTATCAAAAGCTCTGTCATCATATGTCTCTGTGACCAGCTCATTCTCAGTTGCACCATCATCTGGACCACTTCCACTAACCACAACTTCATCCCTATTAGTATCATCTTCTTTATCAAAAGCTCTGTCATCATATGTCTCTGTGACCAGCTCATTCTCCATAGCGCCATCATCTGGACCACTTCCACTAACCACAACTTCATCCCTATTAGCATCACCTTCTTTATCAAAAGGTCTGTCATTATATGTCCCTGTGACCGGCTCATTCTCCATTGCGCCATCATCTGGACCACTTCCACTATCCACAACTTCATCCCTATTAGTATCACCTTCTTTATCAAAAGCTCTGTCATCATTTGTCTGTGTGACCAGCTCTTCCGTGACCACATCCTTCTCAACAACTTCTGATGGGGGGATTAACTCATCTTCAGCAGCAACAGCTATGTCACTTCCTTGTACAACCAGCTCTTTTGTTTCCCCTTCTTTCTCACTCAAATCATTAGTAACACCAAACGGGGTGCTAGGTTTACCTTCAGACGTTGGCTCAAGCCCTTCTTGGCCATTTCCTGCCTCAAAAGTTTCTGATTTTACTGTGTTGGTATCTTCTTGTCTAGAAGCCTGCTCATTTTGTTGATCTGGTTCAGCAGGATCAGCTAGTTCCTCAGCTGATACACTTTCGGCAATCTCAGTCTGGGATTGCTCAGTGACTGGAGAAGGTTCTTCTTCATAGAGATTCTGATAAGATTCCTCCACTATTATTGCTTGATCTTCAGAGACCATAACAGACTGAGAATGGTCAATAGAAGGGTCACCTTTTTCTATCCCACATCCAGCATTTGCTTCCTCTTCCTCCATGTCCAAGGTTCTGAAAGAAACAAACTGTTAGAAACATCAATGCAATTCACAAAGAAGCAGGGCATGTAGGCCAAACAAAATTTCTGTTATTTTTTTTTAACAGAAACTGGCCACAAAATTCTCCAGGGTGCTGACTAATATGGACTTCAGCTGGAGGGCATTCCACAAATGTAATGGTTTATTCTTGAGGGACCAAATTACTTGTGTCCTTCAAAAAGCTCAATCAAACAGCTTGGATTCATGTCTAGACTGATTGTTTGTATTCAATTTCAATACACTACTAATAGCTGATTCACTCTTATTTCTAATTGCTTAACCCATTGTTCTACCCTAAACTTGAATGGCTAACAGAGACATTTGCCTGATGAGTGATGTAACCTACTGTAGCCTAGGCCCAGCTGTGCTTTTAAAAAAATCTGAACTGCTGAATGGTTAGTTAACTTTTGCATTTAGTGCAGTTTTGGACTAAATGATAAAACTAAGTCTCCGAAAATCCATTCAAGGGTTTCTCAGTCCTTAATTGGCAACTTGGATTGAGTTGCAGTTTCAGAACATTTTCTGTTCTAATTCCTCCGTAATAGAAGCATCTTACACCAAACCAATGAACCCTAAATAAACCCTTTACTGCAACCAGAGGCATCCCAACAAGCAGCTTCAGATTTGTACAGGAATTTAGTGGTTTAACCGGAAATCTGTACTGACCCTCTAGCAACTTTGGCTGACTGGCAGTTTCCACCAGAACATCATCTGTTCTAATTCCTCCACAGAAGCAACTTTCACCCAACCAATGAACCCTAAATACATCCTTTACTGCAACCAGGGGCATCCGATACCTTCCTGGTAGGTGCTGACTTTGATTATGTAAAAAACAGGCTCAGGAAGTTTGTCACAAGAAGTGAAAATTCTTTGGCCTTCAAACCACCCTACACATATATTCCTCACAATTTAAGCGGTTTCCATAAGTAACAGACTTCCGAGATGCTGCAGAGAACTACACCCACCAGCATCTAGAAAGTCGTTTGCTTATAGAACGTGAAACCGATCAGCTAAGGAATGTGAAACAGGATCTGTTGTGGATGAACGGAAAATGCTTAAAACTTAAGCAATAAATATGTAGGGTGGGTTGAAGGTTGAAGAATTTTCACTTTCTAGTGACAAACTTTCTGAGCCTATTTTTTACATAGCTGAAGTCAGCACCTGACAGTATTCAAGTTACAGTATTCCAGAGTTCCTGCAGACAGTCAATAGATTCTACAGAGAATTTCCAGCTAAACCTCTGAAATTCGCGTAAAAATCTGACCCCCCCCCCATAAGTAAGATGACTTGAAGTCAGCAACTAACAGTATTCAAGGACTAGAGTTTCTGCAGACATAGAGTTCCTGCAGACATAGTCACTATAGAGAATTTCTGGTTAGACCTCTGAAATTACAGTAAAAATCTGAAGCTGCACCCTGGCTTCTCCCCCCCCCCATCAGGAAGGAGACTGGCTGGGTGGAAGATGCTTCTATTATGAAGGAATTGGAACAGCTAATGTTCTGAAATGCCATTCATCCTAGGCTGCTAATTAAGGAAACCTAATTGAGAAACCCTTGAATTGGTTTTCTGAGAAAGCTAATTAACAACATCAACATTTCAGCAGCATTTCAGAGCAAATAAAATGTATAATAATTCAGTAAAAATTAATTATATTAATAGCTAGCTAGACCTGACCTAGAGGTATTTTTGGGGGGTTCTTCAGTTTATCAACAGCGCTGACCAACAAACTACTCTTTAGCTAGCTAGACCTGACCTAGAGGTATTTTGGGGGGGTTCTTCAGTTTATCAACAGAGCTGACCAACAAACTACTCTTTACCGCAAAACATCCCTGTTGATCGCCAGAACGCTGTTTGAAAAATATGGCCAATTCATACGCTGATACGGCGACTTTTCATAAAACAATCAATTTTTTCCTTCAAAACAGAACAGTTCTCCCCAAAAATTTTGGCTAGTAACCTCTGGTTGTTGGTTGTTTTGACCAACAATGACCGCAGAGGTTTCTGTTGGATGCTAGAAGTAGAATCTGAGTAGAATGCACTATCTATAGGCTACATTGATATTAATGCCAATGTTGGTCAACATTGGCTCAATGTAAAATAAAATTGTTAGCTATTTTTTCCATAGCAGAACTATTGGGTATATTTACGGGGATCCGGTAGTTATACAGAATCCCAAATAGGGCTTAGGTCTAGCTATCTATCAATTATTAGGCCTAGGCTAGCCTACACAGTAGGTTTGGTTAGAGTCAGTTCTACTGATAAGAAAAATCAACATAATCTGAATAATACTTACTGAAGACTTACCAGCTATAATGGATGCAAACACTCTGCTTTGGGGCCTGATTCTCCAAATATTATTGTTCAGTTGCTGAATATCTAAAATAAATCAAAATCCAAGATGGTGACTGGCGCTTCGTCGTGGGCTGTTTCCGAAGCGAATTTCTTCTTTTGCGCAGCAATCGATACATTGTTTGCCGGCAGATGGCGCTGTTCCGAGTTTGAAAGTGTACGAGGAGTCTGCAGCTCTTTTTGTTCCGTGCTGATATACCCGTGTACAATACCGAATTAATCCCCACAGAGGCCACTAGGAACAGTCTACCACAAACAGGCTAGCGCGAGCGAAGGTTAGGTAAACCGACAGTCCAGAATAGCCTATAACAAATGCTGTATAGCCCATACTAAATGCTGGGCACCCGAACCCCAATGGGGTCATTTGGGAAGGGGGGAGGGGCTGGGGATCCATGGCAGCCATAAATTCAAATTCTTCCTCATTGATGATATTGTTATGCCGCTAAATAGGTTTCGAAAGGCAAAAGCGTAACAATAACTTCAAAAACTACCTTCAAAAACTAATTTAAATTACCCCCAAAACAGTAACTAAGTCTTGAGTCTGTGATCTGTGAATTTGCCCCAAAACTCGGTAATTAAGTTTTGAGTCTGTAAGTAGCCTACTCCTTGAGCCCAAGCTGACTGGGATACGTATATTTCAAACAATGGATAAAAATGGAAAGTCAGTTACGATGTTTGACAACGACCCTGGGACCTCGAGCCCAAAATTGACCCTTGGAACACTAGTTTTACTGGCCGCCACTGCCCAGTAAAATGTACAAGTTACATTTTAAAAGATGACAGCTGGGGCCAGGCCAGCATTTGTTATAGGCTTGTCGTAGATGTGTGGCCTACATTGTTCCAGACACAGGTGCAACCACCTGTAGGAGGATTACTACATGCTTAGCCGTAGCCTACCTGAAATCGGAGATTAATGACAGGTAGGCTATTCCTTCACGCAAGCGTTAATCATGTTCTAAGTGGACGATTGCCAAGAAAGGTCGAAACATCGCAAACATAAATTTCACCTGGCTTACCCATTGAAAAGACGCATGCCATTCACTATATCCATTCATTCTTCATCTCCACTCCGGCACTCCGGTTGTGTATTTTCAGTCAAAAACCTTAATTTTCAAACAATTAGTTTCCTATCCGGGCTCGCATCAGTCTTTCCACTCCAATCGCCGAGCTAATTTTGTAGGAAAATGTTTTGCCTTGAGCCTTTGATCCTAATCGAACGCTCATCTGGGGAGAACTTCGATTAAAAGCCATACGCTTCGATTGGTACGTCAGCTATATTTTATCAGAGCTATATCTCGGACCGGACCTTCTTGGCAAGGGTCCTCTTTAGGATCAAGCTGGGAAATGAGTTTGTAAGATTCTCGCTTAAGTATCTGATTTTGTGAATTTCTTCGTGAATAGTGTCTGAGTTGAAGCTGGTGCTGCGATTTCATTTTGGTCACGGCTGCTGTTTTTGCTGTTCGATTGGTTCGTTGGAAGGGTAGACATTTTCTCGCATTTTGGTTTGAGTATCACCTGTCCCTTCTTTCCAGCTAAGATGGATGCCCGAGCCTGAAGAGGGTTTTATTGATCGATTAAAGAAGCGGAAAGAAGTGCAAAATAATTCCGACAGTTCGAGTCGCCAATTTTGAAACGTACACCATCACAAGCATGACCAAAAAATGCTATAGCCAGATAAACAAAAACGATAGTTTCTGGTCATAAGTGCTGCAGCACTCACTGTGCAGTATGAAGTGCGAAACAGTACCACCTTGATCACTCATATTCGATTTTCCCGCCAGCAAGTCCCAGAAAGTTACGAGACCGATCGGTAATGCCCGGGCCCCACTATAGTCACACCTGGTAATAACGCCGGTAATAAGACTGTCTTACGGTCGAAATTGGGAAGAAAAGACGCTGAAAACGTAAGATAGTCGAGATGGAAAAATCCATCTCCGCCATTTTGAACGTAACTTTGGACCAATCAGAGACCAGAGTCGTTGATTTTTGTCAGTTTTGTTTACCTTTCAGTGATGATGGTGGTAATGTTTCTTGAATTTCTTCGTTCCAGGTGTGACCAGGATGAAACGTAAGAGTGGGTAATAGCCAAGTTAACGAACCAAATTACGTCCAGATGGGACTGAATGTGGCCCGGGCATAAGTCCTCTACTTGGTTTACTTGGAAACATAGGCTATCTAATTGTGTTAATCCAGTCAGTGGATTTCCGTTGAAGATAAAAGAAAGGAAAAGTATAAATCAGCGGTGAGACGAAGAATGAAGCCCTCTGCCCAAAGAAAAATTTGTAGCCTGCGTAGTTGTATGATAGTTGTACGAAAAAGTTGCATGTAATACTATGTATCATTTAATGTGCCTCAGTCTGGGCCAATCTTAAGCAGAAGTATCCAGTAGCATCCTCTCTTGCTATAGTAGCATCCAGTCTTGCTAATAGTAGCATGCAGTAGTATGCAGTAACACAGTAGCCTTGAAGTAGAAGCATGTAGTAGCATCAGTTAGTACTGCATGCTACTTTTTCGTACAACTTCATACTACTATTTTGAGATACATTTTTCATTGGGTGTGTTTAAATGACATCAAATATGACTAGCCAACAGTCGACATTTCTTAAGTTTAAATAAACCAATAGAATTTTAACTATTCTGTTGCTGCGGGGCGGGACCCCAAAGAGCGGAATAGTAGGCGGCTGTTACTTTTCTTAATTGAGGTCCGGCACTGCTCACGGATAAGAAAGCTCTTAATCACCGTATGAAAAGTTCCTTCCTCCAGTTCGGAAAAGGGAACCCGAAAAAGCATAATAAATGCACCTCAGTGCCATCTAGCCTGCAACAGAGAGACAGAAATTCGGAATAGAAGGGCCTGGCCGAGTCGCACAGCTGTGCACTAGACACCCCTAGCTTCAAAATACGAATACTGTCAAGAGAACGAAAATATGTCTTATTTATAATTACAAGAAGAGAATCCAGTTTGTACCTGAAACTGCAATAAGCTGGTCAAGTATAAAACTATTTTTCCGAAAAGAGAATCCAATTTACACCAGGGGCTTTTTGCAGATCAGGTTAAATCTTGCCCCGCAATCGTGGTCGTTCCAGTAACCACCTTTTGTGTCGAAGTCAAAAGCGACACAATCTTCCCCGTTCAGATCATTTGGCTCACCAGCAGCAAAGTTCACGTAATCGAGTGGGGTGGCATCAGACCACCGGAAGGCTCCTTCTGCGGCAGAATCGAAGAGACCTATCCAGACGTTCTGACCTCCCGCCAGATCTCCGACAAACGTATTTTCTTCTGGGCTGTGAACCGACGCAAGTTCAGCGCTTTGGTCTTTGCAGAAGAAGTACGCTTCGTTCCAGTCAAGCGCGGTAAAGAAGACACGGAAGCAGTTGCATCCCTCCGGATAGCAATAAAACCTCCAACCGTCCCCGCAACTTTGCGACAGCGTTCCTGATGCCGCTATGAATAGAAGGATGGCACCTAAGACCGATTTCATATTTCAATCTGAAA
Organism: Branchinecta sandiegonensis; assembly: GCA_030848855.1. Lineage (NCBI taxonomy): Eukaryota > Metazoa > Arthropoda > Branchiopoda > Anostraca > Branchinectidae > Branchinecta > Branchinecta sandiegonensis. Next base: position 20,399,951 of record JAUPMV010000006.1, on the reverse strand, counting down.
GTAAGGTAGATACAGATTTTTTTTTAATTCAACTAAACTAAACGAAGCTAAAACACTTGGCAGTAAAAATAAATCCTAATAAGAAATGCGCTGCAAATCACTGGTAACTAATATAAATAACAACTAAGAACTAAAGCTTTGTAATTCAATTTTCCGTTTTACTGTTTTTCTTTTTTTATGGGTTAAAACCCCTGCATTCCTAGTAACATAAGTTAGGTGTTCCTTAAAGGACCCCTCGCACTATTTACTCTTTGACTTACTCTATTTTAAAATATTTGAATACGTTAAAACTAGGCTGTGCTTCCAAAAAATAACCCACGGTTTTGGCTGTTTTAAGCTTTTTCCGAGACCCGGACTTGTAGCGAAAACAGGGAAACAATTTACATGACCGGTTTTTCTGATGGAGAAGCTTCTCGCAGACGACCGTCGACAGCGTGATACACATCGAAGGCAGCAAAACGCGGCAAGTGAGAAAATCAGCGTGGTTTTGATAGAGGGGTTAGACTGTACCGTACGAAATTGCGGTCCTCGGATTTAGAAATATATGGAGTAATTATGGAAGTAGGTTGCATTCGTTAAAATCATCATGGAAATCTAGGGCCTACATGATTCGTAAACTGAAACACAACAAGAGCTGGAAGCTCATATGGCACTTGCAGGACTTGGTAAAAAAGAATGACGATGGACCCTTGAAAATCACGAGAATGTAGGCTATTGTTTGATAATTTTTTTGTTTGCACTTGGCTGTGATGATGCGCACTTGAAGGGCACTAAAAATTCATCTGTAATAAAAACCCTTGAGGCAAAATGATCATGGGCTCATGGGGATCATGAAAATATAGGTTTTGCTTAAAAGTATGTTTGTACTTTACGGTTAAGATGAGTACTTTAAGCGATGGTCGGGTCTGGGAAGTGACAATTTCTAAGTCTCTTGTCCAGTCTCTAATGTTCAAGCCAAGTTTCGTCGTCGTAGCACATCTGGAAGTAGTCTACCATAAACTGCGATCACCGGAATTCTGGACCCCCTCCGACTCCCCCAGAGTAACCGAATCCGGTCCGGTTCTATCACTGATGTATCTAGGGCTTACGCTTGTTCTTCCCACCAAGTCTTATCCCAATCACTATATTCTCAGCGTGTCACAAAATGTCAGCACCCCCCCCGACTCCCCCACATTGATCGGATCCTTTCCGCACTTGAAATGGGAAATCTGAGACACGAGGTTTTTCCAAATATCAAGTTTCCGATTCCCCGTTCAAAAGTTAGAAATACGGCAACATTCCGGATTCCCCCTCCTCCACTCCCCGCACGGTGGTTTGATCGGGGAAATGACTATTTCCTAATATGCCTGCCAAGTTTCATCGTCCTAGCACATGTGTAAGCATCTTAAGTTGGGATCACCGGAATTCCGGAACCCTCCCTCCAACTCCTCCCACAGTGCTCAGATCCGGTCCAGTCTTGTCAAATATGTATCTAGGGCTTGCCCTTGTTCTTCCCACCAAGTTTCATCCTGAGCCATCCACTCCAAACATGTCACACTATTTCCCGTCCCCCCTCCAACTCCCCCAAAGTCAGCGGATCCATTCCAGACCTGAAGTGTGACATCTGAGACACGAGGTCTTTCCAAATATCAAGTTTCATTAAGACCAGATTCCCCGTTCAAAAGCTATAAATCCGTCAATATTTCGGATTCACTCCCTTCACTTCCCCCATGGTGGTCGGATCGGGGAGTCATTTCCAAGCTATTTTGTCGTGTCCCTAATATGCCTGCCAAGTTTTATCGTCCTAGCAAATGTGTAAGCTTCTTAAGCCGGGATCACTGGAATTCCGGACCCCCCCCCCCCCCCCTTCAGCTCCCCCCACAGTGCTCACTTCCCCCATGGTGGTCGGATCGGGTAAGTGACTGTTTCCAAGTTAGTTTGGTCGGGTCCCTAATATGCCTGCTAAGTTTTATCGTCCTAGCACTTGTTTAAGCCTCTTAAGTCGGGATCACCGGAATTCCGGAACCCTCCCTCCAGGTCCCCCCACAGTGCTCGGATCCCGTCTGGTCTTGTCAGCTATGTCTCTAGGGCTAGTGCTTTTTGTTCCCACCAAGTTTTATCGCGATTCGTCCACTCTGAACATGTCACACGATTTCCGGTTCCCCCTCCAACTCCCCCAAAGTCACCGGATCCATGCCGGGCTTGAAGTAAGAGTCTGAGACACTAGCTTTTTCCGTGCAGAGATTGAGTGCAGAGTGCAGAGAATGGGATGAAACTTGGTGGAAAAAACAAGCACGAGTCCTAGATACGTGATTGACATAACCGGACAGGATCCACTCACTGTGGGGGAATTGGGGGGGGGGGAGGTAATCCGAATTTCGGTAATTCCTGATGTGTTAGGACGATGAAAGTTGGCAGGCGTGTCAGGGAGCCTAACAGACTGACTTTAGAATAGTCGTTTCCCCGATCCGACCATCTGGGGGGGGGGGGGCGTGGAGGAAGGGGGATCCGGAAGTGAGGTATTTTTTAACTTGCGAACGGGTGATCGGAACTTAATGAAACTTGATATATAGAAACACTTCGTGTCTCAAACGCCCCATATTAAATATGGAGCGGGTCCACCGACATTGGGGGAAGTTGGATGGGAACCGGAAATCTTTGGAAACGCTTAGAGTGGAGGGTTCGGGATGAAACTTGGCGGGAAAAACAAGCACAAGTCCTAGATACGCCTAAACGGACCGGATTTGGTCGCTGTGGGAGAGTTTGGGGGGGGGGGCAAATTTCTAGTGATCGATCCCGCGAGTTCGGTACTGTACTTCCTGATGTGCTAGGACCATGAAACTTGGCACAAGCATTAGCCCTACATACGTAATTGACAGAACCAGATCGTGTCAGGGTCCTGTGGGGGAGTTGGAGGGGTTTCCCGGAATTCCGGTGATCGCGAGTTAGGATACCAAATGTGCTACGAGCGATACAACTTGGAAGGCATATTAGTGACCCGACCAAATAGACTTAAGTGCCCGACACAATGCCCTAGGAAGACTTCCATCCTTGGATCAGACCATTTTTCGGGGAATTGAGGGAAGAGGAATCCGGAAATTACTGACTTCCATAGGTTGCAACCAAATGGTCCGATTCAAGTGAAACTTTATGGGTGATAAGAACTGATGACCTAGATGTGCAAAGCATGTGTCCGAACCCTATGCGGCCCAGAGGCGTCACTAGCCAAAATGTTTGGGGGGGGGGGGGGACGAGAACTTTACCGACTGGCTGGTAATTTTTACCGACTGTTTCTGCAGAAAAATCGAATGATTTTCATAAAAATCCGCTGATTTTCAGAAAAAACGACTATTTTGACAAAAAATCGACCAATTTTCAGAAAAAACGACTGTTTTCGTGAAAAAAATCAACTGTATTGACGAAAAATCGCGACGCTTCGCGCCGAATTGTTTTTTTTACCGACTGGCCGACAGCATTGGGGGGGGGGCGTCCCCCCCTCCCCCTCCCCAGTCGTGACGCCCCTGATGCGGCCATGGTTGAGGGAATTGGGAGGGGGGGGGGGGGTCCGAAAACTTTGTGACATGCACAAAAAACGAACGGATGGATCAAATGGGATGCAAGTTGGACAGTACCAAGTTTATGCGGCCTAGATAGAACCGGATCCGACCAAAGTAGGGGGAGGATGAAGCGGGAACCGGAAATTTGAAAATATGCTCCGGTTCGAGTTAAACTTGATGGACGGGAAGAGGAGATGCGAAGTTTATGTGTCCGAGCAGTCCGAGTCGTATTCGGCCACAGTGGGGTAGTTGGAGGGGGAGTCCCGGAAATGTTGTGGCTCGCATAGGGGTTAAACGAGTGGAGTGATTTGAATGAAACTTGGAAAGCAGAGAGACCGTATGCGTTAGATGTCATATTTTAGGGTCCGGACCGGATCCGAGCACGGTGGGGAGGCGTACCGGAATTTCCGGAAAAATGATCCGATTTACTTTCTCGCTTCTCACACCACCTACTCGTAACAAGTGCCATATGAGCTCATAGCTGTTGTTTTTTTTAAAGCCGGTTTGTCTCGGTTTTTACACTGAAGCGAAAAGATATTGAAAGTAAGCTTAAAGGAGGTTTTGTTACATTGTGAAAGGTTCAATGAAGACCGTTCCAGTTCTATCACAGGCTAGATTACACACACAGTTGCTGCCTTCCAGTTCTAATTCGACAGAAATAGAAAATGACCAGATTAATTTACATTATTAAGGACCATGAAAGGATCGGTCGTCCGTCTATATTTCCATGCAACTTACTTAACTTCATTCATTAAGTTCATCAACCCAAATTTCGTATGTTACATTCCGAACCCGCTAACGACAAATCACTAATCACGATTCGCTTATTCTCCCGGCAAGTGTTCGAGTATCATGCTATTGACGCGTAAACCAGTTTTCTGAACTTCGCCAAGTTTTTGCTAGAAGTCAATGGGTCTGGGAAAAGGGAAACAGCCAAAGCCGTCGATAATCTGTTAAAAGCCGAGGTTAGTTTTACAGTATTCAGATAGTTTTTAATACTGGAACATAAACAGCAAGTAGTGCGAGGTGTGTTCCTCGTTTTTGTATCGTTGCTGCAGCACTTCTTTGCTTTTGCACAAGATGCGTTTTTAGTGGAGTGTTCCTTGGAACAATCCACTATTGCGAGCGCTGTAGTGCGATGTCACTGCCTGCAAGATTTCTTCTTGCGGTAGCAGCAGCTTACAGGGAAGCACGGACTTGGTCGGTAAGCAGGTCCGCGATTCTTGAGAACCGCTGCCATCTTCCTCGAAAGCACTGCAGTGCAAAAACGAGTGTAGAAAGAATCAACCCGGAAGGGGCCGAGAAGTGGACGTGCAGCGTGCAACAAAAACTAGTCTCATAAATGTGACAAATATCTCCACGGAAAGACAGATTTGGTTAAAGTGAAAAAGCATGAAAACAACTGTGAATGAAAAGTATGCTTCTAAAATGATGTTTCAAATAGTGGAAGTGAGTGCTGGCGTTTTAACCCTAGGTTGATAAGCTGTAGTTTTAACGTAAATATCGACATATGGGGCAAAAGAAGCGCGCTAGCAAGTATTAATTACAGACATGAACATAGAAGGAAGAAAAAGTCATATTTAAAAAAAGTGAAATCCTGAACATTAATAAAACTCTGTATCCATGTGTTCCACCAAGTGGTTCATCAAGAGCACCAAGTGCTCCACATAGCATCCGGAACGTCTGTTATTTTATTTTTTTGCTTTAGACAGAGGCGCACGCGATTTTTATGAGTTGTGGGAACGACAAACCAGGCAACGCAAAATTTTAGATCGACCCTTTTAAAAGGAGCTCGAAAATAAGAAGTATTTAAACTATACCTTTATTGACAGAAAACTGCTAATAGGGCCTACAAGCTAAAAAAGACTAACGGGGTTTGAGAATCATCGCCGGATTGCGATTATCAGTAAAATTTTAAGTAAACATTATTCATGATCTTTATGTCCTTTCTTATCACTGACAAGAGCTACGAGCTCATATGACCCTTGTTACGAGTAAATGGTGCAAGATAGTAGATAAGAACGTCACAAAATATCCCCTTCAACCGGAACTAGAAATAGGATATCTACTTTCACGCGAATCTGAGCATTTTCCGGCATCGCCTCGGACGCCTAGGGCAAATGACTTGTCTGCCTTCCAAGTTCAGATCCCTTCGTTTGATCCCTAGACGTGCCACACTATTTCCGGTACCCTCCTTAGACTCCCCCACCAAAATTAAATTTCAGCGCTAGTTTTTCCGTGCAGTCATTATTCAAAGTAATAGATACAGACGAGTACTCGATAATCGAAACGTAGAACGAGGTTATTAATAAAATAATATTTAAGTTTTCAGTCCCTTGTTAATAAGAAAACCGAAGTTGACCAAAATGCAGAAGAAACCCTTTCCTGTCATCGCCCCAATCGTCCAGCAAAAACAGCGTCCGTGTCAAAAATTAAATCTCAGGTCTAGTTTTTTCACTATAGTGGTATTTGAAGATAACTTACTTTAATAAGATATTTATAGTCGGTAGAAGCTTCAGATATTTACTACAGGTTTGTTTCCTTCCCCGAAGTTGAACCAGAGGATTGAGAGCCTGACTAGGACCCTTGCCAAAAAGGGCCGAAATATCGCTGATGAAGAATCGTAGCTGACGTACCCTGACGTGAATACTTGTAGTGACTTGGACGAAACTTCGTGGGCCAGACTGGATCCGACCATTGTGTGAAGTCCCCTGTGGGTCTCATAAATTTTGTTCGATATGCTAAATCCTAGTACTACAAAACAAATGGTCATAAGCTTCTCTTATTAATAATAACATGATCCAAAATGAACGTACCCGTTGTAAACATTGTTTGAATAAATGTTTCAAAGTCAGTTTGGGCTCAAAGAATATTTAGTGTTCAGTATGCCTTCTTACCGCGGAATCGACTATCTCATTAGCTGTCTAAAAATATTTTGTTTGCCCCTTCATTTGAACCCCCACCCCTGAATGTAGAGCTACAGAGCCCATCTACGAACTCGACCTTTCCCTTGACCCCAAAAATCCTCACACCTTTCATCAAAATATCTCATTCCCTTCGAGAGCTATCGTGCTCACAGACGGACGGTTGGACAGAGGGACAACTTTTGCGATGTCATAGGTATCCCTCCACTTTCGTTTTGGGATCCCAAAAACTTAAAGTACATATGTACATCTTATTTTTTTTTACCGTGGTGCCATCTGGCCGATAATCAGGACAAATAAATGGAACGAGAGTGTGCGTCTCTATTTGCACTAGATGCCTCAGTTCGAAACAAGTTTCAAGTTTTATTTATAGATGCAAAAAGGGGCGTCACTAGCCTTTTACCTTCGGGGGGAGGGAGGGGGACGTCCAGTTTGTGCCGACGGACTACAAAATCTGCGGGCGTACATTTCCCGCCAACCCAGAATAGAACCGGTGTAAAACTTATTGTACTGCATCCAGGGGCATCGCAAGGGGGGGGGGGGGGCGGGGTGTGCAGCATCCCCAACCTTTTTGAGATTCGGTAAAAAATTTCGGCCGGAGGCCAAAAATTTGACTAAAATTGTTTGGTATTTTTTCGATAGCAGAACTATTCGATACATTTACGGGAATTCGGTAGTTAAACAGAATCCTAAATAGGCTATCGGTACAAATCATTTCGGTATAATGATCGGGATTCGGTATAATTGCCAGTATTAGGTAGTTATCACGAATATGGTGAGAGATTTTATTGAAATCATTTGGTAATGTTTCGATGCCGGAACTATTCGGTATATTTATGGAGATTTCGTAGTTACACATAATCCCGAATAAGCTATCGGTTATAAATTATTCGGTATCATGATTGGGATTCGGTAATTTATTCGGTGTAATTTTCAGGATTAGGAAGTTAACCACGAATCCCAACTTTAGTTCCAGTTTCGACGAAAGTTGTACCGAATAGGAATATTGTTCAGTAGTCTTTCGATACCAAAACAATTCGGTATAATAACCGGGAAACGGTAGTTATACAGAAACCCGAACATGATATCGGACTAAACCTTATTCGGTAAAATAACTGGGATTCGGTAATTTTTTCACTATAATTGCCAGGATTCACAAGTTACCACGAAACTCGGAAGAGGTCGAGTGAAGCACTGGTCGCAGACAAAAGGGATGATCTATGATTTCATCGATAGTCCTTACTTTTGTTTTGGAACCCAAAAAGAATATATAATCATAAATCTTTCGAAAATTCAGTCAAGCGCCTTTCGTAATGTTCACTGTTTTGTGGAAGGACGCGTCATTTGACTGGGGTTTTAAGCCAGTTTCAGGATTGAGATTTCGAAACATTAAAGCTAGGATTTGGATGGAATTCAAATTTGGTAGGAAAAAGCAAAAAAAAATCGCGCCTGCGGCGCTCACCTTATGTGATTATGGGTAGTATATTGACTAGACTACAGTTGCTGCTGCTTCCAGAACGTCGCTCCATTCGTTTCCTGCAACTTCTTTGGGTCTCGGTATTTAATCCTCGGTAAATGATAGAATTTGCAAGAGAAGCGGTTACATTTTAGCCTACAGGAAAACAAAAAATGGATTTCGAAAATTTTCGCCTGCGGCGCTCGATTTAATTTTCTATTGGCTACAATGCAATATATTCTCCAAGTCTGCTTCGCCGAAACGCCGCCTAATAGTTGGTTTATCGCCTTTCATGCTGCCCTATATTTGTTACTCTTCCTACGTAATCCTTTTTGTTGCACATTTAAAGCTCGAATTCTAAGTTTCTGGGATTCGGTAAAATTTTTGACAGATTCGGTAAAATTTTGGCTCTGCACCCCCCACCGAAAATGCACTTGCGACGCCCCTGACTGCATCATTTGAGGTTATTCTAAGAGATTATTGAGATTATTCTTGAGATCTATATAAGTGACTATTGCCAAGTTAGTTCGGTCGGGTCCCTGATATGCCTGCCAAGTTTCATCGTACTAGCCCATCTGGAAGTACCCTAACGAGAGAACAGTGGCCATATAACCATATCGGTATATGGCACTTGAATGAAGCTGCAAGTGCCATAACAAGAGCTGTAAGCTCATATGGCACTTGCATGTGTCAAGATGATTTGATTGATCAAGAGTAAGTTTCGACTTTGCGGTTGAGATGCGCGCTATAAGGGAGCTGGAACTTCATTTGTAAGCAAAACCCTTGAGGCAAAACTGCTAATGGGCTGATGGGCATCACGAAAATGCATATATTGCTTAAAAGTATTTTTCTTACTTTGCGGTCAAGATTGGTACTTTAAGGAATAATCGGATTTGGGAAGTAGCAATTTCTAAGCAAATGTTGTTGAGTCTCCAATATTCCAGCGAAGTTTCATCGTCCTAGCACATCTGGAAGTACCTTAACGCGCGATCACCGGAATCCCAGACCCCCCTCCCCCTCCTCCAACTCCACCCACAATAACCGGAGCCAATCCTGTTCTGTAAATGATTAATCCAGAGCATCTGTTTGTCATTCCCACGAAGTTCGATCCAGATCACACCAGTCTAAGCGGGTCAAGTATTTTCCGCCCTCCCCCCGATAATTGCCGGATTCGGTCCGGAAATGAAAAAGGTCACAAGAGAAAAATGTCCTCTGTTTAATTATTAAATTTCACTCGAATCCGATCACCCGTTCCAAAGTTACGCATGACTCAATATTCCGGATTCCCCTCCCTCAACTCCCCCCCCCAAGATTATCTTATCGAGGATTTTTTTTTTATTCCAAGTCAGTTTGACCGGGTCCCTGATATGCCTTCCAAGTTTCGTCGTGAAAATCTCCCAAAAACGGAATTCCGGGATACCCCTCCTCCCCCCCCCCCTCAAGTGTCCGGATCCAGTCAAATTATGTAAAAGATTTATATGGACCAGATGTTTGTTCTTCCCAGCAAGTTTCACTCCGATACCATCATTCTAACCGTTTCTCGAGATTTCCGGTCCACCCCCCCCCCCCCCACCCCACCCAGCTCCCCCGCGGTGCACGTAGCCAATCCGATTCAGCAAATGACTTACCTAGAGCATCTGTTTGTTCTTCCCACAAAGTTCCATCCCGATCCCTCCATTCTAAACGGGGCACGTATTTCCCCCCCCCCCCAATAGTTGCCGGATCCGGTCCGGATATGAAAAAAATCATCGTAGAAATGTCCTCTGTTGAATTCTTAAATTTCACTCGAATCCGATCAACCATTCTAAAATTACGCATGACTGAAAATTTCGGATTCCCCTCCCTCCACTCCCCCCACCATTATCTGATCGACAAAATTTTTATTTTGAAGTCAGTTTGATTGGGTCCCTGATATGCCTGCCAAGTTTCATCGTGAAAGTCCCCAAAACCACCATCACCGGAATTCCGGGACCCCCCCCCCCCATAAGTGTCCGGATCAAGTACAATGGCCTAAAGGACTTATCTAGAGCAGATGCTTGTTCTTCCCAGCAAGTTTCACTCCGATCCCTCCATTCTAACCGTTTCTTGAAATTTCCGGTCTCCCCCCCCCTCCAACTCCCCCCTGGCTACCGAATCCGGTCAAGACTTTAAACGGGACATTACAGATATAATATTCTGTTCAGTTATGAAGTTTCATTACAATCCGATCATCCGTTCGAAAGTTACACACTTCTCAATTTCCCGGATTCCCCTGCGGATTCCCCTCCCTCCACTCCCCCACCATTATCTGATCAACAATATTTTTATTTTGAAGTCAGTTTGATTGGGTCCCTGATATGCCTGCCAAGTTTCATCGTGAAAATCCAAAAAACCACCATCACCGGAATTCCGCCCCCCCCCCCCCCATAAGTGTCCGGATCCAGTACAATGGTCTAAAGGACTTATCTAGAGCAGATGCTTGTTCTTCCCAGCAAGTTTCACTCCGATCCCTCCATTCTAACCGTTTCTTGAAATTTCCGGTCTCCCCCCCCCCAACTCCCCCCTGGCTACCGAATCCGGTCAAGACTTTAAACGGGACATTACAGATATATATTCTCTTCAGTTATGAAGTTTCATTACAATCCGATCATCCGTTCGAAAGTTACACACTTCTCAGTTTCCCGGATTCCCCTGCCCTCCACCCCCCCCCCCCCCAAATGGTCGGATCGGAAAACTGATTATTCCTAATTTTGTTTGGTCGGGTCTCTGATATGCCTGCCAAGTTTCATGGTCCTAGCACAACTGGCAGTACCCTAACTCGAAAAAGTGTGACAAAATGCCCTAAATTTTCAAGTTTCCAGCGCCCCGCACTCCCCCCCATATGGTCGGATCGGGAAACTGATTATTTCCAGGTAACTTTGGTCGGGTCCGTGATATTCCTGCCAAGTTTCATTGTCCTAGCTCATCTGGAAGTACCCTCACTCGAAAAAGTGTGACAAAATGCCCTAAATTTTCAAGTTTCCAGCGCCCCAACTCCCCCGCATATGGTCGGATCGGGAAACTTATTATTTCCAGGTTACTTTGGTCAGGTCCCTGATATTCCTGCCAAGTTTCATTGTCCTAGCTCATCTGGAAGTACCCTAACTCGAAAAAGTGTGACAAAATGCCCTAAGTTTTCAAGTTTCGAGCGCCCCCACTCCCCCGCATATGGTCGGATCGGGAAACTGATTATTTCCAGGTTCGTTTGGTCGGGTCCCTGATATTCCTGCCAAGTTTCATTGTCCTAGCTCATCTAGAAGTACCCTAACTCAGAAAAAAGTGACAAAATGCCCTAAATTTGCAAGTTTCCAGCGCCCCGCACTCCCCCCCCCCATATGGTCGGATCGGGAAACTGATTATTTCCAGGTTAGTTTGGTCGGGTCCCTGATATGCCCGCCAAGTTTCATTGTCTTAGCACATCTGGAAGTACCCTAACTCGGATATGTGGGACAAAAAAACTCGGACCGACCGACAGACCGACAGACCGACAGACGGAATTGTGATCGGTATATGGCACTTTAGCCAGAGGCTGCAAGTGCCATAAAAATACTGATCCTACGATCACTCCAGTAACCAGCTTGGAAAATTATGTCCATTTCGAAAATCTACTGAGCAGGCTGTGACTTATGATGGAATTAGTTCAGCTCTTAAGATTATTGTACGAAGGATTACAAACGTTGAAACACCACACAGCTTGCGCGCTTTTGCAGTGCTTACGAAACTCGAATCGGGAATTGGCGAAGAGACGGTAAGATCGTTCGTAGTTGACGGATATGTTGCATATTCTAAGTTATTTCATCCTTCCAAATCTAAGCAATCTCCAGCCGTCACCACGGGCTACGCCTATTCATTTTTCAGTGATACGCTGGCTATAAAGGCATCTAAGTTTGTTTTCCCTCCACCTCCTCTCAGACACAAATGTGGCACCTGCTCTTTCAATTTTACTTTAAAAGTCTTTACTTCTTTATTACTTAACAAAAAGATAAGAGAAAATGTTTGTTCCTTTATTTTTTACAATTACGAAACTTACTAGGAAGACTTGTGAGTTTAAAGAATTAAATAATTCATAATTGAATGGTGTCTTCTATTCTGACTGAGGATCAACCCAGACGAGGCCCTGTCGATTCTTGCGACGCGTGGAAGAAATTAAAGTAGTAAGATTGGGCGAAGAAGCTTGTCTGGGTTGAAAACAAATATGTGTATCTTTATATACACTAAATATAGATATTGCGAATAAATTAGAAAATTATAAATAAAAATAGGAGAAGGAATTAAAATATGTGGAAACTTCATTTGTTAGGCCTAAAGATGGTAAAAAGCTAACCGATACGGTCTTGGCCCAAGTCCGTTTTCTCGCGGGCTTCACTCTCCCCATATACTTAATCCCCTCGGTCGAGCTGGTCTTGGGTCGAATATGTTAATCTGTAGTAAGATTGGTAGTAGGGCTATTTGTCATGGTTTCACAAGACTAATAGAGACGTTTATTTAACTATACAAAGAGAAAACCAGTTTGTACCTAGATGCTTTCAAGGGGTCCGGTGAGTAAACGATTTAACAAAGAAGAATCCACGCTAAACTAGAGGCTTTTTGCAAACTGGGTTAATTCTTTCTTCGCAGTCTTCATCGTTCCAGTAACCACCTTTCCCAAAGTCCATACTGACACAGTCCTCACCGCCGTCATCATTTGGCTCATCACCAGCCCAGTTTACGTAGTCAACTGGGGTGGCATCAGCCCACTGGAAGTTTCCTTCAGCAGCAGAATCGAAGAGACCTAGCCAGGTGTTCTGACCTCCCGTCAGATCTCGAACAAAGTTATTTTCTTCGTTGCTGTGGACGGACGCAAGCTCAGCGCCTTGGCCTTTGCAGAAGAAGTATGCTTCATTCCAGTCCATCGCGGCGAAGAAGACACGGAAGCAGTTGCACCCTCCAGGGTAGCAATAGAAGCTCCAGCCGTCCTCGCAACTTTGCGACAACGTTCCTGTGGCCGCCAAAGACAGAAAAATGAGGCCCAAGGTCAATTTCATATTCCAATCTGAAATAAAGAGACAGTGAACCACAAAGAATCCGGCTGTGAAGCGCGCAACGAGTGTCATCTGCAGATCCTCTTCTATGCAGTGATTTTACGATCCTTATTCCCAAAAAAGAATATTCCCTAACCGTTTCCCCTTATAATGTCTTTGAGAAGACACTTAAATTTAAAAACAAAATTGGTATTTTCCACAACGATATTCCGAGTTCCGACTGAAACTAGAATTAGGACCAGAGCAAAATAACACCAGGGAGTAGCACCAATACTTATGCTTTTCATGCTTTGCAAATGGGCAATACTCATAGCGCCATCCACTACGATTGCATCATTTAAAGCGAGACAAAAGTTCGGGTTCAGAAATTTCTAGGGAAACAAAGGTGAGGTCTCCACACACCAAGGAAACAATGGAGGCTGCATGTATCCTTTTTTTGCTATGTTCAGAATATGAAGTTATCGGAGCCAGCGCTGGTGAAAGACTGATTGAGTTTCAGTAGGGACGTTCTATATCGCTAGTGGTGCTAGTGTCCATGTTATTCGAGTGTGTGTCAATTTGTCAAGTCTTGGCATATTTTGCTCTGATTAGGACTAATATGTTCAGGTTTTAAATGTACATAAGAGACTCGCAGAGAAGAAGAGCCTAACTTTGCTGGGTAGAATGACTCCTCACATGAAGAGAACTAGAAAAGACTACAAGTCGCTTTATAACAAGCGAAAACCGGTGTATACGCTAAAGTCACATACATTTAGTCGAATCCCGGGACTAAAAGAAGGCACAGAACGGCACAGCATGGCAACCCGCCACGAAAAAGGAGGGAGGAAGCATCGCAGTTCTTATTTTCTTCTTCTTCTTCCTTAAGAGAGGAGCCCTGTTCTGGCGCATTTATTCTTCTTCTCCCTTTGCAGATTTCGACGTTAGGAGGAGCATTGTTTTGCAACTTTGTTTCGACCCACTCATATATTAAAAATAAGTGGCACACGGATAGTATGAAATAAATATATAGACTAACAGAAAATAAAAAGATCACAAAAAGAAATCATACACTTAAAACGCGAAGTAGGTTCATAGCCTAGTAGGTTATCCAAGAACTTGCACGGAGCAAAATGTTTGGAGAACAAAAGCAAAAATCTGAGGCCTTGGATTGGCAATGGAAATAATGTGGGGGTCCAAATTCATGACTAATCCGACGCTTTTTCTGATTTCTTTTTTTTTTTTGCAGATTACGGCCGAATAACTGGTCGCCGAGAAATCTAAGAAAAAAATTGGGGACAGAATGTATTTTTACACCAATATCGAAAATGTAATGGTCTTCAGAATAAACAGTTACTTCCGCGAAATTTTCGGTTTCTGTCGGATTGAGCAACTTGTCCGGGAAGAAACGTTCAGGTATGGAATAAGAATTTTATTTGACGGGGCAAAACGGATAAGTCAGCTACATTTTATTCGAGCTATATTTCGGCCCTTCTTGGCAAGGGTCCTCTCCAGGCTCAAGCCGCTCAAGCTGGAAAATAAACTTGTGGAAAAACAATTAAAGATTTTTCCTTAAACATCTGCTTTTGTGAACTTCTTCTCTGAAAGTTGGATGAAGTTAAAGCTGGTGCTGTGATTTGATTCTGGACTCGGCTACTGTTTTTGTTGTTCGATTGGGTCGTCGAAAGGGTAAAGATTCTTCTGCATTTTGGTTTTAGAGTCTCCTGTCACATAAGCTAGGACGATGAAACTTGGCAGGCATATTAGGGACCCCAAAAGATTAAGCTGGAACTAGGCACTTCCCCGGTTCGAGCATCGTGGGGAGAGTGGAGCGAGGGGGAATCCGGAATCTTGAGGTATTCACAACTTTTGAACTGGTGATCGGATCTGAATGAAACTTGATATTTGGAAAGACATCCTGTCTCAGACGACCAACTTCAAACCCGAACCTGATCCAGTTATTTTTTTTTTTGGGGGGGGGGGGGGAGCCGGAAATCTTGAGAAACGCTTAGAGTGGAGGTATCGGGATGAAACTGAATCACAAGTCTTATATTACATCATTGACATAACCGGACCGGATCTGGGCACTGTGGGGGGAGTTGGGGGGGGGGGGGGGGGGGTTGGATGATCGGGTGAGTTCGGTACTTTCTGATGTACTAGGGTGACGAAACTCGGCAGGAATATGAGGGATCCGAATATACCGACTTGAGAAGAGTCGTTTGCAGGATCAGAAGATCGTGGGAGGAGTGGAGGGATGGGGAATCAGGAATCTAGTGGCATTGATAACTTTTGTACGGGTGATCGGATTTGAATGAAACTTGGCAAGTGGAAAGAGCTATTGTCTCAGATGTTCCATTTCAAATCCGGACCGGATCCGATACTTGGGGGGGGGGGGGGAGGAATGGGGCACCGGAATTTTTGTGAAAATTTTTTGTTTCCGGTGATCGCGAGATAGGATACTTCCAGATGTGCTGAGGACGATAAAACTTGGCAGGCATATTAATGACCCGATCAAATAGACTTAAGGAAACGAGTCAATGCCCTGTGCAGACTTCCGTTCCTGGATCCGACAATTTTTCGGGGAGTTGAGGGAGTGAAAATCCAAAAATTACTGACTTCCGTAGGTTGCTAAAAATGGTCCGATTCAAGTGAAACTTTATGGGTGATAAGAACTGATGACCTAGATATGCAAAGGATGTGTACGAACTCATGCGGCCATGGTTGGGGGAGTTGGGGGGGGGGGGGGCCCGGAAACTTTTTGACATGCACAAAAACCAAACGGATGGGCAGAATGGAATGCAACTCGGAGAGTACCAAATCTATGCGGCCTAGATTTGTCATTTGGCGTCGAAACCGGATCCGACCAAGGTAGGAGGAGGACGAAGTGGGAACCGGAAATTTGCAGATATGCTCAGATTCTAGTTAAACTTGATGGAAGGGAAGAGGAGATGTTAGAGATGCGAAGTTTATGTGTCCGAGTCGTATTAGGGGGGAGTTGGAGGGGGAGTCCCGGAGATGTTGTGGCTCGCATAGGGGTTAAGCGAGTGAAGGGATTTGAATGAAACTTGGAAGTAGAGAGATTGTATGCCCTAGATGACATATTTTAGTATCTGGACCGGATCCGAGCACGATGGGGAGGGGTATCGGAATTTCCAGGAAAATGCTCAGACTTACTTTCTCGCTTCTCACACCATCTACTCGTAACAAGTGTCATATGAGCTCGTAGCTTTTGACTTTTATGTTTAGCTATGATTTGTATACTTACCTCTTTGGCTTAGCAGTTTCTGTATAAAATCCGCTAGTTCATAATAATAATAATAATGTTACAAAGCAAAAGAAAAGGCTTTCGCCTCTAAATAACTCCAAGAAAAAGAAATGACACAAATGAAACAGTTCATGGGAAAAGCAAAGAGAAAACTGAAGCACGAAATTTTGGAAAAAGCGCTGTCACCTCAAAAATCCCAGGAATCAAGCAAATTAGGCAGCCAAAACACGGTGACCAAGAAAACAAAAACGCAACTCCTAAGAGACAACGTAGTGAGGGGTCACTAGAGACGGAGGAGGTGTTATCACAAGAGAGAAAAACAACTTCGGCAGGAAGAAATAACGGAAAGAAAACCAAAAATTGACTGTCCAAGGTTGTCTAGAAAGTTAATGTAATGAGGATTGCAACACTTAATGTTAATGGTGTAAAACAGTTTAAACGACAAAAAATGCTGTTAGACTTCATACGTGAGCATCGGATTGATGTGTTGTGTGCTCAGGAAGTAGACATTAAAAACCTTAATCAGTTGGAATATAATGGATATGAATTCATACCTTGAGGCATGACGCCTGACACGGGTTTTATTGTACGAAAGGGGTTAAAAATTGAAAAGAAAAATTTAAGATTTGAAGAGCGAGGAGAGGTGAGCAGCATTAAATGGAATGGGTTGGTTATTGTGAACATCCACTTACCATCAGGAACCAACAACGTCAATCAACGAAAAGAAGTGTTGCAAAAAAAACTTCCGAAATATTTAACTAGTGAAAGTATGATACTTCTAGGTGATTTTAACTGTGTGGTTGAAGAAAAAGATATTCTTAGTGATAACAGAAAGAATATGAAGCGAAAAATTAGTGAAGAGCTAAAAGATATAATAAAAGTTTGGAATTTAAAGGACGTATGGACAGAAAAAAAAAAGTTAGTTTCTTTTACTCGAGTGGATAAAAGGGGTGGGAGCCGGATCGATCGAATTTATTGTACAGATGTAATTATGGAGAAAGTTGCGGATATAAAGAACACAATTGCGTCGTTCTCTGATCATACAGCACTAATAATGGACATGAAATTGGATGAAGACCACACAACCGGTCAAAGAAACAACCAGTGGGACCATAGATTGTGGAAAATGGATCCCAAGATTCTAAAGAAGGGTGAGGGAAAGATAATTTTGAAAGCTAAAATACAAGAGTACCTGTCGATGTATAAAGAAGGTATGCATTTAATAGACTTTTGGTTGAAGTTCAAGAAGAAAGTGGTGATTGATGTTATGACTCTAGAAAAGGAAGAGACAAAAAAATCGTGCTCTTTTAAACGGCACCTATACCGAACCCTGAGCGACCTAAAAGATGAATATGACCAGGGTTATGAAGTATGGACAGAATATAGTGAAGTTAAAAACCAGATAAGAAAAATCGAAGAAGAAGAATACTGTAAGTGGAAACTAAGGAACAGGCTGTCGGAGCTTGACGATTCAGTGCAAGTAAATTTGGCATCAAAAGTAAAAGCAAAGAGAAATAAGGATCAAAATTTGATCAGTAAACTGAAAGGGAAAAATGGAGAAGTGATACAAGGAGAAAAACTGATAAAAAAAAGAGTGGCGGAATTTTATGACGGAATCTATCAGAAAAAGGAAGATATTGGGGGTGAATTTTGGGAGGATTTTAGAGTAAAAAGATGTTTAACCGTTGATGAAAATGAAAGTTTGAAACAGGTGATAAATAAAGAAGAGGCATTCAAAGTGTTACAGTGTATGAAAAATGGAAGAGCTCCCGGAATAGATGGACTAGGTTATGAGTTCTATAAGGAATTTTGGAGTGAAGTGGGCGATTTCTTAGTGAGAGTGATGAATGAGTACGTGACAAAAGGTTATCCGGAAGAGGAAGTAGCAGTTATTTCATTATTATATAAAGGAGGAGAAAAGTCGGACTTGCAAAACTGGAGGCCAATAGCGCTATTGTGTTGCGACTATAGAATATGCATGAAAATCTTAGCAAAGAGATTAGAAGGAACTCTTGAAGACATACTTGGAAACTACCAACACGGTGGAATGAAGGGCAGGAAAGCGCAACACATACTGAGCGTAATAAGGGACTTGATACAGAGAAGAGACGAAGATATGCTTAGAAATCCAAATCTTTGGAAACTGGTGGCCCTGATAAGTGTTGATATAGTTAAGGCGTATGATTCTGTTCTCCGGGAATTGTTGTGGATGTTAATGAAAAAGAAATTCGAGTTCTCTGCAGAGGTAGTGGGTATGTTTGCTAATATGTATAGGAAGCCAAGAGCAGTTGTTAAGGTTAATAGTTCATTAACAAGAAGTGTGAACATGGAAAAAGGCCTGAAGCAAGGTGACCCAATTGCCCCAGTTTTGTTTGAATTGTATGTAGACCCCCTGTTCAAGTATGTCGACGAAAGGATCACAGGCCTGTTCCTAGGCGATCAGATATATCTGAAGTCCATGGCCTTTTTAGATGACGGGACATTTATTGCTGGAGGAAAGGAAGACATAAAAAACGTCGGTGAAGCTCTAGAATGGTATGAGAAAAACTTTCACATAAAAATCCGCCGGAAAAAGAGCAATATTTTGCCGCTGGGAAACCGTCAAGATTATTCGGAGGTTCTTAGTGAGACTTGGATTCAAGAAGCAAGTAAAGCCAAAATACTCGGAGTGAATTTTGTAAGTGAGATGAAGGGAGAGATACACTGGGAAGAAACTGTCCGAAAGTTCGAGGGAGTGTTGAGTGGTCAAGAGGGTGGTGTTATCAGGACGATTTTTGAAAGAGTTGATTTTGTAAATATATATTGCATGCCGGTTTTGTTCTATGCTGGGCCGGTTTTCACACTAGAGGAGAAGCATGCAAAGAGAGTTGAAAGAAGTGTTTGGCGTTTTGTATGGAAAGGGAAGTTGGAAAAATTAAGCATGAAGATGTTGTACGTACCCAAAACACAAGGAGGATTGGGAGTGATAGATTTCAGATGTGTCTGTGAGTCATTGTATGTAAGAAATGTGTGTGAGTTAGTGACCAGGCAAGAGTGCACTACAGTGCTGCTACGAGGATGGGTATTACCTGTAATAAATGAAGATGATGATAAACGAATAAAGGAAAAACTTAAAAAGATACCAAAGGAAATCCAAAAAGCCGCGTCGACACTGCGAGACCTGAAGAATTCGGGAATTTTCAAGGATGATATTGATAATAAGGAAAGGAAAAAATTGGTGGATTCATTTTTAAAAGGTAAAAGTGAGACCGAGATTGATTTCCAAGCAAAACGGAATGAACCATTTGTGAATTATGAAAAAGCATTTGAAAACTGGAATTCGTTAAAAAGCCGCCCCCAAGAAAAAGAAACCATGTTTATGTTAATTCACGGAATTTTACCGTACAGAAACCGCGTAAGCCGTTTCTTGAGTAGCGAAAGTCCGCTATGTCAGCTATGCAAGACTGAGGTAGTTGACGGTATGAAGCATGAGTTCCTGGAGTGTAAGTTTAATGGTGAAATTTTTAAAAATATTTTTGAAGTTTTTAAGAGGGAGGATGTAAAAATTGAAAGTTTAGAAGAAAAGAAAATGGCTCTGAAGCTGTGTTTTGAAACTGGTGCTGCAAAAGGAAAAGAACAGGCTATGGTCTTCTTGATGACTGCAGTTTGTGTCCACGTGTGGAAAATGAGGAAAAAAGGTAAAAGTATAAATGTCCCGAGGTTCTACAGTTGGATCCACAGTATGGTTGAAATGAATTCGCAGAGTGAGTTATGGAATAGATCCGTGGATGTGGGATGGTTGAATGATGCGTTAAAAATCCGATGATGAAAGTGTGGGTGACCGGTAGGTTTTAAAAAATTTTACAAAATAAAAACTTAAATTTTTGTTTGTTTTTGTTTTGGGCAGTCAAAGTTTCAACCTGATGTTTCTTTTAAGGATCTGAAGTGATATTTAGAATCTCCTTGCTAGTTTTTTGTTGTTGTAAAGGAAGGAGATTTTAAATGGGGGGTGTGGTTGTTGGTTTTTGGTTGTTTTTTTTATAGGTGAGTGAAGGAATAAGTTTTAAGGTTTTTGTTGGTTTTTCATCAAAGTAATTTTTTTGCCACTGTAAGAGAGATTCTCTAAGGACGGTAGAGCATCTTGAAACAGGTAGTGCGTGAGTTAAAATTTTGTTTTTTTTGTTGGTAGTTATTCCTTATCGAACCTATAAAATTTGACTGCTTGATTCGAAGTGAAAAAATAGTATATGTTTTGGAGGTTTGCCAGGTTTTAAAAATATGATTGGATTAATGGTAAAGAAGAAAAGATTTTTAATGGTTGTAAAATATGGTAAGAAAAACTTTTTATTGTTAAAAAATAAAAAAAGGGTAGATTTAGACTTTATGGAGGAAGTGTTTTTTTGAAAGAGGGAGTGAGTTTATTTGAGAATATTTAATAGAAAAATGAAAAGTTTGAAAAGAGGAGTTAAATTTTGAGTTGATAAAGTATAAAACGATAATAGGTTTAAGACGAAAGTGTAAGTGACGTTAAAGTAGGGTAAACTGTAGGGTAAATTTTGTATTAACGTCACTGAGTTGGAGGTGGAGACGTAGACACTTGGTTTAGTTCGATCTAAAGCAAGGAAAATGAAAAAGAAGCTACGCGGGAAAAATATTAGAAAAAAAAAAAAAAAAAAAAAAAAAAAAAAATAACTCCAAGAAATTTTGAGTAGTCGAACTGATCAGAGTTAAAAATCCCATCAACAATGCACTTGGAATTATTGAACGATTAATAACCGCATCTTCGGTAAGGCTGTTCCAAGGATCAAGAATTCATGTAAATAAAACTTTGCTGAAAAACAGATTTGCCTTAGTTTTTGCGCCGGAGTGATGTTACGATCTACCTGACCGACTCCCTGAACTGCTCGAGGCGGGCAAATAACACAAAACACATCATAACGATTAAAAAGAGTACTGACGAATTAGAATAGCCTGGCTGAGCTGGGCATAATGACGACTCACATGAATTTGAACTTGGGAAGATTGTGTTTCACAAGTGAAAACAGGCGTTTCTATAAACCATTAAGACGAACTAACATGCAAATATGGCATTTATCACACGAACAACGTAACAAACGTAATATCTCATTTTTTTATTTTATAGTTTAGCACGAACACAGCACTTTTCTGCCGAATATTTTCAACCTCAACCTCCTCACGACAAACTTGAAAAGAAAAAAGCTTTGCTAAGAGGCTAAAGCCTATTTCCCGCATTGGCATTGTTAATATTCTATGAATATTTATTACTCGAATTTCAAAATTTACCTTTATTGAATACAGCTGATGTGTTATGGCCTGCGTGCTACACGAAGACTGAGGGAGACCAATTGAAAAGTCAATCTATATATACTGTAGATTTGCAGTGCTCCTTAAGATTATCGTTATCATATTTCATTTTCACTTAAATTTGTCAATCCAATATTGCACATAATTTTTCTGGTCATTCCTTATCAATCCGATCTCAAGAAATGCTACGAAAGAGAAACATGGGAATATCCGACTTCGTTTCCAATTTATCGTTTCTTACGTTTATCGTTTCCGCAGAAAAAAACGAGGGAGGCACGACCCATGTTCTAATTTTCTTCTTCTTGTTAAGATACTCTTCTCCTTCTTTGATAAATTCGATTTTCGAAGCCTTGTTAACTTCCATAATACTTCCCAATGAACAGTCTCTGACTTATTGGAAATTATTCAATAATAGTTGCGTTTTTGCAGATACCATGGTATCTGTTACCACGGTAGCTGGATCTGCAATTAGTCTTTTTTGCTGTTACGGTGTTATCTGATAAGGTTGTTCTGCAAAAACGACATTTGCCGAAATTGCACTTTTCGAAGTCGTCCCAGAAGAAAAACTGATATTCAGCACATCACTAAGTACCAAACTTCTTTCCCACCAATTTGACAAAAACTGATGAAAGTGAGATGACTGTTTCAGAAACCACGATCAGTTACCACGGTCGGACCGTGGTATAGATAACTGGCCAGATACCACGATAACTGCAAAAACGTCTTTTGACCATGGTATCAGATACCAGGATAACTGCAAAAACGACTTTAGGACGTGGTATCAGATACCATGGTATCTGCAAAAACGCAACTAATGTTACGCAACTAATGTTAACTTGTTGTCCAGGCATGTTATTTCTTTTTTGCGTATGGAATAGACCTGAGGCTAAATAGTCGAAAATCTATTCGAGGAATCGGTATTTGAGTTCGAGAATCGACGAAAAGTTTTCAAGATTTTCTTGGGTCTTCGAGAAACTACAAAAAGTTTTCGAGAAAAGATAAAAAGTATTCGAAAATTTCCAAAATGTAATTGACATTTAGGTTGAAATAAGAACTCAAGAATGACACTAATGTATTTGAGAATGACAAAAATACATTCGATAATTCAAAAAATGAAAATTCTCGAATACATTTTTGTCATTCCCGAATACATTTATGACTGTTTCCAAGAAAAAAAAATCGACTGTTTTCACGAACGGTTACGGTCCAAAAAGTTCGTTTTTCCAACTTGAGCGGCTTTGAGGCTGAAGAGGACCCTTGCCAAGAAGGGCCGAAATATAGCTCTAATAAAATTCAGCTGACGTATCCGTTTTGCACTATCAAATACACTTATGTCATACTCGAGTAGGCTACCTAATTTCAATTTAAATATCAAATACTTTTAAAACATTCTCGAATACTTTTTATCTTTTCTCAAACAATTTTTCTAGTTTCTCGAAGACTTATAATCTTGAAGACTTTTTGTCGATTCTCGAATACAAACACCGATTCCTCGAAAACATTTGAGGAATTTTCGAATACATTTTCGAAAGTATTCGGCCTCAAATCCATTCATACTTGCGATTTAAACGTTTTGAACTTGTTGCTGCTTTCGACCAAACTGTCTCTCGATGTTACTGCGAATCCTCGGGATTAGCCTTCTCTACTTAAGCCCGTATCAAAACTTGTCAAGGAAACGGCGATAACGGAGCGGAAATGACTTCGGGCTGAGCGGCTGTCGATCCTAAAAGAGGATTTTTTTTTACACAGTAGTGGACTGCTGAAACGCCATTCCATCTTAAGTAGTATTGGGCGATTCTCTAAATGTTTTCTAATTCTTGCCTTGTATTATTATGATTATTAAAGGTTAACTTCCGACATCGAGGTTGATTTTGGAAAATAACATTGGGACGGCCATTGAAAATTACCTATCCGAGCCGAAGGCTCAGTAGATATTTTTAAATGGCCGTAGAGGTTGTTATTCTGAAGAACCGAGATGGAAGTATGTTTACTATTATAACTTTTTCGAAAAGACTATTTTTATAGGTAGGACTTGTTCTTCTTTTTTGTACATTTTTGCTAATGGGGTGGGGAATTTTATTTCAGTAAGACAGCAACAAAAGCCTACTGTAGACCTACTAAAATGACTACTGTTGAGACCCAAGCACTTCAGTTTCTACCAATACATTATTTTTGTTTTTTGGCGATTCAGATGCCATCTAGCGGTCGGGAAAGCCTCCTACATATCTACAAAAATGACTACTCTAGGGGTATAGGAGGTAAAACGTAAACAATAACAGAACCACGGGTTGGCTCTAGAGAAAACCAGGAAAATTGAGATCAAAGAAAGTGGTCAACAGAGGCGTTACTAGCCAAAATGTTTTTTTTTTTGGGGGGGGGGAAGTATTTACCGACTGGCTGGTCATTTTTACCGACTGTTTTGCAAATACTTATTTGAGAAAAAACAACTGTGTTGACGGTAAATCGGCTGATTTTAAGAAAATGGCTATTTTTAAGAAAAAATAGACTATTTGTACGAGAAAACCGACTGTTTCCAAGAAAAAAATCGATTGTTTTTACGAAAAATCGCGGCGCTTCGCGCAGACTCGACTGTTTTTTTTTACCGACTGGCCAAAAATATTCGGGGGAAGGGGGGGCGTCCCCTCCCTCCTAGTCGTGATGCCCCTGGTGATCAATGCTGAATAAGTAGTAGGATGTTGTTTCACTTGACAAGCTGTATTTTCAGCGGAAATCTGATTGTGAAAAGGTATGACCTAGGGCACAAGCTGGTTGTCTAAGAGAGTAAGATGTTCTGTAATTTTTTCAACATTTATTTAATTTTTTATCTAATTTTGTATGTATTTATTTGTGTTTTCTATACTGAAAGTGTTGTTTTTATTTTATTTTTTGGGGGGTCAGCTTCTACTTTTCAGTATTTGAGGAAAAGTGCTCTTTAAATTCAGTTTCTGAGGAAAAATGATCGATGAAAATCTGTGGAGGCTGATACGACTTCGTATCAGTCTCTCTGGAGAATGATACGAGGTCTTAACAACCTCCACAAAAATAGCTGTCATAAAACAATTTCCTGTGGGACATGGGAAGACATGCATTGCATATCTGTTCGAGAAAATTTATTCAAGTAACTGAAAACCGAACTTATTTTTTTATCATTTAATTGAATACACTCCATTATTTGGATTTCGTTAAGAGATATTTTTAATTTTTCACTATTTGCTCTAGTCTGTATGACGTTCAAGATTCTACGGCCGTCCTCACAACGCAAATTTCTACTAGGACGCGGAAATTTTGAATCTCAACACAAACGCGGCTTTTCAGTAGCCAGTGATCAGCTTGCGGAAGCTTCGCTGCGCGAACAGTTATTTTTCGTAAATCGCTTTCGTCAAACATACAACACAGGTACAAGCGCATAGAGGTAAGCTACTAAAAATCCGACAGGGAAATTCCACTATATGAAATTGATTATTCGTGAATAGCGGAAGAACGAAGTAACGCATTTTCATCGGGTCTTCAAGCCTCTTTAAGTGAATACGTGATGGGTAACTAGATTGTCCTATCTCAGCCTTTTCAGTTAAACTTTAAGACTTAGACATACCTAATAACATCTTCAGCGTCTTCTCGACATAAATCAAACCTCTCCCGAGTTTCACCATCAATACCGACCCAGCCAAGAATTAAGGCACGAAACATTTTAGCAAGCAATATCCGAGCAGGTAAAGAACAGCTTAATATGTGTTTTGGGTCTTAATTCGAACAATTAGCTCAGAACTGCAGTATTCATAGTTAACGACCGCTTTTTCAAGAAGTTTACATGTACTGTACCCGTTGTGCATCAGCCCCACGAGCTGGATC
Organism: Branchinecta sandiegonensis; assembly: GCA_030848855.1. Classification (NCBI taxonomy): domain Eukaryota; kingdom Metazoa; phylum Arthropoda; class Branchiopoda; order Anostraca; family Branchinectidae; genus Branchinecta; species Branchinecta sandiegonensis. Next base: position 20,374,602 of record JAUPMV010000006.1, on the reverse strand, counting down.
AGACTATCTCGAAGCTTTCTATTTCAGCTTTTGGGGCTAGGTTCCAAAGTGATGGTATGCAAGTACACATATATATGTATTATCTCTGCAGAGATAAAACTGTCAGGATACACCGAAGACATTTGCAAGGATGAACTTAAATGCTGAAGTCTCAAATCACAAATAAATACCGCTCCAGCCTAAATTGACTGCAGATCATATTCTTGGAGCTAAACGGATAGTCAGCTGAGATTTATTCCAGCGAAATTTCGGCACTTTTTGGCAAGGGTCCTCTTCAGGCTGCAGCCAGTAGAAACAAACCTGCAATCAAAGGGAACTCTTTGGGAGTCGAGGTACCCCAGATCTATCTTCCTGCCATTCAGCGAAATAACCCTGACCGATAGCAGATCCTGAGATCTCCTTTGGAGGAGATGCTGGGAGGTGAAAAGTTCTTTGGCAAAGAAAAAAAAAGCTAGCACAATGACTGAGCATTTTGTTTAGCTAATTTTGCACACTCTTTTCATTTGGCTATGAATAAAACTCCACTTGACGAAAACCTATAGTCGAAAATCTACGCAGAGAAAAACGATATGCTGCTCTTTAAGACGAATGATCATTTTTTGAAGACCTTCGTAGTGGCTGTGAATTTTTTAAAGATATCGGATTCTCCGACAACCTTTCAATAGGGCTGTCTTGGAACACGGACGGATATCCAAATCCATTAGAAAATTACCGCTGAGTCACTTGCTTTGAAAGATTACGATAGCTTACAGAGGCTTATAGAAAGAAGACAAAATTAGGACACAGTGAGCCCAAATATCAGATAACATAGCATATTTGGATTAAGATTACAAGGCTCAGAATTTATCTTAATCTTAAGTAAACATCGCATGTGCGCCGGTACGGATGGGGAGTCCTTTGTTATTCCTAACCTATCGACAACGCGTTAACTTAAATTACTGTAATTATTGTACGGACAAGAATAATGAGCACCAAAAAGCTAAATAATAGATTTATAGCGAAAGTGCTTACTGGATCTATTCATCCGCACTCATCCATACAATACCGTCGTACCTTTCTTCTCTTGAATGTCAATTATTATAAATGTAGGAACGATTTGATTCAGAAAAGAAATTGCCGCGGGATTGCCACTTTCCCCAATGCGACCATGAAAGAGGGAATCAAATTTCACAGGACAAAAAAATAAGGCGTGAAAGATCAATTATATAATTCAGCCCATATAACAGCCATAGTCGCCACAGCAGACAAAATACGAACTACCGTCTCCACCGGTCTTCCTCTCAAGCACTTTGTCAAAAGACCACTTTGACAAGCATGCCAGCATAAGTGGTTGGAAAAGCCAAGAGCTCAAGGCCACTGCTAGCGGTACAACCTCTTGACGTATTATCATAAACCCTTTACCAAAACGCAAAATTACAAGCGATAAGACGTTTCTACTTTTTCTATATCCGCAAACATGATTTATAGTGAAAAATATCATACAAACGATTCTTATCTGGCAACAACGGAACTTGGGCGAAACAAAAAAGCTTTTCACGGCACGAATTAAATAGTCTGAGGGTAGAAGTTTCTTTGTTTGAACCGTCTGCCTTCTACATCTTCTCGAAACAGTGTCGGGAAGTATGTCTCAACGCTGTTGCCCGAAGCGGGAGGAATTTCACTTATTTCAGCCAAGTTCCCATAGGAGGGCTTTTCCATTGGCTGCCATCCATCAGAATAAAGGTCTAAAGGTCTTAGAGGCTGGCTTTCCTGAATCTGAACTTCCTGGGCCTGTACCGAGTACCCGTTTGTGTTTTCCACCTGCTGGGGGTAGTATACACCTTCTTCTGTTTGCTGCTGCTGGTCATTTTCGTACGAGCCATACCCTGTCACTTGGGATGCATGGGTATTATCCTGGGCGTATATTACAGCCTGCTCATATCCGCCAATATGTCCATGTCCTCCGACGTTATTGCGACCATAAGGAGGATTAGGGACAGGAGACACGTTTTCTGCGTTTCCCTGCACTGGGGGACTACTATACTGAGACTCTTTGTGAGCTGTGGACACATACGCAGGTGGCTGCGGCTGCTGCTGCTGTACAAACTGTGGACTATACTGAGACTCTTTCTGAGCTGTGGAAACATACGCAGGTGGCTGCGGCTGCTGCTGCTGTATAAACTGTGGACTATATTGAGACTCTTTCTGAGCAGTGGACACATACGCAGGTGGCTGCGGCTGCTGCTGTAAAAACTGTGGACTACTATACTGAGACTCTTTTTGAGCTGTGGACACATACGCAGGTGGATGCGGTTGCTGGTGTATAGACTGTGGACTACTATATGGAGGCTCTTTCTGAACAGTAGATAAATACGGAAGTGTCTGAGGTTGCTGATATATTTGCTTCAGTTCTCCTTGAGAAGGACGGAACATTTGTGGCCGGTGTGGAGATTGGTATCCGACCGCCTGGCTTCCTCTGTGAGGAACTGCACCAGCTACTTGCTGCGGTTGTCGATATAACGGGCTTAAATTTTCCCCATAAGACGATTGAGCCATATGTGGCTGTTGTGGAGGATGAGGCTGCCCAACTTGATCTTTCAGAGGGTCAAACTGCAAAGCGCCGCCGTATCCTTGTACTTGGGCATTAAACCCATGTGGCACTGGCCTCCGATGCTCCATGGGTGGAAGGGCACTTGGTCTGATAATACTGGTATGTACTTGATTTGTCATTAAATGGTATGCGTTATGAACTTGATTAATGTGCCGGGTAGGCACAGTGTTCGAAGCAGCGTTGAGAAATGCATGGCCAGGCCTTGGTTGGTTAGGGTGGTATGTGTTCTGATAGCTTGTAGGATGAGCTCCTTGGTTCTGTACTGGTCTATAGCCGTTATTCGCAGCCGCATTGTGACTGAAAGGAGTATGAGCTATAGGATTGGTCTTGGTAGATTGTGGCAGATAGACAACTGGTGAATGGTTGTTAGCATAGACAGAGTTCTTATAAAATTTGGCTATCACAAGGTTGTTGAAGAGTCCGGCAGATGCAGCGACGAGGATGAAGACGAAGTTCTGAAAACAAAATGAGAGAGTAAGTAAACTTAGGAATCCAAATCTATTTTCATGGCTGAAAATTTGACAGGACCTCACTGTCAGAAGTTTCATAACAGATAACACGAGGATGCGCGGTTTCAAAGGATAATACGTAACATATAACACTTCGGATGTTATCTGTTATGTCTGACGACGTTATGCATGAAATGTTACGCATAACAAGCTTTGTTAGGAAGAGCCAAAAAGCATCTACTGACTTTATGCCTTATCATCATGATGTCGGAAAACCAGCAGATACTTTTTGGCGGTCTTTCGGTTCTTCCTGATGGTAACGCTTATTATGCATAACATTTTGAAACACAAAAGATAACATCCGAAGTGTTATCTGTTATGCATTATCTTTTGAAACCGCGCATCCTCGTGTTATCTGTTATGAAACTTCTGACAGTGCTGTAATTCAGTTAATCCGTGGGGACAGACAAATGTCAGGCAGGCAGGTTATTGTGATACGATGATTTCAATATTAGACAATAATGATTCAAAGTATTCCATAAAACAACTTGCCTTCATGATTCCTATGTCCTAGTTTATAGATTCTAGGAACGTATAAACTGTTTAGATCGTCTTTAGTCCATCAAGCCACTACCCAGCATTCGTGTGTACTGGTGAAAAGCCTGATCAATCCGAACTCGTCAATTGCTTTCTGGCTCACTGTTCCGAGAAGCACGACGCAACTAACTTGACACTCCACCAGTTAAGTTGTCGGGTACTCAGTACCTACTGCAATTGCTGGTACTGCGGCTATCAAACAATATGCGCTGTCATTTCCTAATTATGTCGAGTTTCATAGTTCTTTACCTTGACAAATTTCGTCGTTCCACTGAATTTGGTTATTCCATTACTTTCTTTAACCAAGTGGTAATCGGGGACGTGTCCGGTACCTGGTTTCACTTTGACATTCGGATATGATCCGGACCTAAGCAGGATTGCATGTCTCTTCTCGCTCTGACTGAACGGCTGGTCAATTCTTGCTCTGGGACTCCCTTTCCGTGACAATACAGGAGATGACTTTATCCCATCTGTCCTCTCAGGTCAGCCTACTTTTCATGTCTTATAGTGCGAACAAACGATAAGGATTTCCCGGCCGGATTTCCTGCACTTTAATCAAGTTGAAAAATTTCAATTTTTCCATGTGGAAGTGATGATGGTGTCGAAAATCCGGGCAGGAATTCTATTCCGGGAGCTCCCTATCCTGATCGTGTGTTCGAGAGTGCGGACAGACGATTTTTCAGCCGGACGTCACTTTCATGGTGAAGTTGAAAAATCTAAAATTTACCGTATGGAACTGATGATGGCGGCAAAAACTAATGTCAGGAATCCCAGTCAACGACTACCCACTCTTATAGTCTATTCGCTTTGAATAGATCTTATTGCGTATTCAGCTCGTCTAGTGTTGGGCGATATTCGATATCGATAACGATACATCGATATATCGGACCAAATATCGATATCGACCATCGAAACGTAAATATCGATATCGAAAACGATATTTATTCATTAATAATTATTGTAAATAATCCAACACAAGTTAAGTTTATATCCGAAATTGGAATTTGTTCGAAGTTTGAGTTCATGCAAGATGCTTTCTTACGACAATTTTACTCTTAAATTTTCGAGAAACGAGACGTATACTATAGCGAAACATGGTACCGAAATATCAATATCGATATATCGATTATCGAATATCGAAAGTGAAAATATCGATACATCGATATGTCGAAAAATTCAAATATCGCCCAACACTAAGCTCGTCTAAAACTGACCAAGTGGCCTAATCGTATAAGTGGCGGACAAGTTAAGTTTATATCCGAAACTGGAATTTGCTCGAAGTTTGAGTTCATGCAAGATGCTTTCTTACGACAATTTTACTCTTAAATTTTCGCGAAACGAAACGTATACTATAGCGAAACATGGTACCGAAATATCGATATCGATATATCGATTATCGAATATCGAAAGTGAAAATATCGATACATCGATATATCGAAAAATCCAAATATCGCCCAACACTAAGCTCGTCTAAAACTGACCAAGTGGCCTAATCGTATAAGTGGCGGAACGTATCCGGTTCTTACCCATAAGATGAATTTTGCGCATTGCGCACAGCGGTGCCTTTTCAGTTATAGCTCAGACTGGAACAAAATAGTCGGCGGTTTGCCCATTCTCGATTTTAGTGTACAACACGTGCGGGTTGTCGCGGTACCAGCCGGCTTGGCACGTGTTAGAACATTACAATCAGCATGTTCAGAAGCGGAAATAGCTTAATATGTGGCCGGTACCACTGGTTTCGACCGGTGCCGGTAAAGGGTGTAAATCACGTGCCGGGGGGTGGGTAACCTTCGAAAATAGTACCCAGAGATAAATCGTAGCCTTAAACTACGGCTAACTGGCAGTTAAAATGGCAGTTGTCTCGGTGTTTCTGAAAAAAATTTAATAAATTTAGGCAGTCCATTCGTCCACGAATCTGGATGCATTTGATACCAAGTAAGGAATACAAAAGAAAAAGGAAAACAAAAAAGCAAAGCAAAGGGACGAACAAGATCACCACTAGCAGAATTATACCAAACAAAAGACTAGAATAGAAAATTTGAGCCGATTTTGAACGCCTATTGACATATCGGCAACGCTGTCGCTGCACCTCTCACAGACTGACGAATTTCTTGTACACAAATAAGAAATCCCGCTTAACAGACCCGTCTAGCCGACTTAAACGTCGTCCATGGGTCGGTCCGAGAAGAACACTGGCAATCGTTTTTGCCAGATACAATCCATCAACCCAAATTTTACACAATTTTATTTCCACATTTGTTTGTATTGGTTAATTTGTTCTTTTGTATGTCTATTGTAAATATTTTGTCTCTGCTTCGAGGACTCTTATACACTGTCAGATTAGTCAGAAGTGGCACAACAGATAACACAAGGATGCGCAATTTCGACAAAGAACAAATGGAAAAAACACCGAAACTGCATCTGCTGACTTTTTGTTTGTCAACGGGCATTTTTTCGGCGGTTTTTCGGGTGTTCCTGGCAATGCTTGTAATGCATAACATCCAATGCATAACGTTGGTCCTACTTTGTCCTAACGTTGGTCCTACTTTGGTCCTACTTGTCTGTTGTAACTCCTTGTGATGTTTGTTATGAAAAGTCTGACAGTGTAGCTTTCAGAAAGTGGCTATATATTACTGCCTCAATCTACGTCCCTAATCTTTGCATCTGTTCTCATTTTCAGTCAAGAGAACTACTGTCTTCGCAGAATATTGAACATTAACTGGACAGACCACAACCAACCAGACAGTTCGCCCTCTCTCGCGCCAGCCCCTGGTAACAGATATCATACGCCATCGAAGATGGCACTACTTGGGGCACGTTATTCGTGTGGCGGAAGATAGAACGACGGTACTGGAGAGGCAACCAAAGGGAACCCGAAGAAGAGGAAGGCCGAAAAATACACTTCGTCGCACGTACCAGCGGGACCTAAAACACATCAATACGATAGTCCAACCCCAATGGGAAGACATCTGGACAGTAGCACATGAGAGGGATGACTGGCGGCTCTTTCTGGATGCCTCTGGCAGTACGGGAGGAACTAAGGTCTAAGATAAGGTGATTTTCATTATTTCGAATCCACCCTAGCAGCACTACGCTAATTTTTGGATGTTTTATTTTTAGCTCCTTTCGCGGCGGAAGAAGCACCCACTTACACGCTGAATGACCAGCTCTTCTTGCCGATGCAAAATCGCCCTGTACAGTGTACCTAGCGGAAGAGCAGGAAGCGGTATCGCAGCTGCTCCCAAACATCTCCGTGATAGGTTAACATAGGATCGAGTTGTTGCGTTTGAGTCGTTAATGTTACGGGTTCTCGTTCTTCCCGAGGATCACTGGCGTGTTTTGGACTTATGCTGGGTTTACACACTGCGTAAAATCCGAGCATATTTTGGAATCCGAGCGTATTTAACACACGTATTTGAGCTTGAAAAGATTTCTAAGGCGTATTCTCTCCGTTCCCCGAAGACTCCACTTGAGGAGTCCCCGCGTTTTGTTTGTCCCGGGGACTCACTCCCCGTATTTTCGCGAGTCCCCACGGACAGGGAATGCTCTGATTATCGGGTTCCGGCTAAATCCCCCCCCGGCGAAAACCCCCCGGACAAAACTCCCCCGCCAACCCCCCCGAATCCTTAAAAAAGTGGAATCCTAATAAAAAAAGACAATCCCAGAAGAATCTCCTAGTCCCAAATAATCCCTACGCTACGTATAGTACAAGGGATTAGCTGGGTACCCGGATTAGCTTATGTACCTTCTGACGGATATATAAGAGTAATAACTGGACGCAACTTCATTCGCAGACTTGACTGTACAATAATGTCTGAAGTACAGTAGATATCCAGTAACACGTGTAAGAATGAGCTGTGCGACTCAGTGTAACGACCCCCCCCCCCCCCCCAACAAATCCTTTCCCAATTATTTCACCTTCTTGCCGAGGAAGCTGCAGTTAGTTGCCGTTAGTTTTTCGGGATCCCAAAACGTAAGTGGCGGGATACCTATGACATCGCAAAAGTTGTCCGTCTGTGTGCTCTGTAACTCTCGAAAGGAATGAGATATTTTGATTAAACTTGGTGCGAGGATTCCTTGGGTCAAGAGTAAGGTCGAGCTCGTAGCTCTGTAGCCCTATATGTAGGGGTGGGGGAGGGTGTTTAATTTAAGGGGCAAATGAAATAGTTTGGGATCCCATCGAAACCTTCGGTCTTGTTCTTGTTGTACCAGAAGTCCCCTTGATAGACTAAGATCACGGGTAGTCAATTTAAATGTTTAAATGTAAAGGATTCGGGGTTTTTTCGCCAGGGGGGGTTTGGTCGGGGGGGGGGGGGGGGGTTGGTTGGGGGGGGGGTTGTCATCGGGGGGGGTTTGGTCGGGGGGGGGTGGTACTGGGGGGGGGGGGGGGGGTTAGCCAGGGTTTTTTTCGCCGGGGGGGGGGGGGGTTGGTACCGTGGGGGGGGTTGGCGGGGGGGGGGGGGTTGTCCGGGGGGGTTCTTGCCTAGACCCCTGATTATCATCACCATCACCAAAAAGGACTCCCTTTTAGATTAGGAGGGGAGTAAATTTTTGCTGGTGTTGGTGCAACGTAAAATTAATGAAAAACAATCAGATTAAACAAAGCCAAAAGTAAAGTGGATCCTGGCTAATTTCGTCACTGCATTTTTTTTTCGAACAAAATCCATTTTGGAAGCATTCCCCGTGTTCTCGCTGTTTCTGTACGCGGAGCCCCCGTGGAGTGACTCCCTCTATTCTCGCCGTTCTCTTCGATTCCCCGAGAAGTGTTCGGGGGACGGCGAGAATACGCCTCTAGACGTATCTAGATACAAAACGGACTGATTTTTCAAATACATCCGTATTGCTAGAGATCTTTTCAAGCCCAAATACGTGCGTAAAATACGCTTGGATTTAGCGGTGTGTAAATTCACCGTTAGTCTTATAGAGTATTGCTCCGAGAAATCCAGCTGAGTTTCAAAGGAGTTGTACGTAGGATATTCAGATAGAAAATCTTCCGCGACTTGTGATGACAGAAAGTATAAAATCGACAAAAGTAGGACCAAATAGAACGCTTTTTCACATTTGAGAATAAACTGAAAAAAAACACCAGAAGTTCATCCTTCCCTTGGGCCCTGACACCCCTGTATTTCATTAAAAGAAAAGCGAAAATACAAATACAAGAGAATGTGTATTAGCCTTATTGGGAACACCGCGTGCAGGCAGGACCATTCCATAGGACATACATTTCCATAGCTAACAAGACGCCAGGTGCTTCCGTTCCCAAGACATCAGTTTGTCAAAAACTGGCTCACCAAATTGGTCCCAGTCATGGCAAAGAAACGGAAGTCCGCAGTCATCCACAAGGTTTCAAATGTTTCGCCTGCTGACGAGCCATCTTTCCAGATCATTGGTAGAGAATTTTTGATGAATACGTCACTGCATGGCCTCCGATACGTTGCAGAGACGGGTCGCTTTCTATTTGAAAGGTAAGTCCAACACTTCCAATTGCCTGGCACAGTTAATTTATGATCACAAAGAATGTGAAAGCCTGCGTTGATAGAAAATAATGCAGTGTAGGCCTAAGGCGCATTCTCGCCGTTCCCCGAAAAGTCCACTTGTGGAGTCCCCGCGTTTTTGTTTGTCCCGGGGACTCACTCCCCGTATTCTCGCGAGTCACCACGGACGGGAATGCTCCGATATCAGCACCATCATCAAAAAGAAATTCCTTTCAGATTCAGAGGGGAATAATTTTTTGCTGGTGTTGGTGCAATATAAATTAACTAAAAACAATCAGAATAAACAAAACTAAAAATACAGTGGATCCAGACTAATTTCGCTAACTGCATATTTTTTTTCGAACAAAATCCATTTTGGAAGCATTCCCCGTGTTCTCGCTGTTTCTGTACGCGGAGTCAGCGTGGAGTGACTACCCGTATTCTCGCCGTTCCCTTCGATTCCCCGAGGAGTCGAGAATACGCGAGAATACGCCACTACTGTTATTTTCCTTCAGGATACTTTGGATATTAGTCTTCTCTGCTGCTGTAGTTGCGTCTGGACATTTCATTTGGCAAGTTTACTCGCAATGGGATGAATCTCCAATTATTGTCACATTCGATGCCAAAGGTCTTACGGTGAATGAAATTTACTTTCCGTCTGTCACTATTTGCAACTGCAACAAAGGATCCGGACGACGTCTGAAACAGGTTGCTGAAGATCCCAGGTAAGCGGTTTTCAAACGATAGCAATGTCGGAGAAAGATGTCGGCTGTGGCCGACGAGGCAGTTGAGTAGAAAGCTGGTTTACGCCAAACAAATCATAGCATAATTTGGAACCAACTATCAGGACCGATACGCTAGCCCATTGTGCGACAGAGGGGCGTGTGACGCAGTGGAGTAGCGAGTGACAAAGGACGCGGTTTCAAATCCCCCCTCCCCCCAAGGAGCATTTTTTTTATTTCAGTTTCGACACCATGCTTACAGAAAAAGGCTGAAAGACGCAAATCGTGATTTGTTTTGCTTTTCCAAGGCAAGGCACTCAACAGTTTTTCAGTAGTAAAGTAGGCTACACCTCTAAAGGAGAAGGAAAAGCTGAGACAGAAAAGTCAAATTTGACGTATCGCCCCTCGTACGAAAAACCTCAAAAAAGAGATATAATGCTGATCAAGGTGTCATGCCTCTTACTTCAACTACCCCCCCCCCCTCCCCCAGCACATACAAAAAACAACTCCCGCCCAGATAATCAAATACAGGATTGGTGGGTGACCAGTTGGGTTGTAAATAATCAACTTCAAGAACCAAACAAATTATTAACAGAATCGTAGAGACGAATCTCATTTTATTGCCTCAACGGATATGGAACAGAATAGGACAGAATGTCTGGTAGCAACTGTCCAGTCCATTTTTACAGGCTTGTCAAGGGCAACATAACAGAGAGTGATCTGAGAAGCATCATCAGGCTCATGACAAGAATCGACGCTTCTTATAAGAATGATGCTGAAGTCATACCAGTTAGAGATAAACTCATCGCTGCTAACCTCAACCTGACGGAAATCACCGGAATTATTGTGCAGGTACTGGTTTGGCTTCATTTGAGCGTTCGTGTAGTCTTTCTGGAATAAAACACGGACACATTCTAAGTTAGTCGGTTTGGCCTTTGTCGACTGTCGAATCAGTGTTTTATAATGGTGTGATTAACCTTTATTTTCGTACTTGTTACACATTATTGGGCCAATCAGAAGTGGCGTCACGGAAGGAGGGGAAAGCCCCCCCCCCTCCAAATGTTGTCGGCCAGTCGGTAAAAATAAAATGAGTCGGCGCTAAGATTTTTCTTAACTTCTTCTTAAAGGACACCTCGCACTATTTACTGCTTAAGTTCCAATATCCAAAATATTTGAATACTGTAAAGCTAGGCTCTGCTTTTAACACATTACCCACAGCTTTGGCTGTTTTAAGCCTTTTCCCAGGTCTATTGAAAAACAAATATTAGTGAGGTATCGTTAGCGGGCTTGTAATGTAATATCTGAATTTTGGGTCTCCGGGTTTAAAAGTAATGAATGCAATTATGGAAGTAGGTTGCACTGGCATCATAGACACGACGTGTCCTTTAAAACAGTAGGTTTTCCTCGAAATTTCTCAAAAACAATCGATTTATTTTTAAGAAGAACTCGTTTCTTAAGAAACAACTGGGTCTTGTCTTCGCCAGTCTGATTATCAGATATACCTCTATAAGCAATATCTATTTTGACGATACTGACCGAAACTTCCTGCTTTACTTCTGTCAAATTTCCGCTTTCGGCTGAATTCCGAGCGAACGAATTGTCCAGCAAACAAAGAAAATTCAGCAACGAATTCAGCGTATATCCTTATCTCTATAAAGAACATCTAATCAACTTCTAATAAAACTTTAACTTATAAAAAAATTCCGGTTACAAAACGGATAAAAATTGATTGTCATATACAGACTCAGCGTCTCTTCTTACCCCTAAATCTGTCATCTAAGTAACTTCAAATAAGACTTTTGCTTTTAACAAATTTTCAAGTTTTAGCCGGATTCCGGGCGAACTAGTTGTCCCGATAGAAAATGCTTTTCACATAAGTGATCAGCATGTCTTCTTACCCCTAAATCGAACATTTAATCAACTTCAAAGGAAACTTTTACTTTTAACCAACTTTAACCAACCCAGCCCCAACCTTCTGGACGAACTACTTGTCTAGTGAGCAAATGGTTTTCACCATCGTCTTCATGTCCAGGCATGTCTTCGTACCTCATAATCGACTATCACATTAGCTGTTTAAAAATATTTTGTGCCCCTTAATTTGAACCCCTGCCCCACCCCTAGATGTTGGGCTACAAAGCCCATCTACCAAATTGACCTTACCCTTGACCCAAAGAATCCTCACAACAAGTTTCATCAAAACATCTCATTCCCTTCGAGAGTTATCGTGCTTACAGACGGACGGACGGACAACTTTTGCGATGTCATAGGTATCCTTCCACTTACGTTTTTGGGACCCCAAAAACAGTCGGTAACAAGAAAAAAGGTGTCGATGGGATCCCAAAAATCTAATATTTAATCCAGACCGGGTCTTGTCTTCGCCAGATCCAGTCTTCACCAGGCTAATCATTAGAGAAAATCAAGTTCAGATATACCTCAATAAGCCATATCTATTTTGACGACACTGACCGAAACTTCCTGCTTTACTTCTGCCAAGTTTCCGGTTTCGCCCGAACTCCGAGCGAACTACTAGTCAAGCAAAAAAAGAAAATTCAAAAACGAATCCAGCGTATCTCCTTATCCCTACAAAAGAACATCTAATCAACTTTAAATAAAACTTTAACTAAAAAAAAATTCCGAAAAAAACAAAATTCAAATACAACCGGATTCCGAACTAATTATATGTTCGGGTAAAAAGGATTGACATATACAGACTCAGCCTCTCTTCTTACCCCTAAATCTGTCATCTCGTCAACTTCAGATAACACGTTTGCTTTTCACAGATTTTCCGGTTTTGGCCGGATTCCGGGCGAACTACTTGTCCGGCAAGAAAATATTTTTCACCATCGTGTTCAGCATGTCTTCTTACCTCATAATCGACTGTCATATTAGCTGTTTAAAAATATTTTGTTTGTCCCTTAATTTGAACCCCCTCACCCACCCGTAAATGTAGGGCTACAGAGCCCATCTACGAACTTAACCTTACCCTTGACCCGAAGAACCCTCACACCAAGTTTCATCAAAATATCTCATTTCCTTTGAGAGTTATCGTGCTAACAGACGGACAGACGGACAGATGGACAACTTTGCGATGTCATATGTATCCCTCCACTTACGTTTTGGGATCCCAAAAATGACCAGGCAGTCTGTATAACTAACTTCCCCCCTCCAAATATTTCGACTAATAACGTCTCTACTAATCGGGTGTTTCTCCAGGTAGTGACTAAACGAATTTTTTTTGTCAGATTACTATTATTTTTGTTGTTAATTATCATGGGCCTAATACTTTCAATCGTTCCAGCTACTTTCATGGCTAGAAATAAGACCAAAGGAACATTTGTTGGACAATGGGACAAAGAGAAAAAAGACAATTGGTTCTTACAGATTTCCGCTCTTTGCCAGATCCTGTAAACATGTAAAATCATCCTAAATCTGGTCAGCTCTTCACTGAAAGACTATTAGACAGAATTATGTTCATTCGTAAAATTCTGCTTTTGACCCGACTATCAAAACGAGGCGAGAGCGAATAGTATTTCCGGATTCACCTTGGCCTTCCCGCTATCAACCTTCCAACCTTTCAACAGACGGTGTATTCTTGCGAAGAAATGCTCATCTACTGCGCTTGGAGAGACAAAGTACGTAAATGTTCCGAACTGTTTTCGCTGAAACCAGTAGACGACGGATTCTGCTGCGTCTTCAACTCTGTCGTTTACCAAGATGAAGGCTCTAACAGCAGGAACAAATCGTAAGTAAAAATGCTTTCGATTGTGTACTCGATTTTACAACCCACACATTCAACTAGACCTACGTTGCCTGGGCAACGTGAAGTGTTACAGCAACCTTTGTTCGGCTTCACCGACTAAAGTGTTGCGAGACCAACACTTTGGTTTTGTTTCTTCACTAACGGCTAAATGCTAAATTTGTCACCCACCGAGATTTTTATGAAGAATTTTTTTCTGAACTGATGACACAATCTGTAATTGCATGGCTATTCCTCAGCTTTGAAAAAAAAACACAACAGAATATCGGAAATAGGGACTAAATTGACTTTGCAGCCAGTTGAACTTTATCCTTTCCAATCGTAGACATCGTGACTGATGAAAGCTTAGAATATTACCTTATTAAACCTAGTTGGTATTATCAAGCATACCTTACTACTGAAGTTGTAAACCCCCCTAAACTTTCAAAACTGTTAAAACGGATGTCATATACTTTGATCAGCTCATCAAGGTCTACGACGGATTCTGCTGCATCTCCAATTCTGTCGTTTACCAAGATGAAGGCTCTAACAGCAGGAAAAAATCGGAAGTAGAATGTTTTCCATTGTGTACTCGATTTTACAACCCACACATTTAATAAAGAGCATCCCAGAATAAATTTACGTGATACAACAGCTCAAATAAGGAAATAAAAATTAAACGGTAATGGGGCAAGAACACGAAGATCTCTTGCAGTCCGTATCAAAACCTGGACACACTACTTGTAATCCCACTTGACCTTCGGCTTGGCACAAAACTACACTGTCAGAAGTTTCATAACAGATAACACTTCGGATGTAATCTGCTGTGTTTAAAAATGTTATGCATAATAAACGTTACCATCAGGAAGAGCCAAAAAACCGCCAAAATGTATTCACTGAGTTTTCAGACATCATGACGATATAGAATAAAGTCAGTAGATGCTTTTTTGGCTGTTTTTTGGCTCTTCCTAGCAAAGCTTGTTATGCATAACAAGCACGTTTTAAACGTATAACGTTTTCAAACACAACAGATAACATCCCAAGTTTTATCTGTTACACATTGTCTGTTGAAACTGCGCATCCTTGTGTTATCTGTTATGAAACTTCTGACAGTGTACTCTCTCTCTCTTAGGTCACCAGCAATACCGGCCAAGGTTTCAGGCAGTGCCGTCTTTTAATTTTGGTGGACCTTAGGCCATCCATGGGTGTTGGCCCCTTTTCATGAGTCAAAACGAAAAACTCGTTCATATTCGCACACACGATTCTTGGTCGAGTCGCACTATGGTCACATTTGGGCATAATTTTGGTAACTTAAACGACAACGGTGCAACGTAGCCGGTCACACCTGGACTGTAATGAGCAAGGCAGGAGCCTACGGCTAGCAACCGTAGCCTGATTTCCAACAATTTACACCGGCCGCTTGGCCTCTCGTTTCCCCCGGCCCCCCAGCACCGGCCTAACCGGCATAAGGGTAAAGACGGCACTGATTTCCGGCATGAAAAATTCTTGGCCTACATGGCAACTAAAATCGAGCAAGAACAGAAAAATAAAAGGTGACAGTGAAATATTCGCAAGGATGATTCTTACACGCTGATACTTAAAACCCACAGTTAATACATTGCAAATTGTTTAGTGGTGACTCATTATGTTAAAGAAGGACTGAATCGTCACCTAACCGCATTCAGGCGGTAAGTGAAGGGGTTAGTCACTTACAAGTAGTAGCCTGAAGGAAGGGAATGTCTGTATGTTTTTTTTTAAGTTGCTGGGACATTCAAAAAAAGAAAAGATTCCTGGTGTATAGAAAGGAGTTCGTTCTGAGCAGAAATAGTGATCAAACCGACAAAACTCGGACTTCATGCCCATCCCCAATTTCAGGCCCCTACGGAATCGTAACTACGGACTGAAAATGGGGCTCACTGTCATCGTCGACACAGACGTTCCAGACTATGCACTGACGACCTCGAGATACAACGGTTTTAAGGTTAGTTTTTTTCGGTGCTTTCGATAGATCTCGATATACATGATGGAGTGAGGTGGCGTGACGACATATTCACCATAAGGTCTAGGGGTGTCTTCCTGTTCTTCTAACACAACTATATCAAAATTAGTGGTTATCTGGCACTCGGGAAATCACGAAGCTCACGAAGGTACCTATTAAAAAGAGAAAATGCGACGGCTTCTAGACCTTTTAGATATCGGTTGTACATTAATTTACTTCGTTCCTTTTATGCCATAACCTTCCTAATCTCGTATTATTTACTCATATATGAGCCTCACCTGAACCGATGCCAGATCCGCTCCTCCTATGTTCGATGGAACATCCGTTTAACGCGAGACTAAGGCTTACCTCAAATTAGCAAGTCACTTTCGAGCAGCAGTTCCACTTTCTACTTTATCTCAATGCAGTATACTTTACTGGATAATTCTACTTTATAATTCTCTATAATAATTTACTATTATAATTTTACTGTTTTGTCTTTTGGGTGTGTTACCAGGCAGAACAGAATGTTGAAATACGGAAATTTTGCCTGCGGCGCACAGTTTGGACACAAACTTTTCTTGGAAAGTGTCAAGCTTCTGTGCGTGCCCCCGGAAAAGTTGTCACATTTTGCTCAAGCCGAATACTGCGCGACGACTGCGGTATATAAATCAAAAGTTCCAAAGTATCAAGGGAATCTGGCAAGTCGGGGAGGAGGGGGGTGATGACGAAATGGATTCGGGCATTTTACAGATACTCGTCGGACATCCAGAGGAGTTTCCAGATCCAGGAAAGAGAGGATTCGTCGTTGGACCAGCGATGGAAGCTTACGTCGCAATAACCCCTGACAAAGTGAGTACCGACTTGAGAGTAAAAGAGAGCTCCGTCTCCTTTGAGAAGATCCAGTGCCGCTTCGATTCCTTCAAAACGCAATGGCTTCCGGTCTACACTGCTGCCTCCTGTTTATTGGAGTGCGAAACAAACAAGATGCTCCAACTATGTGGATGCCGGCCTTATTTTTACCCAGGTAAGAAAACAGAAAAATGTAACAGTTCAGCCGTAGTTTCATGAAGTTGGCAATTCATAGTAATCGTTTTACCCCGCGTATCACACCGAGTTCAAACAAGATGGCCGTCGCAGGGGTCTCAGGACGATTTGTGCGCGGACCCGTGCGCAACAAATCAGGACCAAGAAGAATGAACAATCATCTCTTCCTCCTCATGGTCTAAAAATTTTCGGCTGTTCGCGATTCCATTCTTGTCGGATATGGAAAAATAATTCCAAATAGAGGAAGGTATAACAGAAAAGCCCTTAGTAGTTTATATAATAGCTTTTGTTCTCCCTCTGTCTCCAACCTTTCCGGAAATTTTGGTATTCTGAGACGAAAAGATTTAAGATGTATCGGGACGTATATTATATTCTAAATTTCTCTTCTACCTTCCTCGACGTCACAGGAATTCCCGTATGACTGCAACTTTTTTGCCCTCTGACCCTTGTACAAAGTT
Organism: Branchinecta sandiegonensis; assembly: GCA_030848855.1. Taxonomy (NCBI): domain Eukaryota; kingdom Metazoa; phylum Arthropoda; class Branchiopoda; order Anostraca; family Branchinectidae; genus Branchinecta; species Branchinecta sandiegonensis. The sequence continues at coordinate 20,357,551 of JAUPMV010000006.1, read as the reverse complement.
ATCTTCAGTTGCCGAAGACCTTCACATTTCTGCCCTTGGCCTTATCTCCGCATTCTATCTAGGAAGAAGATTTTTTAGACCCGATTAGTCCCTTTTCTTAAATGTTTATTTTTTGATCTTGTGCATTTACTACATTATTGAAAGCTCAGTGTATTTTTTCCTTGTATTTGTCTATACTGCGTTACCCTCTTCTTAAGTGAGTAAATAAAATCTCATGACAATCATCATCCTTGCTTCCTTGCTGTCGCCAACCTGAATTCTGGCAAGGAAAATTACATAATCATTCTGTCGCCCGAAACTCCGACTGGAATCGATAACTCTTACTTCCTCGAAACCCAACAACTACCTATCTTTTTTTCTAGTTGACCCAGCTCTTCCGTCCTGCAACCTTTCCAGTTACACATGTCTAGCTAATGTCACGAGTGAGTAATTTCCATCGTTAAAACTACTGACATACGTGCCAATAGTTGCGTTTTCGCTGATACCATGGTATCTGTTACCACGGCAATCGGGTCTGCAATTAGTCGTTTCTGCAGTTATCGTGGTATCTGATACACGGTGCTCTGCAAAAACGACTATTGCCGAAAGTGCACTTCTCGAAGTCATCTCAAAAGTAAAATAGATATCCAGTTACATCACTAAGTGCTAAACTTCTTTCACCAATCTGACAAAATTTGATGAAAGTGAGATGACTTTTCTGATACCACGGCCAGTTACCACGGTCGGACCGTAGTATCTGAATATCTGATACCACGATAACTGGCCAGATACCACGATAACTGCAAAAACGACTTTAGACCGTGGTAACAGATACCATGGTATCAGAAAAAACGCAACTAATGTAGGCAAGAAAATCTAAATCATTTTTATACCCATCTAGCTGTATCCTTCTCTGGAGTACAACATTAAGCCAAACGCGTTTACGACATCTGATTCTATGGTGTTTATCGTGAGAACACGCCGGAATACAGTCTCCTGTAGGAAGAATAGGTAGATCGATCCCTATAGTCAAGTCGCAGTATCCAGAACCTTGGTATGGAAGGGTTGTCGGCAGAACGTCCTAATTCGAAACGTCCCCTGAAAAAACGTGCCCGAAGAAACGTCCCTGTGACAAAACGTCCCCATGACAAACGTTCAAATGACAAAACGTCCCCATGACAACACGTCCACGACCAAAACGTCCCCATGACGAAACGTCCCCGGCTATGGGAATTTTTTTTTCATCGCTGAGGGATAGCTAGGCCTATGAGACTACTGATTGCGTCATCAGTTCAGACAAAAAATGTTTTTGGAATATAAACTTTTGTAAACGACGATGGGTTGACTGCTTGAGCATTCAACCAATACACAAGAAACAAACCTAAGTGTTGCTCCCGGCTATAGCCATTTCTTAAAGAAAACGCAAAGATTTGGTAGTTTGTCAGTTTTCGTTTTATCTTTTATGTAATTGGTTTATTTTTGTGTTAGTTTACGCTGCGATATAACTCATTGATCGCGCTTTTGTTCGATATTTTATTTGGTGATATTTATTGTTAAAAGATTTTATTAAAGGCCGTTCGAGATAGGAGAGCGACGGGCGATGTGTACATTCTTAAGACCTTAATTCAAATTCTCAATAATTTTCTACTAAATCCACCTTGAACATTTTCCTAAAAAAATATATCCGTTAGCAAAAGGATTAACCTAGATTTAGACGTTAGACGTCTAACCTAGATTTACTATGTCTCTCTACCTAACTAATCGTTCCATCCGCTTTCGTTTCCTCGCTTCCCATGTCATTTTTATCCAGCATGACGGCACTACGATTATTTTTGCATTTTCCTTGTTTGACTCTCTTTGAGCCAGAGCGGGCTTCCTCTTTCTCAGATTGTGCATGTTGCTTCAAACGACCTATAACTGATCAGTAACGAGTCAATTGCAAGGCATATGACACAACATATTTTAACTAAAAACAATACATTTATGAAGCAACCGGTCCTATGTCCGATCTTTCCTGCTTATAAAGAATGTTCCCACATATGTAATGCACACTCTGAAGTTGTTTTACCTCGATCATTCACCTGAAGATCGAGGCGAACTTAACAATCTATGCTTGGCGACGTTCGCCACGGGGATGTTTTGTCATGGGGATGTTTTGTCATGGGGGCGTTTTGTCATGGGGCCGTTTTGTCACGGGGACGTTTTGACACGGGGACGTTTTGACATGGGGACGTTTTGTCGGTAAGCCGTATGGAAATAAAGGAAATATGCTGTCGTATCCCCACTCCTCCTATCCTCCATGCCTAGCGTGATCCTGCATATACGAATACAATTGTGACCAAGCAAATCTAATGAGCAGTTTAACTTTGCAGTGATGATCCGACGAAGTTTGATAACATGCGAATGTCCTGAAGCCTGCGACAACATCAACTACCGAGTAGAACTGTCCTACGCGTCCTTTCCCGGATATGGGTTCTACAACGGGGGACTTTTGGAAGATCTTCGTCGGATTGCAAACGACTCACGGAAACTTAAAGTGTGTGAGACATTACATGACAGTATTTTAATGCATGGCTTACTATTTTTTATTTTGTGCGAGAGCGAATTTGAATTTTATCTCAAACTGAAGCATTAATGTCTCACATTATTTTCAGAAACTATCGAATGACTCATACACAAGGTAAGTTTTATCTTTATTTCTCTTCTAGTCTTTTCTCTTTCCTCTTCTTTTCTCATCTTTTTTTCTGATTTGTTCGGTTGGTTTCTTAGAGAACAGAATATGAACGAATTAACCCGTCCCATTGTCAGGCGGAGGCCTTATAATGTGTCTAAAAAAGATGTGTGTTCTAGAGAATGGACCAGTAATTTTTTAGTACGCACTGATGGAAGACTAGCTCCCACTAGGCTTTTGACGTCGCTGTAAACACTTTTTCCCTCCGTTTTCCACTTTTTTGTTGTATAGTGGGTTTATAATAATAAAAAAAAAATCAAGAAAACAAAGCAGAAAATTGTAAATAAAACAAGCTTGCAGATATCATTTTTCTAAACAGCTGGTGGAAAGTGGAAAGTTTATTGCACTAGGTGTAGAAAATATCTACGCATAAGGTGCATGTGCGTCTTGTTCTTTCATATGTGTATGCCATCTCGACGTCACGGCTTTCGATAAATATAAAGTATATTATAGACTAATTTGAGAACTTTGTTTTCAGAGAAAACCTTTCCCGGCTACACTTCTTCTACAAAGATGCTTACGTAGTCCATTACATAAGGGATTTACGGCTAGCATGGGAAGACTTTATAGGTAAAACGTTTTGTTCAAAAATTAGTGCATGGATGTACCACGGACAGAGGAACAGATTTACCTTCGCTTTACCTTCGCCCAGATCCAGGCACCTCTATCTATCGGGGGGGGGTAGCCCGAGGCCTGCAGAAGGTTTGAAGAAGTCTAAAAGTCCAACTCTTTGTTCTGAGAATGAAAATCCTACCGCGCCCCTTCGCACCGATGTAGGTAACCGACTTTTTGGCCTATAAAGACAGATCAGACCTGTAAAGACCAACTGTTCAAAAACATTTTTCTTAGTAAGTCCAAGTAAGCAAAATACAACAACATACATAATCCGATTCCTCATGGAAATTTTCTCAAATTTTCATGGACTTTTCATGGATTAACATATATTATTTACATATATCAAATATACCAACTCTCCAAACCTTCTGCAGCTCGTGAGCTACCCCTCTCCCCAATTTTTTTGTTGATACCGCTGTCCGGATCCCAGACTAGTATTTTAGGCTTTAAATATCCTGGCAGGAATTGCAATTCCCGACCACGACCGTCTTTTTGCAGCATTATGATTTTGCATGTGATTATGACTGACTATTCCTGGATGCCGTTGGATGTCGGGGAGGACCTACGGCAAGATGGTTTGGTGACAATGTACCGATTTTAGGCTACCACTAATATATTGGTAGAATCTTGACCAGTTTGGAGGACGACTGAGTGTTCAGTTCGCGGTCATTCTTATTAAAGGACCTGTCTTACCTATAATATTAATGCAACCTACTTCCATAATCACTCCATATATTTCTAAGCCCGGAGACCCCAATTTCGTACGGTATATTCCAACCCCTCTAACAACACCTCGCTGATTTTCTCACTTGCCGAGTTTTGCTACCTTCGATGTATATCACGCTGTCGACGGTTGTCTGCGAGAAGTTTCTCCATCAGAAACAAGACCAAAGGTTTCGATGGGATCCCAAAAATTTAATGTTTATCATACTTCTTGATCCAGATAATCGAATCTTGTACATTTCCAAGTCTTCGCTAGACCCCTTTAACATTTTTGCTATTTATCCATAATCAACCGCTTGAATATGTAGCCTACAATAAAAATGTTACCGTTACCGTCGAGCCAGCGCACGACAGGATTACCTTTCGCTGGCAAGTGCGATTTAAGGTAATTTTAAGGTAGGTTTTGAAGTTTTTTTATTACGGGCAAACAAATAATCAAATGAGGAAACCAAGTTCAGATACGGATTCAACAAGCAAGTTTACTCCAATATCTCATATCTAATCGACCTCAAAAAGGTATTTTAGAATTGTGTTGTTGTTTTTCTACCAAATTCCTCGTATTTTAGCAGCATTCCTGGCGAACTGCATGCAGAGCAAAAGATCCGGTGTCGCTGAGAGCCGAACCTTGTAAATTTTGCCAGCTTATCCGTCAAGACCCAGTTCCTAACCCCTGATTTTTTTTCCCAAGTGAGTAACCCCTCGCGTGCACCTGGTATTGGCTCACCGAGTACCTAGGACTGGCTCACACACACCTAGCACCTGGGATTGGCTCACCCAAGTGAAATTAATTATAACCACTAAAAAGAATTCAGGTTTTTTAACAGTGTAGAATCCCGTTATCTCGAGTAACTTTAACAGGTACACCCAATTCCTAACCCCTCGCGTGCACCTGGGATTGGTTCACGAGTACCTGGGACTGGCTCATCCCACCCCCTACCCAAACAACTTTAGTACACCCACTGAGTAACCCCTCACTTATCCAGTACATGTTGTTTCCAGTGAGTAATCCCTCCTTTACCAAGTACACCTTTTTCAGTGAGCGATCCCTCACTTAGCCAGTTAACCCTTCTTTCAGTGAGTAGCCCCTCGCGTACCCTAGCAGTTCCCTCTTTGGTACACCATGAAACAACCCCTCGCTTGAACATTATATATCAACCCCTTCGACCTTCGATTACACAAGATCTCTCCGACGTGACACTGAATAAACAAATGAAAGTCAGCATCCAAGCGCACAGCTATACTAGTTTGAAAATATAGGGTAGGGACTGTTATAGCCGAAAACTGGTCGACAAATTTTGTGTCCGGTTTTCGCCGGATTCCGGGTGAACTACTTGCCCGGCAAGAAAATAACTTTCATATTCAGATTCAGCATGTCTCCTTACCCCTAAATCAACTATCTCAATAGCTTTAAAAAAAAAAAAATTGTTTTCCTTAATTTGAAACCCCTCCCCCACCCCTAAATATGGAGCTACAGAGCCCATCTTCGAACTTGACCTGTACTTTGATCCAAAGAGTCATCGTGCCAAATTTGAACAAAATATCTCAACCCCTTCGAGAGTTATCGTGCTAACAGACGGACGGACGGACAACTTTTGTGATGTCATAGGTATCCCTCCACTTACGTTTTGGGATCTCAGAAACGGTTATGTAAATTGTTTCCCTGTTTTCGCTTCAAGTCAGCGGGTCTCAGAAAAGGCTTAAAACAGCCAAAACCGTGGGTTATTTGTTGAAAGCACAGCATAGTTTCCAAGAATTCAAATATTTTAAAATATTGTAAGTTGAAGAGTAAATAGTGCGATCTTGAATACCCCGTTGACTTGTCGAGAAAACAGGAAAACAATTTACACAACTGTTTTCGTGATTCCGGTTTTCCGCGATTCCGGAGGAATCGTTTTTTTTTATGGAAAAACTTCTCGCAGACAACTGTCGACAGCGTGATACACATCCAAGGTAGCAAAACACGGCAAGTGAGAAAATCAGCGTGGTTTAGTTACAGGGGTTAGTGGGGCTAGAATGCACCGTACGAAATTGGGATCTCCGGGCTCAGAAATATTTGGAGTGATTATGGAAGTAGGTGGCATTAGTATTATAGGTAGGACAGGTCCTTTAACTAAGATCTAAAGTATATATAGCGAACTATTTAAGAGTTATCTGCTTGTCTTGCCCACTAACTTCCGTCTTTTTCTATGCAAGCTTCACTAGGGGGCCTCCTTGGCCTTGGAACAGGATTCAGTCTCCTAAGTGGCATTGAGATCATCTATTTCTTCACCATTCGGTGGTACCTTCAAAGTCGAAGAAAGAAAAGGGAGAGAAAGCGACAAAGTGATGACGCTGCAAGCTTGGAAACAAAAGGATGGATTTGATCTGCCTGTCAATGTTTCGACTATTCCATAACTAATTTAGCATGGAAAATATAATTTGTATTGGTGTCGGTCAACTGTTAACCGTTGTGTGAATGATCCGTTCCGCCCCTCTAGAACATTTCAAGCTTCAAGTGGTGTAGTGAAAAGATCGCCGATAACTCACCACAAGACAGCCGCCACATTGACATCACACTCAAACATGTAGGTACACCGACAATAAATTCAACGATACTTGCCACAGTGTTGGTTTGTCACAAGGACGACTCGCCAGACTTGCACTTTTCCACAGCATCAACTTGCCACATGGATAACTCACCACAAAAATTACATTTTGTACACAAACAAGAGCTGTAAGCTCATATGGCACTTGCATGTGTCAAGATGATTTGATTGATCAAAAGTAAGTTTCGACTTTGCGGTTGAGATGCGCGCTATAAGGGAGCTGGAACTTCATTTGTAAGCAAAACCCTTGAGGCAAAACTGCTAATGGGCTGATGGGCATCACGAAAATGCATATATTGCTTAAAAGTATTTTTTTTACTTTGCGGTCAAGATTGGTACTTTAAGGAATAATCGGATTTGGGAAGTAGCAATTTTTAAGCAAATGTTGTCGAGTCTCCAATATTCCAGCGAAGTTTCATCGTCCTAGCACATCTGGAAGTACCTTAACGCGCGATCACCGGAATCCCAGACCCCCTCCCCCTCCTCCAACTCCACCCACAATAACCGGAGCCAATCCGGTTCTGTAAATGATTAATCCAGAGCATCTGTTTGTCATTCCCACGAAGTTCGATCCAGATCACACCAGTCTAAGCGGGTCAAGTATTTTCCGCCCTCCCCCCAATAATTGCCGGATTCGGTCCGGAAATGAAAAAGGTCACAAGAGAAAAATGTCCTCTGTTTAATTATCAAATTTCACTCGAATCCGATCACCCGTTCCAAAGTTACGCATGACTCAATATTCCGGATTCCCCTCCCTCAACTCCCCCCCCCCCCCAAGATTATCATATCGAGGATTTTTTTTTATTCCAAGTCAGTTTGACCGGCTCCCTGATATGCCTTCCAAGTTTCGTCGTGAAAATCCCCCAAAAAACGGAATTCCGGGATACCCCTCCTCCCCCCCTCAAGTGTCCGGATCCAGTCAAATTATGTAAAAGATTTACATAGACCAGATGTGTGTTCTTCCCAGCAAGTTTCACTCCGATACCATCATTCTAACCGTTTCTCGAGATTTCCGGTCCACCCCCCCCCCACCCCACCCAGCTCCCCCGCGGTGCACGTAGCCAATCCGATTCAGCAAATGACTTACCTAGAGCATCTGTTTGTTCTTCCCACAAAGTTCCATCCCAATCCCTCCATTCTAAACGGGGCACGTATTCCCCCCCCCCCCAATAGTTGCCGGATCCGGTCCGGATATGAAAAATCATCGGAGAAATGTCCTCTGTTGAATTCTTAAATTTCACTCGAATCCGATCACCCATTCCAAAATTACGCATGACTGAAAATTTCGGATTCCCCTCCCTCCACTCCCCCCACCATTATCTGACCGACAAAATTTTTATTTTGAAGTCAGTTTGATTGGGTCCCTGATATGCCTGCCAAGTTTCATCGTGAAAATCCCCAAAACCACCATCACTGGAATTCCGGGACCCCCCCCCCCCCATAAGTGTCCGGATCAAGTACAATGGTCTAAAGGACTTATCTAGAGCAGATGCTTGTTCTTCCCAGCAAGTTTCACTCCGATCCCTCCATTCTAACTGTTTCTTGAAATTTCCGGTCTCCCCCCCCCCCCCCCAACTCCCCCCTGGCTACCGAATCCGGTCAAGACTTTAAACGGGACATTACAGATATATATTCTGTTCAGTTATGAAGTTTCATTACAATCCGATCATCCGTTCGAAAGTTACTCACTTCTCAATTTCCCGGTTCCCCTGCGGATTCCCCTCCCTCCACTCCCCCACCATTATCTGATCGACAATATTTTTATTTTGAAGTCAGTTTGATTGGGTCCCTGATATGCCTGCCAAGTTTCATCGTGAAAATCCAAAAAACCATCATCACCGGAATTCCGGGACCCCCCCCCCCATAAGTGTCCGGATCCAGTACAATGGTCTAAAGGACTTATCTAGAGCAGATGCTTGTTCTTCCCAGCAAGTTTCACTCCGACCCCTCCATTCTAACCGTTTCTTGAAATTTCCGGTCCCCCCCCCCAACTCCCCCCTGGCTACCGAATCCGGTCAAGACTTTAAACGGGACATTACAGATATAAATTCTCTTCAGTTATGAAGTTTCATTACAATCCGATCATCCGTTCGAAAGTTACACACTTCTCAGTTTCCCGGATTCCCCTGCCCTCCACCCCCCCCCCCCCCAAAATGGTCGGATCAGAAAACTGATTATTCCTAATTTTGTTTGGTCGGGTCTCTGATATGCCTGCCAAGTTTCATGGTCCTAGCAAAACTGGAAGTACCCTAACTCGAAAAAGTGTGACAAAATGCCCTAAATTTTCAAGTTTCCAGCGCCCCCACTTCCCCGCATATGGTCGGATCGGGAAACTGATTATTTCCAGGTTAGTTTGGTCGGGTCCCTGATATTCCTGCCAAGTTTCATTGTCCTAGCTCACCTGGAAGTACCCTCACTCGAAAAAGTGTGACAAAATGCCCTAAATTTTCAAGTTATGGTCGGATCGGGAAACTGATTATTTCCAGGTTAGTTTGGTCGGGTCCCTGATATGCCTGTCAAGTTTCATTGTCCTAGCACATCTGGAAGTACCCTAACTCGGATATGTGGGACAAAAAACTCGGACCGACCGACAGACCGACAGACGGAATTGTGATCGGTATATGGCACTTGAGCCAGAGGCTACAAGTGCCATAAAAACACGAAAAATTTATCGCTTGAGTTAACCTAGTATATCCTATCCTGATCCTTTCAGTTTTCAGATGTAAAGTAAACCCCATTAGTTCAGTACAGTATTAAAACGGAAACAGCACAGTATATAAGGTGAATGCAAAAACTCATTATTTTCTTTCCTATATTTTTTTTTTCATCGTGCACGTTCACTCCGATATCGAAAGCTTAGCTTGATTTTTCCTTTCTTGTTGTAGTCTACTGAACTATGTTCCTACCTATTCAGTGCGTAGTTTAAATTTCATTCCGAGGGGCAGACGGGGGTAGAATTCGAGTATAATCCAGAAAACTGGTACTGAGCCAACCCAGTCTTTGACACTGCATGACATATTTCAAGACTTGAGGCTTTTGATAGGCCGCCATGGACCGAACCAAAGTAGATTTTTCTCCGCCTCAGCCAAAGAAACAGTACGAGAAACTGAAGTGAAAACTAAGAAAGCTTTGTCGGTCGGTATGGCTGCGGCAGCTCACTTGATTTGTTGAGAGGTATCGCCTATATTTATTTGTCTCAGAATTTTTTTTCCAACAAATATTAACTAAATACAGCAATGTATGCTGCGTATGTGGAGAGATGTCAAATTGCGGCAAGTTGTCTGTGTGTCCGCTTGTCACTGTGGGAAGTTATCAGCGTGGCGATATATCGGTGAACATTGTCATTATCATTGGGATCCCAAAATGTTAGTAACGGGATACCTATGACTTCGTAAAGTTTGTTCGTCCGTCTGTCTGCCTTTCTGTCTGTCCGTCTGTTAGCACGATAACTCTTGAAGGGGTTGAAATATATTGTTTAAACTTGGTATGAGGATTCTTTGGGTCAAAGTAGAGCTAAAGTTCGTAGATAGGCTCTGTACCTCTATATTTAGGAGTGGGGAATTCAAATTAAGGGCGAAATAAATGTTTTTAAAAGCTAGTGAGAGAGTCGATATAGGGGTAAGGAGACATGCTGAATCCGAACATGAAATTTTTTTTCTCGCCGGACAAGTAGTTCACCCGGAATCCGGCAAAATAGAGAAAAATTGCTAAAAGTAAAGTTTTATCTGATGTTGATTAGAGGTTCGGTGTAGGAGTAATGAGACATGTTGAGTTCATTTTTTAACTTCATTCTCTTGCCGGACAAGTAGTTCGCCCGGAATCCGGCCGAAACCGGAAATCTGCGACGAAGTTTTAAAACCCATTGAGAGGAGACACGCTGAATTCAGATGAGACTAATTTCTCGCCCGACAAGAAGTGTACCCGAATCCAACCAAACCGAAAATTTGGTCAGACAAAAAATCATTACTCATTCGAGGTTCGTATGGGGAGTAAGAACACTAGATGAATCCCTCTCTGAACTTTATTTTCTCGTCAGACATGTAATTCTGCCAAAATCTACCAAAACTCGAAATTTTTGTCGAGATTTCTTGGTTCGCCGCTCATTGTCACCAGCTCTTTTGCTCCGCATGCAGTTTGCTTGGAATACAGCAAGACGAGGAATGTGTTTTTACATGTTCAAGCGGTTGATTACGGATAAATAGTAACATGGTAAAGGGGTTTGGCGAAGATCGGAAATCAAAAAGACCCGCTTGTCTGGATCAAGAAATCTAATAAATATTCAATTTTTGGGATCCCATCAAAACCTTTGGTCTTGTTATTACCCCTCTTCCACGATGTAACTTCCAATGTCCACCTGCAGACATCTTTCTTGAAGTGGTGTGAGGTAAGTAAAAACTCGTGATCCCTGAGGTTGTCTGAGTTGAGAATCAAAAGTTTGCCTGTGAGCCGTCAGTCATGGGCTCCGCTGCAAAGCTTGTATGCTTCAACAGTCGACAACAATGTATAGAACTACAGAACTTCACACAATTATGGGTACCGCATTTGGCACTACTGTCAAAACGGCAACGGAAATCATCAGCTTCTTATCGCAATTTTGCAAATTCAACAAATGTGCTGTCATTGCTTTTGGCACGATTCGTGAATCAATCGATTACAAATAACCGAGAACTTCAATGAAAACGAAAGTACATTTACGAATAATTCAAGAATGGTTCATCAAGTGTGACTAACAACGAGTTAAATTTTATTTTTTGAAATGTGTAACAAGATGCACTGATTCGGGAGTCTGTAATTAAATCGACCAGCACCAGCCAACACTGAACTACTGAAAAATATACTTAATTTCTGAAATGTGTAACAAAGATGCACTGATTACTTCTCAGGATTTTTTAATTCTATTAACCAACACTAGAGTATAACGAACTACTAAAAAGTACAGAACTTCGAAGCCACTCAATAGGCTGAATCCCGTTCCGAAGCCAAGGAGTCCACCAAGAGAAGCTAGAAAATAACAATAATCAGGACCAAGGTGACATACGAGAGACTCACACCCGACAACGGAGATCATGTGAGAACTGTAGCCTACGACAAATAGCTGGGCATCATTGGATTTCATTCTTACTTTGCATGCTACATAAATTATAATAACTTTTCTCAAAAAGGTATGCAACGCATATCTTACTATGTACCACACGAGTTGATACGATATCGTATCATCCTCAAACAAAATAAGAAAAACGAGATTTCAGTTTTTTTTTTTTCTTGATCAGGTAGTTATCCCTCTAAGATGATGTGTGAGGGAGTAAACTGTAAACATACACAGATAAATATTCCTTCAGCCCAAGCTGACTGCGAATCGTATTCATAAACTTGAGCCTGAAGAGGACCCTTGCCAAGAAGGGCCGAAATATAGCTCCAATAAAATTCAGCTGACGTATCCGTTTTCCACCATCAAATAACATACACAGAATTCAAAATTGTAAATAACCACAGATTTGTACATGTACACTATGAACACGCACAATTTTATATTTTTTTATTTTACTTTTATCTGCATGTCGTTCAATCCGCATCGTTCTTCTGTTTTTATGGCACTTGCAGCCTCTGGCTCAAGTGCCATATACCGATCACAATTCCATTTGCCGGTCTGTCGGTCGGCCCGAGTTTTTTGTCCCACTTATCCGAGTTAGGGTACTTCCAGATGTGCTAGGACAATGAAACTTGGCAGGCATATCAGGGACCCGACCAAACTAGTCTGGAAATAATCAGTTTCCCGATCCGACCATATGCGGGGGAGTGCGGGGCGCTGGAAACTTGAAAATTTAGGGCATTTTGTCACTTTTTTCCGAGTTAGGGTACTTCTAGATGAGCTAGGACAATGAAACTTGACAGGAATATCAGAGACCCGACCAAACGAACCTGGAAATAATCAGTTTCCCGATCCGACCATATGCGGGGGAGTGGGGGCGCTCGAAACTTGAAAATTTAGGGCATTTTGTCACACTTTTTCGAGTTAAGGTACTTCCAGATGAGCTAGGACAATGAAACTTGGCAGGAATATCAGGGACCTAACCAAAGTAACCTGGAAATAATAAGTTTCCCGATCCGCCCATTGCCGTGGGAGCTGGGGCGCTGGAAACTTGAAAATTTAGGGCATTTTGTCACACTTTTTCGAGTGAGGGTACTTCCAGATGAGCTAGGACAATGAAACTTGGCAGGAATATCAGGGACCCGACCAAACTAACCTGGAAATAATCAGTTTCCCGGTCCGACCATATGCGGGGAAGTGGGGGCGCTGGAAACTTGAAAATTTAGGGCATTTTGTCACACTTTTTCGAGTTAGGGTACTTCCAGTTGTGCTAGGACCATGAAACTTGGCAGGCATATCAGAGACCCGACCAAACAAACTTAGGAATAATCAGTTTTCTGATCAGACCATTTTTTTTGGGGGGGGGAGGGGGTGGAGGGCAGGGGAATCCGGTAAATTGAGAAGCGTGTAACTTTCGAACGGATGATCGGATTGTAATGAAACTTCATAACTGAATAGAATATATATCTGTAATGTTCCGTTTAAAGTCTTGACCGGATTCGGTAGCCAGGGGGAGTTGGGGGGGGGGAGACCAGAAATTTCAAGAAACGGTTAGAATGGAGGGATCGGAGTGAAACTTGCTGGGAAGAACAAGCATCTGCTCTAGATAAGTCCTTTAGACCATTGTACTGGATCTGGACACTTATGGGGGGGGGGGGGGTCCCGGAATTCCGGTGATGGTGGTTTTGGGGATTTTCACGATGAAACTTGGCAGGCATATCAGGGACCCAATCAAACTGACTTGAAAATAAAAAAATTGTCGATCAGATAATGGTGGGGGGAGTGGAGGGAGGGGAATCCGAAATTTTCAGTCATGCGTAATTTTGGAATGGGTGATCGGATTCGAGTGAAATTTAAGAATTGAACAGAGGACATTTGTCCGATGATTTTTTTCATATCCGGACCGGATCCGGCAACTATTGGGGGGGGGGGGAAATACGTGCCCCGTTTAGAATGGAGGGATCGGGATGGAACTTTGTGGGAAGAACAAACAGATGCTCTAGGTAAGTCATTTGCTGAATCTGATTGTCATTTGCTGAATCTGACAACAAAAACAGTCGCCGAGTCCAGAATAAAATCACAGCACCAGCTTTAACCCCAACCAACTTTCAGAGAAGAAGTTCTCAAAAGCTGATATATAAAGAAGAATCTTAAATTATTTTTCCACAAGTTTATTTTCCAGCTTGAGCGGCTTGAGCCTGAAGAGGACCCTTGCCAAGAAGGGCCGAAATATTGCTCGAATAAAATGTAGCTGACTTATCCGTTTTGCACCGTCAAATATCTTTTACATAATTTGACTGGATCCGGACACTTGAGGGGGGGGGGGAGGAGGGGGTTTCCCGGAATTCCGTTTTTTGGGGGATTTTCACGACGAAACTTGGAAGGCATATCAGGGACCCGGTCAAACTGACTTGGAATAAAAAAAATCATCGACATGATAATCTTGGGGGGGGGGGGGGGTTGAGGGAGGGGAATAAAAAATATCGAGTCATGCGTAACTTTGGAACGGGTGATCGGATTCGAGTGAAATTTAATAATTACAGAGGACATTTTTCTCTGGTGACCTTTTTCATTTCCGGACCGAATCCGGCAATTATTGGGGGGGGGGAGGGCGGAAAATACTTGACCCGCTTAGACTGGTGTGATCTGGATCGAACTTCGTGGGAATGACAAACAGATGCTCTGGATTAATCATTTACAGAACCGAATTGGCTCCGGTTATTGTGCGTGGAGTTGGAGGAGGGGGGGGGGGGTCTGGGATTCCGGTGATCGCGCGTTAAGGTACTTCCAGATGTGCTAGGACGATGAAACTTCGCTGGAATATTGGAGACTCAACAACATTTGCTTAGAAATTGCTACTTCCCAAATCCGATTATTCCTTAAAGTACCAATCTTGACCGCAAAGTAAAAAAAATACTTTTAAGCAATATATGCATTTTCGTGATGCCCATCAGCCCATTAGCAGTTTTACCTCAAGGGTTTTGCTTACAAATGAAGTTCCAGCTCCCTTAGAGTGCGCATCTCAACCGCAAAGTCGAAACTTACTTTTGATCAATCAAATCATCTTGACCCATGCAAGTGCCATATGAGCTTACAGCTCTTGTTTAGTTACATGTCGTTTTATTATTTGTCGTTTTATTATTTTTTTGTTTCGCACCGTCTCTTATTGTTAATGTGATGGATTTTACGATTTAGTTTGCCGGAAGTGCAACCGAAATATCCGAACTCTTATTGATCCCTCGCACACCATCTTAGAGGGATAAATAGCTGGTCAAGAAAAAACTCCGAAAATCTCGTTTTTCTAATTTTGTTTGCCATTAATGGTCAGCTTGGATTCAAACCTCACATTCGTATCATCCTTCAAAGAGTCTGATACGAAGCCGCATCAACCTCCGCAGATGTTCATCGAGCACTCCACCTCAAATATTGAAAAGTAGAAGCTGACATAAAAAGAAACCCATTAATTTCAGTAAAAAACAAAAAAAAAACACTTAAGAAAATGAAATAAAATAAAAGATAAAAAATGTTCAAGATATGAAAGAAAATCTTACTTACTTAGACAACCAGCCCAAGCCCTAGGTCATACGATTCACACTGAAAATACAACTTGTCAACTGAAACAACATCTTACTATCCCTTGCTTTCCAAAAGCTCGTTATTCAGCGTTGATCACTGCATCTTTTCTCGATATTCAAGAGCCAACACGGGGTTTTGTTTAGCGTTGCCACTTCTCTGCCGGAACTTGTGACTTACGGAAGCAAAAAACAGTGATATTCTGGCGCCTATGAATCTGGGTACTTTTTCCTACCTATTCACGGGAAATCTCGCTTTATCATCTTCATAATTATTTGCCTCAACGTTTTTGCTTCATTATTGTATTTACCGGTCGCAGAATTCCGGCTCACATTGTCGAAGAAGCGAGTATCTGTGACAAATCGAAGAATTTTGCTACCAGTGGCAATGCTGGTTTGGACGGATTTTAATCCTACGGGCGCTAGATGGCATATGTATCGCTAACAATGTAAAAATACTGTATTGATAGAAACATAAGTGCCCGGGTCATAACAGTAGTCAGTAGGTCTACAGTCGGCTTGGGTTGCGACTTCATTAAAATAAAATTCCCTATCTCAGTAGCAAAAGAGTTCAGAAAAAGAAATAAGAAGAAGAAGAGTAAGAATGAGAAGAATAAGAATAAGTCCTACCCATAAAAAATATTGTGTTTGAAAAATTTATAATAGTCAACATGCCTCCATCTCGGTTCATACTGGAACAACAACCTCGACGGCAATTTAAAAATATCAACATCGCCTTCGTCTCGGTAGATATTTGCAACGACCTTCTCAGTGTTATTTTCTGATATCAACCTCGATGTCGGAAGTTAACCTTTAATTACTTTCCTCAAACAGGTATGCAACGCATATCTTCCGATGTCCCACAGTATAATGTGACAATTACTTTTATGGAGGCGGATGCGATATAGTATCATCCTCCAGAGAGATGTAGAGATGAGAGATAGTATCATCCTCGAGTGAGACCTCCGCATATTTTCATTGAGCACTTTTCCTCAAGTACTGAGAAGTAGAAGCTGATCACCATAGAATAAACAGAAAACAATTATTTCAGTAAAAAAAATCTTAAAAAATATGATTGAAAAAATAAAAATATCAAAAAGATTTAAAAACAAATAAATGAATAGTGTAAAAATGAATAAAAATTAAAATATTTGAATGGGTACCCACGGGTACCCTGTTTCATCATTTTCATCAGTATATCATGAGCGTCTGCGTGCACAACTAGCGCCCGAACGGAATCCAAACTGCATTGAGCCGAAACGACATTTTTCAAGTAATTCTGGAAGGAGAAGGTATTCAAAGATTTTGCTGATTGTACAGGAAACTGTGATTGGTCTATAGCTATTGCAAAGCTCTGTGTCTTTCCCGCGCTTTGTCACTGAGGCTATATAGTATCAAGAGTACTCATCAGGAAACTATTTGGCACCAGTCACTGCCATAAACAAATCTGAAACAGAAGCTGAAGATGTTGTGTTAAGGCTGGACACTCGATTTTGAAATAGTCGGCACTCAGGCCATCAGAATCTGTGGAACCAATTTTTCTTAATTTTCGGAAAGCCATTTCGACGGAGAAACAGGTCACGGAAAGATCAGAAGGTTGAAGTAGTTTCCTTGGCAAGTATTTGATATGTAAACTTTCATAGTGCTGTTGTATCTGAATTTTGCATCTGCCGAACACACTGCTATAAAGGCTGGTCCAGTCAGCCATAGTAGTCCAGTCAGCCAAATTGTCCGGTATCTTTTTCGATAGCAGAACTATTCGGTATATATACTATAGTTACGGGGATTCGGTAGTTATACAAAATCCCAAAGAGGGTATCGGTACATATCTGTTCGGTATAGCCTAATGGTCGTGATTCGGTATAATTGCCAGTATTCGGTAGTTATCACGATTTCGGTGAGAGAATTTACTGAAATTATTTGGTAATAGTTTGATGCCAGAACTATTCGGTACATCTATGGAGAGTCGGTAGTTACACAGAATCCCGAACAATCTATGGGTCAAAAATTATTCGGTATCATGATTGGGATTCGGTAATTTATTCAGTATTATTTTCAGGATTCGGTAGGTATCACGAATCCCGACTTTAGTTACAGTTTCGACGAAATTATAACGAATACGAATATTATTTGGCTGTTATTCGGTAAAAAGTTTGGATTTAAAAAAAATTCGCCGGCGGCGGTCGATATAACTTTCTCTTCGGTATAGCAGATACAAGCTGTTACTGCAATCATGCCCGGCAACATGTTCTCCAAATGGGATTCGCCAAAACGCCGCCTAATAGTTGGCTTACCGCCTTTCATGCTGCTCTTTAATGTTACTCTTCCTACGTACTCTTCCTACGTTCTGTTCCACAATTTAAAGCTCGAATTCTCAGTTTCTAGGATTCAGTAATTTTTTTAGATATTCAGTTAAATTTTTGCTCTGCCCCCCCCCCCCCCCCCCAACGAAAATGCACTTGCGACGCCCCTGGCCATAGTCAGTGTAGAGTGAGGAACAGCTGAACCTTTATCTGTCCGAAAAACCTTTCGCCACCCTTTTTTGTCGGTACGAACATTCAAACCATTCAAGCGTACAGTTCTAAGCGAGGACTTGTATTCACAATTTTCGCTTCGAGACTAAATACTTAACCATTAGTTGGGCGTCCTTTTGCAATCCAATTTTTTTGCCAAAATTTTGCGGTAGTTTTTTTCTTTTAACTTCAGGACTAATTTTCCGAATAGTTTTTTTCTTCAAATTTTCTCAGTCGGAACAGCAATGTCAGCTGCCACTTCAATCAATGGATAAGCTCGCTAAATAACAAATAATGTTGACGGACCAGGATGTAGCAGCAAGAAGGTGAAGAATGTGAAAAGGAATTTTCAAAAGCGAGAGAAGCGAAGTTAATGTAGAAATATAGGAGTGCGGCATCAACACGATTCCAGTTACGTTTTTGGATCCAGGCTTGCCTGGAGTTGGAAGAAAACCGATTTGGAAAATTAGTCCTGAAGTTAAGAAGGCAAAAACGGCTGCAGAATTTTGGCTAAAAATTTGGATTGAACCGAAGCTCTAATAAACTTGAGAATTAAACTTCAGTTCAACCGACTTTCCATTTTTTGCAGGATCCCGATCGAACTGATTGTCCAGTGAGAAAATAAACTTCAGATATGGATTCAGCACGTATTGTTACCCCAATATCGAACCTTTAACCAACCTCAGAACAAAAAAAAACTTTTACCGGTTTTCCCGGTTTTGGCCGCTTTCCAGGTGAACTGCTTGTCCAGCCCAGCAATGTTCAACTATTCCCAGGCAATTTAGACCTGGGCAACGTTAAGTGTCGCAGCAACCTTTGTTCGGCTTCGCTGACCAAAGTGTTGCGGGAGCGGGAGCAACACTTTGGTTTTGTCGATAACGAACGATGAAGTTGTCAATCAATCGAAATTCCCAAGAAGATTTATTTTTCTTAAGAAAAAACTGATGAAACAGTCCGTAATCATTATCAAAGGCAATCTATCACTCAGCGTTGAAAACAAGACCAAAGGTTTCGATGGGATCCCAAAATTTAATATTTAATCGAGACAAATGGGTCTTGTATGGGCCCTCACAAAACTCCTTGGACATTCTTACTATTAAGATCTAGAAACAGAAGGAGGCTTGCCTTACAAAAACTAAAGCTCACATACGAGTTCAGCGCATCTCCGTACCCCTATATCGAACATCTACTCAACTTCAGATAAACTTAAACTTTTAACAAATTTTCCGGTTTCAGCCGGATTCCGGGCGAACCATATGTCCAGGTAGCGTCAAAAGCGGGTTCAGCATGTCTTCTTAACCCTACACCGGACATCGAATCAACTTCAGATAAAACTTTTGCTTTTAACAAATTTCCCGGTTTCGGCCGGATGCCATACGAACTACTTGTCCGACGAGAAAATGATTTTCATATAAATGTTCTCCCGAAATCGATTATCTCATTATCTTTTTAAAAAAAACTGTTCACCCCTTAATTTGAACCCCTAAACGTTGAGTACACAGCCCATCTACGAACTCGACTTCCATTTCACCTAAAGAGTCCTCACACCGAGTTTCATCAAAATATTCGAATCCCCTTGAGAGTTACCGTGCTGACAGATGGACAGACAGACAGACGGACAACTTTTACGAGTCATATGTATCCCTCCACTTACGTTTTGGGATCCCAAAAAAAACAGAATATCGGAAGAAGGGATTAAAAAATGTATATTAACTTTGTAGCCAGTTGAATTTTATCCTTTTCAATCGTAGACCTCGTGACGGATGTAAACTTGGGACAATCTTATATAACTAAGTTGGTATAATAAAGCTATCCCTAACTTTTCAGAATCAAAATTCCATGATGCCACCACTCAACTAATCACTGCGAAACTACGTCATTGTTTTACGTTTATTTGTATCCATTGCGTAAACACTTATATCTATGTTACCGTGATAGACCATGCAGACGAATTTTCTTACCCTCAGATTTGCAGAGATCAAATAAAATGTGCAATAACTTGCACAAGTTTCTAGCCCCTCATGAAGATGAAAGTGCTCTAGCAACCGATTCTTAATTACAAGTCCGTCTCCTTGATAGACACTAGAACCAAATTGTGTTTACAATCAAATGCACCGGAAACAAATATTAGGTACACCAGCTAGCAAAAGCTGCAAATACCTCTTCGTCAACGATAATTTTATTATGGTATACAGCCGATTGATGAAATTTTTCATTTGAAGGATGTTCGACTCTTGCAGATTTATTTTGTATTGGTATGAAAATAATGATATTATGGAGTCACGATACGATAAGAATTCTTTCATAGTTATTTCTCTTAAGATGAACAGTTGCAAGGGGTCGAACAAGTTTTGTGAGTGAGAAGGATGAGCAAGCAGCATTAGTTCACTCGGATCAGTCGTGTATTATTTGGATTGTTCGAGCTAGTCGAAATATTATTATATTCGAGATTTACTGTAATTCAGTTTACAGCCTCTGCTAGCAAGAAAGGCTTTAGCATTTGAAGCAATGTTATTTTAACCTAATGTGCAATTATCGGTACGAAGTTACGAAAAATCAATGTGAGAATAAAATAAGTCTGACATATTCGTTAAGTCAAACATGCGATCCGCAGTTAGCTTCGGATTAATGAATAACTAGATTGTCAATGACGATGGATTTTACAGTAGAAGCTTTTTACGGGTATGTCTTATCAGCAATCCAGATTTCGGAAATTTTGAAGTCTGGAATTCAAGTTCTTGATGGCATTAAAAAGGTGCTGTGTTGAAAGTAGATCAGTAGAATTAGGCTGGAGGCGTTTCTGGAGTTCGATTTGTATTGTGTAATTTTGAATGTTTGTTTGAATAGCAATTGCACAGAAAGGGAAGTCCTCTTCAGTCAACCTATAGCATTAATGCGGGTATTTTGCACTGGAATTTGCATTCAAAATAGGGTTTTGTTTTGACCGCAAAGAAATTTGAACAGAAATAATTTTTACACGATCTCGTAGAGAAAAAAAATATATATGTTTCTTAGCGTTTTGTATTTAATCTTTAGTTTTTCTGCTGAATTTTTTTATTTTCTTTTGGCTTAGTATTTACTTCATGGGAAACACATTTCTGGAGTAGTTCCATGTGCTGAACTCGACTATCAAATCAGATAAATAATATGGTCAACCAAAGTTGTTTCATATTCATCACTATTCCAGAAATCCATATTTCTTTTACATTATCACGCTGTTCCCACTTAGGACCGAATACAGACCAAAATGGATGTGTAGAATGTCCAGTTATTAACTGTACTGTAATTATTATTAACAATTACAAATTATTTGATTATTTTATGTTTGGTTGACGTCACTAATTTTAGGGTCATCATTTTCTCCCTCCTAATTAGGCCATGAGAATTTTTAATTGCGATTTTTGCAATAATAAATAATAACAATATAATATAACAATAATATAACTGCAGCAAAAAGGATTTCGCCTCTATTAATTTCTCGAGACACTATGTGTACACTAAATGGAATTTCAGCCAGGTGACGATCCACACCTGCTTTAAACTGATTGATATTTTCGGCATTTACGACATTTTCAAGGAGCTTATTCCAGTACTCAACTACTCGATTCTTGAAGCTCCATTTCCCAATGTCTTTTCCGAATTTCTCACCACGAATTTTCAAGTTGTGTCCTGAGACCATTGTGACTGAAAGTGAGGACATCATCCGTCTTTATGTTATCATAGTACTATGACAAATCTTAAAAGTTTCGATCAAATCAGCTCGGAGAAATATGTAAGATAAACTGGGTAATCGTAATTTTTCAAGTCGGTTTTCATAAGGCAGATAGCGAATGGCTGACACTATTTTTGCTGCTCTTCTCTGAACTTGCTCAATGGCAAGAATGTCCTTGTTATAGAAGTGCGTTGTTGTTGAGTGGCCATACTCAATTTGTGGACGAGCTAGGGCCTCAAATAAAATAGGAAACAGGGAATTGTCCTTGAATGTAAATGTCCTTTTCATTAGATTCACAATTCTCGTAGTTTTCTTGATGATAGTTTCGTAATGTGTTGAAAATTTTGGTTCTGTGCCCATAACTACCCCGAGGTCACGCTCAGAGGTGGTTATCGAAATCGTCCTTCCGTCCAAGGTGTAACGATGGTCAAGGGTGGTGGGGCCAAGACGAAGGTGGTAACGTTATCGGTACTGATCTCCATGGCCCATTAGTCGTCCATTGGCAGATCTTGTCAAGGTCTTTTTGAAGAGACTCGGCATCGTTCAATCCCTTTATGTCTCTGTACAGCTTAGTGTCATCAGCGTATAGCATAACCGGAGAGCTAATATCTTCGGTTAAGTCATTTATATAAATGTTAAAGAGAAGAGGCCGAGAACACTTCCTTGTGGTACGCCGCTAAGAACATTCGCCTCGGTGGTGCTAAGCTGGCCATCCACTCGTACTCGCTGTGTCCTGGAGGTTAACAAATCCTCTATCCAAAGCTAGATTTTGTCCGATCACACCCAAGCGTTTCAATTTCAAAAGTAGCCTTTTGTGAAGTACTTTATCAGAGGCTTTTCGTAAGTCAATATAGAGAACACCCACCTGTATCCCCGCGTCGAT
This sequence comes from Branchinecta sandiegonensis, assembly GCA_030848855.1. Lineage (NCBI taxonomy): Eukaryota > Metazoa > Arthropoda > Branchiopoda > Anostraca > Branchinectidae > Branchinecta > Branchinecta sandiegonensis. Next base: position 20,335,149 of record JAUPMV010000006.1, on the reverse strand, counting down.
CATTGCTTTCCAGGCTTCACTGACCAGTAGAAGCTGAGCTTCTGCAGATCTCTGCAGAGGTCATCAGCAAGGAGTGACTCACAAATTTTGCAAGGGGTGCTTGTCAAACTTACTGGTTAATAGTTAGATGGGATTTGCCTGGAACAGTTTTTGAATATTGGAGAAACGATGGCTTTTCTCCAAAGTGAAGGTAGTTTTCCGCTTGCGTATGATTTTTTTTAAGATCTAGTAAAGCGGAAGTTGGATTTCAGATGCCAGTTCTAAAGCTGTTTGTATATAAAATGCGATAAACATTTTACTTTCTCACTCCACGTCTGAGCGTTTGCGCACTTGTTCAGCATGTAATCACGATGCAGATTTCTACACGATGCCCGGCCGAAGTCGGCAAGCGCTAACGACAGAAACCTGAACTTGAAAAGGCATGTATGAGTATTTTTTTTTTTTTTTACAAACTTATGAACAATCCTGCCGTGAAAAAGTTATTTCTAGTAAGAGCTGTGCATTAATTATAGCTTATTTTTAGAAATTTGACCCAAGATCCCGTGTGAGAGTTGCTTAATTTTTGACGGGATGATGTCTCTACGTAGACACGACACTACGAGGACACGACGGTACATCGAAACGAAAAAAGCGTCAGTACATGGACACATCACTACAGAGACACGACGGAACGAAGACCGACACTACATGGACACGACGGTACATGTACCGACACTACGTAGACACTTTTTGATTTTCGACGTAGTGTCGGATTTTGTCCTCTTAGTGACGTGTCTACGTAGTGTCGTGTCTACGTAGAGGCGCGCACCCTTTTTGACAGTGCGATAGCCGGCGATCTGACGGTCTTTCTGTGGACATATTTTGATATACGAATTTCTCGCTAAGCTTGTAGAACTGAGCCTTACCGACCAAATCTTCCCATGAGAATCGAATACTCCGTCTCCTTACGGATGACCTCTGCTGCAACCAGTTCACTTGAAGACGCGCTAGGTTCTCCCTGAAAGTGAGAGGTAACATCAGAGGATGATGTATCAATTAAAGGCGTTAATAAATAACAAAAAAACACAACAATTAACCTTCTGGGCAACCTTCTTTCTCTCCGACTCCAGTATTCCTGACTCTATAGTGGAAATATGGCGCATCTTTAAACAGAACCGATAGAAAAAAAAGAATTAAAAGAAATTATTGAAAGAAATAAACGCTGGAAAAACTTTCAGCTGTCATTTTTGGGATCCCAAAATGTAAATGGAGGGATACCTATGACTTCGTAAAAGTTGTCAGTCTGCTCGTCTGTCCGTCTGTTAGCACGATAACTCTCGAAGGAGTTGAAGTATTTTGATCAAACTTGGTATGAGTAGTCTTTGGGTCAAAATACAGGTCAAGTTTGAAGATGGGTTCTGTAGCCTATATTTAGGGGCGGGGGACTGGTTTAAAATTAAGGGAAACAAACAAATTTTTTAAAAGCTATTAAAATGGTCGATTTAGGGGCAAGGAGACAGGCTGAATCCGAAAATGAAAATTGTTTTCTCGCCGGACATAGTTCACCTGGAATCCGGCAAAAACTAAAAATTTATGAAAAGTAAAAGTATTAGAGGTTTGATTAAGGGGGAAGAAGACGTGCTGAGCCCAAATATGAAAATTGTATTTTCTCGCCGGATAATTAGTTTGGCCGGAATTCGGCCCAAACGTATTTGATAAGATGCTCGATTTGCTGGTAAGAATACATGCAGAATACGTATAATAAGTGTATTTAAAAGCCCAGTGGCCATATACATAACACAACAATAGTACACATTACAAAATAGAACAACAACATTATTTTTCTACGGCTATGAAGCCTCGCTACTAAGCTTGGTCGCTCTTAGCTTCAGCGCTCCCTCGATAAATTCGCACACCTTTGTTATAACCCTTTCCGAAGTGCTATTCAGGATATCCGGAAGAAGCAAAACACTCCCCTTAAAATAAGATCCCCTTAACTCCGAAAGCTCCTGACATCGATTGAGAAAGTGGTCCATGTTTTCCTCTACCCCTGCTTTGCAAAGTTGGCAATTATACCTGACATCTGGACCAGTCCTATGCCTATCATAAACTCTAAATCTACCAAACAGGGGGAGGGAATTAGCTCTAGCCTGGATCCACAACTTCAAATATTTTTTTTTTTTTTTGAGGTAGATTCATTTTAAAATAAAACTCAGGCCCAAACACCTTCTTAATCTCACGGTACAACTCCAAAGTTTCGGACTGACTCTCCATTTTTGAATCTCTTGGTCATCCCAAATCCTACTGACTCTACGCAACAAATTATCGTCATCTACAGGGCCACGGCCACTATTCCAAACATAAGATAGACCTAGATCATCAAGTAGGGCTTTAACTCGAGATGGCCACGTATTTCTTTTCCCCATAATCAAAAGTTCATTATACGACGCTCTCACCAACCTAGTCTCATCTAACTTAATTATCTTTAACCAAAATCTTAAAATCTGCAATACCCTATCTTTCTTCATTGAAAATAGGCCTAAATCCCCTTTCAGTGCTTGCGAATGTAATGTCGATTGTAGTCCGAACAGTCGTTTAAAATATTGTAGCTGGACCGACTCAAGCTGTTTCGCATCTTCAAATCCCCATAGCTCCGCTCCATAATGGATCGTTGGCATTATTTTTGATTTAAAGATGTGTTTATGAATTCTTAGGTTTTTTAATCCCATCAGGTTAGCATTTCTAAATATGGCTGACGACGCCGCTTTTCCCCTTCTTAACATTTCTTTAATATGTGATTTCCAACTTCCGTTTAAATCTAAAACAAATCCCAAATATTTAAAACTAGTACTTTTACTCAATTCTTCATTTTTATAATAAAATTTTTCTTCTAACTGCCCCTTAATTTTCCTCCGCGTGAAAATTACTACCTCAGTTTTCTTTGGATTCAGCACCAACTTTTTCATTTCCAGGTATTTCTCAATTAAATTCAGTAATATTTGGAGCTCATCTTCTCACCGGACATAAAGATCGCTCAGAATCCGGCTGAAACCAGAAAATGTGTTAAAAGTAAAAAGTTTTATCTGAAGTTGATTCGAGGTTCGATGGAGGGGTAAAGAGACATGCTGAATTCGTTTTTGAGCTTTAGTTTTTTTGCCAGACAAGTATTTTGTCCGGAATTCGGCCGAAACCGAAGATTTGGCAGAAGTAAGGAAGGAAGTTTGATCAATTTCGTTAAAGTAGATACTACGTAGGCTACAGGGTAAACACACATGCTGAATCAATATCTGAACTTGGTCTTCTGAGATGATTACCACTGTCCTTAATCTGTTTCTAAGTTTTCATAGTAAAAATGTTTCAGAAGTCTGTCGAAGACCGAATATCTACAAGACCCAATTGTCTGGATCAAATATTAAATTTTTGGGATCCCATCGACACCTTCGGTCTTGTTACTTTCTGGGGTCCCAAAACGTAAGTGGAGGGATACCTATGACTTCGTAAAAGTTGTCCGTCTTTCCGTCCGTCTGTGAGCATGATGACTCTCGAAGGGAATGAGATATTTTGATGAAACTTGGTGTGAGGATTCTTTGGGTGAAGGGACAGGTCAAGTTCGTAGATGGGGCCCCAAAGCTGTATATTTAGGGGTGAGGGAGGGGTCCGTCTGTTCGTCTGTTAGATGATAACTCTGGAAGGGTTGAGATATTTTGTTCAAACTTGGTGTGAGGATGCATTGGGTCCGTACATGACAAGTTCGTGGATCGGCTCTGTAGCCCGATATCTAGGAGTGGGGGAGGGATTTCAAATTAAGGGTTGTAATCTTTAAAAAGCTGATTAGATAGACGATTTAGGGGTAAGGAAACATACTGAGAAGCTTCTTCTTTCGCCGGACAAATAGTTTGCTCGACATCCGGCCGAAACCGGAAAAATTGTAAAACATAAGATTTTTACGTAAAGTTGATTAGATGTTTGGTTTATGGATAAGCAGACATTCTGAATTCGTTTTTCCAATTAATTTACTTTTTTTAACGCTTCGTCTGCTCTGCTATAGCCTAAATAATAGGCTACTTAGATTTGATAGTGCAAGATGGATACGTCAGGTGAATTTTATTAGGGTAGGGCTTTATTTCAGCCCTTCTTGGCAAGAAGGATGTCCAGCTTGAGCCGCTTTGACCCTGAAGACGACCCTTGCCAAGAAGGTCCAAAATATAGCTCTAATAAAATTTGGAACAACTGAACATCTCGAACAGACACATGCGGCGTATTCGTCGGACTCTTGGTTTATAGTTTCTTTTTTTTTCCCACTAGTATCCGGTGTTTCCTCTGTAACAAGTCCTAACCTGCCTTCATTCCCAAAGTGAAGTAATACATAGATGGCACTTTGCACAAGTGACTTGTACCGTGACCAATAAACCATAAACAGTTTTTTCGAATACAATTTAGAAGTCTAGGACTCCACTATCAATCCAACTGTCATGCTTACACACGGACGGACAGACAGTTTTAACGAAGGCATAGGTATCCCTTCCCGTCACTTACGTTTTGGGATTTAATACAAAGACTAGTGAGTTCTACGGCAATAAAGAACACACATATTACTTACGATGTGTATTTTGGATCGTTGTACTTCGAACGGTTCGTCTTTGCTGCAATAACACCAGGAAGCGGAGAGGTCGTGAACCCATAACCAGGAAAAACTGCATACGAAGTAACGTACTCGTACATCATGCGATTGCATTCCACGCAGCATTCGCAAAGAGTACTGTCCTTAAGAAGCTGGACTAGAAAATATCGCTTGTATTAATGCTAAATCCAAACAAGAGCTAAGAGCTCATATGGCACTTGTTACGAGTAGGTGGTGTTAGAAGCGAGAAAGTGAATCTGAGCATTTCTCCGGGAATTCCGATACCCCTCCCCACCGTGCTCGTATCCGGTCCAGACCCTATAATATTTATCTAAGGCAGACAATCTCTCTACTTTCCAAGTTTAATTCAAATCACTTCACTCGTTTAACCCCTATGCGACCCACAACATTTCCGGGACTCCCCCTACTGTGGCCAAAAACGACTCGGACAGAAACTAACATCTCTTCTCCCCGTCCATCAAGTTTAACTCGAATCGGAGCATATCTGCAAATTTCCGGTTCCAGTACTTCATCCTCCTCCTACCTTGGTCGGATCCGCTTTAGACGCCAAATGACAAAACTAGGCCGCATAAACTTGGTACTGTCCAAGTTGCATTCCATTCTGCCAATCCGTTTGGTTTTTGTGCATGTCGCAAAGTTTCCGGACCTCCCCCCCCCCCACCATGGCCGCATGGGATAGTACACATGATTTGCATATCTAGGTCATCAGTTTCTATCACCCATAAAGTTTCGCTTGAATCGGACCATTTTTTCACAACCTACGGAAGTCAGGAATTTCCGGATTCCACCCCCCTCTACTCCCCGAAAATGGTTGGATCCAGGAATGGAAGTCTTCCTAGGGACTTGTGTCGGGTCCTTAAGTTTATTTGGTCGGGTTACTAATATGCCTGCCTAGTCTTATCGTCCTTAGCACATCTGGAAGTATCCTATCTCGTGATCACCAGAATTTCGGGAAATCCACTCGAACTCCCCCCAAAGAGTCCCGACATGATCTGGTTCCGTCAAGAACGTATCTAATGCTTATGCTTGTTCTTCCCACCAAATTCCATCCCTATCCCTCGACACTAAGCGTTTCACAAAAATTCCGGTGCCCCCTTCCAACTCCCCCTCCCCCAAGTATCGGATCCGGTCCGGGCTTGACATGGAACATCTGAGACAACAGCTTTTTCCACTTTCCAAGTTTCATTCAAATCCAATCGCCCGTTCAAAAGTTATTAATGCCACTAGATTCCGGATTACCCATCCCTCCACTCCCCCAAGATGTTCGAATCGTGCAAACGACTATTCTCATGTCGGTCTATTCGGATCCCTCATATTCCTGCCGAGTTTCATCATCTTATTACATCAGGAAGTACCGAACTCGCTGGATCACCAGAATCCCCCCCCCCAACTCCCCCACAGTGCCCGAATCAGGTCCAGTTATGTCAATAATGTGTCTAGGACTTGCGCTTGTTCTTCCCACGAAGTTTCTTCCCGATCCCTCCACTCTAAGCGTTTCCCAAGATCTCCGGCTCCCCCCAAAAAGTCACCGGCTCCAGTTCGGATTTGAAGTGGGTCGTCTCAGACACGACGTCTTTCCAAACATTAAGTTTCATTAAGATCCCATCACCCGTTCAAAAGTTATAAATACCTCAAGATTCCGGATTCCCCCTCCCTCCACTCCCCCCACGATGCTCGGACCGGGGAAGTGACTAGTTCCGACATAATCTTTTGGGGTCCCTGATATGCCTGCTAAGTTTCATCGTCCTAGCTTATGTGGAAGTGCCCAAACTAGAAAAACCCGGACTGACCGACAGCCCGACGGACGGACAGAAATTGCGATCGCTATATGGCCCTTGGGCGAAGGGCAAGTGCCATAAAACAGTTACGGTTTACCGGTTCAGAACCTTTGCAGCGACTGTTTTAAAATCAGTAATGTTCATATTATTGTCTTCTAATCACCGTCACGCTTAATAGCAGGTGAGAGTATAGCAACGCTTTGACAAAGTATGCAAGCCGCTTACAAGCATAGAAGACACCTATAAAAATGGCGCAAGATACGGAGCTTAGGCGCCACAATCGTTTGAATCGTTTTTTTTATCCGAAAACGATGGTGACGGGATACCAAGGACTTCGTAAATTTGTCAGTCCGTCCGTATATCTGTCTGTTAGCACGATAACTCTCCAATGGGCCAAAGATGGGCCTCATAGCCCATTTAGGTGTGGAGTTCCAAATTAACGTGCACTCAAAATATGTTTTTGAAGCCAATGAGATAGTCGTTGTAGGAGTAAGGAGACACGCTTATCCCATATCTGAAATTTTGTTCTCGCTGGACAAGTAGTTCGCCCGCAATCCGGCCAAAACTGGAATATTTGGAGGAAGTTTCTTAGAGGTTCGATGAATTCGTTTTTTATTTTCTTCCCAAACAAGTATCTCGCCCACATATTTCCGGAAAAGATCGGAAATTTTTCAGAAGTAGAAGTTTTCCTGACATCGACTAGAGATTAGACATAGGCGTAAGAACACATCCTGAATCTATATCTGAAGTTTTTTTTTTGGCCGGGCAAGTAGTTCGTCCGGAATCCGACAAAAACTTTTAAACTTTCAAGTAAAAGTTTTGTCTAAATCGGTTAGAGTTTCAAATGGGTGTGAAAACACGCTGGAACAGGATTCTTTACTTGATTTTCCTGTCGGACCGATATTCGGCTGCCAAATCCGGCAAAACCCCGGAATTTTGGTAGTTCTTATGATTGCTTCATCGAGCGGTGTCAATTACGGTGTAAGCTGACACGTTGAATCGGTACCTGCTTTGTCTTCCTGCTTGCTTGATACTACCGATGGAATCGAGTGAAAATCAGAATTCGGAACAGGCATCGTGTTACGTCTTTATTGAGTGTTAGGATGTTCGATGTAGACAGGAGAAGGGGGACCCGTCTATTCATCTACCCGTTGATTCGTCCAACCGTCATTACGCCCAAGAAATACCTCACATCCCCACTTTTTCCGACAGTTCGCCTAACCGTCACAAGACCCAAAATATCAGTCGATTCGTCCACCCGCTGATTCGCCCAACCGCTGATTCACCCAACCGTGGATTCATCCACCCGTCGATTCGTCTACCGTCGATTCGCCCAACCTCGTTTTCATGACGCGTCGATCACCCACTTCTAAAATCCGTTTGGGCGTATTGAAGGGTGGGTGAATCGACGGGTGGGGATAGTCCCAGGAGAGTCATAGAAAATCGATCTTCCTGCTTAATTTTCCTACGAAGTCACTCGGTCAACCGGGTTCAACGGAGTCCGGCAAAAATAGGAAGTTCTCTCTGTTCGAATATTTGTCTTTGTCCAGCTGTTTGTTTCGGTATCGACATAAGAAGACTGCTTTGTAATATTACCGGGTAAATGGTACGACCGCTTTGTGATGTAAACCAGAAATTTCGGAAAGAAAAAAAAATCTGATAAAATCTATAGATGTGGTGTGCATGTGGATAAAGAACATGTTGAATCAGACTATTCCCCGAGTTTTCGACTAGCACCGGTATTCTCGTCGTAATCTGGGCTAGACCGGAAACTAAAGACAGAAAGGAATTACCTAATATATCCGGTAAAGTGGTTCGGTAGGGATACAAACATGTTTACGGAATGTAATGAAGACTGAAAACCCGACAGTCTGGATGAAGTAGTCCAATAAATATTTCCCTTTCACGGGATCCCATCGAAACCTTTGGTCTTGTTTCCTATGTCGCCAATGTCTGTTCCGTGCTACACAATGGGTTAAGCGTTTGACCCTTGCTTTAACCTCAGAAAGTTTGGACCGCAGGCCGGGTTGACGAATATGATATCTTTTGAAAAGCTTTGACCAAAGCTTTCGATGGGATCCCACACATGTAACATTTGATCCAGACAATTGGGTCTTGCAAATCTTAGGTCTTCGCCAGACTCGTTTTTACTGTTAAAATTTAAAAACAGATTAAGGCCAATGGCGAGTGAAAACATAACCGAGCTCTGACGATATGTGCAGCACAAAATTAGGCACTTAAGCCTCGCAAGTTGTACTCCGTCAGCGCACGCGTCTACAGTTCTTTCCTTTGCTGCTGCGAACTGACGAAAATCCCCATCCCGGCCGGATTTTCTGCACTTTCATCATCAAGCCTGGGAAATTTCAACTTTTCCGTATAGAACTTATGATGATGTCGAAAATCGAAGCTGGAATTCCAGTTCGTGAGCACCCGACCCTGGTCGTTTCTCCAGGAAAGAACTGTGGAGGTAACATCTGAACGTGAAGGCAGTGTGTGCTTAAGCTAGCTAAGTACAGTTCGAGCTGATGGTGCGGACAAACATTTTGAGAATCGTGCGGTCGCGAGCTAGAATTAATGACTATATTTTCGGAACCATCATCGATCCCAAACGGAAAGAGTAGGTTTTCCAGCCTCATGAAGAAAGGGAAAAAAATCCGACCAGCAAAAACTAATCGTCTATTCGTAGCATACATACATTTCAGGGCATCCGAGATCCGCTTTCTCCTAGAAAGTTGTGTCTATTCTTGATAAATTGCATATCTTAGCGGAGTCGCACAAAAGGAATGGTTGTCGATAGGTTAGATGAAGATTTAGCTGACATGACAAATGGACTTTTTTACATTTTTATTTTCTAGCGCACAAGTTTTTTTTTCTTTACACATTCTTTACCCCTTGTTTCTATTCAGTGCGTAATGAAACTCACCATAATCATCAAGGCCATCACTAGAGCCCAACCGCTGAACGGTTTGAGTTGCAATACAACATTGAACTGCTGCTCTCACTCCTTTGTTTTAATCTCATTCTTGTTGGTCATCTGTGGCGGCCCTCCAACGGAATTATGCGCTTACCTGAAGAAGTCATTTTCGATTGCAAAGCTTTTCACTACACTGTCAGAAGTTTCATAACAGATAACACGAGGATGCGCGGTTTCAACAGATAATGCGAAAAAGATAACACTTCGAATGTTATCTGTTGTGTTTGAAAATGTTATGCATGAAATGTTATGCATAGCAAGCTTTGTTAGGAAGAGCCAAAAAAGCATTTACTGACTTTATTCCTTATCGTCATGATGTAAAAAAACTCAACGGATTCTTTTTGGCGGTTTTTCGGTTCTTCCTGATGGTAAAGCTTATTATGCATAACATTTTGAAACACAACAGACAGCACTCGAAGTGTTATCTGTGGGAACCGCGCATCCTCGTGTTATCTGTTATGAAACTTCTGACAGTGTACAAGACATATGAGGTCCCTTACCTTGAACATGACGAATGCAGTCGTAAGCCTGTAGATCGCAATCCGGTAGTCCTGGCGGAACTGTAGAAACAAAATGGTTTTCAACAGGATGTACGAATGAAGTTACGGATCTGTTATGGCTCGCCGTTGCACGTAATTCAATAACCATTTCCATATTTCTGCCCGAGAAATAATCTTGACTTCCTCGGAATTCCGCCAGGGAATAAGAGGAGACGCATACTGAAGAGCGAGTATGACAATATATAATATAATATATAATATAATATTGTATTTAAAGCCTTAGGGCCATATACATACAACAAAACAAAATACTTCATAATTACTTCTAATATCGCACTACATATACTAAACTGCACTCGCCCGGTCAACTTTTACTTTAATACTTTGCAACACAAATCTACATAATGCACTAATTGCTCCTGGAGATGTGCTCTTCAATATATCAGGAAACAGTATCTCCCTTCCCCCCCAGCAAGATTCCCTTAAAAACGAGAGTTCGCGGCACAGTGCAACCAAATGGGCTAGGTCATCCTCGCCTTCACCGCAGAGTGGGCAGGGGCTGTTCGTACTGGGGGAAACACTTTTTTTCTTGTCAAACTTACTTTTCCCGTGTACTGGCAGACAGTTCGCTCGCAACTGGATCCAGAGCGTGAGGTAAGTTTTTGGTAGGTTGAGCTTCATGTAAAATTCTGGTCCAAAACTCTCTTTAACCAGTTTATAATTTGATAGTGTCACCGACTCACTAACAATACATGCCCATTTCTGTATTTCATGATCTTCTAATATTCTTAACACTTCTTTTAACAGAGATGCTGGTTCCGATGTGGGTCCAAATCCATTGTTCCAAGCACACGATAGTCCCACCGAATCTAGGAGGGCTTTGACTTGGAATGGCCATGACCTTTTTTTCCCCATTAGAAGAAGCTCATTATAAGCAGATTTTAGTAGTCTATCCTCAGGCATGTGAATAATTTTTAGCCAAAATTGTAGGATTTGGCCAAGTCTTTGCTTTCGCAATGTAAATAGCCCAAGGTCCCCTTTTAATGCTTGCGAATGCGTTGTTGGATGTAGCTTGTAGACTCTCTTATAGTACTGTAGCTGTAGGGTTTCAATCTGTGGAGCTGTCTCAAAACCCCACAGTTCAGCACCATAATGGAATACCGGCATTATTTTCGAAGTAAAAATGTGTCTGTGTATCTTTAATGTTTTTATTCCCATCAATGTTGGATTTTGAAATATTGCTGCGGAAGCTACTCGCCCCCGTGTCACCAATATGCTACCGTCGATCTTCTACGTAGGCTGTGTTTTCTAACGAACAGTGCAGTGTAGTCGCCTGAAAGTACCCTAACCGTGTCGACTTCTCTTTTCGTTGTCTGACTGCGTATTTGTGAGACTATATTTCTCCACATGCTGGTTAAACCATGAAACATTTGAAAAACAAATCTTCACTTACGGGTATAAAAGAAGGGCTTACACCCACACGTAGCATTGTTTTTCAAAAAATCTGAGATGCAGTCATAGTGGCAGTGAGACTTCTTGTAGCCTTTGAAGTAGTTCAGCTGGTAGTCAGAATCAAAACAGCAAGACCTTTTTTGGAGCGGGACTTTCTGGACAGCAGGATCCGACTCAATTTTCGTCAGTGAAACTTGAAAGGATGCTTCCTGTCCGGCCGTCAGAATAAATCCTTGATCACTAACTCCTGGGTAGTCAGTGGGATCGTGGATGAGAACCTGAAAGAAGAATTTCCTTACAGTAGGCATTGATACTTCATGTACCACCAATACCTACCACACCATACGCTTCCCTAGTACCTGATCTCCGTGTTTTAACTCCTTATCCACTACTGACACTGGAAAACCTGTCCTCGCGTTTCTTAGTCGATTATTCACACGCCCCTGAGTCTTAGTCCTCGTTTGCAAACGAAGTTCAGGTAAATGGTTTGAGTATTTTTCTACTCCAGTCTCCTTTTTACATCGCGTGACAAATTATGAATACAGGCAGGGACGTCAAGACCGGGGGGGGGGGGGGGGGGGGACGCCCCCCCAGTTTCAGTCGGTAAAAAATAACCGAGTCGGCGCGAAGTGCCGTGATTTTTCGCCAAAAACAGTTGATTTTTTTCATTAAAACAGTCGATTTTTTGTCAAAACAGTCGTCTTTTTTCTGAAAATCAGTCGATTTTCTTTTAAACTGTCGTTTTTTTCTTGAAAACAGTCGTTTTTTCTGCAAAAACAGTCGATAAAAATTACCAGCCAGTCGGTAAGTTCCTTGCCCCCCCCCCCCCCCAAACATTTTGGCTAGTAACGCCTCTGAGTCCAGGTACAATGTCGCGCTGTTGATTTGCTGAGATGTAGGAACCAAAGCAACAGCAATGCAAGAAGTTCAATGGATACTGTTATTTAACACTAAGAAGGTAAAGACATTGAGGACATTGAGAAAACTCAGTGCTCTTGCTGTCGTTTCCAGTTCTTTACTCAAATGTTTTTATTATTTATCATTGTTATTGTTTTATATGAGTTTAGAACTAGGGAGTTTTACTATTCTTCTTATCCTGTGACAAAGAAATTTGTTCCTCATTTACCACTCCCGTGCATTATGTTTTGCTCCCTGTCGGGAAGTTAATGATTAATATACATTTAGGTCTTGAAAATAATAACAAGAGCTACGAACTCATATGGCACTTGTTACGAGTTGGTGGTGTGAGAAACGAGAAATTAAATCTGAGCATTTTCCGGGAATTCCGGTACCCTCCCCACCGTGCTCGGATCCGGTCCAGACCCTAAAATATGTCATCTAAGGCGTACGATCTCTCTCCTTTCCAAGTTTCACTCAAATCACTTCACTCGCTGAACCCCTATTCGAGCCACAAAATTTCCGGGACTCCTCCTCTAACTCCCCCCACTGCGGCCGAATACGACTCGGACACATAAACTTCGCATCTAACATCTCCTCTTCCTGTCCATCAAGTTTAACTCAAAGTCGTAGCGCTTCCCGCTTCATCTCCTACCTTTTCGAATCCGGTTCGGACGCCAAATGACAAAGCTAGACCGCATAAACTTGGTACTGTCCAACTTACATCCCATTCTGCCCATCCTTTTAGTTTTTGTGCATGTCACAAAGTTTCCAGACCCCCCCCCCCCCCTATGGCCGCATGGGCTCGTATGAATGCTTTGCATATCTAGGTAGTCAGTTCGTATCGCTCGTAAAGTTTCACTGGAACCGGACCATTTTTTCGCAACCTACGGAAGTCAGTAATTTCCGGATTCCCCCGCCCTCAACTCCCCGAATATTGGTCGGATCCAGGAACGGAAGTCTTCCTAGGGCATTGTGTTGGGTCCTAAAGTCTAATTGGTCGGGTCACTAATATGCCTGCCAAGTTTTAACGTCCTTAGCACATCTGGAAGTATCCTATCTATCGATCACCGGAATTCCAGGAAACCTTATGCTTGTTCTTCCCACCAAATTCCATCTCGATCCCACGACACCAAGCGTTTCACAAAAATTCCGGTGCCTTCCAACTCCCCCCCACCCAAGTAGAATAGAATAAAATAGAATAAAACTTTAATTCAAAAATATGGCTTATCATAGCAAACTGCCAAATTTGATATTTTTTCGTCAGGTACATTGTTAGCAAATAAACACATTTTATACAATCAACAAAAGGACGACATACTTTAAGTCAAGTTGAGTTAAAAAGGGCCACAAAACTAGGCACAAAACTCTTTTTAGAACGGTCTGTTTTAGCAAAAACAGGGGTCAACTTTGGAACCTTCACAGCCGCTTCTCTCGGGAGGCGTAATCGTTCGGGAGCATATGGAGGAGGCAAAAGACGGCTGTGGAGAGGATGTTTTAGAAGCTTTTGACTAAAACTTAGGGAAAGGTTTTGCCTTCTCTTACCTTAAACCTTAAATTACCTTAAATCGCACTGGCCGGCGAATAAGGTTGGGTGAACATCCTGTAGATTCGCCGGTTGAGTGATGGAGGTGGAAGTGCGTTGTCTAGTTCCGTTGAGTAGATCCACTGGCCTCCCAGTGTAGTTTCCACTCCATCGCTGCCCAGTCTCGGTCAATTGCTTTTTTGAAGTTGTCAACAGTTTTGGACTGAACTGTTTCTTCACTAAGGGAATTCCACAGTGGAACAGCACGAGTTGAGAAGAAGTTGGGACGTTCTCTCCGTGAGCTTCTTTGCTGCTGGAGCTTCTTGGTGTGGCCCCGGGTGTGGCTGGAGAGCGACTTATTAAAAATCCCTAGTGTGACACCATTCTCCAGCAGCTTGTGGGTCAGGATTGCATCTCCGCGCTTCCTCCTGTACGTCAGGGTTGGCAGCTTGAGTTTCTTGAGGCGTTCAGGGTACGAGAGGTTCTTACATTTAGTTGGTAGTTTTGTAGCCCTCCGCTGAACGCTCTCAAGGATCTTCTTGTCCATGACATAGTGAGGAACGGCAAGAGAGACTCCGTACTCAAGTTGTGGTCTGACCAATCTTGTATATAGCTTCCTGATTGTCCTGGGAGATCTACTGGTGATATTACGTCTGATGAGACCAAGGGACCTGTTGCCTTTGGCAGCTAGGTATTTGCTGTGACTATGGAATTTCATTTTGTCGTCAACAATGACCCCAAAGTCTCTTTCCTCGGTGACAGTTTCCAAAGTTATGAGCTTCCCAGTACGATCTGTCATTGCATATGTCATTCCTGGGTTCTTAGGGCCAAGATATAGGACTTTGCACTTTTCAGCATTAAACTCGAGGGACCAGGAAGAGGACCAGTTGTTGAGGGTGTGCAGATCTGCCTGCAGAGCTGAGCACTGTTGGTTGTTTGCGACTGGGCCAAACAATTTCGAGTCGTCTGCAAACAGTTTAAGGTCATTTTGAACTGACTGGACTGAGTCATTGATGAATATATTGAAGAGGGTAGGTCCCAGTTTAGTTCCTTGCGGAACTCCGCTGAGCACTGGAGTTGGGTTTGACATGATTTGATTCCCCTCCTCATCATACATCATCACCTTCTGTATTCTATCCTTGAGAAACTGAATAATCCATTCCCTTACATCTTAGTGGAGTTGATAGAGCTCTAGTTTCCTTTCCAGGTACAAGTGTACTACCTTCTCGAAAGCTTTGGCTTGGTCCAGCAAGAGTACGTCAACTGGAAGGCCTTCCTCAATCATCTTGGTGATTATATCATATGATTGAATTAGGTTTGTCTCCACAGAGCGACCCTTCCTGAAACCATGTTGTCCATCGTATAGCAGGCTGTTAGTTTCCAGATGTGCAACAGTTGCATCATTTAAGACGCCTTCCATGACTTTTGATGGGACAGAAGTCAGGCTGAGGGGTCTGTAGTTCTGCGGTTTATCTTTCTGTCCTTTTTTGAAAACTGGCATGGCATTTGCTGTTTTCCAGTCAGAGGGAATAGCTTTGGAAGTTATTGACATCTGGAATATTCCTGTCAGGGGTTCTGCTATTTCAGCTGCAGTCTCTTTCAGCAACCTAGGATGAATGCCATCGAGTCCCTTTGCCTTGGATGGATCCAAAGTTTTTAGGCGCTTGTAAGTATCACAAGCTGTGAACTGAATCGGTGGCATAGGGTGTTTGATGTGGGTGGTTGGCATATCCGGTGGGGGGCATCCAGGGTCTTTAGAGAAATTTGACGAGAAGCATTGATTGAGGGTATCTGCCATCACCAATGGATCGGTTATTTTGGTTCCATCGCTGGAGGTAAAATGATGGATCGACCTGCGGCTTGGGTTGTTTGAAGTGACATACCTCCAAAACTTTTTTGGATTGGATTTTGCCTCTAGTGCTATCAACTCCTCATATCTTATGGTTGCTTTTCTGGTCGCATTTCTCAGTTTGTTCCTGGCCTTTTTGTACTGCTCTAGATGGACTGCACTCTAAATTTTTTTTTATTTTTTCCAAGCTTTCTTTTTCTTTTTAGCTGTGGTGACGTATACGGAAGGGTTCTGGGACGTTCTGAGAAGTAAGTTTTCGCATGCTTCAACTCAAGACTCAGTAGTTTATCCTTGAAAAGCTTCCAGGATGCTTCAGTGTCTTGTTGCAAAGAGTTTTCCCATTCAATCTCTTGCAGGTCCTGGCGTAACTTTAGCCAAAGTTTGAAGATTAAATTCTTTCAGGTAGTAGGAGTATGGAAGCTTGGGTCCACCATAAATTATCTGAAGACATCTCTTCTGAACTCTCTCGATCTGATCTTCTTCTTCTTTTGTAAGTCCGAAGTGCCAAACTGGACAGGCATATTCTGTTACTGACCGAATGAACATGCAAAAGATAAGTTCGAGTTTTTCTTTCGGCATTCCAAATTTTTTCAGTGTTTTAAGCATTGAAATACTTGCATTTGTTTTCTTTAAGATTGATTTTGTGTTTTCATGCCAAGAGAGATCAGAAGAGATGACCACGCCAAGGAGAGTCATTGAGTTGCAAAGGAGTTCTTTGGGATTCAGAGGTTCAAATTGGGGCGGTGATTTTAAAAAAGAAATAGGAAGGATTGCTGACTTTTCCTTGTTTACAATCATATTAACTTCAGTAGCCTCCGAAGATATTTGACGTACGCAATTTAAAGCAGAACTCTTATCCAACTTAGATACCACTTCAACCAGAGAAAGGTCATCTACGTATTTCCATCTTTCCTCTAGTGCGGCAGCTATATCGTTAATCATTAGGAGGAAACATAATGGACCTAGCACTGTACCCTGAGGGACCCCGCAAAAAACTGGCAACTTAGAGGAAAAGGAATTTTGGTATTTTACTACTTGTTCTCTATCAGTTAAAAAGCTTCTGATAATTTTGATAAGATACTCGGGAATATCACTATCAGGCATTTTCTGGATTAGAATAGAATGATCAACAAGGTCAAATGCCTTTTTGAAATCAATAGCTATTAGGTTAATCCATTTACCGGGGTCCTCAAGATTTTTCAGTATGAAATTAATTAAACTTACGAGGTAATGGACAGTCGACGATTCGGGAATATTCCCGAATTGCTTTTTATCAATTATTTTCAAAAGTTTCTCTTTTAACCAAGAAGCAACAAAGCTTTCATACATTCTACTGAAAACAGAAGTAACAGTGATAGGTCTAACCCCTGAAAAATCATTCGCACCTCCTTTTTTTGGAACTGGTGTGATAAAACCGGTTTTCCACTTTTTTGGAAACTGTCGTGTATTATTTATTTTATTAATATTTCTTTTAAAGGGAACGCTAGTTCTTTCGCGAAAGCTTAAATCTGCGGCACAGGAATATCAAAGGGTGCTGTTGATGTATTTTAGAGTTTGGACAGTCTCATTTGCACTTCAGATTGGGTAATCATGGGAATTTCTCCCGCACTCGTTTTACTTTGAACATCTGAGGGTAAATTTTCAGGAGGCAAAGGTGGATCAGTTTGGACTATAGAAGCCAAGTGGTCATTTAAAGCACCAGCTGTTTTCTCTGGGGTTTCATTCCTCATAAAATTCACTTGTTGAGGAGTTTTACCGGTTAAAGTTTTAACTTTTTGGAAAAACTGTGAGGGCTTGGATTCCAGCAGATGATCAACTTCATTTTGATAGTACTCAAGCTGGGCTGATCTGATTTTACTTTTGATTTTATTTCTTAACTTATTTGCTTGTTCCTGTTTACCGTTGCCTCCAAGCCCCAGCTTATACCTAATCATTTTTTTAATTTCTGAATTTACGTAAGGTTTATCTGAAGTAGAAAACTGGCGAGTACGTTCTGGAAAGCAAGATAAAAAATTTCCATTCAACATACTATGAAACTTCTCCACCTGGCAATCCAAGTCGTCGATGCTGGAGACCGCGGACCAATTCTCGGTCGTAATCCACTCCCCAAATTGGAGCAGTCCCTCATCCGTAATCGGCCTTGTAGAGATTTGTGCAACCGAATACGATTTTTTCCAAAGGGTTCAGTTGTAACATAAAATGATAGCTCCCTCCCAGTGGGGATAGTTCACTTGGTATTTGATAGAAGTCACGAAGGTTCGTAAGGATTGCATCCAGAATAGTTCCACCTTTAGTAGTTGAGAAATTTACTAAGTTTTTAAGATTAAGAGATTTGGCCAGCGATTTTGTATCTAACTCATTACCATCTCCAAACATTGCTATTCCAGAAAATGGATGGTTGCGCTGAATGTAATCCGCCGACTCCTGTAACTTCTCCCAAAAGGCCCTTCTTGCTGCCGCGGGCTGACCAGGAGAGTAATAGAAAATACAAACTGCCACCGCTGAGAGGGGCCTTGGGAGCCGTTTAGTTTGAAGTTTTACCCATATTATCTCATCATTCGGATCTAGCAACGGAATATCTAGGATTTGGGGCTTAAAATCTTCATGAGCAAAAGCCATGATTCCACCCCCTCTTTTCCCCAATGGATGATCTTTCGGACGTAGTTTCACAAACGATTTGAAATTTTTAATCTGCAAAGAATTTACATTTAGTTTATGGACTTCGGTTACACAAACCACGGACGAGCCGAGAACCTGGGCTGCGGTCTCCAGCTCGATTAGTTTTTCCAAGTTCAAACTTTCTGCGTTGCAATAGAGGAAAGATGGAAAAACGTATCGCTTATCACTATACTCACGAGTGTAAGTTCTTTTCTTAGATGCTTTAGAATTTGCTCGAATTTCCTTTGCAGTTTTTTGGGACAATGGAGTGGTGGGGGTAAGAGAGGGGATATCTTCAGAACAGAGGAAAGGTGAGGAGGGGGGTAGATTGACGGAGGAAGGGGGTGGGGCTTCTTCAGGAAAAGAGAGGGGTGGGGCAGGGGTGGGAATCCGCGCAGCTGTTGCCGGTTCCATAGCTGAATACTGTGGTTGCTGTTCACAACTTATTTTATTATTGAAATCTACAGCCACTGTTGGAAGTGGGGAGGGGGAGGAAAGGGGAACTTCATCAAAGGAGGAAACTCTATAAGACTGAAGGGGGCAAGAGCCGTAACAGGCGGTATACTGGTTTGGCTGGGTTGCCAAGCAGCCTGTCGGGGGTGGGGGGTGGGGGTGAGGTACCGGATGGCTGGGCAAGATGTCGAGTTCGTATGGCCACCCGGAATCAACTCTAAAAAAGGGCGAAATGGTTTAGACGGATCCGGTCCGGTCTTGACATGGAACATCTGAGACAATAGCTCTTTCCACTTGCCAAGTTTCATTCAAATCCGATCGCCCGTTCAAAAGTTTTAAATGCCACTAGATTCCCCATCCCTCCACTCCCTCCGCGATGTTCGGATCGTACAAACAACTATACTCAAGTCGATCTGTTCGGATCCCTCATATTTTGGACTTGAAGTGGGACGTCTGAGACACAAGGTGCTTCCAAATATCAAGTTTCATTAAGATCCGATCACCCATAAAAGTTATAAATACCTCAAGATTCCGGATTCCCACTCCCCCCACGATGCTCGGACCGGGGAAATGACTATTGCCAACTTAATCATTTGGGGTCCCTGATATGCCTGCCAAGTTTCATCGTCCTAGCTTACGTGGAAGTGCCCAAACTAGCAAAACCCGGACCGACAGACAGACCGACGGACGGATAGAAATTGCAATCGCTATATGGCACTTGGCCGAAGGGCAAGTGCCATAAGAATAACCCGAACCAGCCCTCATTTCCAACAAGACTCTCAACTTCTTGTCTGAGATGCTGGGGGGTGGTTCCCACAATCACCCTGATCATATTGCCCACTCCCAATGCTCAGAATGCCCATGTTTCAAAATGCTCATGATTCAGAAGGCTCGCGACCACCATGCCCACGGCTGAAAATGCTTACGACTCCAAATGCCCACAAGTGAGGTCGAAGACCCTGAAATCGAAATAGTCCGAAATGCCGACGTCTCAAAATACCGACAGTTCAGAATGCCAGGGGGGAGAGATTAGACTCGTCCTGGTTGAAAATGCCGACGTTTCAAACTGTCCACAGGGAAAGCTATAATGATACAGGGACAACAGACAACACGATTGCCTACTTTCACACTAAAGATCCTTACACTATGTTTGAAATGACATCTTAACTCCTTCAAGAGTTGTCGTGATAACAGAAAGACAGACAGACGGAGTCGGACAAACTATGATATCATAGGTATCCGGTCACTAACCTTTTGAGATCACCCCCTCCCCCCAAAAGACATCAACAAACCTTGAATCCTGTGATCATTTCCATTCCGACTCCAACCGCATCGAATCTGTTCATATCTACAATGACGGAAAGCCCGTGGAAAGCCGTGGAATTCATCAGTGTCTCTTCTGTGGAAGACCGACCAGAAGACCTGAAAGAAACCTTTAGTTAGAATGTAATTGTAAAGGCTTAAAAGGAAGGCGACGGTCTCGATCAGTGCCGTCTTTTACTTTTGTTTTACCATAGGCAATCCATTGGTTTTTGGCCCCTTTTCGTTAGTCGTTAGGGGGGGGGGGAGGGAGACACAGGATTTTTCGCCAGAGAGGTTTGGTAGCGGGGGGAGGAGGGGTACCAGAGCGACCAGAGGGGTGTTGGGATCGACTAAAAGCAGGGAAGGAAAGGAAAAGCATGGTGCACGAGAAAAGCAGGCCAGCATACTAAAACCAGGAAAGGCGAAATAGCACGAGGAAAGGCGCACCAGAACTCGAGGATTAGAAGAACTGGCAAGCTGCACCGTGCCTTTCCTCTCTTTAGTATCCTGTGAGGGGTTGGCAACTTACATGTTTTAATTTCACCTTTTCTTTCCTCGTTTCAGTATTCTGTCAGGGATAGGCATTTAACATCATAGAGTCCAGTGAGGGATCGGCAACTAATATATTTTAATTCTATCATTTCTTTCTTCATTTAGATTCTCTCAGGGGGTGGCAATTAAAATTGTTAGAGTACACGAGGAAAGAAACGGTGAACTCACTGGATACTAAACAGAGGAAAGACACGGTGCAGCTTGCCAGTTTTTCGAATCCTCTACTAAAACAAGGAAGAAATGGTGAACTTTGAATATGCAAGTTACCGACCCCTCACAGGATACTAAACAGAGGAAAGGCACGGTGCAGCTTGCCAGTTTTCGAATCCTCGAGTTCTGGTACATCTTTCCTCGTTTTAGCCGTTCCTGGTTTTAGTACATCTTGCCCGATTTTCTCATGCACCATGTCTTTCCTTTCCATTCCTGCTTTTAGTCGATCCCAAAACCCCTCTGGTCGCTCTTGTACCCCCCCCCCCCCTCCCGTTACCAAACCCCTCTGGCGAAAAATCCTGTGTATCCCCCCCCCCCCCCAACGCAAATATACAGGAACTATAGAAAACCTTGTTGAAAACTGAAAACCCCAGACACACGAGTTATATGTAAACACGTGAGGAAGGCTTGCTGGCCGCTCGCCTCTATATACACTTCTCACATAAATATAGTTTATTTTATTAACACTGTGTCAGAGGGTCTTGGTATCCAGGGGTTTTTCGCCAACGGGTTTTGGCACCGGGCGTCCGGAATCCAGTCCACTCATATTGGCTACCACTAATGATCATGTCACTAGGCATTTGAGTGCTTCTGTACGGTGTCGTAATTAGTGTGATTAGCAATTTCAACATGACGAAACAAAGCTGTGTGGTATTCTCACCACAGATCATGCAACCGTTTTAACAGACAAACGAAAAACTTGCCTCAAGAATGTCTCCAGCTTTGGAGTGTTGAATGAAAAGCAAAACGCCTCATCAGTTTCTGCTGGACGGAATAGCTCATTGCAAGGCATGGATTCTGCTTGAAATTGACAGAATATGAAAAGATCGTCAACGGTGTAAGCAATCTGAAAAAAAAATTCGAAGAAAGCGCCTCTAAACTTTAAAGGACCCATGCAAACAACAGTGACGCTTAGGGCACTGTTCTGTTTCGTCATTCAAACAGAGACAGGCAGGCAGAAACAGGTCACGTGACAAAAAAAACAGGAAGCTCCAAAACAAGTACTGTTCTGGTTTAACAGAGATATTGGCTTCGAAAAAGGAAACACGTGTTTCGGCAGTATATAGTTACTATTTTTGTTCAATGTTTGTTAACAAAATTTATCTAACAAAATAAAGCGAATTCATTCGCACTTTCATGGTAACACAACCAAATTGGTAAATCATTTACAGGTACAAAATGTTGTCAATTTTACAGCCATCTAATATTACAGCCATCAATACTACAGCCAGAAGTAGGACCCGTCTAATGCCAAGGAATCCTAATTCCGTAATTGTATTCGTTAATTCTTAATCCCGGAGACCCACATTTCATAGGTTACATTTCGAACCCGCTAACGATACCTCGCTAATCACTTACGACGATTCACTAGTTTCCATGTGCAAATTGCTCCCGACGGAAAATGTTCGCCTTTCATGCTATAGATGCGGAAAAACGGTTTTCCCAATTTTGCCAAGTTTTTGCTAGAAGTCAATGGTTCTGGGAAAAGGCTTAAAACAGCCAAACCCGTGAACAATTTCTTAAAAGCAGAGCTTAGTTTTACAGTACTCAGATAGTTTTGTATACAAGAACATGAACAATGAATAGTGCGACGTGTGGTTTAAAGGTACATTACCACATTACTTACAAATGATCAAAGGCTATTACAAAATTTCGAGAATCTGCGGTAAACATCCCCGATGAAAAATTTGTAGCCTGCGTAGTAGTATGGTAGTACTACGAAAACGTTGCATGTAATACAATGTAATAGCAAAGAATACTATCATTTAATGTACCTCAGACTGGTCCAGTCTTATGTAGTAGTATCCAGCAGCATCCTGTCTTGCCATAGTAACATCCAGTCTTGCTAATAGTACCATACAGTAGTATGCAGTAACACGGTAGCCTTGAAGTAGAAGCATGTAGTAGCATCGTTAGCAGAGGCGTTACTAGCCAAAATGTTTGGGGGGGGGGGGCAAGGAATTTACCGACTGGCTGGTAATTTTTACCAACAGTTTTTGCAGAAAAACGACTGTTTTTGCAGAAAAAACGACAGTTTCGAAAAAATTGACTGATTTTTAGAAAAAATCGACTGTTTTGACGAAAAATTTTGACGATTTTCAGAAAAATAGACTGTTTTAACGAAAAAAATCAACTGTTTTGGCGAAAAATCGCGGCGCTTCGCTCCGACTCTGTTATTTTTACCGACTGGCGGACAACATTGGGGGGGCGTCCCCCCCCCCCTCTCTCCCCCGGTCGTGACGCCCCTGATCGTTAGTACTGCATCCAACTTTTTCGTACTATTTCATAGTACTATTTTGAGATAAATTTTTCATCGGGTTGAACTATTTTGGTACTGGCTATTTTGATTAACTACAGTTTGCCCTGGCAATACTTTTTCTGCTGTTGGTCCTGCTTGTTTCTGCTTAATATTGCGTTACTGCGATTGACTACCGAGAGTGATTAAATTATGCCTTTAGCTCAAAAGTGTAGCTGGTAAGCAACAAACAAATTTAGATACTCAAATAAGCGTGATTGACCTGCTTATCAAGTTTCAGCTGATAATGCATAGCAAAACTCTTGATTGTCTTTTTAATTTTTGTCTCACTCGCAGACGTCGTCACATCCGCATTCCGCGTGCGACAAATTAGCTGATATTCTTGTATAACTCTTCTTTTTTCTGAGAGGTGGATTGCACTGCCTAGCAGTTTTTCATGTGAAAACAAGACCAAAGTTATCGATGGGATCCCAAAAATACAATATTATTGGATTTCTTTAAATAAATAATAATTTTTAAAAATTAATAATAATTAATAATAATAATAGATTAGCCCATCATAATGCACAAACGTACAAAAAGACGGAGTAATTAAATGAAAGAAGAAAAAGAACAAGAAATAAATAAAAAAAAGAACATTACTATCAACAGAAATAACGGAAAGAACACAAGAAACTTATAAAGAAAACCACACACACTGACAGAATTTACACTGAATAAAGTATCTGCTCAGCTACATTAAGGCTGCGCTTAAAGCGCTCTCGCCTTTCCAGAATAACAGATATCGGTCGTACTACTCCATACTTTGAAGATAACCTGCTATTACTTGTCCAAGATGGAACCCTCAGCAATTACTTTACATATCTGTAAAAAGATTTACGAAAGTCTTTCGTATCTGAGCAGGAAAACAGCTTCCAAAAAGGTGCCAAAGCAATAACGTGCGGAACTACAAAGGAATTATACATTTTAGCAAGAATAATCTTTTAAATTTCAATTTCATAGAAACGAGGATTCCGTATGCTTTACGAGCTTTATCACGAAGAAATGTTTTTAGAAAACAGGTGGCAC
Source organism: Branchinecta sandiegonensis (assembly GCA_030848855.1). Lineage (NCBI taxonomy): Eukaryota > Metazoa > Arthropoda > Branchiopoda > Anostraca > Branchinectidae > Branchinecta > Branchinecta sandiegonensis. The sequence goes on along the minus strand of JAUPMV010000006.1, from coordinate 20,311,053 downwards.
GGATACTGGTTCCCAGAGGTAGACCCAAGTAAGTCAGAGACTCCTTGGGTTGCACGGGCTGGCCACCAATATCCACTTCTACCACATCAAAAGGACGGCGATTAAAAATCATAAAATCCAAACAGTCAATCTTGAAGATCTTCGGTCTTCGCTAAGCCCCTTAAACATGTTATTAATTATGCGGACAAAAGGCTAATCAGCTGAGAAAACAAAGTTCAGACATGAATTCAGCATGTATGTTTACCCTCTATATCTCATCTTTAATCGACTTTGTAAAGTCTTTTACTTTGAAAAAAATTATTGTTTATCTGTGTTCCGGGCAAACTACTTCTACGATAGGAAAATAAACTTCAAAAATGAATTCAGCTTGTATCTTCACCCCTACATCGACCCTCTGACCAGCTTCAGATGGGATTTTACTTATACTAAATTTCAGATTTTGTCCAGATTCCGAGCAAACTCGTTGTCCGACAGGAAAATTAACTTCATATATGGGTTCACAATATGTTTTTACCGATATGTCCAATCACTGAATGGACGCCAAGCAACTCTAAAACTCTGCAAAGTGTACGCAGCTCAAAAGAACTGGTGACGCCGAGAGGCGAGCCAAGAACCTGTCGATCTAATGTCTGACACTACCGGTTTAGCTAACTTTTTTTTCTTTCGTTGAGATTTACCAACTTTCCAAAAAACAATTTTAGTAATCGACTTAAAAATTCAGCTTCTCGAGCCTACAGAATTTCCGGGTTTTGGTGAATTTCAGCAGAGTTACTTGTCGGACAAGTAAATAAAGTTCAGAGATGGATTTATCGCGTGTTCTTACAACCGATGCTATCCTCTAATCGACCTAAGAATGAGCTTTTCACATTTCTCAAATTTCCGGTTTCGGCCGCATTCCGGCTGAACTAACTGTCCGGCCAGCAAATACAGTTCAAATCGAATATCGAACCTCTAATTAACTTAAGATAAAACTTCTACTCTAAACAAATGCTCCGGTTTGAGCCGGATTCCGGGCGAACTATATGTCCGGGAGGAAAACCGATGTCCATATACGAATTCAGCATGACTTGCTGTCACATGCTGAGACACTGTCTCCATACCCTATATATATTATCACATTAGCTAAAAAAAAAAATCGCCCCTTACTTTGAACCCCCTCTCCCAGCCCCTAAATATAGGGCAACGGAGCCCACCTACGAGCTCGACCTGTCCTTTGGCCCTAAGAATACCCACAACAAGTTTGAACAAAATATCTAATCCCCATCGAGAGTTATCGTGCCGACAGACGGACGGACGGAAAGACGGACAACTTTTGCGAAGTCATAGGTATCCTGTCACTTACGTTTTGGGATCCTCCCAACAAGCAAGCGGAATGAACAACGGGATAATGCTTATTTTCCAACTCCTCGACCAAATTTGATACTGAAAAGTTACACCAAGGTTAAGCTCTGACAAATATTAGTTGCGTTTTTGCAGATACCATAGTATCTGACACCAGGCTCTAAAGTCGTTTTTGCAGTTATCGCGGTATAATCAACTCTTTAGCATTAGTTGCGTTTTTGCAGATACCATGGTACCTGATACCACGATCTGAAGTAATTTTTGCAGTTACTGGGTATCTGCCCAGTTACTGTGGTATCTAATAGTCAGATACCACGGTCCCGACCGTAGTGACTGACCGTGGTATCTCAAAAAGTCATCTCACTAGTTTTTCTTTTGGGATGATTTCGTAAAGCGCAATTTCGGTAATTGTCATTTTTGTAGAGCAACCGTATATCAGATACCACGATAACTGCAAAAACGACTAGTTGCAGACCCAGTTACCGTGGTAACAGATACAATGGTATCTGCAAAACCGCAACTATTTTACCAAATACCTCTCTCAAAACACCGAGGACTTCGTTCAAATGCCATCCAGAACGAACGTACTTGTCGCGGATTTCTTCATATTTTAGTTTGTCCCAAAATACAAAAGACGTAGACAAGAACCCTCCAAGGTTTCCCAATTCATCCATTGTCCAGTTTCCAAGCCATGGTCTAGAAGAAAAAGCTCTGAGGTCAAGAGATTGAAAAGGATCCAGACTGGTTCGCCTCCTCTTGTAGGCGGTTTATTACCATGAGTCGAACTCCGAGCCCCCTTCTCTATCCCTTCAACATTTCACATCGTGAGTGAGTGTACGGAGACGTCGGGGGAAAGGAAGGCTTCCTCTAAATACATAAAGATCATCCGGAACATGCAGGTCAGGGCTAGTGTACTAGGAGTTGTCTAGGGTTGTCCTTTCAGCTTCCAGGCCTCCTGAAGAGAACAACAGAAGAAAAAGACCAAGGATTTCGACGGGATCCCAAAGGTAAATGTCGGGTCTTGCAGATGTTTGATCTTTGCCAAACAGCGTAAACATCAGATAAAAATCTTAATAGACCGCTTTACCAGATCCACTAGGTAACACTTCCAAGCAAAAATTACGTCTGTAATCTGATTCACCCGTAAACATCCAATTTTGACCAGATTCCGGCTGGCCCATCTATGTCAGGTGAAAAAATAGTATGTCCCGATTCACCGTGTTTTTCCTTGTACACCAACCTTTCCAACCAATTATATGGATGTCAGATTTGTTTGTTTACTTTTACCAAATTTCGTTGTTTGATCGGAATTCTATCCCTTAATTTGCCCCCTCCCCTACCCTAAAAATAAAGCGTTACCGGGACAATCTACATAACTGACCTCTACTTTGTCTCAATAGAACACCATACTAAATTTGAACAGAATCTCTCAACCCCTTCGAGAGTTATCGTGCTAACAGACGAAATGACAGCTTTTACGAAGTCCTACATGTGCCTCACTGATGTTCTGCGATCCCGAAAAGGACAAATTCAATTTGGTTTAGAGGACTTGTTTGTAGACTTAATATAGTGTATCCTCGTACAATCCGTTACTAGCCTCTTAAAGCTGATAAATTCTACTGTATTGTATCACAAGTTACAATCAAACGAAGCTGTTCCAACCTACCCCTTCTGTAAGACGGCTTCTAATTTTCTTGTCGAGAACTTGTTGATCGGGCATATCGTTACGGCTGGAAACGGAACCTCGTTGACCTCGTCTCCGGTAGCGCCAATGGTAATCATTATCGGACTTTCCTCACTGGATGTCCAGATTTTGTAGATGTAGTATGAGGATATCAAGACAGCACCAGTGAAAATCGCGATCCAAACAATTCTGAAATTCGAAACAATAATGGAAGTCGCGCAGTCCGTCAGAGGCACCTGTATCAAAAATGTATTTTAATTTTATTGAAGCGAGACAGCCTCTTTCATTAGAAATTCGAGCCAATCAGAGAGTTTTACAATTCTCCATTACTGAGCTTTCAAAGCTTCAAATATGCAAACCATGACGCTGATGAAATTACTAGACTTCCTTTTCGCATACGATATTTGGAATAAATGAATAAAGAAGTAAGCTTACCTTTCAAGAACTTTGGAGGACTTAGTAGCAGTATATTTAAGCCCATGGAGCGAGGAGCTCAGCAAAAACTCCTTCAGAACAGATACAAACCGACGTGAATCATGTTTTGTCTCACTGACCGCCCATGCCGAACTTCTTTTACAAGACTTTCTCTTCTGCTCCAACTTCTTCATCGACATGTCATAAAAATACAGATCTGTGAACACTTTTCGTCTCCTGTGCACTCTCCAGGGCTTCAGTGCCTTCGAACTTTCAACTTCTTCCATGTGGAAGAGCTGGTTCCTTTTCCACTTCTTGGGGGCAAATTGCTGTTCTGTTGACAGTCAATTGAAAAACGTCAGTTTCCGTCGTTCAATTGTGCTTTGGAATTATTTATTTTCACCTTAATGGTGAGAGCCAACAGAAGGTACCAATCTAATCAGCTCTTCCTCGCTAATGATTGCAGATGAATATTAAAGGACACCTGAATGAAGAGTACTAAGTATCATCCCTATCTGTATGACTTCCGTTAACATTGCCTGCAGAAAACTCAATCCAAATACGAAATAGTGTTTCCAAGCTATGATTTTTGCTCCATTTTGCATCTGTCCTTATTTCAGTAAAAAACAATTTTAGAAATGAACAAATGTCTCCAATCAACCCTTCTTCTGGATTATTTTTTAACCACCCAAACGTATATGTAGAAGAAATTCCAATACGATCCGGCCAGCGCTGTGCAAGATTTGAATGAATTGCGCTTTTTGTCTTGGAGCCTCCTTCAGAAACGAACATCCCTGTTTTGAAAACGTCACGCTCAGGAGAAGAGTGTTCTCCGTGGCCATGTCTGTAAATGCATTCTCCATGGTGTGTTCAAGTATGGTTGCATTGTTCAGGTGTCCTTTCACGATAACGCTTTCTAACTTCGGCAGCGACATTATGAAGAACAGGCTGAAAACTGATCTAGCGCAGGAGCGAACCGAGTCCCTTTGACACATCAATAACACCAAGAACGAACAATCAGATAGAACCTCCGTCTCCCTATTTCTTGTATATGACCATGCTGAGTCGCATTTTCCCCCTACCCTGGCCGATGTAAACGAACGGAGGTTAAGAGCTACGCACATCCCGTTTCGTTGCCTCTACAAATAGCTATATCGCTGTGAAGCCGCGTAGTAACCTTTCAAAGTCAAAGCTGATTGATTCTCTGGACGCGCTCCAAAGCGGGTCAGCATGTCTCCTGCACTTATTGCTCTATGATTGAGCAACGTCGAAGACGGAAGTAGACCGGTACCACCTCAAAGCTAGAGCGAATTACCTCTAGCTCCGCTCAGTTTTGTCGGGGTAGTCTATCCATAGTCGCTGCATGGGACCAAAGACGGGGGTACTATCTGATTATTTGTTCTTGATAGCACGTAGTCCACAAGCAAATGGAGGCCAACGATAGACAATTCGAGAATAACGGACGAACACGGAAATTCTAAATTTTTTCGAAAGTCATTAAAAAGCGAAAGAACACTTATTTTACGTCTAGACAGGATACGCAACTTTGGATGTTGTTCAGATTTTTTTTTTCTCTACAAGATGGTGTAAAAATCATTTCTGTTGCAATTTGTTTCGGGTCGACCTCTTTTTGGAGCTCATTTTCCTGTACTAAATAGCTATATCGCTGTGAAGCCGCGCAGAAGAAACTTTCGAAGTCAAAGGCGATTGGTTGTCTGGAAGCGCTCCAAAGCGAGTCCCCTATTTGTTCTTGATAACACGTAATCTACAAGCAAGTGGAAGCCAACGGTAGACTGATCTTGAATGATTTTATTTGGAAATATGATTGACTGTAGGCCTACAAGTCGGCATGACAATTTTCTTGCGGCGTTTGGGTACAAGGAGCTTGAAAAAGTAATAACAGACCTCGAGGCCACTGATGACGCTAAAGCCACAGGCCAGTCCAAGCAAGCCACCAACCGAAGCTAAAAGAAAAACACTCAGATCAGAGAATTAGCTTGAAAACGAGTGTCTCGGGTTTCTAAAATAAGCTAGTATAAGAAGAAAAATTTGTTTCTTCGGGATCGTAATTTGACCAGTTAATACACCATCTGATTCACGAGCAGTCCTAAAAGAGGAGAAAGCACTCTCACGAGTCTGTACGTACTCTTGAAAAAACGAACGGACTGACGGAAATACAGATTTATGATGTCAAATTCTTTTCCGTGGTCACTACAGACAAAATATTACCGGGATTCACCGCGGTTTGCCTTTTTTCGAATTTGATATATATTTTGTTAAAGTATCAATGTCGTAAATTATCAAAATTTCTTCCGGGGTGCCTCATTTTTGTTTTTACTAACTCCCGATTAGTTTTCAATTTTAAATCCACTCTGAATTCCAAGGGAAAAGATGACGAATTTTTTTAAGTAAGTTTGTGAAGCACTCTCAGCCCAAAAACTGTAGTAGAAACGAGACCAGAGACTTTAAGACCTTGGGAATTATAATTTACCACTTCCAAATGCCCTAAATGAGGTAAACAGACTAAGTATCGTAAATTTTAGTGTGATAAAAAAAAGTACGGTTAGAACTAAAGGATTCAGATTTGGCTATGCTATCCTGATGCTATCTAACCAGTTCACTGTAATTCCATAACATCTATTCTGTTATTTTTTGTTTTGACCACATGTCATTTCTTGCGTCGTCAAAAGACAACAATCATTCGAGACTTCACCAATTGTTGTTTTTCACTTTACAGGCTTCTCTACCATCCAGGAGTAAGTTCTGGTAGAGGAGAAATCGGCCTAAGCTTGAGTTTCTTATACTGAAACTGAAGTGACCACATCAAGAAGGGATTTCCACGCTTCACTTTGAAATTGAGTCGCGCGCTGAAGCAATTTAAATATGATGTATAATGATGGTGCATTTTAAACTACCGGTTTCTTCAACGCACCATCAAGGCTGAAGGCACTGAAAAGAGCTAGTCGCACTGACAACACTTCAAGTCCTCTAAAAAAAAACAGGCTCGACCGATCCGGTTTGGAAAAATTGGTCACAACTAAATGTATAATTAGTTGAGCAGTAATCTGCACAAATTCTATTTAATAGGAGACAGGGGTGCCCATAATTGGTTCCACTGCTAATTGCCTTGAGTTTTTCCCATCTCTTTTTCAAGCAGGGTCACATCACTTGAAATCACCAAGACCCACCCCTCACGAGTCTCACGTCTTGCGTGAAAAATCATTTCTTCGAGAAAACAATTTGAAAGAGACGCGTGTTCAACAATTTGGCAAAGTCCCCATATTCGTTTACCGTGTCAGCAAATATTCAACGCCTCGGAAAAAACTATGATTGCGCTACACCGATTTATTACCGGTTACACTCGTTACAATTTACATATGATGGTCGGAAGTATCACAAATAAAAAAATAAAAAAAGAAATGCTTAGTCTTGCTTTTGGTTGACCGCTCTCTGATGTTCCCATTAACCGCTCTAATATACTTATTTATTTTACACTAGCTATTCTTTAATTAAGTGTAGTAATGGAGAACCGAAAAATAATAATGCTCCTCAAGTGGGACTTGAACCCGCAATCTTCGGCACCATATACCGATGCTCTACCCAATTCAGCTACCGAGGGGCTTCTGAACAAAGTTCGCAAACCACTACAGTCGCTACGGGCTGCAGTAACGGGCTACACTGACGGCGATCTCGCTTAACACTAAGTTTATCTCAACAGTTCACTTCCCATGTCACCAATCTCGTGTCATTTAACTGAATACACTGAATTATTTGGATTCTTCTAAGGGATTTTTTTTTATTTTCCACTATCTGCCCTAGTACACGCACAGATGATCACGGCCCTTGCGGATCATGAAAATGTATCGTCTGATCCAAAGTATCTCAAGCCCTTTGCGGTTAACATGCAAGTTCCGTCAGAAACAGGTCACTCGTTCCAGAATTATGCATGTCACGAAATTTCCGGGACCCCCACTTCCAACTCCCCTGATAGTGCCCGGATCTGGTCCACTTCTATAAATGTTGCACTTAGGGCTTATGCTTTCACTTCCCACCAAGTCCGGTCTAGATCACTCCACTATAAGGACACAATGAGGTTTCCGGTGCCCCCCCCCACCCTCCCTCCACAGTTGCCACATCCGCTCGGGAGAAGGAATGGTATATTTTCGGAATGTTCCCTTTTTCAGTTATCAAATTTCTTTCAGATATGACCCCCGCCACCGGTTCGAAAGTTACACATCCCTCAAGTTTCCGGATTTTCCCTTCCTCGACTCGCTCGGATCCGGGAAGCAATTATTTCTTCAATCTGGTAAAGCCTCTCTCGGAGTTGCTCATTAGCCGCTCTAATTTCCCCCTTAAATATCTGATTTTCTGAACTTCTTCTCTGAAAATTGGTTTGAGTTAAAGGCTGTGTTGCGATTTCATAATGGACACGGCTGCTGTTTGCTGTTCGACTGGGTCGTCCAAAGGGTGGAAATTCTTCTTCATTTTGGTTTTGGACTCACCTGTCTCTTCTTCTTCTTTCCAGCTAAGATGGATACTTGTCGGCGGCATGTATGATCAAATATGAATCAAATATGATTCGCAGTGGGCTGAAGGAATATCCATCACCGAAGTACGGAACTTTCAAATTGCCCATACATGCCGCCGACAAGTATCCATCTAGCTGGAAAGAAGAAGAAGAGGCAGGTCCAAAACCAAAATGCAGAAGAATTTCTACCCTTTGGACGACCCAGTCGAAGAGCTAAAACAGCAGCCGTGTCCATTATGAAATCACAGCACCAGCTTTGACTCCAACCAATTTCAGAGAAGAAGTTCACAAAATCAGATATTTAAGGGAGAATTTTTAATTGTTTTTACACAGGTTCCTTTTCCAGCTAGATCTTATAAAATGTAGCTGACTTATCCGTTTTGCACCGTCAAATATAATTTAGTTAAATTTCAGAATCTTCAAGATAGCACTGTAACGAATTTACTATAAATTACGGCGTTGGCTTATTGCGATCCAGTTTACATCCTTTCTTCTTTCGACTTGTGGGAATTAACAAGAAACAAGAGCTGGAACCGCATATGGCACTTGCAAGACGTGGTGAATAAGAATGACGATGGACCCTTGGAAATCACGAGAATGTATCGTTTGGTATTTTTTTTTTTTTTTGCACTTGGCTGTGATGATGCGCACTTTAAGGGCGCTAGAAATTCATCTGTAATCAAAACCCTTGAGGCAAAAATGATCATGGGCTCATGTTGAACATGATAATGTAGGTTTTGCTTAAAAGTATTTTTTGTACTTTACGGTTAAGATGAGTACTTTAAGCGATGGTCGGATCTGGGAAGTGACAATTTTTAAGCCAATCTTGTCTATTCTCTAATGTTCAAGCCAAGTTTCATCGTCGTAGCACATCTGGAAGTAGTCTACCTTAAACTGCGATCACCGGAACTCCGGAACCCTCCCTCCAACTCTCCCCACAGTCCTCAGATCCGGTCCGGTCTTGTCAACTATGTATCTAGGGCTTGTGCTTGTTCTTCCCACCAAGTCTTATATTCTAAGCGTGTCACAAAATTTCCGCTCCCCCTCCCCCGACTCCCCAACATTGATCGGATCCTGTCCGCACTTGAAATGGGGCATCCGAGACACGAGGTTTTTCCAAATCTCAAGTTTCATTAAGATCCGATTCCCCGTTCAAAAGTTATATATTCGTCAATATTCCGGATTTCCCCTCCCTCCACTCCCCCCACGGTGGTCGGATCGGGGAAGTGATAATTTCCAAATTAGTCTGGTTGGGTCCCTAATAGCATCTTAAGTCGGGATCAACGGAATTCTGGAACCTCCCTCCAACTCTCCCCACAGTCCTCAGGTCCGGTCCGGTCTTGTCAACTCTGTATCTAGGGCTTGTGCTTGTTCTTCCCAACAAGTTTCATCCCGATCCATCCACTTTGAACATGTCACACGATTTCCCGTATCCCCCTCGAACTCCCCCCCCCCAAAGTCAGTGGATTCATTCCCGATCTGAAGTGTGACGTCTGAGACACGAGGTCTTTCCAAGTATCAAGTTTCATTAAGATCCGATTCCCCGTTCAAAAGCTATAAATACGTCAATATTTCGGATTCACTCCCTTCACTCCCCCTCGGTGGTTGGATGGTGGTTGGATGGCTATTCCGAAGCTATTTTGCTCGCTTCCCTAACATGCCTGCCAAGTTTCATCGTCCTAGCACATGTGTAAGCCCCTTAAGTCGGGATCACCGGAATTCCGAAACCCTCCCTCAGCTCCCCCACAGTGCTCGGATCCGGTCTGGTCTTGTCAGCTCTGTCTCTAGGGCTTGTGCTTGTTCTTCCCACCAAGCTTCATCGCGATCCGTCCACTCTGAACATGCTACACGATTTCCGGTTCCCCCTCCACCCCACCCCACCCCAAAGTCACCGGATCCATTCCGGACTTGAAGTGTGGCATCTGAGAAACGAGCTTTTCCAAATATCAAGTTTCATTAAGATCCGATTCCCCGTTCAAAAGTTATGAATACGTCAATTTTCCGGATTCCCCCTCCCTCCACTCCCCCACGGTGGTTGGATCGGGGAAGTGACTGTGTCCAAGTTAGTTTGGTCTGGTCCCTGATATGCCTGCCAAGTTTCATCGTCCTAGCACATGTGTAAGCATCTTAAGTCGGGATCACCGGAATTCCGAAACCCTCCCTCCAACTCCCCCTACAGTGCAAGGATCCGATCTGGTCTTGTCAACTATGTACTGGGGCTTGTGATTGTTCTTCCGAAAAAGTTTCATCCAGATCCATCCACTCTGAACATGTCACACGATTTCCGGTTCCCCCCGCAAACTCCCCCCAAAGTCACCGGATCCATTCCGGACTTGAAATGGGACATCTGAGACATGAGGTCTTTCCTAATTAAGTTTCATTAAGATCCGATTCCCCGTTCAAAAGTTAAAAATACGTCAATATTCCGGATTCCCCCTCCCTCCATTCCCCCCATGGTGGTCGAATCAGGAAAGTGACTATTTCAAAGTTAATTCGGTAGTTTCCCTACTATGCCTGCAAAGTTGCATCGTCCTAGCACTTCTGGAAGTACCCTAACTCGAAATGAGTGGCCTGACAACCGACAGACCGAAAAGTGATCGGTATATGGCACTTGAGCGGAGCTGCAAGAGCCGTAAAAACAGAAAACAAAATACTAAAAGATGTCGATAAAGCTAGTAATTAGTTTAATTTTTCTGAGTATTTTCCGTATACCTGAAAAAAAACAAAAACATTTTTGTTATATCCATAGTCAAACTATGATCCTAGCTTCCCCATGACGGGTGCTTCCGAACCGCGCCACTAGATGGCCCAGCAGTCGGATCGAGTCGTGGCTTCACCACCGGTCTTCGGTGGGGGTGTTCTGGACGTAGCAACTGCTAAAATGCTTATGATGTAATTGCTTTAAGCTATCGAGGGGCTTGTGAACGAATTTCGCAAACCCCTACGGTCCCTAGTTAGTAACGGGCTACACGAACAGTGATCTCGCTTAATGCAAAGTTTGTCTCAACAGTTCACATCCCCATGTCACGTTATAGTTAGATATCTAGATACGTGAAGATACAAATTATACAAAGGACTTTTACCGTGACAAATAAACCAGAAATCAGTTTTTCTTGCATTTAGAAGTCTAGAAATCAAGGAGAAGTCTTGGACTAGGAAGTCTAGGACTCCAGATGGTCCAGAAGTCTAGGAGGGAGCCTTTTAAAGTTTAACTGAAAAGCCAATTTCTTTTCCTATCATTTAACTCAGTGGTTCCCAACCTTTTCCGTACCGCGTACCCCTAAACAAGGTTCGAAAAGGTTGCGTACCCCCATTTTCAGAACGTGAGAAAGGCGATATTTATGTCATAAATGAAAAGGCGCACAACGTGTAGAAATATATACAAAATCAATGAGACATCGAGGCTGCGTTGTTTGTCAAATCTTGACTCAGTGTCATTAACGACAACATTTTTTATAGTCATCACATTTTTACCGGAACTTGACATCACATTTCCACGAAATGGATTTTGAATCCTATCATAAGTTCTACCCTGCCACTGCAAACTGATAAATAACAGGCACACGAATAGTTTTTTTTTCATTCTGTCCTCGGTACTGGAGGTTTTCGCGAAACAGAATATTTTCTTTTATGTCAGAAACTCGATAACAGACAGATACTATCATCCGAGCTTCATGTGACACACTCCGCAAATCCGTGCTTTCATCAAGCTGCATCGCAGACATTTTCGTTAATTTTGTTCTAGACTTGAATGACAATATTACTTGCGATGCCTTCGCTTCTTTTTGAACAATATTGTTTGATACAGGAATAGATTTTACAGCAGTAGGTTAGCTGTTCTGGAATCAATACTACTTCATGAGTTTCACTAGGGCTTGCATTCAGAGTTGTCACGCATGGGCTGGGGACACCCCTTCCCCTAAGTGGTCGGCCAGTCGGTAAAAAGAAACTGGTCGGCGCGAAGCGCCGCAATTTTCGTAAAAACAGTTATTTTTTTCGAAAAACAGTAGGTAAAAATTACCAGCCACTCGGTAAAAATATCTTGCCCTCAAAAAACTGTTTGGCTAGTGATGCCTCTGCTGGTAATATTAGGCTTTCGGCAATCAAAAATGCGTGAGGTGATATTTTGAAAATACAGATTAAACAGATATTGGTATCTTCGAGTCTCGCGTACCCCTTTGGGTACGCTTACCACCGGTTGGGAACCACTGGATTTTAACTGAGTACACTGCATTATTTGCAAGTTGTTAAGGGATTTTTCTTATTTTTATGGCACTTGCAGCCTCTAGCTCAAGTGCCATATACCGATCACAATTCCGTCTGTCGGTCTGTCGGTCGGTCCGAGTTTTTGTCCCACTTCTCCGAGTTAGGGTACTTCCAGATGTGCTAGGACAATGAAACTTGGCAGGCATATCAGGGACCCGACCAAACTAACCTGGAAATAATCAGTTTCCCGATCCGACCATATGCGGGGGAGTGCGGGGCGCTGGAAACTTGAAAATTTAGGGCATTTTGTCACTTTTTTCCGAGTTATGGTACTTCTAGATGAGCTAGGACAATGAAACTTGGCATTACTATCAGGGACCTGACCAAAGTAACTTTGAAATAATCAGTTTCCCGATCCGACCATATGCGGGGGAGTTGGGGCGCTGGAAACTTGAAAATTTAGGGCATTTTGTCACACTTTTTCGAGTGAGGGTACTTCCAGATGAGCTAGGACAATGAAACTTGGCAGGAATATCAGGGACCCGACCAAACTAACCTGGAAATAATCAGTTTCCCGATCCGACCATATGCGGGGAAGTGGGGGCGCTGGAAACTTGAAAATTTAGGGCATTTTGTCACACTTTTTCGAGTTAGGATACTTCCAGTTGTGCTAGGACCATGAAACTTGGCAGGCATATCAGAGACCCGACCAAACAAACTTAGAAATAATCAGTTTTCTGATCCGACCATTTTTTTTTTTGGGGGGGGGGTGTGGAGGGCAGGGGAATCCGGGAAATGGAGAAGTGTGTAACTTTCGAACGGATGATCGGATTGTAATGAAACTTCATAACTGAATAGAATATATATCTGTAACGTCCCGTTTAAAGTCTTGACCGGATTCGGTAGCCAGGGGGGAGTTGGGGGGGGGGAGACCGGAAATTTCAAGAACCGGTTAGAATGGAGGGATCGGAGTGAAACTTGCTGGGAAGAACAAGCATCTGCTCTAGATACGTCCTTTAGACAATTGTACTGGATCCAGACACTTATGGGGGGGGGGTCCCGGAATTCCCGTGATGGTGGTTTTGGGGATTTTCACGATGAAACTTGGCAGGCATATCAGGGACCCAATCAAACTGACTTCAAAGTAAAAATTTTGTCGATCAGATAATGGTGGGGGGAATGGAGGGAGGGGAATCCGAAATTTTCAGTCATGCGTATTTTTTGAATGGGTGATCGGATTCGAGTGAAATTTAAGAATTGAACAGAGGACATTTCTCCGATGATTTTTTTTCATATCCGGACCGGATCCGGCAACTATTGGGGGGGGGGGGGGGGGGGGGAAATACGTGACCCGTTTAGAATGGAGGGATCGAGATGGAACTTCGTGGGAAGAACAAACAGATGCTCTAGGTAAGTCATTTGCTGAATCGGATTGGCTACGTGCACCGCGGGGGAGCTGGGGGGGGGGGGAAATCTCGAGAAACGGTTAGGATGGTATCCGAGTGAAAGTTGCTGGGAAGAACAAACATCTGGTCCATGTAAATCTTTTACATAATTTGACTGGATCCGGACACTTGAGGGGGGGGGGGAGGAGGGGGTTTCCCGGAATTCCGTTTTTTGGGGAATTTTCACGACGAAACTTGGAAGGCATATCAGGGACCCGGTCAAACTGACTTGGAATAAAAAAAAATCCTTGATATGATAATCTTGGGGGGGGGGGGGGTTGAGGGAGGGGAATCCGGAATATTGAGTCATGCGTAACTTTGGAACGGGTGATCGGATTCGAGTGAAATTTAATAATCAAACAGAGGGCATTTTTCTCTTGTGACCTTTTTCATTTCCGGACCGAATCCGGCAATCATTGGGGGGAGGGCGGAAAATACTTGACCCGCTTAGACTGGTGTGATCTGGATCGAACTTCGTCGGAATGAAAAACAGATGCTTTGGATTAATCATTTGCAGAACCGGATTGGCTCCGGTTATTGTGGGTGGAGTTGGAGGAGGGGGGGGGGTCTGGGATTCCGGTGATCGCGCGTTAAGGTACTTCCAGATGTGCTAGGACGATGAAACTTCGCTGGAATATTGGAGACTCAACAACATTTGCTTAGAAATTGCTAATTCCCAAATCCGATTATTCCTTAAAGTACCAATCTTGACCGCAAAGTAAAAAAAATCCTTTTAAGCAATATATGCATTTTCGTGATGACCATCAGCCCATTAGCAGTTTTGCCTCAAGGGTTTTGCTTTCAAATGAAGTTCCAGCTCCCTTAGAGTGCGCATCTCAACCGCAAAGTCGAAACTTACTTTTGATCAATCAAATCATCTTGACCCATGCAAGTGCCATATGGGCTTACAGCTCTTGTTTACTATTCACTCTAGTATGAGGTTCAAAATATTTACGGCCGTCTTGACGACACAAAATTCTACTATGACGCGAAAATTTTAATCTCAATACAAACACGGCTTTTCAGTGGCCAGTGATCAGCTTGTGGAAGGTAATTCACTGCGTGAACACTTAATTTTCGTAAATCGTCTTCGTCAAGCATACCACACAGGTACAAGCCCATAAAGGTATCACAAATCCGACAGGGAAACTCCACTATCGATTATTCGTGAATAGCGGAGCAACAAGTAACGCATTTTCATCGGGTCTTCAAGCCTCTTTAAGTGAATGAGTGATGGGAAACCAGATTGTCCTGTCACAGCCCTTTTCAGTTAAACTTTAAGGGAGCTAGGAATTAATTTCTAATAAAAACCCTTGAGACAATGATCATGGGCTCTTGAAGATCATGAACGTGTGTCGTTTTGTGATTTAGATGGTGGTGGATTGATTAGGATGGTAGATTTGCGCTGAGAATTTATTTGAAATACAAAACCCTTGAGGCACAATGAACACGGGCCCTAGGGGAGGATGGTTATGATGTTCACTTTGTGGGCACTGGAAATTCATTTGCAAGCAAACCCTTGAGCCTCGAGGCAAAAAACATCATGGGCACTTGAGGACCATGAAAATGTATCGTTTGCTCTAAAGATAGAAACGTTATGGTTTCCACGGTTTCGTCAAAGCCTGTAGGGCCAGCAAGGGCCCTTGAAAGAGTGGTAAGATTTTTCTCCAAATCAAGAAGTGATTTCATGACTGTACCTTCAGCAGTCTGAAACTTTCTCGGATCTGCTTCACTAAAACCACCAACTTCCCTCTCCCTTCACCTCAACATAACCTTATCTATCAAGAGCCTGAAGGGGCTCTGAAATATCTTTCCAGCAGGATTCGACTCCGCACGACCTAAGACTTTTCTAGAAGCGAAGCCCCGAGTATCTATATTGTACATTGTCTGCTATTTAATTAATGAACCACTTCTAACTTCCATCCTCGTATAACGCTGAACTGCTCTTACCTATAAAATCTTTCCACTCAAGCTTCAAATCCCTTTGCTTCTTATCGACGGTCGGTTCCCGATAGAACACCTGTAGCCGCGCTAGGTTCGATCTGAAAATAAGCATGAAAAAAAACACGTCAAATAAATTTTTCTAAAGACTATTGCTCTAATTGGCATTCTGAAAGAAGCACGTGAAAAGGGTAGAGGAACAGACAGGTCAACGCCCACATTATAAACTGTGAAAAAATGCTAGATTTTTTTTTGCAAATAAAGATAACCTTGAACCTTCAACCTTGAACCTTGATCTGGGCCATATGCCATATCTGGCTCCAGAAATGGCATATGGCATTACAAGCGAAAAGCTATCAGTAAACTTTGCCTCCAAAAGCAAGCGTCCGGCTTTCTAGAGATTTTGGGGGAGAGATGGCGGAATTTGATACCAGAGGTTCATGGGTCCGCGAGGAATAGTCTATTTGCAGTAGTTTTTTTCTGCCGCATCCTAGACATTATTTTTCTTGATTTTCAAACTGTTCTACACCAGCAGTCGCCGGGCGATTTTCATAGACTGCCTGGATGAAGTCGTACTTGCGCTCTGCATCACCGAGAACTGTGAATAGTTTCATATGCCTAGCTATCTTGACCGAAGAAAAATGTGCACTCAGAAAGCCTACAAGATTCAAATTCAGCCCGCAATTTACACTTAACAAAACTGACGACAGCTGATAGATTGCTACGACACTAGGCCTACGAATCGTGTATTTTGCAGATACGGAACGCTCTTGTGTCTTTGCTCACTTTACAGAGACGGTGGTTAGATTAGTCCCTAATCTCCAGATAAAGAGTTTCACCGATTTCACTTGAGGTGTAACCCAAAACGAGGGATATGGCTAGTGTACTACATACTTTAAATAGGTTCTGTTTGAATACTTGATATCTTTCTTTGCTGCCAAATAGTCCGGTAACCACGACGCAAGGAATCCAGACCGAGGATATGCTGAATATGAAGCCAAGCCAAGGTAAAAAGTGTCATCGCAGTTTGGAAAGCAGCCGCAAACGTCGGGGTTCTCTTCCAATTCCCCTAAAGAGAATAAAAAAAGAACATAACATAAAACAGACGGGACCATAAACACAAAGAAAAAAGAAAAAATTGGTGCAAATAAACAAGTAATATTTGTGGCAATCTTCGCCACATCTCCAGGCCTACACTATCAAATTAACATTCCCCGTTTTTTATCCAGCCTTATTTCATCCATGGAAAGCAGAATTTTGGTATCATTTTTGTTTTATTTTTTACTATTTTCGAGTTACTTTACGGCAAGATCCCTGGGAGATCAAGATCAATACCATTTGGAATAAGTACAAATTAAATCAGAGAGATCTTGACAAAAGCACCTACCTTGTTTGAGAAAAGCCTGTACCAGTTTCTTACTTAGCTTTTCCCTTCCAAGAAGCACTGCGTCTGCGAAAGACCAACCTAAGTCCTTCCTATTTCCTTCTTGCTGCAGAAAGAATTCGCTCTGGTAGCATCTACCGCTAACCAAACTTTCCAGGCTAATGTCCGATCCGGCCAGGACTAAAAAATATCACATCGAGGGAATATGACTACTGTACCGCCCATGTTTCATCCAACTCATTTCGTGCGTTTGGTCTCTAAGCGTGGACTATTTCGGAACCCCTGACCTCCTATCAAACTCACTCACCGTGGCCGGACGCGGTTCGGGACAACGAATAGCTCAAATATGGCATCTGCTTTTACCACCAATTTTTACCCTCGAATCGGATCACCCGTTCGTATTGATAACGGCGTTTCCGATATTCCTTTAGTACCCCTCTTCGATTCCCGTACCCCAAAATGGCTGGTCTAGTGACCAGATGCGGTTCGGACACAAAAATGGCATATTTAGGGCCTCTGTTTTTACCAACCATCATGTTTCATTTGAACCGGAGCATTACCGGGAAAGGTCAGGTACACTCGCTCCTACTTCACCAACCAATCTCGGATCCGGCCCAGCCCCCAAAACCGTCCCTACGTTTGGTCCCTACGTGTGTCTACGCGTTTGACCCCAACACATTTTTCAAGTTCAGCCACTACCATGCAACTCGCCAACACCCTTATAAACTGTACCCTCCAAAGCCACATCAGAAAATTGGTCAGTGTTCATTCGTCAATAGGGTAACTGAACCGCGGAACAGTTTGCCAGCAGAAGTTATTGATTCAGGCAGTATCCAAACGTTTAAGCGTGGGATAGTCGACACCCCATTTTACTCAGTTGCTTTTGTACTTTGAAAATTTGTTTACTTTTGTAGTGTGTCAGTCTCTGTGTGTAAAGTGTACCTGATCCGTTTGTACTTGTGTAGTAGTGGCGACAAGCTAAAAGCTTAACGCCAAATGTAATAATAAATAAATAAATCAATAAATAAAATAAAATTTCTGAGCCCCCCCCCCTCCCCCCCCCCCCCCCGTTCGCCGTGCCATCGTCCTAGTCTAGATGGAAGTGAACGGGATCAACTAAAAAGAGTCACTGCACGGCATGGCGCAGCAGTCACGAGTTCTAAAAATAGACTAGCAAGTAGTATACGCAGACAAGTACGTGAGAGTTCGTTACTCCAGAGCCTAAAAGAAGGCATGTTAGAGCGGTGTTCCTGCCCCTCAATCTGAAGGTGCCTCTTTTTAGTATTCGTGCCTCCCACCCTATGTAGTGCCGTGCCGGGGATCGACTAAAAAGAGGCACGGCAAGGCACTGCATACTGTAGGAGGCACGAGTACTAAAAAGAGGCACGAAAACTAAAAGGGCACTTTCAGGCTACACAGTGAGGGGCAGGAACATTGTTCTAACGTGTCTTGTTTTAGGGTCTAGAGTTACGAACTCTGACTTACTTGTCTACTTCTACTACTTGCTAATCTCTTTTTATTACTCGTGCCTCCTGCGCCTTGTCGTGCCGTGCCGTGCCTCTTTTTAGTCGATCCCTGCCGTGCCGTTCTGACAGACATATCGATGGCCAGACAGATATGATGATCGCTATATGACATCTGGGTCCAAGGCTGCAAGTGTCGTACAAATTACTTACTCAAGGCTTCTGTTGCGCAAATATAGCCGCTCAAACCGCAAGTACTGACATCCTTTGCCACTGAAATATAAAACAAACGAAGTTAGGAAAGAACGACGGTAAACGTACGTAACCTTTTGCTTAGTAGGCCAACATTTACTGCAAACTCGCCGCTGATGGCGAAGGCTGCAATACTCTCACAAATCATGCAGAAACATCCTCTTCAAAAAAACTGTTCATCTTGTTCAAATTAAAACCGTTCAATACCAAAGTTTTTTTTCAAAATAAGCAGCATAAACAAAACAGAAGAACTCTGAAGCAATCTCGGTTTTCTGCAGATTCACCACTGTCTACATGCTTGATACGGTAGTTAAGTTTGTTAATAAGACGTTCTTTTGCTGCTAAATTTGATTTCTACCCAAATTGCAGGCCATAAAATCGAAAATCTATTTGAAAGTTGTCTGTCCACACAAACGACCGCAACAATTTTTTGAGCCACAACTGAGCCACAAACACTTTGTGGGATCATATGCTCCAAACACTAAGTAGCCTGTTTTTTGTTGTGCTGAGATGAAAACTTAGAATGCTGTATTTTAACAAGATTCAACAGGGTTTAATGTTTGTTAAGTTCGATAGCATTTGTGCTGATGAATGACTTGAGTGCAGAGACAGCACTCCTATCCCCTGGCAATGTATAACAGCAGGCTTATTACAGGATGTTGGAAATCTGTGACTGATCACGATAGTGGTCGTGCCGCATCTTCCAGAGCTGCTGCGAGTCCGGCAAATCCGAGTCCGAAACAAATCCGAGTCCTTGAAAAAGGCGTCTCGAGACGGATCCAGAGTCCGAGTCCCACCAGCTCTGGCATCTTCAATGAGAAGCCTAAGCCTTCCTGAAAAGTTAAAGTAAGCTTTTTTTATATTTTCAATTTCCTAAAGGAAAATTTTGAGAAACGGATAAACATTAGTTACACCTTGCCAAGCTGCAGTCAGGTCGCTTTCAGCGGTACCTAATTCGTTAAACATTTCGGAAGCGTTACCATGTATATACTAATATACTTTATTTGCAGACGAATGTTGTATCGGCCCTTGGTCTTTTCTTGCATTGTAGTGCAAGTTTCTATGTAGTCTTAGGCAAAGAAACCGGCCCTGGACAGTGGACAGTACTACTATACTGATAGATAGCTCATTAATACACAGAGGGAGCTCTACCATGAAGATCATGATTGCCAACCTGATCCTCCCCCCAGCAATAAATATATATCTGCCAGTCCAAAAAATCTTACCTGGAAAGTAAAACGGTCGGCAGTTACAATGCTGAATGATTGCTTGTAGCCGACATTCCATCCAACAAGAGCTCTCGGAGTAGATGTCTATGTACTTCAAAACCGTAAAATCAAAATAGCATTTCAATGTGTCTTCTTCATAGCCAGATTCTTGTACTGCTGGGTTAGTGAAGATGTCCGATAGTTGAACAGCATATCGGACATCTTTTTGGGGGGCAAGTAGGAAGGGGGTAGTCCGGGATGGGTCTGGTAGGTTCCATGGATGAGTAGCTATAACCTAAAAGCAAACACCATCTAAGGAAAAAGCTTGGGCCCTCAGAAAGCTTGGTCCTCATTTTCGAACACAAAAGCTGTCTAGTTTCTAATGTCTAAGGGACTAAGCAAAGTCCTCACTACTCTAGTCACATTAGAAATAGAGGTTCTTAGTGAACCTCTGGCAAAAAACGACAACCAACAATTTTCAAACAATTAGCAAGAACATGGGTTGCTGTTGGTCTGTACAGTGACTGTGCTGTGTTATATTTTTGGGTGGTTCTGCCTTGCAATCAACCAGATCAGGCTTTGTTACAGATCAGATGCTCATATTCACACTACAGCTGAGATGGTACAAAACAGATGATGATGATGATGATTTTATCAACGCACTTAAAGCACAATGGGCACTAACTATGTTTTAATTTTTATAACATGCTTCACACATATACATTTCTGACTTCCACTAGATATCGCTTCAAAAATAAGCCGTTTTCTTGTTATCGCTTGTCATTGACTCTTCGCTCGTATCGGCGGAGACGATTTCAGAGCATGGTATTGCAAGGCGCGGAAATTCAAAAACTCTCGGCCATGTACGAAAATCAATCGTTTTGTAAAGCTGAGTGACGAGATTGCCATGGCCGCTAAAATAAACCGTCTCTGTCGCTAGCAGATTGCTCTAGTGTTTTCTGATGAAACTTTCTGTTGTTTGTAGTACCGAAGAAAATTTTAGTTTTCTGGATGTAGAGTTACAACACTGACAAAAATGTACAAATATAACCGACCTAATTGCAGCTGATTCCAGAGCTTACAAGGAATTCTCAGGTACTGCCGTTAATATGAGTATTTGTCAACAATACAAATAACCCGGAGACTATAATAACAACGAATAGACAAGAAAAAAGAAACTCCGCTTATATTTGTCGAGTCAGCAAAAAACGTCGTAACGATATATTAGCGAAAATAAGTCGTCGAGGAATCTGCTAATTTCGGATGTAACATTGTATCCTAGGGGGTGGTAATGTGGCATCATGATTGTTTGATCCGCCCATTGAACTTTAAGGAGAGGAAAATAGAGCAGTATAGACAAATAAAAGGAAAAAATACACTGAGCTTTCAATAATGTAGTAAATGCACGAGACCAAAAAATAAACATTTAAGAAAAAGAAAGAAAAGTGACTAATCGGGTCTAAAAAATCTTCTTCCTAGATGGAGTGCGAAGAAATGGCCAAGGGCAGAAACGTGAAGGTCCTGGGCAACTGAAGATAACTTTGCACAAGGGTCAGAGGGCAAAAAGTTGCAGTTATACGGGAATTCCTATAACGTCGAGGAAGGTACAAGAGAAATTTACGATATTTGAAATAATAAGTCCTGATACGTTTTAAATCTTTTAGCCTCAGAATACCAAAAATTCCGGAAAGGTTGCAGACAGAGGGAGAACAAAAACTATTATATACACTGCCAAGGCCTTTTCTGTTATACCTTCCTCTATCCTTCCTCTATATTTCCTCTAGATCAGTGGTTCCCAACCGGTGGTACGCGTACCCCAAGGGGTACGCCAGACCCTTGCAAGGGGTACGCGAAGGAACCAAAATTGATTTAGTCTGTAGCTTCAAAATCTCGCCTCACTCATTTTTGATTGCCGAAAGCCTAATATACCAGCACAGGCATCACCGGTCAAAATGTATCTAAGGGGCAAGGTATTTTTACTGGACGACAGGTCATTCTTACCGACTGTTTTTTTTTTTTCTTCAAGTAACTGCTTTTACTAAAATAGCCGCTCTTCGTGCCGACTCTTTTCTTATTACTCGTCTGGCCGACCTTTTTGGGGGGATGTGCGTTGACAACCCGTGTGTGACGCCTCTGATTACAAGCCCTATGAAAGTCAATGAAAACAGCTAGCCTACCTGCCTTAAAATCTGTTCCTGTGTCATATTGTTTCAAGAAAAATCGAAGACATTGCAAGTGATATTGTTATTCAGGTTGCCAATTAAGCTAACGAAAAAGTTTGCGATGCATCTTGATGAAAGCACGGAGAATGCCAAAACCAAACACAGAAACTGGCTGACTAAAAATATGACGGTAACGACGTCGAGCTGAGATTTGACAAAAAATTTGCGACAAAGCAGCCCCTAGAGATAGCCTCATTGATTTTGTATATATTTTTACACGTGTATGCTTTATCGTTTATGACAATGACTATCGTCTTTTCACGTTCTGAAAAAGGGGGTACGCAATCTTTTCGAACCTTGATAAGGGGTACCCGGTACGGAAAAGGTTAGGAACGACTGCTCTAGATCTGCCCTAGATGAACCCAATACATCCTTTTATAAAACTAACTGCCAGACAAACTTCTGCCCGCAGAATACTGACTGAGACCAGGGGCGTCCCGATACCTTCCTGATCGGGGGGGTGCAGCTTCAGAATTTTACCGGAATTTTTCGAGCTTTTACCGGAATTTTTCGAGGTTTTACCGAAAATTCTCGTAGTGACAATCTCTGCAGAAAGTCTAGAATACTGTCGTGTTCTGACTTCGATTACGTATTGTAAACAACAGTAAAAAAAAAAGGCTCGTTAACACTTAAAACAAAACAAAAATCTGACATTCAACACACCCTACACATTTATTCGACGCAAATTTAACCATTTTCCATTTATCCTCAACACATCAAATTTCACACTCATCAACTATATCTGTTTCACATGCTATTAATAGCAGACTTTCAAGAAGCTGGTCAGCCATTGTTGAACGCAGGGTGGTGTCAACCACCTTCATCTTGCTAAAAATTCGTTTCCCTTTTGCTGAGGTAACAGGGATTGTCTTAGCCAGCTTGAACGCTTTCCATACTAGTGGTAAGACGTCTTTCAGTTGACGAGAGACCTCGAATATATCTTCAAACTTTTTGTTTGTTTCGAGGCTCTCCCGGCGACTTTCTACATCACGTCGAAACAAGGCTAATTCTTTTTTATGGCACTTGCAGCCTCTGGCTCAAGTGCCATATACCGTCGCAATTCCGTCTGTCGGTCGGTCCGGTTTTTTTGTCACACTTTTTCGAGTTAGGGTTCTTCCAGATGTGCTAGGACGATGAAACTTGGCAGGCATACCAAGGTCCCGAATAAACTAACTTGGAAATAATCAGTTTTTTGATCCGATCATCTGGGGGGGGGGGGTGAAGGCGGGGGAATCTGGAAAATCGAGTAGTTTTGAAAAAAATTGGCTTCAGAATCGCCACTTTCCAAAACCGTTTTCCGTAAAGTGCCAATCTTGACCGCAAAGTAAGAAAAATACTTTTAAGCGAAATTTGCATTTTCATGATCTCCATGAGCTCATTATCATTTTTGCCTCAAGGGTTTTGCTTACAAATGAAGCTCCAGCTCCCTTAAAGTGCGCATGTTAACTTCAAAGTCGAAAAGTACTTTTTATCAAATGATTCATCTCAACTTATAATAGCGGATTCAACAGCTATGGTGGAGTTGGGAGGGGGTGATCGGAAATCTCCAGAAATCGTTAGAATGGAGGAATCGGAGTTTAACTTCCTGGGAAGAACAAGCATTTATTCTAGATAAATCGTTCGCACAGCTGGACTGGATCCGGACACTGGGGGGTAGAGGTGGAGGGGGGCCTTCCGGAATTCCGGTGATGGCGTTTTTCAAGACGAAACTTGGCTGGCAGGCAGGCATATCAGGGACCCATTGAATCTGACAGAGCCCTTACCTACTACATACAATTGCAAGTGCCATATGAGCTTACAGCTCTTGTTGAACTCTTCTTGGTTCACCGGTATCACCGGAAAGGAGTCGAGAAAGCTGTCGGCGATTTTGGATTCACATTCAGCCGAATTCCGGTAGATTCTGTGGGGTAAATTCCGGTAGATTCCCTGAGCCGAATTCTGGTAGATCACGTGGGGTAAACTCCGGTAGACTCCCTCAGACAAATCCCGGTTGATTCCTTGCGAAAGATTTAGTGTAGATTCCTTGAGCAAAATCCGGTACTTCCCTGAGCTGAATTCTGGTAGATTTCATGTGGTGAATTCCGGTAGATTCCCTGAGACAAGTTCCGGTAGATTCCTTGCGAAAGATTTCGCACAAATTCCGGTAGATTCCCTGAGCCGAATTTCGTAGATTCCGAGGGGTAAATTCCGGTTGATTCCCTGAGACAAGTTCCGTTAGATTCCTTGTGAAAGATTTAGTGTAGATTCCATGAGCAAAATCTGGTAGGTTCCCTGAGCAATAATCCGGTAGATTCCCTAAAATCATCAAGTTCAGGTGAATTTGACAAATTTTGACTGGCGCGGCTTCCCCGCACCAGTCAAAATTTACCGGAATTTTTTCCCACAGGCTTTCTGGGGGGGGTGCTGCACCCCCCCCCCACACCCCCCCTCGGGACGCCCCTGACTGAGACTTAATAAAAGAAAAAGAAAAAAAGAGAAAACATGAACTTGCTTTGAAACCATCGAACTCATCATTCGCAGCAGCATAATCCTCCAAATTCGCATCCAGAATCACCGAAACGCCTGCGATATTCCCGGACAGCGCTGTCTTCAGTGGCTTCAGAGTCCTGTAAACACGCAATTTTAGATTTTTAAAAACGTCTGCGGTTGTTTGGAAAACACAAGCGTCATCTCTCTGGCTTGTTCCATTACGGACACTCCATTAACTATAATTCAAGTAGAAGGCACTGCGGTCAATTCACTACAGGCGTTTTTCCGTGCTCCCACAAGTTGTGGGTCGATTGTGGCTCGAAAAGAGAGTTTCCGCGGCCTTTTGTACTGCCCATAAATGTGCTTCCGCGACCAACAAGATCTTCGTGGCTCGTTTTGTGGCTTAACTTCGACAAACAACTTTGTCGACTTTGTGGCTCGATTCTGGCGTGAAATTTCAATTTAGCAGCAAAATAAAGTCAAAACAATAAAATTTAAAACTTTTTGAAGCATGTAGCCATAAAACTGAGGATCCTTTTAGCACGGAATGGTAAGGACGAAAGCCCGGAGTTCTATTCATTGACATTTATATGAATTTTATTTTTTGTTACAAGACATTTGAAATTATCACCCCCAAAAAAACAAAAAAAAATGTTGCGTTTCCGCGAGTTTCAACTTGGCTCGTTTCCTGTAGCTCTACATTTAGTGGTGGGGGAGGGGTTTCAAAATAAGGGGCGAACAAAAATATATTTTGAAAGCTAATGAGATGGGTAATTTAGGGGTAAGGAGACATACTAAATCTGAATATGAAAAGTATTTTGCTCGCCGGACAAGTAGTTCATTTCCTTGCCGTACAATTGGTTCTGAAAAGTTAAAGTTTGATATGAAGTTAATTAGAGGTTTGATTTCAATGTAAGGAGACATGCTGAATCCGAATGTGAAAATTATTTTCTTCCCGGACAAGTAGTTGGCCGGGAATCCAGCCACACCCACAAATTTAGCATGAAGTTTTATAACGCACTGATATAGTTAGAAGAAGGTGAGGAGACATGCTGTTGCAGCTTTCGAACATACTAAAGATCGATCAGAGATTCGGTACCGGGGTCAGAAGACATGCTGAATCCAATTTTGAGCTTTATTTCCTAGACGGATAAGTTGGAGAATTTGCCAAAACCCAGAAATTTGGATCGAAAGGTTCGCCTCTCAATGTCACCAGCTCTTTTGCTCTGCATGCAGTTCGCCGAAATTTGGTTCAGGGTTGGTCTGATGTCGATCAGAGATAAGATGTACGAGTAAATCTCTATGCTGAACCCATTTCTGAACTTGGTTATACGTTACATTTACGTTACGTTTACATTTACATTTACGTTACATTTACGTTACGTTTGGCGAAAACCGGAAATCTACAATATTGGCCTGTCTGTGGTCCAATATATATTCAATATTTGGGATCCTATCGAAACCTTCTGTCTTCTTGGAAAGCGAATCCGTGAGATAGCCAGAACCGCCCTAAGTAACTTGATAGTTTTTGTGTTAATTTTGTTACTGTCTTAGTTTCTATTTTTCCTTTTTTCCTTCTCCACATTTCCGATGGGTTACGGATAACTACATACATTCAAAAAAAGCTACTATCCTATGTTACAATCTCTCCGGGAAAATTAAAAAGACGGCATCAAGATACGCTACTTCTTACCTTCCACTAAAGTGTCATAACAACGACAAACTGCACACGCATTCACTTCCTTCGGACTGTGAACCTGGGAGTCTCCATCCCTTTTTCTCATCGCCTTTTATTCTTTTCTCTCGTCACTGCGACGCCAGAATCCCTCAATTCCTTTCATGAATTCATGAGCAATTGCGTATTCGTGAGTTTATGACGACATCCTGCAGACAGCTGATCTTTGCAAATGTTTTACGTGTCTTCTTTTATTATTATTTCCTTCCTTTCTTGAAATTCGTTGCTGTCCTGGAGATGGGCCACAATAGCGGTGGATTTTGTGAAGCAAAAGTCGAGCACTGTATAAGAACAAGTCCAGGTCTAAAATGTACCAAGTGACGGCGATTTTTTCTTTTTGATACAGGTGCACCAGATCAGAATATCTGTGCTGATATGAAATGTTCCAAGATATGATAAAAGATAGAGAAAAGGCCTGAAAAAACTTACGTGTTGCTGACCCAGGCGTAAAGCTGCGAGTTAAAGACACAGCACAGACCATCTCCGGTAATCCTTTCTATAAATAAATCCCTACAGCCGACAGGATTTCCCTCCCACTGACAATCGACCAATATCTGATCGCAAGTAGAATAGACCTGCAAGAAAAAAGGAAAAGAGTCCTGAGCAACAAGGGGAATGTAAATGCTTGTATATCTTTTATTATAGATATACATAATCAAAGATATATGTATGTACATATACAAGTTTAATTAGTGTTCCGAGCAGCGTGTTACGGTGGTGCCATCTGCACCCCGCACTGCTTCATTACTGCCGCTGTTGGGCAGCGCTACTCCCTTCCCGTTCAGTATGCTTATCCTCTATACTGTCGTGACTCTTTATTACCTTTTGTTTACGGACCTTAGTTCATTCTTATGAGTCTTGTTTAAAGCTCCTTAGAGTGGGCTGGCCTTTAGGGCCTAGTGTATGATGGGTGGTATATAGCCTGTCGTGGTTCGGTACGCAAACCTTAGTGTGAATCGACCGAGGGAATCCATAATGAACCCGTGAAGTCTGCACGTGTAGTAGGCTACCAGACGCCTTAGGCTATCCTGACTCCGACGACTGTATCTAAGGACATTTACCATCTATGTCCGGTCTACTACACCCCTCGCCATACACCAGGTTGAGAGTGCTTCTTCACGTGACTGGAACTATACCGAATTCTTTAAGATATACGGGGTTCTTCCACTTCTTATTGTATGTATGTATGTATGTATATTCTTTATAGCCCGTTACATTCAAAGTGAACAAGAACGGAGTAAATGGAAGAAAAAGAAATAAAGAACAAAAGAGAGAAAAGACAATTAGCGATCAATGACAAAACATATACAGCATTACAGATGAAGTAAAGCACAAAGGGCGAGTTAATCAGTGGTCACCCATTGGGCACAAAGTACTGGGAACCACGGGTGTGCGGCGGTTCCAAGAACTTTCTGAACTAACTTATCTACAGCCTCGTTGGGTTCTACGAGGCTGAATTTTCTTATTAGGTACCTGTTGCAAGTCCACGGTGGCATTTTTAGCAAGTATTTTAGGTAACGAAAATAAAGCGACCGGACTCGAGACTGCTCGGTGGTCGTGAATAGTTTCTAAAATGGAGCCAGATATAGAACGTGGGGTAGCGCAACAGCGCTGTAGGGTTTGGCGAGCAGACTGCGTGAAAAGTGGACCTTGTTTGTCACGATCGAAACGTAAGCAAATCGAAGTTTCTTCTCTGCGTTTTGTAAAAGGAGCTTTCTGCCTGCTTTCTTCCTGGTCGTCGGAGGTCAAATCTGTAGTTCAAAGAGCCTGCATTACACTTTCTGACAACTCGCTCAAGATACAGTCACGCTGCTTTGACTCCTGAAAAGCATCCAAGGTTTCCACCGTGATGGAAAGATGTGAGATCTATCCCCCCCTCTTCTCTTAATGCATCTCACGAAATACCAAGCTTCGTGGGACGACTTTGTTCGTTGGTAACCTAACCTAACCCGCTATCGCTAGGGAGGGCTGTACAGCTTGCCTCTGACACAAACACATGTAAATCCACACAGAAGTTCTTCACAACAGCCTCCTTTCTCACTATTCCTGGAATCCCAAACATGACAAAACTTGGTGACAGTTACCTTTCCAACCATTTCCAGAATCTCCTGAACTCCAACGTCGATTGCTTTCAAACGGGAATCTAACGAACGTGAAATCGATTCATACTTTTCTGCCAGACCAACGTCTGTCATAATGTTAGCTAGCCATGCTATCTCCCTGTCGCTCAAAGCGGCGAACTTAAAACTGGAAGAAAAATATGAAAAAGACAACTTCGATTGTCTTTGCCCATAAAACTAACTGAAATAGGTGGCCTGAATGGACGAATCAAGAAAGAACCGACACTTTTCCGACCAAAGCTAGACGCGGAGTTGGAATTGTTAAAAAAGTCAAACGCGGTTAGATGGTTGTTTCAAACAGAGTTATGAGCCATATGGAATAAGATGTGGCAACCCTACAAGGCAAAACCGATCTTGTTCAGACACATTTTATGCCTAATGTCACAACGGGACAAAGAAATGTGTGGTCGATGACCTATAAACTACTCTGAAGACCCTGGGGACAAACCGCAACTTGGGAATCCTTTCAAACCAAAATTTACACATCAGATATTTGAGTTCTAACCATTCAAGTATTACCATGTTTTCTTTCATACAAGGCACAGAAACTCTGGCAACTCAACTCTGGCAAGTCTTGAAAAAAAAAAAAATATTTCTTCTTCTTTTTTTTTTACCGCCCATAATCGCATGCGTTTTGCAGCACAAGTTGGAGCTTTCCAACACCTCTGACAACGAGCCAAAACAAAATGTATAAGCTGCTTGTCGCAAGATTGGTGAGACCAAAGGTTTCGACGGGATGCCAAAAATTTAATGTTTGATCCATCCAGACAATTGGGTCTTTTAGACATCCGGTCTTCGCCTGACTTCTTAAACATTTTTACTATTGAAATCTAGAAACAAATTAAGGCCTATGCCAATCATCTGAGAAGACAAAGTTCAGATTTGGATTCAGCGTGTGTATTTACCACTATAGCCTACGTAATATTTACGTTGACGAAACTGATCAAAACTTCCTTCCTTACTTCTGCCAAATTTCCGGATTTGCCCGGATTCTGGGTGAACTACTTGTCTGGCAGAATACTAAAGCGCAAAAACGAGTTCTGTATGTCGCCATACCCCCACATCAAACCTCTATTCAACTTCAGACAAAACGTTTACTTTTTACAAATTTTCTGGTCTTAGCCAGATTCCGAGAGAACTTTACGTCCGGTGAGAAACTGGTTGTCATAGATGGAAACAGTATGTCTTCTTACCTGTAAATCGAACATCTCATCCAATTCAAATAAAACCTTTACTTTTAACAATTTTTCGGTCTTGGTCGGATTTCGGGAGAACTACTTGTCCGGCGAGAAAATAAATTTCATAGTCGGATTCAGCATATCTCCTTACCTCTACAACCGACTATTTCACTAGCTTTAAAAAAAAAAATTGCACCCGAATTTAACCCCCCCCCCCACCCCCACCCCCAAATGTAGGGCTACAGTCCATCTACGAACTCGACCTGTCCCTTGATCCAAAAAATCCTCACACCAAGTTTCATTAAAATATCTCATTCCTTTCGAGAGTCATCGTGCTGACAGAGGGACGGACAGACGGACAACTTTTACGAAATCATAAGTATCCCTCTACTTACGGTTTGGGATCTCAAAAAGCAAAATTTTGCGTGAGATCGTAGATGACCACTTAGGCGTCACCGAAATACGCAAGATTTTATGCCAATTTCCGGCTTGGTCGGTGTGGAGGATTATGGCTTTGCGCAAATTTATATTGAGGCCAGCCTCGACTGCCTTTCTGAGAGGCCGGCGTAAGCTCCCCGGGTAACTGGCAATCAGACTGGAATCACCAAAACCGATGTGGTTGAGGCAGGAGCGTCGCAAGTGCATTTTCGGATGGGGGGTGCAAAGCCAAAATTTTACCGAATCTTTCAAAAAATTTACCGAATCCTAAAACTAAGAATTCGAGCTTTAAATTATGGAACAGAAACGATTACGTAGGAAGAGTAACAATGAAGGGCAGCATGAAGGACGATAAGCCAACTATTAGGCGGCGTTCTGGCGAAGCACACATGGAGAATATATTGCCGGGCATGATTGCAGTAACAGCTTCTACCTATTATAGCATGTAGGAAATTAGATCTTGCGCCGCAGGCGAAAATTTCTGAAATCCATTTTTTTTTCTGTAGGCTAAAATTTAACTGCTTCTCTTACAAATTCTATCATTTATCGTTGATTAAATACCGAGACTGTAAGAAGTTTTAGAAACCGGATGGAGCGACGTTCCGGCAGCAGCAGCATTTGCAGTCTAGTCAAAAATTTTTTTTTGCTTTTCCCGCCAAATTTAGTTTCCATCCAAATTCTAGCTTTTAATGTTTCGAAATCTCTGTCCTAAAACTGGCTTAAAACCCCCGTCAAATGACGCGCCCTTTCACAAAATAGAGAATATTATGAAAAGCGCAGCAGGCGGAATTTCCGAAATATTTATGATTAGATATTCTTTCTGGGATCCAAAATAAAAGTAAGGACTATCTATGATATCGCAGATCATCCCTTTTGTCTGCGACCGTTGCTTCACTTGATCTCTTCCGAGTTTCGAGGTTCGTGGTAACTTCCGAATCCTGACAATTGTAACGAATAAATTACCGAATCCCAGTTATTATACCGAATAAGTTTAGACCGATAGCATGTTCGGGATTCTGAATAACTACCGTAACCCGGTTATTATACCGAATTGTTTTGGTATCGAAAGACTACCGAACAATATTCATATTCGGTATACTTTCGTCGAAACTGGAACAAAGTCAGGATTCGTGGTTAATTTTCTAATCCTGAAATTATACTGAATAAACTACCAAATCCCGATCATGATACCGAATAATTCCGGCACCGAAAAATTACCAAATGATTTCAGTAAGTTCTCTCACCAAATTCGTGATAACTACCGAATACTGGCAATTATACGGAATCCCGTCATTATACCTATTTAGGATTCTGTATAACTACCGAATCTACGTATATATATCGAACAGTTCCGCTATCGAAAAAATACCAAACAATTTTTACTGAATCTCAAAAAGGTGTGGGGTTGCTGAACCCCCCGCCCCCCCCTCCCCTGCGACGCCCCTGGGTTGAGGACTCACCGAACAAAACACCGACCAGAAAGTCGTTCTAAGCATGAAATAGTCGATCACGCAGTTTTCTGTTGCGAACCGGAAAACTCGGCGTTTGACATCCCTTGACCTGCACACAGATCTCGGCCGGATCTCTGTAGAGCCATTCGGAAAGCTTTTGGTGTATTTTACTGGTAAGACGGTTGTTTTTTAGGATCGTCAGGAGTTACACGCTCTAATTGCAGTTTACACGCATTGTTTCTTGTTGTTTTTTCTTTGCATTCTTCCTTCGTTTCTTTTTGTTCTTCCTCTTTCAGTTTTTTTCTAGTTATTTAGTTCTTAGTTTCTTCTTGTTTCTTTAATTTTGTTATTTAGTTAGAAGAGGAACTTTTGAGGTTCTTTAAAGTCTTTCTAATAAATTACGCTTCGATTCTTTTTCAAAGAAGACTTGAACACTCCATGGTGGATTTCTCCATGGAGGCACGGCACCGACACGGATTACTGGCTCTTTCAGATGTTAATTTCTGGTAACGCTGACACCGGGAGTATCGAAGAACATACCCTTGCTCTGTTCTTCTCGTTACAGGTTCTGAGGATGGTGAAACCGAGGATAACACCGCGGCCTCCGACGGCAACAAGCCTGGGTGAACTCCCGTTGTTGGTGTCAGCGTTACCAGAAATTAACATCTGAAAGAGCCAGTAATCGGTGTCGGTGCCGTGCCTCCATGGAGACCACAGCACCTAGTACAAAATACAAACCTAGAACATACCTCATGTCTCCTTCTCGAAAGTTCTGAAGACGTCTTTTGGAGACCTTATTCACATTACAGATAGTAACACTAGGGAAAACGACGGTACGGGCATGCACTTGCTGGCCGCCGTCGAAGGAGATAATAACAGGTGAGGCGCACCACTGAGCATAAACCCTCCAAATCATGTACGCCGATAGTGCCATCGAAAGCAGAAAAAAAGTGGACCATATAAATCTGAAAAAAATGTCATGCCACAGGATACAGAACATGTTTTTTACACAGGGAATGATGGTTATGGAACACAACATGGTTTCAGCGGTAACTTTTTTTAAGAAAGGGTAAGTAGATTAGTCGTTCTAACAGCACGAAACAGTCGATCACGTAGTTTAGATCCCGAACCGGAAAACTAAGCGTTTGACATCCCGTGACCTGTACGCAGATTTCGGGCTCTTCGGAGAGCCGCTCGAAAAGCTTTTGGTGTCTTTTACTGGTAAGACGGTTGCTTCTAGGATCGTCAGGAGTTGCACGCTCTAATTGGACCTAAGGGTAACTTAAAGTCGACAAGGAGGTTGCCTGCTTCATAATTGATCGATTAAATTTCGTTGATAGTTGTTCCTGTGATGTGTATGTAGTATGTGTAATGTAAATGTAGCTGACTTATCCGTTTTGCACCGTCAAATATAAATTTCGTTATTTAGTTGCAAGAGAAAATTTGTTACATCAACTCTATGCAGTTATAACTACCTAGTTTTAGAACGTTTGGCATGCTTTAGGCTAGTAGTTAGTAGGTTAGGCCCGAGTAGAATCAATTTACTACTACCAAGCACACTTTCATCAATGGTAGAATGAACGATACCGTAAAACACCGTCTGACACAGCCCTGTCCACCTCTTTTCCGGTCAGTGAACGACGACGCGCCATCATGCCATGACCGACCGATTACACTGTGGCTTCGCTATAGCGCGTTTTCTAGAAGATAATAGTGAGTGACTGTCCCACATTGTTTCTCATCCAGCAGCAGGTAAACTCCAACGCAGCAACAACCGATTTCTACCTTTCCAATTATTCCTACCTAGTTAATTCTCTCACCGTTAGGAATATTGCACTAAGTGAAAAGGACTCACTTTTGCACGGGATGGATTCCCTCTTCACCAAGGTATTTCAGTCCGTGCATAGTTGTGTTCTGGAAAAAGTCCTTCATGACACTTTTCTTCTGATGCTTCACACATCTTTTGTCTACCCATTTCCTAGCCATAACTAACCTACATGCTCTTCCTCTACTCAATACACTATAGAAGGTTAAATCCAGGTGGTTGTTCTCATTATCTGCAAGGATCGTGACACAATTAGGCGATAAAAAAGTTGGACGAAACCATAATTACGGCCCGGGAAAAAGGAAGAAGAACAGTGCTAATGATACACGCATTTTTTAGTAAAGATGTCGGAAAAGGCAGTGTTTTTAATGGAGTGTTCCTTGGAACAGTCCACTATTGCGAGCGCTGTAGCAGCTTTCGGTTTTCGGTTTCCGGTTTTCACCGTATTTTGTGGAGCTCATAATTCGTGAACCAGTGCAAGTATCAAGTTCAAACTTGGTGCACTAGTGGGTATTGGGGTCTAGTTGTGCCTTTTAGGGGTCCCACCCCCCACCCCAACCCGGTTCAGGGGCAAATGTGCCCAGGTTGCCCAGTGAATAATGTTCATAACTTGACCGGAACTGGACATAGGACGACGAAATTCCTTGTACATGTAGATCCTAAGGCTGGGAAATTGCTTTTAAAGCTGCACCTCCCCAAACCACCCCTTTCATGGGCAACTGGGTCACGGTTGCCCAGGAGTAAAGTTCGTTACTCGTGACAGGAATCAACAGGTATCAAGTTGAAGCTTGGTAGGTTTGTGAGCATTGGAGTCTCTTTTTACTTTTTGCGGGTCCCAAACTCCACCTCCACTTGGTTCAGGGGCAATTGGGCCCAGATTGTCCATTTTTTAATGTTTTTAACTTGACAATAACTGGAGATAAGGCGATGAAATTTCTTTGTGCTTTTGGATCATAGCGGTTGGGGATATATATGTCGAGTTGAACCACCCCCAACCCTTCCCGTTCATGGGCAAATGGGTCCAAATTGCCCATGAAAAAAGTTTTTGACCCGTGACTGGAATCAAACTCTAAGCTGGTATACTTGAGGAAAAAAGCTTTAAATACGCATTTTAATGGGTCCCGACCCCCCTCACCCTCCCGTTCATGGGCAGCTGGGCCCAGATTTCCCATGAGTTAAATTCGTCTGTGACAGGTCTCAAGTTGAACTCTTTTATATTTGGGGAGTCATTTCTATGGATGAGGATTTTGCTTTAGTAGCAACAAATAAGACGACGCGACGTACTTCTTTAATGAACAGTTGGAAACTGGACTGTTTTGTCATATGATCGATGATATGCCGTTCTAAAAGCGGACCACAAAAAATGCTCTTCTACCACACACACAATGCTAATCATCCCTGAATGTTGAATGAATGTTCAAAACCACAAAAAACACCGTCAAACAATTGAGCAAATTAAAAAAAAAAAAAAAATTTCCTAGGTTTGAAATAATTCGGTCTGGACTAAATCTCAGCCGATTGTCCGGGACAGCCGTTGTGGCAGGTAGGGAGCCAAGTACCAAAATAATAATTTCCATCGAATGCTCCAACTGTTTATTACAAATACAAATAAATTAAAAGCCCAAGACCAGTGTGGTACTTCTGAAGGCATACAAAAAATAATCAATAAAGTCTCATAATTCTTTGCTGATCAAACGTGGAAATTTTTTTCTTCTGGAAAAGAAGGCGTTCTGCGTGGGTTTTTTCTCGAGCCAAAACAGCAACCCGGCAATCTAGTTCAAATCTAAATAAGCTGGTGGCTTGCGATCAGTAATAGAAGGTAAACAGAATGTTTGGATTAGGTCTTTAATGAATTGTGACATTATATTTGTATTAGCTGCTACGATTTGGTTTATTGCACTTGTTATTACCTTGCTAATGGAAAAGAGGTTTAAAGGGTTGGACTGGCTGTCAGACCATTGCTGTAACGCAAGCTATGCGTGCAAGATCTTCACCATTTCTTTGGATTTATACTTGCCGTTTGTTTACATTTAAAGTGGGATGATTACAAATTAGGTTATTTCAATACTTGTTTGGTTATTGGGGATGTGAAATGTCTTGGTTCTAAAGCTGTTTGTATATAAAATGTGATAAAGTTTTACTTTCACACTCCACGTCTGAGCGCTTGCGCACTTGTTGTATACTGTGTCAGTCTAGGAGGACCGCCCATTGGAGACCATGCCGAGAATTGATGGGGCGCCGGCTTACAGGATCTCCTACACCTCTGGGTTCCTTGGCTGAAAAAATTCGCTTTCTGGTTGGAACCGAAAATATGGCCAGAAGTCTTTGATATCCTCTTTTGCCAAGGCTCAAGACATTGGTTTGTAGTCATGCATAAACTAGAATAATCTGTAATTCCTTTTACATTTTTCTAGTCGGAAAACAATTACCGAAGTCCAATTTTCGGAAGAACAAATCTTATGGTACCCCCCCCCCTTCGCTTCCCCCCACACTCCACATTCGCCGTCTGTTAACCGTAGAAGACCAGGTAGGTGAAGAAACCTAGTGCGACAGTAGTCAATAAGCTGTGTGATTTTCTGTTCTTTATGAGTTTTCTGTTTAGGAGCTCCGTGTCAGCGGTCAGGCCAAAAGTAAAAACTATCATGTTCGTTTTCCTAAACTGACTAGTAAGCTGAACATTTTATTCGGTGATATCTTTGTTTACCAACAAGCCAAACACGTTCAACAGTCAGCTTTGGCTTTCTTCAACGACCCCTCGCACTATTTACTACTCAACTTACAGTATTTTATAATATTAGAATATTTTAAAACTAGACTGTGCTTTCAACAAATAACACACGGTTTTAGCTGTTTTAAGCCTTTTCCAAGACCCGTTGACTTGCAGCGAAAACAGGGAAACCGGTTTTTCTGAAGGAAAAACTTCTCGTAGACAACCGTCGATAGCGTGATAGACATCGAAGGTAGCAAAACACAGCAAGTGACAAAATCAGCGTGGTTTTGTTAAAGGGGTTAGAATGTACCGTACGAAATTGGGGTCTCCGGGTTTAGAAATATGTGGAGTGATTATGGAAATAGGTTGCGTTAGTATTATAGGTAAGACAGGTCCTTTAAATAGCCTACTAAGAGGAAATAACATTGATTTCTCCCAAATCTTTAATTCCGAAACCCTTTCATTGGGACCCTAGCAATGCATACGGACACAAACAGAATTATATTTCTTCAGGTTCCACTAACAAAAATAAAATCATTTGCTAGCATACCATCCGCAACGACTTCTTGTACCGTTTCGTATCCCTCACCTTCCATATACTCCTTGATGGCGTTCTTCCCTTCCTCGTCATGTGCGTACTCAACGCTGAGGCTTTTAATGTACACTTTGTCCCACGGTATCGAGCTTAGCGCTTTATACTCAGCTCCTTCCACGTCTAAACTGAAATAGTCGATCTCTGTCTCACCTACTGCAAGGAGTATTGAGTATAGCGGATAGCATTCTACTTCTATCTTTTTGTATCCTGGTTTTCCATTTTGCAAGATCTTGCCAATGTTCTTGTTCTGATGGAAGATAACCTTTGTCGGATGTGGGAAAGGACTAAGACATACATTGAAGGCATACGCTTTGCGATGCTTCGCAACGAGTTTCTCGAAGTTGAGCGGATCACCTTCTATTAAAATGCCTTTCCATCCAAGCTCTCTTTCCATGTACAACGTATTTGATCGTGTTTCACCATCAAGCGCACCACATTCAACGAAAAAGCCTTCTTCCTGAAAGAAATTAAATCTAACAAAGGAAACAGACGAACTAGACCATCGTTACAAACAAGAAGTGGGAAGCATTAGCAGGATGCATCGGTTTTATTCCAAAGTCACATGATTTAGCCCGTCTCAAAGAGAATCAAAATAGAATAGACCAAAGGTCCCAATAGGATTCCAAAGAAAAATATTTGTTGGACTTGGACATTCTTCACCAGACACCGTAAGCATGTTAATTATACCTATTCAACCGCGCGAAAACATAAAAAAAAATATAGGGGTATTTTTTCGCGGATTAAGGCCAAACGATTAATGTGCTGAGAAACTCTAAGAAGAGATATAGATTCAGCACGTACTTCTAGCCCTATTCCAAACTCAAATGCACTTGGACAGCATGTATCGATTCCCTAATCGAATCCAGAAAAACAAGAGCTCAATATGACAGATATTCCTTCAGCCAAAGCTGACTGCGAATCATATTTGACAATGCAAAACGGATACGTCAGCTACATTTTATCAGAGCTATATTTATGCCTTCTTGGAAAGGGTCCTCTTCAGGCTCAAGCCGGAAAATGAGCTTGTGGAAAACAATTAAAAATTCTTCGTTAAATATCTAATTTTGTGAATTTCTTCCCTGAAAATTGCTTGGAATTAAAGCTGGTGCTGTGATTTCACTTTGGACACGGCTGCTGTTTTTGCTGCTCGATTGGGTCAAAAATGTAGCTGACGTATCCCTTTTGCATTGTCAAACATTACTCATGACACTTGCAAGGCTGGGTCAGAGGATGAAAGAAGGAATCTGCCAATTTACTTTACAACATGGATCCGCTAACAGGAGCGCCAGCTCCTTCCATTCGGGATTTACTTCGCAACATGGATCACCAGAATGTGTCATTCGGTAAAAAGTATTTTGTTTTTGGGATCCCAAAACGTAAGTGGCGGGATACCTATGACATCGCAAAAGTTGTCCGTCTGTCCGTCCGTCCGTCTGTGCGCGCTATAGCTATCGAAGGGAATGATATATTTTGACGAAACTTGGTGTGAGGATTCTTTGGGGCAAGAGTAAGGTCAAGTTCTTAGATGGGCTCTGTAGCCCTACATTTAGGGGTGGGGGAGGGGGTTTAAATTAAGGGGCAAATGACATATTTTTAAACAGATAATGTGATAGTCGATTATGGGGTAAGAAGACATGCTGAACATGACGGTGAAAATATTTTTTCATCGGACAAGAAGTTCGCCCGGAATCCGCCCAAAACCGGAAAGTTTGTTAAAAGTAAAAGTTTTATTTGAAGTTGATTAGATGTTTGATTAAGGGGTAAGAAGACATGCTGAACACGACGGTGAAAACCATTTTTTCGCCAGACAAGCAGTTAGCCCGGAGTCCGACCAAAACCGGAAAGTCTGTTAAAAGTAAAACTTTTATTTGAAGATGATTAGATGTTCGATGTAGGGGTAGGAAGGCGTGCTGAACAATATGGTGAAAACCATTATTTCGCCGGGCAAGTAGTTCGCCCGGAATTCGGCCAAAACCAGAAAAATTGTTAAAAGTAAAAGTTTTATTTGAAGTTGATTAGATGTTCGATTTAGGGGTAAGGAGACATGCTGAACACTTATGTGAAAAGTATTTTCTACCAGGACAACTTGTTCGCCCGGAATCAGGCCAAAACCTGAAAATCTGTTAAAAACAAAAGTTTTATTTGAAGTTGATTATGTGACATATTTAGGGGTAAGAAGAGACGCTGAATCTGTATTTGACAATCTTTTTTTGCCGGGTCATATAGTTCGTTCAGAATCCGGTAGAAACCGAAGTTAAAGTCTTACTTGAAGTTGATTAAATGTTTTTATGGCACTTGCAGCCTCTGGCTCAAGTGCCATATACCGATCACAATTCCGTCTGTCGGTCTGTCGGTCGGTCCGAGTTTTTTGTCCCACTTATCCGAGTTAGGGTCCTTCCAGATGTGCTAGGACACTGAAACTTGGCAGGCATATCAGGGACCCGACCAAACTAACCTGGAAATAATCAGTTTCCCGATCCGACCATATGCGGGGGAGTGCGGGGCGCTGGAAACTTGAAAATTTAGGGCATTTTGTCACTTTTTTTCCGAGTTAGGGTTCTTCTAGATGAGCTAGGACAATGAAACTTGGCAGGAATATCAGGAACCCGACCAAACGAACCTGGAAATAATCAGTTTCCCGATCCGACCATATGCGGGGGAGTGGGGGCGCTCGAAACTTGAAAATTTAGGGCATTTTGTCACACTTTTTCGAGTTAGGGTACTTCCAGATGAGCTAGGGCAATGAAACTTGGCAGGAATATCAGGGACCTGACCAAAGTAACCTGGAAATAATAAGTTTCCCGATCCGACCATATGCGGGGGAGTTGGGGAGCTGGAAACTTGAAAATTTAGGGCATTTTGTCACACTTTTTCGAGTGAGGGTACTTCCAGATGAGCCAGGACAATGAAACTTGGCAGGAATATCAGAGACCCGACCAAACAAACTTAAAAATAATCAGATTTCTGATCCGACCATTTTTTTTTGGGGGGGGGGGGGGGGGTGGAGGGCAGGGGAATCCGGGAAATTGAGAACTGTGTAACTTTCGAACGGATGATCGGATTGTCATGAAACTTCATAACTGAATAAAAATGTATATCTGTAATGTCCCGTTTAAAGTCTTGACCGGATTCGGTAGCCAGGGGGGAGTTGGGGGGGGGGGGACCGGAAATTTCAAGAAACGGTTATAATGGAGGGATCGGAGTGAAACTTGCTGGGAAGAACAAGCATCTGCTCTAGATAAGTCCTTTAGACCCTTTTACTGGATCCGGACACTTATGGGGGGGGGGGGGGGTCCCGGAATTCCGGTGATGGTGGTTTTGGGGATTTTCACGATGAAACTTGGCAGGCATACGAGGGACCCAATCAAACTGACTTCAAAATAAAAATTTTGTCGATCAGATAATGGTGGGGGGAGTGGAGGGAGGGGAATCCGAAATTTTCAGTCATGCGTAATTTTGGAATGGGTGATCGGATTCGAGTGAAATTTAAGAACTGAACAGAGGACATTTCTCCGATGATTTTTTTCATATCCGGACCGGATCCGGCAACTATTGGGGGGGGGGGGAGGGAATACGTGACCCGTTTAGAATGGAGGGATCGGGATGGAACTTTGTGGGAAGAACAAACAGATGCTCTAAGTAAGTCATTTGCTGAATCGGATTGGCTACGTGCACCGCGGGGGAGCTGGGGGGTGGGGGGTGGACCGGAAATCTCGAGAAACGGTTAGAATGATGGTATCGGAGTGAAACTTGCTGGGAAGAACAAACATCTGGTCCATGTAATTCTTTTACATAATTTGACTGGATCCGGACACTTGAGGGGGGTGGAGGAGGGGGTTTCCCGGAATTCCGTTTTTGGGGGATTTTCACGACGAAACTTGGAAGGCATATCAGGGACCCGGTCAAACTGACTTGGAAAAAAAAAATTCCTCGATATGATAATCTTGGGGGGGGGGGGTTGAGGGAGAGGAATCCGGAATATTGAGTCATGCGTAACTTTGGAACGGGTGATCGGATTCGAGTGAAATTTAATAATTAAACAGAGGACATTTTTCTCTGGTGACCTTTTTCATTTCCGGACCCAATTCGGCAATTATTGGGGGGAGGGCGGAAAATACTTGACCCGCTTAGACTGGTGTGATCTGGATCGAACTTCGTGGGAATGACAAACAGATGCTCTGGATTAATCATTTACAGAACCGGATTGGCTCCGGTTATTGTGGGTGGAGTTGGAGGAGGGGGGGGGGTCTGGGATTCCGGTGATCGCGCGTTAAGGTACTTCCAGATGTGCTAGGACGATGAAAATTCGCTGGAATATTGGAGACTCGACAACATTTGCTTAGAAATTGCTACTTCCCAAATCCGATTATTCCTTAAAGTACCAATCTTGAACGCAAAGTAAAAAAAATACTTTTAAGCAATATATGCATTTTCGTGATGCCCATCAGCCCATTAGCAGTTTTGCCTCAAGGGTTTTGCTTACAAATGAAGTTCCAGCTCCCTTAGAGTGCGCTTCTCAACCGCAAAGTCGAAACTTACTTTTGATCAATCAAATCATCTTGACCCATGCAAGTGCCATATGAGCTTACAACTATGGACAAGGAGATATGCTGAATTCGTTTCTGGACTTTCTTTTTTTCTGAACAAGTATGGTAGTTCGTTCGGAACTCGGCCGGAACCGGAAATTTGGCAGAAGTAAAGCAGGAAGTTTCGATCAGTATCGTCAAAAGAGACATGGCTTATAGAGGTATATCTGAACTTGAGTTTTATACAAAACCGGTCGGCACAAAGATCGTAACTGTCTGCATCAAATATTCAATTTTTGGGATCCCATCGGAACCTTTGGTCTTGTTGCACTTGGCTGTGATGATGCGCATTTTAAGGGCGGTAGAGATTCATCTGTAGGCAAAACCCTTGAGGCAAAAAAGATGATGGGCTCATGGGGATCATGAAAATGTACATTTTGCTCAAATTATTTTGGGGAACT
Source organism: Branchinecta sandiegonensis (assembly GCA_030848855.1). Taxonomy (NCBI): domain Eukaryota; kingdom Metazoa; phylum Arthropoda; class Branchiopoda; order Anostraca; family Branchinectidae; genus Branchinecta; species Branchinecta sandiegonensis. Next base: position 20,269,457 of record JAUPMV010000006.1, on the reverse strand, counting down.
TTAAGGAATTCACTTGCAAGCAAAACTCTTTGAGGCAAGACTGATCATGTGCCCTTGGGGATTATGAATACATATCGTTTGGTCAAAAATATATTTTATTTGTCACTTTCGTTTAAGAGATGCGCACTTCAAGGGTGCTAGAAATTCGTTCGTGAGCAAAACCCCTGAGGCAAAAATTATCATGGGGATCATGAAAATGTATATTTCGCTTAAAAGTATTTTTGATCTTTGCGTGTAAGATAAGTACTTTAAGGAATGGTCGGATCTGGGTAGTGACAATTTCTAAGCCAATCTTGTGGAGTCTCTAATGTTCCAGCCAAGTTTCATCGTCCTAGCACACCTGGAAATACCTTAACTCAAGATCACCGGAAATCCAGACCCCCCCCCCCCTCAAACGCCCCCCAGACTGCCCGGATCCAATGGTTTCCGTAGATGTTTTATCTAGAGCATTTGTTTGTTATTCCCACCGATTCCATCCCGATCTCTCCAATCTAACCGGGTCACGAATTCCCCCCCCCCCCCCGCCACAGCTGTCATATCCGGTCCGGACATGCAAGAACTCAGGGACATGTCCTCTGTTCAACTGCTAAATTTCACTGGAATCCGATCACCCGTTCAAAAGTTTAAGTATGGCTCAATATTCCGGATTCCCGGTCCCTCAATCTCCCACTATGATCGGACCGAGAAAATTAGGCTACTATTTCCAAGTCAGTTTGGTCGGGTCCCTGACTTGCCTGTCAAGAAGATGCTTGTTCTTTCCAGCAAGTTCCGCCCCGATCCCTCCAGTCTAACCGTTTCATGAGATTTCCGTTCTCCTCCTCAACTCCCCCACAGCTGTTGAATCCGGTCCAGACTGGAAATGGAACATCGAAGACATGTCTTCTATCCAGTTATGTAATTCCAGATTACCCCTCTATCCACTCCCCCCCCCCACCCCCCGAGATGGTCGGATAGGGAAACTGAATATTTTCAAGTTAGTCTGATCGGGTCCCTGATACACCTGCCAAGTTTCAGCGTCCTAACACATCTGAAAGTACCCTAACTCGCAATCGTGGGTCAGACCGCCCAAGCCCGACCGACAGACGAAATTGCAATCGGTACATAGCATTTAAGCCAGAGGCTGCAAGTGCCATAAAGACTGTTACTTCGACAGAATTTCTGGTTCCTGCCGGATTCTGGGCGAACAAATTTTCGGGCAAGAAAATAAAGTTCAAACGGATTCAGCATGTGATAGGTATCCTGCTACAGCCTTATGGGATCCCAAAAATAAATCGCTGATTCAGTACTAGGCCATGTGAACTAAGATAGAAGCATACTACGTTACCTTCCGCTCAAGCGCAGAGAGAATTGCCTGAGACTGCCCCATCGAAGGATCGTAAGCACTGCTCATTTCATTTAACACATATACTTCTTTTGATGGTAATACCATCAAGTCTCTGAGTCTTTTTATGACTCTTGAGTCATCAGCAGCCACATTTTGACCAAAAATGTCGTCAGATACGGCAGACTTCTGCTCCTCAATTAAGATTTCTCGTTCTGGAGAAGAATGAGATGTAACGAAAAATATAAGTAGAAGGATGCAAAGAGCACCATACACAACCCTATTGTTTTTCTGCAAAAACTTGATCAAGTTGCCCATGATCTACATAGAACAAGCTGAGAGATAATAGTGTCCAATCTTCCGACCGTACTGAAGTCGCGTTATATTTTATCTCTATAGGAAAAATTTACTCTCAAGATAAGGATAAGTCACAGGTGTGTAATTTAAGGTATAACGCGACGTCCATGAAAGAGTGTGAATCACAGGTGCGAGTGCTATTTATTTTTTTTTATTTTTTTTTATTCTGTCCGCCAAAATCGGCAAATGGCCTACATCACAAAGAAAAAAACACACAAGAATATGCAAAAACACACAAGAATATGCAAACAATTACATCATAGGTACCCTACGCATATTCATATTTTACCAGCAATAAACCTCATAGAAACACTATAGTCCTAATTGTTTCATAACAACGGGAACTATTCCAATATAACGGAGCCGAATTATTGCTTAAAGAAGTGAGCCGACTTTTAAGTTTGTTTTCTTTCTTAAAGGACCCCTCTTGCTTATTCTGTCGATTATAATATACGTAGCTCCCTTATGGAATAATAAGCTTCTAAAATCCCTACTTTCTCCAATGTTTAGTTTTTTGCCTACGAATTTTTATAGCTTTTTCGGCTGTGCCGACTTTTGCCCGTCACACAACGCAAAGTTTGTCGGAATCTTCAACGTTCACTGACACCTCGTTCACACATAAGGATCTGAGAATCTTCTGCTTTGACTTCTTTTATTTGCTTTGTTTCCCCGCTTTTTGTTGGGATCCCAAAACGTAAGTGGAGGGATACCTATGACATCGCAAAAGTTGTCCGTCTGTCCGTCTGTCCGCACGATAAATCTCGAGGGGACTGAGGTATTTTGATGAAACTTGGTGGGAGGATTCTTTGGGTCAAAGTACAGGTCAAGTTCGAAGATGGGCTCTGTGCCCTATATTTGAGGGGGCAGGCGAGGGGGGGGGGGTCAAATTAAGGGACAAACAAAATATTTTAAACAGCTAATGTGACAGTCGATTATGGGGTAATGCTGAGTACGATGGTAAAAAACATTTTCTTGTCGGACAAGTAGTTCGTCCGGAATCCGGCAAAAACCGGAAAGTTGGGTAAAAGTAAAAGTTTCATTTGAAGTTGATTAAGTGGTCGATTAAGGGATAAGGAGACATGCTGAACACGATGGTTTAAACCATTTTCTTGCCGGACTAGGAGCTCGTCCGGAATCCGGCAAAAACCGGAAAGTTTGTTAAAAGCGAAAGTTTGTTAAAAGCGAAAGTTTTATCTGAAGTTGATTAGATGACAGATTTTGGGGTAAGAAGAGACGCTGAGTCTGTATATGACAATCATTCTTTACCCGGACTTATAATTAGTCCGGAATCCGGTTGTAACCGCATTCTTTACCCGGACTTATAATTAGTCCGGAATCCGGTTGTAACCGGAATTTTTTGTTAAGTCAAAGTTTTATTTTAAGTTGATTAGATGTTCTTGATGGGATAAAGAGATCCGCTGGATTCATTTCTGAATTTTCTTCTTTTTTTTTTTTGCTGGACTAGTAGTTCTCTCGGAATTCGGGCGAAACCGGAAATTTGGCAGAAGTAAAGCAGGAAGTTTTGGTCAGTATCGACAAAATAGATATGGCTTATAGAGGTATTTCTGAACTTGTTTTTCTCTGATGATTAGCCTGGCGAAGACTGGATCTGGCGAAGACAAGACCCAATTGTCTGGATCAAATATTAGATTTTTGGAATCCCATCGAAACCTTTGGTCTTGTTACATTGGCACGTACAGTTTTCATATTTGTTGTGCCCAGCCGGCGTGCCGGAGAGCAGGAATCCTGGATACACTGTCAGAAGTTTCATAACAGATTGCGCATAACACTTTCAAGAATAACACCTTTTCACTTAGAAATAAAGTGTTTGATGACCAATTAAGTTTACACTATTTCGTGCCTAGATCTCAAACAACACCTTCAATTGGTAAAAATACTAACGGGAACGAAAGAAACAGAACATATAACATTCCAAAGTGTTATCTGTTGAAACCGCGCATCCTGCTGTTGTCGTTATGTAACGTCTGACAGTGTAGTATTTTTACCTATTGAATGTATTGTTGGAGATCTGGGGACGAATTAGTATAAACTTAATTGGTCATAACACTTTTTTTCTAAGTGAAAAGGTGTTATTCTTGAAAGTGTTATGCGCAATCTGTTATGAAACTTCTGACAGTGTAGAATCGACAAGCGCTAACAAGTAAACCCACAAATTCACGTAGAAAGTAATAGTATCCTCGAAGAACGTTTTTCTGATCCATTTCATAGTGAAGAGATCATTTCTAGTAAGAGTTGTGCTTTAACTACAACAGTTGTCAGATCTTTCATATTATAATCAATTATCATTCCTGTGTTTCCCCCAGCCTCAGAATGCTCAATATTCTTCACTCCTGTTTCACGGCATTAATTACTTCAGCCTGTATCTCAGATGAAAAACGGATCGTCAGAAGGCACGGATGGAACCTCGATGGAAACTCTACTAATCTACTAAAAATTACAATCCCGTATGTTGTTGATATGTTAGTGCATATAATTAACCTATCTTTTAAACACGGAGTTTTCCCATCTTGTTTTAAATCTGCTAGAATAGTAGCGCTACACAGGGGTGGTGACAAGAAGAATCGGTCGAATTATAGACCGATCTCGATTCTATCAGCTTTCGGGAAAGCGATTGAAAGATGTCTATACACTAGGATAGTAGGCCTACGTAAAAATTGGTTTCTTTTGCAATACGCAATTTGGATTCCGTAAGGGCCACTCAACGGAACATGCTATAATTGCGGTAACACAGTTTGTCCATGAGGCCCTTGACGATGGTGACATCCCTGCTACTATATTCATCGAAATTCGGGCGGGGCGAAAGCAGTACGTAGATGGCGTTGACGTGGTATCATCCCCAGTTGGGCAGTCTGAAAAAGTCGGAGTGCCGCAAGGATCTATACTGGGACTGTTACTATTCTTGATCTACGTTAACGATATCAACAAGTGCGTCGAATGGTTAGGTCTAAACATCCTCTTCGCCGACGATACGGGTTGTAGTGTATCTGGATCCGACGAGCAAGTATTGAGGAAAAACCTTTCATGCGCTTTCAAGAACCTAGTAAATTGGTTCAGTGAAAATAGGCTAAGCATTAACTTCGACAAAATTGAATTTATGGTATATTCCCGTGTATCAAGGGCATGCTCGAGCCTTCTAGCTCTAGCTATCCCTGGTTCGGACGGAGTTATAGCACGTGTGGATTGTATCCGTTATTTGGGGATACTCATTGATTCGAATTTGTCCTGGAAATTTCACACTAATACACTGAGACTTTGGCTGGGAAGAAATGTGGGGATTATGGATCATCTAAAATTTCTTCTTCCATTAAATGCGCTGACATCAGTTTATTATTCACTAGTCCATTCTTACCTAAACTACTGTCCTCTGATTTTCTCAAACACTTTTAAAATTCACATATCACCGCTACAGAGGCAACAGAATAAAGCACTTCGGATTTTGAAAAAAATATGCTACCTTCCCCTTTATCTTATCCAGGTAAATCCCCAATTAAAAATCTGTATTTATTTTTAAATATTTTACCATTAGATCATTTTGTTACATTTCACGCATTTTTGTACATGGTCAGGTATCGCCAGGGTGCATTACCTAGCTATTTCACCTCCATTAATTTATTCCCGGATGATGTGGTATTGCCTGCTTATGAGACCCGATCGGCTTCGAAAATACGCTAGCCTCTAATCATCACTAAGAGTGAGAGGTCTCGGTTTTCGATAAGGAACAGAGTTATTGGAGTTTGAAACAGGTACAGAGACCTTTTTGAACAGGACCGATCAGTGATCACATTGAAAAGGAAAATAAAAACTCATCTTTTGGCAGAATACTGATTTTAAAATATGATACGTTCCCGTTTATGTCGGTTTACGTTATCCGGTAAATACCCAGCCCTTAATTATTAATTATCAGTTTTGTCCTAGTAAAAAGTTACACAACAACTTAGTGTTATTATTTTTTTATTTTATTTTTTATCCTGTGGAGAGTTTGGTATGGCGTGTGTAAGGATACGGAATGGAACGAGTCTTTCTTTCTTTTGTGGGAATATTTACAGAGGGACGACTCGTTTATGTTATTTATCTAGTCAGTGTTTAAAATGGGGCCGAGCTAACGAGCTCGTATCCCTGCCGGCCCCCAGTGATCAAAATATATCGCCACGAAGTATTTTTGAAATTAAAGAACCTGAACCTGACCCTGTTGGATTCGTAACGGTTAAACCGGCAAAGAAACGTTTGAGAAAAGTTTTTAATGACAAGACACAAATATTACAAAATATCACGACACAGGTACAAGTACTTTTGAACTGTCTTCATATCTTCTTGAAAATATAATCGTTAGCGAGGCCAAGCTCATTGGTAACTTCATCCATTAATTCGTAGCCAACACTTTCCATGTATCTCTTAACAGCACCCTTCCCCTCCTTCTCATGAACGTATTCCACAGATAGTGTTCTGATGTTCACTGATCCCCATGGTACCGTTTTCAGTACTTTGAGTTCCGAACCCTCTACATCCAAACTAAAGTAGTCGATATCTGTCTTCCCGACTGCAAGGAGCAAAGAATAAAGAGGATAACACTCTACTTCGACGAAGTTTTTGCCTGTTCGTTTCGTGTTCAAAACGTGTCCTAGACTGAACTGTTGGTAAAATGAGACGATCGTGGGATACGGCTGCAGGCTCAGGCAGACTGGTGCAGCCCACGCTTTCCTCCGCTTCTTAGCCAGACTTAGAAAGTTCGAAGGGTCACCTTCAATGAGCAATCCGTTCCATCCGAGGTTGCGCTCCATGAACAAGGTGTTTGACCGTGTCTCGCCATCCAAGGCTCCACATTCGACAAAAAATCCGTTCATCTAAAAAAGCCTTCAATTAGAACTTCGATTTGCTTTACTGATAATCAGAGCCTGAATAGGACCCTTGCCAAGAAGGACCGAAGTATAGCTCTAATAAATGTAGCTGACTTATCCGTTTTGCACCGTCAAAATGCGTCACAAGATTTACGGTTCCCCCCTCCACCCCCCCCCCCCCCCCCAAAGACACATTCATCGGATCCGGTCCGAAATTGAACTTGGACATCCGAAGCACAAGGTCTTTCCAAATATCAAGTTTCATTAAGGTCCGATTACCCGTTCCAAGCTTATACATACATCAAGATCTCAGATTCCCCCTCCCTCCACTCCCCCCACGATGGTCGGATCGGGGAAGTGACTATTTCCAAGTTAGTTTGGTCGGGTCCCTGATACGCGTGCCAATTTTCATTGTCCTAGCATATCTAGAAGTATTCTAACTCGAGAACAGTGGACCGCCCGACCGACCGAAGTGATAGGTATATGACACATGAGCGAAGCTGCAAGTCCCATAACAAGAGCTGTAAGCTCATACGGCACTTGCGAGCATACGCAGTAGGTAATAATAACAGCTAAGATTCTTGCTATGTTGAGGAACAGACGATTATGGACCTTTAGGATTCATGAAAATGTATGGTTTAGCAAAAATATTCCATGAAATTTGCGGCCACAATGCGCAATTTCGCGGTCACAATGCGCAATTTAAGGGGGCTAGGAATCCATTTTTTGAGCAAATGCACTGGTACACAAATGATCATGAGCTTTTGGCTCACGAAAGCATCTCGTACGCTCGAAAGTATCATTTTTTTTGCGTTGTGCGGCTAAGATGCGCACTTTAAGGGGTTCGTACTGAGTTTGGAAGAAAAAGACTTGGGGCACAGGTGATCATGGGCCCTTAGGGACCCTAAAAACGTTTAGCTTCTTAAAAATGCCTTTTCGAATTTGCGGGAACATTGGTGCTTTAAACATGCTGGAAAATCACTTGTAAGCAAAAGCCTTGAGGCAAAAATTATCACGGGGCCTTGGGAATCAGGAAAATGGATCTTTTGGTCAAAAGTATTTTTTCACTTTGAGTTAAGATACGCACTTTAAGGGGACAAAAGTTCATATACTTGAGGTACAAATTATCATGGGCCCGTCGGGGGTTATGAACGTATTCGTAAGATCAGAAACACGTCCTTTTGTCACCTGTCACGTTTCCTTCGGATCCAACCAACCGATCAAAAGTTATGCATGAAATTCTGGTAATCCGGATTCTAATTCTCTCCACTCCCTCGAAGAAGCGTGTCACGATATTTCCGGTACCCTCCCTCAAACACTCCCCCACAGTTGTCGGATCCGGTCCGGACGTAAAATGGGATATGTGAGGCACTGTTCTTTCCACATATCAAGTTTCATTGAAATCCGATCACCCGTTTGAAAGTTATGCATGCCTCAATATTCCGGATTATCCCTCCTTCCACTCCCCCCACGATAGTCGAATCGGAGAAGTGACTATTTCAAAGTCAGTTTGGTCGGGTCCCCGATATGCCTGCCAAATTTCATCATCCTAGCACATCTGGAAGTGCCTTAACCCGTTATAAACCGGAATTCCGGGATCCAGCCCCCCCCCCCCACACACACACAGAGTGCCCGGATCCGATCCGGTTATGTCAACGATGTATCAAGGATATGTGCTTGTTCTTCCCACCAAGTTTTATCCCAATCTCTCGACTCTAAGCGTGTCACGATATTTCCGGTACCCCCCCCCCCTCGACTACCCCCACAGTTGTCGGATCCAGTTCGGACGTAAAATAGGGCATGTTAGGCATGTGTTCTTTCCACATATCAAGTTTCATTTATATCCGATAACCCGTTCAAAAGTTACGCATGCCTCAATATTTTGGATTCCCTCTCCCTCCACTCCCCCCACGATGATCGGATCGGAGAAGTGACTATTTCCAAGTCAGTTTGGTCTGGTCCATGATATGCCTGCCAAGTTTCAACTTGCTAGCACATCTGAAAGTACCCTAACTCGCGATCACCGGACCGACCGACGGAAAAGTGATCGGTATATGGCACTTGGCCGGAAGGCAAGTGCCATAAAACGTGCAAATCCAGTTAGCCTACCGTGTTTGTTATCTGCAAAATTGTACTATAGTTTTCATTTAATAACTGGAACTTGTTCTTCGCGACTGGTACATCATGAGAATGAACGAACCAGCCATATTCTTACATATTTCATATTTTGATTATACATGGGTCACAAGACCAACAATGAAGTAGTGAGCGTGACGGGCGATCAGGAGTCAGCAACTACCTCACAGTCACGACTGGCTAAGAACTGAAGACAAAACTAATCCTACCTTCTGATCCAGCATTTGCAGCACCACCTTAGACTGTCCCATGGACGGGTCAAGCGTTTTCGGTTCGCTCAGGTTATACGCCTGGGTTGAAGGTGGAACCAAAAATTGAGTTCTAATCCTCTTGATAACACAGGGATGCTCACTTCCAACAGCCGGGCTGAAGTAGTTAATATTCCGACACGACATTGCCTCTAAGCTCCCATTAGAGTAAGGGTTCAACGATAGCGGATCAGACACCTTCAGAGTAGACATGGCGAACAAAGGTATAAGCAATAGTCCGAAAGCGATGAAATATCGTCCCTTATTTCGGAAAGCGCAAAACTCCATACTATAAACTTTATTATCAGCTTTTCGAACACTACAACATATCTTCACCCTAAAAAATCACAATACACTATGAACAAGAGCATTCGCGGTGATACTGTCACTAGTGTCATTTATTTGTTCATAGTTATTAGCTTGTGGGAAAGATATAATCTAAAGTCAATTTATTTTGTGGTTTTCAAAGGATGAGTATAAGCAGGTGTTTGATTCGCTTTGTGTATAAAATGTGACGTACGGTACCACCGCACTGTTGAGACAAACCAACGGTATTGCAACTTTCAATGTAATGACAGTCTTATATGCCAGGAAGTGTTTCGATAGTCAAGTAGGTGATGGGCGGGAAGATTTTAACGGTCAAGTAACTGAAGAATTTCTTCGAACAGAGAAAATCCACCAAACACAATCCACCAAACATTTTCTCATGACAGGTCATCACTGAGGGAGGGAGCGGAGGAGGCCCGAAATTATTTATCAAATAGATTCAGATTCTGGGCAAAGTCGTGCTTTATTTCGAGTGTTTGTGCATGTTGCCAAAATGATGCTAATACCGCCCATGCGGCAGAAACTGGAAGATTTTATTTATAAGCGCCCCCTTACAGCGCGTTTTTTCCGCCCGTACAAGTTCATCACTAGATGAATGAAGTGTAGGCGACCAGGAAGTGTGGTGATTTCGCAATGTCCAGATTTCAACATATCGCAGGGTCGTTATTCTGCGGTTTTGATTTTTCACGGCTACTTGGGATCACTTTTTAAACACGGTGATTAGTTTACACACAGTGAATTAATACAGGGAAATTGCCTACAATTAGTTTAACTCTTTGCAATTCGTTCAGAATTTCACCCTGTTTTTCATAAAGAAAACTGTAAAGATTCAAAATATGCTAACGACCACTGAAAAGCCACCATCGGAAAAACAGAAAGTATATGATTTCCACAGCACTAATAACACTGAATCCGACACCAAGTCCCAGAAGACCTCCAATGGAAGCTTGGAAAAGATGTGACAAATTAGTATGTTGGGAGGCACGAAGGGTCCTAAAAGCACTGCAAGATCATAATCTACGATAAGACAGCACAAATGCAACCACAAAAACAAACTTTTTGTCTCATTACGACTCCTCGATACATTTAACCCGACTGCTGACAAAATGTTACCAACTATAACCAAGCAAATCAAAACTTGGGACAGTTTTTCACAAAAAGTTAACTTATGCCTTTTGAAAAAGTCGGTCAACTGTATCGCTATCTGTGTTGTTCTTGAACACCATAGCGATTCAACTCTGCCAAGTCCCAGCATTTCAAGTATGTTTCGAGTGTAAACCGCGTGAGAGATCTAAAAGATAGCCCACTTTTGGCGTAATTTGCCCCATGGAGAACTACGCGACCCAGTATTCCGATGAAAAATTTGTAGCCGGTGTAGTTTTATGATAGTTCTACGAAAAAGCTGCATGTATTGATATGTAACAGTACATAATACTATCATTTAATGTGCCTCAAACTGAGCCAATCTTAAGCACTAGTCATCCTGGCTTGCTGCAGTAGCATCCAGTCTTGCTAATAGTAGCATGCAGTGGTAACGCAGTTACTAATGTATAAGCTTGAGATCAAGAAACTGCAATCTTGATGCAAGCAGTGCTCTGACTGATCTTCCATTAAATACTTCTTGGGCCCAAGCAGACTGGGAAGCATATATTCAAACAATGGTTAAAAAAGGAAAGTCAGATACAATGGTTATATACTTCGGGGATACTTCGGCTCTTGTTGGGGAGGGTCACTGTCAGGCTGTTGACTGAACGTCAAGGACTGGAAGAAACTGATTGCAGGTTCGTTTCTTCCGGCCTGGCTTTCTACAGCCTGACGAGGACCCTTGCAAAGAAGGGCCGAAATATCGCTGCCAAAGCATTGTACCTGACCATCACTGTTCGAATACATGATCCCCCATTCTTGCTGTAATCCCATAGGAACACCACTGGCTGAGAGGGCTATGCGCAAACAGCAGGGTAATCTAATTGGAGCATGACTCGGTACTTACCGACAAAATCTTCCCATCCGTAGCGTATGTCACGTACGTAGAGTATGGCCGTCCGGTCCTTGTAGAACACATGGACCATGGCAAGATTTTTCCTAGGCAAAAAAATGCATATTCTTCAGAATAGCGAAAACATGTTTTCTTTTAAGGGCAAAATCAACTTAACACAATACTAGCATAAACCAGATACAGTCGACGTATGCTTGTTCGGACGCTGCAATTTTTACCCACTTGCAGTCATACGAGTTAGCCATGGTCAGTCAAATACTCTGTATGACTTGAGTCCAAAACACGCCAGTGATCCTCAGGAAGAACGAGATAACGTCTCACTAACGCCAAACAAAACAACTCAAATCCTGTGTCAGTCAATCATGGCGAGCGCTGGGGACACCTGTGGTGCGGCTCCCGGCTCTTCCGCTAGGTACACGGCGATTTTGCATCGACAAGGAGAATTAGTCATCAAGAGTACTCTTTATGATTAAGTCCAAAACACGCCAATGATCCTCAGGAAGAACGAGAAAACGTTTCACCAACGACTCAAACTTAAAAACTCAAACCCTGTGTCGAACAATGACAGCGATCTTCGGGAGCAGCTGTGATACCCGAGCTGATACCGCTTCTGGCTCTTCCGCTAGGTACCGGGCGATTTTGCATCGGCAAGGAGTTAGTCATCAAGAGTATTAGCGTCGCATATAGCAGATACAGCTGAATTGAGATGGCGCTAGGACTCTCCGTACCGGCGACTTCTCTGAGCTCCAGTGTGTAATGGATTCCAACCGAGCCGGTCGGATTGTTTAATTAAAAGATATTTAACACCTTGGGTAAGTCAAACTTCATCTTATCTCTCACCAACTTTGGTCATGTATGACCATACTGAATTTCTGATTGATTCTGACCGCTAAGGGTCGCACACGATCCGGACATACAAATAGAAATTCCAGGACCTGTCCCCTCGACCAGTACCGCAGCACCAAGTTCCATCGGACAAGACGTCGCTATCGAGAGTTACCGATGTAATTTTAGGTCTCCAGAAACCACCTCTAGCTCCCCCATAGTGGCTCGGGTCCGGGTCTGTAAATTTACACGTGCGGCTTGTGTGCCGCCCGCCTCGGTCCCTTTACTTTAAGCGAGAAATGTGATTTGCGGTACCACCCTCCAACTCCCCCAACAATCGCAGGATCCAATCCATAGCTTTAAACAGAATATCTGGGGCATGTTTTCTTACCAACTGCCAAGTTTCACCCAGATGGTAAGCCATTTTCGACAGTTATGCATGCCGCATAATTACCGGAAATTTCCAGCAACCCCCTCCCCCCCCCCCCCCGACAAATTCCCCCATGACCGAGGTCGAGTCCAACTCGGATACATAACTGTCACATCTACAGTATCTGATCTTAAACCCATAAAGTTTCACTGGAACCTGAAAACTTCCACAAAATTTCAGCCCCCCTTCATCTCCTCCGCAGTAATCCATCCGGTCCAGACCTCAAATGACACATCTTGGGCCCATAGCCTTTGTACCTTCCAGGTTTCATCACTGTCCCTCCATTTTTTTGGACCCTACGCCTACCAAGTTTCATCATTCTAGCAGACACTATCAAAAGTAACCCACAAGGGCATTGCGACCGACGGACGGATATTTTGATCGCTATCTGGTACTTCAGCCAAAGGCTGCAAGTGCCATAGAAAACTTTTGACAGCACACCAGACACTAGTCATTAAATACCCAAAACTATCAGGAGTGCGACAAACGCGCCTATTGATAAGATCATCAGACGCCGGATTTCTCTCGTCAGCTACTACCAAAGATCCTCCCGCAGTCAGACAAGGACGGTCACAAGTCATCAACTACGCTATCTGAATAAGCTACAAACAGAAGAAGACTACCGATAAAGAGCGTCAGCTCCATCATTTCCAGCAAAGAACCGTGGACACTAATGGAGAATTATCTCTTCCCTATACAAGCAAAAGTACAAAGCCCCCCCCCCCCCCTTGCCCGAACGTCACTTCAATTATTACCTTGTATAGTTCAAGTCCATGAAAAACTTCGTGACGACGGGTTCCACCGGATCTACAATGTAGCCGGGGAAGGAGGCCTGGCTGATTTCAAGGTCGTAACGACTCTGCTCGCACGATGCTTCACAACCGCAAAATTCTGGCTTCTTCTTGATGTCCACTGAAAAGAACAAGCAATTTTAAGGAATGCAAAGAACTCACAATGAAAGAATGACACAAGTATCAAGGACTGCAGATAAACTGAACTCGTAAACAATACTCAGAGGCTTCAACGGCAGAACGAAGAAATGAACTGCCCTAGCAAGTTTTCTGACAACACCGTAAAAAGTTTCTCCGAATAAGGATGCAGTATTTGCTACAGGGATCAGGATTATCTCTACTGGGGTAAGATTAATCCGAATTAGGGGTAAACTTATCTCAATAAAGATAAGACTAATCCCAGTAGCAAATTCTGTAAGATTTTTTTTACAGTGAATAACTTCATTTCTACCTTGGTTCCTTGAGGAGTCAGCGGCTCTATTCATAATGATAAAGGCTCTTTTCGTGCCTGTTTAGGTTCCCTTATGTTTGATAGTCCAAAACTGATACGTCAGCTGAGTTTTATTATAGCTATATTTCGGCCCTTCTTGGCAAGGGTCGTGTCCAGGCTCAAAGCCGCTCAAGTTGGAAAAGCGAACTTGTAGAAAAACTGTTTTGGAACGAACTTTGTTTTTCCACAAGTTCGTTTTTCCAACTTGAGCGGCCTTGAGCCTGAAGAGGAACCTTGCCAAGAAGGGCTGAAATATAGCTCTAATAAAATTCAGCTGACGTATCCGTTTTGGACTATCAGATATGATTCGCAGCCAACTTGGGCTGAAGGAATATTTATCCCTTGTGATCCTATGATGCCTAATATACCTACCTGCGCCCCCTCAACTGACATTCCCGCTTTCAAATAATAAAAGGAAAACGAAAGTACTCACTGTCAACGTCTATGATACACTGATACTTGGTGACGTCGCAGATCGTTCCGTTTCCAATAGCTAGAAAATGAGAAAAAAATACTGCTTAAAAGGGGACTTTGAATTGGATACGAATGAAACGAAAAAGTAGCTCTACAGAACCATACGGAAATTTCCCGCCTGAAATGAGCCGACGCCAAAATACTCTTGATGACTAACTCTCCTTGCCGATGCAAAATCGCGGGTACCTAGCGGAAGAACCGGAAGCCGTATCACAGCCGCTCCCAAAGATCGCCGTGATTGGTTGACACAGGATTTGAGTTGTTGAGTTTGAGTCGTTAGGGAGCCGTTTACTCGTTCTTCCTGAGGATCACTGGCGTGTTTTGGACTTAGTCATTATAGAGTATTCCGGTAGATCCGATGAAGAAACTAACCTGAAATCGGGTCGAAATCTGTTTTATTTTGTCTGGGTCGATTTTTGGCGGGAAACTTACGTGTGGGAAAAGGGAAAGGAAGGGATGCTCAAACTAAACCGAATAGTGAATAAAATTAAATGCTTGCTCACAAAGCCAGAACCAAGGTCGGCAACCACAGACTGCGAGCATTTTCTTGATCCGACAGTCGACAAGGCAGTCCGTCGTTGAATAGTTGACAAAGTGGGTGAGTTCATTTTCGCTTTGGAAGTAGCAATTTCTTGCTGAAAACCTGATATTCTTGTGAACGAGCTCACTGTTCTGGATCATCGAGAGACGAACACCAGCAAATGTTTCAGTTCCAGGTTCGACGACGAAACCTCGATTTGCAGCTTCAGGAAACTCGAACGACTCGTGCACGACCACCTGAAAGTAAAAATTTACCATAGAAATGGTAATGCTGGAAAAAACAACACACAGCAGCAAGAACAATAATCAGATAAACCTCCGTCCCCCTATCTCTGTACTACGACTATGCGGAGTCGAATATTTCCCCGTACCTTGTCTGCTGCGAACGAGCAGAGGTTAGTAGCTTCACGCCAAATCACGTTTCGTTACCTCTACAATTAGCTATATCGCTGTGAAGCCGCCTTGAAGAAAAGTAGAAGAAAAAGCTGATTGGTTCTCTGGACGCGCTCAAGAGCAGGTCAGCGCGCGGAGTACGCCTCCTGCACTGTTTTTGTTCTACAATGAGCAACGGTGAAGACGGAATAGAGTAGACGGGTGTCAACATCAGCTACAAGCTAGAGTAAGTACCTCTGGGTCCGCTCAGTTTTGTCAGGGTATCCATAGTCGGTGCATGGTTCTATCTGATTATTCTAACAGCTGTCAGCTATATGACAGCAGATAATCTTTTCTTCGAGGGCACACAAACAACCACACTTGCAAGCCTAAGGAGAGCCTTGGTGCAAGGAGTTTATGTTTGTTGGTTTGGATGGATGCAAGAAAATCTCGCCAATTTTACTAGAAGCGTTATAGGACACTGATTGCAACAATGCATCTATTTTCTTTTGTAACTTTAGAGCTACTCAACTGACAAGGTGTAATATTAAGTAAGTAAATAATTAAGTAAGGTTAATTAGACAAAAAATTGCTAGCGAACTAATCTGATTACCTTTACAATTACCATCAACACTCACAGGCAGGGGCGTCACGGCCGGGGGGGGGGGCGCGTTGTCGGCCAGTCGGTACAAAAAATAACCGAGTCGGCGCGAAGCGCCGCGGTTTTTCGTTAAAACAGTTGATTTTTTCATTAAAGCAGTCGATTTTTCTGAAAATCAGTGAATTTTTCGTCAAAATAGTCGTTTTTTTCTGAAAATCAGTCGATTTTTTCGGAACTGTCGTTTTTTTCTGCAAACAGTCGGTAAATTCCTTGCCCCCCCCCCCCCCAACATTTGGGGATAACTAAAAACATACGTAGCATAACGGAAAAAATACATAACGGAACAAATATCGGTACAAATACTGACGTTTTATTAATCGTGTTTACGAAAAATGGCACAAACGTATTAGACGCTAATGGCAGCCCAAAATCGCATTATCACAAACAGATGGCAACAGTGCAGATAAATCTGCACAAAGTTTCCCTGGGCCGGATTTCAGAACTCTATGATAATAAAGGTTGAAAATCTCGAATTTCCCATACGGTACTGACAATGGTACAAAACTTTTAGTAGGTATACTCTATATGACTATCCAAAACACGCCAGTGATCCTCAGGAAGAATAAATGTCTCAATAACGACTCAGCCTCAACAACTCAAATCCTGTGTCAACCAATCACGGCGATCTTTGGGAGCAGATGTGATACCGCTTCCGGCTCTTCCGCTAGGTACCCGGCGATTTTGCATCGGCAAGGAGAGTTAGTCATCAAGAGTATTACAGCCAGCGACCACCACACCCGGATCGTCTGTCTGTATCGTAAGGTGGAATTGCGCGAACCCGGGTCCTAGCTTCAGGTCTACATTTCCGTGCTATTACGACGACTGTATTTCATGTGAAGAAGCACTCTCAACCTGATGTTATGGCGAGGGGGTGTAGTAGGCTGGACATAGATGTTAAAAGTCCTTAGATACAGTCATCGGAGTCAGGACAGCCTAAGGCGTCGGGTGGCCTACTGCACGTGCAGACTTCACGGGTTCATTGTGAATTCCCCCGGTCGATTCACACTAAGGTTTGCGTACCGAAACACAATAGGCTATAAACCACCCATCATACACTAGGCCTTACAGGCCAGCCCACTCTAGGGAGCTTTAAACAAGACTCATAATAATGACCTATGGTCTGTAAAATAAACAAAAGGTTTTATTCTGTGGTATAAAGGTACTTACAAAAATAAACAACCTTTAGGGCAAAAGGGTTGTTCCCGGTCGAGGCCCGGAAAAGAATTGCGTGAAGAAGGTGACTCATGATCGCCAGATGAGTCATGAACATGTAGTTAATAAAATAGTAGAGTCACGGCAGTATAGAAGATTAAATATACTGAACGGAAAGGGATTAGCGCTGCCTAACGGCGGCCCAAGTGGGTAGTGCGGGGTGTAGATGGCACCACCGTAACAGTACCGATGAACATTCATGAAACAACTGTGTGACTGACTAACCTTGAAGCCGTTAAAATAAGATGTAGGCACCAAATAGTCCTCCAGGTTGGCATCAAGAAGGATGGAAAGACCCATGGATACACCGCCGGCTGTTCCAGCAGGAATGAAGTGCGATCTGAAATTAAAAGACTAAAGGCGTATTCTCGCCGTTCCCCGAGGACTCCACTTGAGGAGTCCCCGCGTTTTTATTTGTCCCGGCCTCACTCACTCCCCGTATTCTCGCGAGTCCCCCACGGACGGGGAATGCTCCGATTATCATCACCATCATCAAAAAGGACTCCCTTTCAGATTCGGAGGGGAATAAAATTTTGCTGGTGTTAGTGCAATATGAGATTAATTAAAACTATCAGAATATAAAGTGGATCCTGACTAATTTCGTCAACTGCATTTTTTTTTTCGAACAAAAGCCGTTTTGGAAGCATTCCCCGTGTTCTTGCTGTTTTCTGTACGCGGAGTCCGCGCGGAGTGACTCCCTCTATTCTCGCCGCTCCTTTCGATTCCCCGAGGAGTCCTCGGGGAACGAAGAGAAAACGCCTTAAGATTTGTCTCTGATTTTAAATATATCACAGCTCAAAATTTCTCAACGGCTAAATCTCTCGGGTTGACCAAGTCCACTGATGACGAATAGCCAAATTACAAAAGGAAGAAATATTCAGAAGGATAACGTAAGAAGAAAATGCGAGAAGGCTAAGAGTAGAAGGCAGCCTTACCTATTGTTCATGCTCACCTTCTGATTTGTAATTACTGTCAAATGAACTTTTTGAGATGATAGTCTTCGCTAATGAGGGCAAACATATCGGACAAACATTGTACCCCTTCCAACAAGAGGTAGAAGCTCATACGGCACTTGCAAGTTGTGTCAGAGATGAAAGTGGGAATTTCTCAACTCGTAGGTTTATTGTAATCCTTTGTAAGCAAAACCCTTATGGCACGAACGATCTTGAGCTCTTGGAATGTATCGTTTTGGCAAAAGATTTTTTGCACTTTGCGGTGATGACGCGAACTTTAAGAGGGCTAATTCATTTTTAAGCAAAACCCTTGAGGCACAAATGATCACTGGCCAGTAGAGATCATGAGACTGTATCTTTTGGTCAAAATTACTTCTTTCACTTTGCAGTTAGGATGCGAAATTCAAGGGCACTAGAAATTCATTTGAAGCAAAAAACGTTGAGGCAGAAATGATCACGGCACTTGGGGATCACGAAAATGTATAGTTTGCTCAAAACTACTTCTTTCTCCTTTGTCGGTTATCATGTACACTTCAAAGAGGCTAATTAATTTGTAAGCAAAAGCCCTTGAGGCAGAAATGATCACGGGCCCTTGGGGATCATGAAAGTGTATCGTTTGATCAGAGTCATTTTAAGCACTTTGCAACATACGCACTTTGAAGTTCCATCAGCATCAGATCACGTGTTCCAGAGTTATGCACGAGATTTACAGCTCCTCCTCACCCCTACGATAGTTACCGGATCCGATCCGGAATTAAAACGAGACATTCGAAGCATGTATTCTCACCATTATCAAGTTTCATTCGTATCACCGGTTCGAAAAACAGATATTCTTTCAGCCCAAGCTGAATGCGAAAATTTTATAAGAACTGTATTTCGGCCCTTCTTGGCAAGGTCCTCTTCCGGCTCAAAGCTGCTCAAGCTGGAAAAAGAAGTTCATTTCCAGCTTGAGCGGCTTTAATCCTGAAGAGGACCCTTGACTATTTACAAGTCATTTTTGTAGGGTCTCTAATGTGCCAGTCAAGTTTCATCGCCCTAGCGTATCTAGAAGTACATTAACTCACAATCACCGGAATTCCGGAGCCCCCCCCCCCTGCAACTCCCCAACAGTGCCCGGATCCAGTCCGGTTCTATATATGATTTATCTATAGCACATACTTGTTCTTCCCAGCACGTTCCATCCCGATCCCTCCAGCCTAAGCGTATTCCTAGATTTCCGGCCTCGCTACAACTCCCCCACCCCCACCGGATCCGGTCCCGATGAAAAATCAAGTTTCATTCGAATCCAATTATCCGTTCGAAAGTTTATACAAGTTTCCAGATTCTCCCTTCCTCCACTCCTCCACGATGTTCAGATCGGAGGAACTAATTATTTCCAAGTCAATCTGGTCGTGTATCTGATACGCCTGCCAAGTTTCACCGTCCTAGCACACCTGGAAGTATCTTAACTCGTGATCACCGGAATTCCAGGAAACCCACTTTAACTCCCCCACAGTGCCCCGATGCGGTCCGGTTCTTTCAATAACGTAGCTAGGCCTTATGCTTGTTCTTTCTACCAAGTCCCGTCCCAATCCCTCAATTTTAACCGTTTCACGACATTTCCGGTTCCCCACCTCCAACTCCCCACACAGTTATCAGATTCGGTACGGACTTGAAATGGAACATCTGAGACACTTGTTCTTGCCACTTATCAAGTTTTCTTTACATCGGATCACCCGTTCAAAAATTATTCATGTCACTAAATTCCGGATTCCGCCTCCCC
The DNA here is from genome assembly GCA_030848855.1 of Branchinecta sandiegonensis. Taxonomy (NCBI): domain Eukaryota; kingdom Metazoa; phylum Arthropoda; class Branchiopoda; order Anostraca; family Branchinectidae; genus Branchinecta; species Branchinecta sandiegonensis. The sequence continues at coordinate 20,249,706 of JAUPMV010000006.1, read as the reverse complement.
CTCCTTCCCTCCCATGAAATTTTTCGAGAATTAGTCGTATGGAGCTGAACGAAAAAGTAGCATGCATGCAGTAGTAACTGTTGCGACCGCATGCTCCTACTAGCAAACTGGATGTGCTACAGCAAGATTGGATGCTATCGGATACTACTACTTACTTAAGATTAACCCAGTCGGAGGCATGTTAAAATCAAAGTATTCCATACCACTACATGCAACTTTTTTCGTACAACTACGAAGTCAAAGAATTTTTGATCGGGTCCCACATTGGTCGGATCGGGGAAGAAGTTAATCTGTTCGGGTTCCTGATGCGCCTGCCAAGTTTCATCGTCCTAGCACATCTGGAAGTGGCAAGTGCCATACAAATTACAGGCTGGAATTTCGCTATATGGTTGGAAATCGCACTAGACGGATATGTGTCTCAGGGCTTAGACACTATCACACAGAATTATTTTCTCAGGCATTGCAAATGAAACAGAGGGGAGACCTACCCAGACAAACCGCTTTGCGCGATATATGCAATATGCGGTACACCCTCCAAGTTCTAGAAGATAGTAAATAAATACAGCTTTGGAAAGAAGTTGAAGATTACGAAAAGCTTTATGGGGGGGGGGGGGTCTCAAAAGATTACTTACGTATTCACATTTGACGACCTCAACCGCTGGGCCAAAGAAGCTCCATTAAACACGCAGCAGTATCCTTCGTCGCTAGGTCTCATTCTGAAACTATCACTGCAATTGATCATAACACCCTGCCAGGTGCAGTAGCGCACCATCTCTGAGCACGGTGGGGCAATCTAAAAAAAAAGTTTTTGTTTGGAAAAAGTTATGATACCATCAGCATGACTCAATGATGGATGTAAGTAAGCAGCATTATTTGTTTATTTTAGCGGTATCTGTGTTGGCAATTTAATTATTTGAGTCAATATTTGTAAGGTTTTCGTATTCGACGCACATATACATTCGTTAGTATTTTTTACAATGAGGGAAAAAGAATTATCGGTTGCGTCCGGCTTTTTTAAAGTAAATTACTGATTGATAGAAAGCTGAATCAGCCGATGGTCGAAAGTAGAAGCTTGGGCGAAAAGAGCACACGTCTGAAGTCTATGGTTCAACCCCACCTTCTCTCGCCTCTGTGAATAGTAATAATGTACGAAAATGAAACTCCTGTCAAAATCTATCACAGAAACACAAACAACTAGCAAATATTTCTCTATCGACGGGAAATTCCAGTTTTGGAAAATCAGAAGTATTTATTTAGCATGTTTCCTTTCATTTATTTACTCAACAGACAACCTTTAAGATATAGGAGTCAGATTGTCAAAATAATTATCATATTTATCTGAATTTGTCGCGCAATCACTACTGTTGCAACCGTGTCGAATTTGTGTGGCCAAAACAGTAAACCCGAGGTATTCCTGGCAGAAGACTTACGTTGACAGTGAAATATAAGACTGAAGCCCTAGCTACCTAGGTCAATCTCTCTAAGGAGCTTTCACAAACAGGCAGGGAAAAGTGGAGCGAGATCTATCGAAACCGAGCATTGTTCCTCCAAGGAGGATAATAGTACAGGAAAATGAGCTCAAAAAAGGGGTCGACCCGAAACAAATTGCAACAGAAATGATTTTTACACCATCTTGTCGAGAAAAAAAAAGCTGATCCAAAGTTGCATATCCTGACTAGACGCAAAATAAGCGTTTTTTCGCTTTTCGTGCCTTTTTTTCCGTTTTTGGAAAAAACATTGGAATTTCCGTAGTCGTCCGTTATTCTTGAACTGAAGTATGACAAGCTGAAACCGAAAATGCGGTCAGATTTGGCATACCAAGCACCAGAAAAAAGTTAATGTAATTTTTTCAACCTATTTCGCAAAAAAGTGCAATTTTCTATGTGGCTCGATTTTCTTGAAAGTGCGATCCTGACACAGAATCATGAGCTGAGACCGCAAATGGAATCAAATTGGGTGTCTACTGTGCTTGAAAGAAGTTTCGTAACCATAAATATTTACGATTTTTTTTAGTAAAAACAAGAAAATTATTAAGAAAAGTAAAGTACGAATCAAACTGCTTTTAAATGCTCAATATTTACAAAAAATACAACATATCCAAAGTTGTAGATCCTGAGTCGACGCAAAATAAGTCCTTTTCGGCTCTTAGTGCCATTTTACGTTTTAAGAACAAAAATTACAATTTTCGTGGTCGTCCATTTTTTTATAGGTCAGATTTGGTGTATCGTGCACCAGAACAAACGATTCCATATCATTAATATGCGCCGTTATTATTTTTGTAAAGATAGTTTAGTCAGCATTTGTTATCCATAAACGGTCGATTGTTCTTGATTACCAAATAACATAGCCTTAGAAGAAGAGCAAAAGTAAGACCATGCAGTCGGATAGAAAATTAGTTCTGATCAATCAAAGTCTAATATTTTTTTTTCTTCGCCATCTACCTGAGCCCTATCTACCCTACACTGAAATTTATTCGATATTTCTGCCATATCGGAATCTACTAAACTTATGCGAGCAAACGTATTCCCATGATTAATCCACTGCCTATTATGACATAATTTAAAAAAAAAAAATTACGCACTGAACCACAAATCAGATGATTGGATATCCTGCGATCCGAAATCGGAAATCCTTCCATCCGAAAGTCTCGAAAGGGTTGATGATTATGAAACTTCTTTCTGGTACCCTAGACACCCAGTCTGATTCCATTTTCGGTCTCAGCTCGGGATTCCGCAACAGGGTCGCACTTTCGTTCCAGAAAATCGAACCAGTACGAAAATTAATACTTTTCTACAAAATAGGTTGAAAAAATGACATTAACTTTTTTTTATGGTTTATACGCCAAATCTGACTTCATTTTCGGTTTCAACTGGTCATTTTGCATTATATTCGTACTTCAGTTCAAGAATAACGGACAACCACGAAAATTTTATATTTTTTTTCGAAATACGTAAAAAAATGGCATTAAAAGCCAAAAAACGCTTATTTTGCGTCGAGCCAGGATACGCAACTTTGGATATGTTGTTCAGTTTTTTTTTCTCTACAAGATGGTGTAAAAATCATTTCTGTTGCGATTTGTTTCGGGTCAAACCTCCATCTGCCTGTACTATAAATATTCCTTGAGCCCAAGCTGACTTTGAAACATATATTCAAATAATGCATGAAACGGATATTTAACGTCGGTAGAAGCTTCAAGTATTTATTGCAGGTTTGTTTCCTTCCCCGACGTTGACCCTGGAGATTGACAGCCTGACGAGGACCCTTGCCAAGAAGGGCCGAAATATCGCTGCTAAAGCATCGTAGCTGACGTATCCGTTTTATGCATTATTTGAATATATCCAACAAGGATGAAACAAAAAGCGAAGACTCGAACAAACGCAGCTGAGGCCGCCAAGAACAAATAACCACATAGAACCTCCGTCTTTAGTCCCACGCAGCGACTACGAATACCGCGACAAAACTGAGCGGACCTAGAGGTATTTACTCTAGCTTTGAGCTGATGTTGATACCTGTTAACTCATCTTCCATCTTCACCGTTGCTCATCGCAGAGCAAAAAATGCAGGAGGTGAATTCCGCGCGCTGACCCGCTCTGGAGCGCGTCCCTAGAGCCAATCAGCTTTGACTTCTACTTTTCCTCAAAGCAGCTTCACAGCGATTTAGCTATTTGTAGAGGTAACGAAACGTGATGTGGCGCGAAGCTACTAACCTCTGCTCATTCGCAGCGGACAGGAATACGGGGAAATATTCGACTCCGCATAGGCATGTTACAAGGATTCGGGAGACGGAGGTTCTATCTGATTATTTGTTCTTGGGCCGCGAACCCTACCTGCAAATCATATACAGGAGTGCGTGGTAAAATTATTCATTAACTCCTTTGAAAGACCCGTCGTACACATAATGCCAATGCAACCTACTTCCGTAACTGCATGCATTGATTCTTAAACCCGGAGACCCAAATTTCATATGTTACATTCAGAACCCACTAACAGCACCTCACTAATCTTTGCACTTGCCATGGTTCACTAGTTTCCATGCGCATTGTGCTCCCGATTGTGTTCGAGTAACTTCAGCAATGAACTGGTTCTCGACAAGAGAAGTCGCATTTCATTTCACCCGTGCAGAACCTGTTTGTGATGGGTGATAATCTGGTATGGAATGCAGCTCTGAACTTTGTCTCACGAGCTATGCTAGCAGGTGTCAAAACGAATTTTTTTATGAGGCGAGGGAATGAGTTTTTCAGCCGTGAAGCTAGCAGGTGTCAAAACGAATTTTTTTATGAGGCGAGGGAATGAGTTTTTCAGCCGTGAAGCGATTCTAGAAGCGAAGGAAATCTCTATCGCAAGTCGGACTTAGGGGAAAATGTGGTGAAACACCTAAAGGACGAGGACAATCTTCTTGACATTGCAAAGATGTTCGTTCGCTGCGCCAAAGAAAAAATACTGCTTCCGCAATTTGTTATTTTCGAGCCTCAAGAAGTTCCCGCCTGCAACGAAGAGATTGCTGCTTGTGTACTGTCCACCGTGAACGAGATGAGTCGCAAGTTTAGCGGCCTGATTGACCGTTTTAACCAAGCGCCGTTACCGTGGCCTGGAGGCAACTCCGTTGCTGCCCAAGGTAATGAGTCTTCCCCTCCTCGTCCATCTTACTCAGTAGTCTTGAAAAAGCCTCCTCCTACTGTTGTCACCGCAGAAGAAAGGAAAATCTTTCTGTCGAATATCTGTGATGATGCTCTGAATGATGACGATTTTGAACTCCGACGAGGGAAGGACGAATGGCGCCTCATAAGTAGGAACAAATCTAAAGCTGCAATCTAGCAACCTCGATTAACGAAAAATCGCCTGAAACCCAGGCAAGTGTTAAAACGCCCACTTTCATCGGTATGGTCAAGTTTGTTCCTGCACATGTTAATGACGATGCACTGAGGAGATGTATACCGAACTGCGAAAAAGCTGATCAATGCGGCAAGACCAGATCCTTCAAAGTATCCTTCTCATCCCGCCAGCATCTGAACCACGCCATCAAAACCCTCCTAAAAATCGACTTGGAGCGATACCCCATCGAGGAATTTGTTTTTCTTCCTAAGCGTTGTTTAAACTGCCAAAATTTTGGTCATATTGCTGCTACTTGCTCTAGGCTCTAGCCAGCGGAGAACTAGATGCGGAGAGGAGGGTCACGGTTCTACCTCTGACCAGCCGTGTGTAAACCCTATCGCATGCGCCCTCTGCAAATCAAAACGCCACACGTGCCATTCTTTCAAGTGCCCCGCTATAAAAAAAAACGTCAGTGAGCTGAAGCGGCCAATAGTCCAATAGCCTAACTTGTGTCAAAGTTAATTCATGGAACATGAACGGGGGAGTCCCCCACAAACTTGCCATAATTCAAAAGTACTGTGCGTACTGTGATATTATGTTCATACAAGAACACATGCTCTCTCCTCACAATGTTAATCTCCTAAAGTTCTCGCACGAATATACTTTTCAAGTCGAGCCCGCAAAAAGTCGGACTCTCGGACGTCCCTCCGGTGGCCTGACGATTTGTTTGCCGCCCGTGCATTGAAAGTAAAGTGCTGTTTACGCATGACCACTTCCTGGCTATATCTTCCGGTAATATCGCATTCTTCAATGTATATCTTCCTACAAACTACCATGACGATAAATCGGAGCGAAAGTTTATGAACGCAGTTCGCGATCTAGCGAAATGCCCAAAGTCTGTGACCAAGCAAAATCTTCAGTGCGTAGTCATGGGTGACTTCGATTGCAACTTGCTTGACAGCACGTGCTCGCGTAGCCAACTGCTAAACGGCTTCTTCGATGGTAAACTTAACCATTCTCCCAAAAGATAGTGACTTTTCCTTCGTTCACAACTCCGGATCCGTTTCAAACATAGACCATACGGTCTGTTCTAAGGACATCAACGGAAATGTAACTGTTTTGAAAGACGGTGTGTTCGCGGATCATCTGCCACTACTAGCGTCTCTTAGCCTAAAACCAGCTCTGCGTCCACCCAAAAACGATAAGTGGAAAGTTGTAAGTGAATGGGACAAAGTTAATACTACTCTTTATCATCAAGTGCTGAACTCACTTCTTGTAAAGATACATATCCCCTTCCATCTACTCCAAGTGAACTCCAATACCGATCCCAAGGAAGCGAGAGTACTTGTCCATATATTCTGTGCCGAGAAAACTCACTCGCTGCTTTCAGCCGAAAAAAAAGCGGTTCCTACTAGAAAGGTCAGAAAGAAAACGGAAATTTCCAAATTCTCGCAAAATCGAGCTCTAGCTAAGTGTTTCAGAGTCTGGCAAGAATGTGACCGTCCAAGTCCGGCCCTGTTAACTCACTCCGTTTACGGACGAAACGAAAATTTGACAAGCAACTGAAAGCTCACCGTACCAAACAAAACGAAGAATACTCCTCCAGAATTATAAGTGACCCAGCTCTTATCAGGAAAGCAAGGTTAAATGAATCAGCTGCCAGAAAACCCCATGATTCCATTAACGAAAAAGATTGGGAATCGTATTTCTCCAATGAGTTCAGTGCCCCCGACCCAAATGTGTCTAATCCGTTCATAAATAGGCTAGTTGAGTGTTGCAACGAAGCCAAGTTCTGGTTCAGGGTCTGACAAGACTGTGACCGTCCTCCCCATTCACATTGAATACGTAAGACCTTACGTTAAGTAAGTTGCAGCTTGTTTCTTACGTTAAGTAGCCTATTCTCACTGACAGAGTCCCCTTCCGACTGGGCCAAGTCCAGTCTACGTTACGTTTGACTGTAGCATCAATCAAAGAAAGAAAATGAACTCTTTCGTCGAGATTATTCTGCAAAAGGCCAAAGATACCCGTTGGGGAAATGACCGCTGAAGACGCTGGTAGATTACCCCTCTGAAGACCCCCCACTATTAGGAAATTTTCAGTCAAACCCTATAGGTTATCTAGTTCAAAACAGGTTACAACAAGTTTACTCAGAAGATATTTTGCGTTCAGTCATCCTAGGATTACAATGATTTGTTTCAGAAAAATGTAGATCAATTCTTAGCCTTGAAAGTGAGCTAATCTTTGTATTTTTTTGTTTTCACTTGCATGGGTCAAGATGATTTGATTGATCAAAAGTAAGTTTCGACTTTGCGGTTGAGATGCGCACTCTAAGGGAGCTGGAACTTCATTTGTAAGCAAAACCCTTGCGGCAAAACTGCTAATGGTCTGATGGGCATCACGAAAATGCATAAATTGCTTAAAAGTACTTTTTTTTACTTTGCGGTCAAGATTGGTACTTTAAGGAATAATCGGATTTGGGAAGCAGCAATTTCTAAGCAAATGTTTTTGAGTCTCCAATATTCCAGCGAAGTTTCATCGCCTAGCACATCTGGAAGTACCTTAACGCGCGATCACCGGAATCCCAGACCCCCCCCCCCCCCCCCTCCTCCTCCAACTCCACCCACAATAACCGGAGCCAATCCGGTTCTGTAAATGATTAATCCAGAGCATCTGTTTGTCATTCCCACGAAGTTCGATCCAGATCACACCAGTCTAAGCGGGTCAAGTATTTTCCGCCCTTCCCCTAATAATTGCCGGATTCGGTCCGGAAATGAAAAAGGTCACCAGAGAAAAATGTCCTCTGTTTAATTATTAAATTTCACTCGAATCCGATCACCCGTTGCAAAGTTAAGCATGACTCAATATTCCGGATTCCCCTCCCTCAACCCCCCCCCCCCAAGATTATCATATCGAGGATATTAGTTTATTCCAAGTCAGTTTGACCGGGTCCCTGATATGCCTTCCAAGTTTCGTCGTGAAAATCCCCCCAAAAACGGAACTCCGGGAAACCCCCTCCTCCCCCCCCTCAAATGTCCGGATCCAGTCAAATTATGTAAAAGATTTACATGGACCAGATGTTTGTTCTTCCCAGCAAGTTTCACTCCGATACCATCATTCTAACCGTTTCTCGAGATTTCCGGTCCACCCCCCCCCCCCCCCAGCTCCCCCGCGGTGCACGTAGCCAATCCGATTCAGCAAATGACTTACCTAGAGCATCTGTTTGTTCTTCCCACAAAGTTATCCCGATCCTCCATTCTAAACGGTTCACGTATTCCCCCCCCCCCCCCCAATAGCTGCCGGATCCGGTCCGGATATGCAAAAAAATCATCGGAGAAATGTCCTCTGTTCAATTCTGAAATTTCACTCGAATCCGATCACCCATTTCAAAATTACGCATGACTGAAAATTTCGGATTTCCCCTCCCTCCACTTTCTGAAATTTCACTCGAATCCGATCATCCATTCCAAAATTACGCATGACTGAAAATTTCGGATTCCCCTCCCTCTACTTCCCCCACCATTATCTGATCGACAAAATTTTTATTTTGAAGTCAGTTTGATTGGGTCCCTGATATGCCTGCCAAGTTTCATCGTGAAAATCCCCAAAACCACCATCACCGGAATTCCGGGAACCCCCCCCCCATAAGTGTCCGGATCCAGTACAATGGTCTAAAGGACTTATCTAGAGCAGATGCTTGTTCTTCCCAGCAAGTTTCACTCCGACCCCTCCATTCTAACCGTTTCTTGAAATTTCCGGTCTCCCCCCTGGCTACCGAATCCGGTCAAGACTTTAAACGGGACATTACAGATATATATTCTATTCAGTTATGAAGTTTCATTACAATTCGATCATCCGTTCGAAAGTTACACACTTCTCAATTTCCCGGATTCCCCTGCCCTCCACCCCCCCCCCCCCCCAAAATGGTCGGATCAGAAAACTGATTTTTTCTAAGTTTGTTTGGTCGGGTCTCTGATATGACTGCCAAGTTTCATGGTCCTAGCACAACTGGAAGTACCCTAACTCGAAAAAGTGTGACAAAATGCCCTAAATTTTCAAGTTTCCAGCGCCCCCACTTCCCCGCATATGGTCGGATCGGGAAACTGATTATTTCCAGGTTAGTTTGGTCGGGTCCCTGATATTCCTGCCAAGTTTCATTGTCCTAGCTCATCTGGAAGTACCCTCACTCGAAAAAGTGTGACAAAATGCCCTAAATTTTCAAGTTTCCAGCGCCCCAACTCCCCCGCATATGGTCGGATCGGGAAACGTTAAGTAAGTTGTCCCCTTCAGAGTCCCCTTCCGACTGGGCCAAGTCCAGTCTACGTTACGTTTGACTGTAGCATCAATCAAAGAAAGAAAATGAACTCTTTCGTCGAGATTATTCTGCAAAAGGCCAAAGATACCCGTTGGGGAAATGACCGCTGAAGACGCTGGTAGATTACCCCTCTGAAGACCCCCCACTATTAGGAAATTTTCAGTCAAACCCTATAGGTTATCTAGTTCAAAACAGGTTACAACAAGTTTACTCAGAAGATATTTTGCGTTCAGTCATCCTAGGATTACAATGATTTGTTTCAGAAAAATGTAGATCAATTCTTAGCCTTGAAAGTGAGCTAATCTTTGTATTTTTTTGTTTTCACTTGCATGGGTCAAGATGATTTGATTGATCAAAAGTAAGTTTCGACTTTGCGGTTGAGATGCGCACTCTAAGGGAGCTGGAACTTCATTTGTAAGCAAAACCCTTGCGGCAAAACTGCTAATGGTCTGATGGGCATCACGAAAATGCATAAATTGCTTAAAAGTACTTTTTTTTACTTTGCGGTCAAGATTGGTACTTTAAGGAATAATCGGATTTGGGAAGCAGCAATTTCTAAGCAAATGTTTTTGAGTCTCCAATATTCCAGCGAAGTTTCATCGCCTAGCACATCTGGAAGTACCTTAACGCGCGATCACCGGAATCCCAGACCCCCCCCCCCCTCCTCCTCCAACTCCACCCACAATAACCGGAGCCAATCCGGTTCTGTAAATGATTAATCCAGAGCATCTGTTTGTCATTCCCACGAAGTTCGATCCAGATCACACCAGTCTAAGCGGGTCAAGTATTTTCCGCCCTTCCCCTAATAATTGCCGGATTCGGTCCGGAAATGAAAAAGGTCACCAGAGAAAAATGTCCTCTGTTTAATTATTAAATTTCACTCGAATCCGATCACCCGTTGCAAAGTTAAGCATGACTCAATATTCCGGATTCCCCTCCCTCAACCCCCCCCCCCCCAAGATTATCATATCGAGGATATTAGTTTATTCCAAGTCAGTTTGACCGGGTCCCTGATATGCCTTCCAAGTTTCGTCGTGAAAATCCCCCCAAAAACGGAACTCCGGGAAACCCCCTCCTCCCCCCCCTCAAATGTCCGGATCCAGTCAAATTATGTAAAAGATTTACATGGACCAGATGTTTGTTCTTCCCAGCAAGTTTCACTCCGATACCATCATTCTAACCGTTTCTCGAGATTTCCGGTCCACCCCCCCCCCCCCCCCAGCTCCCCCGCGGTGCACGTAGCCAATCCGATTCAGCAAATGACTTACCTAGAGCATCTGTTTGTTCTTCCCACAAAGTTATCCCGATCCTCCATTCTAAACGGTTCACGTATTCCCCCCCCCCCCCCCAATAGCTGCCGGATCCGGTCCGGATATGCAAAAAATCATCGGAGAAATGTCCTCTGTTCAATTCTGAAATTTCACTCGAATCCGATCACCCATTTCAAAATTACGCATGACTGAAAATTTCGGATTTCCCCTCCCTCCACTTTCTGAAATTTCACTCGAATCCGATCATCCATTCCAAAATTACGCATGACTGAAAATTTCGGATTCCCCTCCCTCTACTTCCCCCACCATTATCTGATCGACAAAATTTTTATTTTGAAGTCAGTTTGATTGGGTCCCTGATATGCCTGCCAAGTTTCATCGTGAAAATCCCCAAAACCACCATCACCGGAATTCCGGGAACCCCCCCCCCCATAAGTGTCCGGATCCAGTACAATGGTCTAAAGGACTTATCTAGAGCAGATGCTTGTTCTTCCCAGCAAGTTTCACTCCGACCCCTCCATTCTAACCGTTTCTTGAAATTTCCGGTCTCCCCCCTGGCTACCGAATCCGGTCAAGACTTTAAACGGGACATTACAGATATATATTCTATTCAGTTATGAAGTTTCATTACAATTCGATCATCCGTTCGAAAGTTACACACTTCTCAATTTCCCGGATTCCCCTGCCCTCCACCCCCCCCCCCAAAATGGTCGGATCAGAAAACTGATTTTTTCTAAGTTTGTTTGGTCGGGTCTCTGATATGACTGCCAAGTTTCATGGTCCTAGCACAACTGGAAGTACCCTAACTCGAAAAAGTGTGACAAAATGCCCTAAATTTTCAAGTTTTCAGCGCCCCCACTTCCCCGCATATGGTCGGATCGGGAAACTGATTATTTCCAGGTTAGTTTGGTCGGGTCCCTGATATTCCTGCCAAGTTTCATTGTCCTAGCTCATCTGGAAGTACCCTCACTCGAAAAAGTGTGACAAAATGCCCTAAATTTTCAAGTTTCCAGCGCCCCAACTCCCCCGCATATGGTCGGATCGGGAAACTTATTATTTCCAGGTTACTTTGGTCAGGTCCCTGATATTCCTGCCAAGTTTCATTGTCCTAGCTCATCTAGAAGTACCCTAACCCGGACAAAAATTGACAAAATTCCCTACATTTTCAAGTTTCCAGCGCCCCGCACTCCCCCGCATATGGTCGGATCGGGAAACTGATTATTTCCAGGTTAGTTTGGTCGGGTCCCTGAAATGCCTGTCAAGTTGCATTGTCCTGGCACATCTGGAAGTACCCTAACTCGGATAAGTGGGACAAAAAACTCGGACCGACCGACAGACGGAATTGTGATCGGTATATGGCACTTGAGCCAGAGGCTGCAAGTGCCTTAAAAACATGCTTTTTGCCAGCAATGGTGAGCAGGTGATAGCCATATGACATTTATTCCAAATGCCAGAGGTTTGTCATAGTAGACTGTACTGTACCTATATACTGAAAACATATTATTTAACTTCAACAGTGAAGCATAGCTGCTAAATTAGCATCTGAAAATAAGCTACTTATTCAAAAAATAGCTAAATTAAGTCTATCTGTAAATGTTTTCCTCAGGTAATCACTGAGTTTCTTTGCAAATCTTTCCCATGCATTTACTTTCAAGTGTCTTTTCTTATATTCTTTCAACTTAGTACTGTAAAGAGCCTCACTCTCTCTCTTAAATAAACTTGATGATTTCCTCACACCAAAATCCACTTAACGTAAGGTCTTAAGTTGAACTTTTTTCAACTTTCTTAAGTGTCTACGTTAAGTAAAAATTCCTTACGTTACGTATCACGTAAGAAGCTTAAGTGCACGTAAGACTCTTAAGTAGGCCAGTGTGAAATGCCCACTTAAGCATCTTAAGTCAACGTGAAGGGAGCTTTAGTCCGGCCCTGTTAGCTCACTCGATTTATGGACGAAACGAAAATTTGACAAGCAACAAAAGCTCAGCGTACCAAACTAAAAGAAGAATACTCCTCCAGAGTTATAAGTAACCCAGCTCTTATCTGGAAAGCACGATTAAGTGAAGCAGCGGCCGGAAAACCCCATGATTCCATTAACGAAAAAGATTGGGAATCGTATTTCTCCACTGAGTTCAGTGCCCCCGACCCAAATGTGTCTAATCCGTTCATAAATAGGCTAGAATCGTTGCTATCCAACCAGTATGACCCGGAGTTTGTTGTTACTTACGGAAACGTATCTGATGCTATTCTAAAGCTGAAGAAAAAATATTCCCGTGGTGAAGACAATCTTGGTACCACTACGGTACGGTACCACTTTGCTTGTGGAGCATCTGACACTACTGTTCCAGATTATCTTCACTACCGGTATAGTACCTGATTTTTTTTCTGTTGGCTTACTATCACCTATCCTTAAAAAAGGTAAACCCGCGGATCAGTGCTCTTCGTATAGGCCAATCACCATTACCCCAGTACTCTGCAAAGTTCTCGAGCTTTTAGTTTTAAAAGAAATTCAGCATTCGTAGGCCTACCGAATGCCTGACCACCACTTCGGCTTCCGACCAGGACTAGGATGCGCTCACGCTCTTTTCAGTCTGGCCGCTATTCTAGCGGGTTCCCATGAATCTGGTGACCTCATAGTGATCGTGGCTTTTGATGTTAGTAGAGCGTTTGATTCGTCGATTCATGCTCAGGCCCTTCTAGCGGCTTACCAGCAAGGTGTAAACCTCCGCGTCACCCGTGTACTGTACCATATGTATTGCCGTTCGAAAGCGCGTATAAAGATAGGAAACCGCGTCACTTCAGTGGTTGTTCCGGTAGAGAAAGGTGTTCGTCAGGGTTCATTATTATCCCCTAGTTTGTACAATAACAGCGTTTTAAATGCCCAGGCAAGTGTCAATGTTTCATATCGCCAAGGGTATAAATGTTTCGCTACTTACGTACGCGGACGACCTATTAAGTCTAAGTCGGTCTTCTAGTGGTCTGCAATAGAATTTCGCAATCCTACGAGATGAATATCGAAAAATCGGCTTCGCTTTCAATTAATCTAAATCTGCAGTACTATTTTTTAATGACAATTCCTCCCAACCTGAACACCTCCAACTGGGTAGCGAGTCAATTACCGTTTCGTCTCACGTCGTATACCTTGGCCTGCCGATAGGCCGCAACCTTAAAGAAACACGTCTACTACTCGTTAAACACGTCAAGAAAAAACTTCGTACCGCATACGGTTCTATCGTCGCCAGTAGACTCCTCTTATGTCGAAAGTATCTCGCGATCATGTATAACGCTGTCGCACTGCCGCATGTTCTGTATATCGCGCCGTTTTGGAATTTGATAACCGAGACCCAAAACGTAAGCTCCGGTCCCTTTACTTCAGGTTTGCAAAGTTTCTGCTGCGTTGTCCCTTGTGGACGAGGAACACTTACATGATTGAAAAACACCAGATTGCGGACCCTAGTATCGCAGTGAATTGGGTAATTTCGAATTTCCAGGGGAAATGGAACCACCCCTGGCTTCGACATTTTCATAGTTCTTGATTGCGTAACTGTTATGTAAATGTCATTTGTCTGTATTTGTGTTGTGCTTTAAATTTTTTTCTTTATTTTCTTCTTTACTCCGTTTTGTTCTAAATGAAAAGTACGGGTAATAAATACTTTACTTACTTACTTACTGCTATTGATGCGTAAAACCGGTTTTCTGAATTTTGCCAAGATTTTGCTAGATTTCAATGGGTATGGGAAAAGGTTTAAAACAACCAAAGGCATGGATAATATGTTAAAAGCAGAGCTCAGTTTTACAGTATTCAGATAGTTTTGAATACTGAAACATAAACAGCAAATAGTGCGAGGTGTGCTTTAAAGTGACCTGAGTATGCAGTTACGGAAACGAAGACGAGGGCACACAGTAACTTCCCACCCCTCCTGACAAATTCCCAAAGCTCTAGCTTACTGATTTCATGGCTTCAATGAAGTTGTCCATAGAAAGGTTGTAGCGAGCGCTTGTTTTTGCTAACTTAGCAGTCTCCTCTTCACTCCGTCTGTAGAACGAGGTTAGTCCGCGAAATAAGCTTTTCAGAGCAGCCGAGTCTGCTTCCCTGAAAAAATACATCACTTGAATCACAGTTCCGGGCCGATCTGACTTCTGTCAGATGTGCGGAAAAATGAATAACTGTATCTTCCATTTAATGGGTGAATGTCAGGAATTAAAAGACACGAGGAAGGAAATCTTTGGGGAATTGGGGTGGAGGAAGGAACGGTTTAAAAAAGTACTGTGAAATAAAAGTTCCTTAAGGTGGTCATATTGCACGGGGAAAGTTCTTTCTAAATAGACGATGAGTTATGGTTTTCTCTTCCCACAGCCATTTGAGCTTTCATGGAATGTTATGAATGAATGAATTGATTACGCGCTGCGCTAGGGCGTAAGTGCAGTATAAAAGTAAAAGAAACATAAGAAAACACCTGGAAAACACTAAACACAAAAACGCACACAAAAATACACACAATTTCAGAGAAATTCAATCACAAATGGCTAATAGGGTGACGAACAGGTAAACGGCCAATCGGAGGAGATAATTTCGAGGAAAAATTTTGTCAGTAGTGGTCCTCAATCGACAAACGTCGGATTCGATTCAACGGATCGATATCGCGTGCGACGGGGTAAATACAGCGGGAAACTGACGTAAATCTTATTGGTGGGGGCAGAAGACAGTCCCAGACTGGACATGAGAACCATCAACAGTAGCCGAAGGAAAGTTGAGACTTTCTTCAACTTTCGCCGGTAAAAAGTTGGAAGAGAAGGAAAAGCTGCAAGGAAAGCCTGATAGTCTGTCCGCACCATAGCACCGTAAGTCATCGAAATCTTTTTCTTAACCTGACTTCTTCGGTCACATTCAGTTGAGCAACATTGTGGTATTTAAAGTAAACATATTTCGGCATATTAGCGTTTAGGAAAGGTCGAAGATAGAGCAGCCTAGGAACATGACATTTTCTTGTTTTATTTATTCTACTTGTGGCAGCTCTAGTTCTACCTAAAGGTGTCTCTGGTAGTCTGGAAAGCTCCGCAGGCTCATCCGAAGTGTCTTTTTGCGATTATGGCTAAAACTCGCATCGCTTTCCGAAGCTGTTCTCGCGCTCCCCTAGTTTTGGAAAATGACGTGGTCCACTCCGTACGTAGAAAGTGGATTCGGCAAGCCAGCGAGAAGTTGTAAAGACGCAACGACTGTCCGTCTGTTCCGCGCTCGACGGATTCTCCCTTTGCTTTTCGGAAAGCGAATCCATGAGAATACCAGAATCGCCCTCTAGAGAAGATCAGTTGGCTATGAAACAGTACGTTAAAAAAAAAAAACGCGTCTCGCTACGTAAAAACAAAATGGGACCAAATTATGGACCCAAATTGACTGACCCCGAAATGTCTTTGAGGTAGTTTGCGAACTTCTTTTTGCTAACTTTGTTCGAGTTGCAGACAGAAACAGCTGGGAACGCTGCATCTTCGACAGGAAACGCCAGGCTCCCTACAGATGTGATGACAGGACTCTGTTCCCACTTGACATAAAGGATGAGTGACAGATACGCAGACACAACCAATCCAGTAGCGAAGACCCCAAGCCAAACAGCCCTGGAAAAACAGCACGGTTTAAGAAAACAGTTCGCTTGGTGTCCGCACACCAGCAAACATGCTCGTTTCCCAAACGAAACCTTAGTTCTGAAAGTACAGTAGGATGCTGTTGCATGTTCGTTTTCTTCCACCTACAGCCTGACGAGGGGCTTAGCCAAGAAGTGCAGGAGGGATTCTCGCTTTGCTTTTTGGAAACTGAATGTTACTAGATTGTAAGGGGAGGTGGCCGGAAACAACAGAAGTATCATAAAACTTTAAGAAGATCGATAATGGTCGCTTTCTGACGCAAATACATCCCGTACAAAGTTTAAGTCTCGTCGGCAAACTGGGATCTCTTTTATAAATAAGAAATCAAGCTCTCTATGCGCTTTTTCAGGCGAAGCGCGAAAGTTTAAGTGTCGTCGGCAAATCGGGATCTTTTTTGGGGATCCCAAAAGGTAAGTGGAGGGATACCTATGACATCGCAAAAGTTGTCCGTCCGTCCGTCCGTCTGTAAGCACGATAACTCTCGAAGGGAATGAGATATTTTGATGAAACTTGGTGTGAGGATTCTTTGGGTCAAGAGTAAGGTCGAGTTCGTAGATGGGTATTGTAGCCCTACATTTAGGGGTGGGGGTTTAAATTAAGGGGCAAGCAAAATATTTTTAAACAGCTAATGTGATAGTCGATTATGGGGCAAGAAGACATGCTGAACACAATGGTGAAAACCATTTTTTCGCCGGACAAGTAATTCGCCCGGAATCCGGCCAAAACCGGAAAATTTGTTAAAAGCCAAAGTCTTATTTGTAGTTGATTAGATTCCGATTTCGGGGTAAGAAGAGATGCTGAATCCGTATATGACAATCGTTCTTTTTACCCGGACGCGTAGTTCACCCGGAATCCGGCTGAAACCGGAAAATTTGTCATAAGTTAAAGCTTTATTTGAGGTTGATTAGATGTTCGATATACGGGTAAGGAGATACGCTGAATGCTGAATTGGTTTTTGAGCTTTGTTATTTTGTCGGATAAGTAGTTCCGAAAGTTTCGATCAGTTTCGTCAAAACAAATATGACTTGTAGGGGTAAACACAAATGCTGAATCCATATCTGAACTTGGTTATCTCAGATGATTAGCTATTCGGCCTTAACCTGTTTCTGAATTTTTGTAGTAAAAATGCTTAAAGGACACCTGAACAATGAAACAATACTTGAACACACCATGGAGAATGCGTTTACAGACATGGCCACGGAGAGCATTCTTCTCCTGAGCGTGACGTTTTCAAAATAGGGATGTTCGTTTCTGGAGGTTTGCACATGCAGACATGCGACAAAAAGCGCAATTCATTCAAATCTTGTACAGCGCTGGCCGGATCGTATTGGAATTCATTCTAGATATACGTTTGGGATTAACTGGTTAAAAAATATTCCAGAGGAAGGGTTAATTGGAGACATTTGTTCATTTCTAAGATTGTTCGGTACTGAAATTAGGACAGATGCAAAATGGAGCAAAAATCATAGCTTGGAAACACTATTTCGAATTTGGATTGGGTTTTCTGCAGGCAATGTTAACGGAAGTCATACAGATAGGGATGATGCTTGGTGCTCTTCATTCAGGTGTCCTTTAAGGAGTCTGGAGAAGAAAGGACCAAATTTTCTGGATGAGATATTTTATTTTTGGGATCCCATCGAAACCTTTCGTCTTGTTATACATCAGAAATCCAGAACAGGAAAGTTTTGTCGGTCAAAGCCTGAAAGTTTGTCTCATCGGCAAAACGGTATCTTTTTACATGTAAAACATCCAGTTCTGTGAATTTTTGTCGGGCAAAGCCCGAAAGTTTAAGTCTAGTCGGTAAATCGGGATCTTTAACACGTAAGAAATAAAGCTATTCCAGTTTAATCAGTGGTTTGTATAGAATTTACCCGTGAAATGTGACTAGATCTTAGAACTCCAGAGGTACGCAGGTAAAATAAAGAGCTGAGAGGCTACCCAACCTGAGACACCAGGTGTAGCCAACACTAGACCTGGCACGACCGGACGCTTACAAAACCTTCGACGAGGACAAAAGGATCTCACTTCTAAGATCTTACCTTTCAAAGAGGCTGGCTTTGCTCTCGACCACATACGCCAATCCGTGCATTGACGTTGACGAGAAGAAGTCTCTCAGCCAATCGTGAAAGCGATAGATCTTTTTACAGGAGACCTTCGCACTCTTCTTTACTGCCGATGGCATCTCTGTGCCATACATGGTTGGATAGGTTTTCTCACGTCTTGTAATCCTCTTCTTTTTTGCTTCAATGCTGATATTCATTGTTTCACCAACTTACTGCACTGAGGGTAAGAGTTGGTTCTAACTGAAGAGATAATTAGTCCAATTCCGCTTAGTTCTAAAGAAAGGGTGTTGGGCGTCGCAATTAATGTTTCTGTCAGTAAAAAATAACTATGGACAAATGATGGGCTTGGCAGGGCTGACACGTAACAACAGGTGAACGTTCGTTTGGATAATTGTGCCTCTTAGGTCATGTATGGGGCAGCAGTTCGATCACAGTTAATATGCTCCCCGGAACAAAACCGGAGGTCGTTACAGCAGACGGGAATCTACACGACAAAAACTTCTGGCAGAAGATTTATTTTAGTGACACTAATTGCTTTGGGGTGAGGTATCATCGACACAATGCAATATATCGTTATAGTGTCCACCGCTTTGGTATGCTATCTTCCTGACCAC
Source organism: Branchinecta sandiegonensis (assembly GCA_030848855.1). NCBI lineage: Eukaryota > Metazoa > Arthropoda > Branchiopoda > Anostraca > Branchinectidae > Branchinecta > Branchinecta sandiegonensis. The sequence goes on along the minus strand of JAUPMV010000006.1, from coordinate 20,230,997 downwards.
GAATATTCTCGTCTGTCGGCCAATGTCACACAAGAATCTTTCTGGGGGGTCGAGTACGCCTTTAAGGGTCAGTACAGAGAATCCCTTCCCCTAGCCTGAACACCACAATCGAGTCCTCGGCAGGTCACCTGATGGCTGTTCATGGTGGTCATTTTCCACGTTGTCACACAGATTTTTAAGGTCAAGCGAAAATGATATTTTTCGCGAGCTAAGTGCCCTATTTTTGTTCGTGAACGCTTAGATTTATTATTTCACCTTAATAGGATCAATGGTCCTTTTCCATTTCATCTTGATTTTGATTTTTAATTTAGGAACGTTAGAATATTGTGTTGAAATATATTAGGAAAAACTAAACATTTGGATTTGGAATTATGATTTGATTTTTTTTTTTAATATGTGTGTTTTTGTGTTCGATAATGGAATTCACAGTGCGTATTATTTAGGTTTTCTTTCTTTTTCTTTTGATTAGTTGTTTGTACAAAATTATGTGATTTGTAGTTTATTTTAGATGTTTCGTTTTGTTCCTTTGTCAGATGTGAAATGCCGTAAGGCTAAATCACGTAATAAATTCATTCAAGGTCATAAGGTGTTAAAACAAAAACTGATAGGTGGTTTCAATACCTTGCAGATCTTCACGAACAAAGATAAAGAAGAGTCACTGTCATTGCTGTTTTATAATCTAGGGCTATTGGTAAGTGCCACTGGCAGGTCTGTCGCTTTTATCCCAATGAAAAATGTGTAGCCTGCGTAGTTGTATGATAGTTGTACGAAAAAGTTGCATATATTGATATGTAATAGCAAAGAATACTATCATTTAACGTGGCTCAATCTTAAACAGTAGTATCCAGTAGCATACTGTCTTGCTGTAGTAGCAGCCAGTTTTTCTAATAGTAGCATGCAGCAGAATGCAGTATCACGGTAGCCTTTACATAGAAGCATGTGTATTTTTCGTGTATTTTCCATGTGTATTTACATTCGTTCTGCATGCTACTTTTTCGTACAACTTCATACTACTATTTTGAGATAAATTTTTCATCGGGATGCTATTTTTGAGTTTAACCGTTCCCAATAAATTTTATATAAGCAGTGAACTGATAGACAAAAATGCTCCTCAGCCGGGATTTGAACCCAGGACCCTCTGCTTACAAGGCAGTCGCTCTACCAACTGAGCTACCGTCTATGTATGTATACCGTATATCGTCCACGTATGTCTACGTGGCTCCGACAATGGAGTCCTAGACTTCTAAATTGTATTCGAAAAACCGTTTATGGTTTATTCGTCACGGTACAAGTCCCTTGTGCAAAGTGCCATCTATGTATTAATAAATTTTACTTTACCTAACCTAGGCCTATACTTAGAAAACTGTAATGTACGGATGGGACTATGTTCTATTTATACTTTTTGGAGTGCTGTCAGCTGGACTTTATTCTTACAATATTTTCAGCCCCCTTCTTTGGCAGAAAACAGAGGAAGTCGTCTATTATTTTGCAGGGAAGTGAGTGACCCAACTAACTGATCACCTGATAACACTCAACTATGCCCTACTAACAAACAAACGAAAAATTAACACGGTCCAGTGATCCACCTCAACCTTGCCTGCAGGTCTCGGTCTTTCTCATCTTCCGATTCATCTGTGTGTGACCTGTTTCCTTTCCCGTTGGTATAAAGTTTTCACTTCTTAGTGAGTTAAAAACCAAACTAGTGATGAACAAATATTTAAATAGACCCTGCCTCGACGTTTACAGAAAGTTTTTTTTAAACTTCTTTCTTTTCTGAAGAAGTTTAGTCGACACACCTAATTCGTTCTCCGACGCTGAGATCTCGGAAAAGTTAAAACCTTGTTAAAGGACCCCTCTTGCTGACCCCCCTTTTCTACAATATACCTAGCGCCCAAGCAGAATTAAAGCTTCTGAAATCCCCACCTTTCTCCATTGTTTCGTTTTGTGCCTAGGAAATTTCAGCGCTTTTTTGCCCGTGCCGAGTTTTGCCCTTCACACAACGAATCGTTTGTCGGGATCTTCAGCGTCCGCTGGCAACTCTTTCACACATAAGGATCTGAGAAGCGTGTGTTCATTTATTCTTTTATTTGCATGGTTTCCCCACTTTTTAACCACGGCGCGTTCAGTTTTCAAATGTTTTGCGCCCAGCCGCCGCGTCGGAGAGTAGGAAGGCTGGATATAGTCGACAAGCGCTAATAAGAAAATCGCTAATTTCAGGTGAAAGTAATGGTATTGTCGAAATTGTTTTTCTGATCCATTTCATAGGGAAAAGATCATTTCTAGTAAGAGTTGTGCTTTAAAGGACTTAATTACCGGAGGCATTATAACACTTACTATGTCTAAATCGCTCCCATTAAAGTCCCAAGTCGTTAGTTCAGCCGAAAATTCCGTCAGACTGTTGCAGCATCTAGTGGCACTACTCGGAAGCATCCCGACTGGGCTAGCTCAAAAAAGATCTCAACAAGAAAATCACACGAAAAGAAAATATTTATTTAGAATGGAGAGTAAACCAAGAATAGGAAATTGTTCGGCAGTGTCTATTTCCTTCAAAAATCTGCTCCGACGTCGTTCCACTATTTCATCATGAACATACGCAGGGCAAGGACCCTCTTCATGCCGTAGCTAAAGTCAGGAACTTGCGAAAAATCTTTCGAGAACGTTCAGCTGAAGATGTTTTACGCCCGACTCTGTAGACACAGCTCCATTGAACAACACTTACTGAAATAATCTGCGACAACCCACGGGGAGGGAAGAGTAGTAGCCTTTGCGTGTGAGAAAATTCTCAGAGACTTACGTGTTCCTTGAACAACAGAAGGCGAAGCTGGGAAACTGGTGGTACCGCGGATCCATTTAAACATTAACAGATATATTTGAGTTTATAAATATAGTTGTATTGATAAAAATAATTCGCGATCTCTCCAGATGAAAAAACAAAAAGCGGAAAAAAATCTATACGGTCGGTTTAGGAAAACCTCCCCAACCATAGCTTCTAGCTACAGTCTGTTTAAACCCAATTCCCCCCCCCCCCCACCGAAGATCAGTTGTGCCATGGCCCTGAAAGTGTGAAATTTGGTCCTTGAGAGAGTGTTACAGCCAAATCTGTCTGCACAAATAAAGCCAGAATTCGCTTTCCAGTCGGAACCGAGAATCCGGCTTTTGTTTTTAATCTGAACACACTGTACCGCTTATGGACGCATCGTCCCGAACCGTAGGCGCTACAATCGGAAAGCTTTAGGAAATTTATACAGCTCTTTTTGTGCTCCATTCATTTTATTTCGCTCTGGTGTCGCACATGTTCTACGGAAGAAGGAGTTGCAGAAGATGAGAAGATGCTATTTTAAGTATGCGAAGCACCTGCTTTGTTTGCCAAAGTTATACCACAGCCATTGCTAACGGAGCGTTTCCAAGTTAAAGATGCAAGCGTCACACTTTTCGAAATTTCGTCGGCTCTGCCAAAAATCATGGACAACAGGGCCCAGCCGGCACATGACACTCTACATTCTTTTCTGGCCGATGAATGAAAAACTGTATATTGTATTTGTTGTGTTCTTTTAATTCTTTTATTTTATTTTACATGCTCCGCTTTTCAAATGCGGGTCAGAAATAAATTACCTACTTATTACTTGCTTACTGGTGTTTAGCAACGTCAAACTAGCATGTTTGAAAACTCCTCGACCATTTTTTGGTCATGATTACTCCCAGATATAAAAACTTCGGTTTTCAAAAAAGGCATTTTTGCTATTTTACAGGCTGAACTTGTGAATGGCATTTGACGACAGAAAAGAAGGTGCTATATAGCAAAGAAATTTGTCTTCGCCCGCCCGTTTTTCTGCCCCGGGTTGGCGAGGTCGTGCACTTCCATACAAAGTAGGAAAACAGAACTGGGCAGTCTCATAGAGTACCGAGTATATGTGCTACGCGTACATAGGTTTCAGAAAACCTCGACCCATCCAGCTCGAGCTCGAGATGGGATGTATAGCTAGGATCTCGAAAGTAGGAAAATAATACACTGTAAAAAATTTATCCGAGTAAGGATTAAAGTTAACTGCGGACTGAATTAATCTTATCTCTACTGAAATAAGATTAATCCAAATTAGAGATAAGATTATCCTTCAAAAAACAAGATTAATCCCAGTAGCAAATACTGCAAGACTTTTTTTTACAGTGAATGCTAAAGAGCATTACTGGGCATTGAAGTTTTCCGTTACTTGGAATTAGGAGTTACAAACCATGCTAGCTTTGGTACACAACTGTATTCGTTTCTCGAGAAAAGAGGGCAAGTCAAGTTTCAGGCCGGTTCTACAGTTCCGACAATTCCGACCAAAAAACGAATTCTGACATGTCTGAGACAAGCACCATAGCCCTAGATTCCAGGGATTTCAGGTCCTTAGCCCAACGGACATAAAAGTTAGGGGAGGTGGGAATTTGTCTTTTAAACCGTCCCTACATGCAGATACATTAAACACAGTCAGGCACATCAATATGACATTAAATATAAAATAAAACCACAAAGAATTAACACTTTCCTGGAATGACTGAGAGCAAGTTCGATTTCCTGATCAATACGTTCAATGGTCGTAAACCACGAGGTCGTATCCGAGACCAGGATATTATTATTCACTACCCCAGTAGATCGTCAATGTCCTTCTGCCCAAGGGTCTTCAAGTCTCCACTTGATTGTCCTATGCGCATATACTGAGCATTTCCAAATCCCCCTACCATGGTTCGGGCAACGGGCTGAGATACGGGCACTGCCCCTAGTAACGGCGCGTTCTCGAAGACCGGTGAAGTCAAGTTCATACTGAACTGATGACTGGAATTTCCAATGCCGGTCGTCTGGGATGCGAAAGAGGTAAATCCATGCCCACTGAACGTACTACCACTTACGGCGGTGTTGAGAGCATTATAGTTCGGCATTGGGGTGAAACCGGGGCTGGCCTTCGGCAATGTGGAAGGATCAGGTGACAAAGTTTTAAGGTTGGAATTAATCAGACTAGAAGTCAAGTCTTTGGCTTGGTAAGCGGGCGGCTTGGAAAGTGTTGGTATTGGCTGCAGAGGAGTCACTGCAAGCGACTGTATGGGCTGCACCGGCTTCGAGATTGAAGAAGCAGATGATGAAGGTGATTGCGTTGAGATGGCTGATTTGCTAAAAATCGTAGGCACAATAAGTGTTGAGCCTGAGAATCCGAAATACATCACTTAAAGGATGCAGTTCAATAGGACTAGTGTGTACAAGGCAGGGGCATAAGCTAATCTCTTCGAATCATCTTTCAATCCTTATCTTTAGGGAGACAAGGGCAATCTAGTTCGCGCCTGGAGGCGAGGACATCTCTTCTAAGGCGTATTCTCCCCGTCCCCGAGAACTCCACTTGAGGAGTCCCCGCGTGTTTGTTAGTCCCGGGGACTCGCTCCCCGTATTCTCGCGAGTCCCCAAGGACTGGGAATACTCCGATTATCATCACCATCATGAAAAAGGACTCCCTTTCAGATTCGGAGGGGAATCATTTTTGCTGGTGTTGGTGCAATGTAAAATTAATTAAAAACAGTCACAAGGAACAAAACCAAAAATAAAGTGGTCCAGACTAATTTCGTCACCTGCATAATTTTTTTTCGAACAAAATCCATTTTGGAAGCATTCCCCGTGTTCTCGTTGTTTTCCGTACGCGGAGTCCGCGTGAAGTGACTCCTTCTATCCTCGCCGTTCCCTTCGATTCCCCGAGGAGTCCTCGGGGAACACCGAGAACACGCCTCTAGTACCAAATCTGGAATTCGCTTAGCTGGTCATTTTGAAGGGCTCCGGCAAAAAAAATCGGGGCAGCTTTGGTACCGCGGGGTTTTCGCCGGGAGGGGGGGGGGGGTATGTCCGGGCGGGGGGGTACTTATAGACCCCAATTTGAAACCGAGTTATGCGGGATAAATCAGGACGTCGATCATTGACGTCGAGTCTCGAGAACTGAGCTTCGGGAGTGGCTTAAACACGACAAAATTATTTACCCCGTTTTTGATGCATCCTGGCATACGTTTTTCGGCAAGCTTTGACTAGTCAAATTTCCTACCGGTGACAAAGTCGCTGAAGCAACCTTAGTGCCATGAGTCTGCTCAGCCTTTGAAACGCCGTTTAAAGGCTTGGGTGCTTCGTTTATCCCAAAGGTGTTCTGCAGTTCAAACCTGGAAAAGAAAAAGTTTCACTCTTGTACGCTCCTGGTTTCAGCCCTCACGACTTGGGCTGAACAAATCCGACCCTAATTTTTACTTTCCTTCTAAAAATGTGTGCTTGATTATTTAGAGAACACAAATATACAAAAAGAATCATAAAATAGTTTACGAATTCTTCTTGTTCCTTTCGTTGGTAAGACATTCCAAAATATCGTTTCTATTGTCTCACGCGTTGACTGTTTATAAGGACTGATACCTATCGTGTTTGGAAAGTACAAGAATGATTCAAGAATTTCGTCTCGATTACGCACTACCGTATCTAACATTACAGGTGTACCTAACATTACAGGTTTTGAAAAAACAGTGTTCTTGGCCGTCGATACCCATATTTTTTTCCCATAGGCCCACGGCTGATATTTCAATACTTGCAATACAAACTTTCCAAAAGAAGGAAGAAAGGAATACTTCTATGTTTCTATGATGATTTACCAGAAAAAAAAACAATACAAAATCAATAATCAAATTCTGGTAAACTTACGTGTGCTCATCGTGGAGTGCTGCAGTAGACCTGAGATGTTGCCGCTGTGCTGACTCAACCTTCTCCGCCATATCCTTAATGAGCTTCAATAAGGCATCTAGCTGGACCAAGTTTAAACTTGGCTCAACAGTTAAAGGCCACAAAGACGGAAGGACTTTGCAGGCAAGATATTCCTTGGGAATCCCAAGCTTCGGTTGCTCAAGGGCGAGTCGATAGATTCCTGAAAAGAGGAAAAATTTATAAACTTCCTCGGCATGGTCGTGTTCTCGGAATTCCTTTCAGAGCAGTCTTTGGCGACCTATGAAATTATCAATACGAGCCAGGGCGAGTAAATCCAACCAAACATACCGCTAGTGCTATGTACGTGTACGCGACCGAGAACCGACAATGGTAAGAACTTTTGTATTTAGCTAACGTACCGTGCAAAGATCGTAGACACCGTAGACACTGAGCGGGTATACGTAGACCATCTGTACTGTATGTGTACTTGTATTTATTCTCAAACTGTAATGAATGCATCAGAGTTGTCAGAGCGCTGACTTTCTTAGTCCCCTGTTCGCACTCTTTCCGGTCGGAAATCGCACAGATGGAGCAAGGCTGTATTGCGAGAACGAAGAGAAGGATGTCCTACCATACAGTCGAATTATCACAACCCATACTGTAACAGAGCCGTCATTTTGGCTGTAAATCTGCGAGAAATGAAGTGATTCGTCAAAATTGCGACAAACAGTTGTGGAAGTTGATCTTAGGAAGGTCTCTCACTAAACTTTTTGCGCCGAGCTAATGACCAGTTACGATGCCGCTGCCCATCCCCCCCAGGTTGTCGCAAAATGACGCCCCTTTACTGTAAGGGAGATTTCTAAAGGTATCCCAAACCGTTATATCTTTCTAGGGTAGAGATTTGGCTAGTACCTTGACGACATCTTATTCGTTGCCAATGACACTATTTCCTGGACGATTTTTTAGTCGTTGAGATTAATTCCTAAATTTTTAACATTCCCGCTCACAAACTCGCACCAAGATACATTTCCTGTTTCCTTATTCAACGCCTGTAGATGATTAGCAAATATGTGATGCCACCAAAATTCTAAGCAAGATCAAAGTGCAGCTCCAACAGTACACTTACCTACAGACGCCATTATTATGGCCGACTGATTGCGTCCGGGCAGTTGCTGGAGGAGTGGCAGCACTTCGTCCAAGATTGTCCATTTGTCCAGATGATCCAGGATCTTCGCAAGGCATAGAAGTCCTTGCACTCGTAACTAACAAGGAAAAAGCATAAACTTGGTTTCAGCATAACTACTTAAAGCCCTACTTTCCGTTGGCACTCCTGGTTCCCTTCTGAGAGACACTTACTAAAGCGACCCTCTATCCGTAAGCCTAAAGTTGCCAATGAGAGAGAAAGCCCTTTCCCACCCCCCAGATATTCCCCCGTATAGGCATGGTCATCTCTCGAACCGGCCCGGCAAACCCATTGTGTACTGACAGCTTTCAACCCTCATCCCCATCACAAACCAGATCACCGAGGGATCTCAGACCCTCTTCTTTATCACCAAGAACAGTCGCATTATCCTTTATCCTTCTGTTACGACGGTGGATGGTGTCGTTCTGTTTTTATGGCACTTGAGCTTACTCAAGTGCCATATAGCGATCGTAATGTCTGTCTGTCTGTATGTCTGTCGGTCTGTCGGTCTGTCCGCATTTTGCTAGTTTAGGCACTTCCACATGACCTAGGACGATAAAACTTGGCACGCATATCAGGGACCCAACCGGATTAACTTGGAAATAATCACTTCCCCGATCCGACCATCAATGGTGGAGTGGCAAGATGGGGAATCCGGAAATTAGTAACATTCATAACTTTGGAACGAATAATCGGACGTGCATTAAACTTGACAGGTATCAAGAACAAGTGTCTTGGATGTTCATTGTCAAATTCGGATCGGATCCGATAACTGGGGGGGGGGCTGGAGGGGGACACCCGAAATCTCTTGAAACAATTTTTCTAGTTTTTGTCAAATCCCTACCCCTTTCTTCACACTAGTATAACTCTGCGCGTGGATGAGTCATTATTTCTTTACACTAGTATAGCTCTGCTCGTGGACGAGTCATTCTTTACTTAAATTCGTTCGGATAGAGCTAGAGCAATCGAAGGTCACTCCCAAAAACGATGTACACCAAGTGGCGCGTGCCGCGGTGCCGTGCCGGTGCCGCGTTTTTTTTTTTCAAATTAAAATATTGCGATAAACCATGCTTTCTGATGTACATGTAAACAAATTTCATCAGATATTGGCCAAGAATGAAGCAAGTCTATAATGTTCATGAGGTTGGGTTGAATACAAGAGATAGAAGCTCATATGGTACTTGCAAGGCTGGGTCAGAGGATGAAATTTAGGAATTTGCAAATTCTTGGGTTTCTTGTGTTTATTTATAAGCAATACCCTTGGAATGAGAATGATCATGGGCCCTTGGAAATCAATAGAATGATCTGGTAAAAAGTATCTTATTTTTGAACTTTAAGGGCACTAGAAATTCATCTGAAAGCAAAACCCTTGAGGCAAAAATGAATATGGGCTCATGGGGATCATGAAAATGTATATTTTGCTCAAACTATTTTTTGGACTTTAAGGAATTCATTTGTAAGCAATACCCTTGAAGCAAAAATTATCATGGCCCTTGGGCATCATGAATATTTATCGTTTGGTCAAAAGTAAGTTCTAAGTTTCAAATCCGGACCAGATTCGATACCTGTGGGGGGGGGGGGCTAGAGGGGGGCACCGGAAATTTCTGAAACGCTTCCACATAAGCTAGGACAATAAAACTTGGAAGGCATATGAGGGAACCGACCAGGTTACCTTGGAAATAATCACTTCCCCGATCCAGCCATCGCGGGGGGGGGAGGGATGGGGAATCCGGAAACTAGAATCATATATAACTTTGTAACGGGTAATCGGACATGCATGAAACTTGACAAGTGTGAAGAACAAGTGTCTCAGATTTTCAATTTCAAATCTGGCCCGAATCCGATAACTCGGGGTGGGGGTAGAGGGGGGACCGGAAATCTTTTGAAACGCTTAGGGTCGAGGGATCGGGATGGAACTTGAAGGGAAGAACGAGCATTAGCCCTAGATACTTTATTGACAAAATAGGACCGGATCGTGTCGCAGTGGAGGGTGTCGGAGGGGTTTCTTGGATTTCCGCGGTGATCACAAGTTAGGATACTTCCAGATGTACTATGACCATGAAATTTGGCAGACATATTAGGTACTCTCCTAGGTCGACTTGAAAATAGTTCCTTCCCCAATACGGTGATCTTGGGGGGAGTGGAGAGATGGGGAATCCAGCATCTAGTGATATGCATAACTTTAGAATCAGTGATCGGACGTGAATGAAACTTGACTAGTGTCAAAAACAAGTGTCTCAGATGATCAATTTCAAGTTCGGAAGGAATCCAATAACTGGGGGGGGGGAGCTGGAGGGGGTGCAAGAAATCTCGCGAAACGCTTAGAGTCGAGAGATCGGGATGGGACTTGCAGGAAAGAACAAGCATAAGCCGTAGAGACAATACCGAGGACAATACGAGACAATATTGACAAAACAGGACCGGATCTTGTCACAGTTGGGGGAGTTTGAGAGGGTTTTCCACAATTCTGGTCATCACGAGCTGGGGTACTTCCAAATGTACTATGACCATGAAACTTGGCAGTCTGTGCTATGACCATGAAACTTGGCAGGCATGTTAGGGACTCTGTCAGATTGGCTTAAAAATAGTTCCTCCCCCGATCCGACCATCGTTGTGGGAGAAACAGTTATCAGTGAGTGGAATAACCATTTCAGATTTAGTAGATCAAGCCGATTTTCTGATGAAATGAATATCGGGAGAGAGATGCAGCCTTGACAACTGCAAACCATATCTGACAAACATGCTAACTGTTCTTACAAGTGCCATATGAGCTTTCAGCTCTTGTTCGTTGATGGATTGGTAACTTTCCAGCTCTGCCAATTTGTCGGTGTTGAGGCTCACTACGTTACTGGAAACACAACCTCCTTCGCATTTACCTTGTGTTTGTTCGCCCACCCCTCGAATACTGCCGTCCGGTATGGCTCTTCGGTTTAACACGGGAGCAGTCAGAACGACTCGAGAGGATCCAGTCCCGTTCTTTACTAGTAATATCAAAATCCCCCCAAATCCCATACATTTTGGAAAATTTGTACAGAACCTTCTGCGCTCCTTCTATACTATTTCGTTCTGGCGTCACTCATGTTCTGCGAAAGAAGGAGATTAAAAAGATGAGATCATGTTATTTTAAATATGCAAAGCACCTGCTCCACTTGTCGAAATTATGTCATAACCATACATTGACGGAGAAATTCAAAATTCAAGACGCAAGTGTTACCCTTTTGGATGTTTCGTCATCACTTTCAAAACTCATGGACAACAAGGCCCAACCAGCACACGATGTCGTCCACTGCTTCCTGACCGAAGATTAAAAATTAAGTGTCTTTTTCTGTGTGTATATATGTGTTTTGTTTATTTTCTTTACTTTCGTCATTTACTCCGCCTTTTCAAAATGGCGGGTCATAAATAAATTACTTACTTACTTACTTACTTTTTTCCCTTCTTAGCGAGTTTGGCCTCACATCTTTGTCAAACCGTAGACACCAACTTTTTACTAAGTTTGGTAACCAACTACAGAACCCATTGCCAGATACTTCCGCCTCCCCACATTCCCAACCGTATAAGACCACAGAGAATGGCAGCGCAAACAGTTCCCGGGATCCAACACATACGGCAATTCATGCGCGGTACGAAAGAAGTTTTGTCCCCTCCTTTGCGAGTTTTTTCAACGCAAATTTTCAGTAAAATCCTTTTCCTTTTTTTGTGTTAATTTCGCGCTTTAATTTGCTGCAAGCTTTTGTGTGTAATTAACGAATATTTGACTATGTAAAAGCACAATTGTATCTAGTTATGTTTGACGAGAGAACAGCATAGTCAAGTGCCATAGCGATCTTAATGTCTGTCGGTCCGACGTTCTGTCGGTCTGTCCCGGTTTTGCTAGTTTGAGCACTTCCACATAAGCTAGGACGATGAAACTTGGCAGGCATATTAGGGACCCGACCAGATTAGCTTGGAAACAATCACTTCCAGATCCGACCATCGTGGGGGGAGTGGAGGGATAGGGAGTCCGGAAACTAGTAACATGCATAACTTTGGAACGGGTGATTGGACATGCATGGAACTTGACAACTGTCTTAGATATTCAATTTCAAATCCTGACCGAATCCAAGAACTGGGGGTGGGGCTGGAGGAGGGCACCGGAAATCTCGTGATACGCTTAGAGTCGAGGGATCGGGATGGAACTCGGAGGAAAAAACAAGCATAAACCCTAGATACATAATTGACAAAACAGGACCGGATCGTGTCACAATGGGGGGAGTTGGATGGGGTTTCCCGGAATTCTGGTGATCCCGAGCTAGGGTACTTCCATGTGTTATGACCATGAAACTTGGCAGGCATGTTAGGGAGTACTTCCAGATGTACTAGGACCATGAATCTTGGCAGAATATCAGGTACTCATGCAAGATCGGCTTGAAAATAGTTCCTTCCCCGATTCGATGATCGTAAGGGGAGTGGAGGAATGGGGAATCCCGAATCTAGTGATATGCATAACTTTGGAACGGGTGATCGGACGTGAATGAAACTTGACAAGTGTCAAGAACAAGCGTCTCAGATGATCATTTCCAAATCCACACCGGATCCGATAACTGGGGGGGGGGGAGCTGCAGTAGGGCGCCGGAAACCTCGTGAAACGCTTAGAGTCGAGAGATCGGGATGGAGCTTGGAGGGAAGAACAAGCATAAGCCCTAGATACATTATTGACAAAACAGGGCCGGATCATGTCACAATCGGGGGAGTTCGAGGGGGTTTCTCGGAATTCCGGTGATCACGAGTTAGGATACTTCCAGGTGTGTTATGACCATGAAACTTGGCAGGCATGTTAGGGACTCTATGATTGGCTTAAAAATAGTCCCTTCCCCGATCCGATCATCGTGGGGGGAGTGGAGGAACGGGGAATCCGAAATCTAGTGACATTCATAACTTTGGAACGGGTGATTGTATGTGATTGAAACTTGACAAGACTCAAGAACAAGTTCAGTTTCAGGTCTTGACCAGATCCGATAACTGGCGGGGGGGGGGGAGGAGCTGGAGGCAGGCACCCGAAATCTTGTGGAACATTTAGAGCCGATGGATCGGGATGGAACTTGGTGGGGACAACAAGCATAAACCCTAGATTCATTATTGACATAACAGAACCGGACCGGGGCATTTTGGGTGGAGCTGGAGGGGGTTTCCCAGAATGCCGGTGATCACGACTTGCGAGTGCTTCCAGATTATCTACGACGAGGAAACTTTATAGCCGTTTTAGGGACGTATCACATTGACGTGGAAATAATCATTTCCCCGATTTGATCATCGTGGGAGATGGAGGGATATGGAATCGGGAATTTAGTGGCATGAATGGCTTTCGAACGGGTTACCAAATGTGAACAGAACTTGACAAGTGGCAAGAGCTAATGTCTCAGATCTTCCCTTTCAATTCCGGACTAATTGCGATAACGATGTGCGGAGCTCAAAGGGAGCCACCGGAAATCTCGTGAAAACCCTTCCAACTACTTTGGTCAGATCCAGTTCAGGCACAGAATTATCACAATTAGAGTATTTTCCACCATCGATTGAGTTATACGCGAATCAGAAACAGAGTAGGCCTACGACAAAACTTCTATCCTGAAACAGTCGTCAATAAGTGGAATAACCATTTCAGATTTACTAGATCATGCCCGTCTTCGATGAAAGGAATATCAGGAGAGAGATCCACCTTGACAACTGCAAACCGTATCTGACAAAGATGCTAACTGTTCTTACAAGTGCCATATGAGCTTTCAGCTCTTGTTGTTAAACCGTAAGGAATTTTTTGGAGGAATAAAGATTGATTGATTGACTGAAAGAAGCAGCGTCCACATTGTGTTGGCCTTAACTTACGGCTCGAAGACTTACGCGAAAAGTTCTTTTTTAAGATACAGCGAGGACACTGGGGGCACAGACAAGCATCACGACAAATAATAGAGTCCTGGCCCCCCTTAAACGATTTTTCTAACTAACATAAGAGAAGCCGTGGCTACAACAAAATCTACTTACAGATAGATTCTCCGAATCCATGCATAGCTTCCTGATTCGGGGAAGGAGACTACCACGCAATGTCGGCAAGTCCAGTTTTGACGCCAGTCTGGGCAAAGCAACAAGACACGCCTCCGCGAGCGACGGCTGGTCAAACGAACGAGACACCAACGGCGTAAGGTCGAACTTGACCGACTCGACTGACGACTTGTCAAGCAAGAGATCCAGATTTTTCAGAAAGAGTAGAGCAAGCTGAAAAAAAATAAAATAAATATTCCTTCAGCCCAAGCTGACAAGCTGACTGCCCAAGCTGAATGCGTGTGTGAAAAAAAAAACTTCACACAAGTTCGCTTTTCCCACTTGAGCGGTTTTGAGACTGAAGAGGACCCTTGCCAAGAAGGGCCGAAATATAGCTCCAATATAAATTCAGCTGACGTGTCCGTTTTGCACTATCAAATATAAAAAATAAAATATTAACATCCTTGTCATAGTTCTCTAGAAAAATGTGCCCTGTGTCAGGTCGTTCTACAACTGCTGCGATATATAACTCGCCTAACGATAGATTCCCACAGGTTCAGGTTCAGGTTCTTTAATTTCTAAACACTTCGAGACAATATATTTTGATCACTGGGGCCGGCAGGGATACGAGCTCGTTAGCTCGGCCCCATTTTAAACACTCATTATATGCAGATAATACAAATGAGTCGTTCCTCCGTAAATACGCACACAAAAGAAAGAAAGACACGTTCCATTCCGTATACTTACACGCGCCATCCCAAACTCTCTACACGATAAAAAAAAAATAATAATAACACCAAGTGATGGCCTAAGCTGAAGGAACGCTAACTTTTTCCTAAAACAAAATTAATAATTAAGAGTTGGGAATTTATCGGGATAACATAAACGGGAACGTATCATATTTTAATATCAGCATTCTGCCAACAGATGAGTTTTTATTTTCTTTTTCAAAGTGATCACTGATTGGTCCTGTTCAAAAAGGTCTTTATACTTGTTCCAAACTCCAATAACTCTGTTCTTTGCCGAAAACCGAGACCTTTCAGTGATGATTAGAGGCTGGCGTATTTTCGAAGCCGGTCTGGTCTCATAAACAGGCAATACCACATAATCCGGGAATAAATTAAAAGAGGGAAATAACTAGGTAATGCACCCTGGCGATACCTGACTATAAACAAAAATGCGTGAAATGTAACAAAATGATCTAATGGTAAAATATTAACTTTGTAATATACTCGTTTATGACCTCACCCCGAGATCTTGACATGGCATAACCGGCGTCTGAAAGTTTCATCCGATTCGGTTCTCCAGTCGGGAGTTATCTATCCCCCAAGGTCCGCAATCCCCACCCCACTTTACAGTGAATCTAGTCAGGTCGCTAATATACCAAGCAATTTGCACATCTTCATGAAGTACCTTAAATCGCGACCACCGGGCAGACAAAGGGACCGACGGAAATGCGATATGCATCTAGCACTTGGTCCTGAGGCCGCAACTGCCTCAAAACGCAGAACAGACGATTCCAGACAGTAAGACTTTCTATTAATTTTTTTTTGTTTTTTAACGGCGGAATAATAACATAACGATCTGAGATGGATTTCTCATGTTGACAATATTATCCGTAAAACCAACATTTTAATTAAATCCCTCTCTACCCTTAAATCTTTCGGTTTGGATCCTAATGCCTCCTCTGTTATTTTAAAACTAAAATCCGCCCTCATTTGGAATATGCTTCACAGGTTTGGCATTCTTCTCTTTCTGCAGAGCTCTCTGATCGCCTGGAAAATGTCCAAAAGAGAGCAGTGAAAATCATTCTGGGTGATCATATTTTTTCATTTGAAGAGATTTTTTCATTTTCTCATTAAACTTGACAAAAAAGATAATGTGTGGTCCCCAGACAGCCCATCTATCCCCCCCCCCCCCCGTCTTCTGTGCGTCGGTCCGAGAGGAATACTGGCAATCAGTTTTCTCCATATACTGCTAATTCTTCTACCCAATTTTTACGCAGTTTCATCCCATCATCTATTTCTGGTCATATCTTGTAAGTGTATTAGGTAATTTGTTTCGTGTCTTTGTATTTCGTAAATATTTTATTCCTCGTCTAGCTTTAAGCTATTTGGATATTAAACTTGATTGACTGATTGATAAAGCAACAAAAAGGCCAAGGGCCTTTGTAAGTTGCCAGAAGACTGTTCACTGTTCTTCTTGGCGTAGAATTTGTCCAAAGGCCTACCTGCTACTCCTTACAACTTCCTCTGGACGGTCACCAGCTTGAACACCTTTTCTTCAAAAAGCACAAAACCATATTTGATGGTTAAAAACGGATACGTCAGCTGAATTTTATTGGAGCTATATTTCGGCCCTTCTTGGCAAGGGTCTTCTTCAGGCTCAAAACCGCTCAAGTTGGAAAACGAAGCAGCCGTGTCCAAAATGAAATCACAGCAACCTTTTTAACTCCAAGTAAGACTCACGAAGGAATTTAAGAAGTTAAATATTTAACGCTAGGCTAGAATCTTTAGTTTTGTGTTTCCAACAAGTTCGTTTTCCAACTTGAGCGGTTTTGAGCCTGAAGAGGACCCTTGCCAAGAAGGGCCGAAATATAGCTCCAATAAAATTCAGCTGACGTATCCGTTTTGCACCATCAAATATGATTCGCAGTCAGCTTGGGCTGAAGGAATATTTAGCACAAAACCGCTAACTTCTCACCTGAACAGGTTCCGTCATTTTCATCAACCCTCGCAATGTCGGCAGTAGGTGTTTCTCGTACTCCTCCTGACTTGCGTCCTGTACTATGGCAATCAGGGAGGGCAGTATGAAAGGAGCCATCGCAGCTGTGGACTTGCACTCGCCGTCCAGACATGGCACAACGCGCCTTATTTTTAAGCTGTGCGGCAGCTTAGGCAGAACTTCGGGGAGACTTCGGAAGAACTGAGATTTGTGCAAGTTCTCTCTTTGAAACAAAGAATCAAGGTACAACAAGGCTTTGACGGCATGATCTTCAAAGTAGTTCAGCTAGAAAAAAAGCTGAAGATTCTTATAAGGATCTTCCTCCGTGTGCGAAAGGACCGCGATGTGGTCAAGGATACTTCTTATGAATAAAACTCTACTCTATGTGCTGTCCACATTTATTCGCAATTTACGGGCCTTTCATAATAATAATAATAATAATAATAATAATAATAATAATAATAATAATAATAATAATTTATTTATGGCCCATCATACACTCACAAAGAGAAAGACGGAGTATAAATAAAAAAAGAGGAAAAAGTAACATACGGAAAGACATAACACCATACAAAAAACAACTTCTAACAAATCAACCTAATAATGAAACAAAAAAGAAAAGAAAGAACAACGACAACAACAACAGAACCAGAACTAGAACAGAAAACCCTTCCAAGGGTGGTTCGAAGGATTTTCTGACATGTTAGAAAAAAGTATATCCGCAGCATCCAGAGGATCCGGCAAGCTGTACCTCTCCAGCAGTCTACCATTCCTTGTCCTAGCATGGCTTGTCAGCGACATTCTTGACTCTCAGAAGTTCCATCGATTACCGCTAGATGTCCGGTAGCTAGGAGCTGGCCGGCAGCTTGGACCGAAACTTCTATACTCCTATCTTTTAAAACATTCTGACCTCAAAACACCGCAGGAGCGCAGAAAAGAGCTAAGCACCGACTTCGGTTCACCACTCCCAAATCCCCCGTACCAAAACGTTAGAAATCGGCCAGAACGAATGGCAAGTTCTAGGGTACCAAATCCTGTAGGCTTCCTACAAAACACGCTAGGTATGCAAAAAGTTTTATTCAAGACTTCGTGTATTGACACAAATATTGTAAATTTATCTGTTTTTTGACAATTGTCGCATATCTTGTTATGTAACTACTCAGCAAATGCATATACGTCGTATAACGAAAGTCTTTCATTCTTAAAATGGAAACTCTAACCGAACGACGACGCAATTCGCTGATGAAATTCGGGTACGAATGCCTCCATTCTGAAATGCTTAGGCATATTCTCCCAGAATACGAAGCAACCACCGAGAATCGTCCGAGGACACGCTCAAATCTAGAAGCTAGGAAGCGAAAGCTTAAACAACCACCAGTCAAGGCATCAACAAGATATCTACACTCGTTTGTACCTTATTTTATTCAGCACTATAACGACGCTCTAAAAACATGAAGGAATAACCGATAGGCCTACAGACAATATTATGAAAATTCGACAATGTATTTTAGTGTTTTATCGTATATCTAGCATTGTATTTTAATTAATTTGACAAACCAACTGTATATAACTATTCTAATTGTTTCTTTTGTCGTGTAGTGTATCATTACTTTGTCGTCAGCCCATGCTATCCAATGGATAATTTGATATTATTAAATGATTGACTGAACTACAAAAGTCGATTTTTTAAATAAACTTTCTATTTAAACTTTCGATCACAAAAAAGTAGACGGTACGCTGCGTGCTCTACTGTGGAAAAAGAAAATTCTTTATTGAAGGCAAAATGATAACATAGCGGACTTTATAGATGAACTACTCTTTTCTATCTGACCAAAAAAGGAGCCAGTCAGCGCCATACCAGTGGCTACGACGACTAACTCACGAAGCACAACGACACGCAGTAGGGGGCTGGAACTCGAGCCCCACGTAATTCACTGTTTAAAACTCATTGCTTTCACCACTCCAATACGAGGACTAACAAATAAGCCACGTCGACAAGCGCGCCGAGGCAAGACAAATCGGGCTTATCTGTGACATCACCTATCAGAACCCACCGTCAATTTGTAAGTTGTTTTTCCGCGACCAGACGGTTACGGCTTAAAAAAGAGTTTCCGCGATTGTTTAAATGTCACACAAGTCTGTTACCACGAACAACAAGGGTTTAAGTAAGTACAATTTATCGGACATATTTATTGCACTTTTATGCAAATTTATTGGACGTTTTTGTTTTCTTTTTTATAATGCTCCGTATTTTGTGTTTAACACTTTACGGGTAATAAAGTTCATTCATTCATTCATCTGACACGCTGTTTCCGTGACAAACACAGATAAACGCCTTTAAGCAGGTAGGCTATACGCTACACTGTCAGAAGTTTCATAACAGATTACGCATAACACTTTCAAGAATAACACCTTTTCACTTAGAAACAAAGTGTTATGACCAATTAAGTTTACACTATTTCGTGCCTAGATCTCCAACAACACCTTCAATTGGTAAAAATACTAACGGGAACGAAAGAAACATAACATATAACATCCCAAATTGTTATCTGTTGAAACCGCGCATCCTGCTGTTGTCGTTATGTAACTTCTGACAGTGTAGTATTTTTACCTATTGAAGGTGTTGTTGGAGATCTGGGCACGAAATAGTATAAACTTAACTTTTAATAAACTAACTTTTTTTCTAAGTGAAAAGGTGTTATTCTTGAAAGTGTTATGCGCAGTGTTATGAAACTTCTGACAGTGTAGGAGGAGGCTTTTTCAAGAATTGTTATCTGTTGAAACCGCGCATCCTGCTGTTGTCGTTATGTAACTTCTGACAGTGTAGTATTTTTACCTATTGAAGGTGTTGTTGGAGATCTGGGCACGAAATAGTATAAACTTAATTGG
Organism: Branchinecta sandiegonensis; assembly: GCA_030848855.1. Classification (NCBI taxonomy): domain Eukaryota; kingdom Metazoa; phylum Arthropoda; class Branchiopoda; order Anostraca; family Branchinectidae; genus Branchinecta; species Branchinecta sandiegonensis. Next base: position 20,211,495 of record JAUPMV010000006.1, on the reverse strand, counting down.
TCATAACACTTTTTTTCTAAGTGAAAAGGTGTTATTCTTGAAAGTGTTATGCGCAGTGTTATGAAACTTCTGACAGTGTAGGAGGAGGCTTTTTCAAGACTATTGAGTAAGATGGAGGAGGAGGGGAAGACTCATTACCTCGGGCTGCAACGGGGTTGCCTCCAGGCCACGGTAACGGCGCTTGGTTAAAACGGTCAATCAGGCCGTTAAACTTGCGACTCATCTCGTTCACGGTAACACTTTTTTTTCTAAGTGAAAAGGTGTTATTCTTGAAAGTGTTATGCGCAATCTGTTATGAAACTTCTGACAGTGTATACGCACAACTCGTAACAATAACGGAAACATATCGGGCCTGCTTGCAATCAGACTGAAGTGCGTTCCTGGTGAGGTCGAACAAAATGATATTCCAATGTAGCAAAGTAGCCAATCCAGCACAAAGTTCATCTCTAATAATTCATCTCTTTTAGGACAAACCAACAAACCTTACCTGTAGAATAAATGGCAGATCTGTCCGTAATTCCGGATTGGCACTCAGTAAAGACGACACCAAGTCCCTCAGTTCAAGTGGTACGGGTGTTAGGTTTGGTGGCTGAGCGTCCAACTGAGAGAAACAAAGATTTCGTAAGTTTTTCCACTTACGACACAAATTCTCAAATCCTAGACATCTAAAACGTTTATAATTCCGATGTTATACCAAGCATTCTCTCCTTCAACCTTGGCTCAACCTGTATTTTATTTATTTATTTGTGACCCACTTTTTGTATAACAGCGGAGCATGAAAAACCGACTGTTTTCATGAAAAAAGCAACTGTTTTGACGTATGTGCATGTAATATTTCTACTTGTGCATTTAAATACGGTTTTAGCGCGTACCAGACAAATTATCGTCATTAGGAATGTTTGCGAAGTGTGCACACAACTTAGGTTCACTTAACCGAACTGTTCTTTTTCGAATTTACCTTGTTCTGCCGTATTTTTTCTGCCGAATTTTTTCCTATGTAGAAGAACGAGCAGGATTCCGATCGAAGTGTTTCCCTGATGTCGCCAAGATATCAGGACAGCGGTGAGGTAGTATGAATTTCAATAAGATCGGAGGGGGTAGCTTAGCCCATTTCCTTTACGAAGTTCTGTCTGGTGCAGTTTCTAAGCATCATCCATTGTTTATATTGCTGCCTCGAAACTTTAAAATAACCTTAATCCAAGCAGTTTTTTACCAATGCAAAGGCTACAAGAAGCTATACCTCGCATACAGACAGCCTATCCAATTGTCTCGAAGCCGTTGTCTAAAAGCTTTGTTCCCTCGTTTGTTCTGATTTTTAATGTCAGTGCTAGTAAGCAAGAGCAACTTTAGCCGTAGTTATCAGTTATATTTATATAAAACTGCATTTCGTATTTGAGTTTTCGTATTGTTATTCACTAGATTGCCATTGTGTACCTGAGGTTACTTCCCTATGACATTTATTTGAACTTTTTCTTTTTATCAGAACATTTATTACATTTAATATTTTGACCATGTGACGACTATCCACCACTATTTTTGTAAAAAGACAACGTGGAATTAACGAGTAGACGATTAGTTTTGTTTGGAGTTGATTTATGGGCGTTAACTATAGATTATATATATATATATATATATATATATATATATATTTATTGACGAATGAACGAATGCTCGGTTTGTCCGCCGACAGACAGATTGAACGAATATCCGGCCTGTCCGCCTCCCGTTCTAGAAACAAACTGAACTCTATTAAGGTCGAAGAATGTTATCTCACTCACCTTTCCCATGCGACGATAGAAAGATTCGCGATCTCCTTCGAAAACAAAAGGCGCTTTCCCACCATTAAAGACAGAGTAGATCAGACAGCCAAGAGAATACAGGTCAACCGCTGCTGTAACTGAAACTGCTGTTTCGTCTCGACTTCCACGTCCCCGACTCTTGCCAAGCTCAGGAGCTAAATAGTCAAGGTCTGCTTCGGTGACAGGCGGTGATTCAACGTCAGGTTCACGGCACTTCCAAACAGCCTGTAAAGGACGATTGGTAAAAATACTAAGAGCTTTAAAATTAACTGGACGGCTAAACAGTCCTTCCTCCAAAATCTAAGCAGAAAAGACAAACCAGCTTCATGATTCTTTCTCACAAAGTTTCTCCACACTGGTATGTCATTTCGTGGGTTTCTTACTGCACTAGCCTTGCATCGTACCCAGACAAAACAACACTAGGGAATGGCGCCAAGACCTATGCTTTCCATGCTTTGCAAACGGGCCATACTCGTAGCGCCACCAACAACGCTTGCGGCACTTAAAGCGAGACAAACTTGCGGGTTTAGAAATTTCTAGTAAAACAAAGGTGCGGTCTGCACACCCCAAGGAAACAGCGGAGACTGTATCATTTTTTTTTGCAAAGTTCAGAGCATGAAATTATCTGAGCCAGCGTTTATGAACGACTAAATGAGTTTCAGTAGGGATGTTCTCTATCGCTAGTGGTGCTAGTATCGCTGCTATTGGAGTGTGTGTCAATTTTTTCAAGTCTTGGCGCTACTCCTTAGTGTTATTTTGCTCTTATCATACCAGTAGAATGTCGGAAACAGCCAACTGACAAAAATCAGCTAAAAACCAACGAAACTTCATTAAAGAGGGCCTCAAAATGTCTATTTAAAACAAACTCCTCTCTGTGCCGCGATACCAGCAAGCTTTTCTTTCCACGAACGAGCCACAAACACCGAAAAAATCGCACATGCATTGACTTCCTCCGTAAGCAAGCACTCGCAAGTACCTAATCCCTCTTCTCAACATCTGGACGCGGTTCGGCGACACCGGGACTTTTAATTTCCGTCCACGAGCATAATGAATCGTCATTCAATCAATAACAATGAAATATTTTTAATATTTGAATACCAGCATCTACTAAGCTCATCATTACGAACATTTTCAACGTCTCCTTTCATTCTCAGTGCTGTTCTTACTCGGAATCGTTTGCTCTGCGTTTTTTGCCTTTTCTCCATAGGTCGGTTAATCTACCTAGTTGCCACTATTGACTGTTTTTTCGCCTCGCCAGTCGGTTCGACTGGGCTCTAAAAAAGGGCCATAAGAAAAAATGGCGTTTTACCGTCGCCGGCGCCTATCTCTCCAATGAGATTTTGAATTTCGCACCGTGCCAAGAGCGTAGGTCGGTTGGACTCCCGCCTCAGTGCACAGGTCGGTTAACCGATCGGCAAACGGAGCCAAAAAAAAACAGCTTATAAAAACTTCGGTTAACCGCAGGAAGAAAACGACTTAAGTTGTCGGTTAACTGGATGACGGCAAAAAACGCAGCTAATGTGGCATTGACGGTGAACCACAAAAGAGCGTGGTCACAACATACACCGAACTAAAAAGATTTTCTGCTATCAGGATCCCCAGAACCCCCTAGTTACCAATTTTTGGCTACCTGAAGACAACCACCGCAGAAAACCCCCCAAAAAACTGGAATGACCTACCATACCAACGACTTGCGGCACTTTATGCCTCTATGCAGCCGGAGTGGGAAGACATCGTCGCAGCCGCAAGCTTCAGAGCAGAGCAAAATAACACCAGGGAGTAGCGCCAAGACCTATGCTTTCCATGCTTGCAAACGGGCCGAAATCGTAGCGCCGCCCACTACGCTTGCGGCATTTAAAGCTAGACAAACTTGCAGGTTTAGAAATTTCTAGTAAAGCAAAGGTGCGGTCTGCACACAGCAAGGAAACAATGGAGTCTGTATCATTTTTTTTGCAATGATCAGAACATGAAGTTATCGGAGCCAGCTCTGGTGAACGACTGAATGAGTTTCAGTAGGGACATTCTCTATCGCTAGTGGTGCTAGTATCGCTGCTATTAGAGTGTGTGTCAATTTTGTCAAGTCTTGTTGCTACTCCCTAATGTTATTTTGCTCTGCTTCAGAGACGACTGGAGACTCTTCTTGGACGCCCTTGGCACCTCTGGAGCCATAGGAAGAACTAGGGTCTAAGGTAAGGTAAGGTTATCAGGATAATAAGTGCAAGTAAAGAAATCAGGCTTACTTGCTGCCCAGGCCCCGCGGTATTAAGTGCGCAGAAGTCAAATCCGAATAGAGTCCAGGATCCTTTGGAGTCGATCACAATATTAGCCGGGCTCAAGTTCGTGTGAATGATCTTCGCCTCTCTGTTCAAAAAGCTCAAAGTGTTGCACAGCTGGTATAGCCCGTATTTAATTTCAACAGGAGAGAGCTGAACATCGTTCTGTTCCGTTGGGTCTAGGATGCTTTGAAGGCTAGCAATGACTGGCTCAGTCGCGAAGGCTAGACTGTCTCTGAATAAAAGGTATAAGGTTAGATATGCTCAATTAACCTTACCTTATTCAAACACACAGCGAAAACAGACAGTGACTAAACAAGAAATGGTTATGGCTAAACCCTGGCTGTAGAGAATGACACATCTCATAGATAAAGCGTCTATTTCCTGAAGATTTTCTGGAATAAAGAGAGGGGAGGATCTCTTAGAAATGTGCAACATTAAAAAACCCAAGCTCTTAGAAATGTGCAACAGTAAAACGGTTTGACGCCTATGAATGTTTTTTGACGGTGATCGCTCTTTTTTATTTTTAGTTTGCAAACAAGCATTTCAGCAAAATGAGTGTCCCATTTCTGGTTATTCACAGTGAACAAGACAAAATTTGTAACGTAGAAGGTGCTAAGCAGCTTTACGAGGCATCGCCCTGCCAAGACAAGGAACTAAAGGTAAGTGAAGTCGCATTTTATTGGATGTAATTTTGGTAGAGTTTCAATGTTTTCTTAGTTCGTTCAAAAGTTTTTTTTCGTACTTAGTTCGTACCTTTTAATGTGTCAACTCCAGATAACTGTAGTTTCATAACTAAAACAATGTACGTCAAACTACACCCGAAAATACGCAGCTTAAGTTGCAGAAGCTAGTTCAAGGTTCAAGGTTTAATTACACTTCGGTATAAAATTATAATAAATATAGGGTACCCCAAGCGAACCAATTATTTTTGGTCGGGTAATATTACTTTTAAGGTAATTTTAAAATCTGCACTTACCTGGTTTCCTCCATGGCGCGCTGAACAGTCAGAATCCCTGGGTGCCGCAGCCTGGTTAGCTGAACTACTCCTCTTTTGACGGTTTCCATCATCTGCTCTCTGTCTTTCCGCGAGAATGCATCCAGACATCTCTTTTCAAGCAGAAAGACTGTTGCTTCTTGCTGTGTCGACTTCTTCCTTGCAGGGTACCCTTTCCAGAAAAGACCTGGAAGAAGAACAAATAATTCCAAAATGCAGCTAACCGAGTTCCAGTTCGTCAGTGCCAGCTGCTTCTTTAAGTACTGTAAATTTCTGATGTATCTTCCTAAATCTTTCCGTAATCGTAAATTGGTTTCGAATTTTAATGTTTTAAGATAGTATCAATACACTCCTTCGTTCGCATTCAAATCTATTTACCCTCCACAAACATCCTGCCATGTCAGCCCCCGAAATTCTTAGCCAGTTTTTCAGTCCTGAACCCGTTTAATGTGCTTGTCACTGTGTAAAAATTTTTAAGTCTATTAGTGTGTTTTTTAACTATATAAAAACGACGTAGTCATGTTTATAGACATTGTTTTGTTTAGTGTTTTAAGATGTGTATTTTATTTTGGGTATTTTACTCACACTCCGCTGTTATACAAAAAGCGGGTCACAAATAAATAAATAAATATATAAAAATTGCTGCACATTTTCCAGCCAGTATCGTCAGTTTCGCAAAGGATACAATCCATTTCTGCTTTTAGCTTGATGAGATGACGGGCTTCTTCTTTCATCTCACAGGGGAGTAGGCAAGGAGAGAGCAAGATCCCTACCCCCAGCCCCAACAGGATGGCTATCTGCAAGTACACTGTAAAAAAAATCTTGCATTAGCCTATTTGCTACTGGGATTAATATTGTCTCTACTGAGATAAGAGTATTTCTAATTCGGATTAATCTTATCCCAGTAGAGATAAGATTAATCCCAGTAGCAAATACTGCAGTTACCTTTAGTCCTTACTCGGAGAAACTTTTTACAGTGCGGAATTAGCAACAGAAAGAAAGCTTGCTCGTCCAGAAAGACATTGAGCAATATTTTCTTCCAGTATATAGCACCAGTTCTTATGAAACAGATTGCTCCTTCGCTCGCTTCATTTCAACCATCCATCCCTATACTGATCAGGGTCGTCACGACCGGGGGGAAGGGGGGGAAGCCCTCCCCTCCCCCCCCCCCCCAATGTTGTCGGCCAGTCGGTAAAAATATTCATTTATTAAAATATTTATATTTATATAAAAATTTATTTATATAAAAATATTAATATTTATTAAAACAATCGATTTTTCGGAAAATCAGTTGATTTTTCGTCAAAACAGTCGTTTTTTCTGAAAATCAGTCGATTTTTTTCGAAACTGTCGTTTTATTCTTTTATTCTCTTCTGCAAAAACAGTCGGTAAAAATTACCTGAAGAACAAGTTAACTCTAGTAAGCCTACTGCCCCAAAAGAAAATGTCCAATGAATAAAACAAAAAGACGAAGAGAGGAACATCACCTGGTCCACAGGAACATACAGGAATCTGACTGAGTATATCATATTCTCTCAATACAGGGTTTCCTGGCAGAGCATGGGATATTTGTGAAACTGTGGTAGAGACTGTGGCTTGCACAGATGCCTTAAGTCTTGACAGGACATCCATGGCGGGTCGCAGGAACCCCGGATTCAGGAAATATCAGCAGCAATCAGGAGTCTGATGAGAACTTTTCAACCACAGAACTCCTCGTCAAACAAACTTCCAAACTGGCCTATTAGAAAAAACACAAATCAAAACAGTACACACCAATGTAAATATAGGGCAAGTTAGACCAATCAGGGACCAGGGATGCAGACTATAAAGCACTACAACTGATAGGCTTAGGACAAATCATCTCAAACTAAAGCTCTACCAGGCCTCTGGAAGAGGTCTACCGGCCTACTAACAATTGACATTGTAGCCTACTTGAAATCTAACATGGGGCTAGAAACCAGAAATTATTAATTACGCCTATCCGCACTTCCGAGTCCCTTTAGCAAAGTGTACCATAATACAGGCGTTGTAGGGTCAAGGCTGGGGCAAGTCAAGGCTCTCTTTGGGCTCCAGCTAAGAAAACAAGCATTAACATTAGCACAGTCTAAAGTTCTCTGGATACTTCAGGTTTAAGCACTTTCGATTTGCATACAAGTCCACGTATTCTCATTTTTTCGCACTAGAAAAACTGCTTCAACTTTCTTCCAGTCGCTTTGCAGGCTTCTTGATGCTCAATGACCCCACCAAAAGTGCAGCTAAACTTTAACATTTCAAGTGAGGCCGACAAAACATCTTGCTTACAGAATGAAATTATTATACTGACAAAATAATTTGCCACTTTGGCAGCTCAGGACTTCAGGTAATTTATCCTTTGGCAACTATGTGGAAGCCTGCTTGAACTGTGTTCTCGTAAAAACAACAAACAAATGACAAATCAGAAGCAACCTAGTCCTTGGGGCAAAGCAACACACAAGAAATACAAACAAATTTTACCAAGCCAATTCAGTCAACCACAAACCCCTGATTTTTTTATACCCTATGTCAAATGCTGGATAACTGTTGGTACCCTAACCCTGACCTACCGCACCATAGATGAATTCTGATTTGTTGATTTCAGAGCTTCACTCAAATAATAAATATTTTATTTGGTTAGAGTATCCAGCGTTTGGCATAATATTAGTGTATCCAGTTAGGCATGGGGTTTGCCAAATGCTAGATATACCCAGAGTTTTGCATAGGGTATCCAAAAATCAGGGGTTGTAACTTGTGGTAGACTAAGCCAATCCAGGGGATTACAGTAGTCCCTGCCAACAGGGTCAATTCCAAGTCAAATTATTTTTGTGTGGTATAGTGGAACAGATTCGCTTTCTGTTGGCACCAAGCCTTAATCTGAGTGTATAAAACAAAGCTAACTTTAAAGCACTGTTCAAGTCTATGTAATAAGCTGGACAAGGCTAACTAGAGAATAATACTGATTTCTATTTTTTGGAAGCAACACACAAGAAATAAAAATCAATTTTACCAAGCCAATCCAAGGGATTGTAGTCATCTGTGCCAACAGGGGCCTTGTGACTCTTCTTTTAACTCTGATACGGAAGAGGTATGCTTATTTGAACAGTGCAGTTTTCGGTTAAATGGTAGAATGAAGATCCAAATACCTATTCAGGTGTTCTCAGACATCTGCAATCAGAGCGTTACTAGCCAAAATGTTTTTTTTTTTGGGGGGACGAGGCATTTACCGACTGGCTGGTAATTTTTACCGACTGTTTTTGCAGAAAAAACTACTGTATTCAACAACAAAAAACGACAGTTTTGAAAAAAATCGACTGATCGATCCCCCCCTCCCCCCCCCCCAGTCGTGACGCCCCTGTCTGCAATCATCAGGGAGGGTGGGGGGGACTTATTACCCACAGTACGGCTCTCTGTACCTCTGCAGTACCTTGGCTAACTGGTAGTTGAATTTGTCAAAGCAAGTGCATGAGAATGGCACTGTGCAAAGCCAACAAATGTTCAACTAACTTACCTGTAACGAGTGGCCCGCACACTCTAGGAAAATTCCAGGTCTCCTTGAAGTATTACAGTCGGCCGTAATTTCTCCCAGCTTTATAGGAGATGCAGGCCTAGCTAAACCATAATTTGTGATTCAAATTGCTTGCAGTATTGGTCAAGGTGAAGGTATTGGCATTGGATTGTGCTGTGGTTTATAAGTATGGTTCAGGTCTTCAGCTTAGGGTCATAAAAGTCTATTATGTACGATCGAGTTAGTCAGTTTGGCCTTGGGCAGCTTAGTCTGGTCCTGGTTTATCTAGTGCTATTCAACTGTTATTTACTTTTTCTATAGTAAAATATCTTTCTTTTCTTCTCAAGAGTTCTGAGGTTTCCCTTTGATGGTCTGGGTAAAGGGTTCACTGTGGACCGTCATTACACTGTTCAAACTCCAGCCACCCATGCAGCAGGAGGTTTGCCTCAATTTTGCAGTCATGTGATCTCCTAGAACTGCCAAGCCTCTATTCTGGGAGGCTTGGCAGTCCTAGGAGTTCATATCACTGCAAAATTGAGGCAAACCTCCTGCTTAGAAGAACACCAGAGCAGCCAGATTGGTAGAAACCCCCACAGTCACATATGGCAAGATATGTAGATCTAATGTAGATACTGGGGCAAACCTCAGATTCAGGAAATTCCTTGACAGCCAGATCAAAGGAAACCTCCCAGGTAGGAAGCTACAACAACAGTGCCAAGATTAGGAGATGCCTCAAAGGTGGTAAACTACAACAGTGGTATAGGCTGGCATAGGCTGCACCCATGCAATCCATCTTGGCTTACAGGAGGGGCATCCAACCTTGAGTTTACACAACCTCGAACCTGGTCAAAAAAGGTGGGAAGGAAGCTTCAATCCAGTCCTAAAAAGGTCCTAACTGTCAAGAAGGAAACCCTGACTCTGAGCACTTTGAGTGACCCAGGAGTCAGACTGGAGCAGACTGGAGTGACCCAGGACCTGTTTTGGACTGCACAGAAATTTCCTTGTAAGGTTCTCAGGCCAAGTTCGAGTCCGTACAAATTCGAGGTTGGACTACCCCTCCTGTACCATGCTGGGCATGTTCCACCCTTCTAACAAAATAGTAACTATTAACAGCAGCATTACTAGCCAAAATGTTTGGGGGGGGGGATGAGGCATTTACCGACTGGCTAGTAATTTTTACCGAATTTTCTGCAGAAAAACGACTGTTTTCAACAACAAATAACATTTTCAAAAAAAATCGACTGATCGACTGAAAGTCGACCAATTTTCAGAAAAATCGACTGTTTCCATGAAAAAAATCAACTGTTTTGACGAAAAATCGCGGCGCTTCACGCCGACTCGGTTATTTTATACCGACTGGCCGACAGCATTGGGGGGGGGGGGGCACCCCCCCTAGTCATGACGCCCCTGACTATTCATGACTATTAGTTACTATTTCCATTCCAAACTCGGTTTTCCAGTCAAGGGGGGCGCCAGAGCTGGGCCAAAAAGGCGCAATACATACTTTTACATACCTCTACTGCTGCTCTACTGTACTAAGACTTTACTAGGGTTTAGGGCAGTAAAGCTGGTTCAGGAAAACCACGGTATTAGCAATCTTTGAAGTTTCTGCCAAATCGCCAAGGCTCGAGGAGAAAAACCAAGAGCGCCATCTTCCAGCAATGACATGAGTCATTGGTTCGGTAACCCGCCGAGAGGTCGCCGCGACGCAGCTCCAACGGCCGACCATGAGCCTGCCGGGAAACTACGGCAAACATACTTCGAAGCTTACGGAAAGCAAAACAAAAAAGTTTCACAGGTAAGTCATCTGAGTTTCTCTCGGCCCTCGACTGGGATTGCGAAGCCTAGTTGTGGACAAACCCTCCAACGCTTCCCGTGCTTTACCATAGATGCCTCTAGCTAATCGTTTTTACAGCTCGGTTACCTGCGACTACTCTAACAGAACCGTACCACTGGCTCCTTCGATTACCGAGCGCCTTGGTGAGGATTCGGGCTCAAATCTGTCACAGTTAAAGTTTAGCAAATTAGCCAATCAGCGACTCTCACGGAAAACAGTGGTACAACTGACTACTCTTTCCCTCGGTCGTCGTCGTCTGAGAAAGTAAGAAGAGCTTGCACTAGGAAATCTTGCTCCCTTGATTCTTCAAGCTTAGTCGCCAGAGACGGTGAATCTTTTCCTCGACGCGAACAAAGAGTTGAAATGGCGCGAATTTTTTCTGCTACCGACGCCGAACTCGCCTACACCAATATGTATCAGCGTTCTGTGGGCACCAAGCTTCATCCTTCCAATGTACGACCATGTCAGTAACTGCGGTGAGGCTTCATCAAGTCACTAGCACACCCAAACCACCAATGGTAGAGCCCCTGATTTTTTTTTTTAATAATCTTGGGGTCTCACGCCAAGTTGCGCGTCAAGTTTGGTGTAAACTTGAAGTTCGTGGACGGCGTCTTGTCGACCTTTAGTTCTACTGAGCCGAATAGTATTCTATCCTGCACCTTACTCGAAATTACCTCCTTACATGAACGAAGGCTGAAACTCTGCATGGAGTTTGATGTCAAATCTCTGAATCACCCGATCCACAAAAATATTTTCCCTTCTGAAAAGCTGTCAAAAAGGCTCCCTCGCAAGGCAGCTACTACGGTTGAAAAGTTGCAGCCGATTAAATGTGCCCACCAGAGGTTTGCAAAGAGTTTTGTCCCTTCTTTTTTAGAGTTGTATAATGAAGCATAAGCTGAGCTGCTAGGTTAAATTTATCATGTTATTTATGACCGTTTTAGCCGTATATGCGTAGGCCTATTATGTGTGTGTTCATTTATATACATGACTATACCGAACAAATTTGGCGTGAGCCATGATATGTTTTTGGCGAATAAAAAGATTTATCTATCATCTATCTATCTACTACAGCCGGGCAGCTTTATAAGATAGGCTATGTGAACTAACCCGCCGAGAATTCCCCCGTTGGGCTATCACAAAAACAAACTGTCTTGCTGTATTTAAGCTCATTCTTTTTTTTGTAAACCTCCAAAATCCCATAATCAAACCCAAAACGGTACTCTCGCCAAGCTCCCAAATAGAATAATGAGAAACAACTGGTTTGAACTGCCTCCGTAAGTGTACATGATATGGAGGAGGGCTACCGAACCAGCTTTGTACTTTCGCTCTGTTCAAAGCGCTACATCAGTGAACGAAAAAGGACTTGCTTAAAAATGATTTGTGAAACCTGAGATGCAACGCCTTACGGAAAGAGCAACTCACGAACTCCTAAGTCTTAAAACTACTTACATTTCATGACAACTTGCTAGGCAAACCAGCTATCTGCTACATGTAAGAAAGCAAAGCACAAGGATCGTAATGTCTTAATCCAAGCATTATAACATATTTATTTACATTCGCATTAATCTTCCCGCACGATCGCTCTAAAAGAACAGGAAAAATAAACTGGCAACAAGCAATAGGTTCACCCCAAATTCAGAAAAGTCAGAATAGATCCGTCATTCTGTACTATCCTCAAAACTGCATCGTTCTCCCTGAATTCCTCGATCATCATTTCACTCTGAGATACTCTAGCAAACTGCTCAATTGGTCTCTTCGGTTCAGACCCACTCGCTTCAGCTGCAGCAGCTTGTTGATTCGCTTGTGAAGGACCGTTCACCTCTACCGCGTTTCCGAGAGCACTTAGCAGGGCGTATTCTCCTGGATGACATTTTTTCTTGTGGAAAAATAGATTCTTCTCTGTCTTAAAGCGCTTATTGCAAAGGTTGCATACCGCATTCAACAAATGCACTTTCGTGTGTGCGGCTAACTTCTCGCTGGATACGAAACTAGCGCCGCAACTGCACACAAACGCACTGTCACTATGCACTTTCTTCAAATGCCAATTTAAGTGGGCACGGGAGGTAAAGAGCTGATGGCACTGCGCACAGTCGAATGGGCAAGTCTTATGCTTTTCTACGTGTTTACGAAAGTTTGGCCCGCTCGAAAATGTCAACGGGCATAAGTCGCAACGCAACTCCTGATCAGAGCTATGGGACACTTTGACGTGGTGCTTTAGACTGGCGGCATATTTAAAACCTTTACCGCATGAGGAACAGAGATGGGAGCGCGTTTCTTCATGGCTCACATAATGGCGTTTCAGTTCCACTGAGCGCGTAAACACTTTTTCGCACTTCTCACACGGATGAAGTCCGACACCAGTGTGCTTGCGAGTGTGCGTGTCCAGGTCCAGCTTGTGAGAAAAACCCGCGCCGCAGTCACTGCACTGGAAGGATTTTTTCTTCTGATGAACCTAAAACAAGTTATTCAGATTACGTACAAGGCAAGTTTCATAGCTAACATTGGGGAGCGACAAATTCGTTTCGGCCCTTCTTGGCAAGGGTCCTGTCAGAAGCATAGAAGAAAGAGGAGTTGGCGTTTAAAGTTCAATGGGCGGATCAAACAATCATGATGCCAGATTACCACCCCCTAGAATACAATGTTACATCAGAAACCAGCAGATTCCTCGACAACATATTTTCGCTAATATATCGTTACGCCGTTTGCTGACTGCCATACTCCGATTTACTCGCTTCGACAAATATAAGCGGAGTTTCTTTTTTCGTATCTGTTCGTTGTTGTTATATACTCCAGATTACGTGTATTGTTGACAAATATTCATATTGACAGTGTTGCCTGAGAATTCCTTGTAAGCTCTGGAATCAGCTGCAGGTAGGTCGGTTATATTTGTACATTTTTGGCAGTGTTGTAACTTTACATTCACAACACAAAACTTTTCTTCGGTACTGCAAACATCAGAAAGTTACATCAGATAATACTAGAGCAATCTGCCAGCTACAGAGACGATTTATTTCAGCAGCTATGGCACTCTCGTCCAGCTCTCGTGACTCAGCTCTACAAAAAGATCGACTTTCATACATAGCCGAGAGTTTTTGAATTTCCGCGCCTTGCAATACCGTGTTCTGAAATCGTTTCCGCCGATACGCCGAAGAGCCAATGACAAGCGATAACAAGAAAACGGCTTATTTTTTAAGCACTATCTAGTGGAAGTCAGAAATGTGTATGTGTGCAGCATATTATAAAAATTAAAGCATAGTTAGTGCCCATTGTGCTTTAAGATCGGGCTGGATTGAAAGCATGATGGATTGTAGCTAAGATAACTTACCTGAAGATGCAGCTTCAGGTTTGACGCTCTGAGGAATGCCTTCCCGCAAGTTGGGCATTTGTGCTCCTTGCTCCCTACGTGGGTTTCCTCGTGTTGCGTCTTCAAAAAACGGCGCGTAAAGGTTTTTTCGCAGTAGCGACACTCATATTTCGGTGTATCGTGGGTCTTTAAATGATACTGAAGGAGGTAGTTCGCTGGAAATCCTCGACTGCAAACTGAGCATTTGAAGGGCCGCTCGCCTACAAAAGACAATCCTTACGACCCGACGAGAGTAAGGCGACCAAAATTGGCATTACCAGGGGCGTCACGTATGGAGGGGGACGCCCCCTCCCCCCCCCAATGTTGTCGGACAGTCGTTAAAAAATAGCCGAGTCGGCACGAATCGCCGCGATTTTTCGTAAAAACCCAGTCGGTTTTAAGTGAAAATAGTCTATTTTTCTTAAAACAGTCGTTTTTTCCTAAAATTAGTCGATTTTCGTTGAAACAGTCGTTTTTTTCTTTAAAAGAGTCGGTTTCTCTGCTAAATCAGTCGGTAAAAACGACCAGTCAGTCGGTAAAGAACTTGCCCCCCCCCCCCCCCCCCTCCAAACATTTTGGCTAGTAACGCCTCTGGGCATTACCATTCTTCAGGTTGCATGACTTTCCAAGCTTAGCCTCGTTTCGTACAACCACATCAAAGAATGCACGTCAACAATTGTTGCGTTTCTCCATTGACAATATTTTCGTTGTTTGTCATAAATCAAGATCGCCTAAAAAAACAGGACAGCACTCTCAGCTTAGTCCTCTTCATTTTGACAAATTCTGGAAAATGTCGACAGCTCCAAGTGAAACTCCAGAAGCTGGCGTATTCTTTTCTATTCTATTAGTAACGAGAAGAACCAAACACAAATACCTCTGCTCAAATTAAAAGTCTAGTCTGACAATGCCGAGTACAAATTTCGGAAAATTTCTACAGCTTCAGGTGATAAAATCAAAGAAAGGAAGCCAGAGGCTGCCACGTGCATGCATTTCTATAAATATTCCTTCAGCCTAAGCTGACTGTGAATCATATCTGAGCCTCGTTTTTGTTGCAATAGCGCTGCCGCATCGCTGCTGCAGCACTTCTTTGCTTTTGCACAATATGCGTTTTTGGATTCACTTTCTTCTTGGTTGAAGCGGCAGCGCTGCAGCATCTTGCAGGGAAGCACGGACTTGGTCGGTGAGCAAGTCCGTGATTCTCGAGAAGCGCTGCCGTCTTCCTCGGAAGCGCTGCAGTGCAAAAACGGATGTAGAAAGAATCAGCCCGGAATCGGCCGAGAAGTGGACCTGCAGCATGCAACAAAAACGAGGCTCTGATAGTGCAAAACGGATACGTCAGCATTGGTTTTTCCACAGGTTCGATTTTCCAACTCGAGCGGCTTTGAGCGTGAAGAGGACCCCTGCCAAGAAGGGCCGAAATATAGCTCCAATAAAACTCAGCTGACGTATCCGTTTTGCACTATCAAAAAATGCATTGCTATTCTATAAGTAACAAGAAGAAACAATCACAAATACCCCAGCTCAAATAAAAAGTCGAGTACCGAAAACAACTATAATTTATTTAATTATGATTACATTCGGCGTTCAGCTTTTAGGTTGTCATAATAATAATAATAATATTTTATTCCTGACGCTTCTCAATACAAAATTTCTACATAACTGACAACTTGTTAAAAGAAAAATGATATGGCAGGGCGAAGAGCGGATCGACTGCGGCACGATTGCCATTTAAAGTCGTCCTACGTTGAAAGTCTCGAGATATGGTATGTTTATGTTTAGGCTATTGGAGAAGGCTTCCAGTGATTTCTTCTTTTCGACTGGAAACGGCAGTTTGTTCCAGATCCCGATGACCCGGGGTATGCGAATGATGGTAAGAATTAGATCTTGTCGCCCTAATAATAACCAGAAACGAGTCCTTACTTGAGTGCATCATCACAATGTGATTGTGTCGCGCAGCCTTTGTGCTCAGGATTCGGTGACACACAGGACATTCCAACGGGTTAAGTTGAAGAACCTTGACTTTTCGTTTCTTTAAAGGGAGTCTTAGAGGTTCTGAAAAAAATAAAAGTACAGTAGAGCTTATGCGAACGTCTGGTAAATCTGAACGATTGACGAAGAAAAAACTAAAACCCAAACAAGGCACTTTTTCCAATAAATACTGATAATAACCATTCACGCCGTTTGCACTTTTTGAATATTTGGCTAGTTCAGTGATGAAAGTGATTGAACTATCAGAGCCTCGTTTTTGTTGCATGCTGCAGGTCCACTTCTCGGCCGATTCCGGACTGATTCTTTCTACATCCGTTTTTGCAGTGCAGCGCTTCCGAGGAAGACGGCAGCGCTCCTCGAGAATCACGGACTTGCTCACCGACCAAGTCCGTGCTTCCCTGCAAGATGCTGCAGCGCTGCCGCTTCAACCAAGAAGAAAGGGAATCCAAAAACGCATATTGTGCAAAAGCAAAGAAGTGCTGCAGCAGCGATGCGGCAGCGCTATTGCAACAAAAACGAGGCTCAGCTGATTTCCTTTGTTAATTTTGAAAATTTTGCCAAGTGGAACGCAACTTCAGTGGAAAAGATGGCGGTCCGAACCTACAGATGCAGTCAAAAGAGGAAAAAGATTTTTTCAAAATTCAATATCAAAGAAAATAAATTGAATTTCTGCTTCAAGTTTGTGTTGGGATAACCCTGAAATACTTGGCTGTTAGCTGATATTAAGTTTATAATTTTTCTTTTCTCTTTTACTATTTTATATGCAATTGACAAAAGCAAGGTAGTGTAACAGTTAAAAAAGTGTTCACATAAGCATACCAAGTGACACCTGACGTGGTGCTACTTCAAGACGCCAACGCACGGTTAGCAAACCCGATGAACAATTTGTAGCCTGCGTAGTAAACAGCAAATAATACTATCTTTTAATGTGCCTCAGACTGGTCCAATCTTATGTAGTAGTATCCAGTAGCATCCTGTCTTGCCATATTCACATCCAGTCTTGCTAATAGTACCATATAGTAGTATGCAGTAACACGATAGCCTTGAAGTAGAAGCATGTAGTAGCATCGTTAGTACTGCATGCAACTTTTTCGTACTACTTCATAGTACTATTTTGAGATAAATTTTTCATCGGGAACAGATCGGTAGGCTGTCATAACAAGAGCTAGAAACTCATATTGCACTTGCAATGCTGGTGCAGCGGATGAAAGTAGACATTTGCCAATTCGTGGGTTTGCTCTGATCATTTGTAAGCAAAACCCTTGAGATAAGAATGACCATGGGCCCTTGGAAATCAGGAGAAAGTATCGTCTGGTAAGAAGTATTTTATTTTCGCACTTGGCTGTAATGATCCGCACTTTAAGGGCGCTAGAAATTCATCTGTAAGCAAACCCCTGAGGCAAAAATGATGATTCATCGGGACCATGAAAATGTATATTTTGCTCGTATTAAGGACTTATAAGCAAAATGCTTGGGGCAAAGATGATCATGGGCCCTTGGGACCATTAGTATATACCGTTTGGTCAAAAGTATTTTTTTAACTTTCCGATTAAGATGAGCACTTTAAGGGTGCTACAAATTAATTTTTTAAGCAAAACCCTTGTGGCACAAATGATTATGGGCCGAAATGTATCGTTTATTCAAAAGTACTTTTTTGACTTTCAGACGCGCACTTTAAGGGAGCTAGAGATTCATTTGTAAGCAAAACCCTTGAGGCAAAAAATTATCATAGGCTCATGGGATCATGAAAACTTATATTTTGCTTAAAAGTATTTTTGTTTTTCCTTGCGGTTAAGATGAGTACTTTAAGTAGCGTGCACACACATCCCGAATTTCGCAGTCCGGTGCGAATTTACTTCTCCGCTCCGGAATTTTGACGCGTGTCATGCGGATTCGGTCCGATAATTTCGTTCCGATTTGAGTAGAAAATATTCTACTTTTACCGGAGCGAATTTTAAACGCATGCGAAATTGTGCCCTGAGAATTGAAAAATTAGAAGCTGTGTTCGAAATTTCAACTGTTTATACGACCTATTTAATGTCAGCTGCATTCATTCATTCGGCAATCAATCAGCATCATCTGACTGTAGGCTAAGCAGTGGATTTTTCAAACCTGGGGCCAAGTTTCACATCTCAATTTCATTTTATCTGAAAAACCTGTCGGGCATCGTGACGCGAATTTCGTATGCGCGTTTTCGCGTGCGGAATCTTACCGGACTGTGTGTGCACTTAGCTTTAAGGAATGGTCGGATTTGGGAAGTGACTGTTTCTTAGTCAATCTTGTCGAATTTCTGATGTTCCAGCCAATTCATCGTTCTACCACATCTGGAAGTACCTTAACTCACGATCATCGGAATTCCCCCCCCCCCCAAATGATTTATCTGTATATGTAAATGATTTATCTAGAGCATTTGTTTGTTATTCCGACCAAGTTCCATCCCGATCTCTCCAGTCTAGGCGGGTCACGTATCTCCCCCCCCCCCCCCCCCCCAGTTGTCGCATCCGGTCCGGACACGAAAATGACATCAGAGGCATGTCCTCTGTTCCATTATTACATTTCACTGGAATTCGATCACCCGTTCCAAAGTTACGCATGACTCAATATTCCGGACTCTCCCTCCCTCCACTCCCCCACGAGGATCGGATCGAAATCGGATTTCCAAGTAAGTTTGCTCGGGCCCCTGATATGCCTGCCAAGTCTAGTCGTGAAATTCCCAAAACCGCCATCATCGGAATTCCGGGACTCCCCCCCCCCCCCCCCAGGTGTCCGGATCCAGTCTGATGGTGTAAACGATTTATCTAGAGCAGATGCTTTGTTCTTCCCAGCAAGTTTCACTCCGATCCCTCGATCTAATCGTTTCACGAGATTTCCGCCCCCTCCCCCCAACTCCCCCACAGCGGTCGAATCCGGTCCAGACTTGAAACGGGACAACAGAGACATGTCCTAATTAAGTTACATTCGAATCCGACCACCGGGTTCGAAAGTTACGAACCGGTCAACATTCAGGATTCTCCCTCCCCCCCCCCCCCAGGTGGTCGGATCGGGAAACTGATTATTTCCAAGTTAGTTTGATCGGGTGCCTCATATTCCTGCCAAGTTTCATCGTCCTAGCACATCTGGAAGTACCCTAACTCGCAATCGTGGGACAGACCGCCCAACCGACAGACCGGCGGACTGACAGACGGAATTGCGAACGGTATTTGGCAAAAGCATTAAAGAATGAATATCCAGTTCCTTGCTAGTTCTCCCGTTATATTTGTATAGTTTCAGCTTCAACTACCCGTGAGTTTCGGCGGATACTCCTAGAGTGACGCAGGCTCGATCCCGGATACCTGCGTCACCAAAAGTCAATGTAAATTAGGAGCCATATTCTAGAAAAATGAAAATCTACTGATTCGTCGAGGGCAGCCGAAGGGGGTTAAGAAATAAAACTAAAGCATAACTGCTAGCATGCGTCTTTCAACAAGAGCTAGTAGCTCGTATGGCACTTGCAAGGGTGGTTAAGCAGAAGATGAAACATACAATTGTGATGATTCGTAAGCAAAACCCTTGAGATAAGAATGATCCTTGACTTTCAAAGCTCGAGAATGTGTCGTTTGATAAAAGTATTTTATTTTTGAACTTTGCTGTAATGATGCGCACTTTAAAGGCGCTAGAAGCTGATCTGCTAGCAAAATCCTTGAGGCAAAAACGGTAACAAGCCCTTGGGGATCATTAGTATATACCGTTTGGTCAAAAGTTTTTTTTTCACTTTTCGGTTAAGATGCGTACTTTAAGGGAACTAGAACTTCATTTGTAAGCAAAACCCTTGAGGCAAAAATGATAATGGGCTCATGGGGATCATCAAAACGTATATTTTGCTTAAAAGTATTTTTCTTACTTTGCGGTCAAGATTGATACTTTAAAGAATAGTCGGATTTGGAAAATGACGATTTCTGAACTGAATCTCTAATCTTCCAGCCACGTTTCATCGTCCTAGCACATCTGGAAGTACCCTAATTCGCGATCACCGGAATCCCCCCCCCCACTCCCCCCGCAGTGCCCGGAACCAATCCGGTTCTGTAAATGATTAATCCCGAGCATCTGTTTGTTAGTTTGTTATTCCCACAAAGTTCCATCCCGGTCTTTCCAGTCTAAGCCGGTAATGTATCCCCCCCCCCCGATAGTTGTCCGATCCGGTCTGGACACAGAAAAGATCATCAGAGACAATGTTCAATTACTAAATGTCACTCGAATCCGATCACCAGTTCAAAAGTTACGCATGACTCAATATTCCGGATTACCCCTCCCTCCACTCCTCCACGATTATCGGATCGAGAAACTTTTTATTTCCAAGTCAGTTTGATCGGGTCTCTGCTATGCCTGCCAAGTTTCGTCGTGAAAATTCCAAAAACCGCCATCACCGGAATTCCGGGACCCCCCCCAAGTGTCCGGATCCAGTCCAATTGTGTAAACGATTTATCTAGAGCAGATGCTTGTTCTTGCCAGCAATTTGCACCCCGGTCCCTCCATTCGAACCGTTTCTCGAGAGATCCCCCCCCCAACTGCCCCGTAGCTGTCGAATCCGGTCCAGACTTCAAATGGGACATCAGAAAAATATCATCTATTCAGTTATTGCGTTTCATTCCAATCCGATCACCCCTTCGAAAGTTACAAACTACTCAATTTTCCAGATTCCCCCGCCCTCCACCCCCCACCCCCAGATGGTCCGATTGGGAAACTGATTATTTCCAAGTTAGTTTGGTCGGGTCCCTGAAACGCCTGCAAAGTTTCATCGTTCTAGCACATCTGGAAGTACCCTAACTCGAGTAAGTGTGACAAACTGCCTTCCATTGTCCAGATTCCCCCGCCCTCCACTCCCCCGCAGATGGTCGGATCAGGAAACTGATTATTTCCAGGTTAGTTTGATCGGATCCGTGATACGCCTGTCTAGTTTCATGGTACTAGCACATCTGGAAGTACCCTCACTCGAAAAACTGTGACAAAAAAACCGGACAGACCGACAGACGGAATTGCGATCGGTATATGGCACTTGAGCTAGAGGCTGCAAGTGCCATAAAAACTCTCAAATATTCAAGTATTTTAAAACATACAAAAAGTACACCAATATTGGACATTTGACATAACTTGAGTTTCTTGCATCGCGCTTTTTTCATAAAACTGAGTAAGTAGCCAAGAAACCTATTCTGTCTCCTTACTGGAGTTTCTCCTAAAACATCGACCGAAGAAATACATACCTCGTGGCTTCTCTGGCTCAGGGGCCCTTGGGTGATCCACTGTGTCTTTTCCCTCTGGGACAGCCTCACTTCCACCATCCTGTGCACAGACATTATAAGGGGTAACAGCTTCTTCTTCTTTCAAAGATTCCACGAGGCGACTTAGTTTTTCCTGAAACGACGGCAAGGGTCTGATCCAGTTACTTTACGAGAAAACCGTAGAAATGTAGCCTATTTGACCTATTTTCTATTTTTATTGCGGCATACCCAAATCTGACGAAACACTTCCAGCTATCTGTTAGGGCAGACAATAAGAATCGGGGGGTCGCTGCCCGGAGTTCTTGCCACATTATTGCCATCATCAGTCCCATATAGGAATGTTGAGATTTTTTCCAAACTTACCGACAGATGTGCAAAACAAGAGCTAGAAGCTCATACGGCACGTGCAAGGCTGGGTAAGAGGATGAAAGTAGTGATTTGCCAACTCGTGGGTTTGTTGTGATCATTTTTAAGCCAAAACCCTTGAGATAAGAATGATCACGGACCCTTGGAAATCACGCGAATGTATCGTTTGCTAGAAAGTACTTTATTTTTACACTTGTCTGTGATGATGCGCACTTTAAGGGCGCTAGAAATTCATCTGAAATCAAAACCCTTGAGGCAAAAATGATCCTGGGCCCTTTAGGATCATGAATATATATGGTTTGGTGAAAAGTATTTTTTTTTGTCGGGTTTGGGAAGTGACAGTTTCTAGGCCAATCTTGTCAAGTCTCTAACGTTTGAGCCAAGTTTCATCGTCTTAGCACATCTGGAAGTGCCTTAAATTGCGATCACCGGAATTTTCGCCCCCCCCCCCCCCCCCTTCAACTCCCACCATTGTCCGAATCCGGTCCGGTTCTGTCACTGATGTATCTAGAGCTTATGCTTGTTCTCCCACCAAGTGCCATCCCAATCGCTATACTCTAAGCGTGTCACAAAATTTCCGCCCCCCCCCCCCGACATTGATCGGATCCTGTCCGCAAATGAAATGGTACATCTGAGACACGAGTTCTATGGTCAAATCGGAGAAACGACTGTTCTTAAGATAAAATGGTCAAGTCTCTGATATGCCCGCCAAGTTTCATCGTCCTAGAACAATGTGTCTTAACTCGGGATCACCAGAATTTCGGAACCCTCCCTCCAACTCCCCCCCCCCCCCCACACACACACAGACAGTGCCCGGATCCAGTCCGGTCTTGTTAACTATATGTCTAGGGCTTGTGCTTGTTCTTCCCACCAAGTTTCATCCCGATCCGTTCACTCTGAACATGTCACACGGTTTCCGCCCCCCCCCCTTCCAACTCCCCCCAAAGTCACCGATACGTTCCGGACTCGAAGTGTGACATCTGAGACAAGAGGTCTTTCCAAATATCAAGTTTCATTAAGATCCGATTCCCCGTTGGCGTGTTGACACTAGTCAACACGCTTGTGCAGTTTTATTGATATTTGTAAAGCATTTTGCTTGATAAACTGAAACAGTATGGCATTGAAGAAAAGATACTTGATTTTTTTGCTTCTTACCTATCCAAGAGAAGTCTCTCTTGTAGGCAAGTTGGCGAGCTTTTAGATGAATTTCCTATAGAATTTGGAGTACCACAGGGGTCTGTCCTTAGACCCACTTTGTTCTTACTTTACATTAATGACCTTCCAGAATATATGCCTTTTGTCAAAGTTATCATGTTTGCGGACGACACTGTGATTTTTGGTTCGCATTCAGATTTGATTCAGTTGTTTAGTGTTCGTAATTCAGCTCTTTCGATTGATTCTGACTGGTTTACATCTAACTTACTAGCTGTAAACGCGGAAAAATGTCGCTACATGCTTTTCTCCCAATCTGGTTCAGTTTCAGTTTCTGGTAAACTTTTTCTTTCTGGTACTGAACTTCTAAGATCTTCTAATTTTAAATATCTTGGCCTTATCCTTGATGAAAATCTTTCTTTCAAGCAGCACACCGATGCTTCGGCTCTTAAGTTGAGCCGAAATGTTGGTATGATCTCCTGCCTCAAACATTGTCTTCCACAATTCATACTTCGATTGATTTATTTCTCCCTGGTCCATTCTTATCTTTCATATTGTACTTCAGCTTGGGCTTCTACTATTTCGAAACACATTAATCGTATTTAAATCCTACAAAACAAATCAATTAGAGCAATTTATGGTCTTCCATTTCTTCATCAGTTTCTCATATTTTAAATTTTAAATCTCTCTTTTTATTTTAAATGTCCGTCAGATTAGAGACTGGAATATTGCAACACTTGTTTACCGTTATCTTCTAGATGATTCACTACCTGCTGATTTTAAAAATCTTTTTTGTCTGAACAGTCAATTTCATGACTATAACACAATCTTTCTACCATTTGTTATCCTTCTACAAGGTCTAGCTTTTCTATTCGTCGTACAGGTGTAAAAGTATGGAATTCATTGCCTGAAACTGTTAAGAGTATCCGAAGATAGGAAAGTTTTTAAAAGAGCTCTAAAAGATTTATGTTATCTAGCAATTATATTTCTTCTGTCTGATTTAATTGATTCATTTTCGTTTGTGCTCGGAGAAAGATCAGACCCATGTCGCAAACCTTTTTTTTTATTTTTCATTTTTTCTTTAGTCATATGTCTGTTGTCGTAAATTCTCGTGTTGTCCTTGAATTTTAGTGCTGATGTGCGATAGTTGTTTGTTTGTTTTTTCTTTACAGTGCCTTAGGCTAGAATTGAATTAATAATTTTTACAAACTCATCAGAATTAGTGAAGCGTCGTTTTTTATGCCACTGGCATGTCTGATGCTTTTGAGAAACTCCAGGTTTATTTATATTTGCCATTAAAATTGTACCTTACCTTACCTTACCGTTCAAAAGTTATACATACGTCAATATTCCGGATTTCCACTCCCTCCACTTCCCCCACGGTGGTCGGATCGGGGAAGTGACTGATCCCAAGCTAGTTTGGTCGGCTCCCTAATATGCCTACAAAGTTTCATCGTCCTTGCACTTCTGAAAGTACCCTAACTCGAGAACAGTGGCCTGACAGACCGACCGACAGACTGACCGAAAAGTGATCGGTATATGGCACTTGAGCGAGGCTGCAAGCGGCATAAAAACCAGGGGGTAATCCTGTTCGTCGATCCCAATACTAAGACAGATATGCTCTTCAAACACCTGACAGCTAAGCTACAAAAGACAAGGCTTCCTAGAGCCAAGCAAGGTAAAACAACAGTCCAACCGCGCCTGATGGGGACAGTTAGGCTATGTGTAAATAATGAAACTCTGGTTGACCCCTCTACACTTTAAAAAGTCTCTCCTTTATCGAACTTAAGTAGTTGTGTGCCACCAATTTCGGACATTCTTATTCCTAATTCGGAGAATTAAAATCCGAATTCTGACAGTTATAATCCGATGCAAGACAAAAACGCTACAATGCAAAATACTGCAATATACTCTTCAGTATTTTGCATTCTAGCGTTTTAATCCCTGCATCAGATTATAACTCTCCGGATTCAGATTTCAATTCTCCGAATTAGGAATAAAAATGTCCAAAATCGGTGACGCACAACTACTAACGATAAAGGAGAGACTTCTTACAGTGTAATCGTACACTGTAAAAAGTTTCTCCGAATAAGGATGCAGTATTTGCTACTGGCATTAATCTTATCTCTATTGGGATACAATTAATCCGAATTAGGGAAAATCTTATCTCAATAAAGACAAGATTAATCCCAGTAGCACATACTGCAAGATTTTTTTTTACAGTGTATTCAGCACGATTTTTCTTGTAAAAACATTTATGGATTAATAAATCTAACTGTGAAACAATAAACAAAAAATTAACTTACATTCAAGCTCACAAGCTGATCCACAAGCGGGATTTTCAAAGTCAGGGATCCCAGTGACTTCGCTGAACCCTTTTCGAGGAGATTTGTAACCTGAGGAACAAGTAAATTTAAGCGCCCAGAGGATACAAAACAAGACATCCATAACCCATGGCAGCAGGGAAGGACAAGTTACCAAATGTAACGCTCCCCAAAAAGACAATTATGAAAGCATTCACCGCTAGCTGACCCCAAGCCAAACACACATGGTGGCATTGTGGAAATTGTGGACTGGCAACATAGGAAGGCCTTTTAATCTGCACTGGAAAATAAGCCTTAGTATTACTAAAGATAGCTCTAATAAGGGCATCACAGATTTCTGGCTGCTAACATGAGTTTTTGCTGGGTGTTTCTTTATGCTGGGATGTTTGTGTATGAAAATACGAGAAACAATGTATTTATATACGTTATATACGTTACACACATGGAGGCTAAATACTTACCACTCTTGAAAAGTTTCGAAGTGACTTGTAAAACAAAACTTCTCGTTTACTCATTTTCCCTCTCATTCCTGCTTTATTCACAAACATTACACCGGCGGTAACAGCAAAGCAACTGACGCTTTAAATTTTAGCGACTAGTCCGGACTCGACTGTAACTGCTTTCACCAAATCCTTGACCAGTGCAAATCCAGGGTTTTCCTTGTCTCCAACTAGTTTGAAAATCACCGATTCACTGGTTGAAATCACACAGCCAAGTTCTCGCAGGCGCTACAAAAGAATTTTTTTTTTGTATAAACTGTCTTCACTTTCATCCCGTCTCTTCTGATGTAAACTAGAGGCCAAGACACTTATTTTCTTGATTTTTCTTTTATTTGTGATTTAATATTCTCTTACTATTACAGGGTTGACACAATCTTTGGAATGGTCCCCTTACAGGACGACCCATTCTGCACTTGAGATCTATTGGAAAGACGCTTGTAGGCTGTCCAGAGACAATGCTGAGTACCAGGAACTTCGCATTTCAGAGCTCACATACAACTAGGAAATGCAGAAACAGAAAGGTGGATGCAAAATAAGCCTTTCTCAAAAACGCTGGGCAAGTCATGATGGATGGTCGACCTTTCCGATACAAAAGCTCGAACTTACGAACAGGACAAGTCTGAAGGGTCAAGTTACTTAAAACCCGTCAAAAAAAATAAGAGGGCTTGTTGTTCTGGGTCTCTGAACCTACAAGCAGTAACATCTTCCCATCCATCTAGACCGAATGGGAGTACTGGGCAGTGACCCGCCTGAAAAATGACTGGCGACACTTATTCGATGCCCTAGGCACCTCTGACATAAGGAACTAAGGTATAAGGTAAGATGTTCTCAATGATACCACTACAGGCTAGGCAATGGAACTTTCAGCTAAAAAGAGGGTATTTAGAAAGCACCCTGGTGCTTTATTAGGTTATTCGAAAAAATACAGACAAGGGAGTAGGATAGTTAAAATACGAGTACCATAGTCTTAATTTAGTGTACTGTACCTCAAAAGCTAGAAGCCTGTCTTCTTGACTCCTTGATGAAGTAGCATCAGCAACAACATGAACTTGAAATCCTTTTGCCAACAGGTCCAAAGCTGTTTGTTCGACGCAGACGTGTGCCTCAATACCAAAAAGAACAGCTGTGTCAATATTCTGTTCTTTAAGTTCAGCTAGCTTCTCTTCAACTTCAGGGATAACCATGCTGAACTTGGTCTTGGGGAAAACTCCAACTGCATGGCTGATGTCAATGTCACTCACAGTGTGACCAAGCCCTTTTGGATATTGCTCCGTAACAATAAGTGGGACTTTAAGAAGATTTGCAGCTTGAACCTAGAAGTTTTGAGCATTATTTCCAAAATATTTCATAGCTGCTCAAAAGGGATGTGGTTTCAAGAAGAGGAACTTACCCTTTCCTATATCAACCCTATAGGCTAGAGAATCTTCTGAAATTTTGTCTTTATTTCAGCTAAGCGTGACTTTGGCCTTTCACAAAAAAAAAACAACAAAAAAAAACAGCACCTTCTGCGCTGCTTCTATACTATTTCGTTCTGGCGTCACTCATGTTCTGCGAAAGAAGGAGATTAAAAAGACGAGATCATGTTATTTTAAATATGCAAAGCACCTGCTCCGCTTGTCGAAATAACCATACATTGACGGAGAAATTCAAGACGCAAGTGTTACCCTTTTGGATGTTTCGTCATCACTTTAGATTAGATTAGATTTTATTTTACACATGTATACAAATATTTTACAGCACCTGCTAAGAAAGCCCCAAAGGGTTTGTTGGCCACAGGTGGCAGTCTTCTCTATTCTACATAATGTGGTAACACTACTTTTATATTATTATACATGCCATTCATACACGGTTCACACATATGCAACAACATTCTACTTACTCAAAACTCATGGACAACAAGGCCCAACCAGCACACGATGTCGTCCACTGCTTCCTGACCGAAGATTAAAAATTAAGTGTCTTTTTCTGTGTGTATATATGTGTTTTGTTTATTTTCTTTATTTTCGTCATTTACTCCGCCTTTTCAAAATGGCGGGTCATAAATAAATTACTTACTTATACTTCTTGTAGCAAAATGAATTACATCAGGTATAACTTTTCCAGACAGAACCAAGCATAGCACAACATAGCTGTACCTGAGCAGACTCTTATCATTGAAGTAATGAAGCGCAGCACAACATGGTGAAGTGCCTATTGCTGATTTTCTGCAGTGAATCAAAAGCCCACAACTTTGCTTTCCCACTTCAGGTCATATAACATTATCAGGGCATGAACTCCTAGAGGTACAGTAGAAATATGCTTCTTCAGCAATAAAACTACGCCACACAACCATCTTAATTTTAAGTTAACGCACCTCCATCGTACATTGACACTGACCTGTGGGCTGAGAGTAGTGCATGATCCATATTGTAGGATTACATCAACATATTAGGTTATTCAAGTCAGAAATCAACCATTCAGAATTTCACTACAGTGGAGTTGGTCAGGGTTAGGGTACCAATAGGTACCCAGAATTAGACATAGGCTATCCCAACCCTGGATATACCCAAGGCTTGGCATACAACTATCCCTGGCCCTAGGAATGTGGTAGATGTATCTCATCTCATCTGGTAGATGAATGAATTTATTCCCAAAAAGCCTGTGGGGCCATGGCGGGAAAACAAAATAAACACAAAATAAAACTCAAAATCTACACCAAAAGGAGGGAACCCTTACTCCAAAAAACGCTCTTAATGCTCCATAGCCTGCTTGAGGAACCTCCCAAGCCCATGAAGGTCTCCAAATTTTTCTTCCCCATAATCTCTATGTATCTAAATTACATCTAATCTTGTTTCTTTGTACACTTAGAATTCATTTCTGTTTTCTTGATTAGCCTAGGCTAGGCCTGGGGCTAGGCTACTCCACCCCTTTTTATTTTGAGGAGCCAATAATAGTAGGCTAGTTCATTGCTTAGAGCAAGATTTGATATAATATAGAGGCAGCCAGGAGGTAGCCTATGGTTCACTGAATACTTCTCCGAATTCTGGAATACCTTGGTTTTGTTTTTCACCTCTCAAACAGTCGAATGGGAATTAAAAAATTAAAAAAAAAAAATTTAATAGACACTAGAATATTTTTCTAGTTCCGGCACTTCCACACAAGCTAGGACGATGAAACTTTGCAGGCATATCAGGGACCCGACCAGATTAACTTACAAATAATCACTTCCCCAATCCGACTTTCCCCGGATCCGGGAGTCCGGGAACTAGGAATAACGGCAGCAAAAGGAGAGCAAAAGAGCAAAATGTCCAAAGGCGATAACGATCCAACGATCTCTGTGTTAGAAGCGCGGTGCTCTACCGCTGCGCCATGCTCGATCGTGTTTATAAGCGAATGTGGGAGCACATACGGTTTAAAGATTAAAGTAAGACCAAGTGCTAACCAGAGCAAAATAACTAGAGCTATTTTGCTCTGATGAAAACTTAAAACTGACTAAACTTAAACTAAACAAATCTCGTGAACCGCTTCCACATAAGCTAGGACAATGAAAATTGGCAGGCATATCAGAGAACCGACCAGATTAACTTGGAAATAGCCACTTTCCAGATCCGATCATAGTGGGGGAAGTGTGGGATTGGGAATCCGGAAACTACTAACATGCATAACATGCGTGAAAATTGATGTGTGTCAAGAACAAGTGTTTCCGATATTCAGTTTCAAACCCAGACCAGATTCGATACCTGTGGGGAGGGGGGGCTGGTGGGGGACACCGGAAATCTCCTGAAACGCTTCCACATACGCTAGCACAATAAAACTTGGAAGGCATGCGAGGGAACCGACCAGATTAACTTGGAAACAATCACTTCCCCGATCAAGCCATTGCGGGGGGGAATGGAGGGATGGGGAATCCGGAAACTAGGAACATACATAGGTTCCTTCCCCGATACTGTGATTGGGGGGAGTGGAGGGATGGGGAATCCAGGATCTAGTGACATGCATTACTTTAGAACGGGTGATTCGGGGTGAATGAAACTTGACAAGTGTCAAGAACAAGTGTCTCGTATGATCAACTTCAAGTCCGGAACGAATCCAATAACTGGGGGGGGGGGAGCTGGAGGGAGGTGCAAGAAATCTCGCAAAACGCTTAGAGTCGAGAGATTGGGATGGGACTTGGAGGAAAGAACAAGCATAAGACGTAGAGACAATATGAAACAATACTGACAAAACAGGACCGGATCATGTCACTGTTGGGGGAGTTTGAGAGGCTTTTCGACAATTCTGGTCATCGCGAGCTGGGGTACTTCCAAATGGGCTACGACCATGAAACTTGGCAGGCTGTGCTATGACCATGAATCTTTTCAGGCATGTTAGGGACTCTATCAGATTGGCTTAAAAATAGTCCCTCCCCCGATCCGATCACCGTTGTGGGAGAAACAGTTATCAGTGAGTGGAATAACCATTTCAGATTTAGTAGATCAAGCCGATTTCCTGATGAAATGAGTATCAGGAGAGAGATGCAGCCTTGACAACCGCAAACGGTATCTGACAAACAAACTGTTCTTACAAGTTCCATATGAGCTTCCAGCTCTTGTTAAATAGTGTATGTAACATTGGGTATAAGGAATATTCTTGCCATTCCCCACGGACTCTTTGGGGAATCAAGAGGAATGGCAAGAAAGAGGGAGTCACTCCATGCGGACTCCACAGATGTAAAACAACAAGAACATGGGGAAGAATTGATTTTCTTAAAAAAAAAATATGCAGTTGACAAAATCAGTCTAGCTCAACTTTGTTTTTGGTTTTGTTTATTCTGATTGTTTTATTTAATTTTAAATTGCACCAACACCAGCAAAAACTGATTCCCCTGAATCTGAAGAAAGGCAGTCTTTTTTGATGATGGTGGTGATGATGACGGGAGCATTCCCCATCCGTAGGAACTCACGAGAATGCGGGAATGACTCCCTCCGACAAAAAAAAATGCAGGGACTCCTCAAAAGGAGTTCTCAGGGAGCAGCGGGAATATGCTTATAGGGTTTGTATATAGTACAGTATGCTAAATAAATGCTAGCTAGATGTGCCCAGCATTTCGCATCTGTTTTGCACGGTTTCGCATAGGGTATCCAAACATTGGCTGAACATTGGGGGTAGTTGGTAGACTGACCTATCCTGTTACTAGTATTATGAAACATGGAGTAGACCAGGACTAGACCTGGACTAGACAGCCTTACCTAGCCTGGGCTAGACAGACCAAGACAGACTGAGAGACCTGAGACAAGAACACTGTCTTAGCCTACAGACTGCTACAGCCTCAACATCAAATGGAAAATATGCAAGAACAGCAAAACAAAGAACACCCTGGAATCATGCAAAAGGCCAGAAGTAAAATCAAACCAAAAAGCATTCTAACCAGTTTCTTGGAGTTCACAAGAATTGCTTCAAAATGCAATATGGCATTCCGGAACTTCTCCTGCATATCGCAGAGCAGAAAGACAGACTTTCCTATCTTCAACATTTTCTGAGCAAGTCAGTATTTAACAAACCAGGCTAGGATAAGCAAAAATTAACTTCTACTTATTTGTTTACTTTGTACTTCCAGTGAGAGAGAAATGAGTGATGACAAACCGTCATGAACGTCATCAACGCAGTGCTGCCACGTATTTCTGGCCGAGAGTGTCACTTCTTAGTCAAAATCTGTCTTTCGGTGTCGGTTGGAAAAAGAAGAGGGTCACTAAAGGCGTCACTTTCAAGATGTTTTCTAAGGAAAAACACAAGGCGCATGGCCTTGGAATCGAGAACACTCCCATTCAACCTATCAAGATTTGAGGTGTGTTTTTACAGTTTCCAAAACTTGTGTCAGTATCGTATTTGCTCCAATTACCTTTTTCAAGTGACGGTTTTCAAAATTTGGTGGTTCGATTTTACGTTTTCAAATGGATGTAAAGTGCTGGTTTTCAAAAATTGGTCCGACCCAGTCTAGCGCACTAGCTCAAAATCAAGGAGCACTTCCCCGTATTTGGTAGCTACCCGCATACGGGGATGCCCTCGCCTTGCTGTACACGGGGAGAGGCCCTTCGGATCTCCTTTCTTACATACAGTATTTACAAAAAATAGTCGGACCAGTGTTTGAACTATGCAATATATTGAGCATATTATAAAGCTTTCTGGCCATTTTCAAAGGAATATTTGTTGGAAAGAGGATTTAACTGAACTACGAACTCCCAGCGCCGTCATTCCGGGTCATTACTTTGGAGAAAGCCTTCTTAAGATCTCTTGTCCTATTTTCCTCCTGTCATATTTTATCAAATCAATTTAGTTGCGTTTCTGATCGAAGGTTTATTCGCCGTTGGCTTTAGCCGGTTGCTTAATTCCCTTTTTCAAACGCCGTCTAAAGTCCACCGTTTGCTTAATTTGTTAAACTAGTGCTTTTAAGACTTCGGCGATATTTGCCCGGACCCAGTTTCATCAACATTTCTGGCAAACTTCAAACTTACTAGCCCACAAAGTTCGACGTTTAGAGAACCAAACGCAACTTTTGCATCTTGCAGATTTTTTTAGTTTTCATGGATTGCCATGCCCTAAGGGACACAACTGACACAAAATTACGCCTCTGCTAACTTCACTCTGTATACGAGCAATCTATATTTTTTTCGAAACAATGGATTTTTGTTTTTATGACGTGATGTACTTCGTTTTTTCTTTCTTTTGTCAGTCGTACCGTTTCCAAGTGGATAAATAACCCTCAAAAAACTGTCACTTAAAAACACAATTAAAAAAAGATCTGCTCCTTCTCCAGGTGTAAGAACCAGGGGCGTCACGACTGGGGGAGGGGGACGCCCCCCCCCCCAAAGCTGTCGGCCAGTCGGTAAAAAATATCCGAGTCGGCGCGAAGCGCCTCGATTTTCGTTCAAAACAGTTGATTTTTTTCATGAAAACAGTCGGTTTTTCTAAAATTGGTCGATTTTTCGTCAAAATAGTCGTTTTTCTGAAAATCAGTGGATTTTTGTGAAAATCAGTCGATTTTTTTTCAAAACTGTCATTTTTTGTTGTTGAAAACAGTCGTTTTTTCTGCAGAAACAGTCTATAAAAATTACCAGCCAGTTGGTAAATGCCTCGTCCTCCCCCCCCCCCCAAACATTTTGGCTAGTAACGCTTCTGGTAAGAACCGGTCACTTGGAAACACACCTCTGAAATAAACAGTTTCCGACACTAGCAGAAACTGGGTGGGGGATGTGGCGATTGATAGATAGTTCGTTGCCCACAGAAATCCGGCATAAAATCTAAGATAAAGAAAACACATTGGGACTCAACTTTGAGTTCCAGCCGTTCCAGGCAACATTTTATACGCCGCAATTTTTGTCTTTGGTTTGGTGACAACAAAATATAAAAAATGTATAAATCTCGTTCTGCACAAAAAATATACCGACAGCCGCTAAATAAACAAGACTGGTGCTCATCCATGCAGCTCAGTTAGAAATATACATTTGGACCAATGTGGCCTGAAAGTGTGGAAAGTTTCACAGACTCCCAAAAGTGGCACTCTTGCAACGCTGTCGCGGTGGCAGCGGAAAATTTGAAAGCGTAACTCACGGCTCCTATCCTTCAGTTCTAGTACAGAATGGTAAGTTCATAAGCCGGAAGTTCTATTTATTGAGATTTCTGAATTTTATTAAACATTTGGATTTACCGCCCAAACAAGGCAAAATGGTATTTTGCTGGGTTCAGCTTATTGTTGGTCGGTTAATTTACCGTATACAATGTAGGAAAGTATGGGTAGGCCTGTGCTTATTTGAATTTTGTTTGACGGTAAAAACAGATAAGTCAGCTACATTTTCGAGCAATATTTCGGCCCTTCTTGGCAAGGGTCCTCTTCAGGCTCAAGCTGGAAAATAAACTTGTGGAATTTTTTTACAATGTACAGTAGAGATATTCTTCTTTGAATGTTTTCAACTTCAAACAGTGCAGTTTTGGGTCAAATAGTGAAAAAAACGGAGATAAAAGAGCTTTTAATTAGCTGCCTTACAGTTGATTTCTGTTACAGCAAGTGGACAAAAATGGTACTGACACTGTTACAAGCTGACTAACATTTATACTGACTAACATTCGCACACCACAGAGCTTTTTGAAAAATACAAGGAAATGTTCCCAGAGAAAATAGTAGTGAGTAAACCGCAGACAAAATCATGGATATCAAACAAAGTTAAGTAAGTGCCTTATCACCCAAAGAGACTGGCGGCTAAAACTGGCGGTAGACTAGAAGCAAACGGTCTTTGCAATCTTACTGTGAAAAAGATTAAAAATCCCGCAAAATTGACTGTTAAAACAGAAATAGATCTCATGAAAGCAAACACCCTGAAGTTCCACAAAAAGGTGAAGCAAATGATGGGCAAAGATAAAAAAAACTTTGAGCATTCATGACCTTGAGGGAAACCCAATAACCTCAGCCCAAATAAACGAGTATGTCAGTTCAGTGTGTAGGGTACATCCTCCTTTGGTTGCCTTTGGTTACCCCACCCAAAAAAGGATATCCCGCAGAATTCTATTATAGAACCGTGCAGTGTGTGCGAAAAGTTACATAGGCTAGATGCAAGTAAGAGCAATTATTCTGGTGAAATTCCCATAAAGCTTGTTGTTGAATATGCTGAGGAACTTAGTTTTATTTTGGCTGCCATTTTTAACCAGTGTTTTTTAGATAGAATTTTTCCAGACTGTTTTAAAAATGTTTATATCACGCGCCTATACCAAATCCAAAAATGTTCAATCTGTCAACGACCTAAGACAGATCTCTATAGGCCTAACTCCTACTATGTCTAAAGTTTTTGAAAGTTTTATTTTTGAACAGCTATTTCAAGATATAGAGGCGAATCTAGACTGAAAACACTTTGGTTTCCGACCAGGTTGCAGTACCGCTTGTTACCTAGTTAAGCTAGTCAATGATCCTTTGAGACATTTGGAAGAGAAAAATGCATATGCGGAATAACTAATAAGTAATATTGTGAAAGTGAAAGACCATTGAAACCAAGGAAATCGGAGCTCGTCAGCTTTTAGTCGTATTGCTCGCTAGTTTTTTATGGCACTTGCATTCCCGCCAAGTGCCATATACCGATCATTTTTCCGTCGGTCTGTCGGTCGGTCAGTCCGGTGTTTGCGAGTTAGGGTACTTTCAGATGCGCTAGGAGGATGAAACTTGGCAGGCCTATTAGGGACCGGACCAAAGTAACTTAGAAGTAGTCAGTTGCTCGATGCGACCATCGTGGGGGGAGGGAGGGGAGCCGGAATCCAGAATTTAGTGACATGCCTAACTTTCGACCGGATGATCGGATCTTAATGAAACTTGATATTTAGAAAGATGTCATGTCTCAGATGTCCCATTTCAAGTCCGGACCGAGTCCGATGAATGTGGGGGGGAGTTGGAGGGGGGAACCGGAAATCATATGACACGCTTAGAGTGGAGCGATCGGGATGAAACTTGGTGCGAGGAACAAGCACAAGCCCTAGGTACATCATTGACAGAACCGGACCATATTCGTGCACTGTGGGGGAAGTTGGAGGGGGGTTCCGGAATTCGGGTGATACCGTACGGAGTTAAGTTACTTCCAGGTGGGCTAGGACAACGAAACTTGGCAGGCAAGTCATGGATCCGACCGGATTAACCTTCAAATAGTCAACTTCCCGATCCGTCCACCATGGGGGGAGGGTGAATCCGGAATCTTGAGGAATGTATAACATAGGAACGGGTGATCGGATCTTAACGAATCCGATGAATTTGGGGGGGGGGGGTTAGAGGAAGGAACCGGAAATCTTGTGACACGCTTAGAGTGGAGCGGTTGGGATGAAACTTGGTGGGAAGGACAAGCACAAGAACTAGATACGTCAGTGATAGAACCAGATCGGATTTGGGCACTGTGGGGGAGTTAGAGGGGGGGAGTCCGGAATTCCGGCTATCCGGAGTTAAGGTACAGATGTGCTAGGACGATGAAACTTGGCTTGAACATTAGAGACTTGATATCATTGGCTTATGAATAGTTAGTTCTCCGACCCAACCATCGTGGGGGAGTGGAGGGAGGGGGAATCTGGAATCTTGAGGTATGTATAACTTTTGAACGAGTGGTCGGATCTTAACAAACTTGATATTTGGAAAGACAAAACTTGGTATTTGGAAAGACCTCGTGTCTCGGATGTCCCGTTTTAAGTCTGGACCGGATCCGATGAATGTGAGGGGGGACCGGAAACCTTGTGACACGCTTAGAGTGGAGCGATTGGGATGAAACTTGGTGGGAAGTACAAGGACAAGAACTAGATACATCAGTGACAAAACCGGACCGGGTTTGGGCACTGTAAGGGGTGTTGGGGGGGGGGAGGGGGATTTCGGTAGTTGCGAATAAAGGTACTTTCAGATGTGCTAGGGCGATGAAACTTGGCTTGAACATTAGAAACTTGACAAGATTGGCTTAGAAATTGTCACTTCTCAGATTCGACCATCTCTTAAAGTACTAATCCTAACCTTAAAGTACTAATCTTAACCACAAAGTACAAAAAATGCTTTTAAGCAAAGTATACATTTTAACTCAAGGGTGTCGCTCAAAAACTAATTTTTAGCACCCTTAAAGTGCGTTTCTTAACCGAAAAGTCACAAAAATACTTTAACCAAACAATATATATTCATGGTCCCCAAGGGCCCATGATCATTTTTGCCTCAAGGGTTTTGCTTACAACTGAATTTCTTAAAATACAAACAACACTTTTGAGCAAAATATACATTTTCATGATTCCAATGAGCTTATCATCATTTGTGCTTCAAGAGTGTTCATTACAGATGAATCTCTAGCGCCCTTAAAGTGAGCATCATCACGGCCAAATGCACAAATAAAATAGTTTTTACGAACAATATATTCTCATGATTTCCAAGGCCCCTCGACCATTCCTATCTCAAGGGTTTTGCTTACAAATGATCACAACAAACCCACGGATCGACGAATTCCTACTTTAATCCTCTGAACCAGCATTGCAAGTGCCGTATGATCTTCCAGCTCTTGTTAACGGAAACAGTGTGTTATGCTAAGTAGAGCTGATATTTCAGATTTCTTAGACATCTTCTGTGGTAATCCTCATGGGACCAAGTTGGGACCTTTGACGTTTTTGATCGTTTTTGACAAGATTTACTCAGTATTTTAACCGTTTTAAATTTGCTGACCACCTATCAACCTTTTCACTTCGAGCTGTTCCTCCTAACCAGTCCGATCAATATTTGTCAACTGTTTTCAACCTCATGAATGAGGAGCTGGCTGACGCTAGGCTGTCAGTCAGTCTTAATTAAAGTATAGTTCTGAGGATTTCTTTCCTTAAAAAAGATATACCGGCCATGGAAAACATTGATCTGGAATTTAGAGACAGCGTGAAGCTTCTTGGTGTGTAATTTACGGGGATCTGAAGTGGAATTCACACGTGGGTAAGATTCCCCAGAAAGCAGCTCAACTTCTTAAGTCATTCCCTTTTCTTC
Organism: Branchinecta sandiegonensis; assembly: GCA_030848855.1. Lineage (NCBI taxonomy): Eukaryota > Metazoa > Arthropoda > Branchiopoda > Anostraca > Branchinectidae > Branchinecta > Branchinecta sandiegonensis. The sequence continues at coordinate 20,174,664 of JAUPMV010000006.1, read as the reverse complement.
GTAGGTTTGGTCTTTCACCAAGAGTTATCAGGTCTCTGTACTGTACGTTAATCCGTCTTTGTCTGGAGTACTCTTGTGCAGTCTGGCTGGACTTACAGACGGACAGACTGACAGACTAGAAAGTATCCAGAAGAGAGTGGTGAAGATTATCCTTGGCCCAACCTACACTTCTTATGGAGACGGACTGGCCAAGCTTGGTGTCTCTACTCTCTCTGATAAACGACACAAACTGACTATGGACTTCGGACGCACATGCCTGACCTCAGACCTTCACAGAACTATATTAGCAGACTTTGAAGTACCAAACCCAAATTGACCGAACACCAGACACAAATTAGCAACTGTAGATTGTCCGAAACTTGTTCGCCCAAACACACATTCTATGGACAGGTAGCCTACCTCAAGTCCTTTGTAGCTCATTTCGTACACCACAAGGGTACTTCCAGATGTGCTAGGATAATGAAACTTGGCAGGCATATCAGGGACCCGACCAAAGTGACTTGGAAATAGTCACTTCTCCGACTCGACCATCGTGGGGGGAGTGGAGGGAGGGGGAATCCGGAATGAGGCATGCGAGACTTTCGAACGGGTGATCGGATCTAAATTAAACTTCATATGTAGAAAGAGCACGTGTCTCACATGTCCCATTTTACGTCCGAACCGGATCCAACAACTGTGGAGGGAGTTGGAGGGGGGGGGGGTGTACCGGAAATATCGTGACACGCTTGGAGTCGAGGGATCGGGATGAAACTTGGTGGAAGAACAAGCATATATCCTCGATACATCGTTGACATAACCGGATCGGATCCGGGCACTGTGAGGGGGTGGATGCTGGGTCCCGGATTTCCGGTTATCACGGGTTAAGGTACTTCCAGATGTGCTAGGACGATGAAACTTGGCAGACTCATCAGGGACCCGAGCAGATTGACTTAACATAGTCATTTCCCTGATCCGACCATCGGGGGGGGGGGAGGGAGGGGAAATCCGGGGTCTTGAGGCAAGCATAACTTTCCAACGGGGCATCGAACACAAACGAAACTTGACAGTTGGAAAGAGCTCGTGTCACGGATGTCCCATTTCGTGTACTTACCGGATCCGATAACTCGATTGGGGGGGGGGGAGGATTGGATTGGGATCGGAAATCTCGGAAAAGACTTTGAGTGGAGGTACCGGGATGAAGCTTGGTGGGAAGGACAAGTTGTAAATACATTTTTGACAGAAATGGACTGGATCGGTGCAATGTGGGGGTCTTGCAAGGGGTTTTCCGGAAATCTGGTGATCGCAAGTTAAGGTACTGACAGATGTACTTGAACGATGAAATTCGGCTGGTGTATTGGATACCCGATCAGATTGACTTCGAAGCAGTCATTTCCCCGATCCGACTATCTTCGGGGGAATGGAAGGAATTGGAATTCGGACAACCAGAATTTCATGCATAACTTTTGAACGGTGGGTAGGATCCGAAGGAAACTTGACAGTTGACAAAAGGACGTGTTTCTGATCTAACGAATACGTTCATAACCCCCGAAGGGCCCATGATCATTTGTACCTCAAGTATATAAATTTTAGTCCCCTTAAAGTGCGGATCTTAGCTGCAAAGTGAAAAAATACTTTCGACCGAAAGATCCGTTTTCGTGATTTCCAAGGGCCCGTGATAATTTTTGCCTCAAGGGTCTTACTTACAAATGAATTTCCGACATACTGTTACCGCAACGAATGTTCCCGGAAAGTTGAAAAAATATTTTGAAGAAACTAAACATTTTTAAGATCCCAAGGGCCCATGATCATCTGTGCCCCAAGTATTTTGCGTCCTAACTCAGTTCGAACCCCGTAAAGTGCGCATCTTAGCCGCAAAATAAAAAAAAAATAATACTTTCGAGCGAATGATATACTTTCGTGACCCAAGGGCCCATAATCATTTATGTATGGTACCAGTGCATTTGCTTACAAAATGGATTCCTAGCCCCCTTCAGTTGCGCATTGTAATCGCAAAGTGCATGGCATATTTTTACTAAACCATACATTTTCATGAATCTGAGAGGTCCATAATCGTCTGTGCCTCAACACAGCAAGAATCTTAGCTGTACCTTACCATTACCTACTGCGTATGCTTGCAAGTGCCATATGAGCTTACAGCTCTTGCTTTTTTCCAGATCAGCGCAAGTCAAGAAATTGCAGCTGAAAGTCAACAACAACTGAACAAGAAACCGAGAGTTTTCAAAATTATTGTCATTGGTGATTCTGGCGTTGGGAAAACGTCCATCACCTACAGGTTTTGCTCAGAAACCTTTCCAAAATGTCCAGAAGCCACAATTGGGGTAGACTTTCGAGAAAGAACTATCGCAATAGATGACGATTTAATAAAGGTATATTGGGTAACTTCGGCTTCCCATGCTTGGCTGACTTTTAACAAGAAGCCTTAAAAAGACATAGGTTTTAGCCCCCCCCCCGCCCTGCTACAAGCCTTTTTTGTTATTCTCTAGTAGGTGTTCCCAGCATCTGGATACGGTAGGCAACAGTTAGTTACTACAGTACAGTAGGGAGCGGGTGGGGGTCTGGGACACTGGGAGGTATAGGACACGTCTTCTTCTTCTTCTCGTATATTCTCTCGCATCCAGCTGATAGAAAAATTCTGAATATTGACTGAGTGATCACTATCTAGTGGCCACTTTAGTCAGATAACATTCAGTATGATTGTGTAACTTTCGTTACAGAAATTTATCAAAATTAAGGTTTTCGCGGGTCGTTTCCTGGATCTTGTGCTGAGTTTACACCCAAGGCAAATCTTTGTTTGTCGACTCTGGACTTTAATTGTGATTTTGTTTCATAGTTAAGTCAGTCCTGCCCAGAATAGTCCCTTTATTTTTAAAATGCTGCTGCTGCCATCTTCGGATATTTTGTGAACAAACTGAAATTTGACCGTTCAAGGAAGAATGGGACACAGTACAATGAGGAGCATTTGGACACGTGGCCCCAAAATAAAAATAGTTGGGTCCTTAAGCGAAAAAATTTATGGAGACTCAATATTCATGTCTGCCTCTACTTTTAGTTTGTATTTTCATTGGCCATTAATTAAGCTATGATATACGAAAAATGCTTTGAAGGTGTTATAGCCGGGGCGTCACTATGGGGGGGGACTCCCCCCCCCCCCCGCAAAGGTCTCGAGAAAGTACTTTCGTCGGGCTTCACTAGTTTATCGTTTGTCTTCACTAGAGTGCCGTCAAACACAGAAGAAATCAAATTTTGTATGCTTGTGTCGGGCGTCGGGCGACTCGTCGGCACATCGGGTTCTTTTTACACTCAAGAAATCATATTCTGCAAACGTTTGTCGGGCAAACACACAGTTCAAATTCAGATTCTGTAATCTCCTCTTTGGGATCCCAAAAATCGGTTAGAAAACCATTTTCATTTTCATGAGATGCTAGAATGGTCTATGGTGATCGTCTTACTGTAACCTGGAATTTGTATAGTGGCATCTATGATATTTTGATCCTGAAAAGCTATTTTCGTCAAAATAGATATGACTTATAGGGGTAAACACACATGCTGAATTCACATCTGAACTTGGTTTTCTCAGATGATTAGCTATTTGGCCTCAATCTGTTTCTGATTTTAAGTCTGGCGGAGACAGGACCCAATCGTCTGGATCACATATTGAATTTTTGGGATCCCATCGAAACCTTTGGTCTTGTTCTTTATAGAAGCGGAGTCCCAGTACGTTGCGTCCCAGTCCAACCCACCATTATGTCCCAGACCTCAACCGGTCCTCAAGCCTTCGGACAAAACGGAGGATGTCATTTTTTTTCCTAATGAAAAAAAAATATTGGAGGAGAAAAATAATGAAAAAATTAAGAATCTTTGTTGGATCCCTAAGCTATAGTTTGGTCTCTCGTACGATGTTTTAGCTCACCCAGTATTGACGCTATGGTTCGGAGACTGACTTGTGTCCAGACCTCCACCCGCTCCCATACTGTTTATTAAAAAATCAGGTCTTAAATAAGTATTCCTTCAGCCTAAGCTGACTGCGAATCATGGTTGACTGAGCTGAATTTATTTGAGCGATATTTTTCGTGTTCACGGATTGGTCACAGGTTCACTTTTCTAACTTTGAGCCTGAGGAGGTCTCCTGCCAAGAAGGGCCGAAATATCGCTCAAATAAATTCAGCTGACGTGTCCGTTCAGCCCAGTCAACTGATCAGACTGTTTGAAGATTTCACCAATTATTGCGTATCTATTTTTATCACAGCTGCAAGTGTGGGACACTGCCGGACAAGAGAGATTTCGAAAGTCGATGGTTCAACACTATTATAGAAATGCACATGCTGTCATCTTTGTCTATGATGTCTCCAGTCAAATGTCTTTTGAGGTGAGATTCGCGACATTTTTAAGAAAACTAGTGGAATTCTGTTCAAGCGTTGCCCGTCTACTTGCCGGCCCGGAACAAGTTGATGGTAACTTACTTAGTTAAGCCCTGTTGTGCCAGGTACACCTTTGTCTTTCTTGCGATTGGCAGAAGGCTAACCCCTCGCACTCGCCGTGTGGCTGACTGTTGTTATGTCGAGGTCAGATAGACAAGTTAGTCTAATTCATTCAAGTTTGTTCTCCAAATCCGGTCTTGCCTCTGTTGACAGACCATTCGTCTAGTGTTGGGCGATATTTGGATTTTTGATACATCGATATACCGATATTTTTTACTTTCCATATTCGATAATCGATGTATCGATATTTCTTTACCATGTTTCGCTATCGGATACGTCTCGTTTCTTCAAAATTTAAGAACAAAATTGTCGTTAAATAGCATATTGCATCATCTCAAACTCCGAAAATATAAGAACTGAATTACGGAAATCATGTTGTCCCAGTTTCGGATATATAAATGTAGGTTATGTTAGATTCTTTACAATAGTTATGAATGAACAAATATCGTTTTCGCTATCGATATTTACGTTTTGATATCGATATTTGGTCCGGTATATCGTTATCAATATCGCCCAACACTACATTTGTCCCAAGGCATTAGCAGGTTAGGAAGAATAATAATACTAGTTCTTTTATTTCCTCAATAGCGCATTTCCAAATGGCTAGCTGCTGATTGTCAGCATAAAACATTAACACTGGATAAAATTGTGTAGGCTACAGTTGAAATGATGAATAAAGTAAGGCACAAAATGAGTTAAATACCTTTCGGTTGAGTCCATGGGGCGGGGAGGGTCAAGCAAGTCGTACCTTGTCAAGGTTAGTTCGTCTTTGTCTATGATTTGGTCCGGTCTACTGGGAAGTCTCGAAATCAGGTAAACTGAAGTTCTTGGAGGATAAATATTCCTTCAGCCCAAGCTGACAGCGAATCATATTTGATAGTGCAAAACGGATACGTCAGCTGAATTTTACTAGAGCTGTATTTCGGCCCTTCTTGGCAAGGGTCCTCTTCAGGCTCAAAGCCGCTCAAGTTGGAAGAACATAGCTCTAATAAAATTCAGCTGACGTATCCGTTTTGCACTATCAAACAATGAAGTTCTGTGATGATAAGAAAGAAGATTTGGTTGCTCAATGTGGCCCTCTCATTTAGTGGGTACCCGCTCACGGTTGTCAGTGAATGGTAGAGATATATCATTCCCCACTGGCTTAAAGCGCTAGTTTTACTTCACTGTTTATTCCTACATTAGCTCCGACTTGGCTAGTCATCCGAACGGTGAAGTAATGCTGTCTGTTGGAGGCTTCGTGCCTTCAGCATATTTATTTTTTTGTCCTTTTCTCTTTTTAGTGTATATAAAATGAGTCGTTGTGTAGCAGTCCCAGTTGACTATATTTTGAAATAAATAAGAATAATAAATAATAATCCTGGAACCTAGATGGAACTTCCTAGCATGTGATCAATCAGTCTTTATTATTCGAAAAACATTCCTTACGGTATTAACAAAAAAACGAATATTTGTTCTCTCGTCAAACATAGCTGTATACACTTGCGCTTCTACATAGTCAAATATTCAGTAATTACACAAGAACAAGAATTGCAACAAATTAAAGACTAAACCTCAGTAATTAACACAAAAAAAAGAGGAAAAGAATTTAAAATTCTGCATTGAAAAACTCACAAAGGAGGGGACAAAACTTCTTTCGTACCGCGCATGAATTGCCCGAATCGGTTGGATCGTGGGTTTTCGAGTAGCTCTCTTTGATTCCTCACTTTTTGTGTAATTTTTAGTCTCTGAGCACCTGGATTAAAGAATGCGAAGAGAGCCAACTGGATCCAGCAGCCATAAAGATAATCGTTGGAAATAAACTGGATAAAGGCGACCCAGTGGTTGCGACAAGCGTAGCTCAACAGTTTGCAGACCGCTACAGCTTACCTGTAAGTACAATGCTTTGTCGTTGTAGGCAAGACAAGTTTGAAATAGTGACATTGTGAACTTCAGCAGTAACTGTCATCATAGGCAGGGGCGTCGCAAGGGGGGGGGGGGGGGGTAGCACCGCCACAACTTTCTGAGATTCCGTAAAATTGGGGGCTGCATGGAGGCTTCGAATTTTAGTAAAATTGTTCGGTATTCTTTCGATACCAGAAGTAGTTATTGTAGGTAGTTATACAGAATCCCAAATAGGCTATCGGTACAATTTATTCGGTGTAATGACCTGGATTTGGTATAATTGCAAGGATCCTGATGAAATTTTTTTGAGAATTAGTCGTATGGAGTTGTACGAAAAAGTAGCATGCAGTAGTAACTGTTGCCACTGCATGCTACTACTAGCAAACTGGATGCCATTACAGCAAGATTGGATGCTACCGGATACCACTACTTAAGATTAACTCAGTCGGAGGCATGTTAAATCAAAGTATTCCATACTACTACATATCAATACATGCAACTTTTTGTACAACTACCATACAACTACAGAGTCGAAGAATTTTTCATCGGGATTCGGTAGTTATCCCGAATTCGGTGAGTGAATTTACTGAAATTATTTGGTAATTTTTCGATGCCAGGACTATTCGGTATATTAATGGGGATTTGGTAGTTACACAGAATCCCGAAAAGGCTATCGGTTTTAGGAGGGTATTGACCGTAAGGACAGCAACGGGAATATATGTTTATGTGTTCAGGTGTTCTTTGGGTCAGTACATCTTTGGCATTTGGGATACCAGTTGGTTACTGGCCCAGAATACAGACCCTTGATCCGAATCTATTTCCTGCTATGGCAGTTCTTAACTTCCAGGCCTGAACGTTTCCAAATCTTGTGAAACCTCGGCTCTCCGGCCTTTTCTTGCTCTGCTCTCTACTGGATTTGTGTAAATATCTATGCTGTAGACTTTATTGTAGATAACAATTAATCAGAACCTTGCATTGAAAATGGTTGTTTCTTTACAGCTATTTGAAACATCTGCGAAGGACGACAGCGTTTCTAATCATGTCGAGTCGATTTTTCTCACTCTTGCCCACAAGCTTTCTAAGTCCCGACCAATGATGCCGTCTCCGAGTAAATGGGTTGAGCCTCGCTCATTTCTGCTCCAGTCATCAAAATCCAAAGCTGAAGTACTGTCATCTCAGGAAGGATGGGGTTGCTGCTGATATTTTGTTGGTATGGTTCCTTGTAGGTACTAAGGGCCCATGATATGCTGTGCCGCAGTCACGTAGGGGGGTGGGGCTTACCGTAGGATTACTACACACACCTTATAAGCATCCTAAATCTCGGCAAGTCACAATCAAAAGTAGATGGTGCTCTATGCGATGCAGTTCGGAGGAATAGAAATTTTTTTTCGTAATAATAATACAAAGCTTCAAACAAGGCTTTCGCCTCTAAATAACTCTGAGAAATTCTGGGTAATCGAAGGGATAAGAGTTAAAAACCCCGTCAACAAAGCACTTGAGAAACTATCAGTCGATTAAAGAAGTACTTCATTCTGTTACATAAAAGAAGATGCCCTTCATTGCCATGCAACTTGGTGTACGGAGATAGAGGGTAGCTTGAGGTTTAACCGTAGCCTACGAGTTATGATCTCTACAAAAATCAGTAAAAAAGCAGTAGTGGATTTTCCATACTATAGAAAAAGTAGTGAAGTAGGATTAAAGAAATCATTGTTCTTCTATATATTTGTTGGTAGAAATCTGTTTCTTGTCGCATAACGAATGGTTGGCCCTTTTCTTTGGGTGAGGGGCTCGTCTTTTTTATCTTAAAAAATGCCCCTATTCGGCAATAAAGAGCTCAGGACTAGCATTAACGCCATTAAAAAGCTCACCCCTTGCATCAACGGAACTCGCATTTCTACTCTGTTTTTTTTTTACCAGGTGATGAACTCCGAAAGGTGGCGAACTTGGTCAAAACTAGTGTTACCTCACATTACTGGGGGAAAGAAAAACTATGAAGAATTACCACATTGTGCAAGCCATTCGAAAGACGGCATTTACCATCGTGTTTACTAAATTCAGCTGCTTTTTCCACGGAGGTGATTTCTTGCTTTAACGGGTGCTTGACCAATCACTATTGTAGACACTCGTTCCACTGCTTGTTTTTCTGTCGCGAAGTTATTTTTTGTTGATGTCGTATCTGCCGGAGTTGTCGATGTTTTCACTTTTCCAGTTAGCAATAAATATTTAAATGATGAGGAAGACTGTCAGCACCAGTGGTAGTTAAGTGTCGTCTCTCGGGAGGCTATTTGAACTGCCAGTTACTATACCATTCATGAGGAGACAATCAGTAATCCCAGATTCAAATTGCAGCGATTTCGCCCAAATTTTAGCGTGTTGCAACAAAAACGTGCGTCAGGTGCGTCGAAAGATTTGAACTCGTCCGACAGTTTTATGTTGTTGTTTTTTTGAGGGGGTGGGAAATTGCCGTCTTTACCGTTAGGCCGGTGCTGGGGGCCGGGGGAAACGAGAGGCCAAGCGGTCGTTGTAAATTGTTGAGAAATCAGGCTACGGTTACTAGCCGTATTGCCTTGTTCATTACGATCCAGGTGTGAGCAGCTACGTTGCACCGTTGCCATTTATGTTACGGAAATCATGCTCAGAGATGACCGTAGTGTGGCTCGACTCCACCAAGAATCGTGTGGTCTAATGTGCTTTTTAGGTTTTCGGCTCATGAAAAGGGACCAAAAACCATGGATGGCCTAGGGTCCACCAAAAGTAAAAGACGGCACTGCCGGGAACGAAACCAAAAACAAAGATTCTTTCAAGGCGAAAAGTTGCTCTACCGTTTTGAAATATAGAAATCCCAGGTTATATAAATTACCCCAAATATAGAAATCCGAAGTTTCGTCGTCTTAATGCCAGAGATCTGGCAAAAAGGCTCAGTTTCCTGTTGCGTCTATGTTGCGACGTGAACATTTAAACGACGGAAAATCAAAGAAAAAGTCGTGTCGCATATCAGCGCAGCACTGGCACTGTGAACTAAGGGTAAGGCAAATCGTGGCAGTAAGCGTGCTGGTAAGGAGCGAACCGCAAGTAACCTATCACGCGTCGTATCGCATCATAAGGTTGATTTTTACTTGCACCAAAAATTCTCTTTGCTAAGGTCTTGGACCTTATCAAGGCGTTTTTAGCGGTTCTTCTGTTTATCAACAGCGTTGACCAACAAACTACTGTTGACCGCCAAAACGTCCCTGTTGGCCAACAGAGATGAATCTTCGCCAGAACGCTCTGTTTGAAAAATCTGGCTGATTACTCCATAAATTGACCAACAGACTCGATCAACAGCACTTTCAGTTGTTCGTCGTTTTGACCAACACTGTTGGCCACAAAGGTTTCTGTTGGTCGCTAGAACGCACTGTTGGTCAACATTGGCTCAATGTTGAGCCGCTAAAAAACGCCTATATTGCGCTTGCTTGAATTCGTGGTAAACCTTCCGCAACACTATATCGTATCGCTGCCATTTAGTACAGTTGCTATACCTGTGATAACGGAAATCTTTGCTTCCTAAAGTTCAGTAAGCTTAGAAGCGAAACTCTGACAAGAGGTATTATTTGACAATGCAAAACGGATACGTCAGCTAAAATTTATTAGAGCTATATTTTGGCCCTTCTTGGCAAGGGTCCTCTCCAGGCTCAAGCTGGAAAAACGAACTTGTGGCCACAAGTTCATTTTTCCAGAAAAACAACTAAAGACTCTTTTGGGCTGAAGGAATATCTTACAAGAGGAGGTTGTGTTTGGGCGAAGAGAATACGCCGTAAATAGGGTTTCAGGAACAGAAAGGATGGTTTGGATCTCGGTGAAGTGAAATAAAGATCATTAGTCTCTCATTGGCTCTAAGGCGCATAGAAAGCCAGTTGTACTCAGAGCCGTATTTAAAATACGTGCGTATTTTACAATCGTTTTTGCGGTAGATAGAATCTGTAGCCACTAAAACGGACGTAAAAACACTCGGATTTTACGCGTTCAGATGCGATATCAGACCGGATGTCCCATGACGTCTGAGTTTGTGTCTCGACGCAATACTCTTGATGACTAACTCTTCTTGTCGATTCAAAACCGTCGTGTACATAGTGGAAGAGCCGGAAGCGGCAACACAGCTGTCCCGAACGAGCGCCGTGATTGGTTGATACATGATTTTAGCTGTTGAGTTTGAGTCGTTTTCTCGTTCTTTCTGAGGATCACTGCTTGTTTTGGGAATCGAAGGGAACGGCGAGAATAGAGGGAGTCACTCCACGCGGACTCCGCGTACAGAAACAGCGAGAACACGGGGAGTGCTTCCAAAATGGATTTTGTTCGAAAACAAAATATGCAGTTGAAGAAATTAGTCTGAATCCACTTTATTTTTGGTGTTGTTTATTCTGATTGATTATAATTAATGTTACATTGCACCAACACCAGCAAAAACTGATTCCCCTCCGAATCTGAAAGGGAGTCCTTTTAAATGAGTCCCCGTCCTTGGGGACTCGCGAGAATACAGGGAGTGAGTCCCCGGAACAAACAAAAACGCGGGGACTCCTCAAGTGGAGTCCTCTGGGAACGGCGAGAATACGCCTATAGAGCATTCGTCACATTCCAATACCTCGTTATCAGCACTTGTCCACATGAGATAGGCTATAGTGAAATAGATTCGCAAGTTTATGAGTAGAAAATTACAAGCTGCTTCCCGGTAATGGAAGTTTCGCACTGTCTCTCTCTGGAGTAGAAATTGAAAGCTATTATTTCCTGTTCACTACCTCATGGATCCATATTTTACTGTATCTCAGTCACAGGTGTTGCAAGGTGTACGAAGGTGGATTTTTATGGTACTTGCCTTTCGGCCAAGTGCCATATAGCGATTGTAATTTCTGTCGGTCTGTCGGTCCCGGTTTTGCTAGTTCGGGCACTTCCAGATAAGCTAGGACGATGAAACTTGGCAGGTATATCAGGGACCGGACCAGATTAAATTAGAAATAGTCGCTTCCCCGATCCGACCATCTGGAGGGGAGTGGAGGGAGGGGGAATCCCGAAAAATTAGGAAAAATGGGATATTTTTAGCTTACGAACGGGTGATCGGATCTTAATGAAACTTGATATATGGAAGGACCTCGTGTCTCAGACGTTTCATTTTAAATCCAGACCGGATCCGGTGACATTGGGGGGAACTGGAGGGGGAAACCGGAAAGAAAACGCTTAGAGTGGAGAGATCCGGATGAAACTTGGTGGAAAGAACAAGCACAAGTCCTAGATACGTGACTGACATGACCGGAACGGATCCGCTCATTTTGGGGGAGTTGGGGGGGGATCCGGATTTCTAGTGATCCCGCTAGTTCGGTGCTTCCTGATGTGCTAGGACGACGAAAATTGGCAGGCATGTCAGGGACCCGACTAGATGAAATAGGAAATAGTCACTTCCCCGATCCGACCATCGGGGGGGGGGGGGGAGTGGAGAGAGAGGGGAAGCCAAAAATTTAGGTATTTTTAACTTGCGAACGGGTGATCGGATCTTGATGAAAGTTGATATTTAGGATGACCTCGTCTCTCAGACGTCCCACTTTGAATCCGGACCGGATCCCATGACACTGGGGGGAGTTGGAGGAGGGAACCGGGAATCTTGAGAAACGCTTAGAGTGGAGGGATCGCGATGAAAATTGTTGGGAAGAACAAGCGCAAGTCCTAGATACGTCATTGACAAAACCGGACCGGATCCGGGCATTGTGGGGCAGTTGGGGGGCGGGCGGATTTCTAGTGATACCGCGAGTTCGGCATACTTCCTGATGTGCTAGGACGATGAACCTTGGCAGGTATGTCAGGGATCCGAACAGATTGACTTGAGAATAGTCGTTTTCCCGATCCGACCATCGTGGGGGGAGTGGATGGATGGGGAGTCCGGAATCTAGTCTCATGCATAACTTTTGAACGGGGGATCGGATTTGAATGAAACTTGTCAGGTGGAAAGAGCTATCGCCTCAGATGTTCAGTGTCAAGTCCGGGTCGGGTCCAATACCTGTGGGGGGATGGGGGGGGGGGGAACTGAAGAAACGCTTCACGCAGAGGGAATGGGGCGGAACATAATGGAGAGAACAAGCATTAGGCCTAGCTACGAAATTGAAGGAGCCAGATGGTTTCGAGGCTCTGTGGGGGGATTTGGAGGGGGTTTCCTGGAATTCCAGTAGTCGCGAGTTAGAATAGTTCTAGATGTACTAAGACGACGAAACTTTGCAGGCATAATAATGACCCGACCTTATTGACTTAAGAACCTAACACAACATACCCACGGAAACTTCCGTTCCTAGATCCGAGCATTTTTGGAGGAGCGAGGGAAGGGAAATATGGAAATTGACTTATGCAAATTGCGAACGAATGGTCTGATTCGAGTTAAACTTATTCGGATCCGACAACGGTGGGGGGGGGGACCGGAATTTTCCAAAAATGCTCAGATTCGAGCGAAACTTGATAGATGGTATAAACGAAGAGGCTTTAGATGGTCCATTTTTGAGTCCGAACCAAATTCGTCCGCGGTAGGGAGGATGGAGGAAGTACCAGAAACCGTGTAGCAGGTCTAGGGATCAAACGAGTGGATTTATTGGGCTGAAACTTGGAAGTTTGAACATACATGCGCATTTGCTACAGATAATCCGAGACGATGCCGGAACTGCTGAGAATTGGGTTAAACTAAATATCCTATTTCTATTTCCGAACCGCATTTTTGGATGGCGGGTGTATTTTGTGACGTTCTCATATACTTTCTTGTACCGCCTACTCGTAACAAGTGCCATATGAGCTCGTAGTTCTTGTCTAAAACTAGTACACTTGGAGCTCAGAACTGGAGTAACACGTCAGTGGTCCCCAGGAAGAACGAGTATACGTCTCACTAACGACTCAAACTCAACAACTCAAATCTTGTGCCAACCAATCACGGCGATCTTTGGGAGCAGATGTGATACCGCTTCCGGTTCTTCCGCTAGGTACCCGGCGATTTCGTATCGGCAAGGAGGGTTAGTTATCAAGAGTATTGCCCGACTTGACGTTTTCAGATTAAGGGGGATTCTGGCGGTCTGGAAAGCTCTCTTGCTTTCCCGCCATGTGTTCTGGAGACTGTGGCTAAAACTTGCTTGGATTTCCGAGGCCTTTCTGGCGCTCCGGTAGTTTTGGGAAGTGGATCCACACCGCATGGAAAGTGGATTCGGCAAGCCAGCAAGAAGCTGTAAAGGTGAAACGACTTTCCGTCTGTTCTGCGCTCAGCGGGTTCTCGCTTCGATTTTTGGAAAGCGAATCTATGAGCTCGTCAGAATCGCCCTATAAGCTTTCGCGTCTTTGGCGCTGCGAATGCGTAGCGCGAGCACGACTGAGTCTGTGTAACCAAAGGTAAGGTTAAACAAGTTCCAATTCGATCTCATTATGTAAAACTCTTGGCTCCGTTGTTGTGTACATTCTCAAATGACACTGGAGACCTGCTAAAGACATCTCTTCCAATCAATTTCTCCGTTGGTGTCGAAAACTCACCTATACTGGAAATTTTGCTTCGCAGAAAAATTTATATTGGAAAATAATCAAGTTTACAAAGTAAATCCACCGAAAATATGCAAATTCTATCTCAATCAAGACTCGAAAAACAAGACGAGACAGCTCCCTGACCCTGGTTTGACCAAGTCCTCGTTTGCAGTCTTGGAGGTAACGTCACAGCTTTAACGTTTAAGAAGCAAGGTACAAGTCTCTCCCTACGAGGTCAATCTTGGAAGTGACTAGTAGATAACGAGAGCAACAAACTCAAAAAGTAAACAAGGATTTTGATTATTTCTCACAACACTGGTACACTGGAATTACCTGTGTAAGTTTCTGTACAAATTGAGACCAATTACCTGAGATTATGTACACATAAATACCCGTTAATCCGAACTTGTACGAAAAGTCCCATTAGACTTGAAGTAGGAAACGAAAACTTTGAAAGGCCCTGAGGTAATAAGGTCCCCTGTAAATTCTCGAGTTGAGCATTAGAAATTATTTCTATTAGACGTGTACGAGACTACACTGGGGCAAAAGAACTGACGAACACTAGAAATAACACCAACGAAATGAAAGACCATTGAAAAACGTGAATGTAGCTACAAGAGAACTAGATGATTCTTTGACAAAGCGTTAACTTCAGTTAATCAGGTCGAAAGTAACAATTACAGTAAGTATGCTTCTTTTGGACGTTTTTAACTTCGGATGGGCCCCTTAAAGGACTCATAGGGTATTATCGATTTTTAGCCACATCCGTCTGCCAAAAAGAAATAATTTTTCCATCGAAACTAAAAACTCACGCCTGAAGTCAAATAACGTCCAAAGTAACATAATTATCATACTGTAGTATATCATGAAGGCCTCCTAATTATGCTGTGAGCGGGCAAGATGCAGAAAGAAAGACAGCTTGTCCGCAGTCTGCTGACCGCACATGTTACAAGTAAACGGATCCTGATATCCATGATAACCCATATGCATAGTATACATGATAGCATCTTTAAAGGCAATGTCGCAGTACTGGCACTGGTGACACGCCCCCCAGTCGCCATTCGAATGATCATGGCGCTCGATTTCCAAATCGGGGGAGGGGCTATCCCTGCGCTGTTCTTCATGGGAATTCCACTGGTTAACTCGCTCGAGCTTGAATGCTTTTCCTTTTCGTCTGTTCTTGACTGGGATTCGCTGGTTTTCCAAGTGGGGACGAGGGGAATCAGTGGAAGGATCCGACGAGGGGGAGTGGGGCTTCGGCCGGACCTCGCGACTGAGGTCCAAGGGAACGGCTCCGCTGGGCTGCTCATCGTGGCATGGGCTTGGGGAGGAGTGCTCCCCGACGGAAGTTTTGGGGGAGTGTTCGTGCTCTGATTCGTGTTGGTTTCCCTTCATTCCGAGCGGGTTGAAAAGCAGAGGGTTGTTTAGCATGCGAGAAAGGTATTCTTTCATGCCAGGCATCAATCCGGACATGGGGAGGGGGAGCCCGGGGAAGCGCATCGACAGGTTTTCCGAATCGCGACGATCCTCGTGCTCGCTCTTCACCCCATTCTCGACCTTCATCGGTTTGCCAGGCTGAAGCTCTTTCGCCGAGTGGCTTAGAATATGCTCTGCATACTGCTGAGAATTGGTGCTGCTAAATCCGCAAAGGGCGCATTTCATATCCTCGCGGACCTCTTTTTCCTCCATCCGTCCGTTCGCAGGAGAATTCAAGAAAGGGAAGGGAAACCCGAACGGCATTGGCGGACTTTGGCCTAGCCCCTGCAGTCCCGCTAAACCAGGGGGCATGCCCATCAGACCTGGGAAAGGACTCAAGGAGTCTTCCTTCTTCAGAGGTCTTGGACCTCTTCGCGGGCTGTAGAGGTCAACCATCGCTGGTGCAGTTGCACCGTCATTGGTGAGCACCATCGCTGGCTTGTGGTTGTACTTCCGCAAGTGAAGCTTCAGGCTATGACAGTATTTTGTTGCGTAAGTACAGTCGGCACAGCGATACTGATAGATATTGGAATGTGATTTCATGTGAGAGTTGAGCATCGACTTATTAACACAGGAGTAGCTGCATTTGTTGCACTTGAATGGCTTAGAGCCAAAGTGATTCCGCATGTGGTATTCCAGGTGATGCTTGTACTCCGTTACAAAAGGACACTTGGTGCACTGAAGCATCTTCTCCGGCTTGATGTGAGTTCGGCTGTGTTCCCAAAAGTCCATCTTTGTAACGGCGACGAAGGTGCACTGCTTGCACTTGAAAGTCTTGACCTTCCCTTGAGCATTGACACGAGGAACGCGAATGCTCTCATCGTCGTTTTCGTCAAGCTGGATATTATGCGAGTCCAACATGTGCTGACGCAGCTTTGATTCGGTCCTTGTTGTGAAGTCGCATTTGCTGCACCTAGAAGAAATGAACAAAATTAAAAATTTATGTCAAGAAATCAAGAATCCCAGCATCTTACACTTCGATTCGAAACCTAAAGTAACGAACATGAACACAATTTCGGAACGCAGATCCAACAAGGAGAAACCAGAACGGAGCATGGAAGACACGGAGCTCTACAGAACCGCTATCTACCTAGACCCAAAAAATCCTAACCGTAAGAAAGCATTTGCTACAAAATAGGGCATCTATTCGTTCACTCCGCACACGGCATCGAAGATGAAGCCCAAGGTATTATTGCTCAAGGTCGTCCACCACCGTCGAGCAAAACAACGTGACGACCATAACACATGGTACGTGCTTCGACGGTAAAACAGCCAGCGGTAATTTCAAAACCAACCCGTTTCCTGTTAACCATAAGCTTATAAAATACATTGTTTTGTTTTTTTACAGGAAAGCAAAAACAGACCTCTTAACTTTGACCGACCTTACGAAAACCGATTTCGACAGTCTAGCTTTGTATACAACTTAACCCGGAAGCCTAATTAATTCGAAACCTTTATCATTTACGTTCGGAAAGCATCAAAATTCTGTTTTTTTTTCTCGAAATACAACCCCGATTCCGGTAATGAGTGACAGGAATCCTGGCAACGTCCATAAGGCTTCATTTGATATTTCCACTTTCGGTGGTACTTCTAAGTAAGATTTAATGACGCTGCTTACCTCACATCGAAATGTGTATTCATATGCGAGTTAAAGTGGAAACGTGAAGTTCCTGAATAGGAGCACAGGTGGCACTGGAAGACTTCTCCGTCGCCTTTATCGCCCGGGTGGAGCGCTCCATGTTTCTCCAAAGCCTTCTGAAGACGAGAGAGTGCGTCTCCAGATGGCTCCGAGTCTGACTCCATCATTGCATCGCCTTCCATCGAATGATCTCTGCAAGAAGACAGAAAGTTAAGATGGAACGTTGATGACGTCTCGGTGACTACAATCACGCAACAACAGTTTGCGATCTTGCAGCCGCTAGTTGTCCAACAGCAACTGAGAATGTGACCATTATGAAACGCAGCTAGCTTTGTTGAACGAATCAAAATTCTGAATTTCCGCCGCACAAATTCTACAGCTAAGACTGCGGCAGACGGTCTTGTTTCCGGCTGAATTATCGTGGCGAAGTGAGAAAACCTACACTTTCGGTACGGAATAACGGTGCCGGCCGAACATTCCAGTCCACAGCCGCCGACGCTTACCGTTTTTCCGAACCTTAATTCATGAGAAGGTGTGACATCACTGCAATCTACCATAAGAAAAGAATTACAACTGAGCCCCGGCTTGCAGTTACCGCACTTCATAAATGCAACAACAGAACGGAGAGTGACCTTACAAAATCTTCAGGAACGGAACCGAACAGATCAACGGCAAATCCAATGGCTTTCTAAACGGATAACACATTTACTCAAACAGAAAAAAAGGGGTCAACCCGATAGGGTGGGGCGCCAATGACAGGGCAGGACTGCTACCGAAATAACAATAATCTTAAAATTTTCGGGGACCATCATCAGTTCAATACGGAAACGTTGAGATTTTTCCAACTTGATGCTGAAAGTGCAGATCTGGCCGGGAATTCCTGATTGTCTATCGCACCGTTAGCAACCTGGTCTTCCGTAATTGCCTCAGCAGTCGTAACTTAAACGGTACGGTACCGTGCTAGTTTACGGAATTTCTTTTGTATATTTACATACTTTTACGTTTTCCATACGTGTTTCTGCATTGCAGTTCTGTTCACGCATACTCTAAAGGTCAGGAGATTCAAGTAAAAGTTCGATATAGAAGTTTCACGTCTTCATACGTCTTTAAAGCTTCCCATTCCCTATAGTGTTTTTCTGCACTGTCGCCTAGCAAATGCAAATGTTGCATCATTGCCTGTTTCGTAAAGCAAAAGCATTGTTGCAGCACACGCAACTTCTGTAGCGACGCAATTCGTTGGACGAGCACTCACGTCCAAACTTACCGGAGAACGCTGAGAAAGAATTTGTTGTTTCAGATTAGAAAGACATGAAATATTTTAACGAAGTGAAGGAAAAACTTAAAGCTCACCCTTCATCTTCGATGGCTAGTCCGTTGCTGTCCGAAAAATGTCCGCCGTCGGAATCTACTGGGGACGCGTGGCCGTCGGATTCCATCTTCTCTCTATAGGTGGGTGATTCGCTTGGCCCCGGGTCGCTAGAACCGATCGTCCCTGGCGAAACCCCAGAATCGTCCTGAATCAATCGCTGCCCATTGCTAGGGGGTGACTGGGTATCCCAGCGCTGCTGAGGCGCTGGGGAGGATTTTTTCTGGAAGTGTGGGGACATCGACCGGTTCTCCCAGATGTGTTGTGGGGATCCTCTTTCTGGTTCCAATGGCTGGGCAGGTGAGACTAGCCGATGACCTTCCCAGGCCGATCGTTCCTGATTGGTTGGGCTCTTTGATGGGATGGACAAAGGTCTCTGGGCGAAACTGGGTGACGCCGACTCCCACTGGCTATGGTTGTGAACTGGAGTGGAGGGCAAACCGGGGGTGATTTGATTCTCCCATGTTGGCTTGCTCGGTTTGGCTGTCCATTCTTTCGGTTCCTCCTTGATTGTTGTATTAAGCGAGGCCAGCTGCTGTTGATACTGATAATTCTGGTACACGAACTGCTTAGGGAGTCGCTGCTCTGTTGGTGCCTGGTAGGTCTGAAAGTTGAGCCAGGCCTGATGCTGGAATTGTAGGTCGCCCTTGACATTCCGAAGAACATCATTGTAGCTTATTTGGTCTTGGGTTTTGGTGCTGAACTCGCCCTGATATGAAAGTTCACCTTTGGCGAAACGGAGGACGGACTCGTTCGAAGGGGCATTTCTGAAATAAGATATAGATAACGCTAATGATAAAAGTTAATAGCAAGACGAAAGCTTTACACTCTTTGCAGATTGTTTCGACCCTTACTATATGTACACCGATACCTGGGAAAAAAAGCGATTTTGTTCCAGTCCAAGTGATGATGATGATGACCGGAAAAGCTGGACGAGAGGTTTCGATGGGATCCCGAAGAATAAATATTTGCCGGACTTCCATTTAGACAATCGGGTGTTGTACATTTCTGGTCTTCGTCAGACCCCCGTGTTATTGATCCATTAACTCTTTCATGTCTTCGATTTCCGGTCGAGCTCGGATTACGACCGGAATATCCATGCTAGTCGAAATTTTACAAACAAAATTAACTAAAAACTGGTGTATTCCAATTTCAATATATTTTTGTTCGATTGCAATACAAGTTATTTTAGCCCGTTATCTGTAGGCTAATGGTCGACATGTTTAGTGCCAATTCGGCACTAGTAGCTGGATCAATAAAACTACCTATCTATCTATACTCTGATCTAACAAGACCAACATCACTCGTCACTCACAGCAAGACAACTGAAAACACTCGGGGCCAAAATGTAGGTATTGATAATTTCTACTGGAACTCCCGTCACGTCAGAGCGCATTAACTAGGAATACGCCTGATCACTCCAAAAATCCTTCATGGGAATCTTACACCAAAAATCCTGCATGACAATCTGGTCAAGTCTTCATAAAAAGAGTTCTATACCCCAAAGACTCAAGTCTAACCGAAAACACTCCTTTCCTGAATTAGTCAGGTTCCCTACTTCCCGCTCTTCTAAGCGCCGGTGCGGTGATACGCAGAATAATGTTTCCATTGAGGTGAAATGATTTACGATAGGTTCTTTTCATACTCTCTTCGGCGGATGTGGCGATCTCATTGGTCGCTCGAAGTTCCGCCTGATCACACAAAAAACTAGTTCCCTCCCGTTCTATCGATTGAAGGGTGCAAAAAACTCACCGAAACGCGTGCATATTGACAGCATCTGGGGGGAGAACACTCACTCTTCCCTCATAGCTGATTGGAGATGTGGGAGAGCGTCGGATCTCTAAATCCGGATTGGTTGGATGTGAATGCGTCGTCTGCGCTACTCCACAAGTCGAGCTCATTTTTTTACTGTTCTCTCAACAGCTAAACTGACACATCTGAAACAAAAAAGTAGTTGGTGAACCCTTTTGAACAAGAGTCTGACGTGAGTGCAAAGTGCCGGGAGAAAGGTTGAAGATAAACATCCGTTTTTTTGCATTACCGTCTAACTTAACGTGTAACCAATCAATGGGAGGCCGGAAGCCAGATGAGATCTCTGGGATGAACCCTTTGTGCAATCAGAAATTCTTAGAAGGTTTAGGGTACGAGTTTGACATTTTTTTACGCAAATACTGTGGCGAAATACTGTGTGAAGGTGGCGACAAGCTAAAAGCTTAACGCCAAATGTAATAATAAATAAAGCAATCATCATGAATTAGAGGACAACCTTGACCTACATATGAGTTCGAACTCTTAAGGCCTTTTTTTTTACAATCAACAGATTTGAAAACTAAACACTGCCACCGAGAACATTCATGTTCGCGAGGCGGTGGAGCATTCACAGTTTGCATTGTATTAAATAACCAAAAACAAAGACCACACATGAAGTCATATACGTAAATATACTAACCTATAACAAGGTATCTTATCTAGGTTTAAATTTGTTCGACGACAAATCATCGAGTAAAAACTTCTTAGCCATGTTCTGACGGACTTGCAACGACTCGGGAGGAAATTCATTCACACTGCCGAATCACCAAATAGGCACAGTAGGGACCGGCCAATGGGAGCTCTGAGGCCCACAGAATATTCTTTGAGGGAAGAAGAATATTTTTTTAGTCAAGTTGTTAGAGAAACGATATGCAAAATATTATGTCAACCCTCTTTGTGGGGCCCTTCTTCAGTTCGATCAGTTTACCCATTCTGTTTGAAATTACAAATATCACCAATTACAACTAAGATGACGCTGGAACAGTGACGAAGGCTGTCCGTGATTCGACGGCGATTTGCATTACTTGGCGGATGTGCGTAAAAAAACAACAATCTAAGCTTTCTAGGAATTGATTGTTTCATTAATTCGTGTTGTCCGATCGGAAACTTGCCTGTCCATGATCCCATCAATGTGATTCTAAATTAGTGAAACTTTACGGAAAACATTTTTTGAGTGTTCTGTGATTATTTTATATTTCTTTGTCCTTTTCTACTGCACTTACGCCCTTGGGCAGTGCGTCATAAATCCTTCGTTCATTCATTCATTAGGGGTTGATCTCAAAGATCCCATCTCTCATCCGGCTACCCGTTGATTCGTAGCCTATATGTCGTTTTGGACGACTGCAATACCAAAAAATAAAGTATCTTTATCTCCAACCCTTTCTCCTAGACTAAAGATCTTTGTTATGTACAAGGGACTTAAGTCACTTGTGGAAGAACATATCACAAGGAAGGACAAGGCTTAAAAACTGCAAGACCTGTGGACAAACCCTTTGTACAGAACGAAGATCCTTAACCTAGGAGAAAGGGTTGGAGATCAAGATCCTTTATTTTTTGGTATTGCGGTCATCCAAAACGACATATAGGCTACGAATCAACGGGTAGCCGGATGACAGATGGGATCTTTGATATCAACCCCTAATGCAACCATCAATTCCTAGGAAGCTTAAATTGTTGTTTTTTAGGCACATCCGCTAAGTAATGCAACTCGCCGTCGAATCACGGACAGCCTTCGTCACTGTTCCAACGTCATCTTCGTTATAATATATGATATTCGTAATTGCGGACAGAATGGGTAAAGTTAAAAAGATATTTAAAATCTTGTGTAAAGCCTAACCGAAAGCTAAAACAATGCTAGAAGATCTTAAAAAATAGAGAAGTCAGCTGTCAGTTATGGTCTCTTTAAAAATTCCAGATTTTCGCCCTTCTAGGTGGCGCTCTTCTTCAACTCGGCTAATGTTCAGACAGATAGTTGTTTGACTTGTTTGTGATGGTGGTAGGTTTACTAATGCAGCGACATTCGGGAGAGTAGCCTACCTCAGAAAAAAGTAGGACCTTGGACAACAAAGACCAGAGCTAGTGACTCCTCTCGAGACGCCTTTTTCAAGGACTCGGACTCGGATTTGCTGGACTCGCAGCAGGTCTGACAAGGACAGGGCATCAGGACTAGAGATGAAGCTAATCCCATAAAGAATTCAAACTACAAGACCTGCCTACAAAATTTACGTTGCAGATAAAACTTCATCCATGATGCCCTGTCTCTCTATTACATTACAGCCAGTTTAAACGTAGGTAACAAGGACAGGTAATAAAGCCAAGAGACTACTCATCAATAACTGAAACTGCACATAAGCGCCGAGTTGCATTAACCCTTTATCTATGACGCAGAACCAACGTGACCTTCCCGACATAGGCTAATCAAAATGCCGTCGCCCAAGACGCTCAGAAGTACTGTTGCGTCTTCTTTCAGCGGCCGGTTGTTTATCCCAAGACGCAGACATTTGGCAAACAAAATGAGCGTGTTTTCGCACAAGGTCGACTGAAGGAGGAACAGGCCGTCTTCGCCTCCCCTTGATAAACAAACGAAGGAATTCGCGAAAATATCGCCTGCTCCTGTGGAACTGGGTCAGCGCCGCGACAGTCCGTCTCAAAGGATCCAGGAATTTGTCAGGAACAATTCTCGGAAACTGGATTGTTTGTTTCCCAGGAAACACTTTCGAAAAGGCTGTGGATGGAAACCAGACATTATGGCAACTTGTCACGCATCTTTTCAGCGCGAAATTTCTTTTGGCAAGTCGGTAAAAAGTCCATATATACTAAACCCGGTTTACAAAATGTACGATACACTCGCTACTATCAGTAAACCGAGCGTGTTTTCAAATTCTACTATTTATGCTTATATAGTTTTAACACTTGTTATATTATGTACTAAGTACTTAGCGTTTCTACAGGTCAAATTTCATAAAACGGCCGTTTAGCTGAAGGTGTTTAGGCTCGAATTGACACTAGTGTCAACACAGTAGACTACCTGTAACAAAAAATTACACATATTTCATCTCCTCTCGTTCCCAGGTCTTGTCACGTGAAAACGCGCTGATACCGGTGTACCAAAACCAAAGACCCGTTGTTCCGAAGGCAGCGAAATAAATACTTTATCGGTGTCGAATCAAGCTCAAATACGACTTTCAAAGACTGTGCAGGTAAGGAATCACGTCATACACTGTCAGAACTTTGTAAAAACACAACAAAGATGCGCATGCTTGTGTTAAATGTTTTCAGATATATGTTATCTTTCCGTAAGAAATGACACATAAAATCGGTTCCTAGGAAATCTAACACTAAAACGGTCATAACGGATTTCCTGGTCGTCTTTGATAACGTTTAAAACAACGATGCGCAACCTAGTATTAAATGCTAACCAACTTCTGACAGTGGAGTTTCACAAAAAAACCTTCATCCTATACATATGAACTGTCACACAAAATGTCGGAACTGCAGCTACAGACAACTCGAACACACCGGAGGGTAAAACAAAGATGTAAAACACTCGGCCACCAATACAGCACTAAGATCTCGGCAGACAGTGAACTGTATTAATAAATGGAAACAGGGCCAAAAGCAGGAATGGACCAAAGACCAGTCAATCTTTACAAAGAACAATAATAAACGGGGTCTTCGGGCGTTAGGAAGAGACGTTGTCCGATCACATCGTCAGGAAATTAAAAGTCAGTCAAAAACCGGTAAACGACTCTCCATTCTACAAGATATACCTTTTGTTTCGGTTAGGCAGGATAAGTTTTTTTTTTGTATTGCCTCCAAGTAAGAAGAAATGGCCTACGAAACAGGAGATGCATGATACCAATGACTCCAAATAAATTTCTCACAACTTGATCATTCGTAAAAGCCTTCCAAGAGAAAGACAATTGCCCGGCCCTCCTTGATTATGTAGGGTAACTTTTCTCCACTAATTGGTATCCCGCTAAAGGTCGCCTTTTCGTTCTTAGAGTTCCAATATACCTATGTTAGAAACGAGTCATTATTCTATGTGTCAAAAAAAGAGCGGTTGTACTTTTTGGTCGTAGCTCCGTGCCATCTAGCACACATCGAGGAAACTTTAAGGGGAGAAGAAGATTATCAAGAAATCTTGTTAATGGAACGCCTTCGTGAATAAAACTAACAGCATTAACCCTTCATGACTTGAACTGCGTTCATAATAAGGAGTAGAGAATCATTGCTAACATTATCGGATCGTCACCTGGCTGAAATTCAATTTAGTGTACACAGTAGTTGCGTTTTCGCTGATACCATGGTATCTGTTACCACGGAAACTGGATCTGCAATTAGTCGTTTTTGCAGTTATCGTGGTATCTCATACACGGTGCTCTGCAAAAACGACTATTGCCGAAATTGCACTTTTCGAAGTCATCCCAAAAGAAAAACAGATATCCAGTTACATCACTAAGTGCTAAACTTCTTTCTCACCAATCTGACAAAATTTGATGAAAGTGAGATGACCTTTCAGATACCACGGCCAATTACCACGGTCGGACCGTAGTATCTGAATATCTGATACTACGATAACTGGCCAGATACCACGATAACTGCAAAAACGCCTTTTGACCGTGGTATCAGATACCACGACAACTGCAAAAACGACTTTAGACCGTGGTAACAGATACCATGGTATCAGCAAAAACGCAACTAGTGTCTCGAGAAATTAACAGAGGCGAAAGCCTTTTTACTGCAGTTATATTATTATACTATCGTCAAAGCCCGCCTCTATGAACACGCAGGATTACGCCGAAGGCTACCCGTACCAACGTACTAAAACCTTTTGTCCAGTCTGGTCTGGTCCCTCGCAGAGCTCGATTATGATTTGGGAATAATAGATGAGGATCTAATTTCATATGAAGCAGCGGCAGAAAAGAAATCGTCCTTCCCCCAAAAAGTGTCATTTCTATCGATCCACAATTCTAATGGAGTGTAATCAGATGGAAAGAAGGACACGGAAAAGCATCCCGTTTTGACAGAGAGTTTTGGATATGCACAATGGCGCTTGATGTACTTTGGATTAGGTTTCCCGCAAAAAAAAAGTACGAGCTAGGCACTTCGACATGTCGACAAAACCACTCGGAGATGTTTGTCAGTGATGATTAAATCTCATCCCTGCAATGTGTCCAGAAAGTATGAGACTGAATAAATCCTAAAATTTTTCGAAGAGATGTCGACAGTTTCTGGGATCCCAAAACGCACGTGGAGGGATACCTATGACTTCGTCAAACTTGTCCGTCCGTCCGTGTGCGAGCACGATAACTCTCGAAGTCAATCAAATGTTTTGATGAAACTTGGTGTGAGGACTCTTTGGGTTAAGGGAGAGGTCGAGTTCGTCGATGAGCTCTGTAGCTCGACATTTAGGGGCGGGGGTTCAAATTAAGGGGCGAACAATTTTTTTCTAATGAGATTTAGGGGTATGAAGACATGCTGAACAAGAATATGAAAACCAATTTCTCGTCAAAAAGTAGTTCACACGGAATCGGGCAAAAACCGGAAAGTTTTGTAAAAAGGACAGTTTTATTTAAAGTTGATTAGATGTTCATTTAGGGGTAAGAAGACATGCTGAACATTTAAATAAAAATCATGTTCTCGTCGGGCCAGTAGTTCATACGACCGAAACCGGAAAATTTGTTAAAAGTAAAAGTTTTATCTGAAGTTGATGAGATGTCCTGTTTAGGGGTAAGAAAGTGTGCTGAATGCTCTTTTGACAATCATTTTCTACTCGGACATATAGTTCGCCCAGAGTCCGGCTGAAACCGGAAATTTTTTTGAAACTTAGTTTTATTTGAAGTGTGACGGTTAAAAACTAGGTTAACATTATTCGAACAATGTTTACAACGGATACGTCAGCTACGATTCTTCATCAGCGAAATTTTGGCCTTTCTTGGCAAGGGTCCTCGTCAGGCTGTCAATACTCTGGGTCAACGTCGGGGAAGGAAACAAACCTGTAATAAATGATTATTACAGGTTTGTTTCCTTCACGAGGACCCTTGCCAAGAAGGGCCAAAATTTCGCTGATGAAGAATCGTAGCTGACGTATCCGTTTTAAACATTGTTTGAATAAATGTTTCAAAGTCAGCTTGGGCTCAAAGAATATTTAGGTTAACATTATTATTACTAAACACAAATTTGACACTACCCGGAGCTGGGGCCTATTTTTACAGCGGAAAGGACCAAAAAGATGTTCCCGATTGTAAAATAATAGGTTCGCGCTACCCACACGTAAAAACATCTTCATATAGCGCCTGATCGGCCTTACATGAACTCTCGCTACCGGATCCGACAATTCCCAATCTGATGAAAGTTCAGGGTTTTGTAATGGTAATATAAACACATCCGATAGAAGCCAACCTGGCCATTTGAAGTAGTCATTCCAAATATTCGCACCTGGTCTACCAACTGGAATCAATCGGAGCCCAGTTTAGGGGTGAGACGACCTGATCGTCGGAATCACAACCGGATTCCATACAGAAACATTACCGTCGTTCGCTCGAGAATTTTGAAGTTGAATCACTTTCATCCGAGGTTTTTATCAGCTCTTAATCACACTAAGCACAAGATCACCCAACAGTTCGAGAACGGAAGCCCCCGCGCCCGTCAGTGCATCTCCACATGACATCGAGTCGAACAGGAAACCTAAATCAGGCATATTGGTTATTTTCCAGTAGCTTTCTCCCTTATCTTTTAGCAGCCCTGGATGATCACTCTCATTTGGCACGAGCAACCAATGAGATTCGTCCGTTTTGCTCCAATAATCCCTTTTTATTGCCCCCCTTGGAGAAGAAAATGGTTTCCATGAGTCCCCTCTTTTTCGTCAGCCAACACGGGTTGACTCGGGGGATTCCTTTTCCCCTACTTGTCCATAAAGCAGTCAGTACTGAGTCACAGCACAGGTATTCTGACGCACCAGGTTGGGGGTAGAATGTCCTACCCTTCTCAAGAAAATATTATTGCCCCCAGAAATTACAGATCACGCTAAACGATTATGCGTGTAAACGTATATACGTAAAAATACGTGTAAAAAAGAAATATTAAGTATATATGTATAAATAAAAAAATACGTATAAACGTGAAACTATTTCTTCTGATTTCACTCATCACGTTAAAAGGAGAAATTAGTTCGCCAATGAAACTGTTATATGGTCGGGAAACTGTAGTATTTCAAATATACTGTAATGTTTTGTAAAGTTTTAGTTTAGTATCACAACCATAGTTGGACAAGAAACCTAGTATTATAAAGTCGTTCGTTTCAAAGTATTGGACGCTATTTTGCAGACCAAGACCGTCACGAGACAGTTAATTTGCAATTGTATTTATATATTTTTCATCTGTATCCCTAGAAAGACCAGAAACCAGCTATCGGCTATAGTTTTTATAATTCTTGACTGATGTGTTCAGACACGTGGAGAGATACAAACACAACCTTGTAACAAACTAAAACTTATTTATACAAATAAATTAATATAAGAATGAAACAAAGAGAAAAAAAGTATAAAACATTCGACGGGCCCAAAAAGGGCCAGAACTGTAAAAGGTCAAGGAAGGAAACTGGAACAGGCGACGAGGCATGGGCTAATAGGCTCTAGGCCTGGACTAGCTTTCAGAATAGGCATTTTTCAGTCAGCGAGTGCCACAATGAAAATACAAAAGAGATTTACTCCTTGCAGCACTATTTCCAAACCTTATACAAATTCTTAAATGAAAATCTACGGAAGCAGATTGTCTGTTCGAGATCGCTCGAGTCGCCAAACTGGCATTCTAAAAGAAACATTTTGCTGCCTTTATCTGTATGGTCGGAAGTCGGTACTGGAATGTGCAGCTAAGCTATATGCTAAGCAGCATCGTTAAATGTTGTATCTCCCACACATAAGCTACTGGGTAAATAGCGTTAATTGCGGCTTAGTCGTGTTTCGTGAAATAACGCAACCGACTGGTCATTTGTTTACCAGTCACAGTCGGGAACACAGTAATTGACCTAGCATGACCCAGTACGTCGTGTTTTGTTTCCCTTAGTTCACTTATAGCACGTGCCCTCACCTGCCGGTCAAAGCTAGGCAGCTGTTTCTGAGTGACCATCGCGGACAGAACGAAAAATAGTCGCCGAATCGGCAGATGACCGAACCAACCATTGTGAAAGGGCAGCCGATTGTCGAATTCGATTTTATTGATCCCATCGATGAATAGGTCGTCCAAAAATATTCTTGAAAGAAATCACATTCTTCGAAAATTCCGTCCTGATATGGCATAAGAAAGAGTTTGCAAGTCGAAAATTGTAAGAAGCCGGAAGTTAAGACAGAGGAAGAATTGGACAAAGTCGTTGACGATGTCGATTATGAACATAGGTGATAAAACAATTCTACAGATAATAGAGTGCTTCGGCACAGAGTTGGATTCGGAATGCCATATAATCAATGACCGATAACTAATCTGACGGCGAACTGTGTTAGTGGGAGGATCGTGTGCCAATAAAGGTTAGATCGTTGGATGTTCGGTTGCGCATGTTAAACGAATCAGATAATGGGTAGATATGGAATTGCAGGCATCCTCGATACCGAACCGCAACCGTGATCGAGGAGTACGGACAAATTTACAAGTAGTCGAGTGAATTGTAGGGAAGCCCGAAAAAACTGGGATATTAAGGGAGACAAGTTTAGCGGAGTAGTACCTTTGTTCCCGATGACGGTCGCTATTTCCCGGCCCCATCGCAGGCATTTCGGATATTACGCGACCGAAGATTCCGGCATGAATTACTAACCGTACGGTGTACATCTGAATGAGATGATGACGTGCAGAGAAAGGTTCTTTGATACCGAAACAGAACTTTCGTTTCTTAGGCCTAGTTCGTACTTGTTTGCTCGCCAGAAACTGCATGCAAAGATCGTAGATGCGCATATCGCTTTCAGTGGGAACCGAGATTTGGTCCGGCATGCCCCCCCCCCCCCCCCCCGGCTGTACCTAGAAAATATGTCCGCACCAGAATTCCAATTGAAACACAATAACAGGGGGAACAAGGTGACAAGACAACAAAGAATAGCGACAGTAATTATGGCATCATGATATTCGCAAAACATCCCCGTAGGGGTTAGTTGCGCATCGCGTGAAAACTGAAAGGTTTGTTTACACATACTGTCATCACAATGTAACAAGGGGATTTCCGCGTGAAAATTCATGAACAGAGTCGGGCATGGAACTTTTCCCAAACTACCAAGAAAATTGACTGCGGTATGTATTTTCGGCCGACAAGTCGTATGCGATGCGAAGTAGCTTGTATCTTTGTTTCACGAACGGAGGACAGTCCGTAGTAAAAATCCAAAAGCAATGTCACTTCATTCTCGTTTTGATCCCTATTCTCATAGTATTCTAAGGTAGCGCAGACATAGGCTTTTCCTACTTCAGGCCTAGTTGATTTTCAATTTATTTTAGTAACTGTTTTATGGTTGCAAATCCAATCCACACTGTTTATCGGTTAAGTTACTTATTCACTTGTTGGGTAAAGAAACAATTGTAGTGACCTCAGAGAACTATAATATTCGAATTCGGAAGGGTTGTGTGGGATTTGTGTATGAGGCCACCGTGAAACAAATCAAACAAAAATTTAAATTTCAATTCGTTAGACTGATTCAGCTACCTATAGTAGAGGTATCCTTCTTTGAAATTGTTGACATTTTCATGCACTTGGTGTGCCTAAAGTCAACTATGAGTTAGCCAAAGTGGGTAATTAAGGGCTTCTGAAAACACTTGAATAGGTATCTTGGATCTTCATTCTACCATTAAGCCCAAAACTGCACTGTTCACATTTAAATAACTGTTAAATAAACATAACTCGTCTGTAGCCTACTTGGAAAGTAATGTCGTACAACATAAGTAAATCAATCATGAAAAATAAACTGCACTAAGCTATCACTGTGTACTGTACTTTAAGAAGGAGAGGCACTAAATCGAGGCTAGAAAACTAAACACTCACCACCAGAAAACACCTTTATTTCTTCTCTTTTCCTCTTACTAATATTCCAATCCAAAACCTTGCAAAAACAAATCGAATACGATTATACACAATACCCCGTCACAACCCTTGAGACTTGTCAGACACTTTGCAAATGAACCGATCACGACAAAAATCTGCTGGCCGCAACGCGAAACTGACCCTTGGCGCTGCGGGGGTGTTTAGAGGGTAAAATCTGGGAGGGATGAATCTCCGCCGACCAATCAGGAGCGCGTTTCGCCCTGGATAACAGCCTCAGGGAGAAAATGGACAATCGATTATTTGATGTGGACGGACTGTGCAGAGCGATGTCCAGCAAATAAAATCAATCCTGGGGAGAAAGAGCGAATCTGACTTTCCTCTTCTCGCAAAAGAACTGAGTCACGGAAAGGCTCCGGAAATTAGCAAGACGAACAAGAATCGAATGGGTCAACGTGGGAAGCCAAGAAAGAAAAGGAAGGAACAGGGGGAGAAAGCACTGCTGTTGCTAAGGAATAAAGTATGTTCCTTTGACGATGCCATTTTTGGCTGATTGGGTATGATGCAAACCCCCACTCAGATGTACTGGTGAGACTTACTTTGACTCCGTAACAATTGACTTTTATCCCAGCAAGTCAAAACATCGTAGTCGAAAGCTCAACAACGGTCCAGAGAAGTATACGAGTAATGTCAGCAAAAAAAGACAAGGAAACCCCCATATAAGAGAGCAATCAAACGTCGTCGCAGGGGCCAAACGGCTTTGAGTGCAGCAGAGGTATGCTTCTTTGAACTTTAATTAACGTTCACAAACTGCCATTTACCTCCACTTGCTGTGACAAAAGTTAAAGTCAGTCAAAGTAGCCAATTAAGGGCTCTCAAGAACACCAGAATGGGTGTTGTGGGTGTTCATTTAACAGAATACAACTGTTCGAGTTAGCTAACATTCAAAGAAGCAAACCTTTACGGTACTTTATACGAATTGATTCGTGTTCACAGAACGCGAAAATTAATCCCTAGAAAACGCTGAAAAAAATGACGTCGAGTTATGAACGAAAAACTGATTTGCAGTTAATGAACGAATGGTGAACCAATTTTTCGCCGTTCTGTCGGAACACGGGCTGATGTTCTTATAAATAATACTAACGCAACCTACTTCCATAGTCACTCCATATAAGCCCCGAGACCCCAATTTCGTACGGTACATTCTAACCGCGCTGTAACAAAACCACGATGATTTTCTCACTTTCCGTGTTTTGCTACCTTCGATGTGTATCACGCTGTCGACGGTTGTCTGCGAGAAGTTTTTCCATCAGAAAAAACGGTTATGTAAATTGTTTCCCTGTTTCCGCTAATAAGTCAACGGATCTCGGGAAAAACTTAAACAGCCAAAAGCGTGGGTTATTTGTTGAAAGCACAGCCTAGTTTTTAAAGTATTCAATATTTTAAAATATTGTAAGTTGAGGAGTAAATAGTGCGAAGGGTCCTTTAAGTCTGAGCGGACCGAGAACATCGAAATAATACATAGTTCAATTCCGGTACCTCCGGATTGCAGACGACAGCATTTCTATATGACAACACCGATGGGCGACTCATCCCACCCGTCCGAAGACGGAAAGGATGGACAGCGAATCTGCGAAAAAAAATTTCATACGGTTCCTGAAGGATGATTTGACGAAGTTGATAAAGACTTGGCTGGCCTTAAATGCGGGGGATAAATCGTTTAAAAAAAAAAACATCAACGTCACCAAGTGGAGGAGTTGTGGCCTGAAAGTAAGAAATGCGACAAAAATAAGAAAGTTGCTAAGCGAGCTACTATTACCACATTGTAAATCATTCCGGGCCTAATCAGGTCTGAATGGGGGCTGGATCAACAAAGCGTGGCCAAAACTAAAACGAGAAAACGGCAAAGGCGTCAAATGATGCTTCCTAAAATGTCTTTGATCCACCTCTTTGGACCAACTTCAGCCCCTCGGTTCTTATACCACAAAGTTCTGGTCTCGAGTTCACCTATAAGTTGTCATGTCACGGTTCGACCCGTCCTAAAAATGAGGATTAAGTACAGACCCCGCATTTTGAACTTCCGCATTATTAAGGCACAAAGCGCTTTATAAGCTATTTTAAGTTTTTGGCATCAACCCTTCCAAACTATTTTTGGCCTTTAACGAACCAAGCTCCGACAGGGGCTGATGTCTGAAAGAACGCAAGCTCCTTGGATGGGTTATCGGAGCTTTTTTCATACCGCTTGCTAACCAAAACAATTATTTGACCTGATACAGGTTACTGTACAACCCTTTTTGATAGACGTGGTATGTACGCGGGTTGATTTTAAAATGCAATATCTTTTGGCAATACTAGGACCGGGTATAGACTGTTTCAGGCTTTTGTTTTCACTGATTTTTGTGAAAAAAGAGTGAAGTGGGTTATTGGCCAAACGTCATTCTAAAAATACTCCCGAGTATTTATAGGTATTTACTTTGTACTTGTGATACTCTATTAGTACTGATTATTTGTTCCCATACAAGACGTCGCTTACTTATAAAAGAAAGAACAAGAAACAACAAAACCACTGGAAGTTTCATTACTAGCCTAGACAAACTTAAACATTAAGCTTTAGGTGGGTCAGCGTAAACTGCACCAGATGCTTGAAGACCCAATGTAGCTTGCTTTTCAATCTTCTTACACTTCAAGTTCGGATGATAATTTCCAAAAACACGCTTGACTCAGAATGTGGATGTATTTTTGTTTACATTTAGTCAAATAAATTTTGAGGTCAACGATTTATTTTGCATATCCCCAGGGGCCTAGAAAACTTCCTTTTCTAGAACAGTTGGAAGTCCTTGGACAGATAAGAGATTTCTGGTTGTTATTTATTTGCCAATCGTCCACCCTCGATCTACTTTTCTGTTTTATCAATCGATAAGGGATTTGTTGTTCACGGCGGAACTAGGAAACAACACATTCTTATCTTTACGCAACTGCCCCGTCATTCAGCCCTTAGTTAACTTGAATCCGCCCATAGTCCGACCGCTAGGCTGTAATCGTAAGATTGCAGATATTTTGAAACCTCTCACTCAATCCCAAATGCAACTCATTCTTTGGCAACTAAGAAAGTGTGTTAGGTTCAGGATATGTCGACTTCCGCTGAACATAAAAGGTGGAACCTGTTGATGTTGAAACAAAACATCCACGTTCACGGAAAGCAGTTCAGGTAGGCTGGAGTACTGCATCATTGTTTATGGGAAACTTTGCTTAATACCGCGATTTTTTCAAACTCCATCGTACGTTATAACCACAATACTAGGGATTTCTCAAAACAAAACAAAAAATATTCTAAGAAACCAAAACCTTTTAATTCTGGCAGAATGAATTCCAGTTTCCATGTTTTCGTGGAATTTGCTTTTTGTCACTAACTTTTATTCGTTTAATTCCATCGCGCAACACTCCTTTCACGATTTCTCCAACAATTGAGTATTTCTTTTCCTTTCGTTTTTTGTCTACCCCCTTCATTGGAATGTTTATGAGGTTCTACCCGTCATTACGGCATACCCTGCGTTTCTTTGCTTTCTTTATTAGCTCCAAGCCAAGCGTGAAGTTTTTTGTCACGATCAATTATCTTCTCGACTTCTTCCGACACCTTTTTGCAATAAAAAAAATCCACCGACCCACGGGCTTGAACAAATGGAAAAAGTCCGAACTGACGCCCTTAGAGGAGGTAGAAGCTCAGGACAGTGGATGTCAAGAAAAGGATGGAGGAGAAGTGTGAAATAGTTTGGTACAATTCCCCTAGAGTGCCGACGCTTTCGCATTTGATTGTTAAAAGTGATGAAGGTGGTTTGGTTTTGCTTCCCGGTATTCGAGAGTGCTAAACGGATATGTCAGCTTATGAGAAAAACCTTGGGAAAAAAACAATTTATTCCCACAAGTTCGTGTTTCCAACTTGAGCGGCTTTGAGCCTGAAGAAGGGCCAAGAAGGGCCGAAATATAGCTCCAATAAAATTCAGCTGACGTATCCGTTTTGCACTATCAGATATGATTCGCAGTCAGCTTGGGCTGAAGGAATATTTAGCTTCCAGGTATCCTGAAATCTAGCGAACCTCGACATCATTCTGTAAGTTTACAAATATGTAAAAAAAGCGCCAAACTTCGTATAGAAAAAGTTATTTCATTATGGGTAAGGTTCATCTTTTTGTGTGTGTTCTATGTCATTTCTGTTTGGCTAAAACAAACATATTAAGGAGCTGGCGCTCCTGCTGGCGGGTGCATGTGTGCATGGTTTGTAGAATAGAGTTACCGTTGCAAAATAGATAAAGTGGCACACTTTTTCGAAAGCTTTACTGTCCGCCGACAACTCTTTCAGGAAGAAGGAAAAGATAAAATCGCAGTTCATTTTAATCAATGCAAAACAGAACAAAATAAATAATAACCCCACATGGTTATATTATTATAACAGGTAATACCCATCGATCCTGGTCAGCTTAGAGCTCCTACCAGCGATGCCGGAAACACAACGTACAAAACAAGACCAAAGGTTTCGATGGGAACGCAAAAATCTAATATTTGATCCACACAATTGCGTCTTCCGGTCTTTGCCAGACTCTTTGAACATTTTTACTTTTAAAATTTAGAAACAGATTTACTGCAATGGCTAGTCATCTGAAAAAAACAATTTCAGGTATGGATTCAGCACGTGTGTTTACCCCTATACGTCATATCTACTTTGACGAAACTGATCGAAACTTCCTGCCTTACTTCTGCCAAATATCCGGTCGCGGCCGGATTCTGGCTGAACTACTTGTCCGCCAAAAAACTAAAGCTCAACACGAATTCAGCATATCTCCTTACCCTTATTTCGAACCTCTTATCAACTTCACATAAACTTTAACTTTTAACAAATTTTCAGGTTTTGGCCGGATTCCGGGTGAACAATTTGGCAGGCGAAAATAATGTCTCCTTATCACTAAATCAAACCTCTAATCAACCCCAGATAAAACTTTTACTTACAACAAATTTTCCGGTTTCGGGCGGATTCCGAGCGAACTTTATGTCCGGGAAGAAAATTATTGTCATAATTGGATTCAGCATGTCTCTTACCCCTTAATCGAAGATCCAATCAACTTCAAATAAAACTTCTAGTTTTAACACATTTTCCGGTTTTGGCTGGAACTACTTGTCCGGTTAGAAAGCGATCTTCATATACGGATTCCGGCATGTCTTCTTACCCCTAAATCGAGCATTTAATCAACTTCAAATAAAAATTTTACTTTTAACAAATTTTACGGTTTTGGACGGATTCCGGACGAACTAATTGTCCGGCGAGAAAAGAAGTTTCAGATATGAATTCAGAGTGTCTTCTTACCCCTAGATCGACTATCTCATTGGCTATTTAAAACTTAATTTGTCGTCCCTTAAACTGAAACCGCTCCCCCACCCCCAAATATAGAGCTACAGGGCTCATCTACGATCTCCCAATGGATCCACATATCAAGTTTGAACAAACCATCTCTACGCTTCGAGAGTTATCTCTGTAGCCCTACATTTAGGGGTGGGTGTTCAAATTAAGGGGCAAACAATATATTATATATATAAACAGCTAATGAGATAGTCGATTTGGCCGGAGTCCGGCCAAAACTGGAAAGTTTGTTAAAAGTAAAAGTTTTTTTGAAGTTGATTAGATGTTCGATGTAGGGTAAGGAGATACGCTGATTTCGTTATTGAGCTTTATCTTTGCAGGACATGCAGTTTGCCCGGCATTCGGCCGAAACTGGAAATTTAGGCAGAAGTAAGGCAGGAAGTTTCGATCAGTTTCGTCAAAATAGATATGACTATAGGGGTAAACACAGATGCTGAATCCATATCTGAACTTGGTTTTCTCAGATGACTAGCTATTTTGCCTTAATCTGTTTCTAAATTTTAACAGTAAAAATGTTCAACGAGTCCGGCGAAGACTGGATCTGGCGAAATATCAAATTTTTGGGATTCCATCGAAACCTTTGGTCTTGTTACCCTTTTCGGCAAGTTTCCTCTTCTGGACCAAGGCAGGCCGCGACATCGCCGAATTAAAATCTAAGCTGGCTACTCCATCTAGCAACGTCAAACACTGAGTAAGATAACGAAAATAAGGCAAGGAACTAGAGGACAAAAGAAAAACCGCACAAAGTAAAACCAGCTTGAACACAGAAAATTTAGACTGAATTTCAAACTGGGTCTAAGAACAAATCTTGAATAACCTCATTTAGAGGATGAGTTGGATGACGTAAGTATGATAACCTGGATGACCAGTAAGCGTGCTTCCCATAAATATGGTTCATACTGTATAAAGCTGTGGCTTCAAGTAAAATGTCGAAATCGCAGCCAAAACCAAGACTTCGTTCGAGGGTCAGAAATCCCTTACGCGACGCCAGAAATTGACGGTGACATATTCTTTGTTATTTTCCAATGCCTACAAAATTTATGCCTTTTTCAAAGATTGGCTTCCGAAGTCCAGCGGTCGGACGGTGACGAATGGGCCGTCAACCGATCTTTTTAGGTGGACATCTGGTGCGTGAGTGAAAGGGGGAAGTCATCCGCCCCCTCGATGACCATTTGGTTTGTTTCCTACAAGCTGAAATGTGGAGCTCGACACAACAACAAGGGTGAAACTAGGTTCCATCTGACCTAGGATGACCAGCACCTGTCGTTTCTGCCAGAAACAATAGCTTGTCTGTCTGGATGAATATGGAGCTTAACGACACCCTCAGCGCACATAGAATACAGACTCAAGACCAGGGTTGGTCCCAGTGGTACCATGCCCCCCCCCCCTGAATTAGAAAGGGGCCCCAAATCCGAGTTTTTGGTCTATATTCTTTTTTGTTTGACATGCTAAAGTAAAGGCATTTACCAAATTGCAAATTTCGCACTGCACCCAAGAATAAATAACTTATTTATTCTTGCTGCACCGCACAGTTAGTAATCTGGTTCTGAACCAAAATCTTTTTTTTTAGCAGAAAACAGGCTGACTGTGTTTTGCCTGCGGCGCTCAGTTTCAATATAATTTGGTATTTGTTAGATGTTAACCCCATATCCGAAATCAGAAGATTTCATGAATCCAGATCTACTTGTCGAGATCGCGACAAATCTCGATAGAGTTTCGATCGAAAGCCTCATAGGGTCTAAAGTCGCTTATTCTGTCATCTGGGTAGGCCTCAAACTCCAGGTCACAGCATGCTCCAGCGAACATTTTTATTTGTGAAGGGTCTTTGAACAATGCGTGATTATTGCATATGCTCATTATGGTATATTTTAAAACTGCTTAAATTTACCCTAATGAAGCAATTAAATTTTGCGTTCGAGCAAAAAAAAAAAATAGGATGGGGGCCAAAAATGGATGTTTGGCCCCCGCCTGAGGTTTACTGAAATGGCACCACTGGTTGGTCCCCCTCCCCCCAAACAAGTTCTAGATCCAGGAGGCAAGGACCCAGCCAAAGACAATGCAGAGATATCAACAATATACGTAAACCTCAAACATCAGCTCGAACATAGTGACACCCGTTACTAGCAGCCACCCCTCCGAACTTCCTCCAAGAAAAATGCGGATCTTCAACTTGTTCTTCACAGTTTCTGCCTGCTAGTGGAAGGAAGACCTAACCTTGTTTCG
Organism: Branchinecta sandiegonensis; assembly: GCA_030848855.1. Taxonomy (NCBI): domain Eukaryota; kingdom Metazoa; phylum Arthropoda; class Branchiopoda; order Anostraca; family Branchinectidae; genus Branchinecta; species Branchinecta sandiegonensis. The sequence goes on along the minus strand of JAUPMV010000006.1, from coordinate 20,136,855 downwards.
ATCCCGAACGGAACTTGAATAAGCTACTTCCTGAATACGAGGTCCCTAGGGTGAAAACTGGCCCAGCAATCCAATCTCATACCCTCGAATGTTTCACGCCCTTTTTTGACAAAATGCATCCGGGGTTTTGTAGGGGTGTCATGCAATACTGACTAGTTTTCAAAAGGGGTTCTTGCACTTTTCCTTTCGACACAGATTCTATGTAGTAATAGTAGTAGCTGAAAAGTTTTCTTGAAACCAAACATTCTTATTTTGTCAGTAGCACAACAAAAGCGGGGCTTGCGAGGCTGTGTTAACTTATAAGAAAAAAGTTTGGTATGTTTACCAGCATCAAACAAGAAGTTGTACTCGTTTCCGAACCGGGTTGCGCCAGATAACCAATGCAGTTATTTAATCCAAGCAAACGTCTGCATGTATGATCTGACAAATATGCACAAGTTATGCAAGAAAAATATGCACAAGTTTGGTTATGTAAGACAAATAGGCCGACGTTACATAAGAATATGCAAAATTCGGACTACGACTGCAAAATGAATCGCAGTGTATAGGCTGGTACAACAAAGTGATTAGCATGTGTATACAGCAAATCAGAATCCTCTCGAAAAAGTATATAGCTGGAGATCTACAAGTAGGAAATTATTATGTATTTTAATGCCAGAAATAAATCCCTGCTCGGTATCCTATTTCACACTGACCTTTAACAACTTCCAAACGTCTAGCTTATTCCATATCGACCATGTTTCAGATCGAAAAGGCCGGTAAAGGTTGAAGACTTAAAAAAAATAAAAAATCCAAACTTCAAGACGAATCGGCGTTGGGTATTGTGAAGGGCCTTGCCCCGATTGCCTACTTTTTAAATTAGTCGCGTACAAAAATAACGAAAACGCATTTACTTAAAGGATACATCGCACCAACTACGAGCGTCCTTAAAGAAAATTCAACGATCAATGTCTATTTATCACCAAAAGCCACCATAAGAATAAGCAGGCTGGCGGGGGCGAGGGCTATCGAGAAAAATAATGATACATAACCGGAAGGTTTATCTACAATTTAAGCGAAATTAAAGTACTGACCAAGGATGTATAAGATTTGAGGAAATGATCCTAACATAATGTGATGACCCTCGGATATGAAATATTTTTATGGTACCTCCCTACAATGTAGTGCTGATAAGAACCCGGATACTCCTCCTCACTCAACAACATTAGATCACATCCCTCTAGAATCGTCGGAATCGAACAAAAAACACACATTAACTTGAATCCAGGTGGTCTTCTTTCTAACAGCTTCTGTATTTTCCAAGAACTCGTTAGAAATCCCAAGGAGCAAGTGAACTGTGAAGGAAGGCGTCGTAGATTACCAATTCGGTCACTTTGTGGATGACCATTTGAGACAGCTTAAAACATGTGTCGATCCCCGGCCACATGTTCGAGCTGTCCAAAGCTAAGGCGATTTATTTGACCCAGGCGCGGAGTGGAAAGGAGCAAAATAAATTGGAAGGGGTATCAATTTTCTCCAGGGTGTCCCCAGGTTCCGGTACCGGTCAGACCAAAGATGTTTTTCCGAAGTCGCCAGAAGAACGGGTTGGGGCGAACGAAGATGTAAACTTCCTGTGCGCCGACAACTCTTTGAAAACAATAGTTGATGAGAACGTTGATGACACGGAATGGTTTATCACTTTTTCCGCAAAAAGTATATAGGGTGGACTGTTTAGACTAACTTGCCTTGGTCTGCATCACAAGACAGTAGCCCACTTCTAGCCCCTCGGTCACAGGAGCTTAGATTTCATAATATTCCTCCCTGTAGCTATTTTTTGCCGCTAAATAGGTTTCAAAAGGCAAAATGGAAAGAAATGATATTCAAATATTCGAAAACTAATTCCATGATGCCCAAAAAGAGTAACTAAATTTTGAGTCTGTGTAATAAACCTGGTGATAGGGGCCCAAAAATTACCCTTCCCCAAGGAGACTCAATTGTTGTTTGCTTTTTAAATCCCACACCGGATGAGATTTTTTATCTTCCCGTTTACTACTTACGATGGGTTACTTGGACCGAGTTAAGAGGAATTTTTTTCCTTTAAGCAATAGGAACGGATATGATTCTGAACTAAAGATAGGCTTGTTGCCATAGTCTTTTTATCCTATAAAGATGTCAATAAACCACGCAAAATGGTTCACTGACCCCAAGTGTCAGTAGGTATCAGGGCCGTATCCAGGGGGGGAGGGTAGGGGTTTCCCCCCCCCCCACGAAACATACAAAAATAATCATTTTTTTTGTATTTTCCCTCTGATCTATGTCTTCTTTGTCCGACCCGCGGGACCCCCCCTCCCCCCCCGAAATATATTCCCGGATACGGGCCTGGTAGGTATACACCCGTTTCTCACACATTCCGGCATACCCCTTTGTTGACACGAGGATATCCTCTAAATTGGACAACATTTAACCCCAGCAAACCTCAAGGTTCTCTGAAGGCCTTTTTCCCGAGGTGGGGACACATGCGCATTTATTACACGGAAACCCTGAAGAAAATTACAAATTCAGTCCCTTCCCTTTCCTTGCTGTGGAAGTACGCTATGTTTTCTACTATGAGCAATCCTTGGCTGAGAAAATATTACGAAATGTAGGGAAGGAGTAATATGGAAAATCCAGGTAAAATGCCTAAGCCAAGGTGGAAAAAATACCCAATTGCAAGCCATATGAACGGAACTCAGGTGGACGAATATTATCGTGTTCAGAGCTGATTTCTATCACAGAACAACTTACTAACTAACATGTTTTTGTTATTTATGTTATTATCTATCACCCGTCATTTCAACAAAGACAAGGGGCGGAGTAGGGTACAAACAAAAACTAAAAACAAAAGAAAAAATTAAATTTTACACACCAAAAGAATTACGACGTCTTTCAAGACCTCTAAAGTTCAACAACAACCGTCATCATAGAGAACACGCATTTCGGTTGGAAAAAAAGGAACTGATTGGACGACAAAGTTACTCCATAAAAGTCGACGGGTTACCTATTCCCCTGCCTTTAGTATATACCCTTTCACGGCACCGGTGCCGATCATAAATTTGGCGATTCATCTTCCTTTGCTCTTGAATACGCTGATTTTAATATTCTAACACGTGGCATCCCAGCACCACGCCCTTGGTGAACAACAAATTCGAGAGCGGACAACACCTCGATAAAAGTCGACCGAAACAATTGAGCTAAACCACGATAACAACTCCGAAACAAAGATGGCACTAATTACTGGCACACAAACCAATGGAAAAGTGTAGTCCATTAGTGCCAGCCCAAACCCAGACGTGCGATAACTTAGAAAGTGCGACCGAGTTATGACATGTGCAGATGTATTTAAAAATCTGTTGTCAAGATGAGTCCATATTCTGGCCACTACGAGTCCAGGAGAATGGCACGCGTGAGCGAGACACTTCCGGGTGTAAGTGGGGGGCAAGACATAGCCCAAGTAGGAAATCATCTGAAATGTTATCATCTGGAATGCGCAAAGGGTGGGATCGAGAATGCGGTAGGGACATGGGCGTAAAACATGGTGATCCGGTTGAAAACAAGATCCAGGCCAAAAGGTCATTGAAAAGAGCAAAAATCTGACCCTTTGAACACACAAGCAGCGATAATATCTTTAGGAATTCGGACAATCAACCGACTGATTTGTTTGAACGCAGTTTTCAATATTATTTTGGAACTGTACCACATCATTAAAAAATAAACAAGAGGTAAAAGCTCATATGGCACTTACAAAGTTGGGTCAGAGGATGACTGTGGGAATTTGTTAACTCGTGGGTTTGTGGTAATCCTTTGTAAGCACAACTCTAGAGACACGAATTTTCATAGGCCCTTGGGGATCAGAAAATGCAGAATTTAGTCGAATGTTTTGTTTGTACTTGGCGGTGGTAATGTGCAGTCTGAGGGGATAGAAATCCATTTAAGAACCCTTGAGGCAAAAATTATCTTGGGCCTTCGGGGATCGTGAAAATGTTATTTTTGAACTTCGCGGTTAGATGAGTACTTTAGAGAATTCATTTGTTACCAAAACCCTTGAGGCAAGGATGATGATGGGCCCTTGCAGATCATGAAAATGCACCTTTTGTCGAAAAAATTTTTTTTTTCACTTTGGGGCTAAGATGCGCACTTTAAGATGACCAGGGATCCATTTGTAAGCAAAACCTTTGAGGCACATATTAGAAACATCAGCGGCATGTAGCCTACTCTCCCTAGTTATCACGTTTCATTAAGATCTGATCACCGGCTCGAAAAGTATGCATTCCATAAGTTTCCGGATTGTCCCTCCCTCCATTCTCCCCCCTGCACGATCGTCGGATCTGGAAAGTGACTATTTTTAAGTCCGTTCATATGGCTCTTATATGCCAGCAAAATTTCATCGTCCTTGCACATCTCGAAGTACCTTAACTCGCCATCACCAGAATTCTGACCCCCCCCCCCCCCCTCACACACACACCTTCAACTTCCCCCGCAGTGCCCGGATCCAATCCGGCACTGTCAAAGAGGGCTCGGGGTCAAAAACTAGGGCTCGTTCTGGTTCTTCTCGCCAATTTCATCCCGATCCCTGCACTCCGAGCGAATCACAATATTTTCGGTTCCCCCCTGCCCCAAAGTCACCGGACCTGGTCCGGACTTGGGAGACCCGAGGTCTTTCCCAAATACGAAATTTCACAAGGACCCGATCACTCGTTCGAAATTTATACATACATCAAGATTCCGGATTCCCCTCCCTCCAATCCCCTACGATGGTCGGATCGGGGTGACTACTGGTTTTAAGTAAAAATGGACGAGTCCGTGATATGCCTGCCAAGTTTCATCGTACTAACACATCTGGAAGAACCTTAACTCGGGATCACCGGAACTCCGCCCCCACCCCCTCCAACTTCCCACACAGTGCACGAATCTTGTTCGGTCCTGTCAACTATGTATCTAGGGCTTGTGCTTGTTGTTTCCAGCAAGTTTCATCCCGATCCGTCCACTCTGAGCGTGTCACGTGATTTACTGCTCCCCTCTCCCAACTCCCCAAAAGTCACCGGATCCGGTCCGAACTCGAAGTCTGAGATCTGAGACATGAGCTCTTTCCAAATATCGAGTTTCTTACGATCCGATCACCCGTTCCAAAGTTTTAGATACCTTAAGATTCCGTATTCCCCCTACCTCCACTCCCGCATGGTGGTCCGGACGGGGGAATTTACTATTTCTAAATTAGTTTGGTCGGTCCCTGACATGCCTGCCAAGTTTCATCGTCGTAGCACATCTGGAAGTACCCAAACTAACTCGATAACAGTGGACTGGCCGACCGACCGACAGACCGAGGGAAAAGTGATCGGTATATGGCCGGAGGGCAAGTTTTTGTTTGGTCAGCTAATCATCGATCGTAAATAATAAAAGAAAAATCGGGGAAGTAATATAATGAAAAGTGACATAATGAAAATCGGGGATATGGTGGAATAATTAAGAGAAATTTATCAAGAAGTCAAGCTTTTGATACGGACTTCAACAAGAGCTAGCAGCTCATATGGCACTTGCAAGGCCAATATTACGACGACTGTATTTGTATGTGAAGAAGCACTCTCAACCTGATGTTATGGCGAGGGGTGTAGTAAGCCGAACATAGATGGTAAATGTCCTTAGATACAGTCATCGGAGTCAGGACAGCCTAGGGCGTCGGGTGGCCTACTACACGTGCAGACTTCACGGGTTCATTGTAAGTCAGAGGATGAAAGTAGGCATTTGCCAATTCGTTTTTTTTGTGATCATTTGCAAGCAAGACCCTTGAGACAGGAACGACCATGTGCCCTTGGAAACCATGAGAATGTATCGTTCGGTAAAAAGTATTTTATTACTGTACTTGGCTGTGATGATGCGCACTTTCAGGGCGCTAGAAATTCATCTGTAATCAAAACCCTCGAGGCAATAATTACCATGGGCCCTTTAGGATCATGAATAGCCTATATATCGTTTGGTCATAAGTATTTTTTGACTTTTCGGTTAAGATGCTGACTTTAAGGGTGCTAGAAAGTGCTAAGCAAAACATTTGAGGCAAAAGGACCACTGGCTCATGGAGATCATGAAAATATTTATTTTGCTTAAAAGTATTTTGTGTACTTTACTGTTCAGATGAGTACTTTAAGGGATGATCGGATCTGGGAAGTGACAATTTCTAAGCCAATCTTGTCAAGTCTCTAATGTTCAAGCCAAGTTTCATCGTCCTAGCACCTTAACTCGCGATCACCGTAATTCTGCCCCCCCCCCTCTACAAATCCCCCAACAGTGCCCGAATCCGGTCCGGTTCCAACAGTGATATGTCGAGGGCTTGTGCTTGTCCTTCCCACCAAGTTTCATCCGGGCTTGATTTGGGACATCTGAAACGCGAGGTCTTTCCAAATATCAAGTTCCAATAAGATTCGATCACCCGTTCGTATACATACCTCAAGATTCTGGATTCCCCATCCCTCCACTCCCACCCCCACGATGGTCGGATCTTGTCAAGAACTGAATTGATCATTATAATGATCAAGCCAATTTTCATCGTCCTAGCACATCTGGAAGTACCTTAAAACGATCACCCGAATTCGGATCCCCCCCCCCCCCTTCAACTTATCCCAAGTGCCCGAATCCGGCCCGGTTCTGTTACTGATGTATCTAGGGCTTGTGCTAGTTCTTCCAACCAAGTTTCGTCCCAATCGCACCACTCTAAGCGTGTCACACAATTTTCGGTTCTCCCCTCCGAATCCCCCCTCCCCCCACATTCATCTGATCCGGTCCGGACATAAAATGGGACATCTGAAACAAGAGGTCTTCACAAATGTAAAGTTTCAAAGAGATCCGATCACCCGTTCAAAAGTTGTACATACCTCAAGATTCCAAATTCCCCCTCCTTCCACACCCCACCCCCCACCCCCACGGTGGTCGGATCGGGCAAGTGACTATTTCCAAGTTAGTTCGGTCGGGTCCCTGATACGCCTGCCAAGTTTCATCGTCCTAGCACTTCTGAAAGTGCCCTAACTCGAGAACAGTGGACCGACAGATCGACCGAAAAATGATCGGTATATGGCACTTGAGCGAAGCTGCAAGTGCCATACAAATCGGAAGACTGAGAATCACACATTTCGAAGAAAAACCTGCGAAAAACAGGCTGCCAAAACAAGCTAAATGGCGAAATTCCTTCCGTCACAAACATGCAATAATAACCTAATCTTGCAAACAGGTGAATGGATTATGGCCTTCAGTTTTTCACGAAAACAACCTCCCATTTGCACAAAGGGTGGGAGTGAAAACATGAACCGAAGAAAATAATCATACCTGGTGATGCGAGTTGGCTAAGGGCAACGCGCGGAATTTGGTAAACAACTTTAAATAACGGTTCGGCGTCGCCGTGAAAAAGCAACCCTTAGACCAGACAGTTAGGTTTCAACTTGTCTGGCTTTGCAGATTGCGAACTACGCAGAAATCTTGATAAGAAAAGGACAGGTCTGATGTCGCAAAATTTCATCACACAGAAGTGGGAGAGGAGTTTGCTGACCTGGCCGAGGAAAGGCTTTGTTGAAGTCCTTATCAAAACCTGGGCTTATTTGATATGGACTGGGCTTCATAATTTGCTTCAAATAAATACGTCCTCGGCCGACCGGAAAGAGCAGAAAATATTTCAGGCGTCAAACATCCGTGTGCTACATAGCAGTACATTTCAATTAAAAAATAAAGACATGAAAATGAATATAAAAAACTATTTGCAAGGGTTAATTGCAAGTTAACATCCAAAAGTAACGAGTATGCAAATGTTGGAATGATGCAAGTCCAGAGGTTTTTCGTGATTATTTTAGTGACAATAGATCTTTGCATCATTATGAAACGCGTCATGCTAGTGACTTCGTCGTCCCGCATAGAAGTGGAACCAGGGCCGGCTTCCCTACTAGATTTTCAGGGCCTAAAGTGTGGAACTCTGTTCCGGAGAGCATTCGGGCGGCTGAGCACCTGGGGCTATTTAAAAATAAATTGAAAAAGTATTTGTTAGGCCAAGGTTCATAGTTTTTTTTCTATTTTTCCTATTTTTCTTATTATTTTCTTTTTTCTCATTATTATTATTAAATGAGTTGATGAGAGATTGGTTATTATATTTGACGTAGGAACATCGATTGGTTATTATTTCTTATTTTAGTGCTCTTTTCTGTTATGTTTTGTTTTTAGTTAATTATTAGTTAGGAAATGAGTTTTATGTACCCGCCCAATTGCAAGTGCTTTTTTGTACCTTTCTTGGGGCGGGTACTGGCATCATAGTTAAATGTATTTTGGTCGTAAGAAATAAACTGAACTGAACTGAACTGAAGCAATTGAGAGAGTTTTCAAAGTAAACATGCAATAAATTCATCCTTCGGTATACTTTGATCGGCTCCTTTCATTTTTAGTGGAGTGTTCCTTAGAACAATCCACTATTGCGAGCGCTGTAGCAGCTTTCGGCTTTCGGTTGCCGGTTTTCACCGTATTTTGTGGAGCTCATAACTCGTGAACCAGAGCAAGTATCAAGTTCAAACTTGGTACACTTGTGGGTATTTGGGGTCTAGTTGTGCCGTTTGAGGGTCCCACACCCACTCGGTTCAGGGGCAAATCCAGATTGCCCAGTGACTAATGTTCCTAACTTGACGAGACCTGGGCATAGTACGATGAAATTCCTTGTACTTGTAGATCCTAGGGCTGGGAAATTACTTTCAAGTTTCCCCTCCCCTACCCACACCGTTCAAGGGCAACTGGGCCCAGATTGCCCAGAGTAAAGTTCGTTCCCCGTGACAGGAATCGACAGATATCAAGTTGAAACTTGGTAAGTTTGTGAGCATTGTGGTCTCTTTTGCTTTTGTGCCCCCCCCCCCCCCCACACACACACACTTGATTCAGGGGCAATTCGGCCCAGATTGCCCATTTTTTATGTTTTTAACTTGAAAAGAACTGCAGATAGCGATGAAATTCCTTTGTGCTTTTCGATCATCGAGTTGGGAATATCAATGTGGAGTTGACCCCCCCCCCCCCCCCCCCTGTTGATGGGCAAGTGGGTCCAATTTGAGGTGTATGAGTAATGAGTAAAGTTATTGACCCGTGACTGGAATCAAACTCTAAGTTGGTACAGTCGAGGACATTTAGGTCTTGATATGCAATTCGATGGTTCCCGACCCCCTCCCCCCCCCGTTCATGGGTAACTGGGCCCAGATTTCCCGTGAGTTAAGTTCGTCTACGACATGTCTCAAGTTCAACTCTTTTGTGGGTATATATGTATAGATGCGGATTCTGGTGCAACAGCAACAAATAAGACCACGCGGCGTACTTTAATCCTTAATGATCAGTTGGAAACTGGACAGTTTTGCCATATGATCGATGATATTACAACTTTATTTCTTAATAAAGTTGTGACACTGGGGGTATCAAGCAATAAAATGATTTGGTTTATTACACTTTTTATTACCTTGCTAATGGAAAAGAGGTTTAAAGTGACGGACTGGCTAGCGAGACATTCAGTATTCAAACATAGACCGGTCTTGCAAGAGTTCGAAGATCTTCTTTGGATTTCAAAAAGCGATTTTTTTTACATCAAAAAGCTCTTAGACTGGAATTATTTCAAATTAGGTTATTTCAGTATTTTTTGTTTATTGTTGATATGAAATGTCTTGGTTCTAACGCTGTTTGTTTATAAGATGTGATAAACATTTTACTTTCACACTCCACGTCTGAGCGCTTGCGCACTTGTTATTTTTCTTCTTGCTCGCAACTTGTCGCACTGTAGGAGAAGACTTTTTTGAGCCTGAAACAAGGGCTGGTACTGGTGGTGACCCACACGAGAGGGTAGGTTTGTATCAAGCAGAAGCTACAGCTTGGATTATAGTAAGCCTATCCAAGCTTTAATACGGACTTTAAAGACCTAATCCAAACATTCAGTTTACCTTCTCTTAGGGATCGCATGCCGCGGGTTTGTTTAGATTTGAACTCGATTGCCGAGTTGCTGTTTTGGCTCGAGAAACCCACGCACAACGTCTTCTTTTCTAGATGGCGGAATTTTCTAGGATTGATTAGCAAAGAATTACAAGACTTAACTGATAATTTTTGTATGTCTTCAGAGGTACCACACTGGTCTTGGTTTTATGATTTATTTGTAGTTGTAATAAACAATTGGAGCATTAGATGGAAATTATTATTTTGACCCTTGGCTCCCTACGTGCCGTAACAGCTGTCCGGGATAGTCGGCTGAGATTTAGTCCAGAAAGAGTTATTTCAAACCTAGGAAATTTGGTGGGTTTCTTTTAATTTGCTCATTGTTTTACGGTGTTTTAGTGGTTTGGAACGTTAGCATTGTGTGTGTGGTAGAAAGACCATTTTTTGTGGCCCGCTTTAAGCAAGTTTCTTGGAAGAAGAGTGACGTGGAAACCCTGGATTACTCGGGCTGGTCGTGACGGAGGCTCGGACAGAGGACAAGTCCGACCTCCGACCAGACATTGCAATGCAACTAGATACAGTCTTCCATCCGGAAAAGTACCAAGGGTTGCTCACTTCCTCACTCCGATGTAGATCAGGCGCAACTGTTAGAAGTTTGGTAACATTTAACACATGTTTCCGCATCCTTGTGTTACAAAAATATCTCTGTTATGACCCTTTAAGTAATATGTTTCGCGAAAATATTACATTACAAAAGGGTCATAACAGATACTATCATAAGGTTTAACACAAGGACGTACACACATGTGTTCTCTGTTATCAAACTTCTGACAGTGTCGGGCACCAACCGGACTCCGCTGTCATACAAGTTCCCCAACGGCGCAAATTTAGCAGGAATTCGTCCGGACAACCAAAGCGGGGACCGGCTGCAATGAACAAACTGAATGAACTACCTCTCTTCCTGTGGTGGAAATATAGAGCTGGAAGCTTAGTACCGTATAAAGGTTCTCCCCAGTTTCCCAGTCTTTACAAACCACGCATTCTTCCTTTTACGGCGAGACATAGAATACCACAGGATTTCCAAGTTGACAGAAACGCTCGCCGAAATAGACCTCCGAAGAGTTTGAAGCCAAGCACACTATCTCCCTTCTGTTAACTACGAAGTGAAAGTAAAAGGGTAAGGAAACCAAACCACCAGTTCCTCAAAAACGAAGTTTCGATGCTTAACTACAAAACGGAATAAACTGGAACGAAAACAAAACTATACAAGTCAACTCCCCATCCAACAAAAACGGTCCACGCATACAGCACGATTCCTATCTTACATCCAATCGGACATTCATTCATACCAACTTATTTCCCCGTTCCAGCCTCCGGAAAACAAAAGATAAGCAACTAAGTGGCAATCTCCACCACGAACATAATAATTGGCATAAAATCTTACCCAATCTTCAAGAGAATTCTTAGTGTCAACCTGATTCTCTTCCAGTTTAAACAAGGTAACGAAACGGAGTCCAAATTCAGGTGTGATAAAAACTTCACTACGGATAGTACTTTTCCAATTGCCTTTTTGCATATGAACACTTGCTACAAACTTCACCCTCGCTCACACGCGTATCCAGTACAGAATAACTGACATCACAAGGGTGAAAAGGAAGAGCTCTGATTGGTGGACGGGCGTTTCGAACATTATTAGGCAAAAATGCAAGGAAACAAACCTCGCAGCCAAGGGGTGAATTTGCAAACTTCATATGACGTAAACATTTTGCGCAAGTGGGCAAATGAGACTTGTTGCACATATTGTGTGAAAGTGTATAGGCGCTTCAGTCTTTACAGGCAATGAAACAAACGGAATGCAAGATTTTCCCTTTTCAACGAGCAAACTATCCACAGGGAATTAAAATGAGGACCAGATAAACTGAATCAGAGCTGTAGACACTCGTATGGTTCTGGGCAGGCTGCGATAAATTAGGCTTGGCGGTAGTCCCTGCGCAACTTGACTAACGAGCTTACAGATTACAATAACTGAATCTGTTGGTTTAAAAAAGAACCAGAAAAGGAACATGTAATTTAAACACTGGTATTAACTAACCAGTTACAAAAATTTATTATTATTACATTTCGACAGGTCACGTGATGCCCCTGACAAGCACACGCATGATGCAGCAGCCCGTTGCTGCATTCATCCCCCGTTGCCTCCCACATGTGGGATAGTATAGATTATAGGCACACAGATTCACAGGTAACATCTGTGTAAAGTCACGTTCGGTTCGACAGCATGAAAATGCGTCGTATGCCAGAACGCAACAAAGAGTTTTGTACAATATTAGTGAAGAAAGAGTGTGTTCGTACTGGTTTCGGGAACTCTGGTATGGTTTTAAAGAGTTTCGAAACAAGTTCAAAATACAAGTTCTTGTGTTCTCCCTCTCCAAACTGACGTGAATGCGAGCCGAACTCTTTAAAGGCGTTGCGGAAACGTAGGCTACCTGTGTGCCACAACCGCGAAAACACTATTTTTTTTATTTTGACCCGCAAGCGAGCCACGGCCTCTTTTGTAGGGTTGCGGAAAAACGACGAAGTTCTGACTTGTCGTAATATCGGAAAAGTCAGCAGATGCTTTTTCGGTGGGTTTTCGGCTCTTCCTGGGAATGCTTACTATGCGTAATATATAATGCATAATATTTTCAAAACCCCAACAGATTACATCCCAAATGTTGTCTGTTGAAACTGCGCATCCTTGTGCTATCTGTTTTGAAATTTCCGACAGTGGTGGTACGGCAGCGTGCCTTGTGCCAACACCAGATCAGTCAGTTTTTCTCACCTCGTATTGTTCCTGCCGAATAGTAGACAGAAGGAAAAGCTGCTGGCTTGGTTCGATACCGGGGGAGGTGGGGTGGAGTGGAACAGCATTTAAGCTGAATGCTATCAGACTCCGGTCAACAATCGAAAGTGGATGTCTCAGGATGACCGGATTGTGTTCTTCTTCATGATCTCTTCGATCTCCCGGCCTCGCCCTCTCACTTCTGGAAGGAAAGTTGCTTTGAAATCAGGTGGCTTCACTATTTCGAACCCACATTAAACAAACAAGAATTTTCAGAACATGGTTAAAGGAACGACATACGAAGTAGAGGACCCCTGGTTCTTATTCTGCCTTTTGTGTTATATCCCCTGTGAAATTACATAGACGCAATTCGTCATTTGCTCGTTTTGCTGCTACGACTTTTTCGCGCTCACCTATTTTGCTAGTCACTAAGCGAAAACTTAAAGTCCACCGACAACTGTTACAAAAATAAAGGCATGGAAAGCTTCATTAGTAGGAAACCAGATATATCTTGTAGTTCGGAGTAGTTCACTCCTAGTAAGCAGAGGCGTTACTAGCCAAAATGTTTGTGGGGGGGGGGCAAGGTATTTACCGATTGGCTAGTCATTTTTGCAGACTGTTTTTGCGGAAAAAAACGACTGTTTTTAAGAAAACCGACTGTTTGACGAAAAAATGACTGAAAACCGACTGTTTGACGAAACAAGAGCTGTAAGCTCATATGGCACTTGCATGGGTCAAGATGATTTGATTGATCAAAAGTAAGTTTCGACTTTGCGGTTGAGATGCGCACTCTAAGGGAGCTGGAACTTCATTTGTAAGAAAAACCCTTAAGGCAAAACTGCTAATGGGATGATGGGCATCACGAAAATGCATACTTAAAAGTATTTTTTTTACTTTGCGGTCAAGATTGGTACTTTAAGGAATAATCGGATTTTGGAAGTAGCAATTTCTAAGCAAATGTTGTTGAGTCTCCAATATTCCAGCGAAGTTTCATCGTCCTAGCACATCTGGAAGTACCTTAACGCGCGATCACCGGAATCCCAGACCCCCCCCCCCTCCTCCAACTCCACCCACAATAACCGGAGCCAATCCGGTTCTGTAAATGATTAATCCAGAGCATCTGTTTGTCATTCCCACGAAGTTCGATCCAGATCACACCAGTCTAAGCGGGTCAAGTATTTTCCGCCCTCCCCCCAATAATTGCCGGATTCGTTCCGGAAATGAAAAAGGTCACCAGAGAAAAATGTCCTCTGTTTAATTTTAAATTTCACTCGAATCCGATCACCCGTTCCAAAGTTACGCATGACTCAATATTCCGGATTCCCCTCCCTCAATTCCCCCCCAAGATTATCATATCGAGGATTTTTTCTATTCCAAGTCAGTTTGACCGGGTCCCTGATATGCCTTCCAAGTTTCGTCGTGAAAATCCCCCAAAAAACGGAATTCCGGGAAACCCCCTCCTCCCCCCCCCCTCAAGTGTCCGGATCCAGTCAAATTATGTAAAAGATTTACATGGACCAGATGTTTGTTCTTCCCAGCAAGTTTCACTCCGATACCATCATTCTAACCGTTTCTCGAGATTTCCGGTCCGCCCCCCCCCCCCCCCAAGCTCCCCTGCGGTGCACGTAGCCAATCCGATTCAGCAAATGACTTACCTAGAGCATCTGTTTGTTCTTCCCACAAAGTTCCATCCCGATCCCTCCATTCTAAACGGGTCACGTATTTCCCCCCCCCCCCCCAATAGTTGCCGGATCCGGTCCGGATATGAAAAAAATTCATCGGAGAAATGTCCTCTGTTCAATTCTTAAATTTCATTCGAATCCGATCACCCATTCCAAAATTACGCATGACTGAAAATTTCGGATTCCCCTCCCTCCACTCCCCCCACCATTATCTGATCGACAAAATTTTTATTTTGAAGTCAGTTTGATTGGGTCCCTGATATGCCTGCCAAGTTTCATCGTGAAAATCTCCAAAACCACCATCACCGGAATTCTGGGACCCCCCCCCCCCCCCCATAGTGTCCGGATCCAGTACAATGGTCTAAAGGACTTATCTAGAGCAGATGCTTGTTCTTCCCAGCAAGTTTCACTCCGATCCCTCCATTCTAACCGTTTCTTGAAATTTCTGGTCTCCCCCCCCCCCCCAACTCCCCCCTGGCCACCGAATCCGGTCAAGACTTTAAGCGGGACATTACAGATATATATTCTATTCAGTTATGAAGTTTCATTACAATCCGATCATCCGTTCGAAAGTTACACACTTCTCAGTTTCCCGGATTCCCCTGCCCTCCACCCCCCCCCCCCCCCCCCAAAAAAAAAAATGGTTGGATCAGAAAACAGATTATTTCTAAGTTTGTTTGGTCGGGTCTCTGATATGCCTGCCAAGTTTCATGGTCCTAGCACAACTGGAAGTACCCTAACTCGAAAAAGTGTGACAAAATGCCCTAAATTATCAAGTTTCCAGCGCCCCCACTTCCCCGCATATGGTCGGATCGGGAAACTGATTATTTCCAGGTTAGTTTGGTCGGGTCCCTGATATTCCTGCCAAGTTTCATTGTCCTAGCCCATCTGGAAGTACCCTCACTCGAAAAAGTGTGACAAAATGCCCTAAATTTTCAAGTTTCGAGCGCCCCCACTCCCCCGCATATGGTCGGATCGGGAAACTGATTATTTCCAGGTTCGTTTGGTCGGGTCCCTGATATTCCTGCCAAGTTTCAGTGTCCTAGCTCATCTAGAAGTTCCCTAACTCGGAAAAAAGTGACAAAATGCCCTAAATTTTCAAGTTTCCAGCGCCCCGCACTCCCCCGCATATGGTCGGATCGGGAAACTGATTATTTCCAGGTTAGTTTGGTCGGGTCCCTGATATGCCTGCCAAGTTTCATTGTCCTAGCACATCTGGAAGTACCCTAACTCGGATATGTGGGACAAAAAACTCGGACCGACCGACAGACCGACAGACGGAATTGTGATCGGTATATGGCACTTGAGCCAGAGGCTACAAGTGCCATAAAAACGACTGTTAAGAAAACATTTATTATTTTTACGAAAAACCGACTGTTTTGACGAAACCTCGGCTGGTTTTACACAAAATCGCAGCGCTTCGCGCCGATTCGGCTATTTTTACCGACTGGCCGACAACATTGCCGAGGGGGGGGGGGGCGCCCCCCCCCCCTTACGTGATGCCCCTGCTAGTATCAATGCAACCAATTTTTTTGTTCATAGCATTTATGGTAAATGCGTGTTTGGGCAGACACGAGCTGAGAAATACAAAGACTTGCAGATGTTCTAACTAACTGTAAAAAGATATTCCAAGCCTGACAAACATGGTCAGATGAAAAACAGCCGGTATGCTAGTTGAAACGTCACATAACATTTAATGGCGCCGAACAATATGATAGAAATCAAACCTAGCAAAACGAAATGGGAACTCGCAGAAAAACTGTTTGATTTCAATATTTGCCAGACAAAACTTGAAACATTTGGCTCTTTGGTTGAGTTACATTGAGTTATTGAGTTATTTAATTTCCTCCGTAGGCTATGTTTTAAAAAATAAAAGAAAAGCAAGTCTTCTGATTGAATATTGAGTGGTGAATAAATGCATAATTTTGTAAGAAGATTGACTGCTTGTCCATTGAGTATTGACAGTTTCTTGGTTGTCTCGTCTTTGCCATGCTCTCTGCCATGAAGTTGTGTAAAATTACTAAAAAGAGTGCGAAAATAATAACGTACCCTCTGCTATCGATTTTGAAAAAAAGAAGAAGATAAAAAAAAGGAAAGATAACAATAAGAAGAATAAGAAGGAGAATAATAACAACAGAAGGAGAAGAATAAGAACAATAAGAAGGAACAATAAAACAATATCAATTACTACTTCAACATGTTGAGTTTCATATTTTGGGGACCGGTAGTATTTTCGCCTTCGAAAAGAAATTCAAGACCTTGCGGATTATGAATCACGATTAGGTGTGCAGACTTAGTGTCGTTTGTGCCGAGGTTTTTGCTGGTCTTCACCGCTGATCTTCGTTTCGAAAATCCCACGTGCACATTAAACCTTAGAAACGGAGAGAAATAGCAAAAACTGATCCATTTCCCAGAAATCGTTACACAGAGGTGCTGGCAATTTCGTCCTTCCATCTCATATGCTTCGCCTAATCTCCTTCGACCTGACTTGACATAGCTTCTCTTTCCCATCGCTCTCGGTGTTTTTCATGTCAATCACCAAGGACGGATTGCTTTCAAAGCCATATGTGCGAAAGCCCACTCTGGGAATGCGAAGCGAAATAAACAAAGACCCCCTTTCCAAGATGGCAAAAATATAGCTTGCCAACAGGGTTCAGGGGTTGTTTTTCTCATTTCAAGGTCTCGGGGCAATGACGCCCGTTTTTCAACCCTCTAAGATGTTGTTTACCTCATGCGAATTTTATGGTCATGCACCCGGCGATTAAGCTACGGTTCTTGAATTGCTCGTTACGTCTGTGAGCATAATGTGCCCGAGTTGTAAAGGATTCAAGCAGGAAGACATTTTAATTGTTGTTTTGGAGAATTTGCTGAATCCTTTGGTAATGCATTAGCGCTGAACCTTTTGGTAATAACAATTGTATTTCGTGCCCGCTCAATGCGCAGTGCGACAGCGGATTAGAATTTTTGTATTTCTTTCATAATGTAACACGGGGACACACAGAGATCAGTCACCATAATGTAACTCCGGGAAACACAGAACATTTAAACAATTTCTATCATCTGACATTAAAGGACCCCTCTAGCTTATTCTGTCTTTTATAATATACCTAGCTCCCTTATGGAATTATAAGCTTCTAAAATCCCCACCTTTCTCCATTGTTTCGTTTTGTTCCTACGAGTTTTTAGCGCTTTTTCGGCCGTGCCGAGTTTTGCCCGTTACCCAACTCAAAGTTTGCCAGAAGCTTCAATGTCCGCTGAGAACTCTTTCACAAACAAGGATACGAGAATCCTCGGTTTTTGACTTTTCTTATTTGCTTAGTTTTCCCACTCTTAACGACGGCGCGTTCAGTTTTCAAATGTTTTGCACCCAGCCGGCGCGTCGGAGAGTAGGAAGGCTGGACAGAATCGACAAGCGCGAACAAGGAATCGCTTAATCGAGGTAGAAAGTAATGGTATTTTCGAAAAACGCTTTCTGATCAACTTCACGGTGAAAACATCATTTCAATGAAAACATCATTTCAATTTTCAATTCAATTTAGTTTAATCATTAAAAATCTTGAAACGGCGGTAAGCCGACTAGTTGATTTTACGTCAACAATGAATACACTAAAGTTATAATATTTAAACTGAATAATACCAACCAATACCACAAACCAACCAAATCAAAAAAAAGAAGGAGAGAAAAAAAGAGAGAACCAATTTATAGTAAGAGTTGTGCTTTAAGAATTCATGGAACACATCGTGGGGATGATGGGCTCAATGACGAAGGGTGTCCAACATAGAGCCCCATGTTTTGTTCTGAGATCCCATTACACCTTGAACGTCGAACTTCTGAATTAGCTTGTGGTTCCGACAAGAGCGAGGGAGATGCATCAGGAATGTACAATATTATTATGACTGGTTATAATTACAAAGTGTTTGCACTGAATCCTTGGCAGATACGGTGAGGTAATATGTCAGCAATTCAAAAGAATTCGACGAGAAGACATTTTGATTGTTGTTTCGAAACTGCCGAGATATTGGCAAGAAAACTGGCAGCAAGGATTCTAACAAAGCAATTCCATTTCTTCGTGAAGGTGTCATCGCGCAAATTGATGGACTCCAAATAACTTGTAGCAACTCAATCTCTCCGCCTGGTACGTTACTAAAAAAAAAAAGATGAAGAAAAACCGAAAGGCAGAAAATTTATAGCTGGAATCTTACCCGAGATCTTACGTCGTTCCATGTTCATTCCCCGCCAACAAAAATAAAAAAAAATCATAAAATATGGAAAAATTACTGTTAGAAAGACGCCATTTGGAGCCGTTCGTTCCAGCCTCAGCCATAGTTAACTGTTGAGACCCTTGTTTCTCCTGGAAGGAGGGACAGGGACTGTTCAGTTCAAGCAATCAATGAAGATGATTGACCTTGAATCTTCTCCCCCCCCCCCTTAGCCCACCAATGTTAAAGTACATGAAAACATAATTTTCTTTTTTTTCTTTTTTCTTTCTTTTTTTGGGTGATAGGGGCAAGGGCGCTTTGTTGACGGAAAGTTTTGTCTTTATTCTTTATTCTCTACTTTTTTTTGATTTGTTTGGTTTGTTTTCCTTGAGACTACATGAATAAAGAATAAGCCCCGCCCATTGCCAGGCCTTATGTTAGGCCTTATGGTGGGGACATAAAGAGTTAATGGGGTTTATTATTTTTTTAGGAATAAAACTGAAAACTGACATGCAGTTTTCTAGTCCAAGCTTCTACCATCCGTGGTGCCTTTAGAACTGCCGGGTTTTTCAAAAGATTATCAACCTGTCCCGGCTTTTTCTTTTATTTTAGCCTCACTCTTCCTCCGTGTCTTTGAGGAGAAACACCGAAAAACTTGCGTAACCGGTGCTTCTGACCAGTCAGCACCACGGAAGCAAAACGCGGGAGCCTCATCCGTCTCAACAAGAGACAAACACGCAAATGCAAAAAAGGCTATAGTGCTGTGATGTATAAAACACAAGAAGTTCGAAATCTTGGAAATGAAATTGCATGGAACGACTACGTAGAGTGAATCAGTGTACGACGGGTCCTACTGGCAATTTCGAAGGATGGACTAATCATCGACAAACTAAATAAACATATCCCACAGACTCGAGTACTAGGAAGTGATCCTAAAAATATTAAAAGTTAATTCCTATAAGAACGAAATACCCCGAAAGTAAGAACTACCAAAGAAATTAGTTGTTAGCGGGTTGAAAAAAAAAACACAATACACTACACTGTGTCTTCAGCCATACCTTATGTTTTTGTTTATTTGAAGTACCTTTTAGAGCAAATCTAATCGAATCATATTTTCAACAAATTAAAGCTATTACCAGCATAATCGAAGGGCAGATTACAAACGGGAACATCCAAGTCTAGAACGCTCATAACGGAAGAAAATTTTTGTTTCGAGTTTTTCTGGACTGATTTTGTGTGTTCACTTGTGCGTTCCAACACATGATCATCGATAGCACGCTCAACACCGGCCACGGAAATCCATTCAAAGTTCATGAGTTGTCGGTCAACTCATTTCTTCCTCTTCCAAAACCCATACATTACAAGCCGCATGTGGGAACCGCTTCTTTACTCAGAGCACCACGAAAGCCAAACATTGGGAATTTCTAAGCCCGTTTCCCAAGCTTTCAGCCTCTGTGCCCCCAAGATTTATTTCACCCATTCCAAATCTGTCCAGTAAAATTGTGCCATAGACAACCAGTCACAAGTAATAACTCAAATGACCAATGTCCATTGTGTCTAGAAAGTCGCCGTTTCTATGCTTTTCCAACTTTCATTCCCAAGTTTTTATGGTCCATAACGAAAACCTAGGGTGACCACAACAAAAGGGGTAGTTCCCATTCCCAGAGGGAGTCGCCCGCTGGCCAGTTTCCCGACACGCGCTGGAAGGACCACTGGTCATCAGATTCTTTTGTCTGGGGGTTGCAGATGGTCAAAAGTGACCCCCGCTTGATTATAATGATTTGTATTTGTTACGAGTAGCTGGAGCGCGGGGGTGGGGGTTCGATATTCAAATGCAGGGCCATGTGCAACAGTTATTTACTTCCTTTGAACAAAAGAACTGTCGGATACAATTGCTGCAATCTGTAACAGTGCGAATAAATGTCTTTGGAATTTGCCAGGCATTGTTGTCAGCGGAAATTACAGGAAAGTAGATCAGTTTTGTACAATGAAGATTAAAACTTTTGAATCCGAAACTCCAGAAAGCTATCGGACTTTAGTTACGGCAACCGGTAAGGGTTATGTCCAGTATATGTAACCGAATCAGCGGTTATGTCGGACACCAGTATTATCAGCTTAAATTGTCCAGAAAAGTATTCGGATAATCTTTGTGGGAAGCTCAACCTAAGTCCCCTGGAAACAAGAAGCCTGATTAACGGATGAATCCAAGCAAAGAGTGGGTTGGGAGGTTACGAATTTCCTAGCTATTGTCGGAGAGAGGTAAATCTGTGGTAACGGCCAACGGACTCAAGTGTCCCAGAAGATGAACTTTATGTACTTGACGTGTTTAATGAATCCAGTGGGACATCCGCCGAGGGGACATCAAACTGGCTCTACAGATGCGGACGTCTCCCCCCCCCCCTCCAATGTTGTCGGCCAGTTGGTAAAAAAAAAAGAAACGAGACGGTGCGTAGTGCCGCGGTTTTTTCGTAAAAACAGTTTATTTTAACTAAGAATAGTTTATTTTTACTAAGAACAGTTTATTTTTACTAAAAACAGTCGATTTTCCTGAAAAACAAAATGACCAGCCAGTCGGTAAAAATCCCTTGCCCCCCCCCCCAAAATTTTTTTTTAAAAATAAATACTAATTTGGCTTGTAGCGACTATGCAGAGGAGGCATGTGCTTCTGTAACTTGGCATAAATACGACCTGTCTTTAAAACGTATACATTTTGGTAGTAGGCTATCCTCGGTCAATAGTTACCGTCAACCACCGCAAGTAATGAGCGGTACGATACGACTTCAGCCATATTTACGCTATAACACCGGTAGTTGTGATTTGTTGGTCGAAGCAAGTTCTTGTGTCTAAATACCGATTAGAAACAACGGGCTAGAAATTCAACACCACAGGTTAAAATTTTTGCAAATTTGAACAAATCTGAATTTTTTTGTTTTTTGAAGATTGAAGAAGGCCTCAAAATATGTCTTTCTGCTTCAAACCAACTCCTCTTTATCTTTCGCGATGCCTACAACATCTCCTTCCATGAGGATATCATAAAAACTGACATAACTGTACATGCGTTCACTTCCTTCGTGTTGTTACTCAGGGCCGTATCCGGGGGGGGGGGGGGGGGGGGGCACCGAAACCTGCAAAAATAATCGTTTTTTATAGGCTTTAACCCCTGACCTATGTCTTTTTTGTACTTCTTGGTTCGACCCGCGTGCAACCCCCCACCCCCACCCCGAAATAAATTCCTACAGACCTGTTGTTACTATTAAGTGCCTAACACCTTAGCTTGCCCCCAGAATACAATAGGAGACGACTTCATCTCTCTTTACGCTAAAACACCGGTAGTCGTGATTTGTTGGTCGAAGCAAGTTCTGTCTGAATGTTCGGGTAGATTTAAATTTGTACAATACCGATAAGAAGCAACTGACAAGAAATACAACACCACACGTGAAAAACTGTGCGAATTCGGCCTTAAAATATGCTTTTCTGCCTTTCTACCTAGAGATAGGATATCTAAGGCGTTTTTCCGTGCTCCCACAAACAGTTTGTGGGTCGAATGTGGCTCGAAAAGAGTGTTTCCGCGGTCTTTCCTGCGGCCCACAAGTGTGTTTCCGCGAC
Organism: Branchinecta sandiegonensis; assembly: GCA_030848855.1. Classification (NCBI taxonomy): domain Eukaryota; kingdom Metazoa; phylum Arthropoda; class Branchiopoda; order Anostraca; family Branchinectidae; genus Branchinecta; species Branchinecta sandiegonensis. The sequence goes on along the minus strand of JAUPMV010000006.1, from coordinate 20,114,607 downwards.
CAACAAAACTTTCGTGGCTCGCTTTGTGGCTCAACTTCGACAAACAACTGGCGAGGTGATTGTCGATTTTGTGGCTCGATTCTGGCGGGAAATTCAAATAAAGCAACAAAATAGTGTCTAAACAATAAAGTTAACTTCTTTTTCAAGCATATAGACTTAGAACTGGGGATTCCATTTGCACATAATGGTAAGGAAATAAGCCTGGAGTTCTATTTATTGAGATTTTACATGAATTTTATTTTTATTTTCAGATATTTGAAATTTCCGCCAAAAAAATAGACAGACGGCGTTTCCGCGAATTTCAACTCGTGGCTCGACTGTGTGGGACACAATTGTGTTTCCGCGACAAACACCCAGAAGTGTGTGGCCCACAATTGTGTCGCGGAAAAAGGCCTCTAGTTTTACTTGAGTCTGAGCGTTTCTGGCATCTCGGATCGTCTGGGCAAATGAATTTCCTACCTTCCAAGTTTACATCCACCCGTTTGACCCCCAGGCGTGCCATACTGTTTCCGGTATCCCCCGCTTCCAACTCCCCCTACCGCGGTCGAATCTGGTTCAGACGCATACTGGGTCTTCCACCGTCTCCCGCTTATATTTTCTACGTTGCACTAGGATTGGGACTTTTCTAAAGCTCTCAACAGCTTGAAGTCACAAGCCAAGCTGATTGACATCTTCGCTTACACTTGCTCAGGCACTTGTTCCGTCAGAATTTTTTTTGCTACTTTTTCCACCACTTTTTACGCAGCCGCAGGTTTTTGTTGCGCTTTTTCAAGCCGTATCACATAATCGTGCCTAATGTTATCACATTTCTGATGAATGCCTGAAAAAATCTCATTGTGCTTCCCATTGGGGGAACTTCTATCCATAATCTTGAAAATGCATTCAACACAAAGCGACCAAATGTCAGTGAATAAAATGGGGAACGTGGCGACCCCATTCATCGTTTTTCAGGGACACAAAACACGGCACACAAAACCAACGGAAAGAAAACCCCAGGGCTGGACCAGTTTTGAGCCACAATTTCATAGAATTTCGGAAAAATTACCATCTGCGCGGAATACCATAGAATAGACCGGACGCGAATAAAAAGAGCGCATGCGCGACGTTTCTTTGTGGAACGATACATCAAAGCACTTGATCGTAGAGAATTCGGGGCATCAGTCTCTCAATGGGCTTATATGACGGATGACAATTAGAACTCAATATTTTAGCCACCGTGAAAAGATTAGGAATTGTGTGGAGCCATGACCAGCGTAATCCCTTCGTAATCCCGTCAAGTTGAGGAAAAAAGGTGCAAAGAACCTGATCTACCGCAGAGAACCGTAAACGAAGTGAAGAATTTACGAACGAGAGCGGAGAAGAAAGAATTAGAATATCTCTATTAAAGAGGGTCTCAAAATCTGCAACTTCTTCTCGAAACAAACTCCTCTCTGTTGTTTGGTATTAAAGGTTAATTGAGTGAGAGTATTCTTGTCTTTTTTTTTTTTTATTGTTATGAAATTTGTTATTGGTTGAGAATCAGAGGATTACAGCCGTCCATCATCAGGCTGTTTGAGCCTTCCCCGGGCGGTTGTGTGTTTTTATAGTTTATTTTATAATTAATAGCAAATAAAGCAAGTCAAGTCAAGTCTGTATTTTGTGATATCTACAAAATGTTCCTTAAACATGTTAACAAGTTATCATAAACAGTGACAACTGGACATGAGTTCACTTCAGTCAGGTTGCTACTTGCAAGTGTGTCTAACCCCTTTGCTCGCCCATTGAGTACAGTCGGCAACGAAGGGGTTCTTAAATTCCTTCTATGCAAATAATGAGTCGCCATTGAATAATCATAATATGAAAGCTTTAGGTATCAGCATGTAAGATTCTGAACGCCTTGGTTCGTGTTTATTTCTGATGTTGCCGAAACCTGATGCTAGTTTCATTCCTGAAATCTTGACTGGTACGCTATTGCTGGTAGGTTTGTGTCAAGCAGAAGCTACAGATTAGAACAAGATTAATGCGTCCAGGTTTTGATAGGGACTTTAAGGCTTCTTAGTGGCGGACAGTTGCCAGCAACAGGCTAACAACTCATTTTCCAGATACAGTAGCATACTAAAGGCGTCTATGCGCGATTCGACTTCAATTTTCGCTACAAGCTGGAAGTTACGAAGTCCACTTGCGTGACTTCCCAAAACTCTTCAGTGTCAAAGCTTACTGCCACCAACGACTGGCACAAGCAAATACAGTATCGGTTGCGTGGGCGTGGACTTCCGGTTGTGAGATAAACCCACTATCCACTCTGTCCAGTCTGCTCAAATTTCTTCGGACCGCATGGTAATTATCCGGATTGTCGCATCAAGAAGCCAAAGGTCCTTGCTATTGTCCAAACCCTTTTTCATGTACAAACTGACAAAAAGTGTGTTTAAAGTCCAGTGACCAGATTTCACGTATTAAACATTCCCGTTTTATCTAGCAAATAATTTCAGGGAAGAAAGATAGAGACATATTTGCAGAGAAAACAAGATGATATTTGATGGTGCAAAACGGATACGTCAGCTGAATTTTATAGGAGCTATATTTCGGCCCTTCTTGGCAAGGGTCCTCTTCAGACTCAAAACCGCTCAAGCTGGAAAACGAACTTGTGGGAAACACTAGCTCCAATAAAATTCAGCTGACGTATCCGTTTTGCACCATCAAATATGATTCGCCGTCAGCTTGGGCTGAAGGAATATTTGTAGAGAAAACAATATGACATCGAAAAATAAAAAATTTGGCCTTACTAATTATTGAAAGGTGATGGAATGAGTAGCCTATATACGGAATGGAATGACGAGTGGTGATCAAAGGGGTTAGAGACCCTAAAATTAAAACCTGAAGGGAGTGAATCAGGTTAGTGTGGTTGTGTGATCGTTTACGATACTCTGGTGGAACAGAAGCTTGCAAGTATCCCAAAACACAGAGCAGATTTAGTTTCAAGTAATATCAACGTATTATCAGGCCCAGGAGCGTCACAACCGGGGGGGGGGGGGACGCCCCCCCCCCCCAATGTCGTCGGCCAGTCGGTAAAAAATAAGCGAGTCGGCGCGAAGCGCCGCGATTTTTCGAAAACAGTTGATTTTTTTCATTGAAACAGTCGATTTTTCATTAAAACAGTCGTTTCTTTCTGAAAACAAGTTGATTTTTTCGAAACTGTCATTTTTCTGGAAAAAAGTCGGTTTTTCTGCAAAAATAGTCGATAAAAATTACCAGCCAGTCGGAAAATTCCTCCCCCCCCAAAAAAAAAACAAAACATTTTGGCTAGTAACGCCTCTGACGAGGCCATCTTTAAGCTCTAACAAGAATGATAATAACAAAAACCACCCACCAAAAATAACTTAATTTGCTGAAATTAGTTAATTTGCCTACAAGTATTGGTACGAATATTGGACACCATTCAAATATTATTGGCGGATTAAACTGTCATAACTATTATACATGCTCAAACATTAGGACATTCATACATTAGCCTACTTTGTAAAGTGGTATAATTTCTTCGATACAATATTGCTTCGCGAACCGGCTTGTCCTACTGTGGAAATCCCAATCTCCCATAGCGAGGAGACAGTGATGGTTGAAATAATAAATACTTTCAAGGGTGTCGACTAACTTGTATCGGAATTCCATACAGTCGTGACGTACATAGTGACGTTATGTGATTGAGGACCCAACGTAGGATTTGATTGTCCCTAGGTCATTTTATAAATGTAAACGCGATCTACGCCTCGCTGGCCGCTCGGCTATAGATATATATATATATATATATATATATATATATATATATATATATATATATATATTCAAATACATATTTACCGATAGGAATAAACTACAATTTTTCGTTTCCTGAGGTAAAATAGATCAGATGGGTATGACGTCACGCTTGTGTGGAATTCCGATACAACTTGGTTTATACCCTTTCAGGAGCAGAGTAGAGAAGGACTTGAAAGACGTGACCTGGAAAACTAGCTCAGGGACCAGTGTCGACTTCCAAACCATAGGCACTGGCGATGCCAACAGGCTACATAGCCTTATCGTTCTTCCCTGATTACCGGGAATAACATCATTATTACAATACTGTTCGGACAATCGCGTGTGAGAAATTCTCGGTAAAGCCTGTACTAGTAACCTACCCACTGGCTAGATTTCTTGAAAGTCGGGCCAGATTTTTGGCCAGAACTTCCGCAACGCCCCTTTCATTGCGAGCCGAACGAGAGCAAAAACAGCCTGGATGAATTCATGATCATTTAGAGGCCCTGCAGAGTGTCAAAGGAATCACGTATGTTCCAATAATGGAATATGACTGTCTCTACTGCGACTGGTGCTTTAAGCCAAATCCGATAAGCCGAACTTCGGCGAATTTTTCTGGAATGGTGCATAAATCAAAATGCGCAAATCATCTTTTGGCACAAACAAGCCGTCATTCTCAAGGAAACCCGTTCTTATAATTTGTTTTGCTCAACTTTTCGTAAACACTCCCCGCTCCTCCGAGCGGAAAGGTTTATTTGCGGATGACTTGCCTGGTGAAGCATTCTCGGCCAATCACGCACAAGCCCGGCAATTTTTCCTATGCGCTGATCACCACTCGTTCAAGATGATGAATGAGCATTACGCCTATTCAGGTCATGTCCTTTTGCAAAACAAACGCTCGCGGCAATGAAAATCCGCTTTTGCGAAGTTGTTTACAATTTCTTTCCTTCAACCCTATTGGCTCAGAAATTGAGGCCGTTTTCTGAATGGAGTCGACGGCCTTCCTTCGAGGATTTGGCTAGAATCCGCGGTAATCACCCGATTCTTTGACACCCTGAGTGGCCAAAATTACTGGGAAAGGGTACGGTGATTATTATTACCTTACCTTCCGGTCGGGTAATAATCTTCAAGTCGTAGAGGAAAGGTACCACGCTCAGAGAACATCGACAATCCACAAGACACCACTACCCAATAAAGACTCAGATAATCTACGTGGTTTCCGAAGAATTGTCTTGAGACTTGCCATAAACGCCTAATCATTCGCAGAACAAGAGGAAATTTGGACCAGGAACAAAGTCCCTATATCTTACTCAGCTTAATCGAAATGCAGTAGACTACTTATTTCACTTACCCACTATTCGTCCCTGCGCTCGATTCATTTTTATGTCGAATTTCATAAAGTTTTTTGGATCAGGCTTTCCGTGCAGAGCAAAATAACACTTGGGAGTAGCGCCAAAACCTATGCTTTCCATTACGGGCCATAGTCGTAGCGCCGCTCACTGCGCTTGTGGCACCTAAAGCTAGACAAACTTGTGGGTTTAGAAATTTCTAGTAAACCAAAGTTGCGGTGTGCCAACACCAAGGGAGCAATGGAGGCCGTATAATTTTTTTGCTATGTTCAGAATATGGAATTACCGGAGCCAGCGCCGGTGGACGACCGAGTGAGTTTCAGTGGGAACGTTCTCTGTCGCTAGTGGTGCGAGTACTGCTGCTATTCGGGTGTGTGTCACTTTTATCAAGTCTTGGCGCTACTCCCTAGTGTTATTTCGATCTGTTTCCGTGTCACGTGTATCTTCACAGCAGAAAATCGGCGCCGCACTCTGCGTCCCTTTAGGGGAACCAAATCTCCACTTCAAAACTCAGGGAAGGCTCACTGACCACTGCCTTCGTATCTTTTTATTAGACCTAGACACCAGCCTGGAATTTTCCAGGTAGGCTACTCCTTATTTCTTTGGCTCGTTTGGCTCAAGAACTCAACTCAAAGGCACACAAGTTTGTCCGTCCGGTGATCGCTAGCGCAGGTTATTCAAACATTCAGTTCCTGTACAGCCTTTAATTTTAGCCCGGAATTTTCCAGAACTAATGAATTAGGGTAGCTGATTGCGCTAACTGTCAGCTGATTTTAATCACGTGATATTTTGGCCCTTATTGGCAAGGGTCTTCTTTGCCAAAACGGGGCGAAATTTCGCTCGAATGAAATCAGCTGACGTATCCGTTCAGCGCAGTAAGTCAACTATGAATCGCTTTTCGCAGTCGGCTTGGGCTGAAGGAATATTTAATGAGACTCTGGGATACTTAGATAATGAGATTCCAGGAGATTCTGCTTACCGATTACAAAGAATGCTTCCCGGAAAAAAATTCAAAGCATTTTTCATCTGATCGTCCATACATTACCAAGCATTTAAAAAGCTTGATTCGGGAGAAAAGGCGCCATTTCCAAGAAGGCAAACGCGCGAGGGGTTGCTCACTCGCTGGGCACCACTGTACACCCTCGCTGGGCACCGGCTGGGCACCGCTGGGCACCGGCACCGCTGGCACCACTGGGCACCGGCTGGGCACTGGCTGGGCACCGGCTCGGCACCGCTGGGCACCGGCTCGGCACCGCTGGGCACCGGCTCGGCACCGCTGGGCACCGCTGGGCATCGGCTGGGCACCGGCTAGGCACCGGCTGGGCACCACTGTACAACCATTTTGGGAGTGAGCAACCCCTCGCAAACGCGACCAGGCCTCGAAGCTCAAAAATAACATAAGAAAGATGACGCGACAAGCTGCTTCAGATTTTTACAACAAAAAGGTAAGCGATCTTTTCAAATCTAAACCGTCACAGTGGTATAAACATGTAAAAAATATGATCGGTAAGAAGAACCACGGAGTTTAACCTTGAAGAAGATGAACTGAAAACTGCTAACGATCTGAACGCCCATCTCGCCCATATTGTGCAGTCTTTACCACCTATACCAAAAGAAGAAATCCCCCAACCACTCCATGATTTTACGAGTTTTCCTATTGTTACCCCTAGTGCAGTATTAGTGAAACTTAAAAAATTAAGAAGAACTAGTGTAACCCCAGTTGATCTACCCGTGGATTTAACAAAAGCTTTTCCAGACAAAATATGTAACCCCCTATATCATATTTATAATGAGATAACAGAAACGGGTAAATATCCCTGAATTTGGAAAGATGGTTTTGTTGCCCCTATACCGAAAAAGGAGGCACCTACTGATTTTAGAGGTGTTCGTCCGATAACATTAACGCCAGTTTTCAGCAAAGTATACGAGCAGTTTTTGACATCGTGGTTGAAAGGTCAGATACTCTAACTTATCAACACACAGCAGTTTGGAAATCTACCACGGAGATTTACAGCCCATTATTTGGTAAGTCTGATCGATGAGATCCTTAGAAATCTTGACCTGCCTAATCAATGGCTTAACCTTATTGCTATCGTCCTGAAAAAGGCTTTCGACCCGATCAGGCTCAGTACACTTTTGAAAAAACTGATGGATCAGTTCAAAGTATACCATTTGGCGCGAATTGTGGCTAGTTTCCTCTCGAGTTTCCTTTCCGATAGGATCCAACAAACTAAGTATAAATCGACGTATTTAGCTACTCTCCCTATTTTCTGCGGAGTGCCTCAAGGAACCCTGCTTGGGCCACTACTCTTTTTGGTAATGGTGAATGACCTTGCCACTTCTTTACCTAATCGCTGGAAATACGTCGTCCCTCATCCCCATCTGTCCCTTCTTGAACTATGTTTTAGGAACATTAAAAGTAGCGCTAAATCTCTTATAGACGGTACTTGCGAGGAAGCAGCGTCTGAGGATGTGACAGTTAACACGGATAAAACAATTGTGCTTAAACTAAACTTCCTGAAGACCAGACGTGAGTTCGAACCATCACTCTCTGAAGAACAGTTCGTCAAGAAAAAAAACTTCTGGGCGTATGGATCTCGACGGACATGAAATGGCATGATCAGGTAGAAGTGATGCTCAAAAGAGGTAACTTGGCACTTTTGTACCTGAAACTGCCGGCAAGGCATGGCGTCCCCCAGAGGATTTACTGCGAGTTTATATTTCGTTTATCCGACCGGCACTGGAGTACTGTTGTCCTGTCTGGCATTTTGGGCTGACGCATGAGCAGTCGGGCTCGTTGGAGAGGATTCAATATAGAGCCTTTTTAATTGCTTATAAATCCCCAAAGGTGCCGTATTTGACTCTTAATATATTTCATCTAAAAACCCTTTCCCAGCGCCGCAAAAGCCTGTCATTTAATCTCGGAAAACAAATCATACAAGACCCTACCCTACGCCCCATCCTGCCACCTGATTTCGCCGCAATTCGAGACAGGCCTGGCAGATGACATGCTATCATGCTCGGTATCAGCGTAGCCCTGAAGCAATTTGTTTGATCAACTGGAAGTATTTAAATATATGTCTTAAATTTTCTTTTATTTCTTTGAATTTTATTAACCTACATTGCGGTCTGTGTATCTTGTTTTGTTGGTGTTGTTGTATTTATTCACTTTACGTTTGACGTAAGTTTATCTTGACAAAAAAAACAAAAATTCGGCTAGTCCGTGAATGGTTTGAATAAATTAAATTGAAATTAAATTGAATTAAGAACTTGGTATCAGCTAAGAGACAAGTATTTCAACTGTCTTTTTGACATGAGAATGAACTACAACTATTCTTGTGCAAGTTCCTACTTGTTTGTCAACGATCGTTTTCTTACTGTTGGGGGGTGCTTCTGACTTCTGACACCCATGAAAGTAGTGGTGAAACTGTTGTTAAGGTGCCAAAACAAATGCGCAAAAAAGCAAAAGAAAAGAGTTTAATGGCTGTGTAGGGTTCTAAAATGACTTAATTTAATTCATTTATTGTTTGCGCTCAGCACTGTGCCACTGTGCATCAGAATCGTTGGATTTGGATTTATTTGGTCCTACTCTTCGGCACTGCAAATCGATTTATCCTCAAAACCAGTTTAACCGAAACTTAGTTCGATAGCTTTTGAAGATGGTTATTTTACTGAGTATCGGTGCTTAGAAACCGATACAGTTTGTATTCGACTACAAGAACAAGGGTGCAGCCATGCCCTCTAGCGGAAAATATATACATCATACTGGTATGCCTAGGTTTTGCAAAAATAAGAGCATATAGTTAAGTAGCTGTATTCTTTCACAGCCAGTATATAATTCTGTATCGTTAAATTGCGGGAGAATCAGTTTAGCCAAATATAGCGAAGCTATTCCCAGGTTATTCTCAAATACATGCTACAGTACGTACCTCGACCGCATCTTGAAGAATGGCACTGCTTCCTGCTAGGTGGCTTATAGCTAGGAGAGAAAATGTAGCTCTACATGTCTCAGTGTTGTTAAGGAATGTATTTTGTTTTTTCCTTCAACTCCAATTTCTGAGGTTGGGCGAAGTTTCTGACCAAAGGTTTATTTTACTCATTTCTTCCCGCAGAAAATTGTGTCTTTGGAACAAATACGCCATCTGTTGACCAGGCTTGATTCAGAGAGAAAGAATGACTGGTGTGGTCAGTGGTTCAGCAGTGGCACCTAGCGTTAGTAGAAAGAGCGTTCTAGCAATCGCCAATAGAAAGCAGGTTTTTCGCGCTCATAGCACAGTGTCAAAGGCGAGTCATTCAAATCCCAGTGACCACAAGGTAAGCTTCTCCTTGGCTACGTAGGCTGCATGAGTTTTTTTTTTAGCGATTGTATGCGTTTTTCCAGATACCATGATGATATCTGATAACACAGGCTAAAGTCGTTTACGCAGTTACCATGGTGTGTGATACCACAGTCAAAAGGCGTTTTTGCAGTTATAGTGGTATCTAGGCAGTCTAGAACACTAGTACACAGCCAATATTGGCTTCCAGCAGATATCTGTCTGCCATATTTGACGGTGCAAAATGGATAAGTCATCTATATTTTATTAAATGTAAATAAAATGTAGCTGACTTATCCGTTTTGCTCCATCACATATGATTCGCAGTCAGCTTGGGCTGAAAGACTATTTATCTGTCTGCCAACCTCACCTCTATAAAGATCTTCGGTATCTGATATTCAGATATCACAGCCCGACTGTGGTACAGTAGAGGTATGCTTTTGAGAATGCCTGCTAACAGTCAGCAATCGAAGAAGAAAAAACTAAGACCCAAACTAGGCATTTTTAGTATGAATACATGAAACACTGTAACCACTCAAGCTTTTGTCACTTTTTGAATATTTTGCGAATTCACAGCTGAAAGTGACTCAGCTGACACCTGAGCCTCATTTTTGTTGCACACTGCAGCTCCAGTTCTTGGCCGCTTCCTTCTACATTCGTTTTTGCACTGTGCTTCCAAGGAAGATGGCAGAGTTTCTTGAGAATTGCAAACTTGCTTACCAACCAAGTCTGTGCTTCGCTGCAAGGTGCTGCATCACTGAAGAAGAAATCGTGCGGGCAGCGAATCCAAGAATACATCTTTTGCGGAAGACAAAGAAGTGCTTGCAACAAAAAGAGACTCTGGTTTGCTTTTTGTAATTTGAAAAGTTTACCACGGGGAATGCACCTTCAGTGGAGAAGATGCCGGTCCAAACCCTGCAGATTACTGCACACCTGAAGAGGACCCTTGCAAAGAAGGCCTAAATATAGCTCTAATAAAATTCAGCTGATGGATCCGTTTTGCACTGTCAAACATAATAGAACCTAGGATTTTGTTAAAGTGGTGGGAAAGAAGTTTGGCTCTTAGTGATTTGACTGGAAATCAGTATTTCTTTTGGGATGACTTCAAAAAGTTATTGCAAAGCAACCGCAGTATAAGATACCATGGTAACTGCAAAAAAACAAAATGTAGATCCAGTTACGGTGGTATCAAAAATGCAACTATGGTCATAGCATCAGTCGGGCAAAAAATAAACTGTTAAAAGAGCAAAAAATATGAAAAACGTTCTTATAGACCAGCCATAGAGGTAATAATTATATGTCACTAGAATCTTCATTTATTTTATCAAGGTTTTGTTTTTATTGCTTGAGCTTGAAGTAAACCCTTGTCAAACCAGGCTGAAATGTCACTAGAGTAAAACTTACCTGACGGTATAGTCTATGTTTAGTGTAGTCAAATAGGATTTGTAGTCCATTGCAGCCAGTTTGGCCTGAAGGAATATTTACAAATATTGTTCGCAGTCAACTTAGGCTGAACGAATTTTCATTCCTTTTAACATTTTGAGGCTGACCCGGCGACTCTTCCTATACACTAGGCTAATCTGTGGTTGCAGGTTCGATATATTAGCTTGAGGCTGAAGAGGACCCTTGCCAAGAATGGACGAAAAATCGCTAGAATAAACTCAGCTGACGTTTCAGTTAAATGCAGTCACTATTAGTCGCCGTCAGCTTGAGATAAAGGAATTTATTCCTTTCAACACTTTTGAGCCCAATTTCGAAGTTATGTAATTCGAGGTCGACGACAGCTGGGTACCACTAATTCCTGATTGTTGGATAGTCTATGCCAAACGCCGGGAATCCCCCCCCCCCAAAAAAAAAAATCCTGTGGTTTCCTGTTGTTCATTTAATAGGAAACCCTACAAATTTCAACATATAACAAAAGTTTCAGCTTGTTTGCAAGTGTCAAAGAATCAGAACTTCAGTCAACCCAGATTTGATAGTTCTCCAGCCAATATCTGTCTGTCGTTAACAGAAGTCGAACTCGTTAAGAAAAGTATAGTTCAGTGAGCGTTGGACTGAAAGTTGTGAAAGCCACATGTACTGGACCAACTAGTTATTGCTTCTGTTCATCAACCTATGTTTCAGGTCGTCAAGTTCTTCAAAGGATGGAAAGTTCTCCAAAAGTTGTGTGCCCACGTATCCAGTGCACTGTCCAGATTTTACCTTTGGCAGATTCTACCAGTCGGAAATCAAATGGCAGGCTTCTCAAAAATGCAGAAATCACCCTGGGACGGAACCAGTTCCGCGATGTCGTCATTCTAATTTCGTCTGACAAAAATAATGTAATAAGTAGCTCTGTAAATGGAATTAAAATCCATAAAAACTTTGTACACGAAGGGAAAGCGACGTTTCATCTGACCGAAGCTAAGCAGTCCGTGATGATATCTAACGCCCCTCCGAGTTTGTTGCAGCTGTTGATCAAAACTTTGGCTTTCAAAGTTGCACTTTCTCAGAAAAAGACTCCAGTTGCTGCGAGGTATGTATCCCAGTTACGTTTTTCTCACGTCTCACGTTGTAATGAGTCATCAGGTGTCTGAAACTGCTCGCAGAATCTTATTCATTTTGACAACCTCCCATTCCTGTTTTCGATTTGGAAACAGGTTCATTTTCTTTGATCAGCGCTCCAGGTTGGCTTAACTAAAAATTCATATGTCCGTCAGTCATAGGTTTTCTGTTCGTCCATAGCCAAATGAACAATGAGTTCTGCACTGATTAAGGCTCTAACTGTAGGGTACAGGTATTATAACATACTTGTACTGATGATACTGGTACTGGTCCTGATAATACTGGTACCGATACTGACTCTGAAATCTGTCCAGACAACAGTCAGCGCTTTATTAGGATGTTTGTGAACATTAGTGGTACAAATACCAAGTTAATCTACAAGAAAAGCTTCTTTTAAGGTAGAATTCCATGTTATTGATTCCAGGTCAAGGCTATTGGCAACCAAAAGCTGTTTTGTCGAAGAGATCAGTCCGCTGACTTCAAGTGATATAGTTGGAGTCCAGAAAAGCAAACATGGAGCTGTTACGCCAACCCGAAAGATTAGACAACCCCTTAGACCAGTTGATGCTAATAGGCAGCTTCCCAGCACTGCCTGTAGATTTGAAGGACCAAGGAAAAGAAAGTTAGAGGTAATTCCTTGTTCACAACCTCATTTTTAATTCCTCTTTGATCTTGATAATAGAAATCCTCTTGTTCTCGTTGTCCCCGCACCAAGATGCAAGTTCAGTCGATCCCACGAAATTTGAAGTAAAACTCTTTTTAGTCGGGACTCCGACCAACAACCTCAGCAAAGTCATATTTAGGAAATATCTATGACATATTTGTTGTAGTTGTGGTTACGATGGCAAACGCCATGTTTGCCAACCAGTATTGTACAATACCGCTGCCCTTATGTTTAATTCGAGTTAGTATTGAATTGATTTCTTAAACACTTTTCACAGTATTGATAACAAAATAGTCTACATATGAGAGCTAAAGTGCTGGTTGGGCATGACTAAAGCTGGCTTTCGGGCTTCCTTCGCGTTTTCTTGCAGTATGTCTGTTTTCAGGTACCTTCTGAGACATTGAGTCCCAAGTCGCGAGCCAAGGCCAGTCTCAGCCGATTTCTTGTGCCGCATCAGCTAACAGAGGAGCAGAAAAACGTTCTAAACCTCGTTATGTCAGGACAAAGCATATTTTTCACAGGTAAGTAGGCTACGAAAAATTGACCTTCGCGCCTTTGACTGACGGAAGATTAGTTTGGAATGGCTGTCCGGTGACACATTCATTGGAGCTGAAGGTAGCCAAAGATACAAGATCCTTTTATTCAAACAATGTTTACAACGGATACGTCAGCTACGATTCTTCATCAGCGATATTTCGGCCCTTCTTGGCAAGAGTCCTCGTCAGGCTGTCAATCCTCTGGGTCAACGTCGGGGAAGGAAACAAACCTGTAATCAAACTTGTTTGTAATCTGACTTGTTTCCAAGTCAGCTTGGTCTCAAAGAATATTTATACAAGATCCACCTTTCACCGTTTCTTGGAGGAGATGGGGGGGGGGGGGGGAGGGGGGCTTAGATTTACTTTTGATTACCGGTTTGTTTCCTTCCCCGACGTTGACCCAGAGGATTGACAGCCTGACGAGGACTCTTGCCAAGAAGGGCCGAAATATCGCTGATGAAGAATCGTAGCTGACGTATCCACTGTAAACACTGTTTGAATAAATGTTTCCAAGTCAGCTTCGGCTCAAAGAACATTTATACAAGATCCACCTTTCACCGTTTCTTGGAGGAGAGGGGGGGGGAGGGGGGCTTAGCCTGTGTAGGCCATGGTGGAAAACTTAGTTGTGGTATCAGAGATATTTTTAGTAGGCTGACTGCACACCACACCTGGTGTTGCTAAACAGGTTCCACTGTCAGAACACCTTGTGTTAAATGTTGTGTAGAACTCCTAGGATATTATTGTTATGACACTTTTAAGGGTAATCTTTCTCGAAACATAGCACTTAAAAGGGTAATACCATAAATATCCTCGACATCCAACATATCATTTAACACAAGGATGCGCAAGCATGAATGATATGTTATCAAATTTCTGACAGTGCACTCAATTGTGATTGGCCCTAACTAAGACTCCAACAGATAAAATGTGACCATGTGCGGTATTAAAAGACGTTTGTACCGTTTTTCGTAAAATTTCTTTAATCTTCATTAGTGTTACAATGTATATTTGAGGATTTCGGCAAATTTGGATTTTACCATAGTTCGAGAAGAATAAAGGCTATGTCTATGTTTCTACGTTCTCCCTTGGCAAGCGTTATTCGTTGATTTAGACTGTTAGTAACTACCTGAAGGGGATCGTTGCTAAAGCATATCGCCAGTTGACATTTTCAATTGACGGGTTTGTTTAGCAACAATAGCAACATCAGACACCGGTGTCGGGTGATTTTCGTCTAGCTTTTTGATCAAGCTGATGGGAGGGGGCGGGGGGTCTTCCTCTAAATGACGGTTCAGTTTTTGGAGCCCATACTCGCTTTACTTTTTCGTTCCTATAATTACCGAAGATTCCCTTCTCAGCTCCACCTAGATATAATATATATATAAATTCTATATAGAGATAAATTCTGGTTGTTGAGGTATTCGATCCAGTCCCTGCGCGAGCCTTGATTGGAAGATTGAAAAGTATGAGAAACATGACACTGAGCTCTTTCGTTGGTTGCTGATTAGACGCATCAGTCGAGCAATGGAAGACGACTGTAAGGTTCTATTTCGACACCCTGTGTGAAGCCCGAGACGGAGTCGTGAAGATTTAAAATTTGCAGAAGCTTGGCTCTGAGCTATTCCACTGAGTTATTTCTTGGGAAGTTTCTGAGAAAAAAGAGCAGTCGTAAGAAAATTAGTGAAAGTCGGCCTGATACTCTAGGAGATTAGAAGTCGAACAACCTTGCTGTCGAACAGGCAGCTTTTCTTATGAGAAAACTTCTGAGGAAAAAGAGAACGACGGAAAACGCTTAATCCTATGTGGAGATCCGAAAGGTGCTTCATGTTTCCTTTCAACTCCTTGTCGCCAATTTATTCTCTTCTGCAAAAACTCCAAGTTATTTCTTTTTCCAGGCTGCGCTGGAACAGGCAAGTCGTATCTCTTACGACGGATCATCGGATCGCTTTCGCCTGACGTCACATACGCCACGGCCAGTACTGGAGTCGCAGCTTGCCACATTGATGGGACAACGCTACATGCCTTTGCAGGTTAGTTTTCTTCCACGTCTCTCCCTTCCAAATACGTCTGTTATAAATACTAGATATTGCCTTTCAAACTGAGGCATGGGATCGCTGTATATCACGCGTGGTTGATCTGCTTCTAGTCCACAGACAGGCTGACTTGGCGTTCGTGAAGTACTTACTTGTGCTTGTGTCAGGACGCAAGCTGTGCAGCTCTCCCTGACGACAGCAGCTGACGGACCAAGGCATGCCATGAATCTCGGTCTTCTGTGAATGGCATCGAGATTTGAAGCCAGTGGGGATCCCATCTCCTCCCATGCCGGCGGAAGCCTCCGTTGGGGTCGAGGTCTTCCTTGAGGGTGCTCAGCCACATTTTACGCTGACCTCCCCGGAGTTTCTTCCAACCGGGCATGGGGGTGGCGAGCAGAGCTTTCTTCGCCAGGGTGGAGTCTTCTCTTCTGATCACGTGGCCGAACCAGGACAATCGGCGTTTCTTCGCTAAAGGCTGCATCGTATTTTCGTGAATCGATGTTCGTGAAGATTCTGGGACAAAGTCGGGCTGGAAGTAGGTGGTAGTGCTAACGTTTTGCGAACATTTTCCATTAAGCCAGATTTTGGGCGTGGTTGTCTCGAAGACCGATGCTACTCAAAGTGAAAGTGTTAAAGCTATGTGCATACATAGTCCGATGAGGTTTCGCATGCGAAATTCGTGTCACTGGAATGTGATGCGTCAAAATTTCGCAGCGAAGCAAGAAATTCACAAACACTATGAAGTTGTGTCTACTTTGTTTCAGATCTAGCTAAAAAAAATCTCTTTTTTCATTAGCGTTCTGCGAATCTAAAGTTTAACTGAAAAGGCAGCCTATATTTAAATCTGGTATTTGAATAAACTGAAATACTTTGACTCATCTAATGGCTTTTGTACTTTTTCACCCGCGGCTCTAGTAATAACGTTGTCGTGCGCTGCTTGCACGACAACCCAGGTTTCACCAGACGCCAAGAATTTGAATTTCAAAGAAGGGCTGCATTTCCGGTGTTAAAGATGCTAAGCTCGGAAATGTTACGCCTGTAGAAAGTATGAAAATGTTAGGATATGTCTTGCAAGGTATCCTGCATTATTATTATTTTGTTTTTCTGCAATCGCTTACAGTTGTAGTTGGTAAATATTTTAAGCGTAGAGGGGAAAGCACATAGAGGTACCACAAATCCGAAAGAATAAGTTCATTCGATGACACCGATTATTCTGTGGTTAACGGACAAACGAAGTAACGCATTTAATCGCGTTTTCAGGCCTGTTTAAGTGAATAAGTGATGTGTCGGATCTCGGCCCTATTCGGTTTAACTTTAAGCTAGCCTGAGCCTTCCCTGACGAGTCACTTCTGCCAACTTGAGTTGGTCAGCAAATTAAACGTGAGGTGGTTCTATCGGCTTGATGTGCTAGGAAGAGGAGGCGGAAATACCTAGGACATGTCTTTCGTATACAAGAAAGCCACCTTTCTCGAATAGCCTACGATTGCAGGCCTGACGGGAGAAAAACGAGGCCGTCCAAAGAACACTTAAAAGCGAACCAGTGTCCTAGATCTGAGGACGGCTGGTGCCTCATTAGAACTTGAGGACGCATCGCTACAGCATCGCATCGGACGAATTGAGAGGCTTCGTCGACGCCCTACGCGCCACCAGTGGACCTGAACTATGGAGGAACTAAGGTCTAAGGACGATAGACCGAAGAATATAATAACTTTCCATTTATGTTCAGGAATTGGTAGCGGAAAAGCGCCCATTGAGCAATGCCTGGAGCTGGCGAGGCGACCAGTGGTTGCCAAGCAATGGAAGACTGTCAAACACCTCATTATCGACGAGGTTTCAATGGTAGACGGAGAGTTTTTTGAGGTGAGGCAAGCTTTTCCAATCCTTTCATTACAATTGAGAAGTACCGTAATAGCGTAGCTTGGAATTGTACGCAGACCATTGAAGAATTGCAATCAGTTCTCCGTTTGACATTTATTTTGCGATTGAATTTTGAATTGAATACGTGAAAGAAGAAATAACGTTGTGATTGATTACAGTTGAGTCTTTCATACCATTTTCTTTTGTTCATGCAATTTTTTTTCACAACTTGCTACTGCTTGAAAAAAGATTCTGAAAACGACATTAATCGCAAATTAGCCAGCTTTCACTCTGCTGTCGGGACATCCTCCCACTCAAGATGCAGACTTGGGTGGTACGGAATTTTGAGTTTAATTGACAAAGAGCCGCAGATTGAATTGAGGTGACCTCTTATCGTCAAGAGTTTGAATTGGTTTATTTGTGGACAAGGCATGGCTAAGATTTGGAAAGTTGCGATTTCAAAAGAAAAATTGGACACTTGTTTTTAATCCTTAATTGCACAACCATAGAAGCACAGCCTTGATTGCACAACCATAGAAGCAGAGAAGCGTCGCGGAATCTTAAAATGGGAGTGGTATGTGAGTGGGGGGGGGAGTTAGTGGGAGGGGGGGGGGGATAAGTTATTGTCGAGCAAAAACGAGAATATTGCCAGAATTAACATGAAATCATTCCCCAACTCTAGATGTCAATGCTCAGCTGAACTTATCTGACGCGGAGATTTCCGGTTAACTTTCTCATAACTGACTTTGATATTTGTGTGCTCTCTATTCAGACGCGACCTTTTTCACACTTCACATAAGCCACCACAAGCAAGACATTGCGTGCCGTGTGGATCAGAAGATATCTTGGGACCTGGAGAAGTTATTCTGAACTCAGCACGGGTAAAATGAGGACTCGAGCGAAAAGCTCAAGTAATCATGACTCGTCACGAGTGCTCTGATTGAAGTGAGGCTGTAATGAGAAGATCAAACTAATTCGTCAGTATAGCGGGAGATAGCTCCTGAGCTTCGCCGCACGCGTGTGTACGTTAACGCCCTAAGCAGAGGCGTTACTAGCCAAAATGTTTTGGGGGGGGGGGGGGGCAAGGAATTTACCGACTGGCTGGTAATTTTTACCGACTGTTTTTGCAGAAAAACCGACTGTTTTCAAGAAAATCGACTGATTTTCAGAAAAAACGACTGTTTTAACAAAAATCGACTGATTTTCAAACAAATCGAATGTGAAAAAAAATCGAATTTCAAAAAATCAACTGCTTTGGCGAAAAATCGCGGCGCTTCGCGCCGACTCGGTTATTTTTGACCGACTGGCCAACAACATTGGAAGGGGCCCCCAACATTGGATTGGAACCCGACCCCCCCCCCCCCCCCCCCCGGTCGTGACGCCCCTGACCCTAAGTAATGTGTATAGTTCTATTTAGAAACTGGAAGAAGTTGCCAGGAAAGTTCGTGACAGTGACCTTCCGTTCGGGGGAATCCAGCTTATACTCTGTGGAGATTTTCTTCAGCTTCCTCCCGTGGTCAAACGAGGAGAGAAGAGGAGATATGCCTTTCAAACTGAGTCATGGGATCGCTGTATATCCCGCGTGGTTGAGCTGCTTCAAGTCCACAGACAGGCTGACTTGGCGTTCGTGAAGATTCTGGGACAAATTCGGGCTGGAAGGTAGGTGGTAGTGCTAACGTTTTGCGAACATTTTCCATTAAGCCAGATTTTGGTCTGGGTTGTCTCGAAGACCGATGCTACTCAAAGTGAAAGGGTTAAAGGTACGTGCAGACATAGTCCGATGAGGTTTCGCATGCGAAATTCGTATCACTGGCATGCGATGTGACAAAATTTCGGAGCGAAGCAAGAAATTCACAGACACTGATTCTGCATTGAACATTTAGGCGGGCTAGTCTTATCGCTGAGGGTCAACCATAAAGAACAAAATCTGTGTAAGAAAAAAACATGTCCTCTCAGTCCTCCCTGTGCGACTTTCCCCAAAGAAGTGAACCTTGCCTGGTTTTTTAAACCCAGAAAAGATTTTTCTGTCAAGCTCCTTACCAGCCGTCTCCCTAATCTCCAAAATTCTCCCTTTACATAGTAATAACATGAATTTTCACCGTTGGGGAGCCAAAAGACCATCATATTCCCCACTGCGCCGTAGAGTCTTCTGGGTCAGCAACAGTACAAGCCTTATTGCCCATGAGGGAGAGAGAGAGAATTTACTAAACCGATAATACTACATAAGGCCCACCCAGAAAGCACTGGCCTGTCCTAGGGGGTGGCCGTTTTGGAGCTATAAATATTATATCCATATAACATCCAAGTCGCAACATGAACCAACCAAAATGGTACAGAGAACACAAACCAGAAACCATAAAAAAGGAAACAACCGGGTAAACTAATAAACTAAAAATAATATTTATTCAGCAAACATTCTTTCAGTTGTATTTTAAAACCAGCGATCTCAGCCAACGCGTTCCAAGCTTGGGTTCCTCGATAATTAGTGGAATACTTGGAACGGGGGTTACAACTCACGAGAGGCACATTTTTTTCTAGAGTGTGTGTCAGAGAGCTGAGGCTAGAGTGAGGATTTGAAGGAGACCAGAATTTGAAGGAGACTGTGAAACAAAAGATTGAAAAAAATGGCGCTTTTGCCGAAATTGACTCAAGAAGATGTCGCTCTCACGCATTAGGCCGGTCCCGTAGGGAGCAGGGGGGGGGGGGGGGGTAACTCTTCTTTAGTCGTTGGCTGAGAATTGAAAGTCAAGCGGAAGGAACTGAAAGTCAAAGTAAAAAAAAAGAGAGAGAAAGGAGAGGAAAGTAAAGATATTTTGAGCACCTCGGGAACGATTCATAGCCATAGTAGCAATACACTCATTTTCACAAAAAATGTCGCCTGACCCATTAATAATGGGTGACAGCGAGGATAAATGTGTAGAGCAAGTAGGAACGCTTACTTAGCTGGTATGCTGACTGGGTTACCTTTATAGATGTTCATCAGAAAGCTACCAGACTTTGAAGGAGACTGTGAAACAAAAGATTGAAAAAAATGGTGTCATTCCCACCATGCTTTGCACGCACACTGACGATGTCGATCATATCAACTGCACGAACCTCGATAAGCTGCCAGGTAAGTAAAACCTTGTCTTCATTTCGGTTTCCTCGCTCAGCCTTGAAGATTTGATAGCGGTCATTTTATGGTCATTCGTAGCGAAGTTCTGTCGCATCTGTATAGGTTTCGGCAAGTTTATTATTATTTTTGCTTGTCCTGATTTAATAATATTATATATTTAGTTAAACAGGCGTTCGTGTCTAGGAAGTTTTGTTTTATTTTCCACTTAATTATGTACGGGTATTTGCTTCGTTCCTACGTACTTCTACCTGGTTCAGGACACAAGTTGTTCAGTTCAGCTGTCCCTGGTGAAATTTGCGTCTCCTTGCGATTGACTTGAAAGAATGTTATCCAAATACCTCTTGTCTCCATTCGTTCAGTTCGTCTTCAGTTTTAAATTCCGTACTCCCTTTTGTTTGATCAAAATAATTTCGCCTTGCCGCAAGTGGTAAACTATGTGCCATTTTGAAAATTATATTTAAAGGTCAACCGAATAAGGGTAAGATACGACAGTCTGATTACCCATCACATATTTACTTAATTGGGCTAGAAGAACCGACAAAAACTCATTACTTCGTTACTTTGTTATCCACGATTCTTGAATTTTAGCTGACGAAATTTCTCTTCCGCAACTGTGGTACCTCTATACGGACGTAGCTCTATGTTTGTAATGCTAGCAACAGCGGCAGCCAATTGCCGTAATAAGAAGTCACGGCGGATTTACATTCTTCAATCCAGGAAGATGAAAGTAACATGGGAAGTGAAAGTGACGAGGAAGAACTTGGCATTGGCCATGAAGGAAGAACATGACCAGTTAAACTTGAACTTGCTAATCAACTTGGTGGAATGCTGGCCAAATTCTTGACTCTGTCCTTCCACAAAGGAAACCTATTCGCGGTAGCACGGAACAGAGGGCTATCTTCGGATGTGATTCTGCAATCTGGAATCGAACATTTCAAAATCTTCGCTTTGTTAGCCATTGAAACACACGCTTTTGCAGACATTCAAATTTCCGCAACTCGCCGTAAAGTTGTTTCTCGTGCAGCCAGTGGAGATTCCAAACGTCACTATGAGACTACGCGACGTAAAAAAACAAAAATCCCTTATATGAGTCATAAATGATTCTGTGTAGTCAAATCAAATGTATAAAAATAAGTTGGCTTTTCAGTTAAACTTTAACTTCATCCATTTTTCATCATTTTTTACAAAGTCCCGCTTTGAAAATAATTCCTTTACCCCAAGTCTCCTTGGCCGCCGCAAAAAAAACGAAGGGACACTGCTTTCCCCTTCTGAAATTGCCAAGCCTGGATCTCTTGGTCTTTTCACCTTCTACTCACCGTTTTTCCTATTGCTCCCACAAGTTCAAGTTCGTTTTATTTGAACACTGAATCAGTACATAGTTGGCTAGGCCTATAGAGAGGAATACTCGAAGATACTAGGCAGGGACATATACGATATTAAATAAACCGGATGGGAAAGCAACAGCTAGTTCGCAAACTAAACAATAATGTTGTTTGGAAGATGGAAGATCGTTCGTTAGTGGATATTTCTTGTCAGTTTGTTATGCCTTCATTCTTCTTTTCTTCTTCTTTTTTCTCGCCTTTCTCTTTCTTTTTTGATTTCTTTGTGACTATATGAATAAAGAATAAGCCCCGCTCATTGCCAGGCCTAATGTTAGGCCTTATGGTGGGGCCATAAACAGTTAATGGTGTTTTTTATTTTTATGAATATACTGAACTGAACTAATGAACAAACTTAAATTTTAAATCTAAGTCTGACTGAGTTACGACCAGACCCAGAAGTCAAAATAAATAAATAGTAATAGAGTTTTAAAGAAATAATAATCGTCACTATTTATGGTCATAAAACACGAATTTTAAGTTTTTTTTTTAGTGTCCAAAATGATCTATAGCAGTTTACTACATCAGCCTCTCTGGAGGATGATACGAGGTCGTAACGACCTCCACAAAAGTAATTGTCATAGTGTAACTTCCTGTGGGACACAGGTAGGTATACATTGCACACTTGTTCGAGAAAAGTTATTAAAGGTTAACTTCAGACATCGAGGTTGATATCGGAAAATAACACCGAGACTGTCATTGAAAATAACCTATCCGAGCCGAAGGCGAGGTAGGTTATGAAAAATATCCACCGAGCCGAAGGCGAGGTTGATATTTTTAAATGGCCGTCGAGGTTGTTATTCGGATATGAACCGAGATGGAGGTATGTTAACCATTATAACTTTTTCGAACAGAATATTTTTTATAGGTAGGACTTATTCTTCTTTTGCTGTACTTATTTGCTACTTTTGCAGGGAATTTTTGTTTAGTGAAATGGCAATTCTATAGCCTACTATAGAAATGTGAAAATGACTACTGTTGTGACCCCTGCATTTCAGTTTGTAACAGTACAATCCTTATTCAACACAACACCATCTTTTTCATTTGTGGCGAAGCAGATGCCATCTAGCGGTGGGCTCGATAGATAAAATGAATCAAGGCCTGCAGATAGAATTAATCAACCTTAAACCGGTGTTGCCATTGGTTGCAGAATTCTGCGATTTGTCATACATTTTCGTTTCTTTGACAAGGCGAGCAAGAACTCTGCGATCGGTTCCTTATCAGTAAACACAAAATGAAGCATAAGAGTGGAGGCGTATAATTATGAAGAGGATAAAGCGAGATTTCTCGTTGTTAGTTGGTGAAAAGGACCAAGTTTCTTTGGGTGCCAGAATGTCATTGTTTTTTTCCGGCCAAAAGTCACAGGTTCCATCAAAGAAAGTGGCAACACTGAATTTTTTATTAATGGACTGTTTAATAAGAGCAACATCAAGAAAAAAGAATGTGGTAATTGCTCAATAGATGCCTTTTGGAGAGTAGAGGAAAATACGTTGAAGTAAGCTGGAAGTAAAGTTGTTTCAGTTGACAAGTTGCATTTTCATTGGAGATGTGATTGTGACAAGGTATGGCCAGGGTGGTTGGCTAGGAAAGCAACAATTTCTTTCAGTTTTGAACATTTTTTCTCTTATGTTTTTCAGTATTTTTTCTTTATTATTTTTAGTTTTTTTTTGTTTTTCTTTCTGAAAGTGTTGTCTTTTATTTATTTCTTGGAGGTCAGGTTCTACTTTTCAGTAGCTGAGAAAAAGGGCTCGATGAACTTCTGCGGAGGTTGATACGGCTTCGTATCATCCTCTCTGGAGGCTGATAAGATATCGTATCAACCTCTACAAAACTCATTGTCATGATATAACTACCTGTGGGACATAGGAAGATATACACTACACACCTGTTCGAGAAAAGCTATACCTCTGTAACTACCGTCAGGACTAACCCACAGCGATAACTACTTGTTAGGACTAATTTTTCCTTTCGTCTCGAAGGAGAAGCGGTTTCGTTCCGAGCCACTGACAGTGAAACTGCGTACAGCAAGCAACTGGATCAGCAGACGCCTGTCCCTTCGCTTCTAAGCTTGAAACCGGGAGCGCAGGTGATGCTGATGAAGAACCTAGATGTCTCTCGAGGACTAGTGAACGGAGCTCGAGGGGTCGTTGCTGGATTCGAAAAAGGCAAGTGGGAATGCATCTTAAGAACTAAATTTCTATAAAGTGAAAGACGAAAAGTCTACTGAAAAACTTCGTGAGAGATCATTGCTCCTTTTGTCGGTGAGAATGCAGATGCCCGATGCATGTCATTTTCGGACAGATTTGAATACCAAGCGCCGATGATATTGATCTCACCAGTGGGATGGGGAATTATGATAGACCAGTACGGTAACGATTATTCCAGTCTACCACAACCCCTGATTTGTATATACCCTCTAGGCCTAACGTTGGATACCCCAACCCAAATAACCCAGTAAAATATTGAAGATTTGAGTTGAAGCGCGGAAGGCAACCAATCAGAATTAGGTACAGGGTGTCCCAAAAGTAGGGGTTTAATTGCGGTAGATTGGATCCCTTTTGCTCATGCACTTACTATAGGTACGAGTCGTGGCTTTCCAGATATCCCATTCTGGAGGAATAGCACGGCTCTGCGTAGTTGCGTTTTTTATCTTTAGCCACTAATTTAGCCTAATTTAGCCAGCCTGATAGTACCTAGGCCTATCCAGCATCCGCCCTTGACCAATGAGAAAGGAGAACGGGAAAGATTTAAGGAACGAGAGTCAATAAGTGGCAATCGGAGCAGCTATAACCGCCGGACGGGGGAAAGTAAATAGGTAGCGCGAGCAAGGCCCCGGATGACAAACCCTCCCGGAAGGCCGCCCCTCCGCCCAGGAATTATAGCAGAGCCATACAAGAGAATAGATACCGGCAATTGGTTTTATTTACAAAAAGAAGCGATGAAATAAAAGAAGATGAAAAAGTACGAAATAGTAATCAGGGTAAGCCACTGAATTTACGTCCCAATGAATTTACACCTACTGGCCGACCTTCCCGAAGAACTGACTTCCAAGACGCCCCGCATGAACGGATGTCCCTACGTCCAACAGAGCCAAGGAGTGACTAGATGACCTGATGCCTTTCGGACACCAGAGCACGTAGGCACCGGTAACCCCCAGAACGCCGAGACACGCACGCACGTAGGGAGTTGAGAAGCCTATCCCTCTAAAAGGGACCACCCTATCTGATGATACTTGATGTTCCTAAAGGAACCCCCTTAATAACCAACACTCCCCAAACTACATCAAAAATCACAAAAGATTGCCAAAGAACACTATCGCCTTATTCTGAGAGACAGGAAAATGAACTAGAAATAATAATTTAAATGATTTTTACTGACTTGAAAGTTACTGCTTATTTTTACTGTGTACAAGCACTTCGTATGTGAAAAGATAATTACTTTACCTATAAACTACATACTTACAAGAGAACTGAACTCTTTGAAAGCCAAGACAAGTCTGCCGAAGGATTCTCCAGACGAAACGTATGAAAGCTGTTGTTGTTGTCGGTTTGAGGCAACGTTGGCCTATCTGAGTTTATAGCTATATTTTCAAGAAGGCCTTGGCTATACCTAGCCTATGTGTTTTCAGTTTATAGTTTCAAGAATACCTTCGCTATACTGGTCTAGACGGATGTTTATGCACTGTATGGGAAATAGCACTTGTTGACAAAGTACTGCAAGAACCGTAGATACGATTTCTTTCATTGATCTTAAATAATTAATAGATATAATATACGAATATTTAGAATAAGTCTTTAATGGAAGATTACACAGCCTCCCGATTCTGCAGAATTGCGGATTGCCCCGTTCTCCTTTTTAACAAAAAACGCAACGAAAGGAGAAGTGGCTCAGTAGTGAAAAAACGTGAAATAGAAGAACTGGGAGGAGAATCACGAGGAGAAAAAAATGCAACTGATATAAGTCGTATTCTCGCCGATCCCCGAGGACTCCACTTGAGGAGTCCCCGCGTCTTGTTTGTCCCGGGGACTCACTCACCGTATTCTCGCGAGTCCCCACGCACGGGGAATGCTCCGATTATCATCAGCATCATCAAAAAGGACTCCCTTTCAGGTTCGGAGGGGAATCAATTTTTGCTGGTGTTCGTTCACTGTAAAATTATTTTAAAACAATCAGAATAAACAAAACCAAAAATAAAGTGGATCCAGACTAATTTCCTCAACTGCATATTTTCGTTTTTCGAACAAAATCCGTTTGGAAGCATTGCCCGTGTTCTCGCTGTTTTCTGTATGCGGAGTCCGCGTGGAGTGACTCCCTCTATTCTCGCCGTTCCTTTCGATTCCCCGAGGAGTCCTCGGGGAACGGCGAGAATACGCCTATAGTTCAACTGTAAGGAGTGCGCAGGCTCAAAGAGCTTTCATGAAAGAAGGTGCCATCCGAGAGCTCTCAAAACATATCTAAGGTTCAACTTTGCAGGTTACTTCTTTTAATGTAATGTAAGTACATACACATGTGTGTATGAATGTGTAAAGGTTCGTTTTGAAACAACACACGCGACTTTTCTCTCGCAATTAATAGCTACTTTGTCGTCAGAGAGAAAGAAAACAGAATACTTTCATCTTGCCTCTCCAGCTCTTTTTAAGGAATTTAGAATTTATTTTCAAGAATATTACGCGTCAATTTTAGTATTTACAGGATTTTTATGTCCAGATTTTTGCAGTTACAGCCTGCTCTCTCTCTGTTCCTGTGTATATTTTCTTGAAGTGTCTTGTTTTTCTGATCCAGATTCCTTTTTAGGTTCGGTTGTCGTAAACTTTGCCTGTGGAACCAAAGAAAAGATCTACCATGAACGTTACGGTGTAAAGCATGGAAACTCGCTCGTAACGAGAAGCCAGATACCCCTAAGGCTAGCGTGGGCTTTTTCTATACATAAAGCCCAGGTAAGTCCTGATAAGCTATCCCAATGATCGATTAAATAATATTGTAATAATATTTGATAGTGCAAAACGGATACGTCAGCTGAATTTTACGGGAGCTATATTTCGGCCCTTCTTGGCAAGGGTCCTCTTCCGGCTCAAAACCGCTCAAGTTGGAAAAACGAATTTATGGGAAACACAAAACTAAAGATTCTAGCTTAGCGTTAAATATTTAACTTCTTGAATTCCTTCGTGAGACTTGCTTGGAGTAAAAAAGGTTGCTGTGATTTCATTTTGGACACGGCTGCTGTTTTTTTCTGATCGATTGGGTCGTTGGTCGGGTAGAGATTTTTCCGCATTTGGATTGACTTTCGTTTTGCTGTAGAGAAGAGCTTGGGGTCTGAATTTCCTTTCACTGATGATGCCTTCCATGTTTCTGGTAGTGGGTATTCGCCTGTGTCTCTGTTGATCCCTGAATGGTTTTTATGGCATCTTGGGAAACGCTTAGAATAGAGGGTTTGGGATGAAACTTGGTGGGAAGAACAAGCACAAGTCCAACATACGTGAATGACATAACCGGTACGGATCCGGTCACTGTGTGGGAGTTGGGGGGGGGGGGGAGGATCCGAGTTTCAAGTGATCTCATGAGTTCGGTACTTACTGATGTGCTAGGACGATAGAACCTGACAGGCTTGTCAGGTGCCCAAACAGATTGACTTCAGAATGTCGTTTGTCTGATCCGACCATCGTGGGGGAGTGTAGGGATGGGGAATCCGGAATCTAGTGGCAAGATCAGCTATTGAACGGGTTATCGGATTTAAATGAAACTTGATATTTAGGAAGACCTCGTGCCTCAGGTTTCCCACTTTAAATCTGGACCGGATTCGGTGACATTGGGAGGAGTTTTAGGGGGGAACCGGAAATCTTTTGAAACGCTTAGAGTGGAGGGATAGGGATGGAACTTGGTGGGAAGAACAAGCACAAGTTCTAGATAGGTCATTCTCATGATAGGGCGGGGTTCGGGCACTGTGGGGGAGTTGGGGGGGAGGGGGCGGATTTCTAGTGATTGTGCGAGTTCGGTGCTTCCTGATGTGCTAGGACGATGAAACTGGGTAGGCGTGCCAGGGACCCGAAGAGATTGACTTGAGAATAGTCGTTTCCTCGATCCGACCATCGTGGGGGGAGTGGAGGGATGGGGAATCCGGATCTGGTGGCATGGGCAGCTATAGTACGGGTGATCGGATTTAAATGAAACTTGATATTTAGGAAGATCTCGTGCCTCAGACGGCCCATTTTTAATTCAGACCGGATCCGGTGACATTGGGAGGAAGTTGCAGGGGGAACCGGAAATCTTTGGAAACGCTTAGAGTGGAGGGATCGGGACGAAACTTGGTGGGAAGAACAAGCATAAGTTCTAGATACGTCATTGACATAATAGGACGGGATTCGGGCACTTTGGGGGAGTTCGGGGGGGGGGCCGGATATCTAGTAAGCGCGCGAGTTCGATACTCCCTAATGTGCCAGGACGATGAAAATTGGTAGGCATGTCACGAGTGTTTTGTGAATTTCTCTTCTACTTTCTTGTACCACCTCCTCGTAACAAGTGCCATATGAGCTCGTAGCTCTTGTTCATAACTTCAACGGCTTCTCTTATAGTTTGATGAAGTCCGGTGCATGTTGCAAGAATCTCATCAAGAAGAGCCGGAATATAGCTCCAATAAAATCAGCTGACGTATCCGTTTTGCACTATCAAATGTGATTCGCAGTCAGCTTGGGCTGAAGGAATATTTATAATATAACAATAATAATATAATTGCAACATTTAAGGCTTTCGCCGCTATAAGTTTCTTTGTGACACTTTACACACTAAATTGAATTTCAGCCAGGTGGTAGTCGACACCTGCTTTGAATTGGTTGATATTTTCGGCATTTACCACACTTTCTGGGAGATACCAGACTTTCTGGGAGATACCACACTTTCTGGGAGCCTTGACCTTGGTTTTGAATCGCCCAGAAATTGGAAACCATCGAGTTCGGCAAGGTGGCACTAGTTGCGTTTTTTATCTGAATTCTCAGTTCTCCGTTCTCGCTTCTGAACTGTCGATTCTCGTACAAATTACCGTATTTTCTCCTCTGGCTTCTCCGTCCTCGCTTTTGACTAAAACACTAATTTGGCAGCTCGTCCGCAACCCGGTAAACGTGTTTATGCTTATTGAACACCCGCACTCTGTTGACCAATCAGGGAGGAGAACGGAGAGAGGAGAATCGAGAATTCACCATCGGAGCAACTTCTCGATTCTGCAGAAGAGCGAGGCTTTACCCGTTCTCGATTCTGACAAAAGCGCGAGAAAAGAATAATTCGCTTCATCTGAATAGTCCAAAAACGCGAAATAGGAGGAACTATTATATCCCCATGTATTTTTAATGCATGTCTGGCGGATTATCTTCGGTCCCTTGAAACTTCTTTGATACATTTTGCATGTGATGTCTTGCTGACGATATTTTTTTTTATGTCGGTCAAAGAAAAACGAATAGAAAGTAATGAGATTCCCCTTCCCTCAACTCCCCCAGAAACGGTCGGGTCCAGAAACGGAAGTTTTCCTAGGGCATTGTGTCGGGTCCTTAGGTTTGTCGGGTCAGCCTAGGCAATATGCCTGATAAGTTTCGTCGTCCTTAGCACATCTGAAATTACACTTACTCGCCATCACCGGAATTCGGAGAAACCCCTTCCAACTTCAACCACAGAGCCCCGACACGATCTGGTTCTGTCAATAACATATCTAGGGCTTATGCTTGTTCTTCCCACCAAGTTCCGTCCCGATCCCTCGACCCCAAGTTTTTCACGAGATTTCCAGTGCCCCCCCCCCCCCCCCCCCACTTGTTGGATCCATTCTGGAGTTGAAATGGGACATTTGATACGACAGTTTTTTCTAGTTGCCAAGTTTCATTCACATCCGATCACCCTTTCAAAAGTTATGCATGCCACTAGATTCCGGATTCCCCATCCCTCCACTCCTCCCACTATGGTCGGATCGGAGGACTCTCAAGTCATTCTGATCGGGTCCCTGATACGCGTGCCAAGTTTCATCGTCCTAGAATTCCGGACCCCACTCTCCAACTCCCCCCACAGGGCCCGAATCCGGTCCGGTTATGTCAACGATGTATCTAGGACTTGTGCTTGTCCTTCCCACCAAGTGTCATCCCGGCCCCGCCACTCTATTCGTGTCTGAAGATTTCGGGTCCCCCCCCCCCCCCCAAAGTCATCCGGATCTAAAAAAGTGGGTCATGTGAGACTCGAGGTGTTCCCAGTATCAAGTTTTCCAATTATCAAGTAGGATCGGGGAAGTTACTATTTCAAAGTTAATCTGGTTATGTGTGCAAGTTTCATCGCCTAGCTTATGTGGAAGTGCCTGAACTAGCAAAAGCGGGATCGACAGACCGACAGACCAGCTGAAATTGCGATCGCTTTATGGCACTTGGCCGACTTGGCCGAAGGGCCATAAAATAGCTGGTATATCCTTATGCACCACAAACTTTTCCCATGTTTTAAAGTACCGGATCAATTTTGTTATCTTACTAGAATGTAGATTTAGTAATATTTCTTAACCATATACATATTGCAAGTAGTCGAAACGGGTCTTGGCGACCCTCCCCCCCCCCGGACATACCCCCCGGCGACCCCTTCCCCGAATGAAAATATATAGGAAATTAGAAAATCTGACTAAAATCTGCAGTTCGGACCGCGAGCAATATAGCGATCGCAGTTTCTGTCCGTCCGGGTTTTGCTAGTTCGGATACTCCCACGTAGGCCAGGAAGATGAAACTTGGCACACGTATCAAGGACCCGACCAGATTGCCTTGGAAAAAGCCATTTTCTCGACCCAACCATGTGGAGGGGGGGGGGGGATTGGAGGGAGGGGGAATCCGGAAACTTGATACTAAATTTCGAACGGTTGGTCGGATCTTAATAAAACTTGATATTTGGAAAGACCTGCTATCTCAGACGACCCAGCGGACCGGATCTGGTGACTTCAGGGGTAGTTGGAGGGGGGAAGAGGGAATATTTGGAAACGCTTAAGAGTAGATGGATCGGGATGAAACTTGGTGGGGAGAACAAGCTTAAGTCCTGGATACATCGCTGATGCAACAGGACGGGATTTGGGCACTGTGGGAGGAGTTGGAGGGGGGCCGGAATTCCGGCGATCTCGCGAGTTCTGTACTTCCTGATGTACTAGGACGATGAAGCTTGGCGGGCATATCAGGGACCCGAACAAACTGACTGAGAATAGTTCCTCTGATTAGTTTCTTGAATCCAACCATCGTGGGCGGAGTGGAGCGATGGCGAATCCGGAATCTAGTGGCATGCATAACTTTTGAACGGGTTATCGGATTCGAATGAAACATGCGGAAAGGCATGTGGAAAAAGCTACCGTCTCAAATCTTCTGATCTGGACCGGATACGATATAAGGGGGGCATCGGAAATCTCGTGAAACGCTTAGGGTCGAACGGTCGGGATGGAATTTGGTGGGGAGAACAATCACAAGCCATAGATACGTTCGTGACAGAACCAGATCTTATCGGAGCTCTTTGGGGGGGGGGAGAGGAGTTTGGAGGGGGTTTCCCAGAATTCCGGTGATCGCGAGTTAGGATATTTCCAGGCGTGCTAAGGACGATGAAACATGGCAGGTATATTAGCGACCCGATCAAATAGACTTAAGGACCCGACACAATGCCCTAGGAAAATTCCGTTCCTGACTCCGACCATTTCCAAAACTTCCGTTCCTGATTCCGAATGGGATGCAAGTTGGACAGTACCGAGTTTATGCGGCCTAGATTTATTATTTTGCGTCTGGACCGGATTCGGCCACGGTAGGAGGAGAATGAAGCGGGAAACGAAAATTTGTAGATCTGCTCCGATTCGATTAATACTGGATGGACGGGAATAGGAGATTTCAGAGATGCGATGTTTGTGTGTCGAGTCAAAGTTGGTTTTATTATAGTGGTTTGGAGTATAGCTCTAATAAAATTCAGCTGACTTATCCGTTTTGCACTGCCAAATATGATTCGCAGTCAGCTTGGGCTGAAGGAATATTTACGGATAGGGATTACGGATTACGGATAGCCCTTCTTGGCAAGGATCCTCTTCAGGCTCAAGCTAGAAATCCATAAATATTCCTTGAGCCCAAGGAGACTTTGAAACATTTATTCAAATAATGTATACAACGGATATGTCAGCTACGATGCTTCATCAGCGATATTTCGGCCCTTCTCGGCAAGGGTCCTCGTCAAGCTGTCAATCTTCAGGTCCAACGTCGGGGAAGAAATCAAACTTGTAAACATATGTTTTATGTTTTTACTAGAAATCTAGCATGTGATAAAACAAGTAAAGATTGTAGCAACTATAAATATAGGCCTACTGATTTTGGTGAGTTTCTTCGTGGGAATTGCTTGGAGTTAATCTTGGTGCTGTAATGTTATTTGACACGGCTGCTGTTTTTGCTGCTGTATCTTAGCTGAAAGTCCTAATTTAGAGCAATATTCAAATCCAAATGAATTTTTAATTTGTCTGTAGTACGTTAGTGGCTCTGATTTATCCATTGCTACCTGTCAGGTTCGAATTTCCTGGTCCCTTAGAACCTGCTCAAACTGAAAGCAACTGTGACTGATCATCAGTCCAAGCCCGTCGTTCCGAGTCAAAGACAAGCCTGCTTATAAAGCATGGCTATACAAGACCTCAAAGAAGACCCCAAAACGTAAGTGGAGGGATACCTATGACATCGCAAAAGTTGTCCTTCTGTCCGTCCGTCTGTGAGCACGGTAACTCTCGAAGGGAAATTTTGTGTGAGGGTGGGGGAAAAGGGTTCAGATTAAGGAGCAAACAAAACATTTGTAAACAGTTAATGAGAAAGTCGACGAAGAGATAAGAACACATGCTGAACACGAATATGAAAACCATTTTCTCGCCGGACAAGTAGTTCGCCCGGAATCCGGCCAAAACCAGAAAGTTTTTTAAAAGTAAAAAGTTTATTTGTAGTTGACTAGATGTTCGATTTAGGGCTAAGAAGGCATGCTGAACACTTATTTGAAAATAATTTTAAACCCGGACAAGTAGTTCGCCCGGAGTCCGGCCAAAACTGGAAAATGTGTTAGAAGCAAAAGTTTTATTTGTAGTTGATTAGATGTCCCGTTTAGGGATAAGAAGAGATGCAAAATCCGTATACGACAATCGTTTTTTACCCGGGCACATAGTTCGCCCGGAATCTTTCCGGAATTCGGCCGTAACCGGAAATTTGGCTGAAGTAAGGCAGGAAGTTTCGATCAGTTTCGTCAAAATAGATATGACTTATAGGGGTAAACTCACATGCTGAATCCATATCTGAACTTGTTTTTTTTAGATGAGTAGCTATTTGGCCTTAATCTGTTTCAAATTTTAATAGTAAAAATGTACAAGGAGTCTGGCGACGACTGGTTGGCAAAGACAAGACCCAATTTTCTGGATCAAATATACAATTTTTGAGATCCGATCGAAACCTTTGATCTTGTTCCTGTCGTGTCTTAGCGGCTTGATCGTTCGTCGCAGTGCCATTGAAAGGATACAGTAATAATAATGTGTATTTACACATACGAACGAAATAAACAAAATTGAGGCTGACAGTTTAGGACGGTGTTTGGCAGTCTGGTTTCGCACACATAACCCGTTTTTGGCAACCTTCTCGCTCAGGCAGGACACTGTCAGATCATAGGCTGCTAATTGAGCGCTGGACGATAGATGGATCTTTAATAATTACATAATTTCAGGGCATGACGCTGGACTGTGTGGAGATAACGCTGGGAAGAGCGTTTGAGGTCGGACAAGTCTATGTCGCCCTGTCACGTGCCAAGAGCCTAGACTCCGTGCGAATCCTGGATTTCAGCCTACAGAGTGTAAAAGCGGATCCGGTTGTGCTGGCTTTTTACAGAGAAGTCTTGCCGGATCTGTATTAGAGGAAAATACGATCTTACAATTCTCATCAAAAGATGATCTCATTAGTTATTGTTCTCCACGTCAGCTGCCACCTGTAGCCAGCGACGTGCACCAGTTTGGATCAAGCAATTGTGACAAGTCCTGATAGATGGCCTCAGTGTATCATTCATCCAGTTGGAGAGTTCGCAGTTCCTTCTTTGTGTAGGCTACTATTTAATCGGGTTAGGAATCCTGAATAGGTTTAATCGTGTTTTATTCCGTGACTATCGGGGACATATGCTCTAGTATTCGTTTTTGTATTTTTTTTTTACTTTTCTATTCTGTTTTCTAGTGTACTTTTCGCAAATCAGTTTGGTCGGCGCACGCGCACCAAAGATAATTGCAAAGATGGCGAGGCTTGCTTCTAAGTAATGGACCCGCCGTACTTAAAATACTACTCTGTCCTGCTTCAGATCCAAATTCACTTTCAGAAACAGCCCAAAAGCGGCAACACGCCGAAATTTTGTTTTTTCGTGAGATAAATACATTAAAATTAAATACAACATTCCATGGCAGTTAACTAGGATATTCCGTGTCGTCACAAGCAACTAAACCTGGGAAGGTCGCGCGTGCAGTTGTACAATCGGCCGATTATTCAAGTCATTCTCATTCCCGATATATCTAATCTCATATGGTATTGTTTGCAACGTAGCAAGACAAAACTGACTTTAACTTAACAGTGTTTGGTTCTTTTTTAGTTGTATCAGGCTCCCAGTAATATTCGCAGTTGTTCAAGTTGGTGGGGAAGGACCGTTATACAAACTTCCCTGTGTATCGGAACTTGGCTACAACAACCAAAACCCTGCTTAATTTGCTCAAGACATAAGAAACTGGGGAGGGAATCATTTATCTTTTGGATATTAGACCAGAAACCGTCCCTACTGCTACTTGTCCTTTAAAGAAGTCTTGATTTGCTTTTCTTGCTCAGTCCTTCCTGAAAATTTCGCAGAGGAATGGATGCGAAATAACGCGAAAACAACCCTCCTGACCGTAATCTCGGTTTACTCTTTCACCCGGGCTTTAACCGCCTGCTTGAAATGGTAAACCTTTATTTGTATCTCTGATTTAGTGAACCTCTAGGATCACGATAGGTAGTGACTCTGATTGGGATATTGTAGTGTTTTGGGGTAAGCGTAGAGAAAAAGTTTTCTTGTAGTCAGCCTACTCTCGACTCCTGTAGGCTGTAACTTCTATGACCATGTATTGCTGTAGAAAAGTGTTTGCAGTTGTCCAAAACAGACGGGTATCTTTTATTCGTTATTTTATCAGTGTTTCTTATTTTTACTTTTTATCGTCTGTCAGTAATAAAGACACCAAAGAACAAAAATACTAAAAACATTCCGAATCTGCTCTATCTAATCAAATCGTCGCCTGCGTGTGTTACGGTAGCTAGCCAAGAAACCATGCCACGGAAAATCCTTAAGCAGCTTATTACATCGATTTGTACAATCCTTTAGAGAAACCCACAGACAATGTGCGGATTTAACATATAGAAGACCTGATTAAAGTATTGGTGGTCATAAAAGTCGGTAAGTGAAGCAGTGTCGCCGGCTGTTCCCTCGATATAATAAGAAAGCGGAGGTTTCTATTGTTGTATTGGGTCACCAGTTCACCTGCCTTTTTTTATGCACTGTTTGTTTTACTTCAGTATTTTATTGTGATCGTTGGTGAGAAGGGAGAATGACATATCTCGTCAATTTTTTGGTTCTGACCTTCACCTTTTGACTTTTCCGAACATTCGATTGGACCAGGTGGGGATAATCGTAACTGAATTTCACGACCAAATATTCCCTGCCATGGCTGCCATGCTGAGCATGGGATTTTCACTGGGGAAGGGATTCCAGGAAAGTGAATTCCCTTGCGAGGAAATACTACCCTTCATAATTCTTTCACAGAAGCTTTCGTCGTCTGCGTAAAATGGTAAACTCTTTTAGTGAATCTCTCGTTTAGTGAATATCAGTTAAATCTTGATCTCCCTTTAAATTATTTATCCGATGAATATGGTAGGCACTCGTAACCTACCAGTAATGAAGGGGAGAAATCCGATAGAAATTGAAATAATATCATCTTGTACCCTAGAGCGTATGATCACAAGATACAGATGAGTTTGGCTCATAGATTTTAAAACGAAAAAACCGTCGAAATTTCCAGAGAAATTTAACGTCATCTGCCTGATGCAATATGCCTCTGGGATTTGTGCTTTTTTAACTTTTGTATATCCGAGATCTTCTTGTCACCAGCGATATATGGTTTGGACTGTTTCTGAGATTGGGGCTTTTACTATGCAGCGCACGGGGACCAATACTTTTTCTCAGTTTCCAACAAGAAACATCGTTAGGCCGTGGAATACATCTAATACCAACTTTTTCTAAGAATGTGGTTTGCTCGTATTTTATTTTGCTGTTGTTGTCTTTTGATTTTGTCCGTCGATAGGTTGCGGCTTGGAAGCAGTGTCAGGGCAGTGTGTATTTCGTTGGGCGTGGGAATTTGTAAGAGATGGCCAGTAGAAAAGTAGGGACTAGACAAGCTTACACTAGTATTTTTTTTTTCAAAGGTAATAGTGACGGAAACAAGCTCGACCGGGATTTGAACCTACAACCTTCGGCTTCATCGTGTCAACGATCTAGCCAATGAGCTATTCAGGGGCTTGCGAACATAGTTCGAAAACCACTACAGTCGCCAGAAAATAACGGGCTTCAGGCACTTTGGTCTCGCTCGAGGCAAATTTGTCTAATCAGTTTGTTTCATTCCTTAGAGAAATGTTATTTCTTCTTTTACATTTCGCCCAACATGTTCTGGAACTGCCATATTTACCACGCATTTCTTTGTTGTACTGATCGTGCCATCGACCCGTTATCCTAAAACATCAAAACCATACGTTCATCATACGCAGATGGCAGATCCATCGCACACGGCTTTCTTGAGGAGTTTTCATTTGATTGTTTGGCATAATCCATGGGAGTGCAGAACTCGGCGCTTCAGACATAGGGGAGGGGTTGCGAACTCCCGGCCTTCCGCTGTGTACTTGTTTGCGCAACTTCGGAGTTGGCGACTCCTTGGAGTTGTGCCAATCTAGCGGACTTTCATCTGGATGGGCGTATCGTTATGATATTATTTCGGTGAGTTAGGAGTCGATATCTGTTTGTAAGATTACGCTATGACATTGCCAAGTTTCTCCGTTTACGGTGATCCACTGTTACTCGTCTCGCAAAATTTGGGCAGTTGTCTTGAGATGCCAGCATCACAGATGTTCCGCAAGTGCGAAACTTGAATTAATATTTATAACCCGTCTAAGACGGAGTATAGTAGAAAAATGAAAAGAAGAAAGAAACAACACTATAACAACGTCCAAAATAATTACAATTCACTTAATCGAAAACATCACGGAGCTCCATGGGTGATTACAGTTTCGCTTCGTTCTGTTGATGGATTTCAAGACAGCCGCAGAAAGATCAGCTCAGGTCCAGATCCAGGAATTAATTTCGGGGTTGGGGGGGGGGGGGGTGCCCGCAGGTCAGAGAAAATACAATAACGACATAGATCCGAGGTTAAAGACTATAAAACGATTATCTTTGTATGTTTCGGGGGGGGGGGGGGCATCAGGTTAACTTCGCACGTCGTATTATGTACTCGGGAGTACTGTTATCCGCATCCGTGACGTCACCAGGGGCGTCACAAAAAGATTGCGATTCGATTTGGTCAGTTGGTCAGTGTAGTATTAGCTGTATGGCCTGTCAGGGATGTTGTTGATCTTATCGGTGGGCCGATCTACTGCCTAACGAGATGTTGGTATGCTTGTTTTGACAGACGGTTGGGAATCACTTAACAATTCACGATTCTGATGTCATTATCATTGCCGTTTTCATGTCATTCAACTCCGAGTGATTGCAGTTCGTCATCTGGCGTGATCAGCATGATTCGAAAGTGAACAAGAAAGACGTTAGTAGCCTACAGGAATATATTTCTGCGTTCCTCTTTGTTCTAGAAACAGTGAAAATGATTCAAGGATTCATGTTCCCAGGAGTTAACAACGGCTTGTCTGAGACGTGACCTCTGTTGGCTTTCGCATCAACTTCTGGTGACTGCAACGAAAAGGCTTGCGCCTCCTAAATATGTGATGCCATGGTTGCATCTCTGAAGTCACTCCTGTGGCTTCCCCGATCCATATTTGTTTCTAAAGTCGATGCAGCGAGTGTCGCTGTCTCTCAATCGTTGTCAAACCACAATTCATTCCCTATGTGCTTCCATATCCTACGCTGGTTTGGACCATTTGCACATAGTTTTACTGGAAAGTTGTGTGATACAACCGAATAAACTGTGTTTTAGTCTGGTTTTAGCGGTAATATTCAGAGAGACTTGCGACGTGCACAGGATCGACAGCAGTAGAAGCGCGTCGGAGCTACAACCAGACTTGGTCATTCTCTTATGTCAGTTCTTGCCACAATCTGGTTCTTTTTGCAATTTTTCCAGGATATGACAAGCCCTGTACATACTTCGACCATTAGTTCTTTCTCGTAACTGTTCTGGGCGTTTCGTATTGTCTTTCGGTACTTTAACCACCGTATCAGATGGTGAACATTCGGGATTTTGGCTTTTCACAAGTCACCTACCGTTACAGCTAGTCCTGTCCAGATAATGTGTCTTATTTTTTGACGATAAAAAGCCATCTGTTGCTGATGCAGTAAATACCTTTAAAAAACCGCAAGTTACTTGCGAGTGAACAGCTAATTATTGTATGGTAACGCGTATTCTGGCGGACACTGGGTCAGTGTACCACTTGGCGCTTCTTAAAAATATCAGATGTATTTTATTGGCCCCGTCGGCCATAAGTCGCGAGCTCGGAAGTGTTAGGGAAGTCGCTAATAAGTGTCGTGTTTGCTGGAGTATTGTTTCGATTCATAACGGGTTCTGTAATGACGTTCTTGCCGATGTGCGCGGCATCTTCGGACCGTTGGATTAGCACAACAAGCATTTGTCAGCATATACGCTGTTGACTGCATGGGTGTGAATGTTTATTTCCAACCGCCTCTCTGTATTGTAATATTTAGGAATGAGACGTCAGCTCATTTTAGGCGTATTCTCGCCGTTCCCCGAGGACTCCACTTGAGGAGTCCCCGCGTTTGTGTTTGTCCCGGGGACTCAATCCCCGTATTCTCGCGAGTACGCACGGATGGGAATGCTCCGATTATCATCACCATCATCAAAAAGGACTCCGTTTCAGATTCGGAGGGGAATCAATTTTGGCTGGTGTTGGTGCAATTTAAAATTCATTAAAAACAATCAGAATATACAAAACCAAAAATAAAGCGGATCCAGACTAATTTCGTCAACTGCATATTGTTTTTTCGAACAAAATCCATTTTGGAAGCATTCCCCGTGTTCTCTTTTTCCGTACTCGGAGTCCGCGTGGGGTGACTCCCTCTATTCTCGCCGTTCCCTTCGATTCCCCGAGTAGTCCTCGGGGAACGGCGAGAATACGCCTTTTGGCATCTATATATTATAGCCGGCGAAGCGTTTTGTTCCATTCCAGGATTTTCGGCCGTCATATACGCCCCGGAAGAAC
Organism: Branchinecta sandiegonensis; assembly: GCA_030848855.1. NCBI lineage: Eukaryota > Metazoa > Arthropoda > Branchiopoda > Anostraca > Branchinectidae > Branchinecta > Branchinecta sandiegonensis. The sequence goes on along the minus strand of JAUPMV010000006.1, from coordinate 20,075,569 downwards.
TGCAGCCACCTTCCGTTCCAGCAATGGCGGCACTTCTTGATGCAAGCGAGGGGCTCGGGGTCCGGCTTGACCACGGCTCGACACATTTTTTGCCGTGGAAGCCCTTCCATGCATTGACACAGGCTTGGGAATAGGGCACGTTTGAGCGACCGTAGTTACGCCACCAGCTAGGTCAGGTTCCAGTCAGATATCCACTACATTTTTGCAAAATACGGGTAAATGTCATCTAAAGCGCAAATGGCTATCGCCTGAATACTCTATATGACTAAGTCCAAAACACGCCTGTGATCCTCAGGAAGAACGAGAAAACATCTCACTAACGACTGAGACTCAACAACTCAAATCATGTGTCAAACAATCACGTCGATCTTCTGGAGCAGCTGTGATACCCGAGGTGATACCACTTCTGGCTCTTCCGCTAGGTACCCGGCGATTTTGCATTGGCAAGGAGAGTTAGTCATCAAGAGTATCAGCGTCGGTCTTTGCACTCTTTTCTGAGGCAGTCTTTCTGGAAAAGTGTGGTGCATATTATTCAGACAAAGGGGTGTCCGGGTAAGGACTTCGTGGTGATAGAAGAGATCGAGGTAGTGGAACCTAGAACTCAAGAAGATAGAATGCCCGAGTCGGGTTGGGACCCGTTTTTATGGCACTTGCAGCCTCTGGCTCAAGTGCCATATACCGATCACAATTCCGTCTGTCGGTCTGTCGGTCGGTCCGAGTTTTTGTCCCACATATCCGAGTTAGGGTACTTCCAGATGTGCTAGGACAATGAAACTTGGCAGGCATATCAGGGACCCGACCAAACTAACCTGGAAATAATCAGTTTCCCGATCCGATCATATGGGGGGGAGTGCGGGGCGCTGGAAACTTGCAAATTTAGGGCATTTTGTCACTTTTTTCTGAGTTAGGGTACTTCTAGATGAGCTAGGACAATGAAACTTGGCAGGAATATCAGGGACCCGACCAAACGAGCCTGGAAATAATCAGTTTCCCGATCCGACCATATGCGGGGGAGTGGGGGCGCTCGAAACTTGAAAATTTAGGGCATTTTGTCACACTTTTTCGAGTTAGGGTACTTCCAGATGAGCTAGGACAATGAAACTTGGCAGGAATATCAGGGACCTGACCAAAGTAACCTGGAAATAATAAGTTTCCCGATCCGACCATATGCGGGGGAGTTGGGGCGCTGGAAACTTGAAAATTTAGGGCATTTTGTCACACTTTTTCGAGTGAGGGTACTTCCAGATGAGCTAGGACAATGAAACTTGGCAGGAATATCAGGGACCCGACCAAACTAACCTGGAAATAATCAGTTTCCCGATCCGACCATATGGGGGGGAGTGCGGGGCGCTGGAAACTTGAAAATTTAGGGCATTTTGTGACACTTTTTCGAGTTAGGGTACTTCCAGTTGTGCTAGGACCATGAAACTTGGCAGGCATATCAGAGACTCGACCAAACAAAATTAGGAATAATCAGTTTTCTGATCCGACCATTTGGGGGGGGGGGGTGGAGGGCAGGGGAATCCGGGAAACTGAGAAGTGTGTAACTTTCGAACGGATGATCGGATTGTAATGAAACTTCATAACTGAAGAGAATATATATCTGTAATGTCCCGTTTAAAGTCTTGACCGGATTCGGTAGCCAGGGGGGGAGACCGGAAATTTCAAGAAACGGTTAGAATGGAGGGATCGGAGTGAAACTTGCTGGGAAGAACAAGCATCTGCTCTAGATAAGTCCTTTAGACCATTGTACTGGATCCGGACACTTATGGGGGGGGGGGGGCCGGAATTCCGGTGATGGTGTTTTTTTGGATTTTCACGATGAAACTTGGCAGGCATATCAGGGACCCAATCAAACTGACTTCAAAATAAAAATATTGTCGATCAGATAATGGTGGGGGAGTGGAGGGAGGGGAATCCGCAGGGGAATCCGGGAAATTGAGAAGTGTGTAACTTTCGAACGGATGATCGGATTGTAATGAAACTTCATAACTGAACAGAATATATATCTGTAATGTCCCCTTTAAAGTCTTGACCGGATTCGGTAGCCAGGGGGGAGTTGGGGGGGGGGGAGTTGGGGGGGGGGAGACCGGAAATTTCAAGAAACGGTTAGAATGGAGGGATCGGAGTGAAACTTGCTGGGAAGAACAAGCATCTGCTCTAGATAAGTCCTTTAGACCATTGTACTTGATCCGGACACTTATAGGGGGGGGGGGGGGGTCCCGGAATTCCGGTGATGGTGGTTTTGGGGATTTTCACGATGAAACCTGGCAGGCATATCAGGGACCCAATCAAACTGACTTCAAAATAAAAATTTTGTCGATCAGATAATGGTGGGGGGAGTGGAGGGAGGGGAATCCGAAATTTTCAGTCATGCGTAATTTTGGAATGGGTGATCGGATTCGAGTGAAATTTAAGAATTCAACAGAGGACATTTCTCCGATGATTTTTTTCATATCCGGACCGGATCCGGCAACTATTGGGGGGGGGGGGGGGCGGAAAATACGTGCCCCGTTTAGAATGGAGGGATCGGGATGGAACTTTGTGGGAAGAACAACCAGATGCTCTAGGTAAGTCATTTGCTGAATCGGATTGGCTACGTGCACCGCGGGGGAGCTTGGTGGGGTGGGGGGGGGGGGGGGGGGGTGTGGACCGGAAATCTCGAGAAACGGTTAGAATGATGGTATCGGAGTGAAACTTGCTGGGAAGAACAAACATCTGGTTCATGTAAATCTTTTACATAATTTGACTGGATCCGGACACTTGAGGGGGGGGGGGAGGAGGGGTATCCCGGAATTCCGTTTTTGGGGGGATTTTCACGACGAAACTTGGAAGGCATATCAGGGACCCGGTCAAACTGACTTGGAATAAAAAAAAAATCCTCGATATGATAATCTTGGGGGGGGGGGGGAGTTGAGGGAGGGGAATCCGGAATATTGAGTCATGCGTAACTTTGGAACGGGTGATGGGATTCGAGTGAAATTTAATAATTAAACAGAGGACATTTTTCTCTTGTGACCTTTTTCATTTCCGGACCGAATCCGGCAATTATCGGGGGGAGGGCGGAAAATACTTGACCCGCTTAGACTGGTGTGATCTGGATCGAACTTCGTGGGAATGACAAACAGATGCTCTGGATTAATCATTTACAGAACCGGATTGGCTCCGGTTATTGTGGGTGGAGTTGGAGGAGGGGGAGGGGGTCTGGGATTCCGGTGATCGCGCGTTAAGGTACTTCCAGATGTGCTAGGACGATGAAACTTCGCTGGAATATTGGAGACTCAACAACATTTGCTTAGAAATTGCTACTTCCCAAATCCGATTATTCCTTAAAGTACCAATCTTGACCGCAAAGTAAAAAAAATACTTTTAAGCAATATATGCATTTTCGTGATGCCCATCAGCCCATTAGCAGTTTTGCCTGAAGGGCTTTGCTTACAAATGAAGTTCCAGCTCCCTTATAGCGCGCATCTCAACCGCAAAGTCGAAACTTACTTTTGATCAATCAAATCATCTTGACACTTGCAAGTGCCATATGAGCTTACAGCTCTTGTTGAAGGAGGAGCAGCTGTGCACTGTTCGCTTATATCCCCGACCAGAAAAATAAGGTTATGAGTGCAAACGCTGCATTAGGTTCTTAAATCATATATAGTATTATCGTTCGTTACAAGAGAAAATGGCAGAGCTTTGGCGAATGGGGCATCGCGGTTGTTTTAGCGTAGCCGTATAAGTTGTTGGGACAACGTCATTGACTGTCTTTAGTTTTGACTGCAACGTTATTGCCAAACTTCTTCAAAACATGGTCGTTCTCAAATCGTCTTTCTCTTTATTATTTTACTGCCGTCAAGTTGTAACCCCTCGGTCATTGATGCAACCCATCCAGCGACCAGGAGACCTTGCCGACCCCGAACATTCACCTCATATTTTTTCATGCATGGTCGGTCGGCTATTCACGCCACCTTACGTATAGGCCATGACGAACAAAAACATCCCGACGTCTCCGCGGGATCGTTCACCCTGAGATATACGTTCACCCTCTGTGCGGGTACCCAGCCAGCCTGAGGATCTTGCCGGCGTCTTCGTCAATGTATGACTGCTCGACCAGTGATAATCCAACGCAATGTTGCCAGGTGGGACACTTTTGGTGCTTTTTGACACTTTTTGCGTCTGGGTGACACCGTGACACTTTTTCTCTGAAAGTGACACCTTTTTTTTACTAATGACACTTTTTAGGTCAGAACAGCAAATTTTCATTTACTTTACTAAAGTGACTGATTACCATCCCCAAACACTGCCAAAACATGTACTTTTCTTTGATTTAGTACACAAAAACAGCTTGAAGCCTTAAACAAAGCTCATTTCCGATTAAATTTTTTTTACAAAACTTTGATGTAACAGTTAAGAAATGTTTTTGAAAAATGCTAATACAAATTTGGTTATTACCAATTATTCGCATTTTGCACATTGTACTGCGGAATGCACAAAAAAGATTCGAGGTGTCAAAAAGCACATTTTTGTCAGCTAGGGATTTAAAAGTCGAACAGACTCCCTTATAAAGCTACTGCGCTAAATAGGATCCCTGAACCAATACAATCATGTTTAACCATTCCTTGCTTTTGTTTTTGTGACACTATTACGAGTCGAGCTCTTGGCAACCCTGATCCAACGGGATGACCAGGGGCCACACCCAAGTTGGAATGTTACATGAGTTGGAGGTGTGTGAAGGTGCTCAGGTCTGTGAGGTTACACCGAGAGCACTGGAGTCACGATTTTCGTCGAGGTGATTAAGAATATGGCCATGGTATTGTCCAGACCCGAGCTTGCTCCCCATTCACATCTTACTTACTGTTTTTCTTTATTTAGGAGACCTTCAGGCATCCATTACTAGATCTTCGCTGTCTGGGGGAGGGGGGGGGGGGGGGTGAAGAGTTATCCGAGAGAACTTCTCAAGCTGTAAAGTTCATTTTCTAGCTTGAGCCTGAAGAGGACCCTTACCAAGAAGGGCCGAAATATAGATCTAATAAAATCTAGCTGACTTATCCGTTTTGCACCGTCAAATAAGATTCGCAGTCTGCTTGGCTTGAAGGACCAGGGGCATCGCAAGTGCATTTTCGGTGGGGGGGGGGGGTTGCAGAGCCAAAATTTTACCGAATTTTTCAAAAATTTTACCGAATCCTAGAACTAAGAATTCGAGCTTTAAATTATGGAACAGAAACGATTGCGTAGGAAGAGTAGCAATAATGGGCAGCATGAAAGACGATAAGCCAAATATTAGGCGGCGTTCTGGCGAAGCCCACATGGAGAATATATTGCCGGGCATGATTGCAGTAGCATCTTCTATCTATTATAGCCAATAGAAAATTACGTCGAGCGCCGCAGGCGAAAATTTTCGAAATCTATTTTTGTTTTCTGTAGGCGAAAATTTAACTGCTTCTCTTACAAATTCTATCATTTACCGTCGATTAAATACCGACACGCTAAGAAGTTCCAGAAACTGGATGGAGCGACGTTCCGGCAGCAGCAGCAACTGTAGTCTAGTCAATAAACTACCCATAATCACATAAAGTGAGTGCCGCAGGCTAAATTTTTTTTTCTTTTCCTGCCAAATTTAATTTCCATCCAAATTCTAGCTTTTAATGTTTCGAAATCTCAATCCTAAGACTGGCTTCAAACCCCCGTCAAATGACGCGCCCTTTCACAAAATAGAGAATATTACGAAAAGTGCTGCAGGCGGAATTTTTTGAATATTTATGATTAGGTATTCTTTTTGAAATCCAAAGATAAAAGTAAGGACTATCGATGATATCATAGATCATCCCTATTGTCTGCGACCAGTGCTTCACTCGACCTCTTCAGAGTTTCAAGGTTCATGGTAACTTCCGAATCCTGGTAATTATAACGAATAAATTACCGAATCCCAGTTATTATACCGAATTGTTTTGGTATTGAAAGATTACCAAACAGTATTCATATTCTGTATACTTTCGTCGAAACTGGAACAAAGTCAGGATTCGTGGTTAACTTCCTATAATCGTGGAAATTATACTGAATAAATTACCCAATCCCAATCATGATACCGAATAATTTTGAACTAATAGCTTATTCGGGATTCTGTGTAACTACGAAATCTCCGTAAATATACCGAATAGTTCCGGCATCGAAAAATTACCAAATGATTTCAGTAAATTCTCTCATCAAATTCGTGATAACTACCGAATACTGGCAATTATACCGAATCCCGATCATTATACCGAAGAGATTTGTTCAGATAGCCTATTTAGGATTCTGAATAACTACCGAATCCCCGTAAATATATCGAACAGTTCTGCTATCGAACAAATACGTACCAATTTTACCGAATCTCAAAAAGGTGGGGGGGTGCTGCCCCCCCCCCCCCTTGCAACGCCCCTGTGAAGGACTATCTAGTTCTCGGTTTCTGAGTAGGGATGTGAAACATGAACGGAGACCACTCGTCTCGGAATCCATTTGCTAGAAAACGTTAATCAAATGACTGTGAAGTTACTGCCCTTAAACCTTACATCAAGTGTCCTTCGATCGCACTTCCAGAGAAGTAGGCTTCCCCCCTTCCTTTTGTGTTTCTTTTTGTTCTAAGACTTAGCTTGATTCGCTTGTTCTTGAACTGTCGATGGATGGAAAAAAGGAATCTGGGGTAGAAAGCTGCTGGAAAACATCAAGTGACCTTTGATCGCACTTCCAGATTAGTAGGCTACCCCCATTAACCCCCCTTTCCTTTTGCGTTGCCTTTTTGTTTTTGGACTTTGCTTGATTCGCTTGTTCTTGTATTGTCCATGATGGAAAAGAAAGAAAAGGAGCTTGGGGCCGAAGAAGTTGCATCGGACTATCAGAAAAGGAAACTGAAAAAAGGATCGGGTTCATTACCGCACGACTTCTTTCAGAAATCCCCTATGCAAGAACGAGCAATAAAAAACGCTTTAACTGTTTCCCAGGTACCCTTACCTTGTTCTTTCTTCATTTATCTGATTGGCTGAGCTGATGTCGATAACTATGACTTGGACTTCCTTTGATGAAACATTTATCTCTTGTTCGTATCAGCTGTTACTGATTGCCTCACCTGGGTGGTACACCTATTCCTTCGTCATATTTGTTTGCTTGGTGTTTCAAGTTATTGTATTTGTTGCGATACCATGGTAGTCACAGATTAGTTACGTTAGATATTCCATGGTGTTGCAAAATTCTGGATTGTTGTCTTTCCAGCATGAGTTTCACCTAAGCCTCTCTGGGTTTTAAGATAAACAAGAACGTGTATTTTGTAGGAACCGACCCGGGAGCGTAGTGTCGAGACGTCTTTGGTAGCTTACTCTTAGTTTAGCTTCTAATTGAGAAGCTGTAGGATGCCCTGTTTCCTGGACCTCCGCTGGGAGGGCAGTGCAAACTTAGGAAAATCATACGACACTTCCCCTTTCCCTGAACAGCGCGGTCTCCTGCAGCTGGTCTTGGAGAACCTGCACTCTATTACACGAATAATCTGTGTAACGTCTTCGGCATAGATATTCCTTCAGCCCAAGTTGCCTGCGAATCATATTTAATGTGCTAAACGGATAAATCAGCGAGACTGGTTTTGCTATAGTTCAATTCAGTCTAATTTAATCCCGAAGCCGATACAGCGGTCAAGCCGATTTGGTGGTTCTCGTCCGTATTAACACTAATTATAATATCAGTTCTAAAAAAAAAAAATCTACACTGACAGTACGGAACTTCAAATCGCTCATACATGCCGCCGACAACTATCAACTATCCATCTTAGCTTGAAAAAATAAGAAGAGACAGGTGACTCCAAAATCAAAATGCAGAAGAATCTCTACCCGTTCGACGACCCAATCGAACAGCAAAAACAGCAGCCGTGTCCAAAATAAAATCATAGCACCAGCTTTAACTCCAACCAATCTTCAGAGAAGAATCTTTAATTGTTTTTCGACAAGTTCGTTTTCCAGCTTGAGCGGTTTGAGCCTGAAGAGGATCCTTGCAAAGAATGGACGAAATATAGCTCTAAATAAATGTAGCTGACTTATTCGAATTGCACCGTCAAATATAATCCACACTGGTTTATTTTTTCGTCACTTCTTGGCAAGCAAGGCTCCTCTTTAGGCTGGGGCGAGAGTACTGGACCGGCTAAACTATCAGCCCGCAAGTCCTACACTAAGCTACGTGAATATGCCATGTCACGCCGTTTTATTCCATTGTGAAACAGCCTGGGAACAAGGAAGTCTGATGCTGGATATCTTCCAGTTAGCCTTCACACAATTTTTTGCCGAATTGCAGTTAAAAGCCTGGGGTATCGCTGTGCGTTATTCTTCCGCATTCCCTATGTTTGTAAAGTGTTAAACCACCGTTTTTATCGCCAATTCCCGTGTCCCAGAGCCTGAGGCATGTCTCAGAGCAGCAGAGCTCCAAGAGTTCGAACGGAACGAAGCACCTCGGGCGCTCCGTACCGTTGTCGGGGAAGTTCTCTTGTCATCCGCCTATGCGAAAACCAGCTTTTAGTTTGATTGCATACCTTCCTTGGTGAAGAGAAGCGGTGGTCTTGTTGGAATTAGTCTAGGATACTGGAGAGTTTGTTACTGAAATCCAATAAGGTTTGATGTTGTTTTCTTTTAACTGAAAGTTAGTGCTTTGACTTACTGAAAGGGCGTGAGGATAGGTTACCATGCAGGTGATAGGGGATATGTGGCGTTGTGTCAGGTGGAACCCAGCTGGTATCTAGTACAATGTAGCTGTTGTAAACTAGAAGATAGTCAAAGAAATTAATGAGTGGTTAGAAATCCATGAACGTCTCCGTTGCTCACGTGCTTTCCCTTGATGCTGTATTGTACTGTCTTGGGGACACCAGTCGCTCTGCACGACTAGACCCCAGTTGGAACCTAGTGTGACCGAATCGATACGGTTGTAGTTGGTGGCTCGCATTTCAAAAGTAAATTCGCTGATTCTAGCTTAAAGGCTCGTGTTTGATCGGTCTTTCAAAGCCGGTAAGTTGTTGGAGAGACCTCACTTTCCGCGCTCTGTTCGTCAACCTCTTTCAGCAACATGGTTGATCTTCAGGCCAATAATATAAATACAGCCGCTGTAGCCTACTAACTTGTAAAACAAGGACCTATTAGTGGTACGCATCTCACAGGATACTTGCTAACTTTAGCTTAGAGCCCCGCATTTGAGTTTAGAGAGACCTGATCGCGCTCGGTTAGTAGTTTTCTTCTATCAAAATTTGGTTGATTGCGTGGCCAAGAATGTAGATGCAGTCGGTGTAGGAACTGGTGGTAGAAGGGGAACCAAATCCCTGTCCTGAGCTTGGTCATGACCACAAGCAGGAACAGCTCGTTCAAAGCCTGAGAGTCTAGAGTGCTGATATGCCGAGTTTTACCAGTGTGTTGAAAGACTGCATCAATTCGTGATTTGATATTTTTTTGCCAAATTAGCAAAGAAAAGACGCAGTAGATTATTTTCTATGTGTATCCGTCTTCCGTAAGCATGAGCGATTACTGAGGTGCATTGTAGTTTTAATTCCGTTTACCTGCCTCACATGCTTGGCCAACATTCAAGTTGCGTTTTGCTGTCGTGTATTTTCTGTTGGCTACTTTTTGGCGAAGTTACGTGCCGGACCGAATCTGATTTCTTCGAGAAAAGACTGGAAATCACAGCCCTGTAGACATGACCGGTGTTCTTCCAATTACGCAACCCGAAAATAACCATCATCACCTCCGCAAGCTACTCGCCGGGACTCTTTATCCTTATTACTTGCAAGCGCAGATTGAGGTAGCATAGGCAGGCGAGTACAGCGGCCGATCGTCCAAGTCCGATTCTGCACTTGACTTTTCCGAATTCCTTCAAGAAACCGCGTTTTGTATTGTCCTACAAGCTTCAAGCCTCTATATATCCCACATATCTGAGCCACACATTATTATGACACGTGTGATAACCGGGCCGCCATAACTCGAGGTTGGTGCTTATCTGTTGCCCCTATGGTTGAAACAGCTGTATAACGGTACGGTACTTTTTTGCTGGAACGTCTGGAGTGAAAGGATGCTGCATTGTTGCCGACTCGAAAAGAAATCGATCACTGAAGCGTTTATAGATTCTTCCGTTAGAATCTCAAGGAGAATAATGCTGTATCAGTACTGCAGTCAAGTGTGCTGAATGAAATGAAGTTTTCCGAAAATTCTTCGAACGACCATTGTGCACAGGGTCTGAAAACTGTATTCTTTTCTGCCTCATCTTTGTTTACGGCATTTCCGCCTGGAGATAGGGATATTAATGAAATGCATGGTCGAAGCGAGTCTGTGCTGGTTAGGACACACTTCGATTACTCCATGGCACGGCTTTTGCCGATTTTGGAACATAGAACAACCCCATTATCTGTCACCTGCTATTTTGAGGAATGAGCCTTCTAGACACTTGGACGATTTTACCGTCGTAACTACCAAGAGCCTCATCTCGACGCTGGAGAAGAGCGCCGGAGGACATTATTTCTCAGCTGCTTGTTTTGACCAGCACCCTTTGGCCACACTTTAAACCCGGTAATTATTCAAAGAGATAAGAACCCTGACAGACTGAATTTGCGATCTTTCTTCGTCTAATTGAAGTTTGACTGAATAGGGCTGAGACCCGATAGTCTAGTTACAAATAACTTGTTCACGAAAAGAGGCCTGAAAAACCCGATAAAAATGCGTTACTTCGTTTGTCCGCTATCCACGGATAATCGATTTCACCAAACGAACTTAATCTTTCGAATTTCTTGTACCTCTATGTGCTTATCTCTCTACGCATGAAATCTGGTGAATTTTGGTTTGTCGGGCAATCAGGACACAGTCTGAATGTTATTACTAGAGCCTCGGATGAAAAATACAAAATCCCTCAGATGAGTCAAAATATTTCAGTGTATTTAGATATCAGAAGTAACAAGACCAAAAGGTTTCGATGGGATCCCAACAATTTTTCCGAAAAGATTTCCGAGTCTACGCCAGACTTCTTTAACATTTTGCTATTTATCCATAATCCACCGCTCGAATATGTAAAATTTTTATTTACCGTTTTGGAGTTATTTACAACTTACGGCCAAACAACTAATCAGATGAGAAAACCAAATCCAGATATGGATTCAGCGATGATGCTTACTCCAGTATATCATCTTGAATCGACTTCAAAAAGGTCCTTTACTTTTACCAAATTCTTCGTATTTTAGCAGCGTTCCCGGCGAACTGCGTGCAGAGCAAAAGAGCTATAGTGACATTAGGAGGAGAACCTTTCGATCCAAATTTCCGGGTATTGGCAAATTTTTCCAGCTCATCTGTCAAGGAAATAAAGTTCAAAATTCGATTACCCCGATACCGAATCTCCAATCGACTTCAGAAACAACTTTGAGCTTAAACAAAATTTCCGGTTCGGTCGAATTCCGGGTGAACCATTCGTTCGGCAAGAAAACGAAGTTCAGATATGGATTCAGCGGGCCTCATTACCCCTTACACGACTAAGAGCTTGTAAAATGCAGTTTTTTACCCTCAAAACGAAACCCCCTCCTCTGCCTCTAAATATAAGGCTAGAGGACCCATCTACGAACTTGGCCTGTACTTTGCCACTGAATCCTCATAAAGTTAAAACAACATATCTCAACCCCTTCGATCCCCCGACACGACAGACTGCCATGACTAAACCCAAAGAATACCTACGCTAGGTGTAAATAGTCTTTGATTAAACCCAATAAATATTGCACATGTGTACACGCGAACGGAGTTACTATCCCTCTGGCGTCCATAGATTAAACAAAGAGTATCGTAATCCGATCCACGATGAGCTTTTGCCTGTATGGATCAAGGGTAGGGCAGGAACTGGTATGGCAACTTGGTTTTTCCGAAAATTGGTCGACAGGTTTTATTAAATTGTTCACAAGACAGTTGTCGAATGTATTCTGCCTTTTTGACCCAGTAAATGCCGTTTGGGAGTTTGTAGATAACTAAACTGATCGCATACGCTGTTTGTTTATCTTTAGTATATGTTCGAAAGTTGCAACAGCATGTCTACGCCCTATATCGACTATATCATTGGGTTTTAAAATGGCATGTTAAATTCCCGGATTCTGGGCGAACTACTTGTCTGGCGAAGAAAGAAATTTTATATTCGAATTCAGCGTGTCCTCTAACCCCAGAACCGAACATCTAATCAACTTCAGATTCAACTTTTACTTCTTACAGTTTTTGCCTGATTCCGGGTTAACTACTTGTCCGGCGAGAAAATAATTTTCATATTCTGATTCAGCATGTCTCCTTACCCTAAAATCGACTATCTTATAAGCTTTAAAAAGATATTTACTCTGGCCCCTTAATTTGAAAACCCTCCCCTACCCCTAAATATACAGCTTTGGGACCCTTCTATGAATATACCCTGTCCGTTGACCCAAAGAATCCTCACACTAAGTTTCATAAAAATATCTCATTCCTTTCGAGAGTTATCATGCTCACAGACGGACGGACAGACAGTCGGACAACTTTACGTTTTGAGATACAGGCTGCCTTTTCAGTTAAACTTTAAGGAAGAGCTATATGAGACCTGAGGTAGAAGGTATAGATCTCAGCGTAGGTCCAATACCACCGAGTGAGATCATGCAATGCTTCGTTTCTCAAGGTTACTGCTACCTTTAAAGAAAAGCCAAGAGAAGACCTCAAGCCGATTTGAGGTTGACCTGTCCGGAATGACGGGAGTTAGTTAGAACATATTCATATCGTGAAAAGTTTTGTTTCTTTGGATTACTACTGCCTCAAAGAAGACCTCGAGCCCATCGGAGATTTCCTCCGTCTTGACATGATCTGAGCCAAGATTGGTTAGAACTCACTCAGATCGGGTAGAATCTTTGGATTACTGCCTGATAGAGTATCTCGAGACTATTGGATGTTTCCCCCGTCACAAACGGAGGTGGTATCCCTCCCGGCTTCAGCTCTTTATGCCCTTTACGAAATACCAAGCTTCGTGGCACGATTCGTTTCGTCAGATTCCATCGCCGAGAAGGTACAGTGTTGGGAGCAGGCCCGTATCCAGGAATTTACTTGGGGGGGTGGTGCCTTTTTGGGGGGGGGGGGGGGGGGGGGGTTGCCCGACAAAAAAGACATAGATCAGAGCGAAAAGCCTATGAAAAATTATTATTTTTGTATATTTCGGGGGGGGGGGGGGGTGAACCCCCTAACCCCCCCCCCCCCCTGGATACGACCCTTTTTGGGAGATTGGATACCATCATCGAAATACCGATGTTATTGAAGGACATCGAAATTTCGATATTGACTTTTCAAATATCAATATTTTCGATATTTACATTATGACATGCAACAAGCTTTTCTGGATTTTCCGAATAAAAGCACGAATAGGGACTTTAAAGTTGAAACAAAACCAATTTTCGCACGTCGGGCAAGAAATTGGAAGTTGAACCCGATGTTCAATCTTCCTGTGTCAATAAAGACAATCTTGCCAGGCTTTAAATGCCCAGCCCTTTTTGGCAACATTACAACAAGAAATAGCCTACAAAAAATAACATTGCAAGCTTGAAGCTATGCAAAGCGAGCGTCTTTCTTTCATGAAAGAACAGTAGTCATGAAAGAAAAGTAGTTTCAAGGATGCCAAATATCGGTTTTAGATTACCGAAATATCAAGTTTCGATAGTAGAAATATCGGTTATCGAATTTGTCGGTATTCCTCAGTATCGCCCACCACTGAAGGGAGGACTGCACAGCTTACGTCCTCGCAAAAAAAAACACCTTCGCAAACATCCTAGGTCTGATCCATCTAGCGGTTTTATCTATCCGCCCTTCTGGTGTAGCGAAAACACCAGCATTCGAGATCCATCTGTTTTGCATGTGGTATACGCGAAACGCGTTCGCAATCTAGGGGATGATGTTATGTGCAAAGTTCAGTGAACCGTCAATTCGCAAATTTCCAAGGGTTGATGAACAGTTGTTTACTTCACGTGGAATTGCAATGCCTCCCTCAGTTTCGCGCAAGTTGTCTAGGTTGCGCGTAATTAGGCTTAGCCACTGCATAGGGGAACTGGCTACGTGGTTTCGGGCCTCTAAAATCTTGTTTGCGTTTGTGGTACTGAATGGTAAAAGGATTTGAGGTCAAAGATAGTTTGCGCATTCAGAACTGTGGTGTCTGCTGAAACCTGAGCGGATGCTCCCCGACTATAGTAAGGACAGTGACAATTTAGTATACTTTCCAGTAACGAGAAGTATAGACTTCCAAACTGGTAAGTCTGACTGGCTGTAGTGCCTGGTCAACTAGTAGCCACAGTTCACCAATCATATTGACTTGAATTCAGCTAACGTGTTGGCGTTAGCTGTTTTTTTTGGCAATGATGCTTGTCGCGGGTATTTATTTTCAGCCTGCTATTCACTGAGAGAGAAAGTGGTCGAAGCTCTTAACATTGAGTAGCTGAAGTAATAGCGTTCATAGTATATCTTTCAACTGATTACCCACCCTGGAATTATTATCTGTTCAAAACCATAAGGTTTGAAACCAATTTTGGGCCTTCATTCATCACATTTACCATATTTCAGATTGAGATTTGCGACAGATCTGCTGGCGGACATATTTTGAAGGTTTGTTCTACACATACTATGTCGCAAATTATGTTGGTTCTTACAGTTCCTAACATGGTCAGCGGCTAAATGTCGGGGGCCAGGCGGGGGTCACCATCAGTGGGGTAGGTGAACCCTCGCACCCCCGCTATGGTAGCCCACATATACACTGTGATTGGAGTGAATACTATAAAGGTGCTGGATAGATAGAAAGAGTGCTTGTGCGATACTAGTGCTTGGAATCAGTGCGTTGATTGAATTATATAAACGCTACTAGCGCCATCGCTTAGAAAAAATGGAAGGAGCTGCGATTGCTGGTCCGCATACGATGGATATTCTCGATGAAATTTTTGGCAACGAATGGAATTCCCCTGGTCCTTCGAACTCAGACATCAACAGTCAAGTTGGAAGCCCAGTCGGAAGCGAAATCGAATTTAAGCCAGACATTTCGGCGGACACAACAACTCCAGCAGCTCAAAGAAGAAACAGCCTTAACTCGATTAGAGGTAACTATTGGGAGTTTCTTCTTAAGTTCACGACACCTCTCCCGGTGTGTTCCAACAGAGCAAAAATACACTAGGGAGTAGCGTCAAGACCTATGCTTTCCTGGTTTCGTAGTGGTGCTAATGAAGTCTTGGCGCTACTCTCTAGTGTTATTTTGCTCTGGTTCCAACCTACCACATAATACCGGTTCAACACTTGCCCGCCATTGCCTCGTCACAGAGATATAATACAATAGATCCATAAGTTATTGAACAGAAAGCGAAGCTTTTACTTTTTTAATTTATGAGTAGTGCACAACTCGCTTCCGGGGGGGGGGGGGGGTTAGAACCTATTTTCTGCACAAGGAACATAATTAAACACAATATCCTAGCACAGTTTTGTGGTGGAGATGATCACTGAGAGACTGATGGGCACGATGTCGGTGAACTGGAATATAGTTCCATATGGATGTGTAGACTGAATCAAAGATAATAGCTTTTGTAATTCTTGTTGGTATAATAGGAGGCAGTGTTGGGAAATACCATTAGGAGGTCTGACCACAACCTAAGACACGTGGTTCACAGAAAAGATAATACCTAGCCGATTAAGGTTTTGCATCAACAAGCATAGGCTATGGTTTTTAAATTGTAAGGCAGTTTTTCTTCAAACATACCTCTTGCACATTCGAAAGAACAAAGGCATACTAATGCTTGGACATCCCACTCGGGTAATATGCAGTTTTAAATTCAGATTCAAATATTTTATTGACCTCCAAGGTCGGAGAGTATAAAATGAAACCCAACATGTAATACTACAAAAAAAAAAAATCTGGTAAAAGAATACTAAATATACAAGAAAATAAAATTATACACACGCGTTAAACTATATTAACTCTTAAACCACTAAATATAGGCTATGAGTAAGAGAAGACATTTTCGACAGGAATTTTTGTTGCTTTTTTCATATAATTTGAAGTGGATCTTTCAAATGGTACAAATTTATAGCAGATGAAGTAGAATGGAATTTTGAAAGTCGACACAAAGATTTACCAAAATTAAAAAAAGTAGTTTTAATATGCGCAATACTAGAATTAGAAAAATAAGGAAGCCAACTAGAAAATAAAAGGGCTTAAGAGGTAGAGCAACCGTATTGAAATCAGCATCTGATGAAAACATAAATTTGGCCCCGAACAGTTTGTTTAAGGTCGTGGACCGTAAAATCGTGGAACACTTGCAATCGTTCGTAGCAACTGAGATGCAGCATATATTTGTTTTCTAAACCAAACTGCGGTGACCTAATCGCCTTGTGAGGCCACTATGACGCCATCAATGGTAACACTGATCCAGGCATCTTTTTGAGGCCCAGGAATTTGGCTATTTTTGGATCACCGAGTCTGATCTCGCGTCAGCCCCTTCGATACCATTGGCGGAGGTCCGCTCCAGGGCTCGAACTTGTATGGTGCCTATAAACTTGTTTGTCGAGGCACGGGTTGAATCTTCAGTTCTGCATGCACCTTCTTGAACATGGAAGTTGGAGATAGTGTGAGCGTGAAAAGTGAGGCGAAAGCCTTAGGAGGATTTAGCAGCTTTGACGATATCTCACTGGCTGAAGAATTTTTGCTAGAAGAAAGTCTTACGAGGTCACCCGGTGATTCTTACTCCCCGGAGCCATCGGTCGAAGTGTATGATAGTCAATATGCAGAAATTGTCAAAGGTATTGATTTAGTTTCAGCTGAGATACTTCGGCCTTCTTGACAAGGGTGCTTGTCAGTCTTTAGCATTGCAGGTTCGTTTCTTATGGCAACAGTGCAACGAGGAGCCTTTTAGAGTTGAAACATTGCTAGAACAAATCTGACAAAGCCTTTTAGTACCATCAGAAATCATTTGCAGTCATCTTGAGCTGAAGGTGCACCCGGATTTTATCTTGTGTCGAATCGACTCAAATTCAAATTAATTTTCATATGACCTAGGCGTTCTTAGTCCCTCATTCTCCAAGAAAATGCAAATAGGCGATTCTCTTTTGCAAGTCCAATACCCCAAGAGCTACCAGCAACTCATCGGTACTTGACAACCCATTAAAAAATCCAGATAAAAGGTAACTATTGTGCATCAAATGACGAACAGAAAAATATTTATGTTAATCCTGCTTCAGTTCGGTCAGTGTTTACCCAAATCCTCGGAGCTACAGAACAACCATGCTACCCTTCAACTCAATATCAGTAGATTGCGGGCGTTATGAAACTTCGCGATTGGCATCAAATCGACTTCAGTTTGCGAATCTGAGATAAAAAAAAAATAGACAGCCCCTTACCGACGTGAAAAAAATGTCAGTTAGTGGCGTTTTATGGACACCGCCCACCACCTTCTATGGCCGGCGGCCAAAATCTCCGGCAGTTAGAGATCTCACTGCTTGACAGTGAGCCTACGCCAATTTACTGTCGGCTAGACCGCACTCTCATCACACCAGCAGATAATCAATAATCGTCACATCAGCAGATAAAGTTGACCTCCTAGGAATTGTCATCGCCCTTGATTTTGACCGGTATAGAGGGTAGACAGAGCGGTTACGGCGTCGTAGGTTTCTGAGTTTCGAGATACTGTGCTCCGCCACTCCTGTCCCGAGTTCCCAAGCTGGGTTCTTGACAGTACGATTTGAGTGGCCGCTCGTTCCTCAAAGAGCCGGTGGTTACCAAGGGGGTCGTAAAGTGTTGCCAAATATGTACATGCCTGTCACAAGGTGATTGTGTTCCTGCGAAAATTTTAGTCGAATTTAACGCGTTAAAAAATTCCCGAAATTCCATTTTTGTCCTTCCAGTTTCGTGGATAACACGACAAGCCTTTACTAGACGGAATTTTATCTGCTAGTCGCAATCATGCATGATCATCCCATCAAGCGCTACTGTACATGAAACCTTGTATATCTGTAATCAGCAACACTGCAGCATCGCGAGGTCAGACACATCAGAGAGAAACTTGCATCTATTGATGCATTTGCTGGCGAGGCTGCTCGAGCTTATGTTAGCCGGGAGCATGGGTGCGGGCCCCGTACTACCAAAACAGTATATGGAGAGGGGGTGGTAGTCAGGGAAGAATGACAAGATGATATGGCCGTGCCCTTGGTGCCCTTGGCGTTGCAACGTAATTTTGCCTTCCAGCTTTTGAATAATGACAGTTGATTATCCTATTATGACTGTATTACACAAAGTTATCTGTATCTAACAAAAAAGCTTACGAACGTGTTAAAGCAGATGTTCGTTGTAACTTTTGGTACGAAAAGGTAGTTCGTTGACGGTAGCCCAGGCTAGCAACTGTCGGCTAGCTAGACTACAGTTCTGAAAGAGATCTACACATTGTGACATTAGCAGGGCTATCAAGTTTGTATCCTAGGATTCTTATCGACCTTGCAGGGATAGAGGGTAACCGAAGGGATTTACGGCGTTGGGTTTCTCATATTCAAGATAGTGTGTTCCACCAGAGAAAGTAATGCCAGTAGAATCATCCGATTAGCTGACCGCTCGTTAGTCAAAAGAGCCGGCGATAGATAAAGGGGGTGGTAACTCTTAAAATCTTCCCAAAATCTGTACAGGCTTCAACATGGAGCTAGCGATATAGGCTGAATCAATATCTTTTCCTGGTTTTCTCAGCAGATGGCCAAAGAACAGCATTATCATGTTTTGTGTATTTTTCAAACGTTGATTATAATAAATAACACGCTTGCCTTTGACCTGGTTGTCTGGATGAATAAGTCAAATATCCTTCCAGACCACCTTTTGGATCCCACCGAAACCTTTGGTCCTGCTTTAAGGGCGGGTCACTTACGGCTCCAGTGAATCCCCCGGTATCTGATAGTACCAACACCACCCCCAGTCTTAGGGACATATGATAAACAGAGCCCTTTTCCGAAACTGTTCAAACCTAATGATTTTTTGAAGTTCCTTTTCGGTTTCTAGCCCAAATCGAGATCATACCCTGCAAGGTGTGTGGCGACAAATCCAGTGGAGTGCATTATGGCGTCATCACATGCGAAGGATGCAAAGGGTTCTTCCGGCGGTCCCAGAGCAGTGTTGTCAACTATCAGTGCCCGCGCCAGAAAAGCTGCGTTGTCGATAGAGTCAATAGGAATAGATGTCAGTACTGCAGGCTTCAGAAATGCCTAGCCCTCGGAATGTCCAGAGATGGTGAGTCAGACCTTATTTCCTTTCCCACTTACTCCGCTTCCGATATTCTTATACATTATATAAGCGTTCAACAAAAAAAAACACTCCACGGCTCTTTGGACTTAAGTTTATTAATACGATCGTACTTCCAGACATTTCTTTTAAGTTCTTCATGAGGAGGTTCAAGCCTCGACGGAGGAAATAATTAAATAAGCGTCTTGGGCAACTCGTCTTGGGCAAAGGCTGGGATACTAAGAGTTAAAGGATACCTGAATGAAGAGAACCAAGTATCATCCCTATCTGTATGACTTCCGTTAACATTGCCTGCAGAAACCCAATCCAAATACGAAATAGTGTTTCCAAGCTATGATTTTTGCTCCATTTTGCATCTGTCCTTATTTCAGTACTGAACAATTTTATAAATGAACAAATGAACAACCCAAACGTATATCTAGAAGAAATCCCAATACGATCCGGCCAGTGCTGTATAAGATTTGAATGAATTGCGCTTTTTGTCTTGGAGTCTGCATGTGCAGACCTCCAGAAACGAACATCCCTATTTTGAAAACGTCACGCTCAGGAGAAGAATGCTCTCCGTGGCCATGTCTGTAAATGCATTCTCCATGGTGTGTTCAAGTATGGTTTCATTGTTCAGGTGTCCTTTAACGAGCCTAACAGGGAAAGAGTATTCGGTTCCTCGGCACGGTCATGTCGCTTCCAACTGCCGCGTGGCAGTCGGTGAGGTTCGGCACTTTAACATCTACCAAATAGTTGCGTTTTTTGACTGTCCTCCGTAGGTCGGTTAACCTACCTACTTGCCACTATTTACCGTTTTTTCTTCTCGCCGGTCGGTTCGACTGAGCTCTAAAAAACGGCTTATAAGAAAAAATGGCGTCTTCCAGTCGCAGGCACCTATCTCTCCAATGAGAATTTTGAATTTCGCGCCGTGCTAAGAGCGTAGGTCGGTTGGATGGAGCTCAGACCTCAGTCCACAGGTCGGTTAACCGACCGACGAACGGCGACGAAAAAACAGCTTACAAGGATTTAGGTCGGTTAACCGAAGAAAGAAAACGGCTTATAGACAGAAATCTCGCAGGTCGGTTAACTGGATGACGGCAAAAAACGCAACTATTTCCTTTTAACACGGTCCATCCAACGAACGAAGGGTTGAGCTTACGGTTCAAAACCAGCTGGAAATAACCTAGCCGCGTAGTCTTGGATTCTGCAGTCTTTTTTCTTCCAAAGTACTATGTCTAGAATTTCCCAAAAATAACGTACTCTGAGAAGCAATGTTCGCTTGCTGATGCAGCATGAATTTTGATTTTCTCCGGACCGTACCGGAACCGTAATAAACTGATGCAGAAAATGACGCAAAAGATGAGCATCGTAATGGCTTCGACGTGTTTGGTGCGTCGCTTTGGAAGGCCCGTTTGGTCGAGTCTTTTCGGTTCCTGTTGCCGTCGAGAACGTCGTGAGGTTTGAAGAATGGCGCGTTGGTGGGTTAATCTTTGATTGCGCAAAACGGATAAGTCAGCTGAGATTTATTGTAGACTGGGTATACGATCCGTCCTTCACACGGAACGCGTTTTCAGCGTAATTGACCTATACCAGTTCATAGCTCTAAGCGGACTGGCCACTGTTTGTCCCTCCTCGCCTCATTATGAGCATGCATCACATAGAGATAATAGACGATGCAAAACGGATAAGTCAGCTACATTTTATTAGAGCTATATTTCGGCCCTACTTGGCAAGGGTCCTCTTCAGTATCAGAACTGTTTCCGTTTCGCATCGTCAAATATGGTTCGCAGTCAGCTTGGGTTGAAGGAACATCTATGTAGATAATAGAGTCGATCTATAAGTTAATAAACAAAAGAAAATAACTTTCACTTTTTAAATTTAAGGGCAAAAGTGCAAAACTCCGATGTTTAGGAAGGCTCGCAGAATTTTTCTGTTGAAGGTATATGGTTAGACAAATATCCTGGCAGAATTGGATTTGAAGGTGTTGTTTGTTTATTTATTAGGAAATGTTAATGAAATTTTGGATTTTAGTTAAAAGTTTTAAAGTTGGGAGCTGGTGTGTTTGTTTTTATTGCAAAGGAACTTGATGTTTAAGTGTAGTTGTTTTTGCCTTAAAAAAACACGTATCCTAGCATTGTTTTAATTATATTTCAACGATGGTGATGATGATTTGTTGACTAATAGGTACTAAAACTGCATACTGGCTTTGACCTGGAACATAGAGAATTGCTTTTCAGTCTGAGATCGCAGATGAGAGCAATGAGAGCAAGAGCAATGGGGGCTCGTGAGTTCATTGTTCGGTTAGTTGCTAGTTTTTTAACGGGTAGGACTCAGTGTGTCAGATAACATTTCCAGCTTTTTAGACATATTTTGTGGAACCTCGCAAGGCACAAAGTTGGGGCCTTTAATCTTTTCGATCGTTTTTAACCGTGTTTTGACCCATGTTTTAAATCTTTTTAAGTTTGCTGACGACCTATCGACATTATCCCTCCGGACGTTTCCTATGACCCCGACTGAGGTTTCCCTATCTTCTCTTTTCAAACTTTTGAAAAATGATTTGGATGAAGTCAAGTTGTCCGTTCGTATACCGAAAAGCATGGCAATGAGGGTCTCTTTCTTAAAACGGGAATTGCCGGCTGTTGAAGAAATTGGTCTGGAAATAAAATCCTCTGTAAAACTTCTTTGGGGTGAAAATAGATAATGACCTGAAGTGGAGAATATGCGTGTCCTGTATGGCATTCCGGACTGACAGTAGAACAGACAGAAAGACTCGAGTCTATCCAGAACAGGTCGTGCAAAGTGATGCTTGGTCCGGATTATGTTTCCTATGAGGATGCTCTGGTCAAGCTTCAGTTGCCGTGCCTTGCGGATAGGAGACATCAACAGACGATGAACTTTGGAAAAAAATGGTTAACTTCTGACCACCATCGGAGTATTTTCCCAGACTCTGAGACTCCAGACCAGACCAGACCGAACACAAGGGGAAGACTAGCTAACATTGAGAAGCCACGGCTTCTTCAGCCCCCCATAAACTCAACCGAAAGGTATTTATGTTCGTTTGTGCCTTATTTTATTCGTAATTTTAACTGTCAGAATATCAATCAGCTGTGATTCGTACGATCCGCAGCTAGCAGTTGTAAATGCTATTAAGGACATAAATAAGTTATTTATTTATTTATTTATGGATTGACATACAGCATAAAAGAAGGAGGATTTGCTCTCAGGCCACCTCTTCACTATCATGAAGCCTGCCGTCCCTTTGTCAAGCTTGCTGAATCCGCTGACAGTATCGATCTGCCGTGTGATTTAAAATCTCTTTCTTGTCAGTTTGAGGAGTCTCTCCAGTTCTGTTGTCAAGTCGTTTCTTCACTGGAACAACTCTCCTCTTGTGTATTGCGAGCTTCTACGGAATGAAAGACTTTGGAAGACTGGAGTGGCTTTCCGTTTTGTTTAAAACTGCAGAGGAAGAGATACCCACTTTACTTCATTGAAGTAATCATGCAGTTTATGACTTTTGAAGATGACTTCGAAGCTGTTTCTAAGCTAACGTCTTGTCAAGTGATTGTCAATATCCATCAATCAGGTCCATTGTTCAGAATATGGTAAAATGCCGGAACAGCATTTGCCTTTGTTCAGTTGGTTTTATATTTATGTGAAGCAGTCGTAATGCAGCCTAGTGGCATCCTTGCGAGTTGTAGGAAGATGTTGTGACTACCACTTAAAACATACAGAAGCTGCCTTCGGAGTTCCACGCAGTTTATCCGATTTTAGTTTGGCTTGTTTTTATTTTTTTTTGTCAAGCGATGGCTATGTTTACCGGTGGAACAAATTCAAAAGGCTCTCTTCGCCCGTATGCTAGGTTTGAAATGGAGCCAAATGCCACTTCGGAAACGTGATTCATTTAACACAGCACCAGCTGAGATGGGAAAAGGCTTCTCGTGTGGAAATTGTGCCTGTAAGATTATGAATGCAGCTGAATTAGCGTTTGAATGTTGTTGCTGTTGCTGTTGTCATGGTGAGCTCAGTCAGCCGATCAAGATTGCTGAGAGCGTTCTCGACTAACCTGAATCCGTATCAGAACTTGCCATACTAGTCCTAATCCAGTTGTCAGCTTGTGCTTGACCCAAACCTGACATCTCTTGTGTTTCAACAGTACCAGCCAAGACTTCAGCATGAAACATTCTTGCCTACATAGCAACTAATTTCGAGCAATAATAGTCATGTATGTACTTGTTACATGTGTTCGTGTTACATGCTGATATTGAAAATCACAGATCTTGCATCGCTAGTTGTTTATTTAATGTTCATTATGCTCATGGAGGGAAGTTAAGAATCCTAGAGTGCCGAAATGCATCCAGGTGGTGAGCAAATGGGCTAACCACTTAGTTGCAACTTGAAGCTGAATGTTTGTGCGTTTGTGCGTTTCGACGTTTATGGCACTTTCCCGAAGGAAAGGGTTGCTGGTCATCCCGATTCGGTGGAGAGGAATTGGTTCATAGTAAAAACCAACACATTTTCAGATCCTCTTTTAATAGGCGATCAGTATAGAATGGATTGTTTCAAAAGCTCTAAAAGTGATTACCCGAAGCAAATGTTCCCGAGTTCATAACATGTCCATGTTTAAGTTCTTTTAATTTCTCAGTATTGCTAAAAATAAAATCCTTCGAATCCCAGGAGAATGTTTCATAGTCGGACAACTGACTGGAAGTAAAGCTTGCGAAGTCGCCTTTTCCTAATTCAGCGCTCTTACCTGATTAACGAATGATTGGGAACACTAGGCTATTCCGGGTCATAAAAGTCATCACCAAAACAGGTTTGAGGAGTTAAAGGACCTGTCTTACATAAAATAATAACGCAACCTACTTCCATAAGCACTCCATATATTTCTAAACCCAAAGATCGCGATTTCGTACGGTACATTCTAGCCCCTCGCACAGAACCACTGTGATTTTCTCACTTGCCGTGTTTTGCTACCTTCGATGTGTATGACGCTGTCGACGGTTGTCTGCGAGAAGTTTTTCCATCAGAAAAACCGGTTATGTAAATTGTTTCCCTGTTTTCGCTATAAGTCAATGGGTTTCGGAAATGGCTTAAAACAGCCAAAACCGTGAGTAATTTGTTGAAAGCTCAGCCTAGTTTTAAAGTATTCAGATATTTTAAATACTGCAAGTTGAAGAGTAAGTAGTGCGATGGGTCCTTTGAGAATTCGTTTAGCCTCGATGATTGGTAAAAAAGGCCGAAGAAAGATAACCATGGCAATCTACAGTAATAATCGACAATAAACAATAATAACTCTAACATCAGATCAGAAACCAAAGCTTTGGTGAAGAGTTTCAGTCCGCAATTCGAAGTAGTGTTTCCG
The DNA here is from genome assembly GCA_030848855.1 of Branchinecta sandiegonensis. NCBI lineage: Eukaryota > Metazoa > Arthropoda > Branchiopoda > Anostraca > Branchinectidae > Branchinecta > Branchinecta sandiegonensis. The sequence continues at coordinate 20,050,959 of JAUPMV010000006.1, read as the reverse complement.
GTTGCACTTATTCCACTCGGAGCGTTCAGTTGGAAAATCGCGAATTCGACGAGCTCTTGTCCAATCAGGCCTTTGTCACGTTGCACCCTTACTTGTGAGCTCTAGTCGGAGGCCCATGTGATCAGCAGCTTGTATCTTTCACCGTTATTGATTTACTTCTTCACGTTGGGAACCATGCTGACTGCACTTGTGAGAACTCCCAAGTCAGGGAACGTGGAGGATGAAATCTACATGTGAAGAGCCGGATCACGTGGGCCTGAGTTTTCGCGGATTCGCTATGAAGAAAAAACTACATTCTGGAGGTCCTCGCAGCGGAAACTGAAATCCACCAGCGTTGTCGCTGCATGTGACGAAGAACAAATAAGGATCAGGCAATGCGGCATGCAAAAAATATTGGCCGTATTCGGTAACTCTTGAGGTTCAGGTTCTTTAATTTCTAAAACACTTCGTGACACTACATTTTGATCACTGGGGGCCGGGTAGGGATAGGAGCTCGTTAGCTCGGCCCCATTGAATGGGCGCCTATCCGATAGTTTCTTTACCTTGTGTAAATGCATGCATCACCACGGAGCCACTAGTCATATCAGTTCATTTGGTTCATGTACTTATTATTATTTATTTATACATTATTACATTTGGCGTTAAGCTTTTAGCTTGTAGCCATAATTATATAGTACATAATTATTATAGTATAGTACATAATTATTATAGTACATTATTTTCTGTATTATTACCATAATCTGTTAAAAAACGAAAAAAAGGTCGCACTGGACAGACTGTGAATAACTAAGCAATGATTACTACTTTGTGCTGCGTGGAAAATGTTTTAAAAAACGTGGTCCCTCGCTTTTGCCGTTGCAGTGGGGTCCCTTGCTTTTGGTTTCTCAACCCGCTTCTTCAGCTGGTTAACCCTGTCTTTCTTTAAACCAGAACAAGTCTGAGAACGTCTACAGAGGGATAGTGCTCTATCCGTCGCCTTTCGTCTAGGACTGATTTCGTCCTGAGCCACCTTCATTTCGATCAGCTGTACTGGTCTACAGTTTGAGTGAATAACCCGATCTCTGACTCATCTGACTAATAGACATATAGGTGTAGCCAACAGCCTGCTAATTAAAGCTAACGCCCTTGCTAGTGTACCAGTCGTCCTCAGGTACGTCGACTATAAAAGTGATGATTTTGTTCCCTCTACAGGGAATTCATCTGGACTTCGTCGTCAAATCGAGATATCGAACGATACATCCAATTCTTGTAGTTCGGAGCTAATCTTGAAGATATTTCCAATCATATTTGTTCCCGAATATTGAGGAATCGATATCTGTTAATCTGCATCGATGCCGTATCCAGGCTTTTTCCTGTCCCTAGAGCCAGAAGGGGGAAGGAAGTTCTGTTGTTGCTATGAAGGACATCTGCGCACTGGCCCCTTCCCTAGAGAGGAAGGCCCGTATTTCGTGAAAACCATAGCCTAGCAACCCTAGTATTAGATCAAGCTGCTACTGTCTAGATTTGGCCTTCTTGTCGCCTCGTTTCTTCTTGCGAACCTAAAGGAAGAGCGACGCTGATGCTTTACCGCTGCTTGACTTGGCGGTTCCGTCAACGGGACCTAGAACAACCAAGTTTCTCACTTTCTGAGAATCTTCCTCAGAACACCTAATCTTTCTCACAACACATAATGAGAAGATGTGTCTATCTGAGAACCGTACTCTCCGAGATACTCTCCTTCCATTTATCTGAAAAGTTGGAATTTTGCGCTTCCGCCCTGGTATCGTGTTGACGAGCTAACGGTACTGCAGTTCATCGACATTTCAGTCCGCCTGTACGGTTTGGCACATTGGGCTGTTTGCCCAGTAGTTTGCACGAGGATTGTCTCAGTCAGCGTGTGGCTAACGAAAGTGGAAGGGATAGAAAGCATAGGAGGAAGGCAGAACCCAGTAAAAGAATTGGAGTTGCACGTCATTCAAATAGAACTGAAGGACGGTGATGTCCGCGTTTCGACAGGCACCTCAAACTTATATTCACTTAGCAAGGGAAAGGACTTCGACAAGGGCAAGGATAAGCAAATCAACAAAAATCGTTAAACTAAACTTGTTCCTGAGAGACTTTGATAAACTTGTAGCTTTCCTTTTGATTTCACACATTTAGGGGTGTTTTTACGGGTTTCTGCGTCGTGCAGAAAATAGGACCATCCAACGTGTGATCCTTTTAGGAATTAGGCAGTCCAGTATACATATACTCGCTTACTTTATTGAGTGTAAGCGTACCCTGAATGTTTAAAGAATTTGATTCGTGTGAGCGGAGAAGGCGTGAGACACCAATATCTTTCGAATGGTCAGATTTTTACGAGCACACTGTTACCTTTGTTTTCTTCAAAATCCTCACGGTAGCCGACGTTATCCACAAATTACTTGAACACAATTCATTCTTCAAAGCAAGGTGGCCATTGCTTCATTAATTAGTCGCGTTTTTAGCGATCGCTTGGAACGAAAGTTGCCATTTTTTGCGATCGACTGTCGACTGGAGGTGCAGTCGATCCGTTTTTTGTCGCTTGACTGGACATCGACTGGGAACAAAGTCAACAGTCGATCCGATGCACCTTTCTCTTGGAGGTCCAGTCAAACTTGGTGCCAAATTTTGAAAATTGAAACATGTGGACCCAAAAACGTATAATTTACACCTGAGTAAGCGCCAGTAGCTGCAGCAGTTTCAAAGACTGCCGAGGGAAGAGTTGTGGGGATGGAAGGGGAGAAGTTTTTTAGACCGTTTTTCGAAGGCTTGTTCTCACTCCCCTATCAAGCGACAAAAAACGGTCAACTGGATGAACCCGGGAACAAGTTCCAATCGCCAGTCGATCTGCAAAAAACGCGACTATTATTCAGCGATCTCCCGCCGGAGGTTCAAAGGGGTACTAAGCCTTCGAGAAGATACACGCGGAAAAAATTGGGATATGGTACAATTTTTTTGTCAGTGGTACGTTTTAGAGCCTTTTCTCTTGCTTTGTATTATTATTATTATTAAGATTGAGGGGCGAGTAAGAGGATTATTACAACTAAGTATATCACCGAGTGAACGTTTAAATATGTCGGAAGACGAAATCATCGGCCAGTTTGACATTTTTTTGGTCTCGGAAGCTTAACTTATTTAGTTAAATTTCAGAATCTTCAAGAGATCATTATAAAGAATTTAGTGAAATTTACGTCGTTGTTTATTTTGATCCAGTTTACATCATTTCTTCTTTGGACTTGCGGGAATTAACAAGAAAAAAACAGAAAGCAAAAGACTAAAAGAAATCGATAAAGCTAGTAAATAGTTTGATTTTCGACACATTTTCGATGTGCCTGCTAAAAAGAAACATTTTGTTAGATCCATAGTCCAACTATGAACCCAAGCTCCCATGTCGGGTGCTTCCGAACCGCGCCACTAGATGACCCAGCGGTCGGATCGAGTCGTGGCTTCACCTTTCACCTTGGGTCTTGGTGATGGTGATGGTGGTGGTGGTGGTGGGGGGGGGTCTAAAAAGTTGCAACTCCAAGAATGCTTACGATGCATCTTCTTTAAAATGTATTAGTTCTTATTTCCCTTGCATTGTCGTCGGTCCATTAGTCATTTATGTTTTTAGATGTTCCTTCAGCCCAAGCTGACTGCGAATCATATTTGACGGGGCAAAACGGATTAGTCAGCTACATTTTATTCGAGCTATATTTCGGCCCTTCTTGGCAAGGGTCCTCTTCTGGCTCAAGCCGCTCAAGCTGGAAAATAAACTTGTGGAAAAACAATTAATGATTCTTCCTTAAATATCTGCTTTTGTGAACTTCTTCTCTGACAGTTGGATGAAGTTAAAGCTGGTGCTGTGATTTGAGCGGCTTGAGCCTGAAGAGGACCCTTGCCAAGAAGGGCCGAAATATAGCTCGAATAAAATGTAGCTGACTTATCCGTTTTGCCCTGTAAAATATTTACGTTTTTTTTTTTTTTTGTCCCTCGTCAGTAAGTAAGCTTAGTACCACTTTGCCCAGTGATCGTGTGAGCCGATCCCAGGATGCCGTTTTGAATTTGTAAGAAAAATAAGTAGTAGACTAAGAAAAGTAGAAGAGGACTCGCGTTTTTTTCTCCGGTTTGAGATAGACTAGAGATTGAGGCAGTCAAGTAATCTAAGAAGTGGTTTGTTTGGACGTTTAATTGGACTTCAGTGTAATTCTGAATAGATCAAACTTGCACACCTTTACACTGGATATTTATTTTATTTTGTGTTGAATGTTCTCATTCACACAGCTCTAAAATAAAACTAATTGTTCAAAGTCCGTACTGTGAAGCAGACCACCACCAACGAGTTGTTCTTTTATGATCCTGGTTGAGGAAGCCACTTCCAAGTCGTCTATTCTTATACACATCAAGGAAGTGCATTTTTTCGTTACTACCTGTGGTTTCCTTGCCGCTTCATCAAAAAAGCCCTGAGGCTCTGGGTTACTTGTGTATCAGCCATCAAAAAGCTACAAGCAAGAAGCTAACGGTTCATTCGACTGGGAAAAGACCGCAATGCGACCCAACCGGTTCTTTGCGAAACAGTGACAGGCGGTGACGTAGCAAAAAGGCAATGAGTCATCAGAAGAATGTGACACAAAATCGCCTTTTCTTCATTTTTTTTATTTTTTTTGCTGAATAGAGAATTTAAAATAAGGTAAACCGCTTTCTTGTCTTGGTTACCAAGAGATTCTTTCTTGTGTTCTTTTTACACCTAATTTATTCCATCGTCATACCTGCGCATTTGCGCTGAGATGGCGCAAAGGAAACTCGTTTGGCTGAGGTTGCCAAGACAAGGACGTTACACTGGTTCTAGCCTCATTTACCTCAGGTCAAACATAGATTAGAGGTTAAAATATATAAATATCTGTTGGTCATCATTCTTTTATGCGACTTACATTTTCAGACAGCCCTATGCCTTACGCTGAAAAGCGATCAAATGGCTGCAAATCATTACACATGTAGAAGATGGAGATTCTCCGGCTATTCTTGATACAGTATGCTTTGTTCTAAGGACCGTTTATCATTGTACCGCGTATAGAGTCACATGTCGTCTCCTCGTCCGTCTGTCACAGAGCCAGTGGAACCTGGCTGTTAAAATACTTTCGTCGACTCTTTCTCTAGAAGCATGCAATGCTTTTGGCATCAGTTCCAGCCTGTACGACAGTGTGCTCTTGTGCGACATCCTGCGTTGTGCATCGTTTTCGTAAGATCTGTGCACGTCTGAAGTTCGGTAAGGATGGGCTGGTCGGGTGCAGATCGAGTCTAGTCGGCGTCTGAGCTACTGTAAAAACAGACCTGTGTCTGTTTGGTTGTTTGAGTAATCGGAAAGACGGGGAGTTGGTCGGGAATCCGCCTCCTTTTTCCTAAGCTCGGTCCCGGTTCGAGAAATGTTCCGTTTCCTTTGATTTCTAAGGTGTCAGGAGGGGGGAGGGGTATCGAAAGGGGCATAACCCCTGGAACATTGCAAGTTGGCTCAGAATTTGAAGAACCATGTTCGCTTTCTTGGCACATATTCTTCCAGCATGAGACTTCTTATCTCGGAAAGGAAGTGCGTAAGTTTAGAATGCTGCACGAGTTTCTAATGTTTCCTGTTGAGAAGCGGTAAATTTTTCTGGGGCAAGGTCGTTTATCTTACTTCCAACTTCCAGAACTGGAACGAAACAGTAGCAAGCTCCGCCTTTTTTTCGTCCGAAAAATTCGAAGCTTATCTCCAATAATAATCAGCCCTTTCCCTGCTAAACTCTCACTGTCGTGTTCCTAAAGTTGTTGTTTTATTTTAGCTGTCAAGTTCGGCCGAATGTCGAAGAAGCAACGAGAAAAAGTTGAAGATGAAGTCCGATTCCATAAAGCGCAGATGCGAATCAATCAAGCTTCCGAAAGTTCACCGGACAGTTCCGTGTACGACAATCAGCAACCGTCTTCCTCCGACCAGCACTATACGGGAACGTAAGTACAGATAGGAACCGTTTATTATTGTTACTACTACTTTATTTCAGTCAAAAAGACCATACAGATCATGAATGCATAACTCATCAATTAATCCATTATTTTGCCCATACAACGGGAAAGAATCGCTCATATGGAGTGTAGAAGAACAAGACGAAACAGGGACAAAAAAAAATACAGACCTAGGTAGCGTTCCAGAGACTTATTATTAGTTACGATCGTTACTATTCTTGTTATTATTGCCGTCCCAGAACCCGCCGTAATAAGTAAATTGACTCCTCCCACTTATTATTTTCGTTCCACGACTGTTACGATGTACAATTTACTTATGATGGTCGCGAGCATCATAAGTGATAGTAACTATTGGTTCTGCAGGAACTCCCGTAAGAGTGATGACGTATGTTCGCGTTGTTATTATTTTCGTTTCAGAAAGCGTGATAACTACGACAATACGGCGCTTCTCCTCTTATCATCGTAACTTGTAATAACTTCACTGGAACACTACCCTAATCTGCCATCTTTCAGGTTTAGCTATGCTGGAAGTGCTAGTCCGTACCCGGGAACCACCTTCAATGGCTTCGGCTGCTATGACGTCGGAAGCACCACCTATGCTGATAGTACAACATCATCCGTTGATCATCGGACGACGACGTCAGAACACCAGATGCCCGACAGCCCTCTGACACCGACACTCACCCCAGGCGAGTAGCTCACGATTTCTTAGTAGACTAACCGGCTTGGGTTTCCCCTCTTAGAGGCGGTGGTATCCAGCCAACGCCAATTTTTTGGTATCTCCGAATATTTTGTGGGTCCCGAAAGCAGTATCAAGAAAGGAATTTCTGCATGATACAGTCTGACTGTGATGCCTGCCTGATACCGGCCACTTTTGCACTACCGGAGTCAGGCCCCACTATCCCAAGTTATCCTACGAAGACCGTTTGTAAGTGCTGATTGATCAGATGCATATGCGTTGGGGTCTTTTGATGGGCAACTCGTAGAATCGCCTGACGGCAAGACCAGATTTCAGGCAAGAAAAATTCTTGTCCCACATAGTAATTCTTTTCGGGCAAGAAACAGACTAGACTATAAATGAAAGAAAACATCCAGCCAAATGGAAAAGGGTTTACAAGTTGGTTTCCAACACGCTCAAATATCCCAATACTAATTACCTACTGATGGTTCATGATGCTCGTGGACGGGATTAATCATCGCAGAACTTACACAGACTATGATTTAATTTAATTTTAATTTAATTTCAAAATAAATGCGGCACAACATTTCAAGCGCGAGCAAATTAATTGGCACTTGTCACTAACCTACAACTAAAACATACAGACAATTGTCATAAAAGAAATACAGAGCAAATGGGTAAGAAGCTCTACAATTACGTACCTGAATATGAAGCGAATGTTCTTGTAGTTTCGTGGAAAAGTTTGAAGTCATCTCAAAATAGGGACGAGAGTTGGATTTAAACAGAAACAGCGTCTTTAGTGTGACTTCCAGTCATCATCAGTTCACTTGGGCGTATGCATTGGGCAGCTCTTGAATTTACTTTTATATCTGTAGACTGAAAGGGCTGGCTCTTTGGGACTTGAATGTGTCGCTGGACTTGCGTTCCGATCTTCTCACCTTGTTTTCCTTTGAGAATGAGCCAGGAGTGACGGAAGATGACGGAACGGAAACTAATTGCAATTAGGCAAGTCAAGATTAGTGGAAACGGGGTGCGGGTGCCTGTAAGGCGGTGCAAGCTCTGGCAACCTAGCTCTTAGTCAGAAATTGTAGAGGGGGGTGGGGTCTTTAAAAAAAAGTATATCGCGACTCGCAAAGCCCGGCAAAAAAGAAATGTTGCCTAGTAATGCCGAAAGTGGCCGGAGTTTTCCGTTCTTGTGTTCCGGGAGCATATACATTTGGAGGTTATCCCATGCGTTAAACGGAATTTTTCTGCGGTTCCACACTAATTTTCCCTGCAGATTTTATGGTGCACCACTTTCCTTTGTTATTTAGCCTTTGCGAGAGCCTCGGAGCCCCCAGAGCCTGTGACTTGTTTGCGTGAAGTGGGACCCTAAAAGCCAATGATGGACCTCTGGTTAAAGATCCCCAGACACTCACTTGCTCCAACTTGCTTCGAGCTGGTTCTTTAGTCACCTTAATTCTGCTAATTCATTAGCTTGCAATGAACCTGGGCTGGAGGCTTCCAGTGATTTCGCTCTCTCTTCGTCTTATTGGAAGGACTATACACTTTGCCTCCTAGGACTCTTCTCGCTCTTGCTAATGACCAGGGGTAGAGGGTAGCCAAAGGGATCTAGGCGTTGCAGGTGTCTGATTTTGCTCTGCCACTGCTCTTCTGAGTTCCCAAGTACGCTTCGTGACAGTAATGAGAGTAAAATCATCGCTAACTTGAGCATGGCTTCGGGGACTATAATCGCACATCCTGAAGCCAGTAGGCTAGGTCAGTGGTTCCCAACTGGGGGTACGCGTACCCAAAGGGGTACGTGAGACCTTCGTAAGGGGTACGCGAAGGTCCCAAATCTCTGAATTAGAAAATGTCTGCTTTCGTCAAGAAATTAGAGTTTTGGCTTACGAAGTTTCAAATAAACAGCGCAAGTGTCTTTTTGATCCTTGACCAGTTGATGGACGATAATGAAATTGACAGCCTTGCCCCTCAAGTATCCCTTTTATTTATATATATTCTTACACATTAATTGCTTACCATTTATGACAATAAATGGCGTTTTTTTTGGTGTTCCGATCTGGACAGCTCTTAGTAAAATAATAGAACAATGATTCTTCAAAAAGGGGTACGCAACCATTTTGAACCTTAATTAGGGGTACGCGATACGGAAAAGGTTGGGAACCACTGGGCTAGGTTAAGTAGGGACGTTGATGGAACTCTTTCTCCTTCAGAATTGCATGACCTAACGTTCTCGAAAGATGAGAAAAATACACGATATGATTCAGTGCAATCGCTTCCGCCCATCGAGTCCGTTATTTTTGTTTGTGCTCGGCGTAATGTGTCTCGTCCCCAGTTCATTGACAGCGAATTTCTTGGCAGCGGCTTCCCGGAGACCGAAAACACATCGGAACCGTTAATTCTGTTGAATTTCCTCTTGTCCCTCAAATCGAAACAACGGGGTTGTATCTTGTATCCTTTCCGAGGGAAATTGTGGTGGGACTAAGCGATTGGGTGATAAAGGCTTAGGATAGTTTCATGTCACATAAGATAGTTGGACGAGACCTGGGATGAGACCTCATAGCGACCTGCGAATGAGTTAGATGGTCAGTGGACTATCTTTCTGTCGATTTGCTTGAGATTTTACTCGTGACGTACTGATAGAAAGGGCGTTGGGGGGAGGGGGGGGGGGAGAGTGTATGTAGTCTTTGGGAGTGATCCAAAGTTGGGCGTCTCCCACAATCTTCTTTTTATATCGGAAGGTTGTAACGAAAAAAAAAATCATTCAAAACCAAAAAAGGCGAGCCGAAGTCGACGATAAAAAGAAAACTGATAAGAAAAGAAGAAATATGAGCTTTTAGCACCATTAAAGGTGAGACCTTCGTTAAGGGACCCCTCGCACTATTTACTCCAATATTTTAAAACGTTTGAATCCTTTAAAACTAGACCGTGCTTTCAACGAATCACCCACGGTTTTGGCTGTTTTAAGCCTTTTCTGAGACCCGTTGACTTATAGCGAAAACAGGGAAACAATTTACATAACCGGTTTTTCTGATGGAAAAACTTCTCGCAGACAACCGTCGACAGCATGGTACACATCGAAGGTAGCAAAACACGGCAAGTGAGAAAATCAGCGTGGTTTTGTTAGAAGGGTTAGAATGTACCGTACGAAATTGGGGTCTCCGGGCTTAGAAATATATGGAGTGATTATGGAAGTAGGTTGCGTTAGTATTATAGGCAAGACAGGTCCTGAATCCGAGAGAAATGCAGAAATCTGAATTTAACCCTATATTTTCCTTCCAGAAAGTGTACATCTATCCGAGCTGCTTGCAAAAGCTATCGGCGATGCTCATTCGCGGACCTGTCATGTGATACCTGATGAAAGGAGGCAACCTGAAATGTCCAGGGTACTGGCATACCGGAATATGGTAAGAAGTCTTCGTCTTCGTTGGGCGAGAGGGGGCACTGCATTTGTAATCCCTAGAGAATGAAGGATCAATTCGTATCCTACGACACATGTGATCAGGAGTATCCCGTGAGCATACTTCTGGGAATTTGTTTCTTGTTTGTTTGTTGTTACAATTAGTACCACGCGTAGACGAAATTCCCGTGTGTTCCTTCTGACGATTGTTCACAGAAGAGGAAATGCAGTGAGTACCGTATTCCACATTACAGTAAAGGTACAGAACGAGCTTTGTTATGTCTTTCGTCAAGCTCTGCAATCAAGTTTAGACACGCTGTTTTTGTTTAATTATATTTGTGACGAAAACGCTGACGATAATTTTATTACATGTTACATGTTTGGGCTAAGCGTGTCATTTCTTGATCACGCTGTGTTTTACTTTGAATTTTATTTTTGATGAAATATTGACGATTGAAGAATTTTTTTTGTCATTATTCTGTTCAGCAATTTTTTCGTTGATGGTAAAGGTCAAATTCAGCGTTTTCGCTGTGAAAACACTTTTTAGAATTAAATTATATTATTTATATCCTGTTAAAGGGAGGTGGAGACGACAGTCCCAAGAGTAGGTCTGGGAAAGGCATTAGGTATTGCACCTATTGCGACTGATATCCGATTGAATGGCACTTCAGATGAACTGTTCAGACCGGTCTCTCTCTCTCTTTACATAATGGTTGTGGAGACCAGTGACTTAAACTTCAAATATTTCATTCATGATTTTTTTTTGTAGCCCCACACAGACATCTGGATCGAGTGCGCCACGCGGCTAACGGCGTCCATCCAACAAGTTATCGAGTTTGCGAAAATGGTACCTGGCTTCATGAAATTGTCACAAGACGATCAAATTGTCCTCCTCAAGTCCGGTAAGCAGCCCTTTATTTTGAATGTTAAACACATTCTGATTCACCTTTCGAATACTTTTGTGCGCATTCTTTTCCGGTACTTTGTCTGGGCTTGTATCCAGCGCCGCCTACTTTGCTTAGGCGAATACGATTGTTCCACTATAGGCGTATTCTCGCCGTTCCCCGAGGACTCCTCGGGAAATTGGAGGGAACGGCGAGAATAGGAGTCACTCCACGCGGACTCCGCGTACAGAAACAGCGAGAACACGTGGAATGCTTCCAAAACGGATTTTTGTTCGGAAAAACAGTATGCAGTTGACGAAATTAGTCTGGATCCACTTTTTTATTGTTTTGTTTCTTCTGATTGGTTTTAATTAATTTTACATTGCACCAACACCAGCAAAGATTGATTCCCCTCCGAACCTGGAAGGGAGTCCTTTTTGATGATGGTGATTATAATCGGAGCCTTCCCACCCGTGGGGACTCGCGAGAATACGGGGAGTGAGTCTCCGGGACAAACAAAAACGCGGGGACTCCTCAAGTGGAGTCCTCGGGGAAAGGCGAGAATACGCCTTATGTGACGGTGGGCCCGATCGGAGAAGAACTGAGATTTTCTGTTCAGCAGAACTAACCATAAAGCTGACGAACAGACAGGCCAGTCCTAAAATTCAGATTGTACTTAGATGGCAGGAGTTTGGCCCCACGGGATTCTCTTGGATTCTCTTGGATCTCATTTTATAACTTTGGGGAATAATCCGACGATAGACAATCGTATTTCTGCATCTACCATCTCAGAAAAGTATTTCATGGTTATCACGACAACAAGATGTGCACTTTCTTGTGAGCTGTCAAGTTTCAGCTTCAACCTCCTCCACCGAGAACCAACTTTGATGACGCAAACGGCTAAAAAATCGTAAATGCTCTTGTGTGGGCGTGAAAATTGTCCGAATGTTCAGTGTAACGCATCTAGAAAGAATGAACGCCGCCAAAGGAAGTGATGAAATTCAAATCTTTTGCTCAGCTACTTTTGCGACTTCTAACGGTAAAAATTACGGCGTTTGGTGTATCCCTTCAGAAGAAACAGATCATCCGAAAATAAACGTCAGATGAAATTAAATGGATCTGGTTTTACTCTGTATGTTAGAAGGAAGCTGAACACTGCATATTAGGATATTAAGTTCCATTTGATTGTTTTAGAGGCAAAAATAAAACCAAGGTAGCCCAGATTTAGAGGAAGGTTCAAAAAGGTACCTCTATTATACGTCTTGGATCGAACGAGAAACTCTGGATTCTAGAACGGGGTTTGGTTAATTATTCTGTGATCTTGATACAAGGAGTACCAAGGGTTGTGCAGCTGTTCAACTTAACTTTTTTGTGCAGGAAGCTTTGAGCTAGCCGTTGTACGGATGAGCCGACTGATAGACCCGGCAACCAACTCGATCCTGTTCGGTGAAATGTATCTCCCCTTTGACATTTTCGTGACTGGGGACACGACGGAGATGCAGCTCGTGACGCAGGTCTTTGACGTGGCGAAGAATCTGGCGGAGCTCAAGTTATCTGACACCCAGCTAGCGTTGTATCAGGCTTTGATACTACTCAGTGCAGGTAAAGATACTTTGATACTTGTTTGTAGTGAATTCGATCCTGAGATCAGTCGCAAAGTACGAGCTCGGATCTCTTTTGATGCAGATGCTTGTTAGAACTTTGTCCTAAATAGCGTTGTCAATGACAGTGTCGAGATTTGATATAGCGATCGAATGCGATGACTTTACTTTGACAATTTACGTTCTCGGTATTTTTTTTTCATTCATTTTCTCGGTAAACAGTCGATTATTTGTTTCTGTGATTATGAATGAAAGAATGAAGTTTATCACCAATTTTTAAGACAGAGGTCACAAACGGAATGCAATCCACTCAGATACTGCAGTAAATGGATCGGTGACATTATACTTTGCCGATAATCTAGAGTTGATAATAATGTACTTTATTACACGCTAGCACTGGATCGTCATTCAGGCAAATAACACATGATAAATCCATAAGTAGACATTTCATCTACACATACAACTTGAAAATATAATTTGACTTAACTAGGATTAAAATATTGGGTAAAATAAGGTACAAAGGATTTCAGGTAACGATCTGTCGAGTTTATGGGTGGTCTTTCTAGTCTCTGGGAAGCAGCGTCCCTCTGTCTCTGTCGCGTATTAGGCCTGCTATTTGCTGTAGTCTCAAAGTCAGGTAGAATGGCACGATGCGCGTGTGATGCCAGACACTTGCTCCCGAACGCTATTGTCAGTTGATGCCGCCTTTCAGCAGGGTTGGCAGGTCAAGCTTGACCAGGCCGTCCTCATAAGAAAGACAACCCCGGCCCCTTTTTTGGATGGCTTCTAGAGGCTTCTAGAGACTAGAGGCTAGAACTTCTTTGGATGGCCCACAGAGGTAGAGGTGGAACGATGAATTTTTATCTGTTGTAGTCAGTGGTGACCAGAATGCGCTAGTATATGCGCATAGAGAATGCGGAATAGAGCCGGACTAGTATGTGCCGATTGTAACGACGCTTAGAAGTATTCCGTATGCTTTTCTAGCGTTTTCCGCAAAAGTGATACAAGACAGGAACGCATTGCTTTCATGTCCGACCCAATAGACAGACCAAGGTAAACAACCAAGGATGCAGGTTGAAAAATGTGGTGCCCGAGCATCTATCGGTTGTCTCTGTACCTGACTTTTCGTAGAAGAAGACAACCTCGCTCTTATTCGGGTTAGACGTTAAACCCATACACTCATATTCTTCGCTAAGAATCCGACAATTTTCTTCAACATACCCATCCGACCGGCTCAAGTTCAGCACATCTTCTGCGTCATTTGTTTGCGACAAAGTCCATACCTTCATAAATATAGCTCATTCTTCACTGTAAAAAGTTTTTTCCGTATAAAGATAAAAATTAACTGCAGTATTTGCTACTCGGATTACTCTTATCTCTACGCAGATAAGATTAATACCAAATAGAGATAAGATGAATCTGAGTAGCAAATACTGCAGTTAACTTTAATCTTTTTACGGAGGGACTTTTTACAGTGTTATAGGTCTCTGTGCCTCAACTACACTGTTATTATATAGAAGAGGGGAATAAATCGACAAAACGGGACCCGTGTATGTCGGTAATTTAACCTTAGCTTCCAATACATATTTCGATACGTAATAATAACTGAAGCGTTAACACCGCGCCTCAAACCGCTCAGGAGCAGTTTGTCCGTGAATCCCGGAATCAAAAGCTCGCCTAACATCGTGGCTAGCGAGAGCCAGTTTTTCGCCAGAATTATGGCAGTCAATTAACACATTAGCAAGTATATGGTGCACACGCTCCCTGCTGAGATCTTTCTTGAACCCGAATTGGTTATCAGGTGTTTTCATACATTCTTAATATCGTCAATCGCTATAAGCTCCATTAATTTACAAAGAACAGGCGACACTGTTATAGGACGACATATGCGCTTTCATTTTCCGGTTTACCTTTTTTTAGGACCGGGCTAACAATACAATAAACATCAGGTACTATGCCTGAATTAAAAATCATCTGGTATAGCAATGACACATGGTTTATCAGAAGTTCACTACCACAAACAAGGCGTATACCACACAGGTTGTCAGTGCCTCTTCAGTACTTTTATTTCAACTTCTGAAGGGCACCCAGGATTTTTGACCCAGAAACTATTACGCCCAAACCTGGCTCCACTGAATCTAAGAGAGTATCAAGTTTATGCTCAAAGTTATTTTTAAGGTCTTCATCTGGGGGGGGGGGGGGGGGGGGAACTCGGCACTAAAATGAAGGTTCCAATCTTCCTCTGTAGGTAAACCTGTGTTAATCTCTAGATTACGCCGCTTCCCTTTCACGAATCGCCATACCGCACTGGTGTCCAATACCCCCGCCTTCATCTAAGGAGAGACTGCAAGTAGGATAGTAATTTACAGAGCGCTACACTAATTGTTTCGTTTTGTTTAACTTGTATCTTTTTCTTAGACCGACCAAACCTGCGCGGGGCATTCGAGATCGCCCGGATACACGACGCTGTACTTCAGTCGCTGAGACATGAACTTAGCAAAACCCATAGAAATCCAGCCAAAGGAGACATATCAGTATGTGACTCTTTGATCGCACGGGTACCTGCTCTGAGGTGAGTCAAGTTCGAGGTTACGAATGAATGAATGAATGTATTCCCAAGAAAGCCCTTTGGGCCATAGCGGGACAAAATATAAAAATAAATCAGCAGTCCGACTGCAATGTACCAGTCGAAATATTCGACATTCAACTCATAATTCTCACACCTCATAATATGAACTCTTTGCTCACCCATAGTAGAAGAATAGACACTAAGTTTACTTTGGGACTTTCGCGCAGAGTTTTCCGCAAATTCGGACTTGATAGCCCGTGTCAAAGTTATCGCGTGCTTTGTCTATTTTCTGGACGGTTCTAAGGTTTAATTTTAAACATCAAGCTCTTTTATTTGTTCAGGGGTAGGTATGCCTCGCCACTTTCAAAATCGATAGCAGAATACGACCAGTCGTACACAAATCCTCAGTTTGGGGCATTCCCAAATTTGGGCACCACGCCCCACTGGAGCAAGGGTACAGTACCATTAAAAATCTGTTGGAAAAGCAAATTTGCATTTCAGATTTTCAACTCTATAGATTTTAACGGAATACAATGCCCTTGCTCCAGGGGGGCATATTGTCCCAAACTGAGGATTTGTGTATGACTGAATGTTTCAGGCATGCCCTTGCTGTATGAACATTAGCTGCGTTTTTGCAGATACCATGGTATCTGTTACAACGGTAACTGGATCTGCAATTAATCGTTTTTGCAGTAACCGTGGTATCTGATATACGGTTGCTCAGCATAAACAACAATTGCCGAAATTGCGCTTTTCGAGGTCATCCCAACAGAAAAACTGATATTCAGTCACATTCCAAACTTCTTTCCCACCAATTTGACTAAAATTAACGAAAGTGAGATGACTTTTTCAGATACCACGATAACTCGCCAGATACCACGATAACTGCAAAAACACTTTTTGACCGTGGTATCAGATACCACGATAACTTCAAAATCGACTTTAGACCGTGGTATCAGATACCATTGTATCTGTAAAAACGCAACTATTATTACACGTTGCTCCTGATGGCGTTGCCTGACAACAGAGTACTTCGCAACTAGAGGAACCACGACAACCAGCCACGGTCTTTGTCCCGGAAACGTAATTATTTTCCTATTATTGCTATAGTTCAAGAAATTCAAAGAAACGTGGTTTTTATGCTCATTGTCCAAATCGCCCGACTGCTTTGTTGTTCAGCCGATTAACAGTTTTCTTTTTACAGAGATGTTTCCGTTCTGCATCTGGAAGCGCTGTCGAGGTTCAAGCGATCCATGCCTCACTTGGAGTTCCCAGCGTTACACAAAGAGTTGTTCAGTGTGGACCTTTAGGTAGGTTGTCAATTTTGCATTGCATCTACACCCTATTCACAATCTTATGACACTGTCAATTCTACTTAAATATTCTGTTTTTGATTCAGCTCCGTCGTGGCCTGCCTAGGAGGTTACCTGTTCGTTACGAAAGCAGATTCGGTAATGGGCGATATTCGATATGATAATCGAAATATCGATACTTTCGATAGTTGTATTACAATGTGCGACAGTTCTATCATTTGGGATTCTCAGAATAAAAGAGTGAATAGGGATTTCAAACTTGATTTCGATTGGTAGGAGAAACCGACTGGAAAGGAAAAGGGTGGAAATGCTACTATTTCTTAATGGGAATGTTTCATTTTGTTATTTTAGTTCAGTTTTTTTCTTGTTAAGTTTTTTTGTCCATGAAAATGTAGCAGTATAAACAATTTCAAATATCGGTTTACGATAATAGAAATATCGATATTCCTAAATATCGCCCAAGACTAAGCAGATTTATAACTGAAAAGAAGTGGATCTCATACAGAAACTATATTCAGAGTGAATAGCCGATCAGATGATCTTCTCCTATTCGCTGGTTTCCGGCTGGCTCCATCACAAGCTCTTTCATTGGTTCGCTTTGCCATCCCGCTCTCGACCCCTACTGAATGCGGGTTCTTTAGTTACGGATTGTTCTTTGCTGTCTTTA
The DNA here is from genome assembly GCA_030848855.1 of Branchinecta sandiegonensis. NCBI lineage: Eukaryota > Metazoa > Arthropoda > Branchiopoda > Anostraca > Branchinectidae > Branchinecta > Branchinecta sandiegonensis. The sequence goes on along the minus strand of JAUPMV010000006.1, from coordinate 20,033,873 downwards.
CCAACACTAGACTAGAGACTCATTTTCGTACAATTTCGCTGGCTTCTATTGCAGCCAGTGGCTTTTGCCGCAGTACGGGGAGTCAGGAAGAGAAGTTAGCGTAAAGAGGCAACTGGGATACAGCAGATTGCAACATTTTTAAATAATCCAGGGACAGTCGCTAGATTTTCTTGGGTGATTTCTTTTGAACCCAGTCTCAGTAAACGCATCGTAATTGTCATGTTCAGCTCAGTTTGTGAAACCGTAGTGTAAATAAAACTTATCTTAAACCTGCTGTTCTATCGTAAAAAGTGTATCAAACTCCATTCGGTTTGATTATGGGCGGTTCATCCCAAATAGAGGAAAATATTCACGTAAGGCGCTCGGAAGGTTGCACAGTTCTTTTTGCGCACCGTACATTCACAATTGACCACATCCTCAGGAAAAAAGATTAAAAAAAATTTGAGAACTGTAAATTTCTGATATACCTCCCAAAATCGTTCCTTAATAATCGTAGCTTTGTTTTAAATTTCAATCTTCAGGATAGCATCAGCACACTTCTTCGTACATATTCGAATCTGCTCACCCCCAACATCCTGCCCTGTCAGTCCACCACATTATTAGCCATTTTTTTTTGTATTCCTCAACTCGTTTAGTGTCGGCCACATCTCAATGGGTAAAAATTTGAAGTGTTTTAATTTGTCTTTTTTACTTGGTTTTCTTTTACTCCTCTGCAACTAAAAAGCGGGTCAAAAATAAACGTAGAAAAAGTAATGTACATAAAGCTGATTAGGTTTATTAGGTCGCCGTAGTCGAGTGGAAGTCATTCAACTTAATTTCCAAGAGTCATCCATATGGATGACTGGTTCTTCTTTTGGACACTTTTAAGCGCTTTAACTGCGAAACCGCTAGATTAAGAGGGACGACAAAAGTGTGGTGTAAAACCTCCGAGTTTAAAACCCGTTTTAATACATAGCTGCGTTTTATTAGCAAAGAACTTTCCTCACGTCCAGCTTCTTAAGTAAAAGCCCATGACGTTATCCACTAATTTCGGGCCGAAGATGTTGCGAAGAAATGGCGTCTTTTTTATGTGTTTTATTTATTTCTTGCACTCACTCCGCTTTTATAAAATGACGGGTTACAAATAAATTACTTACTTACTTACAAGATCGACTGTTTAGTGCGGACGTAGATCACGAAATGCCAACAAAAGCTCAGTTTTATAGGACTCTCTTACGTGGGATCATGCCTCGAGATCGCTAGGATCTGATCGGAAGAAGATGAAGAACGTAATAAAAGAGTAACTATAAAACCCGGTTGGGTTCAGCGCGTGGGTGTTCTTTGGTTTCCTGGACGCGCTTGGTTTCCTTATGACCTTCCGCTCTCCGATTTCTTAGTCTCACTACATTCGATTGAAATACACTATTGTCACGTGTGACCTAATTTTATAATTATTTTCAGTTTGTTTCCGGATTTCTACTTTCCGACGGATCTCTCGACCACTGCGCTCTGTCCCCCTTCGCAGCGCAAAACGGCAGTCGGCAACCGAAGCCCTGGAAATACGACAGCGAGGGCCTTGCAGACTGTGATAGAGTTTGGCAGACGAACCCTGCAGAACTTAGTGCAATACTGTATACCCTCTCGAAAACTGTTCCGCTACGGCACTCATTTCTTTGAATCCGGTTGAGAAATCCACTTGGAAGCCTTAGCAATGATGGGGTTTGGAACGGTATCGACGTGCTTTCGCGCACAGTAATACTCTGGGCGTGATTTCGGACCCGTGGCTGCAAGCTTCGAAGTGGATTACATGCTCATTTTAGACGAGACAATGCTTCCTGTTTTACCCGGAATAAAGAAAACGCTCTGGTATAACCTTCGAAATTGAATCACCATAGAACAGATATCTTAAGTTCCCAAAGAATCAGATGTGAATTTTCGGACGAGCTCAGTATCCGGCAACCCATTTTCCGGATGCGACTGCGGATTTTTCGGCCGTTTCCGGAATTCAAATGCCGAGATAACCAAGCTTTATGTAAGAAACTGGTTGGCTGAACGAGCACGAAAAACCAGGCTGAAAACTGAACACCTAAAGACAAACAGCGAAAGAATCGCTGCGGCTCACAGAATCTTGGCGTCTTATCTACTGCCAGAATCTACGAGACCAAGGACCGGGCAGGGTGTAAGAGTAATTCGCCCTTTCATGGTTTTGATACGGACGATGTCCAGTCATGCAGCTGAGGTCCAATTTACTGAAGCTGAATAGTCTCCAGGGGTTTATTATCTATCCTTGCTTCTGCCGAAGAATTTCTTTCGTAGTTTTCGTGATTCCGGGTAGATGAAATGAGAAAAAAAATGGGACCGTACTTCGAGTGCCGTTTTGTGCTTCTTTCGTTTTAAATATGAACCGAAGCCCAGTCTATGGCGCGGCCGCGTATGAACCATCCAATCGTTAATTCTCACAAATGAAGTTATACATATTATTATATTGTTTATTGTATCTATTAGAGACAGGAGAAGGGCTCGCTGGACCTATCGCCCTTTCCGGCGCGAGATCTTTCTTTTCTTTTTCATTCTTGCGTCTCGATTGGAGGTTGGGCTCTTCGCGAACTGTGAGCTCTTTTTCTTTCCTTTAATGGAGGATTTTACTTTTATCGTTTTCTGTTTTTTAGATGAGGCAGCCCCGAGCATAATAAAGGATTTGTTGTATGTTAGTTTTGTAGCCAAAACACACGAGCATAGAACTATAGTGCGTGAATATTTTGTAGATATGGCTCGCAAAATAGGCCAAGACGTCGTTCGTTTTTTGCCCAAAGTAGTTGAATTTTTTGGTTAAAAACCATTCCTCGACTGGGGACTAAAACGTGTTTGGTTTGAACCGTTTTGCGAGCCCTATAGTGTAGATGCTGTAACTAACGAAGGTTGTGGTGGGTATTTATTTATTATATGCGAATGTGTCGGGACTTGTCCCTAATTAGTAAGCGGTATTTTGGTTAAGACAATAAATGTTACTTTCATTAGTAATCGGAACTCTGATGCCTTATTCGTCGAAACAAGGTGAAATTTTGCTATTTCTCTGTTTTTCTCTGCTCGGCTTTTGAAAATATCGTGTATCTCTCAAAGCCTTTGTCAGATGATGAAAGTGACGAAAACCAGGGGCATCATTTCGCGAAAACCTAGTGAGGCAGTGGGGAAGTTTGTTGAGACCTTCGTAAGATCAACTTTTCACAACCCCTGTCATAATAGTTGCGTTTTTTGTCTCTGTTCTGTTCGCTGTTTTGTCTCTGTTTTATATTTTTCCCGTTTTTGTCAAAACAGGGAACACGCTGTTTCTCATTTTCCCGTTTTTGTACGCTGTTCTGTGTTCTGTGTTCTCTGTTTTGCAAAACACGGAACTTGCTCTCCTAGCATGTTTTATCACTGTTCAGATAGAAAACTGCAGAGATTCACAGACGGAAAAGAAAGAATTGCGGAAGTTGGGACGATAAAGCTGGGTCCTAAAGTATGGTCGTTTTGGAATATAATTTGCAGTTTAACAGAATTTCCACTTAAGACATGCTCAGGATCCTAAATTTGCGTTTTCGTCAGAACAGCGACAAAACACGGAACAGCGTAAGCAAAACACCGTTTTTCACCCAAACCAGACAACTGTGAACACAGAACATGGAACAGGAACCAGAGACAAAAAACGCAACTAATATTGTCAAACACTTAGTTTCTCGCAGATTTTGTGATATTTTTATATGAGTAGCTGCTACCTGGGAGATACAAATGACGCCTCTGACAAAAACGCGAGAACCTGATGCGGTGACAAGACTTCTCAGGGTTAAGGGTTGTTTCGATATGATAACAGTTAACATTATGATAACTTTAACATATTCTTAAAGCACAAGTCGCAGTAGATTACAGTGTTTATCCCAAACTCTAACATCCGTGACTCGTCTGAAACTCTACTGGAATTTTCACACACTAAACACCCTGTCCCGGCTGTTTTCAGCCTCGTCCCTTTGGTTCTGATGAAAAATACCGGAAAAAATTATGTGTTCTGACCAATAAGCTCAACAGCAGTAAACGGGAGCATGATTGGCCTGGAAAAGAGCCGAACACGGAAAACCCGACAATCAGCGTAATGTCGTTGGGGTGGATAAAACTGATAGGAAGTTTGAAATCTCGGAAACGAGGATGGATGGAACGATTAGGGATGAGGAGCGAGGCAGTAAAACAGGTAAGGCGGTTCCTTTCAGTACCTTATTGACGAAAGTTTATTTATGGTCGCTGTCATACATCACGATGCGCGAATTGCCTACCTTAGGTGAAGTTTGATCCTGGTTATACCAAGAACAAATAATCCAATAGTCTTTGGTCCCATGCAGCGACTATGGGTACCTCAACAAAACTGAGCTGGAGGTACTTGCTCGAGCTTTGAGTTGATATCCGTCTACTTCCCTCTTCGCCGCTGCGCAAACCAGAGGAAAACTGCAGGAGTAGCTCTAAACCTCTCTGCAGCGCTTCACATGGTAGGGCACAATGATAGAAAACCAATCGGCTTTTACTTTAGAAATTATTTCTCCGGGGCTTTACTGCAATATAGTTGTTTGCCGAGGTTTGTAGAGAACTGTGATGTTCTGCGTAGCTCCTACCGTACGCTCATCTGCATCGGGCAGGGTGAAGGGATTTATTCGACTCCGCATGGTCGTATTACAGAGACAGGGAGACAGAGGTTCTGGTGCTTATTTGTTCTTGGTTATACCGACTAATAGGAGCATTCGCGTAATGTGGGATAGACATGGCAACCTTTCGGCGGGTAGCGTGTCAATTGATGCGGAGAACCCGTGCGGCGCGGTAGTGAACTGATAAAATGGACATTTCCTTTTGTCCGAGTCAGGCAGATACTTTAGCTATAGACTAGAGATCAAGCTCATAAAACGAAGACAACGTCCAGCTGCAAGAACATGGTAGAAAAGCAGTGAGTATGTTGAGGCAGGACTCAGTGCTCAATGTCACTGGAAGCGTCTGAACATGCGCTTGCTGAATGTGCAGTAGAGGAAAGCTTCTTCGAACACTTTTCGACTACAATGGTTTTGTTTTCCCGCCCCTCAGACCGTCAATGAATGATAAATTATGAGCTTAATGTCAGCTGAGGCCAAGTCTTTCAGCTTTCTTTTGATATAAAGAATGAAACAGGGGCGTCATTTCGCGAAAACTTAGCAGGGTAGTGGCGTCATTACAGGTCATTGGCTCGGCTTAAAAAAAAAACTTAAAAAGTTTGGTGAGAGACCTTCGTAAGATCAGCTTTTCACAACCATCTATCATAATTTTGTCAGATCACTTTGATTCTCGCAGATTATATGATTTTTCATGGGTGGTGCTACAACCTGGGGGATGTAAATGACGCCTTTGGAGTGGAATAAAGATCGCGCGATTTATTACTTCTTGATTTAATAATCCTTTTCTTCTACTGGAACTTTCGGACGGCTATGAAAATAATGCAAAAGGCCGGACGCCGTAACCTGGTGGGGAAAAAATGCAGAATAAACTCAGCAATAAAGAAGAAAAGATTAAAAAGAATAACAGTTTGTAGCTAGAATTTGTTCTTTGTTTACTTAAATTACTGTTTCCGCTCAGTAGGTACTGTGTGTGAATATTTGCTAGGTCTGATTTTCTTCATACTCGTCAGCGCAGTTCAAATAAGCATACCTCTACCGTACCCTCATTTTCACAGCGTGTAGTGATCTTTCTTCCACATTCCTGGACAGATATTCGGCTGCTTTAGGACAGCTACCCATGAAGGACTTCCAAATGACGATAAACCTAGGAAGCTTGTACCTAAAGGTGCTTTCTCACTGAATCCCTAAGAAATTACGTTCAGTAAGCCTAGTCCCAGTTAAGTTGCTTATGCAATATGAACCTATCACAACTTACATACGCTTTCAACGCTAAAAAAGAGCTATACAACTTAGTCGGTTTTCTTCCAAGTCCTTCAAGCAGTTATGATGACAAAGTTGCCATTATAGCCAAATAATGTATACAACGGATACGTCAGCTGCGATGCTTCATCAGCTGTCATCTGCTGATCTGTCTGTTTCATCTAGCTGACGTGTCCGTTGTATAGATTATTTGAATATATGTTTCAAAGTCAGCTTGGCCTCAAGGAATATTTGCCATTATAGCTGCAGCATCATAGTGACTGAAGGCAAGAATGAGTCTGGACAGCCTTTTATTTTCACACTAGGCTTGCTTTGAAATGAGCATACATACGGCTAACAAAGTCTGTCATTTTTGTCGTCCAAAATTGGTATTTTCCAGACTCCCGATTTGTAGCGTAGGTGCGAAGTAGAGCTGAAGTGTACTTAAAAATGTGTATCAAGTCGGCAAAGTTCCCATATCACCCTTAAGTAGGCAAGTGTAAAATGGTCACGTAACCACTTAAGCGAGTGCGAAAGAACCTTAAAACTTGCATTCCAAAATACGGAGTCTAAGCATTTAAACACGGTCACGACCGATCGTGTTTTCCGGGGCGGATTTGAGGTCCGTCTGGTGGTGATTTAAGCATTTCACGGTCTATTTTCACGAAGAACGAATGAAACGACAAAAAATTAAAATTCAAAGAACGTGTAAACAAACAAGATGGAACAGTAAATCACAACATTACGCAAGGAATGCTTTCTACTCACACTCACGCTTTGCTCTTCACCGTTGGCGTGCCTTCGGTTGTATCCTTCAACTGCTTCCCTAGGTATTCCCTAAAATCAAATGACCCATCAACATACGAAACACACTGGTCGTCATTTTGAAAAATAGACCGACTATTTTGTCTTGGGATCGAAAGATGTGGGGAGTTTCAGACGCCTTGACCCAACGGAAAATACGGAAAGCACACGGATCGAAGCCGACTGCCTTCAGCCTCTCTCGACATACGGAACATGATTCAAAACCGGTTATCCCCAGCGTAGCCTACGGCTAAAACGCCTGCCATCAGCAACCCATAGCGTCTCGAAAAGAGTCACGTGGTAGAACATCTAGACAAGTAATTTGTTGAGAATTTTCGTAGTTCTGTCGAGGCTTGCGCCTTTTTTGCTATTAGTGATAGTAATGTCGTTTAAAGACCTAATCCAAACATTCTGTTTACCTTCTCTTACTGATCGCAATCCACCGGTTTATTTAGATTTGACCTTGATTGCCGAGTTGCTGTTTTGGCTCGAGAAAGAACCCACGCAGAACGTCTTGTTTTCCAGATGACGAAATTTTCCAGGTTTTATTAGCAAAGAATTATAAGCCTTTACTGATTATTTTTTTTACGTCTTCAGAAGTACCACACTGGTCTTGGGCTTTTAATTTATTTGTCTTTGTAATAAACAGTTGGAGCATTAGATGGAAATTATTATTTTGATCCTTGGCTCCCTAAGTGCCATAACGTCTGTCCCGGATAATCGGCTGGGATTTAGTCCAGACCGAATTATTTCAAACCTAGGAATTTTTTTTTTTTTTTAATTTGCTCATCGTTTGACGGTGTTTTTGTGGTTTTGAATATTCATAGTGACAGCAGGGATGATTAGCATTGTGTGCGTGGTAGAAAGACCATATTTTGTGATCCGCTTTAAACGGATCCGATACATCCGACGAAATTCGAAGCTTCGGTGATAAAGAGTGGATTGAGCCATTACGGAAGACGGGTGGACTGCTACATGAGTTTTTTTCTTCAAGAATTCAGTCTTACCAGTTGTGAACCATCAGTTTCTGGAGTGCCAGTAGCGCTTCATAACGAACTCCAGGATTCTCGTGGGTCAGAAGCTGCATCACAAGCTGCTTCCCGCCCAGCTGCTCAACGAAGCTAAAAAATAAAATAAAAATATGTGAGTTCATACATTTACTTTGACGCTGTACCTGGCAGGGGGATCAGGTAGGACACTAGTGATGTTCTGGAGGTTTTTACTTCCATTTTCACGAGATACATAAAAACACGCGTTATTCTATCTGATCTTCCAGCTCTTTCTGGTCCTACCAGAACTCAAAGATGCTTCACTTTTCGGTGACTAGAGGACGAGGTGATCTTAGCGTAAAAATTTCATCAGAAGCAGAAATGAAATCGTGAAATTCAGTGCACAGAAACTGGAAAGTGGAACAGTTCACTGCCACACTACACGCAAAATACTTGAAAAGCAGATTTTCAATTTTTACCATCACCTAGAGGGGATGTGCTTTCCCTTGCCATTACCGTGAACAAAAATATACGCAACTGCCGTAAAAATATACCCAACTGCCGTATACTGCCAACTGCCGTGGTGTATACGCACGGTTCTTTGACTCGATAATGGACGGAACATAGGTCATGACGATTCAAACACCGACTCACTGTATTCTAGACGGGTTTTCGCGAGCTGGAAAGCAAGGCCGACGCGGGGACTACTTTCCGTTGCCATTCGTCATACTACGGAAGTTGGTTCGCAGCGGTTTCTGCCTGTCAAAGAAACATGACAACGTCGGGCAATTGGATTTGTTGGAACATGATAATTCACAGACACTAATATGATTGAAAGGCAAAACACGAATCAGAAAAACACACCTTTCTTTGGAGTCAACTAGATCTGTAATTTGTTTATCTGCAGCGACACTGGGTTACTTGACTCCATAAGCTAATAACATAAGTATTATGCAACTGGGGATTCCCTCAAGTTCCCTTTCGCAGATGAAACACACGCTATTTTTAGATTCTTCACTTTCCATAGGTTTGTGCGGTACATAAAGCTGAGAACTGGAAAGCGATTACCCGGACAGGTCTCCACCGATTTTGGCAATCCGTTTCGCTCGCTAAGAAGTGGGAATAATAAACTAAATAAAGTTCGTGTTATTTCTCGTGAATTTACTGACAAAAGATATGCATTCCCTAGTTTCCTCTATTGTAATGCTGACAGACTGTGTCTGATCACGGAGCTCCAGGTCCTAGCTGATATCAATAATTTTAGTGCTGTTTGTGTTAACGAAGTCTACCAGCAAGATAAAGATCTTTTAAATATTACCGGTTACCAGCAATTTAATAAACAGAGACCTGATGACCATCCACTTGGTAAAAAAGGTGGTGGTGTTTTATTGCTTATGCACAATTCGCTTAGTACTGTGTCTATTGATATTCGCTTCATGCACCAATATGATGGATATGATGGATGCTATGTGTAATTTTGAGATGAGGCTGAGGCTGCCTCAGGAATGCTCTGGCATTGCAGTTTGTACTTTTTATTTTTCTCCAAGTCATCCACCTGAGCAAAAACGTAAGTTTTGGGAGAAACTGCAAAGTTCCGCAGATTTCATTCAGCGCCGGGATTAAACGTAAGTTTTGGGAATAACTGCAAAGTTCCACAGATTTTTTTCCGCGTCGGTATCCCGATATCAAACTAGTACTATGTGGAGACGCTAACCAGTTGAACTTTGATTCTCTCGCCGCATCCCTTAAACTAACAAATCTTGTGAAATTCCCAACAACCGAAGGCGGTAGCAAGCTTGATGCTATTTTGACTGACTTCCGAGCATTCTACCAAACCCCATCAGCGCTCCCGCCACTGAGTGAAGTTATCATTTTATGATTCAGCTTCAACCAATCCAGGTTAAAAGCTTTGCCATAAAATAACAGAAGTCACAACCCGACCAATCACGGATAAAGGGCTTCTTGAATTTGGTGGTTTGATCACAGCTGAGCGTTGACAAGGGGTGTCGTCTGAGCCTCGTTTTAGTTGCAATAGCGCTGTCGCATCACTGCTGCAGCACTTCTTTACTTTTGCACAGTATGCGTTTTTGGATTTACTTTCTCTTGGATGAAGCGGCAGCTGCAGCACCTTGTAGGGAAGCACGGACCTGGCCCGTGAGCAAGTCCGTGATTCTCGAGAAGCGCTGCCATCTTCCTCGGAAGCACTGCAGTACAAAAAAGGATGTAGAAAGAATCAGTCCGGAAGCGGTCGAGAAGTGGACCTGCAGCGTGCAACAAAAACGAGGCTCTGGTGTTTCACCTGATGATAAAGCTCAGAAAGACGCGTATTTCGACGGCCGACAAACCTTACATCACTAGCGAGATTAAAAACCTCATTAAGAGTAAAATATCCCTGCTCAGCACTGGAAAACGTGATCTGGCAAAGAAGCTGAACAATGAAATCAAAAAGAAAATTAAAGCCGCACAAGTGAAATCTTATGGAACCAAAGTAGCAAACCTACTTGATTCCAAGCCTTCAAAGTTCTTTCGTACAGTAAAAGAAATGACGGGTAAGGCAAGTCATAGTGTGGATCTTCAACTGAAAGAATCACCTGAGGTAACAGCTAATGCACTAAATGCACATTTAACAAAAATTGTACAGACATGCCCGGCCCTTGACCCCAATGTTTCTTGTTGTTCTCCCACCCCTGCTCAGGACTTGTCTGAGATAAAAAAAAAAAAAAATCAAACTGAACTTAAAATTGGACGGTTAAAAAGGTCTTCGGTCACACCACATGATATTCTAATTGATTTAATTAAAGCTTTTCCAAGTGAACTTTCGGCGCCTCTTCACAATATTATAACGCGATAACTGCGACGGGGCAATATCCTAAGATCTGGAAATTTGGCTTTGTAACCCTTATCCCCCAAAAAGGCGGAAATAATTATTTTACCGGAATGAGATCTATCACTTTAACGTCTGTTTTCAGCAAAATGTACGAGTCAACTGTTGCCGAGTGGCTGAAAGCTCAAGTGTTACGCCAACTTGACCATAACCAGTTTGGTAATCTCCCAAGAATATGAACTGTACATTACCTAGTAAGCCTGATAGATTTTATTTAAAGAATTTAGATGTTCCTGATAAATGGATAAATTGAATTGCAGTTAATTTAAAGAAAGCTTTTGACTTTGTTGACCATAATATCTTAATACTCAAATTGCATGACAAAAATAACCGCATTTCATTACAGATAATGAAACGGATGGGGAACAAGTCGTTAAATATAAAGGGGTTAATTCTCAGCCTAGTGCTATTTTTTTAGGTGTTCCCCAAGGAACTGTTTTGGGGCCGTTTCTTGGTTATAACTGCGACATTGCAAAAGGAACTGATGCAAGCTAGAAATATGTGGACGATATATTTGGTTGAAGTTGTTGGGCGCAGTTTAAAAAGTAACGCTTCAAGATGTAGCCGACGAGGCCCTAACTGCTAATATGGTTGTAAATACTGACAAGTCATCAATTGTAAGTTTTTCTTTTTTAACAAGTAGCCCTGAATTTTTCCCCTGTCCCTGAGAATGCTTTAACTGCTGAACAAATCACCCTTCTTGGAGTTACGCTTTCTTCGGATTTAACTTGGAAGAAGAATGCAAAAAAACTACAAAAAAAAGCAAATTCGTCTATATTAGTAGTTAAAACCCTGACTAAATTCGGGGTTCCAGAAAAGGTATTGATTCAATTATTTAGTATGTTTCCCCGAAGTCTCCTCGAATATGCGTGTCCGGTTTGGCATTATGCTCTGACAAAAGATGATGCAGATTCCATTGCAAGTGTTCAGAAACGTGCTCTCAGAATGATATGGGACCTAAAATGCCTTACTGTTTGCTTCTACAGCTTTTTAAACTTGAGACCCTCCATCATCGAAGGGAGAGGCTATGCAGAGAGTTTGGTATAAATCCCTACAGAACCCCTCCTTCCGCTCCTCCTGCTACCTCTATTCCAACCTCAACATTTGCTTCGGTACTGTGGAGCGAGTACCCAAGCTGAAACCTCATTCCTACCGTACGGAGCGGTACCGAAATAGTTTCATGCCCAATTTTGTACACGTTATCAACAATGAGTTTTAGTCTGTCTTGTGTGTGTTTTACTTTTATGATTTTGTGTTAGACCATTTTCAGTCTGAATTATTTATTCTGTTGTTTTTTACTGACATTATTGATTTAATATCACGTACCTTGACTTAGACAACACGCCATTTGGCCCCAAGCCACGACTTGTGTTGATGCTTTGAAATTAACTGCAACTGAAAACTGAAGTGGTTTAGGGATCTCCCCAAACCCTTTCCATGTTTTATAGAACTTTAAGTTGTAATTAATTTTGTTAAAACAAACAAAAAATCGTTTTCGTCGATGCTCTCGGGTTACTTACTCCAGGCCTCGCCACTGGGCAAGGAAGTGCTTTTTTTTGGGGTACTAATTCAAAAACAACAAAAATGAATGAGAAGCACCAGTTGTATAAAGTGTGCATGATCATACCTTTTGCCTCTTGGATAGTGGCGCACAAACTCTCCCATGTCGAAAGCAGCTACTGAGAGGACAAGCGGATCTTTGCTCGTCTCCAGCAGTCGCACTAGAATCTTCAACAACTCACACTGCATCTCGATAAGCCGCGGTGCATTTTCGCGCCAGAAACGCTCGGATTTGTGAACTGGGCTCCAGTCAAGTCTTCCAGAGCGGACTTCGATGGCGTATTCGTCGAATGAGCTAAATGAAAAGATTTTTTTTTCATTTTAGAGACAATAATCTAAAATAAAATTAAAAAACTTGGCTGACGTATTCGTTGCACAGTGACACGCGGTCAGCTATGGTATATTTAGAGTTATCCAATGCACCTTTAAATTCTGTCCCCATTTCGGCCCGTACAAATCAGGTGAACAGCAAAAAGTCAAAGGTAACCACAGAGAATTAGCAATACGCACACAATACTGATGAACTAGAGTAATTCTTAGACACTCGTATTTATCTTCCATCGGTCTACTTCTTTTTGTTTCAACCGCCCATACTTTCTTTCCAATAAATAATTCAGAATTGCCCAGGAATGCCCCCTATGGGCGCATCATCCCCAACCGGGGGCGATATTATCGTAAAGCTTTGGGAAAATTGTACAGCACCTTCTGCGCTCCTTCTATAATATTTCGTTCTGTGTCATTCATGTTCTGCGAAAGAAGGAGATTAAAAAGATGAGATCATGTTGTTTTAAATATGCAAAGCACCTGCTCCACCTGTCGAAATTAGACCATAGCCATGCATGGACGGAGAAGTTCAAAATTCAAGACGCAAGTGTTACCCTTTTCGATGTTTCTTCGTCGCTATAAAAAATCATTGATAACAGAGCCCAACCAGCGCACGACCTTCTCCACTGCTTCCTGGCCGAAGATTGAAAATTAGTGTCTTTTTCTGTGTCTTTATGTGTTTTATTTATTTTCTTTCATTTACTCCGCTTTTTCGAAATGCCGGGTTAAATAAATTACTGACTTATTACTTATATATTGGAACGCAATAACAGAAAAAGTACGCAAGCAGTTCAACGAGTCTTCCGCTAGCGACAACCAGATTATCAAGGAGGGAAGACTCTAAGATCATTCCATGTCTAAAATTAAAAATGATGTAGGCATCAGCATACCTCATATCCTGCACGGATGTTTGAAGCTTCTCTACGAGGTACTCGATATCGTCGACAAGTTCCTCGTCATCAAAACGAGCTTGCTGGAACAAGTTCAGCTGCTTCAGCACTTTGCACTGAACCATCTGGATACAATTGAAGCGGGCTGTTTTCTCATCCTCCGTTTTCTCGACCAAGTTCTAAAATAAGCTTGTTTTAAACATACATGATAGGCATGATTCTTAATTACAAAATATCTACGTGCTGTATCTTTGTACTTATTGCTATCTACTTTTTCGATCAGCCCATGTGCTCCTAATGATGGGTGTTAAAACAAATTCATTCATTAGTTATGTATAATACACAAGTATGTGATAATTAACATGAGAACAAAAACAAATAATAAAAATACTTCATTCAATATTCTTTTCAATAATTATCAGAGTTGGTCTTATTACAGGGGTACTGTTCAGGATACGGTAGAGGAAAGTAGCTATACTAGCTAGTATATCTATAGCCCTTTCCGGATTGATTTTCGGCCATCATCGTTCTGTCATCGGTAGACCAAAAAGGGCGTGGGAGCAGAGCGAGAGGAGGAAAACAATAGTTAGAGTCTGGACATCCTGATGTTACGTCCTTTGAGCATTGCACTGAGCTCGTCCGAATTTTACACTGGCTTTTGCGCGAACCCAGCACAAGCAGTAGAAACGGTTAAGCGAATAAATACAAGAGAGGTACCCAACCTCGAATTTATATGACCTCGAACTTGGCTTGAAAACCTTACAAGCAAATTTCTGCGCAGTCCAAAGTAAGTCCTGGGTCACTCAGGGTTTCCTTCTTGACAGTTAGGACCTTGTTAGAACTGCACTGAAATTTCCTTCCAACCTTTTTAGGCCGGGTTCGAGGTTGTGTAAATTCGAGGCTGGATACCCCTCAGCCCTCCTGTACTCCTCGAGCCCAAGCTGACTGGGAAACATATACTTGAACAATAGTTAAAGATTGCAGGTTCCTTTGTTCCAGTCGCTGACGTTCACCACTTGTACAGTAGAGGTCATCAAGTCATTCGTTCCGTACTTTATCAAGTCATTCGTTCCGTACTTTACTGATTATTTTAACCAAGCAACGCTAAATGAAGAATTCTGATATATTTTATTTTAATCTCTATGTATTTTCGTAGTTACACACATTTGCGTTGAAATATTTAGTGTGGTATGATTTATGTATTGACTCGTGTGTTTGACGTACCTGCGCTAGCTAACGCTATTTTGGTAAAATAAAGCATTCAGCATTCATTCAGCATTCAGGTATGCTTATGTGAACGTTTGTTGAAATTGGACTTTGCCATTTTCATGCACTCGTTGTGTGTAAAGCTAACTACCAGTTAGCCAAATTAGGTAATTACGGGCTTCTGAAAACACCTAAATAGGTATTCTGAATCTTCATTCTACCATTTAGCCAAAAACTGCACTGTTCACATTAATGTAGCTGTTCACATAAACATACCTCTACTGTACTTACATGTACTTGTGTCAGGACGCAAGCTGTGCAGCTCCCCTGGCAACAGCAGCTGACGGACCAAGGCATGCCATGAATCTCGGTCTTCTGTGCATGGCATCGAGATTGAATCCAGTGGGGATCCCATCTCCTCCCATGCCGGCGGAAGCCTCCGATGGGCTTGAGGTCTTCCTTGAGGGTGCTCAGTCACGTTTTACGTTGACCTCCCCGGAGTTTCTTTCAACAGGGCATCGGGGTGGCGAGCAGAGCTTTTCTCGCAAGGGTGGAATCTTCTCTTCTGCTCACGTGGCCGAACCAGGACAGTCGGCGTTTCTTCGCTAATGAGGCTGCATCGTATTTCTGAGAGGACCTCTCCTTATTTCGTCATTACTGAGACGGTCTCGGAGTGCCACTCCCAAGATGTTTCAGAGGCATCCATGGTCGTACAAATTAAGGGATTGGGCCTCGACAGCTTTTATTGGCCATGTTTCCGGCCCGTAAAGAAGGGTGGATCTGACAAAGGCTTCGTAAACTCTAGCCTTGACGTTCAATAGCCTGACGAGAACCCTTACCAAGAAGGGCCGAAATACCGCTGCCAAAGCATCGTCGCTGACTACCCGTTTCTAACCACTGTTTGAATATACGGTTAAGCGAAAGTGATTCGTCACCAGATTCGTGTTTCAGCCGTACTCAGTGAGAGTTCAAGTTCTGTCCTCATTTCGGCCCGAACAAATCAGGTGAAAAAAATCTTACCGAGTTTAAGCAGTAAAAACGGAAAAACAAACTTACCCTGAAAACAGCCAGCGCTATCCTCCTTACTTTGTCTTTCTGAGAATCATTCAAAATGTCTGCTAGCACAGGGATAGCGCCATACTTTGTCACTTCTTCGATATTTGCCGGACTGAATGTAATCACCCAGAGGCAGAAGCAGTACTGATACTGAAGCTGGAAATTCAGCTTTCCTTTCAGGGCAGAAACGAGAGTACCAATGCCGTCCATTCGGATCCATGCTGCTTTATAGAAATCGACACGCAAGATCATCTGAAGGCAGCGGGCTGCTGTCTGCACGTATTCATTATGCTGCAAAAAGATTTCATTTGGGTTCGAGTAATTACTTATTTCTGAGCTGAAAACCTAGGACACATCAACCAATTTTTATTGTTCAAACATATTTCTTACGGTATTAGTTAAAAAAAAAAATACTTGTCTTCCTGGCATATGTTATACATAATTTGTTTGTACACAGTCAAGAAATTCAATGGTTCAAACTTCAAAAATGATAAAAAACTGCAACTTGAAACATTGAGATGTTTGCACTGAGCGGACTGGAGGGGGCAGTCATGTGAACGGCAAAGTAATTACTATGAATATTGTGGCTTTTAGACGGCCTGATGATTAATCAGGAAGTTTCGCAGCCTTCTTGGGCTTAAGAGCTGCCTGGAGACACAGATACCCACTGCTAGAAAAAATCCACGAAGGAAAAAAAAGGAGTTTAGACGTGGGATGATACTATAATATTGCCATCCATGAGAATGCGCCAGCTTCTCTTAATCAGGCAGAGCAGATTCCATCGGGACTTAGGTGTCCGTCTCGGGAATTCGAACAATGAGCTAAAATCATCGACCCAGCAGCAAACACATAAACAAGTGAGAGCCAAAGCGCTAAGTTTCTGCGCAAGCCGTTTAGTACCTCAATTCGTTGTATAAGTCAAAGTGTTGAAAATTGATGTGTGTATATTTTCTTTTGTTCATTTTCTTTTTTCTGCTTTGATGTAATCACTTTTCCTCTTTTTGGATGCAAGAATAATTAAATATGTATAATACACGCCCGTAATTTAGGGCAGCTTAGAACCGCGAGCCGCTGTCGAATGTTTGAAAACAAACATTTGTCTGTCAAAGTTCAATTAACCCTACAGCAATACTCGCAACAGGAGGAAATTCAAATGGCTAGGCAACTGTCTAGTAAGAGTCTCTTATTACATGGGTGGGCTTCCCAAAGACAAAACTCCAGCCAGCAACATGAACAAATAATATTCCTGCATGCTAGGAGAACTACCGCCTCTCCTTCATACCAACGCGAATATGCAGTTCTCTGCCAGGAGCTTCTTAGAATCTCCTGGCCACGCAACGTCCCCCTGTGTTGCTTTACGTTCCTATAGTACAGGAGCAAGCTCGGTTCACCGCCCGTTCACGATAATCCGAAAACGGCCGTGAATTGTCGCATGGCGTGGAAGTAGTCGGTTCTCCTATAGAAATGTTGTTTCGTCGTACAAAAAACTATTATACAGCGGTTTTCCAGGAACCCACTCCAATTTCCCCTTGCATGCTGTACTCTTTTCATGCCAACTTTCAAATCAGCATTAGCAAGCTTCAGCCCCCCCCCCCCCTCACTGCCTTCGATTTTCCTCTTGAAGATTTCCCAGCCACTAGTCTGCTCCTTTCATCATGCTAAAAACATGACGTCTTGTTAAAAACATGGTGGTTGCACGGTTTTCCCTGGAATTGTAGTGCCTCGGCAATGTTTGTTGTTGAAGGTCTCCCATCTTTCTCTGAAGTCCGTAGATCAGCTTGTTTTTCGCTCCAGAATAGAATTTTGCAGTCCCAGAACCCTCTGTTGGCTGGTGTCACTGGGCCGCACATGCGGCTATCTCTTCCCATTTGGCTGAAATGGGGGGAGTTGGCATATTGTGGGTTTTACCCAACTTAGTGTGTAAAGTGTAAGTTTGTGAAGTGTTATTTTGTTATGTATAACGGCCCTAGTTGGCCGGTTTTGGATTCAAATAAATAAATAAAATATCATCAATCAAAAAGACATCATGCTAGACGAAAAGATGACTGTCATACCGGTGCCTTGATCTGATCCCGAAGCCAAGACAGGTAGAAGTTGAGGTCGGAGCCTTCCATTCTGTCAGACGACCAGCAGAGAAACTTGGCGACAATCCTGGATGACATGTTGACAATGAATCCATCCAAGCGGTTGAGGCAATTCAGAAAGGGAGCCCAAACGGGTTCCTTCCTCTTCTTCGAATATTCCTTAAAGATCTCAACCCGGGACTTATCTTCCTGTAATGAGAAAAGGGAAAATGAAACCTGAACCCGAAAACATATATAAAGTCCATAATTAATCGCTGGATATTCAGTAATGTTGCTCTTCCTCAAGCATTTGTTGGTAGCTCGGTTTTCACCTAACTTTTCTCATACAAACTTCCTTTTCAAATTCGGTTAGTGACTTCGTTAATGAAGATTGTATCGTTCAAACTAGTACGCGATCTAGGTTTGAACGATGAGCCGAAAACGGAGCATAAAATTACCGTTCGGTACAAAAATGTTGGCCACCTTCAAGTTTCTTAAGTTGGTGCCTATACTCTATATGACTAAGTCGAAAACACAACAGCGCTCCTCAGGAAGAAGGAGTAAGCGTGTCCGTACTACTCAAACTCAACGACTCAAACCCTGTGTCAATCAATCACCGCGATCTTTGGTAGCAGCTGTGACACCAGTTCTGCCTTTCTTCCGCTAGATACCCGGAGAGGCCGGAGATTTTGCATCAGCAAGGAAAGATAGTCATCCAGAGTATTATTGTTACCTTCTTTCTAAATGGCTCTTTATTTCTTATTACGCTTTAATCCGGAAAAGAAAATACAGTTTAAAGTGTGCGCACAAAAACAATAATAAAAATATCACCTATCCAACTGGGAAACCAAAAAAGCACCAGAACCTCCGTCTCCCTACCTCTGTAATACGACCATGCGAAGTCGAATAAATCCCTTCACCCTGTCCGATGCAAACGAACGGAAGGTAGGAGCTAAGCGGAACACCACAATTCGTTATCTCTACATACAGCTATATCGCGGTAAAGCCCCAAAGAAGAAATTTCCAAAGTAAAAGCCGATTGGTTGTCTGGATGCACTGCAGAGCGGGTCAGCGCACCTCCTGCACTAATTCCTCTGATACGGCCAACGGCCAAGAGGGAAGTAGACGGGCAGCAACTCTAAGCTCAGCAAATACATCTAGGTCAGCTCAGTTTTGTCGGTGTATCCATAGTCGCCGCATGGGACCTTGGTTTATTTGCCCTTGGTGCTAGTGAGTGCTAGTGCTAGTGAACTATGGTTTCTTATAATCAGCACAATGATTCTATCCGGCGTGACTTAGTATATTGGATAGCAGCGACAGGCCCCATTTCGTGAGACTAACTTAACGTAACGTAGTACTAACTTAACGTTAATGTAACGTAAAGCGCTCGAAGCAAGAGAATCAACTTAACAAAGCACGGCAATTGAGCGAGCTAGGCGAAGCGCGCAACAACAAAAAAACTAAATGCAATCGGGCACGCTTTTGGGAACCCAAAACGCCGGTGACGGGATACTCGTAAAGTTCGTCCGTCCGTCTGTTAGCACGACAACTCTCGAAAGAGTTGAGATATGTTATTCAGAATAGAACAATTTATTATTAATACCCCAATCGTGGACACGCCAAATAGGGGTACTCGTCAAACAACAGTGACATTTAGTGAATTAATGTGCAATAAATCTTGTCAAACTAAATTATCTTTCATCTTCAAACTAATAAAATCTTGTTGAGATATGTTATTCAGAATAGAACAATTTATTATTAATACCCCAATCGTGGACACGCCAAATAGGGGTACTCGTCAAACAACAGTGACATTTAGTGAATTAATGTGCAATAAATCTTGTCAAACTAAATTATCTTTCATCTTCAAACTAATAAAATCTTTAACAATAAAAATAAGGTACAATAGGCCTAGGCTACTTAGCATCTTTATAACAAAATGTAAATTCCAACGCTCCTTTGGATAAAACTATCTCGGTGCCGCTTGGTTCTAGCTCGTACTGATTTAATTTGGGGGATTTTTCAAACTTGGTTTGGAGATCCATCGGGTCACAGTACAAAGTAGCCTACAAGTAGTTCGCCCAGAATCCGGCAGAAAGCGGAACAAAGTTTCTCTGAAGTCGACCGGAGAATCGGTATATGGCTAGGATACAAGCTAAATACTTATGTATACTTCGTTTTCTCGCCAGGCAAGTGGTTCGACAGGGATTCGGCCAAACCTGAAAGTTTGGTAAAGGAAAAAAAAAACTGATGTCTAGAAAAGGTTGCTGTACCCGAAACAGAAAGGGTGAATTTGTTCTCGCCTCAGGTGCTGAGTCAGGTGTATAGCCAAGTAGAAATCAGGTCAAAACCGGATGTTTACTTTTTCTTCTTTCCTAAGTCGGGATCCCCGTTTGAGTAAGGCAGGACCAGTATTCTGAGGCAGGAGCCCTGTTTTAGTAACGTCAGCCTAATTGATGAACAAGGCTCCGACTAGTAAAATTTGCTAAGTCCAAAACACGCCAATGAACCTCTGGAAAAACGAGAAACGTCACCCGAAGGATTACTCAAATCCTGTGTCAACCAATCACGGCGTCCGTTGGGACAGCTGTGGTGACGCTTCCGGCTCTTCCACTAGGTACGCGGCTATTCTTCATCGTCACGGAGAGTTCGTCATCAAGAGTATACTATCTGATACGGTCAACCACAAACCCCTGATTTTTGGATACCCTATACCAAACGCTGGATACACTATGCCAGGTGCTGGGTACTGTAACCCAGTAAAAGATTGATGATTTGAGTGAAGATAAAAAATCAACCAATCAGAAGTCCTTTATACTGAGGTAGGTCAGGGTTAGGTTACCAACAGGTATCCAGCATTTGGCATAGGGTATCCAGCGTTAGGCATAGGCTATGCCAAATGCTAGATATACCCAGCGTTTGGCATAGGGTATCCAAAAATCAGGGATTTGTGGTAGACTGATCTGATATTTTTTTCTGAATGTCTAAGGCCATCAGATCACGAAGAATTGACCACTACTCGGAAACAAGGAAACTATGTAAAAGTAAGTTGAATACTAACCTGCAACAGATCATCGATGAGAGTGAGAATATACTGAGTGGTTGTGTCCCTTGATACCTGACCAAGCAGATTCAAAAATGTCCGTGCGGCCTGGGCTGGGTTTCCTTTTAGCACCGCATTCTTCTTCTGAGAGTCACCAGTGTCATACTCGATAATGAACATATAGTCCTCCTGGCTAATCATCTGAGACCTAAAATTCAACGTATGGGGATCTAATTCCACAAGCTTGGTCAATACTGAGGTCAAAAACTCACGTCAGATAAGAATGACCAAACAAGCGAGACTGTAGCACACAAATGACTATCTGGCCGAAACCGATAAACCAGCATATTTGATTTGCAACAGCGTGTGTCCTACTGAACTGAGACTCTGATTTGATTTTCATAGACTCAATCTGATCAGTTAAGAGAACAAATCCCAGTTCCCTATAGTATTCATACTATAATAGCTTTGACGGATTTAGGGCCTACAGGGGTATTATTTGCACTGAACTCTGGTTTATAGTTCTTTTTTTTTTCCATCCCATCTGCACCCATATATTGGAAAAAAATGTCCGTCAAACTACGGGCAATATGCATTAAACACAGCGAAGGCACAGATGGCACACAAACTCCTTATCATTCTTAATCCTCTTCCTGGTGAAAAGGTGCCCTTGGCCCAAGTTCCAAAAAATTCATATACTGGTTTTCACCTACATGACTATTTAGTCCATTTTCATTGATTTTCTAGCTTTGCCCCGTAATAACACTAAGTGTCTCTTGTTCGAATGCAAATGTTTACTTACTGGAGGTAAGACTGCCAATTAATGGACTGACTCCTAACATCATTAGCCCTCTGCTGCAGCAGACTTGTAGCACCACCTAGAAAAGTGTTGTATTTGTACAACACGAGATAGGAAGAGAATAAAGGCATGATAGCCATCTTCTCACGTCACCTTGTTTCTATTCAAAACCGAAACAAGCTTATAATTGCATTGGAATGTGCAAACAAAATAAGTGGGTACAAACTAAGGTTTCAAAGTTGTATGGATTGACACAACCTTATGGTTATCCTTGCCCAGCCATAGGTCAGTCAAACCTAATCCTAAGTTATTTTTTTCTGAGCTTAAGCTAAAGAAATCCTGCTAAAATTTCACTGAACCGAAAATGCGATTATTATTCTGGTTTCTACATCAGAGGCGTCATCTCCCGAAAGGCAACTACTCTAGCGTCGTCCTGGGAAAGATTTAAAAAAAAAAATTTTTTAACAAGAGCTGGAAGCTCATATGGCACTTGAAGGCTCGGCAAGAGGATGAAAGTAGGAATTTGCCAATTTGTTGTTGTTTTGTTGTGATCATTTGTAAACAAAACCCTTGAGATACGAATGATGATAGACCCTTGGAAATCACGAGAATGTATTGTTTGGTAAAAAGTATTTTATTTTTGCACTTGGCTGTGATGATGGGCACTTTAAGGGCGCAAGAAATTCATCTGTAATCAAAACCACTGAGGCAAAAATGATCCTGGGCCCTTTAGGATATGAATATATATGGTTTGGTCAAGAGCATTTTTTTTACTTTCCGGTTAAGATGTGCACTTTAAGGGTACTAGAAGTTTATTTCTAAGCTAAACCCATGAGGCGAAAATAATCATGGGCTCATGGGGATCATGAAAATGTGGATTTTGCTTTCAAGTATCTTTTTGTACTTTGCAGCTAAGATGAGTACTTTAAGGGATGGTTGGATCAGGGAAGTGACAATTTCTAAGCCAATCTTGTCAAGTCTCTAATGTTCAAGCCAAGTTCTAGCACATCTGGAAGTACCTTAAATCGCGATCACCGGAATTCCGGACGCCCCTCCAACTCCCCCCAGAGTACCCGAACCCGATCCGGTTCTGTCACTGATGTATCTGCGGCTTATGCTTGTTCTTACAACCAAGTGTCATCCCAATCGCTACACTCTAAGCGTTTCACAAAATTCCACTCCCTTCTCACATCCCACGATGGTCAAATCGGAGAGACGAATGTTCTTAAGTTAAAATCGTCGAGTCCCCGATATCAGAGGCGTAGGTGGCTCTTCTCTGTTGGGGGGGGGGGGTGAGAAGCGGCGTTGTGCCGACAGTGGGGTATCGTAAAGTGTGGCGCCTGGGGGGCTGCGCCCCCCAGAACCCCCTTTTGGGTACGTTCCATACTCATAGATCCCAGGGAATTACAGCAACTGCACTAAAATGACTCGTAGTTGACTAGGGTATTTTTGACTTGAACGTGTGTGTCAATGTTTCCTCATTCTTAATTCCATATTTTCTTTCAAGGTTAAGAGTAGATTATATCATTATGGCAAATTTGCATGGATTGTCCGGTCCACGCCCGTCGTACTTAGTTTGAAATGTTCACTCGCTTTAATTTCGATAACCAAATTTACCAACTTCAAAGCACAGCTTTTACTAGAAATGGCTTTTCACGATAAAATGGCCCGGAAATAGTTTTTTTTTTTTAAATACTAATACTTTCCTTTCGAAATTAGGGATTCTCTTGTTAGCGATTGTCGACTTTGGCCAGGCTTCGTTAGAAAATGTTGGATTTTTACGCAACAAATTTAAATTTGTGTGTTAAATGCATAGAAATGGGGAAAAAACCTGTTTTGCCACGCCTGACAACAACGGCGCTCTAATGCGCCCAAGTTATTGTCTGGCAAACCCTCAAAATCTCGGCTAGATCTGAAAAGCGAAAAATTCAAATAAAGTGACAACCACTGATTTGTTAAGAAGCAGATTTCAGAGGTTGATAGACCACGCACGTCGTCACTGAGTGTGTGAAAACAGTGAAAAGCAAGAGGGGTCCTTTAATACCGCGAACCAGGCCGTCCCAGCCAAAAATGAAAGATACATTTTACAGCAACGGCCATACCAGTCGTTGTTTTTTTCAAGACGACTCTAATTGAATAATAATAGATCAATAGATAGCCGAGATGCTAAGAAGGTCTTAGCTTCTCTGAAAGTATGAAGACTGGAATATTCTAATATAACAACAGATACAAAGGCAAAGTTTTTTCAATGCCACACAACGCGGGCCTTTTATCCCATTTCTCGTTCATTCTAGTCGTGTCAGAATTTACCCTAGAGCAAAACAAAGTATGTCCGTCTGGCTTAATACTCGCACAATCACTCGACACAATAACTCGAAGATTATTCAAATAATTAATAACTTTTGTACTGGTACGTCTGCTACCAGCTGGGTTGCCACATCAAAAATATTTAGAGAGTGACTTTTGGCCCAAAACAGAGGGTGAATTGGGAGTAAAATCTATTTCATGAAATGTTCACTTTTGGTCGGAATCGCCTCTGTAAAAATGACAGATCTAAATTTGAAATAGTTACTTCTGGTCGGAATCCCTACTGCAAAAATGACACATTTGGTCATTTTCTGACATAGACTGATTATTATGTCCTACGTAGGACAAGAGTGACAAAAACAAAATAGAGTGAAAATTCACACTATCGTGCGACATGTGGCAACCCAGGCTACTAGTGCTACCACAAACATTACTGAATGCGAGCGAGATTTTGTGTCGCATAACAACAACATAGTTGTATTTCACTGCATGCATAGCGTCGTGTTCCCGGAGGCCGGATGTGCGGCAATGCAACATCCGAGGTCAGACGTGAAACTTCTATATCGAACTTTTTCTTGAATCTCCTGACCTTTAGAGTGTGCGTGAACAGAACTGCATAATTGCAGAAACACGTATGGAAAACGTAACAGTATGTAAATATACAAAACAAATTCCATAAACTAGCACGGGCCAAGCGACGGCGCTTCGCCGACGATTCATGCAACATTGGGGGGGGGGGGGTGACTCACCCCCTCCCTCGCTACGCCCCTGCCCGATATGCCTGCAAAGTTTGATCGTCCCAGCATATGTGTAAGCATCTTAACTCCGGATCTCCGGAATTTCGGAACCCTCCCTTCAACTCACCCACAGTGCCCGGATCCGGTCGGGTCTTGTCAGCAATGTATCCTAGGGCTTGTGCTTGTTCTTCCCACCAAGTTTCATCCCGATCGGTCCACTTTGAAGATGTCACACGATTTCCGATTCCCACCTCCAACTCCCCCCAACTCACAGGATTCATTCCGGACTTGAAGTTTGACATGTGAGCCCCCAGGTCTTTCCAAATATCAAGTTTCATTACGATCCGACTCCCCGTTCAAAAATTACACATACGTCAATTTTCCGGGAAGTGACTATTTCCAAGTTGGTCAGGTCCCTAATAAAGTTTCATATTAGGGACCTGAAAGTTTCATAATAGGCACTGCTCCTAGCAGTGCCTCAGCTCGAGAACAGTGGCTTGACAGGCCGACCGACCGAAAAGTGATCAGTATATGGCACTTGAGCAAAGATGCAAGTGCAAGTGTAAAATAAGTTTTATAGTGTATTTTCATGGGTAGCTCTGGGCCCCCTTGGAAATCCAGGGGCGCAGCTGCATCCCCCCCCCCCCCTAAATGATGCTCCTGTTCTAAACTGCATCTGCACACTCAAGGCCAACTCTAGACAGCCTCCACGGTTGACTTCCTAGCAATATATTATCCTGATTCTGTTAGTGTTATTTTGACCGAAACAAGCTTAAAATTGCACTGGAATTTGCAAACATAGAATGTGGGTACAAAGTAAGGTTTCAAAGTTGTATGGATTGATACAACCTTATGGTTATTCTTAACCAGCCAGAGCCCAGAGCACATTTTCTCCTTGTAAAAAATTTAGAAGAAATATAAACTAAGAACTCTGTAGAGGCTTAATGGCCTACCATCCAATTTGCCAGTATATTAGAAACCTAATCATAAGTTATTTTTTTCTGAGCTTAAGCTGAATAAATCTTGCTAGAATTTCGCTGAAACAAAATTGCGATTATTTACATCAGAGGTGTCGTTTCCCGAAAGCCTAAGAGCAATGACATTGTCCTGGGACATATTCAAAACAATATTTTGTTCAAAAAGTATATACATATTGGTTTTGCACCTTGTCAACTAAGTTTTACAGTTTTTTTTCATGGATAGCTTTGGGCCCCCTTGGAAATCCAGGGGGCAGCTGCACTCTAGGCAGCCTCCACGGTTGACTTCCTAGCGATGTATTATGCCGATTCAGTTAGTGATATTTTGACTGACCCGGAAGTTTGATTCTCAATTCACTACTGCTATCAATACATAAGACTAAATAAGAAGAGGATTTACTCTAGATCCTCTCTTTCTCGAAACAAATCTTAGCTTCTTTTTTTACTTGTCTGATCACTGTATCAGGTAGCTTAGGCCAGGGTGAATTCACATTGATAGGACCAAGTATATATGTGGCTCCCGATCCAGCCTCCAAGTAACCCCGTGATCAATGTAGTAGACCTGGGGCATTGCAACATGTCGAAAATGTTTAGGCCTAGGCAAGTATTTTGCAGCAAAAGTTGTATTGTATGGATATAAGTTTTTCCTTCTCAACTGTTCACTGCTATTGTGACCAAATAACAAACAAACTACTGGAAATAAGAACTATATTGGCTCGAGAAGCCTATGATGTAGTTCTCTTCACTGAAGTTTGCCCCAAGAACAGTATAGTACAAACTAGATGATCTTCAAGCTCAAATTCTCGGATACCAGGTAATTTCAAACCTTGCTAGCAAATTCTGTAGACGTGGAGTTTTAGCATATGTGAAGGAAGGTCTGGACTTCAAACAAATTGAAATTAATGAGTCATACCAATGGGTAGAGTCAATCTGGTTTGACCTATACTGCGGAAAGAAGAGACTAACGACTAGGTTGTCTATATCGGAGCCCCAGTTCCCCTAATCAGCTAGAAAGTGAAGTAGCCGTTGCCAGAATATTAAATGAGGTTATCAAACAGAAAGGGAAAGACATTTTCTGGCAGGCGACTTCAACTTCCCATCGATCTCATGGTGTGATGGTGCTGGGTACCCCTCCTCGGCAAAAAGAGACCTTAGTGAGGAGTCTGAGCCATTCCTTCACTGTCTTCACGAAAATCTGCTCCACCAAGCTGTTAACCAGCCGACCAGATACAGAGACGGACAATTGCCTTCCTGCCTCGACTTAATCATAACTGATGAACCTGAGTCAATTGTCTCAGTTGACTACCTCCCTCCAACTGCCTCAAGCGACAACGTTAGCATCAAAATCAGAATGACTTACATCACAGAAGAAAGGGGTTATACCAAAAAAATCTTTACTGATTACAAGAAAATCCGACAGGACCTTGGTGCGGCAGACTGGAAAACAATCATGTCAGCCGAGTCAGCGGAGACTGCCTGGGTGCTCTTGCGTGATCTTGTACTTCAAACCGAAAAAAAACACACCTCAGTAAGATTTGTAAAGAAACCTAAAACCCTACCTTATCTCTCTGCATCTGTTAAGCAAGCAATCAATAAGCGAAAGCGAGCCTGGTCAAGGTACCGTAAAAACTCACTCCCCGAAAGTCTGGAAGCCTACAAGCATGCCAGAAAGATGTGCGAAAAGGCCATCAGCCAATGCATATCCAAGCATGAAGAATCGCTTGCTAACGACGCAAAAACAAACCCAAAGAGATTCTGACGGCACATGTCATCCATGAGGCCAGTTCGGCGAACTATCCCCCCTCTCCAAAGACCTGACGGGTCAACCTCAACCACTCCGCTTGAAATTGCCGAGTCCCTGAACGAGCAATTCGCTTCTGTGTACACCAATGACTTAAACGACAAGGACCTACCAGAAATGACAAAATATACCGTCACCATACCCATGGAAAGGATTGTTGTTTCTGAGTCAGATGTCGAAAAACGTCTCGCGGCCCTAGACTCCAACAAATCTAGGGGACCAGATGGGATACACCCAAGGACAGTGAAAGAAGCCAGCTCTGTTCTAGCTCCAGTACTGACAAGGATATTTCAACTATCGCTTGATCAAGGATCCATACCTGGGGACTGGAAAACTGCCACCATCACTCCCATCTACAAGAAGGGGAATAAAAACTCCCCAGAAAACTACCGTCCACTCAGCTTGACATCTGTCATATCCAAAGTCATTGAAGGCATAGTTAATAAAGAAATTACCCAGCACCTGGCAGCAAACAACATCATCCACCAAAGCCAACATGGATTCGTCCGAGGAAAGTCTGTGGACACTAACCTAATAGAGTCCTACGAGATCGTCACCAATCTTCTGGAGCAAGCCACGCCAGTTGACGTAGCACTCCTTGATCAGGCCAAAGCATTCGACAAAGTCAGTCACCGAAGGTTACGCATCAAGGTCGACGCATGCTTTATTCATCCTCAAGTAGCAGATAGGGTGCAGAACTTCCTGACTGGACGCAAGCAGAGAGTCCGAGTCTTCGGGATAGCAGGTGAGGAGGTCCTGTCATCGGAAGTCGAAGTACTTAGTGGAGTCCCACAAGGGACAGTACTGCGACCAACCCTCTTCAACATATACATCAACGACGCCCATCAGCTTCTGAAGAATCCCATGCCACAATACGCAGATGACTCGAAACTAATTGCCAATGCCTTTACGAACACCCTTCAAGAAGATCTCAACAGTTTAACTGACTGGTCAAGTGAATGGAAATTAGAGTTCAACCCAGACAAATTTCGTGTACTTCACTTTGGATACAATAACCCTAAGCGACAGTACCAGATGAGAAGACATGGATCAAGCACCACAGTCCCAATCCCTTCCACCTCAGAAGAAAGGGACCTCGGAGTTATTGTGGACGACAAACTAAAATTCCACGCTCACACCAAAAAGGTAGTGGCTAGCGCCAATCAGACCCTAGGGATGATAAAACGATCAGTCGCATCCTGCAAACCAACTGTCATGCTGAAGCTCTACAAAGCTCTGGTCAGGCCCAAGCTGGAGAGCGGCAATGCCCTCACCTCACCCTATTACAAACAAGACAAGAAACTAATCGAAGGTGTCCAGAGGCGAGCAACAAAATCCATCCAAGGCCTTAGAGCACTACCTTATGAACAACGACTGCAGAAACTGAAGATCCCGACACTTACTTACCGGTGGAAGAGAGGGGACATGCTACTAGTCTACAGAATCCTCAACTCTAATTGTCTCCCCTCCCTCTTCGCCCCCGACAACCACTCACGGACTAGGGGCCACTCCCGGAAACTGTCCAGAAGGTCCAACACCTCTCGTGTTTGCCAGCACTTCTTCAGTAACCGAGCTGTTCCTCTATGGAACAGCTTGTCCGAACCAACTGTCACCAGCGAAACACCCGAAGGTTTCAAAAAGCGACTCAACGAGGACTGGCGCGGACAGCCCTGGAAAAAGGACTGGTGCGCAAAAGAAGCAGCAACCAGATCATAGCACCATCGTCATCCGCAAGCTACTCATCGGGATACAACATCCTTACTTCTTGCAAGTGCAATTTAAGGTAATTTAAGGCTAGGCAACATTCACATTAGTATAGCCCACCTCTGATGCAGGATACATTTTTTTTTTTTTTTTAACTTCTGTTGAAAAAGCTTTGAAATTGCACAAACTTACAACATTCTGGCATGAGTATAGGATAAATTTTGTCATAGCTGGGAATCTGGGGAGAAGTCAGCAACCCTGTAACAGATTAGAAAATTCTGAGGCCACTAGCAATGTGGCCAACTTCAAATGGCATGGACGAATATGGCTACGACTTACTTGTTGTTGTTTGTAGGTTGATTGGTTGCTTTTTTTGCCGTCATCCAGTTAACCTACCTGCGAGATTTCTCTCTATAAGCCATTTTCTTTCTTCGGTTAACCAACCTAAATCCTTATAAGCTGTTTTTTCGGCGCCCTTCGTAGGTCGGTTAACTGACCTGTAGAATGAGGTCTGAGCTCATCCAACCGACCTACGCTCTTGGCATGGCGCGAAATTCAAAATTCTAATTGGAGTGATAGGCACCTGAGACTGGAAGACTCCATTTTTTCTTATAAGCCGTTTTTAGAGCTCAGTCGAACCGACAGGCGAGATGAAAAAATGGTCTATAGTGGCAAGTAGGTAGGTTAACCGACCTATGGAGGAAAGGCAAAAGACTCAACTTTCACAATACAACAGGGAAAAGTAGGATACAATAAAATACCTTTATCAATATCCTCTGGGTAGCTCTGAACCAGGCTATCCACGTTTGCTGTTGTATTCAAGTTATTATTTGCCATTTTAAGAACAAGACTTCCTTGTTGTTGTTTGCAGGTTGACGTTTCTAGAGCTTCAGCTCATACCACTGAAAATTAGGACTTTCACAGAATTTGTGTTTCGATCACATGATATCCGTTATTCTATCCGGGACGTTTTGCTGCAAATAAGACGCACCGATAATCTTCAAGTCGCTAGATGACGTTCAGTTGGGTACGTCAGAAACGCCACCGTTTGTGTTGGCGCACCTTTCTTCGATGAGCATATTAAGTTGTTCCTTATTAAGTGGCATCTTTCTGGTTTCACTTCTCTTTTGTCAAAGTTTGTAGTTTGGCTATTGTTTTGTATTACTTGCATTTTATATTTCTTGTTTCCTAAACTCAAACTACTAGTCAGACTCAGACTGACAAAATTTACATTTGCGAGGTAATTCGTAGTTTGAGCTGCGTAGTTTCAGCTTGGTTTCAGGTTCGAAACTACAGCAAATGGAATGGACAAATAACGCGGCGCGAAGCAAAACTTTTTACAAAAATAAACGCTGTTAAGCGAAACTACGTCCAAAACAAGAGCTATGAGCTCATATGGCACTCGTTACCAGTAGGCGGTACAAGAAAGTAGACGAGAACGTCAGAAAATAAACCCGCCAGCCAAAAATGCGATTCGAACCTAGAAATAGCACATGTTGTTTTCCGGCATTGCCTCGGATATTCTAGGGCAAATGACTGTTCTAACTTCCAAGTTTCAGCCCAATTAACCCACTCGTTTGATCCCTAGACGCGCCACAAGATTTTCGGTACCTTCCTCCAACTCCCCCTACCGCTGCCGACTCTGGTTCGT
Organism: Branchinecta sandiegonensis; assembly: GCA_030848855.1. Lineage (NCBI taxonomy): Eukaryota > Metazoa > Arthropoda > Branchiopoda > Anostraca > Branchinectidae > Branchinecta > Branchinecta sandiegonensis. Next base: position 20,003,196 of record JAUPMV010000006.1, on the reverse strand, counting down.
ACTTGCAAATGGGTCATCTAAAGCATCTTCTCTTACCAACTGTCAAGTTTCACTCGAATCTTAGTATTTTTTGGAAAATTCCGGCTCCCCACCCACCCCACCGTGGTCGCGGATCCGGTTCGGACCCTAAAATATGTCATCTAGGTTATATGCTCTCTCTACATTCCAAGTTTCATTTAATTCGCTGCACTAGTTAGACCCCTATGCGAGCCGCGTAATTTCTGGTACTCCCCCTACTGTGACAGAATACGACTTGAAAACATAAACGTCGCATTTCTGACATCTCCCCTTCCCGTCCATCAAGTTTGACTGGAGTTGGAGCATAGTCTATCTTCAAATTTCCGGTTCCTGCCCCCCCCCCCCCCACTACCGCGGCTGGTTTCGGTCCGGACACCAAATAATAAATATAGGTCGCCGTAACTCGGTACTGTCCAACTTGCGTCCCATTAAGTCCATCCGTTAGGTTTTTGTGCAATGTCAAGAAGTCTCCGGACCTCCCTCCCCTCCAGCTCCCTCAGCCGTGGCCGCAGGGGGTTCGAGATCATGTTTTGCATGCTAGGTCATCAGTTCTTATCACCCATAAAGTTTCACTCGAATCGGACGTCAATTTCCGTCTTCCCCTTCCCTCACTCACCAAAAATTTCAAGAACGCAAGTTTTCCTGGGGCATTGTGTCGGACTGTTAAGTCAATTTGGTCAGGTCACTAATGCCTGCAAAATTTCATCGTCCTTAGCACATCTGGAGCTATCCTAACTCGTGATTACCCGAATTCCGGGGACCCCCTTCAACTCCCCCCCCCCTCACATAGTCCCGATACGATGTGGCTCCGTCAATTACGTATCAAGGCCTAATGCTTCCTCTCCGCAGCATTTCACGAGATTTACGGTGCCCCCTCCAGTTCCCCCTACAAGTATCGGATTTTATGCTATGATACTTGACATGGAGCATCTGAGACGACAGTTCTTTCCACTTGCAAAGTTATATTCAAACCCGATCACCCGCTCAGAAGTTATGCATGCCACTAGATTCTGGGTTCCCCATCCCTACACTATCCCCACGGTGGTCGGACCGGAGAAACGACTATTCTCAGGTCAGTCTGTCCGATTCCCTGACATGCCCTCCATGTTTCATCGTCCTAGCACATCAGGAAGTACCGAACTTGCTGGGTTACCCGAAATTAGCCCCCCCTCCCGAACTCCCCCACAGTGCCCGAATCCGCTCCGATTATGTCAATGACGTATCTAGGATTCGTGCTTGTTTTTTCTCCAATTTTCATCCCGATCCCTCCCTCCACTCTAAGCGTTTCCCAAAATATCCGGTCCCCCTCCCATCTGACTCCCCCCAAAGTCACCGGATCCGAGGTCTTTCTAACCATCAAGTTCCATTAAAGGACACCTGAACAATGAAACCATACTTTAACACACCATGGAGAATGCATTTACAGACATGGCCACGGAGAGCATTCTTCTCCTGAGCGTGACGTTTTCAAAATAGGGATGTTCGTTTCTGGAGTTTTGCACATGCAGACTCCAAGACAAAAAGCGCAATCCATTCAAATCTTGTACAACGCTGGCCGGATCGTATTGGAATTTCTTCTAGATATACGTTTGGGCTTAACTAGTTAAAAACATTCCAGAAGAAGGGTTGATCGGAGACATTTGTTCGTTTCTAAAATTGTTCGGTACTGAAATAAGGACAGATGCAAAATGGAGCAAAAATCATAGCTTGGAAACACTATTTCGTATTTGGATTGGGTTTTCTGCAGGCTTAACGGAAGTCATACAGATAGGGATGATACTTGGTACTCTTCATTCAGGTGTCCTTTAAGATCCGATCAGACGTTCGAAAGTTAAGAATACCTCAATTTCCCAGATTCTCTCTCCCTCCCTCTCCCCCCCCCCCACACAGATTGTCGGATCGTGGAAATGACTATTTCCAATTTAATCTGGTCGTGTCTCTGATATGCCTGCCAAGTTTTATCGTCCTAGCTGGTTTTACCCGGACCGACCGACCGACCGACGGACGGAAGAAACTGCGATCGCTATATGGCACTTGGCCGAAGAGCAAGTGCCATAAAAACGCAACTTTAGGCTCTGAACAGACTGTCTAAGGCTTTCCTGAACTAGTGCCTTTACTGGTCATGATCGTTAATACTTATCACACGACTGAAAAGATTTATGCACACAGTCTTCTGACATTTCCACAAGCTATGAAGATGAAACTTGGCACACACTGAACCCGATCCAATGCTCTGGGAAACCTTCTTTTTCCGGATCAGACCATCTATGTTGGAGTGGAGGGAGAAGAAATCCGCACCTTTGGGGTTCCAAGCCGGTGGTCCGATTTGCACGAAATAAAACCACGCGTCATAATGACAATATACTAAACTTTCTCATTTCTGGTAAGCAGTAGCGGGGATTTCCTTTGTGAAAATATATTGACGGAACAAAACATGATCGGATGTAAATAAACTAAGGCAGTGTTTACAGAAATGACAGGTTACTTGTAGCATTGTCCTTCGTTCTGATGGCACCAGAGTGGTTGAACAGCGTCTCCCAGTATGCCTCGAAGAAGCATACGTTCCCTACAAAAGAAACAAAATAACCGAGACGTTCGTTTTCCCACATTGTTTCTATTTCCGTTCCTTCTCCCTTTAACAGCTTTGAAAACACCGAGGTACATAAGGTATTAGAAGACAACTTCAGGGTCTCATTCGGAAGTAGGTGCAGTGACAGTTTGCAGTTCACAGCCGGCCCGCTACGACAAAAACGTTATCAAAGGCGAACACTATTATTTCCTAGAACGTGTTTCTGGCGGATTCGTGGATCGGGAACTGGCACAGACCGCGAATCTCAGATCCTTGCGCAGTAAAAAGCTTGTTATTTAGACGCTTACTCTTTGTTCTTTGCCATCCCTGAAATATGAATTCCGGTCCTCTGTTTGTGGCACGCATCCCAAACTAATCATATGACAAGAGGAGTGATTTTACTAATGACGTAAGAAATATGTCAACTGAGTAAAACCTGGTATCAGACCCATGCACAGAAAAAAATAAAAACGTCTTGATATACTACGAATCGAATTGTGGTCATTGTGGTCAACTGGAATCGTATTCCTGAAAGCTTATGAACGCAGAAGCCACTAAGCCAGACAAACAGGCGGACAGACAGACAGACAGACGTCTATTATGAACAACTTAATGATAATTTCTATAATAATTTTCACAGGACACCTGGATTCTGGTCTTCTAATAATGCTTCTATGTGAAAATGGAACTAGTAACATGAGCAGGGGCGTCCCGAGGGGGGGGGGACGGGGGCACAGCGACCCCTGGCTTCTCGGCATTTGGTCAGAACGGGCATCGTGGCGAAGCCGTGATGCCCATTTTATAGAATCTTCTGTCCCCATATTTCCAAATTGGGTGATTTAACGTGTTTATTGGTTCCCATTCTTTATCAAATTTGGTAATTCATCTAACTTTGTTCAGTCGCAATATAAGAAGTATGTCTCGTGTAGCAAGACTCAGGCATAAGGGGAACGTACCTGTGGTGTACGAAACGTATTTCTGCCCATCTCCATTTTCTGGGTGGGTTGCTCCACAGCCGCTCCGCGACGGCACTTACTCTTGGCCACAGCTTACCGTCTATGGTAGCATCATCAACCTGAAAAAAAAATCGTAGAAAATAAACAATAACCTTAATGATGGTTTGTATGGATTCTCATTTTCATAAGGCGTATTCTCGCCGTTCCCCGAGGACTCCACTTGAGGAGTCCCCACGTTTTGTTTGTCCCGGGGACTCACTCCCCGTATTATCGCGAGTCCCTACGGACGGGGAATGCTCTGACTATCATCACCATCATCAAAAAGGACTCCCTTTCAGATTCGGAGGGGAATCAATTTTTGCTGGTGTTGGTGCAATGTAAAATTAATTAAAAAGAATCAGAATAAACAAAACCAAAAATAGAGTGGATCCACACTAATTTCGTCAACTGCAGATTTTTTTTTTCGAACAAAATTCATTTTGGAAGCATTCCCCGTGTTCTCGCTGTTTCTGTAAGCGGAGTCCGCGTGGAGTGACTCGGGGAACGGCAGGAATACGCCTATAGAGTAATATCGAGTGCTGGTAAGGTTGTCACAATTATGATTAAAAGAAGATAATCACAGTGCACGGAATCTTAGCAGTTAGAAAAAATCCTTGACCACTCGTGACCTCTCTATTTAAAGTTACTCTGTGATTTTAGCTCGCCAATCTTGTCAAGGTTCTAAATCAAACCAGTAAAACTCGAAATCATGTCAGTCTTACGACAATGGACATTTTTAGGAGGCGCGATTCCGAGGGGCGAGTATACGCAGTTCCTAAAATTCCTTCTTGGTTAGCTCTTTTTTTGCCACTAGATGGTAGTGTAAGTCAATAAAGACACGTTTACTTCTTGGTGTACGTTTAACCAGGACTGTCTACTTTCAATTTCTTTTATGTTTGCCTCATAAGCCTGGTCATGTTTAAAACTGAGCCTTACCTATCCTCTGCCGCTATGTTTGCTCTACCCAACTCAGTTACGTCAAACTTCATCAAGTCTGTCAAACCTGGCTTCGTATTGCTTTACTGACTGCTGACTGACTTTTCAGCGGGGCTAATGCGCGACTCGGTATAAACTGAAAGCCTAATCGCTTATTCCCCCTTCAGATAAGTTACACCAAAGATCTAACGAGTGATTATTATTGTTTCTCTGGCGCATTTGGCGGCAGCTCGTCACTGGATTTCAGAAAAGACGTAAGGGCGATCTCTTGGATTTGCTCTCCGAAAAGCAAAGCGGGAATCCACCGAGCGCAAGAACAAATGGAAAGTAGTTGCGTCTCAGTTGCACCTTTACAACTTCTCGCTGACGTGCCAGAATCACTTTCCACTCGCGAAGTGGATTCGCTATCCAAGTGCTGGCGGAAACTATCGGAGCGCTAGAACAGCTTTGGAAAGCGAAGCAAGTCTTAGCCGAAGTCGCAAAAACAGCCGACGCAAAAGCTCGCGGAGCTTTCCAGACCGCCAGAACCGCCCTGTATTGTCGTCAAAGTAGAAGTTACCACGACACGGTTTCATCTGCCTGCGTTAACAAGAACATTCGATTCTCCGAGAATCCCGTTTAAAGACCCACAACAGTTATGTCGGGAAACAGCCTAAGAAAATTAAACAATAGTGGATCTGGTTTTATACAATACAGTTTCATACCTGTTCCGACCACATGGCAGCTTCGCCCCCAAGGATCTTTCCTGGCTCTGGAAGTATTCCGAAGTTCCACATAATCTCATCTAAGTTGTTGTTGTACATCACTTGCCATGGCTTATAAGGCGCACACGAGTTCAAACCATCGCCCGTCCATGAGCCGTATCCACAGTCAAGGTACCAGGCATCGACGTTTGAGAATAACATCCGATATCCCTTCTTGTACAGACGAGATATTACGTGGTCTCTGGCTCCTGACCAGACCTGAATGATATACCGCCTGGAAGAATAATATACTGTCACATAATTTCGTCGAACGTACCGATGACGATACGATATAAATGTTATCGCATGGCCAGATGTGCAACAAACATGTAATCGCATCAGTTGGGCCTGTATTCGGTCTTAAGTGCGAACAAAGGGATAATGTAATAGAAATATGGATTTCTTGAGTAGTTATGAATGTGAAGCAATTTTGGTTGACCGTGATATTCGAGTTCAGGACATCAAACTGCATCAGATGGAGAGATCCATGGAGAGAACACTAAGCCTTAAGAAATGATGGAAAATTTCAGCTGATAAATAATAAATAAATACAAAACGCTTAAAAACACGAACTTTGCACCCCGCTAGGTTTATCAACTTCTGATATGATGTTCAGTTTTTTGTTCTCTACATTTATAAGTAGTGAACTGATAGACAAAAAAGCTCCTCAGCCGGGATTTGAACCCAGGACCCTCTGCTTACAAGGCAGTCACTCTACCACTGAGCTACCGAGGGGCTTGTGAACAGAGTTCGCAAACCACTACTATAGTCTGGTAGAAGCCGGCCATACGAACAGTGATCCCGCCCGAAGGCAAATTCAGATGTCCAGTTCACATCCCCATGTCACGTAAATTTATAATATAGATGGCGCTTTAGACAAGGGACTTTTACCGTGACCAATACCATTAACAATTTTTCGAATATAATTTAGAAGTCTAGGACTCCCTTGTCGGAGCCACGTAGACAAACCAGGACCCATAAGACGGGGTCTCATGGTGAAAACCAAATAAAACCAAATATATAATTTTAATGGGGAAGACGCCCTTGAGATGGAAACATTTTTAAGTAAACTTACAAATTTATAAGTAAGCTTATACTTATAAGTTTACTTATAAATTTATAAGCTATTTATTATATTATTTTATCTACATTTTATGTCGCGCTATCTAAGATACAAAACTACAAACCATACGTCACTCACAGCTAGTCACAGCTAGTAATGCAATACATATTGTGCCGCATGGCTCAATGTACTGAAACGTTATCGGCTCCCGTTACCCCGTTACTCCCGTTACAACGCGGCTGAATGGCACTAAGATTGTATCAATAAGCTCCTGGAACACACTTCCAACTGAGGTCGCAATGAGTCTTTTGTCAATGCTCTGAAGGATCCGTTGGACCAGCAGTAAGCCGAACAGTGTTCAGTCGAACTTTGTGAAGGCCCACAGCATTTCTTTTGCGTTGTAACAACTCTCGTTATTAGCCTAATATTAAAGTTTAACTGAAAAGGACAGAGATGTGACAGTCTTGTTACCCCTTACTTATTCCCTTAAAGTTTAACTGAAAAGGGCAGAGATGGGACAGTCTTGTTACCCCTAGCTTATTCACATAAAGAAGCTTGAAAACCCGATAAAAATGCGTTACTTCGTTGCTTCGCTATTCACGAATAATCAGTTTTCAGATAGTGGAATTTCCCTGTCAGATTCGTGGTAGGCTACTGCCTGTGTCGTACGCTTGACGAAAAAGATTTATGAAATTTTGCTGTTCAGGCACTAAGCAGTGTTCACCAAGCTTATCACCGCCCACTGAAAAGCCGTGTTTGTGCGCAGATTCAAATATTCTGCTTCATAGTAGAATTTGCGCTGTGGGGACAGCCGTAGATATTCTGAACCTCACTACTAGACCAGATAGTGGGAAAAAAAAAAAAATTCTTAGCAGAATCCAAGTAACTCAGTGTATTCAGTTAAATGCTACAAAAATAAGTTTGCTTTTCAGTTAAACTTTAAAGAGGCTTGAAGACCCGGTGGAAATGCGTAACTTCGTTGCTCCGCTATTCACGAACAATCAATTTTCAAATAGTGGAATTTCCCTGTCAGATTAGTGGTACTACCTGTGTCGTGTGCTTGACGAAAAAGATTTATGAAATTTGTTTGCTCAGGCACTAAGCAGTATTCACCAAGCTTATCACCGCCTACTGAAAAGCCGCGTTTGTGTTCAGATTCCAATATTCCGCGTCATAGTAGAATTTTGCGCTGTGGGGACAGCCGTAGATATTCTGAACCTCAGTACTAGAGCAGATAGTGGAAAATAAGATAATCTTTTAGCAGAATCCAAATAACTCGGTCTATTCAACTAAATGATACAAAAATAAGTTTGCTTTTCAGTTAAACTTTAACTTACGCCCGTTCAAGACGGAATTGCATCAACAAATGAAAAGAAACAACAACAAGCAAACAAATACGCAATGATTCAGTAGGCTATTACCGTGAATGTATATATATATACCGGATTTAAGGTATGACCCACCAAATGCAGGAGGCGACAGCGGCGTAAAAGGAAAAACAACAAACAAAAATCCATTTATGACGACAATTGAATTCGTACAGACCATACGAATATGAATCATAATATGAATATGAATTATATGAATTTATACGAATTATACGTAGGCTGTTGGGTTTCACAGCTATCGGGGCTCTAAACTGGCTCTTTAGCTGAACGGCGCTAACCAACGGCAATCTAACGGCACCATACACATTCGAATTATCACGACGAAACAGTAAAAGCAAGGCAGCAATGAAATAAACGGATGCCCCGAAAAGTTCCGAAAAACTGTTAGCAAATCCTTCTCCCACTAAAAAAGACCAAAGGTTTTGATGGGATCCCAAAAGTTTAATATTTGATCCAGACAATAGGGTCTTGTTGATATCCGGTCTTCGCCAGACTCTTTGAACATTTTTACTATCAAATTTAGAAACAGTTAAAAAAAATCAGAACTTTCTGTATTACTTTTGCCGAATTTTCGGTTTCGGCTGGATTCCGGCCGAACTACTTGTCCGACGAAAAATTAAAGTTCAAAAACGAATTCAGCAGATCTCCTTATCCTACATCGAACCTCTAGTCGACTTCTGGTTTCAGCCGGATTCCTGGCGAACTATATGTCCGGATAGAAAATGATTGTCATATACGGATTCAGCATGTCTTCTTACCTCTAAATCGAACATCTAATCAACTTCAGATAAAACTCTTACTTAAGAAATTTTCCGGTTTTGGCCGGATTCCGGGTGAACTATTTGTCCGGTGAGAAAATGACTTTCATATGTGGATTCGAATTTTACTAAATCGAACCTCTAATCAACTTCAGATAACGCTTTACTTTTGATACATTTTCCGGTTTCAGCTGGATTCCAGGCGAATTATATGCCCGGATAGAAAACGATTGTCATATTCGGATTCAGCATGTTTTCTTACGATTAAATCGAACACGTAATCAACTCAAATAAAACTTTTACTTTTAAAAATTTTTCCGGCTTTGTCCGGATTCCGGGCGAACTACTTGTCGGGCGCGAAAATAATTTTCATATTCGAGTTTAGCCTATCTCTTTACCCCAAAATCGGCTATTTCATTAGCTGTTAAAAAATATTTGATTTCCCCCTTAATTTGAACCCTCACACCTAAATGTAGGGCTACACCGCCCATTTACGAACTTGAACTGTCCCTTGACCCAAAGGGGCCTCACACCAAGTTTCATCAAAATATCTCATTCGCTTCGAGAGTTATCGTGCTCGTAGACGGACAACTTTTCTAAAGTCATAGGTATCCCTCCACTGAGATCCCAAAAAGAGGCTTATCACAAGCCCCTCATAAACGACCACAAGCCTTTGCAACTGCAACTAAGAAATAGAAAAATGACTCACCTACCGCGGGTCAATCAAATTGTTTACGCCTAACTGGTCAGTCAAAGATGATGTCCACACAATGACTGGGGTCTCCTCTCCAAACACTTTGTCCACCTTCTGGAGGGTGAGGTTCTGAAAGAGACTCCAGAGCCGGAAGAAATCTTCATCCGTCCTGTAACCAAGAAGGATATGTTAATAGGGATATCTCGGGACTGGCGTGCAATCCCCGTGTTGTGTAGTTGTTTTTTGGTTAAGGGTGGGTGAGTAAAGGCGGAGGGATTTTTTACTCGAAAACTCTCTACTGATTTATTTACTGAAGTTATCTGGAATTTATTTATTAGAAAGTGAGTCACATTTTTTTTTTTTTTACTTTTGTATTACCCAGGCCCATTAGGGCTTTTCTATCCATCTATATTTTCTACCGATCAGAGGCGTCATTTCGCGGAAACCTAAGGGGGAGGTGCGTCGGTGCCGTACCGGAACTCCTACGTATCTTTCAACATAAATCTTACATAGGTGAAACCGAAAATACAGCGACATATGTGGTGCCCCCCCCCCTCGAAATGGTGCCCCTGCTATATATCTATCTTGGTTAGCCGTGAAGAAAACAAATACAATCTTTTTAGTGGCAGTTCCTTTGGATTGGTCACAGGCTGATTCGTTCAGGCAGTGTAAATACGTTAAATTGCTTGGGATAATAATCGAAGATGATTTGAAATAATTCTCATGTTGACAATATTATCCGTAAGACCAACTTTTTAATTAAATCCTTCTACCCTTAACCTTTCGGTTTGGATTCTAAATGCCTCCTCTGTTGTTTTAAAACTTATATCCGTCCTCATTTTGAATATGCTTCAACGGTTTGGCATTCTTCTCTGCAGAGCTCTCTGGTCGCCTGGAAAATGTCCAAAAGAGAGCAGTAAGAATCTTTTGGGTGATCATACCTATTTCATGTGAAGAGCTCTCATTAAACTGGACGTTCCTAAATTAACTGACCTCAGAAATACTCTTTCAAAAGATTTTGGTACAAAGATAATGTGCTGTCCCCAGATGGGCCGTCTATTACCCCTCCCCTCCCGTCTTCTGTGCGTCGGCCCGAGAGGAACACTAGCAATCAGTTTTCTCCATATCCTGCTATTTCTTCTACCCAATTCTACGTAGTTTCACCCCATCATTTATTTCTAGTCATTTCTTGTAAGTGTATTAGTCAATTTGTTTCGTGTCTGTGTATTTCGTAAATATTTTATACCTCTTCTAGCTTTAGGCTATTTGGATTGATTGGTGAGTGGCAAAAAAAGGAGGATTAACTTTTTCTTGTTTACTTTTCTCTTACGTTTTCGTTCTTTCATGGATTGTTCCATCTCTTTTACGGTTTATAGGTCGGATAGTTGTTTATCGTTTCGAAGACGGGCCTGTCGGAGCAAGCAAGACTCATTCATTCATTTACTTACAACTTTTGTTGAATTCCTTCTGAACCGAACCCGCAACCTCAATTTAACAGTGCTACCGGCCTATACCACATATCGAGGGGCCTAGTAATCCACTGCGTAACTTGGCTTACCTTCCGAATCCATTGGCGGACATCCACTCTATAACACTCGCTGTTTTGTTCCAGCATTCGAACTTTACTTCGTCGGCCCCCATGTGGAAAACGTCTGAGTCTAGAGACTCCATTAGGTCATAGTAGATCGACTCAAGAACTTCATAAACATAGCTGTTAACGGGGTTGAGGATACCACAAGGCGAGTCGTAACACGATTGATGTGCGCTGGAAAACGATAGAAAACTGATAGTTTGAAGTCTCCTACCTCTGTTTTGGTTGGCTAACTGTTTCCTCCCATCCCAATTGAGCAGAAGCTGGAAGTAACAATCGCAAACTCATAACATCTGCCTTTACTGCTATCCAACTTCGTCCTCACCCGTCCAGGCTTCCAATATTTCACACTGTCCCTGTCTCTCTTCTCCCCAAACAAGACCTAAGGTTTCGATGGGATCCCAAGAATCTAATATTTGATCCAGACAACTGGGTATTGTCGTCGCCAGATCCAGTCTTCGCCAGGCTAATCATCGGAGAAAACCAAGTTCAGATATACCTCTATAAGCCATATCTATTTTGACGATACTGACCGAACTTCCTGCTTTACTTCTGCCAAATTTCCGCTTTTGGCCGAATTCCGAGCGAACTACTTGTCCAGCAAAAAAAGAAAAATTCAGAATCGAATTCAGCGTATATACAGAACACGTAATCAATTTCTAATAGAACTTTAACTTATAAAAAAGCGGTTAAAACCGGATTCCGGACGAATTATATGTCCGGTTAAAAAATGATTGTCATACACAGACTCAGCGTCTATTCTTACCCCTAAATCTGTCATCTACTTCATGACAGATTTAGTAATAAAACTTATTATTGTATGCTACAAATAAAACTTATTACTTTTAACAAATTTTCCGGTTTTGGCCGGATTCCGGTCGTAGTCTAGTTGTCTGGGTAGAAAATGCTTTTCACATAAGTGTTCAGCATGTCTACTTACCCCTTAAATCGAACATTTACTCAACTTAAAATGAAACTTTTACTTTTAACCAACTTTCCGGTTTTGCCGGATTCCGGGCGAACTACTTGTCGGGCGAGAAAATGTTTTGAATATTCGTGTTCCGCATGTCTTCTTACCCCATAGCCGTCTATCACATTAGCTGTTTAAAAATATTTTGTTTGCCCCTTAATTTGAACCCCATACCCCACCCCTAAATGTAGAGCTACAGAAACCATCTACGAACTTAACCTTACCCTTGACCCAAAGAATCCTCACACCAAGTTTCATCAAAATATCTCATTCCCTTCGAGAGTTATCGTGCTAACAGACGGACAACTTTGACGATGTCATAGGTATCCCTCCAATTACGTTTTGGGATCCCAAAAACAACCTGATCACCGGATTTGGCTGTCAAATTTACGTTCAGAAAACCGATCGCAAATGCAATGGAAGCTTATCCTTCAATTTTTTCCTATGTACTATTAACTCTTCGTAGGCACGACAATACAGAGGAAGGTTTAGTCTGTGGATGACTTTAAGGTGAGAAATATATTCCTTCAGCCACGGGTCCCATAAATCGACGAATCTTCTTAGATTCGTCAAGCCACTACTGTACACTACCGTATCCATTTTTCTGATATCACTGTTAAGCTCTGCCACACTTCACACTCGAATGGCGCAAGAAAACGACCGAAAATGCTAATTTTTGACGGCTGATTAAATGGGAGCAAGCAATCCACTTCCAAATTTGGAGCAGACTTTGACAAACCCCTTAATGCTAGCGTAGTCGTACGCTATAATGCCATGCCGGTATAATACCCCGTCTTACCTATAATGCAAATGCAACCTACTTCCGTAATTGCATTCATTAATTCTTAAACCCGGAAACCTAAATTTCATTTGTTTCGTTCTAAACCCGCTAACGACACCTCACTAATCTTTACACTTGCCACGATTCACTTTTTCTGCGCGGATTATGCTCTGGACGAATTTTCGCGTGTCATCCTATGGATACGTAAAACCAGTTATCGGAATTTTGCCGAGTTTTTACTAGAAGTCGTTGGGCCAGTGGATAATTTGCTGAAGGCAGAGCCTAGTTTTACAGTATTCAAATACTTTTGAATACTGGAACATACACAATAAACAGTGCGAGGCATGCTTTAATGTTGATTAATCCGCGTTACATAATTTTGACACGATTCGAAGCTTCTGTATATGATCAATTAAATACCGGTTATGGCGCCAAGAAGTGGCAGTCCAGGTATCCTATTTCACTAGCCTCTGCCGGAGTGTGATGCGATGTTGAGACTCTCCGATGTTTCCAAACTCCAGTTCAGTTTAGTTCAGGTCAGTTTATTAAATGCAAAAATATAAGAACAAAGAAAGTTTCGACCCCTACAAAGCTCCATAGCCCGTTATGTAGGGGTTAATACCAAATACAGCTATAGTTACAGCCATTCTGCATCGGATAGTTTGCCCTACGGCTAGTCTTAGAATCACAGCACTGGCTCCGTCGAAGGTCTCGGGGACCAAACGAGTTCAAAGTCAAACTCCTTAAATTTTAACTGACAAGGCAGCTTATTTTTACATCTGATATTTGGATACAATGAAACATTTTGACCCATCTAAGGGATTTTGTAAAAAAAAAAATCATCCGAGGTTCTAGTAATAACGTTGAGAATGTGCACAGCTCGCACGACAACCCAAAACTCATCAAGACGCAGAGATCTTGGATTTGAAAACAAGCCTGCATCTGCCGATTAAAGCGGATTTGCAAGGACTTATTTATCGACAATAGCTTACCGTTGTAGTTGGTAAATATTTCAAGTATAGAGGACAGGCGTATAGAGGTACCACAAATCCGAAAGATTTGCTTCATAATTCGATGAAATCCGTTATCTGTGGACAGCGGACAAACGGAGTAACCCATCTTTATCGGGTTTTGAGGCCGCGCTAACCATTCGACCGGCCTGTGAACAGTTAAAGGACCCCTCGCACTATTTACTCTCCAACTTATAGTATTTTGAAATACTTGAATACTTTAAAACTAGGCCGTGCTTTCAACAAATAACCCACGGTTTTGGCTTTTTAAGCCTTTTCTGAGACCCGTTGACTTACAGCGAAAACAGGGGAACAATTTACATAAACGTTTTTTCTGATGGAAAAACTTCTCGCAGACAACCGTCGACAGCGTGATACACATCGAAAGTAGCAAAACACGACACGTGAGAAATCAGCATGTTTTTTTTTTAGAGGGTTAGAATGTACCGTACGAAATTAGGGTCTCCGGGTTTAGAAATATATGGAGTGATTATGGAAGTAGGTTGCGTTTGTATTATAGGTAAGACAGGTCCTTTAAGGTGCACTAAAAATGAAAGCATAAAAAGAACTTGTGCCACTACAAAATTCTCACCTGGGACTTTCATTAACGCAAAGGGCAAGATCACCCAAACCGTAGCTATTTCCCCACTGCCAACCATTCCCGGCATGCGCTGGCCCGTCAATCTCCGGAACAATCCTGATACCTCGTACGTTGGCGTAGTCTTTCAGAAACTAAAATTCCAAAACCGTAACGATTACTTCTTCGAATTCCCATCATTACCTCTGATATAAAGTCACACAGTTGTCACACTTCTTTCTCACGAGCTACCTGTATGCCAGAAGGAAGGGAAACTGTCCGATTTTCCGAGTGTGACACATCTGTGTGTGCAGTGAAAAAAGTTCCTCCGAGTAAGGATTAAAGTTAACTGCAGTATTTGCTACTGGGATTGATCTTATCTCTTCTAAAATAAGATTAGTCCAAATTAGAGATAAGTTTATCTTTTTAGAGACAAGATTAATCCCAGTAGCAAATACTGCAAGATTTCTTTTCCAGTGTGCGTCTACAGGCATACGGAATAAGGCTCTTATGTCACGAAATTCTTCATGTTTTATGCCCTATATGCAAGTCAGCATTTTACTGGAAAGTTAATTCCTCCTGTCTCTATACTGTGACGAAGTTGAATGTTGACCAAGCATCAGACCATGGTCTGAACACTCAATTTGCTACTTGTAAATATTCAAACAGCTCGTTTCATATAGGAAAATAATTAAATATCAGAAGCGTTCTAAGACGTATTTTATCTATTACAGACAAAAAAAAACTACTGTAAAAACAAAAAGAAAGTCAAGATCCAGCTGACATCTGATTAACTGGAAATGAAATAAACTATAGGCTATCGGCAAGTATTTTGCAATAGAAGTTGCCTGGTATAGGTTTCAGAAAATTAAGTCAAATATTGTTCATTACTCGTCTACTGTATAGCCATAGTAGAAAAGTGAAAAAGAAAGGAACAACCAATTTATTCATTGCAGCTTCGTTTCTTCCAGAGAGGCGTGACGAGGACCCTT
Organism: Branchinecta sandiegonensis; assembly: GCA_030848855.1. Lineage (NCBI taxonomy): Eukaryota > Metazoa > Arthropoda > Branchiopoda > Anostraca > Branchinectidae > Branchinecta > Branchinecta sandiegonensis. The sequence continues at coordinate 19,988,111 of JAUPMV010000006.1, read as the reverse complement.
GTCAAGAAGGGCCGAAATACCGCTGACGAATATCGTAGCTGACTTTTCCGTTTTTTGCCATTATTTAATATATGTTTCTCTTTCGGCTTTGGCTGAATGAATATGAATGAATGAATGAATTTTATTTATAGCCCGCCAAACAGCAAAAGAGGAATGGGCGGAGTATGTAAACAACGAGAAAAATAAATAAATAAACTGACAAGAAAACTTCGTATTAACATATTTACAGAACACGAAAAATCGAACCAGCAAATGGCTATAAATATATTTCGAACCTTCATAAACAAGAGCTGAAAGCTCATATGGTACTTGTAAGAACAGTTAGCATGTTTGTCAGATACGGTTTGCAGTTGTCAAGGTTGCATCTCTCTCCCGACATTCATTTCATCAGAAAATTGGCTTGATCTACTAATTCTGAAATGGTTATTCCACTCACTGATAACTGTTTCTCCCACAACGATGACCAGAGTCCCTAACATGCCTGCCAAGTTTATGGACATAGCCCAGACTGCCAAGTTTCATGGTCATAGCACATTTGGAAGTACCCCAGCTCGTGATGACCAGAATTGTGGAAAACCCTCCAATACGGAAAATCTACACCTCGAATCTAGGTCAAAACGGCCTCGTACGTTTGAAACACAAACTGGGTCGGTTTCGCTGCCTATTCGCTCTCGTTTTCACCTCAAATCTGGGTCAAAACGGCCTCGTACATTTGAAACACAAATTAGGCCGTTTTCGCTCTCGTTTTTCACCTCAAATTTGGGTGAAAACGACCTCGTACATTTGAAACAGAAACTACCTCGTTTTCTCTCTCGCCTCATTTGGTAGCGAATCCACCTCGTACATTTGTTCCAAAAACGAGCCCGTTTTCGCAGTAAGCATTACGAGGTCGAAACCAAATAATGTTGGAAACTGCTTCCGAAATTTTTTGCACTTCACAGTACAGCAATATTTTCAAAACTATAGACGGCGGGGCTTAACTTAAAGCATTTCCGTGGCTCTAAAATTAATAATTTTTTTCCCTGTCTCGAAACAAGCAGTTAGAGAATAAGGTACCATATACTGCGTAGATTGGATTTGATTCGTATAGTGATGCATAAAATCGGACTGGAATGCTCTTTGCTCCTAGGTTTCTGGCAAACGTGAAGCTCGAAAGTAGTTTCTCTCTCATTAGTCTCATTCTAGATATTCCTTCATCCAGAGCTGACTGCGAATCATATTTGACGGTACAAAACGGATAAGTCGGGAAAAGTCTGCTACATATTATTAGAGCTATATTTCAGCCCTTCTTGGAAAGGGTACTCTTTAGGCTCAAGCTGGAAAATGAACTGGGAAATGAAAAAATTCTGAAAAATGAGCTGGAAAATGACTGTTCAATTTCCAGCTTGTGCGGCTTGAAGGGGACGCCTGCCAAGAATGGCCGAAAATATAGCTCTAATAAAATGGACGCCTGCCAAGAATGGCCGAAATATAGCTCTAATAAAATGTAACTTACTTATCCGTTTTGCCCCGTCAAATATTCTTTCTTATTGCTCACCCAATGCAACTGCCTCTGCATCTTGTCAATTACCTTGCCAGTGGAACAAAAGTCGAAGTATTATAGGAAAAGTCTTTCACCATCACCTGATGGCAACTTCGCAGTGAAACTATAAGATCGCCCTCGCACTTCACCAAAAACGAGGCGGAGATGAAATCTCCCAGATGTTTCGCTACCATCTTCGCAGCGAAAACAAAGCCGAAGTTGAATACACCCTCGCACTTCACCAAAATCGAGGCGGAGATGAAATCTCCCAGATCTTTCGCTACCATCTTCGCAGCGAAAACAAAGCCGAAGTTGAATACACCCTCGCCTTCGCCAAATATGAGGCGGAAGTAGAATCGCCCTGTCTTTCGCCATCTTTTTCGCAGCGAAAACTAAGGTCGAAGGGAAATCCGCCTTCGCCCTTTACTAAACATGATAGCGAACGCGAGATCTACCTCTCCTTCGCCTACATATTCGCAGCGAAAATGTGGATCGAAGTATAATTCGCCATCAATATTCGTCCTCGCTATGCTTTCGCCCGCATTTCGCTACCGAAAGTGCCGTTTCGTCCTCGATTCGAGGTGTAAAATGACATTCGACGTGGAGATTTTCCGTACGGGCTCTCGAACTCCCCCAACTGTGACAAGATCCTCTCCTGTTTTGTCAGTTTTGTCTCGTTTTGTCTCTACGGCTTATGCTTGTTCTTTCCTCCAAGTCCCATCCCGATCTCTCGACTCCAAGCGTTTCACGAGATTTCTTGCACCCCCCCTCAAGCTCCCCTCTCCCCAGTTATTGGATTCGTTCCGAACTTGAAATTGATCATCTGAGACACTTGTTCTTGACACTTGTCAAGTTTCATTCACGTCCGATCACCCGTTCTAAAGTTATGCATGTCACTAGATACTGGATTCCCCATCCCTCCACTCCCCCCAACATCACCGTATCGGGGAAGGAACTATTTTCAAGTTGACCTAGGAAAGTGCCTAATATGTCTGCCAAATTTCATGGTCATAGTACATCTGGAAGTATCCTAACTCGTGATCACCGCGGAAATCCAAGAAACCCCCTCCTACACCCTCCACTGCGACACGATCCGGTCTTATTTTGTCAATAAAGTAGCTAGGGTTAATGCTCATCCTTCCCTTCAAGTTCCATCCCGATCCCTCGACCCTAAGCGTTTCAAAATATTTCCGGTCCCCCCCTCTACCCCCACCCCCAGTTATCGGATTCGGGCCAGATTTGAAATTGAAAATCTGAGACACTTCTTGTCAAGTTTCATGTATGTCCGATTACCCGTTCCAAAGATATGTATGATTCTAGTTTCCAGATTCCCCATCCCTCCACTCCCCCCGCGATGGCTGGATCGGGGAAGTGATTATTTCTAAGTTAACCTGGTCGGTTTCCTCATATGCCTTCCAAGTTTTATTGTCCTAGCTTATGTGGAAGCGTTTCAGGAAATTTCACGTTCTCCCCTCCAACCCCCCCCCCCCCCAGGTATCGAATCTGGTCCGGATTTGAAACTGAATATCTGAAAAACATGTTCTTGACACATGTCAAGTGTCACGCATGTCCGATCACCCTCTCCAAAGTTTTGCATGTTAATAGTTTCCGGATTAAGTGATTATTTCCAAGTTAATGTGGTCGGTTAATGGTCGGTTAATGTGGTCGGTCGGTTCCCTGATATGCCTGCCAAGTTTCATTGTCCTAGCTTATGTGAAAGTGTTTCACGAGATCTGTTTAGTTTAAGTTTAGTTAGCATCAGAGCAAAATAGCTCTAGTTATTTTGCTCTGGTTAGCATTTAGCATTCGTTCTGACCACTTAGCCTTACTTTAATCTTTAAACAATATCTCTTTCCGCATTCGCTTCTAAATACATCAAGTCGTAGCGACGTGGTAGAGCGCTGGAACTACGCCACAGAGGTCTGCGGATCGATACCGCATTTGGGCAGCGCTCTTTTTGCTTCCTTTAGCTCCCCTTTTGCTACCGTTGTTCCTAGCTTCCGGACTCCCGGATCCGGTGAAAGTCCGATTGGGGAAGTGATTATTTGTAAGTTAATCTGGTCGGGTTCCTGATATGCCTGCGAAGTTTCATCGTCCTAGCTTGTGTGGAAGTCCCTAACCTACATCAACCCCTACTGAGGTTCAACAACATATTATACCAACCCCTGCGACCTTCGATTGCTCTAGCTCTCTCCGAACGAATTTAAGCAAAGAATGACTCATCCACGACAGAGCTATACTAGTGTGAAGAAAGGGGTAGGGGCTTGACAAAAACTCGAAAAAAGCATTTCAAGAGATTTCGGGTGTCCCCTCCAGCCCCCCTCTCAGTTATCGGATCCGATCCGAATTTCACAATGAACATCCAAGACACTTGCTCTTGATACCTGTCAAGTTTAATGCACGCCCGATTATCCGTTCCAAAGTTATGAATGTTACTAATTTCCGGATTCCCCATCTTGCCAATCCTCCATTGATGGTCGGATCGGGGAAGTTTATTTCCAAGTTAATCCGGTTGGGTCCCTGATATGCGTGCCAAGTTTTATCGTCCTAAGCCGTGTAGAAGTCCCCAGACTAGCAAAATGCTGACAGACCGACAGACATTACGATCGCTATATGGCACTTGACTAAGCTCAAGTGCCATAAAAATCAGCGAAGAAACCAACAAAAATGGGGTTGGTACAGTGTCAGAAGTTTCATAGCAGATAACACAAGGATGCGCGGTTTCAACAGATAATGCGTAATAGATAACACTTCGGATGTTATCTGTTGTGTTTGAAAATGTATGAATGAAATTTTATGCATCACAAGCTTTGTTAGTAAGAGCGAAAAAAGCAACTACTGACTCAGCAGATACATTTTGGCGGTTTTTCTTTTCTTCCTGATGGCAACGCTTATTATGCATAACATTTTGAAACACAACAGGTAACATCCGAAGTGTTATCTCTTACGCATTATATGTTGAAACCGCGCATCCTCGTGTTATCTGTTATGGAAATTCTGACAGTGAAAATTCCAACGAACATACTGAAATAAAAGGCGAATATTTCAGGAGGACAACCGCCTTTACAAACCCCATTTTCGTTGGTTTCTTCGTTGATTTTTTGTGATATGTCAGGACAATGTGATTTAGGAAATTATCTATTTCTCACCTTAAAGTCATCCACAGAGTAAACCTTCTTCGGCGAGTACGCTCCGTATTTGGCCATCTGTGGAACTCTCTTAGAATCAAAAGGGAAGCTGTTTGCGTCACTTATATGAAGATGGAGCGTATTCATTTTATCATGCGACAGGCCATCAACGATGTGAAGAATCTTCTCGAAACTAATGAAATTTCGGGCAGTGTCCAAGGATATCCCACGGTGAGGGTAAGCAGGCCCATCGTTTATGGTTGCCTGAAACGTTGATATAACTGTGGGAGCGAGAAATAATTATCGATGACACTTAGACCACAAATTACTGCAATAATCCAAACAGAATTCCCTATACGCACTTCAGGATTGGTTGCGAAGACTGGGAACCTTATATATATTTACATAACTGTTTACTCTGCCATAAACGTAGGTACTTATTTCTCTGATAAGAAGAAACATTAGCTGCGTTCTTTGTCCCCGGAGCTCTCACGTTTTTTTTCTTCTTCTAGAAATCATTTTTGTATCCACTGGTGACTGTTCCCAGTATTATAATCCTTTTCGGAACCAATGGCTGTTTTTCCTCACCGGTGCGGACTAGCCAGAACCTGGTCGGGAGGCAAGTTGTAGTGAGAAGTAACCAGGAAACGGTGAAACCAAAAAAATCCTTATAGAGGAAACACCATACATTAGTGAGTAGAACCCGACACTACCAGTGTGACGAACGCGCCTCTTAAAGGAAATGTCTGACCTATAATACTAACGCAACATACTTCCATAATCACTCCATATATTTCTCAACCTGAAGGCCCCAATTTCGTACGGTAAATTCCAACCCCTCTAACAAAACCACGCTGAGTTTCTCAATTGCCGTGTTTTGCTACTTTCGATGTGTATCATGCTGTCGACGGTAGTCTGCGAGAAGTTTTCCATCAGAAAAACCGGTTATGTAAATTGTTTCCCTGTTTCGCTACAAGTCAACGAGTCTCGGAAAAAGGCTTAAAACAGCCAAGACCGTGGGTTATTTGTTGAAAGCACAGCCTAGTTTCAGAATGTTCATATTTATTAAAATACTGAAAGATGAAGAGTTAATAGTGCGAGGGGTCCTTTACGCGTAACAACGTCAATCACATACCGGGAGTCAGCGGCGGAGCCATAAAACTTGCCGGTCTTCATATATTTAAGATTAAAGTCCGATAGTGGAAGAGTTTAAGCAGCACTCCGGCAAGAAGTAGTTCATTACTCTTTGCTTTAGTTTCGTTTCCCTCCAGTTCCACAAAATATGTTTGCTGCTCTTTCGCCGATGACTATGGTAAGGATTGTCAGGTCAACAAAAGATTTGCTTTATTCTTTCTATGTTGTTTGTCCTCTTTCTATATTATTTTAATGCATAATATAATAATAATAACGTTTGGTTTATTGAGCCAAAAGGCCATACAAGATTAAAGACATGTTTCACTACACAAATAAACTGTTACAACCAGAGGCGTTACTAGGCAAAATGTTTGGGGGGGGGGGGGAGAGCATTTACCGACTGGCTGGTAATTTTTACCGACTGTTTTTGCAGAAAACGACGGTTTTCAAGAAAAAAATGACAGTTTCGAAAAAAAGTCGACTGATTTTCAGAAAAACTGACTGTTTTCATGAAAAAATCAACTGTTTTGACGAAAAATCGCGCCGCTTCGCACCGACTCGGTCGACCTGGCCGACAAGGCCGACAAGATGGGGGGAGGGGCTTCCCCCCAGTCTTGACGCCCTTGGTTACACCTCTAGAACTATTATCCTACGTAAACAAGGCTAAACTTTCTTTCCCGAGTCTAAACGCTTGGGGTTCGTAGATTTCAGGATGCCGGGAAGTGATACCAACCAATCCCCAATAAATGCAATAAGTGCTTGGCACTCTAAGAGGAAGTGGTTCGAATCCTCCTCCTGCAACTTGCAAAGAGGGCAAAGGTTAGTCTCTCTCGTGCCAGCTTTCCTCCTTAGTCGGAGGATCGGCATATTGTTAGATCGGTGCTGGAGCCAAGTTTTCAATGTAGCAGGATAAAGTCCTAGCTTAAAATAATATTCAAACCCAACCACATCTTTTATGTTAGTATGCAACTTAAGGGTTTCTGAAGTTTGGAGTCTTATTTGCCAATCTTGGATTTCTTGATCCTGAAATAAATTTTATCATAATTCCTTAAAATGGATCTTGTGTCAGGCCAAAGCCCCTTATTCCATGCATAAGATAATCATGCGTGGTCTATGAGAGCTTTTACTTGAAGCGGCCACGATCTTGCTCTCCTTAACAAGAGTGAATACGCACCTTTCACATCTGACACTATAGCTGATTCTTGGGGGGGGGGGGGGCTGATGAAAAGCTTGCGGAGGACCTAAGAATGAGATCGTGCTGACCTACGTTGCCACGATCATCTCAGAGTGTGAGAACGTACTGACAGGTCCGTGAGGAGGAATGCATATTTATTACAAGATTTCTGGGATTCCCCTCAATCTCCCCCTTCAGTGGCTGGAACCGGTCCGGACTGGATCGATACGTGGTACAACTAGGGCTTATGCTTGTCTTTCCCACCAAATCCTGTCCCAACCCATCCATTCTAATTGTCCCAAATGATTTCCGGTACCTTATTCCAGATCCTCCCAGTTGTCGGATCCAATCCGGACATTGAAACGGAACATCTAGGAAATCCTGAGCGGACGACACGTTCTTAAACGGTATGCCATAAGATTCCGGATTCCCCTCCCTCCACTCTCCTTTGGATGGTCGGATCCGGGAAGTGACAATTTCCAAGTCAATCTGGTCAGGTCCCTAAGCCTGACGAGTTTCACCGTCTTACCCCGTCTAGAAGTGGCGTACCTCGCGATCACGAATCGACCGACAGAGCCAGGGAAAAGCGATGGGTAGCCTATGAGCGTGTTCCACCCTACTTACCGTAGTTACTAAGCATGACGTCACGAATTCAGGCTTTTTGCCGTCAAGGCTGGAACGATTTTTCTATTTTCCAGCAGGAAAATAGGTCGGATTTGCCACCGGCAAATCCGACCAATCACGTTACAGAGATGCGTAGTTACTACGCTTAACGCTCCCGAGCATGGTAAGCAAATAGTAACTATTAGTTACTATTTCGACAAGGTTCGAACGGTCAGCATAGTACCTTTTCGTGAGAATGGAACGGAAATAGTAACTATTGTTAGAAGGGTGGAACACGCTCGATTTGGCACTTGTGCTGAAAGCTGCTAGTGCCATAAAAACTTACTTTCGTAAGCAGAATCATTGATCCGAAAGTCTCGTCCCACGACAAGAGCTGAGAAAGCGTCTCCAGGGCATGACGAGCGCCGAACGGCGTGACGGCGGCAATGGTGGCAACACTTAATGTGTCTTCGGTACTTAGCCAAAGTGAGTAGGTTTCGTTGGTTTTTAACGTCTGAAAAACAAATGAACTAGCTTATTCTTGGTTGGACCGATGGAAAGTTTGCGGAGGACCTAAGAATGAGATCGTGCCGACCTACGTTGCCACGATCATGTCAGAGTGCGAAAACGTACTGACAGGAGATACGTGCTTTAGCGCCACCGTGATTTTTCGCCACTTTGTATTTTTCGCCACTATAGGTAATGCAGCAGGTAAAACAGGACAAAAACAAAGTACAGATAACTGGTGGGATTAGCGAAAGTATCTCAGTAGGATTTTGCGCCACTCCTTGCTAATACTTAGGCTATAAAGGATTATCTCTGGAAAAGTATTAAAAAAATTCTGCTGATTTGATACTATCGCTATGTCGGTGACGAATTTGTTTCGCTTCAAGTCCAAGAATGGAGACAATAAGTACTGTGCCTGCCTAAGGTTCTCCGCAGGGCAAGAGCGGTTTTGCGAGCTACGAGGGAATTCATGCTCACCGACCCGCATGAATGTGCAAAAATAGAAGTTATTCAAGCGAAAGCGGCGATTCGCAAACGCGATCGCGAAGGAGGAACAGCGGCAGTAGCAACCATATTTCGAGAAGAACTGTCTCATCTTTTCGATAAGAGCGTCTCATGTAGTACACTTGGACTAGATATCTTGGAAGTTTTAACAATGGTTTGCGAGTTACTGTTTTATACTTTCTGTAAATATAAATCAAATGCTTCAAGAAATTTTCTGGCAAGGTCCTAAAAAAATCACAAGATTTTGCTTGTTGAATTGCTAGGCCAATTGGATTATTTAATGAGTTATGAGAGTGGCGAAAAAATCCTAGGTCACTAATCTCACTAAGCCTTCAGGTAACTAAACAAGGTTCAGCTCGTCATTAGGATATGGGTCGAAACCCAAAGTGGCGAAAAATACCTAGTGGCGAAGAATCCCGGTGGCGCTAAAGCACTGCTATGACTGACGGGTCCACGAGGAAGGAATACCGCTATTGGACGACGCTGGAGGATTTTAAGTCTAAAGTAACAACACATGCGGGATTTTCGCCGTCGTATCAAAATTCGGATGCCGAATTAACCGTGTCCATGAACATTTGCCTCCAAAATTACGATCGAACAGCCTGTGCGTTTAACTAAAGAGTCTAACTTCTGTTAAGCCTGGTGAGTACTAACCCGAACAACCAAACCGTATCCAGATTATCCGGACTCTTCTTGCAAACACCGATTTTGAGCTGCCACCGGCGCGTCTCTCATTGGTCTCTTTAGCAAAGGACGAAATCACGGTCCTGCTAAGCAGGCAATGTGGTCGGCACCAAAACCGACGATGCAAATGGCTTCAGCAAGATTGTCTTTTACCTTAAATTCCCTATCGCATTGTAGAGCAACAAAGGTGGATGGTCCTGCTAGTTTCATTTCCTTTTCTGACACATTTAGATAAATTTATCCTTCGCAATTCTTAAGGATTAACTGAAAAGGCACCTGATTTTTCATCTAATAACTGAAAACACTTTTGACTCATCTAAGGGATTTTGCTTTTTTCATCCAGGACTCTCGTAATAACATTCGAGTATGCGCTGCTAGCACGACAAACCAAAATCCGTCAGGACGCGGATAATTTGAATTTCAACAAAGGCCTGTAGATCTGCAGTCCAGTGTGTCCTGACGAGGAGACCCCACTCCTTGCCTTGTCTTGTATTTTAGTTCTCAGCAATGGCTTACATTTGTAGCTGGTAACATGTGGAGTGACAAGCACACAGAGGTACTACAAAACCGAAAGAATAAGTTCGTCTGCTGAAATCGGTTATCTGTCGATAATGGACAAACGAAGTAACGCATTTTTATCGGGTTTTTAGGCCTATTCAAGTGAATAAGTGATGAGTAAGTAGACTGTCGAGTCTCATCCCTATTCGGTTAAACTTTAAGGCAGCACTGCAGCAGTACTTACTATTCTTTTGCTGCACGTCGTCACATGGACATCCAGATAAAGTCGGTGTTCGGTTTCTATTCCGTAGCTCCCATTAGAGCCTAGCCCAGTACTCTCCATGTCCAAGACGTAGCCACTAGAACGAAGACCAGTTAAAAATTTAACGTGAGTCATTACTTTCTGGGAAAACCTTTTTAGAAAAAAAAGATATTCACTGTTACTGTCAGCCGCCTCGTTTAGTACTCGCCAGTCAACAAGTTCGACAAACAGTCCTGTGCTCCACGAAGTCGTTCGCCCGTCCAAGTCGAAAGCTTCTCGGCGAGTTCAGAAGTTCGGCTTAAACTGGTTGCAAGCTTGTTGCAGGTTAAGTCACCAGTAAAAAAAAAAAGGTGAAATTTGACCTCGCTCTGCGAACTTGTCCTGCTGCTGGACCAATACTCTTGATGACTAACTCTTTTTGCCGATGCAAAATCGCCATGTACCTAGCGGAAGAGCCAGAAGCGGTATCACTGCTCCTCCCAAACATCGCCGTGGTTGGTTAACACAGAATTGAGTTGTTGAGTTTGAGTCGTTAGTGCTACGTTTTCTCGTTCTTCCCGAGGATCACTGGTGTGTTTTGGACTTAGTCATATAGAGTATTGGGACTTGTTTGTGTACTTTCTCGTAAAGCAAAGCGAAATTATTAGGGCGAAACACGCAGTGAAAACCAGGCTTTACGGATGACCGAGATTCGTCCAATGAGACGCTTTGAGGTAGTATTGACAAGACTACAGTACCTGCTGGTGCCACCCGGTTTCTGGAACTTCTTCGAGTCTCGGTATTTAATCCACGGTAAATGATAAGAGTTTGTAAGAGAAGCAGTTTTTTTAGCCTACAGGAAAAAAAAAAATCGAATTTCGGATTTTGGCTGTTTGATGACGATGGCACCTTCCAGCAATGAGTATACAAGTGGATAGCTGGGTCTGCGATGGCATTCATAGGCAACAAATATAAGACAGACTAAACTAGTTTTATGATAGTCCACAAGGTCTGGGTATTAATTAATAAAAAATAAAAAAATCACTAGAACGTGAATACTTATTTACATTTTAAGGCGTTTTTCCGTGCTCCCACAAACAGTTTGTGGGTCGACTGTGGCTCGAAAAGAGTGTATCCGCGGTCTTTCGTGAGGCCCACAAGTCTGTTTCCGCGACAAACAAGATTTTCGTGGCTCTCTTTGTGGCTCAAATTCGACAAACAACTGGCGAGGTGATTGTCGACTTTGTGGCTCGATTCTGGCGGGAAATTCAAATTAAGCAGCAAAATAATGTCTAAACAATAAAGCTAACTGATTTTTCAAGCATATACACTCAAAACTGAGGATACTTTTTGTACAGAATGGTAAGGAAATAAGCCTGGAGTTCTATTTATTGAGATTATACATGAATTTTATTTTTGTTTTCAGATATTTGAAATTACCGCAAAAAAAGAGACAAAACGGCGTTTCCGCGAGTTTCAACTTGTGGCTCGACTGCGTGGCACACAATCCTCATTCCGTGACAAATACTCAGAAGTGTGTGGCCCACAATTGTGTCGCGGAAAAAGGCCTTTAGACATCTGTTAATTTTTTTATTTTATTTCTTAATTATGTAAAATACAAAGTAAAATGTAAATAAATAATTAAGCATACAGAACATATCGGACATCTGCACCTGCCATCCATCATGTTTCGTTTGAAACGGATAACTTAAATTGCTTGGGTATAAAAATCCAGGATTACCAATCCCTCCACCGCCACACACATGGTCGGGTGCGGGAAAAGAGGGTTTCGTTGAGCATCATGTCGGGTCTTCTAAAGGCCTGCCAAGTTTCATCGTCCTAGCCATGTGGATGTGCCGAAGTGGCTAAAGTGAAAAAGAGGGACTGACTGACAGACATATGGTGCTATATAGATCGCTACATGGCACTTGAGTCGAAGGCTGCAGGTGCCATAAAAAATGATAGACCCCAAACATGTCTAGATTTTAACTGCTATTGCAATCTCGACTGATTGTTCAGCAACTGAATGAATGAATGAATGAAAAAATTTATTTCCCATCAAAATTGGCCCGAGGGGACCTAGACGGAGTAAACAAAATAAAAAAGAAGAGAAAAAACAACAACAACACGCAATACAACATTTTAACATATAACAACAATCTAAGAGGATACGAACATTAGCACGTAAATGAGTCGTATAAACCGTGGGATGTGTTTAATAAACTTTCAAACTTCTTTATTCTTGCCTCAATCGCAGTCACAGGATCGGCAAGATGGTATTTTTTACTGATTTTTGTATTCTTTGCCCATGGGGGGAGACTCAACAGATACTTGGCGTACCGATAATAATAAGATCTAATATTCTGACGTTGGGATTGTAGCATTACATGCCAAAGTGGTGCCAAAGCTATAACGTGTTGCAGAGCCACAGCATTGTAGAGACGTGCCAGAATGTGTCGGTTATACACGCACTTACAGGAAACTAGGGTACCGTAACACTTCCGTACCAGAAAAGTCGGTGACTAGACCAAGCCTTGTCGATTTTAGGTCTGAGTAGAAAGGCAGACTAAGATATGTGAGGCAACCTGTAGGGACAATATACTGGCTGCCAAGCTTAACAGAAATATTATCAGCTTCTTTTTCCCCATTAAAGATAAGCACCTCGCTTTTACTTTCATTGAAAGTTAGACCTATATAATAATAATAAGACTCTGAAAGGGCGGCAAAATTTTCTTCAATAGGCTTAACATACCGGCTCAGATTCAAAATATCATCCGCATAATTTACTAAAGAAATATCTAAACCACGAAAAATACAACAGCTGTATACAACAAATGTAAGATCTTTCCGCTAAAGTAGGCTATAATCGGCATCAAATACCAAGTCTTGACAAGACGTTTGCCAACTATTTATTCTTCTCTGTCACAGAGGCGTGAACCAAATTTTCACCTCTAATTAAAACAGAAGTCAAATAACTTGTCTCCGTTACATTGTCAGCTGTCCTGCTGTGTCATTCATGGCGGTGGTCGACAACCTCCGTTTTAAGCGCTTATTCATCAACGGTATTAATTATGTGCATCGTAGCCCTGAGGCACTATTAGTATTGTAAGATTTGGATGAGCTAAATGCGGTTAAGCTCTGTTCCCACCGAGCCCGATGCGAAATTCAAATGTCAATGCTCGTTCGACTATGAGCTCAACGCTGAGACTTTCCGGGGTCAGTCGGACACTGTGGGAGTCATGCCTTAAATAAGGTGCATACAGAGATTTCACCTTATCTAATTAAAACCAAAAAAATTTGTAAACTAACATAGCCGTACCGACCAATTAGGAAGCCAGGCTTTAATTCGAAGGTGTAACAACTTACCAATTGGATGCGAGAATTATCTTTAAGTTTGAAACCTCCAGGATCTCATTTCTTATTAAACTTTGCTCCAGTACTGTGATTAAACAATCAAGAAAGGTCAGAGTAATCACGAAACGTCGATCTCAAAGCCGAAAATCGCACACGTCACATTATTGTTTCTTCTTTTTTTTCAATGACGGTCTACAAATATCTGTTTTCGTCAGTCTAACTTTCACACAGTCTAACTTTCGCGAAATTCAAAACTAAGGAAAGGACAAGTCAACACAACCAATACATATTTGATCTCTTCAACAGACATATCAGACGCGGCATCTGAATGGTAAGGTCACGCTTGGGTCAACAGTTAACGACAAACAAGTCACGTGATGGTGTGTATGTCATTTATTACACCCGTACGATGTTAGGCACAAATGATGAACTATCTAAGAGCGTCTCGCCATCTTCATTATGTCATTGATGATCTATCGTCTCACATTGACCTGTCATTTCGTCCTTTCCCACCTTTCGTGCAACTTTTAGCTTTAAATTCCAGTCTATTCATCTCGACAAAGATCAAATATTTTCTTGGGTTTCTTACGGATATGTGAATTTTCCACATCACCGTCTGTCTCATCACACAACTCTTTTGTTACATGGTATGCCTCCGAAAGTTACAACATATCTTATTGCTGTCAAGTGCTGTTTTGCAAACTGGCAGAAATTACAGGTAAGTCAGCCAGCAGTAACTGTGCCAGCTAAATCAATCATAAGGAGCCTTCATGCGTTTAGCAGTCGACAGTCCTCGGAGTCGGCTCGTATGGCGCGGAATGGATTTAGCACCATTCTGAGCCAAAAAGCAGCCGAGAACGCATGAAATGCAGCTGACAATGCATGAAATGTAGCCGACAATCCTGCATCTGTCTCTGAGAGGTTTTAAATGTAACCGAGATAGCACTATTTGTCACCGAGATTAATACGTTTGCAGCCGAGATCGCTGCGAAAAACATGTTAACATTTTAGTTTGCTAATGTATTTTCTTGTAATCTCGGAAACATCAGTTGCTTTTCGGGCTAAATTTTTGTATTTCTCGGTGACGGGTTTTTCTTTAACAAATATTTGTTTTCTAGAAATTTCGGTTACATTTTCCGTAATCTCGGCAGCATTTTCCGGAATCTCGAATTTCTATTTATGACTATCTCGGAAACTACATTGATAATTTTCGGCTATTTTTTTTTGTCTCTCGGAGTCATGTTGTTTGCGGCAATCCCGGCTACAACGGCGTCAATCTCGTGTTTTCGGGTACACTTAACACCTCTCAGCGACAAATGAAGCATTCTCGGCTACGTTTCCGACATTCTCGGCTACTTTTTGGCTCAAAATGGGGCTAAATCCGTGCCATAGGTTAGATATAAATAGGTTTGTCATGTCAGAAAATAATAAACTACCCGTTTAGAAAATTAAACGAAAGAGGAAAGCGGTCTTTCAGAAAATTCTGTGATTTTTGTTGGAATTTTGGTTGTTTGTGAGGCATGTTGTACTGTATGTGAAAATAAAGAAAACTGAGTAATTTGGTGACACTAACACACAGGAAATGACCAAATTTGTCGGGCTTAGGTCAAGACTGTATCGCTCTTGCAATCCTTAAGCCGTTAAACGGATAAGTCGGCGAAGGTCTGCTGTAGTGCCCTTCTTGGCAAGGGTTCTATTCAGGCCGCATTGGAAGAAACTAACATGAAATTCACTAGAGCCAATCTCAGTCCTTGGGTCTATCAATTTATTTTCAGTTTTACAGATTTTTTTGTCTTAAGAGCGGGAAACGTCGGGATCTTAGTAGTAAGCACACAACCCTTTTGTCTATTCGATTCTGTCTCGTCATCCTGGCAAAAACAAAATCCTTTATTATTACTATTGTGACCATGGGGGGAGTTCAGAGTTTTTACTTCTTCATTAGAACGACATCTTCCCATTTCCAGATTTCTACCAGAAATTTGCATCGTCTTTTCGTCCCCTTTCCGACTTACTCCACTTTTTACTTCACCCCCAGCCTCTCTATTTAGTTGTACCAAGATTACTGAGAATTTTGATACGTTCAGATAATATGTCTATTTTGGCAGTTAACTTTCACGATAACACAAGGTTCAAGGTTATCCTTATTTACAAAATAAAATCTATCATTACCACTTTCCGCTGGTGAGAACAGAGCTCGAGCGCATTCGGAAAAAAATAAAACCAAATTAACTTAAACATGATGGATCATACCCAATAATATCCATCCGCTTAACAATCATACAGCTAACCGAAAGCAAGGCCAAGGCACAGTCACAATTAAGCAAAAATAAATATATAAATAAGTAATAAAAGTCTGTATATTTTGGCATTACCAGTAACGTGAAGGCGGAATAAGTGAGAATCAGAATCATCAGAACCATTTATTTTTTCCCAATATTCGTTAAAATAGCCTGGGATGTCAAAACATTAAATAAAAGCACGAAATAAAAACATTATAAGCATTATTGGTTTAAAACTTAGTAGTAAAGGTTAGTAAACACTTACTTAAATATGGCCACCATCTGTTCCACCAGTTCATCTACCTCTGGGCAGGGAGTCGCAAGTTTACGAAATACCACATTTTTCCTCTGAAGGAATGCCACTTGTTGGCCAAGCTCGACCGACCCCGTCGGGATGGGCCACAAAGACGACGCATGTCCACAAATAAGCTTACACGTGTCGAAAGATATCTGGTCTTCTTGGACAGACGCCTTTTCGACTTTGACGCATCGTCCACTGACACACTGATACGTCCATGGAGACTCAAAGCTAAAAAAAAAACGAAACGATGAGATGTTAGTTTGTTGAAACACTGACGTTTCGATTTTGTACTAAGAATTCCTCAGAATAATTTTCCTTAACTAACACGTTTTTGTTTATAAACTCCGAAACAGGACTTTCTATAAGCATATTCTCTAGGCATATTCTCGCCGTTCCCCGGGGACTCCTCGGGGAATCGAAGGGAACGGCGAGAATAGAGGGAGTCACACTCCACGCGGACTCCGCGTACAGAAACAGCGAGAACACGGGGAATGTTTCCAAAATGGATTTTGTTCGAAAAAAAAATATACAGTTGACGAAATTAGTCTGGATCCACTTTATTTTTGGTTTTGTTTATTATGATTGTTTTTAATAAATTTTACATTGCACCAACACCAGCAAAAATTGATTCCCCTCCGAATCTGAAAGGGAGTCCTTTTTGATGATGGTGATGACAATCGGAGCATTCCCCGTCCGTGGGGTCTCGCGAGAATACTGTGAGTGAGTCCCCGGGACAAACAAAAACGCGGGGACTCCCCAAGTGGAGTCCTCAGGGAACGGCGAGAATGCGCCTTATGCTGTCTTTTACCCCGCGCTTCCTGAAATGAAACACCACCATACCATCTACAGAAATCTGGAAAAGAAGAACCAGAAACCCTACCGGTTCGTCGGCCGACAAAACGAGTAATATTGTAATGAGCATGTTACATCCTACTTACCATAGTTACTACGCATGACGTCACAAATTCTGCCTTTCTGTCGTCAAGGCTGGAATGATTTTTCTATTTTCCAGCAGAATATCATGCCGCGGGCGAATCCGACCAATCACGTGACAGAGATCCGTAGTTACTACGCTTGCTACGCTCCCGAGCGTGGTAAGCAAATGGTTACTATTAGTTACTATTTCGAGAAGGCTTGAACGGTCAGCGTAGTAACTTTTCGTGAGGTTATAACGGAAATAGTAACTACACTGTAAAAAAAATCTTGCAGTATTAGCAACTGGGATTACTCTTGTCTTTATTGAGATAAGATTATCCCTAATTCGGATAAATTTTATCCCAATAGAGATAAGATTAATCCCAGTAGCAAATACTGCATCCTTATTCGGAGAAACTTTTTACAGTGTAACAGTTACTATTGGTACGAGGGTGGAACACGCTCAATATGTACGCTTCTAGTAATTCAATCTCGATCACATCGTTCATTTATAATTATCTAGAAGGAGAACAGAGATGTGTCCATCGCTTCCATCACACTGCCCTATACCCTCTAGCCCGTGTGGTTCTGTATGTTACCTTGACCCATTGAATGAATTTATTGCGTGAATGAGCCTTACGGCATTTCACAACTAACAAACGAACAAAACTATACATCTAAAATAAACTATAAATCTCGTCATTTGAGCTGAGATGTCGATAACGATAACAAGTGCGCAAGCGCTCAAACGTGAAGTATTACAGTGAAATCTTTACCACGTCTTATATAGAACCAAGACATTTTTCACCCTCAAATACCAAAAAAGTACTGAACTAACCAAATCTGATATCATCCCGCTTCTTGCAAGGACGGTCCCAGTTTCAATACTGACTGTCTTGCGAGCAATTAGCAAGGTATAACCGAGGGTACAACAAGTGCAATAGACCAAACCGTAGCATCCTAGTATACCCCTTCGTCACAACTTCATTAAGAACCATATATCATCAATCATATGACAAAACCGCCCAGTTTCCAACTTCTGATTTAGTACGTCGAGTGGTTTTCCTTGTTGCTCTTACACAAAAATCCACATCTATACATATATCCGTAAGTATACAAGAGCTGAATCTGAGACCTGTCATTCACGAACTTAAAGGAGTTATATCATAAGCCTTCTAGCACTTGCAACGTCTAGAAAAATCCGACCCATCGACAAATGATGGTGTACCCACCTTCTCGGCCCACATGAAGTCTTTAACTTATGGGAAATCTGGGCCCAGTTGCCAGGGGCGTCACTATGGGGGGGGGGGACCCCCCTGATACTTTCTGGTCCAAATAATTTGTATACTGATTAGGGCCTAATACAATTTTTTATATATTAGTCGAGTGACTGGGCTACGTCCTAACCTTTAATTTTCACATGGTTCAAAAACAAGATACTATCTTATTATTTTTATTTAATTTCTTAGGTTCGAAGGACAATAACTAATCTTTGAGCCCAATCTGACTGGGAAACATATTATTAAATCTGTGGCTTAAAACAAAAAGTCAGCAACGATGTTTAACAGACACGAGCCTGCACATTATTTGCAGGTTTGTTTCTTCCAGTCCAGAACAGCCTGAAGAGGACCATTGCCAAGAAGGGCCGAAATATCACTGTCAACCATCATAACTGACTTTCCGTTTTTAGCCATTGTTACAATATACCGACAGACGAAATGAAAATCTCGAATCTACGAGGAACAAAAACAAATACAGCGGCAGCACATTTCTTTGGCGAAGGTCCTGATGGACTACCGCTATAATGTTATGGATAAGCTACACAGCTGTTCACCTTCTTCCACCTTCAGGACAGCTGACAAAAACCAAAATCACTGATATACATATCCGAGTAAAAATCATTCCGGAACAACATAAAAAAGTTCACTCAATTCAGGCAAGAAGAAGACGCGAACACACGGAGCAATAAAGAACTACTACTTGAAGAGACTGCTGAATCGTTCGAACGGTTCGCGTCAACGCAGCAAATGAGCCAATTATGCTGAAATAGCCAAAGGTACTCTGATTATATGTATAGTCATGAATCCACATAGTAGGCTATTTGCTACTTCATAACCACGGTTTGGACACTGGTTTCGATTCGTCGTTGATTGGGACAGAATATTGGGAAAATCAGACGAACGAATCAGACGTTCTCGGTAAGTGCAAACCGGTAAAGACACAGTCGTTAGGTGCTAGCAGTTTTTTCATTGCGGGTCAGGACCCGCCCGGTTTTACGGGAGACTCCGGTGCGACCCCCAGACGGCTCCACACTCGTTGGATCCAGGGTTGCCACATGTCGCATGACAGTGTGAACTGTCACTCTATTTTTATTCTGTTACTCTTGTCCTAGTATGACACAAGATTCAAGAACGTCCTGTCATTTTTGCGGCAGGGATTCCGAACAGAACTGACTATTTCACATTTTGTTTTACGAAAATAAAATTCAGACGTGTAATTTGTGCAGCAGTAATTCCGACCAAAAGTGACCATTCCACGTTTTTTGGTGAAAATAAAATTTCCCTCCCAATTCACTATCTGTTCTGGGCCAAAAGTCACCCTCTACAACTTGTTCATGTGGCAACCCTGGTTCCTTGGGGTTGCTCTTGCTCATCCCGTGACATATTCGACGACGATCGGTCCTGCATGCTACTAAAGGCGGAAGAAATGACCGCAATGCTCGAACGGGCCAATAAATCCATCTAGTCCTATAAAGAAACTTAAAGGAGTCAAATCGAAAGTATTCTAGTATTTGCAAAGATGACGATGATGATGATGATAACCCATTTGTATGACAAAGAATTCGTCCTAAATGGATATGAAAAGAAGGAAAAGGAAAGAAGAAACAAAACAAACAACTGCAATTGATCTACATCAGCTAAATACATAAAACACAAAGACTCAATTACAAAGTAGCAAGATATAAGATATGGCTAATGTCCAAGCCCGCTGCAAAACGATCACGCCGGTCTTTGCTGATTTGGGTTTGAAATACGTCTTGAGCACACTGGATGTGCGATCACCTAGTGGCGGGAATAGGAAACACATACCTGGGCAATCTCGAATGTGCCTTACCAAGGAAATCAGAATAAAAGAAAATATTCCGGTGGTCCATGAATGAAAATTAAAAAAAGCTAAAAATTGCAAGTATGTATTTCTTTATATAATTTGTTTAAGGTTCTAATGTAATTTTTGCCTGAAAATTTGGCTGATTTTATTTATTTATTACACTAACTAAAGTACGCTTCGGACCCACTGAATAATTCAAGAGCCGGTGGAATTCACAGCTTAGAAAGTAGCCTAAGTAATTAAGTACATTATTTTTCACCCGCCATTTTGGAAAGAGGAGTATAAAGAAAATGAAATAAATAAATAAAAAGAAATACAAAACACATAAAATAACACAAATTTAATCTTCGGCCAGGAGACAGGATAAAATTCGCTGGTTGGGTCCAGTTCTTGATGATTTTCTTAGGCTCATCGTCTTAAAAGTCTAACTGAAAATCCAATTTATTTTTGCGTCATTTAACTGAATACACTGAATTATTTGGATTCTGCAAAGGGATTTTTTTTATTTTCCACTATCTGTTCTAGTTATGACGTTCAGGATATCTTCAGTGGGAAGTGGTGAAACTGGCGAAGATTGCTTAGTGCCTGTACAAGAAAAATACAAGCGCATAGAGGTCCCACAAATCACACGGAAATTCCACTATTTGAAAATCGATTATTCGTGAATAGCGGAACCCGAAGTAACGCATTTTCAGCGGGTCTTCAAGACAATTTAAGTGAATGAGTGATGTGTAACTAGAATGTCTTGTCCCAGCACTTTTCCGTTTAACTTTAAATGGTTGATTCATTCACCTTTTAGTTCCGAATAATGTTGGCTGGTGGTAGGACCTCTCAGAAAGAAACGGAACAGTAGTCGGCTAATTTCAATAATCATTCCTGTCGATCTGTATGGATTTCTCCTTTATTGTCCGCCGGTCTGACTTTAAACCATGCCGATACTGTGAAATCATGAGAACTTGTACGGTTTTGCCAGAAGCCAAGGACAAAGCTAAACCGAGAACTGCAGAGGATGCAGGCTTCTAAAACAGCAGTTTACCACTACGGTCTAGCGTGAGCGTAGAATTTGTGACAAAGATGCGTTTGATAACGAATCCTTCGAATTTTTCATGGTTCAGTCTAACCCTTGGGAATAGGCTCGATTCAAAGTCAATTCCACCATAGAATCTACTAACTATCATACCTCTTTTTAGCAGCAGGGGTCGAGTCCTTCTTAAACACAAGAAGAGGTCGTATAGCAGCATTTGGTAAAGAAAATGCAACGGATTCGAGATACGGCCGAAGTAAAATAACAAACACAAAGAAGAAAAGAAAAATTGTGGTTATTGTCTTCTGCAATCCTGTAAACTCCGCCATAACAAGATGTCTATTAAGTTGCCATCCCCATTCACATCTAGGGATAATTGCAAAAATTAGGAAGCTTTTCACCGTTCTCAAAGAGCATAAAAAAACAACAGCATACGATCACGAATAAAGGTACCAGGTGCTACTGGGCTACAGACGGTATTCTGCAAGGTGTGACATTAAAAAGGCCATCATTTTCGGAGGGTGTGGCGCATTAAATTACTACATGTACACCATGTGAGATAGAGCCTGGTCTCGTGAACATGCGAGGCCCGGGAGTCCACATCCTTTTGTCAGAAACATTTGGCACTGGCTTTAATGACAAGAAGGCAAGAAAATTACTCGAACTCCAAGCAACTGTGTCACATCAAGTTAGTCAGCAGCGGAGAAACAAATATAAACTTATAGCCAAAATACTGATCCCGACTGGAAAACCCTCTTGGTTTAGTTGTGTGGTGAAAGTTATGTTGTGTATTTCGTAAGTTATTCTCTTTCGTGTTTTCCTTTCTTTTTCTCTTTTTTCCTTATCATTTACTCCGTCTTTGTGCCTTGTGTTTATTTTGACGGGTCATAAATAAAATCATCATCATCATCACCATAAATACTTTTAAAATAACTTCAAAGGTGCAAGTCAATACTCTTAATGACTAACTCTCCGCACTGATGAAGAATCGCCGTGTGCCTAGGGAAGAGCCAGAAACGTCACCACAACCTGAGCAAAACAAACGTTGTTGGTTGGTTGACATAGGATTTGAATCTATTTTGAGATTCGTTTGGGTGACGTTTCTCGTTCTTCCCGAGGTTCACTGGCGTGTTTCGGAGTATTTACGAAATGAAATTAAATATATTCATAGTTCATAGTTACAAGTTGGAACCTAAAACTCGCAAATGCGTCAAGGACGGAGTTTAGGATTCCCGGCGTCGCGGGATCGGGCGAAGCTAGACATGATATCAGCAAAGGAGGTTAGATACTCTCGACTTAACACCCGGAAGGATAGGAAGTTAATACAGTTTTCTCATACTTTGGGGACACTTAGGTAGAAGAAAATGTCGGAGCTGTTAGGAAATAGGTAATAGACTTTCTTTATAGCAGAAACACCATTCTTTGGGTAGGCCTACTACCTAACGTAAGACCCAACAGGAATTTTTGTATATATATTAACTATCAGTTTATTTGTTACATAATTTTCCAATTTCCTTCTTTTCTTTAATTTCGTACTTCTTACTTACTATTTTGGTGTTACGACGGGTGAAAATATATGCATATTTAGGACAAAAACTTCAAAGATTACGTCGAGGTTAGTTCATTATAGACAGGGAAACAATGTTATGGGAGGAAACATTTTTAATTTATTTTAAATCAGGAACACCATTTAAGTGTTTGAAGCGTGGGATTCAGGAGCGAGAAAACAGTTTACCGCTTTGTGGTGTTTTGTTCACGTATTTTGCCCTCATTGCCATTGATGGGGATGGTCTTGACCATTTTCCCTTGGCAGTAGCTTTCACATTTTAGGTGTTCAGTGTTTTGTGGAAATGTTGGTCAGTTGCTTAGTATCTTACGAACCACGTCAGCAAGACTGATTTTTTCTTAATGTTTGGGATCCCAAAAGGCCAATGACGGATACCTATGACCTTGTAAGTTGGTCCGTCCGCCTCTTAGCACGAAAACTCTCGAAGAGGTTAAGATCACTTAAGATATCTTGATGAAATTTGATATTACTGTAGGAGGATCCATTGGTCAAAGTACAGGTCAAGTTCTTCGATGGGATGGGTTACATAGCCCTAATTTTAGGTGCTGGGTATCCGATTACGGTTGAACAAAACATTAGAAAATTTAGGGGTAAGGAGAGATGCTGAATCATATCTGAACTTATTTTCTTACCGGATAAATAGTTCGCCCGGAATACGGGCAAAATCCAAAATTCGGTAGAGGTCAGGTAGAGGTATATAAGTTGCTTTCAAGTCGCCTAAAGATTCGTTGTAGGGGTTAAGAAAAGAGACCTCCTATTCTTGCCGGAAAACTGTTTCGCCCGGAATCCGGAATCCGGGAGGACAAAGTAGATCTGCTGAGTCCATTCTGAAGCATACTCTCTTGTCGGACTAGTAGTTCGCCTGGAATCCGAGCAAACCGGAAATTTGGTAGAAGTTTTTCTGATGTCAATTAGAGATTTGGAATAGAGGTAAGAAGACATGCTGAATTCATTTATTTTTTTTGACAGATATAGGCTACAGTTCGCACGAAACCCGACTAAACCAGGAAATTTGGTAGAAGTAAAAGTTGTTTTCTAAAGTCGATTTTAGATTCAAATAAGAGTAAAAATACGTGCTGAATCAATATCTCAACTTTTTTTTTTCACTGGACTTTTTAAGTCATATCCATTCTTAAGCAGCACGTTCACTCTTTATTCTCTGTCTGATTATGCTTGTCGGTATACAGATAATAAGACCGATGTCTGTGCTTTGCATAATTATGGTACGATCACAATGTATATATTTATATATATATCGTTTATTCACCAAAATAGCAACGATAGCTAGCAAAGGTAAGTCAACCTAGCACTTTCAACGGGATGTTAAATGGCCAAAGACAAATGACAAATAATACCAGATAAACACGACTAAGAACTATTAAACGAACGAACAAAGTACGGCACAAACGAGTTAACATATCTTTCAGTTGCATCCGCTGGATAGTTTGTTAATTTAGCTTTGTTTCAGTGGGTTTGAGTTGGGCCTGTTTTTATTTTGTTCAACATACTCAGGCAACATTGATCTGTGAAGTTCAGAATTTAGACATTTGTTGCCAAACTTATTGTTAAATGGTGCCTACGTTGCTCAAGGGAAGGGAGACCAAGACTTGAAAGGCTCTCTTCATAACTAACTAATGGGATATCTGCCAATATACGGCAAATTCGGAACGAACAATCCTCCACTTAAATTCGCAAGGTGGTGAATCTATATGATATAAGAACCTGTTTGATTGTAATATTAGGTTAGTTTTCAACTAGCATTGTTAATCTGGTCGTAACCTAACCTGGGGACAAATAACGCGTCTACGGAAACCGCAAAGACTGAAAATCGACAAGACCCCACTGTCTGGTTGAAGACAATGAATGAAGGTAAATACATGTTTCCCCTTCTAGATCCCATTGACACCTTTGGTACACTGTCAGAAGTTTCATAACAGATAACACGAGGATGCGCGATTTCAACAGATAGTGTGTAACAGATAACACTTCGGATGTTATCTGTTGTGTTTCAAAATGTTATGCATAATAAGCGTTACCGTCAGGAAGAACCGAAAAACCGCCAAAAAGTATCTGCTGAGTTTTCCGACGTCATGACGATAAGGAATAAAGTCAGTAAATGCTTTTTTGGCTCTTCCTAACAAAGCTTGTTACGCATAATATTTCATGCATACGTTTTCAAACACAACAGATAACATCGTAAGATAGATAGATACTTTATTTTAGCCGTTAGGCCATACACAAAATCATACATTTTTAAACACTTCGAGAGAGCGGTTATATAAACTCACATGTAAAACGCTTTAAACTCCCACCACCAATAACTATTTACATCTCTTTAACGCTTCTTTGACAAAACCTGTAACTGCCATTATCGCTGACCGTGAAGATGACTTTAGGATACCAGGAAAGAGCAACCCATCTTCACCAAAAAATCTTACTCTCAAATCCGAGAGCCCCTTGCATCTTGACAGGAAGTGGGACAGATTCTCCTCTTCCAAACCACATAACGAGCAAGTATAACATGACTTCGGGTTTCGGGAATTTCTTTCAAATAATTTAACCCTACTCTTAAGAGGGAGACTGTTCGCTCGGATCTGGAACCACAAACGCAGGTTTTCAACCGGTAAACGTAACTTAAAATAAAATTCAAAACCAACCGACTCTTTAATATTCCTATAATCTTTCAGAGTCTCTGAATTAACAGTCTGTTCATGCCAAAGTTGAATTTCCTGATCCTCCTGAACTCGCACAGAACTACGACAAAGTTTATCTTGATCAGTTGTAGGACCAAGACCCTCATTCCAAGCATAAGACAGCCCTGCTTTATCAAGTAGGGCTTTCACTTGGAATGGCCAGGATCTCTTCTTTCCCTGCTTTAATAGTTCCAAATACGCTGCCTTCAACAGCCTCTCATCTGGTAGTTGAAGAAGTTTTATCCAGAACCTAATAACCTGGACAGCTCTATCTTTCTGCAAAGAACAGAGCCCTAAATCCCCCTTAAGGGCTAACGTTGGAGTTGTAGGATGGACCCCAATTAATTTCTTATAATGTTGCAGCTGAACGGTTTCAAGTTGCGGGATAGCCTCATACCCCCAAAGCTCAGCCCCATAATGGATAGTAGGGCGAATTTTTGACTGAAATATTTGCTTATGCATTTTTAAATTTTTTATTCCACTTATCACTGAATTTCTCAACACAGCAGCAGACACTGCTTTACCTCTACGAATCATTTCTTTAACATGATCTTTCCAATTTCCTTTTTCATTCAACAAAAACCCAAGATACTTGAAAGTATCACTTCTTTTTAAATCAGTACCTTTATAGAAAAATTTGTGATTATTTTTACTTTTACCAAAAACTACTATTTCTGTTTTTTTAACATTCAGCTTCATCTTCTTATTGTCCAAATAATCTGCTAATATATTTAACAAACTCTGCAGTTCTTCGGGGGATTTAGCTACCAGCGCAGCATCGTCAGCAAATAGCAACAGTGATAATGTCAAATTCCCTAGACGCACCGTGGGTGCCCATTTCTCCTGGAAATATTCAACAATATCATTTACATATATACAAAAAAGCCTCGGTGACAAAGTACTTCCCTGCTTCACTCCTACCTCACAATCAAATAAATCTGAAAATCCCTTCCCTGCTACTTTAACCATTCCTTTAGTAAGCCTATACATATCCCCAACTAATCGAACAAAAATGCGGGGCAGGCCTATCCTCAACAACTCTTTACAAAGCAGGATTCTATCTACGCTATCGAAAGCCTTCTCTAAGTCTATGAAAGCAACAAACAGGTTATTGCTCCCTCTACAATACTTCTCTATCAATGACTTAAGTATAAAAACCCTATCAATTGTGCTATAACCTTCCCTAAAACCTCCTTGCTCCTCAAAAATAATTCTATTCCTACTTAACCACGATGCTAGCCTATTATCAATTATCTTTTCTAGAATCTTACTTAAACATGAAACCAGAGCAATTGGACGGTAATTACCATGTAGTGATGGGCTCCCCTTCTTAAACAATGGCAAAATCAGAGATGTCTTCCATCCTGAAATCCACTTTCCAGAAGAAACCACATTATTAAATAACATAATAAATATTGGCATAAACAGACTGGAAAATTTCTTATATAACCGAGTAGGGAGCCCGTCCATACCTGGTGCCGAACCTCCATCCATCTTTTTTAACGCCTCACTCACTTCTTCAAGAGTCACTTCACCTTCAAGCGAATAATCTTCTTCCCTCATAGGATAACTAACTTCTACATTAGGACCACCAAATTCTTCTTCACACCACTTACCAAGATCTCCTTCTTCTTTACTTGAGAAATGTTCCGGCCAGGTTTCAGGATCAGGGATTCCAAGTGATGTTTTTCCTTGTTTATGGTTCACCCGTCTCCAGAATTCTTTCATATTACTTTCCGCGTAGAGGCGACTCGTCTCCTCCATTTGGCGAAGAAGGAATGATCTTTTCTTCGACTTAATTAGCCTCTTGTGACAACTTCTCAGCTCGCGAAACCTAGTTAATAGACTAAAGCTTTGACCCTCATCCCTCGCCTGCTTTACTAGTTCTAGAGCTTTTACTAATACTTTCTTACTTCTAATACACTCTATATCATAATAACTATCAATCAATGGCTCCGACGACCCTAAAACTGGAGTAGACAATTCCAACAATAATGAACTGAACTTAGCTTCTAGATCTTCAGCATTACTACTAGTTAACTTCATCTGTTCTAGCTTTTTATGCACAACTTCTTCACTAAAAATCGCGCTTAATACCTTTTGTTCCATCTCACCCCACGCACTCTTAAGCCGACGAGGCAGCGGTAAGTTTTTTGGCGGGGGTGATTCTTCAATTTTTCTACGGGCCTGAACCAGACTCAACTTAATAGGTAAATGGTCAGAAACCTGAATATTTAAAACCTGAACATCTAGTGATTCTGGATCCAGGCGAATGTCTATTAAAACATAATCAATAACACTTGGCCTAAGACCCGAAATACATGTATACTCACCCGCCAACTTATCAACTCCAAATCTCCCATTACCAATGCCAACTCCAACTTCCGCACAAAATGCCAGGAGCTTTCTACCCCAAACGTTCAATCTTCTTTTAACATCCAGACTCTTTCTTGGTATCCTATACATCAGTGGGATAACAGAATAATTATCCGGAATTTCCACTTCGGGTAACTCAATTGAATCCGCTGTATACGCGTTAAAGTCACCTAACAACAAAAAACTATGGTTCATAAATTTACATCGAAGAGCTGAAGTTTCCTTTTCTAACAAATCCCACGTATCCTCTGCATTATAAGAACTATTCTGGGGAGGGATGTAAACTGAACAAACAACCAACTTCAGCCCTGTATGGCATACCAGTCTTATCCAAATTAGGTTTTTTGATTCGCTTTTTAACCTTTCATATGCCAAAAACTCATTATTCTTTACTAGCACTAGAATACCTCCGTAAGTCCGCAAATTCCTCGACAAAGGACGCGATACACTTTCTACGGCAAAACCGCGAAAAGATGGCACATCGTCGCTACTGTGCCACGACTCAGTAAGTGCCACAAAATCAAACTTAGATACTTCGTTCTCCACTTCACACATTTTATTTTTTAACCCTTGAACATTCCAAGAAACGAATTTCAAATCACTTCGCTGTGTATGGCCATCGCACCACTAGTCTACATTACGACTTGGACCAGGCTCGGGTTGGAAACAGATAGTGGATAAAAGTGTACTTAGTAAAGAGGGAACATAGCTTTTCTGAAACCAGTAATGACGGCGCCAAAATAGATTAAAATTAACGTCGCTGAGTGATGGAGGAGTAGCCACAAAAAGTATGAAGTATGATTTCTTAGTTTTTTTTTAAATAATATTAAAATGAGTTAAATTACAAAAGATGCTGCGGGCTTGAAAAAAAATAATGGCACCTTGTCAATAAGAAAGTTACCAACGAAGAATATAGGCCCATTATCTAAGAATGCACACGAGAAGAACAACAAATAGTTCACCGATCCTTCCAACTACAAACGAAACAATTCCATACCCGTTCCAAATGATCCGACAGTTCTTCCAGCCACAACTTATGTGGCATCTACTCCCATAAAAACAGCAAATCCCCTTTTTTGTGGCATTTCCCAGAGTCATAAGTCACTGGAGTCGCATCATTCCAATTTTAACTTGGCTTCAAAACGACCCTTCGGGAACAGATCCCGGCCAGTCTTCTGGTGAACAAGAAGGAATCCACATTATCCACGCCACCGATGAATATGTTGAGGATACCTCCGCAAAAAAGTGATCTTCGATGAGAACAGGCTGATATGAGCCAATGTGTACTTCTGATGGAGTGAGTCTTCGAACAGGTGAAAAGTGCAAAGGGTGAAGACGCGGATATGGATCGAAAGAAATCAGTGCGAGACCGAGGCTCGGTTAGGAGCCGAGGATCCTCGAATGCAGACGACACGAAGACGAAGATAAAGGATTGCTGCAGGCATTTTGTTGCTTTTATGTGCACCCAGGTAACTACTGCAGAAAAAGAAAAACTTGAAATACTGGTGTTCTGAGAGAGAGAGAGAGATAGAGAGATAGGTTTATTTAGACAACATCATAGCTGACAGCTAATTTGCGTTGCTTCACTATACTAAATAACAAATTAACACAAAAAAAGGAAAATATCACTCGGCTTTGTTTAGCAAATCCGTAAAAAAAGGTACAAAGAATTTGCGTGGCGGTTCGTTCGCGAAGCTACTGGAACCAGTTTATTTTGGTGACGTTTACGGTTGTTGGGCGGTGCAGTGGGTGGTAAGATGTCACGATGCTGGGATTTAGAGAGAAGAAACCTCCCAAACCTCAGGATAATCTGCTCGTATCTTTGGGCCACTGTTTTGCTATTCAATCCAATTCCGCTCATGCCACTACAGACTCCCCAATATTAGAGTACGCAAGTCACAAACAAATGCGCAGGCGCTGAGCGTGGAGTATGGCTCAACTTCGGATATCTATGATATACCGTATTGTGTTTGCCATGTAAACTTAATATAATATAATAATAATAATGTAACGCAAAAATTGACTCCAATACTTCTACTTCAGGTTGAAGGGTATTCTAATAGTCCACCCTGTTTTCGAAAGACCATCAGCCAATGTCCTTAGAAAAATCTCCAGCCACTCGGCTTGAAGTTATGTCCACGCAGAAAGTTAAAGGATCCCTCGCACTATTTACTCTTCAACTTACAGTATTTTAAAATATTTGAATACTTTAAAACTAGGCTGTGCTTATTTCAACAAATAACCCACGGTTTTGGCTGTTTTAAGCCTTTTCCGTGACCCGTTGATTTATAGCAAAAACAGGGAAACAATTTACGTAACCGGTTATTCTGATGGGAAAAACTCCTCGCAGACAACCGTCGACATCGTGAGACACATCGAAGGTAGCAAAACACGGCGAGTGAGAAAATCAGCGTGGTTTTGTTAGAGGGGTTAGAATGTACCGCACGAAATTGGGTTCTCCGGGTTTAGAGATATATGGAGTGATTGTGGGAGTAGGTTGCGTTAGTAATATAGGCAAGATAGGTCCTTTAAGAATAGTGTCAACAGGCACGTTCTCGTAGTTTCCTTGGCAAATCTCGTAACATTCAATCAGATCGCCACGTCGAAACCGATATGATTGTGAAGGTAAATTAAGGGCTTCAAGTTGTTTTGGGTAGTTAAGCCACGAAGGGTAGGTCAATACTTCGTGAATCTTTGTTGTAGGCTACTCTTTCTATGACACGGATTTGTTTTTATCAAGAAAGGGTGTATCGGAAAAATGATCATACTCTATGATCTGTCCATTAACGACTCATCAACGACCAAATTGTCACATCATCTGCTTTTTCATATACAACAATACCAAAGGTTTTGATGGGATCCGAAAAATGTAATATCTTATCCAGACAACTGGAGAAGACCAATTTCAAATATGGATTCAGCATGTGTGTTTACCTCTATAACCTACGCCATATCTACTTTGACGAAACTGATCAAAACTTCCTGCCTACTTCTGAAAAATTTCCGGTTTCGGCCGGATTCCGGGCAAAATAATTGTCTGGCAAAAAATTAAGCTTAAAAACAATACGAACAACGGTTTAAGCATGTCTTCTTACCCGTACATCGAACATCTAATGAAATTCAAATAAAACTTTTACTTTTCACAAATTTTCCGGTTTTAGCCGGGCTATCTACTTGTCTTGCGAGAATATAATTTTCGTACTCGGATTCAGCTTGTTTTCTTGCCCCTAAATCGAACCTCTAATCAACTTCAGATTAAACTCTTATTTTTCACAAATTTTCCGGTTTTCGCAGGATACCGGGTGAACTACATGTTTGGCGAGAAAATAATTTTAATCTTCGGATTCAGCATGTCTCCTTACACCTAAATCGACCATCTCATTAGCCTTTAAAACTGTTTTTCCGCCCCTTAACTGAAACCCATTCCCCACCCTTAAATACACAGCTAAGGAACTTCACCTGTACTTTGACCCAAAGGATCCTCACACCAAGTTTGGACAAAATATCAGAATCCCTTCGAGAGTTCTAATGCCAACAGACAGTCGGACGGACAAATTTACGAAGTCAGAGGTATCCCGTCACTTACCCCCAAGTGTGCCCTGATGGCCCAAAATGGCGCCAGCTGAATAAGTCGGCTAAGATTATCTTCAACGATCGGGCGTCTGAAATGATTTTCTTTTTTTTTCAGACAAATTTGTGTTGGGTTTCTGTGTATGAGCACCGGGGTTTGTACGTTGGAGCACTGGGCCCTAAAATTTATGGCTTGTGTATGACTGACCAGTCCCCACACCTTCCCGATTCAATGGCAATCGACCACATTTTGGCCACTGACTTAAGTTCCTGTCTTGACGACGGGTGCAGGCCAAATGACGGAATTTCGTGTACTTACGAATATGAATGCTCATTGGCTTTGGAGACCATGAAAATGTATCGTTTAGCCGAAAGCTTTACTTGCACTTTGTGATGATGATGCGGACATTAAAGGAGCTAGGTGTTGCTTTGTAAGAAACACCGTAGAAGCACTACTAATCATGGGCCCTTGAGGAGTAGTGAAAAGTAGTTTTTTACTTTGCAGTTAAAGACCTAATCCAAACATTCTGTTTACCTTCTCTTAGGGATCGCATGCCACGGGTTTGTTTAGATTTGAACTCGATTGCCGAGTTACTGTTTTGGCTCGAGAAAAAACCCACGCGCAACGTCTTCTTTTCTAAATGGCGGAATTTTCCAGGATTGGTTAGCAAAGAATTATAAGACCTAACTGATAATTTTTGTGTGTCTTCAGAGGTACCACACTGGTCTTGGTTTTATAATTTATTTGTATTTGTAATAAACAGTTGCAGCATTAGATAGAAATTATTATTTTGACCCTTGGCTCCCTACGTGCCATAACAGCTGTCCGGGATAATCGGCTGAGATTTAGTCCAGACAGAGTTATTTCAAACCTAGGAAATTTGGTGTTTTTTTTTTATTTGCTCATTGTTTTACGGTGTTTTTAGTGGTTTTCAACATTCATAGTGACAGTAGGGATGGTTAGCATTGTGTGTGTGGTAGAAAAACCATTTTTTGTGGCCTGCTTTAAGATACGCACTCTAAAGCCGCTGAAAATTCATTTGTAAGGAAGATTCATGAGGCAAAAATGATTGTGGACCCTTGGGGATCATGGAAATGTATCATTTGCTCAAAAATGTATTTTTTTTTCTTTGCTGATAAGGAATCGTTTGTGAGAAAAACCCTTGAGGAAAAGATGATAATGGGGACCTGTAGATCATGAAAATGTATCTTTTGCCTTAAAGTATTTTTTCACTTTGCGGTTCAGATGCGCACTTCACTACTAGGACTCTACGACTTCATTTTTCGGCTCGTGCTTGTTCTTCCCACCAGTATCCCTCCACTCCGAGCGTGTCACAAGATTTCCGCCCCCCCCCCCTTCCAACTCCCCAAAGTGCTTCCCGATAAAACTGCTAAACCTCTCTCTCAACTATTTAATGAACTAACTACATCTGAAAAATACCCTTCTTTTTGGAAAAGTGGATTTGTCACCCCCATTTCAAAGAAAGATTCCCCAAATGACTTCAGTGTTGTCCGTCCGATAACAATTAAACCAATCAAAAGAAATCAAAAGTAAGGTTTCCGAGCAATTCCTATCATCTTGGCTCAAAGAATCGATTCTAAAACATATTGAACCAAAGCAGTCTGGTAATCTGCCAAAAACTTCTACAACCCATTATTTAGTTAATTTAGTTGATAAGATGTAAATGATCACTGGATCAACCTGATTGCCATCGATTTGAAAAGGCGTTTGATCTCATTAGCCACAGTACGCTCGTGGATACACTTTTAAATAAATTTAATGTTGATCCCTTTCTAGTTAAGATAGTGGCAATTTTTTAGCCGATAGAACTCAGCGAACAGAATATAAAGGGGTCTTTTCAGATAGTTTACCAATTTTCTGGGGAGTCCCTCAAGGGACACTTTTGGACCCTTTATTGTTTTTAGTGATGATTAACGAGCTTGCAACGTCTTTTCCTGACCGTTGGAAATATGTTGACGACTTGTCTGTTTTGGATGTTTGCCGTAAGAATTTTAAGAGTTCTGCAAAAGTTATAGTTGAATATGCGATGAAGCGACAGCAGACTGTATGTTCGTGAATATTAACCAATCGGTTGTCCTAACTTTTTCTTTTTTAATACTCAAACCTCAGTTTTTCCCACCCCTATCCCAAATCCAACTTGCTGATGAAATTAAACTTCTTGGTGTTCACTTAACGACGGACCTAAAGTGAAAAAAAAACGAACGGATTCGACGCTGAAACGAGGGAACATGGCCCTCCGTTCCCTTAAGCTACTTTCTTGTTTTGGCGTTTGAACTGAACATCTCCTTAAAATTTATTTTTCGTTTATCCGTCCTACTTTAGAGTACTGTTGCCCTATTTGGCATTTTGGGCTTACACGCGACCAGTCCGACTCGCTTGAGAGAATCCAATATAGAGCGCTACTTGTTGCATCTAAATCTTCTAAAGTCCCTTACATCAACCTTTTAAAAAAATTCAATCTTAGTACATTAGCGAGTCGTTATGAAAAATTATTAGTAAATTTTGGCCTAACAACTCTTAAACACCCAATCCTCCGTTAAATCCTCCCTTCTGATTTTGAAACCGAACGGCCAAGACCTCCAAGACTAGTTGCGAACGGAATTCCAAAACTGCAACATGTCCAATGCACCCACGTAAGATACAGTAACAGCTTATTGTTCCGGCATTTGTTAAACTGTTTAACGCTTCATCCACCATTAAAGAGCCCACATGATTTTTATGATGTTTTTTAAGCACATGTGTTTGACCGTTTAGTATAGTGTTTTCCTTTTTTTTGGGGATTCCAAAACGGAAGTGTAGGTATACCTATGATATCGCAAAAATGTCCGTCTGTCTGTAAGCATGATAACTCTCGAAGGGAATGAGATATTTTGATGAAACTTGGTGTGAGGATTCTTTGGGTCAAGGGTAAGGTCAAGTTCGTAGATGGGCTCTGTAGCTCTATTTAGGGGTGAGGGAGGGGGTTTCAAATTAAGGGGCAAAACAAATATTTTTTAAAAGCTATTGAGATAGTTGATTTAGGGGCAAGGAGACATGCTGAATCGGAATATGAAAGTTATTTTGTTGCAGGACAAGTCGTTTACCTGGAATCCAGTGAAAGCCGGACACAAAACTTGTCGACCAGTTTTCGGCTATAGTGGTCCTATCCCTTTATTCTAGAACGATTATAGCTCTGCGCACGTGGCGTCAATCATGTGTTGATTCAGTGATGTAACCGAAGGTCGAAGGGGGCGAGGCGAAAGAGACATGGGGTGAATGTGTTTATTTTATAGCGGGTTTCGATAGGGAGGAATTGAAATTATTAAGTAGTATTACCGCTGGGAGATAGGAGGAGGTACACGGGTAGGCCGATTGGGAGAATTGGTCCTTACTTCTGCCCGATGTGTGGAGAGCGAGAGTGTTTGCGACATCTAATGTGTGATTGTAGGAAATGTAGTAGGAATTGTAGGAATAAGTGAGTGGTTGCTGACTAAAAAAGGTGTACTTGTTAATGGAGGGGTTGCTGAGTGGGTGTACTAAAGTTGTTTGGGGAGGGGGTGGGGTCAGCCGGTCCCAGGTACTCGTAAACCAATCCCAGGTGCACGCGAGGGGTTAGAAATTGGGTGTACCCGTTAAAGGAGTACTCGAGGGGTTAGACACTTGGGTGAGCCAAGCGAGGGGGTTGATTCATGGTGTACCAGAGAGGAACTGAAAGAAGGAACACTGAAGAAACACTGAAAGAAGGATGAACTGGGTAAGTGAGGGGTTGCTCACTGAAAAAAGGTGTACTTGGTAAGGGAGGGGTTACTCACTGGACAAAAACATGTACTGGATAAGTGAGGGGTTACTCAGTGGGTGTACTAAAGTTGCCCGTAAGCAAAAAACTTCAAAATGGTAACATTTTTGTTTTAGGCTACATATTCAAGCGGTTGATTATGGATAAATAGCAAAAATGTTAAAGGGGTCTAGCGAACTAGTTCGCCAGGATTCCGGCCAAAAACGAAAAGTTTGTTAAAAGCGAAAGTTTTATCTGAAGTTGATTAGATGACAGATTCAGGGGTAAGAAGAGATGACAGTATATGACAATCATTTTTTACCCTGACATATAGATAGTCAGGAATCCGGTTGTAACCGGAATTTTTTTTAGTCAAAGTTTTATTGAAAGTTGAATAGATGTTCTTTATAGGGATAAAGAGATCCACTGGATTCGTTTCTGAATTTATTTTTTTTTTGCTGGACTAGTAGTTCGCTCCGTATTCGGGCGAAACCGGAAATTTGGCAGAAGTAAAGCAGGAAGTTTCGGTCAGTATCGTCAAAATAGATATGGCGTATAGAGGCATGTCTGAACTTGGTATTCTCTGATGATTAGCCTGGCGAAGACTGGATCTGGCGAAGACAAGACCCAATTGTCTGGATCAAATATTATATTTTTGGGATCCCATCGAAACCTTTGGTCTTGTTTCTCTCCGTTGTTTCGATGCAAACCGAAATAGCAGTTGACTAGGCAGTTACGCTTGCCTTTTTTTGTTTATAAATATTGATATTTATTTATATGTTGACGTTGGAATCAGTTAGTCGGCACCGTGTGCAAGATTCTTAATGAATTAACGATTTGACATTTGTCAATGGATCCGTCCCGGAGTTGAAGCAAGACTTCTGAGACATGAGGTCATTCGAAGGTTATGAATACATCAAGATTCCGGATTCCCTCTCCCTCTACTCCCCCCACGATGGTCGAAGCGGAGAAACGACTGTTCTTAAGTAGACATGGTCGAGTCCCTGGTAAGCCTGCCAGTTCCATCGTCCTAACACATTTGAAAGCACCTTAACTCCGGGTCAACGGAATTTCGGAACCCTCCCTGCAACTCCCCCTGCAGTGCCCGGATCCGGTCCGCTCTTGTCAACTATGTATCTAGGGCTTGTGCTTGTTCTTCCCATCAAATTTCATCCCAATCCGTGCACTCTAAACGTGTCCACGAATTCCTCTCCCCCCCCCACACACCAGCACCCCCCCCCCCCCCCCCCAAAGTCACCGGATCCATTCGGGACTTGAAGTGTGACATCTGAGACACGAGGTCTTTCCAAATATTAAGTTTCATTAAGATCCGATCCCCCGTTCAAAAGTTCCACATACATTAAGATTTCATTCCTTACCACATACATTAAGAATTCATTCATTAAGATCCGATCCCCCCTTCAAAAGTTCCACATACATCAATATTCCAGATTTCCCCTCCCCCTACGATGGTCCAATCGGGGAAGTGACTATTTCCAAGTTAGTTTGGTCGAGTCCTCTACACGCCTTCCAAGTTTCATCGTCCTAGCACATCTGGAATCGCGATCACCTGACTGACCGACCGAAGGAAAAGTGATCGGTAATTGCACTTGGCCGGAAGACAAGACGAAGACCGAAAACTGAAAACCTGCTAGAAAATAAATGCCACAAGTCAAAAGATGTCAAAACTGAAAGGATAAATCAAATATGAATTTATTAATCCCAACCTCATCTCCCTCTTCATGCAGTTTATAATTCACATTCAATACGGTTTTCAGGTACCAGACGTTCCGAGCAAGGCAGGGAATAAAAATGAAAGAAGGCGTACTACGAATTAAGTCTTTGTAGCTGGAAATATAAAACTCAATAATACGCAATTCTAACCGTTACCGCGGAATCAGGCAACAAATGTGACAAGCCGTGGTGATTTGAAATTACAACCCGAAGGAAGTGAATACCTATGCAGTCTGTTCATAGTTTGTGGCAATTTGATGGAGGGAAAAGCTGCAAGTTATTTTAATAGGAAACAACGCTCTTAAGCGATGACGGTACCCATGATACTGCAATCAGGCTAAGATTCTACCAGCTACTTTACAACGGACAGAGTCGCAAAGCCGGATGACGGATTTCAAAATTCGGCATGAGCTGAATCTCTCCGAGACACGAGCACGAACTTATTTTCTTTTCCAGGTTGGAGTCGGTGGTCTTGTCGTCACATACGCAGTCATGGGAGCTTTTGCATTCATGTTTATTGAGAAGGATGTAGAATCTCCACTGACGGGTCAAGTTGAAGACATGCGAGTGGAATACACACAGCGAATCTGGGAGATCACAGACAGCCTCAACGTCTTACACAAAGACCGCTGGCATAAGGATGTCAACCGGATACTAAGAGATTATCAGACGAATATGTCGGGCTACATTAGGCAAGGGTAAGTACAGATGGGTTTATAAAACACGCCGTGTCCCACAGCAAAGCCTCCCGAGGAAAAAATAATCAGCGACGATCGGTACAAGGCTTAGTGCCCAAGCAGAGGCAGCAAAGAGTTTTCTTGGTGATCTACTTACTTCTCACTTTAAATCCCACTCGCTGGCTGCCAGGTGCCACCTGCTGTCATCACCAGTGCGCAAGTCTTGAAAGTCGACGCTGATTCCCTAAGCAACTTTTCCAGGTCTCGATCGGCGTGTGTCCCAGCACTTCTTTCGAAAACTGACGAAATACCACAGAGGAAGCACCCGGTTGCAGAAGAAAATGTACCGGTGCAACTATTTTTTCTAAAACGGTGTACATAAAAGATAGTTTCGGCATAGAAAACATGTCTGATCTTTCAAGTACGCGCTTGGAATTAGCCTGAATCCCTTATTTATTATGTCGAAGCCTACTTCCATGATGGACAAGAAATCCTAGAATTTTTCGATGGTAACAATGCTGTTCATCGTAGTTTTCTATTCGCAGGTATGACGGCAGGACTTCGTTAGAAAGATGGACATTCCCATCTGCACTAATGTACACTCTTTCGGTATTTACTATGATTGGTTTTGGTCACCTCGTTCCCAGGACAGATTGGGGTAAGATCACAACCATTCTGTACGCCTGTCTTGGAATACCACTATATGTGCTGTACTTCATGAACATGGGAAAGGTAAGCTTTAATCTTGAGACTAGCAGCGTCCCCAGAATCCACAGCAGATTCCAGCAAACCGCCAAGCAGAAGAGAATTCTCGAACATTTTTCTTGGAATGTTTTAACTTTTCGACAGCACAAGCGGATAAGGGAGTAACCAAGTGAACGATTCAGACCTGCGTAGGTTCTCTAATGTCTGGCTTTTCAGCCAACATAAGCACAGTCCGCTCATTCTCTATCTTCTTTTGTTGACAAAGCTGACGGCAATGGTGGCCGCTAAATGCTCTGATGACAAAAGCAACAAAATGAAACAGATGGGCTGTGTAAGCGAAGTTCCGTTGCACAAGCTGATTAGTAACTCATTCTTCTAGTAGCCTAAATCCAGATATATGGGCTTAAAGCCAGTTTAAAGTGGTTTTAAGCTTAGTTTCCAATGGGTAGTCCAGTGCAAATTCAGATGGGAATTGAAATCATTTGGATGTTATGGTATCTATTGAGCTTGCAAAAATTCAGCTATTCAGTAACTATAACACACAAATGCTTATGAGGAAACTGTTAGATGTTTACAGGTCGGCCTGCTCGCAAGCTCGAGCCAATCTATTTTTAGTAAAAACTAGACACTGCCCCGTCTTCACTTAGGCGTTTCATTCCATTCCAGAGCGTAGACAAACAGGGATAGAGGCGGATGTAAACACCAATTTCAACGGTGGCGGAACAAACACTTTTCGCCACAATTGACCAGTCGCCCATTCGCGTTTTCTTACAATCTTTCAATCTTTATTATTCAAAAAACATTACTTACGGTATTAACAAAAAAAAACAAATATTTGTTCCCTCGTCAAACATATCGTCAAACGTCAAACATTTTCTTATTGACAGTAAGGTCACACACGAGTGGAGACACATCTACTGTTGGGAATTCTTGTTTCCTTGGAGCTATAGGTCTACTAGCCTAGTGGTGATAACTTCGGACGAAAATATTCGGGAGCGATCAAACTTGCAGCTATTGCAATGGATTCAGCATCAAATTTCGGGTCTGGCCGAGTTTAGGTCCAAACAGAAAATCGACCCCGTATGCACGTCTCGTCACCATTTCCAGTTCCTGTCGTCAATTCCAACAATTCTAGGTATTTGCATCAGTCTTCAAATGGATCTACTCCAAATTTGTTATGTGCGCTCGAAACCGAGCCAGACATAAGGAAGCGAAGGTTGAGGAGGTGGAAGTCGAAAAGGCAGAAGACCCAGATGCCGACGATAGTAGCACAGAAGAAGAGCCTATTATTGTTCCAAGTAACGCCTGTCTTTGGGTGATGCTTTTATACCTGATGACAGGAACTATAATGTTTGCGGAGTGGGAGAAGTGGGATTATTTAGATGCCTGCTATTTTTGCGTAATTAGTTTGTGCAAAATCGGCATCGGAGACTTTGTACCCGGCTCCAATACGCAACTGTCGGGGAACCAAACCAAACTCATTATAAACTTTATTTACCTTCTCGTGGGAATGGGTGTTATAGCCATGTGCTACAACCTCATGAAGGAAGAAGTTATGTTCAAACTACGTGAACTCAAAGCAGAGCTGTTGGCCAAGCTCCAGGACATGGGCGACAGGATGAGGAGAGACTAGACCAATCAGCGAGACATTCTTGTTAATTTTTCAGTAAAGCGACATTTCATGTATATGTTTTGACTACCTTAGTCAACCAGTAGGTGGTTAGTCTTTTCTTCGCAGTCTGCCTTTCGGACGTTAGCCAAATCCGGCGGTGCCCATACTTTCATCCAGTTCCTGTGATAAATGTCTACTGTTGGTGAGTCGACATAGTTCACTAAGGGCTGTTAAGACCTTCTAATGGTTGTTTTGGGGTTAGTTTTATCATTAGAAAAAAGGCCACCGCCCAAAATTAAATCACCATCCTAAGTAGCATGACTCCACAGTCCAAGTTCCACACGGGCCTCTGGTATCCGGCAAAAATAGGCACAGTGGCAATGGGGCCACTGCTAGTTCAAGCAAGAACAAATAAGCCAATAGAATACATGGGCTCAATGAGCTTTGATCCCATGCACCGACTGTGGATCCCCCGACAACACAAAACTGAGTAGAGCTAAAGCTACTTGCTGAGCTTTGAGTTGGCGCCCGTCTACTTCCCTCTTAGCCACTGTGCATTAAGAGGAAAAGACCGTGGCATACTGACGTCACAATGTTAAACAACCGACTCGACATTTCTTCTCCGGGGCTCTCTGCGATGAGCTGTTACTAGAGGTAACGAACTGTTCCGCGTAGCTCCACTCGTTTGCATCGGGCAGGGCATCGGGGATCCATTCGACTCCGCATGGTCGTATTACAGAGCTCGGGAGATGGAGGTTCTTTTGCTTATTTGTTTTTGGTTCAAGGGCCAATGAGTAAAGGTAGTCTCTAAAATGATCCACATGCTTGATCTTAATTAGCGGTCCGGCAAAAATAAGCAAAACAGGTGCGTCACCTGTTCAAACAGACGGCCGACAGTCCTGGACCAGATAAAAAATTGACAGCCGAAAATGATATTGACGATATGGCAACCTCTTCCAGTTGTTGATGGAAGGGCTCGATAAGATTAATCGTGGGTAAGATGTGACGCCAAAACTAAAGTCTCTTTTACTCGAGCGGAATGCAACGTGAACGAATGCAGTAGCTAGCGTCATCCAATTTTTTAGGGGGAATCAAGTCCGAATCTCTAATCCAGGGCCTCGAGGGCCTCTAGCCAGAGGGGTTGCTCACTCCCAAAAACGATGTACACCAAGTGGCGCGTGCCGCGGTGCCGTGCCGGTGCCGCAGTTTTTTTTTTCAAATTAAATATTGCGATGAACCATGATTTCTGAGGTACATGTAAACAAATTTCATCAGATATTGGCCAAGAACGAAGCAAGTCTACAATGTTCATGAGCTTGGGTTGAATACAAGAGCTAGAAGATCATATGCTACTTGCAAGGCTGAGTCAGAGGATGAAATTCAGGAATTTGCAACTTGTGTTTCTTGTGTTTCTTTGTAAGCAATACCTTTGAAATAAGAATGATCATTGGCCCTTGGAAATCAAGAGAATGATCTGGTAAAAAGTATTTTATTTTTGCACTTAAAGGGAACTAGAAATTCATCTGAAAGCAAAACCCTCGAGCAAAAATGATGATGGGCTCATGGGGATCATGATTCATGAGAATGTATATTTTGCTCAATATGTTTTTTGTACTTTAAGAAATTCATTTGTAGGCAATACCCTTGAAGCAAAAATTATCATGGCCCTTCGGCATCATGAATATGTATCGTTTGGTCAAAAGTATTTAATTTTTTTTTGTTAAGATGCGCAATTTAAGGGATCGAGGCAAATATTAAAATGGTCCCGTTTGCATCATGGATATGTATCGTTTGGCCAAAAGTATTTTTTTCACTATTTCGTTAAGATGTGCACTTTAAGGGAGCTGGAAATTCATTTTGAAGCAAAACCCTTGTTTCACAAATGATGATGGGCTCATGGGGATCATGAAAACATATATTTGCTCAAAAGTATTTTCTGTACTTTGTGGTGAAGATGAGTTCTTTAAGGAATGGTTGGCTCTATAAAGTGAGAATTTATAAACCAATCTTGTCAATCCTTAATTACCTACTTTGGCTAATTGGTAGATATATTTAGCTACAGCAAGTGCATGGAAATGGCAAAGTTCGAAGTCAACAAACGTTCAAATAAGCATACCTCTATGCTTCAGCATCAGACCGCATCCGAGTCTGATGCGGGAACTGACTTTTTCCAAGTTAAATATGCCTGCCAAGTTTCATTCTTAGCACACCCTACACATAGGAAAAAAGTTTGGTCGCCACTGAATTACCTTAACCAGAAGCAAATATATTGAAGCTGACTCTAGTGCTGGGCGATATTCGATATCGATATATCAATATATCGGACAAATATCGATAGCGAAACGTAAAATATCGATATCGAAAACGATATTTGTTCATTCATAATTATTATAGATATTCCTTGAGGCCAAGCTGACTTTGAAACATTTATTCAAATAATGTATACAACGGATACGTCAGCTACGATGCATCATCAGCGATATTTTGGCCCTTCTTGGCAAGGGTCCTCGTCAGGCTGGTCGTAATTATTGTAAATGTTTGATATTTGCAATATGTTTTCCGTAATTCATTTCTTATTTATTCGGAGTTTGAGCTGATCCAAGATGCTATTTAACGACAATTTTGTTCTTAGATTCTGGCGAAAGGAGACGTATCCTATAGCGAAACATGGCAGACAAATATCAATATCGGTATATCGATTATCGAATATCGAAAGAGTGTTGGGCGATATTTCGATAGATCGATTTTTTA
The DNA here is from genome assembly GCA_030848855.1 of Branchinecta sandiegonensis. Taxonomy (NCBI): domain Eukaryota; kingdom Metazoa; phylum Arthropoda; class Branchiopoda; order Anostraca; family Branchinectidae; genus Branchinecta; species Branchinecta sandiegonensis. Next base: position 19,945,674 of record JAUPMV010000006.1, on the reverse strand, counting down.
CTTCCGATATCGGATAATCGATATCGACATTTCTTTACCATGTTTCGCTATAGGACACGTTGCGTTTCGCCAAAATTTAAGAACAAAATTGTCGTTAAATAGCATCTTGAATCATCTCAAACTCCGTAAAAATAAGAAATGAATTACGGAAAACATATTGCTCCAATTTCGGATATATAAATGTAGGTTATTTTGGATTATTTACAATAATTATGAACGAACAAATATCGTTTTCGATAACAATATTTACGTTTCGATATTCGATATCGATATTTGGCTCTGTAATTCGCTCTGATAATTTAAAAATTACCAAAGACTATTAGTCGCATTTTTGCAGATACCATGGTATCTGTTACCATAATAACTGGATCTGCAATAAGTCGTTTTTCTGATCCCACACTACGGTCTAAAGTCGTTTTCGCAGTTACCTTGGTATCTAAATACCAGATACCACGGTAACTGCAAAAACGCCTTTTGATCGTGGTATCAGATACCACGGTAACTACGAAAATGCAAGTATTGACGCCTAGTGTCCTATTGTACATATTCATTGGAATCTACGCACATCGGACCGAAGCATGCATGTCCGAATACGGAGCAAAGAAGGAAAATCGCATCCGACTGCAAAAAAACGATTACGTAGCGATACAAAATTCCTTAAAGCACAACTCTTACTAGAAACGATGTTTTCACTATGAAGTGGATCACCAAAACGTTTTTGAAAATACCATTATTTTCCACCTGAATTTAGCAATTTTCTTGTTAGCGCTTGTCGATTCTATCTAGCCTTCCTGCTCTCCGACGCGGCGGCTGGGCGCAAAACATTTGAAAACTGAACTCGCCGTGGTTAAAAAGTGGGAGAACTAAGCAAATAATAGAAGTCAAAAACAAAATATTCTCATATCCTTGTGTGTGAAGGAGTTCTCCTTGGACGTTGAAGATTCTGACAAACTTTGAGTTACGTAACGGGTCAAAACTCGGCACGGCCGAAAAAGCGCTAAAAATTCCTAGGAACAAAACGAAACAATGGAGAAAGGTGGGGATTTTAGAAGCTTATAATCAATTCTATAAGGGAGCTAGGTATATTGTAAAAGACAGGATAAGCAAGAGGGGTCCTTAAAGGAACCAAGAGAAGTCGAGTTTGAGCTAGTCTTCTGGAAGACCGTTCGACACAACAGAATTAATCAAAGAAAGACTGTCCCACAGCCAATTCTCACGCTAATAACAGAAGTAGACCGTGCAATTACACCAGGACGACACAACCATGGAACGAGTCGTGTGGAAGGACCTTAAGTCATGCACGTTAGATTCCGAAGAGGATATGGGATAAGTTACCATGTCCGATAGGTCTGATTATCATCAGCCCTGAAGTTTTCGGAATACAATGAAGAAACAGCTGTACATCGGTAAAGATAGGTGGCCACAGAACGCGAACTCGCGTTCGCCTAGGCGAATTTGACGTTGCTAGCGGAAAAAATTCGCTTCGCTAGGCGCCGTCTCACAAGTCGCATTATTTTCGCGTCGCCTCAGTTCGCGCTGAGGAAATTCAGGAAATCAACAATCAACCTGACGAAAGAAGAGTATATAACCAGATACAGAGTAAATAACCATAAAGTTGACTTTTCCCCCTTTTTCATTCTAGTCCTAAGTATCGTATCCACGTATAGCCTACGTATCTAGTCCTGGCGAATTCCTGCATGTATTCGCTGCTAGTGGGGTCTACGAAACGAATTCGCTGATCGGCGCGACAGAACAAAATACGTTGGCAGAAAAAAATCGCGGTTCTGTGGGCACCTATCTTTACCGCTTTGTGACTTAGCAAAGTCAATTTACGCGTCAAGAAAACACGGAAAGTCTTAGGTCCGCTTCTGTTCCACGAAATCAGGATAGGGGGCTCATTTCCTGGTGCCTTCCCGGAAGGGAATCAACGAGCACACAGGGAATGCCTCCGCACATCTCCTTATATGCATATTCTCAAACACAAACACTCGTATATGTGCATCAATGCCAGCATGCCCCCACGAGACCAGTAAGCCCCCCAATCGATCTGAAGCAGGGCATCTTTTTCGATCGGGAATGACGACTATCGGGGCATTTACTTCGATGGGGACTGGTGAGGAATCGGGAAGGAAGTCCAATGGCCTACGCGGGTACTCCCCTTCGGCAATCCCCGAAAATAAGCGAAAACATGCATTTTGTCCACAGTCTTTTGGAGACCCAACCCAACGCCATCTAAGAAATGAATTCGCTGAAAAGTCGAAGTCTTGAACCTGGATTTAGGCGGAAGGAAACTTGTTGGCAAGTGAAGTGAGCTTCGTTGAATGATCAAGCCAAAACAAAAATGGAAGGTAGGGTTTTAAAGGTCTTACTCAGTCTTGACATCAGTAAACCGCGCGAGTTCCTCCCTGTCTATTACTAATGTCAAACTAGAACTAGGTCAGATTCCGGAGATACAACCAACCGACGGAAAAGCCATCTACTGAACTGTCTGGACTAGACAAATATTTGCGAAGGCCGATAGATGACGTACGGGATTGTTCCGTCTGGTACCCGGAAACGAACTAACTAGGCAATTTTTGGCAAGATATCAGTATGACACCCCAGGAGGAATACTTCAGAAATGTACATTTGTACACTTTCAGGTGATTCGTCAGACCTCCAACGCTTCACCCTGCAAGGTTACGAGGAGCGTACAGACTCCGTCATATTTTTAAAAGATAACAACAGGGAAACGAAGAAGCCACAAAGACTTATCATATTTTTCGGGGGAGATGTCCAGGTAAAAGAACATGCCTAGCATAGGAACAGGTACACATATCCCAAACTCTAATCCACTTAAACTCCCCCCTTGTTCCTTCCAAACACAGAAAAGCACATTCTGATGTACGGAGCAAATCTGGCATCCAGTATTTTATTTGATTTCAGTAATTAGTGTGGGTTGTTCCCGAAATAACTATTGCCCACTCTCACCTGACATGTTGTTGTTCCTTTTTATACACTACTCTTCAGTTCTGAAGGATTCAAATAAATAATAATAAAAATAATAATAATAATAACTATGCCCACGATCAAAATAGCGAATGTTACATCAGTGTAGTCGCCAAACTTCTAAGCGATGGCGGTGTCGCGACAGGAACAGGCTGATCAAAGCCACTTGGCAGGGCGCAGACACGACACTCCCCCCATGAGAACAGAGTCGTCTTCAAACAAGTCTTTTCTAAGCCAGCTTGTATGCCATATGTATTCATAGCTGTCATTAGTTATATATTCTTGGTTATATGTACGGTTTGGCTGTTGCAAGGACGTGAGATTACAGTACCTGAGTTCTGAGTTGGCGAGAATAGGATAGTAGCCTCGGGGTTTGCACTGAGATAAAGGAAATCCGGCAGTCCTCCTGTAGAACTATTGGTTCATACAACATTAACACAGCTGCAAAAGACAGATGACGACTAATAATCTTCATTTCGTGATACCTATAAGACTTTCCTTCCACCAAAGTGTCGGAAATAATGGCAGAATTGTAAATCCATTCACTTACTACAGTTTATTAATTACAGAGTCTCTTACCCCTTTGGTGGTTACCTGTAACCTTTTTTTTCTGACACTCGGATACCTAAATTCCTTCCATGAGCTTATGAATTAACTGTGAATATTTTAAATCGCACATTTGTGTGTTGGAGGTACCAACTTTTTGACCTTTAACCCCGAATAGTTCGATGTTTTCTTTAATATTTCTTTTTTTTCTTGCTCGAAGTATGTTGCTGTGTCTGACAGGAATGTCCGAGGCCTGAAATCTTGTATCGCCTTAATAATAGGCCCACAGCAGAGGGATGGTTTAAATCAATAAACAAGAGCTACACTGTAAAAAGTTTCTCCAAGTAAGGATTAAAGTTAACTGCACTATTTGCTACTGGGATTAATCTTATCTCTACTGAGATAAGATTAATCCGAATTAGAGATAAGATTATCTGTTTATATAGACAAGATTAATCCCAGTAGCAAATACTGCAAGATTGTTTTACAGTGTACGAGCTCAAATGGCACTTGTTACGGACGTACCACTGGTAAATTGTCAATAATCAGTATCGGAGCATTTCCGTTCTTCCCGGGAATTTTATGCAGTCGCGCCCATTCCGGATTCCCCATCCCTCCACTCCTTCCACGATGGTCGAATCAGAGGAACGACTATTTTCAAGTCAGTCTGGTCGGATCCCTGAAATGCCTGCCAAGTTTCATCGTCCTAGCAAATCACTAAGTAACGGATTAGAGATCCTGGAATTACGGAACCCCCTCCCCCACCCCCAAGAGTGCCCGGATCCGGTTCGGTCCTGTCAATAATGTATTTAGGACTCGTGGGTGTTCTTCCCACCAAGTTTCATCCCAATCTCTCCACTCCAAGCATTTCCCAAGATTTCCGGTTCCCTCCTCCAGCTCCCACCAAAGTCACCGGATCCAGTCCGGATTTTAATCGGATCGTCTGGGACGCGAGGTCTTTCTAAATATCAAGTTTCATTAAGATCCGATCACCCGTTCGAAAGTTATAAATCCCTCAATATTACGGAGACCCCCCCCCCCCCCCCCGGACCCGGTCCGGTCATGTCAAAAATGTACCTAGGACTTGTGCGTGTTCTTCCCGCCAAGTTTCATCCCAATTCCTCCACTCCAAGCGTTTCCCAAGATTTCCGCCCCCCCCCTCCAGCTCCCCCCAAAGTCACCGGATCCGGTCCCGGATTTTAATGGGGTCACCTGGGAAACAAGATCTTTCCTAATATCAAGTTTCATTAAGATCCGATCACCCGTTCGAAAGTTATAAATCCCTCAGTATTCCGGAGACCTCCTCCCCAGAGTGCCTGGACCCGGTCCGGTCATGTCAATACTGTACCTAGGACTTGTGCGTGTTCTTTCTTTCCACCAAGTTTCATTCCAATCCCTCCATTCCAAACTTTTCCCAAGATTTCCGGTTCCCTCCTCCAGCTCCCCCCAAAGTCACCGGATCCAGTCCGGATTTTAATTGGATCGTCTGGGACACGAAGTCTTTCCAAATATAAAGTTTCAATAAGATCCGATCACCCGTTCGAAAGTTATAAATCCCTCAATATTACGGAGACCCCCCCCCCGGAGTGCCCGGACCCGGTCCGGTCATGTCAAAAATGTACCTAGGACTTGTGCGTGTTCTTCCCGCCAAGTTTCATCCCAATTCCTCCACTCCAAGCGTTTCCCAAGATTTCCGCCCCCCCCCCCTCCAGCTCCCCCCAAAGTCACCGGATCCGGTCCGGATTTTAATGGGGTCACCTGGGAAACAAGATCTTTCCTAATATCAAGTTTCATTAAGATCCGATCACCCGTTTAAAAGTTATAAATTTCTCCATATTCCGGATTCGCCTTCCCTCCACTCCCCCACGATATTGGGATCGGGAAAGTGACTATTTCCAACTTAATCATTTGGGGTCCCTGCTATGCCTGCCAAGTTTCATCGTCCTAGCTTATGTGGAAGTGCCCGAACTAGCAAAACCCGGACCAACCGACCGACAGAAATTGCGATCGCTATTTGGCACTTGGCCGAAGGGCAACTGCCATAACAAGAGCTGAAAGCTCATATGGCACTTGTAAGAACAGTTAGCATGTTTGTCAGATACGGTTTGCAGTTTTTAAGGCTGATCTCTCTCCCGATATTCGTTTCATCAGAAAATGGGCTAGATCTAGTAACTCTGAAATGGTTATACCACTCATTGACAACTGCTTCTTCTTCCAAACGATGATCGGATCGGGAGAGGGACTATTTTTAAGCCAATCTGATAGAGTCCCTAATATGCCTGCTAAATTTCACGGTCATAGCACATCTGGAACTACCCTAACTCGTGATCATCGGAATTGTAGAAAACCCCCTCCAACTCCCCCCACTGTGACACGATCGGGTCCTGTTTCGTCAATAATGTATCTACGGCTTATGCTTGTTCTTCCCTCCAAGTCCCATTCCGATCTCTCGACTCTAAGCGTTTCACGAGATTTTCGGCACCCCCCAAGTTATCGAGACCGTTACAGACTTGAAACTTATCATCTGAGACACTTGTTCTTGACACTTGACAAATTTCATGCACGTCTGATCACCCGTTCCAAAGTTATGCATGTCACTAGAATCCGGATTCCCCATCCTTCCACTCCTCCCACGATCATCGGATCGGGAAAGGGATTATTTTCAAGTCGACCTGGAAGAGTACCTAATATGTCTGTCAAGTTTCATGGTCCTAGTACATCTGGAAGTACCCAAACTCGTGGTCACCGGAAATCCGGGAAAACCCCCTCCAACCCCCTTTACTGTGACACTATCCGGTCTTGTTTTGTCAATAAACTATCTTGGGTTGATGCTTGTTCTTCCCTTCAAGTTCCATCCCGATCCCTCGATCCTAAGCATTTCTCGAGATTTCCGGTCCCCTCCTCTAACCCCTCCCTCCCCCCAGTTTTCGGATTTGGTCCAGATTTGAAATTGAAAATCTGAGACACTTGTTCTTCACAATAGTCATGTTTTATGCATGTCCGATTATCCATTCCGAAGTTAAGCATGTCGCTAGTTTCCGCATTCCCCATCCCTCCACTCCCCCAGCGATGGCTGGACCGGGGAAGTGATTTTTTCCATGTTAATCTGGTTGGTTCCCTAATATGCCTCCCAAGTTTTATTGTGCTAGCTTATGTGGAAGCGTTTCACGAGATTTCCGATGCCACCCTCCAGCCCCCCCCCCCCAGTTATCGGATCTGGTCCGGATTTGAAACTCAACAAATGAAACACTTGCTCTTGACATATGTCAAGTTTCATGCGTGTCCCATTACCCGTTCCAAAGTTATGCATGTTACTAGTTTCCGGATTTCCCATTCCTCCACTCCCCCCACGATGGCCGGATCGGGGAAGTAATTATTTGCAAGTTATTCTGGTCGGTTCCCTGATATGCCTGCCAATTTTCGTTGTCCTAGCTTATGTGGAAGCGTTTCACGAGATTCCCGGTGCCCCCCTCCAGCCTCCCCCCCCCCCCCCCCCCCCAGTTATCGGATCTGGTCCGGATTTGAAAATGAGCATCTGAAGCACTTGTTCTTTACGTATGTCAAGGTTCATGCCTCTCCGATTACCCGTTCTAAAGTTATGCATGTTACTAGTTTTCGGATTTCCCATCCCTCCACTCCGAAGCATTTGTTCTTGACGCATCTCAATCCTTAACCTGTAACTGTTCGTGCATTCGGCTTTAAATACAAGGTCGAGTGGCGCTTTAAGCTAGCGTGTGTCAAGGTCGAGTGGCGCTTTAAGCTAGCGTGTGTGGCTTCCACGAAAGAGGTCGCTGGATCGATACCACATCAGGGCATTTCCATTTTGCTACCCTTGTTCCTAGTTTCCGAACTCCCGGATCCGGGGAAAGTCGGATCGGTGAAGTGATTATTTGTAAGTTAATCTGGTCGGGTCCCTGATCCCTTTACTTCAACCCCATGTGGTTGTGTGGACGAGAATTTGTTTCATTTTATGTGCGAATATGTGGAACTGAAGGATTTGAGAGTTGAAATATTTGGGGAGCAAAATTTCGGGGAAGGTTGGTTGGTGGAAAAGTTTAAGGATAAAAGTTTGTTTGGGGTTAGGCAGCTTGGAAGGTTTTTGAGGATAGGTTGGAATCATAGAGAAGAGTTTTTGTAGTTAAGATTTATTAGAAGAGTTGATGTTTGTTTTTTTATTTGTTTTTGTATGCGATGGCACTCGGGCTCTAAGCAAATATATCATATCATATCATATACCTGCCAAGTTTAATCGTCCTAGCTTATGCAGAAGTGCCCAAACTAGCAAAACCGGGACGACAGAACGACAGACAGACAGAAATTACAATCGATATATGGCACTTGAGTATGCTCAAGTGCCATAAAAACGGAAGATTAGATTATGACGCAAGCAGAAATTTTAGAAAAACTTGACAAGAGCACTGCGTAAAGTGACGAAAAAATAAACAGCTTACCATCCTTAGGATGAAGAGGAGAAGATGCTGCAGCACAGGGATAATTGCCGATTCGTCCAATGGAGTCTCGAGAAAGTCGCAAGGCTGGTTTCGCTAGCCTACCAGAACGCCCCAGTCTTAACAGTAAAGCCGACCAGGTAACAAGAAATAAGACAATTTTCGCCAGTTTATACTGTCTCAGAACTTCTTAGCTGTTCCTGAATCAATCCCAAGCGATGGACGCGCATCGTGAGTTCTATTTTCATCTACAGTGAAAACACTCCTGAAATTCGCCATATTCCTGTTCAGCGCTTCCAAGCGTGCTAGTTTCTGTTAATCCCCCTATGCCTCACCATCAGCACGTGGATCAGACATGGTAAAGTAGATCCACAGGTTAGTGAGTGGAAAACCTGCCATCCGTGTCCCAGGTAATGGAGGTTTTGCATATGTTGCAGCAGAAAGTGAGAGTGACCCATTCCCCTATGCGATCAGACTTTTTACTATGTCTACACAAGTGTTGGTTATGAGGCTCATAGACATTGTAAAAAGTCGGATCCATAGGGTAGTGGGTCACTTTCACTTTCTGCTGCTGAAACACATGCAAAACCTCAATTACTTGGGACACAGATGACAGGTTTTCCACTCGCTAACCTGTAGGTTTATTTTACCATGTCTGATCCAAGTGCTGACGGTGAGGCATAGGTGGATTAACAGAAACTATTCCGCTTGGAAGCACTGAACAGGAATATGGCCAATTGACAGTTTTTGCTCAAAGCATTAAGCCAGTTGGTTAGACTTCAGCAGATAATTATGTTTCAACGAAGTCGGTTTGTCCAGATTTCCCGCGTTTCTTGACTTTATCGATTTTATTTCGCCCGAACTTTCAACTTTCCACGAAGCTTTCTACTAGCCCCCTTAAAACACTTTCCGGGAAAGATGATTTGACCTCCCAGAGTGCGAAAATCCTTACGAAAGGCTGGCTGGGCAGCTTAAATTCCCGTAGCAATGCGAAAACAAACGCAAAGCCATTATGACGGAAACCGTCTTTATGACTATAGTGGACCGTCAATGTTTGCTATACGGGCTATACCATGACGCTAACTTTGTCCCTTCATTCGCTGAAGGTTTGATGCTCAATAGCACTTTTGCATACTTTTTTTGTCCCATTCGAATTCCTTCACGAAGTCCAACTGGAGCTTGTGTGGCGTTACGACAACTGCGATAGTCTGAGAAAATGTCAACTTTCCAGACATCACAGTCAGACTACACCGCTTTTGTCAAAACCCACGTGAGGCTTGACGCGGAGCCAATAGAAATCTCCGCTATTCAGTCCATAGCTCATGATTCTTTATAATCCTATTCTACTTTCTTTTGTCTAATCAAGAATAAATAAGGGAAGAATTGAGAAGACTTGAATCATGGGACGTTGTTTTCTGCCCGATCCTCAAGTACCGGGGGTGGAGCCTATTCGGCGCCTGTCCAGACCACAGAGTAAATATTGGCGCTATTTCTTCTGATCGCCGTGCTTCGCGTCAATGAAGTGCGCCGAATTCAAATTAAACAGAAAGAGGCCGACATTTTGCCCTTCTCCCTCCAACAAATCGCTGCTACCACTAGTTCAAAAGACGAGACAATGGGCTAAAGTACAGTGAGATGATAGAAGTCGTGCAATCCTACATTAAAGAATGACGAAAATAAAGGCAGAAAAGGACCGATTTGGACTGAACACTATAAGTTTAAAGAAGGAAGGGACACGCTTCCAAACCTTCATGCAATCTCTATGGCAGATTCTTAGTGATGAAAAAAAAGACTGTCAATAGGATAGATAGTGAAACATTTAACCAACTACCCGAGATAATGATTACATTTTGACCAAAAATAATAAATGGTTATCTCAAATGTAGACGTTTTGAATGGTACCGTGCAATTATCATTTTCAGTAATCAATTAAAATTTAAAATTAAGAAATACTTCAAGCCAACTGTTTTTCGCAACTAACAGAGAAATGTTATGAACTGAATTTTGTGTGCAGAGTACAACTTAAAAAAAAACCATAACAACTCTTTGAGTACAGTTCGCCAGCTATGCCCAAATTCCAACTTGAATGATGTAAAAACATGATAATGAAGAAAAAAAAACGATTACGAAAAGGCAAAGACAATGACAAATTTGGGCAGATGTAAATTGCAACTATCCGAGATAATGATATACCTTTTTGACCAAGAATAATAAGTTGTTATCACGAACTGATACGTCTTGAAAGCTATCCTACACTCAGCAATCATTAATTTAAAATTAGGACTTTATACTGTTTTTCGCAACTACACGAGAAAATGATATGAACCAAATTTCGTGCAGAGTACAACTTAAAAACAAAACATAGTTACTCATTGAGTACATTTCGACAGCTAAATATTGTCCAAGCTTAATACCTTTTCTAGAAGCGATTCTTTACAGTCCTGAGAAGACCAAAATAAAATTACTTATGTTTACACCAGTCCTATTGAATCCGAACTAAATGCATGCGTGTTAGATCTACGCTTCAGCGCTCAAGTTGCTTAATTGTTCCCCTGTGTCATCAAATGCCGCATTCCCTTGGGCTTCACCGTCTTTGTGAAGGGTGGTGACAACATAAGCTTCATGTTGCAAATCTGACCCGGGATTGAAAAGGAGTTTCCATTTATATAATCCTCAGAATCTGCACTGTTTGAACTTCCCGCCTTTTCTGACTGCTTCATCACTTTTGCTCTGGAGGTAACATTTAATACTGCAAGAGGCAACACGCGAAGCTCCACCCCCGGTAAATAAGATCGGACGAAAAGAGATCTAGGATGCTGACATCAGGGTTATGTGAGTTCTCAATTCTTCCCTTATTTATTCTTGGTCTAATTCAGGTTGGACTATAAGTTCACGTTTTTTTAACTATTATGTTCTTTTCAGGATGGAACTGGGAACATTCGCCTGCTACACAAACTACGTCACGTGTGACAAAATTGGCAGCCCCATCCACGAGCCCCTCCACTACAGCCTGTGTCACTTAGAAATGATCATCGGAAGTCTTTCGGAGTTCGTTGGCGAAGACACTTTCAGTTGGGAAGTGATCTTAGTAGGATTTTCTAAGGGCTGCGTCGTATTGAACCAGATAGTACAGGAGTACCATACTTACAGAACTCTTGGAGCATTCCCAGGCGCCGAAAGGTAAGTCGTATGTAGGTCGGTGGGCGACGGACACAGCTGGAAACGGGTATCCTGGTCTCTTATCAAGATCGAACGCACAAGGTTTACCTGGAAGTTCTCGATTAAATTATACGAGTTTCACAGGCAGAAAGACAGATCACACAGTTCTGAATCTCCGATGATATAATAACCCCTCCGACATTTGATTTCTCTTTTTATTTCCGCTCTAGGTTTCACCTATCCGAATAGCTCCCCGGGTCTGACCCTTCACTCGTTCGAGAGTTGACAAGTGGCATGAGCTATTTCTAATGTTAACACATTTCTACTTACAGGGTTGCGAACATGATAAAGCGTATGGTATGGCTAGACGGCGGCCACTGTGGTGGTAAGGACACGTGGGTAGCCAATCGTGCAGCCCTGGAATCCCTTGCTAAATCAGGTAAGGTATGGGCCAGGGCAGAGGCGTTACTAGCAAAAATTGTGTGTTATTTCGCGGCTTATGAATACCTGGGCAAACCTTCAGAAACTTTTACATGTCAGCTTCATTTTGCTACATTCTTAAACGGAAGGATCGCCGAGATACTGTTTTCTCTTTTTAACGGCTTTGGCAAGAAAAGTCTACAAAACCGCTGCGAAAAACAGTTTTTTCGCCCTTTTCAGTTTTCAGACGGAAGCCATCACCTCCATTAACCTCTATGTCAGATAACAATGTTTGAGGCCTGAGACTTTGTTTCGACTTGGTCCACAACAGCAGATGGGCCCACAGCAGAAGAAGCGGGCTCAAACGAATACGAAACGGAAGATTAGATAGGAAGCATTTCGAAAAGCAGAAATTTCAGGACTATTTGACGTCAGAGCAAGGAAAGGAAAGAAACTCCTCTCTTTAGGAGAAAGGAGAGGAAAACCATCATATTGTAACTAATTACCTTAAGTTGCACTTCCAGTCAATAAGGATGTTGTATCTCGATGAGTAGCTTGCGGATGATGATGGTGCTATATTCTGGTTGCTGCTTCCGGGGCGCACCAGTCCTCTTTCCAGGGCTGCCCGCGCCAGTCCTCATCTAGTCGCTTTTTGAAACCCTTCGGGTGTTTCGCTGGTGACAGTTGGTTCGGACAAGCTGTTCCATAGAGGAACAGCTCGGTTACTGAAGGAGTGCTGGCGAACACGAGAGGTGCAGGACCTTCTGGACAGTTTCCGGAAGTGGCCCCTAGCCGTGAGTGGTTGTCGGGGGCGAAGAGGGAGGGGAGACAATTAGAGTCGAGAAATTTGTAGACTAGAAGCATGAACCCTCTCTTCCGCCGGTAAGTAAGTGTCGGAATTTTCAGTTTCTGTGGTCACTGTTCGTAGCGTAGTGCTCTAAGGCCTAGGATGGATTTTGTTGCTCGCCTCTAGACACCTTCGATTAGTTTCTTGTCTTGTTTGTAATAGGGTGAGTGCAGGGTGAGTGTAATAGAGGTTCACCTTATATTAGTTTTTCTTTCACAGGGTTTGAGCTCCATGTTTTCGTCACTCCTTATCAGATGCAGGATGGTAGAAGACCATGGATACGAAAAGAAGAAAAAATATTTTCAGATACACTCCAACGCATGGGAGCGCCATTGAGGCGTAAAGTTTTCTTTGAGGAAGAAGACCCGTCCATAGAATTACATTTCAAATTACTATCAGTGTTCGGCAGTGACCTCAACATCACTTCTTAATCGTTACTGGTTGGAAATCTGGAAACAGCATCCGATCTTACGAAAGCGACAGTTTACTCCAAGAAAGCTTAAGCAACTTATGTTTAAGATACTTTGTTGCGACACAATTTTAAGTGTTTAAAATATCCTTGAATGTTTTCCTTAGTGCACGGTTTGGTAGCTAAACAAACAGGTATGTTTTCGGGTTGTTCGATCCAGAGTTTGTGTGGTACACCTGCTTCTTCCAGTGATTTCGACAGCTGCGTCAAGGATAATTCGTCTTTAGCCTGAAACACAATACCCAGCAGATTACACCTCAGCCGTATGGATACTTCGTGGGACCAAACTTGCACAGGCTACTGGATCTAGCTTTTTCGTCACGACGAGCGTCGAAGGACACGGGATGCATTCTGTCCTCGCCGAGGACAGCCAGCGTAATGGGCGAATACTAATCAGGGTGACAGTTCTCATGATACTATATAACCAAGCTTCGAAATTTTGTCAGATTAGGCCAAATTACAGCCCCCAACCAATCACGAAAACAACTCCTGTCAACTAGAGGTGCCGTCCAGCCTCCTAGCAACAGTTAGCCATTGTTCCGATCTGTATTTCTGGAAACAGCATCCGATCTTACGAAAGCGACAGTTTACTCCAAGAAAGCTTAAGCAACTTATGTTTAAGATACTTTGTTGCGACACAATTTTAAGTGTTTAAAATATCCTTGAATGTTTTCCTTAGTGCACGGTTTGGTAGCTAAACAAACAGGTATGTTTTCGGGTTGTTCGATCCAGAGTTTGTGTGGTACACCTGCTTCTTCCAGTGATTTCGACAGCTGCGTCAAGGATAATTCGTCTTTAGCCTGAAACACAATACCCAGCAGATTACACCTCAGCCGTATGGATACTTCGTGGGACCAAACTTGCACAGGCTACTGGATCTAGCTTTTTCGTCACGACGAGCGTCGAAGGACACGGGATGCATTCTGTCCTCGCCGAGGACAGCCAGCGTAATGGGCGAATACTAATCAGGGTGACAGTTCTCATGATACTATATAACCAAGCTTCGAAATTTTGTCAGATTAGGCCAAATTACAGCCCCCAACCAATCACGAAAACAACTCCTGTCAACTAGAGGTGCCGTCCAGCCTCCTAGCAACAGTTAGCCATTGTTCCGATCTGTATTTCTTCATGCAGCTGGATGAAGATGACAGCTCTTGATAACTACCGGCAAGGGGTTGTAATGCAGTCCAGGTCCACTGCACTAAAGCTGAGTTTCGGATGGGAATATCTGCGAACACTGATGCTGTTAGTAATGATCAGCAACCCGTTTTCGGATGTGACTTTTTTTTTGCAATCATAAGGCAGGAAGAAAGTAGTAGTGGTCTTTCAATGCTTACTTAGGCCTATGGCTGGAACTTTCAGAGTAAAACCTAACACAGCTGAACAATAGTATACCTGTAGGCTAAAAGTAGTTGGAGATATGTGATATCCTACTAAGTATAAAACAGCTTAAGCTAGTCTTCGAGTCAAACATCTGATATATCCTACCTCTAAAACGACCTTATGCATGCTATCAAGGTTGTCCAGATACTTCTGTGTTTCCTGGTCCTCGCTGAAGAGGTGAATAGCTGCCACTGAAGCATGACAAGCCTGTGCAGCAATAGCTCCAAGCTGCCATTTCAGATCAGTACGCAGAACAATATATTGGACAATACTCTCAGCCATCACTCAGACTGCCTCGAAAATTTTCTGCTGTTGCTTACAAATCCATATAAAGAATTAGAGGAATAACCTGCAACAGATTATACAGTTAATTGGTGGAGTTGGAGTACAGACATCTGCTACGTTTTTTCTGTGTCACTTTATTATTTCTTTTTGACAATGAACAATAAAAACAAAAAGTCAATCTCGCTGATTCAATAAAGGTTGCTTAGTTACATAAGAGAATGAAAGCAAAGTATGGTGCAAAGTTTAATGTACACGAAATAAGACAGCAGTAACAGACACCTAAGCTCCTTTCCTTTCCCCAGGTTTACCTAGATACTCCTTTTACGACAGGGTCGGTTGTGACTATTAGTTACAAAAAACGTGAAGTTGTAGCCTACAAAAGTCATAGCTTCTAGATTAAAGGGAAACAAAAGTATAAAGTAGTAGAGTATAGATAGATAGATATTTTTATTGATCTAACTCGTAGCGTCGGCATGGCACTAAATACGTCGAACATTACATTTCATGTGTTAAAATACTTGAATATATTACACAAAAGAAAATAAATCACTTGGAATTCAGTTGTTTTTGTTTATCTTCTCAGTGAAATGTGGTACAAAGGAATTCGAATACCGGTTAGTGCGACATTTAACTGGCACCAGGAGATTTTGGTGCCACGTCCGTCCTGTCGCCGGTGTTAGATCGGGCAGAATATGGCAGAATTCACTGGCAAGGATTGATCGGCCAAAATGTAAAATTAAGTTTTCCCGGCAGACATGGAGTGGCTCAAGTCTTAATAGGAGGAGGGAAGCTTCGAAACCATTGTATTTCAGTCCTAGCATAATCCGGCACGCTCTGATTTGCACTTATTCAACGTCTTCGTTATGTTGTACGCTCCTTTGTACAAAGGGTCGCCAAACTGGGCAGGCATACTCCAGTAGCGGTCGCACACGTGTGTATGATGCAATTAGTAATCCTGATAAACTTCTTTGTGCAGAGCTTCAGTTTTCGAAACTTTAGCTTACAAGAGCTTTGTTATTCTTTTTTAATACGGTTATGAACTACAATTCCAACCACTACTGGAACAGTCTTGTAGGAGCTAGAAACCTTTCTACTCGAGCCTATGCTACTGTTTATGTTTGCGAATGCACCAGATCAACTCAGTTTTACTGCTCAGATGTGTCTAAGATTATAACAACCTATCAGCATATCTGTGTGTTTTGCTACAGCCTAATTACAGCAAAAGAGAGCTAATGTGCAATGTTGATGTCACAAACGGAAAAGAACCAAGAGAACAACACTAATTACAGTGAACACATGTTTGTTTTAAGTAATTACCCAATTATAACTAGTGAATTGAAAGACACAAATTCCTCAGCCGGGATTTAAGCCCAGGATCCTTCGCATACCAGCCGACCGCTCTACCAGAGGGGCTTGCGAACATAATATAGCTTAGTGTGCAAACCACTACAATAGTCAGACAGAAACTGGCCTTAGGAACAGTGATCCCATCCGAAGGTAAATTCATCTATTCAGTTCACGTCCCCTTGTTACAGAAGATAATAATCAATTAGTAATACCAATTAGTCAATTCATTTTCACTATTTCTTATAAACAGGTGAACAATATAGTGATGATGTAGAGATAAGAATTTGGATAACTGCTACCTTAGGCAAGATTTATGTTGAGGTGACTCTAACAGTTGACTCCTTGGCCTTTACCTAGCCTATCTATGACTGGCTTAATTTAAGTAGGCCTATAAATAAAACTAAGAGGCGAGCGAAGAACATGCCAATTAAATTCTGTTGGCAAAAGGGCTGATTTGGCAGCCACTTAGTTTGGATCGCATTCTTCTTCCGCGGCAAGGAGATTATAGGCAACCATGCTTCGTCGTGAAGGATTCTCGGCCTGGCGTATCCTTTGCTTTGCAATGGAGAGTCTTGGGCCAGAAGAATCCTTTTGATCGAGTATGGTTGCTTTACTTGGCTACTCTCCTTGCTGCAGGAGGAGAATGTGGTCTAGACTAGATACTTATGTTATGAGCCGCTTGCTGCTGGTCTGCCACCATTCTATACCACTGTCGAAGTTTCCCACCTCCAGGTTCCTCCTGATTCGGCCACTGTCGTAGTTTCCTGCCTGGGAGGTCTCTTGCTATCTACAGGGTTTCTGCCAATCTGGCTGCTCTGGTGTTCTCCTGAGCAAGAGGTTTACCTCAATTTTGCAGTCATCTGATCAGTCTCTTGATCACTTAGAAGTGCCAAACCTCTATTCTGGGAGGTTTGACAGCAAACCTCCTGCTCAGGAGAACACCAGAGTATTTTTTACTATGACCAAGCCACGACTGATAATGCTATTTTTGTGTACACAGAACTACCCTACAATGCTGCTTTTGCGCATTGTCAAGTGCCAAACCTCTATTCTGGGAGGTTTAGCAAACCCAGCAGATCATATCGCTGCAAACTCGGGAGATTACTTGAGAGCCTCAAAGGAAACCTCCCAGGCAGGAAACTACAACAATGCTAGATCAGGAGGAACCTCAAAGGAAACCTCCCAGGCAGGAAACTACAACAATGGCTAGATCAGGAGGAACCTCCAAGGAGGGAAACTGCAACAGTGGTATAGACTGTCTGCAGGCAGGGGCGTCCCGAGGGTGTGTGTGCTGCACCCCCCCCCCCCCCAAAAAGTTTGTGGAAAAAAATTCTGCTAAATTTTGACTGGTGCGGCAACATAGATCA
Organism: Branchinecta sandiegonensis; assembly: GCA_030848855.1. NCBI lineage: Eukaryota > Metazoa > Arthropoda > Branchiopoda > Anostraca > Branchinectidae > Branchinecta > Branchinecta sandiegonensis. The sequence goes on along the minus strand of JAUPMV010000006.1, from coordinate 19,928,415 downwards.
AATCAAATACACCTGAACTTGACTATTTTTAGGGAATCGACCGGATTATTGCTCAGGGAACCTACCGGATCTTGTCTCAGGGAATTTACTGGAGGCTGGATCAGGGGATCTATCGAACTTTGCCCCTTAGAATCTACCAGAATTTTGCTCAAGGAAACTACCAAAATTTATCTTGCTCAAGGATGGAACTTGTCTCAGGAAATTTACTGGAGATCAGGGAATCTACCGGACTTTGCTCCATGTAATCTACCAGAATCTGGCTCAGGGAATCTACCCGAATGTTGCTGCTTGCTGGATAAGTACAGACTCACAGCTTACCAGGATGACCCCGGCAAACAATTTACCAGAGTGATTCTTGCAGACAGAAAACACAGCGTACCAGAATATTCAATGGGTAATTTTGGTAATCTCCTAGGTTTCTGTAACCTTCAAGAGTTAGACACCCACTGAAATTTCCATCATTTCCAACTACAAATATAGTTCCAGGAATAATATCACGGTACCATCAACTCCAGTTTCAACAGCTTTCTGAACTCCTTTCCGGTAACAAGCCAAGAAGAGTTAAAAAACCAGTTAGATTTGTTCAACATGATCTCAGAAGTCGCCAGGAGAGCCTCAAAACAATGCTTTTGTTAATTGAAAAATGTCTTACCACTAGTATGGAAAGCGTTCAAGCTGGCTAAGACAATCCCTGTTACCTGGGCAAAATGGGAAGAGTTTTTAGCAATGAAGTTGGTTATGACTACTTTGCATTCAACAATGGCTGACTAGCGTCTGTTACTAATCCCATCTGAAACCGATCTAGTTGACGAATGTGAAATTGGATGTGTTGTGGACAAATGGAAAACGCTTAAAATGGGAAGGTGAAGGGTGGGTTGAAGTTTGAAGACATTATAGTTTTAACTGACAATCTTAAAGTTTAAACCAATAGGGCTGGGATCCAACAGTCTAGTAACATATATTCAAATAATAGTTGCATTTTTGATCAAAGTTTTTTCGCCGTTGGCTTAGCCGGTTGCTTACTTTCTGTTTTCATCTATATCACTTAATTACTGTTTTTATGACTCCAGCAATCCTTGCCAGGTTGCAAATTCAAGCAAACTTTGAACCTGCAAGCTCACTAAGTTCAACTGTATGAAGTGAGACCCTTGAATCTGAAGGTAACTTCAAACTTTGATCAAAAATGCAACTTGCATAAAATGGATAGCCTACATCAGCTATGATGCTTTAGCAGCGATATTTTGACCCTTCTTGGCAACAGCTTGGCAAGGGTACTTGTCAGGCGGTCAATCTTCAGGGTCAACATCGGGTAAGGAAACAAACCTGCAATAAGTAACTGAACCTTCCACCTGGCTTCTACCTGGTGGCAAATTACTTTTAAATTTCACTGACCCACTGTAGGGAATTTTTTTTTCCACTACACTGCTACAGTGTTGTACACTGTAGCAGCACTGCACATAGTGTAGGGAAAATTTTGGCAGTCTGGTTATTATCATCAAGGCAGACAGATCTTGCCCTTGCTGTGGCCTGACTTGGACAAGCATAGTGTTCTACATAGGAAGAATACCCTATATACTACTGGTAAACTGAAAACTGATGTATCTTAACTTACTAACACTAAGCTTGTGAAGCAGACATTACACTATTTTCAAAAATAGCGCCATGGTCGGCCATGATAAACGACAACTGACAACGCTGGTCTTACCAACAGAGAATTATCCGACAACGCTGCCTCTGCCCTCATCAAAATTCAAAACTTCTGAACCGTGGTTTTATCGACGTCCTGCGAGCCATCTTGACATTATTGTAACCGACCCAGAAGCAACCTGCCCCAGGCCGAAAGGGTCCCCTAGGGTCGGAGCGCAGTAGCCAGAAGTTCATTGGATTGGATTTCAAATTTCCCACAACTCAACACTAGAGAGAGTAGAGGTATGCTTATTTGAACACTTTTTTAACTGTTCCACTAAGGTAAAACATTGAAATTTGGACAGAGATATACCTTCTTTCTCTTCTTTGACGTTTGTGAGGGCAGCGCTGGGACAGCATTGACGGCATCTTTTCGCGAATTAGGTTTGTTGAAAGAGCATAGTGTCTGACGTTTTCTGAGCCTCTCCAGCCTCTCCCAGCTGTCTCCCAGGGTTTTTATTTCTACGATAATAAAAGCTTTCTCGCATGGAAGGGATGCCCCTCTGCTTTTGTGTTCAAACAGGGAGTAACCATCTCGAACAGCTATATCGGAGATTCACCAAAATGTCTGATCGATAACCATCTCGGTTATCGTCCGTATTTAATCAGATTCAAATATCCGGTCGATAACCATCTCGGACAGAACACAAAAAGTCGCGAAGAAAGGAATGGGTTGAATTGAGAAAATGTGAGATCGATTAGGCCAGGATTAGGCAGCATCTTGGACGACATAGAAACTTCAAAGTTCGCAGTTCGAATTGAATTTACGGTTGAACACTTGCTCCTTATGCTCTTAGTCGAGAACAGACACAAGGCAACTGTCAGAGTAGCTTTATGTCATCAAATACGGTGTCCGAATAAATATTTATCGCATAACTATTCGAACAAAACTAATGACACGATATATTGCAATCAGTGCAACATTTACCAATTCTAGCAACTTAGTTACGTTTGCCAGCTTCAACAGAAGCACTGACCTTTTCCCGGCAATTTCTCGCTTTACAGAACCACTTCAGAACAATTAAAAACTAAAATTTGGCAAACCTTTTAGTTGAATGTTCCCTCGCTGAATTGTTACGGTGTTGCCTTGAAACAGCCACGATCGAGTTTTGGGTTCTTGCAACTAATGGCCATTCCGTTTTATTTGCAAGTGCTATCACTTCGCCGTGAGTGATGAAAGAAAACGTCCAATTTGAAATGTTTGATCAACGTGTCAGAATTCCGATGTGTTCCAGTTTCAGTCGACCTTGGCAACACAGTCTGAAAAAAAGTACTGATTTTTCAGTGAATAATAATAAAATCCGAAACTTTGGAAACCAGACACAACTTTCAGAATTCGGACTATCTGAACGAAAGTAGAGGTGGTGAACAATCGCTCTCACATAGCGGTCACTGATCAGCTTGACGCTCCATTTACCACGTTTCATTACCGTGGAATTCACGGCCCACGTGGCGAACTGGTTTTGAATATTGGGTGTTCCTCTGCCAGCGTTGCCACCTGTCTGAATCGAAAGAAGGATTACGTTTGATCTGTCTACATTCTTCTGCGTTTTTCGCCGATTCGGATCACTATGAGTAAAAGGCAGCAGATACAGGGTCCAACAGTGAGAGAGACCCGATCGCAGTCCGAAATTAAGTTCAGCGGAACTGAAACAATTCAAGAACAATTGATAATTGTGACCAACGAAATGAACTCCCTTAAAAGTAAAAATAGGATGTGGCTGGAACGTTTCGAAAAGTATGAGAAATCACTTGATGTGACAGTTGCGGAAAAGGTTGACACGGCGCTAGCGGGACTGAACGTGGGACTCAGTGAGGATAAACTGGAATCCATCAAGACTGAAATATACAACAGTGTTTCAATGGACCTAGAACATGGACTCGCGTTTGAGAGCAGTCGAGCAGTCAGTATCCGCCATCGAAGTTTCCAATGCTTCTCTCGACAAGACAATGAAAGGAATTGACCATCAAATCCACTCACAGACTGACACCGCAGCCCAGAGTGCCCTAGGCAACCAGATTATGGTCTTCCGTCTAGATGAAGATTCAAGTGGCAATGAAAACACTGAAAACAAGTTTCTACAGCTGTGTGGGTCGCACCTTCCTGAACTTTCAATTTCTTCTGACGATATCATTAGTGCGCGCCGTCTAGGCAAGAAACCAAGTGGCACACCTCGACCCGTCATAGTTAGGTTCTCCAACCTGAAGCTCCGAAGCTTAGTTCTGAAGCACAAAAAGGACCTAGCTGGCTCTAAGGTCTCCGTCACTGAGTGTCTAACCAAACCGCGGCTTGAACTCTTGGCTTATGCTAAGTCCCGTTTCGGTCTGAAAAAAGCTTGGACCGTCGACGGCACTGTCTTTGTAAGAAACGAACAGGGTGGTTCTCACAAGATACTCTCGAAATCAGACATTGACTCGTTCTACGCTGCCAGTGAAAGGAATGGCTTTGCTAGTGTAGCAGACATTGACTCGTTCTGCGCTGCCAGTGAAAGGAATGGCGTTGCTAGTGTATCCGCGTAGCCTAACTATCTGTACGTGCTTTGTGTATTTTTTCGTGGTATTATGCCTACTTCCACCGCTGATCCTTTTTCTTTTCTATCTAGTTCTCTGTTAGACAGTGTTCGTTTTAAACCCACACATGATGATACAGGACCAGATGATCCTTTCCTACAAGCAGCTCACTCTGCTTCTTGTGCTTATTACAGACTTGACGAGTATACTCAACAAATCCTACCTCATATTAATTCGCAAGATACGTTTAACGTTTATTGTCATAATGTCCAGGGAGTGCATTGTAAATGGGATAGTTTGGTAGATCTAGTTTCTCCTGAACATGGTGAATCTCCATTTGGTATTGTTGGTTTTACTGAAACTTGGATGTCCCCGAACGAGCCATCCTCGCAATTTTCGCTCCCAGATTTTCGTGCTGTCCACGTCCCTCGCCATGTTACAAAGTGCTCTGGAGGCATTTCTCTATTTATCCACAAGCGGTATTCATTCGCAAGAAGGCCTGATCTCGAAGCTATCCTTGGTAGTTCGCTAGAAAACCAAAGAAAAGTTTACTGTATTGTAGTTGAGGTGGGCTGTGACTCCTCACCATTTGATTTCATATGTCTGGTACATAAACCACCCCCATTCCCACTAAGTAGTTTTATTGAAAATATTGAAAAACTTTTATTAAAAATTCAAAATTTTGGCCGAAGTAAGAATATATGCCTTATGGGAGATTTCAACATTAATCTCCTGCATACTGATACTAACCCACATTGCGCGGAATTCCTTGATTCCCTCTTCAGTGCTGGATTACTACCAACTGTTTACTTTCCTACTCGGTACTGTCCTACTAAACAGTCTGCCACATTGATTGACAACATCTTCATTCCCCCACTGAATCATTCAAATTTTTCATCGGGCATTGTATTTACAGACGTATCGGGCCATTTTCCGACATTTTGCAGTGTACCTTGGAAAGCAAACCTGACGTCTAAAGGTCCTTCGAGTGATCGGTGCACAAGGGTATACTCGAACCAAAATATATGTCGCTTCGTTTCATGCCTGAAAACAAATGATTGGTCATCTGTCATTTCGTCAAATGACACTGACGAGGCTACTGATTTATTCCTTAGAAGACTAACAAATCTGGCTGAATCCAATTTCCCACTTACAAAAATGAAAACAAAGAACATACCAAAAAATCCTTGGATGTCTCATGGATTGATAAAGGCTACCATCCGTAAAAACAAACTATATCTGATTGCTTGCCGTTCTCGGTCACAGCGAGCCCAACACGAGTATAAGGCATATAAAAACGTCCTGACATCGACAATCCGTTACGCAAAAAAACAGTATGTGGCTCGAAGGATTGATGAATGTAAAAACAACATTCGTAAAGTTTGGTCGGTGATTAAAGATGTAATAAGTCGTAAGAAATCCACTTCGACCATACCAACTAATCTAAAAAATGGTGATGGATCAATTATACAGTCTGAAAGTCGTCCAGATGCATTTAATGCTGTATTCAACACATTACCGATCCCCACAGATACACCTCCGCCCAAAATCTCGCCACAAAACGATTGCAAATCAAATCTTTTTCTAGCACCGTGTACAGAAAAAGAAATACACATCTTAATTCACCGTCTTCCCAATAAAATGTGTATAGACAATTCTGGTATTTCTAACACACTCCTAAAAAGTTCTTCCGACCACCTGTTATCACCACTAACTCATATATTTAATCTGTCACTGGCCCATGGTGTATTTCCTAAGTCATTTAAGACAGCGAAAATTATACCTTTACTTAAAAAAGGAGACCCAGCTCTGATAACCAGTTACCGTCCAATATCCATTCTGCCGACAATTTCCAAGCTTCTTGAAAGAGCTGTTTATAATCGTGTTTATTCTTTCCTCGAAGCCTACAAGAAGTGATGGAATTCCGCTGCTTTCAACCCAGCAATTTGGCTTCCGTTCCAAGCACTCCACTATCCACGCTATCTTAAACTCCGTCGAATTTGTGCTGGAGAACCTTCAATGCGGCAAGAAGGTTTTGGGGATATTTCTGGACTTCTGCAAAGCTTTCGACTTGGTTAAGCACGATATACTTCTTCAGAAACTGCATCGATTTGGTATCTTTGGAGTACCACACGCGTGGTTCAAATCTTACCTCAGTGACCGAAACCAATATGTTGAAGTAAATGGAAATAAATCATCGTTAACCCGTGTTGCATCAGGTGTGCCCCAAGGCTCAGTACTTGGTCCGCTATTGTTCATCCTTTACATAAATGACCTTGTTAGTACAGTCGGATCTGAAGCTCGAATGGTCCTTTACGCTGATGACAGCAACGCTTTTGTTGTGGCTGATTCGCATACGGAGCTCGCGACCAAGTCCCAAACAGTTATCGACCGGATTGAAAGCTGGTGCTCCACCAACGGGATGAAAATCAACGCACAAAAAACCGGCATAGTTGATTTTAAGAGTTGTCGTAGCTGTTCAGACCCGGAGTTCACAATTTATACTGATGGATGTGCACTGCCGTTTCTACATTCCACAAGGTTCTTGGGAGTGATACTCGATGAGAAATTATCGTTTCGCCAGCAGATATCGCATCTGGCGTCAATGGTCTCCAGGCAGTCCTCAATGCTGCACAGAGCGAATCAGGTCCTTGCTCCAGATATCATGTTAATGTTATACAACGCTTTTGTGGTACCATACCTCATGTACTGCTGTCAAGCTTGGGGAAATACGTATAAATCTTACTTAAAGCCTATAATGACCGCACAAAACCGTTGTGTCAAAGCAACATTTCGCCTTCCTAAACTGTACCCAACAGATCAACTATATAATGACACGGGCATCAAACCCCTCCTCGAGATAATCACCGCTCAGACTCTTCGCCTGGCCCACTCTGCTTCACTCGATAAATTACCTGCTTCTCTCCAAAATTATTACGTACCTTGCCGTACTGTACACAAAAATCGTTCCCTACGTTCTACTCTCCATCAATTTATTCTTCCTTTAAGACTGACAACTGCCTACCGAAATTCTGCCAAATACAAAAGCATTAAACTATAGAACAGTATATCCACATATCTACACCAATCAACAGATTTCAACACTTTTTTCAAGAACACCCGTACACACTTACTCATTTTCTCTCAATAAATCTTCCTCTCTTTTTTTTCTTTTTCTTTTTTTCTTCTTTTTTGTTCTTTTTCCTCTTTATGTGTCTTTTTCGGTTGTGTTTCCTTTCCTTTAATCTTTAAGTTGTAGTTTAGCTAGGCCTACACAAGATTATTTTCCTTCTAGGCCGATAGACCAAGTTGTCCAGTGTTATACAGTTTTAGTACGTAAATAAATACTTGAATACTTGAATACAATGTTTTACCTTACCTTGGCTTTGTTACTTGCATATAAAAAAGTAAAATGGAAAAGAAAAATAACAAACTTCATATCAGCTAACAGCCAACTATTTCAGGGTTATCCTTGCACAAACTTGAAGTAAACATTCAATTAACTTTCTTTGATGTTGAATTTACTAGAAAGGTCCTTCTTCTTTTGAAGGCATCTGGAGGTTCGGACCGCCATCTTCTCCATTGAAGGTGCTGGAAGTGAGTACTGTATTTTGCAGTTAAATTCATAAATAGGCCATTAGCTACAGTAGTGGTATGCTTATTTAAACACTTTTTTTTAACTGTTCTACTAACATGGCACTGTATAAAATAGTAAGTAGAACTTCATATGATTCAGCCAAGGGTGGTTCGAAGGAGGGGGTTCATGGCCCAACTTTCTGGTACAGTACCAGGTACAGTACTACCGTTACCGTTTTTTGTTTTCTTTTGATATCGTGTCTCTGGCTTTGATGGTTTATCTGTGGCCATTTTGTTCGGAAGTTGGACCTTGACCAACCACCTGTGACTAAATCATACGAAGTTGTACTTACTATTTTTAGCCTGATTTTAAACCTACAGTACTCAGTAGGAGGCATATATGATGTGTTATGGCTGTTATCTTATTTTGGGCTTGAATTCTCATTTATTAGTGTTTTGGCTAGGTTAAATGGTAATCAGTTTTTTGTGCATGGATTCATGCATGGATTCAGCATGCCTCTTTACCACTACATAGAACCTCTAATCAACTTCAGACAAAATCTTTACTAATAACAAGTTTTCCGGTTTCGAATTTTGGGCGAACTATATGTCGGGGTAGAAATGATTGTCATCTACGGATTCAGCATGTCTTCTTATCCATAATAAATCAAACATCTAATCAGCTTCAGACAAAACTTTTGGTAATAAACTTTCCGGTTTTGACCGAATTCCGGGCGATCTATTGGTCCGGCGAAAAAATTATTTTCATATTTGTGTTCAGCATGTCTTCTTACCTCTAAGTCGACTATCTCATTAGCTGTTAAAAAATATTTTGTTCGCCCCTTAATTTGGACCCCTAATCAGAAACGTAAGGTCACAGCGCCCATCTACGAACTCGACCTGTCCTTGACCCAAAGAATCCTTACACCAATTTTCATCAAAATATACCATTCCCTTCGAGATATGATGCTTACGGACGGACGGACAGACGGACAACTTTTTCGAAGTCATTTTCGTTTTTCCCCTTTCGTTTTGGGATACCAAAAATTAATTCAGTTTTACCACAAAAAGAGTAAGTATATTTTGAGTATCAGTAATAAACCTGGGATGGGGACCCAAATTGAAATCTGCCCCCCCCCCCAAGGTTTACTGAAATAGCGCAGCCTGTGGATTCGCATGTGTGTGTTGTTGAGAGCGTGTTCCGCCCTTCTAACAATAGTTACTATTTCCGTTCCATCCTCACGAAAAGTTACTACGCTGACCGTTCCAACCGTCTCGAAATAGTAAATAATAATTACTATTTGCTTACCATGCTCGGGAGCGTAGTAACTACGCATCTCTGTAACGTGATTGGTCGGATTCGCCTGTGGCATGATATCCTGCTGGAAAGTAGAAAAATCGTTCCAGCCTTGACGGCAAAAAGCCAGAATTGGTGACGTCATGCGTAGTAACTACGGTAAGTAGGGTGGAACACGTTCTGAGTCTTTCGTCGGGAACCAGGTGCCAGGTGTTACACGAGATTTTCATAGAAACCATGCAAATCGAACGTGCACATGTTCAGAAAGCTTAAAAGTAGGTAGATTCAGACAAGAACAAATAAGCCAATGGAACCTCCGTCTTTGGTCCCATGCAGCGACTTTGGATACCCCGACAAAACTGAGCTGAGCCAGAGGTATTTGGTGAGCTTAGAGTTGCTGCCCGTCTACGCCCCTCTTCGACGTTGCGCACATCAGAGGAATTAGTGCAGGAGGCGTGCTGACCCGCTCTGCAGCGCGTCCATACAGCCAATCGACTTTTAATTTGAAAATTTCTTCTTCGGGGCTTTACCGCGATATAGCTCTTTGTAGAGATAATGAAGTGTGATGTTCCGCGTAGCTCCTACCCTCCGCTCGTTTGCATCGGGCAGGGTGAAGGGTTCGACTCTGCATGGTCGTATTACAGAGACAGGGAGACGGAGGTTCTGGTGCTTATATGTTCTTGATTCAGATAATTGGTTCTGTCAGCTTGGAGGCGTTTGTGCCTTAGGCAAAGGAGTTGCGCATTTTCGGTGAACCTGTGCATTGTCGGGAGGTCGAGTCTAGTTCGTTGAGGCATTACAGAAGGGCCAAGGTAAAAGTACGATTTTTGGAGGAGGATTAAAAATGGTTAGTTAGTTTGAGGGGGGGGGGGGGGGGTTGAAAGCAGTAGGGAGAGGAAAATTTATTGGTAAAACCGGGTAAGAATGGGCCTTACTTCTGCCCAATGTGTGGTACTATGAATGAGGATGTGTTCCATTTTTATGGCACTTGCAGCTTCGCTCAAGTGCCATATAGCGATCATTTTCGTTCGGTCGGGCGGTCTGTCGGTCCACTGTTATCGAGTTAGGGTACTTCCAGAATTGCTAGGACGATGAAACTTGGCAGGCGTATCAGGGACCCGAGCAAACTAAATTGGAAATAGTCAGCTCCCCGATTCGACCACCGTGGGTGAGTGCAGGGAGGGGGAATCCGGAATCTTGAGGTATGCCTGACTTTGGAACGGGTGATCAGATCTTAATGACTTGATATTTGGAAAGACCTCGTGTCTTATATATCCTGTTTCAAGTCCGGACCGAATCCGATGAATGGGGGGAGGGATCGGAGGGGGGAACCGGAAATCTTGCGACACGCTTAGAGGGGAGTGATTGGGATGAAACTTGGTGGGAAGAACATGCATAAGTCCTAGATACGACGGTGACAGAACCGGACCAGATTTGGGCACTGTGGGTGGAGTTAGAGGGGGGGGGGGGATTCTGGTAATCGCGAGTCATCGTACTTCCAGATTTGCTAGGACGATGAAACTTGGCTTGAACATTAGAGGCTTGACAAGATTGGCCTACAAATAGTCAGTTCACCAATTCGACCATCGTGGTGGGAGTGGAGGGAGGGGGATTCCGGTATGTTGGGGGTCGGGGGTGGGGGTGGGGGTGGAGTGGAGAACCGGAGATCTTGTGACACGATTAGAGTGGAGCGATCGGGACGAAACTTGGTTGGAAGAACAAGCACAAGCCTTAGATACATCAGTGACGGAACCGGACCGGGCTCGGGCACTGTGTGGGAGCTGGGGGGGGGGGGGGGGGGATTCCGGTGATTGCGACTTAAGGTAGCCTACTTCCAGATGTGCTAGGACGATGCAACTTGGCTTGAACATTAGAGAATTGACAAGATTGGCTTAGAAATTGCACTTCTCAGATCCGACCGTCCCTTAAAGTACTAATCATAACCGCAAAGTACAAAAAATACTTTAAGCAAAATATATATTTTCATGATCCCGTGAGCCGACGATCATTTTTGCCTCAAGGATTTTGCTCAAAAATGAGTTTTTAGCACCCTTAAAGTGCATATCTTAACCGAAAAGAAAAAAATATTCTGACCAAACAATATATATTTTGTTCACCAAGGACCCATGATCATTTTTGCCTTAAGGGTTTTGCTTACAAGTGAATTCCTTAAAGTACCAAAATAATGTTGGAACAAAATATACATTTCATGATCTCGATGAGCTTATCATCATTTGAGCTTCAAGAGTGTTCATTACACATTAGTCTCTAGTGCCCTTAAAGTGCGCATCATAAAAAAAAAAAAAAATTTTTACGAAACGATACATTCTCGTGATTTCCAAGGACTCATGATCATTCTTATCTCAAAGGTTTTGCTTAGAATGATCGCAACAAACCCACGAATCATCACTGCCAAATGCAAAAATAAAAATATTTTTTTACGAAACAGTACATTCTCGTGATTTCCAAGGACTCATGATCATTCTTATCTTAAGAGTTTTGCTTAGAATGATCGCAACAAACCCACGAATTGACGAATTCCTACTTTCATCCTCTGACCCAGCCTTGCAAGTGCCATATGAGCTTCCAGCTCTTGTTTTCTTTTTTTTTGCCATGGCCCACGGGTTTTTTGTGTCATATATTAATATAGTAGAGTGCTTGCAATCAATACAGTGTTATTCCAATATTTGCTATTTCCTGTCATCAGCCTTGTGCCATCTGTCGTCCCCTTATTACGTTTCATTTTTTGACACGATCCAGGTATTTTGTGTCCCAACCCCCTTTGGAGCTTGTTCGTCATGTAATTTCGAAGCGTTGCTCAGAAGGTCTATGATTTGCTAACTACTGGAGACAACAGCTCGCTGGACTGCTAGGGATTATTCCAGTTTCGTTCCGGAATTGCGCTGGAAACAAGTTGCTTTCTTTGATCTGATACTCGTAGTTTGGAGTCTAGCGCGATTTTTACGATCTGATTTTCGAATTGTAAGTAGAAGGAGAAAGCAGCTAGAATGGTGCAAGAAAAGAGGATTAAGGAAGTTGAATAAAATCCAACTCTTCTTGGTTGAAGGTATCATCGAACGAAGTGACCGTGATGGAATTAGTGGTCTTACAGATATAATTTTACCTCCAGTAGGTAGTGGGTTAGCTAGAGGAAAAACGAGAGGTGTAGAGGCTTCGTTCATAGCTTTGCAAGTTTGACTGTTTGCTGCGTTATTAGCGGCTATGATCTTGCGACCAAAGATTGTTGGCTCTTGCAGCGCACCGCTGAGACAGTTTGCTCTGTTTCTTGAATTTAACTAGTAATCTGTTCAATATGTAACCAGTCTTACCGAAAACCATATCGAAATAAAAAAAAACATATGCCGCTCGGCGTCCTTTCAAGAAGCTCCCCCCCCCCCCCCCCTGCAGATAGCGATGGGATAAACAGACCTACTCGCCTCCTTGAGTGGGCTCTAGGTTGATTATAGTTTAGCTACCACCCAATGCAAAGATATGCCTGATTATCCGCTAAAGCTCACCGGACGTAACTACCTCAAGCAGTTCTTGAACTCTCAATGGTGTTGAGACGCGCAGCCGAAGTTTATTTGCGGTGGAGATTTCTAAGTGCCTTACGAGCACATTTGGTATAACTGAACTAAATTTAGTGTAGAGTGACCTGACAACCAATGTTCCCGATCCCAAGAGAAGAAGTTGCGGCTCCAGACAGCTGCACTATGGCAATGAAGGTCGGAAACTTCGTTCCAAAAATAAAACTGAGCCAAAAGATAATATATACTCGATTCGTGTTTTTAATTTATAAAAGCACAATTTTCCCGTTTCTGATTTTCCCCTGGATGTTCAGTGATAACGTTAATGGCATATTAGGCACTGTTGTAAAGAGAAGTTCGAGTATAAATTGAAGACCAGGCTAGACGCCCTTTTTGGGATTTGGATTTTTAAGGAGACATGATGAATCCGAATATGAAATTTATTTTCTCGCTGGACAGGTAGTTCACCTGGAATCCGGCAAAAACCGGAAAACTTGTGAAAAGCAAAAGTTTAATCTGAAGTTGAGTAGAGGTTCGATTTGGCTTTAAGGAAGCATTCTGATCCCAAATATGAAATTTATTTTCTTGCCTGCAAATACTTCAGCCGGAATCCGGCAAAACCGGTTGAAAAGTTAAAATTTAGTCTGAAGCTGATTAGGGGTTTGATTTAGGGGTAAGAAGACATGCTGAACCCGAATATTAAAATTATTTTCTTGCCCGACAAGTAATTGGCCCGGAATCCGTCCACAACTGGAAATTTAGAGTGAAGTTTAAAACCCAATGATATAGTCGATAAAGGGTGAGGAGATATGCTGTTGCACCTTTCTAACGTACTAAACATCGATTAGAGGTTCGTTATCGGGGCAACGAGACATGCTGAATCCAGTTTTGAACTTTATTTCCTTGACGGATAAGCTGGCAATATTTCCCAAACCCTAAAATTTGGAACAAAAGGTTCGCCTCACAATGTCACCAGCGCTTTTGCTCTGCATGCAGTTCGCCGAGAGTAGCCTACTGCTAAAAGGAGGAATTTGGTCAAGTGGTCAAGTTGTCTGGAGTCGATTAGAGATCAGATGTTGGAGTAAACATGCATGCTGAATCCATATCTGAACTTGGTTATAGGTTATAGCAAAATATTAAAGGGGTTTCGCGAAGACCGGAAATCTACAAGATTCGCATGTCTGGATCAAGTAGTCCAATAAATATTCAATATTTCGGACCCCGTCGAAACCTTTGGTCTTGTTTTTACAGGCACGGCTTTTTAAGTCACTTTTCTTTCAGGTGACCGTCTTAATCAACCTCTCCTCCAGTTCGCAGGAATTCCAAACACGCTGATTATTTTACCTGTGCAAATTATGAAGACAGTCTAACCTAGTAAGTAATTAGAGGCGTAGAAGCCTCTTTGTAACTCCGCAAGGCCGATAAGCTGTTTTAATGTGGCTGGTCACTGCATTTCTGCGTTTTCTTTCACTTTGTTGATATGTAGTATCATTTAAAAGTAACCGTTTTCAAATCAGAACTTTGTAGCTAACAGGTATGTGCCATTTTTTGTGGCGGGGTCCTTCGTGCAAAAAAGCTGTAGCAATATGTCTGAAATGTTCGTTTCTTAACAGCAGTATTGGCCATGTGAAACTTACGAGTTAGGACGTTAGCTCTCTTGCATAAGCAGAACATCAAATTTCACATGTCAGTCATCACGAAGGCTAGTCTGAACAAGACCAAAGGTTTCGATGGGATCCGAAAAAATCTAACATTTGATCCAGACAATTGGGTCTTGTCTTCGCCAGATCCAGTCTTCGCCGGGCTAATCATCAGAGAAAACTAAGTTCAGATATACCTCTATAAGCCATATCTATTTTGTCGACACTGGCCGAAACTTCCCGCTTGACTTCTGCCAAATTTCCGGTTTCGGCCGAATTCCGAGCTAACTAATTGTCACCGTATATCCTTATCTCTGTAAAGAACATCTAATCAACTTCAAATAAAACTTTAACTTAAAAAAGATTCCGGCTACAACCGGATTCCGGACGATATTATATGTCCCGGTGAAAAATGATTGTCATATACAGACTCAGCGTCTCTTCTTACCCCTAAGTCTGTCACCTAATCAACTTCAAATAAAACATTTGCTTTTGACAAATTTTCCGGCTTTGGCCGGATACCGGGCGAAATAGTTGTCCGGGTAGAAAATGCTTTCCCCATAAGTGTTCAGCATGTCTCCTTACCCCTAAATCGAACGTTTAATCAACTTCAAATGAGACTTTTACTTTTAACCAACTTTCCGGTTTTCGCCGGATCTGGAAGAACTACTTGTCCGGCGAGAAAATGGTTTTTACCATCGTGTTCAACATGTCTTTTTACCCCATAATCGGCTATCACATTAGCTGTTTAAAAATATTTTGTTTGCCCCTTAATTTGTATCCCCTCCCCACCCCTAAATGTAGGGCTACAAACCTATCTACGAACTTGACCTTACCCTTGACCCCAAGAACCCTTACACGAAGTTTCATCAAAATATCTCATTCCATTCGAGAGTTATCGTGCTCACAGACAGACAGACAGACGGACAACTTTTGCGATGTCATAGGTATCCCTCGTCCCTCAACTTACGTTTTCGGATCCCAAAATGTAAATCCTGGATAACGAAAATGGAAGACAGACAGACAGAAAGGCAATCTCTGTTGTTGTTTGTTGTTTGTTGTTGTTGTATTACACACAATTTCATCGTCCGCTTACAAATCCAACACGAATTCTGATTTCAAACTCGGATTCAGTTTATTTGCCATCTGTTGAATTGAATTGAATTTTATTTGTAAACCGTCTAGGTAGAGACGGAGTATGGTAAAAAAATTAAAGAAGACAGAAACACAACAACAATAACCAAAATAATTAAAAGTCACTAAACCGAAACATCATGGAACTGTTTCATTCTGTTCAATTTTGTTTCATTCTGTTGATGGGTGCTGTTGATTTGTAACATATGGAATATAGCGCTGGTCTTGTCAATACATTTACAATCACTAATTAGCCAGTCTCCTCACCCTATATCGACAATCATTGGGTTTTTAAATTTCATGCTAAATTTTCGGATTCCGGTCGAACTTCTTGTCCGGCGAAAAAATATTTTCATATTTGGATTCAGCATGTCCTCTCACCCTAGAATTGAACATATCAACTTCAGATTCAGCTTTTACTTTTTACAAATATTCCATTTTTTGCCGGATTCCGGGTGAACTACTTGTCCGCCGAGAAATAATTTTCATATTCGGATTCAGCATGTCTCTATACCTTTAAATCGACTATCTCATTAGCTCATAAAAAATATTTGTTTTTGCCCCTTAATTTGAAACCTCTCCCCCACCCCTAAATTTACAGCTTTGGGCCCCATCTACGAACTTCACTTGTCCCTTGACTCAAAGAATCCTCACACCAAGTTTCATCAAAATATCTAATTCCCTTCTAGAGTTATCGTGCTCACAGGCGGACGGACAGAGGGACAAACGGACAGACTGAGAACTTTTACGAAGTCATAGGTATCCCTCCACTTACGTTTTGGGATCACAAAAATGGGGCATTGGGGTTTAGATATGCCTTTTGGGGGACTGCCACTCACACTCACATGACTCAGGGGAGACTTTGCACTTCCCCCCTCCCTGTTCACGGACAAATGGGCCCAAAGTGTCCAGTAAATTCAGTTATCAGTTTGACAACGGCTAGAGGTGGGACGATTAAGCTTTGTGTACCCACAGATCAGACGATCTAGAAGCAACTTTGGGAAGTTTTGCCCTCCCCCTCCCTACCGTACGGGCTCAGTTGGTGGCAATAGAGCTCACATTGGCCAGAAACTTAAATTTCGTAACATGTCAAAAGTGTGTGCTAGGACGTCGGTAGTCGTAATCTGAGTTAATTGATACTGAATATAAATCAACTGCGTCCAACCACCAGGGTCGTCCCGAGCCTTTCTTTATTGGAGGGGGGGGGGGCGAACATGGTAAAATTGACCGAATCAGTAGCCTACCTGATTTTTACCGGATTTATTAAATTATTTTCTAACTCACAGCGACCTTCTTTCGGGAAGCTACAATGTAAAAAGTTGCATAGGATGTACAAAAATCAAGTCAAAAGAGAAAATTTGGCCCGTTTTCATACTCCTCCATTTGCTGTTTTTTCAGTGATACGCCGTCACTAGCCTTTTACCTTTGGGGGAAATCCGGTTTTGCCAACAGGACTTGAAAATGTGCCGACAAAAAACGTCGTCGCCGCAAAAGCTACAACGTCGCTAACGGCTGTACCCAGGAGTCCCAGGACGAATTAAAGCGCCGCATGCGAAATTTTTAATCTGCCTTTTTTTCTGGCAAAATTTGATTACCGTAGGCTACTTTCCATGCAAATTCTGACTTTTAATGTGGTTCAAGCCCCCGAATATTCCAGGCCTCAAACGCCAACTAAATGACGCCACCTTTTTCTAAATAGCGAAGACAGCGAATTGCGCCGCACGCGAAATTTTGTGGAAACACTGATGATCAAAGTGTCTTTTTGCGATCCCAAGACTACCTATTAAACCACAGAGCTGTCTGTCGAAACAAAAGGGCCAATCCAGGGTAAATTAGATACAAAGTACGTTTATTCTGAATTTACAGCAAACAGAAGTAGCCTAGGCTAGTTTTCTCGTAAAGAGACGTGCTTATTCCTGAAGTACTGCAATTATTAAAGTAAAAGTTCAGTAATGAATGGCAACCACCTGAAGCTACCGTTAAATGGTAAAGAACAAGAGCTAAATAAATGCCACTTAAATTAGCGAACTCGGTAACTGGCGTGAACCAAATAATGAATTCATACCTACCGAAAACTAACTAAAAAATAAGGAACAGATCGTGAGCTACCAGTCTAACAACCGAATTTCGTAATAGAATAAAACTCTTTGTTGGAATCACGAAGAATGACCATGGTTCTATGACCGAATTCGGTAATGAATCTAATTAATCGCCGAATTGTGAAATGGACTGACCGAATGCGATAGAACAGATACAGACAGACCAAATAAACACGTTAAATCACCGAAGTTACGAAGGGACGGACCGAATGCGGTGAAATCAATGCGGACTGAACAGAGGTTGAATGAATTACCAAATTCGGGAAAGAATGGCAACCAATAAACACGTTAAATAACCCAATTCGGAAATGTGGAGACAAAAGATTTTATGAAACGGGCATCACGGCGTGGCTGCGATGCCAGTTCCGACCGGAATTTTCTCCTTCGGCGCTGCGCCTCCCCCCCCCCTGCCCCCCTTCGGGACGCCCCTTCCCACCAGCCCCGCTTGGTTGATGGAAAACTGGGCCCTAGTTGCCCTTTCAGTGAATCTAGCATCGCGAGTGCTGTGGAAATGATTAAGATAAGACTTTATACAAATATACTTGCTCCCGTTGCATTTAGACAAGGACATCTTTCGTTGAAGCCAAAGAGACCGCACACTCCACTTGCCAGTTGGGCTTAAAGTTGTTGGTGAATCTTTCGTGCCTCAGTTTTCGGGTTGATCTTCGGAATTAGTCCGACATATTCTCGCGTGTAAGATGCCCAAAGGAGTGTTTGAAGTTTTATGTCTTTTTCGTTAATGTAGTCTATTTTTTTTGTTTTTAATAAACCAGCGTAGCATCTTTTCCAAACAATTTTTTAGATTGTTTACTTTTTCGGCTACGACTCCTCCACTCGGTGACGTTCGTATTTCCTTAAACTCTTTAATGTCCCCTACTCTTTCCAAAACAAAATAATCATACAAACTTTAAACTTCAACGTTTATTTCAACTG
Source organism: Branchinecta sandiegonensis (assembly GCA_030848855.1). Taxonomy (NCBI): domain Eukaryota; kingdom Metazoa; phylum Arthropoda; class Branchiopoda; order Anostraca; family Branchinectidae; genus Branchinecta; species Branchinecta sandiegonensis. The sequence continues at coordinate 19,910,012 of JAUPMV010000006.1, read as the reverse complement.
TTTAAAGTATTAGCGACTATTTGAGCAAGTGCTAGTCATGCCATTCATGATTGATTTAAGTAAAACCACTAGTAGCATATGGGGGAGTAGCATATGAGAGCTTTGGGGGTATGAGGCTATCCCGCAACTTGAAACCGTTCAGCTGCAACATTATAAGAAATTAATTGGGGTCCATCCTACAACTCCCACGCTAGCCCTTAAGGGGGATTTAGGGCTCTGTTCTTTGCAGAAAGATAGAGCTGTCCAGGTTATTAGGTTTTGGATAAAACTTCTTCAACTACCAGATGAGAGGCTGTTGAAGGCAGCGTATTTGGAACAATTAAAGCAGGGAAAGAAGAGATCCTGGCCATTTCAAGTGAAAGCCCTACTTGATAAAGCAGGGCTGTCTTATGCTTGGAATGAGGGTCTCGGTCCTACAACTGATCAAGATAAACTTTGTCGCAGTTTTGCGCGAGTTCAGGAGGATCAGGAAATTCAACTTTGGCATGAACAGACTGTTAATTCAGAGACTCTGAAGGATTATAGGAATATTAAAGAGTCGGTTGGTTTTGAATTTTATTTTAAGTTACGTTTACCGGCTGAAAACCTGCGTTTGTGGTTCCAGATCCGAGCGAATAGTCTCCCTCTTAAGAGTAGGATTAAATTATTTGAAAGAAATTCCCGAAACCCGAAGTCATGTTATACTTGCTCGTTATGTGGTTTGGAAGAGGAGAATCTGTCCCACTTCCTGTCAAGATGCAAGGGGCTCTCGGATTTGAGAGTAAGATTTTTTTGGTGAAGATGGGTTGCTCTTTCCTGGTATCCTAAAGTCATCTTCACGGTCAGCGGTAATGGCAGTTACAGGTTTTGTCAAAGAAGCGTTAAAGAGATGTAAATAGTTATTGGTGGTGGGAGTTTAAAGCATTTTACATGTGAGTTTATATAATCGCTCTCTCGAAGTGTTTAAAAATGTATGATTTTGTGTATGGCCTAACGGCTAAATTAAAGTATCTATCTATCTATCTATGTAATAATAATAACATTCATATATCACAAACAAAATTAAACAGTTACACCTTAACCAAACTTGACTAAAATTTCTCTACGAGGAACTCTTTGTTCACATATTTACACACCTCCACGGTGAGGTTGGGGTTCGTAGATTTCATGATAATTAGGAAATAAAACTAAATAACCCCAAATGGAACAAAACTACATTACGTATGCAGAACACAACTGAAACTACAAAGATAGGAAAAGTTGTGTTGACTTGCTGCTGTTTATGCAGGACACTATGTGTTTTCAAGTATCTGCCGTGACGCACGTTCCGAAATCTGGAAGTCCTTGTTTTGGGATTGGATGGGAAGAAAACTGAAACTGTATAAAGATTTTTTAAAACTTGGAACCGCCCAAGTTGCAACATAGAATGTTAGCTAAGTTATATTATATAATTATTAATTGTTTAAGATTTGTAGATCTTGCATCCAAAGTGATACCACCGTTCGTGGTGGGAAGATAGACAACTTGATTAAGTTTATGGTATTTGCACTTATAAATGAAGCCGGAGTTCATTTGCATCGTCATCCATAATGACGCCTATACATTCTGGTGCTTTGTAGTAACGTAGTCGAGACTCGCCTTTAGTTTCATCTTGGAAGCCACGGCGAGAATAGGCGTTCGGTCTAGGAGGGCTAGAAGAACAAATTATTTTTAGAATAGGGACGATGGAGGCGTTTCGCTTTTTTGGAGATCCAGATGGTTTCATCGCTATCACTTAGTCCTGCACTAGGACGAGGTTCGTGGACAAAAATTGCTCTGCAGACATCAAAGCTCCACTCCTTTCTCCCCAAAAGGTGGCTCAGTGGACGTAGTTTTGTGAACTCTAGAAAAATATTCATTCTTAGAAGTTCTTGGTTTCTTTACAATAGTTGCGTGTTTGCAGATACCATGGCCTAAAGTCGATTTTATTGCGTATAATTTAGATGCCCTTACAATACAGACCGTGGCAGTGTTGCCAAATTGTCGATTCTGTGAGAAACGGTCCGAAGAAAAGAAGCAGGTTCTCTTATGTAGTTCTGAAAACTGCTGTTTTTCACTGGGTTCCGTCGAAGCAGCGGTCTAGTGAAACAAATGTATTAGATCAGCTTGTCTTCTCATACTGCAATCGACACTCCTATACCAACTATGTCATGAAATCTTTGGTTCTATGTTCAGTTTCAGTTTTCTCCGGACTCCGGCAGAAATACCCCATCCGAAAACTAACAGCATATCTTGCCTTTAGGAAGACGAGCGGATGAAAGTATAATAAGAAATGACATCACACAAAGAAGCCGAGGTACCCATAGCACTATCTATTCTCAGCAAACGGTGAAAAACGCCAAGACGTGTATCGAATAGAGTTATTTTAATTATTTGCGAAACAGGTTAAGTCTATCAGAGCCTCGTTTTTGTTGCAATAGTGCTGCCGCATCGCTGCTGCAGCACTTGTTTTGCTTCTGCACAAGATGGAATTTTTGGATCCAATGCTTGCACGATTTCTTCTTGCGGTAGCAGCACGCAGCACCTTGCAGGGAAGCACGGACTTGGTCGATAAGCAAGTCCGCGATTCTCGGGAAGCGCTGCCGTCTTCCTCCGAAGCACTGCAGTGCAAAATAAAGAATGTAGAAAGAATCAACCAGGAAGCGGCCGAGAAGTGGACGTACAGCGTGCAACAAAAATGAAGCTCTCATGTCCTTTCGGTTTTGCCCCCAAATTTTGAATTTAGAATAATCTTTCGTTTATACCCGATTATTGGACAAGCCAGTCGGCGGTTAGCGCCAGACATGTTTGAGCTGTGATTACGTATCGAGGAAGGGGCTACCGACTCCCCGGCACCTGTGTACACCCTTTTCCGGCACCGACCGAAACCAGTGATTCCGGCGTCGGTGCTTATTTTAAGGCTTTAAGACGCGGTAACCGGTGCCGGGCACCGCGGCACCTGGCAACCACTTTACACTAAAATCGAGAGTGGGGAACCCCCCGGTATCTCACTTGTTGACCTGAATAGCGTAAACACTAACTTTCAGCAAAATATCTTAAATTATAAGCACAACTCTGACTGGACATAATCTTTTCACGATAAAGTGGTTCAGAGGTATTGTTTCTTCACTTAGCCTACGCAATGCAGTTAGCGATTTTCTTGTTGGCGTTTGTCGACTCTTTCCAGACTTCCCGTTCTCCAAATGGGAGGTCCGACGGAAAATTTTGATAACCATGCCCGCGCCGTGCTTAAAAAGTAAAAATCCAAGCAAAAGTAAGTGAGTTGAAAAAAAAATTGAAGCTTCCTATGCCCTTATTTTTGTGAGAGTTGTACATGCCCTTATTTTTGTTTAATGTTTGTCTATGTTTGCTCTGCTTTGTTGGCAAACTCGGCTTGGCCGAAAAAGCTATAAAAAGTCGAAGGTGGAGAATGAAACAATGGCGAAGGACGGGGATTTTTGAAGATTACAAATCTATATAGACCTAAGGAAGCTACGCACAATATGAAAGATGGAATTCCTAAAGATCCTTTAACTTATTCGGGAGCTAGTTTTGTTACCCAGCAGACAAAATTGACGAGATGCCGTAGGCATCTTTCACTTTCATTCGGGATCCAAAAAAGGTGCCCTGTAGCCAGAGCTGGTGGACTCGGCTCTGGACTCGTCACGAGACGCCTTTTTCAAGGACTCGGACTTGTCTCGGACTCGGATTTGCCGGACTCGCAGCAGCTCTGCCTTTAGCTTATCGTTCCCTGGCGTGGAAGCCGTCTTTTTTACCGTAGTCGGTTCAGTCTCACTTCTCGTTTCCGGTTCGTTTTGCAGCTAACAAAGTTGCCGAATGAAAGCTTATATTTTTCATTTCAGGAATTAGAAATATTGGCTTTCATCCTGTTGAGACAAATGGCTGCCTCGCCCAATCCCATGAGATCCCCACGAGGCCGCAATCCAGTGGCATTAACAAAAACGACTAGTCTCCCATTGGAGTCGGAGAAGCATGGGAAACTGGAGGGATCAGCGGCAATACTCTCTCCTCGTGTTGGCATCATCCCCCTTCCAGGGGAATGTGTTTACACGAGCTGCTTCTGGTGAGTTGTATTCCCCCCTCCCTTCCTTCCTTCATGAATTGTCGCCTCTGTAGGCTATTTGTGTTTTACGAAATTATAACTTTGTAAATACGGAGGAGCGCAAGTATGTCCGTATCCAGAATCAGAATCATTTATTTACACAAGCTATCACAGTCAAAGAGAACTCAACTAAATGGCGCTTGGGCTTACAAACTAACAGACGACATAAATTAAGAACAGAAATTTCAGCACTTGTTAAACACTGATTAGTAATACGGAACGAACGTGTTTAAAAAACCGATTTGTTCGTGTGGTAGGCGGTACCAGTTTTTCTTTGTTTTTAGACCTAGTGTCAACTCGATTCAACATAACTGGTGGCCCTATGTTTGTCACTTCTCTGACGGTCGTAAAGGAACGTTGAAAATTATTCGGGGGAGAAATTTGTTCGGGGGGGGGGGAGAAGTTTGTTCCGGGGGAGAAGTTTGTTCGGGCGGGGAAATTTGTTCGGGGGGAGAAATTTATTGGCGGGGGGGTCCCGCCGGTCGGACCAAAAAGTACAAAAAAACATAGATCGAAGTTTAAAGCCTGGATATACCTGGCCCTGAGCGCAAGTATCAATCTCTCTTACCATGGTCGGTAAACAATAGCCTAGTACTATATTCACATCATCGCCTGCACGGGCTGGGAGTAAACGATATGGAATCGACCGTAATTGGTTGAAACAAGGGTGATACCATACCATGCACCTGTGTGAAACAACTTTTTGGTCCCATTCAATCACGCTTTTTCGTATTCCCGCTATGCTGGGTACCACTGCCTCATCTATCGTGCGCCTTGAGCATCCTCTGTGCACTGGCTTTCGCCCGAGCTTCCAAGGGTGAGAATAGTGCCATATGAACACCCTCATTTGCACGGGTTGGTAGTAAAAGATGTGGTGTCAACCTTAATCACATCCAATGCCTTTCTTCTGTTCATAGGACCCCTCAGCCTCCTAACCTCGAAATCAGGAGTCATTAGGTTGCCCACAGCCATCAGTACAAAAATAGTTCTGTTCTTCTTCGAGTTCTCTTCCGTTCGCTTAATCACTCCTTGAACTTATCTTTTCCTGAAGTTGTGAAAGTTTCCTTGGGTCCGTGTGGACGTGGGTAGCCGTTCCGGCGTTGGGTGCTACCACCAGTGTTGCCACTCGACCAACACCGCTTCGCGGTGCCGGCCTCGTGAAAACGCAGTATTGCCGCGGTATCCTAGAACCAAAATTTGGTGAAGTTTGAGGTATGCCGGAATGACACTAATTTTGTAATCTTGGGAAGGTGTTTGTTAAAATTCCATTTTGAAATGACTTGACGTTTCTAAAGCGTTATATAGCGGTTTCTGAATCCACATATGTTGATTCTTTAAAGCGATGTGCTGTACAATTTGCCGTAAATTCGGTAAAACACGTGCTAGCTAGCGCGTTTGCGGAACCCGGGTTGTTCTTTTGTTAAGCTTACAGCTTCAGCATCATAGCAATACGGCTTAGAAGATCAATTAAGTTCTAGTGAAAACGATCTGCTATGGCTGGCCTTGGTATTTGCTGTGATCTACACCTTAACATCCATCTTTCTATATTATTCTTAACCCCTTCTCGCCATTTCGCAGTTAAATTGCGAAATGCGGTATAATCAAAATTGTATGCGGTATTTCCCTCAGAATCGCGGTATGACCACTGACACGATCGTTGGGGGCTACTGACGCCATTATTTTTGTTGTATCTCCAACTCCATGTGGGGACAACTTTGCCCTTCCCGTGTATCTCTGCAGCATATGAGGGCTGCTCTAGCACACATGACGCTGCGCTTCAGTCAGCCGCTTTCAGACTCACCGCTGCTCCCGCTCTTAGGCTGTGCGGTGTTACTCCTTCGTCCAAGCTCCAAGCCCAACGCCTGCAACTGCTCCTTCAAGCGTCATAAATTACGCTACTTCTTTTCCGGACCCGTGAAATAGAAAACCACCACGGAGGCTTCTTCCCTCTTCGTCTGCCTCTCTTGTGGATGTTCGTGAATATCCCACTGAACATGTACTTTTTTCTGCACTGATCACGACCGATAGCCAGGAGCGTCCCGAGGGGGGGGGGGGGAGTGCAGCACCCCCCCCCCCCCAGAAAGTCTGGGGGAAAAAATTCCGGCAAATTTTGACTGGTGCGGCGAAGCCGCGCCAGTCAGAATTTGTCAAATTCAACTGAAGTTGATGATTTTTATGGGGTCTAACGGATCATTGCTCAGGGCATCTACCGGAATATTGCTCAAGGAATCTAACGGAACTTGTGTCAGGGAATTTACTGTTGGATATGAATCAGGGGGTCTACCGGACTTCAGCTCACCGAATCTACTAGAATTTTGGAATCTACCGGGATTTTGCTTAGGGAATCTACCGGAATTTTCCTCAGAGAATCTACCTTTTGCTCAGGGAATCTACCGGAATTTTGCTTTGGGAATCTACCGGAATTTTGCTCAGGGAATCTGCCGGAACTTGTCTCAGGGAATTTACTGGAAGATGGATTCGGGGATCTACCGGATTTCGCCCAATGGAATCTATTAGAATTTTGGAATCTACCGGGATTTTGGTCTGGGAATCTACCGGATTTTTTTCTCAGGGAATCTATTAGAATTCTGCTCAGGGCATTTACCGAAATCTTTCTCAAGGAAACTACCGGAACTTGACTCAGGGAGTTTACTGGAGGATGGATTAGGGTATCTACCGGATTTCGCCCCACGGAATCTACTAGAATTTCGGAATCTGCCGGGATTTTGCTCGGGGAATCTACAGGAATTTTGCTCAGGGAATCTACCGAAATTTTGCTCAGGGAATCCACCGGAATTTTGTAAGGGCATTCACCGAAATCTTGCTCAAGGAATCTACCGGAACTTGTCTCAGGGAATTTTACTGGAGGATGGGTTAGGGGATCTACCGGAATTCGCCCAACGGAATCTAATAGAACTTTGGAATCTAGCGGGACTTTGCTCAGGGAATCTACGGGAATTTTGCTCAGGGAAAATACCGAAATCTTTCTCAAGGAATCTATCGGAACTTGTCTCGGTGATTTTACTAGAGGCTGGATCTGGGAATCTACCGGACTTTGCTCCATATAATCAACCAGAATACCGGATAAGTATAGATTCACAGCTTACCAGGATTACCCCGGCACATAACTTACCAGAGCAATTCTTGGAGACAGACAACATTGCGTGACGAGTGACGAGTACATTTATCGAGTGATTCCGGTTATCTCCTAAGTTTCTGTAGCTTTCAAGAATTAGGCAACCTTCTGAAATCCATCATTTCCAACTACAAATACTGTTCCGGGAATCATATCACGGTACCGCCTATTTCAGTTTCGACAGCTTTCTCGACTCCCTTCCGGTGAAAAGCCGAGAAGAATTCAACGACGAGTTAGCCTTGTTCCGGCATGATCTCAAATGTCGTAAGGAGAGCCTCGAACCAAACAAAAAGAAAATGTTCGAAGTTTTTCGTGAACTGAAAGATGTTTTACCACTAGTATCGAAAGCGTTCAAGCTGGCCAAGACAATCCATGTTATCTCAGAAAAAGGGGAAAGACTTATATTAAGCGTAGTGTTGTTCACCACTTTGCCTTCAACATTGGCTGACCAGCGTCTGTTACTAATCGCATGTGAAACCGAACTAGTTGTCGAATGTGAAATTGGATGTGTTGTGAACAAATGGAAAACGCGACGAATAAATGTGTAGGGTTGGTTGAAGGTCGAAGACTTTTTAGTTTTAAGTGACAATATTAAAGTTCAACCGAATAGACGTGAGGTCCAGCACGTCTAGTAACATCTCACCTATTCACTTAAATATTCCTGAAAACCTGATAAAAATGCGTTTCTTTCATTTCTCCTTTATCCAGGGATAGTCGATTTCATAGGATGAACTTCTTCTTTCGGATTTGTCATACCTCTATGTACTGTCCCTCTACGCTTGAAATATTTACCAACTAGAAATGTAAGCCGTTGCCGAAAAATAAAATAAAAATATCAGATTCATTGCAAGACATATCCTACAATCATTTTCCTACTTTTCTACAGGCGTAACTTCTCCGGTGTCGCATCTATCGCCCTGGAAATGCAGGGTTTTTTTTTAAGTTTAAAATCTCAGCGTCTGGAAAAACGCTCTGAAAGTTTAACGAAAAATGCAAAATCTCTCAGATGTGTCAAAATATTTCAGTATTCAAATATCAGACTGAAAAATAAGCTGAATCTTAAGTAAAACTTCACCTAACCTATTTTTTGTTGTTTGTATAACACAATACAACTCAGAAAACAACAGTAGGCCTATGCTAGAGTTTCTGCAGAGATGGTCATTACGGAGACATTTCCGCTAAAACCTGGAAAAATTCCGGTAAAATTCTGAAGCCGCACCCCCCCCCCCCCCCCTATCAGAAAGGTGTCGGGACGCCCCTGCCGATAGCACTCTTCCTGTGGAAACCACGTTATTTGGCTTTCGACTGAATGAGTTGTATGATAGTCTTACAACCAATTTACAGTAGAGGTATGTTTATGTGAATGTAAACAGTTACTTTAATGTGAACTGTGCAGTTTTGGACTAAATGGTAGAATGAAGATCCAAAATACCTATTCAGGTGTTTTCAGATGCCCTTATAGCTTGTTCACACAGGGCTGAAACAGCGGCCGATTCTCGATCAGCGGCTGATTTACGCGCGTAAATAGCGGTTGAAAAAAATCCAAAAATCAGCCGCTGATTCTTCAAATAGGCGCTTATTTTCATCGCGGTCGCCGATCGGGATAAACTAAATCCTTTGGAATGTGACCTTTGGTGACTTTTGGGACAATAAACAGACTGTAATTAGGAGAATTAGGTCAAACTTGGCGAATTCTAGGTCAATCCAGTTCAGATTCTTTCAGACCAATGTGAAAATAACATGATTTTTACACTAAGCATCCCAGGATTACTAAATGATTCCGAAAAAAAGGTAGAATAATTGTCTAATTACAACAATCTACGTTCTGTTTAGATCTAATATTTATTTTCGTTGTTTTTCTTTTAAAAAAAGAATAATTTGAATAACTTTTCCACTCAATCTTCACTGAAAAGTGACTGAACAACACAAATGATTGCATTCTGTTCTCGTATTGTTTATATTTATTATTATAATTATGTTCTCATTTAAAAACAAAATATTTAATGAATTTTATTTGCTTTTTAACTTAAAATTGCCGAGTCGCCTAAAATCTGGCATTAAACACTTTTGTGACTTTTTCCTAGTCAAAAGACCATAAGTTAACTATATATTGACTTCGACTAACTCACAAGATGTGTTTGTTAATTTTATATATTTTGTGACAAACAAAAAGAATTTTCTGAGTTAGGTTTTTCTTTTGAATTCTCCCGTCAACCCCAATTAGTTTGTCCGTCGTCTGAACAGATCAGCCGCTGTTTACGCGCTTATTTCGGTCCCGTGTGAACAAGCTATTAATTACCTACTTTGGCTAACTGGTAGTTAGCTTTAGACACAGCAAGTGCATGAAAATGGCGAAGTCCAATGTCAACAAACGTTCACATAAGCATGCCTCTACTGTAGGTATTCTTGTAAGACCTGAATTAATCACTTTGACTCGCCAGCTGTTGGGATGGAACTGGCACTATCCAATGTTGAATAACGCCCACAGAAGCACAACTCTGCTACAAGCAGGGACCCATAAATTTCCTGTAATGACTCGCCATTCAGGGGGCTTGTCAATAAGAGATTTCTGATGCGCTCTTGACCGAGCGTCAGATAGTTCGAGAAACACCCACGGGGATAAAATACCCGACTATCCAGATAGACAAAAATTTTCGCAGCTGTTGTGCTGAATTAGGAATATTTCTCTGTAATGGAAGAGTATCCTGGATCTTTTGTCCTAGCTTAGGTACCTGGTGGCATGCTGAATAGTCCCAAAAAATTTTGTCTATCTGAGCAAGAACGCCGATTCGACCCAAGCGGAATTTTTGGAAACTAGGTGAGGCTCGGGCAACATAGCAACATAGAAGCATAGGAAATGACAAGCCCCCTGAATGGCGAGTCATTGCAGGAAATGTATGGGTCCCTGCTACAAGCAAGGTTGGAGGTTGTTTGTGGCTCCATAAAATACAGGATTAAGAAGTGGCTTGTTGTAGTTCAGTCTTGCCCTTAGCCGCAATGAATCATTAGACAATTAATCATCAAAGTGTTTGCTTGGCAACGAGTGTTTTGAGAGAAAGCCCGACCAAATCCATATATCCGCGGCGGGGAAACTTTTGCAAAAGTTCATTGCAACAATACTGCCGTATTAAAGTGATATTTCCTCAGCGGGGCGAGGTTTTCATTAGGGAAGCGGCTCCGTTAAAAGTTTCGGCACGGCGTCGTTGGGAATGAATTCGTTTGGGCGACCGAATGGATAACACCGTTGGGAATATGTACAATCTTAGCTGAGCTGCCACGTTCGAGCTATAAAACTCAAAAAATCATATTTGCCACTCCTCAAGGGTAACTCTTCGATTTACGAACTTGCCCTCCTCCCCCCCCCCCCCCCCCACACACCCTAATGGGCATCTTGGTAAATTTTCATGTCAGTAAGTTATTTCATCGTCGTGTGTTTTCAATCAGGCAATCAAGTTTAAAATCCAAATAGCTTAAAGCTAGAAGAGGAATAAAATGTTTACGAAATACACAGACCCGAAACAAGTTAACTAATACACTTACAAAATATGACCAGAAATAAATGATGGGATGAAACAGCGTAAAAATTGGGCAGAAGAATTAGCAGGATATGAAGAAAACTGATTGCTAGTATTCCTCTCGGACCGACGCAGGAAGACGGGATGGGAGGGGGAAATAGATGGGCCATCTGGGGACAACACATTATCTTTGCTCCAAATTTTTTTGAAAGAGTATCTCTGCGTTCAGTTAATTTAGGAACGTCAAGTTTAATGAGAGCCTCTTATATGAAAAATTATGATCACCCAGAATGAGTGTTTTGTGTTCTTGTTACTCTTCACAGGGCTTCGACATGCTTGGTTTTCATCTGTGACGTAATATTGCATGTCGTTTCGTAGAGGCCGTTGGCAAGAAAGTCGCCATCGGAAAATGGAGGAAAAAAAATTTGGAGTTTCGGGTCATGCTGATCATCGCCGGAGATCTTATTGGGAAGTCATTGCTAGATCTTACTTCGGTAAAAGCTAAGACGTCATACGTCAGCTAATACGTCGTTCATACGTCAGCTGATAATAAATCTAGCGATATGTTGGCCCTTCTTCCGCAACGGCCCTCGTCAGGCTCGGGCTAGAAAAAATGAACCTGTGATCAATATCATCAGTATGTGATGGTATTGCTAAAACACACATGGACCAAGGCCAGTTAAATAATTAGGGGGGGTGTAATTTTTATTTATTTATTACCCGCTTCTTGGATACAGCGGAGTAATATCAATAAAAGTAAAGGGCTCAAATGAAAACTAGAAACATAACAGAATAATCCAGCATGTTCGATACTGAAATTTAAAAGTAGAAAATAATATTTTCTCGTTTCATGTCTGCCCTAAACATACTAAGCTTACTTTAACGGAATCTTTTTTAAGGAAGAAAGGCGGACCGAAGTCTTTTAAGAAATAAATGGCCCGCAAGGGAGTCTAGGGCATCAGCTGTTTAGTTTCTAGCAAATGCGGGGAAGGGCCAACACGTGTATCTGAGCCGAGAGCGTTGCAATTTTTTTTAACAAGTTCAGGCTTTTCATTTGCAAAATGGACTTGGACATTAAAAGTCATCATTAACATCTCCCAAGGCAGTTTCTGTGCATTTTAACCTCCCTTGATAAACAATTGTATGGTCTATGTTATGTTCGTTGAGTTCCACCTGATTTGAATTTAGAATAACCATAAATATTCCGTCAGCCCAAGCTGACTGCGAATCATCTTCGACAGTGCAAAACGTGCACGTCAGCTGAATTTTATTAGAGCTAAATTTCGGCCCTATTTGGCAAGGGTCCTCTTCAGGCTCAGGCCGCTCAAGCTGGAAAATCGTAAAAGGGCCGAGATATAGCTCTAATAAAATTTAGCTGACGCATCCGCTTTGCGCTGTAAAATTAAAACAACCTTTTTTTATGGCACTTGCCCTTCGGCCAATTTCCATATAGCGATCGCAATTTCTGTCCGTCCGGAGTTGGGGGGGGGGGGGGGGGTCAGGAATTCTAGTGATCCTGCTAGTTCGGTACTTCCTGTTGAACTAGGAAGATGAAACTTGGGAGGCATATTATGGACCCGAACAGATTGATTTGAGAAGAATCGTTTCCTCAATCCGACCATAGTGGGGGAGGGGAGAGATGCATGGGGTACCAGGAATCTAGTGGCATGTGTATAACTTTTGGACTGTGATCGTATTTGAGTGAAACTTGGCAAGTGGAAAGAGCTTACGTCTCAGATGTTCTATACCAAGTCAGGACCGGATCCGATACTTGTGGGGGGGGGAGAGTTGGAGGGGGGCACCGGAAATCTCGTGAAACGCATAGAGTCGAAGGGTCGAGATGGAAATTTGGTGGGGAGAACGACTATAAGCCCTAAATACGTTCTTGACAGAATCAGATCGTATCGGAGCTCTTTGTGGGGTGTTGGAGCCAGCTAGAAGGGGTTCCCTGGAATTCTGGTTATCGCGAGATAGGGTACTTCCAGATGTGTTAAGGACGACGATATGGCAGGCATGTTAGTGATCCGACCAAATGGATTGAGGACCCGACACAACGCCCTAGAAAAAATCCGTTCCTGGATCCGACCTTTCTTTTTTTTTTTGGGGGGGGGGAGGGAAAGGTAGTCTGGAAATTGCTGACTTCGGTAGGTTGCGAACCTCATGCGGCCATGGTTAGGCAGTCTTCAAGGGGGGGGGGGGATCTGGAAACTTTATGACATGCACAAAAAAAAACACGAGTTGATCGAATGGGATGCAAGTTGGACAATACCGAGCTTATGCGGCTAGATTTGTTATTTGGAATCCGGCCCTAATCCCGCCACGGTAAGAGGAGGATGAAGCGGGAGCCGGAAATTTGCTGATCTGCTCCAGTTCGAGTCAAACTTGATGGATTGAAAGAGGAGATGTCAGAGATGCGACGTTTACGTGTCCGAGTCATATTCGGCCACAGTCGGGAGAGTTGGTGGGGGGGGGGGTGGGTGGGATCCTCGGAAATTTTGTAGTTCGCATAGTGGATAAAACGAGTAGACATATTTTAGGTTCCGGACCGGATCCGAGCACGGTGGGGGGGGAGACTATAATTTTCTGAAGAATTCTCAGATTCGAGTGAAACTTGATAGATGGTAAGAGAAGATGCTTTGGATGATCCTTTTCTTTTTCCGAACCAGATTCGGCCGCGGTAGGGGAGTTGGAGTGTGTGTGTGGGGGGGGGGCGGAGATACTTGGGCACGTCTAGGGATCAAACGAGTGGAGCAAAACTTGAAAGGTAGAAAATTCATCTGGCCTAGATGATCCTAGGCGATGCCAGAAATTCTCAGACTTTAGTGAGACTAGATAGCCTATCCTATTTCTAGTTCCAAACATAGGAGGGTTGAAGGGGGTATTTTATGACATTCTCATCTACTTTCTATCACCTACTCGTAACAAGTGCCGTATGAGCTCGTAGCTTTTTGTTTTTAGGATCCCAAAACGTAAGTAGAGGGATACCTATCGTAAAAGTTGACCGTCTGTCCGTCCGTCTGTGAGCACGATAAATCGTGAAGGGAATGAGGTATTTTGATGAAACTTGGTGTGATGGAACACGTGAACACGACGATGAAAACCATTTTCTCGCCGGACAAGTAGCTTGTCCGGAACCCGGAGAAAACCGGAAAGTTTGTTAAAATCAAAAGATTTATTTGAAGTTGATTAGATGTTCGTTTTAGAGATAAGAAGACAGGCTGAACACTTATGTGAAAATCATTTTCTACCCGGACAACTAGTTCAAAAGTTTTATTTTAAGTTGATTAGATGACAGATATAGGGGTAAGAAGAGACGCTGAATCTGTATATGACAATCATTTTTTACCCAGACATGTAGTTCGTCTGGAATCCGGCTGAAACCGGAAAATTTGTTGTAATTTAATGTTTTATTTGAAGTTGATTAGATGTTCTTCATAGGGATAAGGAGATACGCTGAATTCGTTTCTGAACTTTCTTTTTTTGCTGGACAAAAAGTTCGTTCGGAATTCGGCCGAAACCGGAAATTTGGAAGAAGTAAAGCAGGAAGTATCCATCAGTATCGTGAAAATAGATATGGCTTATAGTGGTGTATCTGAACTTGGTTGGAACTTGGATCTTTTCCAAATTTCAGTAGCAAATATGTTCAAGGATTTTTGCGAAGACAAGACCCAACTGTCTGGATCAAATATTAAATATTTGGGATCCCATCGAACCTTTGGTCTTGTTAAATCCAGTTCGTGAACTAGCCGAATTGATGAAGTTTACGTCAAATATGACCTAGGTATGTTTGAGGTGGGCATCCGGTAATATTTGACAAGTTTTCACCAGGCAAGCGTATAACTTTACAATTATTTTTGACAAGTTCGCGCTAGACAAGTTTCTCACTAGGCAAGTTGTCACGGGTCCACCAAAAGACAAGTTTTCGATTGACAAGTTAAACACTCGACAAGTTGCAAAGGTCGAGTAAAATTTAATTTTCGGTCTCGGCAGGTCTCGAAAAGTGTGACACGCTGTCTGGGAAGTTGGTCTTCTATGCTTTAGAAGTGAAGATAAATACGCTTGTCCGTGTTTCTGTCGTCAGTTAACAGGAAGGAGCCCCGGGATTTTCCCCTGTCGTGTATCCGTCATGCACTTGTATTACTTAGATAGACTTCGGAAGTGTAGGCCTCTTCTTGATAGCATAGCGGTTAAGGATGATTTCACCGACGCAGATACGTCCTAGCAATAGAAGCAGCTGCTTGGCTTGATTTTGTCCCCACCTGAAGAACCGCTTCTCTGAATGCCCTTCCCGCTGGGAAAGTCGAACTTCCATTGATCTTCTGCTTTGCATCTTGTCATTGACAACCGCCACAAGGTCTGGAATGGGGTTGTTAACCTTCGTCGTCGGGAAGCTCCTTTCTTACTCTTTTCCCCTTGCTGGACAAGACCTCTTACTGCATCTGATGAACGTCATGCCGCGGGGCGATGTTGCCAGGAACACGAACTGGAATGCTCCTCTCTGTATCCCGCATCGACGTCACTGTACCAGTTTTTATGGCACTTGCAGCTTCACTCAAGTGCCATCTACTGATCACTTTTCGGTCGGACGGCCTGTCGGTCTACTGTTCTCGATTTAGGGTACTTCCAGAAGTGCTAGCACGGTGAAACTTGCCAGGCATATGAGGGACCCGACCAAACTAACTTGGAAATAGTCATTTCCCCGATCCTACCACCGTGGGGGGATGGAGAGATGGGGAATCTGGAACCTTGAGGAATGTATAGCTTTCGAATGGGTGATCGGATCTTGGTGAAACTCTATATTTGGAAATACCTCATGTCTCGGATGTCCAGTTTCAAGTCCGGACCGGATCCGATGAATGTTGAGGGGGGGGGGGGGGGTCAGAAGGGGGAACTGGAAATCTTGTGACAGGCCTAGAGTGGAGCGATTGGGATGGAACTTGGCGGGAAAAAAAAAGCATTTCAGTGACAGAACCGGACCGGTTTCGGGCACTGTGGGGGGATTTAGAGGGGGGGGGGGGGGTCTGGAACTCCGCTGATCGCGAGTTAAGATACATCCGACCACCCTGGGGGGAGTGGAGGGAGGGGGAATGCTGAATCTTGAGGTGTGGTATGACTTTCGAACGGTTTATTCAAACAATGTTTACAACGGGTACGTCAGCTACGATTCTTCATCAGCGATATTTATTTCGGCCCTTTTTGGCAAGGGTCCTCGTCAGGCTGTCAATCCTCTGGTTCAACTTCGGGGAAGGAAACAAACCTGTAATAAATAACTGAAGCTTCTACCGACTATAAATATCTTATTAAAGTAAGTTATCTTCAAATACTACTATAATGAAAAAACTAGTCCTGAGATTTAATTTTTGACACGAACGCTGTTTTTGCTGGACGATTGGAGCGATGACAGGAAAGGGTTTTTTCTGCATTTTGGTCAACTTCGGTTTTTTTATTAATAAGGGACTGAAAACTTAAATATTATTTTATTAATAACCTCGTTCTACGTTTCTATTATCGAGTACTCGTCTGTATCGATTACTTTGAATAATGACTGCACGGAAAAACTAGTGCTGAGATTTAATTTTTGACACGGCTGCTGTTTTAGCAGGATTAGATCCGAGCACTGTGTTGGGGAGTTGGAGGGGGGGGGGGTCCCAAATTCCGGTGATCGCGAGTTAAGGTACATCTAGATGTGCTAGGACGATGAAACTTTGCTGGAAAGCTAGAGACTCGTCAAGAATGGTTTAGAAATTGTCACTTCCCAGATCCGACCATTCCTTAAAAGTACTCATCTTAACCGCTAAGTACGAAAAATACTTTTAAGCAAAACATACATTTTCATGATCCCATATAACCCCTTGATAATTTTCGCCTCAGTGGTTTTGCTTACGAATCGATTTCTAGCATCATTAAATTGCGCATCCTAACCGCAAAGTGAAAAAAATGATTTTGACCAAGCGATACATTTCATGATCCCCAGAGTCATCCCCAGAGGTCCATGATAATTTTTGCCTCAAGGGTTTTGCTTACAGATTCTGGCGCCCTTAAAGTGCGCCTCATCATAGCCCATTTCAAAAAGAAAATACTTTTTACAAAACGGTACGTTTTTGTGGTTGCGAAGGGCCATGATCTTTCTTATTTCAAGGGTATTGCTTACAAATGATCACAACAATCCCACGAATCGACAAATTCTTACTTTTCATCCAAAACCCAGCCGTGCAAGTGCCATATGAGCTTCTAGCTCTTGTTATATTGAGCTCAGTTTCATAGAAATATGTTAGCAATATTGGAACGGAAACTGCTGCGTTCTTTAAAGTGATTTTCTTTTCGTAGGCCCTTTATCGTCCTCTCTCAGCCACAGGCCTTAAAACGAATTTGGAATTAATTACCTTGTTTTCCCATTGTTCTAAAATGCCTTTATCCTTTGTTTTCATTCTTCTGAACCGAAATTCCTGCCACACTGCAAGCTTTTGCTTGTTGCGTGAGTGCTACAGATGAGAAAAGCCAGCCGTCTAGCCTATTCCTCCCTCCTACTCCTGCGGTAGAGTATTCGGGAAAAGAGAACTATTTCTTTATTTTGCAGCGAAGAAAATGTGTGGCATCTGTGCTCTTGGGTGAGAACTCAGCGTCCGGAAGAAATCTCAAAATGTTTCGTTGTTTTCATTTCCAACGAGAAGCAAAAGGTGCCCTTGTGGCGGCAGAGGGCTGGCAAAGGCGAGGAAGGAATAGTCATTTGGGTAAGTGGATAAGACCAAGGACTAATGATTGCGATCATTCGCTCGCGATTGCGAGAGCATGTCGCTTCGTATGCTCCACGTTTCTCTTCACTGATTTTAGATAGGTGGCCACAGAACGCGAATTCGCATTCGCCTAGGCGAATTTGACGTCGCTAGCGGAAAAAATTCGCTTCGCTAGCGGAAAAATTTCGCGCCGCGCCGTTTCAACTCCAAGTCGAATTATTTTCGCATCGCCTCAGTTCGCGCTGAGGAAATTCAGGAAATCAACAATCAACCTGGCCAAAGTAGAATATATAACTAGATAGAGAGTACATAACCATAAAGTTGACTATCCCCCCTATTTTCGTTCTAGTCCTAAGTATCGTATCCACGTATACGTCCTGGTGAATTCGTCCACGTATTCGCTGCCAGTTGGGTCTACGAAACGAATTCGCTGAGTGGCGCGAAAGAACGCAATTCGTTGGCGGAAAAAATTTGCGTTCTGTGGGACCTATCTTTACACTGGTGACATGGCGCGTCTCACTCATAATTGCAGTCCTGCTGAGGTACAATTGTGAAGTGTACAAGTGTACGAGATTGTGAAGAAATATCTGAAGGGGTCGTACTCTCAGAACCGTGAGGGATGATCGAAAAGTCATGGGCTCTTGCGAAGCTAGTAAAATAGAAGACTACCTGTATTTAATACTGATGAAGTTTACTCGGGTTTTGTCAGCAAATCCGGGTTGTGGCCAACACGTTATGGGCGACAAGTGTGAATATCTGGCGGCTTGCCTTCTTAATGCTCACAGATTAAACGTAGACACTGTAGACTGCCACTGTAGTCAGGGGCCGAGCGAAGTTTATCCACGTCTTTGAGCCTGGGAGTCGACATATTGAAGCATATTTTCGGTGTCTGTTTCACGTTAAAATGTTGCCCTATTCGTGTTCGGTTTTAAGTAAGGACCGCCCATCATTATCTGTAGGCGTACCTATTAATTACTGGCTAGGATAAACAGTCAGACGTCGGCCTTCTCAAGAGGAAAAAAGCGAAAATTCACTCTCACAGCTCCCGTTTGCTATACCGAATCTGTGTTGACTTGCTATCTTGAGATTGTGTATTCTTATTGCTTGGCTCTTAGGATTGGCGCCTCTGCCCTTCTGCAAGATGATGATGATTTATTGTCAAAGAAATCTAAAATGTGCCATTTTGACATTTCAGTATTGAAACAGAGTCATGGTTACATAGTTCCGCTAACATCTCCATGTTATGCTCGATTTGAAACTTGCTAATGCTCCATTCGCAACGGGTTTTTAGCCAATATTCGGTGCCAGCTGGCTCTGAAAATCGCTCCGAGACCGAGGCTTTGCCGGGTTTCTGCCGTTTGCAGTGGATTTTTGCGCCAGTTTCGGGTACCAGCTAGTCTAAGACCCATGTTGAAGTCAGTTCAGCTTTTGAGGTACTAGCCAGGCAGATTACCTTGGGAAATGTTCTGATCGGCTAGTTTCGAACCAAGCCCAGTAAATCACGTCTACACTTTGCCGTCTCGAAAATCGAAAGTGAATTAGGTCATTGTCATTCGGTCCGACGTGGTTCAGCACTAGGCAATCAGAATATCCCAAAGTAATCTGGTTGGCTAGTTCTAGTACCATTAAAAGTTGAACTGATTTCACCTTGGGTTCGAGACTAGCTGGTACCCGAAACTGGCCAGCGCCAGCTAGCGGAAACAATGGCTTCGCACGAAATACCTTTTGACTCGACTTTGGTTTCTTCTTTTAGCGTAGCGGTTTTCTTTGAAGGTGATTTTCACGGGACACGAAAACTATTTACTATAGGCACCGCAGAACGGAGATGAACGGCCCATTGCAAATTTTGCTGATGGGTACTGCTGAATTCGCCTGCACGAACAAGAACCTGCGTTCTGTGGGTCTCTAGCCAGTAGCCTAGCCAGTAAACTCTTGGCTCTTCGTTGACTTTTGTTCGTCGTCGGATCTTCAGCGTTGTTCCACCTGTTTTGTGAAGTTTGCAAATTGCCCTGGATTGACTTGAGGAGTCATAATACTCTATATGACTAAGTCCAAAACACGCCAGTGATCCTCAGGAAGAACGAGAAAACGTCTCACTAACGACTCAAACACAGCAACTCAAATCCTGTGTCAACCAATCACGGCGGTCGTTGGGGACAGGTGTGGTGCCGCTTCCGGCTCCTCCGCTAGGTACATGGCGATTTTGCATCGGCAAGGAGAGTTAGTGACCAAGAGTATTCTCAAGGGAGTAGTCGCGAGTTGGACGATTGCCTTCCTCTTATGCTTGAAGCTAGTACGATCTCTGGTTCCAGCTTGATCTGCAAGTTAATTGACCTAGCTTGTCGGAAACGGACGAGCTATATGATGCATGGCTCACGAGTCACGGCATCGAGCGGTTTGGATGCTGTGTAGGAATCATGCTCGGAATGCAGATTGTTTTCTCTCGGGTGCGTTCCCGTATTGGCGACATTAATAAACGGGACAAGAAATGGTGCGGACCAGTGGGAATGTGGGAACCTACTGTTTTAAGCTATAGTTTAAGGAAGTTGAAATAGATTCTTTATTAGTTAAACTTTTGTTCATTCAGAAATAACACGAACGAATTTTGAGTTTCAAAAAGACTAAGATGTCAAAGAGAATCGACCTCCCTTTTCTGTTACAACAAGACCAATCTTCTGCCATCACTGACACTCGCCCCAAACCAAACGGTAGGCACCACCGAGCTCCGAAGCAGTGACCATCGCTTGTGGTTAGTCTGCTAACCATTCGGTCAGGACGGGCTGGAACGAACTACTTTTTGCGGAACTTGTTGCACCGTTGACTAATTGGGTTTGTGTTTATGGGAGCATGTTATTCCCTTCTGAACAATTTCGCGTTTCCGACAAATGACGCAACTGGCGAAACGCTAAGAGAATCTGTGTTGGTACCAGGTGTTCGGTTTTGTCCAGCCACGAGGGACATGAAGAAAGTCGACGCGCTCCGTCATGACAAAAACTGAAATGGGAATGACCGACAGTAATCAAAATATATGGTAATGAAAAACAACGAAATGGAAAGGCTGGACGACTCCACACGTGACATTTCCGGTAAGATCCACGGGCAAATAGTTTCGAAGAGCTCACTGACAAGAAAAACTCAAAAGGCAAAATAAAGAAAAAAAAATCCAAAATGAAGACTATAGCCATAAGTTCGTAACTTGACCGTTTTAAGACAAGGAGACTTAGTGCACGTTCAGATATCAGGGTGTGGAAGTGCCTGTTGGGTATTTATGTGTTCATGCGCAGGTTCAAGTTTTTTAATTTATAACACTAAACCGGAAATACATTAAACAAGCACTGTAGAGAATAAAAATTGGGACGTGCGATGCTTGTTAACAATTTATTGCAGCTGAGGTCAGATTATGCGGTGATGTTAACTTCATAATTTGACAGCGTTATAGGTAGGCTGATGAAATTTCGTTTACTCGTAGCTCCCAAGGTAATCACCTTTTGGACGTTTCGTCGGCAACCAGGTTCGCATGTGCCAGTATCGTGCATTTCGTAACAGGCGTTTTGGCTAAGGATGATAGAAATCGTTGCTTGCCGAGTTGATTGAAGCTGGTTCCGGATCAACCTGGTTCCGCCTCCTTCCCACTTACTTCATGGGCAACTCTTGTCACATTTTGACTAATGAAAACTAGCCGCAAGGCTGCTTTGGAGGTCTGCAATTCTGATGATAGGAGCTAATGACCCCCCCCCCCCCCCCCCCTGTCCCTGTCATAATGGAAAATTCCCTGTCATGTTTTCCGATCATATATCTTGTTTATCATGAAGCTATAGCTCCCACGGGTGGGCGCTGTGCATACAATCTCGGTAAGGAACCTCTTGTCTAGACTTTCCAGAGAGTTCCAACATTTTCTTTCTTCTGAATTGCTGCTGTGCTTTGTTTTCTGAGCAAATATACATGGTTTAGAACCCTTAGAGGCCACAAGGAGGAATCTTGACTTCTGCATTCGAGAATTGACGGATAGCTGGATAAAGACGGAGGTCTGGCTGTCGGTTGGGCAGCTGGTAAAGCTTGTTCGTCTGGAGTTGTTTCTGCCTGTGACAGTTGGCGTATTGTCGGCTGACGGCGCTTTTGTTTGTCATGTCATCTGGTGAGTGAAACTCCACAGCATAGCATTTGTATGTACTGTTCATGGGACTGTGTAGTCTTTCTTGGAACCCGTTCAGAAGTAGCGGAAGGTTAGATACTTATTTGGCCACTTTCTGCGCCAGCAACCCAGAGTCCGAAGAAATTTGAAGTGATAAAAGTGATCTACTGTAAAAGCTTGAATATGAGCTTTGTATCAACGAATTTTTTAGATATTTAAGGGCCTTCCCTATCTTCTCCGTAGGATGGTCCTCCCCTCCATTTAAACAAGTTCGGTCTCTCTGGCTGTTGCAAATATAATATGCCTTCGCAGGTATTTTGCACCAGCCATTGGTTGACCGCTGTCGTACGTGTGGTATCTAGTACAAGTCGTAGTTTGTTTATGGCCTTGACGGCCATCGTGAATTGCATAACACCCAAAAATAAAACCAGACCGAAACCCGGGCAAGCCGTAGAAAGTGCTCCCTGTGCGACGTTCCAGGACAGATGAACCATCCAGAAATTTTAATTCCTGAAAGAATAAAAAAAATTATCCCAACTTGCGTATCTGCTCAAGTATTTTGCTGTAAACATTGGCAGAGGTCTGCTGATCGTCATTTGACGATAAACGTCAGGCCATGGAATAATTTCAGCACGTGCAATAAATTGGTCAGCCAATTCGTGTCGGTTGGGATTTATCATTGCACTGGACGCCAAGCAAACCATTGGTACCGGAAATGGCTGGCGAAATTCCAGTCCCGAATTTCTGCAGAGGAGTTGAAAGCTTTCTGCGAATGGAGCCAAGGTCTTTAGACCGCGGAGCGCCGGCAAACACAGAATAAGAATTAAAAAATTTTATGCTTTTGTCGGGCGTCGGTCGACTCGTCGGCACATCGGTTTCAAACATTTGTCGGGCAAAATACTGAAGAAATCGAATTCTATATACTCTTGTCGGGTGTCGGTATTCTCGTCGGCACATCGGGTTCTTTTTGTACATATAAAACACAAAAGAAATAAAATTGTGTATGCTTTTAATCGGCCGTCGGTCGACTCGTCGGCACATCGAGCTCTTTTTATACGTAAAAAAAATATTCTGCATATATTTGTCGGGCGCACCCGGGAAGTTCGAGTGTCGTCGGCACATCGGGCTATTTTTACATGTAAGACAACAAGTGCTGTACAGTCTAGTCGGGCAAAAGAAGAAATTCAAATCTGGAAGTGTTTGTCGGACGTTGGTATTCTCGTCGGCACATCGGCTTCTGATTACACGTAAGAAACAAAGTTCTTTACAGTCTTGTCTGGCAAAAAAAATAAATCGAACTATGAATGCTTTTGTCGGACAGCGGTATTCTTGTCGGCACATCGGGTTCTTTTTTATACATTTGTCGGGCGTACTCGGAAAATTTAAGCCTCGTCCGGCACATCGGGATCTTATTACACGTAATAAATGGAATCCGTAGACTTCATTCCCGAAAGTGTATGTCTCGTCGGCAAATCGAAACTCTGAAAGATGTGGGTCATTTTATTTAACAACATCTACAGAATGGACGAACTGACAGAGAGCCGGCGATCCGCAAGTCCACATAGCGCTGGGAGACTTGAGTGGAATGCTATTATGGAAGTGGCTGCTGATCCTGGAGTCTCAATAGCGGGAACCCATCACGTTCGCACACCGCTCGGATACTTGACTACAATGCTGCCATTTATGTCTTCTTCCGACTTGGAGATTACTCCGACCGCAATGACCTACCTGACGATCCAGACTCAAGTTACACTGTTACAGACATAGCAACCATGAATGAGGGTACTACTCCTGAAGACTCAGAGGTCTTAAACCCATCACGTTCACAGACCGCTCGGGGACTTGATTGAAATACTTTTGAGTGATCTCTTCTTCTGCCTTGGAGATTAATCGAATCTCAGTGACCTACGTCATGACTGCGACGATAAGGACCCAAGTTACACTGTTACAGATCTAGCTACCATGAAGGTGGCTGCTATTCCTGGAGACTAAAGAAGAGGGAACCTGTCACGTTCACAGACCACTTGAGGACTTGGCTGCAATGCTGGCATTGTTGTCTTCTTCTGCCTTGGACATGACCCAACCTCAGCAACCTACTTGAAGACTGCGTCGATAAGGACCCATGTTACACTGTTACAGACCTAACTTCCATGAAGGTCGCTGCTTTTCCTGGAGACCTGGAAGAGGGAACCTATCACGATCACAGACCGCTCGGGGACTTTATTGCAATGACATTGATGTCTTCTTCTGCCTTGGATATTACTCCAGTGTCAGCGACCTACCTGACGACTTCAAGATAAGGACATAAGCTTACTCTGTTACAGACCTAGCTACCATGAGGGTGGCTGCTAAATCCTGGAGACTAAGAAGACGGAACCTATCACGTTCACAGACCGCTCGGAGACTTGACTTCAATGCTGTCGTTGATGTCTTCTTTCGCCTTGAAGATTACTCCAACCTTAGCGACCTTCCCGACGACGAGGATCCAAGTTACACTGCTATAGATCTACCTATCATGAAGGTCGCTTCTGCTCCTGAATGCTCAGAAGAGGGAAGCCATCGGAGCAGTCTATGAAAAGAAATCGAAGTCGAGCTCGTCTATGAAGAAACATCAGAAGCTGTTCTCTCTCGGGAACATGAAACTGCATAAGAGCCCCAAAGTAAAAGGAAAGGAAAAACGGTAGCCTACAGGTGAGCCCATCGTGAAACTGAAGCAAATGAAGGACCATGTGATAACGTAAACGAAACACAGCGAGACGGACTGAATCGTCTGGAGTACTTCGACAGGTATCTGCCAAGATTCGGAATGACCTTGCTGCTGAGAAGACACACTATCATCACGCCACTTATCGCAAAAGTCACTGGCAAAAATCTAACCGAAGAAATAAGGCGCAGAGTCACGCCCCTAGGTGCTCAGAGTGTTGGTCCGGATTTTGCGAGAAGGGGGGGGGGAGCTACTAACCTTCTGCGTAATTATTTGGCAAGTCGACATTCTCAAAAGAAACGTATCTTATGTACTAAGTAACTGGTACTTTTTACTACTCTGCTACCGAGCGTTGTCAAATGACAAAGTTCCAGGTTTCTATGTCCTCGTTGAGATAAAGCCTTGAAAACAGATACAGTACCTACATACTGAGGTCATATACGTTCAGGAACGCAAGAATGTTTTTGGTCACTAGAAAAAGTCGGGTCGGAAAGGGTTAGATAGTTCGCTTGATTATCCGGCAGTTCTGAAAAGCTCGTTTTTTCCAGGATTATCACGTGATTTTTATGCACCAGTTTGGCGACAAGTACCTAGTCTACGATTTGGATTCAGTTCTGCCGTTCCCGACGTTTTTCCCGAAATATGTGACGGAAACCTTCCGGACGGATCAGATTTTGGATTCCGAATATCACAGGTAACATCTGGTAGGGGGAAGATTAATGAGATGCTGGGAACATGGAAGTGGAAATATGAGCTCAGCTGAGTTTGTTTTGTTCCTTTTGCTGCGCCCCCCCCCCCCCCCCCCGATGAAAAATGTATCTCAAAATAGTAGCATGAAGTTGTACGAAAAAGTAGCATGCAGCTACTACTAATACATGCTTCTATGTCAGGGCTACCGCGTTACTGCATGCTACTGCTGTTATTGTCAAGTTAAAAACATTGAAAAATGGGCAATCTGGGCCCAATGGCCCCTGAACCAAGTGGGGATTGGGTTTGGGACCCGCAAAAAGTAAAAAGAGACCCCAATGCTCACAAACCTACCACGTTTGAACTTTATACCGGTTGATTCCTGTTACAAGTAACAAACTTTACTCCTGGGCAATCTGGGCCCAGTTGCCCATGAACGGTGTGGGCGGGGAGGTGCAACTTTAAAAGCGATTTCCCAGCCCTAGGATCTAAGTTCAGTTCTGGTCAAGTTATGAGCATTATTCACTGGGCAATCTGGGCCCATTTGCCCCTGAACCGGGTTGGAGTGGGGGGTGGGACCCCCGAGAGGCATAATTAGACCCCAGTACGCACTAGTGTTTCGAGTCTGACCTTGATACTTGAACTGGTTCACGGGTTATGGGTTCCGCAAAATACGGTGAAGACAGAAAGCCGAAAGCTGCTACAGCGCTCGCAATAGTGATTGTTCCAAGGAACACTCCACTAAAAACGGCTTGGAATGCGTGACGGATAAAAAAGTGTAGTCGAGACAATTGTGCTCGTGAACTGTCACAGCTGCCATATTCAGGGGTGGTTCCCACAATTCAGACATGATTTTTCGAAACTGCCACGTTTCAACTTTAGATCTGTTGATTCCTGTCACGAGTAACGAACTTTACTCCTGGGCAATCTGGGCCCAGTTGCCCATGAACGATGTGGGCGGAGAGATGCAACTTTAAAAGCAATTTCCGAGCCCTAGGATCTAAATGAACAAGGAATTTCGTCGTCCTATGTTCAGTTCTGGTCAAGTTATGAACATTATTCACTGGGCAATCTGGGCCCATTTGCCGCTGAACCGGGTTGGGGTGGGGTGGGGGGTGGGACCCCCAAAAGTCACTACTAGACCCCAGTACCCACTAGTATATCGAGTCTTAACTTAATAATTGGACTGGTTCACGAGTTATGAGCTCCGTAAAATACGGTGAAAACCGAAAGCCGAAAGCTGGTACAGCGCTCGTAATAGTGGATTGTTCCAAGGAACACTCCACTAAAAATGGCTTGGAATGCGTGACGGATATTAAAGCTTCGTCGAGACAATTGTGCTCGTGAACTATCACAACTGTCATATTCAGGGGTGGTTCCCACAATTCAGACATGATTTTTTCTGTCAGTCTTTGATAGTAGCCTATGTATTGAACTTCCCATGAGCGGAATACTGTTTTTAGTACACGTTTTGGCAAACCAGAGGGAAATTCGAACCATTTCCAACCAGGATTTAGTTCAGTTAACAAGACCTTAACAGGTTGGAACGGAAGGGGTTGTGGTAGTATGAACTTCTTTCTATGCTGCAGGATTTCACACGAGTTCAGACTGAGAAGTTATTATAATCATGAACCTCGCCCTTTACTGGAATCCCGAAATTCCTTTTAATTTCCACTAAACATTTCCCATTAGTTCGATCTGGAAATGCGTTTTGCTGTATTAAATCGAAGGAGATAACCTCCCCGTCGTTTCCCGTCTGAGAATGAGAATTTCGCTTCAAGCGACCGTTAATGATTTTGATCCATTCCTGCTCTGGAAAGTAACAGGAGAGAAATAGAGCTAAGGAAGCAGCAAGTTTGTAAGACCTGTGGTACAGAGCATAGAGATAGGAATAAAGGCGTGTTTGCGATGCTGGCCAAACTTTGCATCAAGTTAAGAGTATTAGATTGTGTATGTATGTATTTTTACGAAGGGCCCTAGGACATAACATATCATAACAAATAATCAAATAAGAATTTTACCTTAAAGTTTAACTGAAAAGGGCTGAGAAAGGACACTCTAGTTACCCATCACTCATTCAATTAAAGACCTAATCCAAACATTCTGTTTACATTCTCTTACTGATCACAAGCCACCAGTTTATTTAGATTTGAACTTGATTGCCGGGGTGCTGTTTTGGCTCGAGAAAAACCCACACAGAACCTCTTCTTTTCTAGATGACGAAATTCTCCACGTTTGATTAGCAAAGAATTCTAAAACTTTACTGACTAATTTTTGTATGTCTTCAGGAGTACCACATTGGTCTTGGGCTTTTAATTTATTTGTATTTGTAATAAACAGTTGGAGCATTAGACGGAAATTATTATTTTGTCCTTGGCTCCCTACGTGCCATAACGGCTGTCCCGGATAATCGGCTGAGATTTTGTCCCGACCGAATTATCTCAAACCTAGGAAATTTGGTGTTTCTTTTTTAATTTGCTCATTGTTTGACTTTTTTTTTGGTTTTGAACATTCATAGTGACAGTAGGGGTGGTTAGCATTGTGTGTGTGTGGAGAAAGACCTTTTTTTTGTGGTCCGAGGCGTGAAAACCTGAGGAAAATTTGTTACCCCGTTGCTTCATTTATTCACGAATATTCACGAATAATCTATTTTCATGTAGTGGAATTTCCCTGTCGGATCTGTGGTACCTGCATTCGCTTGTTCCTCTTTTTTATGACTAACCCAAAAGATTTACGAGAAATAAGTGTTCGGGCAGTGAGCAGTGATCACCTAGGTCACCGCTGGCCACTGAAAACCCGCGTTTGTGTTAAGATTGAAAATTTTCCGTGTCATAGTAGAATTTTGCGTTGTGAGGACGGCCGTAGGTATTCTGAACGTCATACTGAAGCAAATAGTAAAAATAAAAAATCCCTTTACACACGAATAATCTATTTTCATGTAGTGGAATTTCCCTGTCAGATCTGTGGTACCTCAATTCGCTTGTTCCTGTTTCTTATGACTAACGCAAAAGATTTACGAGTAATAAGTGTTCAGGCAGTGAGCAGTGATCACCTAGGTCACCGCTGGCCACTGAAAACCCGCGTTTGTGTTGAGATTGAAATTTTCCGTGTCATAGTAGAATTTTGCGTTGTGAGGACGGCCGTAGGTATTCTGAACGTCATACTGAAGCAAATAGTAAAAATAAAAAAATCCCTTTACACAATCCAAATAGTAGTGTATTCAGTTAAATGATACAAAAATAAGTTGGCCTTTCAGTCAAACTTTAAAGGCGAACACTCAAAGAATTCTTTATAGTTACGAAATACTAGCTGCTGCTGAGGCGCCGCTGCAGCCAATTCTCATCACCATTTGCCTTGTGTAGCAAGTCCAGTGTTAGTTCAGGTAGTTCCTGACAATTTGACATGAAGAGCGTGTTCCATCCTACATACCGTAGCTACCACGCAGGACGTCACAAATTCTGCCTTTTTGTCGTCAAGGCTGGAACGATTTTTCAATTTTCCAGCGGAATATCATGCCACGGGTGAATCCGACCAATCACGTTACAGAGATTCTGGTTACTACGCTTACCACGCTCCCGAGCGTGGTAAGCAAATAGTTACTATTAGTTACTATTTCGAGAAGGCTGGATTTTCGTGAGGTTGGAACGGATTTAGTAACTAATAGTTACTACTGGTACGAGGGTGGAACACGCTCGAAGTGTCACTCTGTGTTAGTATCCCTGCATTAAAAGAGTCTGGGTTTTGGGACGCGCTTTTGCTCCATATCAGTTTATGTTTTTCTCGCGTTTCTTTGCGTTTTCTTATAAGTGGATCGCCTTTTGTCTCCGATTCTATCTAAGTAATATAATTATATTTGCTCGGACGTTGTGCTTGAAGATTATTAGTAGATTAGCTCAGCGAGCTTGCATGCGATACAACCTTCATCGTTCTTGTTGCGTGGGAAATTGGTCGCATTTCCAGAGGCAGCGATATTGAAAATTAGGTGGTAACTTGTAGACAGAAGATTAGTGGCATTTTCGTTAATAAATTAGAAATGAACAGAATGACTTGCTTGTGAAACTTCGAGTTACAGCTTAGTAAAGTTTTTCGTAAAACTGTTTAGACAGAGACAAGATTCCTTAGGGGACCCCTCTTGCTTATTCTGCCTTTTATAACATACCTAGCTCCCTTGTGGAATTGTAAGCTTCTAAAATCCCCACCTTTCTCCATTGTTTCATTTTGTGCCTACGAATTTTAGCACTTTTTCGGCCATGCCGAGTTTTGCCCGTCAAATATTCAAATGTGCCTTTTCTTTGTTTCGAAATGTTTAATTGTTGTTTTTGTTTTAGAATTTTTTCTTAATTGTATATTGTACACTAGCTAAAAATGACGTTGTCTTCACGCAAAGCAAAGTTTACCGGAGTGGCTGACAACTCTTTCAAACATAAGGATATGAGAATCTTCTGTTTTTTGCTTCTGTTATTTACTTAGTTTTCCAACTTTTTAACCACGGCACGTTCAGTTTTCAAACGTTTTGCTCCCACCTGCCGCGTCGGAGAGAAGGAAGGCTGGATAGTCTCGACAAGCGCTAACAATAAAATCGCTGATTTCAGGTGGAAAGTAATGGTATTTTTGGAAAACTCTTTTTGTGATCCCTTTCATAGGCAAAAGATCATTTCTAGTAAGAGTTGTGCTTTAAGGTGTTTCATTCAAGGCTTGTTAGGTACTGTTCGTTAAGTATCAACAATGATACTTCTTAATATGCTGACACTTTAGTACCTGTATACGTAAACCGGTACTTGTAAACTCAGCTATAACAGAGTATAGGACCGGAGAAACGTCTGATTCGAACGTGTACGTTGTATTGTAAAGTAAACACATAAATATAAACGCTCGAATAAGGATGTTAAGCTTCTAACTTCACAAGAAACTAAGTGCACCACCGCCCGAGTTGAGTACTACTGCTCGTAGCGGGTGGCAACATTCAGTATTCATTCTACTCTACTATATTTCCATGCGAAAAAATTGGAGAGAAGAAAGAAGTATACCTTTAGAGTATAAAAAGACTCCGTTTAGAATAGCAAGACATTTTTTTGTAGAACACGGTCAGTCTTGATGAAATCATGTTTGTTCCCGTCTCCGGTCCCACGTCCTCAGCGAAACAGACGTCAAAAAATGCATACCTCTACCAAGAACTTATAATTATTTGTACCTCCATCTTTTGTCCATGTACTGACTATGATGACTATGAATTTCCCGTCAAAACTGGGCATGAGCGGAGCCTTTTTTGGGCTCCGAGTCACCCTTGTATACCCCGTATACCCTTGTTCTCTACCGATACATATTTGAGTCATGTGCGAAGAATACAGCGTAAAAGGACGGCTATCCTGAGCCTGTTCGTACGGGACGGAAACAGTGGCTGATTTTGGATCAGCGGCCTTTTTGTCTCTGATCCCCGGAAAGCTGAAATGTTACATTACTTTTTTGCT
The DNA here is from genome assembly GCA_030848855.1 of Branchinecta sandiegonensis. NCBI lineage: Eukaryota > Metazoa > Arthropoda > Branchiopoda > Anostraca > Branchinectidae > Branchinecta > Branchinecta sandiegonensis. The sequence continues at coordinate 19,879,516 of JAUPMV010000006.1, read as the reverse complement.
TTAAAGATTAGAAGGCCATTGCTTTGATTCATTCTCAAGCTACAGTATGTTTTTTTTTTTTTTCATTCTTTTTACATTTTAAATTAACACCAGCATGCCCTGCAAGCCGACCTTGACTGCATCCAAAACTGGGCGAGAGAATGGCTGCTCGAGTTCAACGTCAGCAAATGCTCTGTCCTCCATTTCGACCAGCATACAATTCAATTACAATTCGGTTTATTTATCCATAAATATCTTTTACAGACAAGAAATAGTGCTGGACATGTCATTACAAATAAAAAGATCAACCAAGGGATATATTTACAATGGTAACCTATGATTTATATATACAATTCACGGTTTGAAATACAATTCATCAGAATACGAACGCGAATTACAATGACAAGTACAAAAATAATTCGTCATAAGTGTCACTACTATTATAACAACGACCAGCACAATGGTCGTTGTCTGTACACGATGAACGACCAGGTCACTGACAGACAGCATATCGTCCAACCAAACCCATGACGATGAAAGAGACCTCGGCGTCGCAGTCGATTGTCACTTGAAGTTCCACAGCTATTCCCACAAAACAGTCTCGAAAGCTAACATTAGCCTAGGCTTCATGAAGAGGCATATCACCAGCCGCCATGCCAGCATATTTCTAAAGCTGTACAAAGCCATAGTCAAACCCCACGTCGGCTTTGGGATGTGTCTAGCCCCCCTCCCCCTCATACAAGGACGACATCAAGATGGTTGAAGGACTACAAAGGCGGGCAACCAAGTGCATCAGTGGACTTTAACAGAAGCCTTATTCCAACAGGCTGGCAAGCCTAAAAATCGCAACGCTTGTGTATCGTCGAAGACGGAGCGATATGATGTAGGCATGGAGATACATGAATGGGCCATAATTGGCCAGATTACAGGTTTGTTTCCTTCCCCTAAGTTGAACCAGAGGATTGACAGCCTGACGAGGACCCTTGCCAAAAAGGGCCGAAATATCGCTGATGAAGAATCGTACCCGTTGTAAACATTGTTTGAATAAATGAATGGGCCCCACGCTAGGCCACGCTCCTAAGCTCTTCTCTCTGTCATCTCACCAGCACAACACAAGAGGACACTCGAGGAAGCTGAAAAAATCACCTGCGCTGACACGTGTGCGACGAAACTTCTTCTCGTCAAGGGTAGTGAACGATTGGAACTTGCTAACGGAAGAAACCGCCACTTCTGGGTCCTTGGCAACGTTCAGGCCTTGTCTACACAAGGAGTGGGAGAAAAAGCCATTCAAATACCAATGGGATTATAAATCCTGTTGAGACCATCCAACCAGAAAAGCAACCAGAAATGGAGCATAACAGATCCATAATGGACCTTATTCCCTCCAAATTGCGAATTAAGGTAATAAAGGTAACATTTGGAATTATTTTTTCTTAATTCTCCCGTCAGCCATAAAATCCCGACCAGACGGATAACTGTCTCAACAGTTATCCGCTGTTTCCGTCCTCTGAACAGGCTTATTAGTGTTCTTTACTGACTTTTCCTCTTTTAAAACTACAGGCGGGGGCCATCCGCCTCCGCTCATTAGCATGAAGCGTCTTTTTTTTCGATTAAGCACGATTGCAGTACCGAAGTTGGGAGACGGAGGTTCTGCTACAAGCGAGGCTACAAGTAGTTAAAAACTGTTGTGTATCAGAAGCGTCATTTGGGGAGGGGCGGCTGCCCCCTGGCGTTCTTAAGGAGACTAAATCGGCCCAGGAAAAATTCATAAAACCTGCAAGAAACACGGTGATTTGGCGAAAATTATGATAAGCAGTTACGAAATGTGGGTCTTAAAGTAACTGAAAAGGGCTGAGATAGGACATTTTAGTTACCCATCACTGAGTCACTAAAAGAGGCTTGAAGACCCAATGAAAATGCGTTACTTCCTTGCGCCGCTATCCACGGTTAATGGATTTTCATATAGTAGAATTTCCTGACGGATTTGTGGTACCTTTGTGCCTTTTTACCTGTGTTTTATGCTTGACGAAAACGATAGGCTTGAACGAGGCTTGAAGACCCAATGAAAATGCGTTACTTCGTTGCGCCGCTATCCACGGTTAATGGATTTTCATACAGTAGAATTTCCTGACGGATTTGTGGTACCTTTATACCTTTTTACCTATGTTTTATGCTTGACGAAAACGATAGACGAAAAATAAGTGCTCACGCAGTTAGCTACCTTCCGCGAGCTGATCACTGGCCACTCAAAAGCCGCGTTTATACTGAGGTTCAAATTTTCCGCGTCATAGTAAAATTTCCGCTGTGGAGACGGCCATAGATATTCTGGACCTTACTACTAGAGCAGATAATGTAAAACCAAAAAATTCCTTAGCAGAATCCAAATAATTCAGTGTATTCAATTAAATGGTACAGAAAAAAGTTGGCTTTTCAGTTAAACTTTAAGAAGGTCTCTCACCGAATTTGAACTTTAAAAGCCGAGCTAATGTCCCGGAACGACACCGCTGCCCTCCCCCCTAGATTTTCCCGAATTGACGCCTATATTGCCTATGCTCTATACATAGACTTCATTCGAAATTGCAATAGTTCTTTGAAGAATAACAGTCTTTATGAATTATGTCCGTTTCCGTCTCCTGTCCCCCATATCTGATCGAAGGAAAATAAGGATAATTGAAAATGCTCCCGTGCACTCAGATTGACATGGTAGATAGCGCTCAGTAATCTAAGAATAAAAGAGTCGAATATCTATTAGTCTCGTGGGAAACTGAAAAGTGATAGAATGACTTTCTTTGAGATGAGATGGCCTCGTTTGCTATTTGTCAAATTACCGTCAGCTATCTGTCAGAAAGGTACCAGCGTTGTCTTGGGAAATGATTCAGCTTGCTGTAGAAGTTAGGAGAAAGAATTGTTGGTAGACAAGAAAGAACAAATACAATCGTGGACACATTTTTCGGAAGTGATCAGTTTTTAAGACATTGAAATAATGTCCCTACGCCGATAGTCTGTATCTCGTTTTTGGGATCCCAAAACGTAAGTGGAGGGATAACTATGCACAATAATTCTCGAAGGGAATGGATATTTTGATGTAACTTGGTGTGAGGACTCTTTGGGTCACGGGAGAGGTCGAGTTCGTAGATGGGCTCTGTAGCTCAACATTTAGGGGTGGGGGAGGGGGTTCAAAATAAGGGGAGAACAAAATTTTTTTAACAGCTAATGAGATTTAGGGGTAAGAAGACATGCTGAACACATATATGAAAACCATTTTCTCGCCGGACAAGTAGTTCGCCGGAACCCGGCCAAAAGCAGAAAAGTTTTCTTTTTATTTATTTATTTATTTATTACCCGTCATTTCAAACAGAAAAAGGACGGAGTACAAAAACGAAAAGAAAAACAAGACAAAACCTAAACGTAACACTTTCATAGTAAACACACAAAAAATCGACAATTACAAACTAAGGCTCTCTGACTGACTAAAAACTGAACACGGTTACATACATATACCCTTAAACCCTGAGAATTTTGCTCCACGGGTGGGACTGGATTTTTTAATTGTACTTGCTAATCAGGTTAGATATAGCAAGCTCAGGGTCTTCACTTGCTGAGAATATTAGATTTTTCGATTTAGGGGTAAGAAGACATGCTGAAAATTTATAGGGACATCATTTTCTTGTCGGACAAGTATTTCGCCCGGAATCCGTCCGAAACCGGAATATTTGTTAAGAGTAAATGTTTTATCGGAAGTTAATTAGATGTTTTTAAAAGTTTTGTACACCCCTAGGTACCAAACGAATGTATAATTGGGATGAAACTTGTACGGTACAAAGGTCATAATGCCCTAGATTATATACTTTTACTTCTTCGCCGGATCCGACCTCATTGTGTCTGTCGGAAACTTGCCAGCTCTATCTAATTAAAGTATTTAGCTTGCTGGGAATGAAACGTGAAAACGTGTCGGGAGAGAAGGCAGAACAATACAAGCCTTAGACATTTTTGCGGAATTGTCTTTTTTTAATACGACATATAAAATGAACCCAGGCCTATTGTTTATATCTCGTTCGTAGTGGTGTATTCATTTCGGCATAATCCACTCTTGCGGCCGATGTAGCCGGATGTCAGTTCACCGTTATTATGACACTTGTCCCTTCGGCCAAGTGCCATATAGCCATCGCAATTTCTGTCCGTCCGTTGGCCTGTCAGTCCCGGTTTTGCCTGTTTGGGCACTTACACATAAGCTAGGACGATGAAACTTGGCAGGCATATCAGGGACCCGGCCAGATTAAATCCCCGATCCGGCCATCTTGAGGGGGGAGTGGAGGGAGAGGAATCCGGAAAAAGTGAATTATTCTTAACTTACGAACGGGTGATTGGATCTTGATGAAACTTGATATATAGAAAGAGCTCGTGTCTCAGACGCCCCATTTTAAATCCGGACTGGGTGACATTGGGAGGAGTTAGAGAGGGGAACCGGAAATCTTGGGAAACGCGTTGAGTAGAGCGTTCGGGGTGAAACTCAAGAACAAACACAATTCTAGATACGTGAATGACATAACTGGACCGGATCCGGTCAATGTTTGGGAGTTGGGGGGGGGGGGGGGCGGATTTCTAGTGATCCCGCGGATTCGATACTTCCTGATGTGCTAGGACGATGAAACTTGGCAGGTTTGTCAGGGACCCGAAGAGATTGACTTAGAACTTAGTTTCCCCGATCCGACGATCGTGGGGGAAGTGGAGGGATGGGGAATCCGAAATCTAGTGGCAAGCTCGGCTATTGATCGGGTGATCGGATTTAAGCGAAACTAGATATTTAGAAAGACCTCATGCCTCAGACGTCCCGCTTTAAATTTTAATTCGGATTGGGGGGAGTTGGGGGGGGGGGGGGGACCGAAAATCTTTGGAAACGCTTCGAGTGGAGGGATCGTGATTAAACTTGGTGGAAAGAACAAGCATTAGCCCTAGATACGTAGTTGACAGAACCAGATCGTATCGGGGCTCTGTGGGGGGGGGGGGGGGAGTTTGAGGTTCTTTGCCGAAATTCCGTGATAGCCAGTTAGGCTATCACCAAAGATGGTCTAAGGACGATACAATTTTGCATGTATATTAGTGATTAAGGACCCGACACAATCCCCTACGAAAACTTGTTTTCCTGGATCCGACCATCTTTGGGGGAGTTCAGGGAAGAGGAATGCGGATTCCGTAAGTTGCGAACGGGTGGTCCGATTTGAATGAATCGTTATGGGTGATAAGAACTGATGACCTAGGCAAGCAAAACATGCGTCTGAACCACATGCGGCCACGGTTGGGGGAGTTGGGGGGGGGGGGGGTCCGGAAATTTTTTGATATGCAGAAAAAACAAACGGATGGACAGATTGGGATGCAAGTTGGACAGTACCTAGTTATGCGTCCTCGATTTGTTATTTTGCGTCCGGACCGGATCAAACCAAGGTATAGAGGGTGAGGGGATGTAGCGGGAACCACAAATTTGTAGATAGGCTATGCTCCGATTCCAGTCAAAACTGACGGACAAGAAGAGGAGATGTCAGAGATGCGACATTTATTATTCGGAGTCGTATTCAGCCACAGTGGGGAGAGTTGGAAGGGGAGTCTCGGAAATGTTGTGGCTCTCATAGGGGTTAAACAAGTGGAAGGATTTGAATGAAAACTGGAATGTAGAGAGACCATATGCCGAAGATGATTTATTTTGGGGATCGAACCTGATCCGACCACGGTGGGGGGGGGGGGGGGGGGGGTATCGGAAGTTCCAACAAAATACTCAGATTCAAGTGAAATTTGATAGTTGGTAAGATAAAGTGCTTTAGATGATCCATTTAGGAGTCCGAACGAGATTCGGCTGCGGCAGAAGGAGTAGGAGGGGGGTACCGGAAATTGTGTGGCACGTCAAGGGACCAAACGAGTGGATCTGTTGGGTTGAAATTTGGAAGGTAGAAAAGTCATTTCGCCTAGATGATCCGAGGCGATGCCGGAAATGCTCAGACTTGTGTGAAACTATGAGCATGTTCCACACTTGCACCAATAGTAACTATTAGTTACTAAATCCGTTCCAACCTCACGAAAAGTTACTACGCTGACCGTTCCAGCCTTCTCCAAATAGTAACTAATAGTAACTATTTGCTTACCACGCTCGGGAGCGTGGTAAGCGTAGTAACCATGAATCTCTGTCACTTGATTGGTCGGATTCACCCGTGGCGTGATATTCCGCTGGAAGATAGAAAAATCGTTCCAGCCTTGACGAAAAAAAGGCAGAATTTGTGACGTCATGCGTAGTAACTACGGTAAGTAGGATGGAACACGCTCTATATATCCTACTTCTAGGTCCGAACCAAACCATATTTTTGGATGACGGGGTATTTGTGACGTTCTCACCTACTTTCTTGTACCTACTCGTAACAAGTGCCATATGAGATCGTAGCTCTTGTTTGTGGAGTTCATACCACGTGAATCTTGATAGATATTAAGTTGACATTTTGTATACTTGTCAGCAAAGGGTTGATGGCTGATTTTTGTAAATGTGCCTTGTATGAGTCCCGCCCAAAACCCACCCAGATGAAGGCAACAGGGCCGTGACTGAGGTTCGTAATTTGGCCACGGTTAGGTTTAGGACAAAGAGATGTCGTTTGCTTGTGGATTCTGCGGTCCGGAAGCAGCGTTTAGAGTAGCACCGCCCCCCGTCCGTGGGCAACTGGGCCCAGTGAGTTTAGTTCTGCATGTATCATGTCCAGATTTGGTATACTTGTTGGAATTGGAGTCTAAAAGTGCCGTAGAGGTTCCGCCGCCACAACCACCCGGTTCAGGGCAACGGGGTCTGGATTGCCCTGTGACTTAAGTTCGGAACTTGGCCAGTGTTTGGAGCTTGGACGATGAAATGCCATACACTTTAAGATCCTAGGGTTTAAATGTGCCTTTATGAGGCCCCCTACACCCACCCAGTTCAGATACAACCAGGCCTAGATTGCAGAGGGAGTTAAGTTCGTAACATTGCATCTAGTGCAGGCAAGGTCGCTGTGTAGAATTTTGAAGGCAATTTTAATTAGCCGGACATGTGTTCTGATTTGTAGGAACGGTTTAAATTTTTAGTGAAGGTTGGCACTTTTATAGCTTTACTTTTAGAGTATTCAGTGTTTCGGAAGTTAGAGGATAAACAAAGAAGTGACAGTTAAGCCATTAAGTGACTGAGTGTATATGCCATATCTAAAATGCGGTTCATAATATTCTTAACTCCACGTTTGAGTGCTCGCTCAAAGGTGCATTTTTATTTTTATTTTTCATTGCATTTAGAGTGTCGCGAATGTACGAGGAGATTTAATTATGGTTTATTGTCTTGTCACAGATTTTTATTCCTCACTTTTCAGTGATACCAATTGACAAATAAATAAAAATACATGCGCTTGTTCTCTCCGTCATTGGATTCCATCCGAAGGGTAGCCTATACTTCTGGGCGTTGGTGGATGCGAGACCGACCACATGCGCAGAGCGGCATAAACCGGGTGCTGGATATTCCAGAAAAAAATGAGTGTGCAGACCATCAGTTCAGTAGTTACTATCTTAAGGTTAGACATTGTGGATTCTAACCTCATAGTTTGGCGTGAAAGTGTTCCAGTTAGGAGGATTAATTGAAAATATCTCAAGCCCCTGACCTAGTGCTACTGGTACATACAAATCACATTCACTGCATTCCCCGGAACGGACTTCCGAAAGTCTTTTAGTCATGGTTGAAGCAGGGCTGTATCGGGGGGGGGGGGGGGGCATCCAGCCTAAAACTGCACTGTATATTAATTAAAGGCTATTATTCCGCCTATAGTACGAGACAAAACGGGGGGGGGGGGGGAGGAATAAGTTCAAAGTGTGTTCACTAACAATTCACTTACAGTTGTTTAAAGTTGATTAACGTTCGAAGGAGCATACCTTTACTGTAGTGGTATTGGAATTTTTTTTTGACGGACAGTCACCTATATGTGAGTTTTCTCCTTACAGACATTTCCGAGTCGTTCCTGCTTCATTGTACCTGGCAAAGTTCTCGTCTGATCGGCGGCATATGAGGAAAACTGACGGCTCCTGGCTCAAACCCCCTCCTGACGATTCCTGCATACAGGCTCCCGGTAAGCTCCTTGTCCGAAAACGTAAACTCGTGTAGTCATTTGTGGTTCGTGTCACTGATAGTTCCGAAGAATAGATTCGTTGAAGCCACAGCGTAGGGAAAGTGTCATCTATTGTGTCGATCAGGGCGTATTTGATTTAAAGGAATCTTTGAACTAGGAATGAACTTGAACTTGATGAAAACGACCTGTTTGAAGGTCTGTCGCCGAATGTTTCGATGACACTTGGCACGATGATCGCGTTGCCGTCGGTCGGTCGGTCGGGTGCCGATAGGTTTTTTTTTTTTTTTTTTTCGATTTATTCTCAAAAATTCACTCACGGACGAAGCCGAACATTGAATTTCTTCCGTCATGTATAACTCCGCTGATCGCGAGTGAACATATATTGCATGCACATGGGCTATAATGATGTGACTTGCCAGGCATGTTAGTGACCTGACCAGGTTCAGAGATCATGCATAACCCTCGAAACAGTGATCCGATCTGGATGAAACTTGATGGTTGGCAAGAGCACGTGTCCTCGATATTCCATTTACATTTAATTATGTTTACATGTAAAGCGAAAGGTCTACAGTCTCTCCAAGCGAAATTTGGTAAGAAACTTTGCTATTGTTGAAACCACACATGTTTCTTTTGTCTGGCCGAGGCCAAGGCTCAAACAGTTTGATCACCAACCAAATCAAGACACCGTATTTGCGCACATTTTGAATGCATGGATGAATGATTTTTGCTGACGTTCTGATAGAGTTGCCTATCTTTTCGGGATCGCTTCAAGAGTTCGAGGTAAGGGACATCTCCACACAAGCAATGCTATGTAATGTATCCTTTTCAGTGCATCAGCCTGTTAATGGGTTTATCCAAAATGCCAATTTTCATAGCGAATAAATCCTCGTTCGTTCGTTCGGCAGGCTGCGGTATTTTCGGGTGTGGAAATGTCCCTGTCCATCCATGACCTAATCTCAGCAACACGCGTTTGCGTGATGTCAGTGTTAGACAACGAATTGAATGGAAATTGACCGTAAGGCAGAAGTCGAAAGGGAAGCTTTTCTTGGGCGAAATCTAGAAGACTAAAACCCTACCAAATTATATTCAAATAATGTATACAACGGGGCTTCAACTAAAGCCAGGCTGACTCTAAAGCCAAGCTTCAACTAAAGCCAAGCTTCAACTAAAGCCAAGCTTCAACTAAAGCCAGGCTTCAACTTTCAGATTACAAATATCCGTTTTCGTTAAAAGGGATCTGGAAGGTAATGACAGGCAAGTCCCGGGTATTTGACCAAGAATGAACAATCTAATAGAACCTCCGTCTGTGGTCCCATGCAGTGACTTTGGATACTAAAACTGAGCGGAGCTAGAGGTACATGCTGTGAGTTTTGAGTTGATACCCGTCTATTCTTCGCAGTTGCGCATACCAGATCAAGGATGCCTGCAGGGGTGGATAACCCGGTCTGCAGCGAGTTAGGCGTGACTTCACAACGGTAGACAACCAATCAGCTGTTAAAAATCGACTCAGACGGCGTTCGTATTCTTCTGCGCTCGTTTGCATCGGGTAGGGTATCAGAATATATTTGACTACGCATGGTCGTATTACAGAGATAGGGAGACGGAGATTCTTGTAGATTATTTGTTCTTGATGGCACCCCAGATTCTGGAATCTGTAAGGGTGCCATAGAGGCAACACTTCTGAAACACATAAATATGCAAATGGTTGGGGTTAGGAAAAAGGAAGATTAGTTGACAGTTGTGATTGGGGCTGGGGCGTGGCAAAAGACATGCCAAGGGTACACCTAGGAAGTGTTAAAGAACAGCATAGCTAGCTATCATCAATGTCATGAAAATCTGGAAGGGTGACTTGACTGTGCAGAAGCCCGAGATATCTGGGAATCTCTAAGCTGGAGCCTGGCTTGTATCAATCCCTCGCTCGTTATTTCGCGACTTGGCCTTCTCGTTGATAATAACTGCAGTCTTCCAGAGTTGCGATCGGCACGGATAGCCGATTGCCGTTGTTCCTTGTCAAGTTTTACTAACGACTTATGGTTCTTAACGACCACCCGTCAAAAAATAGGATTCCCCGCGGTGTCCTCTCAGTATGAAGATGGTCCTGTCCTTTTTTTGCTGCTTGTTGGAGCTTAGCGGGATCATGTGCACGTATTCCCGGCACTTCCCACAAGTCCCTGTTTGGGATTCTGACTTGGAAAGCTTCCCGTCGAGTTTTTTTATACTCCTACATCGATCCACATAAGAGAGGATTGCGGCGAGAAGGCACGCTGGGAATATGCGAAAGCACTATTTGGATTTTGTGGTGACCATAATGTGCAAGCAGCAAACCTCGACGTGGCTTGGTGTCGGGAGCTTAGCCTGAGGTCGAAATACATTTTGTCATTTTTGTCCTTAATTCCAGTAAGCGGTGAAATACTTGTCGTCTACGTGATTACACTGTAAAAAATTTCTCCGAGAAAGGATTAAAGTTAACTGCAGTATTTGCTACTGTGATTAATCTTATCTCCACTTGGACAAGATTAATCCGAATTAGAAATAATCTTATCTCAGTAGAGACTATATTAATCCGAGTAGCAAATACTGAAAGGTTTTTTTTACAGTGTAGGTTATCTATACCAGTGGTTCCCAACCGGTGGTACGCGTACCCGAGGGGGTACGCGAGACCCTTGCAAGGGGTACGCGAAGGAACCAAAATTGATTTTGTCTGTAGCTTCTAAATCTGGCCTCACTCACATTCATTGCCGAAAGCCTAATATTAGCAGCAGAGGCATCACCAGCCAAAATGTATTTTAAGGGGCAAGGTATTTTTACTGTCCGACATTTTTTTTTAAATATTTAGTTTTACAAAAATCGCCGGGCTTCGCGCCGAATCTTTTATTTTTGATCGTCTGGTTAATAACCTCGAGTCGAGATTCGACAAAATTTTTAGCTACAAAGCAACCTCAAGTGATTGCATCATTGATTTTGCATATATTTCTACACATGTATGCCTTACCATTCATGATAATAACTATCGTCTTTTTCAAGTTCTGAAAAAGGGGGTACGAGATATTTTCGAACCTTGATTAGGGGTACACGGTACGGAAAAGGTTGGGAACCACTGATCTATACGGCTGTTCTTGCCGTTGTGTGACGTGATGGCCTTGTTCATTAAAAATCAACAAAATTCAGCAGCAAACAAATAGTTTAGAAGCTTCCAGCCTCCGCGTCGGAGAGCAGGAAGGCTGGATAGAGTCGACAAACGCTAACAAGAAAATCGCTCATTTCACTTGGCAAGCTATCAGCAAGCAATGGTATTTTTGAAAACTGATATTTCTGAGCCATTTCATCGTTAAAAGATAACTTCTAGTAAGAGTTCACTGTAAAAAGTTTTTCCGCATAAAGATTAAAGTTAACTGCAGTATTTGCTACTCGGATTACCCATATCTCTACGCAGATAAGATTCATACCAAATAGAGATAAGATAAATCCGAGTAGCAAATACTGCAGTTAACTTTAATCTTACTTTTTACAGCGTTGTGTCTCATTCTGAGAAAGTATGGGAATCACCAGAGCTGGACAGATAGGCAAGAAGATTAAGTGATTGAGGTTTAGGGTCGCTCCGGAGCTGTAGGCTGATAATTGTTTGACAATTTCCTGGACTAACGGTCAGCCGTCTTCATTTTATCTCTTGCCATGAACTTGGAAGCTCAGCGGAGTTTCTCGAAAGAGGCGGGACCACCTCCCGTGGGGGGGGGGGGGGGGCTTTTGGAATTATCTTTTGATAAATGACCTGGCAATTAGTTTCAGCGAGCAATGCTGTTCATGTGGAGCGTTAGCCCTGTCTGATTAGGGCATGTTTAGCTTTATCAGAGATAGCGTTCCCTTGTAATTGTGCAGGTAGGAGAACAGCTTTTGGAAGGCCTTTAGAATTAGTCAGAGCTGAGAGAGCTTCACATTGTAGAGGACGGATTCGACGTCTATCCTGGAAGCCTTCCGTAGAACGAAATATTTAGCAGTAAATTTCTATCTAAAATAAGAACAAGACCTAAGGTTTCGATGGGATCCCAAAAATCTAATATTTGAACCAGACAACTGGGTCATGTCTTCGCCAGGCTAATCATCAGAGAAAACCAAGTTCAGATACACCTTGATAAGCCATATCTATTTTGACGAAACTGACTGAAACTTCCTGCTTTACTTCTGCCAAATTTCCGATTTCGGCCGAATTCCAAGCGAACTACTTGTCCCGCAAAAACGAAAATTCAGAATCGAATTCAGCGTACGGTATCTAATTATCCCTATAAAGAACATCTGATCAATTTCAAATAAAACTTTAGCTTCTGAAAAAAAAGCGGTTACAACCGGATTCCGGACGAATTATCTGTCCGGTTAAAAATTGATTGCCATATGCAGACTCAGTGTCTCTTCTTAAATCTGTCATCTAATCAACTTCAAATAAAACTTATTACTTTTGACAAATTTTCCGGTTTTGGCCGGATTCCGGGCGAACTAGTGGTCGGGGTAGAAAATGCTTTTCATATAAGTGTTCAGCGTGTATACTTACGCCTAAATCGAACATTTAATCAACTTCAAATCAAAGCTTTACTTTTAACCAACTTTCCGGTTTTTGCCGGATTCCGGACTAACTACTCGTCCGGCGAGAAAATGGTTTCCACCATCGTGTTCATCATGTCTGCTTACCCCTAAACCGAACATTTAATCAACTTCAAATGAAACTTTTACTTTTAACCAACTTTCCGTTTTTTGCCGGATTCCGGGCGAACTACTTGTCGGACGGAAAAATGTTTTGCATATTCGTGTTCAGCATGTCTTCTTATCCCATAATCGACTATCGCATTAGCTGTTTAAAAATATTTTGCTTGCCCCTTAATTTGAACCCCTCCCCCACCCCTAAATGTAGGGCTACAGAGCCCATCTACAAACTTGACCTTACCATTAACCCAAAGAGTCCTCACACCAAGTTTCATCAAAATATCTCATTCCCTTCGAGAGTTATCGTGCTAACAGACAGACGGACAATTTTTATGATGTCATAGGTATCCCTCCACTTGCGTTTTGGGATCCCAAAAAGTATTGTGATTAGTTTGTCAACACCTGTCTTGGGCATCCCTATGAGACTGCTATCCGATTTGCGACACTAGATGTTACGACGCTCGTCCCCCGGTTTGGAGTCACGACTTGGATGACGCCGAATGACGGTGATTTAGAATGCTTGAAGTGATGATGCTTCTTCCGACTTAACTCCCTTAAAGCACAGTTCTTACTAGAAACGATCTTTTTCCTATGAAATGAATCAGAAAAAAACGTTTTTGAAAATACCATTTCTTTCCACCTAAAACCAGCGATTCTCTTGTTAGCGCTTGTCGACCATATCCAGCCTTCCTGCTCTCCGACGCGGCGGCTGGGCGCAAAACATTTGAAAACTAAACGTGCCTTGGTTAAAAAGTGGGAAAACTAAGCAAATAAAAGAAGTAACAAACAGAAGATTATCACATTCTTATGTGTGGAAGAGTTGTCAGCGGACTTTGAAAATTCCGACAAACTTTTCGTTGGGTGACGGGAAAACTCGGCGAGGCCGAAAAAGCGCAAAAAATTCGTAGCTACAAAACGAAACAATGGAGAAAGGTCGGGATTTTAGAAGCTTATAATTCCATATGGGAGCTAAGTATATATTATAAAAGGCAGAATAAGCAAGAGGGGTCCTTTAAGGAATTTATTTTAAACAGTTGAATCGGTGCGGGTCGCAGGTGGCTTGACCACCTCTCCTTAAACTGCCGAATGTATTGGTTGTAAAAAATAAAGTGTAATGGCGGCAGAGCTGACTGGGCTTGCTTCGTCGTAAATGATGTTGCGACCTTAATTTTCAGCGCCTACGGTTCTACGACTGAGCAGGAATCCATTGTTGAACGAGTTGGAAGCCGGACAAGTAGTTAGCCCGGAATCGGGCCAAAACCGGAAAATTTGTTAAAAGTAAAAGTTTTATTTGTAGTTGATTAGGTATCCGATCGTTTTATTTGAAGTTGATTATTTAAGGGTAGGAAAACATGCTGAACACGATGGTGAAAACTATTAGTTGATTAGATGTTCGCTAGTCTCAGCTTCAAGGTAGGCTACACGTAATTTTCCTTACAGTCATATCGCTTAGGGAGGCTGTATTGGTCGAACATTTAAAGAAAAGATACACTATTTCTGATGTTATTGAGTAGGTTTCGTTCTGTATTGCTGTTCTTAGCGACCGAACGTCGAGGTTGGGATCATTCCTGGGTCCACACGGTTTGAATTTTGATCTTGGCTTTCTTCCATAATGTGCCATCTGTAACGCCGGATGAATCTTTGCAGTCTCAAGCGCATTAGCTTGGTTCGAGCTCGAGATTGGAACTGGCCATCTTGGTGTACAGTAGACTACAGTAGAGGTATGTTAGTTCGGACGAGACCTACGTTGAATGGCGCCGGAAAATAGGATGGAATTCGAATCCACCCAGATTTCAAGAAAGGAAACATTAGGAAGTTGAGTTGCTGGATTTCAGGGTGCTGGTTTCGAATTTATTATCTAAAGAAAGTTTTAATTCATTTTCCGGATACACAATGACAAAGCAAGAAAATTACGTTTTTCGATTCTCTGGTCGCATAACCTACTGATCCGACTAAAAACCACAGAAACATGCCATGCTCGTGCCCACACATTCTTGTGTGTTTCACAAATACCACAGTGCAAAGCCTTCGGGAAGTTCAAGTCGGCTTTCGGTTTCTACTAGAAAATGAATCCTAGTTCTTGAAATTAGCACCTTCGAATTCCCCGGTCTCCATTGTGAAATTTTTAGACGAATTAAGGATGGCCTCCGTTAAGATTTTCTTGATTTTGAACTGCAAGACCAGAGATTGCAGTCGGCTTCGACATTGCAATTCAGTTACCCACAAGGAAATCAAGCTATAATAGTGCATCCATCTGCTTGTGTGTTGTCTGTCAGCCGTCTGCTGCTCACCTAGTTAAATTGCTTCCTGTGCTTCGCTCGATTCCTCTTTCGCGTAAAAGTGGTCGTTGGATGCCTTCTTCATTCCGGGAAAAGCTCGGAGCTTTCTCGTGTTTCTTCTTGAAAGTACTGATGTTTAGTTTTATAGTGGCCTCCGTTTTGTCGTTTCCTGAATATCTTTTTCCTTGGGTAAGCTGTGATGCTCCGAATAAGCGTAGTGTCCCCTTTTGCTTGGTTTCAGAAAACTCTCAGCAAAGGCTAACAGGGAAAAAAGGGCAAACAGCCTCCGACCGGAACGGAGCATATCGGTTTTGTATAGTTCAGATTGTCACTGAACTTCTGAAATTCTGACAGATTCGGCAGAAATTTTAACTCTGCATCCTCCCCGTCGAAAATGCCCTTATGCATTTTTTTTAGTGAATCGACTTATTTTTCTACTCATTTCATACTACTAAATAATTCTACTTACTAAATACTTGTTGTTAATAGGAGCTTACTTATTTTGAGAGTGCCCGGAGTGGAAGCACCGATATTTTGGCCCTTCTTGGCAAGGTTTGGCTTGGCCCCGGTGATCGCAAGTTAAGGAACTTCCAGACGTGCTAGGACGATGAAACTTGGCTTGACCATTAGAAACTTGATATGATTGGCTTAGAAACAGTCAGTTCCTGAGCCGACGATCGTGGGGGGGGGGGGAGTGGAAGGAGGGGGGATTCTGAATCTCGAGGTATGTATAACTTTTTAACGGGTGGTCGTATCTTAATGAAACTTGATATTTGGAAAGACCTCGTGTCTGAAATGTCCCATTTAAAGTCCGGATGTAATCCTATGAATGTTGGCGGGTGGGGGTGGCGGGGAAAACTGGAAATCTTGTGACACGGTTAGAGTGGAGGGACGGGGATGAAAATTGGTTGTAAGAACAAGAACAAGCCCTAGATACATCAGTGACAGAACCGGGCCGCGTTCGGGCACTGTGAGGGGAGATGGAGGGGTGTCCGGAATTCCGGTGATAGCGAATTAAGGTACTTCCAAATGTGCTAGGACGATGAAACTTGGCTTGGAAATTAGACACTTGACAAGATTGGCTTAGAAATTGTTAGTTCCCAGATCCAACCATCCCTTAAAGTACTAATTCTAACTGCAACGGACAAAAAATACTTTTAAGCAAATTATACATTTTCATGATCCGTATGAGCCCATGATCATTTTTGCCTCAGTGGTTTTGTTTACCACTGAAATCCTTAAAGTACAAACAATACTTCTAAGTAAAAGATATATTTTCGTGCTCCCGATGAGCCCATCATCATTTTTGCTTCGGGAGTTTGGTTACAGATGAATTTCTAGCCCTTAACGTGCGCATCATCACATCGTCATCATCATTCTTATCTCAAGGGTTTTGCTTACAAGTGATCACAACAAACTCACGAATTGACGAATTCCTACTTGCATCCTCTGACCCAGCCTTGAAAGTGCCATATGAACTTCCAGCTCTTGTTAATTAATTTTACGTTGCACAGCACAAGCAAAAATTGATTCCCCTCCGAATCTGAAAGGCAGTCCTTTTTGGCAGTGCTTCCACTTTGTTCCTACCAGATTTCCGTTCGGACTGTTTAAAAATCCTGAAAATTCCGACACCCGACCACAGAAAATCCGACTATTTTTCCGACACCACACTGGTCCGAAATCCAACAAATGTCCGACTCAGACCGAAAAATCTGACAAAATTCCGACTTCAAGAATGAAGTTTCTCATTTTCTACAAATGTATTGACCCGTTCCCTCGCTCTTTTCTGTGGGAAGAAGACTTGAGCCCTTCTTTTTGCAAGCAGCCGCGCAAGAAGTTCCTTGCGCCGACGTAGATTTTTACGGCTGGGTCGCTGTGGACCATGGGCCGATGGGCCTTATGTGGTAAGGGGTTTTTGAAAATCATTAACAGAACGGCCCACGAATGTTGCTAGTTTGAAAATTCTTCTCCAGTAAAAAAAAAAATCTAGAACCATTCAGAATCGGAAAAATATCCGTTCCTTATTGAAAATCCGACAAAATTCCGAAGTCCGACACTATTATTTTTTTTCTGACGAGAGGACCAAAAATCCGACAATGTCGGAAAAATCCGACATAGTGGAAGCACTGATTTTTGGGATCCTAAAACGTAAGTGGAGGGATACCTATGATATCGCAAAAGTTGTCCGTCTCTCCGTCCGTCTGTGAGCACAATAACTCTCGGAAGGAATGAGATATTTTGATGAAACTTGGTGTGAGGATTCTTTGGGTCAATGTAAGGTCAAGTTCGTAGATAGGCTCTGTATCCCTATATATTTAGGGGTGGGGGAGGGCGTTCAGATTAAGGGACAAACAAAATATTTTTAAACAGATAATGCGATAGTCGGTAATGGGATAAGAAGACCTGCTGAAGTAGTTCACCCGGAATCCGGCAAAACCCGGAAAGTTTGTTAAAAGTAAAAGTTTTATTTGATGTTCATTAGATGTTGCAGTTAGAGGTAAGAAAACATGCGGAACGCTTATGTGAAAATTATTTCTACCCGGACAAGTAGTTCGTCCGGAATCCGGCCAAAACCGGAAAATTTGTTAAAAGTAAAAGTTTTATTTGTAGTTGATTAGGTATCCGATTTAGGGGTAAGAACCGATGCTGAATCCATATGTGACAATCATTTTTACCCGGACATATAGTTCGCCCGGAATCCGACTGGAACCGGAAAATTTGATATAAGTTAAATTTTTATTTGAAGTTGATTAGATGTTCGATATTGGAGAAAGAAGATACGCTGAATTCAGGTTTTTAGCATTCATTTTTCGCCGGACAAGTAGTTTCTTAATTCGGCCGAAACCGGAAAATTGGCAGACGTAAGGCAGGAAGTTTTCGTCAAAATAGATATGACTTACATGGGTAAACACACATGCTGAATCCATATCTGAACTTGGTTTTCTCAGATGATTAGCTATTTGGTCTTAATCTGTTTCTGAATCTTCAAGGAGTCTGGCGAAGACTGGACCGGGCGAAGACAAGACCCAATTGTTTGGATCAAATATTGAATTTTTGAGATCCCATCGAAACCTTTGGTCTTGCTTATGATGGTGATGATAATCTTATCGTTCCCCGTCTCTGGGGACTCGCAAGAATACGGGGAGTGCGATTCGCTGGGACAACAAAAACACAGGGACTCCTCAAAAGGAGTCTTCGGGGAACGGCGAAAATATGCCTTATGAGATCAGGGGTAGCCCGAAGCACTCAGGCCAGGTTGGGTGAGACCCCTCATTTCAACGACTCCTGGATCGTAATATACGATTCGTACATACCTGCAAAAATGAACTGTTGCCACTACGCGGCAATGGTGCACATTCCCCGCCAACAAATAATAGAGCCGGTGTAAAACTAGCTGCATTGCATCAGCTGAAATTATTCTTGTAATCAAAATTTTTTTATACACACCTCATCTTTACATTTCACCTTTCGTTAAAGAGGAAAGCTTTCAACGCCTGTACCCGGGACAAATTAAAGCAAGCGCCGCAGGCGAAATTTGGTAATCTGTCTTTGTCTAGAAAGATTCTAGCCTTTAATGTGTTTCAGATCTAAAAAATTCCAAGCCTAATCGCCAAGTAAATGAAACACCGTTCCTCTAAATAGAGAATACTACGAAATGTGCAACAGGCTATGAAATCACAAATCTGTCCGTCGAAAAAAGTGACAAAATAGGGGCCATAGAAAACAAAGTAGACACAAAGTAGATTTGTTCCGAATTAATGGCAAAAAAAGTAATTTTCTTGTTAAAGACACGCTTATTCAGAAACAAAACGAGGAGACATGTTTGCCAGTTCATTTTTTAAAAAATCCGGAATTTACCGACGTAAACGCCGAGGAGCAGAGCGTCTTTTTGCGATCCCAATGAAAAGTAAAGAAACTCTCTGCATTGAAATAAGTGACAAAATAGTGCCAATTGAAAACAAGGTAGATTTGTTCCAAACTAATAGCAAACAAGAGCTGGAAGCTCATATGGCACTTGCAAGGCTGGGTCAGATGGAAGTGATCGTCAATTTTTTTTTTTTTTTTCGGTTAAGATGTGCCAAACTTGCAAGGCTGGGTCAGAGGATGGAAGTGATCGTGAAAACAAAATTTTTTCACTTTTCGGTTAAGATGCGCACTTTAAGTGTGCTAAAAATTAATTTCTAAGCAAAACCCTTGAGGCAACAAGGAGTATGTGCTCATGGCGATCGTGAAAAAGTAAATTTTGCTTAAAAGTGTTTTTTTGCACTTTGCGGTTAAGATGAGTTCTTTCAGGGATGGCCGATCGGAGAAGTAAAGATGTCTAACGCAATGATGTCAAGTTTCTAATGCTCCAGCAAATCGTCCTAGCACATCTGGAAGTACCTTAACTAACGATCGACGGAATTCTGGACATCCCCCTACAGCTCCCCCCCCCCCTCGGTACCCGAATCCGGGCCGATTCTGTCACTGGTACACCTAGGGCTTGTGCCTGTACTTCTCACCAAGTTTCATCCTGATCGCTCCACTCTATGCGTGTCACAAGATTTCCGGTTCTCCCCTCCAACCCCCCTCCCCCAGTTCATCGGATCCGGTCCCGAATTGAAATGGGACATCTGAGACATGAGGTCTTTCAAGATATCAAGTTTCATTAAGATCCGATAACCCGTTCGAAAGTTATGCATGCCACTAATTTCCGGATTCCGCCGTCTCCCCCTCCCCCCACGATGGGCGGATCGGGCGAGTGACTGTTTCCAAGTTAATCTGGTCGGGTGCCTAATATGCATGCCAAGTTTTATCGTCCTAGCCCACCTGGAAGTACATAACTACGGATCGCCGGAATTCCGAAACCCCACTCCAACCCCCCCCCCCACAGTGTCCGAATCCGGTCCAGTTCTGTCAGTTGTTTATCTAGAGCTTGTGCTTGTTTCATCCCGATCGCTCCACTCTGAGAGTTTCACACGATTTCCGGTCCCCCCCCCCCAGATTCATCGGATCCGGTCCGGACTTGATATGAATATGAATATATTTAATAGCCAATTGGCCGTACAAAATACATGATGGTTACAATACACTTTACATCACTCAATACTTATCGTTATTTAACTAATACACTCTTTAAGAATTGGCATATTTTAAGTATCTTAGCTTTATTTTTTGTTTCAAAAACATCGGGGAACTTGATAGTATACCCATTAAGAAAGTGTCTCCTGGGGTCTGAGAGTTGCTCGCATTCGACCAGAAAATCTGAGACACGAGGTCTTTCCAGATATCAGGTTTCATTAAGATCCGATCACCCATTCGAAAGTTATGCATGCCCCTATTTTCTGGATTACGCCACCTCCCCCTCCCCCCACGATGGTTGGATCGGTCAAGTGACTATTTCCAAGTTAGTTTGGTCGGGTGCATAATATGCCTGCCAATTTTCGTCGTCCTAGCACTTCTGGAAGTACCCTAACTCGAGAAGAGTGGACCGACAGACCGGCAGACCGACCGACCGAAAAGTGATCGGTATATGGCACTTGAGCTCCGCTCAAGTGCCATGTGCCATAAAAACCTAATTTTCACGTCAAAAAACACTTCCTCAGAAACAAAACGAGGAAAACAGGTTTGCCAGTGCATTTTAAAAATAAATTTACAGATAGAAAAAGACGCAGGTTCGCCGACGAGACTTGAGTTGCGTTTTTTTCCAGGTGGAAACAAACTTTCGTCTTTCACAAGATAGAAACTCGATATCTTTCCTCAATGCAGCATATTCAGACACATCTGAAAGGTTTATATCTCCCCCAATCTTCATCCGCGAACTTACCACGAAAATTAGGTCCGAGTCTCAATACCCGACAGAAGATGCTGTACACAGCAAATGAAGAACGAGAAGTTCGCTTTTAGAATAACTCAAACATAAAAGACATCATTTTCGAGTTCTACGAGTGTCCTAAATTTGACGAAGGCTTTTCAGATGTGCTTTAACACTAGTATACAGGGGCTTCACGTATGGGGTGGACCCCCCCCCCCCCCCCATGCTGTCAGTAAAAAATAGCTGAATCAGTAAACAGTCGATTTTTTTCGGAAACAGTTTTTTTTCAAAACAGTCGGTTTTCGGAAGTCGATTTTTAAAACTGTCGGTTTTTCGATTTTTCGTCAAAACAGTCGGTTTTTTTCGGAGAAAAAGTCGGTAAAATGACCAGCCAGCCGGTAAATACCTTGCTCCCCCCCCCCCAAACATTTTGACTAGTAAAGCCTCTGCTAGCACAGAGGCCAAAAATTTACCTCCCGACTAGAATGAGCTATTCCAGCGTCTGCAGAACCCCTCTTTTCCTGGCGAACGAATTTCGGGTGTATATTAAAATCTTCCTTGCCCTTTTAAGCGTTGTTCCCACCTAAACCTCGCTTTGTAATCGACATTTTTCCATCTGTTCTGGGCACACTTGTTTCGCGGGTCTCCTGTCATTTCATTTCTGATGGCTTTTTCATTATGTTTAAAAATTATATGCCTCATTTTTTCACTTGTAGTCAAAGTTTGGCCAACAATCCATGCACATAACCTTGACATAACCTTGTCTCTCGCTTTTGGTCTATAAGGTATGGTATATTAATGTTATCCAGTCAGACTTCACTTTAACAACTAACCTATTGTAATTTTGACAGGCTAAAATCTGAAAGACCTAAGTGAGGCAGATACAAATCGCATGGGAGTAGAACAGGTAGCCGTTTTGCTTCCCCTGTGAATCATGTCTCCGACTTATCGGGGTAATGAAACCTGGTTTAAACGACTCGACTTGT
This sequence comes from Branchinecta sandiegonensis, assembly GCA_030848855.1. Taxonomy (NCBI): domain Eukaryota; kingdom Metazoa; phylum Arthropoda; class Branchiopoda; order Anostraca; family Branchinectidae; genus Branchinecta; species Branchinecta sandiegonensis. The sequence continues at coordinate 19,857,672 of JAUPMV010000006.1, read as the reverse complement.
CTTTAGGGACGTGCTTACGACTGAAGCTGTGCAGAGCCAAGATTGAAAAATAAATTTAAACGACTCCCATTGTTTTTGATTAAAATGAATGACCGGGACGTTGGCGAGGCCAAAATAAACGACTGATACGACTTAGCAAAAGGCAGGGCGGGGGGTGACCCCCCCCCCCCTTCGGGCCACCCCTGTATGTGATCTATATCAATATAATTGGATGAATCCTTATAGCGCGTGTTAGTGTTAGTGTCTTTGATCTCTGTTGCGTTTTCTCTCGTTATTTTGCTTATGGCCTTTGGCTCAAATAAAGTTAATATTATAATTGTATGGGGTATTTTTAATTAGATGTATGATGAGTCGCTCGTGTAAAGAAATTGGACACATCGATTAATTGTTCGAAAGCTAACCTACAAACATCTGACCTGTTATGGAGTACGTCATACTTCGTGTATTCGGCTTGGTAAAGGTAAAAAAAACAAGAGCTGGAAGCTCATATGGCACTTGCAAGACTTGGTAAATAAGAATGACGATGGACCCTCGGAAATCACGAGAATGTAGCCTATCGTTTGGTAATTTTTTTATTTTTGTTGTTGCACTTGATCATTTTTGCTCGAGGCAAAAAAGATCATAGGCTGAAGCAAAAATGATCATGGGCTCATGGGGATCATGAAAATGTATGTTTTGCTTTGCTAAAGTATTTTTTGTACTTTGCGGTTAAGATGAGTACTTTAAGGGATGGTCGGTTCTGGGAAGTGACAGTTTCTAAGACAATCTTGTCAAGTCTCTAATGTTCAAGCCAAGCTTCATCGTCCTAGCACATCTGGAAGTAGCCTACCTTATACTGCAGTCACCGGAATTCCGGACCCCCCTCCAACTCCCCCAGATTGGCCGAGTCCGTTCCGGTTCTGTCACTGATGTATCTAGGGCCTACGCTTGTTCTTCCAACCAAGTCTTATCCCAATCGCTATATTCTAAGCGTGTCACAAAATTTTCGCACCCCCCGCCGACCCCCCCCCACATTGATCGGATCCTGTCCGCACTTGAAATGGGACATCTGAGACACGAGGTCTTTCCAAATATCAAGTTTCATTAAGATCCTGTTCCCCGTTCAAAAGTTATAAATACGTCAATATTCCCGATTCCCCCTCCCTTCACTACCCCCACGGTGGTCGAATCGGGGAAGGGACTATTTCCAAGTTAGTTGGTGGGGTCCCTAATATGTCTGCCAAGTTTCATCGTACTAGCACATGTTTAAGCATCTTAAGTCGGGATCGCCGGAATTCCGGAACGCTCCCTCCAGCTCCCCCCACAATGCTACGGATCCGGTCCGGTCTTGTCAACTATGTATCTAGGGCTTGTGCTTGTTCTTCCTACCGAGTCACATGTCACACGATTTCCGCCCCCCCCCTCCCCCCCCCTCCAACTCCCCCGAAGTCATCGGATCCGTTCCGGATTTGAAGTGTGACATCTGAGAAGTCTTTCCAAATATCAAGTTTCATTAAGATCCGATTCCCCATTGAAAAATTATAAATACGTAAATATTCCGGATTCCCCCTATCTCCACTCCCCTCACGGTGAAATGACTATTTCCAAGCTAGTTTGGTAGGGTCTCTAATATGCCTGCCAAGTTTCATCGTCCTGGCACATCTGGAAGTACCCTAACTCGCGATCACCGGACTAACCGACCGACCGACGGAAAAGTGATCGGTATATAGCACTTGGCCGGAAGGCAAGTGCCATAAAAAGGGAAAGGTATCAGCATCAGCCTATACAGGCATAACTGGCGGTGCTGATTGCTTGAGCTCCGAACAAAACCAAATCACCTGATTGGCCAATTCTTTTGTCTGGGTATCCTTTATTTTGTCCGTCGTTTTGAGCAGTATAGTAGGAGGGCCTGCGCACTCGATTCTTTCGTAAATCTGGGGATCGTGGGTGTCTTGTACGTTTCAGTTCGGCGGACGATCGTTTCCTGCCGGTTTGTCCGGCTAATGCCTCCCTTCATTTGTCGATGCGTGTTATCTTATAAAGCTCGGAAGTGTGTGATCCCTCGCGGGGCACGGGCCTTTCCAAATTTGAAGACTCTGAAAGCAGATTCTGACTTGGTCGTTGTTGCACACCCGTCCAGCTGTTCAGTTTGAAATCTTAATTATTTTTTTTCTTCGTTAGGATCAAGACACAATATGGACGAATTCATTTCAATGGATGTTAGCAGAGGCGTCGGCGACATCTACAGCCTCATGGATTTCGTCCGGAAATTTTATACGAACTTCAAATAGCTTCAGACCCGCTAGATGCCGCTGTTATGCAATCCTGTGTGATTAGGTGTTTTTGTGACTGAAGGTGGTGCTCAGTGAACGTGATACTATGTTGGGTGGATGATAGTGTCGACTTGAATGACCATGCCTTCTGTTATGTTATTTATTGCTGTAGCCTAAGTAGTTGCAGAGCAAATGCGCGATTTCACGATCCGGGTTACAGTATGTCGTTCACTTATCAGGCAAAAAGACGAGGGGGTGGGCACTCAGTTATTTGGTGTTTCTGGTGGCTGGTGTCAAGCACACCTGGCCCCCTCGTGCGAAACCCTAAAGAAAGACTTATGTTGGGAGACGAGAAGGCTTTGCAGGAGCTTGCCACGCCATCTGCGTTAGATGTGGAATATGCAAAATTAGCGACCGAGAATAAAGAACCTGGTGTTTGAAATATTTCCTGGTTCAGGAAAATGTGCTCTGGGATAGTATTTCAAAAGCTCGCTGTCTACACCCAGCATAGAATACACAGAACTATCGAGCTAGAAGTAAATCTTTGAAATGCTTTGTGGTTTCAGAAGTTTGTTCCAACTGTGTGTGAAGTTGGGAAATGTCTGCCGCTTCATGTTAGCAAATTCATGTGCCTTTTGTATTTGTACGATGGGCAGAACTATTCTGTTCTACCTATCAGTTTTTGGGATCCCAAAACGTAAGTGGAGGGATAACCTATGACTTCGTGAAGAACTTGGTATGAGGATCCTTAGGGTCAAGGGACAGATCAAGTTCGTAGGTTGGCCCCAAAGCTGTATATTTAAGTGTGGGGGAGGACGAAATTATGGGGCGAAAATATTATCTTTTAAAGCTAATGAGATAGTCGATTTAAGGTAAGGAGACATGCTGAATCCGAATATGAAAATTATTTTCTCGTCGGACAAGTAGTTCACCCGAAATTCGACTAAACCGGAAAATTTGTGAAAAGTAAAAGTTGAATCTGAAGTTTATTTTGAATCCGAATATGAAAATTATTTTTTCGCTGGTCAAGTAGTTCGCCCGGAATCCGGAAGTTTAGCACAGCATTTAAAACCCAATGACATAGTCGATATAAGGTGAGGAGGCCTGCTATTGCAGCTAGCGAACATACTAAAGATAAACTAAAGTACCAATCGGCATTTACTGGGTCAAAAAGGCAGAATGCATTCGACAAGTGTCTAGCGAACAATTTAAAAAATCTTGTCGACCATTTTTCGAAAAAAAAAACAGGTGGATATACCAGTCCCTACACTACCCCTTTATCCATACAGGCGGAAGCTCTGCGCGTCGGACAATACGCTTTGTTTAATCAATGGACGCCGGAGGGAGTTACGTTTCTTGTACGTATTCTTTGGGTTTAGTCATGGAAATCTGTCGTGTCGGGGGGTCGAAGGGGTTGAGGTAACAAATTTGATATGAAGATTCACTGGCAGATGGCCAAGTTTTAGATGGATCCGTTAGATATTTCGAGGCAGAGGAGGGGGTTTCGGTTTAAAGGTAAAAAGGTATGTTTTTAAGCTAATGAGTTACTCGTGTAAAGGGTAAGCAGGCCCACTGAATCCGTGTCTGAACTTAGTATTATTGCCGGACAAGTGATTCACCCGGAATTCGGCCGAAACCGGAAATTTGGTTGAAGCTCAAAGTTCTTTCTTAAGTCGATTAGAGATTCGGTATCGGGGTAAGGAGAAATGCTGAATTGAATTTAGAACTTTATTTCCTTGGCAGATAAGCTGGCAAAGTTTACCAAAACCCGGAAATTTGGATTGAAAGGTTCTGCTCTCAGTGTCACTAGCTCTTTTGCTCTGCATGCAGCCTGCCGGGAATGCTGCTAAAATAAGAAGAATTTTGTCAAAGTAAAGGACCTTTCTGAAGTCGATTAGGATGAGATATTGGAGTAAACCTCCTCGCTGAATCCATATCTGAACTTGGTTTTCCTGGCCGTAAGTTGCCAAAAACTCAAAAACGGTAACATTAGTTTTTTTCTACAAATTCAAGCGGTGGGTTATGTAATAGCAAATGTGAAAGGGGTCTGGCGAAGACTCGGAAATCGACAAGATTCGATTGTCTGGATCAAGAAGTCCAACAAATATTAAATTTTTGGGATCCCATCGAAACCTTTGGTCTTGTTTGGGTTTGTCGAACAAGCAGCAGCTATGCAGTGGCAAGGGACTACAACATTGAAATACTGTGTGCATTACCATTTCCTGTGAAAGCCTGTAGACATAGGCAGTCTAAATTTCGGGCCCCCTTGCATGTTAACTTTAGTAGTTAGCACAACGATCGCTAGATAGGAGGATAACCGTCTGCACGTTACAGATACGGAGTTTGCACAGATACAGTTTGAGAAAGCTTGATTTTTCTTTCAAGAACAGATTAGTATACATTTCGATCCTTTTGCTTGGCCCACTGACAGGTGCCTGTCCTGCCTATTTAGTTGTCCTGCACTGCCTCGAAGTTGTTATCACTGCGTATTTCATCTTTGGAGCGAGTGCATCATCGTCCTCAACTAGAGATGAAAAAACGCCATCTTCTAAGCACGCAACCAAAGCGGATTTCGTACCTTTTTGGCTCTGGAACTCTAGATTTAAAGGCGACGGTATTGCACAAGTTTCCCCTGCCTTTTCCAGCGAATCGCCACTACCTGCCCCATCCTGTTTGATTGTGTTATCACATTTGTTTCGCTTGCCTGGAGCCTGAAGCTTTGTTTGACAAAAACCTCTGGTAGCCAGAACCAGTAGCGCGATGGCGAGTGAGAGCTTGTATTTTTGTTATGACGACAAGCTTGTGGAAGCGAAACGTCGGTAGCCGCGTGACGGTCGCGCTACAAAATAACTGGAAAAAACATGATAGGTGTTTTTTAATCCGATGAAAAATTTGTAGCCTTTGTAGTTGTAAGAACAACTTCATCCGTAAATTTATATGTAGTGGTACGAAATACTTTCATTTAGCTGTGCGTCAGACTGGGATAATCTTAAGCAGGAGTATCCAGTAGCATAGGAGTATCCAGTAGTATCCAATCTTGATATAAAATATATCAGCGACCGATGCTGGCTACTAAGATCTTTACACGCTTTAATAGCGTGTAGGCGAAAAGCCCACAACTTTTCGACAATTGCCGTCGCGGAGGACTTCTTGCTATCATCCTGAGGAAAATAGACCGGTTGAAATGATCTGTTACAAGCAACCAGCAACGAGTGTAGTCTCTCTTATCTTTGCCGTACAGACGATCCTGAATATGCATACTCTACCTTTTTATACGTGCTTGTATAGAGCTCTTGCCGTTTTTGCTCATGCTAGTAGTCAGTGTATTAAAGATTTGAATCTCTTATCTTTATTACACAAGTTTAAATATTCAAACTCTTCTAGCACTTTAATCTGAATTTACGTGTCCACGGTGTGCAATGTTCGTTGAAATCTGATTTTGGAATGTTGAAACGGTCGTTACTGGGTTTGGTATTGCTTTGTTGTTTGTTGCTTTTCAAAGTCTTTTGTATAGAGTGTTTTCTTGCCTTCCTTTTAGGCTTTCACTTTCCTATCCACCTTCTTTTCTTTTCTTATAAAAGTGAATTTTGGCATGTTTAAACGGTTGTTACTGGGTCTGTTGTTTGTAACTTTTCAAAGTCTTTCAAATATAGAGTATTCTCTCGCCTGATGTTGTGGGATCTCACTTTATTTCATCCCTTTATATTATAGATTTCCCTTCAATTGTCGTCTTTTCTCAACTTTTCTCCTAGTCGAGTGAGTCCTGAGGCCATGGTTGGATGTATTATGATGTACGTTGCTTGTTGGCCTTTACTTAAAGTTGCTAAGATAAAAGTGGGGTCTCCACTGGCAATCGTAAGCTATCAAAAAACATCGTAACGTGTCGTGACCGCCATTTTTGGTGATTTTCAGCCAATGAGAGCACACCGGTCTGGACGAGCCTTTTTACGACGGCTTTACGATTGCTAATCGAGTTCCCGCCTAACGCTTAACCTTCATATGCTGCGTCCATCGTACCTGTCGTGGCCTGGCGTGCTTCAATCAGAATGCTATCAGTGCTGTTTTGCAAGTAGCGCTCGAAGTAGGTAAAGGTTTTTCTCCTCTCCTGGTAAAGGTTAGTCTCTTTCAGAGCAAAATAACTCTAGGGAGGAGTAGCGCCAAGACTTAATAAAATTGACACACATTCGAGTAGCTGCGATACTAGCACAAATAGCGATAGAGAACGTCCTTTCTGAAACCCATTCAGTCGTTCACCAACGCTGGCTCCGATAACTTCATATTCTGAACATTGCAAAAATATGATACAGCCTCCATTGGTTCCTCGGTGTGTGCAGACCACACCTTTGCTTTCCTAGAAATTTCTAAACCCGCATGTTTGTCTCGCTTTAAATGCCGTAAGCGAACTGAGCTGCGCTACGAGCATGGCCCGTTTGCAAAGCATGGAAAGTATAGGTCTTGGCGCTACTACCTAGTGTTATTTTGCTCTGGTCTCTTTGCATAGTCTTGGTATAGTAGAGTAGAGGTATGTTAGTTGGGGCGGTTATCCAACTTTGGATGTTGTAGTTACGCTAAATGGAGAAATAAAATCCCGTAACATCCAAACGGATATTCCGTGGAACTACTGACTTATCAGCAGTTGGTTTCCGTCATAACAAGTGGGGGACACTGCACCGTCCTACGTTTACTAATGTCCAAAGAAGTGTGTCTCTTCTTTATAGATAGGGCCCATGATTCAACGGTCATCGCCTGCGATTCCAAAGGGAAAATTTGACCACGCACACGAATGCAGGCGTCTCAAACTGCAAATGTCGGCTGACGGGTCAAGGCAAAAAAAAAGCTGGCGCCCCCCCCCCCCCCGAATGGAAATATGTAGGAATTTAGAAAAACTGTATTAAAAACTGCAGTTTGGACCCTACACACGCGAGTTAAATGTAAACCCGTGTCGCTGGATCCCTGGCCGCTTGCCTCTGTATATATTTTTCACAAATATGAATTGTATTTTATTAGCACTGTGTGTGTGGGGGGGGGGGGGGGCTCTGCTGACACATGTGAGTAAAGGTTAGGGCCATCCAGTCAACCAACGGTGCCAGACTGGGACGGGCTGTCCCAGTCTGGTACCGTTGGGTTTTTGGGATCCCAAAACGAAAGTTGAGGGATACCTATGACTTCGCAAAAGTTGTCCGTCCGTCTGTAAGCACGATAACTCTCGAAGGGAATGAGATATTTTGATGAAACTTGGTGTGAGGATTCGTTGGGTCGGCGGACCAGTCGAGTTCGTAAATGGGCTTTTTAGCCCTACATTTAGGGGTGGGGGAGGGGGTTCAAATTAAGGGGCAAACAAAATATTTTGAAACAGCTAATGTGATAGTCGATTATGGGGTAAGAAGACATGCTGAACACGATGGTGAAAACCATTTTGTAATCGGACAAGTAGTTCGCCCGGAATCCGGCCAAAACCGGAAAGTTTGTTAAAAGTAAAAGTTTTATTTGAAGTTGATTAGATGTTTGATTTAGAGGTAGGAAGACATGCTGAAGACGATGGTCCAAACCATTTTCTCGACGGACAAGTAGTTCGCCCGGAATCCGGCCCAAACCGGAAAGTTTGTTAAAATTAAAAGTTTTATTTGGAGTTGATCAGATGTCCGATTTAGGGCAAGAAGACATGCTGAACTTTTATGTGATAACAATTTTCTACCCGGACATGTAGTTCGCCCAGAATCCGGCCAAAACCGGAAAATTGTTAGAAGTTAAAGTTTTATTTCTAGCTGATTAGATAACCGATTTAGGGGTAAGAAGAGACGCTGAATCCGTGTGTGACAATCATATTTTACCCGGACATATAGTTCGACCGGAATCCGGCTGGAGTCGGAAAATTTGTCATAAGTTAAATTTTTATTTGAAGTTGATTAGATGTTCATTATTGGGGAAAGAAAGAAGATACCCTGAGTTCGTTTTTGAGCTTTCTTTTTTCGCCGGACAAGTAGTTCTGGAGTTTGGCCGAAACCGGGAAATTGGCAGAAGTGGCAGGAACTTTTCGTCAAAACAGATATGACTTATACGGGTAAACACACATGCTGAATCCATATCTGAACTTGGTTTTCTCAGATGATTAGCTATTTGGCCTTAATCTGTTTCTGAATTTTAATTGTAGGAATGTTCAAGGATTCTGGCGATGAATGGATCTGGCTAAGACAAGACCCAGTTGTCTGGATCAGATATTGAATTTTTGGGATCCCATCGAAAAGTTTGGTCTTGTTTTTTGAGCCGATTGGCTTTCTTTGAACTTATGGATGAGCATTCCGAGATCACGCTTGACATCGACTGAGTGTGTCAGCCAGGGGCGTCACGTATGGGGGGGGGACGCCCCCCCCCCCCCCCCCAATGGTCTTGGCCAGTCGGTAAAAAAATAAACGAGTTGGTACGAAGCGCCGCGGTTTTTGTAAAAATATTCATTTTTCATGAAAACGGTCGGTTTTTGTGATCCCAAAACGTAAGTGGAGGGATACCTATGACATCGCAAAAGTTGTCCGTCTGTCAGCACGATAACTCTCGAAGGGAATGAGATATTTTGATGAAACTTGGTGTTAGGACTCTTCGAGTCAAGGGAAAGTTCGAGTTCGTAGATGGGCCCGATAGCTGCATATTTAGGGGAGGGGGAGGGGTTTCAAATTAAGGGGCGAACAAATATTTTTAAAAGCTAATGAGATAGTTGATTACGGGGTAAGACGACCTGCTGAACACGAATATGAAAACCATTTTCTCGCCGGACAAGTAGTTCATCCGGAATCCGGCTAAAACCGGAAAGTTTGTTAAAAGTAAAAGTTTTATCTGAAGTTGATTAGATATCCGATTTAGGGGTAAGGAGACATGCTGAATATGAAAATGAATATGAAAATGATTTTCTCGTCGGACAAGTAGATCGGTCGGAATCCGGCCAAAACCGGAAAGTTTGTCAAAAATAAAAGATTAATCTGAAGTTGATTAGAGGGTCGATTTAAGGAAAGTGAAACATGCTGAATCCGAATATGAAAATTATTTTGTCGCCGGACAAGTAGATCGCCCGGAATCCGGCCATAACCGGAAAATCTGTTAAAAGTAAAAGTTTTATATGAATTTCATTAGGTGTTCGATTAACGGGTAAGAAGGCATGCCGAGTTCGTGTACGACAATCATTTTATACCTGGACACATTTCACCACGAGTCCTGCTGAAATCGGAAATTTTTTTAAAAGTTGAAGTTTTATGTGAAGTTGATTGTGGCGATATGGATGGTATGGAGATATGCTGAATCTCTTTTTTTTAGTTCGCCCGGAATCCGGCTGAAACCGGAAATTTGGTAGAAGTAAGGCAGGAACTTTCGTCAAAGTAGACATGACGCAGGCTATACGGGTAAACTCACATGCTGAATCCATATTTGAACTTCGTCTTCTCCGATGATTACCAGTGGACCGCTACAAGACCCGATTGTCTATAAATATTAAATTTTTGGGATCCTATCGAAACCTTTGGTCTTGTTCTAAAAGTCGGTAGATTCTTCATCAAGTTTTTTCTTAAAATCAGTCGATTTCTCGTCTTAAGTGTTATATTATGCGTGTTGTATCAACAGTCGGTAAAAATGACCAGCCAGTCGGTAAATACCTTGCCCCCCCCCCACCCAAGCATTTTGGCTAGTAACGCCTCTGGTGTCAGCTGATGTGCATGTGCAAATAGTTCGTAAGATATCCTGGAATGGGAGCGAGGAGAGCCATCTCTTAGAAATACTGGAAGCTTTGGGAATCCCTGTTCCGTCGTTCTGGAACATTTCCTCAGAGGTAACGTCCATGGTATATCATTGCGGGATTGGGTGAAGGGAAGGTTAGGGACAACAGCTGCACAAGTTCAAAGGATTCTGGATTGTCAAGAAATCCAAAAGTGGACTTGTAAGGTGTAGGCGTCGCTGTCTCTTCTTAAGTCATATTCACAGTGGAAGAGAGTATTGGGTGAAGAAGTTTATTTTAAAGCAGGCCTGAAGAGAAAAGAGTTAAAATCCTATATTGGTCTAAGGGGAATTTTTAGCTGTTGGGAAAAAGGAGGAAGTATCTGGGAAGAATAGGTATACCTGAGAAGAAGAATGGTTAAATGGGCTGCTTAGCAGCAGATCATTTTTAACCATTGTAGCGGATGCTATATCATGTCGTCCGCCCCCCGGGGTGTACGATGACTGAGTGAAATGAATATTGGTTTGATTATCAGTATGCTGGGGAAACGAGCTGAGAGAAGAGTTATTATTTGTGTTTGAGTTACGTTGAATAAAATAACTAATTAAAGTCAAATAATCGAATAATTTTGATTACAACCCAGCGCAACCATAAAAAATGTGTCAGTGTTTTTCAAAGTGAGACTACGACGTAGGTCCCTTTTAATTAAAGTATTTTAAGTACGTATTTAGTTTTTGTTTTAAAAGTGTTTGAATGATGTAGCTAACATCTGCCTCGTACTTGATAAAATGAAATTATGTGTGGCCGTATGGTTCTCCCACAAAGCTAATTTTCCAGCTTGAGCGACTTGAGCTTGAAGAGGACCCTTGCCAAGAAAGGCCGAAATCTAGCTATAATAAAATTCAGGTCAGTATCCGTTTTGCACTGTCAAATACGATTCGTAGTCAGCTTGGACTGAAGGAATATTGATCATCTATGACGTTCCCCCGCCTTGTTGACAGCCAAGGAGGCCTCAGGTTGATCTGTTGTTGAATCTTCATTGTATTCAAAGCAAAATAATTCATGAACAGTTTTATTGAAAACACGATAATGAATAAAATGCATGTTTTCGTCAAATAAATCTAAGGAGCATTACGATTACCACCTGGGTCGTCGCGTGTCCACTAATACATTTATGTGAAGACGTCAACGATCGGCCCTCGGTTTTTCGTTGAATTTTGATGCTGATTAATGCACTCCTGTTAGAGCCGACTATTTGATTAGTGCGAGAAATTCGACGGTCGTTCGTCAGGTCCTATTCTGTTTGAATCTGTATGATATGGAGAGGTAGGATGCGTCCCTGCAAATCACAGAATCGTTCATGTCTCTTCCAAGTCTTGGCTGTCACTGAATCCGTAACGTACAGTAACGGTCATCTACACTTCTAAACCGTTTTTCACAGGAAGCTGAGGGCGGCGGAAACCTAGCAGGTCCTACAAGAGGTAGCGGAAAGGCCAGGAGATGATTACAGTCTACAAGGTCATTTACCTGCGGCAGGACTCCGTGGACTCAGCCCTGTGGCCAGGCCTCTTGGTGTACGACAAGGTCGTGGACTAAGCAACTCTTCGCTGGAAGAACCCGGAACTGGGCTAGCTGTGGCCTTCCTTGAGCATTGCAGGTAAGACTTGTATTTGAGATCCCGAAACGTAAGTGACGGGATACCTATCGAGACATATGACTCCGAAACGCTGTCCGTCCGTTAGTACGATAACCCTGGAAGAGTTTGAACTATTTTGTCAAAACTTGGTGTGAGGATACATCTTTTGGGTTAAAGTACCAACCATGTTGAAAGATAGGCCCCTAGCCCTATTCTTGCGATTGGGGAGGCTGGGTTCCAAATATTTTCGTCAGGCTAATATTAGAGTTGAGATATGGGAAGAAGGCATGCTGGATCCATTTCTATGCTTCATTTTCTCGCCGAACTAAAATCTCGCCCGGAATTCGTCCGAAACCGGACATTTGTTAGAAGTAAAATCTTATTTTGAACTCGATTAGAGTTCGATTTAGTGAAAAGAATATAAGCTGAATCCATACCTGAACTTTATTCTCTCACCAGACAAGAAGTTCGACTGGAATACGTCAGAAACTGGAAATTCGGTAAGATTAACGCTGAAGTTGTAGGAGTTTTCATGCGGGGCTGCAAGAATAGAGGCTGAATCCTTACGTTCTCGATTTTCTCGCCGGATGAGTAGTTCATCTGGAATCGAGTAATCGCAAAAAAAAATTTGAGAAGTGAAAGTATTATCTGAAATCGGTTTAAAAAAACGTTCTGGATCAGTATACTTTACTTTGTTTTTCGCTCGACCTGTATTCGACCGGAATCTAGAATTTTTATAATACTTTTTCTTTTTCGGTTAATTGGTTCAGAGTGTCGATTTAAGCTGAGATTTGGGGTAACGGACAAATCAGCCAAGATTTGGCTTTCTTCGCTGATATTTCGGCCCTTCTTGGCAAGGGTCCTCATCAGGCGTGAAAATCATAGCCGACATCCATTTTGTATCATTTACTCATACGATTCGCTTTCAGCTTGGACTGAGGGAGTACTTGGACTTGGCTGACATGTTGAATCGTTATATGTGCTAGACATCTACTACAGACGGAATCCGGCGAAAACTATGCCTTTATCGAGTGTTTCGAGTTTCAATCTGGGGATAAGAAGACATAGAGAATCGATGTCCCAGCTGTCGCGTTTTCCTATCAAGGCGCTAGTTCGGCCGGATTTGCCGGAATCCAGCAAAACTGAAATGTCGTAAGTTCTAATATATTATATTTGTCCAGTTGTCCCTGTAGGTGTTGGTGCAAATCCATATATCTGCTTCGTGTAAATGATACAATCACTCTTTGATGTGAAACAAGGACGAAACTAAAACTTGCAAGGTTAAATGGATAAAGAACCTGTTGGATCAGAATACTCGACGAGTTTTCGAAGAGCAATATTTCGTTCGTATTCTGGGGTTGAGCGGAAATTACCTAATGTGTCTGGTTAAGAGGCTTATTAGGGATAAGTGACATCTTTACAATATCCGGTAAATATCCACAGAAATAAAAATGCACCCAGCAAATTCCTCTTTTAGGATCACATCGAAACCTTTGTTCTTGTTTGTTCGCCTCGGACCGCTTGATGCGGTTGTTTCGGTCATTCTGAAAGTGATTCTTGTGGCATGAAAGTCTCCTTTTGCGATCCTGTCGAAGCCTTTTAGCTGTGATCTTGTTTGATCCGATTTTTGTTACGTTCATTCCGAAATGAACCCTTGAACTTGTGATCGTTCTGCTTTGGACCTTCTGATACGGTCCTTCCTTCAGTAACTTAGTTCTGATTCTGATCGTTCTGATCTGAAGAGGAGTGTTGGAGATTCTAGCATCACTTTAGAGCTAGCGAAGCTCATTGCAAAGACTGCAATAAGACTTATTCGGAGATTCGCTCCCACCTTCCATTTTCCGATCACTGGAATCCCGCCCCCCCCCCCCCCCCCTCCAACTCCACCCACAATACCCGGAGCCAATCCGGTTCTGTAAATGATTAATCCAGAGCATCTGTTTGTGAATCCCACAAAGTTCGATTCCGATCACACCAGTCTAAGCGGGTCAAGTATTCCCCCCCCCCAATAATTGTCGGATTCGGTCCGGAAATGAAAAAGATCACCAGAGAGAAATGTCCTCTGTTCAATTATTAAATTTCACTCGAATCCGATCACCCGTTCCAAAGTTACGCATGACTCAATATTCCGGATTCCCTTCCCTCAACCCCCCCCCCCCCCCAAGATCGAGGATTTTTTTTTTTTTTATCATATCGAGGATTTTTTTTTATTGCAAGTCAGTTTCACCGGGTCCCTGATATGCCTGCCAAGTTTCGTCGTGAAAATCCCAAATACCGGAATTCTGGCCCCCCCCCCCTCAAGTGTCAAAGATTTACATAAAGCAGATGTTTGTTCTTCCCAGCAAGTTTCGCTCCGATCCCTCCATTCTAACCGTTTCTTGAGATTTCCGGTCCCCCCCCCCCCCACTCCCCCACGGTGGCCGTAGCCAATCCGATTCAGTAAATGATTTACCTAGAGCATCTGTTTGTTCTTCCCAAAAATTTCCATCCCGATCTCTCCATTCTAAGCGGGTGATGTATTCCCCCCCCCCCCCAATAGTTGCCGGATCCGGTCCGGATATGAAAAAGATCACCAGAGAAATGTCCTCTGTTCAGTTCTTAAATTTCACTCGAATCCGATCACCCGTTCCAAAGTTACGCGTGACTGAATATTCCGGATTCCCCTCCCTCAACTCCCCCCACCTTTTATTCAAACAATGTTTACAACGGATACGTCAGCTACGATTCTTCTTCCATTACTCCCCCCCACCATCATCAGATCGACAAAAATTTTATTTTGAAGTCAGTTTGATCGGGTCCCTGATATGCCTGCCAAGTTTCATCGTGAAAATCACCAAAACCGCCATCACCAGAATTCCGGGAAACCCCCTCCCCCGCCCCCCCTAAGTGTCCGGATCTAGTACAATTGCCTAAACGATTTATCTAGAGCAGATGCATGTTCTTCCCAGCAAGTTTCGCTCCGATCCCTCCATTCTAACCGTTTCTTTAACTCCCCCCTGGCTACCAAATCCGGTCAAGACTTTAAACGGGACATCACAGATATATAATCTGTTCAGTTATTAAGTTTCATTATGATCCGATCACCCGTTCGAAAGTTACATTCCACTCAATTTCCCGGATTCCCCTGCCCTCCACTCCCCCCCAAAATGGTCGGATCGGAAAAGATTATTTCTAAGTTTGTTTGGTCGGGTCTCTGATATGCCTGCCAAGTTTCATGGTCCTAGCACATCTGGAAGTACCCTAACTCGAAAAAGTGTGACAAAATGCCCTAAATTTTCAAGTTTCCTGCGCCCTCCACTCCCCCGCATATTGTCGGATCGGGAAACTGATTATTTCCAGGTTAGTTTGGTCGGGTCCCTAATGTGCCTGCCAAGTTTTATTGTCCTAGCGCATCTGGAAGTACCCTAACTCGAAAAAGTGTGACAAGAAACTCGGAAAAGACCGACAGACGGAATTGTGATCGGTATATGGCACTTGAGCCAGAGGCTGCAATTGCCATAAAAACAACACTCTCTTAGTGTTTTTTGGATCCCAAAACGGAAGTGGAGGGATACCTATGGCATCGCAAAAGTTGTCCGTCCGTCCGTCTATAAGCACGATAACTCTCGAAGGGAATGAGATATTTTAATGAAACTTGGTGTGAGGATTGTTTGGATCAAGAGTAAGGTCGAGTTCGTAGATGGGCTTTGTAGCCCTATATTTAGGGGTGGGGGAGGGGGTTTAAATTAAGGGGCAAGCAAAAAAATTTTAAACAGCTAATGGGACAGTCGATTATGGGGTAAGAAGACATGCTGAACACGATGGTGAAAACCATTTTCTCGCCGGACAAGTAGTTCGCCCGAAATCCGGCCAAAACCGGAAAGTTTGTTTTTATTTGAAGTTGATTGGATGTTGGATTTAGGGTAAGAAGACATGCTGAACACGATGGTGAAAATCCCTTTTTCGCCGGACAAGTAGTTAGCCCGGAATCCGGCCAAAACCGGAAAATCTGTTAAAAGTAAAAGTTTTATTTGAAGTTTATTATATGTTCGGTTTAGGGGTAGGAAGACATGCTGAACACAATGGTGAAAATCATTTTCTCGCCAGGCAAGTAGTTCGCCCGGAATCCGGCCAAAACCGGAAAATTGTTAAAAGTATTTGTAGTTGATTAGATATCCGATTTAGAGGTGAGAAGAGATGCTGAATCCGTGTATGACAGTCACTTTATTCCCGGACATATAGTTCGCCAGGAATCCGGCTGGAACCGTAAAATTTGTTTTAAGTTAAATTTTAATTTGAAGTTGATTAGATGTTCGATATAGGGGAAAGAAGATACACTGAATTCGGTTTTAGCTTTTTTTTGTCGGACAGGTAGTTCCGAAATTCGGCCGAATCCGGGAAATTCGCAGAAGTACGGCAGGAAGTTTTCGTCAAAATAGATATGACTTCTAGGGGTAAACACAAACATTCTGAATCCATATCTGAACTTGGTTTTCTCAGATGATTAGCTTTCTGGCTTTAATCTGTTTCTGAATTTTAATAGTAAAAATGTTCAAGGAGTCTGGCGAAGACTGGATCTGGCGTAGACAAGATCCAATTGTCTGGATCAAATATTGAATTTTTGGGATCCCATCGAAACCTTTGGTCTTGTTTTCTCTGCACTTAGGACCATTCGCTGTTGATCCAGGCATATATTCAAATGAAAGTACGAGGGGGGTTTCACGAGACCGCGTGACTTACGCATAATTGTATATCAATGGAAAGAATAAGGTTCTAGTTTTACAAGGAAAAGATTTTTCAACTTAAAATAAATAAATAAAAATATTCTCATCTACTCAGAATAAGTGATCCGCATGTAGAGAAGATCGAACAGAAATGCTAAAAACTCAGGAAGGCTTTTAAGGCAACAAACCTTTTTTTTGTTTACTAAAAAGTAAAGCCCATAAATTTCCGAACAATTTGAACTAAAATTGTGTTTTAGATACTATTTTCAAAGGGTCTGCCATTTTTGTTTTGCTGTCCTACTGTCGTTTGCCTCCTTAACATTCCAAAGTGAAGATTTCGGTGTCTAATTTTTTCAAAACAACGGAAATATTGAAAAAGTGGGCTTTCGATATAATCAAATAAACTGCCTCGAGTTTGTCAACTGTGGTTTAGTCGTTTAGTAGGCTGGTAACAAAACAAGAGCTAGACGCTGATATGGCACTTGCAAGGCTGGATCAGAGGAGCGAGCGAGCGTGGCAGAGAGCTTGGGTTTATTAGTGATTCTTCATAAGCGAAACCTTTGTGACACGAATAATCATGGGCCCTTTTGTATCGCAGTGTATCGTTTCGTAAAAAGTATTTTTATTTTATACTTTTCGCTGATGATGCGCAATTTAAGGCGGCTGGGAATTCATTTGTAAGCAGAAACCTTCAGTCGTAAATGATCATGGGCTCTTGGAGATCATCCCGATGAAAAATTTGTAGCATGCGTAGTAGTATGGTAGTAGTATGAAAACGTTGCATGTAATACTATGTAATAGCAAAGAATACTATCATTTAATGTGCCTCAGACTGGTCCAATCTTATGTTGTAGTATCCAGTAGCATCCTGTCTTGCCATAGTAACATCCAGTCTTGCTAATAGTACCATATAATAGTATGCAGTAACACGGTAGCCTTCAAGTAGAAGCATGTAGTAGCATCGTTAGTACTGCATGCAACTTTTTCGTACTACTTCATAGTACTATATTGAGATAAATTTTTCATCGGGATGAAATGTATCTTTTAGACATGAGCATTTTTCTCATTTTGCAGTTAAGATGCCCACTCTAAGGGCGCTAGAAATTCATTTGTAAGCAAAACTCTCGAGGCAAAAATGATCATGGGCACTTGAGGATCACACAAATTTACCGTTTACTTAAAAGCATTTCCTCAACTTTGCCATTCAGATAAGTAGGCTACTTTAAAGGATCCCTCTTGACTATTCTGCCTTTTATAATATACTTAGCTCTCATGTGGAATTATAAGCTTCTAAACTCCCCACCTTTCTCCATTATTTCGTTTCGTAACTACGAATTTTTTTGCGCTTTTTCGTCCTTGCCGAGTTTTCCCGCCACCCAATGAAAAGTTTACCGGAATCTTCATTGTCGGCTGACAACTCTTTCACACATAAGAATGTGATAATCTTCTGTTTATTACTTCTTTTATTTGCTTAGTTTTCCCACTTTTTAGCCAAGGTACGTTCAGTTTTCAAATCTTTTGCGCCCAGCCGCCGCGTCGGAGAGCAGGAAGGCTGGATATGTTCGACAAGCGCTAACAAGAGAATCGCTAGTTTCAGGTGGAAAGTAATGGTGTTTTCGAAAACTTTTTTTCTGATCCATTTTATGGGGAAAAGATCATTTCTAGTAAGAGTTGTGCTTTAAGGATTTCGTTTTTAAGCAGAACCCTCGAGGCAAAAATGATCAGGGGGCCTTGAGGATCATAAAAATATATACAGCAAACTTTACGAAGTCATAGAATATCGTCACTGACGTTTTGGGATCCCAGAAAGATTTTCCTGAAGTCGTTTTCCTGACAGATGAGCATTCGAGCTGATTTTTTTTTCCGGTTCAAATCCTGAAATTATTTAGCACTCATAATATGGTTTATTCAAATAATGTATACAACGGTTACGTCAGCTATGAAGCATCGTAGCTGACGTATCCGTTGTGTATATTATTTGAATAAATGTTTCAAAGTCAGCTTGGGCTCAAGGAATATTTAAATTGGTTTATTTTTGTTTAGTCAAAAAAATATCACTTTGGGAAAGCCCAAAACATTTTTTGTCAGTTATTTTAAGAGACGTATTTTTTGCCCAACTAACTATTTTTTTAATTATATTTTAAAAAACAATTTGTAGCCTATGTTTCACTTCGTTTCCGGGTAATTTACAGTTAAGAAATCCTTTGAATACAAAAAACCCACAAAAGTTCGTTACCTTAAACGCATTCTCAGCTCTTAGCGTTCCTCTGCAGTTTGTACCATATTTGAAGCCATCATTTGAAAAATACAGTAAACAGAGAACAGACATTTTTAATGAGCTTAAAATGACGTTCTTGAAGAACTAGATCTGCTCTGTCTAATGATATAAGATAACGTTGCATTTCGACAACTTTATCCCTTTAAAAAGTAATGCAACATCTTGTAGGCAAAAAAAAATATAGAATAGGCTAGATTTGCCTGATTAGCCTATATCTCAGAAATGCCCTAACGACTTAGACATTTTAATTAAACGGATTCCGGGCGAACTACTTGTCCGGTGAGAAAACAAAGTTCAGATCTGGATTCAGTATGTTTTCTTAATCCTGAAACACGGACATCATCTGCGAAACAGGTAGAGTGACGGCACGGAGGCAGGCCTGGAGGCACGGAGACAGAACGTAGGCAGAGACCATGTACACCTTGCGAAAGAAGTGAGCAGCCCCTTACTCCGAACTAATCCATTCCCGCTTCATCACTGGTTTCCAGGCAATCTGCATTGTTTTCGCAAATCCCTCCTGCTATTAACAAGATCGCTTTTCCTTCGGCACGCGACCTATCTTTCCTATTTATTTGAACCTGTAATTACCGAGGCGTTTCTTTCCTTCCCCTCTATATCTCGGGGCAAATCAAGGACAAGAGAAAACTTGGTCGGATGACTCACGTTGCATAGCCTAGAGGTTTCAGTCCCATAGACGAATGGATGCGGGACCGCGTGATTCGACTGCATGGCAGTCTTGGGAAATCGGACGGATGGGTGGAGATCATTCTGAATTACATAACTTTTCATAATAGTGCTTCTTGAAAGCTTTCTTTGTCGTCGGTGATTATAAGAGGATTTGATTTTGTGCTTGTTGTCCCATTTACTTGTGCAGGCCACACGTGTTAGGAGAGCCTGATATTGGCACAGTTTGTAAAAGAAAATGTTGGCGATACCTAGTCGGCGGGAGTATACTAAGTAAAATGTCCAAGCAGTTGCTCAGCTAAACTGAGAGGTGCCAGTTTGACTCTGGATTTCCTTAAAGCATAACTCTTACTAGAATTGATCTTTTCCCTATGAAACGGACCAGAAAAAAGATTTTCGAAAACGCCATTACTTTCCACCTGAAATTAGCGATTTTAATGTTAGAGCTTGTCAACATCCAGCCCTCCTGCTCTACGATGCGGCGGTTGGGCGCAAAAAGTTTGAAGACTGGAGTTACTGGGGTTATAAGTTGGAAAAAAAGTCAAAAAGAGAAGATTATCATATCCGTGTATGTGAAAGAGTTGTCAGCGGAACATTGAAGATCCCGGCAAACTTTGAGTTGTGTGACGGGCAAAACTCGGCGCAGTCGAATAAGCGCTAAAAATTCTTAGGCATAAAATGAAACAACCCGATGAAAAATTTTAGCCTGCGTAGTAGTATGGTAGTAGTACGAAAACGTTGCATGTAATACTATGTGAAGAATACTATAATTTAATGTGCCTCAGACTGGTCCAATCTTATGAAGTAGTATCCAGTAGCATCCTGTCTTGCTAATAGTAGCATATAGTAGTATGCAGTTACACGGTAGCCTTGAAGTAGAAGCATGTAGTAGCATCTTTAGTACTGCATGCAACTGTTTCGTACTACTTAATAGTACTATTTTGAGATAAATTTTTCATCGGGATGGAAACAGGTGGGATTTTAGAAGCTTATACTTCAACAAGGGAGCTAGGTATATTATAAAGGACAGAATAAGCAAGAGGGGGCCTTTAAGCCCCCTTCACATTGAATACGTAAGACCTTCCGTTAAGTAAGTTACAGCTTGTTTCTTACGTTAACTAGCCTATTTTCTCTGACAGAGTCCCCTTCCGACTGGGCCAAGTCCAGTCTACGTTACGTTTGACTGTAGCATCAATCAAACAAAGAAAATTAACACTTTCGTCGAGATTATTCTGCAAAAGGCCAAAGATACCTGTTAGGGAAAACCGCTGAAGACGCTGGGAGATTAACCCTCTGAAGACCACCCACGATTAGGAAATTTTCAGTCAAACCCCATGGTTCATCTAGTTCAAAACAGGTTACTTACTACAAGTTTACTCAGAAGATATTTCGCGTTCAGTCATCCTAGGATTACAACGATTTGTTTCGGAAAAAGGTAGATCATTTCTTAGCCTTGAAAATGAGCTAATCTTTGTTTTTTATTTTCTTTCCCGCAAAAAACCGCATGCTTTTTGTCAGCACTGTGAGGCATATGCCATTTGTCCCAAATACCAGACATACCCAACGGCTGGCACGGATTTCCAAAAATCAGAGGTTTGTCATGGTAGAATGCACCTATATACTCAAAACATTCATTTCATTTCAACAGTGGAGCATGGCTGCTAAATTATTGGCATCTGAAAAGAAGCTACTGACTAAAAAAAAAGCTAAATAAAGCCAATCTGTACATGTTTTCCTCAGGTAATCACTGAGTTTCTTTGGAAAGCTTTCCCATGCATTTACTTTCCATGGTCTGTTCTTATATTCTTTCAGCTTAGTACTGTAAAGAGACTCTCTCTCTCTTAAATAAACTTGATGATTTCCACCCACCAAATCCATTTTCCAACTTAACGTAAGGTTCTAAAGTTGAACTTTTTTCAACTTTCTTAAGCGGCTAAGTTAAGTAAAAATCTCCTACGTTACGATCACGTAAGAACCTTCAGTGGACTTACGATTCTTAAGATGGCCAGTGTGAACGGCCCACTTAAGCTTCGTAAGTCAGAGTGAAGGGGGCTTTAACCGGGAAACTAAGAACAATGTCCGGGTTCAAGACTAAGCGATTTGTGTACGGATCCCCTTGTCCAGTGGAGTAAGTAATATGTTCCGGCAGTTCCTCAGCTTAAAATCAGAGATTCCAGACTTTGCGATTATTATTCCTCTATCCAGTTCCTCCAACTTGTGGGGTGAAATTAGCAGAATAGCAGCATGTCTAAAACTAATGGCGTTTCTGGCAGAGGCGTCACTAGCCAAAATGTGGGGGGGGGGACGAGCCATTTACCGACTGGCTGGTAATTTTTACCAACTGTTTCTGCAGAAAAAACGACTGTTTTCAACAACAAAAAATGACAGTTTTGAAAAAAAAAATCGACTGATTTTCAGAAAAATCCACTGATTTTCAGAAAAAAGACTATTTTGACGAAAAATGGACGAGTTTCCAGAAAAACCGACTGTTTTAATGAAAAAAAATCAACTGTTTTGACGAAAAATCGCGGAGCTTCGCGCTGACTCGGTTATTTTTTACCGACTGGCCGACAGCATTGGGGGGGGGGGGGATCTCTTATATCCCCTGGATCTCTGGATCTCTTATAGCATCGCATATGTGTCTGTGGTGGGTCTAGCCTTTTGCACTGGCCGTTATCCTTCGGGACTCATTAGTTTTGTTCCCTCCATCATAAAAGTCTAGTTGGGCTCTGTAGGTGTCATTATATGAAACCTTAGAAATGTCAGATTTTGTCATTTCGTGTCTTGGACCACGTTGCTGGCTTCGTAATTGTCGTCGCATGCTTTTGCGCAAAAGTTTTTCTTCGTCCATAGTAAGCACGCTCGTTGAAATGTTGTCCGTAATTGCACCTGGGGAAAATAATCCAGCTTTCTTAGATGACTACAACTGACAGACATCAACGTCGATCCCAGGGAAAGGATCTTTGACACGGAAGCAAGTAAAGATAAAGTAAGGGGCAAATGGGAATAAACCAGGCTAAGTTTCGTGTGCTTTGCATCTGTCCTGTTTCGATCTGAGATCGATCAGCACGGTTAGACGATTGTATTGTAGCTGCCTTCAAACAGACGGAATAAACCTATGTTACATTTCCGTATCTTTTAAAGTTAACGTCGACTCTTTTACACCTGCAATGGAACCCTTGAGACTGGCAAAAGCGTAAAACTACGTAATTTATTTTGTCTTAAATTTTGATCGCTTTCGTCGAAGGCAACTTTTTTTGTTGTTTTTTTCTCATAAATTTAGTGTATTTCCTTGACAAATTGGTAAATCTTCTCGTCTAGCAAATCCACTTTATATAATTTATTTTTCCTCCTCTTGCTGCTTTACGTTACCTTTCATACGTCAAACAAATTTCAACTCAATTTGCGCGAAATTTTGACGTTACGGAGAACTAGGTAAGCTTTTTACGTCATGGCAACGGGCGTAAGGGTCTCGGTAAGAGCTTTTTGGGATCCCACAACGTTAGTGACGGGATGCCAATGACAGTAAACTGTGTCGGTCCCTCTGTCTGTCTGGCAGCACGATAACTCTCGAAGGTTTTCAGACATTTTGTTCAAACTTGGTATGAAGATTCATTAGTTGCGTTTTTGCAGATACCATGGTATGTGATACCACAGTCTAAAGTCGTTTTGCAGTTATCGTGGTATCTGATACAACAGTCAAAAGGCGTTTTTGCAGTTATCGTGGTATCAGATATTCAGATACCACGGTCCGACCTGAATATCAGTTTTTCTTTTGGGATGACTTCGAATAGCGCAATTTCGGCAATTGTCGTTTTTGCAGAGCAACCGTCAGGCAACCGTCTATCAGATACCACGGTTACTGCAAAAACGACTAATGCAGATCCAGTTACCGTGGTAACAGATACCATAATATCAGCAAAAACGCAACTATTGGCACAGGTGGATGTGCTTGTGCCTCTTGGATGTGCCATGTAGACCTACATTTAGGGGTGGAGAAGGCTTACAGCTAAGGGGCATTTTTGTACAGTCGATTTATAGACAGGAACAATGCTTGATTCATATCTGAAACTTAATTTTGTAAAGTTTTCGATTGTTGGTCAGACCTCTGATATAGGGGTAAGAACACACGCCGAATCCATATCTGAACTTTATTTTCTCGCCGGGCAAGTAGTCTGTACGGAATGCAGACAAAACCATAGCTTTGGTAGAAGGGAAAGTTGACTCTGAAGTCGATTAGAGCTTTGATATAGGGACAAACAACACACACCGGACCCTGGATCTGGAGAATACCGGAAATTCTGTAGAAGTTTATTATGGAATCGATTGGATTTTCGATATAGAGGTGAGAAAATATGCTGAATCCATTTCTGAACTTTATTTTCTTGCTTGACAAGTATTTTGCTGTGAATCCAGCCAAAAGCGAAAATTCCTGAAAAGTTAAAAGTTTTTCCGAGGTCGATTATCGCGCCGAAATCATGCTGGGTCGCTATCTTCAGTTTTTTCTCCTGACGGACTGATATTCGGCCGGAAACTTAAAATTTAAACATTCCTTCGTCCCAAACTGACTGCGAATCATGTTTGACAGTGCAAAACAGATACGTCAGCTACATTTTATTAAAATTCAAATTTTTGTTCGTAGTTCTTATAATTCCATAAGAACTACGGTGGGGTAAGCTTGGTATGCTGAATCACTGTATTTGGCTTTATTTGCCTGCTTGGTCGATACTACGGATGGAACTCAGTGAAAATAGGAAATTTAACAGGCCTCTTGTTATGTCTTTCGGATTTTTTTAATTTCGATACGATCGATGGATAATACAAAATAGAAATCCTATTTGTAATTTCCTAAAATTTTTGTGGAGTCTAATAAATCATAATTCCCGAGAGACCCTTCAAAATACGTACAATTTCCTATCGAGTCGATAGCGGCCGGATTCGTCAGAATAAAAATTGAAAATTCGTCATTCTAGGGGAGGTATGGGTCTTATAAGAGGACTGATTCATCTATCTGCTTTGCATTCCTACAGGGTAAAGGACACGGCCAGAATCCGATGTCTTGAAACGGCGATGATATTCCGGTCGTCGTGGGCTGGTTGTGAGGTTAAAGGGAGAACCTAACGGTCCACGTTATGTGGTTGATTAAGGACATATAAGACATTCGATCGATCGCGCGAGGACAAGAACCAATTGTCTGGATGAAGAAGTCCAAGGAATGGGATTCTTTGGGATCCCATCGAAACCTTCGGTCTTGTTTTTAGTTTGAAGAGACCTTAACTCGCTGTGGTGTTCGTGTGAGGAATCTCAGTTTGGCGATGAAAGAAATATAGGAGAATCAATAAATCCATAGCAACTTTTTAAGAGACGTGTATAAAGTTACCTTTCAAGGTCTTTTCAAGTGTCTATTATCCGACGACGGATTTATTCTGGAAGATCTCTCGGGAATCATGATTGATTAGACTCCATCGTTTTGTTCTGCAGGAGGTTGTATGCTGTCGTCGACGCTTCGCAAGTTCGCTACTTACCTAATGTCGTAATGAGCCTGGGCTGCTGTTTCATTGTTGACTTGAGCGGTTTCGAAGACGAACACGCTTTCAAACTAACAGTAAAGTTCATGGAAGCTAAACTGAAAAGCTAAACCAGCTTTATCAGACGGTAATATTTGACTACAGTTTTCACACGTCTTCTCTCTGTGACAGAGTTTACGATTCTGTATCCTTTTCTCAATGTCTTTTCCGACTTTTTCCTTCACTTTTTATGGCACTTGTAGCCTCTGGCTCAAGTGCCATATACCGATCACAATTCCGTCTGTCGGTCTGTCGGTCGGTCCGAGTTTTTTGTCCCACATATCCGAGTTAGGGTACTTCCAGATGTGCTAGGACAATAAAAACTTGGCAGGCATATCAGGGACCCGACCAAACTAACCTGGAAATAATCAGTTTCCCGATCCGACCATATGCGGGGGAGTGCGGGGCGCTGGAAACTTGAAAATTTAGAGCATTTTGTCACTTTTTTCCGAGTTAGGGTACTTCTAGATGAGCTAGGACAATGAAACTTGGCAGGAATATCAGGGACCCGACCAAACGAACCTGGAAATAATCAGTTTTCCGATCCGACCATATGCGGGGGAGTGGGGGCGCTCGAAACTTGAAAATTTAGGGCATTTTGTCACACTTTTTCGAGTTAGGGTACTTCCAGATGAGCTAGGACAATGAAACTTGGCAGGAATATCAGGGACCTGACCAAAGTAACCTGGAAATAATAAGTTTCCCGATCCGACCATATGCGGGGGAGTTGGGGCTCTGGAAACTTGAAAATTTAGGGCATTTTGTCACATTTTTCGAGTGAGGGTACTTCCAGATGAGGTAGGACAATGAAACTTGGCAGGAATATCAGGGACCCGACCAAACTAACCTGGAAATAATCAGTTTCCCGATCCGACCATATGCGGGGAAGTGGGGGCGCTGGAAACTTGATAATTTAGGGCATTTTGTCACACTTTTTCGAGTTAGGGTACTTCCAGTTGTGCTAGGACCATCAAACTTGGCAGGCCTATCAGAGACCCGACCAAACAAACTTATAAATAATCAGTTTTCTGATCCGACCATTTGGGGGGGGGGGTGGAGGGCAGGGGAATCTGGGAAATTGAAAAGTGTGTAACTTTCGAACGGATGATCGGATTGTAATGAAACTTCATAACTGAATAGAATATATGTCTGTTATGTCCCGTTTAAAGTCTTGACCGGATTCGGTAGCCAGGGGGGAGTTGGGGGGGGAGACCGGAAATTTCAAGAAACGGTTAGAATGGAGGGATCGGAGTGAAACTTGCTGGGAAGAACAAGCATCTGCTCTAGATAAGTCCTTTAGACCATTATACTGGATTCGGACACTTATGGGGGGGGGGGGTCCCGGAATTCCGGTGATGGTGGTTTTGGGGATTTTCACGATGAAACTTGGCAGGCATATCAGGGACCCAATCAAACTGACTTCAAAATTAAAATTTTGTCGATCAGATAATGGTGGGGGGAGTGGAGGGAGGGGAATCCGCAGGGGAATCCGGGAAATTGAGAAATGTGTAACTTTCGAACGGATGATCGGATTGTAATGAAACTTCATAACTGAATAGAATATATATTTATAATGTCCCGTTTAAAGTCTTGACCGGATTCGGTAGCCAGGGGGGAGTTGGGGGGGGGGAGACCGGAAATTTCAAGAAACGGTTAGAATGGAGGGATCGGAGTGAAACTTGCTGGGAAGAACAAGCAACTGCTCTAGATAAGTCCTTTAGACCATTGTACTGGATCCGGACACTTATGGGGGGGGGGGGGTCCCGGAATTCCGATGATGGTGGTTTTCTGGATTTTCATGATGAAACTTGGCAGGCATATCAGGGACCCAATCAAACTGACTTCAAAATAAAAATATTGTCGATCAGATAATGGTGGGGGAGTGGAGGGAGGGGAATCCGGGAAATTGAGAAGAGTTTAACTTTCGAACGGATGATCGGATTGTAATGAAACTTCATAACTGAATAGAATATATATTTGTAATGTCCCGTTTAAAGTCTTGACCGGATTCGGCAGCCAGGGGGGAGTTGGGGGGGGGGGAGACCGGAAATTTCAAGAAACGGTTAGAATGGAGGGATCGGAGTGAAACTTGCTGGGAAGAACAAGCATCTGCTCTAGATAAGTCCTTCAGACCATTGTACTGGATCCGGACACTTATGGGGGGGGGGGGGGGTCCCGGAATTCCGGTGATGGTGGTTTTGGGGATTTTCACGATGAAACTTGGCAGGCATATCAGGGACCCAATCAAACTGACTTCAAAATCAAAATTTTGTTGATCAGATAATGGTGGGGGGAGTGGAGGGAGGGGAATCCGAAATTTTCAGTCATGCGTAATTTTGGAATGGGTAATCGGAATCGAGTGAAATTTAAGAATTGAACAGAGGACATTTCTCCGATGATTTTTTTCATATCCGGACCGGATCCGGCAACTATTGGGGGGGGGGGAATACGTGACCCGTTTAGAATGGAGGGACCGGGATGGAACTTTGTGGGAAGAACAAACAGATGCTCTAGGTAAGTCATTTGCCGAATCGGATTGGCTACGTGCACCGCGGGGGAGCTGGGGGGGGGGGGTGGACCGGAAATCTCGGGAAACGGTTAGAATGATGGTATCGGAGTGAAACTTCCTGGGAAGAACAAACATCTGGTCCATGTAAATCTTTTACATTATTGACTGGATCCGGAAACTTGAGGGGGGAGAGGAGGGGGTTTCCCGGAATTCCGTTTTTTGTGGAATTTTCACGACGAAACTTGGAAGGCATATCAGGGACCCGGTCAAACTGACTTGGAATAAAAAAAAATCCTCGATATGATAATCTTGGGGGGGGGGAGTTGAGGGAGGGGAATCCGGAATATTGAGTCATGCGTAACTTTGGAACGGGTGATCGGATTCGAGTGAAATTTAATAATTAAACAGAGGACATTTTTCTCTTGTGACCTTTTTCATATTCGGCAATAATTGGGGGGAGGGCGGAAAATACTTGACCCGCTTAGACTGGTGTGATCTGGATCGAACTTCGTGGGAATGACAAACAGATGCTCTGGATTAATCATTTACAGAACCGGATTGGCTCCGGTTATTGTGGGTGGAGTTGGAGGAGGGGGGGGGGGTCTGGGATTCCGGTGATCGCGCGTTAAGGTACTTCCAGATGTGCTAGGACGATGAAACTTCGCTGGAATATTGGAGACTCAACAACATTTGCTTAGAAATTGCTACGTCCCAAATCCGATTATTCCTTAAAGTACCAATCTTGACAGCAAAGTAAAAAAAATACTTTTAAGCAATATATGCCCATCAGCCCATTAGCAGTTTTGCCTCAAGTGTTTTGCTTACAAATGAAGTTCCAGCTCCCTTAGAGCGCGCATCTCAACCGCAAAGTCGAAACTTACTTTTGATCAATCAAATCATCTTGACCCATGCAAGTGCCATATGAGCTTACAGCTCTTGTTATGGCACTTGCAGCTCCGCTCAAGTGCCATATACCGAGCACTTTTCGGTCGGTCGGTCTGTCCACTCATCTCGAGTTCGGGCACTTCCAGATGTGCTAGGAGGATGAAACTTGGCAGGCACATTAGTGACCCGACCAATCTAACTTGGAAATTTTTTCTTGCTCGATCCGACCATCGTGGGGGGAGGAGGAGGTTGCGGAATCCAGAAAATAGGGGCATGCATAACTTTTGAACGGGTGATCGGATCTTAACGAAACTTGATACTTGGAAAGAACTAGTGTCTCAGATGTCCCATCTCAAGTCCGGACCGGATCCGATGAATCTGAGGGGGGAGTCTGAGGGGGGACCGGAAATAGTGTGAAACTCTCAGAATGGAGCGATCGGGATGAAACTTGGTGGGAAGAACATGCACAAGCTCTAGATAAATACTGACCGAACTGGACCAGATTCGGACACTGTGGAGGGAGTTGAAGGGGGGTCCGGAATTCCGGCGATCCGTAGTTGATGTACTTCCAGGTGGGCTAAGACTATATAACTTGACTGGCATGTCAGGGACCCGACCAGATTAACTTGGAAACAGTCACACGCCCGATCCGACCATCGTGGGGGGAGGGGGAAACGGCAGAATCCGGAAGTTAGTGGCACGCATAACTTTCGAACGGGTTATCGGATCTTAATGAAACTTGATATCTTGAAAGGCCTCATGTCTCAGATGTTCCATTTCAAGTCCGGAATGGATCCGATAAACCCTTAATTTTTTCTTGTTGGTGTATTACTTACTACATATGCTTGCAAGTGCCATATGAGCTTACAGCTCTTGTTTTTGCCTCGATTGGAGACTCTAATTTAAGCCAAATTACTTATGCAATTGCCTTTGCAGGGAAAAGGGTGGCTTCCAACAATTACGGATTGAATCCGTTTCCCTAGCTCGGTAATGCGAAATAACTTTTCTCGAACAGGTATGCAATGCATATATGTCCCACAGGAAGTTATATTACGACAATTACTTTTGTGGAGGTTGTTACGACCTCGTATCATTCTCCAGAGAGGCTGATGCGAAGCTGTATCAGCCTCCGCAGATGTTCGTCCAGCACTTTTCCTCAAAAGCTGACTTCATCGAGCACTTTTCCTCAAATACTGAAAAGTAGAAGTTGACCTCCAAAAACATAAATTAAAAACAATACTTTCAGTAAAAAAAAAAATTAAAAATTAGATAATAAGTAAAATAAAAATAAAATAAATGTCGAAAAATGACAGAACATCTTACTCGCTTAGACAACCAGCCTATGCCCTAGGTCATATCTTGTCACAGTCAGATTTCCACTGAAAATACAGTTTGTCAACTGAAACAATATGCTACTATCGCTTGCTTTCCAAAAGCATTGATCACTGTCTTTGATCTGGAATTTTTCTGATTTTGTCAACAGCCAACACGTGATTTTGTTATTGTTTACTTTTTACTTCACGAACCCTAGAGTAGTCATTTTAGTAGAATTATAGTAGGCTTTCACGACCGCTAGATGGCATCTGAATCGCCAAACAAATAAAAGACTACTGGTAAGTGCTTGGGTCCCAACAGTAGTCATTTTTGTAGGTCTCGAGTAGGCTTGGGTCGCTACTTTACTAAAATGAAATTTCCAACCCCATTAGCAAAAAAGTACAACAAAAGGAGAATAAGTCCTACTATAAAAATATTCTGTTCGAAAAAGTTATAATAGTTAACATAACTCCATCTCGGTTCATATCAGAATAACAACCTCGACGGCCTTCGGCTCGGATAGGTTATTTTCAGTTACCGTTTCGGTGTTATTTTCCAATATTAACCTCGATGTCTGAAGTTAACCTTTAATAGCGTGAGTGTCCGATACGATATAGGCAGTGTGCCTTATATGAAGGTAGACGATTAAGTCTGTTACTTTTCTGTGAAATCGTCGAGTTTTCGAAAACCAAGCTGGAATGGAGCACACCTAAGCATATACCGATTTTATTTGGTACTGATTGCTCTAAGAGTTCTGGGTCGCGTACGGTTTTAACTTCTTTTCTAGCTTGCCGCGAATACGAAGTCCCTAAAAGCTTTCACTCATCAGAGATGTCGTCCAGCCAATTATCATAATCCTGAACCTTTTGTCCAATGTTAGTCCGGAACTACCACGCATCGATATTCTTCTCCATATCTATTCAGTAATTGACCAAGTGGGACAAGGCTTCCCGAAAGAGAATTTCCCTTTTCTTGGCCCCAAGGAGAGCCGGGACCGCTCCTCCCAGCCCATCTTTCAGGTTTCCGGATGGGTCTGTCACAATCGGTCTTGAGGAATGGGAATTTCATCAGTTGTCTGAAATTGCAATCAGCGAATAAAAGGTCCTCGAGTAATTGCTCGAGCCGGGGGCAGGCTTCTCCGTCTTCATCCAGACCACTTACTCCCCAAGGTTATCCAACCATATGACTAAATCTCACGGTGTGAAGATGTCCTAATGTTCGAAATTGCCGGAGGCTACCTGCCTTCCCCAATAAGAAAATGGGGATTAAGGGAATGGTGCTTGATTTAGGGTGAGCTACGTCGCTTTGAAACACGCTTATTTCTTGTGAGGGTTTTGGTACCTTCTGCAATAGGGGTATTTTTTCAGACGTTATTTCACTTCGGATGGAAACATAATCTCAAAAACGCTTATTTCTTGTGGCAACTGCTTTGGCAACACTACAGTAGAGGTATTTTTTTCAAACGCTATTTCACTTCGTATGGTGTTTCATTCGCACACTGTGACGAAAGTTATCTGTTAAAATTACTCAAAACTAAAAAGTCAGCTAGTATAATCTTCAGCGATATGTTTGGCCTTTTTGGCAAGGGTCCTCTTCAGGCTGTAGCAAACGAACCTACAATAAAATAAATGAAGCTTCTGGCAACTAGAAGTATCCTATTTTGGGGTATTACTTCTTAGGAATTATTTCAGCTCGGGGGGTCTCTATGTTTGTACATTCTTCAAAATCTAGGAGTCCAAGCCAACTCGAGTCCTACTTTGTGAAGCCTGCTCCGACAAATCAACCATGCATCTATTCCCCTGTCAAGTGAAGCTAGCTTACGCTTAGTTGCACGGTCGCACTGTGTCGGTTCTCAACCCTGTAGGTGTTCAGATTTTAGTGGAATGTTCATGCTGTAACAGCTTTCGGTGTTCAGTTTTCACCGTTTTTTGTGGAGCTCAAAACTCGTGAACAAGTGCAGGTATCAAGTTCGAACTTGGTACACTTGTGGATATTGGGGTCTAGTTGTGCCTTTTGGTGGTCCCACGCTCACCCGGTTCAGGGGCAGTCGGGCTTAGATTGCCCAGTGAATAATATTCATAACTTGACCAGATCTGGATATAGCACGATGAAATTCCTTGTACTTGTTGTAGATAGTTGTAGATCCTAGGGCTGAGAAAATACTTTTAAAGTTGCACCTCCCTCACCAACCCCGTTCATGGGCGACTGGGCCCAGATTGCCCTAGAGGAAAGGTTGTGACCCGTGACAGGAATCAAGGGTATCAATATATCAATATACGGGTATCAAGTTGAACCTGGTAGGCTTGTGAGCATTGTCGTCTCTTTTTGCTTTTGGGGGGGTCCAAACCCCCATTCCCACTTGGTTCAAGGGTAATTGGGCCCAGATTGCCCAGTGTTTAATGTTTTTAACTTGACATTCAGTGGAGATAGGACGATGAAGTTCCTTTTGCTTTTAGATCTTACGGTTGGGAATATCTATTTGGAACTGAACCACCCTCCCACTCTCCCCTTTCATGGGCAAGTGGGTTCAAATTGCCCATGAGTTAAGCTTTTGATCTGTTGCTGGAGTCAAATTCTGAGTTGGTATACCGTGAGGATATATAGGTCTAGATGCACAATTTGATGGGTCCCGACCCCCCCCCCCCCCCCCCCCCCCGTTCATAGGCAGCTGTGCCCAGATTTCCCATGAGTTAAGTTCGTGCATGACAAATTCAACTCTAGTATACTTGTGGATATATAAGTGAATATATATTGGTATAAGAGCAGAATAAGACCACGCGACGTACTTCAGTCCTTAATGAAAAGTTTATTCAAACAATGTTTACAACGGGTACGTCAGCTACGATTCTTCATCATATTTCGGCCCTTTTTGGCAAGGGTCCTCGTCAGGCTGTCAATCCTCTGGTTCAACTTCGGGGAAGGAAACAAACCTGTAGTAATGTTCATTTTCATAAGATGCTAGAATGGTCTATGGTGATGGTCTTTCACTGTAACCTAGAATTAAGTGTCAACGCAACGGATACAAATGATAATGTAAAACAACGATATGTTTCGCAATAATTAGTAGAGCGACATCTATGGTATTTTGAACTAAAAAGCTGTGGATATCTTTATAATACCAACTAGGTTATATAAGATAATGTTCCAAGTTTCCACGAGTCACGATGTCTTCGATTGAAAAGGATGAAGTTCAACTGGCTGCAAAGTCAATTTATTCCCTACTTCCGATATTCTGTTTGTTTTTTTTCTTCAACGCTGAGGATAACCATGTGAAGAAAGATCTTCATGGACTGGAAAATACCATTTTGAAAACCTCGATGGTTTGACAAATTCAACATTTAACCGTTAGCGAAGAAACAAAACCTAATATGTGGAAAAGTTATTTTCCACATATTTGATACCGGCTTTGTGTCTAGTCTGGCATTATAGACGTTGGCTTAGACGTCCGGGATTTGCTTGTCCCCCGAAAATCCAGGCTGGATTACAGGTTTGTTTCCTTCCCCGAAGTTGAACCAGAGGATTGACAGCCTGACGAGGACCCTTGCCAAAAAGGGCCGAAATATCGCTGATGAAGAATCGTAGCTGACGTACCCGTTGTAAACATTGTTTGAATAAATGTTTCAAAGTCAGCTTGGGCTCAAAGAATATTTAATGAAAAGTTGGAAACTGGACGGTTGTGTCATATGATTGATGATATGCCATTTTTAATGTAGTTGTGACGAATGGGGTATTAAGCTGCTACGGTTTGGTTTATTGCACTTGTTATTACCTTGCGAATTGAAAAGAGGTTCAAAGGGTCGGACTGGCTGCAAGACATTCAGTTTTGAAATTGAAACAGTTTTGTGGTCAAACACGCGGTTTGCTCACATTAAAAGCTTTAAAAAGGGATGATTTCAAATTTAGGTTAGTTCAATACTTGGTTGGTTATTCGTAACATTTTATTTTCATACTTCACGGTTTAGCGATTGCGCACTTGTTTAGCTTCTAGCGTCCATGACCGTAATGGATTTCATATTCCGTTCCATAAGCGTATTATTTCAGAGAAGCGTGGCCCAATGTTTCAAGGGCATAGTTCTTTCCGGAAGTATAATAGGTCCGGGACGAAAACCCATCAGAACGCGAAAAACTCAATACCCTGTTCAGTTGTGGTCACATCGTCTCTGGCAGGATTTTTAACGTTCTCTAGATCTCAGAAGGTTCTGCTGTTCTGCTAGTGCATAGCCGATCGATTTGTGTACGCTTACCGTTAAAAACTTCAAAAATTCTGGCTACACAATGCAGCCACAGAGTATAACAGTGCTAAGACTTGTAATGGATTAAGGCTTAGTGTAAAATGTCGTCTGTCGGACCAGTGCAATTCCAGTGCACATTGTTGGGCTTCACGATATCCTGAGAGTTTCCTCCGTATCCCTTCCCCCCCCCCTCAAAAAAAATATTTCCTTAGACCCTTCGAAGTCTCATCTGAATTCATCTCCCGATCTCGAAGGAATAAAATTTTTCTTGGAGACTCGCCGCGCCTTTCCGATTTCCTCCTAGGATTAGAGTCTTTGTCGTCGATCGGACACTTTCAAATTGGCTTTCTACTGGGGTGTCGACGGGCCTGCTTCCGTACCTTGATTTGCGACAACAGTAAGTTCCACTCTGTCCCGAAAGTCACGTCCCAGTCCCTGTCTAGTTTACGTCCGAACCTTTTTACTAGGCTATTCAACACGCTCATGGATTTGAACACATTAGACAGGCTAATTCCTTACAGTGAGGGGACCGAAATTGGAGGGAAAGCTTTTCTTTAGAACTCCTCCTCTGTCCAGTCCGTTTGATCAGTCGGTTGATGATGTGGAAGATTGGAAGATTCCTCCAGATTGCAAGGAGTTTTTGGAACACAAAAATGTAATATTAGCAATAAAGCGAATGGAATTTGTTTGCAACAAAATCGTCAGGTCATTTAAAAGAAAGAAAAACGAGATTTTCGGGGATTTTCTTGATCAGCTAATTATCCCTCTAGACTGTTTTGGGATGTTTCGGTGGACTTTGGCAAACGTCTTTAGCAAAGAATGCTTCAATCCTTACATTAGGTCATTTGAGATTTCGCCTACTTTGATTGCACCAGGCATATTCTACCTACTTTTCACCTTCACTTCCGGGTGAAGAAGCCTGGATGGAACCCGAAGTCTTTGCATTTCAAATTAATCAACGGAAGTTATGACAATTTTGAAGTGACTGATTTAGTAAGATTCAGCATTAACCGTCATCATCGGGGGCACGCGTACAAGCTTGCAAAATCAAGATTCCACAAGGACGTTTTTAAGTGGGGTTTTGGCAACAGAATTGTTGATCCTTGGAACAGCCTTACCGAAGATGCGGTTAATGCTGAATCGATCAATAGTTTTAAGTGCATTGTTGATGGGATTTTTAGCTCTGACCAGTTCGACTACTCAAAATTTCTTAGAGTTATTTAGAGGCGAAAGCCTTTTCTCTTGCTTTGTATTATTATTATTATTACATCACTGATTTTGGGACATCGGTTTTACGTGCAAAAGGATCTGTTCCAATGGTAAAAATATATTTGATAACTTTTGTTGGGTAAGATGTGTGCCTAAAAGAAAAGGTAAACGAGTCACGAGATGGAGTCTGACTATTATTATTATCCGACGCCTAATCGCTGGGGACCGCTGCAGGAACAAGACCAAACTTTTCGATGGGATCCCAAAAATTCAATATCTGATCCAGACAACTGGGTCTTGTCTTAGCCAGATCCAGTCATCGCCAGAATCCTTGAACATTCTTACAATTAAAATTCAGAAACAGATTAAGGCCAAATAGCTAATCATCTGAGAAAACCAATTTCAGATATGGATTCAGCATGTGTGTTTACCCGTATAAGTCATATCTGTTTTGACGAAAAGTTCCTGCCACTTCTGCCAATTTCCCGGTTTCGGCCGAACTCTAGAACTACTTGTCCAGCGAAAAAAGAAAGCTCAAAAACGAACTCAGGGTATCTTCTTTCCCCAATAATGAACATCTAATCAACTTCAAATAAAAATTTAACTTATAACAAATTTTCCGACTCCAGCCGGATTCCGGTCGAACTCTATGTCCGGGTAAAATATGATTGTCACACACGGATTCAGCGTCTCTTCTTACCCCTAAATCGGTTATCTAGTCAGCTAGAAATAAAACTTTAACTTCTAACAATTTTCCGGTTCTGGCCGGATTCCGGGCGAACTACATGTCCGGGAATAAAATTGTTTTCACATAAAAGTTCAGCATGTCTTCTTGCCCTAAATCGGACATCTGGTCAACTCCAAATAAAACTTTTAATTTTAACAAACTTTCCGGTTTGGGCCGGATTCCGGGCGAACTACTTGTCCGTCGAGAAAATGGTTTTGACCATCGTCTTCAGCATGTCTTCCTACCTCTAAATCAAACATCTAATCAACTTCAAATAATACTTTTACTTTTAACAAACTTTCCGGTTTTGGCCGGATTCCGGGCGAACTACTTGTCCGATTACAAAATGGTTTTCACCATCGTGTTCAGCATGTCTTCTTACCCCATAATCGACTATCACATTAGCTGTTTCAAAATATTTTGTTTGCCCCTTAATTTGAACCCCCTCCCCCACCCCTAAATGTAGGGCTACAAAGCCCATTTATGAACTCGACTGGTCCGCCGACCCAACGAATCCTCACACCAATTTTCATCAAAATATCTCATTCCCTTTGAGAGTTATCGTGCTTACAGACGGACGGACGGACGGACGGACAGACGGACAACTTTTGCGAAGTCATAAGTATCCCTCAACTTACGTTTTGGGATCCCAGAAATTTATTAGTTTAGCAGAAAGTCGGTAGGATATTAAGTTAAGAATGTGAGGTTGTTTGTTACTTGAGATGGTTGTTTGTTTTGTTTTTCTGTATGTGGCTTAATAGCTTTCAGATACAGATATATATATCTATATCTATACGGGGATGTGAACATTTTAACTTAGATTTTTACGTGTCAGTCTGACAGTCCTACAACACAACTGCCAAAGTTCCATCGTCGGGTGTGGATGATGGTGAGGGCTTGGGTGCACGGATTCTGGCTGATTCGTAAGCGATCGATCTGATCAGTTACTATTGCAATGTTCTTCTAGCATCCTCATCGTCTTTGTTGCATCTGGGTGTCTTCAGACACAGTACAGGTATGGAGAAGTGTGGATCCAAAGGCAAGTTAACCTTTAATAGAGCCCTTTTCATCCACTTGCTGTGACAAAAGCCAACTACCCAGTCAGCCAAAGTAGCTTCTCCGTGCATCTTGGGAGCTTCACGAGGCTTAAAACCTTCAAAAGAGTCCATTAGTTTGAATTCTAAAATAGAAACAGTATTTCAAAGATATAATATAGCAGCCGCGAAGAGTTCGCGGACTGGAAGAGTGACCGTGATCAGAGACAAAAATGAATTTAAATACAACAAACCAATTTTCCTTCTTTACTTTCCTCTCCTTTCTTATTTTTTTGTTTTAGTTCGACTTTCACTTGCTTCTCTTTGACTCCCAAGTCTCAACCAACGACTGAAGAAGAGTTATACCCCGTCCGCTCCTTACGGGTCCCGCCTAGTAAATTATGTCGGACTCTCCGTTCACGGTCAGGGTTTAAACTGAGGACGCCCGCAAATCCCTCTCTACCCTTCATCACAACCTAGTTAATCCTTTCTAACACAGACCCCCAACCCAACACCAACCAAAAAGGGGGGGGGGGTCTTACAATTTTCAAAAATAAACAGCCGTGTTCAAAACAAATTCCGAGCCCTAGTGTTCACTCCCAGCAATTACCAAGAATTAGACTAGATCTTCGTTGCCTGGGCAACGTGAAGTGTTGCAGCAACCTTTTGACTTTTGTGCCTGCATTTTTTACGAGTGTATACACTGTCCAGTCAAATAATATAGCTCTTAATGCCGACAAAACAGAATTCGTAGTTTCTCTCGATGTAACGCCGCTGTTACTGAGCTTCAACTAATTGAGTCAAGTGATTTTAAAATAAAGATTACATGCGCAGCAATTATGCGATACCTTTGAGTCCTCTCTAATCTATCATGGAAACCTCACATATCAAATTTGTGTATGAAGTTGGGAAGAAATGTAGGGATGTGGAGACTAGGGCCATCCCTTCCCCTTGAAGCAATGCGATCACTTTATTATGCACTTATCCACTCCCGTTTAGTGTTTCCATCACTTGTATACCTTAAAGGCACAGAAAACTTGACTACGCAACTTTCGGCCACCAAACCGACCTGGGGGGCTTAGATAAAGATACAGGGACTTATTGTCGACAGGACCCCCTTCTTTGTTATCTCGAACCCCCTCCTTAGTGTTCCCAATGCTAGCTGGCAGGCCCTTGCCCCTTATGCACTGTAATTATGCACTTATGCACTGTAAAAGTTCGCCTTTGGCCGTGTTGACTTAAAACATCGGGAATGGTAGTCGATGCGTTCGATTCCTACTCCCGGCACACAAACCTTTTGCTTTTTTTTCTACTAACTCAAAGGTCGAATTCTCGGACATGCCCGGAAACTGCAATGGTCGTAACAAGAATTTTTCTCACTCTCAATATCGACTCAGGGTACATTCTTGATATGTCAGCTAGCTCCCCGAAAGTTTGAGTCAAATTTTCTGTTCCTTTAATTCCTTTAGTTCTCATATTGCGCCCCTTCAAAAACAACAAAACAAAGGTTTGCGGGTCCTTAAGTGTTACCTGACTTCCCCCTATTTCAATCCAGCGAAGCCGTCAACAGATTCACTTTATTGCTTTCTTCATATACTTCCTTTAAGACATCTTGTAACTGTTGAATCTATCCTCTTCAAACTGAAGTACGATCGTGGTTTGCTTCCCCCGTCTTTTCGTTCCTCGAACCTTTTCCCACCTAAAACTATCGAACACGGACATCTAACTAGAAATTTAAATAAACTGTAGGCTATCAGTCAAGAATTGTAACGGAGAGGTCAAAATTTCTCTTCGAAACTCAGTAATTCGAAATTGGAAAATTTATACTTTTATTTTATTATATTTCACAGCCAATTCAAACAACTAAACGTAAACTTTAAGCACAACTCTTACTAGAAATGATCTTTTGCCTATTAAAGGGATCAGAAAAAAGTGTTCCATAAATACCATTACTTTCCACCTGAAAACTGAACGCGCCGTGGTAAAAAAGTTGGAAAACTAAGCAAATAGAAGAAGTAAAAAACAGAAGATTCTCATACCCTTGTGTCTTAAAAACATGTCAACGGACATTGAAGACTCCGGCAAACTTTGCTTCGTGTGATGGGCAAACCTCGGCATGGCGTAAAAAGCGCTAAAATTCGTAGGCACAAAATGAAACAATGGAGAAATGTGGGGATTTTAGAAGCTTACAATTCGACAAGGGAGCTAGGTATATTATAAAAGGCAGAATAAGTAAGAGGGATCCTTTAAATCTATGTTGTTATATTGAGAATTTGTTATGGAGATAAGTTAGTTGATGTTAGTTAATACGGATGGCCTTCGGGAGGTTGAGTTTGTTCCCATTTTATCTGGTTTTTGAAGATATTGGACCTGGGCGATTGTGAGCGTTTAACCCGGGATCTTTCCTCGGACTGAAATCACTTTTTGTCGTATCTTGATATCGTTTAGTTTTTTGTTTTTTATTATTCTTGTTGGTTTCGCTGGACGTGTCACCGGGTGGTGTTGGGGACTTGGTGCTGACGGGAGAACACGCATATTTCTAATAGTATGAATGACATGTACTAAATAAATAAATGTTGTATTTAGTTAAAGAACTCTTTCCATCCCGTGCACAACGAATTTGTCTTCTCAGCCGGGCTCTGGACCTTTTGTACCTGAACTTGAACCTGAACCAAAATAAGCTCAGAAATAGGTGGCAAGTTTCAGTGGTAGCAAACAACCCGTGCCTGCGGCTAGCTTGACCTTATGTCGTTTTGATTGTAGTTTCTGTGCTGCTGTACCGTTTGGAATAGGATCGAATAGACCATACCGTAGTTCTTACCGTACAAGCAAGCATATATTTGGATAAACAAGCTCAGTAGGTAAAATTTCCGTTTTAGCAAAGCAGCTTGACTGAGCCAATGTTTTAACACGAGAACGACTTTGGCAGTTAAAGTTCGTGTCCAAACATGGACTAGTATTAAGCTATGGCTAAAATTGTAAAGTTAGCCACGAAGTTTGTCAGCTGTATTTCGGTCCTCCTCGGCAAGGGTCCTCGTCGGCTGTTGATGGACCATGTGTCCCAGTCAGCTTGGGATCAAGGAATATTCAAACTTTGACTTGTTAATTCCAATCTAAGGCTCAGCTTTTGCTTCATACAAACTCGCCTTCTGTTGTGGTCCACCATAAAAAGAAGACAAGATTTCGTTTCAACTAAGTATCCACTTCCAACCTAAGCCTCGTTTTGGTTGCAACAGTGCTGCCGCATAGCTGCTGCTGCACTTCTTTGCTTCTGTACAAGATGCGTTTTTGGATTCACTGCCTGCAAGATTTCTGCTTGGTTGAAGCGGCGGTAGCAGCACCTTGCAGGGAAGCACGGACTTGGCTGGTAAGCGAACCTCGAGACCGCTGCCGTCTTCCTCGGAAGCACTGCAGTGCAGGGACAAACTTAGAAAGAATCAGCCCTGAAGCGGCCGAGAAGTGCACGTGCAGCGTGCAACAAAAACGAGGCTCTAGTAATCATGAAGCGTTAAGAGGTTGAACGATTTGGGGAAAAATCCAATATCCCACTTCTTACCCCATTGTTAAGAAGGATGCACGAGTGGTAGGCAGGTTTAATGAAGATAAAGCTCCTGGGGTGTGGGCTGAAGACATTCTGACACCGTAGGTGCCCTGTAGCCCCAGGAACAGTCAGGTAACCGGACATAAGAGACAGGGGAAAGTCTCAGGGAATTCTATAGCTCAGCCGCAGTCAATCCAGAAATCCCTACTCAAGCTGGTTCACACATCCTAGCAAAGCTGGAATTCACATATCCAGTCAAGCCCGAGTCCTACTAGCCGAGATGTACCATAATGACAATAGTTAATTTACTCGTATTACATGAACAAGAGTGTGACACATAATATATAAGCAAGTATACAGCAAACACTGAGTCCCTAACTAAATATATAAATTGATCCTTACCATAAACTACTATAACAGAGGTCCTGCTCGGACTCAGGATGAAAGAGAACCTTTTTTTGCTACGTACTCATTCCGCAGCCAAAATACCTCGAATGAAATGGTCAAAGCCTCACCTTGGATTAGCACAGCAGCTAACTGCAGCTAGGGGATAAAGACCGAGTGACCTATTGTCACGATGCCAGGAATTAATGATGGTGATGAAAAACGAAGAGATATATAGAAAAGTAGGTGATAGAGGGAGGGAATAACTAGGAGGACTATTGCAGAGCAAAGTGCTATGGGATGTCTCCATAACGAAGTGTAGCGTATCATATCCAGTACCGCCTACCGACAAAGTTTGCTTCAAAGTTTGACATGTGCTTCATAGCAACACGTTCAGTCAAAAATGAAAATAAAACAAAAGAAGGCGTTCTAAGTATTCGCAAGAATTAACTTTTTGCGAGTTGTCATCGAAGAGTGATGAAAATGACATTGCTAATTTTTCACAGATGACACTCTAGCGCGCGGAAGGAATCTAGGAATTCTGGCATCGCGGAGTCGGGTGAAAAAGTGACAGGTGATGAAAGAAGGAATTAGAGATAATTAAGAGCCTCTAGGAAACTGCATGTAGCCTCTAGGAAACTGCATGTGCAGTTTCGTCATTGTTGATGAAACTTTCGAGGGAGGATAAGTTTATAGGTATCAGAAAACAGAGATTGCAGCTTGTTTAAAGCAGAAACAGAGAGGTCCTGCTCGGACTCAGGATGAAAGAGAACTGTTTTGGCTACGTACTCATTCCGTAGCCAAAATACCTTGAATGAAACGGATCAAAGCCTGACCTTGGATTACCACAGCAGCTAACTGCAGCTAGGGGATAAAGACCGAGTGACCTATTGTCACGATGCCAGGAATTAATGATGGTGATGAAAACCGATTTTTCGCCAAAACACTTGATTTTTTTCA
Source organism: Branchinecta sandiegonensis (assembly GCA_030848855.1). Lineage (NCBI taxonomy): Eukaryota > Metazoa > Arthropoda > Branchiopoda > Anostraca > Branchinectidae > Branchinecta > Branchinecta sandiegonensis. Next base: position 19,816,061 of record JAUPMV010000006.1, on the reverse strand, counting down.
TAAAAACAGTCAATTTTTCTGAAAATCAGTCGATTTTTTCGAAACTCTTTTGACCGTCTTTAACAATAAGATACAAGGTTTCGATGTGATCCTAAAGGGGAAAATTTCTTTGTGTTTGAGTTTTCTTCATTCAGACAATCGGGTCTTGTAGATTTCCGGTCTTCGCCAGATCCTTTAAGCTTGCTTTTTGTCTCCAGTTCAGGTTAACCATACTATGTTCAGATTACGACCGAAATACCAATGCTAGCCGAAAACGCATTGAATATTCAGATTTTTTTGTTCTTTATCTATATATGCACTGGGATGTTGTTCTTTCGGCATTTTCGAATCCCTCTAAGAGTTATAGTGTTAACATAAGGACAGACGGACTGACGTGTTTACCAAATCATATGTTTGCCGTCATATGTGTTTTGGGATCCCAGCAGAACGCTAGCTTGGATGGAGACAGAGCATTGTGTCGATGAAAGAAAAAAAAAACACGGTGATTCAGGCCTTCAGCTCTACTATAATTCTGTGTAGGAAAGCAACGTTACCACGTGTTGGGCAGGGTCATAATTCGCTTTTTCATGCTTTTCTGTAGTTTTCCTCCAGAAAAATGTAGTTACTTTATCTGTACTTGTGAAATCTGGGCATTTTTGGGAGGGTTGGTCAGCTATTCCTGCTTACTTATTTCTAGCCAGCTTACTATTCTTACGGCAACTTGAAAATCACCCCTCAGACGTGTCTGAGACTTGGATGAGTCACAGATAGGGAGTGAGGATAGGAGGGTCGTTAGGATCTTAATTCCCCTCAGGCTTGCAAGGATCTGGACGAGGTGCTTCAAATTGAATTCTAACACTCGTCTTTGAGGGTGGGGAACCAATTTTGCGATGCCGAGAACGCAGGACAGAATCGAGTTAATGTTCATCCTCCAATATCAGGCTCTAAATTTGCTTGCCTGGAGGGGTGTGCGGTTTTCGAAGCTGGAAAGAAACTTTCGAACCTCATATTAGGCAAGAGATGAGAGTAGAAATCTGATTGAAGTTGTTATTATGTTTGTCTGACAGAGCTGGAATTCTGTCGGGAGAGTGGGTAACTCACATAACAAGCCGTGAAGCAGTCGCGAAGCCCTACTGTACCGAAAGAAGCGTCAGGTTAGCTATCCAAAATAGCAAATTACCCCTAAATACGCCTGTAGGACATGTGACTGAAAAACCTCCTTTTTAGCTGCCGTAAGTAAAATATATAATAATATTGTTTTCTAAAGTAGGCCTATAAGAGCTTGTATATGAAATAGAGAAACTTATTAGAACTATGTTATTTAATTAATTTAATGAAATTAAGTTCGATTACATCGTTTTTTGAGTAGGAATATTTAATATAAGTGACATTAATTAGGTAACTTTAAAGGACCCCTCTTGCTTATTCTGCCTTTTATAATATACTTAGCTCCTATGTGGAATCATAAGCTTCGAAAATCCCGACCTTTCTCCATTGTTTCATTTCGTAACTACGAATTTTTAGCGCTTTTTCGGCCTAGCCGACTTTCCCCGTCACTCAACGAAAAGTTTGCCGGAATCTTCAACGTCCGCTGACAACTCTTTCACGCATAAGGATGTGATAATCTTCTGTTTGTTACTTCTTTTACTTGCTTAGTTTTCCCACTTTTTAACCAAGGCACGTTCAGTTTTCAAATGTTTTGCGCCCAGCCACCGTGTCGGAGAGCAGGAAGGCTGTATATAGTCGACAAGCGCTAACAAGAGAATCGTTGGTTTTAGGTGGAAAGTAATGGTATTTTCAAAAACTCTTTTTCTGATTCATTTCATAGGGAAAAGGTAATTTCTAGTAAGAGTTGTGCTTTAATGTTGTGATACTGTTTATTAGTTGCCTTACCATCTTTGTAACGGCGGTGGAGACACAGCCACTCGCATTGGTTCACTCACTCCATTGTGAAGGGGAAGGAAAAAGAAGCTCCGGGGGTATAAAAAAAAGAAAGTTTCAAAAACCCTTCGACTGAACAAGGAAGGGCTAAAAGCCCTGTAAAAGACCCGGGCGAGGAAAGAATTGGATGACTCGCAATTTTCTATCCTACCGTGAACCTGCCATTCGCGCTGGTTCTGAATGAGAAGTAGTGGTTCTGCTCTCGGTTTCAGGCAGCATATATGCCTGAATATATTTTATAGCTTGGTGGGAGGTCCTTTGATCGTGCCATCAGAATTTGGCAACACTACTTAGTAATTTTCAAATTCCTTTCGGTCCACTTTTCTAACCTAATGTACTTTTCAAGAAAAGACTATCGTGGGCCCTTGACCTACGCCGTAAAGAGTATCTTTTCTGCTGTCTCTACGATAATTCGGTCTTGTGGGAAATAATGGTAATGCACTTCATGTTTGTCATAATTATCGCGAATATGCTAATTTATGTTCTTCCCGGAACTAACTTTGGCTTTTACCGAGATATATTCTCGAGTGCTAGGCAGGAACTTTCCGAGGCAATCACTACCGGAAGATGAAATTATTGAGGCATGGATGAACCAGTTCACCTCCCTCTTAAACACACCACCTTCCGTCGAAACTAGGGAAATACCCTCTCCCCAACCATTTGCAAAATTTGCACAAGTATACTAAAGTAAAATAGTCATACTGTCCCATTTAGGCCATGGTCCTGAAAAGGAGACGAACAAGTAATGTATGCTGACAAGCATGCGTTATTCCATGGTCAGTTTGTGCTAGTCGCTGGCAAAAACGCTGTCTTCAACTACCATTGAGACAACTTAAACAATTCTTAGAGCGGGGACGTTGTAAATGGCTCCGGGTTCGAAAGGTGGGGTTCCGTTGTCTTGATTTTTCTCACTTAAATACTGCCCCGTATTCATAGTTGTTATGGATTTTATAACCGCTCCAGAATAACCAGCTCCTATAGTTTATCAGCCATGATCGCCTTTCATCGTTCTTAACCTCTGGATGGACCTTGATTGTTGCTTAGATTTTTGCTGGACATCCTCCTTGAGCGATTCTTTGGCAAGCCGCAAAACAAAACTGAGGATGTGTAGCTGGTAACTTTGGTTTAAATTTCCTTACCACGACTTTACCGGGTCATCACTGTTCCCTTGCAACTCGAGTGCAAAGCAAGTTGACAAGAATTCAAGAGGATTTCTCCTGTTTCAAAAATACAGAAAAGCCGTTTTTACTATTTCTGAAATCTTTGCTTTGTCTCTAGCGGCTCAGTCATTCCCATGTAACAGCGTTGTCACTCTGCAGAATTATTTCATAACGTGACCAAGACGCATTGTTCCACTTGGGTCAATCTCATGGGGCCATCCATCTCCGGGACGCGGTTCGAACACTGTCAGAAATTTAACAACTCTTGACGCACAGGGGCTCATCCGTGTTTTAAACGTTAGCATAATTCACCAGAATGAATGAATGAATTGATTTATTCCATGCAGTCTAATAATAAGGAATTTGCACAGCATATGCAGAAAAATAAGTAAAGAAACGCTTAACAAGAAATACTCTTACTGCGACCGTTCAGAGTGTTCTCTTGTCGTGAAACATACTTGAAGACAGTTTCAGATGTTGTAGAACTGTTGTAAGCGCTACGTTAGTAATATGCTTAAAAATACGGCAAAAGTTGGATGATATTTAACACAAGGATGCGCAAACTTATATGAAAAATTATGATAATTTGTTGTGTTGGAGCTCATCCCAAGAGAAACGGCAAAAAACGCAAGTTTGAGAAAAACGGATAAGAAAACCGATGTTGACTTGGAAATAGCTTGATAAGCACTTAGCATGTTTGGAAATTCTCGTCGCCGGTACCTTCTCATCAGGAGAGATGAGAAACTTTATGTGCTTGAGAAACCTGTAGTTTAAAAAGGTAAAAAAAGCAAAGAAATGCCAGTTTGGCTTTCCATATGTTCACTCCACAGCCCGGTTTAAAGTTTGACTGAAAAGCAAACTTATTTGTGTATCATTTAGTTGAATAGACTGAGTTATTTGGATTCTGCTAAGAAATTTTTTGATTTCCACTTTCTGCTCTCCTACTGAGGTTCAGAATATCTACGGCTGTCCCCACAGCGCAAATTCTACTATGACGTGGGAAATTTGAATCTGGACAGTAATGCGGCTTTCTAGTAGGAGGTGATAAGCTCGGTGAACACTGCTTAGCGCCTGAACAAAAAAAGTTCATGAATCTTTTTCGTCAAGCATGCGACACAGGTAGTACCACAAATCAAGACAGGGAAATTCCACTATTGAAAACTGTATTCGTTAATAGCGGAGCAACGAAGTAGCGCATTTTCATCGGGTCTTCAAGCCTCTTTAAGTGAATAAGTGAGGGGTAACAAGACTGTCCCATCTCTGCCCTTTTCAGTTAAACTTTAAGAATACTTCGACATGGTCACCTGGCTTTGCTAATGAGATCAAGGTCCACGGTCTTGCACCGAAGTTGGCTTCCGTATTTACATAACGGCAATCGAGACTGTCTTGTTATTTTCACAAAATCTGCATGTTAATTTACGGACTTGGTCTTATCTTCCCGCAGAAAAATCGAATATTTTGTACCTCTGATTTTCTGGCTGTCAGTTCTGATTAGTTAACAAGGCGCGAATCACTGTAATAAACATCCGCTAACAGCTTCCTGTCATAATGTTTAGAAGATATCACCAATCTGGGGACTCTAGTTAAACAGTGTTTCATCCAGTGGTTTGTCGAGCCAAGGAGATTTCTGAAATAGACTGTGCCGAACTTCTGCTCGTCTGTTTGTCCGACCAAGTCAGCCTTGTTTTCGAGTTTCGGTAAGTCTTGTTTTTCATTGCATCCATGGGGGATGGGTTGAGCTGTCGGGATTAAAATACGAGGTTTGCTGTGTTACTTTCATTCCTGGCCTGGCGTCTTCTCCCCCATCTTTGGACTTCTTGCCCATCTTTGGACTTCTTGCCACTCTTGTCTTTTTCTTTGAGGCCGGTTCTATCCTGAAATTAACGGGAGAAGATTTTGAAACAAGGTTCCTAGCTATTTGCTTAGCAGTGCAAGTCCTTAGGGCTTTCTTTTTACCTCGCAGTCTTTAGTTTTGTTCATTATTGTTCAGTTATAAGAAAAACCTACCAGGCAGGCGGCCATTCAGGTGGAAAATTAAGATGTTGACGAAGTCGCATGTGCAGGGACGAAATCCTCTGAGATCTTAGAATGACCTTTTAGTTGGTGCTGATGCCATTTCCTAGTTATCCGCAAGGCGGGGTGGCGCCGGCCACTCTGCAGACATGAAGCTGCATTGTCTCTAGCTCTGAAGCTCTTTGAACAATAGTGTCTCCGAGGCAGCGCAGGTAGGCAGGTAGTGGCTGGAGTGGCTCTTCTCTTGCCCGAGTCGGATTTGTTGGTTTCTCCGGAGAAGTGAAGAACGAAACAGTTTCCAGGAGTAATTACCACCGAGAGGACTGTCGTAGACGTGTATCTTTTAATATACTCGGATCTCGCCTATGATGTAAGTTTCGATGTGGAGCTTGTAGTTTGCTTTGAATACATTTATTTGCACCGTTCCTCCGTAGCTAATTCTTCGTGTAATACGAAAGTGCAGTGTTCCGTGAGGATTACGAATTGACTAAGTGCAGATGGGAGACTTCAGTGCCCTTAGTTCTGCCAGTTGTTCATCTTCCTATCGAAGGCGTTAAAAACGCTTGGTGATACTTATTAGTTCATTGTCGCTTGTGGTCGATCAGCATAGACACGTCTTATTCGGTCTTTGAAAGCATTTCTCTGAGCGTAGACACGTCTGATTTGATATTTTTTGAAGAATTTCTCAGCAAGTCTGAAAGAAACGGAATTTTGAGCAGAAATTCACAGCTTCCCATCTTCAACGATTTTTGTATCCGTATAAGTCTTGCTCTCTAACAGCCATTCGATATGCTCCCAGTTCCTGATTACCCTGAGTCACCAAAGTGGTTCACTGACAACTGACCTTGGAAGGCTAACTCATTACCGCTGCCGAGTGTGCGACCCTTCTTTGCATCTAAAATATGTCAGATGCATTGCAACGCTAGTGGGGGCTTCGTGTCAGAATCTGAGCTAATATCACACAGCCTGAAGCAGACATGGCCGATTGACAGATCTGGTGTTTTGACTCCCGAAACCGGAAGACCTCTGGCTGGGGCCCGTCCTATAATTACGTCGCTCATTCTCCTCGCTAATCGGGACCATTTGTTATTGGGAAATGAATCCTTCAGCGCTGACTTTTAAGACAAGCCATGCAGGGAATTTTCCAGCATCTGTTTCTTTTCCTCTTCTGGGAAACTTTTCTGAAGTCACTAACACACCGCCTAACACGGTGGGCCTTTTGTCGATGTTCTCGATCCACTTCAAACAGCTGAGACTGACATCGAATGTCATTGAGCTTTTTATTGCCCATTAATGTCGATTCCCCAGCTGCTCTGATGCAGAGAAGCACCACGCCAACTTCGGGTCTCATTTGGAACTGGAAAAAAGGTTTCATGGGAAGGAAGGAAATATCAAGGCACTAGTAATATGCACAATTTTCATTTTGGTAATAAAATTCTGCAGCATAGGCAAAATTGCCAGCTCAGGGTAAATTTCTTCAGTTCGGTAGATTTTATGCAAGGTCGTGAAATCACAAAAAAAAACATCGGCAAACATTCAGAAACGGCCGGAATGCGGACATTATAACGCTCGATGAGACTGGTCAAAATCCTGAAATTAGAAAATCCCCAAAATTAAATCACAACAAAAACATCGGCAAATATTTAGAAACGGTCGGAATGTTGACATTATAAGGCTCCATGAGATTTTTCAAAATCCTGAAATTAGAAAATCACTAAAATGAAGATTTGAAGGTCCCAACAAGCAAATGGTCAAATTCCTGAAAAATTGCTGTACATAAAAGTTTATCCTATGTATTAGCTCTAATGCCGTATTTCGTAAACTGTGTTCACATGAAACATGACTAAGATCTGTAGCGCGAAAAACTCCAGAAGGAAAGTAAGAAACTGAAGCTGTGTGGCTATCCCTGTATACATGAAGAAACAAAAATCGTCACAGTCAGACGAATAACAGACGGTCCGACGTTTCTTTTTTCAGACGACTAACTAGATTTAGTAACAAACGTGTTTTAGAAACTGTTACAACCGCAAATCGGTGATCCGCCAAAGAGGAGATCATGCAGGCGATAGATAGCTCGCTTTCGAGTTAAACACGCATGGGTTTCCAGGCAGAAAGTTTCTTCAGTATAAAGCTTAGGGGTTGGCGCATGTATGTGAATTTTTCTATTGTTCCCGTAGATTTAATTTACTGCTGTGGTCACGTTTCCAATCTTTATTTTGAGTTGATGTTGACAGGCCGTCGCCATGGTAGGAAGAGAGTAATAAAAAGGTTTCTAACGTTGAACTGGAAAAGTCATGAACACTTCCTTCTAGACCATGTATGCAGTTAGATAGAAATAGCGTTGGGAAGAGAAACTTGGCTGGTGGCTCCGGGGTGGGGTGGGGGGTCAAGCTCATTACCTTGACAGAAGTTGGCGAGAGGTTGTACAATAGATTTTAGTTCAGAACCTGGTTATCTCATGTAATTTTGCTACTAATGCAGCTTAAAAAGTTGGTGGAATCCTAAGGTGATCACTAGCCTAATACTTTGGTTTTACCATACCGGGTTGCGAATTTGTGCATGGAGTACGAACTTTTGTTACTTCACATTGTAACAACATGATAGTATTTCCAAAAACTGAGGATTGTGTTTCGTGAACCCACACCAAGGCCGTATCCAGGGGGGGGGGGAGGGCTAGGGGGTTGCCCCCCCCCCGGAAACATACACAAACAACCGTTTTTATAGGCCTTTCCCTCTGATCTGTGTCTTTTTTGTACTTTTTTGTCCGACCCGCAGACAACCCCCCCCCCCACCCGAAAGGCGACCCCCCCCCCCCCCCCCCCCCGAAATAAATTCCTGGATACGGGCCTGACCCACACCAAGACTTCTGAATTCTCAGAAATGGAAGCACAAATGTAATGATGTTTATGGCCCTGGCAGCGCCTTCGTCCCAAATTCCATATAGCGATTGTAATTTCTGTTGGTCTGTCCCTCTGTCTGTCTGTCGGTCCAAGTTTTGCTACTTCGGCACCTACGTTAAGTTAGGACGAAGAAACTTTTCACACGCGTGGAGCTGGAGAGGGTCCCAAATTCCAGTATAAAAAATACTGAATAATCAGAATACTTTGATAAATCGTGTTTCCAGTGGATATGTCTTCCAGTGGCTTCCAGTGCCTGATCCCATGTAGATTACATCGCATAAACGTGATGTAATTACTTGCGTTGCTTACGCTGTTTACAGGATTGATTGTGTTTAACAAACCCGCACCAAGAATGATTTTCTCAGTTCTGTCGTCATAGATTAGACCATTTTGTTCGGCAGAAAAATGCGGAATATGCAAATGATGCAGTATTATCGTGAAATATTGTTTGCATGTGTAACTATCAATTCACTGGGTGACGAGGGGCTCAGTTCTGTTTTTTATTGTCAATGGTGCTAAAGGATTTTGTTTACACATGTATGAGTATGGCTGAAGACTCGGTAAGAGAGGAGGTTAGTCGAAAATTCTGTCGACCCCGCTAATCTTAATACTTAATAATTATATATTAAAGCTAATCTTATTTGTTGCATTGACAAATACAGATAAGCGAGTACCCTATTTTGGTAAAGACCCCCTTCCCCCAACCCAACCCCGTACATGGAAATTTGGGTTTTGTTTGATCGGAACTTGTCAAGTATTACACCTGCCACGTTTGTTGAATCAGTTGTTAAAATTTGACACAGAGTCGTAATGTGTCTGGTGGCTGCAACAAGTATTATACATATATTCATTCAGACAATGCATAAGCGGTACATAAGCTACAATGCTTTAGCAGCATATTTCGGCCCTTCTTGCCAAGGGTCCTCGTCAGGCTGTCGAACTTCAGGGACAACGTTGGAGAAGGAACGAACCTTTGCAGGTTTAGGTATTATACATTTCCGAAGGCCCACTCCAAATAAGTTTTAGTCAGTGGAGCTTCTGGCAACTAGGTTGCAGTTACGGAATGAGATTCAGAAGTTTGTTACGGCCAACACCTTACTATGTGGCAGGCGTTTGAGCATTTAGCGGTCAAAACAGTCGGATCATTTTACTGTCAAGGATCCCGCTTGGGCAGAGTACCTTGAAACTCAGAAACCTACAACGCCGTAATCTCTTTCTCCCATTACCCATAGTTATTACCAAGAGCGATGCGAATCCTTGGACACTAGCCTTGTAATCCTGCTATAATGAGGCGAATGAAGGGTCCCTTTGATGGCTAGAGCCGACAGTACCTATACACTGTAAAAAGTTTCTCCGAAGAAGGATGCAGTATTTGGTACTGGGATTAATCTTATCTCTATTGGGATAAAATTGATCCAAAATAGATATAATCTAATCTCAGTAAAGACAAGAGTAATCCCAGTAGCAATTACTGAAAGATTTTTTGACAGTGCAGTCTAGGCTCAATGACGGTTAGTGCCCTCGAAGGCTAAAGTGCCCTCGACAAGCTAAAGGGACATGATGGGGCTTAATTATTTATGCTCTTCTCTGACAAAGCATTGTAGTTCAAGGACGCTTGATAGACTGATAAAAATAACAAGATACTTTTGGTCTGTTTCTGGTCAACGCTGAATTATAATAATTCTTCACATTGTCGGTTCGAGGCTTGAGTGATTGCGTACATTTTATGTCAGTGCTAATGACAAGCGGGTCGAGTGGCTGGGGTGGGCTTTGTGAAAAAGTGACGAAATAAAACTTGGACGAAAAACTGAGAAATAGCCTACTATACTCAGCACTCGGCAACTGCTCACGAACTCTGCATTGCCGAACGACGAGTGAGACCAGGAATCAAAAGGCTGATTTACAGGGTTCTTTATGTTCAGAAATTCAGGTAACTTGGCTCCTCACAAAACTATTAATGGGTGAGCAGGGGGGGGGGGGCATTTGATTGGAATATAGCTACAAAATGATAATGAAAGTTTTGGAGCAGTGAGAAAATGGTCATGCACGAATTTTGTGCCGATTGTTCAAGGAGCTAAATCGGAAGCAACCTAACATCTGCAATGTCTAAATCACCCCCATCCAAGTTGCTAGTCCAAACCAGAACTTTATGATTGCGGTGGTCTCGTACTATTATAAACGGTCATTTTCGTACAAAGTATAACTTCATAAGAATTACGCTCGTCTATTGAAGCGAGTCGGAACCATCCCGACTGTTCAAGTTCAAAATAAATCTTAACAAGAAAATCAGACAATAAGAAAAAACCGCAGGTGAATGAATAAAAAGTAAAAAAAAATGTAGCTAGGTATCTCGCAGAGTCTATTTCTTTCAATACTGTGTTTTCATTAATTTATTATCATTTCTGCTTAAAAGTCGCCACATTTCCAAGAAGAAAATGTGTCCCTTTGTGTGCACCTTTTGAATAATTGGGGAGCGGACAAACTTGTTACCGTTAACAGCCAGTTGAGTAAAGTCGACTAGTTTTAGGATTTTCAAGAAAAGAAAGATAGTGTTGTATTCATCATAGAATTCCTATTGGTTGATTGTGGTTCTTGACCATTTCCTGCCACATTAATCTACTTCTTTAATACCAAGTTCACCATGACTCTGATCTTTGCGTGTTTAGGATAACAGGCGGTTTCCGTTAGTCGCATTTGCCGGTGGCCCAACCGAGTAAGTGTCAAGGCGATAATAACAGGAATTGTTTCTGTAATGACCAAATTGCGGTGAGATTTAAATTGCCACTTTTCAACCAGCGGGCTAGCGACGCTAAATTAAACAAGCAGCATGCAATGAATGGTAGCGGTATATACATGAGTGTTCATTCATTGTTTTACCACAAAACCATCATAGAGGTTTAACAACGGCTGTCTGGCGCATCGCCAGTTTAATCTACCGTGGACTTTCCATTTTCAGTGGCTTCTTCGCGGTTGAAAACGATTGATTTTTTCTAACGTTGCTGATTCGATTATCAACCTTAATTGGCTTTCTGAGCATCCAAAGTAACAAGTTCTTCCAACGTTGTAACTATGAGACTTGGCTTCTGCAAATGTTATCGAATGGCTTCTGTATAGGTTACCGTCCGGTAACGGGGCTGTAAGTCCCGTTACCGGACGGTGATGATGACAATAAAGTAGCCCGTCCGTTCCCAGTTCCATTACCGGACGATAATGACAACAATAAGTAACCCGCCCGTTTTCACTTGTTAGCGATTCAGACGGGATTCTTAGTCCTGGGCGGTGGAAATCATGGTCGACATAAATTCTGTTGAATTCTGAAGGCTACTACATTAGATTCCAGTTGGAATAATCGTCTTTTGGCGATTGGTGAAGTTACTTTGCTTTGAACTTAGTTCCTTACTTTGACGTACTTTCAAAAAAATTAGGAATCCCTCCATCTGACCGACAAACAGTTGGATCCTTCCTCGTGCAGTCTCTCGCTTGTCCCTTAACGACCAAACGACATTCTTTGGCTGTTGAATTTTTTACTACATTTGTCGATTTCAGTGGGAATTAATCGTCTATTTACGATTGGGGGAGTTACAGTTAGAACTACTGACAGAAATGTTAGCCTTCTGACGAAAACTGTAGACAAAAACAGCTCGGTTGTTCCTCATGCCCTCTCTCACTTGTCCCCACCAGATAACGAATCAGCCGTCTGCTTTCTCGCTGTTTTCCTTCCCCTTGATGGGAATGTAGATTCTTGAGACTAATATAGCGGTTAAGTCGTGAGAAAGTAATTGCTCTTGTGTATCAGATCGAGCGAAGATCATAGTTTTCGTATTTGGCTTACTGACAGCTTAGGCTAAAACCAGTATTAGCATACGCCAACCATATGCACACCCCGTCAATATTATCCTTGGTATGTATTTCCACTCGACATGGTGAGAAGCGACGCCGTATTGTTTACCCACCATGGGGGTAATGATGTCCGTCATCCTGTATAATAACTCCTGTGCGTCTATACTATTGTGTGTATTTTTGAAGTGTTACTGTGTAACAGTTTCAGTTCAGCTAAATTACGGAAATGAATAAAATAAAAACATACTAATGCACAATGCCCACAAGGGTCTTCAACTAGTGTGATCTCCCTGCGGTTTTCTTCTCCATTTACAGCAAGCTTCCTGTGGGTGTCCCACCACAACTACAGCAAAAGATAAATGGCGCTCTTTTTGGACAGACAGAAGACTGATTTGATCTTATTGAACACAAATAAACTGGTCTTCCGTGAATGATTATTTTGTCCGACCAACCTGCGACTTTCTTCCCCTTCGTTGTAAGCTTTTTAGGTTTCCAGTAGATATACTGCAAAAAGTAGATGTTGCATGGTTGTTATTTTTTGGATAAATAGAAAATTTATTTGGTCTTATCTTATTGAAAGCAAAGCAATGTGGTCTTCCATGAATGAAATCCTTTGTTCTGTCCGACTGAAAACGGTCCCTTCAATGTAATTCTACCAGCAAACGGCCAGTCCTTCTCGACAGTTATCCACAGATGGTATATTTACACACTGTCAGAAGTTTCATAACAGATAACACGGTTTCATGCGCGGTTTCAACAGACAATGTGTAACAGATAACACTTCAGATGTTAGATGTTGTGTTTCAAAATGTTCTACGTAATAAGCGTTACCATCAGGAAGAACCGAGAAGCCGCCAAAAGTATCTACTGAGTTTTTCGACAAATGACGATAAAGTCAGTATATGCTTTTTTGGTACTTCCTAACGAAGCTTGTTACGCATAACATTTCATGCATAACGTTTTCAAACACAACAGATAGCATCCCAAGTGTTATCTGTTCCGCATTGTCTGTTGAAACCGCGCATCCTAGTGTTACCTATTATGAAACTTCTGACAGTGCAATCTTACAAATCCTACAAACCTACAATCCCCGATCCTACTAAACTGGGCTCGAGTCCGAGTGATTTCCCATGTGGCTTTCGCGCTGAAAGAGTTATGTAACGAAGCCTCTCTGGCGGTAAAATGTGAGAAAAACAGCCCTTTTCATAGAAATATTCTTGGCACCAAAACGAGCAGAAAGTCTAATTTTACGCAGGCTGCAAGTTCAGTACCTGCTGAAGTTCTTTCTTTTCTCGTGTGGCATAAATAATGTCGTGTGATATGATCTCGGCTGACTTATTCGTTTAGGGCCATCTGTTATGATTTTCTGTCAGCTTGCAATGACTGAATAGATAGTTTGCAGTTTTGGTTTAGTTTTTTGTTTTCTGGAAGGTGTGGATACCCGTTTTTGTTCTATCATTCAGTACTTGGCTGTATAACAGTCAGCTGGATTTCGTGTTTTGTGTGTGTTGACATTTTGTTTAGTTAGTATTTCCTAGACAGTTTTTATTTTTGTTCATAGAAGTAGGTATCAAAAGTCATTCGTTTGGTAGGCTACTGGTTATAGGACGTACTGCGAAATTCCGTGTATTTTTTGTCGGCAGCCTATTTAGTCATTCCCCTTCACAATTTCTTCCTGTAAAATTAATTTTCTTTCTTGTTTTGCAGATGTTCGGCGGGAAATTAAAATCCTGGGTTGAGTCTCATTTGCCCCGCCCTCTTCGCCGAAAGCAGAAAATAAAACATCGAAAGGACTTCGACGACGACGACGAGAGGGACCGATTAGATAGACACCGGCTCACGTCTCGAAGTAATGTCGAACTCATATTCCGACTTCATCAGACTAATCCAATCTACTCAGCCGGGACGCGAGATGCAGTCTACGGAAAAAGTATTAGCGAAAAAAGGTCCTCGAAGGGGGGATTCCTCTCCTCACCGGAATCTGCATATTCGACCGGATATTCGACGGAAGGCCTGTCGCCGGCTAGTATAAGTTCAGGCGTGACTAGCCGGACGTGCCATAAGGTGCCGTGCGATGTTGAAGCCGGTCCACGAGCAAAGGTAAGCGGGCAGAAAGCCAGTCTAGATTCGCTTTGGTAGACTTTTGGCAGAACACCCAGCCTAAAAAAAATAGAGATTCCTGTTTTTGCTTCATCTGTGGTCTGGTTTTGGCTCAAAGGTGGATCGTAAACTATGGGGAATTGAAGTTTACTTCTTGCTATCGCCCACTGTCTGTCACGCACTACAAAATGTTTCTTTTTTTCTTGCAACATTTCATTTTTGATTGGATTATTTGATTTGGATTGATTTAGGGACAGTTCCAACCACCATGTCTTAATTTGGGAGACCCACTGACAGGCTCTGATTTGCTCTGTTATTATTTATTGAGTATTCGAATGCTGAGTATCCGAATGCGGAGTATCCGAATTTTAAAATTGTAACATATATGTGATTATTTATGACTATGTTTACCATGTATGACGATCCACCACAATTTTTGTAAAAAAAATAACATGGAATTAAACGAATTAAAGAAAGATAATTAAAAAAAAAATTAAACAATACTGTAAAAGCCCGTGGATATGACTGGCCCCTCTGTTCTATCTTAGCATCCATCTTTATTCTATCCGACTTGGAATGGTACCATGGCCATTACTTTAGAAATAAGTTACTTTTAAAAAATTTCACCCAACTACGCAGACGAATTACTTGACTTCATTACTGAGATTTTTCTGATTTTTCTGAACCAACTCTTCGGCCTAGGAACCAGTAATATCCAAATGTCCACATAGAACATTAGTTGTTGTGACACTTCTAACCCCACTCACAATAACTAAACCGATAATGGATTAAGTAATGCATACTTTAATAATCGGTGTACCTCAATAGTTGTGCTTTCTTGTAGCCGACGTGGAAACATAGCTCTAACCCGATGAAAATTTGTAGCCTGCATAGTTGTATGGTAGTTGTACGAAAAAGTTGCATGTAATACTATGTAATAGCAAAGAATACTATCATTTAATGCGCCTCAGACTGGTCCGATCTTAAGTAGTAGTATCCAGTAGCATCCTGTGCTACCTGTGGCATCCTTGCCATAGTAGCTTCCAGTCTTGCTAATAGTAGCATGCAGTAGTATGCAGTAACACGGTAGCCTTGAAGCAGAAGCATGTAGTAGCATCAGTAAGTACTGCATGCTACTTTTTCGTACAACTTCGTACTATTATTTTGAGATAAATTTTTCATCGGGGAATCATCGGCACAGGAAATTTCAATTGTTGGTACGAGCGTTTGAGAGGGGTGGCAGTTGTTCCTCTCTTTAAACCAAAAACGTATTTTGTGTTGTAGAGAAGAAGAAACTAGGATTCTATTCGAGGTTTGGTACCATGGTTCCTGAGTCAGTAATTGTAGCTATTCAGTTTAACTTTAAAGATGCTCGAAATACACTGTTTCTGCTGAATACAACAATTTTCTCCTCTTATTGTATCATGATGTCATCAACCATTTCCTTCCACGGAAGTGGACACATACGTTCACTTTGCTTGTCTTGCTCTTCGCTTGTCGATAACCCCTTTGCTCACCACCTGGATGCGATTCGGCTACTTCGAGACTCTTAATGTCGTTCCGCGAGCATAATTAATGTCTCCTGTCCTTTTTGTTTCTGATCTTGCTCGAAATTGGTTGATATGTAGGAAAGTAATGACAATGTGTCATGCCTGAAATATAGGCTGGTATTGATGATGGCTTGTCGACAAAACGTCCCCTCGAAACGTCCCCTGGCGAAACGTCCCCGACGAAACGTCCCCTTGACAAAACGTCCCCATGACAAAACGTCCCCGTGACAAAAACGTCCCCGATCGAAACGTCCCCTGGCGAAACGTCCCCATGGCGAAACGTCCCCGGCTATAGATTTTTTTTTTGCTGAGGGATTACTGATTGCGTCATCAGTTCAGACGAAAATTGTTCTTGGAATATAAACTTTTGAAAACCACGATGGGTTGACTACTTCAGCATTTAACTGATAGTCAAGAAACAAACCTAAGTGTTGCTCCCGGTATAGCCATTCCTTAAAGAAAGCGCAAAGATGTAGTAGTTTGTAAGTTTTCGTTTTATCTTTTATTTAATTGGTTTATTTGTGTGTTAGTTTACGCTGCGATATAACTCATTGATCTCGCTTTTGTTGGATATTTAATTTGGCGATATTCATTATCGAAGGATTTTATCAGAGGAACAAACCCGTCTAACCTAGATTTACTATGTCTCTCTATCTTACTAATCGTTCCATCCGCTTTCGTTTCCTCGCTTCCCATGTAATTTGTATCTAGCATGACGGCACTACGCTTATTTTTGTATCTTCCTTGCTTGACTCTCTTTGAGCCACATCGGGCTTCCCCTTTCACTTAAGGAGCTTATTGGTGCTCCTCAGACTGTGCATGTTGCTTCAAACAACCTAGAACTGATCAGTTACGAGTCAATTGCAAGGCATATTATACTACTGAAGACAATACATTTACGAAGCAACCATGTCCGATCTTTCCTGTTTGTAAGGAATGTACCCACATCTCTAAAGCACACTGTGAAGTTGTTTCACCTCGATCATGCACCTTATGCAACATGCAACTTAAAAATTTATGCTTGGGGACGTTTTTGCCATGGGGATGTTTTGTCATGGGGACGTTTTGACACGGGGACGTTTTGTCACGGGGACGTTTTGTCATGGGGACGTTTTGTCACGGGGACGTTTTGACACGGGGACGTTTTGTCACGGGGACGTTTCGTCGTGGACGTTTCGCCAGGGGACGTTTTGTCATGGGGACGTTTCGTCGGTAAGCCTTGATTCTGCGTAACATTTTGAAGCACAACAGACAACATCCGAAGTGTTATCCGTTACGCATTATCTGTTGAAACCGCGCATCCTCGTGTTATCTGTTATGAAACTTCTGACAGTGTGGGCGCTTGTAGTATCAAGATGAAAGATTATTGTGTACAACTTCGCAGTCTTGTTAGACGCGCCATTATTTTACATAAACGTTATACCCACTGCTAGATCAAAATCAGTCTCGCAACCCGTTTTGAACCTAATAAATTAGGATCTGATTAAAAGCTGACTGATTATCCCATGCGTGGAGCATAGCTAGTTTCTTTTGGCAGTTGGCGACAATGGTGAGATGTCACGGGGTTGAATGCGTTTTTGTGGGCTTTTGTTCACTCTTTGGTAGTTTGTTAAGTATGGGCTCCACTGGCAGTCGTAAGCTGTAGGAAGGTATCGTAACTTATGAGTACAAATACACGCTGAACCATTTCTGAACGTCGTTTCTTGCTGGATAATCAATTTTATACACCCTTAAATGCCTTCACATACAAACAAAATATAAGTAGCCTACTTTGTGTGCCGTATTCCGGCCAAATATAGATCCAGCGGGAAAACAAAGTGAAGATACCAAACCAGACTCCTATTACTTCTATTTCGATACTCTAACCCACTTCAGAAACAGATTTGTCTTATCCCGAATTTGCCCCCGATTCGAAAATTGATTATCCAGCAAGAAACGACGTTCAGAAATGGTTCAGCGTGTATTTTTACCCCTAAATTGCAGCTCTAATCGACTTCATCAGAAGCTTTTACTTCTACTAAATTTCCAGTTTCGGACGGGTATCGGACAAGAAACTTGTCTGGCGAGAACATAAAGTTCAGACATGAATTCAGCGTGTACCATAAGGGTAATTCCATAAGGGCATTTCCTTTACCCATGAAGCTTTAATCAACTTCACAATAAACTTTTAGTTTTACCTAATTGTTCAAAATGATTCTGGGCAAGTACTTGTCAGGCGAGAAAATAAGTTTCAGATACGGGTTCAGCATGTCTCCTTACGACTAAACCGACTGTCATATCAGCTTTAAACCGTACTAATGGACAGACAGACAGACAAACAGACCGACAGACTCCGAGAGGTCGAATCCAACTGGAACGTTGAAACGGTATAGGATTGCAACCAACCCTCGATCTTTCATGCCAGAGCACTGGAAAACGCATCTAGAGCAGTGCCATGCAACCGCCTACGACCTGACATGTTTACCTTTCCAAGAAAGAATTCAGAGAATTAAGACAACTTTCAAGGAATTTAATTTTTCGAAGGCTACGAAAGCGAAATGAAAAAGCTCTGAATTCAAGTCTTCCTTCCAGCACTTCGTAAAAGTAAAATCTAGGGAAGCATAAGACATGGAAAAGGAATTTAGCTTGCTCGCACGAACAAGTCTTCATAAACCTAAGTATTGTGTCTGATGGTCTACGGACGTGAAACTCCCAAACAGGACCAAGAGAAAGGAGGTGGGGCACATCTATAACAGGATGGGGATCGGGGATCGCTTCCCCGTATCCTGAAATCTACCAACCCAAAATCTATCGTAGATGTTTGTTAATATGTGAGCAAAGGATTTAGTCTCAGGAATGAAAGTTTAACTTAGCTTACGTAGCATAGTATTTCTAGAGGTGTCATAGTTTATTTCTGAAGTGTATTAAATCTTGTATGGCCTTTTAGCTCAATAAACAAGCCTTATTATTATACATTTTGGCAAGGGTGTAAATGATCTAGACGTCTACTCTTGTGAACAACAGAATTTTACGCAATTCCTAAATTTTGCTTTAGATTTTCAGTACATAGCTTCGTGGTTTCTTTCAGATGTCTCTGTCTGTAATGGTAACAACAATTTTATCAACATTTAAGGAAAGCCCAATATATCTTCAATATAAAGCTGCTGAAACGTGTTTCCACATCCACCGGAAAGAAGAAGTTCTATGCAACGTCAGAAGTTTCATAACAGAGAACACACGGATGCGCAGTTTCAACAGACAACACTTGGGATGTGGTCTCTTGTGATTTTGAAAACGTTATGCATTAAAATGTTACGCATAGCAAGCATTGCCAGGAAGAGCCGAAAAACGCCAAAAAGGCCTCATCAGACTTTTTTGTTTGTCGTCATGATATCGGAAAAGTCAGCATCCTTGTGTTATCTGTTATGAAACTTCTGAGAGTGTGTTATAAATGCAAAGGACCCGCTTGGCATGGGTCCTCTTCAGGCTAGAAAAATAAACCTGCGATCTGGATAGTTAGCAGAAGGACCTTGTAAAATGAATAACTCACTCTGGGCTCTAGTGGAATCCCCTTGACTCGAAAGCTTAACTCGAATCTAAAGCTTAACGCCAAATGTAATAATAAATAAACAAATAAAATTAATCGCAGGTTCGTTTTCTTAGCCAGAGCCTGAAGAGCCTCTTGCCAAGAAGTGTCGAAATATTTCTAGGATAAATCTCAGCTTACTAACCCGTTACGCGCCTTCAAATCCGAAAGTGAAATTTGGCAAGACACAACACGGGAAATTAAGTGCTCTTCTAAGCATTTAATTTGATACTCTTTTACAGAAAAACTGTATTTTTATCATGGAAAATATATAGTTTGAATCGTTTCTGAAGTCAATATCGATCTTCACGATCTGCAATTTCGTCACGATTACTGCTTGAGCTTGCTTTTCTGCCGGAATAATCGACGATTCAATCAAAACTTTTTGAAGACTTCTAAACTCAGAAGAATAAAATGCGAGATGAAAACCGGTTACCACGGAAACAGTGAGAGTATTCTCCCTACACAACATAGTTACTACGGATGACGTCACGGATCCTGGCTTCTTGGCGTCAAGGCTGGAACAAATTTTTCTATTTTTGGCTAAATATCGTGACACGGCTAATCGGGTCAATCACGTGATCACCCAATCATGAGTTGTAAATGCAGAATTATAATGTACAATAAAGCATAGTTGGTACTTGCCTATTTTGTTTCCAACTCCATCTCTAAGATCGTAGTTACCACGCTTACTACGAAATAGTTACAAATAGTTACTATTTCGAGAAGGTTGGAACGGTAACGCGTAGTAACTTTTCACGAGGTTGAACGAAAATAGTAACTAATAGTTACTAATGTGGAAGGGTGAAACACGCTCCCTGGAGATATGTACACAAAGTAGGCTACTTATATTTTGTTTGTATGTGAAGGCATTTAAGGGTGTCGATAATGAGGTAAAGGGACTATTTTCGATGTATTTGGTTTGTTTTCCTGCACGGAATAGGGTGAAACCCAAAATTCTATAGGCATCGTGCCATGCCTTATCGGATGTTTGGAGTTTCGATCTATGGGTAAGAAGATATTGGAAATTGATCAGTCGGTTTTGTTTGCCTTTCAAGCCGATAGTTCGGCCGGGCTCGTCGGAATCCGGTAGAAATGGGAAATTCATTAGTTTTAATAATGTATTTGTCTAGTTGACTGTGTCGGTATAGTGATAACAAGACGACTGATTCATCAGTTTGCGTCGCTTTCCTACCGGGTAAATAGTTTGTTTTCTCTGATAAAATTTGTAATCAGAATGTTCTTCGGTCTTCAAAAATCACGAATATTCCGGTTGTAGTATTTGCTGGGAGAGGTCGAAGACTAAAGGCATATTCTCGCCGTTCCCCCAGGACTCCTCGGGGAATCGAAGGGAACGGCGAGAATAGAGGGAGTCACTCCACGCGGACTCGGAGTACAGAAACAGCGAGAACACGGGGAATGCTTCCAAAAAGGACTTTGTTCGAAAAAAAAATGCAGTTGACGAAATTAGTCTGGTTCCACTATTTTTTGATTTGTTTATTCTGATTGTTTTTAATTAATTTTACATTGCACCAACACCATTAAAAATTGATTCCCCGTCGAATCTGAAAGGGAGTCTTTTTTGGTGATGGTGATGATAATCGGAGCATTCCCCGTCCATGGGGTCTCGCGAGAATACGGGGAGTGAGTACGGGACAAACAAAAACGCGGGGACTCCTCTTGTGGAGTCCTCGGGGAACGGCGAGAAGACGCCTTAAAGGATTTCTTTAAAGGGTAAAGAACATATTTACGAACAAGACCGGTTGTCTGGAAGAAGACGTCAAATAAATATTCTCCTTTGGGATCCGATCGAAAGCTTTGGTCTCCTTTGTAATCCGATCGAAAGCTTTGGTCATCTTCAGGGAGGTGCGCTTCTTTTTCTGCCAATGAGTATAATTAAACATATATTATAGACAAGTTTAAATAAAACATTGATGATAGTGATGCTCATTCGGGGACTTATAAGAACTGAACCGCATGTTGGCTCTGAACTAGAATATTGGAGAATTCGCGGTACAAAAATAGTGTTTTCGTCGTGGCTTCGTCTAAAGGGAGGAAGATCGATTCTCATCACCGCTTTGTATCATGTCGTATTTCACATTTACAGCCGTGGGGCAGTCTAGGGGATAATCTCATCGAGGGAACAGCAAGATTCCCGAGCGTTTTCCGGATGTAATAAAATTCCTTTATCACATCAAGTTTTTACATCACCGGGTCCTTTGACGATAGGAATCTAGCCCAGGGATATATTCTTTTCCGGGAAAAACCGACTTGGTTCACCATAAATTGCCTCTTTTTCCTCGAGGCCAAATATTTACTCTAGAAAAAGCGGAAATGGCAGGAACAGAACGATTAGAATGCAGATTCTTTTATTTCATGAAGAGAAACAAAGTGAAATTGCGATTCCATTATGCATGAGAAGGTCTTCGACCAGAAAGTTGGAGAGAATCTCTCAACCGATGAAGCTAGAGTGCGTGACAAGAACAGATTAATAAACAACCGAGTGGCTTTTTCCAGAAATATAATTTGAAATCTGATTCGATTTGAAATGTTGCGTGAAGTATGATTTGCGACGGCAGACGGATTTCTTATTAATCAGTTTTCAAAATATCCACTGCTTCTCAAGTAAAAGGTCTCAGTAAAACCTTTTAGCAGTGCCCGCACCTTTATTGTACCTGTTTTTAGTTGACAGTAGCAGTTTTGCATGATTTGATGAAATTAGTTTTGTTACTCGGATGTTTGGTCTGAACATTCGATCCGATTTTACGTGAATTGATTCACAAAAGCAACTGGGAAAGAAGTCATACCAAAAATCAAAAGTTTCCGTAGGGAGAACGATGAGATTGTAGAAAAGTCTTCACGATTTTAGAATTCAGTAAAGAAAACTCCATCCACATGTCCGAGACCTTAAAATATAAGATCCTTACTGCACTGTCAGAAGTTTCATAACAGATAACACGAGGATGCGCGGTTTCAACCGATAATGCGTAACAGATAACACTTCGGATGTTATCTGTTGTGTTTCAAAATGTTGTGCATAATAAGCGCCAAAAAGTATCTGCTGAGTTTTCCGACATCATGACGATAAGGAATAAAGTCAGCAGAGGCTTTATTGGCTCTTCCTAACAAAGCTTGTTATGCATATCATTTCATGCATGACGTTTTCAAACACAACAGATAACATCCGAAGTGTTATCTGTTACGCATTATCTATTGAAACCGTGCATCCTCGTGTTATCTGTTATGAAACTTCTGACAGTGTGCACTTCATCCTTCTCAATTCATTACTAGAAGCAATTTTATCATCCGCTGCGTCTAAGACTTTAACGTCTTGGCAGCAACGATCTAGTAGTTTTTAGACCCTTTGGGCGCCGGCCGCTCTGTTTCCGTCGTCTCAGACTCATTTTTGCCCCTTTTACTCTTTCTCTTGATCCATCTCCAAGCGGCTTTTTGTATCAGACATGTTGGCCACTCTTCTCCTCTGCCCTATCGCATCCGGTTATTTTACTAAAAGTAAACACAAATCCACTTACAGGTGCCAGTCGCTCACTTATCTCCATCCATCAACTCAAAGCCTGGCTTGTGTCGACGCCCGCCAGGAGGCCAAGTTTGTCCGTCCAGCTGTTCACCGCGACCTCGCACAGCCATTAGGACCAATCCCTGGGTGCCAAGCCCAAATCGAAACTCGTATGAAAGCAATACCACCGACTCGTCTGGAATTGGGGTGTCGAGCGTTCCTTCGTCCCTTAAGTCAAGGGCGAGCGCCCAGGAGGGTCATTACCTAAGTCGACCTGCGGCTGTTCAGCGATCCATGTCAACAAAGTGCGAGAGTAATATCCGTCTGCAGAAATACTCAGCGGATTCCCTCACGGATTCTCCGTGTTCGACGATAAGCATTGACAGGGAGACGGATATTTTGAGCGACTATGAATCGCAAGAAACAAAAGACTCTACGGAAGACGAAGCCCTTCAGAGAAATTACAAACAGAAAGTTTACTCCTATGCAAAAGAGCCCGACAATAAAGATAAAACGAATGCCAATTATGAAGCGGAGAAGCGGTATCGAGAGCTTATCCAAGAAACGCAGAGTATTCTCTCCTTCCTTGAAGATGAGCGATCGAAGACACCCCTGCGGAAGCCAAGAACGGAACCGCCATCAAGGCGTTTTTTATGTCAGAAAATGTCGATAAGCAGCTCATCCGAGGATGAAAAATTCACGAATAATCCAATAGCCGATAGCTCCCGTATGGTAGAGACAGGGGACAATATGAATCAGTGCAGGTTCAAGTATTCGCCACCAGCGAGTTTTTGGTCTATCACGGAAAGCGGAAGGCAGCCGCCAGTGCTGATGCGGCGAGGCCTGCGAATGAAGCAAAATGAGTTGCCGAACTTGAACTTGGTAGGAATCCGCCGCGGCGGGGACAGCTGTCCGAATACGCCTCAGGTGAATCGGAATTTGAACTGTGGGAAATATTTGGCGATTGTGGGACAAAAGACAGTAGTCGCCAGCTGTCCGGGCTCGCCGATGGTTCAGACGGATTCTAGCCGGATGAGGAATCAAGGTGAGCCGCGGAATTTGGACTGGAGTTGTGATGATCATGATATCTTGGCAACGACGAGAAAGCGATTGGAGGATGAGGTAAGAGATGAGTAGCTTTATTTGCTGTAGTCACGACTATACAAATCACGATTGTTCCTTCAAGGGTACGCCGTTTAAGCAGCTGTACAAATCGTACATGGAAATCTGGTTGTCGGAAAGATGGACGGTTGTGAGATTTATGTGTCCCAGTCATTCTCCAGTCTGCTGCCTTGTCCCTCCTAAATAGAGCAACTTCTTGGTATGGGTGTGATCGCACGCTCGATAACCAAGATGAACAAGACCGAAGGTTTCGATGGGATCCCAAAAAATTAATATTTGATCCAGACAATTGGGTCTTGTCTTCGCCAGAATCCTTGAACATTTTAACTATTGAAATTTGGAAAGATTAATTTAGCAAATAGCTAGTCATCTGAGACAAACAAGTTCAGACATACCTCTATAAGCCATATCTATTTTGGCGATACTGATCAATACTTCCTGCTTTACTTCTTCCAAATTTCCGGTTTCGGCCGAATTCAAAGCGAAGTACTTGTCCAGCAAAAGAAGAAAGTTCAGAAACGAATTCAGCGTATCTCCTTATCCATATAAAGAACATCTAATCATTTTGAAATAAAACTTTAACTTATAACATATTTTCTGGTTTCAGCCGGACTCCGGACGAACTACATGTCCGGTTAAAAAATGATTGTCATATACGGATTCAGCGTCTCTTCTTACCCTAAATCTGTCATCTAATCAGCTTAAAATAAAACTTTTGCTTTTAAGAGATTTTATGGTTTTGTCCGGATTCCGGGCGAACTAGTTGTCCGGGTAGAAAATGATTTTCACATAAGTGTTCAGCATGTCTTCTTATCCCTGAATCGGACATCTAATCAAATTCAAATAAAACTTTTGCTTTCAACAAACTGTCCGGTTTTCACCGGATTGCGGACGAACTACTTGTCCGACAAGAAAATGGTTTCCATCATCGTGTTCAGCGTCGACTATCACATTAGCTGTTTATAAATATTTTGTTTGCCCTTTAATTTGAACCTCCACCCCTAAATATAGGGCTGCAGAGCCCATCTACGAACTCGACCATACCCTTGATCGAAAGAACCCTCACCTCGCACTAAGCTTCATCAGAATATCTCATTCCTTTCGAGAGCTGTCATGCTCACAGACGGACGGACAGACGGACAACTTTTGCGATGTCATAGGTATCCTTCCACTTACGTTTTGGGATTCAAAAAAATCGGTATTCTTCCATGTCTGGTCTTCCGTGCGAAAGTCGTTGGCAAAAGCTAATCACCGATGCAAATATTTGTTGCGGCCTTTGAAAAGTTGACTGCAAGCCGATTGTCAGTTCATTATCCCTGCTTGGGCGATATTTTGATTTTTAAAGATACGATATTTTCGCTTTCGATATCGATGTCGATATTTGGGGATTATTGGTCGCCCTCAGATACCTTTCGTTTCTCTAAAGTTTGAGAACGAAAATCGCAGTGGAATAGCATTCTCAAAGAGCATTTCTTTCGAGGAGGACTTCCAATAATAGGAAAACCGAACTATGAAAATACATTGCTCCAACTTCGGAGATATAAGAGATATTCGGATATGTACGATGGATGGCGAAAAGAATTCAGTCCAGATATCGCGTTCGACATCGATATTTACATTTCGCTATTCGCTATCGATATCTGGTCCGATAAATCGACGTCGAATATCGCCAAACACCACGGTCTGTTCCCTGTGAGTCAACTTCGAACCGCGTTAATAAGTTGTAGTAGGAAGTCCGGGGAAAATTTGCCCTACTAAAACTTTGGACATCGAGGTTGCATATCGGAAAATAATATCGAGACGGTCATTGAAAATAACCTATCCCGAGCGCAGCGAGGTTGATCTGTTTAAATGGCCATCGAGGTTGTTATTCCGATATCAACCGAGATGGATGTGTGTTAGCTGTTATCAACCGAGATGGATGTGTGTTAACCGTTATCACTTTTTCGAACAGAACCATTAACAACCAACCATGCACAAAAGCTCTTGAGGTTGATATGACTTCATATCATCCTCTCAAGGCTACCTCTAACTTTCTGTGTGCAGGTTATCGTAAGATAACTGACCGTTGGTGAGAGGATGATATACATTGCATACGTGTTCGAGAGAAGTTATTTAAAATTAAAATATTCTTAAAATTCTATTGCTCACATCAGTTAAAATATTTTTTTTTATTTTTGAGGAATAGTCACGTTAATAACTATTCCACGAAAATGTACATTGCACATAGCAATTAAAATATTAATATCTTTTGCGGAATGATCAAGCTAATATCTATTTTCCGAAAATTTTCATCGCTCACAGCATTTGAAATACTAATAATTTGTGCAGAATGATCACATTCATGTCTACTGGGCCCAGAAGTTTTTTTGTCATGTTAGCGAAACCTTTGAAGCTTCTGACTGAAGTCGGAAACTACCCCAGCTAGCTTCTAAACAAATCTTCTTGGCTGTCCCGAAAGCAAATTAAGAACAAAGATTCCGGATTGAGTGAAGCAAAAGCTTCATTAGCTCACTCATCACTATGCTATTGGGATGTTAATCCCAATGTGTCCGACTGATCAATATTCAGCTCAACCATTTCTAATCAGCCAATTCGAAAGGAACCCTTCCAAGGGAGGGATACAGATTTTGTTTACCGTCTATGCCTTTTGCTACTTCAGATTCGTGAAGCTGTTTCTCCGAGTAAGGATTAAAGTTAACTGCAGTATTTGCTACTGGGATTAATCTTATCTCTACTGAGATAAGATTAATCCAAATTAAAGATAAGATTATCTTTGCAAGATTTTTTTTACAGTGTAACTACGTTTTCCAAGGACGCCCATATTTACAGACAGTAGTTAAAGAACATCTGATACTATTTACTGCTGATGTTCCAATGTTCAAAACTATCTGAACACTGTATAACTAAGCTCTGCTTTTAACAAATTGTCCACGGCTTTGGCTGTTTTAAGCCTTGTCCCAGACCCATTGACTTTTAGCAAAAATTCAGGGAAAAAGAGAAACTGGTTTTACGCATAAATAGCATGATACTCGACACTCGTTTGGAGCATAATGCGCATGGAAACTAGGAAGTGCAAAGATTAGTGAGGTGTCGTTAGCGAGCTCAGGATGTAACATATGGAGTTTGGGTCTCCGGGCTTAAGAACTATAATGAATGCAGCTACGGAAGTATGTAGGTTGCATTAGCATTATCGGTACGTATTTCTTGAGAGCATACGAAAGTAAATAAATATATTGTTCAGTTAAAGCTGTTGATTTAGTTGTTTAAAGAAAATGTAGTTACAAAAAATTATTTCAAAAATTTAAATGAGACAATTAACACCCAAATATTAGGGGGGAAGAAAAACAAAATATGGGTTTATTTTCAAAAGTTAGGTGACGTGAATAGTTAAAAGAGGGCAAAAATAGATTGAAATTAACGTCACTGAGGGATGGAGGAGTGTCCACAAAATACAAAATCTAATTTCTTAGTTTTTTAAACAATATAAAAATAAGTTAAATTACAAAAGATGCTATGGAGAAAAGGCTGTTAGCGAATCACATATAATGGTGCTAAATGGATAAATCAACCGAGCTTTATTCTAGAGTTATTTCGGTCCTGGTCTTCTTCAGGACGTAGCTAGACAAAAGGAACTGAGTAAATCACACACCGAACTGAAGGAGATAGCGGATAACGCAAAGACGATGGACGCATTTCATGTCTGGAGTCTTTGCAACTGCTGAACCACGAAAGGATGATTTCTCGTCGGATTTTTCGTGAACAGTAAGAATGCGTGTACGGAAATCGGGTTGTCAGAAGGATGTATGGGTTGTGATTTACAAGTGCATGTCCTTCTCAAGTCTGCTGCCTTCTTCGTATGGGTGTCGTACGACTGAAACTGAATTATTCCCAGAAAAATACGGGATTAAAACGAACTTCAAAACAAACAAACCATTTCTAGCTCTCATTACCCATGCTCTCCCTAGTGAGTTAGAGGGGGGGGGGGTGCTTCTTACGGAAGGGCAATTACGAAACAAGTCAATGCTTGACGGGAGGGACAAGTCTCCTTTCGCTTCGTCAGACATCCTTTCAGTATCTTCTCTCTCAAAGAGTAGAATAATAACTGAGCCAAATTCGCCTCACTTCGATAATATTATTCCACTTCTTCAAAGAGGTGCGTCTCGGCAATTTGCGTCTGAGTTAATGAGGACGAGATTTGAATGACTTGATCTATCGTAAAGTGAAACCCACGAATGCTATTTATACCGTGATCGCGATAGATGAGGTAGATATGTAAATTGTGGAAAACGTAAAATAATAAACAGTAAAATCCTCATGGACGTCATTGAGGTGCAAAAGTGGAGGGGACTACGGGAGGGGACTATCGAAACTATTAAGAGGTTTCTCCGCCAGCACTGATCGAGGGGTTACCCACTCCCTGGCACCTGCTGTAGACGCTTTCCAGGCACCGGCTGAAACAAGTGGTGCGGGGAATAAATTAGGCGATTCTTCTTTCAAACGCTTCTAAACATGCTGGTTTTAACGTTCTAAGTCGTGGTAACCGGTGCCGGCAGCGGCTGGTCACCATGGCACTGGGCACTAGCTGTACACTAAAATCGAAAACGGGCAACCCCTCGGCACTGATAGAAGGCTTTGGTACGATTGCAGTACGATATATTGTGTAGCCTACAGTACGATTTTTGTACAATACTGATATGCTTCTTTGAACATTACACTAAAAAAAAAAAATCTTGCAGTATTTGCTACTCGGATCAATCTTGTCTCTAAAAAGACAATCTTATCTCTAATTCGGATTAATCTTATCTCAGTATAGATAATATTAATCCCAGTAGCAAATATTGTAGTTAACTTTTATCCGTACTCGGAGAAACTTTTTACAGTGTAGTTAACGTTTGAACAGTGCAGTTTTGGCTAAATGGTGGAGATCCAAAAAGCAGCTGTTTTAAGCATCCCTTAAGTAACTACTTCGGCCGATTGGTAGTTGACTTTTGTCACAGCAAGTTGATGAAAGTACCTCTACAATTACAGTAGGCTCTCTTTTCTTTTTAGCTGCTGGGTAAAGGTAAACGAGGGACCGCTATCTCAAATTTCTGTTCTGTATCAATAATACTAGGTCTTGTCCTGCCTAGTGTTTTGCCGCGACTATGTTTGTACTACTGTCACCAAGACATTACTACTAAGTCTCGGACCTCAGCAGTTGCGTAGTGCGAGGGACTGCGATCGAAATCATACTTTGTCTCCACGTCAGGATGGACAGGAGGGACAGATTAGCTTAGTTCACCTCAGCACGGGTTTCTTGGTTTAATAAGCTTCCTTGATCTTCCTTCGGTACAGGTTCGGCAAAGCCGATGAGGGACCGGCATTCCAAGTAAACGATAAAGTCTTCCTTGTCGACAGTGAGGTGTTTCGTGGTTCATGCTGGAGACCACGGTCTCGACCAAAGCTGTCCGTCCTTCAGCTCGGAAAGATAGGGATACAAGACGTGAGGCACTCCAGTGCAGATTTCTTCGTTCCGTAGGATATCCCCTTGTTCTGCGGCTCGGTAAAGTCACATACAGATTTCAGTTGTGAGAAATCTCAAATTTCGGGTGAATATGAAAACACTGAATCTTCGGGTTCTTTGTGTCTGCCTGGTCTTTTATCGCGACTGTGTTGTGTACTGCCGACGACATTACATTCCTCTGACGTTTCGAGACAGTGATTCGACGAATCTGAGCTAGATTAATGCGTTTGTATTGCCAAAGCGGTTAAATGGTGCTATTTATCACGGTCTCTCCGGGCCTTAAGAAATGAAAGGAAACCCGGCTTAAGCGTGAAATTAAAGTCGGAAAAAGAGATGCTGTAAGTTCTCACTTCCTGGACGCTGTGGTCGAGGTCGTGATCATTCTTTTCTTAATTAACCCATAGTTCGAGCCTTTTGGCTCGTCTTAGGTTCTTTCTTTGAGTCGGTAATGTTTTGCTGTGTCATTAAATAAGCTTGACAGAGAATAATGTCCAGGATTCACAGTCGTAAAAAAAGGGACCACGCATTTCAGGCTCGATTTCAGGTTTAGCAGACTGCGTTGTTTCGACTACGGACGACGGTGCGTTTCTCATAAAGAATGATGAAGTGTCCAGGTGACATGGAAAACCGTAAAATATTTTTGGCACGTGTCTTGTCTGAGAGCCACTGAAGTATCCATGACCACAGTACGATTTTCCTACTTGTTACATCGTCCCATAGGCTTTCACAGCGTGTCTTTTCGAGTTGCACTGGAACGCAGTTTCTTCCTAAACAATAATTGTGTCTGTGTCCTATAGATGCAGATTTTCAAGTAAAAGAGTTCAAGGAATTTGTCGGGTATGTCGGTAATGCGCCTCATGAACGGACGCGCACTAAGTCATGTCGAATTTCAACAGTGCTTGCTGTGCGGGTATCCCAAGGAGCCAAACTACTGGATACACTGTAATAAGTCTCTCCTAAATCGGGCTTTGGTAATTGTGTATTACCAGTGCCGTCTTGGTCCGTCTTCTCCATGGATTTGTGGCCCCTTTTCATGAGTCAAAACTCCATCACATTAGCACACGTGATTCATTGTCGAGCACATCTGAGAAAAATTTCGATAACGCAAACGATGTGCAGCGTAGCTGGTCACACCTGGATCGTAAGGAACAAGGCAATACGGCTAGAAACCTTAGCCTTATTTCTCAGCAGTTTACACCGACCGCTATCGTTTCCCTTAGCCCCCAGCACCGGCCTAAGGGTAAAGACGGTGTAGTGCATTACCGAACTCGGAAATTTTTTACCAATTTCAGAGAGTTAAATTAAAACGCCAGAATGCAAGACACTTCAGATTAAGTTATCTGAAATCGGTGATTTTTTTTTACTGAGTATAAGATGCCCGATTTGGGATCTAATGCGTCCGGGCTTTCATAGTGTAAAGTGAGCTGGTAAACTAAAGGTAGAAGATGACAAGTTGGTGCAGCGAACAGTGTTGCCTTCTTATCTGACGATACGGGAGTTCTTACTGGATAACTGAAATCTTCCATTTGGACAAGGTTACACACACGACCACCATTGTTTGTGGTCGCTCCCACAGCATGCGTTTTGAGTTCAGTTCAGTTCAGTTTATTTTACGACCCAAATACATTTAACTAGGATGCCCGTACCCGCCCCAAGAAAGGTACGAAAAAGCACTTGCAATTGGGCGGGTACGTAAAACTCATTTCCTAACTAATAATTAACTAAAAACAAAACATAACAAAAAGAGCACTATAATAAGAAATAATAACCGATCTCTCATCAACTCATTTAATAATAATAATGAGAAAAAAGAAAAATAATAAGAAAAATAGGAAAAATAGGAAAAAAAACTATGAACCTTGGCCCAACAAATACTTTTTCAGTTTATTTTTAAATAACCCCAGGTGCTCAGCCGCCCGAATGCTCTCCGGAACAGAGTTCCACACATTAGGCCCTGAAAATCTCGTAGGGAAGCCAGCCCTGGTTCCACTTCTATGCGGGACGACGAAGTCACTAGCATTGTCACTAATCACGAAAAACCTCTGGACTTACATCATTCCAACATTGATAAGCAAAAATTCCGACTTGGTACTCCCGTAGCTGTCCTACATTCTGCACTTGCAGCTTTTTGAAGCAAGCTGCAGTGTTGTGTACACCTTTGACATATCCACCAATAAGACGCATCGCTTTATTCTGAAGAATATGAACACGTTTAAAATTCACATAAAAATTGCTTGCCCATAACATGCAGCAATGATATAACTCAACTGGATACATTTTTCTTTCTAGTTGCTTCTTCTGCGCCGACAGCAGTTGTTGACAACGTTGGAAGAGCTGAAACAGAGCCTTGAAGAGCAATCTGCTCGAATTCACGAAGCTTTCAAGACGTCACAGGAGCTGGAAGACTCTTTTCGAAACTGAAACGACTCCCCGAGTATTCCAGGACGTAATGGTATTAATGGAATGAAGCTACGCTAGACACGTGCGTGTCTCGTCGAACGAGCGGACACCTCGATAGAGCGTCAATCCGCACCCAGTCCTTGCCTATTCTTGGTTATGTGCAGAATCTCGTGAATCTACTCCGTGACCCCCCGGAGCCAAATAGAGAGATCGAGTTTAAAGCTTGGTGTTCACCGAACACGAATATTTCTGACTCGCGACGCCGAATTCCCCCAGCCGAATACGAATGCGTGGTCTGTGGCTGTGGGCCCGAAGCTGAACTCTGATTCGCCAAGAATGTGCACTTGTTTTCCACACAATTAGCCGTTGTTACTACCGATATCACCAGACAATACGTGCCCTTCATTAATAGATATCCCCTTGATCCTAGTGATTCTCTGGTTGTAATCTACGTTCCCGAACATACTCTTGACAATTGTTTCGTGACTGCCAAAGTAGCAAATGATTAGCTGATTTCTGCAAGACAAATCGTATTACAATATATCTTCATATGTTATTTCCCGTTCCGTTTTACAGGAAGCTATGTTACATCAACTTAGTCACTGTGTTATCGTTATGTTATTCGACCTTCATTTTAATTTATGTACTTGTGATTTGTGACCTCTTACTTTAGCCTAAATTGGGACTCAGTTTTGTTCACTTTTTCTTCACACGTTCGTGATGTTTTGCTACATTGTATTGTGCAGATCTAGTCCAGAATGCTTGTTTTTATACCGTACTTCGTTTTGTGCAATTTTACTGTGAAAAATTTCCTACTCGTCATTCAAGTAAGAAAAAGTCAGGTCTCGCCTCCTCAGTGATTGGAATACGTTTTTGGAATCCAAGAAATGTCAATAAATAACTGTGTCAAGCAAAGGAAATGCTTTGCAAAATTGAAAGGCGCGGTAAGGTTTGCCGGAACCTTGCCCTTTGTTTAAGTTCCTTGTCAAAATGCCAGTTTGCCCTCGCTCGTGAATTTGACTTGGTTCTCCCTGGAACATCGCATAACGGCAACACCAGCTAGCAGATATTTAATTTTGCGTTGAGGGCACAGGCGTTGCAACAAACAGGTTATCTCTTTTCCTTGTCGGACTTCCGGTCCGCTGTGGTGGCTTTGATGTTTTGGACTCATGCAGATGACTACAGAAGATCGTCATCTTGTAAGGAAAGCCGGATTGAAAATCATTTTATTTCCGTTCCGAGCTACTTCCCCCAAAGAAGTAAAGCTCCCTTTCACCTCTTTAATCCGGCTACCTCTAAGCTACACGACACAAAGTCCGACGAAATTTCGCACACGGATAGTTGGCGAAGGTTCCTTCAATGTTCGGATGAATAAATTCGAAGAGGGCATCACGCTTCCGCCAGGAAAAAAGGAAAATATTTTTCTTCGAATGAAACAAAAAATATGTTTAGGGAAGATCTAA
The DNA here is from genome assembly GCA_030848855.1 of Branchinecta sandiegonensis. Lineage (NCBI taxonomy): Eukaryota > Metazoa > Arthropoda > Branchiopoda > Anostraca > Branchinectidae > Branchinecta > Branchinecta sandiegonensis. Next base: position 19,783,005 of record JAUPMV010000006.1, on the reverse strand, counting down.
AGTGGGGGAAGCACCCAGGGGGTGCGGCTTCTCCGCTGCAGCAGTTTTTCTTCAGGTACGTTCGTACTGCCTGTCCGTCCGTCACTCTGTCCAACTTTTGCTAGTTCAGACACTTCCAGACAAGCTAGTTCCGTTCTAGTTCTGGACGGTAGCGTAATTTCACTGAACGTTGGCAAACGCTTGAAACTCCCTTGAAATCACCTTGATTTGCTGGAAGTTTCCACGTTCCCTAGAAATCCCCCGTGGATCCTCCCTTTTAACAATTTTATTTATAGTACAACAGTAGGTAGCTAATAGATTCAAGGATTGGTTGGCATTGCAGTCTTCGACTCAAGCGCCGCAAAACCGTGTCTCTCCATTGGTTCGTCTATCCGTATGTCTCATTTTGCTAGCTCCGGCATTACCATATAAGCTAGGACTAGGAAATTTGGCATTCACATGAAGGACCCAACAGATGCTCAACGACACTTTATTTTCCAGATCCCACCACCATCCGTGTTGGGGTGGAAGGGGGAATCAGGGATAGTGTGACCAGGATAGATCGCGAACGATACAAGGTCATGGGTCATAGATATGTAATTCTGAGGTCGTGACCACTTTGGGATATCTTGTCATTTGTGGTATGAATAATTCTCGAACGCGTGCGACCCTTAGCTAAAATACATGCTACCTATTATTGCAAGTGCAGTATGAGTTTTCAGCTCTTCCGGTACCACGCGTCAAAATCCTGCATTGGGGTTCTATCTGATTCAGACAAATAAATGTTACACCTAGAGCATTTGCACGTAAAACCCAAGACTTCCGAATCAAATTTCATCTCTCCCACAGAGGTCGTAGTTCCCAAACCATTACAGTGACCAGGAAGAAGCAGGCCATAGGAACAATGATCCTGCCGAAGGCCAATTTATCTCTGCACTTGACATCCCCATGTCAGGGGATTAGATAGATATTATTTAGATGGGGACTTGTACCGAGACAAATAAACTAGCTGATTTGTCACGTAAAGTCACTTGAGTAGTATTCCATCTACGTTTAGAATCTGGTCGTAGCCGGTCCAGACCCCAAATGGCACATCCAGGTCCATGACTTCTGTACTGTCCAAGTTTCTCATCACTTCTTTTTGTCCCTATGCGTACCTCTACCCCCCCCCCCCCCCACCGTGTCCACTTGCGATTCGGACATATAAACATCAAATTTAGGGCATTCGCTTCTGTGACCCACCGAGTCAGACAAATGGAAGCCCTTCCGAATTTTGGACCCATTGCATCATCCTGGACCCATTGCACATCTTTGCACCATCTAGGTGTCATCCCAATCCATTACGGATTTTCCGAGCCTCCCCTTCCATCCCACCGCCGTAGTCGGATGAGATTCGGACACGAAAACATATATGGTACTGACTACCGTATAAGTTTCCCTTGAATCAGAGACCTTACGGAATTTTTCGGCGACACCCAACTCCCCCCAACGAGGCCGGATCTGATCTGAACCTCGAAATTACATATTTAGGACCCTTGACCTTTGGACGATCCAGGTGGTACCTGCGCATGTTAAACGATTCCAGGCTTCCCTTTCACCCCCACCAAACCAAAGTCGGGCATTAGCTTTTGTCAACCACCAAGTTTCCCTCGAATCGGAGCACTCCGTCGCTTCCAACTCCCCGCACCGAGGTCGAATTCCGTCCGGCATTTGAGTCATACATCTGGGACCCACGATCCTTGTACCGTCCAAGTTTCATCCCAGCCCCTATATTCCTTTGGTCCCTACGCATGTTCCAAAGTCCTCCCCTCCCTCGCGGTCGGATGCGGTTTACATATATTTAAAGGAATATCTCTCTGCCCCTTCGAATCGGGTCACTCGGGTCACAAGTTTCCGTATTCCTCCTCCCTCCGCCCACACAAATGATCGGATATAATCCGCGAAAACACAGTTTATCTGAGCATTCAATCGATTCCTTCAGCCTGTCAAGTTTCATCGTCTTTGCTTACGTGGAGGATCCCAAAAGTGAGACAGAAGGACCGCCGTTATGATCGCTGTATGGCCCTTGAACCAAAAACTGCTAATACCGTAACAACGATGATGATTTGTCGGGGGAAAATTGCAAAAATTTGATGGACAGTTGCAAAATAACTAAAAAATGCTAAAAGTAGGGCAAACGCCAATAAATCAGCGGCGTGACCCCGCCGACTAAAATTCTGTACGCCGCCGCCGAATTGCGACTCGGCGCGGCATCGGGGCCTACCCTACACCCAGGCCTTGTCTTTAAAACTGTGAGGTACAGATCACAGTTGGGTGGTGGCTGAGGTGGCTCTTCAAAGATTCCATTTCGAGGATTCATTAATAATACTCGTGATGACTAACTCTTCTTGCCGATGCATAATTGCCCTGTACCTAGCGGAAGAGCCGGAAGTGGTATCACAGTTGCTCCCAAACATCGCCGTAATTGGTTAACACAGGATTGAGTTGTTGAGTTGGAGTCGTTAGTGTTACGTTTTCTCGTTCTTCCCGATGATCACTAGCGTGTTTTGGACTGGCTTTGGACTTAAGTCATATAGAGCGTGTTCCACCCTACTTACCGTAGTTACTACGCATGACGCCAGGAATTCTGGCTTTTTGCCGTCAAGGCTGGAACGATTTTTCTATTTCCTATTTTCTTTAATCCGACCAATCACGTTACAGAAATGCGTAGTTACTACGCTTACTACGCTCCCGAGCATGGTAAGCAAATAGAAACTATTAGTTAATATTTAGAGCTGTTCCTCCCTCGTACCAATAGTAACTATTAGTTACTAAATCCGTTCCAACCTCACGAAAAGTTACTACGCTGACCGTTCCAGCCTTCTCGGAATAGTAACTAATAGTAACTATTTGCTTACCACGCTCGGGAGCGTGGGAAGCGTAGTAACACGAATCTCTGTCACGTGACTGGTCGGATTCGCCCGTGACATGATATTCCGCTGGAAAATAGAAAAATCGTTCCAGCCTTGACGACAAAAAGGCAGAATTTGTGACGTCATGCGTGGTAACTACGGTAAGTAGGATGGTACACGCTCGAAACAGGACAGCTTTTATGCTTTGTCATTTGCCAGTTCTTTTTAGCTCTATGTGTTTTCCGAATTCGTCCGCGAAACCTTTCAAAAGTGTCGAGAACATGCTACAGAGGAACTGTTCAGTATTTTCCCAGGTGAGCACCTACAAGTTCATGAGGTACTGTCAATATATGTTATGGTAGTTTCTTACTATTGGTGGACTGCATTACACACTAGCCGCGTTCGTTTTCGTCGTTCAGCTTGCCATTCCAATCATCATTTACTGTAGGCCAACAAAATCAAACATAATAAGCGTTTTCTTTACACGCGCTTCATGAACCCCGTTCTGACCTTGCTGAACTGCTGAGAATAAGGCATTTCTTCTGTTGAACTGCCATTTTGTTTGTTGTTCCTGAAAGACAAACTGAGGTGGAAAGAGGGTCAACCTTATTGCCGTTGATTTAAAAAAGGCGTTTGATCTCTTTAGCCGCAACAATCTCATGTAGGGGCATCACAAATGGGGGGGGAAGGGGGGACCCCCACCCCCCCAATGCTGTCAGCCAGTTGGTAAAAAATAACCGAAGTCGATGCGAAGCACTGCAATTTTTCATCAAAATAGTTGATTTTTCTGAAAATCAGTGAATTTTTTTTGAAAATCAGCTGTTTTTTTTTCAAAATTGCCATTTCTTGTTTTTAAAAACAGCCATTTTTTCAGCAGAATCAGTCGGTAAAAATTACCAGCCAGTTGGTAAATGCCTCGTCCCCCCCCAGAACATTTTGGCTAGTGATGCCTCTGAGCTCATGGACAAACTTATAAATAAATTTAATGTTGATCTATTTCTAGTTAAGATTGTGGCAAATTTTTAACAGATAGAACTCAGCGAATAAAATATAAAACCAAAGGCAAAGGGTTTTTTTCAGATACTTTACAAATCTTCTGTGGAGTCCCTCAAGGGACACTTTTGGGCCGGTTATTGTTTTTAGTAATAAGCTTGCAACGTCTTTTCCTGATCATTGGAAATATGTTGACGACTTGTCTGTTTTGCATGTTTGCTGTAAGAATTTTAAGAGTTCTGCAGAAGTTATAATTGATGAAATATGCGATGAAGCGGCAGCAGATTGTAGGCTATGTTGTGAATATGGACAAGTCGGTTGTCCTAACTTTTTCTTTTTAAAACGCCAACCTCAGTTTTTCCCACCCCTATCCTAAATCCAACTAGCTGATGAAATTAAACTTCTTAGTGTTTACTTAACAACAGATCTAAAGTGGAAAAAACAAACGGATTCAATGCTGAAATGAGGGAACATGGTTATCCGTTCCCTTAAGCTACTTTCTCGTTTGGTGTTCAAACTGAACATCTCCTTAAAATTTATTTTTAGTTTATCCGTCCTACTCTAGAGTACTGTTGCTCTGTTTGGCATTTTGGGCTTTCACGTGACCAGTCCGACTCTCTTGAAAGAATCCAATATAGACCGCTACATGTTGCATCTGAATCTCCTAAACTCCCTTATATCAACCTTTTAAAAGCTTTAAATTTTAGTACATTAGCGAAGCGTCATGAAAAATTATTGGTAAATTTTGTCTAAAACTCTGAAACACCCAATCCTCCGTAAAATCCTCCCCCCTGATTTTGAAACAGAACAGCCAAGACCTCCAAGACTAGTTGCGAACCCAGTTAAGATTGTTAAGACCTGTTCAAAACTGCAACCTATCCAATGCACCCACGTAAGATACAGCAACAGCTTTCTCAAAAGTGGTTTGGACACATTCGATTCTACCAATTTTGGTTCTCAGTTCACCACCCAAAAAATTTCGCTGGAATCTGACAACCTGCTAGTAACTTAGACATCAGTAATTTTGCAGATTCCCTTTCTGTCAACTCACCCAGAATTGGTTGGAGTTCAAGTGCCATTATAGTTTAGTTCTTTTACTGACCAGGATTTCATTTATGGTGCACTGTGAATGGAAATCATAAATAGTTGTTGAATAAATCAGTCTTTCTATGGCAAATATATGTCAGACCAGTGAGTAACTCTCTCGCAAATCATAGTTTGGATGTTTCGAAAACCTAACACTGGGACCTTCTGCCTGGTGGAAAATTTAAAATACCAGTGCCAGTCACTCAGCCCATTCTTTCTTTATCTCCTCTCCCGTTTTGTATTTCACAAATTTAATTTTTACATGAATACTATTTAAAATTCTTACATTAATGTTATTTAAAAAATCAAATCCATCTTTCCTATTATCATTTTCTTAGCAAAATATTTTGCAGACAACACTGGGATTTTTAGTTGGCAGTTTAGTCCAGCGTCCTTACTTAAGCTCTTATAATTGATTCGGGTTGGTTTTTATCAAATTATTTAGCTTTAAATGTGGAAAAATGTTGATGTATGCTTTTCTCCTAGTCTGGTCAGTTTCAGCTTCTGTTAAGCCTCGCCTCTCTGATGCCGAACTTTTAAGATCTTCTGTTTTCAAACATGTTGGCCTTATCCTTGATGATAATCTCTTTTAAATAGCAAAACTATTCATTGGCTCAGAACTTGATCCAAAATGATGGTCTCCTGTTCTAACTCAAACATTTTTTTCCATAAAACATCCTTCGGTTGATTTGTTTCGCGTGGCTCACTCTCATATGAATTCTCTGTAGGCTATATGAAGAATATAGATCATTATTTTAAGAACAAAATTTATTGTTAGGACTCGGGATGTGACTCCGGCTTGAGGCGTCTCGAGACGCTTTTTTCACGGACTCGGTCTCGTCTCGTCTGGAACAATTTTTGTCCAAGACTTGGGACTCGTCTTGACTTGTGAGAGTGGCTTCGGTCTCGGACTTGGACATGCTGGACTCGGTAACAGCTCTGAAGTTATTTCGACTTTTAACACTTACGTAGCCTAACACTTACGTAGCCTGTTCGTGAAACGACGTTTATACAATGTTCCAAAGAAAACGCTAATATGACAAATTTAACCGACATTTTTTTTACCGAGAGTGACCATACCGGCAATGACGAACGAAAGAAACGCATGTGGCTATTGAAGTACTCTCTGTCATCCAATTGCACCAATCTTTTTTTTTTTGCTAGTCTAGGTTGGTTGGCGCCTGGTTGGACCTGTTTTGAGGTTATGTAATTTAAGGCTGGTGGATTAAGGGGGCCATGAACCCTCCTGTTCAATAGAGGTAGACTTATTTGAACCAGCTTGAGCAGCTTGAGCCTGAAGAGGACCGACAAGAAGGCCCAAAATATAGCTCCAATAAAATATAGCTGACATCCATTTCGCAGTGTCAGGTATGCTCATTCGAAACATCTAACAGTGAACGATCACCAAAGAACATACTAAACACCCATACCAGGCAACTTAGACTACGAATTACTTGTTGAAAACGTTTATTTCAATAGCCTATTTACAGAGATCAAAAAGATATTCCAGTATTCCTGTTAATTTCCTTCTTTCTCTTTGAGGTATTGTACTGTTAATGACTCATAGTGGTTCAGAATAAAAAACACCAACATCAAAAGATGATGCACCGTGAGAAGCAGAATCTTTTATCTGCACATAATTTTACCTATAGGTAGCAAGGTAGGCAGGGTAAAAAAAACAACTCTTTTCTGCTAAAATAGAGAGATTTACCAGATATTCGAAAATCAGCTTGTTTTCTGCGAAAATACAGAGATTTTGGTAGAAAACCAGATTGTGTTCAAATTGTGTACTGCGGAGCGGAATTCACGATTTGGTAACTGCCTTTACGTCATCCGGGCAACCTGAGAACAGACGACTGTCATTCTGACAAGCTCAAACCAAGAGAGTGAGAGTACAATTCTCTGAGGCTCATAAGCTCAAAACCTGCGACTGATATTCCGACAAGCTCAGACAGAATACGACCGTCCTTCTGACAAGCCTAAAACATACGTCTGAGACTATGATTCTGTGACGCGTGGCATGGAGAGGTCACCTCCAACCTCTCTAACCGTCCCTGCCTCCATTTCTCTTTCAGTTTAGAATAGTTTAGATTTAGTGAGGAACCATGCGAACCATAATATGCTGGACAAACACCAGTATGCATTCAGCCCAAGATAATTTGAACCTACATATTTGATATCAGCAAACAGGTATTTCAACTGAGGTTTTATTTCAGCTATATTTCTGCCCTTCATCATGATAATATAAGTATTCGCGAAGCAGTGAATGCAAGGAACTGCTTTTGAAAAAGAGTGACTGAAGTCTAACTTCTACTCGCCGCTGTCTCTGTCCGTCTTTTGGCCAGTTCAAACTAACCTTCTTTATTTTGGACTACCTATTATTTCTTTATGGTGAAGATGAGGTCAGTAGCATAGCCGATACCTCAGTGACTGTTAGTATCACGTTTTCACCTTCCCACTGTTCTGCCCAAAGGGGTTGCTATCCACCACAGGGGAAGCCTAGTTGAAGTTTAGCTTATTTGATAGGTAAGAGCTCGCAACTATGCTGCACTAGCGTCCTCGCCAACGGGCTTTTCCGTTCAACCCAAAGGGGTTGTGAGCCACCACGAGGGGAGCCTAGTGAACATTAGCTTATTCGAAATGTAAGAGCTACACTGTGTAAAGTTTCCCCGAGTAAGGATTAAAGTTAACTGCAGTATTTACTACTGGGATTTATCTTATCTCTACTGAGATAAGATCAATCCGAATTAGAGATAAGATTATCTTTTTAAAGACAAGATTAATCCCAGTAGCAAATACTGGAAGATTTTTTTACAGTGTAGCTATTCACAACTCGGTGTGTCCTAGCTCACAGAATAGATGTATGCTGCTATTGTTCTGACAAAAGCAATCTATGAAAAAGGTAGTGTCAGAAGATTTCATTTTGATGTTTCAGAATTTGCTTGTTCCTTCAAATCAGCGGTAGTTCAGTAGTAAGGTTTACAAAGAACACTACTAATTTCTGTTTAAAAGCCCATACAGTTCAAGATGTAATTCCTTAAGGGACCCCTCTTGCTTATTATGTCTTTTATAATATACCTAGCTCCCTTGTCGAATTAGAAGCTTCTAAAGTCCCCACCTTTCTCCATTGTTTCGTTTTGTGCTACGAATTTTAGCACTTTTTCCGCCATGCCAAGTTTTGCCCATCACAAAAAGCAGGAGTCTTCAATGTCTGCTGATAAGTCTTTCGAACATACAGATATGAGATATACTCTTATATACTCTTCTGTTTTTTACTTCTTTTATTTGCTTAGTTTTCCAACTTTTTTTTTACCACGGCGCGATCAGTTTTCAAACCTTTTGCTCCCACCCGCCGCGTCGGAGATCAGGAAGGCTGAATAGTGTTGGAAAACTTTTTTTCTGATCCCTTTCATAGGCAAAAGATCATTTCTACTAAGAGTTGTGCTTTAAGTTAATGTCGAGAAAGTCAGTATTGAGACCCTGTGTAAGATAAACTTTATCTTGGATCCCTGAAAAGTGAGTTGTATCTTGTATCCAAGCAGTTTTCCTTAAGATACCTACAATGATACACTACATTGGCTGAAATCATTTAGCTGCAAGGGACTACCATCTGAAGTTTTAAGAGGGCGTCAGAGGATTTTAGCCCATTGTGTATCTCCTTGTAGTGAAAGTAGTTTCTGGGAAAGTCTTTTGGGTGTAAGCCGTGTGAGAGACACATTCACTTTTTAGGATTTTGAGCTTGAGTTTCTCCTAGGCTAGACAATTGAGGGCTGAGAGCGGCGTTTCATGTCACACAGCTCAGTGCAGACACTTGGTACCGTCGAACTTAAAATACAAGGTGGTTGAATAGCAACCATTACCCTGTCTTTATTCCCTAAATTAATCAAATCTGTCTCTACTAACTCCAGTACTAACCTAGTGGTTCTGCTGCCTATGTACTGAGTATGGTTACCTTGCTGAATTTTGATAGGTGTTGCTCCAGCTGTGAAAATTTAATGGAGCAGTAGATAGATAAAACTCCTGTGCAACGTACAGGGCCTTATTTAATATGTGATGCTGCTTCAGCGCTGAAATTCGTAACCAGACGGAAGGTTTGGGCTTCGATTTGCCTTGAAAATTTGTGTTTTCGACATCCTGCAGCACACTCTCGGTGTGCCACTATAGGAGGCAGCGACTGCTCTGTTCCAAGGGAAAATAGAAATCCATCGAGCGTTCTGGTCGTTTAACAGAGTACCAGAAAATACTGGCGAAATCATAATTCAAATGACTTATAAAATCGATTCGATAAAATAGAATCGATCGATAGAATCGATTATAAAATCATTCAGCAGACGTTTCGCTTCCACCGTGCGCCTTTGACTCATCGCAGTATCATCTGTATGGCTTGCCTAGCGCCTAGGTGCTGCGGCTGCTATCCTACCAATCCTACCATAGTTTTCAAGCATAGCACATTAATCTTAATAATGGTTTATTATATTTCTAGACCTGTCGTTCATCGTCTGTTATCTTCCGCTATTCGTCACAGAGCACATCTGCCGCAATCCAACCAGATGAAGAGACGAAATTGAAGTTGAGGAGAGAAGCTATAAGAGATGGTCCCTCCTTCCTTGATTTCATCTCAGAAAAAGTTTCGGAAGATGAGGATTGGAAGTTGTATAAAGGTAATAATGGTCTAGCTGGGAGGGGATTAAGGCTTCAAAGATTTTAGAAATGTTTCGCATTTTTACAGTAGCTTGGAGTATTTTTTTTTCCCGGTACAGCGGATGTATGCGTCTTTGGACGTTGCCGTTTCGGACAATTCCTTTCGTCCGCTTACTTTGACTAAATTCAACTCTTTTTTAGTCCTAGTAGTTCCTTAAAGTCCGTATCGAAACTCGTAACTTCTTAGCACCGTATTAACCTAATCTTCGTCTTTTGAGGATGTCTTCGTCAAGAGGATGTCTTTGTCATCCTCTGTTTTGGTCCATGTTCCGGACCAGACAAGATTTCATGCATCAAATACTCCCAACCGAAATAGCAACTAATTACGAGAAAGAAAGATATTAAAAGGGGAAGAAGACATTGAGGTTACGAGGTGACATAAGAACCACAGTTATGCCTAATTAGTCACTGGTGTTCGTTCGTTCACTGGTGAGTTCGCAAACCACTACAATAGTCTGGTAGAAGCCGGCCATAGGAACAGTGATCCCGCCCGAAGGCAAATTCATCTAACCAGTTCGCAGGTGAGTCACTGCGCTTAAGGAAGGAATTTCAGAATCCCCGTGTAATGGGACAGCGAAAGAGGGTGACAGGCGACGCAAAGGAGTTAGAGACTCTTCAAAAAACAACCTGGATGGCGCGAATGTTCGTGCAGTTGGAGTACTTCAGTGTAAGAAAAAGCTTGCGTATTGCAAAAAGCTACGCGAAAAAACAACGTATTCCGAGGCCGTCTTTGAGTTCTCAGAAGATGTTCTGGGCTATTCTAAACCTGCAAAACCAAGGTTAAATTACATCCATAGGAACATACCACTATTTTACTTTACTGGGACAAACTTCCGTGCTGTATCTCCGAGGGAGGACTTTCGAGGAAGTTGGTTAGAAAGACCATTAATGTACTGGTGGGAAACCTTTCTACGCGCTTCATGAAAAAGTAAGATAGGTTCCTAGACAGAGGACGTTGGGAAAAGTGTGTTACTGTAAAAGTTGGAATTGAGTGATAAAAGTTTAAGGCTCCAAACTTCAGTGAACGAGGGCAGTCACTCAGCTCGTTTATTCGCTTTGTGGTCTTATGCGGAAAGGAACTTATCTGTAGAAGTTAATGTATGACTTGCTGAAGGGAAAAGAGAAAACTTTCGTCGCTGCATTTCTGTAACTTAAATAATTCCTTTATTCTCCATAATAGCATAAGAAACACGCTAGCTTCGGATAGTCAATTACATGTTAGTATACTTATTTACAACACACTTAAAAAAGAGCCTCAGGAATTAAAGTTACGTACAAAATAAGGTACAAATGAAGACAAGTACCGGTCAGTCGAATTTACAGGTGGCAGGCTTAGCTTTGGAAGACCGATTGACCGTGTAAACTGCCTAGTACAGGACTTCGGTCGTAAATCTGGCACATATTCAGGCAAAATATCTCTGTGAGTTTCAGACGACAGACATTTGAACCCAAATTTCATCGTCAGGGCATGTCTTCTTTCTTTAAGGGTCGGTAGACATAATACACTAAGACTATCTTCATATGAAACATACTGGGCCCCTAAAATGATTTTGCACGCTCGCTTTTGGATACCCTCGAGCTTATCACTCAGAGTCGAGGTGAGGCCAGGGTGCCACACCGGGCAAGCGTATTCCGCATTTGGCCTAATGTAAGTGCAGAAAATAGACCTCAGTTGCTTGGGAGGAATCGCGAATCGACGTAACGCGGCAAACGACCGTAATAACAGAGCGCATTTCTGAACTATGGCCATGACGTGGGATTGCCATTTCAGGTCGCTCTCAACTGTAACGCCAAGGATTTTAACCTTGTCCTGAACAGTGAGGCCGATATCTTCAACAGGTGGCAATTGACGCTTTAAAAACTCCTCGCAATATTTACTCTTCAACTTATAGTATTTTAAAATATTTGAATACTTTAAAACTATGCTGTGCTTTCAACAAATAAACCACGGTTTTGGCTATTTTAAGGCTTTTTCGAGACCCGCTGACTTGTAGGGAAAACAGGGAAACAATTTACATAGCCGGTTTTGCTGATGGAAAAACTTCTCGCAGACAACCGTCGACAGCGTGGTACACATCGAAGGTAGCAAAACACGGCCAGTGAGAAAATCAGCGTGCGTTTGTTAGAGGGGTTAGACTGTACCGTACGAAATTGGGGTCTCCGGGTTTGGAAATATATGGAGTGATTATGGAAGTAGGTTGCATTATTATTACGGGGAAGAGAGGTCCTTTAAAGATTACTTGAAAGCCAGCTTATTTGTATATCTTGGATTTAAAGACACTGAATTATTTTGACTCTGCTAAGGAATCTTTTATCTTTTCATTGTGGGCTCTAGTAGTGATGTTCAGAATAAGAACTGCTGGCCCCAGAGAAGTTCACCGTGACGCAGAGGATTTTAATTTCAGCAAAAGGGTGCCTTTAAGTGGCTGATTAAAATCAAGAAATGTTCAGTTCCGGATTTTAAGGTCACGTCTGAAGCAAGCCCGCTATTGGGTTTGGCCCAAAAAAGAGTTTCCGCGTAGATAGGCCAATCCGAAAGAACAAGTTCATTCGATGAAAATCGAACAGTGGCACAGTGAAGTAAACCGTTTTCATCGTGTCGTCAAGCCAGTTTAGGTTAGGTTAGTTTAAGTGATGATAAATAGACCGTCGTATCTCAGCCCTTTTCGGTTAAACTCTAGATCGTTCTTGAAAGGTAGGGAAATACCCATTTCCCTTAAAGCTTGTTCACACGGGGCTGAAACAGCGGCCGATTCTCGATCAGCGGCTGATTTACGCGCGTAAATAGCGGTTGAAAAAATCCAAAAATCAGCCGCTGATTTTCCTAATAGGCGCTTATTTTCACCGTGGTCTCCGATCGGGATAAACTAAATCCTTTGGAATGTGACCTTTGATGACTCTAGGGACAGTAAACAGACCGTAATTAGGAGAATTAGTTCAAACTTGGTGAGGTTTAGGTCAATCCAGTTCAAATTCTGTCAGACTGATGTGAACATAACATGGTTTTACACTAAGCATCTCAGGATTACTAAACGATTGCAAAAAAAAAGGTAGAATGATTTTCTAATTACAACAGCGTATGTTCTGTTTATGTCTAACATTTATTTTAGTTGTTTTTGTTTAAAAAAATTAATAATTTGAATAACTTTTTCATTCAACCTTCACTGAAATGTAACAGAACATCAGTAAATGATTGCATACTGTTCTCATATTATTTATATCTATATTATTAATTATATTTTAGGTTCTCCTTCAAAAATAAAAATATTTATATTATTTTTATTTGCTTTTTAACTTAAAATTGCTGAATCGCCTGAAATCTATCAATATTCAGTTTGAGACTTTTTCCTCGTATAAAGACTACAAGTCAACTGGATTTGACTTTGACTAACTCACAAGATGTTTTTTATAAATTTTATATATTTTGTTACAAACAAAAAGAACATTCGGAATTAGGTTTTTCTTTTTAATTCTCCCGTCAACCCCAAACAGTCGATCCGTCGTCTGAACAGATCAGCCGCTGTTTACGCGCTTATTTCGGTCCCGTGTGAACAAGCTATTACACGTTTTTTTCCAATTTGCAAGCTGATCTTATCGTGTTTCCACGCCTTTCTCAAGTCGAGTTCAAATACGCAGTAAACCTCCGAACAAATCTGGGTGTTTGGATGACTGATGCTTATCTTAAATTCTGAACGGTCTAAAAAGAAACGATTTCATTGGAGATTTTCATGATTGTGTCACTCAGGTCTTGAATGTCCAGCAACAAGAATGTCTTTAGGAGTCGCTCTTATGACGCTGGACAAGCAGGCGCACGGATTGCCCTTAAGGTTCATGGGATGATCCTTAGTAGTTCTTACGGAATGGTTTCTTTGGCAACCAAACTTCTTATTGCGGAGGGGGAGATAGGGCATTAAGATTGCTAAGGAGCCGAAGGAAGCTGGATTACCAGTCCTCGTGCCCTGCTACAGTTCCGTTGCCTCTTCTCTCGAAATCTTTCTTTGTCTGATCAAGATGGCCCACTAATCGCTCCCCTGTGTGATTTCTCCGGTAAAAGCTTGACGATAGCTGGACATATTCCCCTGGCAAGGAGATCCTTCCCCCAGGACTTTTCCCCTGCAAGGGCTGTTGAAGCCGAGGTTGAAGCATTAATATGTTAGAAAGACATGACCCAGACCTGTTGTTTCGGGAGAGTTTCCGCTTTAAAAGATGAACTTGCTTGGCATGAACATGACATTAATGCAGTCCGATCCTAGTTTCCTCACAAAGGGGGGGGGGGGGGTGCAGGAGTTTAGATGTACCATGGCATTGCATGTTTTTGTTGTTGACCCTGAACAAAACCTGTGAACCATGCTTGTTTGTGACACCGTTACTCATGGACTGAAACTCAGAACTGTCGCTGGTCTGATCCAGCATTTATCAAACAGTTACTTAAAGTTTAACTGAAAACCCAACTTATTTTTGTATCATTTAACTGAAGACACTGCATTATTTGGGTTTTGTAAATGGATTTTTTTCTTCTTCACTATTCCAGAAAGACGTTCAGAATATCCACGGCCGTCCTTACAGCGCAAAATTCTACTATGACGCGGAATCTTTCTAACATATCAGTCAAAACGAGGCTTTTTAGTGGCCAGTGATCATCTTGCGGAAAGTAGCTCACTATGTGAACACCCTTTTTTCGTTAATTGTTTTAGTTAAGCATACAACACAGGTACAAGCGCATACAGGTACCACAAAATCCGACAGGGAAATTCCACTATTTTAAAATGGAGTATCCGTGAATAGCGGAGCAACGAAATAACGCATTTTCATCAGATCTTCAAGCCTCTTTATGTGAATAAGTGATCGGTAATTAGACTGTCCTATCTCAGCCCCTTTCAGTTAAACTGTAACACGGGCAGTCTGTGAATTGCACTACACCTTGAAAAGCTTAGCCTACTGCTAGACGATGGGAGTGTGACGAATAGTATATTAGAATATAATTATCAAAATTAGCTTTGTTCATAGTGAGAATAATCCGAGCTTTTGGGTTCAGCATTAGTAAGAACAAACAGCCACATCCTTTCGTGGTACGCCAACATCGACTTGTCGCTTTTCAAGACTCATGTTATCTGGACTTTGGTTTAACCTTTTAGAGCTTGAGGTTTAATGTTTGAGGGTTGGCTACTATGTAGTAAACAAAATAGGAATTTGGTGTGAAACCCCAAGCGGGTAGATGATTCCGTGTGTTTATTTGACAGACATATATTTGTATCGAAGGAATTTATAAAGTAAGTGTCAGAGGAAAGGAACCGACCTCCCTAAACGAAAGACTACGATCCCTGTACGCCTTCGAAGATTGAATATTCCCCGGTGTTCGAACGCTGGCTTGTAATGTCCTTAATTCGGTCATAGACTGCCACTACCAGTCATAGTATCAACATCGAAATAGTATCAGAAAAGTTTAGAGAGAAAGAACCTCATCGTTCAGGAGCTTCAGTTAAAGATGTGGGGAGTATGTTCTCTCAACGAAAAGTACTAAAGTACCACTTGAAGTTTAACCGAAAAGGGCTGGGATATGACAGTCTAGTTACCCATCACTTTTTTACTTAAAGAGGCTCGAAGGCCCGATGAAAATGCGTGACTTCGTTGTTCTGCTATTCACGAATAATCGATTTTCAAGGAATTTCCGTGTGATTTTTGGTACTTCTATGTGCTTGTATTTATGTTGTATGCCTTAAGAGTAGGATTTATGACTTTTTTTTATTCAGGCACTAAGCAATCTTCGGCAATCTCACTGCCCACTGAAAAGCCGCGTTTGTGTTCAGATTAAAATTTCCCGCATCAGAGTAGAATTTTCGTTGTGGTGACGGATGCAGATATTCTGAACGTCATAACTAGAGTAGATAGTGGAAAATTTAAAAATCCCTTTATAGAATCCAAATAATTCAGTATATTTAATTAAATGACACAAAAATAAGTTGGCTTTCAGTTAAGCTTTAAGTACAAAATTTTGAATTATTTGATAGCTAATACTTAAGTACAAATTCAATTTAGGCCAGGCCTACTTGTCCCAATACTGATAGTAACAAAAAGGAAAACAAAAAAACACAAACGAAAGGAACGTCTTTTTAGAACTTTCCTCACTTATCAGTTCTCTAGCCGATCATCAGCAAAATAATGAAATAAAAGTCACCGACTGAAAAGAGCGTTTTCAATCTTCGCTAACTGGCAGGCTTTTTTTTTCAGGAAAGCTTGTTCGGGAAAAGGGAGACAAAAGACTTCGCCTTCCACCTTGGCTTAAAACTGAAATCCCCGTCGGAAAGAACTTCGCGAAACTGAAAGAAAATCTCCGGGAATTGAAGCTCCACACTGTCTGCGAAGAAGCTCGATGTCCGAATATTGGGGAATGCTGGGGAGGAGGCGAAAATGCAACAGCTACTGCCACGATTATGGTAAGTGATTAGTTGCGTTTTTGCCGATACCGTGGTATCTGTTACCACGGTAACTGGATCTGCAATTAGTCGTTTTTGCAGTAACCGTGGTATCGGATATCCGGTTGCTCTGCAAAAACGACAATCGCCGAAATTGCGCTTTTCGAAGTCATCCCAAAAGAAAAGCTGATATTCAGTCACGGCACTAAGTGCCAAACTTCTTTCCCATCATTTGATTAAAATACGATAACTGGCCAGATACCACGATAACTGCAAAAACGCCTTTTGACCGTGGTCTCACATACGCAACTATTGAAGTTGAATGAATCTTCTTATTACCCGCTCGGATGACTGTCAAAACTAGAGTAAGAGAAAGAAGGACAAAGTCCTTATGTACAAATTGAAATAAAGTCAGACATGACTATACGGCAGTTCGAGACAATAGAGCTCTGTTATAGAATGGCAGTATGACTGATACGTTCCACATAACACTGGTTTTAACATTAGGGGCGTTTTTCCGCGACACAATTGTGGGCAACGCACTTCTGAGGGGAAAACGATTGTATTGTGTGCCACACAATCAAGCCTCAAGCTGAAACTTGCGGAAACGCTTTTTGTTTGTTTTTTGGGCGGTAATATTATATGTCAGAAAATAAAAAATAAAATCGAGACAGAATCTCAATAATAGAACTTCATGCGTTCGTCTTTACCATTTTGTACAAAAAGGATCCTCAGTTTTAGATCTGTATGCTTGAGAAAGTGGTTAATTTTCTTATTTAGACATTATTTTGCCCCAAAATTCGGATTTCCCGCCAGAATGGGTCCACATATCGACAATCACCTCGGCAGTTGTTTGTCGATTTAGGCCACAAAGCCAGCCGCAAAAATCTTGTTGGTGGCGGGAACACACTCTGGCGCACAGAATACCGCGGAAACGCTCTTTTCGAGCGACAGTTGACCCATAAAATGTTTGTGTGAGCACGGGAAAATACCGTAGGTGGGATGTTCTGGTACCATGGAGACAGGCTACGTAAATACTTAATTTGTCAGTAAAGTATAGATTATGTCGAGGGTTTACCATTACAAAGAATGGGTATCCACCACGGAGGCTTTACTAAGTTTACACGGTGAGACTGGAATTTGCAACTCCCTTTTGGTTTATTTACCGCAGTTTATGCGGTAATACCATACCAGTTTATGGTATGGTTAGTTTGATGACCTCATATTTTTCTATGTCTTGTTGGGTTTTTTAAAATGTCGTGTACTCTTTTCTGCCCATGTATCCAAGTTTCCTTAGGTTAAGGATATTAAGTATGACTTGGAAGGAGCAATACTCCGGCTGGTGACGTTGATTTTGAGTAATGTTCCTCTCGACCTAGGAATAGGGATAAAACATTTCACCGCTGTTGGGGC
Source organism: Branchinecta sandiegonensis (assembly GCA_030848855.1). Taxonomy (NCBI): domain Eukaryota; kingdom Metazoa; phylum Arthropoda; class Branchiopoda; order Anostraca; family Branchinectidae; genus Branchinecta; species Branchinecta sandiegonensis. The sequence goes on along the minus strand of JAUPMV010000006.1, from coordinate 19,765,529 downwards.
TTTGAGACGGGTTGCAGTGTTGATCATACGGACAACGAGTTGGGTGATTTGTCGGGTCGGGGGCTATAAATTCGTACCTAAATAAAGATGATGTCGTGGGCCATAAATTCGTACCCAAATAAAGATGATCTGTCGTGAACTATCAATTCTACTTAAAGTACGCCTCGTACTATTTACTCTTCAACTCCCAGTATTAAAAAGTAATTGAATACTTTAAGACTAGGCTCAGCTTTCAACAAATTATCCACGGCGTTAGCTGTTTTAAGCCTTTTTCGACACCTTTTGACTCGTCGCGAAAATCTGGAAAAATTTACATAACCGGTTTTTCTGATGGAAAAACTTAACGCAGACAAACGTCGACAGCGTGATACGCAGCGAAGGTAGTAAAACACGGCAAGTGAGAAAATCAACGAGGTTTCATTAGGGGGGCTAGAATGCACCGTACGAAATTCGGGCCTCCGGGCTTAGTAATGGTTGAAGCGATGATGGAAGTAAGCTGCGTTGGTATTATAGGTAAGATATGTCCTTTAAGTAAAGGTATTCAGTGGCTGACTTCTTCGCTGAAGTTGAAGTTGCACATAATGGTTCTAGTTTTCTGCCGCTAGGACAAGGAACTTTGGTTTGGTTGGTTTACGTGGCTGGGATTCCTATCAGAAGTGGAGGATACCTGTGGCATTATAAGTTTGTCCTCTCTTCTTTAACGGTTTAAGATTGTTGGTGAAACTCGGTACACAAATTCTTCAGGTAAATGATGTTGGTCGAATTTGTAAATGGGTTTTGTACCCCAACACGGGAGGGAGGAAGTGAAACAAAATAATTTCGACCAAGTTGATTAGAGGGTTGATACAGGGCGCAAAACATGTGTCGATTCTAGAAATATTGTTGGTTCTTGCCTCGAGTGGATTGCTTGGCAGGGTTCTAGTCAAAACTATGCGTTCTTGAATCAACCAAAATGCCTGATGAGTTTGGTTAAGGTGCGTTAATCCGGGCGAGACAACGCGCTAATCACGATATCCTATTAGTTTTGGCTAAAATAATCCGGTTGGACTGGTATCGAAGCCGGGAATTTGAAGCGGGTTACTCTCCGGGTAGTAACAGTATTTCTTAGAAAGGGAAACAGTAAGTTTAGAAACAGTATACCATGCTGTTAGTTTTCAGCCTGAATAGAGAAATCGGCCTGAAATTCAGGAAAGCTGAAAGTTTCCAAATCGTTAGGTTTGCAGTTAGAACTGGTTGATGCTGCAAACAGAAGGTCAGGATTTCTCTGACGGATTTTCGGGGTATTCATCATGAAGTTGAAAATCCCAACCTTTACGTATTGAATTGATGATGGTGACGCAAATCTTGGCAGAAACCCCTGTCCGCGAGCACTTAGCCTCGATCGTCTGTCCAAGGCATAAGAAGTCAGCATAGAGGTAACATAACACGATGAGTATGTCAGTATAGAGGTAATATAACATGATGATCATGGAGAAGTTTCGGGTCAGCCCCAAAATAGAAGAGCTGAGCGCACAGCGATTGACATTATCCGTCGGCGTTGCTGTCAGAAATGTTCGTTTTTTGCTTTGTCTTTTTGTTTGTACTGAACTTGTTCATACCTGATACCTCGGTATCAGTGTTGTAACAAGTACTTAAAATTGTACTTAAGTATTAAGTATTAAGTACTTCCAAATTTTGTACTTAAGTATCAAGTATTAAGTACCAGACCACAATTGTACTTAAGAAGTACTTGAGTTTTAAGTACAGAACTTGTACTTAAGTAGTACTTCAAGCTCTACTTAAGTACAACTCTACTAGCACTATTTCTAGCTCAGTCATATTCAGTCGTATAATGGAAAATAAAGGAAAGTCATATCAGTAAAGGCATTTGGCAGTTTAAACAAAGAATTAAATACCGCGAAAGACATTAGAGCTACGCTTCTTGGAACGTTAGTTAGTTTTGAACAGTGCCACTTGTATGCACTTGATGAAAGTCATCTACCAGTCTACCACAGTAACTAATTAAGGGCTTCCAGGAATTCCTCAACGGATGTTTTCTTCTTTTCCCATTTAGTCCGAACTGAACTGTTCTAGGTCAAGAAACATTCAAAGAAGTGTGCCTTGCTGAAGACTAATGATTTGTCTTCTGGTGGAGATGCTGGTACTGAGAATCTGCTTTTATCATTTTTTTCTAATCCTGAAATCGAACTACTTTTGAGTCTTGAAATTCCCTTTTCCGAAAAATCCTTTTCTGTAAAAAAAAAATCATTCGATCGAAGCGGGATGTACTTGGGCAAGTACTTGAAAGTACTTAAGAATGTGTCGGTACTTGAGAGCTTCAAGTACCTATTTATTTTACTTATGTACTAAGTATTAAGTACTCCAGGAAAAATATACTTAAGTAAAATTCAAGTACCTTGATTTTGTACTTAAGTAGTACTTGAAGTACTTCCCAACACTGCTCGGTATTAGCAAGGACACATAAACATCAGAACCTCCGTCTCCTTGTATCTGTAATAAGACCATGCGGAGTCGAATCGGAGGGCAGGAGCTACGCGGAGCGATATCGCAGTAAAGCCCAGGAGAGGAAATTTCGAGAGTAAGAGCCGATTGGTTGTTTACCATTGTGACGTCGCATGTGACGCGCTGTAGAGCGGGTCAGCACGTTTGCTGCACTTTTTCTTCCGATATGCGCAGCGGCGAAGAGGAAAGTAGACGGGCATCAACTGACAGCTCAGCAAGAACCTCTAGCTCAGCTATTTTTTGTCGGGGTATCCGTAGTCGCTGAATGGGACCAAAGACGGAGGTTCTAAGGGCATATTTCTTCCTGGTATTAGTTTGCAAGCACAAGTTGATTTATCCATGCAAAACCATTTTTAGACAACATTAGTTCCTGTTTGGGGTCGGTAAAAGAGGTACGGAACATGCGAAACAAGTTTTTTCGTCATTTCACTTTCGGAAATCTTAATTTGGCGCTTTTCAGCTAATGGGCGACACATGTACCCGCGGCTGCCGATTTTGTTCCGTGAAAACATCAAAGGCTCCACCCCCACTCGATCCGGACGAGCCCGTCAACACTGCTAAAGCTATTGCAGCCTGGGGACTCGACTACGTTGTACTCACGTCTGTTGACCGAGATGAACTGCCAGACCAGGGATCGAACCATTTCGCCCAGACTGTTGTCGAACTAAAAAAGAGGTAAGTGCGGACGAAATGCAACCCAACATCCGAAGAGGGCCACCGCGAGTCCTTCCACGGGTCAGATCATAAATATTGTCTGATTGGATCCGTCTTTTAAGTCAATTCAGTTCGTTTTGAATATATTCTTCGTTATTTAAAACAACATATATAACGCACCCAAGAAGGGCACATTCGTGTCCTGTGCGGGAATGCACAACCTTTCACTCACTTATAACAAATGATAGCCTAACATACGTTTCTCGTCTTAACCTTTTCATTTCTTTATCTTTAACCCCCCCCCCCCCCCCCACCACCACCACCACCACCACCAACCCAACCTTGAGTCACTAATAATACCAATTAAGTATTCACCTTAAATAAATACCAAATAAAAATTCCAGATTTACCTACTTATCCTAAAGTAATTTTTCAATCTGTTTTAAAAAAAACGGCTCTCCGACTCCGCGAATCTCTCCGAAAGATGATTCTACACCTTCACACCCGGCTTCCTCACACAAAACACCTCTTGACGACTCTCCAGTATCACTCACCAACAAACTCATGATAATGTGCGTCTATGAAATCCCATCTACACCACTTGAATTTGATTGCATTCCACTGATAATTTTTCCCACTTCATTTACATCGTAAGCATTAAAAACCAACCGACAATACACTGGCACGTACGACTGAACTATTTTGGGAGCCCGGTTAATTCTTTTCTGAGCATCATCACATAGTTTCGCACCCTCACTAGAAAAATATCCACATAAATAATTGACAACATCCTTTGGGGTGGTCTCTGTTGTAATTTGTTAATATCTTCTATTTTACCCTTTTGTCCCAGGAGGGAATTTACCGTTTTCCATGTTTTTTCCATATCACATTTATGCTTCATAAATTCATCTTGCAAATACACTGTTTCAGCTTTAAAATATAATATGTATCGTAATCAGTTAGCTATTGTTCAAGAAACTTGGAAAAATCAGAAGTTTAGAGGTGGTATCATACCCTAAAGCGTCGAGCGAAGTAGCGACTGATTCCGCATTTAATAATTTTAATAACTCGAGCAAAGTGATTAGATCGGCAGTTCTGTTTTTGGGTGTCAATTAAATAACATAAGAGCTCAGTGGATTTTAAGTAGAAACAAGGTATTTTGAGGCCGTCTTGACTGTAGAAAGTTTCTCCGAGTAAGGATTAAAGTTAACTGCAGTATTTGCTACTGGGTTTAATCTTACCTCTATTGAGATAAGATTAATTCAAATTAGAGATAAGATTACCCTTTTAGAGACAAGATTAATCCCAGTTGCAAATACTGAACTTTTACAGTGTTTATTTGGCTAGGACGGACTAGCCGATCAGACGAACCAGCCGATACATGGTGCTCGCACACGGAAAACTAGCACAACTGAGGATTACAAAACACGAAGTCATCTTTGACAAGAGTTAAGTAAATGTACAAATAATGGAACAAAGCTATGCTGATAGCGAACATGGAAGGTGACATTCCAGCCCGCGGGCGACGGAACCCTTGGGAAATGACAACGCAACAGCCTTTTCAGTATTCAGTGACCTAACAAGTAGAACTTCTTGCCTTCTTAAAGTTTCTACCTCGTCTTTGGGGGGGGGGGGAGGGTTTCTCGGAGTTTCTCGCTTGTTGCTTCCGTACCTGACTCCCTGACAAGCTTTAGAGGTTATGAACGCTTTCGTACGTTTGCAATGCTCGACATATTCTATCTAACTGGAGTGGACGTGAGGGTGTGGGGACTAAGTATGCGAGCGATGGAACCTAAGATTGTGCAAGGATTGAGGGGCGGGTACTGTGGAGGTTGTGCGGTTCAAGAAGCTACGAAAGGGTTCCTAACTGAAGAAGACAGGTCACAATAAATCGTGTCTTTGCTACTTTACAAATGTGGGCAAGCCCTTCCGAATCATTATCTAATCTTAGGAAAGCATGCGTTCTGCTCTCGGGCATTAATTTACTGGCTGCCTTTTATTCGATGGAGGCAAACCCGAGTAAAACAAAAGAACAACGTTCGGGAGCATCATACGGAAGGATTAAAAGCAGGGTCGTAAAAGCACTGTGGCCCTGCCGAGGGTTACATAGTCGAGCTTTAGGGGCCTTGGATCCTTGCAAAGTAGCTCCCATTAAGTTTTGAATTTCGACAACCAACCTTTTTACCAAGTCAGTTTTGTTAAAAAAAAAAAGAATTAGTCGTTTTTATTGTTATTTTAGTTATAACAAACCACCAAAACTTCAAACATTCATTCTAAGTAAGTAAGTAAGTAAGTAATAAAGCGGAGTAAATTAAAGAAAATAAATGAAACACATAAAGACACAGAAAAAGACACTAATTTTCAATCTTCGGCCAGGAAGCAGTGGAGAAGGTTGTGCGCTGGTTGAGCTCTGTTGTCAATGATTTTTTATAGCGACGAAGAAACATCCAAAAGGGTAACACTTGCGTCTTGAATTTTGACCTTTTTTGAAATTTTGAACATGATCTCATCTTTTTAATCTCCTTCTTTCCCAGAACATGAGTGACACCAGAACGAAATAGTAAAGAAGGAGCGCAGAAGGTGCTGTACAATTTTCCCAAAGCTTTACGATTATAGCGGCCCCAGCTGGGGACGATGCGCCCAGGCGGTACGGATTGATTTACTAGAGCCTCTAAATTGCGTTGAGCCCATAGATTGGTGCCTGCTTTGCCTATTGGATAACTCAGCACTGATTGTAGGTACTTCTATCTCGTCCTTCCTTCTTGTCAAACCAACAGCGTCACCTGAGAACTGTTTGCGGAAAGAGACGACAGCCAAGCTGGAACAGCGCATATATTGCCAGGCAACTAAGTGCTTTATTAGCACCGTCTTGATTGCTTTTGAAAGATCGGCTGGAGAGCAGTCGAGACTCTTGAGATAAGTTCGAACAAGGTCAAAAGCTCCTTTGTTTTGTGGAAATAGATCGTGGTTGGAAGGTTGATATGAGCGTCATTTGGTTGTTTTCCCGAGGGGAGTAGTTTCTCTTTGTGAAGGTCACGTTCCATCCTTGGGACTAATAGAGTTGTATTAGGTTGTTGGTACAGTGGTAGGCAAAAAACTTCCGCGATCTTAAGATCCATCCAAGGTTTACCGGATATGCCGAGCACGAATTGGCCGTTGATAAAAGAAAACCGGAGTTTCAACCGGAAGCATGTTTCCCAGCGACTCTTTTGGCCAAGCTGAGCGTTCCTAACTTGCATCCATTGCGGAATAAATTAACAGACGAATTTACATTGTGTTCAAGAATAACACAAGATAACACAAGGAATCGCAGTTTCAGCAGATGATACTTATCTATGATCACTTATGATGAAACAGGCTACCCGCGACAAGTCTTCTATACATATATGTTCTATAAATATAGCTGGTGCTTTTGACAATATAACGCATTCTCAGGCCCTATTTTCTCTCATTACTCCTGGCGTGAATCTTTCTGTTGTCTATCTGTTAGGTTCTATCTTCAGTAAGGTTCAAATGGCAAGGTAGCTTGTCAGAGAGTATTCCTGTCAGAACTGGTGTTCGCCAAGGGGGAGTCTTATCTCCCTACATCTTCAAATTGGCCATATTTTCTTGTCTCGATTCTTTGCATCCTGCTTACTTCTATAAAGACTATGCCTTCAGCTACATAGCCTACGCGGACGACTTGCTCTTAGTAAGCCGTAGTCGATCCACACTCACAAAAAATGTAAGTAAGCTGTCGTCGGAACTTCTCAAAATCGGCCTTGAAGTTAACCTGTCAAAATGTGAGTACCTGCATTTCGACCCTTCGTCAAATGGTTCGAATGCATCCAACGCTTCTATATCTCTTGGATCGTTCATCGTCAAATCAACAGACTCTCTACGGTGGCTCGGCATAACATTCAAATCTTCATTGTCAAAATTTTGCTCTTCGGTTGTTCAAGAAGTTTATAAATCAATCCGTAGCGCCTATGGACGCATCGTACCCAACCGGGGGCGCTATAATCGTAAAGCTTTGGGAAATTTGTACAGCACCTTCTGCGCACCTTCTATACTATTTCGTTCTGGCGTCACTCATGTTCTGCGAAAGAAGGAGATTAAAAAGATGAGATTATGTTATTTCAAATATGCGAAGCACCTGCTCCACTTGCCGAAATTATGTCATAACCATACATTGACGGAGAAATTCAAGATGCAAGTGTTACCCTTTTGGATGTTTCATCATCGCTTTCAAAAATCATGGAGAACAGGGCCGAACCAGCGCACGACGTCATCCACTGCTTCCTGACCGACGATTGAAAATTACGTGTCTTTTTTGAGTGTTTGTGTTTTTTTTATTTTTTATTTATTTTCTTCATTTACTCCGCCTTTTCAAAATGGCGGGTCATAAATAAATTACTTACTTTATTTACTTAGGATGTTAGCTGTTATGATTTTACAAATGTTATGCATACAAGAAGAGCCGAAACACCGCCGGAAAAAACATCTGTTGACGTTTTTCAGCTCTTAGCAATGCTTGTTGTAAATAACATTCAGAGCATAACGTTTGTAAAATCATAACAGATAATATCCCAAGTGTTAGCTGTTGAAACTGCGCATCCTTGGCCTACCCCGTGTAATAATAAGCCCAGCATTCGCATCAGTGAATCTGGCCCGACTTTCGTTGCCTGAAATCCCCCTTGGGCTCCGGTCCCGGAAGCGCAACGTTTCAAAAGCGGTTGTATTAGAAAGATAGTGGAGGATTTCAAGATTACTTCTTCCATTTAGATAAAGCAGGAAAAGTTTGGGAGGGAGAAATCCAGTGGAATACGGCACAATGAAGACTTCCATTCGGCTAGGGAGGAGAGGAGGAAAAAATCCAGTTCACTACGACCAGGAGTGGCAGATTTTTACGTTGGAGTCTAGATATAAATGCAGCCCACATTGTAATAATAATAATAATAATTTTATTTTTGCAGCCATCAAAAAGCACAAGGCATAGACAGAGTAGGAATAAAGAAAGAAAGAAGAAGGAAACACTATAACAAGAGGATATATGGGTAGCCTATCTCTGATGAAGCAGTAAACGCGCATTTTTTTGCCTGGAAATCCGGAACTAGGAATGCCTTCCGGAATATCCCGGAGTTGGGTTTTCCCTTAATATCTACCTACCCCATCTCAAGGGCTGCTAAGGGAGTCCCCCCCCCCTTAGGGTTTGTACGAATGTACAAAATGGCTATCCAAAAGTCTGTATCTTTGTCTGTGAGCCAGAAAAATGAAGATTTTCGACAGACCGTCTGGTTGCAATTCTGTCATTGTTTTCTTCAGAAAACTCAAGGAAAATGTACCTGTTGTCCCGTGAATGCCTCTTCCCCGAGAGTGATTGAAAAGGTGTAGTTGAAGCTAGGAGAGTTATTTGAAGCATGGGTCATCCACTGGTGTAGAGAATAACTGAACGGTCTTAGGATAAATCAGGTGAATTTTAATGATTGTGCATCCCATGCGTACTTTCTGATAGCAAACTAGTAGTATTGATTAATTGAAGGCTTTTACTCCGCTACAATCACGAGACAGGAAGAGAAAAAGAACTTCACTTGCAATTCAGATACCATTTCTGCTAGCAAGCTGATAGAAATTAGCCCGGATAGTGCAGTCTCACCCAACCATCGTTCAAGTCCGTATCCAAACCTGGGCGTGTTGATCCAGTGCACAGACTTTGCTTCACACATATCCACCCTTTAATGTAGCCCATCGTCAAGATGAGACAAGATTTCAGGCATCAGACATGCTTGTGATACATAGAAACACATGTTAAGCAAGACAGAAAATAAAATAAAAAGAAAACATTGCAAGGTTTGACCTCGGGATTGACTGTTTCCAAGTTGGGATAAAAAAACAACTATATTTTCAATCAATCAAATTTATTTCAAAATAGGTCAAAGCTAGAAGAGGAATAAAATGTTTACGAATTACACAAAAACGAAACGAATTAACTAACACACTTAAAAAATACGACCAGGAATAATATACACTGTCAGAGGTCTCATAACAGATAATACAAGGATGCGCGGTCTCAGCAGATAACACTTAGAATTATGTTTTTCAAACTTGCATTAAAATGTTATGCATACAAGAAGATCCGAAACGTCGTCGAAAAAAGATCTGCTGACTTTCTTTTTGTCATTATGATATCGGGAAAGTCATCAGATGCTTTTTCGTCAGTTTTTCGGCTCTTCATGGCAATGCTTATTGAAAAATCATAACAGATAGCATCCCACGCGTTATCTGTTGAAACGGTGCATCCTAAACTGTTGGAAGTTTCATAACAGATAACACAAGGATGCGCGGTTTCAACAGATAACACTTAAGTTGTTAGCTTTTATGTTTTTTCGAGCATTACACATTAAAACGTTATGCATGCGGAAAGGGCCGAAACACCGCAAAAAAACATCTGTTGACTTTTTTGTTTGTCGTCATAATATCGGAAAAGTGAGCAGATGCTTTTTCGGTGGTTTTTTGCTTCTTCTTGGCAATGCTTGTTACGCATAACGTTTTAATGCGTAACGGTTGAAAAAATTACAGCTAACACCCTAAGTGTTTTTTTGTTGAAATCGCGAATCATTTTGTTTTCTATTATGAAATTCCTGACAGTATAGTGTTATCTGTTATGAAACTTCTGACAGTGTAGTGAAAATGCCGTTGCTAATTAACCACGGGTCTATTGTTATGCACCCGCTGGAGGAATTTTCGAGTGTTGGCGTCACGGAATCGGGAGAAAACAGCGACAGGCTATGAGCAGAGGGGTCAGAGACTGCAGTTACCAACCCGACAGAAGGAAATGAACGTGCAGTTTTGCCATTTTCTATGACATCTTTTGGAAGGAGAAGCTTGCGTGTATAAATAAAAATAGGATATAATTAATTAGCAGAAATAGTGTATTTGAAACCCAGCGAATTAGGTAACTACGTATCCCTTTCAGGTCACCTTCGTTGCTCGTCGAATGCCTTACCCCTGATTTCCGGGGAGAGCGGGATTGCGTCACTACTGTTGTCTCCTCCGGGTTGGACGTCTTCGCACACAACGTGGAGACTGTCGAAGACCTAACTTGGCTCGTTAGGGACCCCCGGGCGAAGTATAGGTAAGGAATGGATCCCCAGTTGACCTTAGGACTTTAATATTAATATTTTGCCAGAAGAACCCGAAAAGACAGTAGTGGCAGAATCAAAGAATCCCTCCAAAAAAGGATGGCGAATTCTCTCCGGATCGGTTTTTGACACAAATAACTTCAGGCGGAATTTGTAACTAATTCAAAAATCATTTGATGAAGGGACAAGCCTTTAAAAAAAAAAAAAAAAAATCAGAAAATACACCGTCGTGGTACCATACTGGGAACTATAAAGGTTTTTTTTCTGATGTATAAGCCGTTATTCTTTACTAATAGGTAGCTTTCTTGAGGCTTATGATCGAACACACTGTTCTTTATTCCCAGAGAGATAACGGGACACATCTCTTTATTGGCAGAAGTATAGCGTAACACTAAATACAAAATGTAAAACGACGAACCAAGACCCCATCCGGAAACCCTGATTTTCCAGCTGTAACCCACAATTGTAAAGGTTGTAAGGAAACATAAATTGCTGGGCTGGAGACAGATTGATGTGACAGGGCAGTTTTTAAGTCCAGCGTGAAAACCGTCTGTTCAACCCTGCATATTTTCCCCAGATACTTCTTATAGAACCATCAAGGCAGTGGCGAATGGCTAAAATGGCCTTGCCAGAGAGACATCTAACCACACTGATAGTTACGTACAACAACTCTAGGAGAACTGAGGCTCGATAGTACTAACTTACAAACTTGGGCACTAACATGCGCATTCGAGACTTTCTGTGGTTATATTCCAATCTTTTGTCAAAAGCTAATGGGAGCTATTGTCGTTATTGCCACATTTGCATTCCCTTGTTCAGGTTGGAAAAACGACGGTAACTTTACTTTGAATTTGGGAACACACTCAAAGAGAGCCTAATGAACATATCGTCGTTGTCAAGCGACATTTTTAGAATGTTCAGGAGAAGAATAGAAACATTTAACATCTATTTTTGAACCGATTTTGGTAATTTTTATATCGAATAACATCTTTCTTTACAGCGGATAGAAGAAAAGAACATTTAGATTGTCTAATTTTAGACAATAATGATGATATTCATGTCGCTTAGCTGTTTTTGAACGTTCTCGTGGCGGTTAGTTGTTTTGAGCAACTCGTATATCTCGGGAACGGCATGTCGTAGGGCTCTGAAACATTTACAGTAGATACAGGAACTAAGACCCAGAACCTAGTATCAACAATTTATTTTCACAAAAATGTGGCAGCTACGATATATTCATGCCAATTGCTCAAAAAAGAGGAATGATCTGTTCGATAAGCTCATAAAACGATTGAAATCAGAATCGCCTACTGGCAAATAGGCACTTGGTTCAGTTAGTGGTGGCATAAAACTGCCGGGAAATTTGTGGCGCCTTACCTGCGTATAAATAAACTTGCCTCAACCAGTTTTCGAACAATTCGAACAAGCACTGCATGTTCGAATTCGTGTTCTCCACAGTGCTTGTGTCATGTATTTGTATTTTTTGTGTAAAATTAAAAAGACTTGAAAAACTTGACATGATTTCGCGAAGCTGGGAAATTGCCCGAAAATTTGCTTTAGGACTGGATCAGGCCTGGATTATCCGTGGTAAATGGTAAGTAATGATTGCGCGAAGAAGGGAACTGGAAGATCTTCTGTTTTTCAATTCAATTCGCTTTATTTTTCCAAAAATTCTAGGTTAAGAAAAATAGCCTCGGGAATGCCAACATAGTCACAGAGATACACTAAAATGAGAGTAGGCTACATAGATATTTGTGTTAAGTTACATAACACTTTATACGATTTAAATACAGTTTGGTTTCATAAAAACTTTTATCGAAACAAAATGATACTACTCTTACATTATATAAATTTTGCCTAGAAGAAAACGCAGGTCCTAGTGGAAATGCCAGAGGCGGGCACTCTCTTTTTTGCAGCTTTGTTTAATACAGAATAGGGATGATTGAAGAACAAAACCGATTTACGAACAAAACCACTAGCTCACACTTTCCTTTCTAATTTTCATAAAATCATCATCAGCTTCTGCTACTCTTTTTACTCCATAGCTTGGTGACGTAAGTTGGCAGACGAAAATTTATTTCTTGAAGGGTATCCTTTGAAGGGAAGTCGTATCCGATGAAAAATTTATCTCAAAATAGTAGTACGAAGTTGTACGAAAAAGTAGCGTGCAGTACGAATTGATGCTACTACATGCTTCTATGTCAAGGCTACCGTGTTACTGCCTTCTACTGCATGCTACTATTAGCAAGACAGGATGCTGATACTACCGCTTTAGATTGGCCCAGTCTGAGGTACATTAAATGATAGTATTCTTTACTATTACATATTAATACATGCAACTTTTTCGTACAACTCTCATACAACTACGCAGGCTAAACATTTTTCATCGGGTAGTATCTGCAGTTTGCACTCCAATATTCTAACATAGACTCCTTTAAAACTCCGACGGCGTATCAGACGATCAAAAACCGGTCCTGGCTGTTTCGAGCCTTACTCGGACCTTGTGTCATTGACGAGAAACACGGTAATTTTGCATAATCTGTATTACTGACCAATGAGCTCCTCGTAACTAGTCCTTGAGCCCAAGCTGACTTTGAAACATTTATTCAAATAATATATACAACGATACGTCAGCTACGATGCTTCATCAGCGATATTTCGGCCCTTCTTGGCGAGGGCCCTCGTCAGGCTGTCAATCTTCAGGTCCAACGTCGGGAAGGAAACAAACCCGTAATCAAAATCCAACGGAGACGTCAGCTACGGTGCTTCATCAGCGATATTTCGGCCCTTCTTGGTAAGGGTCCTCGTCATCCGTTGTATACCTTATTTGAATGAAGCTCCTCGTAAGAAATAAGCGGGAGACTTTAATTTTATTAATAATTTTTACAAACCCATCAGAATTAGTGAAGCGTTGTTTTTTATGCCACTGGCATGTCTGATGCTTTTGAGAAACACCAGGTTTATTTATATTTGCCATTAAAATTGTACCTTAGCTTAGACTAATCTGCCTCTAAAAGAGCCAAACGTAGCAAATGCGAAAAAAAACACAGTTTAGGCCTATTGTCGTTAGGGTCGATGCAGATCATATAAGAAGTTGGAAAAACGGAACGTTAGGATGTTCAGTGAAGCAGTACGACAGGACCTGTAAATTCCCCTGTGTCACACTTGTTCGAAGTCTTCAGTATGGCCAACGGGGAATTAAAGTACAGGCGCAGGTGGGATAATCATTTTCCCGCCTCTAAAACTATTTTTGGGAAAGTACCGTTGACGGAGGGAGACTTTTGATCTTCTAAAAGCTTCCGCTGCTCATGAGGAACGAGCTAACTGGGGAAGAAGCGCATTTCCTTAGCCTTGGACTTGATGAAAATTAAATATCCGCTTTTTTGTATGACATCGACGGAGCGTTGACGGAGAAAAAGCGATGATGATTTCGAAAGATGAGAGTGAGGGGATTGCAGTGATTGGTTTCGAGTCTTAAAATGAAGGATAGGGCAATTTTTACGGTTTTAGTTCCGGTTGCTGGTTGCACTGTACTTAAGTTTCTCCGAGTAAGGATTAAAGTTAACTGCAGTATTTGCTACTGGGATTAATCTTATCTCTACTGGGATAAGATTAATCCGAATTAGAGATAGTCTTCTCTCAGTGGAGACAAGATTAATCCCAGTAGCAAATACTGCAAGATTTTCAAAACGGAAGCCTTTTCGAAGCTAGGCAAGTGTCTTCTTAAAGCTCGGCCCCCATTTAGATGGTTAAGACGTTCCGCTCATATTGGTTATTGACAATTGGAAATGGGAGATGAATTTTTCCTTCCCTAGATTTTAAGAACGGGTGAGAGAGGAAAGCCTAAAAAAAACTGTCCTTGAAAACATCTAAACTTGGATTTACGAACAGTTGTGTCCCTGTTGGGGCTTGGGAATAAAGCTAACTAGTTTGTTGTTTGGTTGAGCTTTTCAACTTATTTTAGTGACTCATCGTTTTACTCGGAATCGTGATTTTCCACGGAAACTAGCTTTCAGATCTCGTGAGAGTTTCAACTTTAGAACTCGCTGCGAATTGCCAGCATTTTAAAAGTTGCAAACTCAAAAGTTTGCCATCATTCTGTTCGAAGTCATTGTCATTGGTCCCTTGACAACGTAAAATAGTATTTCCTGACAATTTGACTTCTCCTTTGGGTCACTAATAGCTTCCTCCGCTCACCTACTATCTACTTCATAATTGCATTCAATTGGTGAAAATAGACAGATGAAACTTTTTGGAATGTATCTGAGCAGCATTCGAGAAGGTGCAGAGTTGATTTTCTACAGTTACTACCCAGGAAGGCGAAGATGCCAAGAATTCCGGAAAAGAATCATTGGTCTTTTTCAGTCAGTGACAATTTTCCATAACCTGCCTGCCTTCCCGCCGTATCCTTGAATTATCTTAAATTGCACTTGTAAGCAATACGGATTTTGCATAATTATTACTATGTTCAATCAGTCCATCAGTGCTTAAATTAAGATTAAAAATTAAGTGTCTTTTTCTGTGTGTATATATGTGTTTTGTTTATTTTCTTTACTTTTGTCATTTACTCCGCCTTTTCAAAATGGCGGGTCATAAATAAATTACTTACTTACTTACTAGTGCGTAACCGTCGCATTGAGGTAGACTGGGAAAAATTGAGGGAAAATCACTCATGTCCATCCATTCTCGTTCCGAATTTTGAATGTAGTTTTTTCACACACTTAGGGCACAATATAGACCTTTCCGTTGGTATTTTATTATTTTCGAGACGAATATCGCTCCTGCCACTGGTCAGGAGTCTAGACGATCGATTATGCAATTCTTTCCCTGTTTCTGGTTGACGCCAAGGAGGCCTAAGCGCGGCAAAAAACAGCCGAAGCCGTTTGTGGGTGATTTGAAATCAGAGCACACTTTGAAAGGCCCCCACTTGTGCACATTACTCGATTTAGTTGTCCCGTGGAGGAACCCGTTCTAGAATTGCTAGGAGACTGAATAAGCTGGTTTCCCGGGTTAATTTTTCAAGTTGATCCCTGTCGCAATGCAATGTCCCGTGCAGATTGCTCCCCCCCCCCCCCTTCTTGATCCTTGTCCCGAGTATTAGGTAACAAATAAGCAGTAGAACCTCTGTCTCCCAATCTCTGTATGCGGAGCGGAGTCGAATAGATTCCCTATGCCCTGCCCGATTGCAAACGAGCGGAGGGTAGGAGCTACGCGAAACATCGCAATTCGTTACCTCTACGAACAGCTCATCGCAGCAGAGCCCCGGAGAAGAAAAGTCGCAGTCTTTTCCTCTCAATGCGCAGCGGCTAAGAGGGAAGTAGACGGGAGTCAACTCAAAGCTCAGCAAGTAGCTCTAGTTATGCTCAGTTTTGTCGTCGTATCCATAAGGCGTATTCTCGCCTTTCCCCGAGGACTCCTCGGGGACTCGAAGGGAACGGCGAGAATAGAGGGAGTCACTCCACGCGCGATTCCGCGTACAGAAACAGCGCGAATATGGGGAATGCTTCCAAAATGGATTCTGTTCGAAAAAAATAAGTAATTGACGAAATTAGTCTGTATCCACTTTACTTTTGGTTTTGTTTATTCTGATTGTTTTTAATTAATTTTATTAATTAATTGTTTTTAATTAATAAACACCAGCAAAAGTTGATTCCCCACGAATCTGAAAGGGAGTTCTTTTTGAAGATGGTGATGGTAATCGGAACATACCCCGTCCGTGGGGACTCGCGAGAATACGGGGAGTGAGTTCCCGGGACAAACATAAACGCGGGGACTCCTCAAGTGCAGGGGCGTAATTTGCTATGGGGCAGGGGGGAGGGGGGGGGGGCAACTGACCACCACCTCCCCACAGCTGAAATTTAGCGTCTTTGAAACTCTCGTCGAAACTAAGATAGGCCTATAGAATTCAAGCATCCACAGAGACAGATGGGTTTTCTTTAGTATACCTTTGTCTTTATGGAAAGATTGGAACACGGAAGCCTTGAAACTTTTATAGCGATATGCATCCGCTATGCAGGGTTAAACACGTCTATTTCAGAAGCAGAGGCGTTACTAGCCAAAATGTTTGGCGGGGGCCAAGGAGTTTACCGACCGGCTGGTAATTTTTACCGACTGTTTTTGCAAAAAACGACTATTTTGACGAAAAATCTGCTGACTTTCAGAAAAATCGACTGTTTTAATGAAAAATCAATAGTTTTGGCGAAAAATCGCGGCGCTTCGCGCCGACTCGGTTATTTTTTTTACCGACTGGCCGACAACATTGGGGGTGACGGCTCCCCCCCCCCCCCCCGTCGTGACGCCCCTGGTCATGCGATGACGAAATGATCTTTTGGTCATTGGTACCCAACCTGAAAAAGCGAAGAAGCTTGACGTCAATCGCGCAGTGGACATTTTCGCGAATTTGAAGAATTAGTAAAATATATCTTTTTTTGTCTTTATTACGTTTTTCTTCTTGAAATAAAACTGCTCATTTTCACTTGACTTGGGAAAATCGGGTCCAACTTTGCCCCCCCCCCCCCCCCCCAGGATTTTGACGAGATTTTTGACGAGTGGGAGATCAAAGAACATTGATTGATTTTGACCCTCTTCCCACTCCTTAGACTATAGTCCTCGGAACCCTGCTTTCGTATCGGCCGTATTATATTTGATGGCGGTAAACGAATACGTTCGCCGAGATTTCTTCTAGCTATATTTCGGCCTGAAGAAACGAACCTGCAGTCGATCGTTTGCAACGTTCCTTCTAGCTACAGCCTGACGAGGACCCTTGCCAAGAAGGGCCGAAGTATCGCTAGAACAGATCTCTGGGTTTAGCGCCATCAAATACTATTCGCAGTTAGCTTGGGCTGAAGGGGTATCCAACCTCGAACTTTTACAGTTTAAAAGGTTAAGAGCTTAGGAAAGATCAATGTAGTCCTAACAACCTGAATGACCTAGGATAACTTTATGACTGCAAGGAAGTTTGGTTGCCATATTCTCAGGCCAAGTTCGAAGTTATATGAATTCTAAGTTGGATACCCCTCCTGTACTGTACAGTACAATATTACCACTAT
The DNA here is from genome assembly GCA_030848855.1 of Branchinecta sandiegonensis. NCBI lineage: Eukaryota > Metazoa > Arthropoda > Branchiopoda > Anostraca > Branchinectidae > Branchinecta > Branchinecta sandiegonensis. The sequence continues at coordinate 19,748,206 of JAUPMV010000006.1, read as the reverse complement.
TGATCTATGAATTTCAGGCAATCGTTGGAAGTCTTGCGCTTTGCAAAAGAAGTTCGGCCGGATGTAGTGACGAAGACATCAATTATGTTGGGACTTGGCGAAACCGACGACCAAGTACGGAAGACAATGGAAGGTTAGACCCCCCCCCCCCCCCCTTTCAAATAGGTTGTACAGTCTGAATGTTTTGTTTTGTAGATGGTACTCTATTTCCGGTCCATCTTACTTTTCGTTTGGATAACTCATGATAGTTCAGCAGTTTAAACTTAATAATTTCTTGGAGTGAGAAATCGAATCCCAGCACGGGTGGGTAGAATAAACACATATTTGGGATGACGAAAATCTCTCGCTGTGTCGGACTAGAACGCTGACTCAAAAGCTGTGCGAGCTTTTGCGAGACTATTTTGGGACGAAATGCACTGCTTCCCGTTGAGGTGCGAACCAGTTTAAGCTCAAGCGTTCTTTCAGAAAGGAGGAAATTGCCCTCTACCACTAATCTTTTTCTGAATCAAACCTCTTTCCAGACCTTCGTGAAAACGGCGTCGACTGCCTCACGCTTGGCCAGTATATGCAGCCTACGAAGCGCCATCTAAAAGTCCACGAGTACGTGACCCCTGAGAAATTCCTTATGTGGGAAACCGAGGGCAAGAATATGGGCTTTTTATACGTCGCCAGTGGGCCTCTAGTAAGGAGCTCATACAAAGCCGGTGAATTTTTCTTGAAGAATATTGTCGAAAGGCGGAAGGCCAAGTCTATGGAGTAGACTATATTTATTTGATTTAGATCTTGTTCCGGAACAGTTCATGAAAACTCCCTCCTTCGCATCAGGGACTACATAGCTCTGTTTGGAAAACGCTTCTTTTCTAGTGAATGTGGCTGGAAGTAATAGCAGGTTTCGAAGATATAATCGGTTTATTTCTTGTCTAGTAGAGATCAGAGATGGGTGAATCCGACCATGAAAGGATTCGAATCCGATTCCAGGGCTAGGTACGAATCCTAATCACCATTTCATGCTGATGATTCGAATCCGACCTTAGCTTAAAATGATAAAAAGCACTGATAGCTAAGTAATTGGATAACGTGATTGGTTACACTGTAAAAAAGATCTTGCAGTATTTGCTGCTGGGATTAATCTTTGTTTTAATTTGGATTAATCTTATCTCAGTAGAGATAAGATTAATCCCAGTAGCAAATACTGCAGTTAACTTTAATCCTTACTCGGAGGAACTTTCTACAGTGTACGAGGATGCTTGGTGGTGGAGACGAAATGTCGGATTGCCGAAGCTCATTGTGTAGAAATCAGGAAACGGAAACTCGATTGTGTAGAACAGAAATTTGAGCGGATTCATAAGGTTGGGGTTTGGAGTCCGAGTCCGGATCCAGCCTTACAAGCAGAAGACTCGAATCCAGCCAAAAGGACGAATCCTGGATTCGTATCCGAACCCCGATTCGCCCATCTCTGGCAGAGATCGAACGGGCGTCAGTGAGACGCCATTTCCTGACTTGGCCGTTGTTTTCTGTTTTATCCCAGCAAAAATTTGCAACTAAAAAGTTTCCCCGTTAAAATAAACGTAGCTCGATGCAAACGTAAAACTTGTCTTGTGAGAACATAGCTTTGGATGGAAGGAATACGCAACGGTACATTTCTTTATTCTGTGTCACATCAAGTTTTTACGGTAGTTTTGTGTGTAAATATAACGCTAAATAAGATTATAATTGGTCCAATCAGACATAAGCCAACCTGGAAATCTTGAGATAATGGGTGGGTATGCTCCAACCTCCTACCGACGGTCACTAAGAACTCTACCATCCTAGTACCATTTGGCTATTGAGTATTCCGCTCTGGCGGATTCACTCCTTCTGTAATTGTCATGTTTATAATTTGTCAAAAGAACTTGAAGTTGTTCTAACCTGTACGAGGCTTACATACAATGGACGACGGTGGTAGCTTCCATTAACTAGAGGTTGTATTAAAAAAAAAACGTGCTATAAGAATGTCAGCTAAGATTTGCCCTAGCGATGTATCGGCCTTTCTCGGCGGGTCCTCGCCAGGCTGCAGCTGCGGGGCTTTTATAGCCCAGGCACAAAGACTATCTTAGCTGGAAAGAAACGAAAAATGATGAACCAACTCAAAAGTCAAATGCAGAGATAACTGCTTAATACCAGACCAATACAACATCTAATAGTTTTAGCTACTTCCTGACGAGGTAGCACCCTTGCCAAGAAGGTCAATTTTGTGTATATGATTATCAAACCAAAACCAACGTAAGTTTCTAGTCAAATGCAGAGACAACTGCTTAATACCAGACCAATACAACATCTAATAGTTTTAGCTACTTCCTGACGAGGTAGCACCCTTGCCAAGAAGGTCAATTTTGTGTATATGATTATCAAACCAAAACCAACGTAAGTTTCTAGTCAAATGCAGAGACAACTGCTTAATACCAGACCAATACAACATCTAATAGTTTTAGCTACTTCCTGACGAGGTAGCACCCTTGCCAAGAAGGTCAATTTTGTGTATATGATTATCAAACCAAAACCAACGTAAGTTTCTAGTCAAATGCAGAGACAACTGCTTAATACCAGACCAATACAACATCTAATAGTTTTAGCTACTTCCTGACGAGGTAGCACCCTTGCCAAGAAGGTCAATTTTGTGTATATGATTATCAAACCAAAACCAACGTAAGTTTCTAGTCAAATGCAGAGACAACTGCTTAATCCCAGCCTCAATGCTTGACAACATCTAATATTTCAGCTACTGTCAGACGAGCACCCTTGCCAAGAAGGGCCGAAATACCGCTGAAGCAAATCATAGCCGAAATATCGCTGAAGCAAATCATAGCCGACTTAACCGTGTAGCGCCATTTTTTTTAAATATGTTCTCAGTCAGCTTTGGCTGAAAGATTACTTATGAAACTAGGAGTTAGAACACACCCAGTATGATACCCGAAGTGCCTGACTTCAGGGCAGGTACTATGGGCCTGTTCGGCATGTGAGTGAGCTTGCTCATATCTTCAATACTCCGACTCTTAATCAGACAAACAATTTCACGTTTTATTCATTAAAAACAGCATCCTTCACTCTTCCTGAGGACGAACTCTTAAATACAACATCCATGCATCAGGGCACCCTCTGACTCACACAACTGCTTCAAAGTAAAAAAAAAAGAGGCACACAAAACACAACTATATGGAACTGGGTTAACAGAAAGAAGTATTCAAGCGTGATTGAACTGGCGGAATGATCCGTTACTGACTTCCATGAAATTAAAACCTAACTGTTCCATGAATATGAAAACAATTCCTCCTTCAGCTTCTTCCTAAAGCTGGCAACCGCAACTAGAGATCCAGCAGCGTGACTGCCATTGTTCTCCGAATACTGGGTAATTTGTTCTATTCCTTGCGTACCCTTCTCCTTCGAGGTGATTGCTTTTCTGCTTTTTCGTCAGCACCCTACAAAGGAAAAGAATGAGTACAAATGAACCACATGCCGGACCAACCACATTCACATTCAAGAAGGCGAAGCTCAGTAGACAACACTCAAGGTTGATCGACATCTTACAAAATAAAATGTTTGCTGGTCAGCAAACCTTCTGAAATCAGGTACTCAATCCAAACGGAAACCGGTCGAAGGGGAAATCCCGATTAAAGTCGAGGCAACTTATGGCAACTGTGAAGCGGGAACAGCAAAGGTGTCTTACCTCCTCCTGAATTAAAGCCGTTTCCTCATCGCCTTCTAGTTCATCTACCTCGCTGTTTTCTTCCTCTGCTTCTCCCTCCGGCTCTGCTTCCTCCTCGGCGATAGCATCATCCGGACTTGAGGCATCCGTTTTCTTCGCAGCTGCAGCGGCAGCCTGAGCTTTCTTTTCCTACACAAAACAATCGGATTACGTTTCGTGGGTGCTTCCGACTAAATTTGCTTAGCTACCGAGCCTTTAGCTGTAGGTAACCGACAGAGGTAAACAAAACAAAAAAGCACGGTGAAATCGAGTAGCTAATTCTTCTCCAAGACACCTTCACGCGGTTTGGCGACTGCCGAAAGGGAAAATCCGTATCTTTGCGGCTGACAGGCGAAACGGGTTGGCAGAATCATATCGCTTGTGCTCCCTATTCGCGACTGTCAACTATGTCGCAGTACAGTCGTATACATTATTGCTATTCTTAGTGCCCGTGACTTTCCCTTGATGTTCCAAGGCAGTTTGCTGTACCAGCTCTTCTGCAGCATTTGATCTCGCCTATCGAACAGTTTCCGCGTTCTACCGGGTCTCAGCTTAACTCGCCAGATCAAAGCACTGGAGCAAGAAAAGCGCGCCGTCAGCCAGTATAAGAACACACGCAGTGACATGACCCAGAAACACCGAAAAATAAGGAGACTTTGCTATTTCTGGTAATTGTGATTCCGCCGGTCTCCTTGCCGACTTCGCTAGATTGGCGTTACTACTAGCTGTTGATCCCAAGCCTGTCCTGCATGCTAGTCTCGATTCTAATTCTCTCACAAGTTGGAGGTATAAGATAGGGTGACTTAATCTAGTTGTATGCGGCTATTTCCGTGTACAACATGATTTTAACTCGGAGATTAACAGGCGAGGCTGAAAACACAATTTCAGCCAATGTTTATTCAATCCGTAGACTGCCGCGGATATCAGCCGTGTGTTACCAAGACCGAAGATACAATCGGAAAACTGACACTTACCTTTTTACCGAAACAGAGCGATAATACAATGACTACTGGCAAAGCTACGGCAACAACGTATACGGCCCATAACCAGGGTCTCTTGTTGGTATACTTCAACACACGCTGAACAAGCGAATCCTGGAAGGAAGTCAACTAAAGAAAATGCACGCCCACTTCAAACAGATTCCAAATTACTGCAAATGCAAAATAAAATGTGGGAGTATGTACAAGGAATGCTAGAAATTTCGGGTGTACCAGTCAAGAGAACTAGTTTCGTGTCATTTAAGCCCCGTTCACAAGCATGTCTAGCCAAGCACAGATGTCTAGGCACGTACCTTGCATCGCCGCTCACACCAATGCCTAGGCACACACTTTGGGCCAGGCACTGAGTTCCAGGCTCTACGCCTGAGCACGTGCCTAAGCAACTGTGCTTGGCTAGACATGCTTGTGAACGCGGCTTTAGGCCTACTCGTACCAACGCTTATCTTAATACGAGAACATTTTTATTAAAATAATAAGTGAGGTATCCCAACTTGCTTGCGTGTCAATTTATTTGTTATCCTTCAATAGCGTATTTTCGTTGGGAGGGGGGGGGGGTAGGGGCGGACCCGCCCCGAGAAATCTGGGGTTTTATTTTATCTTATCAGTAAATACTATGGAAAATAAAAAGAGCCAAGCAAACGAATTTTCAACTTTTTTTTTTTTCGAAAAAAATTCGTCCTGCAAACGAAGGAATCGAAACAGCCCCAATATTTGCTACTTTCTTCCCAGATGCATTATCTTATTAAACTTTAACTAATTTGTTTTTACTCATTTAGACAAAAAATCTCATCAGTTAGCACTCGTGAATGGTACAGCCAAGACGGTCAGTAAAAAGGCTACGAAAGGGTATATCAGGTTGGTAAGACGTGTGTGGGTGGGTAGGGAGAGGGAATCAAAGGGAGAAGGAGGAGAGTAACTGGATTTTCAACTACACTGATAGGGGACCGCACTGCGACGAATACCTCGATCAAGCGACTGCGTAAAAACCAAACGTAGAGAGACACGGGAAGCGAGATCCACACTGCGTAAATCATAATCGTGTTCTCCTTTTTATTGATCCAGCGTCTGATTTTTTCTTTGAAGGGGATCTAAGTGCAAGACAAAAGCAATTCAGTGCCAGGGTACAGAGGGGGTATGTTTGGGGCTAACCTCCTCTTCCTCACTGGGCTGGTAGACCCACCAGACCAAGAAGCCAACAAATAAGAACAGCGGGCTAAACGAGATGAGGCCATACATGGGCCATGCCCAGTCGTTCGTGTTCATCCAACGGCCTATTTTTTGGATCATATGCGATGGCCCACGCATTCGCTGTAGGACGTTCTACGACATGCAACGATTTATTAGGGTAGGTCATGCTCAGACGTTGGGATGGAATGCCACCCCAAAAAACGCAAGGGAATAAATGTGGGGTCACTGCAGCAGTTCTAAAGAATGGACAAGTCCACAGACTCTCAGGTCGGTTCAAATTAGAATCCTTGCGAACGCCGTGTCCCATGCTGCTACAGATTGGTACAGGCGTGTGTCTTGCTACCATTTTGTAACAATGATATTAAGAGATAACTATGATGACTGGTCCAGTCCCCAACTAATGATTAGTGGGAAACAATCGGCATTTCCTGCAGTCCAAGCGGCCTGTACAACAAGGCTCTCGTACATTACCAATTCTCTGTTCTTGATCCGCATACGCGTGCTGTCTATCAACCAACTCTATACAGAACAGAAATAGTGTCAACATTCGATGGAACATGTGGTCTTATAACATAATTTTTCTTCCAAGCTTGGCGTCGTACCCGCGGTCAAAAGAGCTGCGACAACGGCCACAAGCCCGCGCGAACTTTCTTTTAGAGCTGAGGAGCAGGAGTGAATCACAGAACACGGTTTCGCGGGCAAATCCTCCTCCACGCAGCTGAAAATTAACTTCGCACCGTTCCAACTCCGTGTCGGTTTTCATCCGTATCACCAAACCAATAATATTTACGTTCCCCGAGCATTTAGCTTTGCGCAGAGACCACAGTCTCTGGTATAGAAACTTTTTGATCTATGTACTTTTGCGGTTACTCTTTATAGATATGAACTCACCCCTTCGCTGTCGACCCTTTCTCTCTTGATGTCGAAAGTGCTGGCAGACCACTGGTCAGCTACACTCTTATCGTCTGTGATGATGACGTTGTCGAACAGGATGTTATCAGACATGGACCAAAGCTCGATGCCAACAGCTCCCTAGTATAAAATACCTTATCTGTAGGCGCAGTAAAATCCTGAAATTGCTCAAGGCACATTTCAGCAACACCCTCAAACTCAACAAAAAATCGAACCTCTTTAAAACGAGTTTTCAAGATGCAGATTACGTTCGGCGCTCGACCTGAGACGACCGATTTTTACGGCTGAATGGAAAATGGAGACCTACGCGCCGCAGGAGATTCTGACCGTAAAAATAGCAAAATCTATCAACGGCAAATCAGGACGGATTGGACGCATCTCGCAAAAAAATAAAGCTCATAGGGAGAAAAGATCGATCAATCCGGCAAGTGTGCTACCTGACTAAATGACCCTTCTGCGAGTAGGTTATCCCTCTTTCTTTCAGAAAATTATGTCTCACTGGGGAGGGGGGGAGGGATTTCACTTCGCTTAGCCCGAAATCACATGAAAAGGTATCCCTCGCGCCGCGCCGCGAGAGTCGCTCTCAATCGAAAAATAACTGCGTACGAACTTACAATAGGAACCATGTTGAAGGGGTTCGGATCATAATAAAAGTCCGGGTTGGGGATTCTCTTTGGCCTCCACTTTCCTCTGTAGTTAGGGTTGTCGATCATAGGTGCCCTCCATTTCCCTCGGTAATCTGGGTTCGGAACTGAAGGGGCTTTCCATTTACCACATCCGGGCGCAGTGGCGCATGCAGGGTTTTCGAGAAGCGGGGCCTCCCAAGTTCCATCCATCTCTTCATCCCTGCAAAATTCAATACATGACATTGGATTAGGTTGTACACAAGGGAAGGGGGTAGAAGTACTGGTATCGCCCTGGAGGGTAGCCTGAATGCCTCAAAGGAGAGATGGCAGCTTATATTGTTTTTTTCTTTTAACCTACGAAACTCAAATCCCTTTAAACTGCATTCACTTTTCAAAGCAATGATCGGCTGATATTTTCGAAGTTTCGGTCGTGTTGGCTTTGTTTTCACTCGGCTTCGCTTGCATACCAAGACGTCTATGCCAATCGAAAAGTGGCGCTACACGAGAAAATGACCAGTAGCTCGCAGGCTCATCAATATTTGCAATACAAAATCACTAAAATGCTGGAGTGTACAGAAATACCGTAAGTAGTTGAAAGCTTCCGAAGCAGAAATGGATGGAATGATTAGGAAGTAAAATAGACTGGTATCGCTAGTACGGCCTTAATTGGCGAACATATGACTAACTGTAATATCTTACCAATCATCGGGTTTCTCTGCCGCTGAGTCCGGAATCATTGGCTCTTCCTCTTCCAGCCACCCTGATGGTTTAACGGCGTACTCATCGACAATCTCCTGTGGAGCATCTTCATCCCAGTCTTCGGGTTTAGTGGCAGTGGGGTCGGGAATCTTATCTCTTTCGTCCCAGTCAGTTGGCTTGGTGTCGTTGGGGTCGTCGATTTCCACTGGCGGGTTGACAGGTGGGACCATGTCATCGAGCAATGAGCCTTTATTGACGATCTGTAATTACGGTTCGAGGATCAATTAGTATCCTTGCCAGCCAACTCAAGAACTTTATATGGCGACTTGATAGCCCCATTCGACCTCGGAATAGCTTATTTACTCTATCATGTGAACTCCGGGCAACTGCACTACGGCATTTGCTACTGCCGCTTGCCGGTAGGGCTAAACTCAAAGCAATTTTATTGCAAAACCAATTAATGGACTGGTCGAATAGCAGGTGGTAAAGTGAAACATAATTTAAGGACTAACCAAAATTATCAACATAGAATAGAACGTCGTCAAATTGCACATAAAAATACTAAAGACAAACTATATAAAAACATAACGATTGGGGTAACCGACAACGGGGGGTAAAACAATAACCTGCTAATTTCTATTATTTAGGGAAACAAAGGAAGGAGGGGACAAAACTATCTTGGTATTTTATTAAGAGGCGTCATTGGGGGGGGGGGGGGCAGAGCTACCCAGGAAAAACAGAAAAATAACCCGAAAAAATCTGTTTCTCATCAGAAATGTGACATCTGGTTGCGCCATATCAGTTGACCAAGGTCACTCATGAAAATTGAACCTTTTTAATATGAGATGTTTTGTGAGAGACACTGTTCGAGGATCGAATGTCGTTTGAGCCTGGGTCAGTTGTGTCTGAACTAGGAACATGAAGAGAGACATTATTTGCGTTTTTGCAGATACCATGGTACCTGCAACTGGATCTGCAATTAGTCGTTTTTGCAGTAACCGTGGTATCTAATATGGGGTTGCTCTGCAAAAATGACAATTGCCGAAATTGCACTTTTCGAAGTCATCCCGAAAGAAAAACTGATATTCAGTCACATCATTAAGTGCCAAACTTCTTTACCACCAATACCACGATCACACACCACGATAAATGCAAAAACGCCTTTTGACCGTGGTATCAGATACCACGATAACTTCAAAAACGACTTTAGACCGTGGTGTCAGATACCATGGTATATGCAAAAACGCAACTATTAACTTTGAAACATGGCGTCGAGTATCACTTTGTGATTATTTCCTGGATAGTTGAGGGCCCCTTGGTTGTTGTTTTTCAAAAAAAAACTGAATTCTTATAAAGAAGTTTACTTTCGTTTTTGTTTTGTTTGAAGTAGGCGTACTTGCTCGCCTTCGTTCCAGTTACGAACCTAGACCGGGTTACAGATTCTGGAACATGGACCTTCCAGTAAAAAGATGGGTACAGTGGTGAGCTATAGGGCCCGTTTCGTTGAACCTGTCACGGGTATTCGATCAGGATAATTTTAGCGCTATAAGGACCCGTCGTACCTATAATGCCGTGTAACCGTAACTGCATTCATTAATTCTTAAACCCGGAGACCCGAATTCCATGTTACATTCTGAACCCGCTAACGACACTTCACTAATCTTTGCACTTGCACGATTCACTGTAGTTTCCATGCGCATTATCCTCCCGACGAGTGTTCGAGTATCATGCTAGTGATGCGCAAAACCGGTTTTCTGAATTTTGCCAAATTTTTGCGAGACGTCAATGGGTCTGTCGTCTGTTATTTACTTTTTTGTTAATCTCCTGTTTATGTTGCAATATTCAAAACCATCTGAATACTGTAAACTTAGCTATGATTTTAACAAATTACCCACAGCTTTGGCCAGCAAAAACTTGGCAAAGTTCAGAAAACCAGTCTTACGCATGAATAGCATGACACTCGAACACTCCTTGGGAACATGATGCGCATGGAAACTAGTTAACTGTGGCAAGTGCAAAGATTAGTGAAGTGTCGTTAGCGGGTTTAGAATGTAACACGAAATTTGGGTCTCCGGGTTTAAGAATTAATGAATGCGGTTACGAAAGTAGGTTACATTGGCATTATAGGTACGACGGGTCCTTTAAGCGCTAAAACTACCCTGATCAAATACCCGTGACAGATTCAAGGAAACAGGTCCTATCACTCACCATTGGTACCCATCTTTTTACCGCAAGATCCATGTTCCATAACCTGTAAACCGGTCTAAGAGGTGTAACTGGAACGAAGGCGAACAAGTACGTTCTACTTTAAACAAAACAAAAATGAAAGCAAAATTCTTTAAGTGAATTCAGTTTTTGGAAAACAGCAACTTTTAAAACAATTTTCGATAGCTAGAATATAGTAGCGAATCCGCAGGTCCCTGAATTCCCTATCCGCCACACTAAAGTGCAAGCACTATTTTAAGCGAAATCAGACACGAAAAAGTCATCCGAACGTTTGTAACCATTAGAACGGTGCCGCTCGTTTCAAAGTAGTTATCGGCAAAGAATGGAGCCCCCCCCCCCCCCCCATCTTCATCCATGCCGCTCTGAAAATAAGGGTTCTTGCTTCTTCAAAGGTTGTCGCCGGAAAACCCGGAATAATTCCATAAAGACTGAGATGTTTGAATCGCCACTTAACATACCTTATAATCAATGCTGAGATCGAAGGTGTTATCCGGGTAGACTTGGAGTCGGTAAAGATGGGGCTTTTTGTCGAAGTACTCGTCAAGCCTCGTGCTGGGTTTCTTAGCGTGTTTCTCTTCCACTGTGCCATTTTTCGGGTTTTTGTGTTGGAAAATGAAATGCAACTGAAAAAAAAAAATAAAAAAATAAGGACATAGATACGGACCCACTGGATGCCGTTTCCTAACTTTTTTTAATCTTACGCGACTTCCGCGAAGCCCGTCCGGACTCCAGAGACGACAGGCAAATTTCGGTTTAAAAAAAAAGAAGAAAAAAAACGGGCCACTCTGCACCACAGGGATTTTAATACCAAGTAAAATATGGGAGAAAGGAAATATGGGCAAGTTTTTCTTTATTACTTGCGTATCCTACCCATTCCTTTACCTAGTTAACAAATACAAGGCTCACCCGAAATGGCTAAGAACGTGAAGCTTAGGGGATATAGACAAAGTTGGAAAGACGTCAAGTATTACTTAAGAACAAGATGAAAGTACTGGGGTGTTACTTAGGCACAAATCGCATCGAGTAAAATGGCGAAGTAACTGAAGTACCAATACATTTTCAAGTACTGTCGCAAGTACATTCTGCCTGTATCTTATCGATTTGCTTACTGAAATGTTTATTTAGCAGCCTTTATCTAACAAATAAAAGCTTTAGCAAGCCGAGACTTGTGAGACTCGGGCAGCCTGGGAAGTACACTGCACCCCTGGTAAGCATATTATACTAGATGGCGGGAGCTCCCTTCAAAGCTGAAAAGACTAAGTTCTCCCGACGTGAAGTTCTTAAAACGTGCATTACTTTAAGTACTACTTAAATGACACCTCGTACTTATGATAGTAATTAATTCTACATCAGTAGTATTTCCCCTTTTCGATCCCGAGATTCTTCACTTCACAAGTGTATCCTATCTCATCTATTAGCAAATCAATGGTTATCACGCTTGCCACGATTTCTTCTCTTACTGTGACGTATCAGGACCCCGATCTTTGTTCCCGGGGAGCTGTTTCAGTCCGAATATCGGTTATGCACATTTTGCCAAGATTGTAACCCAAGGCAAGGGGCACGAAAAGAGGCTAAAACAGGCAAAGCCGTGTGTGTTATTTTCCGTAAGCACAGCTAAGTTGGAAAGTAGCCAACTAGCAGAAACACTATGCAGTGCGAAGTGTCCTTAAAGCACAACTCCTACTAGAAATGATCTTTTCACTATGAAATGGATCAGGAAAAAACTTTCTCGAAAATACCATTACTTTCCATCTGAATTTAGCGATTGTCTTGTTAGCGGTTGACGACTCTGCACAGCCTTCCGACGCAGCGGCTGGGCGCAAAACATTTGAAAACTGAACGCGCCGTAGATAAAACGTACGAAAACTAAGCAAATAAAATTAGTCAAAAACACAAGATTCTCATACCCTTGTGTGTGAAAGAGTTGTCAGCGGACGCTGAAGATTCTGGCAAACTTTGCGTTGTGTAACGAGCAAAACTCGGCACGGCCGAAAAGGCACTAAAAATTCGTAGGCACAAAACGAAACAATGGAGAACGATGGGGATTTCAAATGCTTAAAATTCCACAAGGGAGCTAGGTATATTATTGAAGGCAGAATAAGCAAGAGGGGTCCTTTCAAGTACAAGCCTGTTGATCCTTAAGTACAAAATTAGAGAGTGCTTGATACTTGATACGTAAGTACAAATTTGAAGTACTTGTTCTAACACTGAGAATTACGAATACTCGGGAAGCCTAGACTGAAACTGATACGATAGGAGCCCAGCCTGATTTATTCGTGAACACGTAGGCTATCTACCAACTCATTTAAATTCAGATAAGAAATTGTAACTTCCGACTGTTTGTAGTTATCACTCGCTGCTCTTTGCTTCCGATATTGATTTACGTTAAGCTTGAGGCCTTTGAAATGCACAGGAAGACGGCGTTGACCTTCTATTATCAGGAAATGGGGCTTCCAGTATCGGGCAATGGAAAACGAATGACGAAAACGGATAATAAATTACGTTATGGTTCCCAAGAAAACGCATGGAGACAAACAAGATATTTTGCACTTTTTCGTAATATTGCCTTAGCCTACTTTCGGCTGCAATTTCACAGTATCCGAAAGATCATCAAAAGGCTCTTACTTCTTTATGAGCAATTTTTTGAACAATATGTGATGAAAATAACGGGATACGACGGTTGCAAAACAATCTACGAGGAAGTTGCGTGAGAGTTAGAGACAAATCAAATTAAGAATGAAATTACTATTAAAAAAGCTACTGGAAAGAGAAAATTGACAGACTAGTTTTTTCTGTTCACACTTTCTGTGAATTTATACGCTGACCAGTGACAAGAAAGCATTTACGGGAAGGCGCCGGAATAACAATAACTCAATGATGCATAAAAATGACCAAAAACGGATAAATCAGCTAGGATATTCTTCAGTGATATTTCAGCCCTTCTTGGCAAGGGTCCTGTTCAGGATGTAGACCAATGCCAAGAAAGGACCGAAATACCGCTGAAGGGCATCCTATTCCGCTTGTCCATTTGGGTCATTTTTATGTCACTTGCCCTTCGGCCAAGTGCCATATAGCGATCGCAATTTCTGTCCGTCCGTCGGTCTGTCTGTCGGTCGGTCGGTCCGGGTTTTGCTAGTTCGGGGACTTCCACATAAGCTAGGACAATGAAACTTGGCAGGCACATCAGGGACCCGATCAGATTAACTTATAAATAATCACTTCCCCGATCCGACTTTCCCCGGATCTGGGAGTCCGGAAACTAGGAACAATGGTAGCAAAAGGGAAGCAAAAGGAAAAATGTTCAGATGTGGGATCGAACCGACGTCCTCTGTCATGAAAGCCCGAGACACAAACGGACTGCGCTATTCAAGCTGGTCTTTAGAGCCGAAGCAGGAACCATTACAGCTCAAGGATTTGGTCAAAACAAATGCTAAACTAAGCTTTTATCTGATTGTGTTCTGTTTTTCCCAAGAAAGTAAGCTACTTCTGTCCTAATTATATTTTGATACTGTTGCAGATTGGGAGTCCAAAACCAAATTAACTTGGAAATAATCACTTCCCAGATCCGGCCATAGTGGGGGGAGTGGAGGGATGGGAAATCCGGAAACTACAAACAAGTATAACTTCGGAAAGGGTAATCAGACATGCATGAAACTTGACGTAAGTCAAGAACAAGTGTTTCGGATATTCAGTTTCAAATCCGGAATAGATTCGATATCTCGGGGGGGGGGGGGGCTGGAGGGGGGCACCGGTATCTCGTGAAACACTTCCACTTAAGCTAGGACAATACAACTTGGAAGGCATATGAGGGAACCGACCAGATTAACTTGGAAATAATCACTTTTCCGATCCAGCCATCGCGGGGGAATGGAGGGATGGGGAATCACGAAACTAGAAATATGCATAACTTCGGAACGGGTAATCGGACATGCATGAAACTTGACAAGTGTGAAGAACAAAGTGTCTCAGATTTTAAATTTCAAATCTGGCCCGAATCCGAAAACTGGGAGTAGGGGGTAGAGGGGGGACCAGAAATCTTGTGAAACGCTTAGTGTCGAGGGTTCGGGATGGAGCTTGAAGGGAAGAACGAGCATAACCTTAGATACTTTAGTGACAAAACAGGACCGGATCGTGTCGCAGTGGAGGGTGTCGGAGGGGTTTCCTGGATTTCCGGTGATCACGAGTTAGGGTACTTCCAGATGTACCAGGACCATGAAACTTGGCAGACGTATTAGATACTCTCTCAGGTCGACTTGAAAATAGTTCCTTCCCCGATACGATGATCTAGGGGGAGTGGAGGGATGGGGAATCCAGGATCTAGTGACGTGCATAACTTTAGAATGGGTGATCGGACGTGGATGAAACTTGACAATTGTCAAGAACAAGTGTCTCAGATGATCAATTTCAGGTCTGGAACGAATCCGATAACCGGGGGGGGGGGGGGGGCTGGTGGGGGAGGTCAGAAATCTCGTGAAACGCTTAGAGTCGAGAGATCGGGATGAGATTTGGGAGGAAAGAACAAGCATAAGCCGTAGAGAAAATATTGACAAAACAGGACCGGATCATGTCACAGTTGGGGGAGTTGGAGAGGGATTTCCACAATTCCGGTGATCACGAGTCGGCTGTACTTCCAAATGTGCTATGACTATGAAACTTGGCAGGCATGTCAGGGACTCTATCAGATTGGCTTAAAAATAGTCCCTCACCCGATCCGATCATCGTTGTGGAAGGAACGGTTGTCAGTGAGTGGAATAACCATTTCAGGTTTTGAAATGAGTATCGGGAAAGAGATTCAGCCTTGACAACTGCAAACCGTATCTGACAAACATGCTAACTGTTCTTACAAGTGCCATATGAGCTTTCAGCTCTTGTTTATATACAATTCCCAATCAGCTTGTGCTGACGGAGTATATAATAATACAATGTAAAAAAAGGGCCAATAGCCTCTACGTAACCTCGAGCCAAAGCCAAGGGCTGACCTGTCAATAGGGAAAGAAGAAAGCAGCAGAACTTAAGAAAAGACTGGACTGCTTGAGAAGAAATCGCATCTAGAGCTCTACCCGCCGATGACTCTTTTATACTAGCCTGCCGACAACCTGAATTGCCTGCGAAGTATGTGTCAGTGCAGTTTTCTCTACTTATGGGCGAACAGAAATCTAGATTAATGATCCGGCAAAAGTTGGTCTTTAGCCTACAGCATCTACACAACAGTAGCTTACTTGTTATGCAAATTTCAACTAACTATCACTCTACAACTATTGTTCGAAGTTTCTTATCCCCCCCCCCTCATCAGTAAACAAAAAAAAATCCCAAAGAACTCACTTTATTATCGTTACCACACTTGTCTGGTCCAAACATGATTGAGTAAGGCGTCTTATCAGTGAACTGTGACAACCTCATTCCTTGCTCATACTGAAGGAGCTTCAAATAAGCACCACCACATTCTTGCCCATTTTGAAGTGTTACATCATATTGTACAATGAGAGGTTTGTCTGTGAAGTGGAAGGGCTTGTCCAGGAGGGCAGAGATAGCAGCATGTTTGGCTTTCGATTTCATGATCAGACCAAGATCACCATTTAGAGGATCTTTGGCTGCAGCCTCAACTGACCATGAACCTGCAAAGAAAAGCATTCTTAGACATTTCCTAACAGCCGAAAAAAAAAAAAAATCATTTCTTCATACAACTCTTACCCTGGTAAGTAGTGCACTCCAGAACAGAAAAGTCACATTTACTTGTTATGTGTTCATTTTCTCTGAAAGTGCAGAACAAATCTGGTAGGCTACATATGGCAGTAAATTCTTAAATAAAAAGTTCTTACGACTTGTGACTACAAGAGTGTGTTGCAACTTCCGTAGTAGTAGTAACCACGGTGTTGTCTACGGCTGAGAACAAAAGTGCAAAGGATGGGACAGCTGTGGTTATTTCAAAGAAAAATTCAAGTTAATACTAGCATTATTTAAAAGTGATTACTTTGGTACGAGTGGATCATCAAGCAAATAATCACTTCTTATACACTCAAAAACCCACAACAATCACTACCTTTAACAACCTGTTCAATAACAATTGGTTTTCAAGTAGGCTACTGTCGACTTTTTTCTGAATTTGAACTTTCTGGTCAGGTTATGTAAGCTTAAGCTACTACTATCTACTAGGGCCCAGAGCATGGTAGGTGAACTTTCCCAGTATTTTTACAGGGTTACATTATTATTAGGGAGAACAGCACATAACTAATAGGCTAAAAACATGGAGGAAACTTAAGAAGATAACCAGCCTATTATTCTACAAAAGAAAATATGAACTACAGGGACACACCATCATATTTAGCTATAGAGTCATCAATGCCTTCTTTTTTTGCTTGTGATTTCACCCATTTGGTCTCCATCACATCGGGGTTGTCAAAATGTTCAGCAAAGTAGACATGACCTGCTGGTTCCGGAGATGAATATGGGACTTCTTCAACAAGGGAAACAGTCTGAAAAGAAAGAAAAGTAAAAGCTATGACAATTTTCAGGAAGGCAATCCAATTGGGGGAGGGGGGGGGGGGTAAACAGAACAACCAAAGAGATTGCTCTGCAAAGACAAACAGTGACACATTAAGATTGTAACTGTCTAAGGAGAGCCTGTATTTATTCTTTAAAAGAGTTACTACCAGGAATGTTATCTGTCCGCATCCACAGGGAGCGGAGAACTGAGTGTATATGTATACTGAGTAATCTTTATACTGCGTAATCCTTACACACTAAACCTTATACTGGTCATTGTCAAACAAAGAAACTATCCTCCCACAAGCTAGTCCTCTACCCAAACCGTCGTCTCTAAAGCTCCTCTGGAAGGGGGGTATTATACCCAGTCACCCAATTCCCTGGCGTTGGACTTTGAACTGAAATGAATGCGGTCACTGAGCTTGAGGGGGGCTAGAAGTTGAAGGAGCCAGTGGTGCAGTTCTATAAGACCTGCTGCATACGACCCAGCTGTAAATGGTACCAGAAATCTAGCGTAAAGCACCAGAAGCGGCGGATGGTTATCCCAACCACGCAATGCCCTCCCGAACAAGAGCAGTGAAACAGGACATCAGCACCTGCACTACATAAACCTTCAATGGTTTGCATGCAAAAGTTTGCTTTTTTACTTTTGCCGTCCAAGCCTAAGGGTCAGTCCCTGTGTCATGGTATCTGTGAGAAAAAATTTTAAGCAAAAATTGTGACATAGCAGCTGACAGGCTGAAGTTATTCCCAGATCCTCAATCCAAAATCGCACTGAGCTCCGCCGTCTCAGCACTGGTGCTCACACGTTGCAGAACTATGCCCTGAATCAAGGGCATGGTACCCTCATAAAAATCTGTTTGAAAAGCAAATTTCCATTACAGATTATCGATTCAACCGATTCGTATGGGAGTAACATGCCTTGCTGAAGGGCATGCTGCCCCAATGTCTGAGCACCGTTTCTCATATGTTGGGTCATGCCCAGATATTTGAGCACCATGCCTGCTCCATACTCCAAATTCAAGGATTTGTTTATGACTGCATGGTACCAACAAATTTGTCTAGGCTTGTCTAGGCTCCCTTATGTTTATAGCTCGACATTCTTGTGATACAGAAAATCATATTTCTACTTTTGGCCATTTTAGATAGATATCTCAGTCCTGAACGCAACGGGTGGTAGCAGTATAGTAGAGGTCTGCTTATTTGAACAGTTAGCCTATGCAAATTTGGACTGTGCTGTTTTGGGCTAAATGGTATACTGAATTTTCCAAAACACCCATTTAGGTGTTCTCAGGGGCCCTTGGTTACTACTCTGGGTAACTGAATGTGATTTTTGTCACAGCAAGCGGATGTACTGGCACTATTTGTAGTAAAAAAAAAAAAATCAAATAAACATAACTCTACTGCAGTTTGAATATTTGTGGAACCAGTTGTTTATAAACCTGCAACAAACCCACAAGAAGATAGGAAAAAATGTGTGCCAATTCATCTCATAGCAAGCGCATCCAGTCTGCAATGTAGTCAGCAACACTTTGTATGGCCACCCTTGTCCTTGACCCTATCACAGTGTATTCAGCATTTAGAATTAGATATGGGCTAGGATGTACCACATTCGATACGCCCAGCACACAGTAGGGGATAGACCAAATCAGGGGTTTGTGGTAGACTTATAACAAGCTGAATGCTGCTCCAAAAAGCTTTGGCTGGGATCTCTATGCTGCGGTAGAATAAACAAGAGATTAAACAGACAGAAGAATGAAGATTCAACTAGGCTGCAAGTCTAGACTAAATCTCAGACAATTATCGGTAAAAAGCGAATTTTGCAACTGAAAAATTCAAATGAACATTCGCAAAACTGAAATATTCAGAGGCCTCTCGAAAATTGCGGATATTACGAAAAACTGAAATATTTCGCAGAACTGAACAAGACCAAAGGTTTCAATGAGATCCCCAAAGTTCAATATTTGCAGTAGCATATATTCCGCTTATTTTCTCAGTGAAAATATGCGGCCGAATGCCAACCCCTTATCTGCTGGAAGTCCGAATTTTTTTTGCATATTTAGACCGTTTTTAACACTAAAAATACCTCTAGGTGCAAAAAACACCTTTTAATCTTGTAATCATGCACACTATTACTCAAAAACTGATTCTAAGATCAATTACTGAACCATACTGTAAATAATTTCGATTTAGCTTCTCAATTTGTATTTTCGCGTACGTTTTTCCCATAAAAAAACTCCTTTTCCGAGAATTTCGGATGAAGATCGCCCTGTCGCCCGTATTTCGCACACGTTTTTCCAATTAAAAACCCTTTTTTCAAGAATTTCGGGGGGGGGGGGGGGCGATCGCCCCTGTCGCCTCCCCCCCCCCCCCCCCCCCTCCTAATATACGCTACTGAATATTTGATCCAGACAATTGGGTCTTGTATTCGCCAGACTCCTTGACAATTTTTCCTACTAAAATTCAGAAACATATTAAGGCCAAATAACTAATTATCTGAGAAAACCAAGCTCAAATATGGATTCAGCGTGTGTGTTTACCCCTATAAGTCATATCTATTTTGACAAAACTTCCTGCCTTACTTCTGCTAATTTTCCGGTTTCGGACAAATTCCGGAACTACTTGTCCGGCAAAAAAAGAAAGCTAAAAACAAATTCATTGTATCTTCTTCCGCATTTATCGAACATCTAATCAACTTCAAATAAAAATTTAACTCACAACAAATTTTCCGTTTCCAGCCAGATTCCGGGCGAACTATATGTCCGAATAAAATATGATTGCCATATACAGATTCAGCATCTCTTCTTACCCCTAAATCGGATATCTAATCAACTACAAATAAAACTTTTACTTTAACAAATTTTTCCGGTTTTGGCAGGATTCCGGGCGAACTACTTGTCGGGTAGTTGATTTTCGCATTAGTGTTCAGCATGTCTTCTTACACCATAAATGACTATCACATTAGCTGTTTAAAAATATTTTGTTTGCCCCTTAATATGAACCCCCACACCCTAATGTAGGGCTACAGAGCCCATCTAAGAACTTGACCGTACCCTTGACACAAAGAATCCTCACACCAAGTTTCATCAAATATTTCATTCCCTTTGAGAGTTATTGTACTCACAGATGGACGGACGGACAGACAGACAGACAACTTTTGCGATGTCATAAGTATCCCTCCACTTGCGTTTTGGGATCCTAAAATTAGTTAAGTAAGTAAGTGAGGGTTTAAGACAGAGACTTGCTAGCTAGCTAATTTGATTGTCTTTACAAAAATTTTATTCTTTTAAACACTCACGAGTTCCATAAATACTAAATAATACAAATATTCATGTTGGAAATTGGAAAATGTTGTTTCTCAAGAAAATTGCAATTTTCAGAAGATTTGCACCTCAGTCACTCAGTCACAGCGGGAGGGAGCCGACTAGAGCGTGATTTTGAGATACAAAGAAAGGGGTTTTATTTGTGATTGCAGATTTTGTTTCACAACTACACTAAACAGTAAGCTTAGCAGAAATGGTAATGCCTGGCCTAGTCAGAGGGGTTTCTTACTTACGAAAACCCATGTACACCAGGTGTCAGTCACATATACTTACTAACTTTGTAGACTAGAGCTCTCTGGGGCTCTGTTGAGGATATGCATGTGATCCATGTGGCCTTATTCTTCTTTTGTTATTTTAAATTTTAAGTCCACTATAATAATCAATTAGGTAAGAAGTGGAAAGGTAATGAAAAAGGAAAACTTTCATATGCAATATATTGGACCTGTCTCGATTTAGATAAAAGGGACTTCTTACTAGATCTAGTTGATATTCTTAATGGTAGACTCCGGGATTATAAACCCACTCGTTTAATGCATTTGGCAACGTCTTCAACATTTGGGATTCCATGTAAAAAAAATCTCTCTGTATTGCTACGGTACCAGGTTAACACAAATAGCTTGAGCATGACTAATTGCATCAGCAGTTTTCTGTTGCATTTATTTGCTCCTTTTTGGCTTCGTTTTATGCCAGGTAATTTTTCGAAGAAGAAATAGAAGTCAGTGGATGAGATTAGATATTAATTAATCAGGCCAGGATCATTGTATTTTGATGTTCTACATGCAATGGTTGTGATTTAATCTTTATTTACATTTACTACGGGTGGTGCAAATTTATGGGTGATGCAAATAGCAAGGTATCCTGTAAAGTGACCATACTCCATTACAAAGAATTCTCGGCCCAGGGAACCCTTGGTGGCCTTAACCCTTACTCTTAGCGATGGGATCTTCAGGAAATGTAAATGTAATTTTCGGAAATGTGAAGTATGAAATTGTCACGTACAGTGATTAGATGTGAATTTATGGTCCTTGGATAATTTGGCTCTGATTTAGTCAACTCCAGTGCCAGTGCACCAAGTGTCCAGGCTACATTGAGGCTGGACTGAGGAACAACCAAATAAACTGAACCAGAACTGAACATACCTTCTCAGTGATAGTTTCCCCATTATCTTCTTCTACAACTGCATCTTCTTCATATTCTCCTTCCTCGGCAGCAACAGTCTGATGTGAGGAAAGGCAAAACAAAATAGTAACCACTAACAGTGTGGTCTTTAACAACCTCAAGCCCTTCATTTTTGAAGTCCACGAGCAAAGCCAAAGACTCGAAAGTCTTGCAGTGCTCTGTCTCAGCTCTTCACACACTCCTTCAGTAACTACTCACAGACAAACAAGAAAAACCTGGGAAAGACTTCTTGTCAAAAATTGATTTGATTCCAAGACCAGCACTGCCGGTGGTGCGGTGACGTGTAGTTTATCGGTTTTAGTTTACCGGCCAAAAAGCCTACCGAGAAACTTCAAAATTACGCTCCATAGAACAAAGACCTTTTTGGCATGTTTCTTTGTTTCTTGGATAACAAAAATGATAACATTAACGCGAGCGTCGGCAACGCTGCGACAGAATCTTTTCGTCTGCCACTTCAGCAAAGTTCCCGGTCGGCGAAAACAAAATAGTCCTTTTGACGAGATAACAGATGGCTCTGCTTTTGTTCGCTTGCTGATACAACTTGAAATACTCGCGATGGGACACCTCTAGTTGGATCATACATAAGGCGTATTCTCTCGTTCCCCGAAGACTCAACTTAAGGAGTCTTTTTTGTTTGTCCCGGGGATTCACTCCCCGTATTCTTGCGAGTCCCCATGGACGGGGAATGCTCCGATTATCATCACCATCAACGAAAAGGACTCCCTTTCAGATTCGGAGGGGAATCAATTTTTGCTGGTGTTGGTGCGATATAAAATTAATTAAAAACAATCTGAATAAACAAAACCAAAAATTTTCGAACAAAATCCATTTTGGAAGCATTCCCCGTGTTCTCGCTGTTTCTTTACGCGGTGTCCGCGTAGAGTGACTCCCTCTCTTCTCGCCGTTCCCTTCGATTCCCCCCGGAGTCCTCGGGGAGCAACGAGAATACACCTATATACACTTCGCGGTTACTAGCCGACTAGTCGGCTATTATAAGAACTTTCATATAGGTTATCCAGAGGTTATCCAAGTAGTTGGCTACGACAAGAAAATTCCTCTAGGGACGGAACGGAAGATGATTATCCAACTAGTTGGCTACGAGAAAAAAACTTCCTATAGGAGCAGAGGATGATTATCCAACTAGTTGCCTATACGATACAAAAATTCCTATAGGAACGGAGGATGATTATCCGACCAGTTCGCTAATAAAAGAAATTTGCATAGGAACGCCGTACAATTATCCAACTAGTTCGCTAATGTAAGAAAATTCGTCAAGGAACGCAGAATGATCAAACTAATTCGCTAAATTAAGAAAAGTTATACAGAGACACTCCGATTAACAAATTGATTGGATGTTAGTTCATTCCGCATTAGACAAGGTGGAGCAGAGCCAAGTAATGGGGTCAAAATCCTTGCTGAGACTGAAAGCTATTCTGACTATTTGGATATTTTCTGAAATTCCTATCCGTGTTCATACAATCCGACTAGTTGGATATTTTCCGAGACCCTTAAGACTGAAAGCTGTTCCGACTAGTTGGATTTTTCTCAAATACCTATACTATGTAAATCATATCCAACTAGTTTGATAAGAAGTTTTCTCCTATAAGATTTCTCGCCGTAGCCAACTAGTTGGCTAAGAAATGTTTACCTATATGATTTCTTATCGTAGCCAACTAGGTGGTAATGCGGAATTTTCTGTACGAGATTTCTTACGGTGGCGAACTAGTTGAAAAAAAAAATCCTTTACGATTTTTCCTCCAAGCCAACTAGTCGGCAACACCGGCTTTTCCTATAGCAAATTTCTTACAGTAGCCAATTAACTAGTCGGCTAGTGACCGCGCGGTGTGTAAGTATGGGCTTTAAGCACAACTCTAATTAAAATAATATTTTCACGATCGTATCGTTACTTTCAATGAGAAATTAGTGATTTTCTTGTTAGGGCTTGTCGACTCTATCCATTCCTTCGCCTTTTTCCGCCGCGGCAGCCAGAGGCGTTACTAGCCAATTTTTTTTTTTTTGGGGGGGGGGGCTAGGTATTTATCCACTGGCTGGTCATTTTTACCGACATTTTTTGCAGATAAAAACGACTATTATTGAGAAAAAACGACTGTTGACGAAAAATAGGCTGATTTTAAGAAAAACGACTATTTTTAAGAAAAAATCGACTATTTTTACCAGAAACCGACTGTTTAAAAACAAGAGCTACGATCTCATATGACACTTGTTATGAGTAGGTGGTGTGAGAAGAGAGAAAGTAAATCTGAGCATTTTTTCGGAAATTCCGGTACCCCTTCCCACCGTGCTCGGTTCCGGTCCGGAACCTAAAATATGCCATCTAACGCATACGATCTCTCTACCTTCCAAGTTTCAACCAAATCACTACACTCGTTTAACCCCTATGTGAGCCACAACATTTCCAGGACTCCCCCTCCCACTCCCCACTGTGGCCGAATACGACTCGGACACATAAACTTCGCATCTCTAACATCTCCTCTTCCCGTCCATCAAGTTTAACTCGAACCGGAGCATATCATCGAATTTCCGGTTCCCGCTTCATCCTCCCCCTACTTTGGTCGGATCCGGTTCGGACGCCAAATGACAAATCTAGGCCGCATAAACTTGGTACTGTCCAACTTGCATCCCATTCGGTCCATCAGTTTGGTTTTTGTACATGTCACAAAGTTTTCGGACCCTCCCCCCAATTCCCTCAACATGGCCGCACAGGGTTCGGACACATGCCTTGCACGTCTAGGTCATCAGTTCAGTCAGTAATTTCCGGATTCCCCCTCCCTCAATTCCCCGAAAAATGGTCTGATCCAAGAATGGAAATCTTCCTGGGGCATTGTGTCGGGTCCTTAAGTCTATTTGGTCGCACAACTAATATGCCTTCCAAGTTTTATCGCCCTTCTCGCGAACACCCGGATTCAGGGAAACCCCCTCCAAATCCCCCCGCAGGGCCCCGAGACGATCTAATTCTGTCAATTACGTATCTAGGGCTAATGCTTGTTCTTCCCATCAAGTTTCATACCGATCCCTCCACTCTCCACTCTAAGCCAAGTATTTCCGGCCCCCCTCCAACTCCCCCCAATGTCACCAAATCCAGTCCGGAGTTAAAATGGGCCGTCTGAGGCACGAGGCGTTTCTAAATATCGAGTTTCATTTAAATCCGATAACCCGTTCAATAACTGAACACGCACTACTCAGTTTTCCGGATTACCCATCCCTCCACTCCACCCACGATCGTCGGATCGGGGAAACTAAATTATCAAGTCAATCTGTTCGGGTCCCTGACAAGCCTGTCAAGTTTCATCGCCCTAGCACATCAGAAAGTACCGAACTCGCGGGATCACTAGAAATTTGGACCCCCTCCCAACTTCCCCACAGTGACCGGATCCGGTCCGTTTATGTCATTCTCGTATCTAGGACTTATGCTTGTTCTTCCAGCCAAGTTTCATCCCGAACCCTCCACTCTAAGCGTTTACCAAGATTTCCGGTTCCCCCTCCAACTCCCCCCAGTGTCACTGGACCCATGCCATATTTAAAACGGGGCGTCTGAGACACGAGACTTTCTATATATCAAGATGGCCGGATCGGGGAAACGACTATTCTCTACTCAATCTGTTCACGTCCCTGACACGCCTGCCAAGTTTCATCGTCCTAGCACATCAGGAAGTACCGAACTCGCGGGATCACTAGAAATTCGGACCCCCCCCCCCCCAACTCCCCCACAGTGAGTGGATCCGGTCCGGTTATGCAATCACATATCTAGGACTCGTGCTTGTTCTTTCCACCAAGTTTCATCCCAATCTCTCCACTCTAAGCGTTTCCCAAGATTTCGGGTTCCCCCCCCTCCAACTCCCCCTAATGTCACCGGATCCGGTCCGGATTTAAAATGGGACGTCTGAGACACGAGGTCTTTCTACGTGTCAAGTTTAATTAAGATCTGATCACCAGGTCGCAAGTAAGAAAGTGCTATAAGAAAATCGACTGTTTTTACGAAAAATCGCGGCGAAAACATTCGGGGGGGGGGCGTCCCTCTCCCCCCTAGTCGTGACGCCCCTGGCGGCAGCTGGACACAAAATATTTGAAAACTTAACGCGCCTTGGTTAAAAAGTGAGAAAACCAAGCAAAACAAAAGTAGTCAAAAACAGAAGGTAGACCCAATGGTCTACCATGTCTTCAAAACATAAACAAGAGCTACGAGCTCATATGGCACTTGTTACGAGTAGGTGTTGCAAGGAAGTAGATGAGAACGAAACAAAATACCCCCTTCAACCTCCTATGATCGGAACTAGAAATATGATATCTAGTTTCACTCGAGCGTATTTTACGCATGTTTTGAGCTTGAAAACATTTCTAGCAATACAGACGTATTTGAGAAATCGGTCCGATTTGTATCTAATACGTTAACTGATTATCTAAAGCATCGTCTCTTACCGTCTATCAAGTTTCGCTTGAGTCTGAGCATTTTTCGCGAAAGTACGGACCCCCCCCCCCCCCCCCGTGTTCAGACCCGGTCCGGACCCTAAAGCTAAGTGCACACACAGTCCGGTAAGATTCCGCACGCGAAAACGCGCATACGAAATTTGCGTCACGATGCCCGACAGGTTTTTCAGATACAACGAAATTCAGACGTGAAACTTGGCCCCAGGTTTGAAAAATCCACTGCTTAGCCTACAGTCAGATGATGCTGATTGATTGCCGAATGAATGAATGCAGCTGACATTAAATAGGTCGTATAAACAGTTGAAATTTCAAACACAGCTTCTAATTTTTCAATTCTCAGGGTACAATTTCGCATGCGTTTAAAACTCGCTCCGGTAAAAGTAGAATATTTTCTACTCAAATCGGAACGAAATTATCGGACCGAATCCGCATGCGATGCGTCAAAATTCCGGAGCGGAGAAGGAAATTCGCACCGGACTGCGAAATTCGGACTGTGTGTACATGTAGCTTAAACTATGTCGTCTAGGGAACATCGTATCTCTACTCTTCAAGTTTCATTCAAATCCCTCCACTCGTTTGACCCCTATTCGGGCCACAAAATTTCCGGGACTCCCCTCCAACTCCCCACACTGTGGCCAAATACGACTAGGAAACATAGACGTCGTATCTCTGACATCTCCTCTTCTCGTCCTTCAAGTTTGAGTCCAATCGAAGCATATCTGCAAATTTCCGGTTTATCCTCCTCCTACCCTGGCCGGATCCGGTCTGAACCGTAAAAAACAAACTAAGTCGCATAAAATCGGTACTGTCAAAGTTGCATCCCATTCGTTTGATTTGTGTGCCTGTCACAAAGTTTCCCGACCCCCCCCCCCTCTCCCCTCCTCCAACCATTGCCGCATGTGGTTCGGAGACATGTCTTGCCTGTCTAGGTCATTAGTTCCTATCACCAGAAAAGTTTTACTCGAATCGGACCACCCGTTCGCAACCTACACAATTCAGTAATTTCCGAATACCCCTCCCCTTAACTCCACCGAAAATGGTCGGATCAAGAAACGGAAGTTTTCCCAGGGCATTGTGTCAGGTCCTTAAGTCTATTTGGTTGGGTCACAAATATGCCTGCCAAGTTTCATGGTCCTTACCACATCTGGAAGTATCGTCAATCGCGATCACCGGAATTCTGGGAAACCCCCTCCAACTCCCCCTAAAGAGCCCCGATATGGTCAGTTTTGTAAAGAACGTATCGAGGGCTTATGTTTGTTCTTCCCAGCAAATTCCATCCCGATCCCTCGACGCTAAGCGTTTCACGAAAATTCCGGTGCCCCTTCGACTCCCCCCACAAGTATCGGATCCGGTCCGCACTTGGCATGGAACACCGACGACACTTCTTTCCACTTGTGAAGTTTCATTCAAATCCGATCGCCCGTTCAAAAGTTATGAATGCCACTAGATTCCGGATTCTCCATCCCTCCACTCCCCGCACGATGGTCTGATCATGCAAACGACTATTCTCAAGTCAGTTTGTTCGCGTCCTTGATACGCCAGCCCATTTCATCGTCTTAGTACATCAGGAAGTACCACACTCACGGTATCACCAGAATTCCGGCCCCCCCCCCCCCCCCCCAAATCCCCACAGTGCCCGAATCCGGTTCGGTTATGTCAATGATGTATCTACTGTTTGATTGGTGTCTTCCCACCAAGTTTCATCTCGATCCCTCCACTCAAAGCGTTTCCCGAGATTTCCGGTTGCCCACTCCAGCTCCCCCCAAAAGTCAACGGATCCGGTCCGGATTTTAAGATGGTCGTCTGAGGCACGAGATCTTTCCAAATATCAAGTTTCGTTAAGATCCGACCACCCGTTCAAAAGTTATAAATACATCAAGATTCCGGATTCCCCCTCCTTCCACTTCCCCCACGATTCTCGGATCGGGGAAGCGACTATTTCCAACTTAATAATTGGGGTCCCTGATACGCATGCCAAGTTTCATCGTCCTAGCTTATGTGGAAGTGCCAGAACTAGCAAAGCCTGGACCGACCGACAGACGGACAGAAATTGCGATCGCTATATGGCACTTGGCTGAAGGGCAAGTGCCATAAAAATAGGACTTTGAAGCTTCTCATATCCTTATTTGTGAAAGAGTTGTTGGCGGACCTTGAAGCTTTCAGCGAAGTTTGCGTTGCGTGCAAACAGGGCTAGGGCTAGGCTAGGCCCAAAAAGCGCTAAAAGTCGTAGGTACAAAACGAACTAATGGCGAAAACCGGGAATTCCAAAATCTTATAATCCCATAAGGGAGCTAGGGATAATCTGAAAGGCAGAATAAGCAAGAGGGGTCCTTTAACAGCATCTCGTGATTCATCATGACTTGTACTAGCCTTCCTACCACTTCGATCTACGACGTCGATCGCACTGTTGACTTGAAGAATCCATTCATATACGTACTTTCATCCCAGTCTGCTCGGTGGTTTATGTGACTTCAAACAGATGAACGAATAGACTTATTACGTTACTGCTACATCACCCTTCGAAACCCAAGACACAAGCTGCGCTGAACATTGCACACACATCTGTGTTTGCAACGGAAACAGAAGTGTATGCCACACTCTCGACGTGCTGTTTGTCTTAGTTTTTGGGTACAATTTTTAATGCTTGAAAATAAAATTAAAATGCAGATGAGCTCTCAACTAATAGAGCATCATGCTTCGTACGCCCTTACTATTCTATAATAGGAGGATCCTCATTCAGTTGTATGTATATCTGCTTGACAGAGCAGCTCATTATAGGTCCACTAAATCTGACTTTCCAGTAAAATTTCAAGCCATGAAATCGAAAATCCCCTTGTTTGTCAGATTCCAGCCAAAAAACCTAGCTGGTCGCGAAAACGCAGTTGTGGTACACAAACGACCGCGGAAACACTCTTTTTGAGCCGCAAACTATTTATGGGATCGCGAAAATAAGCGTCTAGAGTAGCAAATACCGCTGAAAACTGTTTTCTTCTAGAAGAGAGTTCTTTCGACGAGCTTGTAAAACTTGACTGGGGCAACCCGACTCTGAGAACTACAAGAATCGCAAACAATCGCGGTATTTTATTCGACAAGAATAACTTCCAACAGACAGTGCTGTACTCCAGATAGTGAAAAAAAGAAAAGAAAACGCAACTCAGATTATTTTGTTCATGAAGGTAAAATTAAAACATCCGCTTTTCTTAACGAGTCAATTCCTCTATGTAAAACACACACTCGGTCCACCCCAAGTTTCAGCAATCCAGCAGAAAAGAAGCAAGCAGCAGCATGGCTTCGACTCCCGCTGACCACTGCTACGGTTTTCTTGCTGCTAGTGACGTCACTGGGAACCTTTACTAGTTGTTCTCTGGCTTGATCATAACACTGGGAGAAGGGGAGGTTAAGGCTACCAGGGACAGCTCCGCGGCTGAAACTGCAAGAAAAGAAGCCGTAAAGCTAAGAGCTTAGTAAACCGGAAAGGCTGATAGATCGTATTATCGACAATCTGAGCCTCCACTGAAATTTTGTCTACAGTATGCAAATGATGAAACAGCTCAGAAATTGACACTAATCTGAAACACCGCGAAGCGAATTGTCTTTGTTGATTATCATCCTAATTGTCACTGAAGTTGGATTGCGCTCTTTTGAGTCAGAAACTGCACACAAAACAACTTTTTTCCTGAAAAGCAAAATCGCGTTCGGTCGAGTCTGTGTTCTGTGGGCACTTAGCTTAATTTGAGCACCGGGCTCGACCGCATCCCAGCTGTCACGAGTAACCAATCGGCATTCCGTAAGGATCACTAGCGGTACTGGCCCACTCTGTGGTGGGATATTCGGCCGATGGGTTGTAAAGGGGACGGGGCTTACAGCCTTCATGCTTTAACCGCTTGGGCGCCAGAGTCGAGGCTGGTCTAGTTTGGCTAGAAAGAAGGCCTGCCTGCCTCGAATTCTCCCCTGGATCCGCTAGGGGTATGCAAACTGTGAAGAAGAAGAAGGTCAGCTGATTTGGGATGACTCTGTTGAATTCCGATCATCATCGTGAAATACTTCCAAGTTTTCAAAGCAGTAGACAAGAGAAAATAACCCGGGGATCAAAAAATCTCAAACACCAACTATTAGAAATGCCTCCAGCTGCTTCGTCGTCTTTCGTGTCGTATTACGTGAAACATTTTATTTCGATACAACAAAATGACTTCTATTTTGAGGTATTGTTGACCTTGGCTAATTGTATATATTGTCATTTTATAACTGTATATATATAGTTACCGATTAGTTTAATATTTTATGAACTGATGATTTTTTTTATTTAAATTTATTTATAGATGTTTCTTTATGTTTATACGTACCGTTTAAATGTAGCCGCCATAAGTCAATGATAATTCAAAAAGGGTTATTGTTTTTGTTGACGTCCTATGCTATTCGTTGTAAAAGAATAATTGGAGAATATAATGAATTTGAATTTGATTACACGATAGGCTACTGGATCCGTTGGCTGCAACTCATCAAGCTGAATTCTATGTACATACTAAATCCTGCTCGGGGCAAAAGGAAAATGGAAAAGTTAGTTAGTAGGCTACTTACTCTTCGGGTTGTCGGATATCTATGACTAGCAGCTCACCCTTCCGTCTGCAAAGGGCTAAAAAGTCTTCGGCACTTATACGTAGGCATTTCTCAGTTTTCAGCTCCTCGAGTGTGATAGATGATATACCCTGGAAACGGAAAGTCAAACGATGAGTTGTCTTCTCGGGAACCCGTTCATTCTTCTTTCCCACCCATACTTAAAGACCCCTCTTGCTTATTCTGATTTTTATAATATACCCAGCTCCCATACAGAATTATAAGCTTCTAAAAACCCCACCTTTCTCCACTGTCTCGTTTTGTGCCTATGAATTTTTAGCGCTTTTTTGGCCTGGCCAAGTTTTGCCCGTCGCACAACGAAACTTTTGCCGGAATCTTCAACGCCCGCTGACAACTCTTTCACACATAAGGATCTCAGAAGCATCTGTTTATTACTTCTTTTATCTGCTTAGTTTCCCCACTTTTCAACCACGGCGCATTCCGTTTTCAAATGTTTTGCGCCCAGCCGCCGCGTCGGAGAGCAGGAAGGCTGGAGGTAATCGACAAGCGCTTACAAGAAATTCGCTAATTTCAGGTGGAAAGTAATGGTATATTCGAAAACGTTTTTTCTGATCTATTTCATTGGGGAAAGATCATTTCTAGTAAGAGTTGCTTTAATATTCGATTTGTTTTGGTCCGAGAGCCCACGGCCATGGCAAATACATAGGAAATAAAAACAATAAAGCAAAATAATATAGAAATAAAGACTGCTACAGGCCCCTATCCCTATGAGCTAGGACTACCATAGTTGCGTTTTTGCAGATACGATGGTATCTGTTACAACGGTCTAAAGTCGTTTTTGCAGTTACCGTGGTATCTGATACCACGGTCATAAGGCGTTTTTGCAGTTATCGTGGTATCTGATATTCAGATACTACGGTCCGACCGTGGTAACTGGTCATGGTATCTGAAAAGTCGTCTAACTTTCATCAAATTTTGTCAAATTGGTGAGAAAGAAATTTACCACTCAGTGATGTGACTGAATATCTGTTTTTCTTTTGGGATGACTTCGAAAAGCGCAATTTCGGCAATTGTCGTTTTTGCAGAGCAACCGTATATCAGATACCACGGTAACTGCAAAAACGACTAATTGCAGATCCAGTTACCGTGGTAACAGATAGGATACCATGGTGTCTGCAAAAACGCAACTCACGAGGAGCCTCGTCAACTGTTTCAAATATCTCTGCCCCATGACGCTACACACACGCTCCATTTCTTCTAATGTAAGTTCACCCCACCACTGGTGCTAATCACGTTCAAGGACCGGCAGGCCAAACCGTAAGATGTGACCTTTCCGTCGAGCATGGAGTGTCTACAGCCTCAATAACAGAAGGGAAGCTTCACAGTCAATGAATATCAGCCCTAAAATCATACGACCAGGGGCGTCCCGAGCCTTACGTCAATGGGGGGGGGGGGGGGCCTGGTAAAAATGCACCGAATCGGTAGGCTACCTGATTTTTAAGGAATATATTATTTTTTTTGGTAAAAACTAAAAGTTGCCTTGACGAATCTATAATGTAAAATATTGAATGGCATGCGCAAAATAAGTCTAAAGAGAAATTCGACATTTTTCACGCCCTTCTACTTCTGCACTATCATAGCCTCGCAGGCGAAATTTTTTGAATCCGCCTGTTTTTCTCGAAAAATCAAATAATTTCCATACAATTCTATCTTTTAAAAACCACCCCAAAATTCCAAGCCTTAAACGCCAAATAAATGACGCACCCTTTTTCTAAATAGTGAAGACTGCAAAATGCACCGCAGGCGAAATTCAAGTGAATTCAAAAATCAAAGTGCCTTTTCGTGATCCCAAATGAAACTACCAAATGGACTACGACTATCTATTGAGCCATAGAGCTGTCGTCGACAAATCGAAAAAGTAGACACAAAGTACATTTATGCTGTATTTACAGCAACCAAGAAATATTTGCAATAATTAGGTTAAGCAAAAGTTAGGTAATGAATAGTTACCAGCTGAAGCTACCGTTAAACAGCAAAGAACGGTAGCTAAATAAATGCCCCTTAAATTACGGAACTCAGTGAAAACAAAAATAAATAAATAAGGAACCGATCGGGACCGGTATGAACAAGACGAATTTCGTAACTGAATAAAACTAAGAATAAAGCTTGAATTAGAACCACCTAAAACAATCCAATGTAGCAAGTCTGGTTGGCTATTGGATGCGGACTAAAGGAAAGTCAGGTGACTTACCGTATTCATTTCACCAGACTCCTTGAACATTTTTAGGCTACTATCAAATTTAGAAACAGATTAAAAAATCAGAACTTCCTGCATTACTTTTGCCAAATTTCCGGTTTCGGCCGGATTCCGGTCGAACTACTTGTCCGACAAAAAACTAAAGCTAAAAAACGAATTCACCATTTCTCCTTACCACTAAATATATGTACAGACAGAAAATGATTGTCACATACGGATTCAGCATGTCTTCTTACCCTTAATCAGACATCTATCAACTTCAAACAAAACTTTTACTTTTAACAAATTTTCCGGTTTTGGAAAACCAAATTCCGGGCGAACTACTTGTCTGACGAGAAAATGATTTTCATATTCGTGTTCAGCGTGTTCAGCATGAACGTATCGACTAGCTGTTAAAAAATACTTTGTTGCCCCTTAATTTGAACCCCCTCCACCACCCCTAAATGTAGGGCTACAGAGCTATTCTACGAACTCAACCTGTCCCTTGACCCAAAGAATCCTCACCCAAGGTTCATCAAAATATCTCATTCCCTTCGAGAGTTATCGTGCTCACAGACGGACAATTTTTTTTTTTTGGGATCCCAAAAATGCAAAACCAAAAGATGCAAAGTGCAAAATCTAATAGAGCCGGCAGAACAGATACAGACTTGAGAAAAGCCTGGTGAATTACCGAATATACGCTGGACCAAACAAACGCATATGATGACCGAATTTACAAAGGAACGGACCGAATGCGGTGAAATACATAAGGACTAAACAAACGTCCGGTGATTAAAAAAATTCGGTAACGAATGGGGACTAAATAAGTATATACCCTGCATACGACATGCTCTAATTTTCATGGACTCATTGTCGTCGTTAGACTAGGGGATTGATTTCCGGTGTCACAGGTATCCATCTTTGATTGTGGACATGCAGCTAAAAGAATGACCCAAGAACGTATCAAAACGTGACAGTAACATGATATTTTAATGACTTACCATCTCGTTTTGTTCTTCTAAAACTGGTGTTCGGGGGGACAAGCTTGCTAAAGCTGGGCTACTGACACTGTCTTCGCTTGGTTGCTTCAGCTCATGTTCCCGAAATGTGGCACTTGGAGGCGTCGACTCCCACATTTCTCTCGACTCTTTCAAACACCTCTCCATGTCGATCTCTGAAAATACGACGGCTTTTGGATAATACTCCACTACTGCCACTTCATTCTCCAAAGTAAAGTTTGTGTCCGAAAAGGCATCTAATCAAACCGCGAAACTGAAACTGGAGGGGGGGGGGGGGGGGGGGCATCTGTGGCAATTTGCGAACGCCTACATACGAGCATAGCCTACATGCGAAACATTATTTACTATCCCCAATGACGTATTCCATTAAAACTTCACGGTGGACGATAGACTGAAGTCATGTTATACAAACGAGTTTCCTTCAACATTTCCTACTAATCTGGAAACGAAACCTTTTCATGTATGCCTGCAACTGCATATAAACATAAGGATGTAAAAAAATACACCTGGGTTATCGAACGTGACGCAAACGCTTTACACGTCTGGAACTTCAAAGGTTCTCATGGAAGGCTCAGCCTCAGGTAACACGGAAAACTCCCCAAATCAAGACCGAAGAAGTTCGGATAGATGCCAACGAATCTAAAACCAAAGCCAAACTGAATTTAAGGTCTGGACTCTAAGGTCAAATTGTTTTTCGAGCTGGAACGAAAACTCCCGAAGGCGCTTGAAATCCTAAATTCTTTCAGTTTTGGTTTACCTGGCATGTTAGAAAAGTAAGAGATACACTCATTAAAGCCGCTGGCCAGAAGTAGGTCGCGAAGCTGCCGAAGGATCGCGATACCGACGAATAGAGGGAATGAGGGGGATCCAAGAAGGAGGGCATCCCAAAGGTTGAAGATCTTCTGAAGTGGAAAGACGTCTGAAAAAAAACACCGATTGTTCCAAGTGACTAGTTAAACATCTGACATCTGGGACAAAAATGACGCCGTGGTCAGCCTGATTCCTTAGTCACATGAAGGGTTTAAAGTTTAACTGAAAATGTCTTAGTACAATCCAGTTACCCATCACTTATTCACTTAAAGAAACTTGAAAACCCGGCGAAAATGCGTTACTTGGTTGCTCCGCTATTCACAAATAATCGATTTTCAAATAGTGGAATTTCCTCGTCTGATTTGCATGCTCTATGCGCTTGTATCTGTGTTGTATGAATCGATTGTAAAGTAATCGAAAACGATTTACGAAAAATAAGTGTTCACACAGTGAGCTACCTTCCGTAAACTGACCACTGGCCACTGAAACCCCGCGTATGTATTGAGATTCAATTTCTCTCCGTCATAGTAGAAATTTGCGTTGTGAGGACGACCGTAGATATTCTGAACGTCATTCTAGAGCAAAAATTGAAAAATAAAAAAAATCTCTTTACACAATCCAAAAAATGCAGTGTATTCAGTTGAATGATCCAAAAATAAGTTAGCTTTTCAATTAAACTTTAAAGGTCATTTCCAGCCACAGAAAGACAAAAATAACACAGCTCGATTTCTTTCACCGTCGGACAATCCTTTATTTGTTCTCACAAGCTCTGCCCAGTTGAAGCCGGAAGGACCGACTTGAGTTGATTCACGTAAGGCACCCGTCACTGGGAAGAAGGGGTACACTGTAAAAAAAAATCTTGCAGTATTTGCTACTGGGATTAATCTTGTCTCTAAAAAGATAATCTTATGTCTAATTCGGATTAATCTTGTCTTCAGTAAAGATAAGATTAATCCCAGTAGCAGATACTACAGGTAACTTTTATCCTGACTCGGAGAAACTTTTTACAGTGTAGGTACAGTTGCAGATTTTCAATAAGTTCTATCAAAACACTTTGAAAAGAAAGGAACCGTTTGAAACTGATACTTAGTTGAAGATAAGCAGAAACAGTTCTGGAAAAAACGAGAAGTTCGATGGGAGTATCCTTTTTTTCTATAAATCCAGAAATTCTTTGTGGCTTTTTATGTTTTATTTGCACCAAACTTTTCCACGTGGACGGATTAGAGCAACCTGTGAGAGTAAACTGGAAGTAAACTTACGTGCAAACATGGTAAGAAACCACGGTATCGCATACAGTTCAGGAACGAAGCTGACTTCATCCAGGTGGACACTGAGGAGGGGGTCGTGGAATGCCAGTAGTTGAGAAAACTTGGTCAGATATTCCTGCATCACGCTCGAGTTATCGCGCCGAAAAAAGCCATTCAGGTACTTTGGAATGAAAGCGGAAAGGGACGCGTATGCCAGAGCTGCAAGAAATGAGAAGAATCTGATTGCTAGCTAGGATATATGAAAGAAATTTGGGTTACACAAATAAAGGCACTATTCATAAGACCAAAGTCATTTAACGTTTATTTTTTTATCTTGTGCATTTACTTCATTACTGAAAGCTCAGTGTATTTTTCCCTTTTCTTTGTCTGTACTGCGCTGTTTCCCTCTTCTAAGTGCGTAAATAAAATTTCATCATAGTAGTTTGAATATATGCCGCGGTAGTCGGATTTACAAACAGACGGAATAAGGCATTATTCTTGCTATTCTGCTTACGGCGTCGTAAATATCTAGTGTCACAGACACTAAGTGCGAAATGAAACAGGTTTACTTTGTTCTGATCAAGATCCCATAATAAGTTGTCCATGATTCCCAGTATCAGTTTGAATCCGGAATCCGGGCAAAACCGGAAATTAGGCAGAAGTAAGGACAGAAGTTTTGATCAATTTCGTCAAAGTAGATACTACATAGGTTATATAGTGGTAAACACACATGCTGAATCTACTCTGAACTTTGTCTTCTCAGACGATTACCATTGGCCTTAATCTGTTCGTAAATTTAAATTGTAAAAATGTTTAAGAGGTCTGGCGAAGACCGGATGTCTAAAAGATCCAATTGTCTGGATGGATCAAATATTAAATTTTTGGGATCCCATCGAAACCTTTGGTCTTGTTCTTTATATTATCAACACATACTTCCAAATTAAAAAACAAAATTGCCACAGCTTGTCGTTCGGTCCCCCCCCCCCCACGACCGAGCTTGCCTGAGAAGGAGGGAACAAGCGATCAATCACTCGGCAGCCTGCCTCAATTCTCAGTCAAGAAGGGCATTTGGCCAAAATAGATCTAAGGTAGGGTGTAATGGTCGCAGCTTTTTGCCCAGGCAAAGTTTAACGTTCCATACCTTCGTCGTTGAAGTTCAGCAAGAGAAAAGGGGCACATAGCGAGTCCAGTCCTTGCCAGTAGACGTACTCTGGATGACTCACTATCCAGGCTTTCAGAACTCGCTTGAACTTGACGTGGGCAGTGGGCGAAGATAGGAGGTCAATATACTGATGACAGCGAGGAATATCGACCTCAATCTAGAAACAAAGAGTGTAGCGAAAAAATAATCTCGCTAGATAGGGAAAGGAAAGTCGATATATTGTGTAGATACCAACACTTAAGTGGAGGGATACCTATGACTTCATAAAAGTTGTCCGTCTGTCAGCACGATAACTCTCGAAGGGGTTGAGATATTTTGTACAAACTTGGTGCGAGGATTCATTGGGTCGAAGTACAGGTCAAGTTCGTAGATGGTCCCTATAGCCCAACATTTAGGGGCGGGGGTTTTAAATTAAGGGATGACGATTTTTTTTTCAAGTTGATGTGATGTCGATTGAGGGGTAAGGAGAGACATGCTGAATCCAGAGCTGAACTTTATTTTCCCTCCGGACAAACAGTTCGCCCGGAAAAACAGGAAAGCTCGTAGAAGTAAAAGTTCTATCTGAAGCTGAATACAAGTTCGATACACGAATACAAAGACATGCTGAATCTATTTCCGAATTTTTCCTTTTTCGCCAGACAAGTGTTTGCCCTGAATCCGGCAAAAAACGGAAAATTGGTATGAATGAAAGTCTTGTCTGAAGTTGATTAGAGGTTAAACGTTTGTCGATTAGAGGTTAGTATACATCCTGAATCTATATTTATTTGAACTTTAAGTTTCCGCCGGACAAGTAGACGACCGGGATCTGGCAAAGTTGGAAGTTTGTCACGAGTGAAATCTATTCTTAAGTCGATCGGAGTATCCTTGCAGAAGCAAGAATACAAGCTGAATCCATGTGTAAACCTGAATTTTCTTGCTGGATAATTAGTTCATCCGGAATCCGGCAGAAACCGGACGTTTGATGGAAGTAAGAAAGTTGTTCAAGTAGATCGAAGCATTGATGGGGGCTAACAATATATATTGAATACAAATATGAGCTTTATTTTCTCACCGGACACGTAGTTTGACTGAAGTCCGGCCAAAAATGGAAATTTCGAAAAAGTAAAATAAAATTCTGATGGCGATAAAATTTGATTGGAGGAGGTAGGTGTACCCGAAAAAGCACGGTGAATCAGGAAATTCTGTTTATTCTCGCCTCGGATGGAAAGTCCTGTCGGAATCTAGTCCAAACATGATTTTCTCGAATGAGCCTGATCGTTTGATATGCTTTTAGCTGGAAAGTATGACTAAGTGGCTGTTATTCAGTGGTCTGTTGGAATGATATCAAATGTACACGGTTCGGCTAAAACTGAACATCTGCAAGACCCCATTATCTGTGTCAAAAAGATCGACAAATATTCCCTTTGGGATCCCACCGAAACCTTTGGTCTTGTTTCCAGTGAAGGCCAACCCCTTAACCAAGTTTCCGACAACATCGATCCGCAACCCGCATAACCAAATTTCCGAAAATCCAGTAATTTTCTACAACACCTGCGGTCAATTCCAGACTATCGATAATAACAAGAACAATAATCGATTATTAAAGGGGATAACAATCCATTATTAATGAGAGCCAGGTCACGAGTGACAACAATCAATCAGCGGACATTAAAAGGCGACTCGCTCTTGGTAGCGCTGGCTTCAAAGCCCTAATGGTTATATGGAAGCAAAAACGAATCTCCCTGAAGCTGAAGCTCAAACTATTCTGCTCCACCATCATCCCTATAGCCATGCACTGCTGTGAAATATGTACAGTCAAAGTAGATGACTCCAGACGACTCGCCGCGTTTGAGGCGAAGCTGCTGCGTCGACTCGCCTGCACAACATACTTAGATCGAGTCTCAGATCTTTCACTCATGTCTCAGACATACTAGAAAGGCTAAAATACAAGACCACCATCCTGGAAAGGGTTCGCCTCCAACAGCTAAGATGGGTCGGCCACATCCAACGTATGTCCAATGACTAACTACCGAAACTGCCTTCGAAAGTCGCATTCACGGTTCTCGCCCACCCAAGCGTTGGAAGGAGAACTTTTCCAGCTACCATCTTCCTAGTCTTCTCAGAACGGTCCGAAACAGAGAGCAGTACAGATGGAACATACATCCGCTCGCAAGGAGAGAGGCCCTGAGACGCCTACCAAGGCCGGATGGGACTTAGGTCAAGTAAGTAAGTCAAGCCATTAGTTGCGTTTTTGCAGATACCATGGTATCTGTTACCACGGTAACTGGATCTGCAATTAGTCGTTTTTTCAGTTACCGTGGTATCTGATATACGGTTTGTCTGCAAACACGACAATTGCCAAAATTGCGCTTTGCGAAGTCATCCCAAAAGAAAAACTGATATTCAGTCACATCACTAAGTGTCAAACTCCTTTCCCACCAGTTTGATAAAAACTGATGAAAGTGAGATGACTTTTTCAGATCCTACGATCAGTTTCCACGGTCGGACCGTGGTATCTGAATATCAGATACCACGATAACTGGCCAGGTGCCACGATAACTGCAAAAACACCTTTTGACTGCGGCATCAGATGCCACGATAACTGCAAATACGACTTTTAGACCGTGGTATCAAATACCATGGTATCTGCAAAAACGCAACTATTATTATTAATGGAATAAAATCAGCGAATCCCTCTATTTTTGGTTCGGAAAGAGATAAGGAAGGATTCCGTGATTAAAAAGGGTAACATGGCAGTCCGATCCCTAAAATTATTATCCCGTTACGGCTTCCCTACCGAGCACCTTTTAAAAATGGCACTTCGGTTTGACATGGGATCAGTCGAATTCGTTGGAGAGATTGCAATTCCGAGCCCTCCTTGTTACTTCCAAATCGCCAAAGGTGCCATACATTGAGCTTATTCGGAATTTCAAGCTGGAATCTTTGGCCCAACGTCGGGAAAAAATGTGCCTTAAATTTGGAGTTAGGACGCTTGAGAATCCTCGTCAGCGAGACATTTTCCCGTCTGAGTTTGAACCCGTTGGACCTAGACCTGCACGAATGGTTTCGCAGCCCATTCCTAAGTTACATCCTGTTTCTGCATCTCATGACCGATAATCTCTCTCTAATGGTACGGCTTCGGATCAGAGTTGTCCATTTAGCCTCTTCGCGGCTGGGCAGCGTGGCCTTGGTTCTAGACTGACTCAAGCAGGTCTATTGTCCTCAGGAAGTCAATGATAGTTTTCATGATGGAGGCTTCGGCAGCAGGGGAGAGAGTAGGCTGTACGAGGGATCCAGTCGAGAGGTTGAGATGGTGCTTCTAGAACAATGATACCACTTGGGCTCTATGTTTATTCATGAGAATTTGGCGACGGGTGCACTCGAATAGGATGTTGTCCAGGGTCTCGTTCAGGGATCTGCAGAATCGGCAGAGGGGGGAAGCCGGGGGTTGGCCATCAGGTGTCGGGATCTTGTAAGAGTGTGCTGGGTGATTTAACCCCGTTGCCCCTGCTCGTATCCGGTGATAAACTCTGCTTTCCACTTTTCCCCGGAATGGGGAGAACTTAGGGTAGAATCTTGAGGTCAGAAGGCTCTGGGAGCGGATGCGGGAAATGTCTCGAACTGGGATTGGTCTGTTGGTTGTTTGCCGGGCTGA
This sequence comes from Branchinecta sandiegonensis, assembly GCA_030848855.1. Classification (NCBI taxonomy): domain Eukaryota; kingdom Metazoa; phylum Arthropoda; class Branchiopoda; order Anostraca; family Branchinectidae; genus Branchinecta; species Branchinecta sandiegonensis. Next base: position 19,707,722 of record JAUPMV010000006.1, on the reverse strand, counting down.
CGTTGCTTCCTTAGCAGCTTTGTCGGCGATGTCATTCCCCCGTATGAAGGGACATGGAACATCCTTTTTTGGAGAGCTCGTTGATCAGTTGGACTGTCATGTGGTGGTCGATATCTTCATTTTCGCAAGTTGGGGTAGCTAACGACTGGAGAGCTGACAACGAGTCGGAGTAAATAGTCGCATTCATGGGAGTTGTTGGGAGTCGTAATAGGGTCTCAAGTGCCAGGTTTACTGCATTGATCTCTGCTGACATGATACAGAAGTGGGGAGGGAGTTTTTACAGAGCGACAATGTTCAGGTCAGCCAGAAATGCGCTGCAGCCCGTTGAGGAGTCTGTTTTGGATCCGTCGACGAAGATCGGGAAGTGGTTTTTGTGGGTTGTCTGCCGTAACCGGGCAAACCTAATTTCGACATAATGGGGCGAAAGCTCGGACTTCTTCGCGTCGGCAAAACGGAGAAATACTGTAGGCTTGACGATGGTCCACGGTGGAAAAGTGCTGATTTTCGGTTGCATTTGCATTTGGCGAAATAAGGTGATACGCTTGGAGGCGCTTGATTTCGGTCGGGAGACTAGGGGAGGGCTGTTGATGTAGACGCCAGCTGTCCAGTATGTGGTTGGGGTGCCTTCGATCTTGGTAATGTATCTAGCTAGCAGGAGATCCCGCCGAGCTGAGACGGGTTCGATCCCTGTTTCGTCCAGAAGGAATTGTGTTTTGGTAGATCTGCGGAGACCAAAAGCGATCCTAAGGGCCGAATTTTGGACTGTTTAGAGCTGGTTTAGGGCCGTTTTAGCGCAAAATCCGCAGACAATTAGACCATAGTCTATATGGGGTCGGATGTATTGCTTATAGAGCGCAAGGAGGATCTTCTCGGAGCATCCGAATGGGGTAGCCGCCAACCTGAGCATGAGGCGGGTTTTGCGGAGGCACTTGGTTGATAGGTCCTTGACATGGGGCTGAAAGGTCAGCTTTCTGTCTAGGATTATTCCAAGGTATTTCGCTTGGGGTGCCTCAGGGATAATTTGTCCGTTGAGAGAAATGTTGCAGGGTATAGGAGACCTTTTTCTGTGGAACTGGACGACTATCGATTTCGACGAAGCGAGTGGCAGTTCTGATCTTGCAGAGAACTGCTCCAAGCTAAGCATTGCTGCTTGGAGTTTCTGTTCAGCCTCGGAGTGCGTCTCACCAACAGCCCATGAACCGAAGTCGTCGGCAAATTCTCCACGTGCGGAGGTCTGAGGTCCCACAGGAAAAGGGCGAATAGCAGGCAGCTGAGGACAGCCCCCTGCGGCAGGCCAATTTCTGTTTTCCTCGTTGCAGATAATTTGTTACAAAAAAGCTTCGTTCCGTCATTCGTCGAAATGTACAACTCGTCGTAATTCTTGTTTATTTTATAATTGTTTGAATCCTAGTTTCATATACTTGAAATGTGACGTACTTCGTCGAAATGCATAATTCGTCGTAACTCTTGTTTATGTTATAGTTATTCGATTTTTAGTTCTGATATAAGTGTAACTGTAAATGATCACTGACAGTGATTCGAATTGTATATAAGTTTATTATTTATGAAAAAATTATGACAAAGATGTTGATGTCATTATATTTACGACGAAAAATCCAATGTTCGGCTTGCCCGTGAAGGAATTTTGAAAATAAACTGAAATTGAATTGAAAAAAAAAAAAAAAATGATGAATTTCTAGCAAGCGAAGCGCATCGTGAAAACTGCGAAATTTTATCTGCACAGCATTTTCCGCTTACGAAATTTATGGAAACACTTCAAGGACACCTGCTTCAGTTTTCAAAGCGCCAAAACCAACGGAAAGCGATTCCGGCTGTGGTTCTAAGCTCGCTTAAACCCTCTTCTCACCTGCCGGTCTGTCGAGGTTGCCGTGTCCTTATCGATGTCCTCATAACGACCCTGAACATCGCCGACTACTCCCAAAACGGCAGCCCAGACCTCTCCCCGAAAGAGAGGGGGAATGTCTTTTCGAGATTCTTGAATTATTCTATCTCTTGTGTACGGGTAACCCTTTAGTAAGCGCTCAAATAGAATTATCCTATGAAGCTGGTACTCAATGTCTCCTTCCCTGATGACTAGTGGTAGACGTCGAGTTTCCTTGGTAAAATCACGGTCACCTGGCAGATTGCTAGAACAAAAAAAAAAAATGCAACTAACAAGCTTAGACTTGCAGGGAACCGTTTCTTGACGCACTAACAAACTATGCTGCAGTATTTAAATTCAAAAGCTTTAAAAGCTTGCGCAAACAATATACTAACTCGATCCTGATGTAGATTTTATTATTACGTTTAGTTCGTGCATATATTTTCTTTAGTTTCTTTTCTTCTTTTCTTTTTCTTTATGTACTCCGCTTTTTCCCTTTTGTAGGCGGGCAAAAATAAATATATGTATATTTATTTATCTATTACTACATTTCTGAGGTGGTGGACTCGGACTCTATACTCGTCTCGAGACACCTTTTTCTGGGACTCGGACTCGTCCTTTGTGGATGAGGACTCGGAATCGTCTCGTCTCGAAATCCGGCCGAGTCACCCGAGTCCAAGAGATGTCTTGGACCAGCAAATTCAAAGTAAAATTGACGTCTGCGGGTAGGACAAAAAAGACATAGATCAGAGGGAAAAGCCTATAATAATTATTATTTTCGTATGTTCGGGTATGATACGGCCTTGCCCTTGGTACAACATCAAATTTCATTCGTTATCCAGGATTCGGGGCGTGACTCGGTCTCGAGACACGGACTCGGTCTCGTCTTGACTCGTGAGCGTCACTTCGGTCTCGGTCTTGTCTCGGACTCGATCACAGCGTACTCGCAGCACCTCTGCTACATTTGGCATTAAGCTTGTGTCCTATTCACATCACATAGCTGGACAGATTTGAACTGCTAGACAAGGTCCCATTGCAATTTAACAAATGTAGCCTCAGCCCACGGCTATAAAAGCTGGACGACACGTGTGTTCACAGAAGGGACATCCAAATACACATCTGCTAAACAAAGAAACAGCCAGTCAGGGTCTTGGCCTACACTGCCAGTTACGACTAGCCTATACCCCTCATACTTCAGCAAAGAGGGCACTGAGAGCACAAACCTTTCAACAAGCAGAGGGTAGTAGGCCTCCTCAGGGAAGTTCTTCAGCCTTTCGAACAGTGCATCAAATAAAACTATAACGACTGCTTTGTCATGCAGCTGACAATTATCTTTGGGCCTTCCAAAAGCTTCTCCTTCCGTAATGCAAAGCCTATTGAAAAGTAAAAAAAATCAGGTTTCTAGGTTATTGCAAAAAGTACTGACAAATGCCTACAGACTACCAGAAAAGACTATGTCACGATCTGATATCGTTTATTCTAATTTTTTTTTACTGTTTTTCCGCTACCGAAAGAAGCTGTTAATTTTTGGTGGTAGCCTGTTCAACACCCGAGGGCAAAACACGGGCTATTGTTGACTGGCTAAACCCAATCTGTTTAGTCGGTGTTCGATGCGGGAGGACATATTCCCGACTTTATAACTGTATTTCAGAATGTATTGGGTAACTGTTCTTTCAACAACTACAAACGTTATCACAGACTATTTCATGGAGAACAGTCACAAAGTCATGGCATTTGTTATGATTGAATCAGCCCTCACATTTTCAGCTTGGCGTGCTGGTTCCTTCTGTGATGAAAAAAAGAAGAAAAAGGGCGAACTCTCGTTTGAAACAACTAGTATCTCGGGCGCGTTTTGGCTCATCCGAGACGGTCGTGTAAACATTCGTCTGTACCAATTTCTTCCCGGCTCGAAGTCAGAAGTCAGACAGACGTGCATCGAGATCCATTTCTCTAATGCTGTAAACCAACTACTCTTCACAGAGATGATACTCATGTCATGTGTCAACTGCTGTGCTAGAACTTGAACTGAAACTCCCAATAGTTGGAGGAGGAATCCTTGTAATTGCGTTCTGTCCAGTTCGACTAAACAAATTTCTGAGGAACATAAGGCAGCGACATGAAAACGTTATAAACTAGCTTTAATTTGTGTAACCTTTAGTTTATCGACGATTTAGATGCCAAAATGGGAGTGGCGAATGCCTCGGCTGTGTGCAAATTAGGGAGTCCCAATAGTTGTGAGAGACAGTCTCTAAATGCGTTCCCTTCACTTAAGCTGAGAAAACGTCTAAGAAGGTTGTAGCAGTAAAAACGAAAAAGTTCAAGAGCTAGGTAGTTGGGTACCCGACTTTCAGAAAGTTTTCTAGGCGCCAAAAAGGGGAGTGAGAAATACCTTGGCAGTGTACAGATCGGCGGCTTTGACTTCGTCAATCCATGCTTCTTTAATTCCGCCTCGGGATCACCGCCAGCTAACCTCCACAAGTAGTAAAGCTCATGATAGCTACGCCTTCTAAGCGGATGCTCCCTTTTTTCCGACAGTACACCATTGAGAACCAGATCGTTTGATCGGACTTTGGTTGTCAAAAATGGTGTGCTGGAAGGTTCCATGTAATCTTCCCGAAGTCTGTCGAAGATCGGCAACGAAAGCAGCTCAGTGGCATTTGGTCGTTTCCTCGGGTCGATGATAAAGCAGGATGATATGAGCGAGGTGAGCTCGGGAGGTAATTCCTGAAAAACAAACTCTGAAAAAGTTGTTCTTGCGGCTAGGTTCTAGTCGCAAAACCTTTACGCGATTATTTGGGAACTCTCATCCTCTAATCCATTTAAAGGACCCGTCGTGCTTTTCCGTCGTCGTTCCCATCGAACCTACTTCTTTAGAAAAGGGTTTAATCCTGGTTCAACTTACACACTGCTTCCTAGTTCATATTTTTGCAGCTTGATGCTGTTTTCGTTTAACCTGTTTGATCTCCGCTTCATCTCTACTCTATTGCTAAATCATATAGGCTTTGATTAAGAGAATCCCATTTTGTCAGTTCACCAAGCTGGACGGATTCCCCACATCAACTGACACAAGTTAGAATGGAGCCAGTGCTCCAGGGGGAAGACCAAATTTCATACTGTATATTTCCAACCCCTCAACACCACACTCATTCTTACGCGTACCTGCTTATTCGTCAGAAAACTGGTTGTGTAAATTTTCCGTGTTTTTGCTAGAAGTCAACAGGGTTGGAGGCAGCAGTAGGCTAAAGCGCACAGAGCACCCCCTAACCTTTTTCGTAGCCACGTGTAGTCTAGCGGAAAAACGGAGTAACTTGTAAGGAGGAAGAAGGCTGAGATATTGTGTTACATTTTGCCCAATGCGTAGTTCACTATAGGAGGATATTTTGCATTTGGTGGGTAGATACGTTGAGCTAAATGATTTGCGTAAAGAGATTTTTGGGCATGATAGGATGGAGGAAGGGGACTTGGTTAAGGTTATGGGGAAGAAAAGCTTTGGAGACCTTCGTCGGCTTGGGAATTTCCTCAAGCAGGCTATGGAGCATCGGGAGCGTTTTTTGGAGTAACAGTTCCCTCCTTTTGGTGTAAATGGTGCATTTTTGGGAATAAATTCATTAATTCATTTACTATCTATACAAGTGGACGCCCGCTTGCGAATACCTACGAAAACAAGATCACTGACCCTTGATGATGCTCACCTCACCCGTCGTTCAACTTTAGGAATATCATCTTACGCAGGGCAAATTAACAACCCACGAGGAAGCAGTCATCTTGTCGTCTATCGACTTACTGCTCTAACTGTTCTTTTTTTACTGAAGTCAACTTGTGTCTTTACCCTTTTTTTCCCAACCGAGGTATCTTTAGACTAGAAAAGACATTACTTCAAAAAGCTAAAGGAACATATCATTCAAACAACTCGGATTTGCAGGGTAACTCTATTTAACTTTTATGCTTACCTTCCTCTCCGCAGCTCCAATTTCGTTCAAATAAGCACTCAGTGCCGAATGATCTCCACTCTTCAGAAGTCTGGTCAGGAAACGAAAAATATACTCTAGAGATAAACTGGGTTTTTTCCAAAGTTGTGTTGAAGTGACTAGTTCCAACAGTACCACTCCGAGACTCCAGATATCCCCACTAGGAAGGAACTGTGTCTCGACAGGAGGATTGGGCTCACTGGAGGTGGAATGACATCTTTCTCGCATAGCCTTGCATCCGCTCAGCAACAACTCAGGAGAAAGGTACTTGGGACTCCTAGAAACAAAATCTTAGTTCTTTCCTCTGTTTGATTTTACTCGCAGGTCAAAAACGAATGGGGTGTTTACGCTGGCTCATTCCAGGTCAACTGAATTTCTTACTCGAGAGCTTACGAAGAATTTTGCCTGTGCCAGAGCAGACGGACAACAAAAGCTCGACAAGCGGACGGATAGATAAAACAAAAATTACAAGCACATTATGAGCGTGTTCCACCCTCGTACCAATAGTAACTATTAGTTACTATTTCCGTTCCAACCTCACGAAAAGTTACTACGCTGACCGTTCCAGCCTTCTCGAGATAGTAACTAATAGTAACTATTTGCTTACCACGCTCGGGAGCGTAGTAACTACGGATCTCTGTCACGTGATTGGTCGGATTCGCCCGCGGCATGATATTCTGCTGGAAAATAGAAAAATCGTTCCAACCTTGACGACAAAAAGGCAGAATTTGTGACGTCATGCGTAGTAACTACGGTAAGTAGGATGGAACACGCTCTATATCGTCGTCTACACTCCTGGCGCATTGTCACCTAGGCGATGCTGCTTTGCCAAGACTTTATAGATTTCTGGTTTTGCACATGCTCCTTTACTGCTATCTATTCTACCCTAGATCTGGACCAGTGTGATCTAACCTACTTTGAGTGAGTTGCCAAGTTATTTCTTCCCCCCATCATGAAGGCTAAAGATTTTTTTTAGATGAGATTTAGCTGAGTCGTTTAAACAAATCAAAGACAGTTACGACAACACTGAATTGAGCAACATCATGAAATTCAACAGCAACCGTTATCACAGGGGGCACGGGTTCAAGCATGTTAAATCACGTGGCCACAAGGATGTGTACAAATGGAATTTTTCAAACAGGATCGCTGGACCCTGTACCGAAGACGCAGGTAACGCGGAGTTGACTGAAAGCTTCAAGCACATTGAAGACGAGACTTTCAACACCGCTCAATCCGTGTACTTATTCTTACATACTCAGTACAGATGAATCTCTTTGTGATATGTAGACGAAGAAGCCTTTTATGATACCATATATAACTACTATTCCTTCAGCCTGACACGACACGGATGAATTTGGTCCGTGTCGATCTTTCGTGCTAGAGCAGACCGGACACGAATGTGATAAACGCGAACGAATCGCAGAGAAAATGAGGACCGACAAATTAAACTAAAAACGAGGGCGAAACAACCGCGAATGCAAGCTCGCTTGCAGTTGATATTGCCCTAGTTGGCGTATTTTGACACATAGAAAACGATGTCTAGGTAGAATTGGGTTCGATTTCGACCTCGTTTTCGACTTAAATCCTTGACGCTCGAATTTAAACTCGATGGCTCGAGTCCGAGTTACCTGAATAATCGAGTCCATCGTCAGCTCGGGCGGTACCCTATGAAATGCTTCAGAGACGCGCTGTAGCCCCAATGGCCCAGCACCAGTAAAATGTTATGCAAATTTGTGGTGCATTATGCAGCAACAATGATGGCATTCTTCTTTGTGTAAGATAACAAAACAACCCCACTTACCCAACAGGAAAGGAGACATATTGCCCCCGTCCTGTGAGCGTCCATAATCCGTATTGGGATAACTTTATCTTTCCTTCATCTGTCAGGAGGATGTTGTCAATTGACAAACTTCGGTGCTCATATCCGGAATTATGTAAACGTTCCAAAGCTTTCAAGATGCTAAAGACTGCACTAGTAATTTGGCTAGTTCTCTTATCAGATGCTGATTCTTCTGTAAGCTTCCATATTGTACTGGTGTGATATTCCTCGACAATGATGATTTTGTCTGAGAAGTAAAAGTGAAATGAGAATAAGCTGAGAAGGGCACATTCATCCTGTGATGATTTATTCAATAGTAAACTTAGTCAAAACTGGACTGCTCTGAGCCTTTCTCAAACCTTTATTCAAACAATGTTTACAACGGATATGTCAAGGGTTCTTGGCAAGGGTCCTCGTCAGGCTGTCAATCCTCTGGGTCAACGTCAGGGAAGAACACAAACCTGTAAATTAAACATGATTACAGGTTTGTTTCCTTCTCCGACGTTGACCCAGAGGATTGACAGCCTGACGAGGACCCTTGCCAAGAAGGGCCGAAATATCGCTGATGAAGAATCGTAGCTGACGTATCCACTGTAAACACTGTTTGAATAAATGTTTCAAAGTCAGCTTGGGATCAAACAATATCTTTTCTAAATTTTTGCTGATTATTGCATTCTGATCAAGTATATTTTTTGCCAGGATGCCAGGACCCTACTAATCTTCTTAATTTACAGTTTCTATAGGCACCCAGAACTGGCACCCTAGACTTGACTTACCATGTTTTGTTTTCACAATGTCAATGTATGTGGAAAGATGCTGATTCTTTACACATTGGAGTTGTTTGAAAAGTCCCAGAGCTTTGGTGGTATTTGGGGTAAGAGGCAAACCATTCACTCCACATGATTCAGCAGGGTGATTTCTTGTATGCAAAAATGTCAGACCAAGGCATCCATTATTGACAGGAGATGAACACCACAAGTTCGACATTCAGGTCAAGCCAAACCAAACCTAAAAAAAGTACAGTACAATGTACAGTACAGGGATAACCAACAGGAGAAAAACTGTAGTTTATATGGTTGACCTTCTTCCAGTTTAGTACTAAAACTGTGAACAGCCTCTCTCTACAGTAACAAACATAATAAGGAATGATTCGCTAGATAGTACGATAAGAAAACAACAATTAGTGAGTCTGATGATCTCCTAGCTGATATTTTCCAATTCACTATTCTCAAACCAGTCACTTCTGGAGCCTACAGGACCATCACTCTGGTACCTGTAAACAGTCTTGCAAAATGGTAGGTCTTAACTTTAAAGATCCTTCCTAATGAGTCTTTTCCTGGACTAAGAGCAGATCCTATCCAATGCCCTTTCCAGGTTGTTAGCCTAGCACTGTGCAGACTGGCAAACAGCTAGACTAATTTGTTTTTAATTCTTGTTCAGGCTTATTCTTGTAAATTTGAGAAAACTAAACTTGCATTTTTGAAATCCAGGTTCTGTACCCAGGACTTTTCGAAAATTTCATGATCAGGAATTTACAAAACCAACCCCAGGATTTAAAGATAATTCATATCGATAAACAGACTGGTACAAAAAGGTGATAAACTCAAGTCAAATCTGCCCAAAGGGATGATTTATAACTAAACATAATTATATGGCTTACATCACCTCAGCCCTGCTCAGCATATGGCAACTGTCTTTGCCACTTACAGTTTAGGCTAATGTTTTAGCCTCAATCTAATGAGGAGAGATTTTTTTTATTTCACCCTAAGTCTGACTAGCTTCACTGCAGACTTCACAGAGTGACAAAACTACATCAAACAGTAATAAACACATGGTAATGTGTAGTGATGTGGATGTGGGACCTACAAAACACAACTATCCACTCAACTGTTGCTCATAAAGTGTTTCTGTGTTTTTTTGTGTACAGAAGGGGTATCCAACCTCGAACTTATGCCCAAAAAGGTTGGAAGGAAATTTTAGTCCAGTCTTAAAAAGGTCCTAACTGTCAAGAAGGAAACCCTGAGTGACCCAGGACCTGTTTTGGACTGCATAGAAATTACTTTGTAAGGTTTCAGGCCAAGTTTGAGGCCATATAAATGGGTTGGATACCCCTCTTTTAGCCCAAAATTCTGTTTCCAAAACCAACAAGATTTCTGGCTGCTCTGTTGCGGCTCAAATTTGACAAACAGCTCTCTAGGTGGCTTTCAGTTTTGTGGCTGGAATCAGGCCTGAATCAGGACAGAATATAGGGGCCTGTTTTGGCACCAACCAATGTACTTCGGTTCATGGTAACCAGTGTTTTCGAAACTTTTAGTTCTGATAAACTGGTGTTTTTGTGTCGACCAGAATGTGGTTCGGAAATCTTTTCAATTTTCAGTCACAAAATTTTTGAACAGTTTTCATTACCGTTCACGATTCTTGGTTCTGATTCAACTTCACCATCATCAACTAGAAAGTAAAAACAATGGCGGAACAGCATATATAGAAAATCTAGTAAAGTTAAAATAAGAACTTACTAGAAAAATACATCTTGAATTCTTTACTGATTTTTTTTTTCTTAGTTTTAATTTTAATAGTTTTAAATTTAATTTTTAATTTTGATTTTTCATTTTTAATCTTAGTTTTAACAAATTTAAATTTAATTTTAAATTTTAATTTTAGTTTTTCAATTTTCAGTTTAATTTCTTAATTTTATTTGACAGTGCAAAATGGATACGTCAGCTGAATTTTTATGAGAGTTTGAGTGCGGCTTTGAGCGTGAAGAGGACCCAAAATAAAACTCTCACAGAATTCAGCTGACATACCAGTTTTGCACTGTCAAATATGACTCGCCGCCAGCTTGGGCTGAAGGAATATTATTCTTAATTGTAATAATTTTAAAATTAACTTTTAATTTAAATTTTTCAGTTTTCCATGGGGATTAATTGTAATGCGTACCAAATGAAGCTCCGGTTTAAAATCAAAGAGTTCCAACCTTCGTTCCCGGATTCCATTCGTTCGTATCCGGTAAAGGATATGTTATAGGCCTACCCTCCACACAAAACCCAGTTGGCTGCTGATATAGCTGAAGTTGCAGCTACAAATTCTTCCCCAATTTATCTGTTTAAGATGTCAAATATCTTCCTTCATCTCATCATCATCTTTGAACTACGACCCTGTTTTTCCCTAATTTCCTATGTTTTGGTAGGGTTGCTTTCTGTTTCAGGATGAAAAGTTTGTTGGCGACAACCAGTTACCAGTTTCTGCTGAACAGGAGGAGCTCCAACCTCGGAGGAGAGATTTAAGTTTAACTTCGAACTGAGGTCCAAATAATAAAAGTAGCTATTTTTTAAGCAAAATATCCTCTAGTATGACATGGTAAGGGTAGGCTAATAGTATATGCCTTAGCCTATTTGAGATTTTGTCTCGATTTTATTTTAGCCATTAGGGAAAAATACCACCATAAACAGTGTTGCCAAAAGTCTCAACGTGTGCGTCGAGTACATGGTAAACATTTTTGTTTCCATGAAAACCAAACACCTTAAACTTCGAGTGTGAACATTCAGACAACACAAATGTGCCACGGAAAAGCACCTTATGGTAATTTAAATATTCTGCCTGGCACTTTCTTGTACAGAGCTATCACGGTATTCAGCAGATGAAGGAATCGCTCCTCGTGCTTCAACATCTTCATTATCCGCTAAGAAAGGACGAAACTGATAGAGGCCTTTCAAAATATTCAAAATGTTTGGCCAAGGTAATATAGTTTTCCCCGGACTTCCATTAGGCCTTTCGTAAAACCTCAAACAATATGAATAGCTGCAAATGAACTACAAGAAAAAGTGTGAATATGGTGCCCAAGTGCCAAGAACAGGCAATTCACTGGAGTAGTCCACTAATAGAATTTCAGTCCTGTAACTTTACTAAAGTGTTTCCCTTTAGTGTTTCCCTTCTTTCGGAATGTAGAGTAGAGGTATGCTTATTTGAATAGTCTTTTGAATCTTCCACTACCTTGGCTTTGTTACTTGCATGTAAAAAAGTAAAATGGAAAAAAAATAACAAACTTGATATCAGCTAACAGCCAACTATTTCAGGGTTATCCTGGCACATACTTGAAGCAGAAATTCAATTAAATTTCTTTGTTTTTGAATTTACTGAAAAGGTCCTTCCTCTATGGAGTGCTTTGAAGGCATCTGCAGGTTTGGACTGCCATCTTCTCCGTTGTCGCATTGAAGCCTGAAGGTGCATTCCTTGTGGGAAACATTTCAAATTATAAAAAGCTAACCAGGTATCAGTTGAGTCACTTTCCGGAGATGATTTAGCAAATTATTCAAAAATTGACAAAAGTGTGAGTGGTTATTATAAGTATTCATAGCAAGAAATGCCTGGTCTGGGTTTTAGTTTTTATGGCACTTGCAGCCTCTGGCTCAAGTGCCATATACCGATCACAATTCCGTCTGTCGGTCTGACGGTCGGTCCGAGTTTTTTTGTCCCACATATCCGAGTTAGGGTACTTCCAGATGTGCTAGGACAATGAAACTTGGCAGGCATATCAGGGACCCGACCAAACTAACCTGGAAATAATCAGTTTCCCGATCCGACCATATGGGGGGGAGTGCGGTGCGCTGGAAACTTGCAAATTTAGGGCATTTTGTCACTTTTTTCTGAGTTAGGGTACTTCTAGATGAGCTAGGACAATGAAACTTGGCAGGAATATCAGGGACCCGACCAAACAAACCTGGAAATAATCAGTTTCCCGATCCGACCATATGCGGGGGAGTGGGGGCGCTCAAAACTTGAAAATTTAGGGTATTTTGTCACACTTTTTCGAGTTAGGGTACTTCCAGATGAGCTAGGACAATGAAACTTGGCAGGAATATCAGGGACCTGACCAAAGTAACCTGGAAATTATAAGTTTCCCGATCCGACCATATGCGGGGGAGTTGGGGCGCTGGAAACTTGAAAATTTAGGGCATTTTGTCACACTTTTTCGAGTGAGGGTACTTCCAGATGAGCTAGGACAATGAAACTTGGCAGGAATATCACGGACCCGACCAAACTAACCTGGAAATAATCAGTTTCCCGATCCGACCATATGGGGGGGAGTGCGGGGCGCTGGAAACTTGAAAATTTAGGGCATTTTGTCACACTTTTTCGAGTTAGGGTACTTCCAGTTGTGCTAGGACCATGAAACTTGGCAGGCATATCAGAGACCCGACCAAACAAAATTAGGAACAATCAGTTTTCTGATCCGACCATTTTGGGGGGGGGGGGTGGTGGAGGGCAGGGGAATCCGGGAAACTGAGAAGTGTGTAACTTTCGAACGGATGATCGGATTGTAATGAAACTTCATAACTGAAGAGAATATATATCTGTAATGTCCCGTTTAAAGTCTTGACCGGATTCGGTAGCCAGGGGGGAGTTGGGGGGGGGAGACCGGAAATTTCAAGAAACGGTTAGAATGGAGGGATCGGAGTGAAACTTGCTGGGAAGAACAAGCATCTGCTCTAGATAAGTCCTTTAGACCATTGTACTGGATCCGGACACTTATGGGGGGGGGCCGGAATTCCGGTGATGGTGGTTTTTTGGATTTTCACGATGAAACTTGGCAGGCATATCAGGGACCCAATCAAACTGACTTCAAAATAAAAAATATTGTTGATCAGATAATGGTGGGGGAGTGGAGGGAGGGGAATCCGCAGGGGAATCCGGGAAATTGAGAAGTGTGTAACTTTCGAACGGATGATCGGATTGTAATGAAACTTCATAACTGAACAGAATATATATCTGTAATGTCCCGTTTAAAGTCTTGACCGGATTCGGTAGCCAGGGGGGAGTTGGGGGGGGGGAGACCGGAAATTTCAAGAAACGGTTAGAATGGAGGGATCGGAGTGAAACTTGCTGGGAAGAACAAGCATCTGCTCTAGATAAGTCCTTTAGGCCATTGTACTTGATCCGGACACTTATGGGGGGGGGGGGTCCCGGAATTCCGGTGATGATGGTTTTGGGGACTTGGCACTTGGCACTTGGCAGGCATATCAGGGACCCAATCAAACTGACTTCAAAATAAAAATTTTGTCGATCAGATAATGGTGGGGGGAGTGGAGGGAGGGGAATCCGAAATTTTCAGTCATGCGTAATTTTAGAATGGTTGATCGGATTCGAGTGAAATTTAAGAATTCAACAGAGGACATTTCTCCGATGATTTTTTTCATATCCGGACCGGATCCGGCAACTATTGGGGGGGGGGGAAATATGTGCCCCGTTTAGAATGGAGGGATCGGGATGGAACTTTGTGGGAAGAACAAACAGATGCTCTAGGTAAGTCATTTGCTGAATCGGATTGGCTATGTGCACCGCGGGGGAGCTGGGTGGGGTGGGGGGGGGGGGGTGGACCGGAAATCTCGAGAAACGGTTAGAATGATGGTATCGGAGTGAAACTTGCTGGGAAGAACAAACATCTGGTCCATATAAATCTTTTACATAATTATACTTGATCCGGACACTTGAGGGGGGGGGAGGAGGGGTATCCCGGAATTCTGTTTTTGGGGGATTTTCACGACGAAACTTGGAAGGCATATCAGGGACCCGGTCAAACTGACTTGGAATAAAAAAAAAATCCTCGATATGATAATCTTGGGGGGGGGGAGTTGAGGGAGGGGAATCCGGAATATTGAGTCATGCGTAACTTTGGAACGGGTGATCGGATTCGAGTGAAATTTAATAATTAAACAGAGGACATTCTTCTCTTGTGACCTTTTTCATTTCCGGACCGAATCCGGCAATTATCGGGGGGAGGGCGGAAAATACTTGACCCGCTTAGACTGGTGTGATCTGGATCGAACTTCGTGGGAATGACAAACAGATGCTCTGGATTAATCATTTACAGAACAGGATTGGCTCCGGTTATTGTGGGTGGAGTTGGAGGAGGGGGAGGGGGGTCTGGGATTCCGGTGATCGCGCTTTAAGGTACTTTTAGATGTGCTAGGACGATGAAACTTCGCTGGAATATTGGAGACTCAACAACATTTGCTTAGAAATTGCTACTTCCCAAATCCGATTATTCCTTAAAGTACCGATCTTGACCGCAAAGTAAAAAAAATACTTTTAAGCAATATATGCATTTTCGTGATGCCCATCAGCCCATTAGCAGTTTTGCCTCAAGGGTTTTGCTTACAAATGAAGTTCCAGCTCCCTTATAGCGCGCATCTCAACCGCAAAGTCGAAACTTACTCTTGATCAATCAAATCATCTTGACACATGCAAGTGCCATATGAGCTTACAGCTCTTGTTTCTGTGGTGATCGTTCACTGTTAGGAGGTGTTCACATAAGTACACCTGTACTGTATGCTTATTTGAACGATTGTTGACTTCATACTTTGCCATTTTGATGCACTTTCGGTGACCAAAGTCAGCTAAGAGTTAGCCAGAGTAGGTAATTAAGGGCCTCTGAAAAAACCTGAATAGGTATTTTGGATCTTCATTCCACCATTTAGCCAAAAACCGCAGTGTTCACATTTAATTATCTGTTCAAATAAACATACCTCTACTAACCAACAAAATAGGTTACAGATTCTCTGATCTTTATAGGATTGGGAAGCCTCAAGTATTGTAAGATACTTACACATGTGTATAAGCTGAAGTAACCTACAAACAACAACGACAACAGTGAAGTTTGAATACTAATTCAGACATAATTCTTGATGCGAGTTCTTGATTCTGTTGTTCCAAGTTGTTCAGCCCTTGATGTTTGAACAAGGGTATTCAACCTCGAATTTACACAACCTCGAACCTGGCCTGAAATATTTTGAAGGAAATTTCTTAAAAGGTCCCAACTGTCAAGAAGGAAACCCTTTGTGACCTAGGACCTGTTTTGGACTGCACGGAAATTTCCTTGCAAGGTTTGTAGGCCAAGTATGAGGTCATATAAATTCGATGTTGGAAACCTCATGTAATGTTATGACAAGACAACAAATACACTTTGTTAAAACACACTAATGTCAAAGTCATAAAGTTTCAGATCCCGTTTCATCACCCTTCCTAACGCGAAAACACATGTTGTGACTAATTGACAGCTCAAACCCTTTGCAAAAAAGTAAACCAAACAAGCACAATGTGCACCTTAGGAAAAGTGCTGTGTACAAGTATATGAGATTTTAATTTGGTGAGTGTCCTCGTTCATGAACTTAACACATGGGCAATCTGGGCCCAGTTGCAAACGAACAGGAAGAGTGGGGGAGGTGAAACTCCAAAAGTATATTCAAGAGCATAGAAACTATAAAGAAATGGAATTTTACTAATCAACTAAAATTGTCTGGTCCTTAGTTTTACAGACTACAGCGTTTGGTATGGAGTATCGAACTTTGTCAGATGCTCTTCCAAACTGAGAGTATACACTGTGTAAAACACGGTCTGATTCCTTACTTCTGTCAGGTAATACCTTTGGCAACCAGAACACATCGTTTGGTTTTGGTGCCAACAAACCAGCTACATTTGGGGCACCTACCTTTGGAGCACCAAATACAGCCGCACCGTCATTGTTTGGAGCAACACCTCAGCAGCCTACAACAAGCTTGTTTGGAAATACAGCTTCTGCTACCCCATTTGGACAATCCCAGACACCAGCGTTTGGTACTCAGGCATCAGCAACTGGCTTTGGAGGTAATAAAGCTTATTAATAATCTTAGTGGGTAGCTTTTTCCTGTTTGTCTGTCATCTAGAATTTTTAAAGATGTCATATTTAGCCAAGTTGTTCTATAAATGTTTTTACTGCATAATTACATTTCTGTGTACTGAGTGCTTTTAACACAAAGATATCTGAAGTTGGAAAAGTGTAGAGGAGGCTTAAGCGGGAAAGCTTTATTTGCTGGATGGTACCTAAAAAAATTCTCTTCTCTGACCTGCTCAGCACTTCCATACAGACACTACATAGTTTGCTCCCAGAACAGTTGAAACGTCTTACAGCAGTTCCCTTTACAGGTTTTGGAGCAGCTGCTAATGCACCAGCTCAGGGCTCAAGCCTCTTTGGCTCAGCTGGAGCCACCCCACTGTTTGGTGCACAGCAGCAGCAGCCTGCAGCTAGTACAGGTGGACTGTTTGGCTCCACACCCAGTGCTTTTGGGAACAAACCTGCATTTGGTGGGTTTGGATCTACAGCTGGAACTGGTATGTTCGGTCAAACCCCTGCCTCTCAACCCACAGCCACAGGTGGGCTTTTTGGCCAGCCTCAGCAGACAGCAGCAACTGGTGGGTTGTTTGGAGGCACTGGAACAACTGCTTTTGGAAGTACCCTTGGGGCTCAACCACAGCAATCTGGCACAGGAGTGGCAAAATTCAAACCACTCCAGACCACTGATACTGTGTCAAAGAATAACACCACCCAGACAGTGCAGGTGCGACATCAGGTGATCACATGTATGCCTGAATATGAAAATAAATCTTTTGAGGAGCTGAGACTAGAGGATTACCAAGCAAACAGAAAAGGACCAGCTGCAGGCGGTAAGTATCTCGAAGGGCTTATGATTTTTCGGAATCCCTTGTGGTTTATGGGAGCTTTCTGCTGTGACAAATATTGCAGCATTTTTTAACCCTGTCTGCTTTGCATTGTACATAATACTCTGGTCGGCACACTCTTTACCGGCTCGGAGCTTCTCGCAAATCACCATACTTTGTTCTGAGCAAGGTTCTCCCCATAACCGTACTGCAAGCCTTAAATATTTGTTATGGTTTACCATGAACAAAGTTTCTTTTCAGAAAATCGTCCAATCAGGCTCCTTTACAGGAACAGACTTTGGCCTAAAGAAATCCTGGCAGTTGGCAGTATCATATGTCCTGTTCTTTTTGGGAGGGGGGTTTTCGAGGACTGTGGGTTCAGACAGAGAATCAGATACGAAACTTTATTTTCGCATGTTTTTGTGAATGAAATTTTGTATATTTAGTTGAAATGTTCGAACTACAGCGATTCTCCAAAAAACGAACGAATCTGTAGCTCTGCTGCACTGATTTAGCGAATATTCGCATAGTGTGAACCCACTGTTAGGCAGATTTTTCTTTCAGTATTAAAGATTTCCTAAAAGGCTTTGCACCTCTTGTTCATTTTTGGTAGAATATTTGGTGAAATTTTTTTTTTTTGGGGGGGGGAAGTTCCTTTTGGGTGTAAATATGCACCAGTAGTTGGCATAAAGACGTTAGTGTAGGAGACAGTGTGGAGAGATTTTTACTGAAATGCCCTAAAAATCGCAAGCAATTGTATAATTTGTTTCTGCCTGTTCTCTGGTTGGGGTAGGCTATGTAAGTCAGTGATATTTTGTTAGTCGGCCAAGAGAAGATATGCTTGGGATGATGTTTATTTGTCTCCTATTCATTTTGTCAAAATGCTCCCCCCCCCCCCCCCCCTCGCCATCTAGTTTCCAAAGAACAGATGCAGTCTCAGAATAAGTATATCCTTCATAAGTATTCCTTCAGCCCGGTTAGAGAGCAAGTCCAGACCAAATTAGTGATCAGTTTGGATAGCTTATTTGGATTGTTTGTTATTACCAGACAGGACATGACAAGAATGGCCGAATATATCAACGAGTTTCACCCAACCTATTTGTTTTAGCAACGCCAAACAAGTTTCCTCTTAAGCATGTCTAAGAAATTGTTCTCTCAGTCAGTGTGACCACGTTTGTATCGTAACAAATGTTTCCTTTTCCAGGCAGTGTCTTTGGTGCCCAGCCTACCACTGGCCTATTTGGATCAACTGCCACCTCGCAGCCGTCAGCCGGAGGACTGTTTGGACAGCAGCAGAAGCCCCTCTTTGGAGCCAGTACCACCCCCGCACCAGCCTTTGGAACACAGACTTCCCTTTTTGGTGCTGCTCCACAACAGCAAACAAATTCGTTGTTTGGAGCAGCCAAGCCTTTTGGCGCGCCAGCAACCAGCTCGTCCGCCTTCACATTTGGGCAGACAGCGGCAGCGCCTGCTGCCAGCGGTGGGTTGTTCGGTGCGAAGCCTTTCGGTGCTGCGGCACCGCAGCCCTCTACTGGTTTGTTTGGAGCACCTGCTTCAACAGCTTCGTCCGTTTTCGGTGCCGCCAATACCGGATTTGGTGGATTTGGCTCTACCTCACAAGCAGCGTCGCCTTTTGGCGCGAAAACAGCTTTTGGTGCGACTTCGACGGCACAGCCATTTTCGTTCGCGCCTGCTGCCTCTTCGTCTGGCTCCCTATTCGGATCAACACAGGCGAAACCACTTTTCGGAGGCACGACTCCAGCATTTGGGGCAACCGCGACCTCCACTCCATCACTTTTTGCCCCGGTTGCTAGCACGACACCGTTCGGAGCAACGTCGACACCAGGCTTCACTGGATTTGGAACATCCTCCAGCTTATTCGGTGCCAAACCAGCTACCGGGTTTGGAACCACTACACCGTCTTTCGGAACCACTGGGAGTCTCTTCGGTGCGACCCAGCCGGCCGCTACTGGAGCGGCACCATTCGGCAGCACAGGGATGTTTGGCAGTACAGCTCCTGCTGCTGGCACAAGCTTCTTTGGAACAGCTGCTCCTGCCCAATCTGCTCCAGCGCCGGCTCAGCAAGGATCAGCCCTTGCTTCGCAGTTGATGGCCATGTCTCAAAGTACCTTTAGTGACAACCCGGTCCTTCGTAACATTATTGACGGTCCATCAAGAAGGGAAGACTTGCTTAAACCAAGCCTCCCTCCGTCAACACCGTCAGGGAAGAATGGACTACCAACCATCTACAGAGTGTCTCCTCGCCTTGGATCAGCCACGAAGCCACAGGCGCTCTCTTCGACATCTAACGTGAAAGTTGGACTTTTTGATGGACTAGAAGAAGATGACAACAAAGCTGCAGACGACCTTCTGTTCAAGCCGAGACCGAGTGTAAAAAAGTTGACACTGAAGCCCAGATCTGGGACCAGCCGGATTATTTTTGACCTCAGTGCGGCACAATCTCCAGCAGCCCCCACGCCAGACAAAGAAGCTGGTACACCGGTCCAAACGCCAAATCAAAGGTAAGAACTAAATCCTCACCTTGTTGTGACGATCCTTTGACTATGGGCCTTGAATTCGAACACAATTTAATAAAACACACAACAAGAGCTGTAAGCTCATATGGCACTTGCATGGGTTAAGATGTATTGGTTGATCAAAAGTAAGTTTCGACTTTGCGGTTGAGATGCGCTCTCTAAGGAAGCTAGAACTTCATTTGCAAGCAAAACGCTTGAGGCAAAAATGATAATGGGCTGATGGGCATCATGAAAATGCATATATTGCTTAAAAGTATTTTTCTTACTTTACGGTCAAGTTCGGTACTTTAAGGAATAATCGGATTTGGGAAGTAGCGATTTCTAAGCAAATCTTGTTGAATCTCTAATATTCCAGCGAAGTTTCATCGTCCTAGCACATCTGGAAGTACCATAACTCGCCATCACCGGAATTCCAGACTCCCCCCCCCCCCCTCCAACTCCACCGACAATACCCGGAGCCAATCCGGTTCTGGAAATGATTTATCCAGAGCATTTGTTTGTTATTCCCACAAAGTTCGATCCCGAACACACAGTCTAAGCGGGTCAAGTATTCCCCCCCCCCCCAATAGTTGTCGGTTTCGGTCCGGAAATGAAAAAGATCACCAGAGAGGAATGTCCTCTATTCAGTTATTAAATTTCAGTCGAACCCAATCACCCGTTCCAAAGTTACGCATGACTCAATATTCCGGATTCCCCTCCCTCCACTCCCCCCTAAGATTATGTTATCGAGGATTTGTTTTATTTCCAAGCCAGTTTCACCGGGTCCCTGATATGCCTGCCAAGTTACGTCGTGAATATCCCGAAAAAACGGAATTCCGGGACCCCCCCCCCCCCCCCCTCCCAAGTGTCCGGATCCAGTCCAATTGTGTAAAAGATTTATATGGACCAGTTGTTTGTTCTTCTCAGCAAGTTTCACTCCGATCCCTCCATTCTAACCGTTTCTCGAGATTTCCGCCCCCCCCCCCCCCAACTCCCCCCACAGTGTCCGGAGCCAATCCGGTTCAGTAAATGATTTACCCAGAGCATCTGTTTGTTCTTCCCACAAAGTTTCATCCCGATCTCTCCATTCTAAGCGGGTCACGTAGTCCACCCCCCCCCCCCCCCAATAGTTGTCGGATCCGGTCCGGATATGAAAAAGATCACCAGAGAAATGTCCTCTGTTCAGTTCTTAAATTTCACTCGAATCCGATCATTTGTTCCGAAGTTACGCATGACTCAGCTCCACTCCCCCCCACGATTGTCTGATCGACAAAATTTGTATTTTAAAGTCAGTTTGATCGGGTCCCTGAGATGCCTGCCAAGTTTCGTCGTGAAAATCCCCAGAACCGCATCACCAGAATTCCGGGAAACTCCCTCTACCCCCCTAAGTGTCCGGATCCAGTACAGTTGTCTAAACGATTTGTCTAGAGCAGATGCTTGTTCTTCCCAGCAAGTCTCAGTCCGATCCCTCCATTCTAACCGTTTCTTGAAATTTCCGCCCCCCCCCCCCCCCCAACTCCCCCCTGGCTACCGAACCCGGTCAAGACTTTAAACGGGTTATCAAAGATATAAAATCTATTCAGTTATTAAGTTTCATTCCAATCCGATCACCCGTTGGAAAGTTACTACTCAATTTCCCGGATTCCCCCGCCCTCCACTCCCCCCGAGATGGTCGGATCGGAAAACTGATTATTTCTAAGTTTGTTTGGTCGGGTCTCTGATATGCCTGCCAAGTTTCATGGTCCTGGCACATTTCGAAGTAACTAACTCGAAAAAGTGTGACAACAAACTAGGACCGACCGACAGACGGAATTGTGATCGGTATATGGCACTTGAGCCAGAGGCTGCAAGTGCTATAAAACTGGTCCTTTGTTATCCATCCTCAAATGCCACTTAGGTGCGCCACCAGGAACAGAGGTCGATGATGTACGTTGATTCTTCAGGCTCGATACAATCTCCTAAACGTAAATGTGGCTTTCAGTAGGACCGTTGTCGGGCGAGATAAGATGAATGATCTTTTTTCTTTTTTTGTTGAAGGTTTTGAGAAACATTGCGGAATGCAAGAAAACCAACCAATTTGCTTTCGGTTTCTTCTGATTGCTTACCGATTCGCCTGCTAGTGGGCCAAAAAATCAAAATATTACAACCCATAAATCAGAACCCCCTGCAGTTAAACGTGTGTAAGGAAAGAGCTTTTGAAATAATAATAGTCGCGGATCGTAGGGCGTCAAGGTTTCTAAACTTCCTTAGCAGTTTTTGGGATCCCAAAACGTAAGTGGAGGAATACCTATGACATCGCAAAAGTTGTCCGTCTGTCCGTCGTTAGCACGATAACTCTCGAAGAGAATGAGATATTTTGATGAAACTTGGTGTGAGGATACTTTGGGTCAAGGGGTAAGGTCAAGTTCGTAGATGGCCCTACATTTAGGGGTGGGGGAGGGGTTCAAATTAAGGGGCAAACAAAATATTTTTAAACAGCTAATGTGATAGTCGATTATGGGGTAAGAAGACATGCTGAGCACGATGGTGAAAACCACTTTCTCGCCGGACTAGTAGTTCGTCCGGAATCCGGCAAAAAACGGAAAGTTGGTTAAAAGTAAAAGTTTTATCTGAAGATTAAATGTTCGATTTTGGGGTAAGAAGACACGCTGAACACTTACGTGAAAAGCATTTTCTACCCGGACAACTAGTTCGCCCGGAATCCGGCCAAAACCGGAAAATTTGTTAAAAGCATAAGTTTTATTTAAAGTTGATTAGATGCCAGATTTAGGGGTAAGAAGAGACGCTAAGTCTGTATATGGCAATCATTTTTATCCGGACATATAATTCGTCCGGAATCCGGTTGTAACCGGAATTTTTTGTACAAGTTAAAGTTTTATTTGAAGTCGATTAGATTTTCTTTATAGAGATAAGGATATACGCTGAGTTCGTTTCTGAATTTTTTTTTTGCTGGACAATTAGTTCGCTCGGAATTCGGCCGAAACCGGAAGTTTGGCAGAAGTAAAGCAGGAAGTTTCGGTCAGTATCGTCAAAATAGATATTGCTTATAGAGGTATACCTGAACTTGGTTTTCTCTGATGATTAGCCTGGCGAAGACAAGACACAAGTGTCTGGATCAAATATTAGAGTTTTGGGATCCCATCGAAACCTTGTCTTGTTTGTAGAAGGACTTCCAACTGAATGACTAGCTCGATCTTTGACAAATCATACAGGATTCTTAGAGAATCGATCAGGTTAAAATAAGATTTTCCTTCTAGACGCTCTGCCGGGCTGGATGACACGACCACCGAGCTCATTCGACGTCCCCCCTCCGCCAACTTGAACAACAGTATGATGCTCAACGCTTCTATGAACACAACCATGAATGAAACTCACAGAGAGCCGGACGAAGAACCTGAGCGAGAGAACGTCCCTCCTCACCCACACGGGATAGAGTGCCGTCGATATGGATACTATACCATCCCAAGTTTGGAAGAACTGGCAGAGATGACCCAAGATTCGGAGGGAAAGATCATGGTCGAAAACTTCGTGGTAGGAAGAGAAGGCTATGGAAATATTATGTTTAAGGGTGCGGTGGATGTCGTGAACCTGGATGTTGACAGATTCGGTAAGTTTGCCAGGCTAAAGGTTATTGAAGTTAGAAGTCTAGGAGACAGAGAGAGTAAGACAAGGAGGATCGGATAATAACCCTCCCGATGATATTAAGCTTTCATAATACTGGTAATCAGTTTTCTCCATGTTCTGCTAATTCTTCTGCCCAATCTTATGTAGATTCATCCCATCATTTCTTTCTGGTCATATCTTGTAAGTGTATTAGTTATTTTGTTTCGTGTCTGGGTATTTCGTAAATATTTTATTCCTCTTCTAGCTTTAAGCTATTTGGATATTAAACTTGATTGATTGATAAGCGTAAGAATTCATAGCTGCATGATATTATCTACAGTGGCAAGCATACAGTCATCTGAGAAGAAGATGCGCTCATATTCTCTTGCCCAAATCGCGCTAACTTTACTTCTGAGAGTAGTCAAAGAACATAATTTATGATATATTGTCTCTGTTTCCTATCAGTTGGATAATTGGATACTTTAAAACTAAGCTGTGGCTGTGGCTTGGGCTGTTTTTTTCCTTCCACCTTACCCTTTGCTCTGGTCATGAATGTGGAAAAACTTGGGAAACTCTCCTTTTTCTTTTCGAAAGTAATGGTCTATTTTGAATTAAATCTTACTTTTTTTTCACTAGTTCACATTCTGCACAAGCAAGTGAACGTTTATCCAAGCGACGAGGAAAAGCCGCCTGTTGGTCAAGGCTTCAACAGGAAAGCTCAGGTCACACTGGACCGAGTCTGGCCTCTGGACAAAGCTGCCGGGGTCGAAATACGAGACCCGAAGCGACTGGAAGAGATACGCTATCGCGAAAAGTTGCAGAGCTGCTCAGCCAAGAGCGGAGCTTTCTTTAAAGAATACAGACCGGAGAGCGGGTCATGGGTCTTTGACGTAAGTAATCAATCAGTCAATCAATTTTTTTTCAACCCTAACAGCACTAGGCTAACACGGCCGGGAATTGGAAACACAAACACTCACTAACAATACAAATAAAACACAACCTAACAAACAATAAGTACGAAACGAACATAAATTAATAAGCACAGTTAAAATCTTTAGTGAAATACGGAACGAATGAATTTAGGTATCTTTCTGAAGATTTTGTAGGCGGGGGAGCAAGCTTGGCTTTTGGTCGTTCTTGCTTCGCGTGCTAGGTCCATGAGAGGGTGTGACGAAGTCCGGAAGGATGGAAGGAAGTAATGTTTTTCTCAAAATGCAAAAGGGGATCTTTTGTGCTATTAGGCTATGTAGAATGTAATATGCATAAACAAAATGTTCGTTCCACGACAGGATCCAGGTAGTAGTTTGCGATAAAAGAGGAAAGCATCCCTATTAGCTCGTGGGGCTGCCTAGACTTGTACCTTATGATTGTCGAGTGGCAGAGGACAGCCAGGGAAATCGTTGATCCATATTACCACACGATTGGTAGTGAACACATATTAGTGGGTCACGAGCTGAACAAAGCTTCATATGCGAAGGGGGTGCTGTTCATGAATGAATACCCCACTAAAAAACAAGAAAAAATGAAGACAACCTCTTGCTCAAGACCATGGTTTTCGTCTTTTGTATGTATGGTGATTACGGTTAATCCTTTATAGGTCCCTCACTTCTCTAAGTATGGCATCGACGAGACTGAAGACAACGAGGGTCAGGAGAACGTGGAAGCAAGTCCGGGTGATGATCTATCTGTTAAGAAAGATTTTGAAATAACGCCAGTGTCAAAGACAGTGCGAGTGCCACTATCCCCATTGGCAGCCGCTGCGCCCGAGGAATCCAGAAACAGGAAAACTCCGACAGGTAATGTTGCAGTTTGGGCATTGTTGCAACAAGCATTAGAAGAGATCTGAAGCAAGTTGCACATGTCCTAAAGTGTGTAAGTGCTTCGTGACTTCTCCATTTCTGGTTGGCCGATGCATCACATTTTTTTTATGAACAGTGAATGCAGTAGTAAATATACACACGTGTCATTTATTCAAATATTGGTTACTAAAATCCTAGCGGAAATCTAGCCTGTGAATTCATTTGTTGCGTTTTTGTAGATACCATGGTATCTGGTACCACGGTCTAAAGTAGTTTTTGCAGTTATCGCGGTATCTGATATTCAGATACCACAGTCCGACCGTGGCAACTGATCGTAGTATCAGAAAAAGTCATCTCACTTTCATCAGTTTTGTCAAATTGTTGGAAAAGAACTTTGGCACTTTGTGATGTGACTGAATATCAGTTTTTCTTTTGGGATGACTTCGAAAAGCGCAATTTCGGCAATTGTCGTTTTTGCAGGGCAACCGCAAATCAGACACCACGGTAAGTGCAAAAAACGACTAATTGCAGATCCAGCTACCGTGGTAACAGATACCATGGTATCTGCAAAAACGCAACTATTGTAACTTGTTAATAGCGGATTGACTACCCGGTCCTGTGCAGGGGCGTCCCGAGCCTTTCTTCATTGGGGGGGGGGGGGGGGGGCGCATCTGGTAAAATTAATCGAATCGGACCTGATTTTTACTGAATTCATTTGAAAAAAAGTTGTAAAAACACAGTGAGTTGCCTTAATGAAGCTACAACATAAAAAGTTGCAAAATACATACAAACAAGTCTAAAGAAAAAAATTGGCGCGTTTTCACGCTTTTCCGCTTCTGTTTTTTTTTTTTTCATGGATACGCCGTCACTAGCCTTTTACCTTTGAAAGGCCTTTCCAGATTTGCCAACAGGACTTGAAATAATCGCACAAAAACGGTGTTGCTGTATAGCGAAAACGTCGCTAACGGCTGATTAATTAATGCGCCGCAGGCGAAATTTTTTTAATCCGCCTTTTTTTTCTGGCAACATTCAACTACTTCCCATGCAAATTCTAGCTTTTACATAGTTCAAGCCCCCCCCCCCCCCTAAATTCCAAGGCTCAAACGCTAACCAAATGAGGCAACCTTTGTCTAACCAGTGAAGACTGCGAAATGCGCCGCAGATTTTGTTGAAACAGTGATTATAAAAGTACCTTTCTGCGATCCCAAGATTACCTATTCAACCCAGAGTTGTTCTGGTGACGAAAGGAGCGATACAGGGTAAAGTGGATACAAAGTACATTTGTTCGGAATTGAAAGCAAACAAAAGTAGGTAGTTTCTTATTCCTGAAATACTGCAATCCTAAGAAGTAAAAAAATTAAAAGCAACCAGCTGAAACTGCCGTAAATGGTAAAGAACGAGAGCTAAATAAGCGCCACTTAAATTAGCGAACTCAGGAACTGGGATGAAGCAAATAATGAATTCGTATTATACCGAAAAACTAAGTAAAAAAATTAGGAACAGATCGAGAGCGGTATTACAACCGAATTTCGTAATGAAACTCTTGTAGAACCACCTAAAACAACCAAACTCGGAAAGTCTAGTAATAGAAACGGATGAAAGAAAAATCCGGTGAATTACCGTATTCGGTGAGGAATCATACCAAATGAATCACACCGAATTTAATTATGAAGTGGGCTGACCGGACGCGACCGAATTGCTGAGTTCAGTAGAAAGTGGGACCAAGTAAATAGGTTAAATCACCGAATTTACGCAGAAACGGACCGAACGCGGCGAAATCGGCGCGGACTGAACAAAAGTTGGATGAATCATCGTATTCGGTCACGGATCAGAACCAATTCATTCTGATTAATGACTAAATTATGAAATAGAATGACCGAATGGGACCGAATTACCGAATTCGATAAAGCAAGAGACCAAATAAATAGGTTAAATCACCGAATTTACGCAAGGACGGACCGAATGCGGCGAAATCGATACGGACTGAGCAAAAAATTGAAGAATTATCGAATTCGGTCACGAATCAGAACCAAATGATTCTGATTAATGACTGAATTATGAAATGGACTGACCGAATGCGATAGAACAGATACGGACTTCAGAGAAAAGTCCGGTGAATTACCGAATTTGCTAACGAAGTGAGACCAAATAAACAGGTTAAATCACCGAATCTACGAAGGGACAGACCGAATGCGGTGAAATCGATGCGGAGCGAACAAGAGTTGGATGAATTAGCAAATTCGATAAAGAAAGGGGAACCAATAAACACGTTAAATCACCCAATTTCGAAATGCGGGGACAAACGATTTTATGAAAAGGGAATCACGGCTTCGCCGTGATGCCCGTTTTGACCGAATTTTCCGCCTTCGGCAAAAATTTGACCGAATGCCCAAAAACGTAGGTGGGGCTCTGTGCCCCCCCCCCCCCCCCCCCTCGAGACGCCCCTGGTCCTGTGGCAAAGAAGGGTCGTCGCAATAGGTTTTGTTCATATTTTGGTATTCTAAACTAAACTTTTCTAGAAAATGACCAAGTGGTTCTGCGATTTTGGCCCTCTCTGGACTCGTTTGCTCTAGTCACAAACAGAGGAAAAGTTTCTATAACTGGTCTTTCTGACCAGTGAAATTGTCGAAAATAATCGTCAATATGACTGTCATGAGAAAAGCCAAAGACAGCAAACGTAAAACATTTTGTTGCATCTAGGGTGCATAGAATTTCCGTATTGTACCGGGGAAGTAGAACGGATCAGTATGGCGGATACTTTCGCATCGGATACTGTTACCTTAGAGATTGAATTCTAGTTTTAGCATTCAGGGGCGTCGCAACTCGAGCCAAAGTTTTACCGAATCTAGAAACTGAGAGTTCGAGCTTTCAATTTGGGAACAGAAAGGATTAGGCAGGAAGATTAACATTAAAGGGCAGCATGAAAGACGATAAGCCAACTATTAGGCGGCGTTTTGTCGAAGACCACTTTTATAATATATATTGCCGGGAACGATTGCAGTAACAGCTTTTATCCATTATAGCCAAGAGAAAATTAAATAGAGCACCGGCAGGCGGAAACTTTCGAAATCCATTTTTTTTTCTTTTAGGCTAAAATTTAATGCTTCTCTTACAAATTCTATCATTTACCGTGGATTAAATACCGAGGCTCTAAGAAGTTCCAAAAACCGGATGGAGCAACGTTCCGGCAGCGTGACTAGACTGAGTTGGCTTTTTCCTGCCAACTTGTCTGTTTCAATCCGAATTCTAGCTTTTAATCGAAATCCCAATCCTTAAACCGGCTTAAAACCCACCAGTCAAATGACGCGCCTTTCCACAACACAGAGAATATTACGAAAAGCGCTGCAGGTGGAATTTTCGAAACATTTATTATTAGATCTTCTTTTTGGGATCCCAAATAAAAATGAGGTCAGTCCTTTTGTCTGCGACCAGAAACAATTTTACCGAACCGTATAATTTCTACTATACCGAACAATTTTAGTAAAGTTTGGACCTCTGATCTATCCCAAAATTTTACCGAATCTCAAAAAGTTGAGGAGGTGCTGCCCCCCCCCCCCCCCTCCGCCCTTGCGACGCCCCTGGTAGCAGTAAATGGTTATAGCATGACGTTGCCCGACTGCTCTTCGTCGAGTTTGAGAGCATCACACTAGGGGACCTTGTGCTAAAGGATACTTGTTACGTTTTCCACTCTTCTCAGTATGTTAGGTTGAGGCAAAAGGATTAGTTATTTAGAGGCTGACGTTCATGGCTTGCAAACATTGTCATCATCTTCTTGTTTGTTATGACATATTTGTTAGTATATTTTGTTAGTTCAGTATGGAGATTAATTAAATGAGGTACAAGAAGAAACAGAATTGTTGGGCTCTTTGAAACTGATTCCTTTCATAGGCCCTCAAAAGAGGGTGAAATGTGAGTTTTCTCTTCAGTTAGAGAAACGAGGAAAAAGCATTGCAAATTGTCTAGGATCTTTGAAGTTGACGTTCAAATCAATATCAACTGACTCGGTTAGAATTAATTTGGGAGGGATGGTTATTGGGTTCCGGGAGCCCTGGAAGAGAATGGAATCAACTGGGATTTGATGTGGCGTTCAAGGAGTTAATCCGGTTGCTACCCGTGGTCTAAACCGATAATCACCTTGCGAGTCTTGAGGAAATAAGCTGGCCCCTTCTCGTACCCCTTAGTATAGCATTAATTTTTTGCTGAATGACCTGTATAGTATATCCAGACACACCGGCAACCAGTTGCCGCATTCCAGTCAGAATAGAAATGGTCGGGTCCTTACTAATAAAATTAGGCTTTACTAGCCTACGGGCGCCACACATTACCGTCTATGCGGAGGAAATTCCTCCTCGTGACATAGTTGCGTTTTTATGGCACTTGCAGCCTCTGGCTCAAGTGCCATATACCGATCACAATTCCGTCTGTCGGTCGGTCCGACTTTTTTGTCACACTTTTTCGAGCTAGGGTACTTCCAGATGTGCTAGGACAATGAAACTTGGCAGGCGTATTAGGGACCCGACCAAACTAACCTGGAAACAATCAGTTTCCCGATCAGACCATATGCGGGGGGAGTGGAGGGAGCTGGAAACTTGAAAATTTAGGGCATTTTGTCACACTTTTTCCAGTTAGGGTACTTCCAGATGTGCTGGGACCATGAAACTTGGCAGGCATATCAGAGACCCGACCAAACAAACTTAGAAATAATCAGTTTTCCGATCCGACCATTTTGGGGGGGGGGGCAGGGGAATCCGGGAAATTGAGTGGAATGTAACCTTCGAGCGGGTGATCGGATTGTAATGAAACTTAATAACTGAATAGATTATATATCTGTGATGTGCCGTTTAAAGTCTTGACCGGATTCGGTAGCCAGGGGTAGTTGGGGGGGGGGGGGAGACCGGAAATTTCAAGAAACGGTTAGAATGGAGGGATCGGAGTGAAACTCCGACCAAACTGACTTCAAAATAAAAATTTTGTCAATCTGATAATGGTGGGGAAAGTTGAGGGAGGGGAATCCGGAATACTCGGTCACGCGTAACTTTGGAAGGGGTGATCGGATTTTAGTGAAATTTAAGAATTGAACAGAGGACATTTCGCTGGTGATCTTTTTCATATCTGGACCGGATCCGGCATCTATTGGGGGGGGGGGGGCGGAAAAATACGTGACCCGCTTAGAACGGAGAGATCGGGATGGAAATTTGTGGGAAGAACAAACAGATGCTCTAGAATGGAGGGATCGGAGAACAAACATCTGCTCCATGTAAATCTTTTACACGATTTGACTGGATCCGGACACTTGGGGGGGGGGGGGGTCCCAGAATCCGGTGTTCGGGATTTTCACGACGAAACTTGGTAGGCATATCAGGGACCTCGATATGATAATCTTGGGGGGGGGGGAGTTTAGGGAGGGGAATCCGGAATATTGAGCCATGCGTAACTTTGGAACGGGTGATCGGATTCGAGTGAAAAATAATAATTGAACAGAGGACATTTCTCTCTGGTGATCTTTTTCATTTCCGGACCGAATCCGACAATTATTGGGGGGGGGGGGGGATACTTGAACCGCGTAGACTGGTGTGATCGGAATCAAACTTTGTGGGAATCACAAATAGATGCTCTGGGATAATCATTTACAGAACCGGATTGGCTCCGGGTATTGTGGGTGGAGTTGGAGGGGGGGGGGGGGGGTCTGGGATTCCAGTGATCGCGAGTTAAGGTACTTCCATATGTACTAGGACGATGAAACTTCGCTGGAATATTAGAGATTCAACAACATTCGCTTAGAAATTGCTACTTCCCAAATCCGATTATTCCTTAAAGTACCAATCTTGACCGCAAAGTAAGAAAAATACTTTTAAGCAAAATGTGCATTTCCTGTTGCCCATCAGCCCATTATCATTCTTGCCTCAAGGGTTTTCCTTACAAATGAAGTTCTAGCTCCCTTAGAGTGCGCATCTTAACCGCAAAGTCGAAACTTACTTTTGATCAATCAAAACATCTTAACCCATGCAAGTGCCATATGAGCTTACAGCTCTTGTTATAGATACCATGGTATCCACAAAAACGCAACTATAGTGAGCTCCGGTTATTTGAGATAAAAAAGTAGACGTGTAGCTCTTCCGATCTTGACTGAGTCACGCTATTGTAGATTTCGTGGCTGAGAAAGAGTATGCAGGCTACGAGCAGCAATTTGAGCCGCAGAACCAGGCCCATGCTTTTGGACCAAGGCAGCTTCTTGCTTTCATTGGCTCGCCAGCGCACAAGACTCAGTTGAACAAATTGTCGATATTTGACGACGTTGATCAAGAAATGGCGTTTGGTGAGTATTCACACCGATTTCATTTCATCTTACAATTTACCTAGTTTGATAATAAAATAATCATAATTTAAAATATTCATGTCATGCAAGTGATGATGCAAGAGCTTCGATTTAGGCGAGACTGTCGTCCGTCTCGAGTCCCGTAGGTTGAAACTGTGCATGGCTTCTGGTAAAAAAAAATGCTAGAGCCATAAGTGTATACTTCCGCCACCATTTGAGACTGATCACGATCCCAAAACTCAAACAGGTAAAATGTGACCATATTCGGTATGGAAAGACGTTAGTACCGTCTTTCGTTAAAATTTTTAATCTTTATTAGTGTTTACATTTGTATATATTAACGATTTCGACAAATTTGGATTTAAATATGATAGTTCGATAAGAATAAAACTGATATCTATCTATCATATCTATCATGTTGTAAAACAGATATTTACGAATACATACAATGATTGATGGTTGATTATTACCCGTCAGACGGCATACGACAGGTTAGCGGACACACCTCAGAACCAGGTATTGAAAGAAATAAATATTTTAAAACATTTTTTTTTTCATATAGTTTTTCTTCATACACCAGCTAAGTGTTTTTCTTTGTGTCTGATTTTCTTTTTAGATATATTAGCTTGCACAGGTAGGTGCTCTCCCAGATTGTTCCACTAGATGATCCGACGGTCATACCGAGTCCTTGCTTGAACTCTAGACATTGCGACACTCTTAGTCATTGCAAATGCTAGAATGCTTCCAACTAAACTTCTTTTGCAACCATTGAAAGGGTGTGTGTCGCTCTGGCAAGATTGCGATAAGACTTGCATTGTCAAGCTTATATAAGGTTACTACCGCTTCTATCGCGCTTGTAGAAGGACATAAGGCTTGCAGTTGGGAGGTAGTATCTGGGGCTCGTAGGAAGAATTCCTTGATCGATAACTCAAACTGGGAAACGGAAGCTTGTCGTTACAATTTGTTGTTTTGTTTTAAGCAATTTGCAGGTAAAAGTGTAACAACAGTTAAACTCCTCGGTTTGTTGATACCTTACGTTGAGTTCCACGGACAGTATGTCATTCGAAAAGCAGCACCACTCCTTAAGTTGTTCGCGGTTCTGAGACGGTTTGCTATTCTTTCGCGAGACTGAGCAGTATTTACTACACGTACAGTCGACCTTGATAGACTGATAGTCTCGAATTCACCCAGAAATTGGCTTTTAAGATTATGCTCGGCCCTGTCTGTGTTTAGTGCGACGGTGGCCTGGTCAAGCTTGACCAATAGCGTTTGGGAACAAATGCCGGGCATCATATGCGTATCGTGCCATTTATCGGATTTTGAGACCCTAGCAAGTAGCCCCACTAACTTGACTGATCGTTGTCTGAAATCTTTAGTATACTATTTCACCCAGCATTTTAGCATCAGCATCCCAGCACCATAAGTTGCACGTATGGTAATATAAAACGTCTATTTGTACGCGTGAATGGCGACCCAGTGCTAGATAATATAAATAAAATAAAGTACATTATTATTATTCTTAAACCTGGCATTAAGTTTTATCAAACTTCTGACAGTGTGTCCACTTAAGCTTATTAATTCGGAGGTTCAGTTCTTGGGTAATCTCCCTTTCTTTGTAATAGGATCAGTTCCCCTTAAAAAGAGGAAGGGGGGTCCATCAGCCGCCACTTCTACTCAGGCCTCACGAATGTCGCTGGGGCCTCTCAACACCAGCGCATTTCTGGATACTTCTGAAATAGATCAAAGCTTT
Organism: Branchinecta sandiegonensis; assembly: GCA_030848855.1. Classification (NCBI taxonomy): domain Eukaryota; kingdom Metazoa; phylum Arthropoda; class Branchiopoda; order Anostraca; family Branchinectidae; genus Branchinecta; species Branchinecta sandiegonensis. The sequence continues at coordinate 19,674,598 of JAUPMV010000006.1, read as the reverse complement.
GAAGCCAGGAAAACAAGCTTTCGGGAGATATTGGATAAAAGCATCAGTTTGCAGTTCCAAAGAGAAAAATGGACAGAAAAGCAAGATTGTAAGTATTGATTGTATTTGTTGTTTTCCTAACGTCATTTCTCTCCTGCTATTCGTAGGTTGGAAGTATTAAGCGTAGTCTGTTTATATTTCTTCGAAGAATTGATGTTGTTGAGGGGGTTTGATGTTGCCATGCTGTAGTACGACGTGCCCCATTTCCTGTTGTTTTTGTGGCCCGTAGAAAATAAAGAAATTAGGATTGTATGATTGTTTCTCCGTGTTTACGCAAAAGGGAGGGAGGGAGGGAGGATTTCTGATTACATCCTGTTAAAAAAAAACTTTTCCTTACTGGTGGCGGAAGTTTGTTCACCGCGTAGTTTGAAGAAGTACATCAAATATTTCTTACAAATGCACGTCCCAGGACTTTAGAACAGGCTATTCAGCTCTTCAGTTTTGCGCTTCGATGCAAAAACCGAGACGAAACCGAGAGTTTACGAAACTGGTGTTCCCCGCTTATGACTACGAAAGCATGCGTGCCAATAGAAACTGATCTAAAAGGAGTCGGTTGAATGAGAATCAGTTGGATGCTGTTAGACTGGTCGAGGGGGGGGGGGGGGCAAACATCCATTTTTGGGCCACCATCCTAGATTTTTTTTTTGCTCAAACGCAAAATTTAATTGCTTTTTTAGCGTAAAATTAAAGCAGTTTTAAAATATACCATAAGGGGCATATGCAAGAATCGTGCACTGTTCAAAGACCCTTCACACATAAATATGTTCACTGATCATGCTTTGACCTGGAGTTTGAGGCCTACCCATATGACAGAATAAGCGACTTTAGACCCTCTGAGGCTTTCGATCGAAACCCTATCGAGATCTGTCGCGATCTCGAGAAGTAGGTCTGGATTCATGAAATCTTTCGAGTTCGGATATGGGGTTAACATCTTAAAACATCTAACAAACACCAAATTATCTTGAAACGCAGGCGAAAAGAAATCAGCCTGTTTTCTGCTAAAATACAAAGATTTTGGTTCAAAACCAGATTACTAACTGTGCGGTGCAGTGTGAAATTCACGATTTGATAAATGTCTTTACTTCAGCATGTCAAATAACAAGGAATATTGATACAAAAAAATCGCCCTTTCAGATTCAGGTGGGGGGCATGTCCCCCTGCCCTCCCCCCCCCCCCAAATGGCGCCACCGGTATTGCACGGAATTCCTCGTTTCTGATAGAGCCTGAATGCCTCACTAGAGTATAAGAGTAGGTCCGTGTGAATTGTCTGAACGCTGCTTAATCTTTTTTCCAGTACTCCAGCTATCTACAAGAGAAACGAGACCTGGTTCAGCTCTCTCTCGATCCTTGGGCGTTCCCGAAGATTTCGATACACCAGCTAACTATACGAAAGTATCTCCTGGTCAGAGTGAACCTGAGCGCCTACGGAGGGTGATACCGAAGTTCGGATTCTGGTGTCCGACAGGCCAGGATAGCTCTGTAAACAACATAGCAAAAGTGGCGTCAGACAAAGATCTTTTAAATGGAAAAAGAAGCAAGATGAGTTGGACAAGCAAGATGTCTGTCTCTCTGCCATCTGTTGATGTAAGTGGATTTTTCTTGTGAGGAGCGTGGTGGGAAAAGGACCTATATACTTTTATTTTTTATGTATAAAGTCCGAAGAACTATGTGTAGCTAATAGTAACATGTGACAAGACCCCCGGAAGAGGCATCGAATAAGTGCGCCTCATCTTTCCATATATTTTTCTTTTCTTTTAAAGCACAACTCTTACTAGAAATGATCTTTTGCCTATGAAAGGGATCAGAAAAAAGTTTTCCAGAAATACCATTACTTTCCACCTGACATCAGCGATTTTCTTGTTAGCGCTTGTCGAAACTATCCAGCCTTCCTGCTCTCCGACGCGGCAGGTGGGAGCAAAATGTTTGAGAACTGAACGCCCCGTGGTTAAAAAGTTGGAAAACTAAGTAAATAAAAGAAGTAAAAAACAGAAGATTCTCATATCCTTATGTTTGAAAGAGTTGTCAGCGGACATAAAAGACTCCGGCAAACTTTGCTTTGTGTGACGGGCAAAACTCGGCATGGCCGAAAAAGCGCTAAAATTCGTAGGCACAAAATGAAACAATGGAAAAAGGTGGGATTTCAGAAGCTTATAAGTCCACAAGGGAGCGAGGTCTATTATAAAAGGCAGAATAAGCAAGAGTGGTCCTTTAATATACCGATAATTTTTCCGTCGGTCAGTCCGGTGTTTGCGAGTTAGGGTACTTCCAGATGGGCTAGGCGATGAAACTTGGCAGGCATATTAGGGACCCGACCAAACTAACTTGGAAATGGTCACTTGCCCGATCCGACCATCGTGGGGGGAGGGAGGGGAGCCGGAATCCGGAATAGTGGCATGCATAACTTTCGAACGGGTGATCGGATCTTAATGAAACTTGATATTTGGAAAGCCATCGTGTCTCTGATGCCACATTTCAATCCGGCGAGGAGGGCGAGTTCGGGGGGAGTCGGAGGGGCGAACTGGAAATCATGTGACACGCTGATCGGGCGATCGGGATGAAACTTGGTGGGAGGAAGAAGCACATGACCAGGTGCATCATTAACAGAACTGCACCGATTTGGTCACTGTGGGGGGGGGGGGGAGTTGGAGGGGGGTTCCGGAATTCCGTAGTTAAGGTACTTCCATGTGGGCTCGGACGATGAAACTGGCAGGCATATCAGGGACCCAACTAGATTGACTTAAAAACAGTCAGTTTCGCGATCCGACCATCGTGGGGGGAGTGGAGGGAGGGAGAAACCGGAATCTTGAAGTATATAACTTTTGAACCGGTGATCGGATCTTAATGAAACTTGATATTTGAAAGACCTCATGCCTCAGATGTCCCATAGCAAGTCATGTCCGGATCTGATGAACATGGGGGGGGGGGGGGAGAACCGGAAATCGTGTGACTTACTCAGAGTGGAGCAATCGGGATGAAACTTGGTGGGAAGAATAAGCACAAGCCCTAGATACATGAGTGACAGAACCGGACCGGATTCGAGCACCGGGGGGAGTTGGAGGTGGGGGTCCGGAATTCTGGTAATTGGATTTCAGATACTTCCAGATGTGCTAGGACGATGAAACTTGGCTGAAACATTACAGACTTGACAAGGTTTGCTTAGAAATTGTCACTTCCCAGATCCGACCATCCCTTAAAGTACTGATCTTCAACGGAAATTGTAAAAAATACTGTTAAGTACAGTTTACATTATAATGATCGCCATGAGCCCCTTGTCATTTTTACCTAAAGCGTTTTGCTTAGAAATGAATTTCAGCTCCCTTAAAGTACGATCTTAACCGCACAGTAAAAAAAAAAAATACTTTTGACCAAACGATACATTTCATGATCTCCGAGGGCCCATGATGTTTTTGCCACAAGGGTTTTGCTTAAAATGAGTTTTTAGTGCCCGTAAAGCGCGCATCTTTACCCAAAAGTGAAAAAAATTCTTTTATCCAAACGATATAATATATCGTTTGGATAAAAGAATTTTTTTCATCGGCCCTTGGGGACACGAATATATTATATTCGTGATCCACAGGGCCGATGATCATTTTTGCCTTAAGGGTTTTGCTTACAACTGAATTCCTTAAAGTACAAAAAATACTATTCAGCAAAATATACATTTTCACGATCCCAATGAGCCTATCATCATTTTTGTCTTGCGGGTTTTGCGTGCAGATAAATTTCTAGCGCCCTTACAGTGCGTATCATCACAGCCAAGTGCTCAAATAAAATAATGTTTACCAAGCGATACAGCGATACATTGCTTACAAATAATGATGATAAATCCACAAACTGGCATTCCTAATTTCATCCTCTGGCCCAGCCATGCAATGGCCATATGAGCTTCTAGCTCTGAACACAAACACTAGGAATAGCACAAGGGCTCATGAAGCCGTTCTTAATGTAGCTATTCACAAAAAGCTTTATAGGGGGTAAGGGGGTAGACTATTTGAAAATAATAGTAATAGATACCCCCCCCCCTTCTTTTAAGGCACTTGCTTTCCGGCCAAGTGCCATATCCCGATCACTTTTCCGTCGGTCGGTCCGGCGATCGCGAGTTAGATTTAGTTACTTCCTCGATTTGACCATCGTGGAGGAGTGGAGGGAGGGGGAAGCCGGAATATTGAGACATGCGTATCTTAACGGATGATCGGAACCGAGTGAAACTTGAGAAGTGGGAAGAACACACGTCTCAGATGTCCCGTTTTACGCCAGGATCGGATCCGACAACGGTGGGGGGGAGTTGGAGGGGGGGGGGTACAGAAAATATCGGGACATGCTTAGAGTGGATGGATCGGGATTTAACTTGGTGGGAAGAACAAGCACAGATCCTAGATGCATCGTTGACATAACCGGATCGGATCCGGGGACTGTAGGGGGAGTTGGAGGGTGCCTCTTGGATTTCCGATTAGCACGGGTTAAGACACCAGATATGCTAGGACGATGAAACTTAGCTGGTGTATCAGGGACCCGGCCAGATTGACTTGAGAATAGTCATTTCCCCGACCCGACCATCGGGTGGGTGGGGGTGAGCAGAGGGAGGGGAAACCCGGGATCTTAAGGCAAGTATTACTTTCGAACGCGACATCGGATACAAGTGAAACTTGACAGTTGGAAATAGCTATGGTCGCGGATGTCCCATTTCGTGACCGGTCTCACGTGATCGGGATGAAGCTTGGTGAGAAGGACAAGTTGTAAATACATTTTGGATAGAAACGGACCGGATCGGCGCACTGTGGAAGGGGGGGGGGGGTTATAAGGGGTCTCCCCGAATTCTTTGATCGCCAGTTAAGGTACGTATGGATGCACTTGGACGATGAAATTCGTCAGGTGTATTAGGGACCCGATCGGATTGACTTGGAAGCAGTCATTTCTTCGGTCCGGCCGTCTTCGGGGGAGTGGAAAGAATTGGAATCCGGATTACCAGAATTGGTTGGTCGGTTGGTCGGATCAGATGAAGGAAACTTGATACTTGGCAAGAGGATGTGATTCTGATCTAACGGTAAACTTTCATAATCGCCAAGGGCCTATGATCATTTGTGTATATGCTTACAAAAGGGTTTTGCTTACAAAAGGCTTTCCATCATACTTAAAGAGCCAATCTTACCGCAAATTGGATTTTTTTTTTTTTTTTTTTTTTTTTTAAGAAATGATATATTATTAAGATCCGCAAGGATCCATGATTATCTGTGGCCCAAGTATTTTGCTCACAAATTCAGTTTTAAGCCCCCCTAAAATACGCAGCTTAGCCGTAAAATGCAACAAATTAAAAAAAATACTTTCGAGCAAATAATGAACTTTGACGACCCAAGGGCCCATGATCATTTTTGCACCAGTGCTTTGCTTACAAAATGAATCCTTAGCCCCCTTAAAGTGCGCATTGTAACCGCAAAGTGCACATCAAATATTTAACTGAACCATCCATTTTCATGGATCCTAAAGGCACATAGTCGTCTGCTACCCTTAGCTACTACGTATGCTTGCAAGTGCCAGGTTTGTTTCCTTCCCCGAAGTTGAACCAGAGGATTGACAGCCTGACGAGGACCCTTGCCAAAAAGGGCCGAAATATAGCTGATGAAGAATCGTAGCTGACGTACCCGTTGTAGACATTGTTTGAATAAATGTTTCAAAGTCAGCTTGGGCTCAAAGAATATTTAATTGCCATATGAGCCTACAGCTCTTGTATTACATACCTTAAACGCTTTGCCACTGTTGCTGCTAGATAGTAGTCTTGCAGTCTTTTCGATTTCATTTCTTCTCGGCGGGTGTTTTCGAAAGGTCTCTTGATAACGGTTTGTAGCCTCAACTGTCAGGATAATATATGTCATAGGTCAAGGAGAGACCTGTTCCAACCAATCTCGGATGTCAAGCTTTCCGTCAGAGGCGGACTGTCTGTTTTCTTTCTCTGGTATAAGCTTTCTTCCCTCTTCCTAACTTTTCAAGTTGGTGGTGGAGGCTTGATGCGAGCGTATTTGATGAGGGAACTGTCTACATTTTAGTCTTGCGTATATTATAGAATCGAAGCGCGTCGATGCGTCTTGGAGCCTCGCCTTTTATCGCCACGGTGAACCAAGTGACAGTAGAGAACTTGAACCCGACTAAACCCTCGAAACCGATTGGTCACCTCCATCTGCTAAGCAGCTTCCAGAGTATTGACTCGCAGAGAGGCGACCGATTTTCACCTGAGAATGGCTTCTACGGGAAGATGCTGACGACAGAGCTGGAAAACAGTGTCGTTGATGAGAGTCAAGGTGGATCTGTGCACAGGTATGTGTTTGTCTAAACTTTTCGGTGAAACTGCAAGCCATAAGGTGGGTTTTGCGATATTCCAGAACTACTTTCCAGCGAAAGAAACATACCACGAAAACTGTGATATCCGATTCCTGGAACTGCCTTCCGCTTTCCCGACTGATTGATGGCGAAAACGTGTGGAAAGCTGAAACCGCCGCGAATTCTTTTTTTTTTATTTATAGAACTCGAGATAAGGTCCACTGGAGCACTGGATATCCTTTCCATTCAAAGGCATCCCTAATCACACTTCCGAAATATTCGCCGAACCCATCTTTAATAGAGCTTCCCTCTAATTTTCTGGAATCACTTTCCGAAAAAGATGCGTCGGTTTCCAAAACGCAAAAACCGATGTGGAAAGTTCGTTAACTTTCCAAAGCAGCACGAAACCCATTAGAAAGTGATTCCGACTTGGCTTTCCAGCTTGCGAAGATGCGATAAAATTAAATAAGTTCATACGCCAATCCAAATTGAATCTGAACTAAATCAACATAGAATGCATAAACGTTTGGTCTAAAACCCCAAATCTCAGTCACATACTTGTCCCCCGAGTCATCAAGGTCACATTTCTGTGGGTTTCATTGTCCTCACGGAGGATCGTGACACAAGTAAGCTCTTATCTCAAGTCTGTCCAGAACAGGAGACGCGTTTTCACTCAGATATTCCGCACGGAATCAGCGATGTTTGTACCATCCGCCCACTCTGGCTAGGAAATATCTCACTTTTGCTGCAGAGGTAGCACCTATTATGTCAAATGTCGCATGTTCAGGTCTTCCCCCGGTGTACGCAAAACTGAGTTTGTTTATATCCAGCATCCTGGCATGCGAATATATTATGCAAGGTCCCGATCCTCGTCATTAGTATTGTTCTTGGTAGAAGTTACACCTGCGGAAAGCACTTGTTTGTGTAATTAGTGGATCACCCATATCCCTTAGGCAACTCAACTTGGTGGGCGTGTCCGTTGTCCAATAGCTTTCTCCCATATCCTCGAGGGACAATAACAATAGGAGAAGCTAATAACTTTCTTGGTCTGCTGCTGCACGACGGTACATGGAAAACCAGTCATGTGCGTCTTCATTAGTCATAGTGTCAAAGAAATTACACAGTAGTAAATATTGCCTGAAGCCGAATATTTATTTATGGTTTGCAAGCAAAACATGATATATTTAAAAGGAATTTGTAAAATAGATTTGGCCTAATCGGTTCTTCTTCTCTAGAAAGTTCTTGCGGTAAAAATCAATTCATCGTTCTCAGTTCCCAGGTTCTGAACTTCCCATGACAGTTTCTTTAATCGTAGCGGCCCCACGCTGATTTTTGGATTTCTCGTGTTAGGCTCTTTTGCGGATTAGGCTCCAGCTTATTGGTTTCGAGAGTCTCATTTGTCAGAAATACCGGTCATTCAAGTTTGTCTCGTCAAAACCAAGTAGGGCCGAGCAAGGCTGAAAATAGTCGGGACGGGCTTATTATCGTTGAGAACCCAGAGGATTTTCAAAGGAGTAATATACGTTTATTGGGATAGTTACTTTGTTGTTCCGCTATTTATATAATCGATTTGTCTTTGAATGATCTGTTGCGTGTACCTCTACGCTTAAAGGACCCCTCTTGCTTATTCTGCCTTTTATAATATACCTAGCTCCCTTATGGAATTATAAGCTTCTAAAATCCCCATCTTTCTCCACTGTTTTGTTTTGTGCCTACGAATTTTAGCGCTTTTTTCGTCCATGCCGAGTTTTGCCCGTCACACAAAGCAAAGTTTGCCGGAGTCTTCAATGTCCGCCGACAACTCTTTCAAACATAAGAATACGAGAATCTTCTGTTTTTTACTTCTTTTGTTTGCTTAATTTTCCAACTTTTTAACCACGGCGCATTCAGTTTTCAAACGTTTTGCTCCCACCCGCCGCGTCGGAGAGCAGGAAGGCTGGATAGTGTCGACAAGCGCTAAGAAGGAAACCGCTAATTTCAGGTAGAAAGTAATGGTATTTTTGGAAAACTTTTTTTCTGGTCCCTTTCATAGGCAAAAGATCATTTCTAGTAAGAGTTGTGCTTTAAATATTTGACAACTACGACTGTAAGTTATTGCCGAAAAGTAATTCTTTTTTGGGTCACACCTAATAGTGATTTTGGGATCTGAAAACGTAAGTAAACTAATCGAGTTCGCAGAGTAGCCCTACATTTAGATTATAGGGGCGAACAAAATATTACTTGTACTTAAGTAAAAATTTCCTCAAGTACTTGGTAGACTACTTGTACTTAAGTATAAATTAGAAGTACTTGGCACAACACTGGCCCGGAATACGGCTGAAAGCGGAAAATATGTTATTTATTTATTTATTTATGACCCGCTTTTTGCGTAACAGCGGAGTATGAATTACACAAGTAAAATATACATATTAAAACACTTAAACAAAACAATGTAAATAAACATGACAACATTCTTTTCATATAGATAAAAAAACACACTAAATAGACTTAAAATTTGTACACAGTGACAAGCACATTAATCGGGTTCAGGAATGAAAAACTGGCTAATAATTTCATGGGCTGAGAGGGCAGGATGTTTGTGGAGGGAAAATAGATTTGAATGCGATCGAAAAAGTGCATTAATACTATCGTGAACATTAAAATTCGAAACCAATTTACGATTACGAAAAGATTTTGGAAGATACGTCAGAAATTTACAGTACTTAAAGAAACAACTTCTCAAATTTTTTACATCTTTTTTCCTTAGGATATGGTAAACTCCGGAACAATTGTGGATATATGGGCCGCAAAAAGCACTGTACAAGCTTCCGAGCGCCTTGCGTGAATATTTTCCTCTATTTGGGACCAAATAGACCCCGGCGCCGCGCCGAATACTAAAATCAGCTGCGTCGCCGGAAAAAGTATCGGCGTTCGGCGGCGCGCCAGCGCCGCCGAAAATTTTTCGGCGGCGGCGCCGCCGATACGAAATCGGCGCCGCCGCCGGCGGAGGTCGGCGTTTCCGAAAATAAATGCGACCAATATAGAAAAACACTAAAAAATGGTAAATTTTGGTAGTGTTAGAATACTGGTTCTTCCGGAACGCGCAGCTTCACTTACGAACGAATAGCCACACCATAAGTGCCATCTCTAAGTACGTAAGCCCGAGAAGGTGTACGTAAGCCCGAGAAAGTCTGAAGAAGTGTGTTATTTTTGCTAATAAAATTTCTTTGTAACTAGCTAGATCCTGAGGTTATTATCTTCCTCAGCATGGCTCATCAGATCAGAGCTGAATCACAATAATAAAAATTTCGTTTATTATGGCGAGCTTGCGAAAATGCGAAGACCACTCTTCAGTTCTTTTGCTGAAAGAAATCTCACCGGTTCCCAGCGCGGCTGCTTGGGACCGTACGCGACACGCGTGCAGTACTTGAAGATGGCACTGTCCTTGCCATCTTGGGAATTGCAGTGCCTAGGATATTCTAGAAAAGGCATTTTTTTTCTTATTTTTTAATCAACTAAAATGGGCAATCTCTGCAAAGTGACCAAATAAATATTGACACTGATGTACTATCGCCGACACAAAAAACTGACACTTGAAATTCCATAAGGAGGAAATTGGCTCTCGTTAACACTATGGTGTATGCCTTTTCGGAACTTACAAAGATATCGTTTATGCATACAGACCAGTTCGCTTATTGTTTACCTGTTTTCCCAAACAGGTAAACTCTGAGGTTCTGAGAGCATTTTCAAGGAGATTTACTTTTTCCTTGTGGGATTTCAAGTGTCCGTTTTTTATGGCGGCGACAGTACTACCCCACGAGATCAACAAACAAAGTCTGCCAACGCACAGGTCTGAAGTTCTGAAAAACAAATATCTCCTGAAACAGAAGAGCCTGACTGTAAATTATGATAGCACACGGGTTTCGTGTGTGAGAGTTCGTGAGTTGAACAGACATTCGTTCGTTTCATACTTTTCCGTTCGAGCCTATGAGATGTTTGAGCTAATCTTAATAATCGCTCTGACTTCGAAGGTAAGTAAAACAAAGAAAAAAGGAATCGACTTCGATTCTACAGATAGCAACTCGACTCTCAACCCCGCGTCCGGACGTGCCCATTCGCAATTTGAGTCCAAAAAGAAACAAAAACTAAAAGTAACCTTTGCTGTAAAACTGACAAACTAGAAAACTTATTCAGCTTCAACTACGCGGTAGTGGCTTACACACAAAAGCTCAAATCAAGCCCCAGATTCATTCAGGGCCAAAGACTATTACTACTGATCACAATGATACCATCACAGTGCACAAGATCCAGATTGCACAAATCAGACTGACCAAAAATCAACACAAAAAAAAGCCCTCGACTTTAGTTCTGTGGCAATGGTAAGTGAGTAAGGAAATATTCAGATCATCGATCGGATCCCTTCACGGAGAAGGATCGCGGTTTTCACAGATAGCTACGGTATTTGAGGATCTTCGAGCGATTTGCAGAGATCATAATTATCATGTACAAACTGGATGAAATTGACCCTGTGAGGAGCAATCATCGCTCGTTTATGACTCAAAATGATGCCCGTGATTGAAAAAGATCTTTCCGCACTGGCACTTGTGGCAGAAAGGGACAACTTTTTGCGAGCTAGTGCGGCAATCCAAGGGATTTGGCCAGAGTATGTCCTCCAAAATTCGAGTGCGCTCCAGGGTTTGCTTCTTGCGCTTTCACTTGCAAGCGTCAGGTACAGATCGATTTGGCGCCGAATTATTTCATCATGAGCGTCGGAGTCAGACGACGCAGCTGACGCAAACCTCAAAGGGTTCTTACCCTACTCTGTCGTGGTTTCTTGGAACAGGGGTCATCAGTTTCAGAGGCGCAATCTTCGTCACTATTCGGTTCAACATTGGCAACTACAACTTGTTTGGCTTCAGGACTTTCGTCACAGAACACAGCAATATCACAGGCTTTAACATTATTTTTCACAGCATGGTAGAGGAACTCTCGCTTCGAGATATCTTTCACACTAAGATGTTCATCTATTTCTTTAATCTGAAACACCTGAAAGTCTAGAAGAGCGGCTAAAACCATGTCATCGTCACGCGGCATTCGGTATTCATATTTTGTCGCTAAACATCTTTTCAGCTCCTGGATAGGAAAGCTGTCGTCATCGGAAATCTCGAGCTTTTCTCTAAGTACAGCCCTGAACAGAAGAGCAAGACTAAGCGTTGGATACTGCTCACCTTCCAGAGTTTCAACCGCTTCAGCAAAGCTGCCTAGCAGCTTGTTGAGTTCTGTGAGAAGGTTAAGTTCGTCGTCGTCAAATATTAGCTCGCGTTTTCCCAATCTACCAAGGAGGATGTTGACAGCAGATATGTGGCTTTTCAAGCTTTTCAGCATCAGGTAAGTGGCACTCCAACGTGTTGGCAAATCACGGGACAAACTTCGCGGCTGAATAAACGTTGGAGGCGGTGTGCTTTGAAGCTCAGACGCTACCTGATAAACTGGGATGCTTTCGTCAGCTTCTAAAATCTCTGCAACTTGCGAAATAGATTCAACTACAAAAAAGTCTTCTGACCTCAAATCAGCAATCTCTTTTCCAAGTTCTGCTCCTCTGTACACAAGGCTTTTGACGATTTCTCGACTTTTGATTACAAGGTTCTGAACCTCCGCAACCTTGGAAATCCCATCCACTGTTATAAGGTTGTGGAGACCATGGGCCAAACAATCCCTCGAACCTGACTCGTTTCTGTCAAGGTAGCATGCCTTCACAATATTTGCACCTCTGTCGTGAACCAGAGTAAGATGCTTGCCTGCAGAAAAAACATAAAAATAAAATAAACAATGCTGATCCCCGCTAGTTATGGTCTCTCTTTAATAGTTTTGCCTTGAGGCAATCTGACATGTGCATGAAGCAGGTGCAGAGGTAGAAGCTCATCTGAATTTAACATGGGCTTTCATGGTTAAACTGGTATGCTCACCCCATTACTTTCCAGATTGCCTCAAGCACTTGAACTAACTAGTTATGCCCTGGTTTTTTCACTTTGTCTAAGAAGAACAGGTAAGCGAATCCTTTAGGCTATTAACTCAAAATCAATCATTAACTGATGATCAAGTGATGTGATAAGCTCTGGATTAACTAATATGATACTTTTGTAGTTTTTTTTTTCAGAAAAAGTTCAGCTAAAATGGCAGAGCTTGTGTATTCAGAATTACAAATAAAATATGAGTACATACCTTCTATTCCGAAAAGCTTCATGCATGCTCTGAATTCTTTTCTAATATTTTCTGCTGTATGTTTCTCTGCATTCAGACATGATGTTGTCAGAGTCACACCTTTCATTTGAAACTTCGAATCCAGGTACACAAGTCTGTGACATTGGTATCCAAGGCGCCTGTGGCCATCAGTCCAAATATCAATAGCTAAAGTTCCTGCTCCATCCATGATCTCTTTGGGATCAGTAACCAGATTTTTAATCAGAGAGAAAGATTTATCATAAATGTCCTGTAGGGCACTTTTCGCCAGTGTTCTTTCAGATGGAATATCATTTTTGCCATTTCCGATAACATCATATTTCTGAAGAAAATCTCTGAAGCCAGGCTGGTTGACTATCCCAAATGGCTGCAGATCCCTACAGCAAAAAAGAGCAATATCTCGTCCAAAGAGGTGCTTTTCAGATGTAGACATCTGAAGAGAAGAGCGTTGCCTCTTTTTTGGAACAAAAAAATCAGACACTTTTGAATTCTCTGTCTTAGCTGGGACTTTGCTTCCACTCTCTTTGTCTTTAACTTGAGCTGCTTGCTCCTTTTCCAGGTAAAAAGTTTTCTGGACTGTCTCTTCGTTGGCATGGGCAGCTTTTAGATGCAAAACCATATTTGTTGTGATGACAGAGTTTTTGTAACGTATGATACACGAATACACTTTTTTAAGGGGAGCATTTTTGTCCACTTTTTGCGACTGATGGAGACACAGTTTGCAATATACAAAGCCAGAGTCAACTACCTTGAGTTCTGCACCCACACTGCACTGCAGATCTCCAAAAAATTTCCATGCATGGCTTTTCCTTGCACTGTTTGTACTGACTTTGAACTTTTCAATTGGCTGATGCCCGAAATCCTTCACAGAAAAGCTCATATCCACTTGATCTAAACTGTGTCTGAATGAAACTAAGCCACAGGTGGGAGAACTTTTGAATTTTAGCGAGAAACAGTCTTTCAACATGAAGCTTTATCCCTACTGTATGTTCTCAAATCCCTAAAACCCGAACTCGGAAGTAAAAAAAAAAAAGCTATACGCCGATAAAGCTGTCGGCGGCGTAGTCACGCCGACACCGCGGCGGCGTGTTCGGCGCGCCACTGGATTTTCGGCGGCGGCGCCGCCGGGGTCAAATCGGCGGCGTCGCGGTCGTTTTCGGCGCGGCGCCGGGGTCTAGGACCAAACGCCCGTAGCCAAATCTAATGGAATTTCATACTGTTTTTAAAATAGAGGAGCAGGTTAAAGATAATGTGGATTTGAAAGTAAGCCCGAGCCATTTCAGCGGCTCAGACGAGAAAATAGAAAAAGAACCAATTGCAACAGAAGGGCGCTCAGAGGTTGTTGTGCGACCGAAACAAAGATATTCACATTTTGACAGATTTATCTCAAGTCCAGTGTCCGAAAGTTTGTTTGCTAAAATTTTCATATTTTTAGAAAGAGTGGAGTTTGTACGGCTGACTAGGAGGATATCATCAGCATACGCAATGTAGCTGATTGAAATCTCCTTGAACAAATATGCAGGAAGAAGAGAATCCAAGCAATCAGAAATCGCAGACTTAAATATATACGGTGACAAAACTCCACCTTGGCGAACTCCATGCTTCACTGGAATATTTTCCGATAACTGACCCTGCCATTTTACCCGAACGTTAGAATTTGCGTACCAATACTTTAAAAGGCAAAGAATAGAAGAATTGACTCCAGAACGAGCAAGCGAATACAAAGCTTGAGAATGGACAACATTATCAAAAGCCCCAGAGATGTCTATGGAACAAATGTGAATGGTTGATCTGTTTAGAGTGGCCGGTCGCATTATTTTGGTCAGAATGTGGTGAGCATGCGCACAACCCGTACCATCCCTGAAAACCAATTGCATATTTCCAAAATTCGGGAAGAAGGACATACTCAAAAATTTTACTGAGTGTACATGATACTGTAATCGGACGGAAACTATTGCACAGTTCAGGGTCCTTGCCTCGCTTAAGGACAGATGTTACGGTTCCAACAAGGAAGCTATTCGGGACCTGAGATTGGGAAAGAAACATTTGGAACAGTAGTTGAAGATGTTGGATCAGAACAGGACATTCAGTTTTGAAGAACTCTGAAGAAATACCATCGATATCGACAGATCCAGTCGTTTTTAGTCTGCAAACAGCCTTTTCAACAGCATTACTAGTAACCGCAAATACAGAAGACTGAAAAATTTTAACAGGGAGAAACCTTGAAAGTAAAGAATCGAAAAACTTTTGCACACGCATATTGCACTGAGTGAACAAATTGCGATAATGGTTTATCCAGTCAGAGGAGGTCAATTTTGACGGAGACAATGCACAACACTTGTCCGAAAGAAGCACTTTATTTCGAGACTTGCGGTCTGTAGGGGCATCAGCGCCATTTAAACGTGCGGATTTCAAACAATTCTCATACTCCCGCTTTGTCTTCTTTTTAAGGTCAAACACGGTTCCACTGACAGGGCGTCCACAAGCTATCCATAGTCTCAACCAAAATTTCGCACGATTTTTGGCTTTCTTAACCTCCGGACAAACTCTCCAAAGCCGCTTTCGGGTTCCAACCCTAACATTTTCGAATGGTACGGCTACGTTAGCGGCAGTCTTCAAGCAATGAACGATCTCAGAGTAATAAAAGTTCAAGTCGATGGAGGAACCAGTCACATGGGGACTAGTCTGGAGTAAGTGGAAGGGAATTTTCACAGCTGTCAAAAGGGTGGTCAGTGTAGCTATATACAGTACGGGATCCAAACGATTCCAGTTCCTTTTCTTGATCCATGTCTGAGGTTGAGATGTAGTACTTTTGACAAAATCGGCGGGGAGTGCCAATTTGAAAGTCAACGGCAGATGGTCATCTTCAATTTTTTCGTCGTCAACTTCAGCCATTCCATCAGGTACAGATGGGTGGGAGACTATAAGGTGGTCAAGGTTCGAAACGGTTCCGCCACGATTGTGTCTGTAGGTATACGGCAAGGACTTCTCTACGATACAATACCCGCTAGGAAGAGACTCGGTAAACAGGTCAGTGCGTATCGAAGGAGCCAGGATGTTGGTATTCAAATCACCAACAAGAATCCAGTTAAGACCTTTGCTACTGATGTCTGAAAGGAGAGACTTGACCTTGTTACAAGATTTAGCAAAAAATCCAAATGAAGCGAGGTTGCGACGGTCGCATGGAAGATATGCGTTAACCAGAACGAGATCGCCAAACTGTACAGCTAGCATCAGTCTATCCGAAAAAAAAAGACAGTTGGAGGTCTGAGGCAACAGGAAGAACGGATAAAAATTGCTAGTCCACCGGAAGGACGGCCTCTCGTTTTTCTAGCAGGTTGCACGAATATATAGTGATCAACCGAACGGCGCAGACTGTCGGAGCTAGTAGTGGAAAGAAGATGCTCTTGAAGGAACAGCACATCAGTTTCGGAGAGTAATCGATCCAGTTCAAGGTCCTTATCTTTCGTCCCATTTATGTTCAGAGACACACAACGGAGTACTTCTGAAACCTCAGCCATCACACCGTTATTTTCAATGCGGTTTTGATTTTCGGGCACCGAAAACTGAAAGACACGTGGTCTCCATCACAATTAGCACATTTGGGGGGTAGGCTACAAGGCAAGTCTCTTGAATATACGTGACACCCAGAGCATCTCGCACTTTTAGGCGTATCTGTCTGAAGTGGTTATAAGTAAGAGTTGTATCTGAAGTAGATTAGAGGCTCGATGTAGTGATAAGGAGGTATACTGAATCCGTATATGAAAATTATTCTCTCGTCGGACAAATAGTTCACCCGGAATGCGGCCAAAACCTGAAAATTGGTTGAAAGTGTAAGTTTTGTCATGGGTTGATTAGAGGTTCGATGTAGGGGCAAGGATACATGCTTAATTAGTTTTCGAGCTTTAGTTTTTTTTGCTGGACAAGGAGTTCGCCCGGAATCCGGCCGAAACCGGAAATTCGGCAAAAGTAAGGTAGGAAGTTTTGATCAGTTTCGTCAAAGTAGATCTGACTTACTAGGGTAAACGTACAATGCTGAATCCATATCTGAACTTGGTTTTCTTAGATGATTATCCTTTGGCCTTAATCTGTTTCAGAATTTTAAATTTTAATAGTAAAAGGTTAAAGTAGTCTGGGGGAGACTGGATATCTACAAGACCCAGTTGTCTGGACCAAATATTAAATTTTGGGATCCCATCGAAACCTTTGGTCTTGTTATTTTCAGAAGTGACCTTACAATCTGGAATTGAATATCTCCTGAGCTTCGCTTCATTAGCCGTTGAAATTTAAATTCTCCGCGTCGTGGTCAACTTTGCCTTGTCGGTCCAGCAGTGAATATTATGACCGTCACTACTAGAGCCTAAAGCGAAAAAATATCCCTTAGCAGACTAAAATAAATCAGTGTACCAAAATCTAAGATATACAAATAATATGACTTTTCAGTTAAACTTTAAAATAAAGCGAGATTCTTGTCGCCTTTCAGGAGACGGACAAGGAAACTACTGAAATTGACAGTGTTGAAAGGTCAGGTCATGTTGGAGCTTGGAGACACTTATTACGGGTCTTTGGATATTATTATTACAGTCGCAGAGATTCATTCTGCTATACAACAGGATGATTGTAGTTTGATTGAATCTAAAGCCATTGCCAGCTTTTCCCTGTGTAATGTTCTGAACGTTGGTCAGATTCGTGATTACCAGGCATCAATTTTTGTGTTTCAAAGCATGAACCACATATGCCCCGATTATTTCCATGATTATTTTTCTATGAATCAGGAGCACCATAATTACGACACAAGAAATGCACAGCTTTTAATTCATGAAAAAGAAAAACAGTTAGATAATCTTATGTGATTCATAATCTGGGGCCTTCTGTTTGGAATAATCTGCCGGCTAGCATCAGAGAGTCTGCCACTTTATACGGGTTTAAAAGAAACTGAAAACTTTCAACTTAATTAATACGTGTTGAAGGGTGTGTGGTCTTTTTCTTCCCTTTTTGGGATCCCAAAACGTAGTGGAGGGATACCTATGACATCGCAAAAGTTGTCCGTCCGTCCGTCTGTAAGCACGATAACTCTCGAAGGGAATGAGATATTTTGATGAAACTTGGTGTGAGGATTGTTTGGGTCAAGAGTAAGGTCGAGTTCGTAGATGGGCTTTGTAGCCCTATATTTAGGGGTGGGGGAGGGGGTTTAAATTAAGGGGTAAGCAAAATATTTTTAAACAGCTAATGGGACAGTCGATTATGGGGTAAGAAGACATGTGAACACGATGGTGGAAACCATTTTCTCGCCGGACAAGTAGTTCGCCCGGAATCCGGCCAAAACCGGAAAGTTTGTTTAAAGTAAAAGTTTCATTTGAAGTTGATTGGATGTTCGATTTTAGGGGTAAGAAGACATGCTGAACACGATGGTGAAAACCATTTTCTTGCCGGACAAGTAGTTAGCCCGGAATCCGGCCAAAACCGGAAAATCTGTTAAAAGTAAAAGTTTTATTTGAAGTTAATTATATGTTCGGTTTAGGGGTAGTAAGAAATGTTGAACACGATGGTGAAAATCAGTTTTTCGCCGGGCAAGTAGTTCGCCCGGAATCCGGCCAAAACCGTAAAATTGTTAACAGTCTTCGTAGTTGATTAGATATCCGATTTAGGGGTAGATGCTGAATCTGTGTATGACAGTCATTTTGTACCCGGACATTTAGTTCGCCCGGAATCCGGCTGGAACCGGAAAATTTGTTTTAAGTTAAATTTTAATTTGAAGTTGATTAGATGTTCGATATAGAGGACAGAAGATACGTTGAGTTCGATTTTAGCTTCTTTTTTTTTGCCGGACAGGTAGTTCTGGAATTCGGGCGAAACTGGGAAATTCGCAGAAGTAAGGCAGGAAGTTTTCGTTCAAACAGATATGACTTATAGGGGTAAACACAAACATGCTGAATCCATATCTGGACTTGGTTTTCTCAGATGGTGAGCTTTTTGGCCTTAATCTGTTTCTGAATTTTAATAGTAAAAATGTTCAAGGAGTCTGGCGAAGACTGGATCTGGCGTAGACAAGACCCAATTGTCTGGATCAAATATTGAATTTTGTGGGATCCCATAGACACCTTTGGTCTTGTTTTCACAGTTGTTCGGGTGGGGCTGAAACTGGTAAAGAATAAACATTAAAGTTCAATGGGCAGATCAAACAATCGTGATGCCACATTACCACCCCCGAGAATACAATGTTGCATCAGAAATCAGCAGACTCCTAGACAACATATTTTCGCTAATATACCATTGCGGCGTTTTTTGCTGACTGCCATGCTCAGATTTACTAGCTTTGACAAATATTAACGGAGTTTCTTTTTTCTTATCCATTCGTTGTTATTATATACTCCGGATCATCTGTGTTGTTGACAAATATTCATATTAACGGTGTTAACTGAGAATTCCTTGTAAGCTCCGGAACCAGCAGCAAGTAAGTCGGTTATATTTGTACGTTTTTGGCAGTACTGTAACTTTACATCCAGAAAACAAAACTTTTCTTCGATACTACAAACAAAATAAGTTTCATCAGATAACACTAGAGCAATGTGACAGCTATAACAAGAAAACGGCTTATTTTTGAAGCGCTCCCCAATGGAAGTCAGAAATGTGTGTGTGTGAAGCATTTTATAAAAATTAGAGCATAGTTGGTGCCCATTGTGCTTTAAGGATTCTTGTTGCGTATTAGTGTTCACGTTTAATTGTTTGTTATTTAAGTCATATGCTAGGTGGATAATTGTAAGTTGTTGTGTTTAGTTATTTATTTATTAGATACATGTAATATTGATAAACTGCAGCACAAGTCCTTAGGACTTTCTTTTTGCTGCAATAGGATATTTAATATGTTATTTTATTTTATTTTCAATATTTTGGCTAAAAGTAAAAACCTACCTACCTACCTAAGATTGAAGCTGCTTGCGCAGTCTCAGATGCCGCAAAGTTGAACTTGTGACCAATCCGTTTCACCTCCAAACCCTTAGATAGATAGATATCGCTTTTATTCTTTTCGAACTATCGTGGTGAATTCCAAATTTGTCGAAATCGTCATATATACATGCAGACACTCATATATAGATATTTCACTTCACTCCACTCAGATGTATAATTGCCCCCAGAGGCTTCCGGCTAAAATTAGTGAGTTTCTCTGTCTACTTCATTTGTCAGGCTGTGTTTCATTTCAGGTTTATTGCACCACCGGGAACCACTCTTCTTGAAAGTCAACTAAATGCTCTTCAAGGCTTCTTGGCGGATACAAAGCAGTTAGGTTTTGTTACGGGAGATATGGCTTATATTAACTACATGAAGGAAGTTCTGGCGCTGTGCTCTGCTCTGTGGGGAAAACTTCCAGGAGATATTAAAGGTAACACAGTCTTACCAGTTCCCTGGTTTCTCTTTCCGATAAAGTTAATTTAGTTTGTTTATTGCTTTCGATTCGAGAAGCTGCGCTAACGAACCTGGATATCCAGGGTTTCAAAGTTGTTAAGGAGAACCTGCAGAGTTGCTTGCTTCCTCGCAGACTCCATGATAAGGGAAAATTCTAGCGTCGAAAACTACCCAAAATGCATCGATATTCTATATTCGTAGACGATTTACGATATTTGATTTCTTGCGTATAAAAAGAACCCGTGTGCCGACGAGTCGACCGACGCCCGATAAAAGCATACAAAATTTTATTTCTTCTGTGTTTGCCTTATGTGTTTTAACTTCTGTGTTATCTCAGAATATCGTATTGGAGAATACCTTGAGCCGAACCATAAGTTTGGTATTCCGTAATCCCACCAGGCTCTTAAATTTAATTATTGGCTGCTGTCAAAACTCTTCCAGGTTCCTGTCAGAAGAGTATAGAAAAACAACAAGCCAGAGAGAATTATACGAATGATGAAATTTATGCTCAGTTACTAGAGCTGTGTATAGTTAATTGTGTTTTCAGGAATAAGTGTGTTGGACCCGGGTCCTAACACGATGCGCTGCTAACCGTTTTTAGTGCCCGTTTTTCGTGTTACAAAGCACGGAACAGGATATACTACTCTCCCGAATCCTTTTGTGTCTGGATTCGGTGTTGAACTCGAATAAACCACAGGATCTAACAACGTTTGAAGCCATAGAACAGGGGAACGAGTGAGGATGCACAACATAAAAAACGACCGGTGACGAACAGGATTTGAGGATCGCGAGACTGAACACACAGCTTATGTTAATTTTGTTGATCGTCCTTTGCTGGGAGTTAATAGATATAGTTTCGGGGTGTTTTTTGGGGGTGATTAAAAAAAATTCCTTTGCCGGTTTCGGGAAAAATGGCTTCAAAAATTGTTCGAATATGACCACGACCACTTGCGGTGTATTTTCTTTGTATGGAAACATGGTAGGTAAGTAAGTAAGTAAGGTTTATTAGACAAAACTTGCTAGCTAGCTAATTTGGTTGTCTTTACAAAAATTACATTCTTTTAAACACTCACGAGTAACATAAATACTAAATACGGTACTACAAATATTAAAGTCACACTGACATTTTACTGAACATGTTGACGAAAAATGGCACAAATGTGTTACTCTGTCTCCTTGTTTTGGTTTTTACCGTTTTTAGTTTCGGCTGCGAACGCGTACGATTGTTCATTGGTGCATAAGGTGGGAGGATAGTTCGGTGTTGGACAGATGCAAGGATTTTACACCCAAACTTAAGAATTAGTATGTTACGACGTTCATGCAGTGAGGGGAGGGATAATTCAGTTAGAAGAGACCCATATGAGCCGGAAGTCACTTGCCGACCCAGTATAACAGAGACTGCTCTCTTCTTTACACGTTCAATCTCGTCAGACACGTAGGCTGTATTTTGGGCGAAAGGGCCCCATAAGGGGCATGCGTAATATGACTATCTCAACTTGTCGCTAGAATAGAAGATAAGGGAACTCTGGATAGAAGAAATTTCACCAGGTTTCCTTGGTTCGTAGACTGATAGCTGATTCTCGCTCGAAATATCATTTTGACCGGTAACGTATTACACCCACGTAGTGTTTTGTACGGTCATTCCACGAAACCTGCACTTGACGTAAATTAATCAGGTCCTGTGACTTGGGTCTGAGATACCTTGAAAGTGTTAATGATCTTGTTTCGTTGCTGCTTATTAACCGCTTGTTTCATTTAATTAGCTGGGAGCTATGCGGAATCCATGCTCCGAAAGAAACAGCTTGGAAATTGGTTGAAAGACTACGCCTACATGGACTCATTTCCGGACGGGAATTCGACTGTCGATTTCGCACTTTCGGATATGACCGGACAGCGCTTCACGGACGCTTGCGAGAGGCTGATTAATGCGAAAGACTACAATGCTGCATTCGCGACTGCTCAAGTTGGAATTCACCAAACTAAGAATTTCTTGGGAAATCAGTTGGAGGTAAGAAGAACTGTCGGCAACCGTTTCATGTACGTCATATATGAAACACTACTGATGTGTTCTATGCACTGTCAGAATTTTCATAAGAGATTGCGCATAACACTTTCAAGAATAACACCTTTTCACTTAGAAAAAAAGTGTTATGACCAATTAAGTTTATACTATTTCGTGCCCAGATCTCCAACAACACCTTCAATAGGTAAAAATACTACACTGTCAGAAGTTACATAACGACAACAGCAGGATGCGCGGTTTCATCAGATAACACTTCGGGATGTTATATGTTATGTTTCTTTCGTTCCCGTTAGTATTTTTACGAAGGTGTTGTTGGGGATCTAGGCACGAAATAGTGTAAACTTAATTGGTCATAACACTTTTTTTTTAAATGAAAAGGTGTTATTCTTGAAAGTGTTACGCGCAATCTGGAAACTTCTGACAGTGTGGTACATTGGAAGGGGCGAGTCGATGACCCCTACTCTGCAGTTATTTTTTTGTTGGTATAGAATAGGAAGCAAAATGCAGGATGAAATGGTACAGTAGAGATATATTACTGCAGAGTCTGACTTTGAACGGCACTGATGAATATGATGAAATTCAAGCCTAACAAATAATTGAAGAGCTGACTGCACAAAGGCGATAAGACATTTTTTGCTAGTTTCCGAGTCCAGAGAGAGAAGTCCGAGTCTGGAAGAGAACTGATCATGAAAAATAGGATTGACTGACTCGCCGCATCTACGCAGTAACGACTGGACGTCGTTGGACCTATACAGTAAGTTGTACGGACTGACATTTATTATTATTTATCTATTAAATAAAGATGGCCAACATTACAAAAACAACTAAATACCAAAGAAAGGAAAATGTGGAAGGCACGAAGCCTCCAGCAATAAATTCAAGTTTTTTCGAACCCACAGTACAGTGGGGAACGGAAGCTCGCGTCCATGCGAGCTGCGGATAGGCGCTACGATGAAAAGTAAAATAATTGGGTGTGTATAGGCCTTCAGCTACTTAACAGGTAGGTGGACGATTTCTAAGAAAATTTGCTACTTATCTCGACTGTCTTCTGGACTCTTTCTTCATCGTTCCCAGAAACTTGTGACTTTAAAAGTTTCTGAACCTCCCCTCTCCGTTGCTCATCATCCGCTTGTTAGGCTCTCCAGGGTGTGAAATCGCGGTTTTGCTTCGCATCTCGTTAACTTGTGAGATTATTTACGAAGCATTTTCGGTCCGTTGGCAGGGAGCGGAAGGAGCAGCTTGCACTCGACGAAATTGGACTGCTACACAAAGAGAAAATTTTGCGCTGATGTGTCTCTCGACGCTATGGACGGTTGAGTAGCTTGGCTGCGCAGTTAGACTTGTATTTATCAACATCAAAAACGGTAACTTAAACTATTATGGAGGAATCTTACTTCGGACGTCGTCAAAATTTAAACTGCGCGGAACCATATGATGATAATGTAATGAAACTATAATTTGAGTAAAGTCAATTCAACTCAAAGCCACGCAGTTTTAATTTCTTTGCTCAGTTGCTTCTGCACCCTCCAACGGCAATGTTAGGGTGACCAAAAGTATTGCAACAGTTTGGCATTACAAACGGTAACTTGAACTATTACGGAGGAATGTTACTTCGGACGTCGCCTAAATTGGAACGGCGCGGAATAATGTGTAATAGGGAAATAGTTTACCTATCACTAAAAACAAAACGAAGAGTTCCTGATTTATTATTTTCATTTGACTATTTTAGAGGGAAAGAAAACCAAGGTGGTCCGAAATTTTGAGTGTTCGAAATAACATACATCTGCTCTGCGCACCTCTGCAGCTCAAGCACCGGTTTTTCGCGTGGGGAAACTTAATTTTTTATGAATTTAAAAACTCGCTTATGTTTGGCTGGGCATTACAAATGAGAAATAGGTATAATAAGAATAGAAAGGGAGTCCCAGCCATCCCCGTATTAATCAGTCGCCTGACCAGTGGTGGCGAGCAGGGAGATACACGGACGGAGCTGTAAAAGAACTTAAACAACAAGACCAAAGGTTTCGATGGGATCCCAAAATCTAACATTTAATTCAAACAATTGGGTCATGTCTTCGCCATTCAGTCTTCGTCAGATTCCTTGAATGTTTTTACTGTTAAAACAAAGTTAAAAAATGGATTCAGCATGTCTCCTTACCCAATACCGAATCTCTAATCGATTTCAGAAACAACTTTGAGCTTCAACCAAATTTCCAGTTTCAGCCGAATTCGTGATGAACCATTTATCCAGCAAGAAAACTAAGTTCATATATGGATTCAGCGGACCTCCTTACCCCTTCAAGTAATATCTTATTAGCTCATAAAACATACATGTTTTTACCGTAAATTCAAAACCCTCCTCTGTCTCTAAATATAGGACCAAAGGACCCACCTACGAACTTGACCTATACGTTTGCCAAGGAATCCTCATACTAAGCTTGAACGACATATATCAACCCCTTCGACCTTCGATTACACTAGCTCCATCCAACATTCCTAGATTACGTCATCATCCACGCGCAGAGCTATACTAGTGTGAAGAAAGGGGAGGGACTGCTATACCCGAAAATTGGTCGACAAATTTTGAGTCCGGTTTTTGCCGGATTCCAGGTGAACTACTTGTCCGGTGAGAAAATAACTTACATATTCAGATTCAGCATGTCTCCTTACCCCTAAATCAACTATCTCAATAGCTTTTAAAAATATTTTTTTTTCCCTTAATTTTAAACCACTTAAGTTCTTCAAACTTGACCTGTACTTTGACCTAAAGGATCCTCCCACCAAGTTTCATCAAAATATCTCAATCGCCGCGAGAGTGATCGTGCGGACAGACGGACAACTTTTGCGATGTCATAGGTATCCCTCCACTTACGTTTTGGGATCCCAAAAAGTGCTATAGTAGGGAAATGAGTTTTAGCGGGGTAAGATACATTTTTTTTTTTTTTTTTTTTTCGATCACAGCCGCTCTTTCGGTCCCGCGACATGTTAACTACAAATATGTTTACTCTACCTTAACAGAAGAATATTTGCACAGACGAAATCAAATTCTGTATGTTTTTGTCGGTCGCCTCGTCGGCATATATCGGGGCATATGTCGGGTTCTTTTCACACGTAACCCTAGGTTCACACAGAGCAAATCGCGGCGATGAACGAAATTTTTCAGTCGCAGCGACAGAAGATTTTTATCGCCTGGATGTTCACACTGAATTTTCGTCGGCAATAGAATTTAACGCGAAAAATTTGAAATTACAGCCACGTGACAGGAGACATGGATGATGATGATGTTTTTCTTTTGTCACTGCTTGCTAGACGGCGAAGGAATAGACGTTCAGTATGCTTTTTAGAGAACAGTCGCTTCGAAACGAAACAGTACATGAGATCCACATAGGTTCGGACACATTTTCCCAGGCTTTCAATAATAGCACAGAGTTCTTATGTCCCTTTTCTCGCTTTTCATACAAAATGGGGTAGACTTTAACAGTAATAATTAATTTGTCTAAGTGAATCATCAAAAGGTCGTCCATGTTGCTGTTGCGTGCGTAAAATCGTACTGTCGCCCGATTGAACTTGAATTTTCCCAACATTGAATTTTCCCAACAATTCCTTTAAATGTGACCGATGAAAATACAGTCGAAAAAGTTCAGAGAAGGGCGACCAGGTTGATCCCATACCTTCAACACCTTCCATATTCACAGCGGGTTACTAGACTTCAGTTTCGAAGGCGTCGTAGTGACATTATTAAAGGTTAACAGAATAGGGCTAAGATACGACAGTCTGATTACCCGTCATATTTTTACTTAATTAGGCTAGAAGAACCGACAAAAACGCGTTACTTCGTTACTTTGTTATCCACGATTCTTGAATTTTATCTGACGTAATTTCTCTTCCGTAACTGTTGTACCTCTATACGGACGTAGCTCTATGTTTGAAATGTTTAGCAACTACAGTGGCAGCCAATTGCCGTAATAACAAGTCATGGTGGATTAACATTCTTCAAGCCAGGAAGATGAAAGTAACATGGGAAGTGAAAGGGACCAGGAAGAACTTGGCATTCGCCATGAAGGAAGAACATGACCAGTTGAAAATTCGAACTTGCTAATCAACTTGGTGGAATGCTGGCCAAATTCTCTGTTGACTGTGTCCTTCCACAAAGAAAACCTATTCGGGGTAGCACGGAACAGGGGGCTATCTTTGGATATAATTCTGCAATCTGGAGTCGAACATTTCAAAATCTTCGCTTTGTTAGCCATTGAAACACACGCTTTTGCAGACATTCAAATTTTCAACGACTCGCCGTTAAGTTATTTGTCGTGCAACCAGCGGAGATTCCAAACGTCACTACTAGACTACGCGACGTAAAAAAACAAAAATCCCTTATATGAGTCAAAATAATTCAGTGTTTTCAAATCAAACGTATAAAGATAAGTTGGCTTTTCAGTTAAACTTTAACGCATTTCGGATAATTAGAGGAGTAGATGATCTTGACCACAATAAATTTTTTAAGTTCAGTCACTACCATGCAACTCGCCAACACCCTTATAAACGGTACCCTCCGAAGCCACATAAGAAAACTGGCCAGTGTTCATTCGTCAATAGGGTAACTGACCGTGGAACAGTTTGCCAGCAGAAGTTATTGATTCAGTCAGTATCCAAACGTTTAAGCGTGGGATAGTCGACACCCCATTTTACTCAGTTGCTTTTATAGTTTGAAAATTTGTTTACTTTTGTAGTGTGTCAGTCTATGTGTGTAAAGTGTATCTGATCCGTTTGTACTTGTGTAGTAGTGGCGACAAGCTAAAAGCTTAACGCCAAATGTAATAATAAATAAATTGATTTCGCCTGACGAAGCAACAGAAATCGCCGATTTGGCGACGAAAATCTCGGCGATGGCAGATATCGCCTCAGTGTGAACGCCTGTGTGAACCTAGGGTAAGAATTCAAATTCTGTAAACTTCTGTCGGGTGCATCCCTGGGTTCTTTTTACACGCAATAAATCAAATTCTGTAATCTTTTGTCGGTCTAAACATTTGTGATCTAACCTCTATGATTTCCCAGATTTGTCATAATTGTGTGTCATAAAGGTGGTTGTCTATATCCCTGCTTCAAATGTCTTGCTCCGAAGTTAATTTATGATGTAATATATTGTGAAGTAAAGTAATGTTCGTTTATTCAGCCGAAGGTATTTGTAGACGTCCTACAAGATTATTTGTAGAGGTTTGCGCTTTTCTTTGCTATCGATAATAATAATAATAATAATGCATGACATCTACCCAGAGATGGGCGAATCCGAATCCGATTCGAATCTTTTGCGTGTTAGGCTGGATTCGGACTCGGATCACAAACCTTGAATCTTACGATCCGCTCCGATTCCTATAATTTTCCAATTTATATGCACTGTGCTTAAGGTGTGCTTCACGAGCCCCAAATTCATTCCTGATTGCTGAGAGGAAACCCATACTATAACAAGCATACATGAAAACCTAGAAATATGGTTTATATCGTCCAATTAACTGTCTAATTTGCCTTAGGTATCAGTGCTTTTTTTCTTCAACCCTGATTTTTTAACTGCAACCTATGCGGTTTACACGATTTGATTTCTATGAAGGTCGGATTCAGTTCCGGATTCGAATCCTCGGCATCAAATGGTTGATTCGGAATCGGATTCGTACCTAGCCCTGGATTCGGATTCGAATCCTTTCATGATCGGATTCGCCCATCTCTGCATCTACCACGTCAGAGATAATAAACCGTTACACCTTAAAGGAACAGAAAACTTGACTCAAACTTGACTTGAGGAGCTAGCTGGCATTAAAGAATGTACCCTGAGTCGATATTGAGAGTAAGAAAAATCTCGTCACGACCATTGCAGTTTCCGAGAATTCGACTTTTGAGTTAGTAGAAAAAAAAGCAAAAGGTTTGTGTGCCGGGAGTAGGAATCGAACGCACGACCTCTTGACTACTATCCCGATGTGTTAGTCAACACGACCAAAAGCGAACTTTTACAGTGCATAAAGCCCCCCAGGTCGGTTTGATGGCCGAAAGTTGCGTAGTCAAGTTTTCTGTGCATTTAATCAGACTGAACTAAACTTTCTGTTTGAATTATGTACGCGTTCTGTACATATTTACAAACTTCCATAATGAGGCTGGGGTTCGTAGATTTCGGGATACCGGGAAGCAGTTGTGATTGAACACCACTGAAAAGATTTGCGAGGATGGAATAAATTTGCTGACGCTTCTTACTTCCTTTTAGCATTGGACCAGCACTGCTTCTGATCGGTACCTTGACAAGTCTAGGCTCCGCTACTACTGCCAGCTTTCCGGCATCAGCACTTATAAGACGTCCAACGGATCAGTCAATGCCTGTGCTCGACTCGGCTGGCGCCAAGCTTTCGCTCATCATATGTGGTAAGACTGTTTCGCGTATTTCTGCTATATTGGTGATCCACCCCTTGACAGAAACATCCATGTCTGTGGGTCCGAGGGTGGCGATGTATGTCACAGGTGGTGGTTTACGCGTCAGACGTTATCGTAACACACAAACATTAATACGATGGAGTTAGTGGCTTCATTCCTCCTTGACTAAAACTTGTAGGTTGCCTTGGAGTTGTTCCAGCGATCTTTTGGCTCTTCTTGGTAGGGACACTCTGGCTGTAACTAGAAGCAAGAACATGCAGTATGAGTAAATCAAATTTCTAGCAACTAGAAATATTCTTTTGGGGGGAATTACTTCGTAGAAAATGCTGGAGGCGAAAGTTAGTCCTGGTGTTCATTTTGGACACTATTTCTGTCCGTCCGTCGGTCTGTCGGTCCCGGTTTTGCTAGTTCGGTCACTTCCACATAAGCTAGGATGATGAAACTTGGCAGGTGTATCAGGGACCTGACCAGATTAAATTAGAAATAGTCACTTCCCTCATCCGGCACCTGGGGGGGGGGAGTGGAGGGAGGGGGAATCCGGGAAAAATAAGGTATTTTTATCTTACGACCGGGTGTTCGGGGATTCGGTGATTTTGGGGGGAGTCGGAGGGGGAACCAGAAATCTTGGGAGCGCTTAGGGTGGAGAGATCGGGATGAAACTTGGTGGAAAGAACAAGCACTAGTCCTAGGTACGTGACTGACATAACCGGACCAGATCCGCTCACTGTGGGGGGGGGGGTCCGAATTTCTTGTGATCTCGCGAGTTCTTTACTTCCTGATGTGCTAGGACGATGAAACTTGGCAGGCTTGTCAGGGACCCGAATAGTTTGACTTGAGAATAATCGTTTCCCCGATCCAACCATCTGATCTGGGGGGGGGGGGGGGGGGGAATGAAGAGAGGGGAAATCCAGAAAAGTTGGATATTTTTCATCGGATCTTAATGAAACTTGACATATAGAAAGATACGCCCCATTTTAAATCCAGACAGAATCCGTTGACGTTGGAGGGGGGAACCGGAAATCTTGGGAAACGCTTAGAGTGGAGGGATGAAACTTAGTGGGACAACCAAGCACAACTCCTAGATATGTGAATGACATAAGCGGACCAGATCAGGTCACTGTGGGGGAGCTGGGGGGGGGGTCGAATTTCTATTGATCCCGCGAGTTCGGTACTTCCTGATGTTCTAGGACGATGAAACTTGCAGGTTTGTCAGGGACCCGAACAGATTGACTTGACAATGTAGGCTCCCCAATCCGACCGTCGTGAGGGGAGTGGAGGGCTGGGGAATTCGGAATCTAGTGGCAAGCTCAGCTATTGAATGGGGGATCGGGTTTAACTGAAACTTGATATTTAGAAAGACCTTGTGCCTCAGACATCCCATTTTAAATCCGGACCGGATCTGGTGACATTGGGGGAGTTGGAGGGGGAACCGGAAATCTTGGGGAACGCTTAGAGTGGAGGGATCGGGATGAAACTAGGTGGGAAGAATAAGCATTAGCCGCAGATACGTGATTGACAGAACCAGATCGTATCGGGGCGCTGTGGGTGGAGTTGGAGGGTCTTTGCCGGGTTACTTAGGACAGTTCCAGATGTTCTAAGGACGATGAAGCTTTGCAGGCATATTAGAGACGCAAGGACCCGACACAGTGCCCTAGGAAAACTTGTGTCCCTGGATCCGACCATCTTTGGGGGAGTTGAGGGAAGGGGAATCCAAATTAACGACTTACGTAAGTTGCGAACGGGTTGTCCGATTCGAATGAAACTTTATGGGGGATAAGAACTGATGACCTAGACACGCAAAACATGTGTCCGAAACATACGCGGTTGGGGGGGGGGAGGGGGTCCGGAAAATTTTTGAAATGCGCAAAAACCAAACGGATGGGCAGAATGAGATTTGGTTGTTGTTGGCGTTATGTTGTTTCTCTCTCTTTTATTTTTTACCATACTCCGTCTTTACCTAGACGAGTTACAAATGAAATTAATTTAATTTAGTACAAGTTGGACAGTACCGAGTTTATGCGACCTTGATTTGTTATTTTGCGTCCGGACCGGATCCAACCAAGATAGCAGGGGGAGATATAGCGGGAACCGGAAATTTGCGGATAGGCTATGCTCCGATTCCAGTCAAACCTGACGGACAGGAAGAGAAGATGTCAGAGATGCGACATTTATATTTCCGAGTGGTGTGTCCAATGTTGTGTCTAGCCTAGCGGTTAAACAAGTGGAGGGATTTGAATGAAACTTGGAATGTAGAGAGATCATATGCCCTAGATGACATATTTTGGGGTTAGAACCTGATCCGACCACGGGGGGGGGGGGGGGGGCTACCGGACGTTCCCCAAAAATGCTCAGATTCAAGTGGAAGTTGATAGTTGGTAAGATGAAATGCTTTAGATGATCCATTTAGGAGTACCAACCAGATTCGGCTGCGGTAGAGGGAGTAGGGGGGGGGGGGGGGTGTACAGGAAATCGTGTGAACGTTTAGGGACCAAACGAGTGGATCTATTAGGTTGAAACTTGGAAGGTAGAAAAGTCATTTACTCTGGAGGGTCCGAGGCCATGCCGGGGATGCTCAGGCTTGAGTGAAACTGTATATCCTATGTCTAGGTCCGAACCATCTGTTTGGATGGTGGGGTATTTTGTGATTCTTGTACCACCTACTCGTAACAAGTGCCATATGAGCACGTAGCTCGTGTTGGTGCTCGCTTCGGGTCGTTTACATGGGACTACTCCGGTTCTCCATCTATTCTTTTGGACTAACTTTCACTGAAGAAAATACCCTTGATTAGTCACTATAATCAAACGTTGTGACCCGAAACCATACCAGATTATCCACTCTGTTTCTCGTAATACATCCTTTTTTTCGCGTAGTCTGTTTTCGGTTCTTCCTGTCCAGTATGATTGGCCAGGTGACTACGCTTCCACTTTCCCTCGGTGATGCCAACGGCCCTAATATCTAATATTTTAAATTATATTTTTTTTTAATACTATATATTTAGCGTCACCTACACTTTCCTCTATCTCTACAACTTTTTAATATTCATTCTTATTTCCTCTTTCACCCTTATTTCTCATTTTACCATTTTCATCACATCTTTAAAACGTTAAAATTTCGTTACTTTTTCCTTCTTTAATATCCCCTTTCCTTAAAGTTTCCTTTCATTTATCCTTGACTGGTTCACCTGTGCGGATTAGCGTCCGAATGCAAAGCGAACTGAGCTCAGAGCCACAAACAACAACGGTTGAGAAAGGTAGTCAGAGAGGCTCTGGAACAAGTCTCTGGGCTAGGAGCCCGAGTTTCAGGGGTGGGTGAGAGGTCCTTCAGCTTTGTACGTACGCTTTGTACTGTACGTGTACAGTTTCAAGCTCAAACAAATGCGCAAGCGCCAATATGTTGAATATGAAAATTTGAATTAACTTAGATGGTAAAGTCAGGGGTCTGGATGTTGAAATATTTATTTACTCACAAGCCTTGCGAGACTAAATTTGTCTCAAGTTTTATCCGATTATTCGAACATAACTTGCACCGCTAGTTTCTACCAGTGGGCCAAGCTGCCAGGGGAGGAGGCTGGACCTTGTCGGTAAATAAACAGGTCCGACCTACTCAATACGTAACGATATTCATTGTCCTAACTCAACCATTGTCAAGTTATAAAATTTGAGCTACTGCCCAGTGTGTGTCCATTTGCCCCTGAACCGGTAGAGTTGTGAAGACCAAACTTCGAAAAAGCGCTGTGAACCTAAGATCTGTCCTACGCGTGGACGTTGAAACAAAAAATGTTTATTAGATCCAAGGATCTGTAAATAAACAGAAATCTGTCACCCTCCTCTAAGTGTTGTCACAAAACCGGGAGGATCGGAAAGATGAAACCTCGAAAAGGCACAATAGACCCTATCCTCTGTAACTACACGAAGCTTCATCGTCCTCCGTCGACCTTTGTCAAGCTGTGAAGTTAAGCCAGTGGGCAATATGGGTCAGTTGCCCATAAACAGGGAGGGTGAGTGAGATACGACTCGAAAAGGCATTTCAAGACTCCCAAGACTTGCAAGTAGCCTACATGCAATTTCATCCTCCAGTTTTAAACGACCTGTCTTACCTATAATACTAACGCAAGCTACTTCCATAATCACTCCATATATTTAACTCGGAGACCCCAATTTCGTACGGTACATTCTAACCCCACTAACAAAACCACGCTGATTTTCTCACTTGCCATGTTTTGCTACCTTTGATGTGTATCACGCTGTCGACGGTTTTCTGCGATAAGTTTTTCCATCGGAAAAACTGGTTAAATAAATTGTTTCCCTGTTTTCCCTGTAAGTCAACGGGACTCGGAGTCGGAAAATGCTTAAAACAGCCAAAACCGTGGGTTATTTGTTGGGAGCACAGCCTAATTTTAAAGTATTCAGATATCTTAAAATACTGTAAGTTGAAGAGAAATAGTGCGAGGGGTCCTTGAAACTTCTCAAGTACAAACTTACGTCTCTGGGTCCAGTTGCCCCTAAACCGGGATGATATGCGGGTTGGACCTTTAAAAGGAGCATCTAGACCTCGATGCGAACAAGAACCCAAATATAAACTTGATTCGGGTCATGATTCACGAGATCCTCCCCCCCCCCCCCCCCCAAAAAAAAAGGTGAAACCTGGAAAACGAAATCCGGCCAGAGCGACCTCAATAGTAAATCGTCCGGATACGGTGTCCGCGCCATAATTAATGTGTGCACAGGGAACGCCGATCAGGATTAGAGAAAACATTTTAGGAAGAAGTTGTGAAACGAAAGTGGACCAAGAGGCATAATTTCAATCAGATTCCAATGATTGTGATTGTCACGAAGACAGTATATGGCTTGCATTGGTGGGTTCTTGACAGTTGGGGGGGGGGGGGGGGGTGCCAAGCTCTCTCTGCCGAAGCATAAACATATGTGGAAGGATTATTCCTTTGACTGTTGTACGCTCCAGCCTCCGCTCAGATCACGAGGATTTGACCGTCTGGTCTGAAGTAATTGGGCTGACATTAGCTGTCCCCCGGCAGAAAAGTTCTTTGCGTCCCTGGGATATTAATGTGGTCTCCCAGCTAAACCTAATGCCAATCTCATATGACGGGGGAAGATCTCGGGTGACAAGTACCTTTACGAAGCTATTGACCGGTGCGAAGTTCTTGTATCAAACGTGATATTCCCCTTGACATTGTTGCTAGGTACCTTAGAGTGGTGTGAAAAAGTATGTGAAGTAAGATGATAAGTAAGTGGTAGATGGTCATCATTTGGTATTGACTGATTTCATCAAGCATTTTGCCTTAAGCACAACTCTTACTAGAAATGACGTTTTCACGATAAAATCGTATAAGGAACGCCTTTTTTTTTTAAATATTAATAATTTCCCCCGTGAAGATACTTTCGACTCTGGGCAGAATCGCCTCGACTCTGAAGCGAAAGTTCGATTCAGAATATTTGAAACTATTTCCGCTGGGATACAAAGTGGGAAAACAAAGCAAAACAAAAGGAGTTGGAATTCGCCAGGAACTTCATTATATGACGCACAAGGCAGATCTGTTGTCCTATCATGCTTGTCGAAATGAAACAGACAATATTGAAGCTTGGTTTTATCTTGCCCTTCTTCATTTATTTATTTACTATTACATTTGGCGTTAAGCTTTTAGCTTGTCGCCATGACAGAGATGTACGCATTTTCGGCTAAGTTTGCGCCGCTTGAATGATAAACTTGGCTCAGCCGAAACAGACAGTGTAAAAGGAACAAGAAGGATAAGTCCGAGGTTCTCACAGG
The DNA here is from genome assembly GCA_030848855.1 of Branchinecta sandiegonensis. Taxonomy (NCBI): domain Eukaryota; kingdom Metazoa; phylum Arthropoda; class Branchiopoda; order Anostraca; family Branchinectidae; genus Branchinecta; species Branchinecta sandiegonensis. Next base: position 19,640,405 of record JAUPMV010000006.1, on the reverse strand, counting down.
TTTTGTTGCGAAAATTGCACTGGAATATTCGGAAAGGCTCGATGCCGTCAATTTAGACCGATCTACATATACGCCGAATGCGATTGCGAGTGTTGGGGTCCCGCTGCCAAATTCGAACTCATTGGGAACCAGGCCTTAGTACTGAGCTGTTATATATCGTAATCGCGTAGGAGAAATTTGCTGACTCGGATTCGGATTAGGGTGGACAAAAACCATACTGATTATTTTTTTAGGGGTCCAGTGTCCTTTTTTGCATTGTTTTATTCCTATTATTGTCAACAGGCTCGAGTTTTTTCAACTGAGCAGTTTTTGCTCACTCCGTCGAGCTTTCGGCATGCTTTTTCATGCTTTTTTGAAGTCCTTCCGCGTAGTAAATAGCTTGAAAAGGGTTCATTTGTTTTCACCGTTGGCTTACCGACATTGGACAAAGAAAGTTGCGGGAAAAGTCACTTGATAATTCTGCAGAGCTTCCTCTTGGTTCTGTTCAGCTTTGGAAATCGACATTCTCTTATTCCTTCTTTTTGCCTACTTTCTCTTTACTTTTCCGAGCCTGGCCCATCGTGACGTTCTTGCGTTTCCTATTGTCCATTCTAGAGCGCCTTAGGAAGGAACGCAGACAAGTTCAATCTCGGCAATTAGGTAAACCTAATTTCGTGTTCCCAGGTATGTCATATCCCCGACGGGAAGTATCGCCGACGCGCTGCAAGAATACGACCAAGGATGTAGTGAGGGATACGCTAGTAAGCCCTTGCCCAGCTATTTGGCTCCTGCTAGTTCCGACAGGTCGCGCGACTTGTGCTTCCATCTTTTGAAGCTCTACTGTTACAAGAAAACGCCGCTGGAGCCGCTGCTGAACCCAGCCAGCTCGACGGACGATCCCATTGAGCATACGCTGTCCTATCTTTTGATGGAGGTTAGTAGTTTCGTTGTTTCAGTGTTATTGGAAAGTTGGTAGTTAAACATGTATTTTACTTGCAAAAGCCCTGTTTTTTCTTCGTTACCAGGCCCTACCCATCATTACCGGTCTTGTTCAGAGGGCCATAAAGAGGGTGCGAACCAGCCAACCCATCACCTCTGAAGAATACGCAAAAAAAACAAACTGTTTCTGTTCGAAACCAACTCCCCAGTGTGCATCGTGATACGAGCAACCGTTTCCGTCCATGAAAGTGCCATGCACGTTGAAACGACGCACACACATTCACTTCCTTGGGGCTGCTATCGACTAGTGGCCAACCCCTTTGCTCGCAAAAAATCAACGAAGAAAACCCCTTTGCTCGCAACGTGGATGCTATTTGACAACGCTGGTATTTTTAATTTTCTTCCATGAGCGTAGAACTCATTCCTGGATAATGAAACTTAGTGTATGTGAGTTTTAAATATCAGCCTGTGATAATTCATCCTTGCTAATATTTTCACTGGCCCATTTCATTTTTATTTCTGTTCTTGCTCGAAATTGATTTCTAAGAACAACCGTGTAGTTCTATGACTGAAATATTGGCTGGTGTCGACAGTGACCCTCCACTGAGTTTTGGTTTGTGTCAAGCAGAAGCTGAAGATTGGATTAGGGACACTATGGTTTTGGTACGGACTTTTTCAACTTTATAAGCACTTTTTTTTTTAACACAAGTGGCACGATAATTTATATCCTTCTTTTACATTACTAACGGTTTGAAGTTTCGGTGAGAAGGAATCCTGTTGCTTAATTTGAACAAATATATCGTTTATGGTTTGCCTGGTTAATCTTGATCTTTCTTCCTGATTGCCACATGTGTCAAATTTTCAAGCTCGTCCGCTTAACAGAAAACGCAAAAAGTTTGAAAATCGTGACCGCTTTTATATTAACAAAATAAGTGTCCGAATTCCCGACAGAAACAAATTCTTGTCGATGGGGCACGAATCAAGAAAGTAAGAACCTAGCTTTGGTTTCATAGTCATCTATGTAACGTACAAATCCGAAGCGTTATTTACAGTATAAAAGTTTCTCCACTTTCTTCTCGCTGGTCGTTGCAACTCAATCCCCAGACATACTGTTTTGCTAACTGCCACTTCGAGAAGCTACTGGGTCACACTCCACAGACAGAGCAGTACCCTGTTGAGTTCAATGTTCTCCGAAGAGCTTGCTCTTTATTCGTCTCCAGATTACTAAGGGGAAAGGTTTAACAGACATACATAATTCCACGACTTTTGTAACTGAATTTTGTAGATGATTTTTAGGTGTAATTTATCACGTCACTTTTAGATTACGTTTTTCCTTTTTTATGGCACTTGCAGCCTCTGGCTCAAGTGCCATATACCTATCACAATTTCGTCTGTCGGTCTGTCGGTCGGTCCGAGTTTTTGTCACACTTTTTCGAGTTAGGGTACTTCCAGATGTGCTAGGACAATGAAACTTGGCAGGCATATCAGGGACCCGACCAAACTAACCTGGAAATAATCAGTTTCCAAATCCGACCATATGCGGGGGAGTGGGGGCGTTGGAATCTTGAAAATTTAGGGCATTTTGTCACACTTTTTCGAGTTAGGGTACTTCCAGATGAGCTAGGACAATGAAACTTGGCAGGAATATCAGGGACCCGACCAAACTAACCTGGAAATTATCAGTTTCCCAATCCGACCATATGCGGGGAGTGGGGGCGCTGGAAACTAAAATTTAGGGCATTTTGTCAAACTTTTTCGAGTTAGGGTACTTCCAGTTGTGCTAGGACCATGAAACTTGGCAGGCATATCAGAGACCCGACCAAACAATCTTAGAAATAATCAGTTTTCTGATCCGACTTTTTTGGGGGGAAGTGGAGGGCAGGGGAATCCGGGAAATTGAGAAGTGTGTAACTTTCGATCGGGTGCTCGGATTGTAATGAAACTTCATAACTGGTATACATATGTATATATATGTATATTCCCAGTTATGGTATATGTATATACCATAACTATATGTATATACCATAACTGTATATACCATATGTATATACCATAACTGGTATATACATAACTCATATCGGACTGAAACTTGCTGGGAAAAACAAACATCTGGTCCATCTTTTACATAATTTGACTGGATCCGGACACTTGAAGGGGGGGGGGGGTCCTGGAATTCCTTTTTTTGTGAGATTTTCACGACGAAACTTGGAAGGCATATCAGGGACCCGGTCAAACTGACTTGGAATAAAAAAAAATCCTCGATATGATAATCTTGGGGGGGGGGGGGAGTTGAGGGAGTGGAATCCGGAATATTGAGTCATGCGTAACTTTGGAACGGGTGTTCGGATTCGAGTGAACTTTAATAATTAAACAGAGGACATTTTTCTCTGGTGATCTTTTTCATTTCCGGACCGAATCCGGCAATTATTGGGGGGAGGGCGGAAAATACTTGACCCGCTTAGACTGGTGTGATCTGGATCGAACTTCGTGGGAATGACAAACAGATGCTCTGGATTAATCATTTACAGAACCGGATTGGCTCCGGGTATTGTGGGTGGAGTTGGAGGAGGGGGAGGGTCTGGGATTCTGGTGATCGCGAGTTAAGGTACTTCCAGATGTGCTAGGACGATGAAACTCCGCTGGAATATTGGAGACTCAACAACATTTGCTTAGAAATTGCTACTTCCCTAATCCGATTATTCCTTTAAGTAGGATACCAATCTTGACCGCAAAGTAAAAAAAATACTTTTAAGCAATATATGCATTTTCATGATGCCCATCAGCCCATTAGCATTTTTGCCTCAAGGGTTTTGCTTACAAATGTAGTTCCAGCTCCCTTAGAGTGCGCATCTCAACCGCAAAGTCGAAACTTACTTTTGATCAACATTATCTTAACCCGTGCAAGTGCCATATGAGCTTACAGCTCTTGTTTTAGATTCTCATGACTCTGGGCTACTCCCACGTGACGGGACACGCTGAGGGAACGGTGCTAACGAGTTTTGCTGCTCAGCTGGAGGCGCTCGACCAATGGATTTGGGCCATTTTCGTCGCGCTCCACATAAAGGATCCTTTACAGAGAGAGGCCTTGGTGAAAGGAATCCTGGGAAGGCATATTCGCATTGAAAATGGTAAGGAAGGATGAGGACTAGTTATTATAAATTTGCGAAATACCTGCTTGGGTTACCAACGTGGTGTTCTAATTCATGATGTCACTGTGCGTTCTTTTTACTTGTTTTCGTCGTTTTTTTTTTCATCTTTTTGCTAACTCCATCTTGTACAGACTTAAATTAATAATAATAATAAGCCCCATGGAAAAGTCCTGAAGTGAATATAGGTGAAAACAAATTAAAGTACTATGTGTACAGAGATGGGCGAATCCGGATTCACCCTTTCGGCCGGATTCTAATCCGGATTCGAACCTTCTGCTTTTCAGGCTGGATTCCGACTCGGATTCCAAACCCTGGGTATAAACAAATCCGCTCCCCTTTCTAACCTTCATCCTACCAGTTTCCATTTTCCTGAATTTCCCGAAACGAGCGCTAAAGTCATTCCTGATTGCCGAGAGGAAACCCATACTACGACAACCAAACATGAAAACCAAGAAATACCGTCTCATTTGCCTTAGGCATCAGTCTTTTTTTGTCACCTCTTGTACATGATTTGATTTTTGTTAAGGCATGAAATTGTGGATTCGGAATCGGATTCGCCCATCTATGACTGTGTACCGACTCGGTACTTTGGCGTCCTTGCTTGTACTTGAGGCTGGAATCAGACCTCTCCGTTGGCATCCCACTGGTCCCGCCGCAGGCTTCTATCTGTCTAGGTCGTAACACACTACCTGAGGGCATAAGTGTATTAAAAGAGTAAAAGTATAAAATGTCGCGAAAGGGGTTTACTTTTTTTTTTTATTCCTTCTGGAGACATGCTTTTTGCATAGTCAGCTGACATCTACGAAGAAGATATTCGTCGATCATATATCTAAGTCAAGCACAGAATGTGAAAAGATTCGGAGATTTCTCTGTGTTTCACTAGACGTCGCCTGTTATCTGGTGCGTGGAGCCGTACCCTGTGATTGTCTCTACTGCTATAGGACGAATAGATATGCTAGGTGATATAAGTGACTGCGTAGAGCTAGTTCAGATTCACAACTGGAAGAAGTACGTGCCAGCTTCAACCTAACCGTTAGTTAATTCTGTCTTATGGATTCTTGGTTCTGGCCAGGCAGCTCGGTTTAGCCAAATTATATATCGAGAAATTGCCCCCCCCCCCCTCCACACACACACGCATCAAATAATCTGCCTGAAGAAGGAGTATTATGCTAGGTAATATTTGAGGATCTAGCCTAGGCTGCGGACGATTTACTCCTTCAATAATCCACAGTATCAAACCGCCGATATTATGCGGGAGAGCCAATCAAGTCCTTCAAGTGTTGTAATTGTTCGCCTTCTTCGTCCACCCACTCTAACGCCCCATTAAGTGAATTACCAGAGGAAATATGCTTACGGCAAATTACCTTTTTTCTCACGGGGGCGAAGTAAGCGCGGAAATGGTTTATGCATATCCTTTTATTTCTCGCCGTCAATGGTGAGAGACTTCCCAGAGGGCGTTTAGTTTGCGCGTCGTTGGACGGTATCCCTATATTTTCGAAGGCACTTCTGACATCCGATTAATTGGAATGTTTTCCGAGTTCCCTGAAGAAAACATAGCTATTTGAAATAGACGTGAAGTGGCTACAGATTATAGGCTACGGTGGAAATGACGGTGGTCAAGAATATAGATGGATTGAAGGAAAGATACCGGCAGCTTGGTCCAACTTCTAAATAATATCAGCAGTGTATACTCTATATCACTAAGTCCAAAACACGCCAGTGAATCTCGGGAAGAACGAGAATCGTCGCCCGAACGTCGAATCCTGTGTCAACGAATAAACCTGTTCGTTGGGGACAGCTGTGGTTACGCTTCCGTCTCTTCCGCTAGGTACAAGGCGATTCTTCTCAACATGTCCAGTTAGTCATCAAGCGTATTAGCGCGTAGAGCGATGGCGACGTGAACGAAACCTTTGGATATACCACGGACCGTATGATAGAGACATAGCAAAATGGCTATGAATCCTCGAGGTTCCGGTCCCACCATCTTTTCCAACCTATTCCCCACCGGTGATACTCTGATACGTTAGAAGAATGTCCAGTAAGCGTACTGGAGACCGACACTTTGTCTTATCGAGAACCATCGGCTCAGACCTGGAGAGAAAATTGCGGGAACCAGTCCACGAGAACCGCATATTAGATTCATAGAAATAGTGCTGTAAATGCACGAGGTTCCACCATCTCTCCCCCCCCCCCTCCCTCCTGTAATAATACTTCGATACATTATAAGGGCATCCAACAAGCTTTTTGTAAACCGACACCTTGTCGTGTTAACTACATTCGACGCATAAGCTGGAGAGAAAATTGTCTTCCTCAAGTATTATATGTTATTTCTTAATATCGTTGAAGTAACCCGTGCAAGAACGCTATGGTGTGCTCGTGTCATGGTGTGTTGGCATAATGCACTTTATTTCGGGACGTGCCGCTTGTCCTTCTGGCTGTTACCATCCTGAAGCTTATATTCCTAACTAGCTTATTCCTGACAGTAAGTAAGTAAGTAAGTAATTTATTTATGACCCACCATTTTGAAAAGGCGGAGTAAATGACAAAAGTAAAGAAAATAAACAAAACACATATATACACACAGAAAAAGACACTTAATTTTTAATCTTCGGTCAGGAAGCAGTGGACGACATCGTGTGCTGGTTGGGCCTTGTTGTCCATGAGTTTTGAAAGTGATGACGAAACATCCAAAAGGGTAACACTTGCGTCTTGAATTTTGAATTTCTCCGTCAATGTATGGTTATGACATAATTTCGACAAGTGGAGGAGGTGCTTTGCATATTTAAAATAACATGATCAAAGATGCGAGAGCCGAGACGGAGGTGGCTTTTCTTTTGGAGACAGTGTGTTTGGTAGTTCTAATCTTATTTTTACCCTGTTTAGATGCGAGAGCCGAGACGGAGGTGGCTTTTCTTTTGGAGAGACTTTTTGTCCCAAGAGAGTGGGTCGCGGCTGCTGCTTCTTACCGAGCTCAGGCCTTGGGGCTCCACGTTCTGAGGGCGCGCTGTCTTGTTGATGCCGAGATGTATGAAGAGGCGCATCGGCTGATAGTTGAACGCTTAGCACCGGACGCTGTTCTTGGAAAGAGGTAAAAGCTGCTCGTTAATGGCCTTACGTCGCAGTATTTATGAGAGGCGTCATTTCGCGGAAAAGTAATGGGGGGGGGGGCCAACGGCGTCTTCCTGGGCCCCTTTACATTGCGGATGACATACTTCTAATTAGTAGAACTAGAAAAGGCCTTTCTCTTTCTGTATCTACAGTTGCAACTAACCTTAGCAAAATTGGTTTGTCACTAAACTTAACAAAATGCGAATATCTCTCCTTTAATAGTAATTCTAACTCGCCTTTGGATTGCGCTTCTTTTTCTGTTCCTTGTGTCCCTTCTTTTCGGTGGTTGGGTATTAACATTGCTAAAAATCTGAAATCATTCCCTGACCAAGCCGTGACGGATTGTAAGAAAAAGATCCAAGTATCTTACTCCAAAATTGTCGCTAATCGGGGCAAATACAGTAGGAAGTCCCTTGCTAAATTGTACTCTGTTTTTACTGATCATTCAGTTTTGTTTCTTTCTGGTGTTTATCCCATCCTCGGGCGAAAAGATATTCGGTCGTTACGTTCTTATTATTTTCGGTTCTCGCGTTTTCTACTGTATTTGCCTCCGTGGTACCGGAACCGTAACCATGTTTCAGTTTTCGGGTTTCCAGATATAACCGGAAAGCTAGTTGCGCTTGCTGACAAACTCCCCCAGACAGTGAAGGCTCTCCCAGCTCATCATGGGTTTGTCCGCCTCCTTAATTAATCAAGTGTTTTTGTTGTGTATTTAGTCGTTTCTGTTGTATTTTTTCTTTTTTTGTTTATAATCCGCTTTTGTTCATTTAGCGGGTTAAAAAATAAATTAATTAATTAATTAATTCTTTAACGTAAAATTTACATAGGTGAGACTGAAAATAGCATACATAAAGGACCTGTCTTACCTATAATACTAATGCAACCTACTTCCATAATCACTCCATATATCTCTAAATCTGGAGACCCCAATTTCGTACGGTACATTCTAACCCCTCACAAAACCACGCTGATTTTCTCACTTGCCGTGTTTTGCTACCTTCGATGTGTATCACGCTGTGGACGATTGTCTGCGAGAAGTTGTTCCATCAGAAAGACCGGTTATGTAAATTTTATTCCCTGTTTTCGCTACAAGTCAGCGGGTCTCGTAAAAGGCTTAAAACAGCCATAACCGTGGGTTATTTGTTGAAAGCACAGCCTAGTTTGAAAGTATTCAAATATTTTAAAATACTGTAAGTTGAAGAGTAAATAGTGCGAGGGGTTCTTTAAGTGATTAACAACATACGAACGAAAAGTAAACAATCTGTTCCTGAAAGACTGATATACATTGATATTTTGTTAAAGACTATGTACATATTCGGTTTTGTATCTTGTCAACTAGGTTTTACAGCGGTTTTTCATGTGTGGTTTTGGGCCCCCTTGGAAAGGGCAGGGGAGCAGCTGCCCCCCCCCCCCCCAAATGACGTCCCTGGTGTTTATAAATACAAAAAGGTTCGACATGGTAAGCAAAAAATAATGAAAAAACATTAATCTGGATGAACGTGTCGACTGCAAGGCATGTGGTATCTTTACGCTCAACCTTTTTTGTCGAATCGAAGGAATCTGGAACTTCAACGAGGGACCGTCCTCAGCGAATAAAACAAAACTAAATCATAAAATTCACCACAATAACAACAGGAAAACGATGCGAAACCAACAAACTTGTATTTATCCCTCGCACATCATCTTGGAGGGGTAACTAGCTGATCAAGAAAAAAAAACCAAAAACCTCGTTTTTCTATTTTGTTTGAAATGAATGGTCAGCTTGGCTTCAAACCTTGTAATAATCTGGAACTTTCCGGTCAAGACAGAGCAGGTTGAAGAACCGCTTAAATAAAATGAAAAATTAGGCTGAAGCTCCGACGAGCTTTCCCGGTCTCGGATAGGAATTTCCTTCTCTTGGTCAATCAAGCCTCTGGCAAAGCGTCACGCCCGAGATTAGAGAAGAATGTAACCTTTTTTTGTTTAATTAAGCTTATTCTCATTCTTTTTTTGGATCCCAATACGTGAGTGGAGGGATACCTATGACCTTGTAAAAAATGTCCGTCTTTCTGCCTGTCCGTCTGTCAGCACTGTAACTCTCGAAGGGGTGTGAGGATGCTTTGGGTCAAAGTACAGGTCAAGTTCGTAGATCGGCTCTGTAGTACTATATTTGGGGGTTAGATTTAGGGCGAAATAACATTTTTTAAAAGTCAATAAAACAGCCCACCAGCCAAGTAGTTCGACCGGAATCCGGCCAGAACCGGAAACTTGGTAAAAAGTGTAAGATAAGTTCATTCTTAAGTCGATTAGAGGCTCTGATCGGGGGTAAGAATACACAGTGAATACATTTCTGATGTTTATTTCCTTCTCAGACATGTAATTCTGCCCGAATTTGCCAAAATTCGGAAATTTCTTGACAGAATCTCAACTATTGAGGTCGGTTATTTTATAATTGACAATTCTCTTCGTTGTACAATGCTTGTGTGGTGTCGCGATAGCGTTCCCGGTTCTTGAGACGATCCGCTGTGGTCATGGGTTCGATTCTTGGCTTTTTTCTTTTTGCTCGTCGCTTGCTTGGAGTCTTAACCGATTCCGAACCGACATTCAGTCGGATAAAATTGGCAGAATGCGTTCGAGATCGATCTAGTGAAAGATCGGTGTTGATCTGATCTCCGCAAAACATCTTGAAAACGCTAGCGATCTGCTTGCGCAGCATCTTTCACTGTTGTTTCAGATGTCAATATCATCAGGTATTGTGCCTCAGCAGTTTTGCGTCAGCCAGACTACGCCTATTCCCAAAAAAAGGGAAAAAAGATCTTGGCGATTGTCGATTGTATCGTCCTATAACTGTTTCCTGCACTTTGTTTAAAATTTTTGAGTCGATTATTCTTAGTGAAATTTCTCGGAAGTGTTCCGTTCCTTCGCATCAGTTTGGTTTCCAGAAAAGATTGAGTCGGGAGCATGCTCTCTTCGCCCTGTTTAATGTTCTTGCGGATGTGGAAGGCTCCGGGGATTTCCTTGTACTTTGTGCACTGGACATAGCCACAGCTTTCGACTCGTGTATTTTTGCCCAGATTTTGGCAGAAGCTGTAAAAAGAGGGGTTGATCCCTCCGTTATATGTACAGTCATCTCAGAGCTAAAATGGAAGGGGGGTCCGACCTCTTCAGTGTATTAAAGGGTGTAAGACAGGGAGGTTTAACTTCCCCTGCTCTTTTTAACAACTCGGTTCTTCCAGCTCAAAATTCTGTCGAGTGCACGTGTATTTATGGTGGTATCGATGTGTCCCTGTTTACTTACGCCGATGATATTTTGAATCTAAGTCGCACTTTTTTGGGAGTGAGAATACGTTTTCGAAACTAAAACATGAATATCAGCAGATCGGACTGAGTTTTAATGTTGACAAAACCGTAGCAATTACTTTCAATCTTAAGGGTAATCCAAACAAGCGACTGGAACTTTGTGAAACATCTATTCCGCTTTCTGACAGTCTTGTTTACCTTGGTATGCCCATTGGAAAAAACAAATCAAGCTTGCTATTCAAAACCTTGCTAAAAAGATACGGATCGCTTGTGCTTCACTTGCTTCTAATATCACACATCTTAGTCGGTTTCATCTTTCTAAACTTTACAACAGTCTAACTGTGCCCCATCTTCTTGCTATGTCCCCCATTTGGCAATTGTTTTCTGCTTCTAATAAGAAAAATGTTCACCGGATCTATTTTAAGTTTGCCAAGCATCTGCTGCATTTGCCCCCTTGGACCAGTAATTCTTTCTTGGCGCAGAAATTCCATCTGGTTCTGCCTGCTATCATTATTGATAAGAGAGTGGAAGATTTCAAATCTTCCGCTAGTAAACTGAACCACCAGTGGTCTTCCCTTTTCGTGTAATCTGTAATTTTGTTTGTGCTGTGTTTAGTGTAAAGTTTTCCGACGTGCATTGTCTTTCTTCTTGTTTTTTTTTTTTTTTTTTTTTTTTTGTACTCCGTCAGTAGGGCTACACGCCCTCCATTGTTTTTGACGGGTAATAAATAGATTGATTGATTGATATCAGGCCAATATGTATAAATATTAGTCTATTTAATTATAGCCTATTCCGTATCAACTCTGTCCGAAGTTTTTTATAGCCATTGAGATGGTCCATTTACTGGGTAAGGAGGCACGCTGAATCCATATCCGAAAGTTTGTTTAGCCTAAGTTTTGGATTAGGGGCTATTAGGGGGGGGGGGGGAGAATAAAAACAAACGGTCAATCTATTTCTGAAGTTTATTTTCTTGTCAAATAATTCTGATGGAATTTGCCAAAACAAGGAAACTGGGTAGATTTCTTAGTTGCTTATTCTGGACAGAGCTGTGTTGCGGCCTGAAGGGGCTAAGATTCGTGGTTCGCTCGTAGGTTCGACTCTTGGGAGTCGCCATCTAGGTCTTGCTTCTGCTCGGCTTCTGCTGGGGAATCTGTTAAAAAAGCAACTGATCGGACACGACAGACATTGACATTTAATATGATAAAATTGGCAGAATGCGTACGAGATCTTTCCAGTGATTTATCCGCCGAAATATGTTTGTATATATTAGTATGTCTAACGAACGCGCATCCCGTGTCAACATAGGCTGTAAACCCGTATCAGAATTTAATTTTTCTTCCCGGAGAGATAGCGGAATTCAGCTAAAACCGGGAATTTCGTAATAGTAAAAGACTTTCCTAAAAATTGATTATATATATAATATATGGGTAAATATACATGTCGAATCAATATCCGAACTTGATTTTCTCAACGGGCTAGCCGTTTAGCCGCAATTCGTCAAAAAACACCATTAGGCTATGCCGCTTTTGTATAACTTTTGTATGTACATTTTCCATCAGTTATTAAGGATAAACCTTAATATGCTTACGGAGACTGGCGAAGACCGGAAATCTACAAACTCCGAATGTCTGGATTGTAAAGCCAAGAAAATATTATAATTTTGGGATCCCGTCGAAACCTATAGTCTCGTTTCTCATTTCTTTTCATATCTCTGTCATGTGTGAACACTTACAAATTGGCCGTTGTACCATGGTCGTTACCATTTTTGCTCTGCTCTGAACGAATGGATGAGTGTGCCTGTTGTCCGGCTTTGTGCTGGGCTTTGCGTGTCTGCAAAGAAGTGCTACAGCGCAGAAAGGATATGAAGTACAAGGTCTTTGGAATTTATGAAGTTCTCATATGCCGTAAATGGATACTTCGTTCAACACTTCTCAATTGTCCAACACCTTGTTTGCAGCCTCTGGCTCAAGTGCCATATATCGATCGCAATTCCGTTTATCGGTCGGGCGGTCTGTCCCACGATGTCGAGTTAGGATACTTCCAGATGTGCTAAGACGATGAAACTTGGCAGGCATATCAGGGACCCGATCAAACTAACCTGGAAACAGTTTGAAGCTTAATTTGTCTTTGTTCTGTTTAAATTACTATTTGCACTCGTTGATGTGCATAAATATTTACTAGGTTTTATTTTCACCATATTCTTTTGAATCGTTCACAGTTACCCGATGACAAATTTGCAGCCTGTGTAGTTGTATGAAAAAGTTGCATGTATTGATATGTAACACTATCATTTAATCTACCTCAGACTGCGCCAATCTTAAGCAGTAGTATCTAGTAGCATGCAGTGGTAACCGTTAGTAAGTAAGTAAGTAAGTAATTTATTTTTAACCCGCCATTTCAAAAAGCGGAGAAAATAAAAGCCATAAATACACAGAAAAATACACTAATTTTCAGTCATCGGCTAGGAAGCAGTGTAGAGGGTCGTGCGCTGGTTTGGCTCTGTTGTCAGTCATTTTTGATAATGACGAAGAAACATCCAAAAGGGTAATACTTGCATCTTGAACTTACTAAGGTATAGTACTACTGTAAGTACTGTATTCTATTAAAACTTACAGCTGCATATAACTAATTCTTGAAAAAATTTCATCGGGTAGGCGACGTCCGAAGAGCTACTCCCCTATTGTAGACTACTTGAGGTCGACATTTAGAATTTATTGAATAATTCTTCGGCCTGCATTCGCCTTGTGAAGTTGGTTTGTCTCCCAGAACCCACTAACGTATATATGATATAGGCCATTGTAGTTGTCATGCAGCGTTTGCTCAGCGCCCTCTGTCCCGCCTTTAATCCCCGGGATTTCGCTGAGATCACCGAATTCCGTTGTCCTCGAGTAATTGTACTTTGCAATGTAGAGTATATGGTTCGCGTAGGAACAAGTTTTTTCCGGCTCCTTGTCCGACTGAAAATTCAAGGTGCGACATTTCCTTCACGTCATTACATCTCGGAGGAGTTTTTTTTAGTCTAGGACACCGGTAGCGTGGGATTATCCGTGGCAAAGTGATTACGTCAGGGATGAGTTAGTTATCTTGAGTTGAGTTCGGGGATTTTCTTTTAATAATCCGGCGCCAGATACTCGATAAGAAAAGTGCAGAGTTTGAACCTCATACTGTCACCTCGAGTAGTTTGCTTATGATGCCATTCCGAGAGCAGGTATCCGTTATTTCATTACTTGATATTTCGTCATTTTTACTGCCCCTAAATACAGTCTTTCTGTTTGAAACCAAATCTTGTTTGTATATCGTTATACATTCGACCATTTCCGTTCCGCGGAAGTGCATCCTAGTCCAGGAAAGGTACGGTTTGACCCGGACAAAATTGCAACACAACTATTCTTTACACTAAAATGTTCAGAAAAATCATTAAAGAACATATCCAAAACCCACCAAAAACTTTCTAGGTCTGATGAAGGAGATGAACAATGAAGGTACAAATTCTTAGGATAATGTGACATTTGATTTAGGGATAGGGAGACACGCTGATTCCATAGTATATGAACTTAATATTTCCGTCCGACACTTCGTTCGCCCGAAATGCGGTGAAAACCGGAAATTCGGTCGTAGCAAAAGTTTATTCTGAAAAAAAAAATAGATTTTTAAAAAAATTCAGTATTATTTTACAATATAAAGATACGCGCTGAATCCATATCTGAATTTTTTTCCGAGGGACAAGTAGACAGTAGTGCGCTGGTTGTAAGTAATTCGGCAAGTAATTCAATTTGAGCTTCATTACAAGGGTTCGGCTGAAGCTGTTGCAGTTTGTCCCCATGCACTCTCCATAAGCAAGTAGGCCTATACAGTGCGGAAGTTACTAACTTACTTAGATAGATACTCCTTCAGCCCAAGCTGACATTTAAGGAAGAAGCTTTAATTTTTTTTTCCTCAAGTTCATTTTTCAGCTTGAGCGGCTTGAGCCTGAAGAGGACCCTTGCCAAGAAGGACCGAAATATAGCTCTAATACCATCAAATATAACTTACTTAGGTTTATTTGATTAAGGACGCAAGTTTTTCAGCTTTCTCTGCCGATGAAAGTCGGCTGACTAATTTGCGTCATTAAAGCTTAACTGAAAAGCAAACTTATTTTTGCATCAATCAGTTGAATACATCGAGTTATTTGGATTCTGCTAAGAGATTTTTTGATTTTCCACTATCTGCTCTCGTAGTGAGGTTCAGAATATCTACGGCTGTCCCCACAGCGCAAATTCTACTATGACGCGGAATATTTGAATCTGAACACAAACGCGGCTTTTCAGTGGACGGTGATAAGCTTGGTGAAGACTCCTTAGTGCCTGAACAAAAAAAATTCATAAAGCTTTTTCGTCAAGCAAATGACACAGGTAGAACCACAAATCTGATAGGGAAATTCCACTATCTGAAATGGATTATTCGTGAATAGTGGAGCAACGACGTAACGCATTTTCATCGGGTCTTCAAGCTTCTTTAAGTGAATAAGTGAGGGGTAACAAGACTGTCCCATCTCTGCCCTTTTCTGTTAAACTTTAATGAATTTTGATGGTTGGTAGGGGTGGATACCCTAGTGTGCTAGGCCTGAAGCACATCCGGACAAGCAAAAAGATTTGAAGGGCTGTACCGAAAGTTATGTTTCGTGCATAGGGACCAACCAGTGAATTTTCCGAGAATTTACCATCTCAAGTCTTGTCCGAAACAAGCGCGGTACGAGGTCGTAGCTCATTTTGTGTTTACGAGTAGTTCACGCGGTCGCAGCTTATGACATACTCCAGAAAATATTTTAGTTTTCGAAACAAAGATGGGGGATATACCCAGAAATTAGCGAAGACAAAACATGTTCTCGACAGTGATAAAAAAACAAAGTTGAAAAATTAGGGATAGATTCTGGCGTCCTTTTGTTTGACGACATAGTGACAACGGTGGAGGGAAGTTTGGTTTGTAAACTGGGGTCAAACACTTTCCATTTGGTATTCTGTGTAATTCGACATTCTTGGATGAGAGTTTGATGTTGTATGGTTTGGGTGGAAGTTGATTGGCATAAGTATACTACTATTGCTGGGAGAGTGCTAACCTCGGTGCTAACAGTTCGTTTATAAACTGGTTGGTTGGTATCAGTTTAATAGAGGTTGCCCGGAGAACGGTAATAGTATAGCATAAATGAGTCTTGTCCCTCCTGTCGGAGATAGAACAGCTCTTGCTTAGCACTGCACAGCCTCCAATATTTCCTAAATTCCGGAAATTTGATTGAGACTTCCACGATAATAAAAAAATAACCTGATCTCTATGGTAATCTTCTACTTGAAAAAAAAGGGGCACACGCTTCCATCCCGTCCGGAGATGCAGCGTAGCAATTTTCTAGAGCTAAGCTTAAAGCGGGCCACAAAAAATGGTATTTCTACCACACACACAATGCTAGCCATCCCTACTGTCACTATGCATGTTCAAAACCACTAAAAACACCGTAAAACAATGAGCAAATTAAAAAAAAAACACCAGATTTCCTAGGTTTGAAATAACTCTGTCTGGACTAAATCTCAGCCGATTATCCCGGACAGCTGTTATGGCACGTAGAGAGCCAAGGGTCAAAATAATAATTTCCATCTAATGCTCCAACTGTTTATTACAAATACAAATAAATTAAACAAGAGCTGTAAGCTCATATGGCACTTCCATGGGTCAAGATGATTTGATTGATCAAAAGAAAGTTTCGACTTTGCGGTTGAGATGCGCACTCTAATGGAGCTGGAACTTCATTTGTAAGCAAAACCCTTGAGGCAAAACTGCTAATGGGGCTGATGGGCATCACGAAAATGCATATATTGATTTAAAGTATTTTTTTTTACTTTGCGGTCACGATTGGTACTTTAAGGAATAATCGGATTTGGAAGTAGCAATTTCTAAGCAAATGTTGTTGAGTCTCCAATATTCCAGCCAAGTTTCGTCGTCCTAGCACATCTGGAAGTACCTTAACGCGCAATCACCGGAATCCTAGACCCCCCCCCCCCCCCTCCTCCAACTCCACCCACAATAACCGGAGCCAATCCGGTTCTTTAAATGATTAATCCAGAGCATCTGTTTGTCATTCCCACGAAGTTCGATCCAGATCACACCAGTCTAAGCGGGTCAAGTATTTTCCGCCCTCCCCCCAGTAATTGCGGGATTCGGTCCGGAAATGAAAAAGGTCACCAGAGAAAAATGTCCTCTGTTTAATTATTAAATTTCACTCGAATCCGATCACCCGTTCCAAAGTTAAGCATGACTCAATATTCCGGATTCCCCTCCCTCAACTCCCCCCCCCAAGATTATCATATCGAGGATTTTTTTTTTATTCCAAGTCAGTTTGACCGGGTCCCTGATATGCCTTCCAAGTTTCGTCGTGAAAATCCCCCAAAAACGGAATTCCGGGAAACCCCCTCCTCCCCCCCCCCCCCTCAAGTGTCCGGATCCAGTCAAATTATGTAAAAGATTTACATGGACCAGATGTCTGTTCTTCCCAGCAAGTTTCACTCCGATACTATCATTCCAACCGTTTCTCGAGATTTCCGCCCCCCCCCCCCCAGCTCCCCCGCGGTGCACGTAGCCAATCCGATTCAGCAAATGACTTACCTAGAGCATGTTCTTCCCACAAAGTTCCATCCCGATCCCTCCATTCTAAACGGGTCACGTATTTCCCCCCCCCCCCCCAATAGTTGCCGGATCCGGTCCGGATATGAAAAAAATCATCGGACAAATGTCTTCTGTTCAATTCTTAAATTTCACTCGAATCCGATCACCCATTCCAAAACTACGCATGACTGAAAATTTCGGATTCCCCTCCCTCCACTCCCCCCACCATTATCTGATCGATAAAATTTTTATTTTGAAGTCAGTTTGATTGGGTCCCTGATATGCCTGCCAAGTTTCATCGTGAAAATCCCCAAAACCACCATCACCGGAATTCCGGGACCCCCCCCCCACCATAACTGTCCGGATCCAGTACAATGGTCTAAAGGACTTACCTAGAGCAGATGCTTGTTCTTCCCAGCAAGTTTCACTCCGATCCCTCCATTCTAACCGTTTCTTGAAATTTCCGGTCTCCCCCCCCCAACTCCCCCCTGGCTACCGAATCCGGTCAAGACTTTAAACGGGACATTACAGATACATATTCTATTCAGTTATGAAGTTTCATTACAATCCGATCATCCGTTCGAAAGTTACACACTTCTAAATTTCCCGGATTCCCCTGCCCTCCACCCCTCCCCCCCCCCCCCCCCAAAAAAAAATGGTCGGATCAGAAAACTGATTATTTCTAAGTTTGTTTGGTCGGGTCTCTGATATGCCTGCCAAGTTTCATGGTCCTAGCACAACTGGAAGTACCCTAACTCGAAAAAGTGTGACAAAATGCCCTAAATTTTCAAGTTTCCAGCGCCCCCACTTCCCCGCATATGGTCGGATCGGGAAACTGATTATTTTCAGGTTAGTTTGGTCGGGTCCCTGATATTCCTGCCAAATTTCATTGTCCTAGCTCATCTGGAAGTACCCTCACTCGAAAAAGTGTGACAAAATGCCCTAAATTTTCAAGTTTTGAGCGCCCCCACTCCCCCGCATATGGTCGGATTGGGAAACTGATTATTTCCAGGTTCGTTTGGTCGGGTCCCTGATATTCCTGCCAAGTTTCATTGTCCTAGCTCATCTAGAAGTACCCTAACTAGGAAAAAAGTGACAAAATGCCCTAAATTTTCAAGTTTCCAGCGCCCCGCACTCCCCCGCATATGGTCGGATCGGGAAACTGATTATTTCCAGGCTAGTTTGGTCGGGTCCCTGATATGCCTGCCAAGTTTCATTGTCCTAGCACATCTGGAAGTACCCTAATTCGGATAAGTGGGACAAAAAACTCGGACCGACCGACAGACGGAATTGTGATCGGTATATGGCACTTGAGCCAGGGGCTGCAAGTGCCATAAAAACCAAGACCTCTGAAGATATACAAAAATTACCAGTTACGTCTGGTAATTCTTTGCGAATCAATCCTGGAAAATTCCGCCATCTAGAAAAGAAGACGTTGTGCGTTGGTTTTTTCTCGAGCCAAAACAGCAACTCCGTTATCGAGTTCAAATCTAAACAAACCCGTGGCATGCGATCGCTAAGAGAAGGTAAACTGAATGTTTGGATTAGGCCTTTAACGGTTGGTAGCCTAGCAGAGCTGAGCCGCGAAGGTAAAATATGAATTACAGTGTATAAAAAAGACCAAAGGTTTCGATGGGATCCCAAAGGCGAATATTTATTGGACTCCTTCATCCAGACTATCGGTTCTTGTCGATTTCCAGTCTTTACCAATAGGCTTGCGACGTATCTCAAATCAACCACTCAACCAGATCGATTTGGTTATTCCTTTCTGTCTTTTATTTTCCGATCTAGGCTAGGCTACGACCGAAATAATGCTAGTCAAAAGTTCGTACAGTATTCTGGCCCAACATGCTCGTTATCTATATCGGCACCGCCATATACACACCATTTGTTCTGATCCAGCCTGTTTTGCAAACTCAGTTTTCGAAACTGTAGCAAAAACATTTCTTTGGCCCAAGCTGACGGCGAACCTTACACTGTCAGAAATTTCGTAACAGACAACACAAGGATGCACGGTTTCAACAGTTGGAATGTTATCTGTTGTCGCTACAAACGTTATGAAACTTCTGACAGTGTAGTCGAACTTCAGACATAGATTCAGTGTGTATTTTTACCAAATTTCCAGTTTTGGCCGAATCCCAGACGAACCGCTTTTATTGAACAGAGGAAAGATGCACCGTTCGTTTTCTGTTAATAGGCTGCTGTGAGGGGGCAGACAGCTTGAGAAAAAGTTCAAAAATGAATTGAGTGCGTCTCTTTACCTCTAGATCGAATCTCTAATCTTGTGGTTTTACCAATTTTCCAGTTTTTACCGGATTCCGGTCGAACTTTTAGTCTGACGAAGAAAGAAAATTCAGAAACGTAATCAGGGTGTCTACTTACGCCTACATCGACCAAAGATCGATCACCACAGTCATATTCAAAGAAAACTTTTATTTTATCATTTTTCCGCTTTTGGCCGCATTCCGGGCAAACTATTTGTCCGGCGACTAAATAAGTTTCAGATATGGATTCAGCATGTCTACAACTACATAGATGATCTTATTAGGTTTGAAAAAAAACATTTGTTTCGCCCCCTGATTTGAAATCCCCACCCCTAAATATACAGTTACGAGGCCCATCTGCGAACTTGACCTGTACTTTGACCAAAAATTGAACCACACCAACTTTGAACAAAATATCTCAATCCCTCCGAGAGCTGTCTTGTTAATAGACGGGAGACGGACAAATTGTAGGCTACGAAGTCAAAGGTATCCCGCCACTTACGTTTTGGGATCTTAGAAAGATTAAAGAATGATCAGCTGCCCGTAACTTTTGATTCGTACTGGATCGACAGCGTATTCAGTGCCAAGCATTTGGTGCTATACCATTTGGGTGCTTGTACCTACGGCAAGTACGCACTTCCGGTAGGGTTACTGCAGTTCCATGTTGAAATACGTGGGAAGCGGAAGAACTCTTACCTGTCAAATACAGCGACGTCACCGAGGGGTTGTCCACTCTCGATTTCAGTGTACAGCAATTGCAAGGTGTCGGCACCGGCTTTCAGCCGGCCCTGATTGCCACGTGTTAGAATATTAAAATAGGCATGTTTAGAAGCGTTTGAAAGACGAATCACGTAAATTATGGACGGCACCGGCGCGCTGACTTCGGTCGTGCTGGCCAGGAAAGGGTGTACAACAGGTGCTGGGAAGTGGATAACCTCTCGGGCATTAAGCACGCGCTGCCCAAAACCTGTGATTAAACATTCTCCATAAGGTTAAATATAGACATTATTTTTATTTCTATCCTATCAGTTAATACATCTACTAAAAGTCATGCAAACGCAAGGTTATTGGTATTTCATCCCACTTGATCGAAGTACCCGTTTTCCCGTCATCCAGGTACGGAGAAACCCACAGATTCGTATTTCATTATTTGCTTACTAGTCGCGTCTGTTTGTTTTGCTCTCTGTCAGCTTTGACACTTACGTACATATATGCTGTCGGTTTTCCAAAATTACTGCGCTATCTGTTTTATTTTGAGATTTAGTGTCGCGATTCCACTGGAACGTTGTTTGGATTTCGGCCCACTAACAGCGGGGGACACGGGGGGACGCCGCTCAAGCATAATGGCCGTCGGCAAAAAACAGTGATTATTGCCGTGACGTGTCGATTACCACTTGCTTTTTGAGATTCTTCTAAAATAAAAAGATCTGGAATCTTTCGCACAAGGAAGATAGTTTTTGTTATTTGATTAAAAACCTAATTAATTATTAATTAATTAATTAATTTATCCAAACATTCTGTTTACCTTCTCTTACTGATCGGAAGCCATCAGTTTATATAGATTTGAACTTGATTGCCGGGTTGCTGTTTTGGCTCGAGAAAAACCCACGCAGAAGGTCTTCTTTTCCAGATGACGAAATTTTCCACGTTTGATTAGCAAAGGATTATAAGACTTAATTGATTATTTTTGTTATGTCTTCAGGAATACCACACTGGTCTTGGTTTTTTAATTTATTTGTATTTGTAATAAACAGTTGGAGCATTAGATGGAGATTATTATCTTGACCCTTGACTCCCTACGTGCCATAACGGCTGTCCGGGATAATCGGCTGAGATTTAGTCTAGACCGAATTGTTTCAGTTTTATTTGCTCATTGTTTGACGGTGTTTTTTGTGGTTTTGAACATTCATAGTGGCAATAGGGATGGTTATCACTGTGTGTGGTAGAAAGACCATTTTTGTGGTCCGCTTTAACCAAACTTTCGCCTGCAGAGCTTTCTTGTAGTATTATATTGAAAGCGAAGCCTGGGACACGGAAGATAAGGTCCGTCGGCACAACCGGAGTCCTGTCAGCTTCGAGTTTTGAAAGAAGAAAAAAAAATTCGCACGCAAACCGGTTAAGGTTCGCGTAGCGTAGGTGCCGATCTCCTGATACTCCGCCCTCGGCCGGGAGTGCGATGCGTGGTTGGGGTCGAATTATCAGACGCTTCCCGTGCTTTTCCGTAGATTTCTAACCATACCCGGTACCCATTTGAAGCTGGGTGGACTTTTGGCTTGTCTTACGGGGTAACGCCACTAACCCTCGCCCTAAACCAAACGGTAGGCACCACCGAGACTCGAACAAGCGACCCTTCGCTTGGGAGTCCAGCGCGCCAACCCATTCGGCCACGGACGGACAAGTTTTGGGGCTCGACGAAAACGATTTAGAATGCAGTGTATACCTCCAGCCTTCAAAGAAATGCTGATGTGGTTGTAGTCATTTACAGCGTTTATTTTTTGCAGGACGGAGTTTGTCACGTCCCTCCTAGAACTACTCTCCCACCCCAGTCGCTCGTCGA
The DNA here is from genome assembly GCA_030848855.1 of Branchinecta sandiegonensis. Taxonomy (NCBI): domain Eukaryota; kingdom Metazoa; phylum Arthropoda; class Branchiopoda; order Anostraca; family Branchinectidae; genus Branchinecta; species Branchinecta sandiegonensis. Next base: position 19,618,500 of record JAUPMV010000006.1, on the reverse strand, counting down.
GAATTTTCAGTTGGAGTGACGCTGGAGAAATTTACCTTACATACTTCCGAGTTGCAAGAGCAAGTGATGAGTTGCTCGATAGTGACTTCCCCTCTGTAGTTGAGCTCGAGAAGCTCTTACCGGAAGTGAAATCCCTGTGCGGCCGGATCGAGCACCTTGCGACACCGTCCGTAAAGCACAAATTGGTAAGGAGCAGGATAGCAAAGCGTACAGCCGAAATCCTCCGAGAAGTCCTGAAAATGCAGAATGCAGGGCAGTTGCCTACATTGGGCCTCTTACCAAAAGTAAGCCAGCTTCCCCTGCCTGAGGATGCAGCTATGGAAGAGCTGCAGAATGTCCTAAAGAGCTATACCCTCGAAAATGCCTATGAAGAAAGTTATGACGCTCTCATGGAGTAATTTGAACACTGTCAATGTAAAGTTCTATGAATATTTCTGGCTATGAAATCAGCAGCCAAGCCGGTAATTTTTCACAGGAGGTCCAGCAGTAGTTGCGTTTTTGATCGAAGTTTTGTTCGCCGTTAGCCGGTTGCTTAATTTACGTTTTCGAACGCCGTCGTAAGTTCATCGTTTGCTTAATTAGTGTTTTTATGACTCCGGCGATCCTTGCCCGGTCGACGTTTCTTTGACGATTCAAGCAAACTTCGAACTAGCAGCTCACGAAGTTCGACGGTCAGAGCTTTAAGGACAAAGAAACTGTGACCGTCGACCAAAACCGGTATTTAAATAAAGACCTTTGAGTTTGAAGGTAACTTCAAACTTCGATCAAAAACGCAACTAGTTTCGAGGGAGGGGGCTAAAGTAGGCTTATGGTACTTCTGATCCCCTCCCTCCCCTCAGGGGGTGCTCAACTGACCATAATGTGAGGAAACTTTAGAGTGATGGTAAATTGTACCGAGATTGGACTATCTTGGTTGGGATTGTTTACTTTAGCTTCAGTGTCTTTGCTACTCAAACAAGTAAAATGATGAAAGTGGTGTTCAGGGTAGACCGGGAATACATTCGTGTCTGTTTTGTGACTTGTTGCTTAATTAAAATGAATTAATTTGTCAGGCAGTGTTGGTGTCTACTTAAAATCTTGACTGATAGTCATACAGGAATTTTACTAATTCTTAGAACAAATATTCGACAATTGGACGATATTTTTCCAAAATTTGCTAGCGTGGTCTCGTGAACTTAAATTCAAACCTCCTCGTCGCTTGAAGAAACATTCGATAAAATGAAATAATCTGTCTGATTGTCTACGCGTCACCTGCCCGTGGTGGGCTGACTGGAAAGATAAAAGTTCCATTCCAGGTTTCGCAAACTGTACAGAGTTGCCGCAAATGGGAAATCAGTGCCTTTTTGTTTGTCTAGTTTTGGGACATTATCTGATATCTGTTTCAAAGAATGTTGCAATTTCCAGACCAATATAGCGTTGTCGGCTCTTTAACACTTATCAGAGGGAATTTCCAGCGAAAAAGAGTACTGATTTGAAAATTAATAGTCGTAGTAGAATTAATTTTCAATGGCGTCATAAGCGCGTGAGAAATTTACCTCAGCGTGACCAGGCATATTGACACCGAAATAGCAAATGGCTTATGACACTTAGTCAGCTGCTTGCCTTACGTAGGTTTGCGCAATGTATCATTTATGTACCGGAAAGGACCGGAATAGTCGACATAGTGGCGACAACCTGGTCTTTGGCCCAGAAGTCAAGGTCCTTAGAATTCGCAAGAGACTAAGCTGGAGCTCGCATCGGATCAATTGCTTGTTCTCTTTCTCGAAAATTAAAACCAGTGACGGGGACGCAGTTTTAGCTCCATGGGAGGTAGATGAAAATACGCTTCAGTCCGGACCACTAGATGTGCCCTTCTCTTACTGACTTCGGAAGAGCATTCTTCCGAATCCTTGAACGAAAGCAGAAATAAGCTTATATAGATTAACGTAAAGCAGGATAACCCGCACAGGGTCGGATTTCCCGTAAGGTCAACCTAGGGCGCATCATTAAGTGGTATATCAAAGTAAGTATATGAACATTATTTCTCGGTACATGTTTTCTACAAAAATTCAGCTCTGATCTAGTCAATACGAATACGCCTGAAGCAATCTGTCGGCGCAGTTAGGGGCGTATATACCAGATATTTAGAATTTTTAAGTTTTATTTGGGGTTTTGGAAGGTGTTGGTGTTTACAAAGTGTTTTGGCCTTTGCCTAGGGCGTGGAAATATGTAAATCCGGTCCTTCGCCTACACTTATTACGTACTTTTTGAGTCAAACTTTTCGAGGGTTTTAAGCGGGGGCTTGTTTATCCTTCAGATGGATTTTAGGAGAAACCTTAAGAAGTTATAAAACTACGTAGTGTTTTGCTCGCTTTTCCGTACTTCGTACGCACTGTTTTTACTGGTAAAAACATTTTGTATCCCAGCATCTCTAGGATACGAGGTAACGATGTTTATCATTGGTATCGTCACTCAGTTGAAGGCTTCTAGGTTGTCGAGAGGGTTCCCCTTTGATCTTCTTTCCTAAAGTATAATAGAGTGAATTGAAGAGACCAAGTGAGGCTTTGATGATAGACGGACTCTATTTCTAATCTTATCTATCTTATCTTATATGCCCGTAATAAAGGACAGTTCATCTCTGATGGGATGGGAATGAGTGAAGTCTTCTTTTTGGGATCCCAAAACGTAAGACCTATGATTTCATAAAGGTTGTCCGTCTGTCAGCAAGATAACTCTCGAAGGGAATGAGATATTCTGATGAAACTTGGTGTGAGGACTCTTTAGGTCAAGAGAGAGGCCGAGTTCGTAGACGGGCTCTGTAGCTCAACATTTAGGGGTGGGGGAGGGGGTTCAAATTAAGGGGCGAACATTTTTTTTAAACAGATAATGAGATAGTTGATTTAGGGGTAAGAAGACATGCTGGACACGAATATGAAAACCATTTTCTCGCCGGACAACTAGTTCGCCCGGAATCCGGCCAAAACCGGAAAGTTTGTTAAAAGTCAAAGTTTTATTTAAAGTTGATTGACATGCTGAACATTGATATGAAAATCGTTTTCTCGTCGGACAAGTAAGTCCGCACGGGATCCGGCCGAAACCGGAAAATATGTTAAAAGGGAAAGTTTTATCTGTAGTCAATTAGATGCCCGATTTAGGGGTAAGGAGACATGCTGAATCCGATTTCGACACTCATTTTACCGGAAAATTTTTTAAAAGCTAAAGTTTTATCGATGTTAGATGTTCGATATAGGGGTAGGCAGTGTTGGGAAGTACTTCAAGTACTTGTACTTCAAGTACAAAATCAAGGTACTTGAATTTTACTTAAGTACATTTTTCCTGGAGTACTTAATACTTAATTAAAATAAATAGGTAATTGAAGCTCTCAAGTACCGATACATTCTTAAGCACTTTCAAGTACTCTCCCAAGTACATTCCGCTTCGATCAGATGATTTTTTTTTAACAGAAAAGGGTTTTTCAGAAAGGGAATTTCAAGACTCATAAGTAGTTCGATTTCAGGAGTGGCAAAAAATGCTAAAAGCAGATTCTCGGTACCAGCATCTCCACCAGAAGACAAATCATTAGTCTTAAGCAAGGCACACTTCTTTGAATGTTTCTTGACCTAGCAGCAGTTCCGACTAAATGGAAAAAGAAGAAAACACCCGTTGAGGAATTCCTAGAAGCCCGTTGTTTGTTACTTTGGTAGACTGGTAGATGACATTCGTCAAGTGCATACAAGTGGCACTGTTAAAGCTGACTAACGTTCAAAGAAGCGTAGCTCTGATGTCTTTCGTGGTATTTAATTCTTTGTTTAAACTGCCAAATGCCTTTATTTATATGAATTTCTTTTATTTTCCATTATACGACTGAATATGACTGATACAATTGTGGTCTGGTACTTAATACTTGATACTTAAACACAAAATTTGGAAGTACTTAAGTACAAATGTGAAGTACTTGTTACAACACTGGGGATACGCTGAATTTGTTTTTGAGCTTTAGTTTTTGCAAGACAAGTAGTTCGCTCGTAACCAAGTCGAAACCGGAGATTTGGCAGAAGTAAGGCAGGAAGATTTAATCAATTTCCTCAAAGTAGATATGACGTATAGCCTAGGGGTAAATACACACATGCTGAATCCGTATTCAAATTCAAATTCAAATATTTTATTGACCTCCAAGATCGGAGAGTATAAAGTGAAGTAAATACATACAAATTGGCCCAACATGTAATACTGCTCAAAAACAATCTGGCCAAACCATACTAAAAATACAAAAAACAAAACAAAATTATACACACGCGTAGAACTATAGTAACTCTTCAACCGCTAAATATAGGTTATGAGTAAGAGAAGACATTTTAAACAGAAATTTTTGTTGCTTTTTCCGCATAATTTGAAGTGGATCTTTCAAATGGTACAAATTTATAGCGGATGAAGTAGAATGGAATTTTGAAAGTCGACACAAAAAATTACAAAAATTAAAAAAAGTAGTTTTAATATGCGCAATATTAGAATTAGAAAAATAAGGAAGCCAACTAGAAAATAAAAGGACTTGAGGCAGAGCAACTGTATTGAAGACGCGCGCAGACGATCTCCTAGTTAAATAATCTCGAACAGAAATAACACTATCGAAGCTCGCTAGTAACTCTTTAACCGCTAAATATAGGTTATGAGTAAGAGAAGACATTTTAAACAGAAATTTTTGTTGCTTTTTCCGCATAATTTGAAGTGGATCTTTCAAATGGTACAAATTTATAGCGGATGAAGTAGAATGGAATTTTGAAAGTCGACACAAAAATTTACCAAAATTAAAAAAAGTAGTTTTAATATGCGCAATATTAGAATTAGAAAAATAAGGAAGCCAACTAGAAAATAAAAGGACTTGAGGCAGAGCAACCGTATTGAAGACGCGCGCAGACGATCTCCTAGTTAAATAATCTCGAACAGAAATAACACTACCGAAGCTCGCTGAAACTCTCGACCGAACAGACTTCATCATATGAGCTCGGCAAAGGCTCAACTTGGTTTTTTCGATGAATAGCCATTCGCCTTCTTCTGTTTCTAAATTTGTAGTAAAATGTTCAAGGAGTCTGGCGAAGACCGGATATCTACAAGACCCATTTGTTTGGATCAAATAATAAATTTTTAGGATCCCATCGAAACCTCTGATCTTGTTCATTTTGAAATTTATAACTTCAGGCAAGCCTTTGAAGTACCTGGACATGCACAGTTTCAATTGACATATGTCATTCGTACAAGATCTAACCTCTCGTGTTGATTTGGTCGACACGTGTAACGGAACGCAACCCAATCTTGTGTAGGAGTTAAATCGAAAGCACTGTAGCACGTGCAATGTCTAGTTTACCCCCAGCGAAGTCATTAGTTCCAAATAGGACTCGGTACTGACGTGGGATCGTCTAGTGGCGCGACTCGGAAGCACCTACACGGGGCCAGCTCAAAATAGATCTTAACAAGAAAATCAGACGTAAACAAACTTATAGTTTTCTACTTTATTGAAAAATAAAAGTTTAATAGGCTAATTTTTCTAAAACTCTGCTCAATAGTCAGCCAGATTTTAAAGAAGAAAAGTTGTGATCGCTGAACTATTCAGCGCTGTCCAACCCTCTGAATAACGGACCAGCCGATCAGGTTGACGGGGTTGTTGCTGTAACTGTTAAAATTGACGAGCTGCATAGGAATATGTCGGTCGCGGCGTTTTCTCCGCATCACGGTCTTGTCCGTTTGCTTGAAGTGTAATCTGTTCGAAGTGTAAATTTGTATTCTGATTTAAGTTGTGTTCTTTCTTTTCTCTATGTACTCCACTATTTCTATTTTACTGAAGTGGGTAAATAAAAAGATTAACTCATTCATTTAAAAGGTGAATTTTATTTTCGCCATTTACGAATACTGCTGGCTGAGCTAAGACGAAGGATTTGCCGAAAGAAAGGGCAAAGTTGTATCGATATTCGTGCAGACCTTTCGTGCAGGACATTATTGCTTAGCTGAAATAATATATTTTGCGCCCTTTCAGCTGTATGTTGATTTTAGTCTTCACCTCGCGTAATTAATAATTTTTCGCTCTGTTATCGTGGCTTCGGATTCTAATGTGCAAGCGTCATCAACCTAAATATGGCCTTCCATCAAATTCTTTGAAACAGTAGTGTCATAGCCAGGGGCGTCGCAAAGGGGGGGGGGTGCAGCAACCCCCCCCCCCACGTTTTTTAGATTCGGTAAAATTTTGGGCCTATTGTTCGGTATTTTTTCGATAGCAGAACTGTTCGATATATTTACGGGGATTCGGTAGTTGTGCATAATCCTAAATAGGCTATCTGTACAAATCTCTTCCGGATAATGATCGGGATTCGGTATAATTGCCAGTATTCGGTAATCAAGAGTTTGGTAGTTATCAAGAGTTTTCCTAAAATCATTTGGTAATTTTACGATGCCGGAAATATTCGGTATATTTGTGGAGATTCCGTAGTTACACAGAATCCCGAATAAGCTATTGGTTCAAAATGATTCGGTACATGATTGAGATTCGGTAATTTGTTCAATATAATTTCCTGGATTAGGAAGTTAACCACGAATCCTGACTTTGTTCCAGTTTCGAGTCATTAGTGCTTTAAGCTTAGTGCCCACAGGAATCATAGGATACGGATACGGACTCGTCTGACGTGGAGGACACGGTATCAGCAAATCCAACAACTTTACAAAGAGCCGAACCCCAGTTTCCTCCGGATTAGATAATACTACCTGATTAAAATACATTTTCCGATTCTCTCTGGATTCTGGGCTAAACTATTGCGATAGAACAGGCCTTCTGTTTTCCGCACATGCTTGCGGCTATCGGTGCCAGAAATAATAGCAACCTATTTCAAAATTAGTTAGCACACCCTCGCAAGCACCGCTTTTGTTGTGCTACTGAATGGAAAATGTTCATTTTCAGTCAAACAATACTACTACTACTACTTCCTACTAATTCTCTTTTTTATCCCTTTTAAACTCCCTAGTCAGTTTCTCTCGATCAGTTTTGCCCTTTTTGGAATGTCTGGGGTTTTGCCGGATTCCAGTCGAATCCGTCCTATGTGGAAACAAACTGTGTTATTTTGTCATTCTGCCGCGACGCGTCATCGAATTTATTCCATAACAAAGCCGCTTTCACACTGACGCGTTGAGGCTTTCACACTGAGCTACGCAACCTCTGCGTCGCGCTTGCGCTGACACAATGCAGAGCTTACGAAGACAAATAAAACAAATTGCGTCGACGCATACGCATCCTATTTTTTAGTGAAAAAGTTTTTGAAGACAAACTGGAGAAAACCTACTAACGATGAAGAAAATACATTCAGCGTGAAAGCTTGTCGCGCAGGTGTGAAAGATCTGCTGCGCAACCTGCACGCATCGCAAGATAAACGCAGCGCATGGCAACGACACGTCAATGTGAAAGCGGCTTAAGCCTTTATTAACACATTTCTTAGTATTTTGAGTTCCGGCAAAACAATCCGTCCAAGGAAAGAACCAATAGTATTTGACTTCGACAAGCAAAGAACCTTTAGCACTTCCTCTTTGTAAATTCTAAGCCCCAACCCAATTCCTTAATCTTTATGTACAAAACCCATCTACGAACTTGACCTCTACTGATTATATTAATATTCAGATTCGCGTTCGCAGCTGAAACTAACAAGACCAAACTATTCGATGGGATCCCAAAAATTCAATATCTGATCCAGACAACTGAGTCTTGTCTTAGCCAGATCCAGTCATCGCCAGAATCCTTGAACATTCTTACAATTGAAATTCAGAAACAGATTAAGGCCAAATAGCTAATCATCTGAGAAAACCAAGTTCAGATATGGATTCAGCATGTGTTTTTACCCGTATAAGTCATATCTGTTTTGACGAAAAGTTCCTGCCACTTCTGCCAATTTCCCGGTTTCGGACGAACTCTAGAACTACTTATCCAGCGAAAAAAGAAAGCTAAAAAACGAACTCAGGGTATCTTCTCTCCCCAATAATGAACATCTAATCAACTTCAAATAAAAATTTAACTTATAACAAATTTTCCGACTCCAGCCGGATTCCGGTCGAACTATATGTCCGGGTAAAATTTGATTGTCACACATGGATTCAGCGTCTCTTCTTACCCCTAAATCGGTTATCTAATCAGCTAGAAATAAAACTTTAACTTCGAACAATTTTCCGGTTTTGGCCGGATTCCGGGCGAACTACATGTCCGGGAAGAAAATTGTTTTCGCATAAAGTTCAGCATGTCTTCTTGCCCCAAATCGGACATCTGATCAACTCCAAATAAAACTTTTAATTTTAACAAACTTTCCGGTTTGGGCCGGATTCCGGGCGAACTACTTGTCCGTCGAGAAAATGGTTTTCACCATCGTCTTCAGCATGTCCTCCTACCTCTAAATCAAACATCTAATCAACTTCAAATAAAACTTTTACTTTTAACAAACTTTCAGGTTTTGGCCGGATTCCGGGCGAACTACTTGTCCGATTACAAAATGGTTTTCACCATCGTGTTCAGCATGTCTTCTTACCCCGTAATCGACTATCAAATTAGCTGTTTCAAAATATTTTGTTTGCCCCTTAATTTGAAACCCCTCCCCCACCCCTATATGTAGGGCTAAAAAGCCCATTTACGAACTCGACTGGTCCGTCGACCCAACGAATCCTCACACCATGTTTCATCAAAATATCTCATACCCTTCGAGAGTTATCGTGCTTACAGACGGACGGACGGACAACTTTTGCGAAGTCATAGGTATCCCTCAATTTACGTTTTGGGATCCCAAAAACGGTAAAAACCAAAACAAGGAGACAGAGTAACACATTTGTGCCATTTTTCGTCAACATGTTCAATAAAATGTCAGTGTGACTTTAGTATTTGTAGTACCGTATTTAGTATTTATGTTACTCGTGAGTGTTTAAAAGAATGTAATTTTTGTAAAGACAACCAAATTAGCTAGCTAGCAAGTTTCTGTCTAATAAACCTTACTTACTTACTTACTTATATTCAAGAATATCAAAGAAGAAAACTGTCTGTATCATCATTTTCACGCCTCTCGCATTCACACCGTCTTACTTCCTTGTTCATGCTCTCATTGGGGGGGGGGGGGGGGGTGACCAAAAGCGGACGAAACTATAGCCACACTGGTCTCACTGCCTCAAATTACAATACTAATGATGATTGACGACCACCACTATCAATCGTTAAGTTATTTTGAGGTTCAAGACATATCGTCGGTGTACCGCGTTACATTTTCGACATTTACAAGCGACATTTTCAGAATGTTCAGGAGCAGAAAAAAAAACGTTTAAAAATCTATATTTTAGCCGATCTTGATGATTCTTGTGTCAAATAACTTTTTCTTTTACAGCGGATAGAAGAAAAGAACGTTATTTTCTTAAATATGGTACTAATGGTTTTACGTCGCTTAGCTCTTTTTGACCGTTTTCGTGGCGGTTAGATCTTAGAGCAACTCACGTATCTAGGGAACGGCTTGTTGTAGGTGTACAGTAGCTGAAGAAGCTAGATCCATTGCCCAGGTATCAATTGCTCGTTTTCACAAAAATGTCGCTTGACGTGACAGCGACAATATTTCGGACGACAAATCTATTCTGCCATCGGTGCCTTCTAGTATTCCACACGCTTTCGTGTGGAATACTTGAAAACTAACGAACTAAAGGAGAAGCGGAAGAAATGGACAGGAAATGGATGGTGTTTTTCTTCTGCCCGGTACGTAGAGCAATAGGATTTAACAGTAACAGAAGTCACTTGTTCTGCTGGTTAAAAAGAATAAATACTATATTTTACGAATTAAAGTAACAGATTGTATCAATAACAACCAAGCTTCACACAGTGAAGAGTACTGAGCGCGGACCTGTCTCAACAAAATTGAAAACAAAGAAAACTGTAAACAAAGAGATTCATAGCAGAGGTAAGAAGAACAGATTAAACACTGGTAAACGAGGCGAAAACTTAACGCTTGCAACGAAATAAAATCACCGTTCAAGAATATCAGTCAATTTTATCTATAAAGCAGACTAGCAATTCCTAACTAAGCACTTTTATTACGGAATCACAGATGGGGATATTGTAACCGGGTTCAGCTGTCGTTAACTTGCTCTCGAACATGCTTGTCGTTATTTATGGTAAAACTGCTTAGTCCGTAATAGCTTTGCTAATGCTAGCAGATTTGTGTAATCCGTCGTAGATAACTGGTCCAGTTTGTTCCCCGCGCTCTCGTCCTCTTCACGGGTGTTTCTGCTATCATCCAAATAAACTGAAACTTGCTCTTCTTCTGTTGGGGTGTCACTGTCTTTAGAAATATCCAGCTGGGACTCCTCCATAGGTATGAGCAAATTGACTGATCGCTTTCTCTTGCCTCTGAAAGAAATGGCTTCTAAAGATTTGCTTCAGTTCTTAATGAACAATGACTAATCATTTCTGCCCTGGAAATTTCTCCGAACTAACGGAGACTTCTGTGTCAAGGGACCAATCGGTTCCACGCTCTCTGCTGTAGGGACAGGCTGCTGCACGGGCTAAAAATCTTAAATGCTGCACAGAGACTGTTCCAGTTCATGTGAAGCCGTGATTATGAGAATTTTCCGTATACTTGGCCTGATTTTGTGGACTGGAGTCATCTGATGTTATTTTGAAATAGGCATCAGAATTACGCTAAGCTGCCTAGAATGCCAGTTTCGTCGGGGGGGGGGGGAGGGGATAATTCAACTCAAACTTCTACTTACATTCTGGAAGGATTGATCATTCCGAAGCCGACGGGCATTGTAACATAGCGGCCCTTCATCTTCGCCAATGCGATTAGCGTTTCCAGCTCGGCTAATCTCTGATCGGACACTCGTTTAGCCCTAGAAAGTACAGAAGTCTTTAGTATTTTAGGCCATTTGAAGCCGAATATTAGATTCGATCTACTAAGACGAACTCAGTTCTAGAAGTGGTCATTGATGTAGATCGTTTTTCTCTTTGAAGAGTAAAACTCGGGCGCTAAAAGAATTACTAAGCTGATGAAGATGTATCGACCTCTTCTTGGCAGGGGTCCTCTTCAGGTCGTAGGTGAAAATCTGAACCTGTGAGTTTCAGTCATCTTGAGCGGAAGGAATACTTGGGCACCAAAAACTGATAAAATGTGAACAACTATATTCTCGTTATGTATTACCTTCTTAGAGGAACTGCTTCCGTTAAAGAGGCACTCAGCACGACGATCACAAGTAAAACTGCAATATAGCTCTTCATGGCTTTGTAAGTCTTGTGAGTACGTATCCAAGCTTTCAGCACAACAGGAGAATGGTGATTGACGAATAGTACCTGAAGTACTTTCTTATATAGACCGAGCAGGAATCTCGGAACTTTATCTGATAAGTGTAGGAGGAGCGTGTGCCGGCGCGGTTCTTTTCCGGAAAGCTTCTGCTGACGACACCGACATATTGGGATATTAAAACGCTATCACAGGCAAGGTCAAAGTGCTTCAAAAACAGCGCCTATCTGTTCTGCTAAAAGTGGGCGCCGAATTCCGTTAGTATTTATTGTGCTGTCCAAAATATCGCGGTGGAGGGGGTGGAGTGGGGGCAAGGAGCAGCAGAATCACGAATCGCTAGACGAGCTTCTTAGGTTAATAATGCCTTCCTGTTTCAGGACCTTGAACAGCCAAGCTCACTATTCTCCTCCCCAACTAGCCCACCCCCATCTGGTTTACTAGAAAGTGTAAATACTTAGCCGTGAACCGAGGTTAACCGTTTTCGTTTGTTTTTTGGGAGCCGGGAGTAAAACTATGTCCTTAATATGCCCAAAGGTAAGAAAAACTTATGTTCTATCTGTTGTCTGGTTGTCACTTATTTCTTTAAGGCTCTTGTTTATTCTGCCATTTATATTATCGATAGCTTCCTTATGGAATGATAAACTTCTGAAAACTGTTTTTCGCCATAGTTTCGTTTTGTACCTCCGACCTTTTAGCGCTTTTTCGGCCGAGCCGAGTTTTGCCAGTCACGCAGCCAAATTTCGCCGAAAGCTTCAAGGCCCCCAAGGCCCCAACAAGTCTTTCACACATAAGGACGTGAGAAGACTTTTTAGCGCTTTTTCGGCCGAGCCGAGTTTTACCAGTAACGCAGCCAAATTTCGCCGAAAGCTTCAAGGCCCCCAAGGCCCCAACAAGTCTTTCACACATAAGGACGTGAGAAGGTTTATAGCGTCATTAGGACTATCTGCTGTTTTGGATTTCTATGGTGTTCCTTGGTTTTTGGGATCCCAAAACGTAAGTGGAGGGATACCCATGACATCGCAAAAGTTGTCCGTCTGTCCGTCCGTCCGTCCGTCTGTAAGCACGATAACTCTCGAAGGGAATGAGATATTTTGATGAAACTTGGTGTGAGGATTCGTTGGGTCGGCGGACCAGTCGAGTTCGTAAATGGGCTTTGTAGCCCTACATTTAGGGGTGGGGGAGGGGGCTCAAATTAAGGGGCAAACAAAATATTTTGAAACAGCTAATGTGATAGTCGATTATGAGGTAAGAAGACATGCTGAACACGATGGTAAAAACTATTTTGTAATCGGACAAGTAGTTCGCCCGGAATCCGGCCAAAACCGGAAAGTTTGTTAAAAGTAAAAGTTTTATTTGAAGTTGATTAGATGTCCGATTTAGCGGTAGGAAGACATGCTGAAGACGATGGTGAAGACCATTTTCTCGACGGACAAGTAGTTCGCCCGGAATCCGACCCAAACCGGAAAGTTTGTTAAAATTAAAAGTTTTATTTGGAGTTGATCAGATGTCCGATTTAGGGCAAGAAGACATGCTGAACTTTTGTGTGAAAACAATTTTCTACCCGGACATGTAGTTCGCCCGAAATCCGGCCAAAACTGGAAAATTGTTAGAAGTTAAAGTTTAATTTCTAGCTGATTAGATAACCGATTTAGGGGTAAGAAGAGACGCTGAATCCGTGTGTGACAATCATATTTTACCCGGACATATAGTTCGACCGGAATCCGGCTGGAGTCGGAACATTTGTTACAAGTTAAATTTTTATTTGAAGTTAATTAGGGATCCCAAAACCCAGAAGATACCCTGAGTTCGTTTTTGAGCTTTCTTTTTTCGCCGGATAAGTAGTTCTAGAGTTCGTCCGAAACCGGGAAATTGGCAGAAGTGGCAGGAACTTTTCGTCAAAACAGATATGACTTATACGGGTAAACACACATGCTGAATCCATATCTGAACTTGTTTTTCTCAGATGATTAGCTATTTGGCCTTAATCTGTTTCTGAATTTTAATTGTAAGAATGTTCAAGGATGCTGGCGATGACTGGATCTGGCTAAGACAAGACCCAGTTGTCTGGATCAGATATTGAATTTTTGGGATCCCATCGAAAACTTTGGTCTTGTTCACATAAGAAAACACATATAAGAAATCAAATTCTGTAAACTTTTGTCAGTCAAAGCTAAAAGTTGCAGTCTCGTCGACAAATCGAAAGTTTTCAAACTAAAAAATCAAATATATTTTCTACGCTTTTGTCGGGCAAAGACCGAAAGTCTAAGTTCCGTCGTTAAATCGAGATTTTTTACACATAAGAAACCAAATAAAATTGTGGAAGCTTTTGCTGGGCAAAGACCGAAAGTTTAGATCTCGTCTGTAAATCGGGTTGTTCTTACACATAAGAAATCAAATCAGATTCTGTAAACTTCTGCTGGGCTCAGACCGAAAGTTTGTTTCGTCGGTAAATCGATATATTTTTTTTTTATTTTTTTTGTAAAAGGCACGGTGCACTTTTTCGTTCCATTCCGTTTTTAGTGGAGTGTTCCTTGGAACAATCCACTATTGCGAGCGCTGTAGCAGCTTTCGGCTTTCGGTTTCCGGTTTTCACCGTCTTTTGTAGAGCTCATAACTCGTGAACCAGTGCAAATATCAAGCTCAAACTTGGTACACTTGTGGGTATTCGGGTCTAGTTGTGCCTTTTGGGGGTCCCATCCCCCACCCCAGCCCGGTTCTGGGGCAAATGGGCCCAGATTGCCCAGTGAATAATGTTCACAACTTGACCAGAACTCGACATGGGACGATGAAATTTCTTGGACATGTAGGTCCTAGGGCTGGGAAATTGCTTCTAAAGTTGCACCTCCCCCACACACCCCGTTCATGGGCAACTGGGCTCAGATTGCCGAGGAGTAAAGTTCGTTACCCGTGACAGGAATCAACAGGTATCAAGTTGAAACTTGGTAGGATTGTGAGCATTGTGGTCTCTTTTTACATTTTGCGGGTCCCAAACCCCACCCCCAATTGGTTCAGGGGCAACTGGGCCCATATTGTCCATTTTTCAATGTTTTTAACTGGAGATAAGGAGATAAGGCAATGAAATTCCCTTGTGCTTTCGGATCATAGGGGTTGGCGATCGCGAGAGTTGAACCACCCCCACCCTCCCTGTTCATGGGCAAGTGGACCCAAATTGCCCATGAAAAAAGTTTTTGACCCGTGACTGGAATCAAACTCTAAGCTGGTATACTCGAGGAAAATAAGGTGTAAATACGCATTTTGATGGGTCCTGCCCCCCTCCCCCTCCCGTGCATGGGCAGCTGGGCCCAGATTTCCCATGAGTTAAGTTCGTCTATGACAGGTCTCAAGTCCAACTCTTGTATATTTGGGGAGACATTTCTATGGACGAGGATTTGGTCTAACAGCAACAAATAAGACGACGCGACGTACTTTAGTCTTTAATGAACAGTTGGAAACTTGACTGTTTTGTTATATGATCGATGATATGCCGTTCTTAATGAATTGTGACAAAGGGGGCATTAGGCTGCTACGATTTGGTTTATGGCACTTGTTATTACCTTGCTAATGGAAAGAGGTTTAAAGGGTGGGACTGGTTGGCAGACCATTCAGTGTTTGAACAAATGCTATTCGTGCAAGATCTTCAACATTTCTTTGGATTTATACTGGCGGTTTGTTTCCATTTAAAGCTTTTAAAGTGGGATGATTCATTTGGTTCTGACTCGTTACCGAATTTGGTAATTCACCGGTTGTTTGTTTAGTCCGTATCTGTTACCAAACTTGCCACATTCGGTTGTTTTAGGTGGTTCTAACAATAGTTTTTTTTCCATTACGAAATTTGGTTGTAATACCCCTCCCAACCTGTTGCTTATTTTTTTAGTTAATTTTTTGGTAGTAGGGATCCATTATTTGGTTCATCCCAGTTACTGAGTTCGATAATTTAAGCGGCATTTATTTAGCTCTTGTTCTTTACGATTTAACGGTAGCTTCAGCTGGTTGCCATTCATTACATAACTTTTACTTTTAATAATTGCAGTACTTCAGGAGTAAGCACGTCTCTTGACGTGAAAACTAGCCTACTTTTCAGAATAAATGTACTTTGTTTCTAATTTATCCTGGACTGGACGGCCCCTTTTTTTCGCCAGACAGCTCTGTGGTTTGATAGGTAGTTTTGGGAGTCACTTGGATCGTCAGTGTTTCCACAAAATTTCGCCTGCGGCGCATTTCGCCGTCTTCACTATTTCGAAGAAATGTGCGTCATTTAGTTGGCGTTTGAGGCTTGGAAATTTTGTGGGCTTGAACCACATTAAAGGCTGGAATTTGCATGGAAAGTAGTTAACGGTGCCAGAAAAAAGGCGGATTAAAAAAAAATTTGTCTGCGGCACTTTAATTTGTCCTGGGTACAGACGTTTGTCGCTTTGCAGCAACGGCGTTTTTGTCGGCACATTTTAAAGTCCTTTGGCACAACTGGACATCTCCAAAAGTAAAAGGCTAGTGACGGCGTATCCCTGAAAAAACAGAGGTGGAAAAGCGTGAAAACACGCCAAATTTTCTCTTTAGACTTGATTTTGTACATACTAAAGAATTTATACAATTTTTACATTGTAGCTTAAAGGCACCTCGCTTTTCTTTTAGGAAAAAAATCAGGTACCGATTCGATCAATTTGAAGACCCCCCCCCCCTTGATGAAGAAAGGCTCGGGACACCCCTGATCCGGCTACACCGGCAAACATATTTTCTTTGATTCGCTTGTTGGTCGTTTGTCTGTTCGTACCATCAGACTACGCTTTTTCGTTAATCTAGATCCGAATGCACGCCACTGATTCGAAAACTTCTTGTCGGCAAATCGGATCCTTATATTGTTTATTGGTCACTTTCAATGTGTTATTCAGAAAAAATGTACGTTGTGTAAACTGTATTCTGGATGGCTACTACTTTTTTGATTGACATATCTAAGATTTCATAGGTAGTCCATACTTTCATTTGTGATCGCAAAAATCCGTTCTGATCATCAGCGTTTTCTCAGAACTTCGAAGCACGGCGTGCCATTCAGTGGGTGTCTTAGGCTTTTCGTTTGTTTTTTGTGAGCGGGGAGTAAAATTATGTCCTTAATCTGCCCAAAGGTAAGAAAAACTTATGTTCTTATCTGTTGTCTGGTTGTCACTTATTTCTTTAAGGCTCTTGTTTATTCTCCAGAAAAAATTTACTTTGTGTAAACTGTATTCTGTATGGCCACTACTTTTTCGATTGACATATCAAAGATTTCATAGGTAGTCCTTACTTTCATTTGTGATCGCAAAAATCCGTTCTGATCATCAGCGTTTTCTCAGAACTTCGAAGCACGGCGTGCCATTCAGTGGGCGTCTTAGGTTTAGAATCTTCGGTTTTTGAACCCCTTAAAAAGCTAAAGTGTGCATGGTAAGTAATTAAATTTTGCCAGATAAACGGCGGATTTAATAAAATTTGCCGTTGGCACTTAATTTAAACAGTCTTGCATACAGCCGTTAGAACCTTCGCTCTCTCGCGAAACCTGAAGTGAAATTTCAAGATACGAGTTTTCACAGTTAATTCATTTATCGGTCCGCGGAAAAACCGAGCATTTATTGGTCGGTAAATTTTTGAATTCTAGGAGGTAAAATTGGACATCCGCCTCATACATCAAAGACTAATGACGCCCCCCGTGCAGGCTCTTACCAACTTCTGCGTGGAACGCTCAGTTTAAAACGTGTGAAAGTGAGACATTTTCTTTCCTTTTCTCCGAAAGAAATGTTAGACGATCCAACAGCAAAAGCGGATATACAGAAAGTTCTTTGGAAATTAAGCAATAAAAAGTAATCCGTCTCACCCATGAAAGAAATAGTAGCCAATTTGCACAGAGAAATCAGACGCCTCAGTAAGTTCTCATTGCCAAGAGGGAAGGTAAACATTTTCTGACAAAAGGCGTATTTTCGCCGTTCCCCGAGGACTCCTCGGGGAATCGAAAGGAACAGCGAGAATAGAGGGAGTCACTCCACGCGGACTCCGCGTACAGAAAACAGCGAGAGCACGGGTAATGCTTCCAAAACTGATTTTGTTTGAAAAAAAAATATCCAGTTGACGAGATTAGTCGGGATCCACTTTGTTTTTGGTTTTGATTATTCTGATTGTTTTTAATTAATTTTCTATTGCACCAACACCAGCAAACATTTATTCCCCGCCGAATCTGAAAGGGAGTCCTTTTTGATGATGGTGATGATAATCGGAGCGTTCCCCGTCCGTTTGGACTCGCTAGAATACGGGGAGTGAGTCCCCGGGACAAACAAAAACGCGGGGACTCCTCAAGTGGAGTTCTCTGGGAACGGCGAGAATGTATGCCGAAAATTTCAGCAAGCCATCTTCTACCTCTATGGTCCTTAAATAGTTCTTACGGAAATTTCAAATGTACCTGCACAGCTGCTTTTCGTGCCCCTAAATTTGTGGGGCTAAGGGTTGCCACAAGTATTGAGTGAATGAGTAATATGGCCGGGTCAGATGCAAGTTACCTTTTTGGTAATACATTTATCTTTTGACAGAGTCCAGCAAAACTTTTCTAGGCTATCTGTATTTGTTTTGACAGTGGGAGAACTCTACTGCCAGTCCTGTGCCAGTCAGGTGCCAGTCTACTGCTACGACTACAACAAGCTCCTTTCCATTTCAGGCTTCAGTATTGGGCAGCAGAGGCATCATTTGACCCAATCCCCAGGGGGGGGGGGGGGGGGAGGCAGGCAGCTACTAATGAAATTCATAAAGCCTGCAAGAAACACAGTGATTCGACAAAATTTTGACAGGCAGATGTGAAAAGTTGATCTTAGAGTTAACATGGTCTCAAACAAGACTTCAGACTTTTAAGCTGAGCTAATGCCCAAAACGGTACCACTGCCCCCCTAGGTTTTCGCGAAATGATGCCCCTGTTGAGCAGGTAGCCTTCTGGGCTAAAGCATCCTGAGCATATTTGTATTCATGTACTAAAATAGATATCATAGCCTCCTGAGGTAACACACTTTCTCCACACTGAAGGCGAAGACTCCTCTGCTCCTGGCAGAACTTAGCTACATGGGGGCTTCCAACCACAGATTACATAATTTTGAAATTTACCTGTAAAAATGTAGATAGAAATGTAAAAAATGTAAAAATGTAGATCCAGCAATTAGTGTTGGGTGATATTTGGATTTTTCGAAAAAAATTTCGAAAATTTTTTGAAATTGTCATTAAATAGCACCTTGCATCATCTCAAACTCTGAACATAAGAATTGAATTACAGAAAACATATTGCTAAAATTTGGGATATATAAATGTAGGTTATGTTGGATTATTTACAATAATTATGAACAAACAAATATCATTTTCGATATCGATATTTACGTTTCGATATTCAGTATAAATATTTGGTCCGATATTTGCTATTGATATTTGGTCCGCGATATATCAGTATATCATTATCGATATCAAATATCGCCCAACACTAGTCCTTATCAACTGGCTCCTTTGAGTATCTTGGGCATTCAGACTATACAGAATATGATCAACCGTTTACAATATACCTCTGCGAAGAGCAGGGGGACAGTCCAGAGAGGGTGAAGCTCCATACTTTGGAAATCTCACATAGTCATAGCGTGATCACATCTTATTATAAAAATTGTGTTAACGACTTTTCTGTTTCTAGGTATTACGTGCGGTGGGGTCCAATGACCGTTGAATGCCTTGACATATCTATTTGTTGATGATTTACAGAAATGCCTAGCTGCATAGTTTCGTGATTTTTTTTCTATTTAACATTTTGAGTCCGATTTCAAGGATAACTAATTCGAAGTTCGGTCTGTGCTGTAATGAGACCAGCTTTACAGATAAAATTAAGGGAGCACATCCCCGGTCGTGGAAACTGTCCTGGAATTTTTTAGTTTCTATAGTCATTGGGGATTGTTTTAGTGTAGGCTTAGTGCATTGTCTGTACCAGGAAACACTTGTGAAACCAAGAGCTATCATGCCCATTACTCTATCAATACAGGTTTGGTAAGATGAAAAGGTTTGGTAAAATGAAAACTAATGTATGTATTCTCATATTCTGGGGTTTGAGGCATCGCATATAGGGGATGGGGTATGCTCACTGGTGTCAATCACTCTTTAAAAAGATAATAATTTGAAAAATTTTGATTTTTGTGACACTATCACAATTTTCTAGTTGGGTAAATAAAAGATGACATATCGAACACGAGGCCTTCCGAAATGTCAGTTTCAGTCTAGTCCTAAAAGCAGGGGTATCCTAATTATTTGTAACTGGAAAAAGCAGCAAGTTAGAAGGAACAACTGAGTAAAATAAGTTGGTCCCCAGACATTTTGGCTAGTAAAATCTCTGCCACACTGCCTGGAGTAGCTTAAAGAGTGAGACCTAGTTTAATTACCTTGACTGGACAGGGTCAATGACTTATGCTACTGTGGAGTCTGGGGGTTCTTCATTTAACTAGCTGCATCAGTTTGATATTCATTTTATACTGAGGATAGTAATTGGGTGCATTATATTCCAGGTATGGCCATACCAGCAAGGTATGCTGAATTTGAGGGTTTTGCTAATGATGTGACTTCTGGCAATAGCCTAAGGGTTCTGATTTTTCAGTATTCCTGTCGGTGAAATGGGTTTTTAGTCCAATCTAGTTTTAAAATATTTTGCAACAACACAATGAATCTTGAACGGGTGCTGAGTTGTAGGCTTTTGTGGAAGCTAGAAATGATCCAGCAGAGTGGTACAGAGTTCCAGGGTTAGGCTGAGTCTCGTATGCAGAGCCACAGTACGGGTCGATTACTGCTTTATAAATTCAAGCATTCTGGATTGACAAACTCTAGGCGTTTCTCCACGGTACATTTGTGTGCCACACGTTTCTGAGTATTTGTTGCGGAAACATAAGTGTGTGCCACGCACTTGACCCACAAGCTGAAACTGGCGGAAATACAGTTTTATCTTTTTTTTTTTGGCGGTAGGCTAATTTCAAATGTCTGAAAATAAAAATAGAATCCAGATAAAATCTTAAAAACTTTAGGCTTTCTTCCCTGCCATTCTATTCAAGAACTATCCTCATTTTTCTGTCTAGGTGCTTGATAAAAAGCTAATTTTATTTAGACTTTTATTTAGAATGTGCTGTTTTTTTTTTTCTTAATCCCGCGTAGCATCTTTTCTTTAAAATAATCCTGTTTTCGAATTTTTGGGCTACGACTCCTCCTCCACTCGGTGACGTTAACATTTTCTTAAACTCTTTAACGTCACCTACTCTTTCCATAACAAAAATACTACAAATTTATACTTCAAAACTATAATCTTTATTTCTATTATTAAACTATTTATAAATTTTAAATTACAAATTCAAATTTATCTTTCAATCATTTCTCCTATAACTTGTACTAAATCTTATTTTCTCCAACAATTTTTATACTCTTTTTTCTCTTATCCACAAATGCGTAATCCATCACTACTATACATATAAACTCCAACCGTACTCAATTGCCACAAACTATCTCCAACAAACACACAACCGCGATATCTACAAACAACCTACTTTTCAAAATCTCAAATTCAAACTTCAGTATTTGAATTATAACCTACATTACAAATTCAAATTCAATCCCTTTCCCACTTGCCCATTTTTATTTTTCGTTTTTGAGCAATTAACTTCAAAATTCATGGGCCAAACCAGGTACTTCTACCTTAAAACTAATCATCAAAATCCATATGCACTTCCTGTTTCGAGGATCCCTTCCTCCATAGGGCTCCTTTCTGTCAGTGGCATAAAACTGAACATATTTAGCCTACTTAAAAAAAGAAAAGTTCCCCTCTTCGACCCATAAAAACCAACAAAACAACAACAAAAAAACCCACTTAATTCTTAAATATACAGTGAGAATTCACTTTATCATTCTTTCACAAACATTTAAGATTGATTGAGTGAATATTCACAGTTACAAACAATTTTTCTCATCTCTCAACTTAAACTACAATTGCTCAAAAATCTTTAATTTTTTTTTTTTTTTTTTTTTTTTTTATAAAATATGGTAACAATTTCTTCTTTTTTAATGTGCTGCTAAAGTTAAATTTCCCGCCAAATTCGAGCCAAAATTTCGAAGATCACCTCACAGGTTTTCTTCAAATTCGAGCCACAAAGCAAGCCACAAAAACCTTGTTGGTCACGGAAACACACATGTGTGCCACAAACGACCGCGGAAACACACTTTACGAGCTACAGAAACAGACTTTCGCCTTAAAAAAAAACGCCTTCAAGCACACAAATTCAACATAGCGTTTATGTTTTTAGCCTGGATGTTTTTTATTTTCAGCAAGCAAGGCCAGTGCAAGTGAAACAGGCGAATCAGTCTAAAACTGTGATTATTTATCTTTCAGAGACAAGAAGGAGGGCTAAAGGCCCGGTTGTATCTCCTGAAAAAGATCCGGATAGGACCACTGCTTGTGTAACTGCTTCCCAGCTTCTCTGTGAAAATGTTCTTTCCCATCCTTTTACTATACTTCGAAAGCAGTGCCAGGTAAGAAAAAATGCCCAGTAGGCTACCTACTGCCTTGAATGGAGTCTGTTACCATATAACCAGCAGAACAGATTTGGAGGTTTGTCGGTGGTACATTTCACCGGAGTCGCCGGTGAAGATGTTATGATACTCCCATTTTCTTGAGGCATGTTACGGAGGTTTCTGTAGTTTCCTTTTGTTTTTACTTTTTTGCGTTTAATTTTTAAGTTGATGATATTGACATGGATGGGTGTTATTATTTGTGGAACACTTTTTTTGATCCTCACCATCAAAGGCGTTACTAGCCAAAATGTTTTAGGGGGAATTTAACGACTGACTGGCTGGTAATTTTTACCGACCGTTGTTGCAGAAAAAACGACTGTTTTCAAGAAAAAACGACTGTTTTCAAGAAAAAACGACAGTTTCGAAAAAATCGACTGTTTTGACGAAAAATCGAATGTTTTAATGAAAAAAATCAACTTTTTTGGCGAAAAATCGCGGCGCTTCGTGCCGACTCGGTCATTTTTTACCGACTGGCCGACAACATTGGTGGGGGGTGGGGGCGCCCCCCCCGGTCGTGACGCCCCTGCTCTCCATTGGTTCGTTTCGGAAACTTCTTTACCAGGCAACCTCTGATGCGTACCTACACTTCTACACTAGGCCTTTACAACATTTTTTTACATGTAGTATTTGCACATAGGAAGTTCAAGGGGCCATGGTACCAGAGTTAACTGCAAAACAAGTAATAGCTAAATAATTAATAATTAACACACCTTAAAGAAAATGGAACCTATGTCGAAGTCCCACCTGAACAAACACAGAACGATTTCATAATAGTGGCGAAAGACATGCTTATCCAAACCTCATCTCGAATAGTCCCGTGAAGCCACTTCCAACCGTAAATCTTGACAGTTTTGCTTGAAGCGAATCATCACCAAAGATCACCACTCATTGGGCACAAACCGTCTTCAGCCTGTATGATTTTAACTGTTCTCTCTTTAGGCCTGCTTTAAAATAAACTTCCCTCTCCAAATTCTCTTGCACTGTGAATACGACACAACAGACAGCTTCGCTGAGAACACGTCCACTTTCGGATTTCTTGGCAACCCAAAAGCCTCTGCAGAGGCGTAGCTATGGGTGTGTGGGGGGTGGTACCCCCCCCCCCCCCTCGAAGAAAGAGAAAAGCTGAACTTGGCGCTCGCAGAGCGCCCGCCCTATCACAAAAGTTGAGCTAAACTGGGCGCTCTGCAAAACTTCAGCTAAACTAGGCGCTCACCCAGGAAAGCTAAATCGAACGCTGACAGTACGCCCCGACAAGTCAGTAAGGCTAGTCCAAGAAACTCAGTTGACATCCAGCTTGGACATGGGCGGTTCTAGGTTCTCGAGCGTTTGAGACTTAAGGTACTGCGTTTTCAGTCGCATGTTTCGAGCTTGCCAGATTGACATAAAGAGGCGGGCTGTATCGGCAAAAGACAGTTTTCAAATTATGAATTTCACCCTGCAGCAGTTTTAAGACTGTTGTGTACCAGTATCTCTCGATTCAAGTAAAAATCATGCTGATTTTGCTTGTGGCGTACATTTTTAAGATTTGTTAGTTTCATGCAAAGATTTTTTGTATTTTAACAGAAAATAATTTGATTATAGGAATTTTCCTCCAGTGTAACGTTTAAAAATAAATCGGCTTCGTGAGCAATGACAGAAGACGTAATGCCGGGCCCATATTTTGTTTTTAACTGTAAATTCAGCACACGTCTATTCTGTTTCAAGTTTTTACCCAGGGGTGTCGCAAGTGCATTTTCGTTGGGGGGGGGGGGGGAAGAGCTAAAATTTGTAACGAGTCTCTCAAAAATGCTACCGAATCTCGAAACTGAGAATTCGAACTTTAAATTATGGCATAGAAAGGATTACGCAGGAAGAGTAAGATCGAAGGGCAGCATGAAAAGCGATATGCCAACTATTAGGCGGCGTTTTGTCGAAGCCCACTTGGAGAATATATTGCCGGGCACGATTGCAGTAACAGTTTCTACCTATTATACCCAAGAGAAAATAAAATCGAGCGTCGCAGGCGAAAATTTTCGAAATCCATTTTTCTTTCCTGTAGGCTAAAATTTAACTTCTTTTCTTACAAATTCATTTACCGTGGATTAAATACCGAGACTCTAAGAAGTTCCTGTAACCGGAGGGAGCGACGTTCCGGCAGCAGCGGCTACTGTGGTCTGGTCAGTACTGCCCATGATCACATAAAGTGAGCGCCGCAGGCGAGATTTTTTTTTAAAGTTAGCTGTTTCCTGCCAAAATTGACTATTTCCATCCAGATTCTAGCTTTTAATGTTTCGAAATCCCATCCTAAAACTGACTTAAAACCCCAGTCAAATGACGCGCCCTTCCACGAAATAGAGAATATCACGAGAAGCGCCGCAGGCGGAATTTCCGAAACATTTATGATTAGATCCTCTTTTTGGGATCCAAAACAAAAGTAAGTACTATCGATGAACTCATAGATAAGCCCTTTGCTCTGCGACCACTCCTTCCCTCAACCTCTTCCGAGTTTCGTGGTAACTCCCGAATCCTGGCAATTATACCGAATAAACTACTGAATCCCAGTTATTATACCGAATAAGTTTATACCGGTAGATGTTCGGGATTCTGTATAACTACCGTATCCCGGCTATCATACCGAATTGATTTAGTATCGAAAGACTACCGAATAATATTCGTATTCCGTATGATTTCGTCGAAACTAGGACTAAAGTTGGGATTCGCGGTAACTACCGAATCCTGAAAATCATACCGAATGAATTGCCGAATCCCAATCAGATACCGAATAATTTTGGACGGAGAGCTTATTCAGGATTCTGGTAACTACCTAATCTCCATAAACATACTGAATAGTTCTGGCATCGCATAGTTCAGTAAATTCTCTCACCGGATTCGTGGTAACTATACCGAATACGGCAATTATACCGAATCACGATCATTATACCAGGGACCCATAAATTCCCTGTAATGACTCGCCATTCAGGGGGCTTGTCATTTCCTATGCTTCTATGTTGCTATGTTGCCCGAGCCTCACCTAGTTTCAAAAAATTCCGCTTGGGTCGAATCGGTGTTCTTGCTCAGATAGACAAAATTTGTTGAGACTATTCAGGATGCAACCAAGTACCTAAGCTACGACAAAAGATCCAGGATACTCTTCCATTACAGAGAAATATTCCTAGTCCAGCACAACAGCTGCGAAAAATTTTGTCTATCTGGATAGTCGGGTATTTTGTCCCCGTGGGTATTTCTCGAACTATCTGACGCTCGGTCGCGCATCAGCACATCAGAAATCTCTTATTGACAAGTCCCCTGATTGGCGAGTCCTTACAGGAAATTTATGGGTCCCTGATTATACCTAATAGATTTGTACCGATAGCCTATTTGGGATTGTATGTAACTACCGAATCCCAGTAAATAAAATACTGACCCCCCCCCCCCCTTGCGACGCCCCTGTCAGTACCTACTTCTATTTCGAATCTGTCGAACTGAAGCACATTACCAACTTCCACTAAATATCTCACATTTTTCTGGATATGGCGTGAACAAAGACAGACGGCAGATCCGTGCTAAGTGGCACTTACTTACATGTGAAATCCGAAAAGACCTTCTGATCATACAGGATTCCACAAAATTTGCCTGCGGCGCCTTTCGTAGTAGGTTCTGTTTACTGGAAGGTCGCGTCATTTCATTTGGGTTTTAGGCTTGCAGTTTCAAGGCTTGGGAGTCTAGATTTTGTTGGGGGAAAGTAATGTTTTGGCCAAAAAAGTCATCGCCTACTTAAAAAATTTCGCCTGTGGCGTTCATTTCCATTCTTTCTGATATACAGTAATTAGAAACTGCTGCGGGTCGAGCGGAAACGAATTCCTTTTATAACGAATGACGTTCACCTCAAGTTTCTTTAAATTCGTACAGTTCCCTCCATGTGGTGCTGTGTTTCTTGAATATGTTTCTGGTTTGTATGACTCTTGAGCCTTGCTGGAAATCTGCCAGTTGTGTATTTTGAGGTAGTCACCTCCCAAGCCCTTCAAACCGCCCCTGAGCTCGGGACGACTAGGCTTCAGTCTACAGTCTTCAACGCTTGCAGATATCACGAGTGTTCATATGCGACGAAAAGCTGAAATCCCCCCCCCCCCTCGAGTGACGCCCCTGACCCTTTGAGCTTGTTTGTCCCAACCTCATTTTCTTCATATGAGGCCGGGTCGGGTTAGGTTTGGAAGATGTGCAATATTGTAATTTCTTTAACGCTTTGCAATCTATTTCCGCCGAACACAAAATATTGAAAATACTGCTGGGTCCCATTGACGATTTTAATTTTCTTTCTGTTAGAACTTTTTTCAAACCGTTTGCATGAATAATGGTGAAGAAACGTTGAACTAAAAATTCTATCATCCATGCGTCCACAACGTGGTCGTGAGTAATCGAAAATTGCCTAATCACGGTCTAAAGACAAGAAGCGAAATCTTTTTATTAGATAACAAGTAATAATCTTTTCCCAAGCTTGTGTACCCAGTAAATACCTCGGCGTGTTTGTAACACTTTTTTC
The DNA here is from genome assembly GCA_030848855.1 of Branchinecta sandiegonensis. NCBI lineage: Eukaryota > Metazoa > Arthropoda > Branchiopoda > Anostraca > Branchinectidae > Branchinecta > Branchinecta sandiegonensis. Next base: position 19,592,136 of record JAUPMV010000006.1, on the reverse strand, counting down.
TAGGTTCACGTTCGCTCTGGCCGTTATCACCTCGTCCCGATCACCTTGTTCTCCCCGTGTTATACAATGCAGCAGAGACAGGGTGTGGCTGTCTACTGGAAGGGTCTGGGAAGTGCCGTGTTCGTTCGGGGATTTACGCTCGGCGTTGAGGATTTCCTGAGTAAAGTCACTCCCTGGCCAAAGTATGTCAGTCCTCTCACCTTCAGTTCCACAAAAGCGGGGTTTAAAACTGAACTTCGAAGGGTTCAGAAGTAGGATCACAAGTTATCGGATCTCCTGATTATTGTCGATGCTGCACTTCAATGATCTTATGATGCACCTCCATTGTGCTTCCCTAAATCGCTCAGTCAGTTCGTATTTGTAAAAATTTGGATTTCGCACGGTATTTGTCTGAGGCATCTACTGACTTTACGTTTGTCAAGATCGGTGAGACCTTTTGGTGGATCGATCATGTGTTCTGTGCAAACGGATTGGGCTTGAAATAGTTTGTTGTTAAACGTTGCCACCTTAATTTAGGTGGGTGGAGAGTGAGTAAAAGGATGAGCGTGGCTTAAAGGAATCGAGTCAATTACAGTACTGGAGAAGAAACAGCACCTACTGCGAGTTATTTTCCAACTTCTAGCAGAGAAAATCTGAAAGAATGAGCGAGAATAGGGAGCCGGGGTGAACCTTCTGGACTTGAAGTAGACATGCTTTCCTCTAGGCTGAACATGAGCATCATTTCATTGAGGAAATCAATGGGAGTTCTGTCAGTCATGTCAGAAGTTTTCTTTATGTTCGCCGGTTTTGTACTACTTGTGTTTGTTCTTATCATAGCCATGGCATTCTGTGTATTTGTATCCTTACCGCATCAAGAACCTATTTTCTTTGCAGGGAAATAAACAGTCGGAGCACATTGAAAGGAGTAGGTCAGCACTTCCTCCTCAAATGGTGAGTCGCAGTGTAGAGGAAGGTAATACAAGTAAACAAAACATCGGCAAGTAATTGCAAATGCATTCATCTGTCCTTCTGAAACCATATAGGTCAGTTTTCTTTTAAAATGCTGAAATAATGTTGTTGCTGATTGAAAATAACAGACGGAAAATAATGTCGTAACTGTCTTGAACCGTTCTGAGCTCTGGAACTGGACACACTTCCATACAACATCACTTGTTGACGTGTTTCAGTAATAAAGAGATTCTGCATAGACGTAGGTATAGGTAGGCAAAACACAAAAATACAGATAGATAGATAGATATTTTTATTGATATAACTCGTAGCGCCGACATGGCACTAAATACGTCGACCATTATATTTAATATGTTTAAATACTTGAATATATACCATTATTATATAAAAGAAAATAAATCACTTGGAATTCACTTGTTTTTTGTTAATTTTCTCAGTAAGGAATTCGGATACCGGTTAGTGCGATATTTAACTGGCACCAGGAGATTTTGGTGCCATAATAATAATAATAAATGCGTCAAAAGTCCTTCGGCCTCTAAGTAGCTCCTCGAAAACAGGAGTCTTTGGAACAAATTCCGTGTTGAAGTGGTCGACTCAGTTCTTTAGGACACTGTTTGGGCCATTCATCGCTATTTGGGACCATAGGGTAACAATTCGTAGCCTGTTCTGGGAGGATCATGTAGCACCAACCACCCAACTTAAAATCAAGCCCACGCAAGCCATCGGTTATTAAGTTCTGAAGCGTGTCAGTTCGAACGTCCGTCGTAGAAGAATGAGTTTGTAACACTTCGTCACAGGATGGATGACTGTCAAAACTAACCCAGATCCGCTATAGGCGGGTCCTTTGTCATATTTTAATTATTTTTATTTAAACTAGGAGACCAACTAGGGTTTAAAAATGACAAAATAAGTAACAAGTGCTGGCATAAATGAATAAAATAAAACAAAATTTCAGCAGATCAACCTGGAGAGAACCCACAATATAGTAAGGTACCCCACGATAGCCAATGAAAGGTTCAAGGGCTGAGAAGGAATCCGGGATTATAATGGGAAAAACTGAAAGGATTTCGACATTATTTTATGAGGAAACTCCGCTCCTGTCCAAGTCGCACAGCGGTGGCTTTTTTCCTTTGTCTTTATGTAATTAAGCTCTCTGGTTATGTGTGTAGCACTCAATCAGGTCACCGTGTTGGGTTTATGCCTTATCCGTTTGTTATTTCCTACACCTGTTTGATGTTGAATACTCTGTATGAAACACGTCCGAAACACGCCAGTGAACCCCGGGAAGGACAAGAAACGTCATCCAAACTAACCCTCTAAATTGATTCAGATCCTGTGTGAACCAATCAAAAACGTATGTAGTCGTGACGTTTCTGGCTCTTTGCTTGTCAAACGGCGATCCTTCTTCGGCACGAAGAGTTATCATCAAGGGTATTCGGATTTGAATACTCTGACGAGTTGAAAGATGCCAACGCAGTGCGGACCACCTCGGCTTCCCATCTTGCTTTCGGTCTTGGAATGCGGGTTCCAATAGCGAAATTTGGACTTCCTGTTAACCAGGCTTGACAGTTGGGTCATTATTTCCAGTGTATCAGCAGCTGCTGCAACGCCCTTCGTAGCTGCCAGTCTAGTCGAAATCGTTCAGAGTGACATCGCCAGCGAAAAGCCAGGAGTTTTCGACGTTTTCAAGGAGGGTTTTTTTAGGCTTGTGAGCTGGACGACTCCCCAGACAGGTGGGTTGCAATCATCTTTTCTTCTACCCCCTCCAGGACTTGATTATTACGAGTTATTACCTCCCGACCAAAACCTCGTTTTCTATCTCACCTTTAATCATAAATTCAATAAATAGCATCATCTCTAGCATGCGAAAAGGGAGAAACAAGCTCGATTATCGGGCATTGTGAACACATTTCAAGACGAAGGAGTACAAAGGCAAGGAAAAAAAGGGATTCCTGGAAGTAAGTAATACCAACAGGCTAACAGCCCTCTTAAAGGAATTTATGCGAAAGTATTCGCAGTTATAACGCCTGTCACCCACGATATCTATTTCTTTTTACAACATGTTTTGAAGTTTTTACCCCGTTTCTGCTTAACGATCAGCAATATTTTCAGGAGGAGACAAATTGTCCATTATGCTAGGAAGTATCATTTGACCCACATAATAATTATAACGGGACGAGATTGGCGGACTCTTTGTTGTAATCACTCGGTTTCTCTTCTCTTCTAACGTTGGCTGGTGTTAGGATTTTAAAGAAAAAAAAATGCACAGTTGTACACACAGTGATCATTCGTATTGGCTGGCAATGCTTTCTCGCCCATTTTCGCTAGATCTGCGAATTTCTCTGAAAAGAGCGAAGATGCTCGAAAAATTAAGCACCGATCGTCAGAGTAGCCTACAGCTCGACAAGAGCATTGTTCGTGCAACTTCAGCTTGCTACTATTTTATGCATGACCAGTCTGAGTTACTTTTTTGTGGACTGGTGCCGGTTTCTGATTCTGATAGGGCCAGTGAGAAATCTGCATTTGCTAATTTTGTTCCCCTTTTAGGCCGCCTACTTCCCATCTGGGTTCTTATACTGCCGTCTACTATCACTTACATCTCTCGGTATATTTTCTCGTTAGTTGCCACTGGAATATCTGAGAAGGTTTTCACACAGTTAGCGCGGAAATCATACGAAAAATATGTGAGTTCTGAATGTCTTTCTTATCTTGTTCTAAAGGCTAATTTCTCTGTCGGGAGGCTTTGACACATGTAACTGACTCTGCAGTATGGGTTTTTAACGTTTTATCGCCGGATGAATGAATGTCAGAGTGACCCAGATCCGCTGTGGGCGGGTCCTTTGTCTTATGAAAGGAAAGGGTTGGAAATAAAATTCCCGGACGATAATGGGGAAAATTGGAAAGATCTATCACGACGAAACGCCGCTCTAATTCAACGCTCACGGCAGCCTGTAATTATGCTGTCTTGTCGGTCCAGTTACCTAAATTTTATAGGGCAAGTCTCAGAGCAAGTCTCAGATCTTGATGACTATCTCTCTTTGCCGATGCAAAATCTCCGGCCTCTCCGGGTACATAGCGGAAGAAAGGCAGAAGTGGTGTCACAGCTGATCCCTAAGATCGCCATGCCTGTTTGACACATGATTTGAGTCGTTGAGCTTGAGTCGTTACGGAGACGCTTACTCCTTCTTCCTGAGGATCACTGGCCTGTTTTGGATTTAATTTGTTTTGTCATTTAAGGATTTAGCCATAGTTCTCACCACTGGCGAATATCGCTTCCGTTATTTCCCAATGAATATTTTGAATCAGGTAATCTTGCAAAATAATGTAACTGGTTTCACCGATTTATTTTTAGTGCCCTGTTTTGGTCGGTGGCTAAAAATTCTACTATATAAACCTGATACTATGTGCACAAATAATACGAAGCAGATTTTCTCGTCAGAACTTGTTATTTTCAGGGACTCGATGTTTCAGAGAGTGGTGTGGCCCAGTCGCCATTAGTTCAACTCGGATCTTGGTTTGCGGGAAGAGCCGTCTCTGACATCGTGCTATATCCTGTTGAAACCGTACTACAAAGGTATTTTAATCTTTACCCCTCGGGACCTTCGTTGTACCAAGAACAAATAATCGAATAGAACCTCCGTCTCCCTATCTCTGTAATATACCCACCATATGACCATGCGGAGGCGAATATCTCCCCCTACCCAACCCGATGCAAACGAGTGGAGGTTAGGAGCTACGCGGCACTTCACGTTTTGTCACTACTACAAATAGCTATGTCGCTGTGAAGCCGAGTAGAAGAAACTTTCAAAGTCAAAGGCGATTTGTTCTCTGAACACGCTCTAGAGCGGGTCAGCCTGCCTCCTGCACTTATTGCTCTGCGATGAGTAACGGCGAAGACGGAAGTAGACTGGTATCAACTCGAATCTAGAGCAAGTACCTCTATCTCCGCTCAGTTTTGTCGGGGTATCCATAGTCGCTGCATGGGACCAAAGACGGATGTTCTGTCTGAGTATTTGATCTTGGTCATACCGAGTCTAATAGCGTGTTTGTTTCATGTGCTGATGGTCAGCTTGTTGCACATCTAGCTGGATCGGCTGAGCCTGGCGACTTATAGAGATCGACTGCCGTCACGGAGTATTCGTTGTCCTGTTCCATCCTGCCCATGTTGAATGATTTTTGGAATCCCAAGACGTAAGTGGAGGGATACCTGTGACATCACAAAAGTTATCCGTCTGTGAGCACGAAAACTCTCGAAAGGAATGAGATATTTAACTTGGTGTGAGGGTTCTTCGGGTCAAGGGTACGGTCGACTTCGTATGTGGGCTGTGTATCCCTACGTTTCGCTGATGAAATTCGGGTACGAATGCCTCCATTCTGAAATACAAGTTACACACAAGTTAAATCTATACTTGATGATGTTGGATTTTCTTACATATGGAATGGTGGTTTAGGCCCTCCTGAGCAAACTCCAGCCCTCCTGAATGAAATATTGAGAGTTTTTGAAGACCAGGAAAAACAAAAATGGTTTTGTATTATATCTTCATCGGAAACCCTGTTAAATTACGGAAAGATTAAAACAGTGTACGAATCTGAGTTTTATTTCAAGCTTAATTTGCCTGCTACTTATTTGAGGTACTGGATCCAACTGAGAGCTAATTGTCTACCACTGCATGGTAGAAATAAAGTTTTTGATAGGAAGGCGAGAATCCCAAATAGGAATTATTCATGCCCTCTCTGTAGACGAGAAGAGGAGGACATTGGTCATTTTTTGAGTCGGTGCCAAGAGCTTTCAAGTATTCGTAGGGAAATTTTTGGAGTGGGGTTTCCCCTACTCCCTGGTATTCTGAAGTGTACTTCTGCTCAATCTATTAGTAGGGTTGGTCGTTACATTAGCAGAGCGTTGGAAGCTAGAAAGATTTTTGTTGATTAGTTTAATTATCTTTTTTCCGTGTATATGTATCTTTTTTGTCTTGAACGTGTATATGGCCCTCGGGCTTTTTTCAATACAATTATTATTATTATTATTATTATTCTCCCAGAATACGAAGAAACCACCGAGAATCGTCCGAGGACACGCTCAAATCTAGAAGCTGGGAAGCGAAAGTTAAAACAACCACCCGTCAAGGCATCAACAAGATATCACCACTCGTTTGTACCTTATTTTACTCAACACTATAACGACGCTACAAAAACATAAAGAAATAACCGGTAGGCCTAAAGACAATATTATTAAAATTTGTCAATGTATTTTAGTGTTTTACCGTATATCTAGTGTTGTATTTTAATTAATTTGACAAACCAATTGTATATAAATATTCTAATTGTCTCTTTTGTCGTGTAGTGTACAATTACTTTGTGTCGGCCTATGTTATCCAGTGGATATTTTGGTACTAATAAATGATTGATTGATTGATTGTTTATGGGTGGGGGAGGGGGTTCTAATTAAGGGGCAAACAAAATATTTATAAACAGCTAATGTGATAGTCGATTATGGGGTAAAAAGACATGCTGAATACGAATATGCAAAACAATTTCTCGTCCGACAAGTAGTTCCGTCAAAAACCGCAAATACCGGAAAGTTGGTTAACAGTAAACGTTTCATTTGAAGTTGATGAAATGTTCGATTTAGGGGTAAGAAGACATGCTGAACACGATGGTCAAAACCATCTTCTCGCCGGACAAGTAGTTTGTCGGGCAAAAACCGGAAAGTTGGTTAAAAGTAAAAGTAAGTAAGTAAGTAATTAAAGTATTTATTTCCCGTATTTTTCACTTAAGAACAAAACGGAGTAAAGAAAAGATAAAGAAAAAGAAAAAGAAAGTTTAATTTGAAGTTGATTAAATGTTCGATTTAGGGGTAAGTAGACATGCTGAACACTTATGTGAAAAGCATTTTCTACCCGGACAACTAGTTCGCCCGGAATCCGGCCAAAACCGGAAAATTTGTTGTACGTTAAAGTTGATTAGATGTTCTTTATAGGGATAAGGAGGTACTTTGAACTCGTTTTTTAACTTTCTTTTTTGCTGGACAAGTAGTTCGCTCGGCATTCGGCCGAAATCGGAAATTTGGAAGAAGAAAAGCAGGAAGTATCGATTAGTACCGTCAAAACAGATATGGCTTATAGAGGTATGTCTGAACTTGGTTGTCTCAGATGACTATAGCTATTTGCTAAATTAATCTGTTTCAAAATTACAATAGTAAAAATGTTCAAAGATTCTGGCGAAGACTAGATGTGGCGAAGAAAAGTCCCAATTGTCTGGATCAAATATTAAACTTTTGGGATACCATCGAAACCTTTGGTCTTATTAGCTTTGCCTTCGTCGGTTTTTGTCAAGTCTCTCGATCATTGTTTGCGATTTTAGAAAATAGGAGTAAACCATTTGTTATTTTCTTAGAAAAGTGAGTATGGTTAGGTACCTTAGAATGTCGAAAAGTGCCTATCTACTGTGGCACATCCTTTTAGGAAATTGCGGCTGGGATTCCGCGGCATAAATATTAGGTAGGGAGTAAGTGTTGCAAAGGTTGCCGATGGAAGATAATCTTCTTAGACGCGATTCGAATTTGCTAGCCTAATATTCAACTGTTTGTTTCAGGTTGTACCTCCAAGGAACTCGGACGATTATCGACAACTTGGATGATGGCATGAGCGTAGTACCGATTGTTACGCGGTACGAAGGCTTCTGGGATTGTTGGAGGTCTATTACGGGGGAAGAAGGAATTTTAGGGCTTTACAAGGTTAGTAAACCCTTTAAGATCAGCCTGTAACTACAGTAGAGGTATGCTTATCTGAAATCTCCAGTAAATTTTTCACTACCTTGGCTCTGTTTCTTGCTTAAAAAAAAGCTGAATGAAAAGGAAAAATAACAAACTTGATATTAGTCAACAGGCAACTGTTTCAGCTTTCTTCTGGCGCAAACAGTAAGTTGAAATTTTAAGTTTTTGTTGAGTTTTTAACTTCTTCCACTGGAGTTAGCTAATTAGTTTGAATGCCATATTCTTGGTGAATTACGCGCAGCTTTGTAAAATTTGAAAGAAGAAACAGAAGGAAATTATGAGAAATATATTTCTCTGAAAGAAATAAATATAACGAAACTTTCCAGTCAAATCTCATCGGCCCCGCTCTATGATTATTCCCAATTTCTCAAAGTTATTCAGAGGCGAAAGCCTTTCCTGTTGCATTATATTGAATAGTCGGACTGACAACTCGGGTGATGTGAGGTCTTAAGAAACTACCTCCTCTCTGAATGATAGCTGTGAGCTTCTAGTGAAATATCATCCCGATGTATGTAATTTTACCAAATTGATATATTCCCGGATGATGTGGTACTGGCTGATTATGAAACCCGATCGGCTTCGAAAATACGCCAGCCTCTATTCATCACAGAGAGGTCTCGGTTTTCGATAAGGAACATAGTTATTGGAGTTTGGAACAAGCATAAAGACCTTTTTGAACAGGACCGATGACTGATCATTTTGAAAAAAAAAAAAATCACCTGTTGGCAGAATATTTATATTCAAATATGATACGTTCCCCTTTATGTTATCCAGTAAATCCCCAACCCTTAATTATTAATTTTGTTTCAGTAAAAAGTTAGTGTTCCTTCAGCTTAGCCACAACCTGGTGTTATTATTTTTATTTTTTTTTCGTGTGGAGAGTTTGGTATGGCGTGTGTAAGTGTACGGAATGAAACGAGTCTTTCTTTCTTTTGTGTGCGTAGTACGGAGGAACGACTCATTTATATTATCTACAAATAGTCAGTGTTTAAAATGGGGCCGAGCTAACGTGCTCGTATCCGTGCCGGCCCCCAGTGATCGACATATATTGTTATGAAGTGTTTTTGAAATCAAAGAACCTGAATGTTACTGATTATTTGGTACTTAGTTGTACTTTTTCTCTGAAGGGTTTCGGCTCTTTACTACTCCAGTACGGAGCTGAGTTCCTGTTTCTTCGGGCTGTGCACTTCTTGATAACAGACGTTTATGGATCGAGGTTCCGATCGGGTGCTGTCATATCTACACCGCCTCGAACACCAGAGCGACCTGAGGTAGACCCTGGGGAAATAAAAATGGTGAGTCACGGCGTAAACTAATATCCTAGCAAAAACCCTTCTCATTGGCCGACTTTTAAATGGTTTGCTAGGCTACTTTAATATTTTAAGTAACTCTTACCTCAAAAGAATCAAGAAATGAGAAACTCTGAAAACCGGATCTCTAACCAGAGAAAAACAAGACTAGTTATTTATTATTTATTTATTAGGTTATTTTACCTAGTGTTAATTTGCTCTGTCTCTATCAAATAGATCGACATTGGGTTTGTGCTGGACCGGTATGCGTTCAAGCTTTTCTGAGAAACCTGCTGACATGGAAATATAAGGACCGGGGTTGTCATATTTCTGTCCAGCGTTGGGGAGCCGGCAGTTTTGAAGAAGTGAGGAGGATGAAACTTATAAGGTATATTGGGACAGAAAAGGATTCAGGAAATTCCATATTTTTCCGGATCCGATCATCCATTTATGTTCGTATTGGGAATGGGGGGTGAGGGCATGCTTATTGTTTCGTATAGTCGGTAGACAGCCTCTTGATAAGTAATAACAATAATATCTTTCGCATGCTAAGTTTCAACGCAGACTTGATATCACCCGAAATCCCTTTCCGTAAAGAAGACTTTGATTTCCGTTGAGAACTTGCTTCGTGTTCCGGAATTGTCACGTTTTACTGTTTACTTGGTTGCTATTTTCCAGGAACCGAGACCGAGCACTTCATTTTCTGTGCGGGACGGAGGATTCCGGACAAGTTTTGACGACACTATGGTGCCAGCACCGAGGCCCAGTGAGGAACCTTATCACTTGAACCATGATAGTCAAGTAAGAAGTAGCCGACCGTCGACCCTACTCATTTCTCAGAGTCGAAGTCTAAATTTTAACTAAACGAAACGTTAGTTTTATTTATTTTGTCTGTCCGTTGTTGCTGCCCTTTTGCATGGCATAGTCATATAACAAATTGTGTTCCGTTTCGTGCTGGAATAATTACGTTTTCGTTACAGAGTGTGATGCGTATTTACCCATATTGCACTCGACAAACTTCAGACTTGAGAAATCCTGGAATAGATCTGCTATGGAGGTGGTGCGGTACGAAGTCAAACATGATTTGTTCAACTTACTGTTAGACCGTCGGAGGTGCAAGAAGCCCTTGAGGACTCAAACTGTTTAAAGCTACGTGCACACACAGTCTGAGAAGATTTCGCATGCCAAATTCGCGTCATGTTGTGAGGTCGGGACATGCCGTCAAGATGTAAAGCACTAGGCTCTTCTCCAGTGGTAACCAGAAGATGAAAACTTCATTATCGTTTTTTTTTGTTAACGTAACGAAGTTTATACCAAGACTTTCTATTCCCCCCTTTAAGTAAGAAAGTAAGCAAGTATATTTATGACCCACAAAATGTTTTACAACAAAAGAGAGTGGAGTAAAGATAAATAGAAAAAAGAAGGAAAAAAAAAGACAAAAGGAGAAAACAAACGAAACGTACAATAGGCCTCCAACTACCAATAAAAAAAAAGTCTAATCAGTCGGCAACGCGGCAATAGACGTATACTAGATTTCTGAGGGAAATCAGTGTGTAAATCTTGCAGCCGTGACAAATGTCAGTAGCTCCGTAAGATTTAATGATCTTAGAATTACTATGAGACCGGGTCAGATAAAGAAGAAACTTGCAGTGACGGAAATAATCTATCCTTATTCTGGATACATCCCGTTTATCAAAAATATCAAACAGACCAACCGAGAAAAGCACAGCCGGGTCAGTCTTTGAACCGACGTGGGGGATTATTTAATCGCTTCGGCACACAGAACAGCCTACGTGCACGTGCACAATTTCCTATGTGCTACGTGCACGTGCACAGTTTCTACGTGCTATATTGCCCACATCGGTATTGTGATTCCACGCAAATCCTTGATTTCAGGAATTGTAGTCAATGCTCCGGCTGGAAAAGAGTACGTGATAACTAAGATGTTCTTGGTTCAGAGAGATATTGTTTCGCTATGTAACGTTCCTTTGTCCAAGCCCTTTTCTCGAACCACTCACGTAAAGCCCGACTGTTCTCGGAAATTACTGTTATTCAATAGCCGAATAGGAATTCCAATAGTTTCTTTAGGCAGGTTCAGTCCAGTTTCAGCACTTTGGACCCCAAATTCCCCGAACAATTCAAACTAATCTCTCAAGCACATTGTGATCTAGACAGATAATTCGTAATCGTTTTGTTTTACTCTGTTTGCTTTAGTTTTTGCCGATAAAAGGCACATGGATAAGAATTCTCTCCATTCTGACGCGTGTTGCAGGACCGTTAGGAAGCACGTATGTACGCGGGACAGGTCGCGTATAGATTAGATTATATATGGGGTTTATTGGAAAAAAAATACTAAGAACTACAAAACCCTCTAGAAGTTTACACTTGTTAACAAACCCCCTTAGAGAGATTAACCTACATAACACTATAATAAATAAAGAAAGAAGAAAAAAGAGAGGAAGAGAAAAGAAAAAAAATAAACAAACTTATACACTTATTCGGTTCTTGGTCCAACACCCAACAAAAAACTGTACACTCCAAAATCCGGTCTCCAAAAACAAACAAAACCAAATAAATAAATAAAGTATAAATGATTAAATAAACATTACGGAATCTGGGCTAACCTGAAAACGACTCAAATCAACATAATGACAAATTAAAACTCATATTGGTGGAGACAAAGGGTTTTAAGATCTCGGCGGAACTCACACAGATTCTCTGACCTTCTCAATGATTCTGGCAACTTATTCCATACAATCGGCCCAGCATGACGTAGTGAAAATAGTGACCTTGTACTAACAACCTGTGGTATTCGTATGGCACTAGCGTTACGCGTTGGATAATTATGTACAGCACCTCCAGAAATAAACAGATTCGAGAAACAATTGGAAACCTTGTTTGAAAAATACTTAAACATAAATAATGCACGGTAAAATTTTCCAAGCCCAGACAAAGGAATAATATTTAACTGCACATATCGTGATCTTACCGACGTTCTATTTCTATCCCCAGATAGCACGCGAAGTGCCATATTTTGCATCACACGTAACTGTTGCAAATGAACAGAGAATGTACTGGACCAAACACTCACACAATACACCAAGTAAGGGTGAACTAAAGAGAAATAAATTAATCTCATCACTGAATTAGGAAACATGTTTTTTAACTTTCTCATCATTCCAACATTTCTAGCTATCTTACTACTTATAAACTATGGTCTTTAAAACTAAGGCATTCATCCAAAATAACTCCTAAGATATCGTATAGGATTAGTACGCTTAATGACATAACTATCCATGTGTACACCTTCAATCCAAGGATAAAAGTTAGAAGATCTACCATACAGAACAAAACCTGATTTACTACGATTTAACAAAAGTTTATTTACTCTCATCCACTTATCTATACATACCATACCCTTTTTCATTGTTGCTATTAAATCGGATGCGGGAAAATCATCAGCAAAACTAGGGATATTCACCTTACAATTAGGAAGTGATCCATCTATCAGATCCGAAACAGAAAAACGTAAATCATTAATGTACACCAAAAACAGAAGTGGACCTAAAACGGAGCCCTGCGGAACACCATACTCAACCACTCTATCACTAGACTTAGTATTACCAATTTCTACGTTATGGGTCCTACCACTCAAAAAAGATTCGAATAATGTCAGCGCTTTTCCTCGAATACCACAATGTTCTAACTTCCGAATTAAAATTACATGATCAACTGTATCGAACGCTTTTACAAGATCAAGAAATATAGACGCCACTTTAAAATCCTGGTCCAAAGCATCATGCACAAATGTTGTCAATAATAATACTGCATGTTCTGTTGACATCCCTTTACGAAAACCGAACTGATTTGGATGAAAAAAACGCCTATTCTCCAAAAACCAGATGCCCTAAAATTTATAAGTTTTTCTACTAGCCTAGATATAATAGAAATAAGGGATATCGGTCGATAATCATTCAGATATTTCCTATCACCCCCCTTAAATAACGGCATTACTCTAGCACTTTTAAGGCATTCCGGATATATACCACTTTTGAAACACAAATTAATTAAATTCAAAAGTTGGTGCGCAATTACAGGGAAAATTGACTTAAAAACTTTAGTTGAAATTAAATCTGACCCCGAAGCACTATTTCGCATAATTTTCACTACGTCAAACAATTCTTGTACAGTAACTGGTCGCAAATGCATAGAAACGTCACTACTATCAGGCAAAAACTGAGTAAAATCACCATCACCTGGATGCCCTTCAACCGACGACGCTAACCTGCCGCCAACACTCGAAAAATGCTCACACATACGCTCACTAGTTTGCTGAATGTTTTCACCATCTACAATACTACAAAGGACTTCAGGCTTATTCGGCTTAATCACAGATTTTATCACATTCCAAGTCTTGCCTGGGTTACCTTCCGCCTTTTTAAAACGATCACTCAGGTAATCAAATTTCGCTTTACGGAGTATACTATTCAGCTTATTACTATAAGTTTTATAAATACCTACATCATTATTATCATTACATAACACTGACTTTTTATACAACTGTTGTCGCCTAGCTAAAGAAAGTAGAATACTCTTCGTAACCCAAGGCTTCTTCGGCGAATCAAAATAATTTCGCTTCTTCTTTATCTGGGAACACGTAACTACAGCATCCTTAATCATCGAGTACCAAAGCGTAAACTTATCATTCACATCCAAATCTGTACTTTCTAAAAAATCACAATTTTTCGCTTCAAGTTTTTTCTTTAATTTCAATACATTTATAACGCTCAGGTCTTTTTTTGGCAGGTCATGACGCTCTGACCTAGACTGGTTCAATAAAGACGGAATGGACACCAATAAACCAAAATGATCAGAAACATCGTTCACTATGACGTCAGCACTACTGTACCCAGTATTTAAAAATATATTATCAATAAGTGTCGCTGAATCATTTTTTACCCTTGTACATATATTAACAGAAGGCTGTAGCCCGTAACCCAACAACGTATTTAAATGTTCTCTGACTTTAAAATTACTATTTACTGTTCGTAAATCCAGATTGAAATCACCGCAAATAAAACACGGCGTAGTAGAAATAGGTAACTTATCCAGTTGCTCCTCTAATAGTAAACCATACTCATCTATATTACAAGACGGGGGTCTATACACAACAACTATGAATCCTCTGAAATTCTGGAATTGCAATTCAATAACCATACTTTCAAACACCATTTCACGATTAACTCTCATATCATCTCTAATTTTTACCTCAAAATCATTACGTACATATATTGCCAAACCACCATGTTGATGCATTTCTCTATTCGCTACATACAGCTTATAATTACCAATCTCAAGCAAAGATGAATTGTGGTTACGCAACCAAGTCTCCGTTAAATCTAAGACATGTGGTGCTGACTGCAAACATAATTCATTTAAAAACTGGTACGAACTAGTAATCCCTTGGCAATTTAAATGAAAAATATTCAACGCACTTTGACATCTATTTTTACCCAAATCACACAGAAACTTATAACGTGAATCAGGGTTTTCAACGGGTAAATCACCAGCGTCAAAATCTCTATGCAATACTCCACCCCCCAAATCATGTAGCTTCACTGGATCATTCTCAAGAAAACCCAGCCGTTCCCTACTCAAACTAACCATTCAAAAAAATTAACTCGTGAAAATGGAGACCGGGAAACTGGAATGCAAACGAAACAATCTTACCATACTGTGGGTTACACGACCAAGAACCGAGAACAACCAGACGAACAAGCTCTATAGAAAGAAAAGGTATAAGAAAACAAGAAACAAGAAACATAACACACAAAAAACCACCGAAACCTCGTGGCAAACAAAATAGCAGAAAAAGTAAATATGATGAATGCTTCATAACACAAATAATACGCTACAACCGCTTATAATTTGTTTTACTCTAACTTTATTCTACATACACAATCAGCCAACATTAGATCAGAAAAGATCCATATTATTACATGAGGCACTTCGGTTTGCAATTACTCCACCTCTTATACCACGATCACCTCTTCCACCTGCTTAACTACGCTGAATCACATTATCATTCCGCAATGCAGCCAACTCCGGAATTAATTCACCAGGGGAGTACTTCGCTCTTGACCCATTATGACGATCAAAAAAGATAAACGGTGGAACCGATTTTGACACCCAAGCAGAAACTCCAATCTCACTTAGCTTAGCTTTTTTATCGTACAGCCTTTTCCTAGCTTCACGAACCGAAGTAGGGGCGTCATCACTGATATAAATATTTTTCTGATTCCGCAGAGATTTTCCTTTCAGGTTTTTGCTGGTTTTTGCTGGTTTTCAGCAGATCGATTTTCCGTTCTTTCGAAAATACATTAACTTTGAAAAATTTCTGATCTTTCATATTCTGTAAAACGGTAAACTTCGGAACTTCACGCACTTCAAGGCCCGACAAACAGACTTCCTTGAAAGCTTCACTAGCGTCCTCTAAATTTTCGCAGGGTATGTTCCACACTATAACGTTTGTTTCCGAAACCTGGTACTCGCACATCATCAGCCTTTGCGACAATTCGGCATTGCATTCCTTTAGCGCAACTGCCTCACTCGTTACGACACTTATCTGTTTTTTTAAACATTCAGTTTCGGTTTCGACTGAGGCTACACGGGCTTGCACTTCCGTAACTGCAGTTCGAGACTCACCCTGGGCATTTTCAACCGAAATAACCCTCTGCTCCAGAGATTTAATACGACCATCGATAGAATCAAGTTTTGATCCGTTTTCCTTCACCAGTGCCAGCATTACGGCAAAATCATCAGCCAACTTTGCCAGGGGTGACTGGGACATCTCGCTGGAAGTAGCCGATATATCTAACACCCCGTCGACTCCACCACGCTGGACTTTACGTCGTCGGCCCATCGTAAAATATTCTTGGATCAGAAACGGCTTACCTAACTAAGCAGCAAATGTTTATCCACGGAGCTGCTAACGTGCATTAATCATCAGCCGTTAAAATGGCACGGCGAACACCAATCTCGAACTCAGCTCCAGAAGAAATCGAACTCTCGGGTAACCAGCAATGCCTATCAGCTTAACATCCTGATGAACGACTATTAAAGTTCTCGATCACAGTTCGTGTTGGCTCATCACCAATTAAATAAGACACCGCCACTGACTAAACATACAAGCGGCTATCGCGTATTGACCTTACTCGGTCAGAAGCTCATTCATTACTGAGTGGATACAGTTCATTCATCACCCACTCATGAAATTGCACACACGGTGGTAGCGCACTAGAAAAGAAATTGAACATAAAAAAAGATCTCTCCTCAAATAACAAGGAATAAAAATTAAAAGTTATTCCTGTCGAAACTCGTGGAGGGCATCATGCTGAGAATGGGTTGGTGGACGGTGTCCCAACAAAGAAGCCAAGGTTTTTGGGATCCCAAAATGTAAGAGGAGGGATACCTATGACATCGCAAAAGTTGTCCGTCCGTCTGTTAGCACGATAACTCACGAAAGGGTTGAGGTATTTTATTCAAATTTGGTACCATGACTCTTTGGGTCAAAGGACAGGTCAAGTTCGAAGATGAGATCTCTAGCCGTATATTTAGCGGTGGGGGAGGGGTTTCAGATTAAGGGACGGCAAAAAAAATATTTTTAAAAGCTAATGAGATAGTCGATTTATGGGTAAGGAAACATGCTGAATCCGAATATGAAAATTATTTTCTCGCAGGGCAAGTATTTCACCCGCAATCCGGCGAAAACCGGAAATTTTGCTTAAACCGGAAAAAGGTAATGAGATGTCCGATTCAGGGGTAGGAACACATGCTGAATCCGAATAAGAAAATTATTTTCACGCCGGACAAGTAGTTCGCGCTGAATCCGGAAACTTAGCATGAAGTTTTAACATAGTCGATAGAGAGTGAGGAGACATGCTGTTGCAACTTTCCAACATACTAATGATGAACAAAAAGCGTATGCGATCAGTTTAATTATCTCTAAAGTCCCAACGGCATTTACTGGGTCGAAAGTCAGAATGCATCCGACAACTATCCGGTGACGATTTAATAAAAAAAAATTGACCATTGAAAAGTCCCTACCCTACCCCTTTATTCACACATATGAAAGCTCTGCGCGTAGGTGACGTCACTTTGTTTAATCTACACCCGGGGGGGGGGGGGGGATGGTGACTTCGCTCGCGCGTATACGCGCAAAGTTAATTGGGTTTAATAGAAGACTGTTTAAACCTAGCGTACGTGTTCTTTGGGTTTTGGATTGTCGGGGGGGGGGGGGGGGGGGGAGGTCGAAGGGGTTGACATATGTTGTTCAAACTTCGTAGAAGGATTTACTGACAAAGTACAGGCCAAGTCCGTAGATGCGTTCTTTAGCCCTATATTTAGAAGCAGAATTAAGGGTAAAACACATATTTTATAAGCTAATGAGGTATCCCATTAAGGGGTAAGGAGGCTCACTGAATCCATGTCTGAAGTTAGTTTTCTTGCCGGACAAACACCAGGAATTCGTCCAAAACTGGAAATTTGGTTGAAGCTCAAAATTGTTTCTGAAGTCGATTAGAGTTTCGGTATCGGGATTAGGAGACATGCTGAATCGAATTTTGAACTATTTCCTTGACGGACAAGCTGGCAAAATTTGCAAAAACCTGGAAAATTTAGATTGAAAGGTTCGGCTCTCAGTGTCACTAGATCTTTTGCTCTGCATGCAATTCGTCAGGAATACTGCTAGAATACGAGGAATTTGGTAAAAAACAAAACAAAAAAAAACAATTCTAAAAGAACTTTTTGAAGTCATAAGATACTGGAGTAAACATGCTTGTTGAATCCATATCTGAAGTTGGTTTCTTCATTTGAGTAGTTGTTTGGCCGTAAGCAAAAAACTTCAAAACGGTAACATTTTTTCTTGTACATATTCAAGCGGTTGATTATGGATAAATAGCAAAAATATCAAAGGGTCTGGCGAAGACTCGGAAATGTACAAGATTCGATGTCTGGATCAAAAAGTCTGATAAAACATTACATTTTGGGATCCCATCGAAACCTGTGGTCTTGTTAGTTCGGAATCCCTCTTAGTTCGGAATCCCCTTCTTTGCCATTAAATTTAATGACGGGCTACAGAATTCATCTACGAACTCGACCCGTCCCTTGACCCAAAGAATCTTCACACTAACATGTCTCCTTACCTCAATACCGGATCTCTAATCGAACTAGACCTATGTTGCCTGGACAACGTGAAGTGTTGCAGCAACCTTTGTTCGGCTTCGCCGACAAAAGTGTTGCGAGAGCAACTCTTTGGTTTTGTTTCTTCGCTATCGGTTGCGAGAGCAACACTTTGGTTTTGTTTCTTCGCTATCGGTCCACTCGAAAGCAGGAACATGGTTTGATGAACGAAAGCTTGGCAAACACTTAGTTCTAAGTTACAGAGACTAATTTTCTTACCCTCAGATTTAAAGAGATCAAACAAAATGTGCACCAATTTGCACTAGTCTCTAGCCCCTTATGAACAATTCCTACTTACAAGTCCATCTCCCTGTGATAGACATAGTACCAAATTTTTCTCAATTCAAATACGCCTCAAACAAATAAAAGGATTAAAAGGTACACCAACTAGTAATAGTTACAAGCCCCTCATCGCCGAAGATGATTATGGTCTAACAGCCGATTTTTGCTTACAAGTAAAAACAACAAAAGAATATCGGAAGTAGGGACTAAATTAACTTAGCAGCCAATTGAACTTTATCCTTTTCAATCGCAGACATCGTGACTTTTGGATACTTGGAACATTATCTCATATAAACTAGTTGGTAATATAAATCTGTCCGTAGCTTTTCAGGATCAAAATACCATAGATACCACTCTGCTAATTATTTCGAAACTATATCGTTGTATTACATTAGCATTTATATCCGTTGCGTTAACACTTAATTCTATGTTACAGTGGACAGTGGTAGACCATCACCATAGAACATTGTAGCATCTCATGAAAATGACAATGCTATAGCAGCTGATTCTTGAACGATGACATGAACCAAACTTTTCGTATCATCGAAACACCGGGAACAAAATAGGTGAACAATCTGGGAAAAGTCTAAAACCCCTCACCGCTGAAGATAATTATGGTTTAACAGCCGATTGTTACTTGCAAGTCCCTGAAATGTCTAACAATTGGGTTCCGCCTATTCTTTGTTTGAGTGTGTACCCTACCACTAAAGTTGTCAATCCCTCAAAGGCTTATAATTTTAAGTTGCAGTGATAGACCAAGGAAACTAATTTTCTTACCCTCAGATTTATAAAGATCAAATAAAACGTACACCAATTTTCACAAATTTCGAGCCCCTCAATAACCCCCTCTAGCAACCGATTCTTACTTATAAGTCCATCTCCCCGTGATAGACATTGTACCAAATTGTTATCGCGATGTCTAACAATTGGGTTCCGCCTATTCTTTGTTTGAGTGTGTATCCTACCACTAAAGTTGTCAATCCCTCAAAGGCTTATAATTTTAAGTTGCAGTGATAGACCAAGGAAACTAATTTTCTTACCCTCAGATTTATAAAGATCAAATAAAACGTACACCAATTTTCACAAATTTCGAGCCCCTCAATAACCCCCTCTAGCAACCGATTCTTACTTATAAGTCCATCTCCCCGTGATAGACATTGTACCAAATTGTTATCGCGACCAAATACACCGGGAAGAAATAATAGGATTAATAGGCACACCAACTACCAAAGTTGCTAACCCCTCATCGCCGAAGATGATTATGGTCTAACAGCCGATTGTTACTTGTGTACCAAATTGTTCTTACCATCAAATACACCAGAAACAAATAATAGGTACACCAACTAGCAAAAGCTGCAAACCCCTCATCACTGAAGATGATTATGGTCTAACAGCCGACTGTTGCTTTCAAGTCCCCTACATGTCTCACAGTTGGGATCGGCCTAATTTTGGTTTCAGTGTGTACCTTACTACGGAAGTTGTCAACCCCTCTTAAAATTTCAAACTGTTATATCTCATGAAGGAATTTTTGTACCAAAAAATGGATGACATATACTTTGATCAG
The DNA here is from genome assembly GCA_030848855.1 of Branchinecta sandiegonensis. Taxonomy (NCBI): domain Eukaryota; kingdom Metazoa; phylum Arthropoda; class Branchiopoda; order Anostraca; family Branchinectidae; genus Branchinecta; species Branchinecta sandiegonensis. Next base: position 19,572,041 of record JAUPMV010000006.1, on the reverse strand, counting down.
CTCACCAATATCTATCGACTGCCGTTGAAAAAAAAATCTACCTGTATTAGTTCAAAAGTTGACTTTTTTGCCGTAGGCCAACTTTCTAATATCACCACTTAGAAAGGAGCAAAGGGTAAGCTCTAATTTCTTTAGCAGTGAGAGAACTTTTAAAGTTTAAGAGGCCCATCTGATCTCACTTCTCTTCCTCACTCCCAAGTGTAAGAAATGGAATGATAAACTCAGCTGAAATCGCGAACAGACATGGATAGAAACAATAGATGGCAGCACTTTCGGACCCGTGGGAAAATGACACTTTTTTGTTTCTGTAGATTTTTCTATTCATCACTCAAAGAAGATATGTTGGCTATGGGGCCGGGTAACTGCCGCATATATTTAACACTTATAGATTTTAGTCCATCTTCAATTTGAAACTGGTGCCTGCCTGCTTGCGTGCTAGAACGGAGCTTTCCACTCGAAAGCAGAATCATGGTTTGATGAAACGAAAGGTTCGCTACACAACTTCGATAGTCCTCTCTGACATGGGCTATATAACTCCACTTCACTTCGCACACCGTAGGCTCTGGCTCGAGGACAAGCAAAAACCATCCTTATTGGCCCCAGGCAAGAGTTCTACGGAGCTTTCCAAAATGTAATGTCATATTCATCAATCCGGCCTAAGGTCCACACTTTCCGTAAAAACCGCACAGGTTAGACCCTTACCAGTTACTAGGAATAAAATGAAATCGGAGTCATAGGGAAAAAAAAAAAAAACAGGACAAAACCAAAGTGTTGCTCTCGCAACAGAATTCAGAAACAACTTGAGAAATTTCCAGTTTCGGCTGAATCATTTATCCGGCAAGAAAACTAAGTTCAAATATGGATTCATCGGACCTCGCTACCCCTTTAACGACTATCTCAGTAGCTTCCTACGCTAGGCGTAACAAAGAGTCACTACGTCATTGACGCAGAGTTATCGTTTGTATGGTTACAGGGGTAGACTTGGTCACTTGTTTTTATGGCACTTGCCTTCCGGCCAAGTGACATATACTGATCACTTTTCCGTCGGTCTGTCGGTCGTTCGGTCGGTCAGTCCGGTGTTTGCGAGTTAGGGTACTTCCAGATGTGCTAGGACGATGAAACTTGGCAGGCATATTAGTGACCCGACCAAACTAACTTGGAAATAGTCACTTGCTCGATCCGACCATCGTGGGGGGAGGGGGGGAGCCGGAATCTGGAATTTAGTGACATGTATAACTTTCGAACGGGTGATCGGATCTTAATGAAACTTGAAATTTGGAAAGACTTCATGTCTCAGACGTCCCATTTCAAGTTCGGACCGAATCCGATGAATGTGGGGGGAGTCGGAGAGGGGAACCGGAAATCATGTGACACGCTTAGAGTGGAGCGATCGGGATGAAACTTGGTGGGAGGAACAAGCACAAGCCCTAGGTTCATCATTGACAGAACCGGACCGGATTCGTACACTGTGGGGGGAGTTGGAGGGGGGTTCCGGAATTCCGGTGATACGGAGTTAAGTTCCTTCCAGGTGGGCTAGGACAATGAAACTTGGCAGGCAAGTCAGCGATCCGACCAGATTAACCTGGAAATAGTCAACTTCCCGATACGACCACTGTGGGGGGAGTGGAGGGAGGGGGAATCCGGAATCTTGAGGAATATATAACATTGGAACGGGTGATCGGATCTTAACGAACCTTGATATTTGGAAAGACCTCGTGTCTCGGATGACCCATTTAAAGTCTGGACCGGATCCGATGAATGTGTGGGGGGGGGGAGTCGGAGGGAGGTACAGGAAATCTTGAGACACGCTTAGAGTGGAGTGATTGGGATGAAACTTGGTGGGAAGGACAAGCACAAGAACTACACACGTCAGTGATAGAACCGGATTGGACTTGGGCACTTTTGGGGGGAGGTAGAGGGGGGGGGATTCCGGAATTCCGGCTATCGCGAGTTAAGGTATTTCCAGATGTGCTAGGACGATGAAACTTGGCTTGAACATTAGAGACTTGACATGATTGGCTTAGAAATAGTCAGTTCTCCGACCCAACCATCGTGGGGGAGTGGAGGGAGGGGGAATCTGGAATCTTGAGTAACTTTTGAATAAGTGGTCGGATCTTAACGAAACTTAATATTTGGAAAGACCCTGTGCCTTGGATATCCCGTTTTAAGTCCGGACCGGATCCGATGAATGCGGGGGGGGGGGGGGCGGAAATCTTGTGACACACTTAGAGTGGAGCGATTGGGATGATACTTGGGGGGAAGAACAAGGACAAGAACTAGATACATCAGTGAGAAAACCCGACCGGGTTCGGTCACTGTGAGGAGAGTTGGTGGGGGGGGGGGCGGAATTTCGATGATCGCGCATTAAGGTACTTCCAGATGTTTTAGGGCGATGAAACTTGGCTTGAACATCAGAAACTGGACAGTATTGGCTTAAAAATTGTCACTTCTCAGCAACCATCCCCTAAAGTACTAATCCTAAACTTAAATTACTAATCCTAACCACAAAGTACAAAAAATGCTTTTAAGCTAAGTATACATTTTAACTCAAGGGTGTTGCTTAAAAACTAGTTTTTAGCACCCTTTAAGTGCGTTTCTTAACCGAAAAGTCAAAAAAATACTTTAACCAAAAGATATATATTCATGATCTTCAGTGGCCCATGATCATTTTTGCCTCAAGGGTTTTGCTTACAATTGAATTTCTTGAATACAAACAATAATTTTGAGCAAACTATACATTTTCATGATTCCAATGAGCTTATCATCATTTGTTCTTAAAATTTGTTCGTTACTGATGAATCTCTAGCGCCCTTAAAGTGCGCATCATCACGGCCAAATGCATAAATAAAATAGTTTTTACGAACAATACATTCTCGTGATTTCCAAGGACCCATTATCATTCTTATCTCAAGGGTTTTGCCTACAAATGATCAGAACAAACCCACGAACTGACGAATTCCTACTTTAATCCTCCGACCCAGCCTTACAAGTGCCATATGAGCTTTCAGCTCTTGTTAAAAAAAAAAACAGTCGACAAATTTTATTAAATTGTTCACCAGACAGTTGTCGGATGCATTCTGCCTTTTCGACCCACTAAATGACGGTTGAGACTCCTGAGAACTAAACTGATCGAATAAACTTTTTGTTTATCTTTAATATGTTCGAAAGCTGCAAAACATGTCTCTCACCCTATATTGACTACTATGTCACTGGGCTCCAGAATTTCAAGCTAAATTTCTGGATTCCGGGCGATTTACTTGCCCGGCGAGGAAATAATTTTCATATTCAGATTCAGCATGTCTCCTTACCCCTGCATCGAACCTCTATAGTCAACTTCAGATTCAACTTTTACTTTTTACAAATTTTCTGGTTTTTGCCGAATTCCGGGTGAACTACTTGTCCGACGAGAAAATAAATTTCATATTCGGATTCAGTATGCCTCCTTAACTCTAAATTACATATCTCAATGGCTTTTAAAAAATATTTTATTTCGCCCTTTAACTTGAAACCCCTCCCCCTCCTCTAAATATACAGCTATAGAGCCCATCTACGAACTCGACCTTTTACTTGAACCAAAGAATCGTTACACCAAGTTTCATCAAAATATCTCATTCCCTCCGAGAGTTATCGTGCTTACAGACGGACAGACAGACGGGTTCAAGGGCCATTGGGCCCGGCACATAACTTTTAACGTGTCAGGGCATCTCGCCGCAAGTCAACTCGCCACAGGGACAACTGGAAACCGACTACTCGCCACAGTGACGTCTTGCCAAACCGATAACTTGCCACGGTGATAGCTCACCACACCGACAACTTGCCACAGTGACTAGCTGACACACAGACAACTTTCCACAATGTGACATCTCGCCGCATTATTGATTTACAGCGTAAAGTTCGATTACTACTAAAACAAACTGTTTAATGAAATAAATAATTGCGGACGGTGCCTCTCAACAATTCAATTGCGCTGCTACGGCTATAACTAGTGACAACTCTTTCGATTCTCCAATTAGTCTGGATTTTCACACAGCAACCGTGTTCCGGCGGTCGGCAATTTCAACGATATGATCTTCTGTGACACTTTAAAGATACCTTTATAGCAATCCAAAGAATTTCTAGTAAAAAAAAAAACAGTAGAGAAATAAATGAATAACTTATCGCCATACTAACTACCTTTTGTGATATACTCGAATTTCAACACAGGTATGCCCCTCGTACCAGATTTCTTTTCCCTTTCAAAACTATACTGAACTAATGACCGCTATATATCTAACTACGACAGAGGATTATTATTACTGCTGAGAAACTGAATTGATCAGAATCCAAATTCCTTTGGGTCATTTGGACCGAAATATTTATTAAATTTTGTATTGATTGCCAGTTGGTCGTGTGGCGAAATGTCACTATGGCTATAGTCGTCCTTGTGGCGAACTGACACTGTGGCAAGTTGTCGATGCGGCGACATGTCTGTGTGGTAACTTGTCGGTTCCAAGTTGTCGCTGTGGCGAATTGCCGTGGAATCAACTTGTAAACCATGACAGGTATCAAGTTGAAATTTGGAATGGTTGATGTGATCGGGGTCTATATGTGTCGTTCGGGGGTTCCGCCCACATCACCCAAGCGCTTCAGGCACAAGTGGGCATAGATCGCACATGAGTTAGTTTCGTGAATCGCGACCGGTACTAAATTCAACAAATTAAAATCTGGTAGAATTGTGAACGTACCGGTCTAGATGTGCGTTTGCGGCGGTTCGCACCTCCCACCGACCCTTCCAGTTTAAGGGCAACTGGGATGACTTCGTAACTTGCAAACCGTAAATAACCATGGTGAAAGTTCGTTTACTTGTTAGCATTGTGGTCTAGTTGTGCCTTTAAGGGGTCCCATCCCCACACCCACCACCACCAGGTTCAGGGGCAACCGGACCCAGACTGCCAGAATAGAGGATGTAGAAGGCTCTTTTGGAAGTTTTGTCCCCCTCCCCCCTACCGTTCCTTGGGCAACGGAGGCATTTTCTGATTGGCAATCAATCGTTGCAAGTCAAGTTACGGTTTGCTGTTCGTAATCAGGAACACATGTGTTTTCGCACAAAGGTGTGAAACAATGAAACTTTATGACTTTGACGGCACAATGTGCTCGAGAAAGACGGAAGAAACCAAGTGCGTTTCACGATTGATTGAAGCTATAGCACATGAAGCAAACTTACAGTACTCCCAGCGAGCAAAACACAAATTACAAAAATGGGAAAATTTGTGTTAGAAGATTCTGAGAGCTCAATTGTTGGTGTCATGATTGACGTGAAGATGATACGCCTGGGCGTCGCAAGGGGGGGGGGGGCTCCCCCCCCCCCCCATCTTTTTGAGTTCGGTATTTTTTCGATAGCAGAACTATTCGATATATTTACGGAAATTCGGTAGTTATACAGAATCCTAAATAGGCTATCGGTGCAAATCTCTTCGGTATAATGATCGGGATTCAGTATTCGGTAGTTATCACGAACTTGGTGAGAGAATTTACTGAAATCATTTGGTAATGTTTCGATGCCGGAACTATTCGGTTATTTATGGAGATTCGGCACAGAATCCCGAATAAGTATCGGTTCGAAAATTAGTCGGTATCATGATTGGGATTCGGTAATTTATTCGGTATAATTCTCAGGGTTAGGAAGTTAACCACGAATCCCAACTTTTGTTCCAGTTTCGACGAAAGCGTACCGAATATGAATATTGTTCGGTAGTCTTTCGATACCGAAACAATTCTGTATAATAACCGGGATACGGTAGTTATACAGAATCCCGAACATGCTATCGGACTAAACCTTATTCGGTATAATAACTGGGAATCGGTAATTTATTCGCTATGATTGCCAAGATTCGGAAGTTATCACGAAAAAGAATATCTAATCATAAATATTTCGAAAATTCAGTCTGCAGCACCTTTCGTAATATTCTGTGTTTTGTGGAAGGGCGCATCATTTGACTGGGGTTTTAAGCCAGTTTTAGGATTGAGATTTCGAAACATTAAAAGCTAGGATTTGGATGGAATTCAAATTTGGCAGGAAAAAGGAAAAAAAAAATCGCGCATGCGGCGCTCACTTTCTGTGATTATGTGTATATTGACTAGACTACAGTTGCTGCTGCTGCCGGAACGTCGCTCCATCCGGTTCCTGGAACTTCTTAGGATGTAAGATTTGTAAGAGAAGCGGTTAAATTTTAGCCTACAGGGAAAAAAAAATTGATTTCGAAAATTTTCGCCTACGGCGCTCGATTTCATTTTCTACTGGCTATAAAAAATAGAAGCTGTTACTGCAATCATGCCCGGCAATATATTCTCCAAGTGGGCTTCGCCAAAACGCCGCCGAATAGTTGGCTTACCTATCGCCTTTCATGCTGCCCTTTATTGTTACTCTTCCTACGTAATCCTTCTTGTTCCATAATTTAACGCTCGAATTCTCAGTTTCTAGGATTCGGTAATATTTGGACAGATTCGGTAAAATTTTGGCTCTGCACCCCCCCCCCCCCCCCCCACCGAAAATGCACTTGCGACGCCCCTGATGATACGTGTTACAGGAGGGGAGAAATCTGACCTGACACTTGTTTCTGACTTGATTCAGTTCATACATTTACACTCCACATCTGAGCACTTGTTTTAGTGGATTGTTAATTTATGAACACTCTTGTGGCCGAGTATTGATGCTTGTAATGTCACAGTTCACCAAGTTATGAACTCCAGAAAAAATGGTGAAAACTGAATACCGGCGTATTTGGTTTTCACCGTTTTAGGGAGTTCGTAACTAGTGAACCGTGACACGACAAGTATTAATTTGAAACTTTGTGTACATTTGAGTTTAGTCTGGGTTTAGTTGTGCCTTTTGGGGGCCACACCCCACACATCCACTTGATTCAGGGTGCCTAATTTGCCCAGCGATTAATGCTCCCGCCTTGACTGTAGCTCGAGATAGCACGATATAATTCCTTCTGCCTTTAGAGCTTATGGTTGCAGGGGCGTCCCGAGGGGGGGGGGGTGTGGGGGGGGGGGGTGCAGCCCCCCCCCCCAGATAGCCTGTGGGAAAAAATTCCGGTAAATTTTGACTGGTGCGGCGACGCCGCACCAGTTAAAATTTGTCAAATTCACCCGAACTTAATGATTTTTAGGGAATCTACCGGATTATTGCTCAGGGAACCTACCAGATTTTGCTCATGGAATCTACGCTAAATCTTTCACAAGGAATCTACCGGAACTTGTCTCAGGGAATCAACCGGAATTTACCCCTCGGAATCTAGGAAATTCGGCTCAGGCAATCTACCGGAATTTGTGCGAAATCTTTCATAAGGAATCTACCGGAACATGTCTCAGGGAATCTACCGGAATTTACCCCTCGGAATCTACGAAATTCGGCTCAGGGAATCTACCGGAATTCTGCGACATCTTTCACAAGGAATCTACCGGAATTTGTCTCAGGGAATCTACCGGAATTCACCCCACGAAATCTACCTGAATTCGGCTCAGGGAAGCAGCCGGATTTTGCACATGGAATCTACGCTAAATCTTTCACAAGGAAACTACCGGAATTTTTCTGAGGGGTTCTACCTGAATTTACCCCACGGAATCTACCAGAATTCAGCTCAGGGAATCTACTGGAGTTTGTTCGATATCTTTCACAAGGTATTTACCGGAACTTGTCTCAGGGAATCTAACGGAATTCACCACACGAAATCTACCAGAATTCAGCTCAGGGAAGTACCGGATTTTGCTCATGGAATCTACGCTAAATCTTTCGCAAGGAATGAACCGGATTCGTCTGAGGGAGTCTACCGGAATTTATCCCACGTGATCTACCAGAATTCGGCTCAGAGAATCTACCGGAATTTACCCCACAGAATCTACCGGAATTCGGCTGAATGTGAATCCAAAATGCCGACAGCTTTCTCGACTCCTTTCCGGTGATACCGGTGAACCAAGAAGAGTTCAACAAGAGCTGTAAGCTCATATGGTACTTGCAACTGTATGTAGTAGGTAAGGGCTCTGTCAGATTCAACGGGTCCCTGATATGCCTGCCTGCCAAGTTTCGTCTTGAAAAACGCCATCACCGGAATTCCGGAAGGCCCCCCTCCACCTCCACCCCCCAGTGTCCGGATCCAGTCCCACTGTGCGAACGATTTATCTAGAATAAATGCTTGTTCTTCCCAGGAAGTTAAACTCCGATTCCTCCATTCTAACCATTTCTGGAGATTTCCGATCACCCCCTCCCAACTCCACCATAGCTGTTGAATCCGCTATTATAAGTTGAGATGAATCATTTGATAAAAAGTACTTTTCGACTTTGAAGTTAACATGCGCACTTTAAGGGAGCTGGAGCTTCATTTGTAAGCAAAACCCTTTAGGCAAAAATGATAATGAGCTCATGGAGGTCATGAAAATGCAAATTTCGCTTAAAAGTATTTTTCTTACTTTGCGGTCAAGATTGGCACTTTACGGAAGTCGGCTCCCCCCCCCCTCAAACTCCCCCCCACAGTCGCCGGAGCCAATGAAAAAGAATTATCCAGAGCATCTGTTTGTTATTCCCACGAAGTTCCATCCCGATCTCTCCAGTATAAAACTGACATCACCGAAATTCAGTGAAACTCCCCTCTACCCCCCCCCCCCGAAGGGTCCAGATCCAGTCCAACTGTGTAAACGATTTATTTGGGGCAGATGCTTGTTCCAGCAAGTTTCACTCCGATCCCTCCATTCTAACCGTTTCTCGAGATTTCCGATCTCCCCCCACCAACTCCCCCATAGCTACCGAATCCGGTCCGGACTCCAAATAGGACACCAAAGAGATGTCCTTAATTAAGTTATCAAGTTTCATTCCAATCCGATCACCAGTTCAAAGGTGACATACTACTCGATTTTCCAGATTCCCCCGCCTTCACCCCCCCCCAGATGATGGGATCAAAAAACTGATTATTTCCAAGTTAGTTATTCGGGACCTTTGTATGCCTGCCAAGTTGCATCGTCCCAGCACATCTGGAAGTACCCTAACTCGAAAAAGTATGACCAGCTACCCTAAATTTCCAAGATTTCCCCGCCCTCCACTCCCCCTCAGATGACTGGATCGGGTAACTGATTATTCAAGGTTAGTTGGGTCGGGTCCCTGATATGCCTGTTAAGTTTCATTGTCCTAGTACATCTGGAAGAACCCTAACTCGGAAGAGTGTGACAAAAAAAACCGGACCGACCGACAGACGGAATTGCAACGGTATATGGCACTTGAGCCACAGACTGCAACTGCCATAAAAACGAATTAGCCTTGTTTCGACGTGATGTAGAAAGTCGCCGGGAGAGCCTCGAAACAAACAAAAAGTTTGAAGAAATATTCGAGGTCTCTCGTCAACATAAAGACGTCTTACCACAAGTATGGAAAGCGTTTAAGCTGGCTAAGACAATCCCTGTTACCTCAGCAAAGCGAAACAAATTTTTAGCAAGATGAAGCTCGTTAACACCACCTTGCGTTCAACAATGGCTGACCAGCGTCTTGAAAGTCTGCTATTAATAGCATGTGAAACAGATCTAGTTGATGAGTGTGAAATTGGATGTGTTGACGATAAATGGAAAATGCGTCGAATAAATGTGTAGGGTGTGTTGAATGTCAGATTTTTTTTTGTTTTAAGTGTTAACGAGCCTTTTTTTGTTTACTATTGTTTACAATACGTAATCGAAGTCAGAACACGACAGTATTCTAGACTTTCTGCAGAGATTGTCACTACGAGAATTTTCGGTAAAACCTCGAAAAATTCCGGTAAAAGCTAGAAAAATTCCGGTAAAATTCTGAAGCTGCCCCCCCCCCCCCCCCCCCCCCGATCAGGAAGGTGTCGGGACGCCCCTGTATGGTTGTGTTCCTGGAATTCCAGTACTACCACTCTCCCCACTTATGGGCACCTGGCCCAGATTGCCCGAGAGTAAAGTTCGTGACAGGTATCTATAGGTATCAAGTTAAAACTTATCAGGCTCGTGGATTAGGGTATCTTTATTCCCGGGTCCCAGATCCACTTGGTTCATGGGCAATTGGGCACAGATTGCCCAGTGATTATTGTAATAGCTGAAGATAGGACGATGAAATCTTTGTGCTATTAGGTTGGTAAGATACTTTTGGAGTTGAACCAACCCCATCCCCCATACAAGGTTCATGGGCAGCTGGGCCAGATTGCCCATGAGTTAAGTTTGTGACCCGTGACCGGTGTCAAATTCAAATGTGGTATACTTGTGCATATATCGGTCTAGATGTTCGTTTTGGTGGGTCCCGACTCTCCTCCTCCCCCCCCCCTCGTTTATGGGCAACTAGGCCCAGATTACCCATTAGTCAAGTTTGTGACCGGTGTCAAATTCTAATTTGGCACACTCGTGGTTATATCGGTCCAGATGTGCATCTTGATGGGTCCCCCCCCTCCCTCCTCCACCACCTGACATGTGTTAAATTTTTACTTTTACATTCCATGTTTGAGCGCTTGCGCACATTTTTTCACTGGAATGAACCCATTTATTAAGATCCTGAACCGTGAGTTTTAGCGAGAATGGCTTCCAATAAATCTCCACGTTCCATTGTCTGCAAATCACTGCTTTTGTCTTTTGGCTTTTACTCTCCGCTGGGCTCGAACCGTCATTCCCTCAGATCGACGAGCATCGTTTCGTCAAGTCATCAAACGGAAGGCGGAAAAGGTTTAGCCAGGTGAGGAAATAAAAGCGAACCAATGTTTATGAAAAACCATACGCCAAATTAAAAGGAAAAATCACTTGAATTTGGATAGAATATCGCACGATAAAAATCACTTAAATCTGGAAAGACGATCGCCGTTTTGTAGATTAGGAAAACACCAAGTCTTCCGTTTCTTTAGCGACTGCAATGAGATTTCGGAGTGCGATCGCCCATGAAGCTGTCGATGGATAGTCGATCGTAAGGGACCGATGTGCACTGGCTGCAGCAGTGTAGTCTCGTTTTTCGAGTCCTGGCAAAGCAAAACTATTGTTACAACTGCATTTCCACAATATTCTGGGATGCAAACCACTCAGGTTGAATTATGGCCTAGTTCTTAAGGCATGTTGTACTAATTGGTAATGTACTGGTTGGTAGAAACCACAAAATAGAGAAAGTGTATTTTCCAGTCCTTACATTTCTTGCATCCGGAGTAAGACAAAGTCTGAGCTTGGCGAGAAACACGGGACGATTTAAATTCGACAGTAAAATCTGGAGAAGATAAAATGATCGACGAGTTTTCAAATTCACACCGAGAAGAGATGAAAGTCGTAAGTGTCGAAAGCGCTGAAAGAATGGACTAGTTTCATGTATGCTTAAAGTTCAACTGAATAGGGCAGAGATCCGATAGTCTAGTTACTAGTTACACATCACTTATTCAATTAAGTAGGCCTGAAAACCCGATGAAAATGCATTACTTCGTCTGTCCGCTATCCACAGATAATCGATTCATCGAATGAACTTATTCTTTCTGATTTGTGATACCTCTATGGGCATGTCCCTCTATGCTCGAAGTTTTTACCAACTAAAAACGTAAGCCATCGCCGGAAAATAAAATGTCCGATTCCTTGCAGGACGTATCTTAAAATCATTTTCCTACTTTCTACAGGAGTAACTTTTCCGAGCTTAGCATCTTTTAGCCCTCGAAATGCAGGCCTCTGTTAAAATTCAATTCTCTGCATCTGAATGAATGTTTTTGTTGTCGTGCAACTCGTGCAAGCAGCACTCACCCTGAACACAATTACTAGAGCCCCGGGTACATGTCCTTAGATGAGTTATTCAGTGTAATCAAATATCAGATGTAAAAATAAGCTGCCCTTTCAGTTAAACTTTAATGCCTGTTTGGTCACTTGTCAGATTTCTCAGAACCTGTCTAGTGTTTTTCAAAAATATGGCCAGAAAAAAAAACCTTTGGTAATTAGCGCTATAGAAGGACAAATCCGGACTCAACTGTAAAGAGATCTAGGCCTTGCTGCGCCAAGCCAGGCTTAAGGCTCGTTTCAGCACGTCTGAACCACAAACGACACGACAATCCGCAGTCGTATCCTGAGAACCGACTGCCGGTTTAAGTAAACAGCCTAAAGCGCTGCCCTTCGCAACATAATTTTGCGTCGGTCTCTCTGGGAACCCGGTTTAAAGGCGTATTCTCGCCGTTCCCCGAGGACTCCTGGGGGAATCGAAGGGAAAGGCGAGAATAGAAGGAGTCACTCCACGCGGACTCCGCTTACAGAAACAGCGAGGAACGCTTCCAAAACGGATTTTGTTCGAAAAAAAAATATGCAGTTGACGAAGTTAGTCTTGATTCACTTTATTTTTGGTTTTATTTATTCTGATTGATTTTAATTAATTTTACATTGCACCAACACCAGCAAAAATTGACTCCCCTCCGAATCTGAAAGGGAGTCCTTCTTGATGATGGTGATGATAATCGGAGCATTCCCCGTCCGTGGGGACTCGCGAGAATACGGGGGAAAACGCGGGGACTCCTCAAGTGGAGTCCTCGGGGAACGGCGAGAATACGTCTTAAGTCTTTTTTGGGATCCCAAAACGTAAGTGGAGGGATACCTATGACATCGCAAAAAATGTCCGTCTGTCCGTCTGTCTGTAAGCACGATAACTGTCGAAGGCAATGAGATATTTTGATGAAACTTGGTGTGAGGATTATTTGGGTCAAGGGTAAGGCCAAGTTCGTAGATGGGCTCTGTAGCTCTACATTTAGGGGTGGGGGGAAGGGGTTTCAAATTAAGGGGCACAAAAATATTTTTTAAAAGCTACTGAGATAGTTGATTTAGGGGTAAGGAGACATGCTGAATCCGAATATGAAAGTTATTTTGTTGCCGGACAAGTAGTTCAACCGGAATCCGGTGAAAACCGGACACAAAACTTGTCGACCAGTTTTCGGCTATAGCGGTCTAACCCTTTATTCTCAAACGGTTATAGCTCTGCGCACGTGGCACGTGGTCGTGGCCGTGTGTTGTTTCAGTGACGTGATCGAAGGTCGAAGGGGGCATGGCGAAAGAGACATGGGGTGAATGTGTTTATTTTATAGCGGGTTTCGATTGGGAGGAATTGAAATTATTAATTAGTATGCGTGCTGATATTTTACCGCTGGGAGATAGGAGGAGGTACACGGGAAGGCCGATTGGGAGAATTGGTCCTTACTTCTGCCCGATGTGTGAAGAGCGAGAGTGTTTGCGACATCTAATGTGTGATTGTAGGAAATGTAGTAGGAATTGTAGGAATAAGTAAGGGGTTGCTCACTGAAAAAGGTGTATTTGTTAAGGGAGGGGTTGCTCACTGGAAAAAGATGTACTGGATAAGTGAGGGGTTGCTCAGTGGGTGTACTAAAGTTGTTTGGGGAGGGGATGGGGTCAGCCGGTCCCAGGTACTCGTGAACCAAGCCCAGGTGCACGCGAGTTTCCATTAAAGGAGTACTCGAGGGGTTAGACACTTGGGTGAGCCAAGCGGGGGGGTTGATTCATGGAGTACCAAAGAGGGAACTGCTAGGGGTACGCGAGGGGCTACTCACTGAAATAAGGGTGAACTGGGTAAGTAAGGGGTTGCTCACTGAAAAAAAGGTGTACTTGATAAGGGAGGGGTTACTCACTGGAGAAAAGATGTACTGGGTAAGTGAGGGGTTACTCAGTGGGTGTACTAAAGTTGCCCGTAAGCAAAAACCTTCAAAATGGTAAATTTTTTGTTGTAGGCTACATATTCAAGCGGTTGATTATGGATAAATAGCAAAAATGTTAAAGGGGTCTAGCGAAGACTTTGAAATGCACAAGATTCGATTGTCGGGATCAAGAAGTCTGATAAACATTAAAATTTTTGGGATCCCACCGAAACCTTTGGTCTTGTTTTTTTAGAATTCTCGAAATCGTTAACTGTATACTAACGAATTGCCGCAATGACTTTCAATTGTATTAGCAGCGCTTACTCGAAACACAGAAACTAGAGTAAATACGTTTTTGAGGCTACAAACAAATCCGGAATCTTTTAAAGCCACTACATTATTCCTTTATTCATTACCTTCAATCACTCTGGTGAGCAGCTGCAGAGCTGACTTTTCAACTTTGTCTTCCTTCAACAGAGCTTCAACAGCTTGAAGCCTTCTCACTATCTCTTCCTTTCTACCATCCTGAAAATAAAATGGGACATCATGCCAATAATACGCTTATTGCACCGGTAATTAAAACCACCAGGTTATCATTATTAAAACAGATGAAATAAACGCCAATCATAATGTCACTGAGGAAGAATGGTAATGACGTTATAACCTTTATTCAAACAATGTTTACAACGGATACGTCAGCTACGATTCTTCATCAGCGATATTTCGGCCCTTTTTGGCAAGGGTCCTCGTCAGGCTGTCAATCCTCTGGTTCAACTTCGGGGAAGGAACCAAACCTGTAATCATTTATCAGATTACAGGTTTGTTTCCTTCCCCGAAGTTGAACCAGAGGATTGACAGCCTGACGAGGACCCTTGCCAAAAAGGGCCAAAATTTCGCTGATGAAGAATCGTAGCTGACGTACCCGTTGTAAACATTGTTTGAATAAAACACTTGGGTGAGCCAAGCGAGGGGGTTGATTCATGGTGTACCAAAGAGGGAACTGCTAGGGTACGCGAGGGTTACTCACTGAAAGAAGGGTGAACTAGGTAAGTGAGGGGTTGCTCACTGAAAAAAGGCGTACTTGGTAAGGGAGGGGTTACTCACTGGAAAAAAGGTGTACTAGATAAGTGAGGGGTTACTCAGTGAAAAAGGTGTACTTGTTAAGGGAGGGGTTGCTCACTGGAAAAAGATGTACTGGATAAGTGAGGGGTTGCTCAGTGGGTGTACTAAGGTTGTTCGGGGAGGGGGTGGGGTCAGCCGGTCCCAGGTACTCGTGAACCAATCCCAGGTGCGCGCGAGGGGTTAGGAATTGAGTGTACCCGTTAAAGGAGTACTCGAGGGGTTAGACACATGGGTGAGCCAAGCGAGGGGGTTGATTCATGGTGTACCAAAGAGGGAACTGCTAGGGTAAGCGAGGGTTACTCACTGAAAGAAGGGTGAACTAGGTAAGTGAGGGGTTGCTCACTGAAAAAGGCGTACTTGGTAAGGGAGGGGTTACTCACTGGAAAAAAGATGTACTGGATAAGTGAGGGGTTACTCAGTGGGTGTACTAAAGTTGCCCGTAAGCAAAAAACTTCAAAATGGTAACATTTTTATTTTTAGCTACATATTCAAGCGGTTGATTATGGATAAATAGCCAAAATTTTAAAGGGGTCTAGCGAACTAGTTCGCTAGGAGTCCGGCCAAAACCGAAAAGTTTATTAAAAGCGAAAGTTTTATCTGAAGTTGATTAGATGACAGATTTATGGGTAAGAAGAGACGCTGAGTCTGTATATGACAATCATTTTTTACCCGGACATATAATTAGTCCGGAATCCGGTTGTAACCGGAATTGTTTTAAGTCAAAGTTTTATTTAAACTTGATTAAATGTTCTTTATAGAGATCTTTAATTCTGAATTTTCTTATTTTTGCTGGACTAGTAGTCCGCTCGGTATTCGGGCGAAACTGGAAATTTGGCAGAAGTAAAGCAGGAAGTTTCGGTCAGTATCGTCAAAATAGATATGGCGTATAGAGGTATATCTGAAGTCTGAACTTGGTTTTCTCTGATGATTAGCCTGGCGAAGACTGGATCTGGCGAAGACAATCGAAACCTTTGGTCTTGTTGTTGAACGAAGTCGTAGCTTTGCCAAGTTCCTTTCTTTAAACACCTGCTGACCATGGTCAAATTGTTTTAGCGCCAGCTTCCGTTTCCAAGTTTCTTTTGCACCTTTCGTAGATTTGTTTGCGCTACCAGGTTAACCCAAATAGCTTGAGCGTGATTATTTGCATCAGCGTTTTTCTGTCGCACATATTTGCGCCTTTCCGACTTTGTTTTGCGCCACG
The DNA here is from genome assembly GCA_030848855.1 of Branchinecta sandiegonensis. Taxonomy (NCBI): domain Eukaryota; kingdom Metazoa; phylum Arthropoda; class Branchiopoda; order Anostraca; family Branchinectidae; genus Branchinecta; species Branchinecta sandiegonensis. The sequence goes on along the minus strand of JAUPMV010000006.1, from coordinate 19,556,096 downwards.
CAATTCTTCAAAGAAGAAACAGAAGTAAGTGGATGACATCTGATAATTAATTCGCCATGATGGATGTATTGTGATGTTCCACACTCAATCCTTGTCATATATTCTTTATTTACGAAGTTTGCCAGGGGTGGCGCAAATAGCAAGGTATCTAAATGGAACTTACTGTTAAATCAGCTTTTGCTGTTATTTCCCGCATTTCAGAGTCGAGCCTGGTCCAGATCTCTTTGGGGTTTATATCCATTTCAGCTAGGCTAGGCGGCATAGCAGCGAAACTCCTGGGTGACCCGACTACAAATCAGATGCTGAATTAAAGCTTTGTCTATACTTATTCAAGTTTGCCAAACCCAGGGAACTGAAGTCTACGGTTGGACTGAGGTCCAACGCTCACCATTATATATGGCAAATGCCAAGACAACTTTTGAAGCCTGCTTTCACGTAAAATACAGAGAAAATGAAAGAAAGGGTGTGTTCCAACCTCTCACCAAGAGTTACTGGTAGCTACCATCGCCGTTCCAACCTATATGAAGGGATCTACATATTGGTATGGCTGCAGTGGCTTCAGTAACCTTGGTAGGACGTCGGAACATATACGAAGTGGCTGAAATCCAAACCGACAGGCCAGAGGAACAACAAATAAACTGCAAATAAAAGGGGAACCCTGGTAATTAAGGGTTGAGCCTGGATGTTGGCCACGCGAGCTCCTTCTATCTGAACTTCTGTACCAGTTTCGTTCAATAGTGCTCGTGGGCTGGTGACAAAAGCCTTCCACAACCTTTATTTTGATTACTTTGGACAGGAAAGAGCTTCTATTGTCAGGTTCTTTTTCGCCACTGAAAAAAAAGAGAGTAACTATGACAAAAAGGTCTGTCTATGCCCACACCAGCGACTTAGCGAGGTTTTCGTTCTCACATCTTCTGAAATCGCATAAAGCTGATTGCTTCATAACAGAGAGCAGGATCGATGGCCAGAAGATCCCCAAATCAAATCATACTTAAAGCCCGCCATTCATACCCTTCTTTGCCAAAAGCCTATACTCACCAACAGGGGGCGAAGAAGACATCGGAGGTAGGACTCCAGTTAAGGGAGGGATAGCAATCCCAGCAGATGGTGGTATAGCAGGGGGGGATGAAGACATATTAATGCCCATAACTTGGTTTGGGTAAGCTCGGCGCCCTCGTGTAGGTTTCACAGCATTAGCAGACGTAGCAGAGGCATAGGCAAACACAGGAGGATCGTTCCATGCCTTATCATTATTTCCTATACAAAACACAAAGATAAAAGAAATACATAGTAGAAGATTTTTTCCAGGTAAGATGACGATACATATTTTAATGGTAGACTGCATACGAATAGTAACTGGAATTCGCTCGAGATTCGCTATTTTGAAAGGATTCCTTCATTTCAGCGAGTCCAGAACAGAATAGCCAATTTTCGTCGCCTCTAGCCCGACTGATTGATTTCCCCTTTTTCCATCAGAATAACGAAATCAGGAAAAACAAAAATCCGTCCAGCCTCTAAAAGTGAACAAAATTATTAAAACAAGGCGGAATTATCTCAAACAAGCACACTCGTAACTAATTTCGTCTGTGGTTGTGAATATGTAGGAGCTAAGTGACACCTAGAATGCGCTGTTTTTTGACATATTATGCAGTGAAAATTTTCTTACTAGAAAACCGTCAATTAACAAACACAAAGGCGGGCGAAACTTTTAGGTCCCTTTTCCAGTCACGACTTCATCAGACTTAATAAGCTGGATCGTCAAGTAGAAAGTCTTTAACATGTTTGCTTAGTTACGCACATGTTTACCATTTTTCAACACGAACTGTCTAACCATTAACTCAGCTCAGTAACACACACACAAAAAGACCCCCCCCCCTCGAACTCTCTCTTTATAGTCTGCAAGTCACTAAATAGTCCGAGGAACGATTGAATCAGCCGTGTTTAAAGTAGCTTATTACTCAATGGCGTGTTTGCTGGGGCCACTAAGGTCTAACCTATGCTCAGTTTCATATTATTCTGCCAGCTGCGTCCCAGTTCTGCAGCCTGCAAGATTTGATTTTCCCTTCACACTGCAAACTAGCCGAATTTACTCAGAATTTACCTGGACGGAGCTCAGCCATTCCACATCTGTTTGATGAACAATGATGAGCTAAAAAAAAAAATGGAATAATCCATCTACATGTAGGCTTTGGGTTAGTAACCCAGACAGTGGAGATTTACGAAGGAACTGTTTTCTTGATCGCACTTAAGCTTAGGACAGAAAATCTAATAAATCATCACTTCCTTGCTGTTCTGTAAGAACACAAACTGTAAAAAGGGAAAATGTTATGAATGTCTGAGAAGCTACTTGACTACAAAATCTATCTTCCTAAAACAACTTTCCATTTAAAAAGCACTTGTGAACAGGCTTTTAGCACGAAAGGCGTCGGAGCAGTACAGGTTGAGGCAGCAACTTCAGGATGGGCATGTTATACTCGCACAGCAAGTCCCTCTGAAGGGAGGGTACCAAACCCCAACCCCCACAAGGTAAACTAATACTCCTACAGTTTTCTGGCTGAAGGCCTAAATCAACACTCTATACTGTAAAACATCACTGTGTCACTTTTTGACATTCCTGACTACTGCACGAAAGTAGGCTAATTATTTTTTTTCTGGTCAAAAAGTTAATACCAGGTTCTCTATTAAGATAAAGGTTCTGTCATGCTGGATTCTGTTACCCTGTCAGCTTATTGGAATAGCCATTTAGTGACTTTGTATTCTTGGGATGGAAAAAGAAATTGCATGCTTGTAGTACGAACTGTAGTATACTACAGCCAGTGCTAAAAAGTGTACAGCATCTGTTAAAGCCATTATGATCTTCCCCAAGGATCTGTCAGCTGGTTGGCAACAACAATATTGTGAGCCAGTGTTGTGCAACATCTTACTTTCCTGCAACACAGGCCATATGATATGGCCCCCAAAACCAAAATACACCTTCCCTAGGTACGGTACTTAGACTACAGCATAGCAGAAGGGACTCCTAGCTTAATTTACTGAGATAACTGGGAAACTCAAAACTTCACCGAAGTCCCCATTGGCAGAGCTGCACGGGTGGTACCCAACCTCACACTTACATAACCTCGAAATTGGCCTCATAAATGTTAAAAGGATATTTTCTTTGACTTTGCTACCCTGACTAGGTCCTAGCTGAGAAGAAGCAAAATCTAATGACCTAGGACCTAGTAAGAACAGTAGAGAAATTTTCTTTCACTCTGTTTGTGGCCACGTTCGAGGTTGCAGAACGAGGTTGAGTACCTCAGTCCACTACAAACCCCTCATTTTTTTTTTTCAGTTTAGGACACCCTATGCCAAATGCTAGGTATGGTATGGTTTGCAGCCTATGCCTCAATGCCCTATGCCAAAGACTGGATACCTGTTCCTGTTAGTACATCAACCCTGGCCTAGCCCCAATATAAAGGAATTCAGATTGGTTGACTTCTGAGCTTCTCTCAAATTATCAATATTTTATTGGGTATCCAGTCATTCCAGCATTTTGTAGGTATGCTACTAAATAAATGACTTTCAAATTCTGATCCAAATGATGCTCAAGTGCTGAGAATGGACAATTTACTGGTATGATTAATGACGGCTATTCAGTCCTTGGTTTTAAAAGATTTTTCTACGCAAGTCTATTTAATTTTTATACAGGTAGATTTACATGTAATTTCCCTACAAGTATAAGATCAAATGTTTAGACATTTCCACTGGTGGCCTTGGTAAATAGATGCTTAAACCCAGAATGCAATGTTGTATTCCAAATAGTTTGAAGCAGTTCCAAAGGCAAGAAATAGAAAAATAGATAGGAAAAAATTCCCTGCAATTTGTCTTTTACCATTACAAAAATCAACAAATGCGCACTCTACTGCCACCTCACTTTTTGTGGCTACCCTACATTTGGCATAGTGTATCCTGCGTTTTTAGTTTTACGGTATACCAAAGGCCTGATATAAACAGCATTTGGCATAGGGTATTAAAAAAATCAGTGTGGTTGACTGGTGTACCTCTCCTGTACAGTAGCAGTATACTTATTTGAACACTTTTTTAACTGTTCCACTATCTTGGCTTTGTTACTTGCATATAAAAAGTAAAATGGAAAAGAAAAATAACAAGCTTTATATCAGCTAACAGCCAACTATTTAATGGTTATCCTGGCACAAACTTGAAGTAGAAATTCAATTAACTTTCTTTGATTTTGAATTACAAAAAAGGTCCTTCTTCTTTTGAAGGCATCTGCAGGTTCCGACAGGGGCGTAATTTGCTATGGTGCAGGGGGGGGGGGGGGGGCAACTGCCCCCCCCAGACCCCGGTTTGCCCCCCTCCCCCCCCCCCAGCTTGATGTGTGCCTCCCCCTTCCAGCTGAAATTTAGCATCTTTGAAACTCTCGTCGAAACTAAAATAGGCCTACAGAATTCAAGCATCCACAGAAACAGATGGGTTTTCTTTAGTATACCTTTGTCTTTATGGTAAGATTGAAACAAGAAAGCCTCCAAACTTTTATAGCGATATGCATGCGCTATGTAGGGTTAAACACGTCTATGTCAGACTCAGAGGCATTACTAGCCAAAATGTTTGGGGGGGGGGGCCAAGGAATTTACTGACCGGTGGTAATTTTTACCGACTGTTTTTGCAGAAAAAACAACTGTTTTCAAGAAAAAACGAGTATTTTGACGAAAAATCTACTGATTTTCAGAAAAATCGACTTTTTTAATGAAAAAATCAACTGTTTTGGCGAAAACTCAATTATTTTTTACCGACTGGTCGACAACGTTGGGAGGGGGAGAGGCTCCCCCCCCCCCCAGTCGTGACACCCCAGGTCAGACGACCAACTAAGTGATCTTTTGGTCATTGGTACCCAACCTGAAAAAGCAAAGAAGCTAGACGTCAATCGCGCAGTGAACAGTTTCGCGAATTCGAAGAAGCATCGTTTCGCCTTGGTCGATTAGTAAAATATCTCTTTGTTTTCTTGTTTTTATTACGTTTTTCTTCTTGAAATAAAACTGCTCATTTTCACTTGACTTGGGAAAATCGACTTCAACTTTGCCCCCTCCCCCCAGGATTTTGAAATTACGCCCCTGGGTCCGATCATCATCTTCTCCATTGAAGGTGTATTCCTTGTGGCCAGGGGGCAGCAGAGACTCAAATTTCTGACATGTAGCTGCTTGTGGCAAACTTTACAAATTAGGCTATAAAAAGCAGCAAGCCAGGTTTCAGTTGAGTCACTTCCAATTGTGAATTAGCCAAATATTCAAAAAGTGACAAAAGCTGAGTGGTTATTACAAGTATTCATAGTAAAAAATGCATGGTTTGAGTTTTAGTATTTTCTTCTGTGTATGTTCACATAAGAATACCTCTACTCAGTTTCTAATGCAGGCTTGCTGTAGGTTAGTAAGCTAGATTTTAATTGTGCTGAAGTTTCGGGAATGTGTCACCACAGCTGGAATAGTGAACAAAATGGCACACATGGTAGAGAACAGGTGACAAGAAACGGCTTATGAACATGTTAAACAAAATAAAATGCATCTTAAAGGTGTAAACTTTACCTCAGGCTCAGCCTGTTTTGCGAGGCCCATGTTGTTTTTGTGATGTCATCAAAGAAAAGGCAAATTTGATTAATTAATACTCCAAAATATATATTTGTACCTATAATGTACCTATATATATAGAACCGAGTGGCCAGCAAGGCGACGGATAGGTTTACATTTATAAACCGTTCCAGGGAAAATCAATTCTGTTAGTAAATGAAAAATATAGTCTTCTCATGTGACATCACAGGCTTCACATAATAGTTTGAGGTATAGTCGACACCGGCTTAAATGTTGTCTATCCAGCTACCCTATCTTATCTTGTAATACAGGATGAGAATATCTCACATTTTATTATTTTCAAGTACTTTGCTAAGAGCTGCTGCATTTTCAAAATATCTTGAGAATTTACCAGTTGTCGAAAAAATAGAAATTAAATACGAAATGGTTAAATAATATTAGAAGATTTGCAAAAAGCAGTTTGACTAAAATTAAAAATTATCAAAACATTTGATAGCCCATTTGTTCCTTAAACATGCCAACTGATGTTGGAAATTGCAGGGATTTCTAAGAATTCTCAGAAAGGTCCTTCCAAGCGCAATTATTTCAAAATGTAAGAAACAAGACAGTTAGACTAGAAGTAAAAAGATATTGTGGGGCTAGGAATATCAATCTTACAGTAGAGACTATGTTGGGAGAATGCCAAATATTGAAGACAGTGTAGAGATGTGTAAGCTGACGTGTTCATACGTATAAAAAATTAAGTCAGAGATTTAGTAGGAGGTAATATAATCAAGTGAAGTGACAGACTGTAAAGATCAATTTATTTCAATAGAGGAGAACGAATCAACCAAGAGAACAAGGTCCTGAGGCTTGAGAAGAAGCAGAAAGGACCTGACGACGACGATGGACTAGGAAACAAACCCCTTGGATTGGACTGGACCAGAATACTACAATAAGTTGTGTGCCAAGGCTGTGCTGAGGGCTAGCGCTGGGTCTACCAGAGCAAGAGAACTCCACCAGGTAACACAAATACTCCTTTCTTTGAGACAGTGCTGCTGTTTTGCTTACTACACTTACAATTACTCAAAATTTTAACCCCCAAATACACAAACTCTTCCTTCACCACCAAATTTATTCCTTTATAATACACATCTGCACATAGGCCCCCCCTTTTGGAACACCATCACCACTGTTTTCTCCCTGTTTAATATCAACTCCTTCTGTTTGAGATACTCCGTCACCAAATCAATCAAAGTCTATAGATCACCTTCACTAACCGCCAGCAAAACAACATCGTCCACGAATCATAACATGCACAACTCTAAAGGAGGTGATCAAGGTTATCGCATTTGCATAGGGTAAGCATTGCTAGCCATGGGGTAGTTATGCAAAACGCTAGATATACCCAGTGTTTGGCATAGGCTATAAACAAATCAGGAGTTTGTGGTAGACTATAATGAGCCCAACACAAGAAAACAGCCTGCTGAATGCAACAGTAAACTTTTTTTAAATGAGTACAAGAGGATTGCCAACCTCACATTGGAGAAAAATATTGAAATATATTACCTTAAATTGCACTTCCAAGCAATAATGATGTTGTATCCCGATGAGTAGCTTGCAGATGACGATGGGATATTTTCTGGTTGCTGATTCCAGGGTGCACCAGTCCTCTTTCCAAGGCTGCCCGCGCCAGTCCTTGTCGAGTCGCTTTTTGAAACCTTCTGGTGTTTTGCTGGTGACAGTTGGTTCAGACAAGCTGTTCCATAGAGGAGCAGCTCGGTTGCTGAAGAAGTGCTGGCAAACACAAGAGGTGCAGGACCTTCTAGACAGTTTCTGGGAATGCTAACAGCTGCTAACAATTGGCTAACAGTCAAGAAGCAAAATCTTAGCCAATTGATGAGTGTGATTTTGACTGTGAAATTTACTATCTCATTGGTATCTCATGTTCTTTTTGCAGAGAAGGTTAACATTGGGCAACTCCATCGTTACCTATGTAACGATTTGTATGCTTAGAAAGGCTGTAGTGTCATCGATTCTCAACTTGGAGGACTCGTTTTTACTCTATGTTATGGGTCAAGCCTTCTTCTTTCTTATGTAAAGTGTTCCAGCAATTTCTATTGAACAGTTTGTGTGCACGGCTAAAAAAAAACACGCGTTTCCAACGTAACAAAAAACGGAAGTGACTTTTTGGTAGTGTGTACATAGTCTCAGTTTTGAGCGAATCTGTAAGGTCTGGCAAACTGATTTTTTTTTTGGTCAGTTAACAACAGTCGGTTCGTTTCTACGATTTTTTTTGTACGAATTCTCACCAGAATCTTCAGCAAAACGGTTTTATTTGTTAAAGAAAAGTGAACAATGATTTAAAAATCGGACTCTACATAATTGTTTGAAGAACAGGTGCTATTACCACCGACAGGAGTGGGGGGTGGGGTGGGGAGAGGGTAGCCTTTTTTCTATGTTTCATCTCGGATAAACAAATTATGTCACTTTTTACTCTGCCCTGCGACAAAAGGCGCACATTGCATCGATCTAATATATGCACCTTCTTTCTCTAAGCTTTGGACCATCCCACGGAAGTACTGAGTAGGGAAGTAGAATTAAGTTAGTTCTGGCCTACTGACCTATTCCCTTTCCTTGAGCCCAAGCTGACTGGGAAACATATATGTATGTTTCATACTGGGTATGTCTGTCGGTGAAGGAGTCCCTTCTCTCCCTGAAATCCGTCGTTCCTCCGTTCTTTCTCTTCAGTCTCGAATTCTGGTGTCGAGCAATCCTCTGCTGGTGATTCTGTCTGGTCCGCAGATGCGCCTGTCTCTGCCTCCGTGGCAAGCATGGGGGAAAGAAATTTACTGTGGGTTCGACCCATCCTGATTCGGGTGGGTTCGACCCATCCTGATTGAGTACTTTGTTTGTTGGAGGCTTCGTTTTTTGTTTTTTTTTAGTGTATATACATGAGTTGTTATGTAGCAGCCCCAGTTGGCTATATTTTGAAATAAATAATAAAAAATAAAGTAATAATAAAATATTCATCGAGAAGAGAGTCGTGAAGATTTTCTTGGCCCAACTTACACTTATGAAGATGGATTAGCCAAGCTTGGTCTCTCTACTCTCTCTGACAGACGACACAAACTGACTATGAACTTTTGACACAAATGCCTGACCTCAGACCTTCATAGAACTATATTACCGGACTTCCAAGTACCCAACCCTAATCGACAGAACACCAGACACAAAGCAGCAACTGAAAATTGTCCGAAACTTGTTCGCCCAAATACACATTCTACTGACAGGTACCTCAACTACTTTGTACCCTATTTCGTACACCACTTTAATTCTATGTAGTAATTAGTAAGGTAAACTGTATATGTTACGTTTCGACTGTGAATTTTTAAATTTATTATCAAAATGTCTTTTATAGTGTTATTATATATATTGGTGGTAATCTGTACGGCGATCCAATGCTAGCGAGTGAATTGTACGAGCTATTAAGGAAATAAAGAGAGATTATTATGCATAAACGGATACACAGGGTATGAGTGCAGGCGTGTTCCTTCCCCAACGTTGATCCTGAAGTTTGACAGCCTGACGAGGACCCTTGCCCAGGACGGGCCAAAATATCGCTGCCAAACCATCGTAGCTGACGTATCCGTTTTATGCATTTGTTTGAAAATACCTTCTCTCTAGATATTCCTTCTCGTAATCCAGAAAATTTTCAACCCATTTGTCTGGAATGCCAAAAATATATCGCTGAAGTGCCCAGAGGCGTAACTAGCCGAAATGTTTGAGGGGGTGGGAGTGACTGACTGATCATTTTTACCAACTGTTTTTGCAGAAAAAACTACTGTTTTTGTGAAAAAACGCCTGTTTTTGAGAAAAATTTAAGAAATTTTAGAAAAGCTGACGTTTTTTTCGAAAAGTCGACTATTTTTGCGAAAAACTGATTATTTTGAAGAAAAATCGACTGTTTTTACGAAAAATCGCGCCGCTTCATCTGAATTTTCCCGACTGGCAGACAAACATTGGGGGGGGGGGCTCCCCCCAGAGATGACGCCCTGGGTATGCCCCTAAGAACAGTGGGCTGTTACGTCAGTAACGGAAATTTTGTTGTGTTTGTAACGTGTTTTATTGGCTTTAGGTATGAAATAAAATTTTTGTTTACTGGAGTAACCACTAAAATTGCTATTTAATCACGTTCTTACACTTTCTTACCTTTCTTGGACCCAGTTGTAGACAAACGACATGCCACTTTTTCGTTACAAACGTAACATTAGATGGCTTACCGTGCAGCACTGATAAAATCCAATCCTTCAAGGATAGCGACTTCGAATGAACTCAATTTCGTTCAGGACTAGCGGGTATTTAAGTATGGTAAATTAAGAGGATTAGAGGTTATGCCTAGGTAGGTTCTCATAGCCTCAAAAATGATCGTAATATGTGACAATCCCTGAAATTGATCAGCTTAAGATTTGGACAGCTGAAAAAAATAGAAAGGATGCTCCAATTTTGGAACTTGGAACAGATTCTTAAAGCCCAGGGTATGGTCTATAAGAAAAACTTAAAAATGTTCCACCAGCTTTAATTTGAAAATTTATCCCTCGGTGGACCATCTCACGGAGTTGCCCCATTGCAAATCATGTCTTCATTTGCAGGTGTGAAGATTCTTTAGTGCAACGAATACTGTGTTTCTCCTGAACACAAGGTTATCCTGGAAACATGGACTTTCGGGTCCTTCAGGAAGCATTGGAGGACAAATCCTCTGCTGCTAGTGGCTCAGATAGATTAAGCTCATACAAATCTAGACCAGCACCCAAAAACCAAGAAGACAGAAGAAGACAAATCCTTGAGAATCATAAGAAGTAAGTATTTCAGGACCAGTCAATATCCTCAGTCTTTTATTAAAGTGGAGATGAAACACTCTTTCATAATTTCTTCTCAGTAGCCATTGCCATCTTCAGCTAGCCTATCATCAGATTTAGCACAAAGAGCATTGTAATCTATTATTTTTTTTTTACAACTATAGAGGCTTTAAAAGTCAGTATAATCCAACACATATTTGAGTGATATGCCTTCAGTTGTGAGCAGGGGCGTCGCAAGTGCATTTTCGGTAGGAGGGTGCAGAGCCAAAATTTTACCGAATCTTTCAAAAATTTTACCGAATCCTAGAACTAAGAATTCGAGCTTTAAATTATGGAACAGAAACGATTACGTAGGAAGAGTAATAATAAAGGGCAGCATGAAAGACGATAGGCCAACTATTAGATGGCATTATGGCGAAGCCCACATGGAGAATATATTGCCGGGCATGTTTGCAGTAACAGCTTTTATGTTCTGTAGCCAATAGAAAATCAAATCGAGCGCCGAAGGCGAAAATTTTCGAAATAATTTTTTTTTTTTTCTGTAGGCGAAATTTAACTGCTTCTCTTATAAACTCTATCATTTACCGTTGATTAAATGCCGAGACTCTAAGAAGTTCCAGAAAACGGACGGAGCGACGTTCCGGCAGCAGCAGTAAGCTAGCAGCTAGTCACTAGACTAGCAGCAGCTAGTCAATATACTACCCATAATCATATAAAGTCAGCGCCACAGGCGAAATTTTTTTTTCGCTTTTCCTGCCAAATTTAATTTCCATCCAAATTCTAGCTTTTTATGTTTCGAAATCTCAATCCTAAAACTGGCTTAAAACCCCCGTCAAATGACGCGCCCTTCCACAAAATAGAGAATGTTACGAAAAGTGCCGCAGGCGGAATTTTCGAAATATTTATGATTAGATATTCTTTTTGGGATCCAAAATAAAAGTAAGGACTGTCGATGATATCATAGATCATCCCTTTAGTCTGCGACCAGTGCTTCGCTCGACCTCTTCTGAGTTTCGAGGTTCGTGGTAACTTCCGAATCCTGGCAATTATACCGAATAAATTACCGAATCCCAGTTATTATACCGAATAACTTTAGACTGATAGCATGTTCGGGATTCTGTATAACTACCGACCCCTATTAAAAGTGTCATTTAGACTTATTCCATGCATCCACTTACTCCACGAGCGTTACAATCCATCTTGTTGCATTTTTTTTATTTATTCCAAAAATAATTTTTGTTTTGTCTACAAAAGAAAATCCAGATGTTTACTCTAGTAAAGGTCACATAAGCTATGCATGACGAAAAACTAAATTTCGGCTCCGTCCGTGTTGAAATTTTGAGAATAAATTGAATTAAATTCAACAACAGCCTTTTTTCCTCATAGCCTGGAAGCTTCCTTGCTTCAAACTATGCAACAAAGACACACAAAGTTACAGATCCATTTCTTTTATTTTCTTTAAGAGCTCCGTTGTTGTAGGCAGGCATCTACGTCTGTAGACTGTGTGCTCTTAGAAGGTTCCTTAATTGCTAAACTCTCCCCAGAAACAGGCAAGAAACAGGTCATAAACAGACAAATATACCCATTTAAAATGTGAAGGAAAAAGGACGGGATCTGAGAGGTTGTCACATTCAGTTGCAGTTATGTGTTAAGTGATTCTAAAAAATAAAACAAAAAATATGAGAATGTTAAGCTCAACCAGGGCTACTTGTTGTTGTAATTATTAGACCAGTCGCACCTTTAGGTAATTAGCATTTTACTTAGACTTAAAAAGTTTGTATACTTATACATCTCTAAGGAATAATTCTGCACATACATATGACTCATGCAAATGCACACCCCTGCAAGCACGCCCCGGCGTTTGGCATTTTTAAAAGAGGGCTTAGTGCAGTCTGCAGCAGTAGTGTCAAACCTATTTTGACCGTAAGTGGTTTGAAGGAAACTACAGAAAATAAACTCAGATATTAAGTTCCAGTAAAGCTAGTAGGCTAACTCCACTGTTGTCGCTGTAGCTGTAACCAGTTATTTGCTGTGCCAGCATCCCTGTTCTTTCAGTTGTGCTTCAGTAACCTGCGACAGATTAGCAAATGGGAAGGGGTCATTCTGCATTCTTGGGCTCAAAGCCAGCTGCACTGACAGATAAATATCCAGCGCGGAAAAGTTCGAAAGAGAAAAAAGGCTAGTGTTTTATTCAGGAGCTTCAGGCGTTAATTTATGTCGTCAAATGTTGAGAACATAACAAAGGAAACATCCAGGTAGCCTTCAGATGGAGCATAGGAGATTGTTATCTGTGATGTAGGAAGGTCTTTCGTCCAGCCTGTACTATCTGTAAAGCAAACTTTTGTATACAGGTGAGAAACAAGGACATAACAAGGTGCCAACCCTCGTATGGGTTAACTTTAAACTCTCTACAACCCCTAAGGCTAGCAGTGGTGCTCATCCATTCTCATATCGTATTGTATTGAACTATTTCATTTGTTACAAAAGTTGGACTGCTACGGTTCTGTATCATCATGGATTCGTATATGACAGCTCTCTAGAAAAGTGGTTAGCAAGGGGACATACTTCTATAGGGATTCTTCAGTGTCATTGCAATTCCATACAAGAAAGAAGGGGTGTGGCTGCGGTTATGCAGCGCTATGGTAGTCATGTGTTTTGATTTGTAGTTTATAATTTTAGATTCAGAGAAGAAGCTTTCCAGAAGCTTCGTGGGTTCGCAGATGAAGGCAGTGAAAGAGAAAGGAATGTAAGTTCTTCATTTCTCATTTTTATAAAAAAAAATGTGTGGCCAAGATAGGCTATAGCTGGTTGTTCACTCCCCCTCCCCCCCCCCAAACTCTCTGCTGCCTTCATCTACTGTGATATGTATAAACTTGTCCTATCATCACTTATACGTGACCTTATAGTCAGGTTTTTTGTATCCCAAAACGTAAGTGGAGGAATACCTGTCATCACGAAAGTTGTCCGTCTGTTCGTCCGTCCGTAAGCACGATAACTCTCGAAAGGAATGAGATATTTTGATGAAGGCTGGTGTGAGGATTCTTTGGGTCAAGGGACTTGTCGAGTTCGTAGATGGGCTCTATAGCCCTATATTTAGGGGTCGGGGAGGGGGTTCAGATTAAGGTGTGAACAGAATACTTTTTAACAGCTAATAAGATAGTCGATTTAGGGGTATGCTGAAACACGTAGCCTATATGCAAATTATCTTTTCGCCGGACAAATAGTTTGCCCAGAATTCGACCGAAACCGAAATTTTTTAAGAAGTCTTATCTGAAGTGATTTAGAGGTTCGAAGTAGTTGTAAGGAGGCCTGCTGAATCCGTATATTGAAATAGTTTTCTCGCCGGACGAATAGTTCGCTCGAAATCCGGCCAAGATCGGAAAATTTGTTAAGTAAAGGTCTTATCTAAAGTTGATTAGAGGTTCGATGTAGGGGCAAGGAGACCTACTGAATTAGTTTTTCAGCTTTAGATTTTTGCCGGACAAGTAGTTTGCCCGGAATCCGTCAAAAATCGGAAATTTGGCAGAAATAAGGCAGTAAGTTTTGATCCACTTCGTCGGAGACATGACGTATAGTGGTAAACGCACATGGTGAATCCATATCTGAACTTGGTTTCCTCAGATGATTAGCCATTGGCCTTGATCTATTTCTAAATATTAATATTAAAAATGTTTAAGGAGTCTGGCGAAGACCTAGTATCTACAAGATCCAAAACTTTTGGGGATCGCGTCGAAATCTAAGGTTTTGTTTTAGTCGGATCAAAGCTGAAATCACTTTCCGTGATTTTCGTATTATTCCTGGAAATCGGGCAGCGTCGTACTATGCAAAGTGTTACAAAAGTTTCTCCAGAAGGCTACTGGAAAGCCCCGCGGAAAGTTGTAAATTTTTACAAAAAAGAAGTTGAGAAACATGGCAGATTTCAATAGAAGTGACCGTGTTGAAAAAAAAACAATCTGCTGAAGTCTAACATAGAGCTACTGCTGTATCCCTTATGCAGAAGCTGTTAATCCTAGACTTCTGACTATCCGCGGTTTTCCAAGAGATGAAAATGAAAAGTAATTCCGCAAGTAGGTTTCCTGCGGTTTTCGCGATACGCTGCGCTGACTGAAGATCTTGAGACCCTTTATTCAAGTATAAAAGATTATCTTGTTTTGCAGAGGAATTATGTGTGCAAGAGATATTGTGACATTCTCATGCTGTCCGAGTGGTTGGAGGACATTCCGGATGAGCTAGAAGAGGAGTGGTATACTACTATTTGCCCCAAAGGAAAACGCTGCTTGGTAGTTGCCTCCATGGTAAGACCGAAATTGTCCCACATGATCGAAGACGTTACTGAGCCCAGATATGAATGGATGAATGTCTTATTACCCACTCAGAAGGCAAAGAGATCAAATGCAGGAGTAATTAAAGAAAAGAAATTAAGAACAAAGAAAATGAACGTGTATGAACTGAACAAGATCAGACATACAGGTATGGCACTTCGAGATAAAAGGACTAGAGGATATGAAGAACGCGCAGCCGATTAAGCTCTCTCTAGGCTCTCGCGTTCTTTCGATCTGCCGTTAGCTGTCTCGTTACTTATAATGAGTATACTATACACAACTGAAACCTCTTTCCTTCTCGTGTTTTGTAAATATGACTCCTACAAAATCGACCAATTAAACTAAAAGAAGGGACAGTCGAGGTGGAAATTGCATAACGCTCATATAAAGCAAACCGAGAAATTCCATTCCACCCCCACTTGTCTGTCCCTGCCTTCTACTGTTTTTCCTATCGAACGGTAGTGAGCATGCTGATAACAGTTGGAATTTACGACCCACCGATGTCGTAGATTACGTTAAGCCTCTTGCCTCATCGCTTATGACTCCTAAAAGTTAGTCCGAATGTGCAATTGGCGGAAGACCGAGTCCTTAGATTGCTTCCTACATTCAAATCTGGGAAAATAAAGTGCGAAGCTTCTCTTCTAAAGATTTTGATCCTGTTCGAGCAATAGCAAGTTAAGATGTTTACCTTTTGAAGGCAAACATGCTGATGTTGCTGATTTATTTTTTTTTGTTTCAGGGTAAGACAACAGCGTACTCACGATCCGGTTGGTTTCTTGCCTCTCATCCCTCCTACCTTCCTCGTGGTCAGAGGCATTCCCAGTCGGGAGGAAGAGCTCATGGTTCTCTGACCCTTCTTGATTGTATATACTCGGAGACAATGCAGACTTATTTTGTCTTAGATGTGTTGATGTGGAATGGACATGCCGTAGCCGAGTGTGACGTAAGTTTAGACGGCGATACAGAGCTGTTCTCGAGTTCAGCAGCATTTGAAAACACCTGAGTAGGCATTTTAGATCTTCATTCTACCATTTAGCCCAAAACTGCACTGTTCACATTAAAGTAACTGTTCACATAAAGTAACCTCTATCACTGTCAGAAGTTTCATAACAGATTGCGCATACACTTTCAAGAATATCACCTTTTCACTTGGAAATAAAGTGTTATGACCAATTAAGTTTACACTATTTCGTGCCTAGATCTCCAACAACACCTTCAATTGGTAAAAATACTAACGGGAACGAAAGAAACATAACACATAACATCCCAAAGTGTTATCTGTTGAAACCGCGCATCCTGCTGTTGTCGTTATGTAAGTTCTGACAGTGCAGTTTTTTTTACCTATTGAAGGTGTTGTCGGAGATCCGGGCACGAAATAGTATAAACTTAATTGGTCATAACACTTTTTTTCTAAGTGAAAAGGTATTATTCTTGAAAGTGTTATGCGCAATCTGTTATGAAACTTCTGACAGTGTACTGTATAGAGTATGTACAAGAATAACTTGAGTGGGTATTGCACTTCATTTAAAATTTGCCGAGACATCTACTTGGACTCTTAATTCGGCCTGACTTCGAGACGAAATTAGTCCAAGTCTGTTATAAAGGTGTCTCGAGACGAGTCCAAGTCCACGAGCTCTAGCGAAGAATAGTATATAAGTAAGTAAGTAAGTAATTTATTTATGGCCCGCCATTTTGAAAAAGCGGAGTAAATGAAGAAAATAAATAAAACACATAAACACACAGAAAAAGGCGTCGTGCGCTGGTTGGGCCCTATTGTCCATGATTTATGTATTTATTTTCAGACTGAATTTCGATTCGTTTGGTTGGCTTCGAAGCTCGAAGAGACGAAAGGACTTGATCGTCCATCCAAGGTGAATCCGTATCCTTTCATTGCTGCCCCATCATTTCCATACGTAGCCGAGACGCTTGGGCAACAACTTTCATCATTGGAAAAGGTAAGTCTACTTCGTGCTTTGTCATATCGATGTTTAGCTGCTGAACCAACTTCTCGGTATTGTTCTCTGTGAATTTACTTACGACTTTATGCGATCGTAGGAGTCATACCGACAGAGTAACTGAAGCTGAGAAAAAGCGTGGAGATTATTGAGTTACCTGGCGTCCAGCCACGGGTGATGTGATTCCTAATGAAAATGATAGTTTTTAGCTGCTATAGATGGAAATATGTACGTACCTGATCTTGCAAAACCAAACATGTCTAAGAGCCTGGTCACACTGGGCTCAAAACGCGCCCTATTTGACAAACAAATGAAAATCCCTAGAGGACGTGAGATTTGATGGGCTTTGTGGCAGCTTGGGGATAATGAGCAGGCTGCTATGGGTTGATTAGGGTTCCTGTAACATAATTATACGCACTGTTAATCTCTATTTGATCTCCTGAATTTAAAACGACAACATTCAGGATTAGTTGTATCTTGTTCTTTTTCTTTTTTCTGCTTTTGCAACCCAAAAAGCCCGGAAATGAGCCCAGTGCGACCAAGCTCTAAAACTCGGTCTAAACCAGGTGACTGTCGAAGGCCAGAACAGACTAGCTTTGTTTTCACAACAAGATGGCAGTGATTGAAACTTGCTTTCAGAAATTTTGAAAATTCAGCAGTGCTATAGTCTGCCGAAACAGATTGGCACAAGTCATATCCCCGAGGTGCCTTGTCCTCCAGCCGATTGCTGATCGACCATCCAATTCGTTTGCGTATTTTACCGACTGCCAACTGACTATCTGAGGACTAGGCGATATTCGACTGTCCTCAACTGTCGAAACGTCTTAGCCTGCCAATGCTTCTGTGGGTATGTGGAATTCCTAAATCAATAACTAAATGGCAATACTAAATGAGTGACTAAATCAATTTCCGAGAACTCAGTGGCCAACTTGAACACGAATATGGTTTGTAAGGCCATTGTTTTCGACGAGCTGTTTAGAGGTCAATAGCCTTGACGCATTTACTATTATTGTCAATAAATACTAAGTTCCCATTGTAGTACTAAACATAGCCGTGTCCCCAGTACTTCAGTCTGCCGCTAGTACAGTGTTTACATTTGACTGGTTTGGTCCTTCACTTAACTATGGTTTATTGTAACACCGTACTCCGGGTATACATTCTAGGCCTGACAGTCTGACAGTACAGTACCTTCGCCATGGGCTATTCTTTGATTGTTCTCCGATAGTGACATCGTTGACCACACCACCACCAAATCCCTGTAAAATAAACGGGCCGGAGGACAAGCGATCCATAGTATCATCAGCCTTATGAAGCTCCCGCGAACAAGATCCAACAGCCTACGAACAAATGTGCCTAAGTAGCAGTTACCGTCGTGGCGGTGAAATTGTCACCAGTTCCTTCGGAAGTGTCAGACCATTAATAATCTTGATCCTTTTCTTCACAGAAATGGGGGGCGGAAAACGTCGATGGTCTTCTCTTTTATCACCGGAAGATCCCCTACATTGCTGGGCCGACCCCTCTCGTTGGCTGGCTGAAGCCTTATATGCTACCTGAACGGCTCAACATGCATGTGTCAGCCTCCCTTTTGGCATCGATCCCTAAAGATTATGTCAACTTTGCCGAGCATCTAAAGAGGCATTCGGATGACTATAAGAAAGAACGGAATAGTAGAGAGCAGAAAGCGAAGTCGACCCTCCAGTCGATTGACAGTTGGATGGACGACAATGAAGATCTCCAGACGTCGCCGCAGGTATGTTGCTTTCTTATCTGTAACCCTAGCTGGCCGCCACTTTGTTTTAAGCTGTGTGTGTGTGTGTGTGTGGGGGGGGGGGGGGGGGGTCGAAGTGCCATTGGCAGCTTGGAATCGCTATTTTCTAAGATGAATTGGTGTTGAAACTGTACGCCATGGCGAAAGTATTGAAAATCAGCATTTGTATCCTTCAAAGGTCAGATGATTGTTATTTACTTAGTTATTTAAGTTTTTCTCCATCACTACAGAGGTACAAACAGATACTGGGTTTATAATAGGTTTCCTGTCTTAGCCATATCTAAGGCCTTTTTACTTGGTCAAAAAGGCAGAATGCATCCGACAACTGTCTGGTGAGCATTTAATGAAAATTTGTCGACCAGGTTTTGGAAAACCAGTCCCTACCCTACCCCTTCAATCCATAGAAGTATGCTGTATGTCGATGACGACATGTCATATCGATGACGAGGCAGACACATGGAAGTCTGTCATGTCGTGTCGCATGAGGACGTGTCGTGTCGGATGAGTAGAATGATGTATGTCGATGACGACATGTCATATCGATGACGAGGTAGACACATGGAAGTCTGTCGTGTCGTGTCGTATGAGGATTCACTGGCAAAGTACTACAGGCGAAGATGTAGATGGGTCCTTTAGATATTTAGAGGCAGAGGAGGGCGTTTCGATTTAAGAGTAAAAAAGGTACATTTTATAAGTTCAGTTCAGTTCAGTTCTGTTTTATTAAATTCAAAATAAAGGAAAAAAAAATTCAACCCCTACAAAGCTCCATGGCCCGTTACATAGGGGTTAATACCACTATATTTCACAAATGAACGAGTCTCTTAACTAGTCTCTTAACTCAAGCTAATGAGATAGTCGTTTAAGGGGTTCCACACATGGAAGTCTGTCGTGTCGTGTCGTATGAGGATTCACTGGCAAAGTACTACAGGCGATCTGAACTTAACACTGAACCACATCTGAACTTAGTTTTCTTGCCGGACAAAGGGTTCACCCAAAATTCGGCCGAAACTGTAAATTTGGTTGAAGCTCAAGTTGTCTCTGAAGTCGATTAGAGATTCGGTATCGGGGTAAGGAGAGATGCTGAATTGAACTTTATTTCCATGACAGATAAGATGGCGAAATGATGGCCAAAACCCGAAAATTTGGATTGAAAGGTTCTCTCAATGTCACTAGCTGTTTTGTTCTGCGTGCAGTTTTCCGGGAATGGTGCTAAAATACGAAGAATTTTGTCAAAGTAAAGGACCTTTCTGAAGGTGGTTATGATGATATACTGAAGTAAACATCCTTGTTGAATCCATATCTGAGCTTGGTTTTCTCATCTGATTAGTTGTTTGGCCGCAAGTTGCCAAAAACTCCAAAACGGTAACATTATTTTGTGTACATATGCAAGCGGTGGGTTATTTATTTATTTATTTAATTCAGCCGTATACACAGAGGAAGAACACACATTCTAGCCTAAATATCACACATAACCACATATGTATAAAAAAAAAAAAAAAAAAAAAAAAAATCAATGAACCACAAGTTCATCGCTCCATTTTTTCCACAAAGGCAGCGAAAGTTGAAAAATTGGAGCGTTAAGAATTTGGATCAGGTATTATCTGACCTCAAAAGGAGGCTTTTTAGCGATGAAACTGCTTTACGTTTTAGTTCGTAAAACAAAGGCATACGATTATTGGCGAACATCCCCGAGGCGCTACACCGGTGTGGGAGTCGGTGAAGTTTTCTGTAGCAATTATTGTAAGTGACGCGGGCCACGTTTATCGCACCAGCAGTGAAATTCGTACAAAGAGCAAAACAGTAAAACTGAAAACAAAAAGTACCAAACAGCCTATCACGGATAATCGCAGAACAAAACTGAAATTTTCTAGCAACTACATCTCCTCGCACACACATACTTCTTGTTAAATGACGCAAATGAGTAAGATCCCGCAGATCAGGCGGAACCAGAATCCAAGGTATTTAAACTCTGCAACAAATTTCAGGCGTGACGAACACAGCAACACAGGAGGGACTATTTTTGATTTTCAACTCTGGTGGTATAAATGCCATGCATTCCGTTTTTTCTGTGTTAAAAATAATATCTCTCTCCAGTGCAAATTTCTCACATACTCGAAGTAGGAGGTTCAAAGCATTAATACTCGGAGCCATGATGACAAGATCATCCGCATAACTCAAATTATTAAAACACTTATTACCAATGAAACAACCAACTGACATGGCACAAAGACGACTATTTAGATCATCAACATAAATATTATACAGAAAAGGGGATAAAATACCTCCCTGCCTGACACCATTCTGTACACGAAACGGGCTACTACGATAAATACCCCACTTAACTTCAAACGTCTGTCGTCGAAACCACACTTCAGTAACAAAACATACGGAGCGAGATCACCTTTTAAGCAACTCCAACAACAGTTTTTTGTGATTAACCCGATCAAATGCTTTACGCACATCAATAAAGCATACAAAAACCGCCGAGCCGAACAACCAGAAGTACATAATAACACTTTTCAGGATAAAAACACAGAATTCTGTCGATGAATGGGGCTTGAACCCAAACTGGGGTGGATAAATAGCAAAATTTTAAAGTCTGGCGAAGAGTAAAAAACCTGCAAAATCCGAATGTCTTGATGATGAAGGCCAGTAAACATTACATTTTTGGTATCCCATCGAAGCCTTTGGTCTTGTTTTTGGGATCTCAAAACGTAAGTGGAGGGATACCTATGACATCGCAAAAGTTGTCCGTCCGTCCGTCTGTCCGTCTGTCAGCACGATAACTCTCGAAGGGAATGAGATATTTTGATGAAACTTGGTGTGAAGATTCTTTGGGTCAAGGGTAAGGTCAAGTTCGTAGATGGGCTCTGTAGCCCTACATTTAGGGGTGGGGGAGGGGGGGGGGGTCAAATTAAGGGACAAGCAAAATATTTTTAAACAGCTAATGTGATAGTCGATTATGAGGTAAGAAGACATGCTGAACACGATGATGGAAACTATTTTCTCGCCGGACAAGTAGTTCGTCCGGAATCCGGTGAAAACCGGAAAGTTGGTTATGTTTGATTTAGGGGTAAGAAGACATGCTGAACACGATGATGAAAACCATTTTCTCGCCGAACAAGTAGTTCGTCAGGAATCCGGCAAAAACCGGAAAGTTGGTTAAAACTAAAAGTTTTATTTGAAGTTTATTAGATGTTCGGTTTAGGAGTAAGAAGACATACTGAACAGTTATATGAAAAGCATTTTCTACCCGGACAAATAGTTCGCCCGGAATCCGGCCAAAACCGGAAAATTCGTTAAAAGCAAAAGTTTTATTTGAAGTTGATTAGATGACAGATTTAGGGCTAAGAAGAGAAGCCGAGTCTGTATATGACAATCATTTTTCACCCGGACATATAATTCGTCCGGAATCCGGTTGAAACCGGAAATTTTTTTGAAAGTTAAAGTTTTATTTGAAGATTATATGTCCTTTATAGGGATAAGAGATACGCTGAATTTGTTTCTGAGTTTTCTGTTTGTGCTGGACAAGTAGTTCGCTCGAAATTCGGCCAAAACCGGAAAAAGCATGAAGTTTCGGTCATTATCGTCAAAATAGATATGGCTGATAGAGGTATATCTGAACTTGGTTTTCTCTGATGATTAGCCTGGCGAAGACTGGATCTGGCGCAGACCGGATCTGGTGAAGACAAGACCCAGTTGTCTGGATCAAATGTTAATCATTCCATTATTTTTGTCCTGAGATATTGGTACAGCAATTCGCACTTACGCTTAAAACTAAATGGGTCTGTCCTGCAAGAAAATATTGCAGTCCATTGTGGTGTACGTCAAGGTGGGGTGTTGTCACCTTATATTTTCAAGATGTGCATTGCTGAGATTATTGCCAAGATCTCTCGGACGTATTTTATGGGATTTACTGACGTTTCTTACGTTGCATACGCAGATGATATTCTCCTTATCAGTAGATGCAAATCTTCCCTTTCTCGTACAGTTCAAAGGACTAAAAAAGGTTTTCTTGACATTGGACTTACTTAGAACCTTGATAAATGCGAGTATATATGTTTCAACGGTACTATACCAAATTCTGCTCTTAAAATCAAAAATACATCCATTCCCTCTGTTGAAAATTTTCGGTGGCTTGGTTTAACAGTTTGTAAAAGTACTTCGTCCTTTCGCCAGTCGGCTTTGGTTTCTTTGTATTCAGTTTTTTGCGATCACTCTATACTATATCTTTCTGGCACTTTTCTATTGAAAAATAGTGGCATACGTAAACTACGTTCATGTTACTACAAATACTGTAAATACCTGCTTTATTTGCCTATTATTTGCCTATCGTATCGAAATCGGAGAATAATCCGAAAATACAGAGCCCCCGATATCGGCAAAACTCCAGGAGCTTCATAAAAATTTATCTGGACAAGCATATGAACGGCTTACTCCCTATCACGGGCTCATCCGTTTGTTCTGTTGATTTTTTGTGTTAATTTTGTTGTATTAGTGTTTCTTCAGTTGTTTATTTGTTTCTTTCTCTTCTCTACTCCACTATCTTCACATTGTTTTTGTGCAGTGGGTTACAAATAAATTATTATTATTATCATTGTATTAGATTTTTGGGATCCCATCGAATTCCTAAGTCGATTACAGGTTTGAGTTGGGGTAAAATTATATATCAATCCATGCGAAAGTCAAATAATCGATACCGGAAATCAGCAAGACACACTGTAGAAATAACAAGAGCTACGAGCTCATATGTCGCTTGTAATCCCGATGAAAATTTTTCGAGAATTAGTCGTATGGAGTTGTACAAAAAAGTAGCATGCAGTAGTAACTGTTGCCACTGCATGCTACTACTAGCAAACTGGAGTCCATTACAGCAAAAGTGGATGCTATCGGATACTACTACTACTTAAGATTAACCCAGTCGGAGGCATGTTAAGTTAATACTACTACATATCAATACATGCAACTTTTTCATACAACTACCATACAACTACACAGTCAAAAAGATTTTTCATCGGGATGAGTAGCTGATACAAAAACTAAATGAGGACGTTACAAGATACTCCCTTTTTACCCCCTTCCCCCCATGTTACAAAATGCGATCCGGGAAATATATCACCCCCCCCCCCCCGCTGAGGCCGAATCCGACTTGGGCCCCAAAATGGATAGTCTATGGCATATGAGCTTTCAACCTTCCAAGTTTCATCCTGGTTCTCCATTCGTTTGATCCCACGGGAAGCCACAACATTTTCCGGGCCCTGGCGACTGGGGTTTATGACCTTTCTAACTTTCAAGTCTCATTCAATCGATCCAATCGCTCCACTCATTTTTATTCCTTGGCGTGGCACACACATTTCAGGATCCCTCTCCAACTCCTCCCACCGTGGCCAAATCTGGTTCGAGCATATAAATGAATTATCTAGAGCTCTTCTCTTACCACCCGTCAGGTTTCACAACAGTTGAATCACCCGTTCGCAACTTACTACCCTTGACACAAGGTTCGATATCCCCTCCTCCCTCCAATCCGGTCTGGACACATAAACAGATCGTTTAGTGCGTCTTCTCTAGCCACCATTAAGTTTCAGTCGAATTTGGTAATTTCCGGGAAATTTCAGATACTTCCTCCGCCACCCTCACCAAAAGTACCCAGATTCTCAGGGAACCTCAACATTTATCAGATAGGGCGTATGACTTCTGTATAATCCAAGTTTCATCCCATTTGCTCGGCTCGTTTGATCCCTATAGGTGTGCCAGAATATTTCTGCCCCCCCCCCCCTCCAGATCCCCCAAGGGGTCAATCGGTTCCGAGACTTAAATATGTCATCTAGTTAACTGGCTCTTACCAATCCCCCGCGGCCTGCTCACTCTCTCCACCCCACAGAGGCCGGGCTGGACCACAAAATGATCATCTATGTGATATGACCTTCCTATACATTCCAAGTTTCATTCCTGTCGCTCACTCGTTTGACCCCTTTGCCTGCCAAAATATTTCCGGCGAGCACCCTAAGATTATCACATACGGATTTGACCTTCTAGTTTTCCAAGTGTCAACCTTACGCATGACATCAATTTCCGGGTCCCCCCGCCGTCGTCGAATCCGGTTCGGACACATATGTGGATCATCTAGAGTATCTTCTCTTAACTCCCGTCAAGTTCCACTCGAATCTGAGCATTTTTGGGAAATGTCCGGTCATGTTCCAGATTTCTCCCCTGTCCGGTCATGTTCCAGATTTTCCCCTGCCGATGGCCGAATCCAGTCCGGACACTATATCATCTTCTCTTACCACCCATTAAGTTTCGTTCTAATAGGGTCACCCGTTTGAAATTCAACAAGCTTCCGGATTCCCCCACCCTCCACCCCCACCACAGGGGATTGAATCGGGAAAAGAACGTTTCCTACATCATCGGGTAAGGTCCGTTATACGCTTGCGAAATTTCATCGTCCTAGCTTGTGAGCCGAAGGGTGGAAGGGCCGTAAAAACCTTGGATGGTGCAAGTGCCGTAAAATCTTGGATTTGGAGATCAGTCGGACGGATTGGATTAGACGGACAAAATAGAAAAAAATGGAAAACGGAAGGAAGGATTAGACGGATAAAAAACAACAACAAAAAACATGCACCTTTAGGGTCTCTTCGAAACTATTAGTTTTGTTTAGGATCCAGACAACGTTCGGAAATAACAAGACCAAAGGTTTCGATGGGATCCCAGAATTGTAATATTTGATCCAGACAATTCGGTCTTGTAGATATTCGGTCTTCAACAAACTTCTTAAACCTTTTTACTTTTAAAATTTAGAAACAGATTAAGGCCAGTGGTAATAATCGGAAAAGACCAAGTTCGTATTTGACAGTGCAAAACGGATACGCCAGCTGAATTTCACCTAGTTCAGATATTTTCAGATATACATTTTGCGCTGTCAAATATTCAGAAATTGACTCAATTTATGGTTTACCCTATGGCCTACGTCGTATCTCCTTCCTTCCTTACTTCCGCCCAACTTCCGTTTCGGCCGGATTCCGGAAAAACTACTTTTCTGGCAGAAAACTAAAGCTCAAAAACGAATTCAGCATGTCTTCTTGCCCGTACATCGCACCTCTAATCAACTTCAGATTAAACTTTTTCTCTTAACAAATTTTCCGGTTTCAGCCGGATTCCGAGCGATCTATACGTCTGGTGAGAAAATGATTGTCATATATGCCTTAGGCTAGAATTGCTAGAATAATTTTTACAAACCCATTAGAATTAGTGAAGCGTCGTTTTATGCCACTGGCATGTCTGATGCTTTTGAGAAACACCAGGTTTATTTATATTTGCCATTAAAATTGTACCTTACCTTACCTTATATACGGATTCAGCATGTCTTCTTACCCGCAAATCGAATATCTTGTCAAATTTAAATAAGACTTTTACTTTAAATAAATTCTCCGGTGAGAAATAGTTTTCATATTCGAACACGTTTCCTTATCCCTAAATTGAACCTCTGATCAACTTCAGATTAAACTTTTACTTTTCACAAATTTTACGATTGTCGTCGGATTCCGGGTGAACTATTTGTCCGGCGAGAAAATGAATTTCATATTCGGATTCAGCATGTCTCCTTGCCATCAATTCGACTATTTCATTAGCTTAAAAAAAAATCCCCTTAATTTCAAACCCTTCCCCCACCCCTAAATATAGGGCTACATAGCTCATCTTCGAACTTGACCTGTACTTTGACCTAAAGAGTCCTCATGCCAAGTTTAATCAAAATATCTCAACCCCTATCGTGCTAACAGACGGACAGACGGACAACTTTTGCGATGTCATAGATATCCCTCACTTACGTTTTGGTATCCCAAAAACTTAAACGGCGTTTGCCCATCTAGCACACTGCAACCACATGCTACGAATCTCCATCCGGCCTTCGCAGTCCATTGTCACAGCTTATTTGACGGCAAGTCAAGCTTAAATTATTTATAGAGGCGAAAGCCTTTTGACGCAGTTATATCATTATTATTATATGATCGTTATTATTGTTAAACCAACTGGATACACATAGAGGTTGACGTAATAGTAAAGCAATGTGATCGCGTTTCTGGATTCACACTCGCAGTATCCTGAAGACCAAAAATTAAACTGACTCATCGATAGCCATTCCGCCCAGATGCGTTCTTCGAAGTTCCGGATTCTCCTTCCATCCACTCGTCATGGATGGTTTGATCCGAAGAGCTGAAAAGTCCCGTTGAATCAGGTCGCGATCGCAGTGCACGTGTCAATTTTCGTCTTCCTAGCAGTTTTGTCTTTTCCCGCAAGGGCCTCCTGAAAGGATACACAGTGGTCGAACCAGACTAGAACCCTTTAAGTTATACATCTAGGGTCAATGACCGTTCAGAGGATATTCCCCCAGCGATTCCCGATTCTCCTTCCCCCCTGCCACACCACATGGGTCATTCAGGAAGAACTCAGGGTTGACTTGCGTGGTTCTCAATGTCCTCTCTCATAATCCAATAAATGATTAAGTTAAAGAGCGTGGGCGAAAGTACGCAGCCCGTAATCAGCCGTAGCGCACGACATGTGCGCCGTAATCAGAAAAAAATTACAAGTTCCGCCGACCTCGATTCGGGCCCAATGCCATAAGAGGTCTGAATGCCACAGAATCCGGTTTCTCACCCTCCGCCCACCAATGTCTGCGTGGGAGGTCCAAGCAAAGCGGGTCATTCTCTAATATGGTCAGATGATGGCAAAAATACTTTAGAAGGGGTCGAAAGTCGTATCAAAGGGGGTATGTACGGGGGATTATTATTAGCTTTGTGTGACGAGAACCGCCTAGAACCTTATTGACGAGAACCACCAAATCTGCTTGACCTTTGTATCGGTTTCGAGAATAAATTGAATTGAATCGAACTTTGTTCCAGTTTTGCCGTAAATTAACGCTACAGTCAGAGCATTGTCATTCTAAGTATGCTATCAGCTATCTGTCAATCACTTGGTGATGACGGATATTTTTGAAAATGTGTATATTTTGCACATTCGACTAGCCTTCTTTCGATGGTCTTAATTGGCACTGATTAGCTGAAGCACATTTTCTTTTTGAAGGTTGCCGCCTGCAGTTTCAGTCAGTGGAGATGACCCGGTTATTATTCATCCGAGTGATTGGCAGTGTCACTCCTAATCTGACCCTAATCAGCGTAAGTGGTTGTATTTTACTGAAGTCAAGTTGATTTATTATGGTTTTGTTTGATTCTGGTTTTGCGGTCTTTGATTTGCTGGAATTAGTGGTTGATTTGATCTGTAATTTGACATTTGTTTTGTGAAAACGAAAGTTCTGTATCGCTCAGCCCACCACCTGAAACAATCAGGTTGATCAGCTATTCCATTTCAGTAACCAGTGCTTACTTGGATGGATGAAAAGGCGCGTCCAGGCTGAACAGGAGTTTGGCCCAATTGTTCTTGCGACGTGAAAAGTAAAACTTTGCTGACCATTCCCTGTGGCGTGGCGACGGCGCCGAGTCTTTACGCCTCTTGATTTTCTTAGGCAGTGCTTTCTTCATCAGCAACCTGTGAGCATCCCGGACGCGCCGCAATTGTACAAAGTGATGTATTATGTAGTGTACTAGCTCCTTCTAATCTGGAATAAAGAGAATGTCAATGAAGGACGGCGACAAGCCTATCTACTATTTCGGAGTGAGTCCCGTCGACGAATTTTCCAAGT
This sequence comes from Branchinecta sandiegonensis, assembly GCA_030848855.1. NCBI lineage: Eukaryota > Metazoa > Arthropoda > Branchiopoda > Anostraca > Branchinectidae > Branchinecta > Branchinecta sandiegonensis. The sequence goes on along the minus strand of JAUPMV010000006.1, from coordinate 19,527,940 downwards.
TGGAAGTTCGCTGCGTTACGAGACGTAACAGCGGGGGTAGTGCCGCAGTGTCTTCGACTGATTCAGACGGCGAGTCGGAAAACTCATCCCTGGAACAGTGGAAACCGACCGACGCACACATCCACCTAATGCGGAAGCTCCATCAACAGCTCCTCTCGCACCCACAAGTGTCATGGAATCCGCGCTGCGATGATTCGAGTAGCCACATATCGTGTGATAGCTCGACCTCGGAGGAATCAGAAAGCTCCTTCGGTGGAATCAAGGATATTTTGGACAGAGACCCGTACTCGACCATTCGAAGCGGCAAGGGCACTGTGAGAGGCGTCAGAAACCGAGTTCGAGCTGGAATTGCAACGTTCCTACAAGACCCGTTGGCAAAGGTAAGCGTTTTGTTCCGTCTGGCCCATCCAGTCTTTATCATTAAATAGTCTTGAGCTTGAAACGTTATTAGGTGGCCTCGTGGGAGGGGGAGGGGTGGGGGGATAAATTCGTACCATATTTTTCAATCAGTTAAGTTTATTTTCCAAATAGCTTGAAGCTAGAAGACGAATATAATATTTACGAAATACAAAGACACGCAACAAATTAACTAATACACTTACAAGATATGACCAGGAATAAATGATGGGATGAAACTACGTAAAAATTGGGCAGAAGATTTAGCAGGATATGGAGTAAACTCATTGCCAGTGTTCCTCACTGACCGACGCACGGAAGACGGGAGGGGAGGGGGAATAGATGGGCCAACTGGGGACAACACATTATCTTTGCTCCAAAGTTTTTTGAAAGAGTATTTCTGCGGTCAGTTAATTTAGGAACGTCCAGTTTAATGAGAGCCTGTTCATATGAGATATTGTGATCACCCAGAATAATTCTCGCTGCTCTCTTTTGGACATTTACCATAATGTGTTTTCTAATATCCGTTTTATATTCCGCCGATTGTCTGCGATCCGCCATAGATTTATCCGCCATAAATATGCAGCGGTGGGGGTTTAGAGGAGGCTAGTCGACTTTCTCTGCCGATCAAGCTGAGGCAGATCATTGACTACTGCCCTATCATTGTATCCATTCCAAACTCGTACGGTATTTTCTATCTGCATTTGACTGATTTTCAAGTTTACCAAGATAGGCTCTTTTCTGTACCTCCCAAGTCCGCAATATTAAGCGGTTCGGGAAGGAATAAAACGAGAAGCCGTAGGCTATATTGTTGCTTGGAATGAAGGTTTGAATATGTTAAATCATCCTCAAAAGTCGAACTTAAACTTGAGTTGGAACTGAAACAGTATTTATTTGTTTATTTTATTTTCGCCGAAATCGACGAGTACGTTACTAAAAAAAAACACAAGAATGTGCATATAAAATACAATACTGCATACGTATGTTCATATAAATAAACACTAGTCCTGAATGGTCCTTAAAGTTCAACCGAAAATGCCCGAGATAAGACAATCTAGTTGCCCATCACCATTCACTTAAAGAGACTTGAAGATCGGATTAAAATGCGTTACTTCGTTGTTCCGCTATTCACGAATAATAGATTTTCACATAGTGAGTTTTCCCTGTCGGATTTGTGATACCTCCATGCGCCTGTACCTATGTTTTGTGCTTGACTAAAATAATTTACGGAAAATGACTGTTCACCCAGGGGGCAGGGAACCGAAACGCCGCGTTTATATTGAGTTTCAAATTTTCCGCGTCATCGTAGAATTTGCGCTGTGGGGACGGTCGTAGATATTCTGAACGTCACTACTAGAGCAGATAGTGGAATATCATAAAGTCCCTTAGCAGAATAAAAAAAAATTCAGTGTATTCAGTTAAATGATGCAAAAGTAAGTCGGCTTTTCAGTTAAACTCTCAAGATGATGACTATTTCTTATTTATAACGATTGCCACATGGACATGAAGAGCGTGTTCCACCCTCGTACCAATAGTAACTATTAGTTACTAAACCCGTTCCAGCCTCACGAAAAGTTACTACGCTGACCGTTCCAGCCTTCTCGAAATAGTAACTAATAGTAACTATTTGCTTACCACGCTCGGGAGCGTGGTAAGCGTAGTAACCACGAATCTCTGTCACGTGATTGGTCGGATTCACCCGTGGCATGATATTCCGCTGGAAAATAGAAAAATCGTTCCAGCCTTGACGACAAAAAGGCAGAATTTGTGACGTCATGCGTGGTAACTACGGTAAGTAGGATGGAACACGCTCGAAATCATCTTACACGACGCCCTGGTGATGTTAGATAAGCGGGGATATAAAATCCACGTCAAGCTACCATATCGGCGTCTTGCCGAGTGCCTGCGAATATAGGCGTGAGCGTGTGTGGGCTTGTTCAGAAATTCTGAACTGTTGTAACCCCTATTCAGAAATCTTAGTGAATGGGGTCGATGGTCCGTGCTTTATTTCACTTCGTCTCAGCATGAAAATGCATTGCAAGAGATGCTCACGGTTAAAGACTGTGCGCTTTGCTACGCTATAACTGAAAAAGCTTGCGACTAAACTAATCTCATTGCGAAACCGCGAACCTCACAATGATTAGCGACAGTATTTTGGCCGCAGTAAAACTATGTTCCTGAAATTTGGACTTGGGCTGTGGTTTTCGCTTCAGAGCATGTAATAGATAAAGTCAGTAAGATCTTGTGCAAGAACGGACCATATGTTGAGGTATTATGACCAACTGACACAGTTACCATCACCAGAAGGTGATATTTTGAATACTCATTTTTGTGGCGTTGATTATTATAACCAGTTTCAAACCGAAATTGTTATCATTTCTATTTGTGACTCATCGTAACCGGCAAAACCACGGAGTATAGACAAACAAAAGAGTATTTTGACTGATAGCGATTTCTTTCAGATTCCTCGTTTTCACCGTTCTTAGGCTTTTATCTTAGCTTATTGCAGCTACGTTGCGTTTCTTTCGAACGATCCACCCAAAAATAGTACACAACATTTAATATAACATAAATAACTTTCATAGTGCAACAACAACGATAGTATAACAGTTAATTGTACAACGACATTTAATGCATAACGTTTTCAAATCACAACAGATTACATCCCAAGTGTTGTCTGTTGAAACTGCGCATCCTTGCGTTATCTGTTACGAAACTTCTGACAAATATAAAAAAAATGGTCAAAACAGACCTTAATTGTATAGTACTTGAAAACAGTACCAGTCGATTGGAAGTATCACCAGTTTGAAAACAGCCGATCCTGGTCGTATGTTCGCAACTTTACGGAAACTGGCTTGGAAACCTAAAGCCAGAGGCGTTACTAGCCAAAATGTGTGTGTGTGGGGGCGGGGGGGGGGGGCAAGGTATTTACCGACTGACTGGTCATTTTTACCGATTGTTTTTGCAGAAACACGACTGTTTTGATGAAAAATCGACTGATTTTCAGAAAAAAAAACGACTATTATCACAGACTCGCTATTTTTTGCCAACATTGGAAGGGGTTCGTTCCTGCCTCCTCCCATACGTCACGCCCCTGCCTACAGTTACCCAGTTTAGCTTATAGATTCCCCGAGGTTATGTGATCGAAACTTCAAGATGTCATAACTATTACGAGAATTTCAGACCAGACATTACCGTCTAGTCTGACATTGTCGTCGGACATGAGGACATCCTCATGTCCTTAGAGGGTGCCCCTTAACTATCTTGGCCAGGACACAGTTGGAGACTTCTTGTTGAAAATTTGGGGAAGACAATGAACGGTGGAGTTCTAAAAACAAAATGGCGGACCGTTGGGATAGCCTGAAGGGGTTGTGGACGCAGAAACTGCAAATCAGTTTAATACAGGTGTGAGCCTTATCTGACAGACTTGATAGCCTTGTCAGTTTAACAATGTCATGAGAAACGTGCAGACTGCAGAAGCAATAGCCTATTTTCTCCATTTCTATCATTATATCAAAATGTGAGGCAGCTTCAAGGCCCTTATTCTTTGCTTTTAGTAAACTGACTACTATTCGTTGTTGTTGAATCGGAAAAATAGTCGAATTGGCACAGTTCGTGCCTCCGCACAATTTGTTGACATATATCAAGCGTTATTTGCGCAGGTTAAGTAGCTGTAATTGCGACTGAATAGTGTTCTTAATTGGTAAAAATTTAGAAGCTCGCTATTTGACCTGTGACCTCGAAACTTAAATTTATCAAGGTGCTTCAGGTTATCACTTTTCCTTTTTGTTAATGGGCGCGAGTGCCATAAAGGTCAACAAGGAACAACTGAATGAAATTCAGCTCAAGTTAATGCCGTCAGATCCTGACTATTCCTGACCATCAGCTTATTAACTTCGACAGCGAGAGAGATGACATTGTTGACGAGAAAATTAAGAGATGTGAACAGGAGGTGCCGACAGAACGCGATATTTTCTGCTAAACAACTGAGATGAAGTTCGATGTTCAGTGCGAATGAAGTTCGACTTTTAGTCGTAAACGGTGCGGCCGTTTTGTGGCCTGATGATGTGGAATTTTTCCGCTTGCGATGCCGAATTCGCATAGCGAAATGCGAATTTGCGTTCTGTGGGTACTTAGCTTAAAGCTTTCACCTGTCCTAAGAGGGCGGCCCACAGTAAATAGTCGTAATGTACTGTCACACGTACAACAAAACAAGAAAGCACCATACAGAAAAAAAATAAAGACAAAGCTTAAATATGTAAAATACATATTTTCAAAAAAAAAATCAGTTCTAACACGAGACCCTTCATCCTGGATTATTTCCCTTAACCCATTCCAGCTGGAAACCTCGGTTCAAGACCGAGGACGCAGGATGCGTGTACTCAACCGAACAAGATTCCCAGTAGATGTCGTATAATGGGTAGAGATTGGTCAGTAAGATCTTACATAGTGATTGATCATTTTACTAGTCGAAAAATAATGTGTGAAACTGCTGTAGGCTAGAAGCGGGGCGAATGCACAGATAATTCCGAACTGAATCACGCTAACCGGAGCCACTTAAAACACGAAGAGCTTGGTTCTGCAGGCCTCGGATAAGGCGAAGGATTGATGGAAACGTCCCATCCAGACACTAGCACAGTACAGGATGTATTAATGGACAATTGAAAAGTGCAGCAGAAAGAGGCCAGGCCTATTTCGATTCACGTATTGTGCCTACGTTTCTAGATAATGTTTTTGCGACCCAAGCAACATAATTTTTAAATGAAAGGGTCTCGAGACCCTTCTGTTTAAGATCGATCGATCGTTTAAGATATTCATCGATTCATCCAAAGATAATCTGGCTGGGCGAGACTACTGATCTAATTCTCCAGTGTCAACATCCTGAGCCTCGTTTTTGTTGCATGCTGCAGGTCCACTTCTCGGCCGATTCCGGACTGATTCTTTCGACATCCGTTTTTGCACTGCAGCACTTCCGAGGAAGACGGCAGCGCTTCTCGAGAATCGCGGACTTGCTCACCGACCAAGTCCGTGCTTCCCTGCAAGATGCTGCAGCGCTGCCGCTTCAACCAAGAAGAAAGTGAATCCAAAAACGCATATTGTGCAAAAGCAAAGAAGTGCTGCAGCAGCGATGCGGCAGCGCTATTGTAACAAAAACGAGGCTCTGATGTCCAACATCAGGTTTCATCGTTCGTTTCGAATGGAAATCAGACCCTCGGGAGACACATCTAGATTCGAGAGGCTGAAAGTATACCAAGATCCGGCCGGATATATCTGGCAATTTCCGAGTTTGAGATTCCCGAAAACAGGACAGCCTCACTAAGTTGCCAATAACCGTTAAACCGTAAACTGAGGAATACCCTACAGTACATAGCGTGATACTTCTGATACTAACGTGACGTGCTCACACAGTCCGATTTTCGCAATCGGATGCGATTTTCCTCCTTCGCTTCGAATGTAGGACGACTTCGGACATCGGTCCGACGTGACCAGAAAATACTCTACTATTATCGGGCTCAATTAAACGTGAAGGAAAATTGTCTTCTGCATCTAGAATTACGCAGTTATTGTTAAGTTAAACTGAAAAGGCAGCTTAATTTTACATCTGATATTTGGATACACTGAGATATTTTGACCCGTCTAAGGTATTTTGTATTTTTTCATCCAAGGCTCTAGTATTATCATTCAGAATGTGCCCTGCTTGCACGACAACCCACAATAAAATTTATCCAGATGCGGAGAATTTAGATAAAAAAAACATGAATTTCTGGGTTAAAGACGAAAAAGTCCTGGCTGAAGAAAGTAAGGAAATGATGTTAACTGTTAAGATATGTCTTGCAAGGAATCTGCCACTTTTAGTATTTTTTTGGCATGGCTTGGCCTACCGTTTTATTTGGTAAAAGTTTGAAGCAGAGGGATAAGCACATAGAGGTACCACATATTCGAAAGAATACCGTAATTCGATGAAACCGATTACTGTAGATAGCACATAGAGGTACCACAGATTCGAAAGAATACGTTTATTCGACGAAACCGATTACTCTGGATAGCGGACAAACGAAGTACCGCATTTTATCGGATTTTCGGGCCTATTTAAATAAATAACTGAAGTGTAACTAGACAGTCGGATCTCAGGCATGTTCGGTTAAATTCAAGACACAAATATTTATTTTCGCAAGCGATACATAGTCCGATTTTATAGTGCGACTGTATCGGACCATGTCTGCAGTAGTGGACGTCGCTTAGTAGTCCAAAAATTACAAACTTAACGTCACTTGACGGTCTTTGCCTTAGGTAATATACGAGAAGGAACATGGAAGACTGGTCTTGTACACGACATCCATGGGAATCGTGCGGGACACTTTCACCCAGTGTCTGAAAGTCAGAAGGATCCTAAAGACGCTGTTGGTCAAGTTCGAAGAGAGAGATGTATTTTTGAGTTCCCACCACCAAGAAGAAGTAAGGAGACGATTGGGCTGTGACAACGTTACCGTCCCTCAGCTATTTCTTGATGGGAGATATCTAGGGGTAAGTTAGTGTTTATTTCTAAATGGACCCATCCATGTACTGTAATACATATGCTTATGTGAACACTTTTTTAACTGTTACACTACCTTGCTTTTGTCAATTGCATATGAAAAAGTAAAATGGAAAAGAAAAAATACAAACTTAATACACAAAAATACAAACTTATTTCAGGGTTATCCTAGCACAAAGTTGTAATAGAAATTCAATATACTTTCTTTGATTTTGAATTTCAAAAAAATCTTCTTTCTCTTTTGACTGCATCTGGAGGTTCGGACCGCCATCTTCTCCATTGGAGTTGCGTTCCACTTGGCAAAATTTTCAAATTAACAAAGGAAATCAGCTGATAGTTCAGTCACTTTCATCAGTGAATTAGCAAAATATTCAAAAAGTGCAAATGACGTGACTGGTTATCATCAGTATTTATTGAAAAAAATGCCTTGTTTGGGTTTTAGTTTTTTCTTCGGCGATCGTTCACATTTACCAGACGTTCACATAAGCATACCTCTACTGTATGATAAGGAGAGTTGCAACAACCGGTTCTAATACCGGTTCCCATCCTGTATGCTCTGCCCTTGACCATTTTTCCGCTTGGTATCTTGGAAGAAGATTTTTTTAAAGGCCCGATGAGAATTTCTTCTTTATCCTGCGCATTTACAAAAAAAGAAGGAGATAAAAAAATGAGACCATGTTATTTTAAATATGGAAAGCACCTGCTCCACTTGTCGAAATTAAAATCAAAATCAAATTAAAAATCATGGACAACAGGGCCCAACCAGCGCACGACCTTGTCCACTGCTTCCTGGCCGAAGATTGGAAATTAAGTGTCTTTTTCTGTGTGTTTATGTGTTTTGTTTATTTTCATTTACTCCGCTTTTGAAAATGGCGGGTTGTAAATAAATTACTTATTACTTCGTCACTAAAAGCTCAGTGTAATTTTTCCTTTCTTTGTTTCAGTTTATTTCTAAAACGTGAAGCGGACAAGCCGAATATTCGTTTAGTCGTCAATAATCCTATTTCCTTCTTCGTATCAGTGCGTAACAAGAATTTAATTATCATTATACTTTATAAGGCCCGTTGCCTGTTGAAACGGTTAAAAGTCCAGCGACGTGCCGATAGTTCCTGCCACGATTTCAAATACCCCCGGCAAGGGTCAACCGCGTCGCATAGAATATGCGGAGCAGTGTTAGGGCTTTCCAGGGAAGTTTCATTTCTAGATACCAGGTTTTTCACTGTAGCCTAGGCTATCCCGATGAAAAATTTGTAGCCTGCGTAGTAGTATGGTAGTAGTACGAAAACGTTGTATGTAAGACTATGTAATAGCAAATAATGATTGATGTGCCTCAGACTGGTCCGATCTTGTCTAGTAATATCCAATAGCGTCCTGTCTTGCCATAGCAGCATCCAGTCTTGCTAATAGTAGCAGATAGTAGTATGCAGTAACACGGTAGCCTTGAAGTAGAAGCATGTAGTAGCATCGTTAGTACTGCATGCAACTTTTTCATACTACTTCATAGTACTATTTTGAGATAAATTTTTAGATTAGAGAAAAGAAGAAACTTCCGATACCATTTCGTAAAAATACAACCGATAAAATTGTCAAATTTGTAGTACCGTGGAGCAAGTGAAAGCGATGTGAGCCATGTCAGACTGGTTGGTCACGGTAGAGTTGAACGCTGCTCCCCAGGCAGTAGTGTATTGAGTTAGCAGACAAGATTTTAAACATACAATCGTTACAGGATGCCGACACTGTAGAACAACTGAACGAAATCGGTGAGCTTCGGCGGATCTTACGGACGCAGAGGGTGAGTTTGAGGATATTAATTCACTTCCGAACGAAACAATACCGAAGGGATTCCTTTAAAATAGGTACTGGACAAGAAACTGTGGGGGAAATTATTGCTTATACTGAGCCGCTTGGTCCAACGAAGAACCCCTTGACACTGACAGTGTAAAAGCGAGCGTTGTGGGCCCATACGGAACTTGTTACAGACCAGTGACATTGAATGTGTTAAAGTCCCGGAAAAGCTCCACCGGTTGGTTTGGTCCGGGGTCCCTACAACTGACGAAAAAGTCGAGACCGTGTTTGGGTGTGGTTCAGACTCACGAATGGCACATCTAGGACATCTGCTCCAACCACCCATCAAGTTTCACTTGAATCGGATCATTTTCAAACCAAAGAAAATAATTTGATTTTCTTCCTCCGGGCCTCACAGTGCGTCATCTATAGCACACTCCATCCGTTTGGTCCTAACGCGTGTCATACAATTTACGCCCCCCCCCCCCCCTTGGCGGTGCCCCCCCCCCCTCTTTCGGACAAATCTAGGGTATCCCCCTCCAACTCCCTCCCACCAAATTCGGATCCGGCCCGGACTTCAGAAAGGTGCACCTAGGTCCCATTACATTTTAACTCCGAAGTTTCATCCCCGTCCCTTCACGTGACGATATTTACCCTCTCTCCGCGTCCAACTACCATCCTCACCGTGGTCCGATGTGGTTACGCCTCGGGGTCCTACCATCCAATCCAATCCAAAAATGTAGAGCCACTGGATCCAAGGTGGCTGTCTATCCCTTTCGGCCTTTCTCTTGATTAGCGCAGTATCGTCGCCTCTACTGGCAGATTTTGACCAAGTTTCACCGAATCGGATCACCCGTTCGCAACCCACGCAGGTCACAAGATGCGTGATTCTCCCTCCCTCCAGCCCCCTAGGATGATCGGATCCGGGCAAGGAAGGTTTCCTTGAGCATTGGGTCGGGTTCTTTGTATGCGTGCCACGTTTCATCGTCCTAGCTTATGTGGAAGTGCCTGAACTAGCAAAAGGACAAACCGACAGACATAACGGTCGCTATGTGGCGCTTGAACCGAAGGCTAGAAGTGCCATAGTCATTGGACCTTGCTGTGCAGTCGCTCAGGGAGCGCAATAATTTGGAGCTGGTAGTCATTAAAATTACGGAAAGCCTCCAAGTCATTAGTTTTAGTCCAAGGACCTTACAGGCTTTAGCTGCGCAAGAAGGAGCGACAAGTATAAAGAGGGTTGGAGTTGAGAAAAATTTGCCCGCGTCTCTTGCTCACACACTTTTTCCTCTTATCAAACATAATTCCCGTAATTTTGGCAATGAGTCACAGAATTGGAATTTAAGGTCCTTTGTCGCAATTTATATTGATGCTGATAAGAGTGATTCATGTTTCAATAGTTATCCATGTTACCCTGTTGTTTGGTTCATTTTTTTGGCCGTTCTTTGTCACCTTATGTGTTATTATTTGGTCTTTTCCGTATTCCCAGTAACTAAGCCGTACCCTTACGTAATGAAATTGGGTTTCGATCCGACATCGTCACGACCTTCGTCAGTTTCCAGTCAACGCATCGAAGGCTAAAGCGTATTGAATCTGACGTCGGGAAAAGGGTTACTGTTAGTCCGAAGATTTTCCTTTATTTGGCTTCTCTAGATCCGTAAGAATCTGAGCACCCACAGCCGAGTCTAGAAATAGGTTACCGCCTACCAAAGGGAGCCAAAAACTAGTACAAGCGGCTTGATGTAGCTTGTTTTCGCCATCCGATCTCTCTCCGTGTTTAGGTATTTTACAAGATGGTAATTGGTTTTAGGTTTGCCCGGGCCCTTTATTTCTCAGATCGAGGAGACAATATTGTTTCGACAAAAGTTTTTTCTAAAAAATAATTCATTTCGCTTCTCGTAAAAGCAGAAAAAGCGATTGGGCTAGTGGCATAAGCACAAAGCACTCACTGGTCCGTACGCTGTCAGTGACAGTTAGCACCTGGATGCGCACCCTCGCGTTATATATTCAATCCGTCCGCCACTAATCAATCATCACTATTTATTGCTTAAAATCAGTTCAACGTAATATGCTAAAGACAATCAAAGATTTTGTATAGATTTTCACCAACTATTCAGCATCGCATATCTAATCTCAAACTATCACTTAATAAGGGATACGTAATATAATTAATATATACAGTTCATTTTAAACTATGAAATCTAAACAAATAAGTCCCATTTTGCACAACTTTACAACCTTAATAACATCAATTCCTTTCGTAAATCAGAACTGCTGTGATGAATACCGAGCGCATTTATGAAATGATCCATTTAAGGAATAGTGTTTCGGATGTTAGTGTTAAGGAATGTGTTTCAGAATAGATCCAACTTCTGCTGACAATGCCGAGGTGACAGGGTTTCAACGGAGACACAGACAATAATTTAATTTTCTTCCAGCGCTCCTCGCCAGTTCGAGTTTGCCAGAAATGTGGGGATTACCGTTTCGTCCCCTGCACTGCGTGTCATGGATCGAAAAAATCCGGATTCCGGCCGCAGTTCAACGACTTGGTGATATCTCTCCGGTGCATGAGCTGTGACGAATCTGGGCTTATCCAGTGTGATCAGTGCGAGGGAGATGCCAGCTAAGCCAAGTGGGCGGGGACTAAAACAGTGTGCAGCACCGATCTTAATACTATCCATTAGGAAGGTTTTTGAAGATAGCTACAAAAGAGTATGGCTCGTGTATCCGTCGACATTCAGCTGAAAGTGATAGGACTAGATATGGGCGAAGTTGGCTTAATTATGAAATTGAGCCAGTGGTAATCTGAAGCAAAGGATCGGTTAGATTATTTTTCTACGAGAGACTGAATATATTTTTAAGTACTCCACATGTGTATCCAGGGTGGTGTCATGGTTGCGTATTTCATCGTTTTTTACTTGTCGGTAGGATGAACTTAACATGACTTCGAATGTGTCAAAGTATTCTTGAGTCACTCAAGCGGAACAACCGAGTTTCATCCAGTACGGGTGAGGCCCCATACAGCCCGAAGCCTTGGAGCGTGTTCCACCCTACTTACCGTAGTTACTACGCATGACGTCACGAATTCTGGCTTTTTGCCGTCAAGGCTGCAACGATTTTTCTATTTTCCAGCAGAATATCGTGCCACGGGTGAATCCCATCAACACGTTACACGCTACAGAGTCAGCGTAGTAACTTTTGGTGAGGTAGGACGGAAAGTAACTATTGTTAGAAGGGTGGAACACACTCTTGGTCTCACCTTCCGTGGGCTCATCTAGGCTACCGTACTTTTACTTTGTCCGGTTCTTCTATTTCAGCAATAAAATTTATCTTCGCCTTCTTTTCGTGCGGATTCTTACCTAGATATGACACCCTTGAAATTTTAAATTAAACCAGTAGACTTTGGAAAGTAGGCCTTATTGGGAAAAAGGCTGGATCAAAGAATCCAGTCCTGTCTAGTCAATCTGCCAGAAAAGAAGGTGAAAAACTAAATTTATGAGCGCAGCTGTTTCTTGGTTGGGTATGTTTATATGTTATCCAAAAATGTCAGGTAGAACACTTCGGCCGTTTGAGATGAGCAATCGTTTTGTGAAGTATTTTCTAGCAAACTTCGAATATAATAATAAAAAAAGTTTGAAACAAAATCTTTCTTCTGTATAGGTATAAAATATTCTTCACTAGCCGATCACCCGATCAGTGTTCTTCTGAAGAATACACAATGTCAGGTCTCTGACGCATCAAATTCTGAACTCATGAGGCGATGGGATGTCAGCTACCGTCACTATTATCTTCTCTTGTCACCCGTCTTCCTAGTAATCCTCGGTTAAGGAGATACTTTCTCATGATTCGACTAAACTGAATAAGCCACAATTTTAATTACTGTAGACCAATTTGTGGTCAATCCACTTATAATGTTGGTTATTAACTTCATTTACTGCAACAACTGTCCAATCGAACGTTGTTAATTACTGGTTCGTTTAAGTACGGCGGAATAAGCGAGCAATTGGCTACAGATTTTCAGTCTCGGAAAATGACTTTCTTTACAAACAAAAATTGCCGGAAGTTCTTGTGTCACTTGCACGGCCAGGACGAAAGCACACTCAAGATAAGTGCAACGAGCTAGATGTTCTACAAAGAAAGTCCTTTTTCGTTACTAGTCATCGTTTGTGGAGAGCTATAACCCACCTAGTTATGTTTGCCTAACCGAACGCTCAAGTTTTTCGTATTCTACTACCCATCGACCATCCTATTCTATCTCCCCCAAAAAAACGCTAAAAAATGACAACAGCTTCTGAGGCTGGGAGTTTACGAACCCAAAGGCCAAGTTCGTCTTCGCCAGCCTGCTTAGCTTTTGCATTTCGAAGAAGAAGGGAAAACAACTTCCAAGGTTAAGACAGTCGACTCTTCCACGGCACGAACAGCTTGACTCTATCCCTCCGGATTGCAAAGTCGCTTAGAAAATGAAACATACACCAACAATGCCCCCCTTTATCGCGGATGGTTGAATCCATGAAAGCATGTACTTTCAAGTGAATAAGATTCTGTCCCTAACGAACGGGAATTCCCCCAGTTTACCCCACCCGAAAGCTGGTTTCGGAAAAATTCTGGTCCCCTTCAGAACCTGCTCCTCCACTTGTATACGAAAATGGAACCTCTAGCAAAGATCATATTTCTACCCACCAAATCTCACCTTTATCAAACCACCCGTTCGGCACTTACTCGTACCACTAGCCAAGCAACCGTTCGAGAGGTGTACAAGCTTACAGGGCCCAAGGCATTTCGGGCCATCTGCACCTAGTCCCACAGAGTTCGGACTCTTGCGTGGAACCGTCAAATGGTCCATGTAGGGAATGCGACCGTTCTTCCTGTCGTATTTCGTGTCGATCCCTCCAGCCGGTACCAAGTGCCGTAAGGTCTATCGCGCACCCATCCAACTCTGACAACACTAGCTGGACTACTAACGGTTTATCTAGGACATGTACCTTTCCGACCTATTAAGTTTCATCTCAATTGAATAACTCATTTGTGAGTTAGGCTGTTAACCCTGTTCCCACCCTCATGGATGGGCAAAGACTTCACAATTATTCTTATTAGGGTCCTAACATGCCTGCCAAGTTTCAAGGCCCTGACGCATCTGGGAGTACCCCAAGGCCCAAAGGCCCATTCACATCGCGTTTAGCTAAAACTCGGTCCCAGCCTTTCTGAAAATTATTTATATGACCGACAATTATACCCAATTTCCGCTCAGATTTTGCCATTCCAAATGGACACAGCCCTGCGTCAACTTTCAAGGATACTAGCCAATCAAGATTGTTTTGCTGAATTTTCTGATTGGCTAGTGCTGAACCAAGTCAATATTTTTCCAATTTAAATAGGAAAACGATTACATAATTCACATTCGGTTTTCAAACAGAAAGGCTTGGATTCATTTTGACTATCGGGCATTTTCGACACTAGCCAATCAGAATATTTGGAAAATAATCGGAGTGGGGGGCCTTAAAGGTTGGACTGATTTCAACTTAGGTCTTAGACTAGCTGCTAAAACTGGCGCTAATCTCCATCGCGAGCCACAAAACCCCAGCACAGCCTCGATCTCTACAAAACCCCAGCACAGCCTCGGTCTCGGAAAGTTTTCAGAACTGGCAGGGACGTTTTAGCTATAGCCCGTTGTTAATGAGCCTTAACTCGTAACGACCGGAACTACAGACGGAAAAGCAATCAGTGTATGGTCCTGGAGGCTGCAAGTGCCGCAGAAAGCCTACCAGCATTTTGCTAAAACGGCAAAGGACTTATCTGTCACACAACGCAATCGACATAATTCTGAGAATTCAACCGAGCTTATTCACATCGGATATAGCACAGATAAAAAATGAAACAAAAAAACGTGAGTTTACTAAGAATTACCCGTATACACCGGCCCTTCATCCCGGTAGCTAAACTTATTGACTACTACTTATTCTTTACCATTAGTAGCCTAACGTTGAAAAGGATATCTTTTGCTGTTGCTCCGTCTTTCTCGGTCGTAGTCTCGCGCTTCCTAAAATATACAGACAATTAATATTTCGCATGAGACTGTCCTGTGCGAGTCAAAATCTAACGCTCCGCTTTGTCCACCGCATTATACCTGTACTGCAACCGTAACGCCTACTCATAAAAAGTGGAAAAACAAGCCCCCGCCCCCCCCCCAAACAAGAGCTGTAAGCTCATATGGCACTTGCATGGGTCAAGATGATTTGATTGATCAAAAGTAAGTTTCGACTTTGCGGTTGAGATGCGCACTCTAAGGGAGCTGGAACTTCATTTGTAAGCAAAACCCTTGAGGCAAAACTGCTAATGGGCTGATGGGCATTACGAAAATGCATATATTGCTTAAAAGTATTTTTTTTTTACTTTGCGGTCAAGATTGGTACTTTAAGGAATAATCGGATTTAGGAAGTAGCAATTTCTAAGCAAATGTTGTTGAGTCTCCAATATTCCAGCGAAATTTCATCGTCCTAGCACATCTGGAAGTACCTTAACGCGCGATAACCGGAATCCCAGACCCCCCCCCCTCCTCCAACTCCACCCACAATAACCGGAGCCAATCCGGTTCTGTAAATTATTAATCCAGAGCATCTGTTTGTCATTCCCACGAAGTTCGATCCAGATCACACCAGTCTAAGCGGGTCAAGTATTTTCCGCCCTCCCCCCAATAATTGCCGGATTCGGTCCGGAAAGGAAAAAGGACACCAGAGAAAAATGTCCTCTGTTTAGTTATTAACTTTCACTCGAATCCGATCACCCGTTCCAAAGTTACGCATGAATCAATATTCCGGATTCCCCTCCCTCAACTCCCCCCCCCTCCTAATATTATCATATCGAGGATTTTTTTTTTTATTCCAAGTCAGTTTGACCGGGTCCCTGACATGCCTTCCAAGTTTCGTCGTGAAAATCCCCCCAAAAAAGGAATTCCGGGAAACCCCCTCCTCCCCCCCCCCTCAAGTGTCCGGATCCAGTCAAATTATGTAAAAGATTTACATGGACCAGATGTTTGTTCTTCCCAGCAAGTTTCACTCCGATACCATCATTCTAACCGTTTCTCGAGATTTCCGGTCCACCCCCCCCCCCACCCCCCAGCTCCCCCGCGGTGCCCGTAGCCAATCCGATTCAGCAAATGACTTACCTAGAGCATCTGTTTGTTCTTCCCACAAAGTTCCATCCCGATCCCTCCATTCTAAACGGGTCACGTATTCCCCCCCCCCAATAGTTGCCGGATCCGGTCCGGATATGAAAAAAATCATCGGAGAAACGTCCTCTGTTCAATTCTTAAATTTCACTCGAATCCGATCACCCATTCCAAAATTACGCATGACTGAAAATTTCGGATTCCCCTCCCCCCACCATCGTGAAAATCCCCAAAACCACCATCACCGGAATTCCGGGAACCCCCCACAAGTGTCCGGATCCAGTACAATGGTCTAAAGGACTTATCTAGAGCAGATGCTTGTTCTTCCCAGCAAGTTTCACTCCGATCCCTCCATTCTAACCGTTTCTTGAAATTTCCGGTATCCCCCCCCCCCAACTCCCCCCCTGGCTACCGAATCCGGTCAAGACTTTAAACGGGACATTACAGATATGTATTCTATTCAGTTATGAAGTTTCATTAAAATCCGATCACCCGTTCGAAAGATACACACTTCTCAATTTCCCGGATTCCCCTGCCCTCCACTCCCCCCCAAAATGGTCGGATCAGAACACTGATTATTCCTAAGTTTGTTTGGTCGGGTCTGTGATATGCCTGCCAAGTTTCATGGTCCTAGCACAACTGGAAGTACCCTAACTCGAAAAAGTGTGACAAAATGCCCCAAAATTTTCAAGTTTCCAGCGCCCCCACTTCCCCGCATATGGTCGGATCGGGAAACTGATTATTTCCAGGTTAGTTTGGTCGGGTCCCTGATATTCCTGCCAAGTTTCATTGTCCTAGCTCATCTGGAAGTACCCTAACTCGAAAAAGTGTGACAAAATGCCCTAAATTTTCAAGTTTCCAGCGCCACCACTTCCCCGCATATGGTCGGATCGGGAAACTGATTATTTCCAGGTTAGTTTGGTCGGGTCCCTGATATTCCTGCCAAGTTTCATTGTCCTAGCACATCTGGAAGTACCCTAACTCGGATAAGTGTGACAAAAAACTCGGACCGACCGACAGACCAACAGACGGAATTGTGATCGGTATATGGCACTTGAGCCAGAGGCTGCAAGTGCCATAAAAACCGCGAATCTAGAACTAGCCATCGCTTATGTAAGGTACAATTTCTGTAAGCAGGTTTACAATATTACTTAAGTGAGAAATCGTCCTGGACACTGCTAAACGTTGGCTGGTCAAGCACAGAAGCAGTGAAACGCTGATAGAGGTATGTTCCTTTAAATGTCGACAACTTTGAACGGGGACGGAGAATATGATCAAGACCAGACCTAGCAAATATCCATGCACAGTACTTAGCGCAAACAGTAACAGTAAAACAAAGAACAACATTCAAGCCACAAACTCAAGTTCTTAAAGTATTATCATGCAAGGAACCAGGGGTGTCCCGAAGGGGGGGGGGGGGGGGGGGGGGAATGAAAAGCCGAATATGTGAAGTTTATTATACAAAATTAAATTAAAGGAATAATCTCGACTGATGAATTACAGTTAGTTTTACCCTGGTTCTGTTCTGCGAAGCGGCAACTGCGTGTTTTGTCGGCAAACTGTGGAGTCCGTCGGCATAAACCAAACGCCCCCCCCCCCTCCAAAGGTAAAAGGCTATTGACGCCCCCCGTCTCAGCCCCCCTGGCCTGAGTGCTTCGGGCCACCTCTGCAAGCGAAGAAGCTACGTTGGGTACGGCGTCAATCGTTCTCTGGTGATAATAATGTCAGTAACAACAATAAACTGTTTCACTTCTACACATCTCAAAAAGTGAATGGTCATACAGAGCAGAGTTACAAATCTTATCTAAACATAATACACCTGAAACTATTAATCGATTAAGTTTCGATAGCGCTGTTTCAAGCACCAACATTATGCTTGCAAAACTCCACTTGTACATTTCTTTGTGGAAACGTGATTGTGAAGCTTGAGGCGCACGAAGATTATCTTCAAACACGATATCTAGAGCATGTTCCACCCTACTTCTGGCTACAAAGTCTGGCTTTTTGGCGTCAAGGCTGGAACGTAGTTTTTTATTTTCAGCAAAATATCATGCCGAGGGGTAATCCTTCCAATCACATCACAGAGATTCGTAGTTACCACGCGTACTACGCTCCCGAGCGTGGTAAGCAAATAGTTACTATTAGTTACTATTTCGACAAGGTTCGAATGGTCAGCGTAGTAGCTTTTCACGAGGTTGGAACGAAAATAGTGACTAATAATTACTATTGATCTGAGGGTGGAACACGCCCCTAGTGCCCTTTAATTTGCAGTTAGGGATATGTTCATTAGGGCTTACCTTTTTGCTATCTGATTTCTTGTCCGCCTCAGTACCATTGGCAGTTCGAGATTTACCTAGAGAAGGACATACAATGTACGAACACGAACACCATGACGACCGCGACTTTATATTTCCATTCTATGTACTTTGAGAGTCATTTCCATGCTAAGTTCCAAGCAAACGAAACCAGCTAAGACGGTTAATAATAATAATCATAATAATATAATTGCAATAATAAGACTTTCGCCTCTATAAATATCTCGGGACACACGATTAAGGGACCAGAAAAACAAAAATAGTCTGACATTACTGATAGTTCGCGAAGTTATCTAGGTCAAGTCTTCAAGTACATAGCGGGGATCCACCCTGGTCCCCTCCCCCCTACCTAAACAAGTTTATTGGACAAGCAATTCTCCTCATGTCAAATATTCAAGTTCAACCCCTTTCCCCGCACAACCACCACCCGGAACTGAAACTCGTGCAACCAGCGGGGCTCAAGCCGTATTAGTCTTCAGCGCCTCTGGTAGTACAATTTCATGTCATCAGTTCCCAATTCGGACAGTTAAAAGATGTTAAGAACGACATTTTTCCCATTTGTCTTATCTCAAGTCAACCTTGAACGAGAGTAAAAGTCCATCAACGACAGGATGAACTGATTTGTGGAAATTAGGCTTGTAAATAATGATAATTTGGTAAACAACCGAAGATTTGACAGCGCCCCGGATTCTTCGTGAGGAAGAAACCAAAGGCATCTACAAATAAGGCTACTAATGTCCATGCTATGTCTATACTTTGTAGCTAAGCAGCCTTGATCCTACTATACAACTCCCGAACTTTAAGAGTACTACTGCACCAACAACTGGTGCCCTCCCACGTCTACGCGGTGTTCAGCACACCATATCTATGGCTCAATGTGTGCCGCGTCGGAGAGCAGGAAGGCCGGATATAGTCGACAAGCGCTAACAAGAGAATCGCTAGTTTTATGTGGAAAGTAATGGTATGTTCAAAAATGTTTTCTCTCATTCATTTCATAGGGAAAAGATCATTTCTAGTAAGAGTTGTGCTTTAACGCCAAACCTAATAATAACTAAATAAATAAAACAGAAGTAACGACGCGAACATGAACTTACCTTTTCCATCACTTTCTCGCTTCCGTTTCGGTTCGACGGAATCCTCTACACCGCGGTCCTGGAAGAAACAAAATGCTATAGACGACACACAGGGTTGCCACATGTCGCACGATAGTGTGAATTGTCACTCTATTTTTGTTGTCACTCTTGTCCTACGTAGGACATAAAATTAACTCTATTTATGTAAATGTCCATATTTGTCGCACAATAGTGTGACAATTCCAGAAAATACAAAAATAAACGCGGAATTCAACTCAATGCAAGTAATTTTAAGGCATTTCACTCTGTCTGTACTACATAAAGAGTTAGCTTTTTCGGTGGGAGTGAAGAAGGGGACTTTTTTGGGAATTTTTTCGTGCTAGCCATGCTCGGAGGATTCTGAACCGATTGAGATTCCGCCGAAAAGCATTTTTGCAGTAGTGATTCCGAACAAAAATGACCATTTCACGTTTTTTCATGAAAACAGAATTTCACTCCCAATTCACTCTCTGTCTCAGCCAAAAGTCACTCTCTAAATTTTTCTGATGTGGCAACCCTGACGACACAACCAAACTCTGAACCGGGATATTCTACAGTGATAAACAGAGATTTACTTCGCTGTTTACCGACAATGAGAGAGCAGGAATTTATAAACGCGATCTGACAAAAAACACCAAAAAAACTGACGAAGTTCTACCTTGGCGAGCGTTCATAACGAAGATTCTGATGTTGTTGTTATATACCGTTTGTTATTCTGGTTTTACATAAGAACGCAGTAAAAGCGCACGGGCATTCAACCCGTACATTTTTATTTTGTTAGCTCCAAATGAAAGGCGCTGCAAGCAAATTCGCATTCTGAGCGGCATCTAAAACATCAACGGCATCGTACACAGCGAAGCTAAAACCAATTCAACTCTTAGCCTTAGCCATTCAATACAATCAGGAATCGGCGGGGCTTCGACAACCACATTTTTCGTGAAACAATGCGGACAAACGAAAGCTTTGTGCATTCGTTTGTCACGGTTTTTAATGCCGGGTGCACACACTGTAAAAAGTTTCTCCGAATAAGGATTAAAGTTGACTGCAGTATTTCCTACTTGGATTAATCTTATCTCTACTGGGAGAAGATTAATCCGGATTAGATATAATCTTATCTTAGTAGAGACAACATTAATCCTAGTAGCAAATACTACAAGATTTTTTTTTTACAGTGCAGTGTTAACGACGTTTATATTTGTCAATTGTAGATACTGATATTTCGATTTAGTTATTTTGGATTCAATGACTGACTTACTGTTATATTTATGAACGAAAGAAAAAAAATAACCGACTTTGTCCGTCGCATGTTTTTTGAATAAAATGAAACTGAAGCTTTAAGCAGCAGAAGACGTGTAAAAAGACACAAATGTGCTCTACTTGGTAGGGCAGCTAAAACAGTGTTACCAAGGGACCACAATACCTTGCTGATAACCTTCAACAAGTTCATCAATATACCGGTTCTGCCGATGGCTCTCGAGAAGCTTTACCATATCCCTTTCACATGCAGCCAGATCCCCGACACAGCTTGCACCAAGCGGCTCAAACTCAAACACCGGCTCAAAGTTAAAAGCTCCAACCACCCCCTAAGTATCAAAACTTATCTATCCCCCCAGAAGTCGAAGTATAACTATAAGAAATGTGTCCCGCCATCTTTAAGAGCAGCTAAACTCGACGGTGAGATGCAGAAACAAGACCAAAGGTTTCGACGAGATTTCAAAGGGGAATATCTGTTGCTCTTTCTAACACAGACAATGGGTTCTTTCAGATCTCCGCTCTTAGCCAAACTCCATACACATTCAACCTAATGAACCCCTTAAACACGTCCATAGGTAATGCTTTCCAGCAAAAAGCAAATCAAACAATCAGGTTCATTCATTAACATCCGGTTTTGACAAGACTCTGACCGGACTATCTACACGAGACGAGAACAGTAGCCTATTTCCCGACTTACTGTGTCGATTTTGGGTACATCAAACCCAGCAAACCCTTCCCACCAATCCTATCGGAGAACTTACACATCCATACATTTCTAAGCCTCTTCTTCTCCCCGAAATGTCAAGCTGACATTTCACCCGTTACGGGCAGTGCTCACTTAGGGTGAAGTTAGTTTACAGTGTATGATTTGTTTTTTGTTAATAAACTGAACTGAACTGAACTGAAAGTCCCGTCTCCAACCAAGCAACTAAGCCGCTGAGAATCTGGTCAAACTATTTGTCCGGCGAGAAACTGGAATTCATACACTGAAAAGCATGTATTCTTACCCCTTCATTGATTCTCTAATCGACTTCGGCAAAACATTTACTTCCACCAAATTCTGGCTTTTGCCGGATTCCGATCAGACTACTTGTCCCAATACCTATATACCCCCGCTCTAGTCGACTTCAGAATAAACTTTTACTTCTACCAATATTTCCGTTTATTGCCGGATTTCAGGCAAACTTAATACTTGTCTGGCGAAAAAATGAATTTCAGGTTTGGATTCAGCATGATTTCTTACCCCTGAATCGACTGTCACATTAGCTTGAAACAATATTTTCACCTTGAATCTGAAATCCCTCCCTCACCACTAAACATAGGGCTACATCAAGTTTGGACAAAATATTTCAATCCTTTCGACGAGAGCCCTCATACTAACAGATGGATAGGCAGACAAGCGGAGGGACAAACTTTACGATTCAACTTTTCCCGTCACTAACGTTTTAGGATAAAAAAAAACAATGCAAACGGTTCCGAGTAGAAGAAGAATACGAACCCATTACCTGGTGTGGAAATGAGGAACACAATCTTCTGATAGAATAAAAGAAAATTTTATTGGCGCAAAGACGTTTCTTTTTTTTAATTCTCCCGTCTGTCAAATGATCTGTCAGAGCGCTCTTTCGGCGTTTTCCCGCGACAATCCCGGAAAATAATTCTAGATAACTGATTCATCAGAGAAACAGCAAATCTATATCTCAGATCACAAAACGGCAATTCGACGATCTCACTCCGTTGCAAGATTCCAGAACCGACGAACCAAGAACAATCCGGATTGTCCGAGAAAGCGGTTTTTCATGATCTGAGGCGTATTCTCGCCGTTCCCCGAGGACTCCACTTGAGGAGTCCCCGCGTTTTTGTTTGTACCGGGGACTCACTCCCCGTACTCTCGCGAGTCCCCACGGACGGGGAATGCTCCGATTATCATCACCATCATCAAAAAGGACTCCCGTTAAGATTCGGAGGGGAATCAATTTTTGCAGGTGTTGATGAAATGTAAAATTAATTAAAAACGATCATAATAAACAAAACCAAAAATAAAGTGGATCCAGACATAATTTCGTCAACTGCATTTTTTTTTTTTTTTTTTTTTTTTAAACAAAATCTATTTTGGAAGCATTCCCCATGTTCTCGCTGTTTCTGTGCGCGGAGACCGCGTGGAGTGACTCCCTCTATTCTCGCCGTTCCCTTTGATTCCCCGAGGAGTCCTCGGGGAACGGCAAGAATACGCCTCTGGATTATCGGAGAAAACGCATTTCGGAGAATACAGATTGTGAATCGTCAATCTGGTGTCACGGAAAACGCGTTTTGTCATTCAGCAGGTATGAAGGAAACTTATATGTGGGGATGCCGAAAAATCACAGTTGCGGAAGTACCTTGTGAACTCACGATCCTTTGATACTACTGAAGAAAAGTGACACAGATCGCATGGAACCTAACAGTCAAGGAAGAACTTAATGGATCTAACCAATCAGGGCAGAAAGCTTTTATACTAATTACAATGAAGCAATCAGCCTCTTTATTTCTCATTTTTGTCATTTGCGTCCCAAAGGATGGCTGGTCACTGGACCGCAAAGCACTGTGTCAAATGTCTACGATTTCTACTATTTCGCTGAATACTGAAAGGCTACTTTCATTTCCCTAAAAATCGAGCACGACAAAGAATTTGAAAAAGAAGTTAAAAAGATTCCAGTCAGTAAGACGTTTCTATCCTGCGACGCCTTTTTTTTATGTAAACTGTCACCAACCACGAAACGGCTCAGGGGCAAATATTTTTTCACTAGGCTACCAAGCCAGTATATACTGAAGGATATACCTGATTCGACTGTAAATTAACATCAATGATTCTGACATTGACATCTGGATCATTCAATTCTCACTGGGTGTTTTCAAGTGAAGGTTCGCACTAAAATTCTGCTCGTTTTTTTTTCAATTTCATTATTCAGTCAGTCGCAATGTCGAGGTCAACTGTAGAAAAAGTTTATCATAGAGGAAGATACGCATGGCTGGGCGTACGCAGACAACGGGGTACTAGGCCTATACAATACCCGAACGGAACAATACGCATTGTCAATGATATAAGAAAGTGAAATTTTGGGCTTATAAATACAAACAGATTTTCGTAAACGATTCGTGACAGATACAGCTACGGCGATATCGGGAAAAAAAAATAACTGTGCCCGTTTCAGCTACAAAGCCCCACTTTGTTTCTTCCAGCTTAGTTTCTTTAAGTCAATAGAAAAGTAAATATTCCTTGAGCCCAAGCTGACTTTGAAACATATATTCAAATAATGCATACAATTTTTCTTCAAAACAGTTGTCTACATTATTTGAATATATCAATGGAAAAGGCGAAGGACCAGGCAACCACCAAAGACTGATTGATCAATTATGGACTTCGAAGACCAACATCTGGAACACGAAAGACGCAATGCAATGTGAGCAGCAGTGCTCATTTTTCTCCCAACAGTGCCTCAACCACGACAAATCAAAGGAGTGACATTGAGAAACTCGGTGGCCCATCACGCAGGTAATAGCGAAACCAAATCTTTTTGCTATTTGCTCGCATCAGCAATTTTGCAAAATCAAGTGGCTGCAAAAATCGGTCATCCGACTTGGAGTCAGGAAGGAAGTCACTCTGCACGAAGGCCAACGTAAGTTGTCAACTAGAGCAGCAATCTGGCTCAGAAAACTGATTTGTCTTCCAAACCGATTTCTTCGCGAGGTGGCATGTCGAAAATCCGCATAAGTTTCAACACAGAGGTTATCAGGACAGCTGGTAAATGGGTATGATACAGAAAGTTGGCAACCTACCCAATGAAAACAGATATTTCTACACTATCGTCGAAAAAGACGGAAAAACACATACTTTAACCTTGTGAGCTATAGGATTTTCAACTTTCCGACCCTTTCTTGGTTGTCTAACCACCGTACTGGCGAAGAGTTTAATAAGAGATTAATATTTGATGGTGCAAAACGGATACGTCAGCTGAATTGTATTGGAGCTATATTTCGGCCCTTGTTGGCAAGGGTCCTCTTCAGGCTTAAAAGATTAAACTCTTCAGCTCCTGGAGGTTCAAAATTTTACGGCAAAATAATTCTCGCATCATATTTGTCCGTCTTTACACGAGCCAAAGCCTGTTTTCTACTTGGTCGTACTGTCCTGTTGACTCAGATCTCTGGTGATATGGGCTTGACCGTTATCGTAATTTTCGAACTCGTAGAACAACAACAAAACTAGTTTTAATCGCGACGACCTTGATTGGCGAAATATTGGAAAACTGTCGCAGAAGATTCCGCTATTCGGCTATGGTAGACTTAGTCACTTACTCGTTTTCTTTCGCGTTTTCTCTCTTCTTTTTCGTCGATCATTCCTTCCTCGTAGTCATCATCATTGGCTGGCTGGGTATTTCTTCCTTTCTTACTGCCACTCCTCGGAGATTCAACCTCCTCCTTCACCTAAATTGATTGAATAAATACAGTCTAGTGGCACCAAAGGAAACATAGCATCTTGGCGTTCTCCCACCCTCTCCCCCAATGTCGCCTGAAAGCGTAATTTTACACCAACGTATATTCAAACAATGCATAGAAAATCGGGTTCAAGGAGTATTCACACCAACGGGCTGGATCCGGCAACACCGTGATCTGATCTGAGAGGGAGATGGGGGGGGGGGTCGCGTTTTCTGGTGCTCTACCGTCAGAGCTCGATTCACTTGGAAGCCGTTCAAATGTTCCGGCTGGTCAGCGGAAACGCGCCTATAAGTTACGTATGGTAGTGTATAGTAATAGGGCAGGGGGTAAACATGCAGGAGTTATCACCTGAGACACCAGAATTTATCCGAAAGAATTCTGCAAAACAGGTTTGCGATGGAACGCATATCCATCTGCGACCTCCACAGGCGCCCTACCCCTTCCCCACCTCGGACCGAGCGGATACTGAGACGAAAATACTGACTAACAACGCAAAATATGCATCCAAGGAATCGCATTGTTTTAATGATGACTGATAATCAGTGCCATCGGCGAAGAACCTTATCAGAGCTGTCACAAAGATGATCAGTATGTTATCGGATCCGCTCAGGTAATCACGCAAGATTATCGTCTGCATGAAATACCCACTTTCACGTTTCGACAAAACCTTCCAAACGTGGGATGATGGTGCAGAAAGAAAACAAGAAAGTTGGGAAGCACAGTAAAAGTAAAAAAAGGTACCCTGAAACTCCAAATTCCTGGACCTTACCTGCCTGCAGGCCCGTGAATCTCAGTTCGTCCCTTGCAGTTACGAGATCCTCAGGATTTCGGAGGTTATTAGAATGTCCAAACATCGTTTGTTTATGGATTTCCAAACTATTTTGTCACTATAATCTTCAACTGTTCTTGATCGCAACGGAATCGTTCTCCCAATTTCTTCCTTACGTTTTGCGCCGGACTACTTTTCTGTCAAACGTCCATTAAATAACACGGGGTAACTGTTCGGCTTCGCAGTTATGAACTTCACAAAGGCAGTAGCAAACAGCACGTTCGCAACAAATCAGTCGTGGCGTTGTCCACGCAAATTTATGGGCTGCAGATTGAGTTGAAAGTGAGAATTTTGGAGCAGCAGGGTCTCAAATTAGACTTCTTTCTGGATATGCATTCCGATGGCCGTGGAGGACAAACCATCCATATTTGTCAGCTTCCTGGCGTTTTGCTATGTCATAATTATTACGCATCATCTCTTGCTGTTATTTCTTTCTGAGCTGGCTCTCTTTCTCGCCAGAACTACTGGGAAAATTCGGTCATCTGGTGTCTCGCAGGATTTCCCGTGTCGTGGCGTTTGCTGGTGCTCTGCTGTCGAACCCCTCTGCAATTGGTGAATGTTCAAGGCTTCGGCTGAATCGATTCCCTATTCTGGGAATCTAAATCTTCACAAAGCATGTCCACGTCTTCTTTCATAGCTCTGAACTGAATCCAGAGCTAAATTTGTTGACACAGCAGCAGCTATCGGCTGTTTTACATCTTGAGCTTGTACCTACTGAATCCTTCTGTGTTTCTTGTACAGTCTATAACTGGATGGCTGAAGATTGGTGCCAAAGTTGCTCATACTCTCTCGGCATTATCGGCTCGGCTCGCTGTTTTCTTCTGTCGACGGAGCCAACGGTGCCTCCTCGAAAAATATTCTCTCGTCAGTATCGATTCGATGTTTACTGCTTTCATCGGTGCCGTTGATGCCTTCTCATTACCAGCCATATACTTCTGACCACTGAAGCAAATGCTGGCATTTCAACACCTACGTCGTCAACAGACCACTCTATCGCTAGATTTAGCACGCTGGTCGTATTAGCTAATGGCAGTTATTTGGCGCTATAAAAGCTGATCTCATGGCATTCGCGACTTGGTCGGTGGCGGAACGTTGATGGAGAATGTCGAGCAGCACTGGCAGATCCCCATGTTGGGGCAGGTTTTTTCCAAATTCCAGACCATGTGTTCCGCTTGCTCTGGGGATGTGGACTCAAGACGGCTGAAGAGCTCTCCTGAAGTGTAACTAGACGTTACCGATGCGGTCTTATCAGGGACTTTTCTTGTCGAGGATCCGACCTGAAGCTTTTTGAAGAAATCTGATTGTTGGTGATCATCTACAGTATCGGATCAGTGGCGGGCGATACTTCTTGCCAAAAAGACGAAGACATAATATATATCAAATGGCGATCTTCCGGTTTAGTGACACCTCTTAAATCTCGGCGCAAAGTGATTTTTCGACCTTCAGTAATTCAATCGGCAAATACGAGAATGACAAATCGTTCTTTTGACACGGAAGTGATCTAAAGCTCTGGAGCATCTTGCTAGACGACTTCCTTTGCAGTATTTTAGTATCGGACAAATAGAGCCTTCAATGAGCCCCGACATTCCGTATACACCATCCGAATCATATTTGAGCGAAGAATGTAACAGTCTTCTATTCCTTTTCAGAAGGCTGTTCGATCTTTTGTTCCAGACCAGCTTTTGGCAAAACTTTCTTGCTTTCTTTGTACTCTGTTCACCATGTAATTTACATTAACTGGGACTGTCAGATGCAGCAGCTGCTCTTCTCGTGCGCACCGGTTGAATGTTTTTTCCACTTCTCGAAGGATCTCATTTGCAATTATCACACGACGCGTCACAGGATAAAAAAATTTCCCATAGACTGACAATTCTTCGTCAAATAATCTTTTTGAACTTTACCAGCTACGAGACTGTTCAGGTTTATCCAAGCTACAGTTAAATGGTGTCACATAAACACTACGTCTGTTGCTCCCACGTAAGTGCCACCATCACCGGAGACGATATCCACCATGGATAACACATTCGAGCCTGTATGTCCGGTTTTCACTAATTCAGAGGGTGGGGCGACTGCGTTTATTCAGACCTCTCCCATCAAGAAAATCAACCTTCTGGGCAGGTGTTCCTTCCAGTATTAACACAGCTTTGTTTGTTACTAACCTTCAGTGTTGAGCGACGTTTCTGATCTGGAAAGAAAAAGGAATGTCACACGGTTGGCCTGTATGTGGATATGATGGGCTTCCTGTTACAGCTAAATACAGACGCTTTTCGAAACTTACTTCGCGAATGCATGCATTTTCCCCTCAAACTGATCAAGAAGCCAGTTTCAAAATGGATCACTTGACAAATGATACAGTCTAAAATAATAACAATATAACTGCATCAAAAGGCTTTGGTCTCTATAAATTTCTCTGTACACTAAACTGAATTTCAGCCAGGTGGCGATCCACACCAGCTTTGAATTGATTGATATTTTCGACATTTACGACATTTTTTGGTAGATTATTCCAATGTTTCACTATCCGGTTTCTGAGGCTCCATTTTAAAAGGTATGACATTTGACATTTAAGTAAGTGTATTTATGACCCACACACATTTAGAGCGTGTTCCACCCTCGTACCAATAGTAACTATTAGTTACTAAACCCGTTCCAGCCTCTCGAAAAGTTACTACGCTGACCGTTCCAGCCTTGACGAAATAGTAACCAATAGTAACTATTTGCTTACCACGCTCGGGAGCGTGGTAAGCGTAGTAACCACGAATCTCTGTCACGTGATTGGTCGGATTCACCCGTGGTATGATATTTCGCTGGAAAATACAAAAATCGTTCCAGCCTTGACGCCAAAAAGGCAGAATTGTGACGTCATGCGTGGTAACTACGGTAAGTAGGATGGAACACGCTCTTAATGATATTTAAAAGGGTATTTAGCTGTTTGAGGAAGAAACGGTGTCATGCGCAGTAGCTCCTTGCGTCACGTCGGGGATGTGGTATCCTGTTTTCGTTTACTTATTCATTTGCCAATTTGAGAATGTCATAGGGCTTAGCAGGCTTGTCCTCAAAGTTTGATAACAAAATAGCTTCATCCAAAGTCGAAATTCCTGTGCAAAACGCAACAAGGTTTCTTCTCTTTCCTCTCACGAATTTCTTCGCGCTGGTTCAATATCTGTTTTCTTTTAGGACTCTTCTTCTTGACCAACGCGTCACTTAGTTAAGGAATTCCTAAAGGCAGCTTGACAACGCTGTGGCGCTAGAATGACAAGTTAGAGAGTACTCAGACTTGGCGGACCAGGGGCTGTCAGCTCTACTTTAAGTACTATCTCGCAATATTGGCAGAAACAGACTTGTTGGACCTCGGAACATCCGTACTGAGAATGCGTTTGATGTTGGATTGATCAGCAGCTTCAAGTGTAGCCTACACTAGATAAGATTTCAACACTACTCATGGTTAGTACAATTTTACGGATAATGCATTTGATGTTGCATTGATTAGCAGCTTCAAGTGTAGCCTACACTAGATAAGATTTCAACACTACTCATGCTTAGTACAATTTTCCCGGTTTCTCCGTGATAAAGTATGCCGACAGCCTTTTTGATGATGCAATATATCACAATGATCCGTCTTTTTGTGTCGATTTCGACAGATCCATTCGTTCAGCGCAAGGAATAGGAACAGATTTACCAACTATTTGCGAGTATACCACTGCTTTGCAACTGAAGAACCAAGATTAAAGCCGCTTTCACATTGACACGTCATTGCGATTGGTCGCGTATGCGTTTATCTTGCGTTGTGTATAGTTTGCTTAGCGTATCTTTCACCTCACACCTCCGCGAGAACATATCACGCTGGATGCGCATTTACGTTTTCCTTTTTCGGTTTCTTCTGCCAAATTTTCATTCTTTCATGAATTAGTAAGTTTTTAATCATCATTAATGTTTTTTTTTCATCGTTAGAAGGGTATTCTCCAGTTTCTCTTCAAAAACTTCTATTTTTCACTGAAAAATCTGATGCGTAATGCGTTGACGGAACGCAAGGATGAAACTTGGTTCTATTCTTGCGTTGCGTTTTATTTGTCTGCGTAAGCTCTGCGCTGCGTCGCCGCAGCCTTGACGCAGAGGTTGCGTAGCTAGTGTGAAAGTCTCTACGCGTCAATGTGAAGCGGCTTAATACAACAGAAAGCAAAAATCTTCGAGCCGGTGAACCGTGTCAGCTGAACTTATCATCCTATTTAAACGCAGGTAGTCTTGAAGGAGAAAAACAAATATCACGCTACCTTTGTCCTGGTCTAAACTATCCCCTCCATTAGCCGAGGGGATTTCACCATCTTCCACTTTCTCGATTTTCACTCGCTTCTCCCGAGGGCCATCCTCTGGTTTGCCAGACTTGTCTCGGTCCTCTCTACGGTCTGTCTTTCTGTTTTCCTTTCTGCAGAAAAAGGGTAATGCAATACACATGTTAGGATGTTCATTCAGAGAAACAAGAACTTTATATCTACAACGACACTAGAAATGACGCAAAATGACACAACACAATGCCAAGGACATAGATGTCATTCTACCAGCCCTCTTCGAGTTACAATTTATGACCACCAAAGAAAGAGTGCCTCCCCCCCCCCCCCCTCCGTCCTTTACGGCGGTGGGCACCGTAACCAGACTCCGCAAAAGACAAGTAAAAGTGTTTCCCTTCGTCGAGTGTCGAACAAACTCATCAAACATCGCCCCACTGCGGAAGTTTAAAAGCATTTGCGCAAGGATCGCTAGATCATTAGAGTTAATTTCAATTCAATTCCAATTTATTTTCAAAATTCCTTCATGGGCAAGCCGAACATTGGATTTTTCGTCGAAAATATACTAACATCAACATCTTTGTCATAATTTTGTCATAAATATTAAACTTATATACAATTCGAATCACTGTAAGTGATCAATACAATCACACTTATCTCAGAACTAAAAATCAAATAACTATAACATAAACAAGAGTTACGACGAATTACGCATTTCGACGAATGACGTCACATTACACGTATATCGCAACTAGGATTCAAACAATTACAAAATAAGCAAGAATTACGATGAAAAAATTATGATATAATACAATCGATGTTGACATTATAGAATATTTCCGTTGTGACCTGTTAGGTGTTATTTTTCGCTAAAAGTAAACCATGTTTAGTTTTACGTATTACAGAAACATAACAACTCGTAACACAATTTTGAGTAACATCAACGGATAGTGTGTTATTTCAAACCTGTTGAGATCGCGCATCCTTGTAAAAATGTTATGAAACTTCTGAGCCCCCCCCCCCCAATAGCTTCCAACACGGCCAAACCAGAAAGCTCTCGAACAAAGCTAAGTTTCCGTCACCAGCTGACACACAATAATATCCTCTACGTACACCGTTTCTGATTTCTCAACAGAGTAATTTCACAGATGACTGGATAACAATTAAGAAAAACTTACGCTTCTTTTTTGATCGCAGCAGTGGCTTCTCTTAGGCTGGCGGTGCCATTGACTGGAGTCTTCTCGCCTTCTGATTCTGCAAAACGGAAGTTTCGAGATCATCTATTCAAGGACTGTCTCATCCCGTTACGAAGTTCATGGTAAGTAGTGAAACTGCGGAACAGAGCAAAATAACACTAGGGAGTAGCGCCAAGACCTATGTTTTCCATGCTTTGCAGACGGGCTAAACTCGAAGCGCCGCCCACTAGGCTTGCGGCATTTAAAGCGAGACAAACTTGCGGGTTTAGAAATTTCTAGTAAAGCAACTGTGCGGTTTGCAAACACCAAGGAAACAATGAAGGCTGAATTTTTTTTGCAATGTTCAGATTATGAAGTTATCGGAGCAAGCGTTGGTGGACGACTGAATGAGTTTCGGTTATAGAGATGTTCACTATCGCTAGTGGTGCTAGTGTCGCTGTTATTCGAGTATGTGTCACTTTTTTCAAGTCTTGGCGGTGCTCTCTAGTGTTATTTTGCTTATTTTGCTATATCGCTGTGAAGCCGCCTTGAGGAAAAGTAGAAGACAAAGCTGATTGGTTCTCTGGACGCACTCAAGAGCGGGTCAGCGCGCGGAGAACGCCTCATGCATTTTTTTTCCCTGCGATTAGCAACGGCGAAGACGGAAGTACAATAGACGGGTAAAAGGCTATAGTAAATACTTCTAGGTCCGCTCAGTTTTTGTCGGGGTGTTCATAATTGCTGCATGTCACCGAAGACAGAGGTTATATCTGATTATTTGTTCTTGTTCACATTGAGTTTATGAAAATGCCCCATTCCGATTCAATCTGAATATTAACCTAGAGGAAAGTCCAATCTGGTCGAATGCTAGCAGGCGAACTTTTCCGTTCGGGAAAAGCATATTTTTTCTCAATTAATGAAAGGATCATACAAAAAAGTTAACAGCTTCAAGTGCACTGTGAACACAAGTTTTGGATCCACTCGGTACGCGAAATTCTAAATTTCTTCGTGATCTGCGAAGGCAAAACCCATTGATGTTGCAATATATTATTATTACTATTTGTATTCCACTTTGTTCCAGGTCAACGCGTCTTTGGGGCTCCTGCACTAGTACACCGCCAATTTCAAGAGATTATGTGCCTTTTACAATACCTTTCTTTGCTGTAGCAACAGGGGTTCCACCATTTTGTTCAGCTGCAGGTTCACCGGAGGCCGGCTTAGCTTGGGGCTGAAAAACAAAAACTGATAGATGGCTTGGCAGCCGCTACACGTTTTTCCTAGAAAAATCAGGAGTGTAAGCAATGCCGGGCGAGTTTCCGAGTGAGGCCACTATAGGCCCGCCCAATGCTACACTCACCCCAACACAGACTAAAAACTGAAAAAAGATATCGGCTTCAAATTACCCCGCCCCTAGTAGATTTGTCTGACCGATATTTTTCATCATTCGTACATGCCTTATTTAATTTCCCATTTTAACTCTTGACGCTTCTTATATTATTTCCTAATTTAACTCTTGTTGTATGACTGGTATTATATTATATATTATATTATATGTATTATATATATTATTATCAAATATTTTATACATGTACGTCATTGCTTTGATGTGTTACGTCAGGAAGATCCTCTGCTAGCCATACTCTGCTGAGCTATTTGGAAATAAAGAATAAACTTCTTTAAACTTTTCTAATTTTGGACCACCTTGGTTTTACCGACACTAAAAAAGTCAAATGGGAATGATAAATTAAGAAATTGGTATTATATCAACTATAAGACGTAGAGAATGAATCAAATTGATTTTCTGAGGTATCTTGTGAAAGTTATTTTTCAAAAACTGAAACACTTCGCACGGTCATGAAAGTAATGGAAAACTGTTTGCGAACGACGTATCATGGAGTGCGGAAGAACTGAGCAAAAAAGGCAGAACATGAACATCAAAAGAATAATGGTTTGTGAACTTACAAATTGCAACGCAAACAGTTAATTTAATTACTTAATTAACCAAAGCAACATACCTGTAGTACTACACCAAAGCTATAATATTGTTCTTCCAAACTTAGCCGATTTCGCAGTTGGTATACGCTTAGAAAAGATGGACGCTGCAGCTGTCCGACCAGCACTAACATTTCAACTTCTGGAAGACTGTCGGGAAACAAGATAAAAGCCGGAGGGAGAGGGGGATAAGGAAATACTGACCCTGGGGGGCTTGTTGTGGAAGGCCTCTTCTCTGATCATGAAGCTTTTCCTCGCTCGAAGTTGTCCTAAGTAGCTAAGTGCCATGGTGAAGAGATCGGCTCTCTTTTCCTTTTCTCTCGTTTTCATTTCTTCGACCTTCTTGTCTAAATGCGTGTAGTAAGATATCTGAACTGGGAACTGCTCCAGTATGCTTCTAGCGATGATCAGAGCGTTACGCTCGGCAACGTAGTCAGTGGATTCGATACCGATGAGTAAGGCCTAAAAACAGATAGCAAAATGTTAAAAACACCGTATTCTAGATGGATGATACACAAGAAGACTCCCCAAATGAATTTATGCAAAAGGAGATGCGCACTTGAGCCCCAAATTTTACTCATCTGTCCCTTACGGCGTCCAAGTTCCCTTCGGCACCGCTAAATTCTAGGGACAATGGTCAAGAGGCAGTGGGATTTCATGTAAACGTTTCTGGTTGGAGAGGTAGAATGATGAACAAAACCAATATAAGTATCTTTCATACAAACAGGGGAAAAATAAAAGTACCATCCCCCTTTAGTCCTGAACTAAGATGACGAAGAGTATCAGAGTTCACTAAAATACTAGAGTACACTGTAAAAATAAGTTTTGCAGTATATGCTAGGCTACTGGGATTAATCTTGTCTCTAAAAAGATAAAATTATCTCTAATTCGGATTAATCTTTTCTCAGTAAAGATAAGATTAATCCCAGTAGCAAATACTGCTGCTAACTTTAATCCTTACTCGGAGGAACTTTTTACAGTGTAGTCTGGGTAGAGGCCTACGTCCTATTTTTCGCATTGTATTCATTATTATTACTATAGAGGACTACTCACCTTTCCAATTTTGTGATGCCACTTATGGCAGACGTGCCGGTAGTTCTCATAATCGACCTGGTCTGCGGAGTCGGCACCACTTTGATTTCCAGCGCGGAACTTTGTGATGAAGCCAGGATAAGAGGAGCATTCCTTCTCGAACGTCGATTTATCACCGTGCCAACGCATGACTGTCTGAAGCATTGAGGACAAGAAGCGACCATACCTTCGACATTCGTATTCACTGCACGAGTTGATGGTGTGCGTTATATCACAGAAGAGCTGGAACAAAATTGACATGGGTATAGTAAGTAGCAAAAATACCATTCAACTTCCTTTTTGAAATGCACGTTAATTTCCTTTTCCAGAAGGACAATTCAGTTACTAAAACCCAGTCTCCCCCCGTAACTTCACTTTTGATATTAACAAACAGAGGTTCGCCAACCCAGTCGCTGCGATTTCAATTTTATGTGATGTGCAAATGATGTGCAAGATATGCAAAGAAATCAGATTTCTATCCAAGAAGGGCAGAGATTCTGCCGAACAAGAATTTCAGCTGTTAGTCCGTTGCAGCACCAAATACTATTCAACTATTTTACATTTTGTTTGACTAATTCTTTTGATCTGAAATCCCAGCACTAGTATTCAGGGGGGTCACTACGGGGAGGGGGGGGGGGGGGGAGGGAGGGAGGGAGGGGACTCTACCACAAAGGTCTTGAGAAAGTACTTTAGTGGGGTGAGGCCCGGCGAAAGTTCACTTGTTTGACGGCGCGGAGCACCGGCAAACACAGAAGAAATAAAGTTTTGTATGCATTTGTCGGGCGTCGGTCGCCTCGTCGGCACATCGGGTTCTTTTTATACGCAAGAAACC
This sequence comes from Branchinecta sandiegonensis, assembly GCA_030848855.1. Lineage (NCBI taxonomy): Eukaryota > Metazoa > Arthropoda > Branchiopoda > Anostraca > Branchinectidae > Branchinecta > Branchinecta sandiegonensis. The sequence continues at coordinate 19,492,729 of JAUPMV010000006.1, read as the reverse complement.
AAATTCTGCAAACATTTGTCGGGCAAAACACAGAAGAAATCGAATTCTGGATGCTTTTGTCGGGCCTTGGTATTCTCGTCGGCACATCGGGTTCTTTTATATATAAGAAATAAAACTTTGTATAATCGTGTCGATCGACTCGTCGGCACATCGAGTTCTTTTTATAAGTGAGAAATTAAGTTCTGCAAACATCTGTCGGGCGCACCCGGGAAGTTCAAGTCTCGTCGGCACATCGTTTTTTTTTTATACGCAAGAAATCAAGTCTGTAAGGTCTAGTCAGGCAAAACACAGAAGATGTTGTATCGTTCTGTCGGGCGTCACTATTCTCGTCGGCACTCCAGGTTCTTTTTACACGTAAGAAATAAAATGCTGTAAGGGCGCATCCAGAAAGTTTAAGTTTCGTCGGCACATCGGCTTCTATTTACACGTAAGAAATAAAGTTCTTTGCACTCTTGTCGGGCAAAACACAGAAGAATTCAAAACTCTGAATGCATTTGTCGGGCGTCGGTATTCTTGTCGGCACATCAGTTATGTTTATACGTGAGAATTATGCAAACATTTGTCGGGCGGTACTGGAAAGTTTAAGCCTCGTCGGCAGATTGGGATCTTATTACACGTAATAAATCAAATCCGTAAACTTCTGCCCGATCCCGAAATTTTATGTCCCGTCGGCAAATCGAGATTTTTCTAAACACAGGAAATCAAATGACTGCAAAGTTTTGTCGGACGAAGGCCGAAATTTCAAGTTTCGTCGGTTAATCGGGTTTAGTTTTTGCACATAAGAAACCAAATTCTTCAGACTTCAAGTCTCGCCGGTGAATCGGAATCTTTTTTTAATAGCCTGCATAAGAAATCAAACCAGATTCTGTGAACTTCCGTCGGACGAAGACTAAAGTTTAAGTCTCGTCGTTAAACCGTGTTTTTGTTTTGTTTTTTATTTAATGCAGCGTCTAACACTTTTTCGTTCCATTCCGTTCTTTGTCGTCAAAATGCCTTAAACCTGTTCGCCTTGTTTCATTTGTAAGTCTTTGTCTGTTTGTACCCATATACTGCTGTTTTGGTTGATCTGGCTACATCAACGATCTAAAAAGACTTATCGGCAGACTGGGATCCTTACTTCTTTTCTTGGTTTTTCTCGGTGTGGTTATAATCTCGAAGAGTAAATGACGGAATGCAATGCAATGACGATCGCAGTACTCCACAGTATTAAGCATGTCTTTTAACATGAAAACTACTTCTTTTGCTGTGGATTCAGCACAAATCTACTTTGTGCCTACTTTATTGTGGATGTCCACTACTTTTTTTGCGGAAAGATCTGTGATTTCACAGGTAGCCTTACTTTTATTTGGGATCACAAAAAGGCACTCTGGTCATAAGCATTTCCACAAATATCGCTTGCGGCGACAACGGCGTGTTTTCTCGTCAAATTTTTTAGCAAGTGGGCACAAACTGCCCCCCCCCCCCCCCCTCCCCTCCCAAAGCCAGTGAGGCCCTTGCTAGTGTACCCCTCTAACAGTTACTAATTACTAACTTCGCAAAATAGGGTATTTAGAGTGGCCAGAAACTTCTTTTAAAGTATTGCAGGTTTATTGTTCTAGCTACAGCCTGAAGATGACCCTTGCCCAGAACGGCCAAAATCTCGCTGACGCTCAGCTGACTTACCGATTTAGCGCCATCAACGCGATTTGCAGTTACTTTTTATTACTTTTCTCTTAAATAGCTATTTTCAAAATATTAAACTTCCCGAGACAACTTAATTTCAAGAAATAACGACATCAAGACATTCAAATTCAGAAATCCCAATGACTGCGATTTATAATTTAACAATAAAAAAAAAAATCACAAGAAATTGTCTGTAATTTTTTTTCTCCAAAAAACCCACCCTCTAGAGAGAAAATAATCGAGAAATGCGGCAAGTGCTTCGTTATTTCATTTTATTTCAGTGGGAAAAGGCGTTAGACAAGGTGGCATTTTATCCCCATATATTTTAATGCATGTCTGGCAGTCTTCGGTCGCTTAAAACCTCTTAGATACATTTTGCACGTAATGTAAGGTTTTTAGCGTATACAGATGATATTATTACTTCAAGTCGGTCAAAAGAAAAATTAATCAAAAATTTTACAATTAGTTCTGAAAAGTGCAATATTATTTTGTGATTAGTAGTTTGGCGTCACTGATGTCCCCTCTGGATTGTGGTGGGGAGATAGTTTTCAGCCCTGTTGAGAGAGTCAAATATCTTGGAATCCCTTATTCTTCTAGTACCAGGGAATGGAAAATTGTCATTATTCAACATGTGTAAGATAAAATAAGAGTAGAATTCGGTGCTGTTATTCGATTACGGGGAATGTATCGCAGAGATGTTCTTGGTTCTATTTATACGACTGTTGCACTTCGTCACATTCTTTTTCCGTCTGTTTTCTTTTCTTCTTTCAGTCCTTCTGAACTTTCTGCGTTAAAAGTTGCTTATTATAAATTCTCTATATTCCTTCTTGGTTTCCCTATTTCTACGACTAACTCTTTCTTAACTTCTAATTTTAAACTGAAGAATCCTTTAGAGATTTTTAATAGTAAAATGCAAAACTTTCATAAAAAGGCTGACGTTTTTCTTGTTCATCACAACCTTTTTTCTTTTGTAAAAAAAAAAATCCCTGGCGAGGTTGTTTATTTTGATCTTCTGTTGTGTATCTTATTACAGATTTAGTAGGCTAATTTGTTTTAGGCTTCGTCAGCTGTTTCTATTTATGTAAATTTGTGTGAGTTTGACTGATATGTTGTTGTTTAAAATTTACAACTCTCTTCAGTTTTGAAGGAATCAAATAAATAATAATAATAATTAAACCTGGCACTGCGATTTCTAACTCATGAGCTCCAGATGTTCAAAAATTAACAAATGGGATAATTAAGCTATTAAATCTACACCTGTCAAATTTATTACTGTAATTTTTTTACTATTTACCAAAAATCCCTTCCCGAGACAACTTAATTTCGGAAAATGCTGACATTGAGGCGCTGATATCCCTGTCACTGAGATTTCTAATTTATAAACTGAATAAAAAAAAACTTTAAAATAGAATATCAATACTCCAAGACAGCTTAATTTTGAGAAATAATGATATGAAAACACTGATATTCACAAACCCTGCCAGTGCGATTTCTAATTGAACAATAAAAATCAAATCATTATTTTGGATGGAGATTAATTGGATGGAGAGCTTAATTTCGAGAAATACTAACATTGAGGCACTGTGGTTCACTAACCCTGGCACTGCCATTTCTAACTAATGAGCTCCAAATGTTCAAAAAATAATAAATGGGACAGTCGAGCTAAAATGATGCTATGATCCAAGACAACTTAATTTCGAGAATAATGATATTCAAGGACTATTTTAACTACTGAAAAAAAAAAAAAAAATTATAAACATAACTTTTTTTCCAAAACCCATTCGAGATGGTGTTGTAACCGGATACAACTACAACAAGCAGTTGAGCGAAAATGGTGCTACGAAGATCTCCGTCAATCGAATCGGAAACATTTTCTGCACAAACGTACCAATTCATTAATTATCCTGTTATGACATTAACAGACCGAAACGAACTACTTAAACAATTCAACTAAAATCCTGACACACGCGCAAGTACGGCGTGAGGTGTTTTCAGCACAGTCGAAGCATTACTAATTTCTAAAAGATGCTGATCAATACTGGAGGGTGTAAAGAAAGTGAGCAACGCCACTTCGAGGATACTGACGTCCACTTCCCGTCAATGTGTCTAAATATGGGCAAAAGGAGAGACACGTAAGAGAAAACGGACGATGGAGCATCCAATATATCTACATAAACAGCTGGTTAAAATACTGTTTCGGGGCACATTCTGGTCGTGAAACATACTATTATGTAAGGCCCACAAATTATTACACAAAAATACCCTACCGCTCTCTTCGCCACGACTCCAGAATAGGAGGTCACTACAAGAAGTTGACGAGGAAAATCTGCTTATTCACCTTCCTCAGATAGTTGTATGCAGAGGCGTTACTAGCCAAAATGTTTGGGGGGGGGGGGGCAATGTATCTACCGACTGGCTGGTCATTTTTACCGACTGTTTCTGCAGATAAAAACGACTATTACTGAGAAAAAACGACCGTGTTGACGAAAATTCGGCTGATTTTAAGAAAAACTACAGTTTTTAAGAAAAAATCGACTATTTTTACGAGAAACCGACGGATTTTTAAGAAAGAAAAAAATCGACTGTTTTTACGAAAAATCGCGGCGCTTCGCGCCGACTCGGCTATTTTTTACCGACAGGCAGACAACATTCGGGGGGGGGGGAGGGCATCCCCCCCCCCCTCCCTAGTCGTGACGCCCCTAGTTGTATGGGCACAAGGCTCACCATCATAGAAGACGAACTGGAGCGCTCCCCAAATCAGCAATGAAGAACTAAGCCACTATTGTAGACAAAAAGTTCGACAACGTAAGGTGACTCATACCATATGCTGTACCGTATTCGGTAGATCAGGAGACGAAGGATATGAAAGTATTAGTATTATAATGATGATGAATTTTTATTACGCACCCGATAGAAGAAAGAAAATGATGCAGTACAATGAAAGAAAACGGATGATAACATGAGCTTTCAAGTACGAAATTAACTCGCAAGATAAAAAAACAAAACAAAAACAGAGAAAAAGGAATAATGGGGCTTAAGAAATTATTAGAAATTAAAAAAAAAATTGCACTCGGCCTACTCACCCTGTCGTAGCAAATGAGGGTTGCGAAGTTCGGCGTTTTAAGCTGGTGCATTTGTTCAATCAGCTTGGCAGAGTAGGCTGCATCTGGCTCTGATAACAGAGACCTCGGTATGACGCATTGGCTAAGTACGTGAATTACTGTCTCTGTTTTGTACTTGTTCGGGGAACTGTAGACGAACCACGACTCTTTCTCCTAAGGAAAAAACTGTTAAGAAAGAAGAATAAAAGCACGCAACAAAGGAACATTTTCACGTTATTCGGAGTATTCCAGAGAAAAGATTCAATTAAGTCAAGCGCAATGAAAACCTCTTTCCACGCCAAATGCAATCTGATGAAACAACAACCTTAATTGGCGAATTCTACGACTGAAAAGCCCAAATGCTGAAAAACCAGGTAAGTGAACCGTACAAGTCGGGTTTTGGCAACTTTAGAATTGTACAGCGGAAAAGCTCCCACGGAACACTACTGCCCAACTAACCTTGCAAAATCAGTTACATGAACAGTAAAGGGTAGCAGGTAACTGCAGACAAAACAAGAGCCACATCTTCCATCTAAACCGCAACGAATTATTTATAGGCTACCTCTTAAGTAAAGTCCTTGTCCGCACCTGCACTTTCTGCTCCCAATACTTCAGTCTTTCCCTCCACACAAAAACACCCTCTGTTACGGGCCAACGTCAGGACTTGAGAAATTTAAAGAGGTATACACCGTTCTTATCGTGTACGAACAATTTTAGAGCAAAAAAAATCAAAATTAATTAAGACATTCAAAACATGCGCAAGGATGAAGCTGATGTCTAAAACTCACAAATATTTCCTTACTAATTATTCACCAACGATTCATTATGCTAATGGAAGGAATTTGAGAACCTTGGCGTCTTGGATACATGCAAAGAATAACAGGCGCTGAACGATGGGGTACAGACTCAGCAATGAACCACCCGAAGTAAATAAAGGAACGTGCAATCTTTTTATTAAAGCCAGTAGTGTACTGGAACAGGCCTACGGGAAAAACTGGAAAGGCAAAGATGGAAAATACTGTGATTGGAGACAGAATTAGGATTTACGCGAAGGGATTGTGTTTCTAAGTGAACTAACATGTGTTCTCACGTGGTAGGTCTCAGATGAGACTTTGAAAACTGATGATTTTGACATTACGGTGTTCGAGCAAAAGTAGTATAAGAATTGTACTGGAACAAACCTGAAATTCACGTTTGGTACTGCCAATACGTCATTCTGTAAAGCTCAAAACATGCGACTGTCATATAGACAAGCTCAAAACGTACCGACTGAGAGTAGATTCTCTGGAGAGAAAGGTAAAAAAAAAAATGCCTGAACAAAAAATCTCTCGTAATCGCATCCTACTCTCAACAGTACCTTAGATCTTACTTCCTCCTGCACCTCCAGAGTCGCTTCGAGCATCCGAGAAGAGCCGCCAGCCGTCTCTCATAAGGGCCACTACTCACACATCTTTCCCTTCGGGCTGGATAGACGCGTTGATATTGTGGAGATCCGACTGGTAGGTACGGCGGAGAGTATTCTTCGGTCCCCCTCTTCGTTTGGATCCCTCCGGATGCCACTGGAGGATAGCGTTGGGGAGTCCGGTGCTTCTCATCCTGACTGTATGACCCCGATACCCCCAGCGGCGGATCTTGATGACTTCAGTAATAAGGGGTTGAAATGTCATTCTGGCGAACCGCCAGGATTGTGACCCTTTCTGTCCAGTGTACGTTTAAGATCCGCAAAACACGCTATAGGGTAAAATAGTTTACTCACGTGTCTTAGTCTGGCCGTTACCCTTTCGACATGTTCCTTCTGTTTCTTTTCTTCTTCTGCCAGTTTGTCAGCCAGAGAATGCAGTCGATCGCTTTCTTTCTTTCGCTTTACTTCCGCCTGAAAAATAAACATAATCTTAATGAGACAATCCCCAAGTTTCGAACTTTTGCCTAGGCAGACTAGGCAGCTTCCAACAGCCCCAACCAGGGGCCGAAGTGGTAAAAGTAAAATTTAACGATGTGTAAAAATGCACAGCTGGTTCAAGTAATTTTGCCCATTTTCTAAATTAAAAAATACAATATAAATTACAAAATAAAGTCTTGTTTCTAAATTACCAAAAAGGTTGCCCCCTAGGGCGTCTGGATCTCTATGTAAGGGTCTGCAATCCCTCCCAGCCTCATAAATCCTGATTTATTCCATGTCATTTCAGGCCAACCAAGAGCTAGTAGAAGCAACAAGCATCGCCGTTCCAACGATGCAAATTTCCCCTTGGAGTTTCTACTAAGAATTTATCAGCTCATGCTGAATGCGAATCGTCTAATTCATGGCGATAAACGTAAGTCTTCTAAGATTTACTCTAGTGATATTTCGGCCCTTCTTGGCAAGGGTCCTCTTCAGGCTCTGGCAAGAACCTTTTAATCTTTTGAAAATCTGTCTCTGGCATCTACTCCATTGTTCTGGTAATGCACCTTGAAGAATAGAGACAAAAAGAAATCAGCGTTGCCGCATCACACGACATCTCTCCACGGCTAAACGCGATGCTGTACACGCTGGTTCTCTGAAACAGAACCTTGTTTTGACAAAAACTGAGCGAGTAGATTAATTGCGCAGACATTTTCTAGCTCGAGCACCGAATTTTTTTTTTTTACTTTTTTAGTTCGGTTAATGATTTTGTACTTGCTCGCTCCTTCTTACTTGAGCTCCTGAGAGGACTGGAAAAAAATAGTAGTAGTAGTAGAATAGTTTTATTAACATAAAAAATCGAGGATCTCATAGATAGCAAAGCAAAAGTACTGCTTGCGAGGATGTGCTATTAAACAACACAACAAAAAGAAAAAAATTGAAGTAAGGAATAAGAGGGTGAGACCATGTACCAAACACTCAACACAATTATTTACACTACAAAAACATTATGTTTTCTAATCCCAAGGCAACAAAAAAAAGAATAATATTGATCAAAATTACCAAATTCCTTTGAACTTCTACTACGCTTATTCCAAAGCTTAGACGCTCTATAAGTAACTGAAAACGAGGACCTACTTGAAATCAAACGAGTAACCTAATATATTAAAAACTGATATATATCTACACAGAATAAAGATCAGGAGGAGAATAATTACCATTTCTTTGTTATCAAGCGCGGCATTCGCTGCCTTCCTAGCTCGTTCAATCTCTCTTTGGTAACTGTTAGTAGGAACGTAAAGGTCGGACAGACTGAGCGACCAGAAGGTGGCGAAGAACTGAGGGCTGAATTCCTCCCAGACCTTTTCTGACAGTCGAGGCCTAACCATTTCCACGACAGGCCCCATGACGCTCTCAACAATGGCGATGTATTTGCTGTTCTTCTCCGCCTGTGGCGCAGAACGGAGGGCTCTGTCTGACTTGCGAAGTTCGTCCCATTTCGACTGTAACGAACAAGGATGAAATAATAATAATATAATGCCAACAATAGGCCATTGGCCCCTAACTAAAGTGTGCGCCTAAAGCACTTTTCGTCATAAATTTTGTCAGCGTATAGGTTTTCCAGGGAATTCTTGAAGGCGTTGATGAAGTCACTAAAAACTAACTGAGATGGAAGGGAGTTCCAACTCCTTCCATTGTCTTTAGCACATCGCCAGCCACGCAGACTCAAGTCATGTCCGCGTAGACCGTTCTTGTTAAAACGAGAATTGTGTCAGCAGCCATGTTATTATAGTTACCTTGACACATATTGTAACATTAGTTGCGTTTTTGATCAGAATTCTCCTCGCAACTCTCCTATTTCGCGTTACTGGACTATTCGGATGAAGCGAATTCTCCTTTACTTGCATTTTAGTCAAAATCGCGAACGGGGAAAGCTTCGCGATTCTGCACAATCGAGAAGTTGCTCCGATAGTGGATTCTCGATTCTTCTCTATCCGTTCTGCTCCCGATTGGTCAACAGAGTGCGGGTGTTCAATATGTATAAACAGGTATACGGAGTTGCAGACGAGCTGCCAAATTAGTGTTTTTGTCGAAAGCCAGAATGGAGAAGCGAGAGGAGCAAAAACTGTAATTTGTACGAGAATCGAGAATTCAGAAGCAAGAACGGAGAACTGAGAATTCAGAACAAAAACGCAACTATTCACTCATGAATGTAGGCTTGGGCCGTGAAGACTGTAGTGCATGTTTCGCACCGACCCGCATACAGCACGGACTAGGATGTTAGTAAGAATTTTAGTCCTTCAATTAGGCCTGGTTGGGAGAGTACTCCGTCCAGATATGGGTACTCGTTCACAGGAAGTTTACGATTTTTTAAATTATTCAGTGACATAAGGCCATCATCATAAACTGGAACACATTGAGTTTGGCAGTACCCACTGCTTTATGTCAAGAATTATTGACTGTGTAAAAATAATGAGTTACTTTTATTCAAATAATGTATACAAACGGATACGTCAGGTACGATGCTTCATCAGCGATATTTCTTACATATTTATTTATTACAGGTTTTTTTCTTCCCCGACGGTGGACCTGAAGATTGACAGCCTGACGAGTACCCTTGCCAAGACGGGCCGAAATATCGCTGATGAAGCATCGACGTATCCGTTTGTATACATTATTTAAATAAAATGTTTCAAAGTCACCCGATGAAAAATTTGTAGCCTGCGTAGTTGTATGGTAGTTGTACGAAAAAGTTGCATGTAATGCTATGTAATAGCAAAGAATACTATCATTTAATGTGCCTCAGACTGGTCCAATCTTAAGTAGTAGTATCCAGTAGCATCCTGTCTTGCCATAGTAGCATCCAATCTTGCTAATACTAGTATGCAGTTATATACAGTAACAAGGTAGCCTTGAAGTAGAAGCATGTAGTAGCATCAGTTAGCACTGCATGCTACTTTTTCGTACAACTTCGTACTACTATTTTGAGACCACTTTTTCATCGGGCAGCTTGGGCTCAAGGAATATTTATAATGACTTACCGCTATGGAATGGGAGATGATAGGTCTATACAAAAAGAAGGCACTTCCGAGGTCAAGCTGATAATGCTCGCACAGCACATCCAGTTTTGGAATCAAGTTCTGATACTCTTCAGGAGACAGCGTAGTGGCTAGGAAGTTCCCGAACTGCACGAAGGTGTCCTGACACTGAAAGAAAGATATTTTCAGCTGCAAGCACCATCTTCAAGGGTCCAGCATTCGCCCCAGCGAGATAGTTCGGCTCAATGTCATGAGTTAATGTCTCGAGATAGAGGACCTATGGCTGAAATATTTGGAAGTGTAAGCAGAATAAATGATGACGTGTGGTCCGGGGTCCATACATGCTGCCATAATTAAGAGACTGGTCAGGTTCGTGAAGCAATAATAATAATAATAATATAACTGCAGTAAAAAGGCTTTCGCCTCTGTTAATTTCTCGAGACACTGTGTACACTAAATTGAATTTCAGCCAGATGACCATCCGCGCCTGCTTCAAACTGATTGATATTATCGGCATTTACGACATATTCGGGAGATTATTCCAGTATCCCAGTATCCGGTTTATGAAGCTCCATTTTCCAATGTCTTTTCGGGATTTCTCACCACAAATTTTCAAGCTGTGTCCTCTGAGACCGTTGTGATTGAAAGCGAGGACATCATCAGGCATTATGTTATCAAAGTAACTATGACAAATCTTAAAAGTTTCAATCAAATCCCCTCGGAGAAACCTACAAGATAAACTTGGTAATCGTAATTTTTTAAGTCGATGTTCATAAGGCAGATGGCGAATGGCTGGCACTGTTTTTGTTGCTCGTCTCTGAACTTGCTCAATGGCGATAATGTCCTTGTTATGGAAGGGCCTCGTTGTTACGTGGCCATATTTAATTAGTGGACGAGCTAGGGCCTTAAATAAAATAGGAAACAGGGAATTGTCCTTGAATGTAAATGTCCTTCTCATAAGATTTACAATTCTGGTAGTTTTCTTGATGATAGTTTCGTAATGTGTTGAAAGTTTTAGATCTGTGTCCATAACTACCCCGAGGTCACGCTCAGAGGTGGTTATCGAGATCGTCCTTCCGTCCAAGGTGTAACGATGGTAAAGGGTAGTAGGGCCAAGGCGAAGGTGGTGACACTATCGGTATTGACCTCCATGGCCCACTGAGTCATCCACTGGCAGATCTTGTCAAGGTCTTTTTGAAGAGACTAAGCATCGTTCAATCCCTTTATGCCTCTGTATAGCTTAGTGTCATCAGCATATAGAATAACCGGAGAGCTGATATCTTCAGTTATGTCATTTATATAAATGTTGAAGAGAAGGGGACCGAGAACACTGCCTTGTGGTACGCCGCTAAGAACATTCACCTCCGTGGTGCTAAGCTGGCCATCCACTCGTACTCGCTGTGTTCTGGAGGTTAAGAAATTCTCTATCCAAGCTAAATTTTGTCCGATCACACCCAAGCGTTTCAGTTTCAAAAGTAGCCTTTTGTGCGGTACATTTTCAAGAGTAAGCAGCCTTAGTCCACACAGAAGGTTCTCTACAGTTATTTCGTCCAGCTGCTTCTTTTCGCTTAAATGTTTATTATTTTCCTTTTGTTACGATCGTTGCAGTTCTGAAATGCCGCAAGGCCAAGTCACGTAATCAATTTATTCGTTACGATCGTTGCCATGGCCTCAGGCTTTTTTTGCTGACAAACAGTTCTAGTATATTTAGATAGGGTTGATTTGTAGCTTCCTGGCATTCTGCGTACTATAAACCCAACCGTGATTACTCGAGTGGGAGTATACATTGATAGAAGTTTGAAAGAAGGAAAGGTTTGTGTGTTTAGGTTATTTTTTGTTCATCTATTTTGTGAATACGCCCCTTGCGGCTTAAAAATGTACTCGTCTATCTATCTTTATCTGACGAATAATATCACCCTCCGTCGTTCTGACCGCATCCATAAAAAAATGACATGAGTTTACAATGGTAATAGAAGCAAAACGAAAAGGACCAATAGTCAGGAAGAAAAAAATTCAGGGGTTATATTCTGGGTGTATTAGTACAACACAAAACATCTCCGCGACAGACGCTGACGGAGGGTGCTCCACAACACCCAATCAGAAGAGAGCAACTCGTCTCCTCACAGATAAGAGATAGGTGGTGCGTGATCTGAACACAAATTTTGCAAGATCAAAGATTCCTGGTACGGGTAAACATATAGGGTTGTCGGCAAAACGTCCCCGCGACAAAACGTGCCCATGACAAAACGTCCCCACGACAAAACGTCCCCGGCTATAGATTTTTTTTTTCATCGCTGAGGGATAGCTAGGCCTACGAGATTATTTGATTGCGTTTAGACAAAAAATGTTCTTGGAATATAACATTTTGAAAACCACGATCGGTTGGCTACTTCAGCATTTAACCGATAGTGAAGAAACAAACCAAAGTGTTGCTCCCGGCCATAGCCATTTCTTTAAGAAAGCTCAAAGATTTAGTAGTCTGTCAGTTCTCGTTTTATTCTTTGTTTAACTGGTTTATTTGTGTGTTAGTTTACGCTGCAATCTAACTCACTGATCTCGCTTTTGTTCGATATTTAATTTGGTGATATTTATTACTAAAGGATTTTAACAAAGGATCAAACTCTCTCTCTATAAGATAAGATAGATAAGATTTTATTTGCGCTAAGAGCCAACGGCCATGGCAAATATGTATATAACAAAAAAACAACACCACACACAAAAAATGGTAGACTCCTATAGGCACCTATCCCTATGGGCTAGGGCTACCCTGAGGAATCTCACCAGCTGTTTTATATTTCCAAAACAGTTATTCCCCATTACACCATACATACATTCTTCATCCAATCCCCTTCCATTCACTCCAAAAATTTCTAACCTAAGTTCACTCAAACTTTCGCATTCACACAATAAATGTTTTAAATTCTCATCCATGCTACCACACATCGGACATGAATAAGGACCGGACCGACCCTTACTAATCCTAACTAATCGTTCCACCCGCTTTGGTTTCCTCGCTTCCCATGTCATCTGTATCCACCATAATGGCACTACGCAAATTTTTGCATTCTCCTTGTTTGGCTATCTTTGAGCCACAGCGGGCTTCCCCTTTCTCTGAGGAGCATATTGGTGCTCCTCAGATTGTGCAATTTGCTTCAAACGACCTAGAACTGATCAGTTACGAGTCCATTGCAAGGCATATTACACTATATATTTTAACTGGACACAATACATTTATGAAGCAATCGGTCCCGTGTCCGATCTTTCCAGCTTATTAGGAATGTTCCCACATCTGTAATGCACACTCTGAAGTTGTTTTACCTCGATCATGCACTTGATGATCGAGGCGAACTTCAAAAATCTATGCTTGGGGACGTTTTGCCGTGGGGACGTTTTGCCATGGGGACGTTTCGCCGGGGACGTTTTGTCATGGGGAAGTTTCGTCGGTAAGCCAACATTTAAGTTAAGAAGCAAGCCGTATAGGGTACAGTAAACCAGTGAAACAACAATAAGCTCACCTGATCATATAGACGCTGGACTAGCTTCGCGTGGGCGTTAGTGTTTTCCTCGAAAATAGTGCAATTCAGCTGCTGGGAGATCAGGGCACAGAGTGGGACAACCAATTTTGAATCGATCAATGCGTCTTTTAACCGCTGAGCAGTTTTCTTCGGGTTCCGTTGTTGGTTGAAAAAACCGGCAGCCTGATAATTAGAAAGAGGTCTAGTCAAGCTGGGGACACACGGGGAAAATCATTCACTGGTAAGGTAATTATAAAAAATAAAACTTCATTTCGTTCGATAAGCGAAGTTTCTACCAAGGAACCAGCCTAGGCCTCACCCCTCGCCGCACTGACGCTTCGCATGCTAGGCATATGTCTGCTACGGCCCGCTGTAACACTAATGCTCGGTATTCACTTCTGAGTTTTTCAAATATGTGTATATTTTGCGCTGTGTTTTTGCGCTAGAACGAATATCTTGCTAAAAAACGGACTTAATTATGCTTGAAATTCAAAAATATGTTCGCAATTTACGCAATGTGGTACGCTCGGTTTTGGCGTAGGGTAACCGGTGTTTAGCAAGAGGTAGACCGAACGGTGGGCATACATTTCGTTTCGCATGAAATATCCAAAGAGCAAGGATTTGTGGTAGACTGATAGCCGGTCTCCCTTTCTTCTATGAAAAAGCAAAGGGATGCGATTACCTCAGTTTATTCAAACAATGTTTACAACGGGTACGTCAGCTACGATTCTTCATCAGCGATATTTCGGACCTTTTTGGCAAGGGTCCTCGTCAGGCTGTCAATTTTCTGGTTCAACTTCGGGGAAGGAAACAAACCTGTAATCCTCCGAAATATCGCTGATGAAGAATCGTAGCTGACGTACCCGTTGTAAACATTGTTTGAATAAATGTTTCAAAGTCAGCTTGGGCTCAAAGAATATTGATTACCTCAGTTCTAAGAAGATCACCACCAGCCATTGCGTCAAGTTGGTTCGCGCTAATTTCGTCCCCAGGCTCAATGCCAGACATCTTCTGAATGATCTCTTTAAGTATCAGCAAGAAAACACTAAAAAAAAAGAAGCAATCAATGAACGAATTCGTCCTGAGGTTACCTAGGATGGTATAGGGCACAGACAAATTTAATCATCACTAAGTTCAGCACTAAATAGGCGTCTTAAACAGTAACAGATTCTAATATGATTTGTGTATGGTAAGTCCAACATGATGATGATGATAGTATTTATTCCTAAATATCTGTTTCACAACATGATAACATAGGACTGTCAACTTAAACAAAATACAATTCATTTTTATAATTCATTATACAACTTGTACGACTTCATAACTTATAACAAAATTAAACGGTATGTCAAACATAAAATAAAAAAAATATGTAATACCAGCTTAATTGTCAAAACATTATATGTGTCTTCACTTGTTAAAAAAACTTCACAAAATATGACACAAATGACTTTAGGAATCTATCAGAAGAGTGACTAGGTGGGTTTTGTAGCGTTAATTTATTTGCCGTTCTGGTGCGTGCTTGTTCACCATTCTTTACTGCGTAGTCAGGCAGAATACCCCTGTGCTTTTCTATTGACAAGCACTTCCTTCCGAATTTCATGACTAAGTCATGGCGCCGTTCTGATAGGAGTTGTAATCCGAGTTGTTCTCGGCTTGTTTCGTAATCAACGTATTCATATCCAAGTATTATTTTGCAGGCCCGTTTCTGAACGTTTTCTAGTCTGTCACTTTGTTCCTGACTCAGACCGCAGTGCCATATTGGACAAGGGTATTCAACTGCAGGGCGCACATAAGTCTTATAGCAAATAATGAGAACGTTTGTTTTAAAGCCAAACCGTTTGAGTTGACTGAAGGACCGTAGAAGCAGAGATGCCTGTGTACAGAGTGCATTTATCTGGGATCCCCTTTTTAAATCATCATCGATATGGACGCCAAGTACCTTGACTGTTTTCACAGTTTTGAGGTTGGTGTCACCAATTTGAGGGACCTCAGGTTTTAGAAAGCTGATCCTGAAGATGGTGCTTTTTAAAACATTGACGAGTCCATATCACGACCTCGCATTAATAAAAGGGAAAATAAACGGATACGGACTAGCAAATCTTAATTGCAACTTCCGTGGTCAAATCCTCGGCGTTGCCCACCGACGAACACAGTTATTCGCAGTTCCCCTCATAAACCAAGACCGAAGTCTGGGTTTTGGGATTATTTGATCTCGCTGATGGAATTTAGGAATCTGGGAGCGGCAGCTAAGAGTTTACATATAGCATCGATGGTCCGTCATTCTTCAATCATCACTTGCGATTCTAAGGTCATGTTCTTTTACTGTAATTTGCTGATCCTTTTATTAAGGTCAGTTGCAATAATTCATGTAAACTCTTCTAGCTATAGCTAGTGTTTGGCTTGAATTAATTAATTTATTAACTGAGTAGTATTTGCTTGCACACTACTCATTTCTGACACTGACAGAACACACTTCACTCCTAGCCACAGTACTGGACATCCTATCGCTCTCAGAGGAGTCATCTATCGGTAGCGACAGAAGCCTACTCAGGCAAAACACGATTTAAATGCAGTGACGTGTCCCTGAAATCGCCCGCGAAGATAACAAAATCATGTGATATATTGGTTATTAAGTTTTAGCCGTGTTAATAATTGTGTGACGATCCGACGCTAGCGAGTAATTATGTGAGCTATTATTATTATTTTCCCTTGACATTGATTAATCTTGACAGAGACCATAAATACTGGTCGACCGAGTTACAACACACACTCACCTTCGCTTCGCCTTTAGCTGATTTACGACAAACTGCAGCATGGGTTCTACCTCAATGTTTCTGTACTTCCAGAAGGTCGTCGCAATCATTGAGGACAAGGCTGTCAGCCACTGGTCGATCGACGTGCCGTCATCGGAGAATGGGTCTCGTTTGACGGACAGAGAATCCATCAGACAGTAGCCGAGGACGTCCAGCGACAATCCCGTTAAGAACTTGAGAGAGTCGACAACAGGGTTGATGAGGTTCTCGAACATCTGTGCGTGTCTGATGACCTATAGATGAGAAAGACCATCAGCTACGGCGTCAATCCCCTTGAAAAAAGCAAACAGAACTATCACCGGATAAACGAGCAAGAAATGCAAATATGGTTTTTCCGCTCTTCGCCTCACATTACGAGCGACCGTTCCAAACGGAGGGGGTCACTGAGTGATGCAGATCGGAGTACTAGGAAGATGGACACCCATGAACTCACTTAAAGCTACGACTAACAACGAAGAGAGAAAGTATTAGAAAACAAATATCCCGTATTCATATCACCAATACCGCTGGTGTCAGATATCTTAAAATAAAACCTTTTTACCTTTTTTTTTTTTAACTGAGGAGGTTAGAATATGACTATCTTTAAAGGACCCCTCTTGCTCATTGTGCCTTTTATAATATACTTAGCTCCCATATGTGTAATAAATTAGTGTTATTTAGTGTAATAAATATCATATCATATCATATCATATCATATCATATGGAATTATAAGCTTTGAAAGTCCCCGCCTTTCTCCATTGTTTAGCGCTTTTCGGCCTTGCCGAGTTTTCCCGTCACCCAACGAAAAGTCTGCCGGAATCTTCGACGTCCCCTGACAACTGTTTCACACAGAAGGATGTGATAATCTTCTGTTTTTTACTTCTTTTACTTCCTTAGCTTTCCCACTTTTTAAACAAGGCACGTTCAGTTTTCAAACGTTTTGCGCCCAGCCGCCGCGTCGGAGAGCAGGAGGGCTGGATATAGTCGACAAGCGCTAACAAGAGAATCGCTAGGTTTAGGTGGAAAGTAATGGTATTTCCGAAAACATTTTTTTCTGATTCATTTCATAGGGAAAAGATCATTTCTAGTAAGAGTTGTGCTTCAAGTTGTATTTTGTAAGTGTTTAATTCTGGCCATCGAGCCTGCTCTCTGCTTCGAACTGATGAAACATTATTGATTTTTGAATATCTGAAAATGTATAATGAACCTGAACCTGAAAAAGTAAGACCTATAGCTTGTGAACGAACATCGTAGCCCAACTGAAGGAAGAGCAATAACAATTAAATCGATTGTTTGTCCGTCTAAAAGACGTGTAGTTCTGAACTAGATGAGGTGCTAATTCAAAGCCTAAGCTTAAGGGATATCTTTAAGTTTTTCTAATACCACTCACGATCTAAAATCATGATCTAAAAGGACACGAATTAAACTCACATAATCGAAAAGCAATCCTGGCATACTGTGACTCAGTTTTCCCAGAACACGGCCGATATATTTCACGTTATCCTTTGAAATCCGTTTCAGGAAATACTTGATTTTCATGAACTGCTCGACCTTTCGATGAATCAGCAGCGGATGACTGTCACACTTGCTGTCCTTCCAGAAGGAATAGAGTCGGTATCTAAAACATAAATACAATTTATCAGCTTTCCTATAAGCAAATTCGCCAGATTCCTTGCAGACATTCTATCTACATTCAGCGGATTCCAATGATCGGAAAATCCACACTTCTGACACAGGCCTATGAAACATCTCTCCGCAATTTTGTGGTTCGAAATATGGAAGGAATACAAATTTCGCGGCAAGTTGAAGTCCAAAAAATGAAATGAGCTATTTTGAAAAAAAAAACTGAGGATCCTTCTAGCAGGGCTGCTGCGAGTCCAGCAAATCCGAGTCCGAGACATTTCCGAGTCCTTGAAAAAGGCGTCTCGAGAGAATCCGGAGTCCGAGTCCACAGCTCTGGCGGCCGGACAGCTCCGTGAAAGACAAGTCCGAGTCCTTGAAAAAGGACCGTCTGACCGTCTCGAGACGAGTCCAGAGTCCGCGTCCACCAGCTCTGCCTTCTAGTACAGAATGATAAAGATTTCGGGAGATTTTACGATTGTTTTCAAGCATTAAAAGATACCGCCCATTACAAAGACAGAAAACGGAGTTTCCGCGATTTTCAACTTGTGGGTTGGACGTGTTGCACGGATAAAAATGAAAAAGGTCTAACGTAAAAAACAAGTACATGCAAGCCCAGATGAGCCAAACTGATCGTAGGCTCAATTGGCTCCCATTGCTTGAATGGTTTACCATTCGCTCGCTTCTTTCAACGTCTTTTAATTTTGTTTTCAAGCTTTCTTGTTTCTTGTGACCCCTTTAGCTTGATGCTTGACCAATAACTGAAATTATGGCCGGGCTATCTGACCCCCACTTCCCGAGACTCCGGCAACACACTGTGGATCGAACTACACACTCTGCCTACCTGATTTGGTAGGGCAGCAATTTGACAAGTGACCACAGTTCTTCCGACATGGAGCATGGAGAGTCCAACATCGTCATTGAGGGAAGGAGGAAATCGTCAATAACCTCCAAGACATTGTAGTAAATGTGGTCGGTGTCTGTGGGAGGCTGCAATGTCTTTTTCACGTGAGGCAGTTCCTAGAGGACAGAAACATGAGTAGCTCAACACAACAGACTCAAGAACGGGAATAGCTCCAAGATACACAGAAAGAGAATAACAAATCTGTATTTTTTAGTCTAACCCACACTCTGTCAAATGCCATGACACTGCCTGCATGCCCGCACTTCCCCGTGTTGATCTTTTTTGGAAAGAGTCAATCAGTGTGAAGGTTACCTTCATGCCCCTAAAAAGTTCCGGACTTCCGATGAGACGTGGTTGCGACGCCAATGTGAGGGAGAAACTCCTACTGGGATATCAGAAATTAAAATGTTCTGGTAGAAAAATGGTGGATTTTGATTCTCTTAATTAGATTTTTCGCTATGTTGTTATTATCTGCAAGTGCCATACCATTACTATATCCTCATCTGAGCAAGCTTTACACTGTCAGAAACTTCATCACATTTACCACATAGACGCGCATCCAAGCCTTCATTATCCTTGTCTTGTGTTCGACGCCCCTGTTCGAACCTACTTACCGTAGATACTACGCATGACGTCACGGATTGTGACTTCTTGGCGTTGAGGCTGGAAAACATTTTTATATTTTCAGCAAAATATCGTGCCACGGGCTAATCGGACCAATCTCGTTAAAGAGATTGGTAGTAAAGGTAAAATTTTAAGGTTTTAAAAATGAAAATGGTAAAATGAGAAATAAGTGATAAAAGAGGAAATAAGAAAGAATATTAAAAAATTAAATGCAGAGATAGAGGAAAGTGTAGGTGACGCTAAATATATAGGTCGGTCATTGAAAAAAAAAAAAAAAGAGATTAGTAGTTACCACGCTTACTATACGCTCCCGAGCGTGGCAGGCAAATAGTTACTATTTCAAGAAGGCTGGAACGGTCATCGTAATAGCTTTTCACGAGGCCGGAACGAAAATAGTAACTAATAGTTACTATTGTTAGAAGGGTGGAACACGCTCTAAGACTCTACGCGAAACGTAGTCGTTTCTAAACGAGTATAAATAACGGAAAAGTGAGGCCAAAGGCGAATTGCCAGCAAAAAAAGAACTTATACCTGAGAGAGTGCTGCTTTCAGCAGCCGAATCACTTTGTACATGAGGATCGGATCCTGGTACCCGTACGGTCCAATTGCTTTAAGTACAGGTATTGCACAAAGCTTGAGCTGTTCAAACGAAGTCGCTGGTGAAGGAGACAAATGGAGTGGATTCTTCACGTGCATTCCCTTAACCTTCTCGGGAACACCAGCATATCTGCAAATCACATGTGAATCAAAACATGAGAAACAGATAGAACTGCAACACCAGAATAGCCCAGTTATTCAAATTCGGGATGAGTAGAGTAGAGTAGAGTAGAGTAGAGTAGAATTTAATTTAAAAATGACTTTCACAGCAATGATGCCGAATTTGCATTTTTCGTCAACATATTATAAACGAAAACGTTGTCAATGGACATTTACAGCAAATTTGCAGATGTCAATATATATATATACAATTTATGCACAACCAAATTATATAAATCCAGATGGAACAAAACATATTCAGTTTTATTCGTGAGAATTAAAAAGTGTCACGAAAGATGGAACGAAGCTTTTCCTGTATCTTTCGTGAGTGCAAACGACTGGTGTTAATTTGGGGACTTTTTGGGATTTTTCCCGGGGGGGTCTGCTTCTGGGAGGATCGTGAATGGGTGGGAAGAGATCACGGAACCTTGGGTCAGAAAACGCTTGTGTTCCGTAACCATAGCAAAGTGTTTGTCTCCTTTCCTCAAGCGTAGTGAGCCCGAACTTTTTGAGAAGATACAAATAAGGGAGCTTTCCTTCCCGCCCAATAATGCGCAAAGCCCTTTTTTGGATACATTCTATCCGGTCTGAAAGATCTTTAGTAAGACCAAAATGCCATACCGGACAAGCAAACTCGAGAACTGGGCGTACACACGAAGTATAAAAGTGGAGCAATTCTGAAGGGGGGGATGAAAATTTAACCATGTGTTTTAGGAGGGATAGCGAGGGGAAAGATTGTTTAGTCATAGTTTCGACATGGGAGTCCCATTTAAGGTCGTTAGAAAGGGTAACACCCAACAGCTTTACCACCGAAAGAGTTACTTCTGGGGGAATGGGTTGGGAGAAATCAGGAACAGATTTTAGAAAGCTGATGGTCATAATATTTGACTTGTCAGTGTTGACGGTCATCATTGATTCTGCGGCTTCCTCTGTGATTTTTCCGAGTATCTCCATTGCTGAACTTTTTTCCTTTCGTCGGCAAACTTCTAGAACTGAGAGGTCATCGACGAATTTCCATCTCTCATGTGATTCGGAAGCAAGGGAGTTGATCAGATATGAGATATATCAAAGGGGATACGCAAGGACGCTCACAGTCCAGACGACCAATTTTAGTACATTGGGAATATCTGATCGGGGAATCCAAGCTACGTGGCAATATTGAGCCTCCAATATCACGACGAATGTCAGTTTTCTCGTCCAAGATTCATGTTTCTCTAAACTGATAAAATGCGACAGACGACGTACTACGAGCAACTTCTGATTTTCTTTATGTTTCTTTTTGCGGCTCAAAAGGATATTGCATAAAGCATATTGTGCCATGTGTAGGCTACTCATAATTATAACCGTGTATTTCCTTTTTGTACTGAAAGAGGGATGAGAATCTGAAGGCAAATCCAAACACAACTTGGAAACGCTGCTATGCCTGATAACGTAACAACCGTGTAGAAAATTTCCCATTCCCTTTTATCCAAAATGTTGGTATTTATGTTTGTTTTAGTTGTTAATTATCTTGTCCTAAAATTCTCGTGTTGATGTTGTTAGTTATTTGTTTGTTTTATTTGTAACACCTCAGTCTAGGGTTTTATTTATTTTTGTTATAAATCAACCAGAATTAGCGAAGCCTGATTTTCTCTCATTTTTCCCTTGTTACTAATTATCTTAATAACCAACAAAATTTCACGTCTGTTGTTCATTTGTGCCTGTTCGGTTCTTGATTTGTTTCTGTATTTTGTCTTACGTTTTGTTGTTGATGGTATATTATTTAGATGTCGTTAGTTATTATTAATGTGTGTTCGTTTTTCTCTTTGTTGCCTATTATTTAGCTTTTGCTATTGTGGCAATTTTTTCATCAAACCAACCAATACCAATGTCTGTCGCTTTGGAACTTGAGTTTTTTCACAGTTGTTAATAAAATTGCATATTGCCAAAAGGAGGGACTAAAACCTAAAGGCCAATCCCCAACACGACTGAAATCCTGCTATGCCTGATACAAATACACACATGTCTTTGACTAGACTCAAAAGCAAGACTGCATTTCGCAGTGTTTATCTAACCTTGGGTGAATTTACACGCTGCGTAAATCCGCTTGTGTCTTTCAAATCCAGGCGTATCTACGTCCGATTTTGTTGTCCGAAATTTTTCCTAGCGCATAAACGAACGCAAAATACCCATGCATTTGAAACATGCTCGAATTTGCGCAAAGTGTAAAACCAGCATTAGCTAATGACTTTTTTTGACGTTCAAAGAGTTTGTCAAACTCATCCATCTTAAAAAACGAGCGCGAACGATCGGATCTTACTACATACTGGGCACAAACATAAACATGTCCAATGCGGCTCACTCACATTCTATAGATTGGTTCTATGCTAACGTGGACAAGGGCAGCAGCAGCCTTGAAAATTGGTGTATTGCACATCACCCAGTCCTTTGAAAACTTTTCTAGAAGCATGGATGCAATATTCCACGCCCCAACGAGGAGAGCTGCTTCCAGTAACCTGAGTTTCTGGTTTGAGGCATAGGCGGAAGCGTCGAAGCGCAGAGGCGCTTCCTCATCCTCATCTTTCTGAACGGTGGATAAGTGTGTCATCTTCTTGTGACACTTTTGGGCATAGCGCTCCTCTTCTAAGGCACACTTGTCGACGACTGTGTCGTCAGGGTACAACTGCAAGAAAAGGGGATGATGACGGACAGAGTGAAGTAACGAAAGCTGAATATTCTAAGACGACATATCGCAAAACTGGCAGTGTGTACACGGCAGTCACGATAGTTGCGTTTTTGCTGATACCATGGTATCTGTTACCACGGTAACTGGATCTGCAATTAGTCGTTTTTGCAGTTATCGTGGTATCTGATACACGGTGCTCTGCAAAAACGACCATTGCCGAAATTGCACTTTCGAAGTCATCCCAAAAGAAAAACAGACATCCAGTTACATCACTAAGTGCTAAACTTCTTTCTTACCAATCTGACAAAATCTGATGAGAGTCAGAAGACTTTTCAGATACCACGACCAGTTGCCACGGTCGGACCGTAGTATCTGAATATCTGATGCCACGATAACTGGCCAGATACCACGATAACTGCAAAAACGCCTTTTGACCGTGGTATCAGATACCACGATAAATGCAAAAACGACTTTAGACCGTGGTATCAGATACCATGGTATCTGCAAAAACGCTACTAATGCAGTGAACAAGTCCACAACGAAACGGTGGATCATTTAAGTCCTTCTGTAAACCTAACTATAATCCAATCTTTAACTTTCGACTCATAAAAACCCGCCACGTATTCTGGATGCGCGTCAAGACGACACCAGATTCCCAGCATGACACATTCCTACCCTACAAAATAACAGATGTCGAGCAAAAAGAAAATAAAAAACGAAGGAAAAAATAAAAAATATTCGTGTTTAAAGTACAGAAACAGAATACAAAAGTGTACAAAAGCAGCAGATTCCTGAGGCCAATCCAGAACTAGAGGAAGGGTTTGTGCTGGCTAACCTAATGTACTCGGTAATAACAAATCTCTACGATGAGCCTTGCCAGTTAAGACAAACTACTTTAGAACAAGAGCAATTTATCTTCTGCCTTTTATTTAGCACGTTTCACCGAATTTTGGCATTTGGCAAGTTACATAACGACAACAGCAGGATGCGCGGTTTCAACAGATAACACTTTGGGATGTTATTTGTTATGTTTCTTTCGTTCCCGTTAGTATTTTTACCAATTGAAGGTGTTGTTGGAGATCTAGGCACGAAATAGTGTAAACTTAATTGGTCATAACACTTTATTTCTAAGTGAAAAGGTGTTTTTCTTGAAAGTGTTATGCGCAATCTGTTATGAAACTTCTGACAGTGTAGAATATCTTGCGAGTGTCTGCTGTCTTTCTCCGAGGCCTTAAAAAAGTACAAACTATGTTCCAATTACCCAGGAATAAATATCCTCCAACTCAATCAGCTTGTGTTCCAGTAGCAGAACAGTGAGTACAAACAACGACGTCGGTGTCTTTTCCTCGCTGCTCTTTGTTAACGACTGGAACGAAGTGAACTTGAATCCCAAAATCTCGCTAAGAACTCGGGCATCGGGCATGTACCGTTTTATGAGTGGAACCGAAACCTCTAAGTGATATTGCGGGTGACATTCAAAGCTCTCAAGAATGAGGTCGAGGACGCGGTTGGGGTCAAGGTTGAAGCACCCTGGAAAGATAAAAAGGGTATAAAATACACAATGCTTGATGATCAAAGCAAAAGAAACATTTTCAGAGGGGGGGAATGGGTAATATGAGTCCGGGCGAACCTTATGCCACTCGGAGAACGATGTAAATATCTAGGTACAACTAGGGTGAGGGATAGTCTTAGCTTATGCATAGCAAACTCAAAAACAAAAAGGCTACGCCGGCGGGATTTGAACCCACCTTTGGGTTACAAGGCCACTGTTCCAGCACCGCGCTACAGAGGGGCTTGTGCAAATAGTTCGCAAACCACTACAATAGTCAGACAGAAGCAGGCTATGGGAACAGTGACCTGGCCAAAGGCAAACTCGTCTGAGCAGTTCGCGGCACGGGTCTAGACAATATCGTATAAAGATTGCATAACATTCCATCTTCACGTAATATTATCGTCTTACATCTTGCACACATATGTATAGGGACGGCGTAAGACACTGGACACTGAACAAAGATTGAAGAAACCGGAAGGAGATTTTTGTAGTGGAGGTTTGGAATGTTTTTACCTAACTTAACATAAGCACAGACGCCCTTTGTTCTCTCGTTGCCTCTATGCAACTGCGCACTCCAGACTTCTCTGAGCACTATTACTGCACCCGAAACCGTTCATTCTCACATCAGCACAACATCCGTAGATTACCCCTATGCTTCTGCTCGTGAGTATCGTAGGTACACCGGAGATAGCTCGGATCAGCAGCCACTCACGCGTATCAAAATAAAGTAGGGAACTTTTGCATTCTTCCCTGGTAGATGGCTCTCTAGCACGATTATAGTTTCAGATTTTACCCCTTATAATACAGATTGCTTGAATCTAAAGCATTCTGACGGAATCATTTCTTACTTGGTGGCAGGGAATGGAAACTTACCAATCAGAGAACGGATAGCTTGAATCTTTTCATCGATAGTTTGGTCATCCTTTTCGACAATCTCAGTGATGAGCTTTGAGAAGCCTTCAGTTTCTTCTCTTAGTAAGTTGAATTTGTGTTGCTTGAAACTGAAAATAATTTACAGCTAATACAAAACAGATTACTGATACAAGACTCTGATATTTGAGCTTAGCAATGGAATTTATATTTCGCGCCTTGGTTTCCGTAACCGAGAAAAAATTCAATGCTGATTGAATGACCGAGAAAAAAGAATATATGTGAAGACAACTGGGTCTTTTTACAGACTATTCCTTTTTCACGCAACTGCTTAAACAAGTGCTATACAAAGGGTGTGAGTAAATAGCAGAAAGGTCCATTACTCTAATCAATCAATCAATCAAGTTTAATATCCAAATAGCTTAAAGCTAGAAGAGGAATAAAATATTTAGGAAATACAAAAACACGAAACAAATTAACTAATGCACTTACAAGATATGACCAGAAATAAATGATAGGATGAAACTACGTAAAAATAGATAACCTAATTCCAAAACAAGCTAAGCCAAACTTACTACAACTTTGTTCTGAGCTTGACATGCTTTTGATTGAGGAATTTGCTTCCTTTGGCCTTCAAAACTCCGCAATTTTCCAGTGTGTCGAATTCCATTCGCTCCTTCAAGAGAGAGTCACCCAGGATCTAAAATATAAAAACAAGAGCTGTAAGCTCATATGGCACTTGCATGTGTCAAGATGATTTGATTGATCAAGAGTAAGTTTCGACTTTGCGGTTGAGATGCGCGCTATAAGGGAGCTGGAACTTCATTTGTAAGCAAAACCCTTGAGGCAAAACTGCTAATGGGCTGATGGGCATCACGAAAATGCATATATTGCTTAAAAGTATTTTTTTTACTTTGCGGTCAAGATTGGTACTTTAAGGAATAATCGGATTTGGGAAGTAGCAATTTCTAAGCAAATGTTGTTGAGTCTCCAATATTCCAGCGAAGTTTCATCGTCCTAGCACATCTGGAAGTACCTTAACGCGCGATCACCGGAATCCTAGACCCCCCTCCCCCTCCTCCAACTCCACCCACAATAACCGGAGCCAATCCTGTTCTGTAAATGATTAATCCAGAGCATCTGTTTGTCATTCCCACGAGGTTCGATCCAGATCACACCAGTCTAAGCGGGTCAAGTATTTTCCGCCCTCCCCCCGATAATTGCCGGATTCGGTCCGGAAATGAAAAAGGTCACAAGAGAAAAATGTCCTCTGTTTAATTATTGAATTTCACTCGAATCCGATCACCCGTTCCAAAGTTACGCATGACTCAATATTCCGGATTCCCCTCCCTCAAGACCCCCCCCCCCAAGATTATCATATCGAGGATTTTTTTTTTTATTCCAAGTCAGTTTGACCGGGTCCCTGATATGCCTTCCAAGTTTCGTCGTGAAAATCCCCCAAAAACGGAATTCCGGGATACCCCTCCTCCCCCCCCCCCCTCAAGTGTCCGGATCCAGAAAGATTTATATGGACCAGATGTTTGTTCTTCCCAGCAAGTTTCACTCCGATACCATCATTCTAACCGTTTCTCGAGATTTCCGGTCCACCCCCCCCCCACCCCACCCAGCTCCCCCGCGGTGCACGTAGCCAATCCGATTCAGCAAATGACTTACCTAGAGCATCTGTTTGTTCTTCTCACAAAGTTCCATCCCGATCCCTCCATTCTAAACGGGGCACGTATTTCCCCCCCCCCCCCAATAGTTGCCGGATCCGGTCCGGATATGAAAAAAATCATCGGAGAAATGTCCTCTGTTGAATTCTTAAATTTCACTCGAATCCGATCAACCATTCTAAAATTACGCATGACTGAAAATTTCGGATTCCCCTCCCTCCACTCCCCCCACCATTATCTGATCGACAAAATTTTTATTTTGAAGTCAGTTTGATTGGGTCCCTGATATGCCTGCCAAGTTTCATCGTGAAAGTCCCCAAAACCACCATCACCGGAATTCCGGGACCCCCCCCCCCCCATAAGTGTCCGGATCAAGTACAATGGCCTAAAGGACTTATCTAGAGCAGATGCTTGTTCTTCCCAGCAAGTTTCACTCCGATCCCTCCATTCTAACCGTTTCTTGAAATTTCCGGTCTCCCCCCCCCCAACTCCCCCCTGGCTACCGAATCCGGTCAAGACTTTAAACGGGACATTACAGATATATATTCTGTTCAGTTATGAAGTTTCATTACAATCCGATCATCCGTTCGAAAGTTACACACTTCTCAATTTCCCGGATTCCCCTGCGGATTCCCCTCCCTCCACTCCCCCACCATTATCTGATCAACAATATTTTTATTTTGAAGTCAGTTTGATTGGGTCCCTGATATGCCTGCCAAGTTTCATCGTGAAAATCCAAAAAACCACCATCACCGGAATTCCGGCCCCCCCCCCCCCCATAAGTGTCCGGATCCAGTACAATGGTCTAAAGGACTTATCTAGAGCAGATGCTAGTTCTTCCCAGCAAGTTTCACTCCGATCCCTCCATTCTAACCGTTTCTTGAAATTTCCGGTCTCCCCCCTGGCTACCGAATCCGGTCAAGACTTTAAAGGGGACATTACAGATATATATTCTCTTCAGTTATGAAGTTTCATTACAATCCGATCATCCGTTCGGAAGTTACACACTTCTCAGTTTCCCGGATTCCCCTGCCCTCCACCCCCCCCCCCCAAAATGGTCGGATCAGAAAACTTATTATTCCTAATTTTGTTTGGTCGGGTCTCTGATATGCCTGCCAAGTTTCATGGTCCTAGCACAACTGGAAGTACCCTAACTCGAAAAAGTGTGACAAAATGCCCTAAATTTTCAAGTTTCCAGCGCCCCGCACTCCCCCCCATATGGTCGGATCGGGAAACTGATTATTTCCAGGTTAGTTTGGTCGGGTCCGTGATATTCCTGCCAAGTTTCATTGTCCTAGCTCATCTGGAAGTACCCTAACTCGAAAAAGTGTGACAAAATGCCCTAAATTTTCAAGTTTCCAGCGCCCCAACTCCCCCGCATATGGTCGGATCGGGAAACTTATTATTTCCAGATTACTTTGGTCAGGTCCCTGATATTCCTGCCAAGTTTCATTGTCCTAGCTCATCTGGAAGTACCCTAACTCGAAAAAGTGTGACAAAATGCCCTAAATTTTCAAGTTTCGAGCGCCCCCACTCCCCCGCATATGGTCGGATCGGGAAACTGATTATTTCCAGGTTCGTTTGGTCGGGTCCCTGATATTCCTGCCAAGTTTCATTGTCCTAGCTCATCTAGAAGTACCCTAACTCAGAAAAAAGTGACAAAATGCCCTAAATTTGCAAGTTTCCAGCGCCCCGCACTCCCCCCCATATGGTCGGATCGGGAAACTGATTATTTCCAGGTTAGTTTGATCGGGTCCCTGATATGCCTGCCAAGTTTCATTGTCCTAGCACATCTGGAAGTACCCTAACTCGGATATGTGGGACAAAAAAACTCGGACCGACCGACAGACCGACAGACGGAATTGTGATCGGTATATGGCACTTGAGCCAGAGGAGCAGGGCATTTTTCTTGTTTTCTGGGACTTGTCGTGCCCTGTAAAACCTGTTTTTTGCACTCACAAAGTCGTGGCTAACTGTTTATATGGACCATCGTGGGGGGAGGGAGGGAATGAAACTTGATATTTGGAAGACGTCATGTCTTCGATGTCCCATTTCAAGTCCGGACTGAATCGGATGAATGTGGGGGATTCGGAGGGGGGGAACCGGAAATCTTGTGACACGCTTAGAGTGGAGCGATCGGGATGAAACTTGGTGGGAGGAACAAGCACAAGCCCTAGGTACATCATTGACAGAACCTGACCGGATTCGTGCACTGTGGGGGGAGCTGGAGGGGGGGTCGGGGATTCCGGTGATACAGAGTTGTTACTTCCAGGTGGGCTAGGACAATGAAACTTGGCAGGCAAGTCAGGGATCCAACCAGATCAACCTGGAAATGGCCAATTTCGCGATCCGACCACCGTGGGGGGAGTGGAGGGAGGGGGGAATCCGGAATCTTGAGGAATATATAACACTGGAACGGGTGATCGGATCTTAACGAAACTTGATATTTGGAACGACCTAGGGTCTCGGATGGCCCATTTTAAAGTCTGGACCGGATCCGATGAATATAGGGGGGGAGGGGGGTCTTAGGGGAAACCGGAAATCTTGTCACACGCTTAGACTGGAACGACTAGGATGAAACTTGGTGGGAAGGACAAGAACAAGATACGCCAGAGATAGAACAGGATCGGATTTGGACACTGTGGGGGGAATTAGAGGGGGAGTCCGGAATTCAGGCTATCGCGAGTTAAGGTATTTCCAAATGTGCTAGGACGATGAAACTTGGCTTGACATTAGAGACATGACATGATTGGCTTTGAAATAGTCAGTTCTCCGACCCAACAATCGTGGGGGAGTGGAGGGAGGGGAATCTGGAATCTTGAGGTGTGTATAACTTTTGACTGAGTGGTCGGATCTTAACGAAACTAGATATTTGGAAAGCCCTCGTGTGTCGGATGTCTTGTTGCCTCGAGATCGGTAAAAAAAAACTTATTTCGCACTCCATCTACAATGAGTTTCTCCCTCCCCCATACAACAATAAAGGGAAAGGCAAGAGCGAGCAGTCTCTACGAAGGTCCCAATACTCCAACCAACCCAGCCAAACACAGCCGTTACCAAAATAGTTTTATACCAAAGATTGTTGAATTTTTAAATAGCCTTTAACCATTTGTACGTACGTTTAAAAGGATTTGTTATACTGATAAATTCGTGCATGACAGTACTCACCAATTTTGATTTTGTAACCGTGAAAGTGTGAGAGAATAAATTACTATTCTATTCTTTAAGTCCGGACTGATTTCGATGAATGTGGGGGGGGGGGAGGGCGGAAATCTTGTGACACGCTTAAAGTGGAGCGTTTTGGATGAAACTTGGTGGGAAGAACAAGGACAAGAACTAGATACATCAGTGACAAACCGGGTTCGGGCACTGTGACAAAGGCGTTACTAGCCAAAATGTTTGGGGTGGGGGGGGGGGGGTCAAGAAATTTACTGACTGGCTGGTAATTTTTACCGACTGCTTTTGCAGAAAAAACAACCGTTTTCAAGAAAAAAACGGCAGTTTCTAAAAAATCGACTGATTTTCAGAAAAATCGACTGTTTTCATGAAAAAAATCATCTGTTTCGGCGAAAAATCGCGGCGCACCGACTCGGTTATTTTTTACCGACTGGCCGACAGCATCGGGGGGGGGACTTCCCCCCCCCCCCTCCCCCCAGTCGTGACGCCCCCGACTGTGAGGGGAGTTGGTGGGGGGCGGAATTTCGGTGATCTCGAATTAAGGTACTTCCAGATGTGCTAGGGTGATGAAACTTGGCTTGAACATTGGAAACTTGACAAGACTGGCTTAGAAATTGTGTTTTCTCAGATCCGACCATCCCTTAAAGTACTAATCCTAACCACAAAGTACAAAAAAAGCTTTTAAGCAAAGTGTAGGCTACATTTTAACTCAAGGGCGTTGATCAAAAACTAATTTTTAGCATCCTTAAAGTAAGTAAGTAAGTAATTTACTTGACCCGCCATTTTGAAAAGGCGGAGTAAATGAAGAAAATAAAGAAAATAAACAAAACACATAAACACACAGAAAAGACACTTAATTTTTAATCTTCGGTCAGGAAGCAGTGGACGACGTCGTGCGCTGGTATGGCCTTGTTGTCCATGATTTTTGAAAGCGATGACGAAACATCCAAAAGGGTAATACTTGCATCTTGAATTTTGAATTTCTCCGTCAATGTATGGTTATGACATAATTTCGACAAGTGGAGTAGGTGCTTTGCATATTTAACATAACATGATCTCATCTTTTTAATCTCCACATTTTACACTTTTTGTGAGTGTGGATCGGCTACGGCTTACTAAGAGCAAGTCGTCCGCGTAGGCTATGTAGCTGAAGGCATAGTCTTTATAGAAGTAAGCAGGATGCAAAGAATCGAGACAAGAAGATATGGCCGATTTGAAGATGTAGGGAGATAAGACAGGAATAATCTCTGACAAGCTACCTTGCCATTTGAACCTTACTGAAGAATGACCATACCAAAATTTTAACAGATAGACAACAGACAGATTCACGCCAGAAGTAACGAGAGAAAATAGAGCCTGAGAATGCGTTATATTGTCAAAAGCACCAGCGATATCTATAGAACATATATGTATAGAAGACTTGTCGCGGGTAGCCTGTTTCCTCATTTTTGTCAATATGTGATGAGCGTGCGCACAACTGGTGCTCGAACGGAGTGCGTTTCTTAACTAAAAGTTAAAAAGATACTTTAACCAAACGATATGTATTCATGATCCCCAAGGGCACATGATCATTTTTGCCTCAAGGGTTTTGCTTACAACTTAATTTCTTAAAATACAAACAATATTTTGAGAAAAATATACATTTTCTTGATTCCAATGAGCGTATCATCATTTGTGCTTCAGGAATGTTCATTACAGATCAATCTATAGCGCTCTTAAAGTGCGCATCATCACGGTCAAATGCACAAATATTTTAGTTTTTACGAACAACACATTCTCATGATTTCCAAGGACCCATGACTATTCTTATCTCAAGGATTTTACTTACAAATGGTCACAACAAACCCACGAATTGACGAATTCCTACTTTAATCCTCTGACCCAGCCTTGCAAGTGACATACGAGCTTCCAGCTCTTGTTATGTCTTGGATAGACAAGTTTAGTCTAATTCATTCCGGTTGATTTTACCGTGATCAACCAGGCAATTTAGCCACATGCCTCGGGTTCTGTAGAAATAATGAGAATAACAATCCAAAGTAGAAGCCGTGCGCGCTGGTGAAATCAAAACTGGGATCCTGCATCAGAACAGGGATCCTTAATAAAGAAGAAGAAAACCAAAACGTTTAGATGCCAGAATATCCCAGAACGACAGTAGCTTAAGGTCCAAATAAACCAACACACATCAGCACGACTAAAAGTTTTCCAGGAAAAAGCTGAGCTACATCGAAATATCTCAGTTTTGTAGCAAACGTTCGAAATAACGTTAAAATCCCACAACTCACCTTCTCTAGATCTTTCACCAACACATAAAAGGTTTCTCGATTTCCTAGTTTTGCCGTGGTCTGGAATGTCCCATCAATGACACTCAGAGCATCAGCAAATACTGAAATGGTATTAGGAAACTTCTCCTGTAAAAAAAAAGCGCATCACTTCATAGCCATTAACGATAGTTATTAATTTGTAACCCACTTATGAAACACAGCGAAGCAACAAAAAAAAAAGAAAAGGGAGAACGAAAAAACTAAACAGAACAAAATAACTAAACAATTTTACATTCTTTTTCCACAAATGGCTTCTGGAACCGTGTCATTAAAGAACTGGTTAATGATGTCATGAGCTGGCAGGCAGGATGTTGGTGGGGGTAAGAAGACTCCCCCCCCCCTCAAATGCTGCCTTGAGCGTTGAAATGATCACGCAGGGATTTTGTGAGGTGCACAAGAAATCTGCAATCATTGATGAAGCACTCATCTTTTTCCTTGGGATGTGGTGAATTTCGTAACGGTTATGAGTGCAGGGGCGCAAAAAGAACTTTATAGCCTTCTGACTGTCTTAGATGAATGATTTCCCCTATATGGAATCAACCACCCGTAACTAATCGGAATGGAGTTCGGCAGACTTTTGAACGACGGAATAGCAGCTCGTGGCACACAGCCTACCATACTAACATATGGATATCTTCCTGGTTTCACTGGCATCTGCATCTGTAACGACAGGATAGATGCAAAAATGTTACACTGAAACAAACAGAAATCTTACCCTCATTGCTTCAGCAATAGAATGAACTGCGTCCCTCTTCACTGGTCCTTGTAAATGTTTCGTAACTAGCAGACAAATAAATCCCACAAGTGCCTCATCTTGATCATCTGATTCAGCTGAAGCAACAACTTCTTCACAGCTTTTGTACCTACAAGAAAAAGCTTACGTGACACTGTCTTTAGCAGTAGCATACAGCCTAGGCGTTAATTGCTAGGTCACTGTGAAGCCTTCTTGCCGTACCAATTTCTCCCACCAAAAAACAATAAGAAAAAAGGTCCCAACCTTTGACAAAACCGGAAGAGGTTCAGAGCCCAGGAGCGTCACTATGGGGAGGGGGGGACTCCCCCCCAAAGTTCTGTAGTTTGTCGGCGCGGAGCGCCTGAAAACACAGAAGAAGTAAAGTTTTGTTTGCTTCTGCCGGGCGTCGATCGACTCGTCGGCACATCGCTTTTTGGGATCCCAAAACGTAAGAGGAGGGATGCCTATGACATCGCAAAAGTTGTCCGTCTATCCGTCCGTCTGTCAGCACGATAACTCTCGAATAGTCTCGAAGCGAATGAGATATTCTGATGAAACTTGGTGTGAGGATTTTTGGGTCAAGGGTAAGGTCAAGTTCGTAGATGGGCTCTGTAGCCCTGTATTTAGGGGTGCGGGAGGGGGTTCAAATTAATTATTATTATTATCAACTTTTAATTCAGCTTTCGTCATAAACTAACACTCAAATAACAAAAAAACATCACTACGGTACAACATCAATGTGTCTCCAGCAGATGCCTCCAAACTGGTAGGTTATGGAAAACGGGGTTTGCTGCCAGGAGAATAAGACAGTTCTCCGACCGACATAACCTTACAACCAAAGATGACCGGGCTTTTCGAACAAGTTCAGCAAAACTGCAGAAACGGTTCTGGACAAATGCCTGACTTATGCTCTCTCGAGCCGGCAGACGAATCAGACGCCTAAAAATTCTCTTGTAACAAGCATCCAGATTACAGTATGACTTATTAGTACAACGATAACATAACGCTAGCGCAAAAAACTGGTAGCAATACGTCTTAAACAACCTAATCTTAATTGCACTATTTTCAAAACCAAATTTCCATATTAAAACGTTCCCTCTCTTACAAACACTTTGCGCAAGGTCACGGAGGTGAGTATCATCCTTCAAATTCTCATTGACGAAGAAACCTAAATATCTACATTCAGTGACGTAGCAAACATTTCGGCTCGACAACACAATGGGATTCCTAGGTACAGAACAACCAATAGGTAGGAAAGCCATGGCCACAGTTTTCTTAGGATTAAACAGAATGTTATGCTCCTCAGCAAATGTATCACACACCCTCAGAAGCTTATTAAGACCGAACACCGTAGGGGAAAGAACAACTAGATCGTCAGCGAGTTAAGGTTAAGGGGCAAACAAAATATTTTTAAACAGCCAATGTGATAGTCGGTTATGGGGTAAGAAAACATGCTGAAAACGATGGTGAAAACCATTTTCTCGCCGGATAAGTAGTTCGTCCGGAATCCGGCAAAAACCGGAAAATTGGTTAGAATTAAAAGTTTTATTTGAAGTTGATTGGATGTTCGATTATGGGGTAAGAAGACATGCTGAACACGACGATGAAAACCATATTTTCGTCGGACAACTAATTCGCCCGGAATCCGGCCAAACCGGGAAATTTGTTAAAAGCGAAAGTTTTATTTGAAGTTGATCAGATGACAGATTTAGGGCTAAGAATAGACGCTGAATCTGTGTCTGACTGTCATTTTTTACCCGGACATATAATTAGTCCGGAATCTGATTGAAACCGGAAATTTTTTTATAAGTGAAAGTTTTATTTAAAGCTGATTAGATGTTCTTTATAGGGATAAGGAGCTATGCTGAATTCGTTTCTGAATTGTTCTTTTTTGTCTTGACAAGTAGTTTGCTCCGAATTCGGCCGAAACTGGAAATTTGGTAGCAGTAAAGCAGGAAGTTTCGGTCAGTATCGTCAAAATAGAT
Organism: Branchinecta sandiegonensis; assembly: GCA_030848855.1. Lineage (NCBI taxonomy): Eukaryota > Metazoa > Arthropoda > Branchiopoda > Anostraca > Branchinectidae > Branchinecta > Branchinecta sandiegonensis. The sequence continues at coordinate 19,457,861 of JAUPMV010000006.1, read as the reverse complement.
ATGGCTGATAGGGGTATGCCTGAACTTGGTTTTCTCAACTGACTGGCGTGGCGAAGACTGGATCTGGCGAAGACAAGACCCAATTGTCTGGATAACATATTAGATTTTTGGGATCCCATCGAAACCTTAGGTCTTGTTTTACACGCAAGAAATCAAATTCTTCAAACATTTGTCGGGCAAAATACAGAAGAAATCGAATTCTGTATGCTTTTGCCGGGCCTCGGGTGCCCTCGCCGGCAGATCGGGATATTTTTATACAGAAGAAATCGAATTTTGTATGCCTTTTATCTGGTGTCAGTAAACTCGTCGGCACATCAGGTTCTGGGAACACCTGTCGGGCGCACTCGGGAAGTTTATGTATCGTCGGCACATCAAGCTATTTCTACATGTAAGAAATCCAGTTCTGTACAGCCTTGTCGGGCAAAAGACAGAAGAAATCAAATGCTGTATGGTTTTGACGGGTGTCAGTATTCTCATCAGCACATCGGGTTCTATTACACGTAAGAAATCAATTCTGTAAACGTTTATCGGGCGCATCCGCAAGCAAAAATTCATCGAGCGCAAGAACAAACAGAAAGTCATCGCGCGTAAGTTGCCCCAGTGGATTCGCTTTTCAGTCACTGGCGGAAACTAGCACTGGAAAGCGAAGCGAATTTTAGCCGAAGTCGCAAAAACAGCCGGCGCATAAGCTTGCGGAGCTTTCCAGACCGCCAGAATCGCCCTCAAGAAATGCTAGGAGCTTCAACGTTCGTATGCATAAATTGACTATGGATGAATGGTAATTTTTACATAATCGAGGGCACTGTTTCAAACAAAATAAACCTACATCACTCGTCATTGTCACAATGTCAAGCGTCTACGGAAGATTTTTCTTTTCTGGAAATCTATATACTCCTGCTTATACCTTAGGATGGTTTCTACTTACAGTTTGGCCACGCCATCCTTATCCCAGCTCCGGTTGTTTTCAAGTAACTTTTCAACGATACCAGCCATTTCTGATGTCCTAAAAATGATGAAGCTATGTAAACTCTAAACAAACAATACCAAAAGTCTCGATGGGATCCCCAAGCGGACTATTTACTGGACTTCTTCATCCAGACTACAGTAGCCGCGTTCGTTTTCGTCGTGCGTCGTGTCGGTACCAAGAACGTCGTTTAAATGTTTGCATATTAGTGTTTTCTTTGACACGTGCTATAAATGTCGTTTCACGAACGAAGTTGATACGAAAACGTTAACAATCGAATTAACTTAATATTTACAACAGCAGATTAATAAAGTACTAAAATGGATTTAGTATAGATCTGAGCTTAGTTTACAAGTTTAATTTGTTTTGTCGAGAATTTTGAAAATTCGCGCCTAATTACTGAACCGAGATGTTGAAACTGACTTTCCGCCTCCGTTCAACGTTTAAGGAACGACGAATGAAAAGGCGGTTCAACCGAACATCTCCTTTATTCTCGGCAGTCCAACGTCGTGCACGAACGACGTTATAAAGAAAACACTTACAGTAAAACGACTGTTGGAACGGCGAACCGAACGACGAAAACGAACGCAGCTAGTGTCTTGTAGATTTCATTTCAAAAATTATAGTTATTATGTTTAAAATACAATTTATCCTGAAATTTATTATCTAAGAATCTGATTGTCTAAGTGTGGATGGTTAGTTGAATGATTGTTTCGTGTGTGGTTGGTTTCATGCTGTATGCATTCTCGATTACTCATGTTAAATGGTTTGTAGTTTTTTTTTTTTTTTTTGTCAGAAGAGGTTAGATATTTTGGTAGTATTTTGTAGATAGCAGGTTTTATTATACAGGTCAGATGTATAATTGTAGTTTTGTCTCATAAATTAAAAAACTTTTAATTGAACTTGCAGTCTTTGCCGGATCCCATAAGAATGTTATTTACCATCAGTACTGGCCGAAAGCTCATTCAATTTTCTGATCCAACATGTTTTTTGTTTGTTTTTTATATGTTTACACATACCACCTTGGAAATTATATCGGAAGATTTTGTTGTTTCCGAAATTTGCTGAATACACCAGAAGGCGATCGTATCATTAACCTGGTAGTATTAAACAGCAGAAAGATTGATTTATTCCTCTTATCCATATACCGAGAAGAGCTGGACAAATATATTTATTAGAAACGGTGAATTTCCCGTTCTGGCCGGATTTCGACGTATATGCGATTTCGTAGGCAAATATAGCTGGAAGATCGATTCTATCTCTTCTCATCACTAAAATGAAACTCCAAACATCCGATAAAAATAACATGATGCCAACGGAATTTCCGGTTTTCATCAGCTCCTGTCGGTCATCAATCAAGCAGGAAAACGAAGCAGATAGACCGATTCAAAATGTCAGCTTACCCTTCTACTGACACTGTAAACCACTTGACCAAGGAATCATAAGCCTTACCAAAATAGGTTCCCCATGACATATGCGTGGGTTTTGCCAGATTCCAGCCCAAAATTGGTCCAGCAGCAAGAATAGTATTTTTAATCTAACATGTTTTCTTCTCCTATTTTGACACTCAACCGACTTCAGAAAAATAAATCCGGACGGAATCGCGAACATCCCCGTAGAGAGAATGAATTTCAGATAAGGATTCAGCATGATTCCTTGCCCCTAGATCGACAAACTATTTAACTTGGAAAAAACATTTTTTTTTCACCCCGTAACAAACCCCTCCCCCTACTCTAACGATAGGGGCTACATGGTCCATCACCGAATTTTATTTGCATGGATCCCCCAAAGGACACTCAGACCAGTCAACGACAAACCCCTGATTTTGGGATACCCTATGCTTTGGCATACCCTATGCCAAAAAAGGTGAAGATAAGAAGCAAAAAATTGAACATTCTTACACCTAATAGACAACACGGAAACCATTGCACTGTAGCAGTTTGGTTGCATTATCACACTGACCCGCAAAGAAAATTGACTTTGCGCAAATTTTTATGCAACAGTAGAATGTGTTATGAAATGACGGAAACAGCATTTTCAGCAAACCTGGTCTGGAATTTAGTTTAATCTTCAAGGACATTACCATGCACCAAAATCTTGGTCCTCAGATCCCAACAATCAATAAACATTCAATTTGTAAGCCATTTGGTGAGCATAAATTTGTCTTGAAAATCAGTCGGGTATATGAAACAACTAGGCTAACCTTTAAAAGCTTGCCAGGGGGCATTACCGTGCGCAGGTGCCCACAGATCATTTACAGAATGATGCTTCGACCAAAGGTTCCTACCAGGTTGCACGAAATAAATAATTCATTTATTCATTAAAATACTGACTCGCCTATTGCTTGAATAAACTTCTTGTCCCGTTCAGTCTCGTTTCACCAATACAACTGAACATGTTCAGAGTCGTTACTACCCAAAACCTTTGGGGGGGGCAAGGTATTTTCTGAGTGAACTGTTTTGTGATGGAGGCCGACTCCCAAATGTGCATTACCTTTAGAGCATTAGAAAGCTCCTTTTCATGTTCTCTTGAGTCGAAGTTATCGTCAGGACAACAACTGCATTTATGCCATCTTCTTTTCACTTAAGGTTGACTTATTGCTCCCTTTAGACTAAATCATGCTCTTTTAAATCCTCTTTCCATAAATTGGTGCCTAAAGTGTGATTCACAGATAAGGATAAATGACAGAATACACACAATAATGAACAGTCTGGAATTATCCTCTTCACTGTGTCTGAAATTACCCCAATCACGTCTTAAAAGGGGGTAATCCCGACAGTTCTTTTCTCTTTACATCTTAAATGAAAATTACGCAAACAGATCCCAGAGATTCCCTACTCATTCTTTACTACCCCACTTCTTTGTTTCTTAGATCTAACAACCGTTCAAAATTTATAAGACATAATCAAAGTTTTACAGCTATGTTTTTCCTACCAGGTCCACTAAATCATTGAGTGGCTTTCCCCAAGCCAGGGCAGTGACAGTGCTGTTTGTGAATCAAAGATGGCCATAGATGGCACTATATTGTTGACAATTGAGCGAGATTATTGTTTATTGACCGCTACAGTGCTTATAGGCTTTCGAAAATGCTTATATCGGAAGCATGGCACTATACATAGTCTATAGTTTATAGCACTGCATAGTTTCTGAATGAGTGGTTACAGACAGACTAGCCAGCTCTACCATAGAAGGAACAACCAGCACTAACGAACCTCAGGTAGGTACTTTATGATAAAAAGGATCAGTAGTCTACTCCACCCCACCCAATCTGCTATCCCACCAATTTTCAGAGATGCGGGTGACAACAAACTGTATCTCAGAATCAAAAGTCTCGCTCTGATCCTCCGAAAGGAAGAATACCTGTACAAACAGAGACCGGACCCAAGTTGCAGATTCTGTGCCGCTCATCCCCAAACTCACTAACACCCCTCAAACAGCAAGGATTAAGAGAATAACCAGCCAGCTTAACTTACCAGAAAATATTGCAACCATCGTGGACCTCGACATTCCTCTCAGACAAGAGAGGGAAATCTACCATCAGATAATCCCTACTCTCCAAGAAAACAACATTTCATAACCGCAGCAACAAAGAAGTAGAAGCAACCAAGGCCAAAAAGGATCCAGAGAGGAAACCAAGTGCCAGTCATTTGAAGGAAGGACTTAGATATTGGCAATGTCCGGTATTACCCCACATCCAAAATTGCCCCGGTTCACCCTATTATGCATGATGCCACAGACATTGGTTTCTTGGTGTCACAGCTGGAACGCATCATTCTATTTTCGACAAAATATTATCCCACAGGCTAATCAGGACAATCACATTGAAGACATTCATAGTTACCACACTTACTACAATCCCGAGCGTGGTAAGCAAATCAAATAGTTAGCACAGGCTACAATTAGTTACTATTTTGAGAAGGTTGGAAAAGTCAGCGGAGTGACTTTTAATGAGGCTGGAACATAGTGTCATAGTAACTATAAGTTACTATTGTTAGAAGGGTAGAACACGCTCTGTACCTGTCATATTCTTTAGTTCGTTTTAGAGCCAGATCGATTTTCTGAAGAAAAGACTTCTCTGGGACTCTGGAAATTTTAAATCTTGTTCGAGGTTGGGTACCTCTCTTGTAGTCTTGTACAATTTCTGGGCACACATGACTCAAAAGGAAATGTCAGCTAGGATCAGGCTACAATAGGATATTCATCAGCAATATTTCCAGGATATTTCAGCTAGCCTATTCTTAGCAAAGCAGTAGCAAAGGTCCTCTTCAGGCTGTAGCTGGAAGGGACAGACCTCAGACAGACCTTCAATGAACCTGATTAGGCTACTTCTACCTCTACCCTAGTCCAGTCTGGGCTCAAGCCTTCTGTATTTCTTTAACAGTTTAACCGCGTAGACTATACCTAGTCTAGGGCAGTCATACACAAATCCTCAATTTTTTGGGCATGGTGCCCCAACGTCTTGGCATGCCTGGATATTTGAGCATGGTGCCCATACGTTCGGGCACCATGCCCTGGAGCATGGGCATGGTACTCCTGTGAAATTTGGTTAAACTGAGACTGGCTACATACCTAAATAGGGCCTTCTTCCTGTCCTAGATCAAAAGATACCTGATTTCACTTTCTATCCAACCTCATTTTCCGATTTTCAAAATATTAGAGCACTTCCAAGCTGCTTCCAAGATACAGAGAGTTTTGTGGAGGCCACTTCTTTCATAGTGGGTTTACTCTATCCTTTTCCATGTAGTTGCCACTATAGGTTACTCAATCCTTTTCCAGGTTGCCTCAGCTAGGTTACTCTATCCTTCTCAGGTAGTCACCGCTAGGTAGAGCAGATGAAGTAAGCTTTTAAATTTTCTTCCTTTAGGAATTAAATTTCCTTTCCATCCAAATTCCTTTAGATTGTTTGCCTATTTAGGTATGTAACCAGTCTCAGTTTAACCAAATTTTGCAGGGGTGCCATGCCCATGCTCCAGGGCATGGTGCCCCAACGTATGGGCACCATGCCCAAAAATTCAGGATTTGTGTATGACTGGTCTAGGGCCTAGATCATGACCACCCAATAATTAGGATTCTGTCGTGGAGCGTGACATATCAACTATCTCAGTATAACACTTACAACCCAATTCAAAGAAATTAAGAAATAAACAAACAAAATCCAACCTAAACACAACCAAGCATAGCTTCTCTTTCTTCCTGAGAAATATGCGCTGACTGAAACGTCGACAGAGCCATCTAGTGGTCAAGTAGAAAGTAGATAGATGGCAGCTACAGTTAAATCAGGCCAAAAGCCTAGCGGCGTATTCTCGCCGTTTTCCGACGACTCCACTTGAGGAGTTCCCGCGTTTTTGTTTGTCCCGTATTCTCGGGAGTCTCCACGGACAGGGAATGCTGCGACTATCATCATAAAAAAGGACTCCCTTTCAGATTCGGAGGGGAATCAATTTTTGCTGGAACACCTCTAGTTGGATAATATAAGAAGTTGACGTATAAATATACAAAATCTAAATAACCAATCATACATGTACACCTCGCGGCGACTAGCCAACTAGTTGGCTACTGTAAGAAATTTCCTATAGGAAAAGCCGGCGGCGGACTAGTTGGCTAGGAGAAAAATTCGTATAGGATTTTTGTTTGTGTTCCAACTAGTCCGCCACTGTAAGAAATTTCGTATAGGAATTTTTCTCGTCGCCAACTAGTCGGCAACGCCGGCTTTTCCTACAGGAAATTTCTTACATTAAACAACTAGTTGGCTAGTGGCCGCGATGTGTACATGTATGACTGGATGTTTAGATTTTGTACAGTGTAGCCAACTAGTTGGCTAGTGACCGCGAGGTGTATCTGTATGACTGGATATTCAGATTTTGCATATTTATACGACAATTTCTAATAATTTGTAACTAGAGTATGCCCAGACCAGGAAAAATGTACTGTAAGGTTTCTTGGAAAAGCTGGAAGTATAGTCTTTCTTACTCATCAACGCCTATCGGTACAGCGCAAGCGGAGCTCAAATTTCTTCCGATGTAGGCATTTTCAAAAGCCTATAAGCACTGTAGCGGTCAATAAACAATTATCTCGCTCAATTGTCAACAACCTTTTTGTGGAAAGCCGCGTTTTCTTTCTTTCTAGTCTCTTCGTCATTACCCACTCTGCTGCGCTTGAATCACCCATGCTATTAACTCCTTTCAATTTTTGTCTCGACTCCCACTTTATATTTTCAGTCACTAAAAATTCTCATTTTCAGGGATTTTGTTCTACCCGGTATCGCAATCGTTTTTTGTTTTGTTTCATCATACACTTGTACAAGCAAAATATTTGGGCCTGATCAGAATTGAACTTGAACAAGTAGGAGAATCTGGAAGCACATGACGTCAAAGGCATTACGAGTGTTCTTAAAAGGGAGGTTAGTCTCACTATGTGTGGTTATTCTGGTTGTAGACATGAAAAAGAAATGAAATAAGTGCAAAATCCGAGCGCCAAATTTAGAACACGCGCGGTCACTCACTTCTCGATTTTTTTTTAGCCAGGAAACAGCCAAAGGCGCATTCTCGCCGTTCCCCGAGAACTCCACTTGAGGAGTCCCCGCGTTTTTATTTGTCCCGGGGACTCACTCCCCGTATTCTCGCGAGTCCCCACGGCCGGGAAATGCTCCGATTATCATCACCATCATCGGAAAGGACTCCCTTTCAGATTCGAAGGGGAATCAATTTTTGCTGGTGTTGGTGCAATGTAAAATTAACTTAAAGCAATCAGAATAAACAAAACCAAAAACAAAGTGGATCCAGACTAATTTCGTCAACTACATATGTTTTTTTCGAACCAAATCCATTTTGGAAGCATTCCCCGTGTTCTCGCTGTTACTGTACGCGGAGTCCGCATGGAGTGACTCCCTCTATTCTCGCCGTTCCCTTCGACTCCCCAAGGAGTCTTCGGGGAACGGCGAGAATACGCCTCAAGTCTCGTCTGATGCCGCTATTCTAGTCGCGCAACGTAAGTAGGTCAAGAGTCTCTGCCTTGGCCGAACATGTTAAAAAATCTACCTGAGAAGAACGCCACAGTTTCTGTGAAATATCTGTTTCATGCTGAGTGCCTAAAAGGGGAGTACAAATCAGTTGAAAAACCCCAAAAAGGTGTCACGGGTGCTTTATCTGGAATTTGCAAATTGCAGCTCTGTTCAAGTCGTCACTTATTAACCAAACCGACTGAAAACATTAGGGTCGCTGTCACTACCCCACACGTCAGTTCGCCGCAGAAACGTCAGTCGGCCGACACAAAAAATTCGGAAGTTCGACCATACGTCAGTTCGCACACACGTCGGTTCATCCACTTGTCAGTTCGTCCACACGTGAGTTCGCTCCCAATCAGTTCACCCATTTCAGAAATCCGTCAGTTCGCCTGCGAAATCCGTCACCACGCCCTACTACTACGCCTACGTCACTACTAACGCGAGTTAAGTGTAAAAGCGTGACGGAGGCTCGCTTGCAGCTCGCCTCTATAGAGACTTTTCATAGAAAATATCTTTTATTTCCATAATTAACAACGTTTTGTTTTATTTCCATAATTGGTCCTAGTGACGATAGTGTCGACTGACGGATTTTCATGGGTAACTGGGATGTGGTCTAACTAATGTGTTGGTGAACTGACGATGGGCCAACTAACGCGTTATCGAACTGACCTGTGGTTGAAGTGACGTACGGTCCAATTGACGGATTTTTGTGGGTCAATTGACGTTTGGTCGAACTGTCAGAAAATTTGGGCGTAGTGACAGATTTTTCAGGTGAACTGAGATGTGAGCGAACTGACGTAACCCCCAAATAAGTGAAATGCCCTTAGGAAACCAGGGACAATAAAAGGAAAGCTAGTGAAACATGACATAGAGTAACGTCGTAGCTTCCGTAAATAAAGCTCAAAACGAAAGGACTGCAGATGAAACAGCTTGTTAGTAAGGAGTGGCAAACGGGAAGCTAAAGCACAACCTTGTCCGCATATGGACCAAGTCTGAGTGTCTGTCATATGAGTGTTTACATGTATTTATGACGATTTCGACAAATTTGGATTTCACCATGATAGTTCGAAAAGAATAAAAGCGATATCTATCAGGTCTATCTATAATAAGTCTCCACACACCATGCATACAAGCCGATACTCGGTAATCAGAACGTTTTATTCGTTGCGGTACCACAAATGAAAAGAACGATCCGGCAGACGTCGGGACGCAACTCACGCTTATATACCAAAAACTGTCGCCCCGTGAAAAGCCAAAGGGCCAAAACGCCAAATTGTAAAGGATATTCAAAAACTCAAATATGATGTGCATCTTCAAGGAGCCATTTAGGTATCATTTTCGTATCAAATGTACGATGCGAGAGTTTCAAAACGAACTTGGCGGTGTCACAATGCATTTCTCTGCCAAGGTAATATTCCAAACGACGAGCTGAGTGAGAGTCAATAGTGTCAACCTTAGGATGATTTTCACAAACACAAAATCACGAAAAATTTGTAGTAGATGGCTCTTCGTGTCTCTGATTGAGTAACTTAAAGAATGTCGCTTAGGCCCTTTGTCCCAAGGTTCTATGGATGCTTTGGCTTTTCTAGGGACAATGTCGATTCCATTATCTAAGGCAAGTAGCATGAGACTGTCCTTTCTCCGTTAATCAGAATTGCCATCTTCTTCCTCCAGCTTTTGGCCAGGAGGCATACTGGAATGATCACTATCTTCCCTCACATCAAAACAGTGATTTTTAAGAGTCCCCAGCCAGTTCATCATCGACCTCTCTTTAACTTCGCCTTCTACTATAGAGGGAAGAATAAAACTATCAAAAAATTGTTCAACTTCTTTTTCACTTTCTTTCCAATCAAGGCTCTCGTGCATTCCATCTGAGCCGTAGCGTTTGTTGTAAATTTCATAGTGCGGTTCTTTCAGAACAAGTCCCAGGGGTGGGGCGATTGGAATGTCGACCCGATCTTGACACCAGGCTCTTTCGATGATTTCATTGGTCGTAAGGCCACGCGTGATGGCGATAACTGTACCGACCATTTTTCGGATCTGGTGGAGCATGAAACTCTGGCCTGAAATAAAAACGATACATAGGTACTCGGCAACAGAAGCTGATTCCACATTATGTGTGGTATTGCCAAAAGGATTAATTAGCTATAATATGGTCAAATATGATTTTAACCTGACAAGTGGAAGAAACACAAAATAGTTCTTAGGCTTCGACATAATTTAACTAGTTTTATTCATAAAACTAGTGAAAATCATTAATTCTTCATTGCCCCATCATAAGCCCTGTAAATGGGCGGGGCTTTTTCTGGATCATGTTTGTCAAGAGGCTTCGTGGCGTTTTCTGCTCGAAGGAGGGATTACAAAAAAAATATGCACCACCAGCAGCGATAGACAAACCCTGGGGGCTAGGACAATCCTATTTTCCATTTTGACACCTCAGAAATCGGTGTCTCCAAATACTGCATGCAAGAAAGGCTGTTCTTGTCAACGCTACAGTGGTATTTGAAAGTAATTTACTTTAATAAGATATTTATAGTCGGTAGAAGCTTCAGTTATTTATTACAGGTTTGTTTCCTTCCCCGACGTTGACCCAGAGGATTGACAGCCTGACGAGGACTCTTGCCAAGAAGGGCCGAAATATCGCTGATGAAGAATCGTAGCTGACATATCCGTTGTAAACATTGTTTGAATAAATGCACCTAAATCCCTCCAGAAATAATGGAATACAGTGAGTTGATAACTTTAAAGGCATTAATATGAAGGATAGACATCTAAATAAAGATTTGAACTCAAAACCAACCTTTTATGCTAATGGTCACGAATTCAATGCCCTCTCGAAGTAACGGCTCGCCAGTTTTGAACTCCATAATGTACCTCCGACAGCTAGGATCTGTGGGCTTCCTGAAACAAAACAAATCCGTCTCACAGCCGTTGTTCCTGATGATGACACAGCCTTAGTGTGGAAACTAACTAATGTGCGTTACTAGTTGAAGAAGCATTATGGTAGGGGAACTGAGCCAATCTTAGGGCAGAGGACTTAGGATTAAGATTAAAGGACACATCAGCCAAAATGATAAATGGGCGGATTACAAACCGCATAGAATTGTTTGCAAACCGTGTACTGACTTTGAAACCTCAGAGATTACTGACACTAACCTCGAGGTACCTCCATGCCTTGTGGTTCATGTTGGATCACAATTAAAATTATCGCACTATCAAAGTGCTTATACAAAGATCCAGAAAAGAGGAATCCAAATCCACTGACCGTCTGAATGCCACAATTCAGATTCCATCACATTCTGTTTCCAAACTGATTTAAAGAATAAAGAGACCCATCTGTTGTTAGCGATGTTAACAATTCGTCGTCAAACTTCGCGAAAGAGCCGCTTATTTTTCCCTACAAACTATAATAACACTCACCTTCTAGCTGTGAAATTGTGAAACCTATGGGTGCCTTTGAATATTTCCATCGTCTTGTTGATTTGCTCCAGTAGCTCTGCTGATATCCGGAAATCCTCCTTTGTCTCCTGACCTAATGGTGTGAACGCAAAAGTTGGCATAGTGTAGGCATAGCTTCTGAAGTCGCAGCTTAGCTTACTGCTATAGCCGTTGGTGACTCGCTTGACCGCGAAGACTCTGATTTGGTCCGGCAGATGCTCACAAAGCTTCGCAACACTTTCCTTTTCATTCTGGACGGGATCTGAAAGTACAAAAGTATAGCTGAACCCACCGTTTCCCATAAACTATCAACACTTTATCCCCCTGACCCTGAAAACGACTGGTCTGCTCGTCAGCTCACAGACACAGGTTACACTGGTAGACTACACAAGTATGCGCAGTATACTATATGAGATACTATCTGTTGATACTACATACAAATATTCCTTGAGCTGCAAGCTGACTTTGAAACATATATTCAAATAATGTATACAACGGATACGTCCGCTACGATGCTTCACAGCGAGATACGTCCGCTACGATGCTTCACAGCGATATTTCGGCCCTTCTTGGCAAGGGCCATCGCATCGTCAAGCTGTCAATCATCAGGGTCAACTTGCATACAGGGTCTACATAAAAATTGTGTATGAGCATTTAAGTGTTACTTTTCTGCAAAAGCAACAGTTAACATGGTTTACAACGATATTTTTAGCGAAAAAAGAACACTTAAAAGGTCATAACTGAAACCCTCTGTAACATCAACGCTACAACAGACTTTCTGGGATATGTTGAAAATGAAAATGCGTATCCTCATGTAGATGTAATGAAACTTCTGACGGTGTATAAGTAAGTTCTTAAATAGATACTTGGCAGTTACAAAACGTGTAAAAAGACGGCTAAAAAAATAAAAATAAAGATAACTATTAGGAAATCGGTGAAAGCAAAATGTATTCCAACCCTACACGCCTCATCAAACAAGAACAAAATGAAAATGACTCGGACAGGACAGGAATCAGCGGATTTCTGATGTAGTATTGTACTATAAGGAGTGGCATTCTGACATCATGTTAGTTTGATCTGCCCATTGTATTTTAAAAGCAGAAAGTTGAAAGAACAATGACTTTAATCCGATTCCTTTCTGTTTACTTAACCTATGTTGAAAAAGAGTCCAAGCTTCGGTCTCCGACCATCAGTCAACAGATCTACGAGTCTACTCCCTACCTAACAGCAACGAGCTCATCAGAATATACACATCCGAAGTTCACATCGGAGCCGAGCTTACGAGAGTGTTCTATTCCAAAGTAGGTAAAGCTAACTAACCCATTTTTAAGGAGACAACTTGTTTGATTGCTGAAACCCCCTTGTCAGTCCTTGCAGCCCGCTGAAACTGAATGGACTGTGGAACTTGACAGGACTCGTCATCCATGATGCCGACTGCTTTGAAAGCCTTGAACAGCTCACCCTCGATGGTTGCTGTCTCCTTGTTTCTACAATAGTAAGAAAGTGATTCACTACCATAGCTACAAAGAAAGTAGCCTATTCCCTCACGGACGCCCAGCTGAACACACTGCTAGGAATGTCTTTCTGAGCTTTTAGGGTTGGGCTATCCGTCAGCTTGGTCGAACCTTATGAAAAAGGATAGTTTCATGTGAACTAATCCACGGCTTTAAATACTCTCTGCGTAACAGGATTCCAAATTTCAAACGACTACAATAAATGTGAGCCGGAACAGGTAAGGCCAATCGGGCCCACTGCAGCCTCCTCCCTGCAGAGGCCTTACTAGCCAAAATGTTTGGGGGGGGGGGGGGGGGGGGCAAGGTATTTACCGACTGGCTGGTCAGTTTTACCGACTGTTTTTGCAGATAAAAACGAAAATTTCCATTTCGTTAGTGTTGCCGAAAAATCGGCTGATTTTAACAAAAACTACTGTTGTTAAAAAAAAAATCAACTATTTTTACGAGAAACCGACTGTCTCTAAAAAAAATCGACCATTTCCAAGAAAAAAAAATTGACTAAGGACTTTTCCCCGAGGACTCCTCGGGGAATCGAGGGAACAGCGAGAATAGAGGGAGTCATTCCACGCGGACTGAAACAGCGAGAACACGGGGAATGGATCCAAAATGGATTTTGTTAGAAAAAAAAAATGAAATTAGTCTGGATCCATTTTAATTTTGGTTTTGTTTATTCTGATTGTTTTTAATTAATTTTACATTGCACCAACACCAGCAAAAATTGATTCCCCTCCGAATCTGAAAGGAAGTCCTTTTTGATGATGGTGATGATAATCGGAGCATTCCCCGTCCGTGGAGACTCGCGAGAATACGGGGAGTGAGTCCCCGGGACAAACAAAAACGCGGAGACTCTTCAAGTGGAGTCCTCGGAGAACGGCGAGAATACGCCTTTAGCATTTTCAACTGTATATGCTTAGAATTCTACAGATAGCGATTTCTGACTTGATGAACGGCTTCTATATCTACTGTTTTTTACGACATTAAAGAAACAATAATCGGCTTTGACCGTCGCATACTTATTTGAGTAAAATGAAACTGAACGGACACTGAAAGAAGTTCGTATTTGTTATAGATCGTTTGGTAGTCGAGGTAACTCACACTTGCATACCAAAATAGCCTTTTCCCTGATAGCCAAGTAGAATAGCATGCTTTTTCTTTTTAATCCGTGGCTTCTTGTCAGGCAAATTACTAACATCAGATGATGGAGCATCTTGCAGCAAAGCAGTACCTGGAAAAAAAATAAGATAGTACGCACAGAAGAACAATGAATGTAACATGTTTTTGGTGGTAGGACCAATCGTAAAGCCCAACAGAAGAGACTGTAGAACCATTTCCCAGAGGCAGACCCCATGATTGTGTAACTCTACCACAAAACCCAGGAAGGAACAATAAGTCAATTTTCTGTGCATTTTCCTGGATGCTATTCTAAACAGCTTGCACAATTACTAACTTATGCATTTATTCGTTATCTTCCTGAACTCTTTCCCTATACTTTGTGTGAATAAACTTAAAAGGATTACCAGGAACTTAAGATAAAAGGTTTCAGTTGAGTCATAAGTCCAGTAGCCAGCCTAGAGGAGATCAATGATATCCACATATGCAATCAACCGAAAAGGACAAGAAGCAAACAAAGTACTAGGTCTTGCTTAGCGGGCCATGATAATGCGCGTTGCTGGAATAACAGGAATAGAATTCTAGCCCTTGCACCTACTGACAAAGCAAATACATTATGACTGGAACTAAGCAAAAAAGAAAATGAAGAATCATATCACCTTCATCTGAAAGCTTCACTTTCTTGACTGCAACTCCCTCAATTTCGGATACCTCTTCCTCTGGCCTAGTGTGCAGGTTTGTTTCAGGCATTGCAGATGCAGAAATAGAACACTGTTTTGCTATACTGATGTTGGTATTCCTGAGAATAGTATGGTAAATACTTCTTCTAAACAAGCAATTAACTGCAAAAGAGAACACAAATTATACATATTGACCAACAAATGAGGCACTGCCCAATCTAAGAAAGAAAGAAACAATAGCAAGCTGGAAGATCATATACAACAATACATGATGATCTTTTTTAGTTGCAAATATATGTGCATGTAGAAAAAGTTAACTGGAGACAATTTATAAAGAACTTGGCACAGTTTTGCTTGCCTAACTGAATGCTTAACCTCTTTTTAGAAAAAAGAATGGAAGCTAATATGGTAGGTAGGGTACAATCAAATTTGATGTATCTAAAAAACAATGAGATAGGAGTTAATTCAAAATGGTAATTTTTAGTTACATGCCTCCATGTAAGTGCCTTCATGAAGTCCAAACTTGAAGCAGTTCCAAACAGAATAGGCCTACTTATGTTCATATTCATATCAATGAAGCTTGTTTGAAGGAATGGAAAATACTGGGTGCTTTGTCAACTAATGGCAGTTCACAAACCCTACTGCCAAAATAGTTAGTCTCTACCCAATAAAGGAAAACGCTTAAAATCATTCTGCTGAACTTCTCCATATTTTTTTTACTGGTGATATTTTGTGAAAAAGTGCTAAACCAGTTTCACCTGTGGTGTCTATGCCGAATCTCACAAAGTGGAATATCTAGCCGACCCTCTTATTGTTTGGCACTTTTCTTTCAGGTTGAGGTTCTTTAATAATTAACTAAATAACAAAAGGTCCACAGCCCGGCTGGGAAGACAAATTCGTTGTGCAAGGAATGGAAAGACTTCTTTATCTAAATACAACATTTATAGTAAATATACTTTGTTGTAACAATCCAATGACACCCGCTTCCATCTTCACCCACAGACCCAAGAGTGATCAAACTTTAAATAGAATATCTGGGGCATGTGATTCTTAACAGTAGGATATGTTTAACATTAAACATGGACATAGGTTTTGGCATAGGGTATCCCAAAATAAGGGGATTGTGGTAGACGGGTATAACAATGGTCATGCAAGAAATGCAAATTACTACTGCGAATACCCAGGCTGGACACGGCGAGTAACAGATGTCAGCCATCATCAGGGGCATCGCTATTGGGGGCTGGTAACCCCCGCCCCCCCTCGAAGAAAGAGAAAAGCTAAACCGGGAGCTCGCCTGGTTCAGGGTTACCAAGAAACTGAGCTGACATCCAGCTTGGACATCGGTGGTTCTGGGTTCTCGGTCGGTGTGCAGTTTTTTGGGCTAAATGGTAGAATGAAATACCTATTTTGACTAACTGGTAGTTAGTTTTAGACATAGCAAGTGCACATTGCATAGCCTACCTGATGTCAAATACAAGGAAGACTATCTCTATCCTACTTACACAACATGAAGAAAATTGTAGGATGTCTCTGCCTATTACTACTGTTTGGTATACCTCAGTACAGCATGCACAAGAGAAAATTCGCTAAAAATGTCTCTGCAAGAGAAAATATGTATTTACCTTGAGTTTTACAATTTATTCTATCTAGGCAAACGAAAGGGTTTCAATGGTACTTGTTTCAAGAACTTTTTCCTAGATGGCGTCCACAGAAGCTTCAGAGCCTTTCATTTTTCATGGGCTATCGCGATTCCATGACAACTCGCCACAGCGACAACTTGGAACCGACAACTCGCCACACCGATAACTTGCCACAAATGTCATTTCGCCACAGGGACGACTTGCCACACTACCAACTCGCCACGTGGATAATTCGCCACAAAAAGAACGTTTTAGGTAAAAAATAAAAAAAAAACATAAAAAATATGAGAGACATTTAGCTGCAGTTGACCCAAGGGAATTTGGATCCTCTAGCCAGAGGCGTCACAAGTGCATTTTTGGTGGGGGGTGCAGAGCCAAAATTTTACCGAAGCTTCCAAAATTTTTACCTAGCCCTAGAACTAAGAATTCGAGCTTTAAATTATGGAACAGAAACGATTACGTAGGAAGAGTAACAATAAAGGGCAGCATGAAAGACGATAAGCCAACTATTATGCGGCATTTTGGCGAAGCCCACATGGAGAATATAACCATTTTTTTTCTGTAGGCTAAAATTTAACTGCTTCTCTTACAAATTCTATCATTTACCATTGATTAAATACCGAGACTCTAAGAAGTTCCAGAAAACAGATGGAGCGACGTTCCAGCAGCAGCAGCGACTGTAGTCTAGTCAATATACTACCCAAAATCACATAATGAGCGCCGCAGGCGACATTTTAGTTTCTTTTTGCTGCCAAATTTAAATTCCATCCAAATTCTAGCTCTTAATGTTTCGAAATCTCAATCCTAAAACTGGCTTAAAAGCCCCGTCAAATGACGCGCCCTTCCACAAAATAGAGAATATTACGAAAAGTGCTGCAGGCGGAATTTTTGAAATATTTATGATTCTTTTTGGGATCCAAAATAAAAAGTAAGCACTATCGATGATATCATAGATCATCTCTTTTGTCTGCTACCTGTGCTTCACTCGACCTCTTCCGAGTTTCGAGGTTCGTCCGAGTCCTGGCAATTATAACGAATAAATTACCGAATCCCAGTTATTATATCGAATAAGTTTAGTCCGATAGCATGTTCGCGATTCTGTATAACTACCGAATCCCGGGTATTATACCGAATCGTTTTGGTATCGAAAGACTACCGAACAATATTCATATTCGATATACTTTCTTTGAAACTGGAACAAAGTCAGGATTCGTGGTTAACTTCCTAATCTTGGAAATTATGCTGGATAAATTACCGAATCCCAATCATGATACCGAATAATTTTGAACCAATAGCTTATTCGGGATTCTGTGTAACTACGGAGTCTCCATAAATATACCGAATAGTCCGGCATCGAAAAATTACCAAATGATTTCAGTAAATTCTCTTACAAAACCTACCGAATACTGGCAATTATACCGAATCCCGATCATTATACCGAAGAGATTTGTACAGATAGCCTATTGAGGATTCTGTGTAACTACCGAATCCCCGTAAATATATCGAAGAGCTCTTCTATCGAAAAAATACTGAACAATTTAAGTAAAAATTTTGGGCCTGGAGGCCCAAAACTTTACCGAATTCTGCATCCCCCCCCCCCTTGCTACGCCCCTGCCTCTAACTAATCCTTTCAATTTTTAACCCGTTAAGACAACTACATCGGGAGACTAGACCGGCCCAGTTCCCACCTTCTCTTTGGAACATGACCGATCGAGTAGCTGCATTTTCTACGAACCAACAACAGCATAGAAGTTTGGCCTCTCAGCTTTAAACAGCTGACAGGATCAAGTCACCCCAGCTTTGGAATTGCTTGAAGACCGAACAAAATTAGCAAAACTCTGACGTCGACCGAATCTGGGCAGGTTGTTCTCCGCCTCGGCCGAAGAAACAATACTTGAAGACTAACTGGGGAATCGAAAGAACTGTCAGTAGGTATAACCGTAGCAGAGCACTTGATTTATTGAGACGCATTGCCCATAATTATCTAAAGACATAATTATCTATGACAAATATAATCCCATGGTCATCTGCTTCATTAAAAATTTTGTTCGAAAAATACTAATTGAATAAAGTATTTATGCTATAAATGTGGCGAGATGTCGCACTGTGGCAAGATGTCCATTTATCAGCTTGTCGCTGTGGCAAGTTGTCGGCGTGGCAGGTTGTCGGTGTGGCAAGATGTCACTGTGGCGAGTAGTCGGTTCCCAGTTGTCGCTGTGGCGAATTCTCTTGTGGCGAGATATCCCGACATGGCTATCGCAAGTAGCTTTCACTCGCGATAGCCCATGGAGGATAAACAATTACTGCAGGGACCACACCCAGTGGTTTATATTAACCTGCAGATTATTAGCTGCGTTCGTTGCACTCCCTCACCGGTGTTCGGTTCTTATCCTATTGCGCGTTTTTGGTCTCATAGTCACCGGTGACGTTACTAGAACCAAGAATAAATAAGGGAAGAGCTTGCTAGAACCTGCCTCCCGAGCAGGTTCTGGTTAGTCGGCACCGGCAGGGTTGAGTGATTTGGGAGTGAAATTTTGTTTTCATGAAAAAATGGGAAACGGTCACTTTTGGTCAGAATCAATGCTGCAAAAATTAAAAATCTTAACCTAGTGTCCTTGAAAAAACGGGAAATATTCACTTTTAGTCGGAATTACTGCTGGAAAATGACACCTCTGGACATTTTTGAAATACAGTGAATTTTATGTCCTACGTAGGACAAGAGTGACAAAAATAAAATAGTGACAATTCGCTCTATCGTGCGACACGTGGCAACCCTGAGCACCGGTGAGCACTAACCAGACACTGTTTATATAGTGTGAACACACGATCGGGGTCGGGTGCTCCTGAACTGGAATTTTTGCCCTAATTTTCGGCAGCGTCATCACTTCCATGTGAAAAAAGTTGAGTTTTTTTCCACTTTGTGATGAGAGTGAAGAAAATCCGGCCGAAAAATCCTGATCGTGTGTCGGCACCGAAAACGGGTCACCGGACAACGAACGCAGCTATCCTAGTGTCCGATTCGGTGTTGACGTTTATCAAGTCTGCGTATTTATTAGGGCAGAAAGATCTAACAGAAATAGTTATTAGAGTGCCTTTTCGACTTCATGCCGGAATTTTCTTTAACAGTTGTTCCTTCAGCCGCAAGCTGATTGCGAACCATATCTGACGGTACAAAACGGATAAGTCAGCTACATTTAATTAGAGCTATATTTCAGCCCTTTTTGGCAAGGGTCCTCTTCACGCTCCAGCTGGAAAATGAACTTGTGAAAAACAATTCAAAATTCTTCCTTAAATATCGGATTTTGTGGACTTCTTCTTTGAAAACTGGTTGGAGTTAAAGCTGGTCCTGGGATTTTATTCTGGGCATGACAGCTGTTTTCTGCTGTTTGATTGGGTCGTCGAAAGGGTAGAAATTCTTCTGCATTTTGGTTTAGGAGTCACCTGTATATACTTCTTCTTTCCAGCTAAGATGGGTACTTGTCGGCGGCATGTATGAGTGATTTGTATTCCCTTACTTCGGTGATAGAGGTTCGTTCAGCCCAAGCTGACTGTGAATCATATTTAACGGTGAAAAGGATGATAAGTCAGCTACATTTATCAGAGCTATATTTACAAGAAGGGCCGAAATATAGCTCTAATAAAATGTAGCTGACTTATCCGTTTTACACCGTCAAATAATATTTTCTTTAATGTCATCTTTCCAGGGCCCCTTTTTGGTATCGTAGCCAAAATATATTTGTACACTGCTGAAGAGCCGAAATATCATTAGAATAAATCTCAGCCGAATTATCCGTCTGGCACAGTCAGGGATTCGGGGGGGGGGGGGGGGGGGGGGGGCTGCCCCCCCCCCCCCCCCCCCCCGCGAATGGCGGCTCTGACTTTCTGGACTCTTCTTTGCAACAACATAGATGGCTTTCTCCCTACATCATGTCTTCATGATCCGTCCCTGCGAAATGATTTAAGTACAAAAGATCTTGAAGTTTAAAATTAGTATTAAAAAATGAGATTAGCTGTTTCCAAACATCTCTGAGCATAATTCAGAATTCTTTCGATTTAGGACAAAAGATCTTCCTGGAACAGTGGATGATTTTCGCCACCGGATTGAAACTCGATGCTTTTCATCGCTGGTTCGAACTGCCTTCGACAAGGAGTGCCTGGAAAAAAGAAACAGCCTTGAATCTATCTGACAAAAAAAAAATAATACTCTTGATGACTAACTGTCCTTGCCGATGAAAAATCGCCGTGTGCCTAGCGGAAGAACCGGAAGCGACACCACAGCTGTCCCCAACGATCGCCGTGATTGGTTGACACAGTATGTGAGTTGTTGAGTTTAGTCGTTATGGAGACGTTTTCTCGTTCTTCCTGAGGATCATTGGCGGGTTCTGGAGTTAGTAATATATAGTATTTCCGCGTGTTGCCGCCTCTGCTGTTTAAAAAAAGAGAAAAGGATTCGAACAATGGCTACGGCTGTCGTATGTTTATTTTAATAATAAACTTCCGTGGTTAACTTACAAAAACACCCCTATCGATGACTAAAGTTTCATTACCATCGGTTTGCCAACTAAAACTTTAAACTAAAACCAACAAAAACTTAAGGGGGTTCTTCAAGGATAAATAGTTCAGTTAGACCCTGTCTCTTACCAGCAACATGTATAGAGCCGTGCGTCAAGCGCACAACCGAGTGGAGACGTTTATACAGAGCGGTCTATTTACTTCTTCTTTCATAAAACTCGGGAAAAAGGGTCAGGGAAAACTAGCTTTCCTGGAACACGACAATGTATGAAGTCGCGAATACGCGAATTCAACTACATAGGCATTCGGAGAATTCGACCAAGTGATCAACGTCAGGTCACGAATACGCGAAGTCAACTACATACGCATTTGGAGAATTCGACCAAACGATCAGCGTCAGGACTGCTGAGCAAGAAATATGCTGATGGACCGTCCTTGTGTTAGATGCACTGTCCTATGCAGAATCGTGCGCACACCCTCTACATTTCAGGCACCAAACTTCGGTCTCATGGGATGTTACACCGACATCCCATGTCCGGGACCGTCTCAGTAACCACAAAATAAGGATACGGTCCTCTCAAAAATACGATACAGCCTCTTTAGCGAAGAAACGCCGATTGTTCTGGTTTGGCCATGTGAGCAGAAGAGAAGACTCCACCCTGGCGAAGAAAGCTCTGCTCGCCATCCCCATGCCCGGTTGGAAGAAACTCCAGGGAGGTCAGCGTAAAACGTGGCTGAGCACCCTCAAGGAAGACCTCGAGCCCATCGGAGGCTTCCGCCGGCATGGGAGTAGATGGGATCCCTACTGGCTTCAAATCTCGATGCCATTCACAGAAGACCGAGATTCACGGCATGCCTTGGTCCGTCAACTGCTGTCGCCAGGTAGAGCTGCACAGCTTGCGTCCTGACACAAGTACAAGTAAGTAAGTACAAGTAAGATGTTACACCGAGTGTTTTTTTGCGACGTTCCACATTTACAAATAATCCAATTTTCACAGTCGGATGCGAATTTCCTTCCTTGCTCCGAAATTCTGACACATGACACGCAGGTTTTTGATGATTATACTGAAATGACGAATTGATTGAGTGTCTATATATTTAGTGTGATTATCTTTGATGTACAGGTTAAATTTGGCGCATGCGCTGTGAAAGATACCTTTCATGAATAAAACTCTACTCTAATAAGTAGATGGCACTCTACACAAGGGACTTGTACTGTGACCAATAAACAAGAAACATTTTTTTTTTCGAATAAAATTAGAAGTCTAGGCCTCCATTGTTCCTATGTCCTGTTCCTGTTCCTATGGCCGGCTTCTTCTACCAGACTATTGTAGTGTTTTGGGAACTTCACAAGCCCCTCGGTAGCTCAAATGGTTAGAGCGCCTGCCTTGTAAGCAGAGGGTCCTGGGTTCAAATCCCGGATGAGGAGCAGTTTTGTCTTCCAGTTCACTACTTGTAAAACTCTACTCTACTCCTCGTATCCGTATGCGAAATTTCATGGGACCTTATTGGAAATTTCACATCCATGTGCGAATTTTTATCGGATTATGCGTTCACGTAGCTTAAACTCTGGGGAATTTTTTCCTAACTTTCCGGCCGCAGCTTTCATAAGAGAAATAATATACCTGAGGGTAAATTCTGGTTGTGTCATCATCAGACACATTTTAACATCCCCACTGAAAGTGGCTTCTGTTGAGAAGTCCAGCTGAGCTTGAGCGGATAGGTTCATAGTGACGTCGCTAGAGAGGCCAACAGTATCCAGTGCGAGGACTCCACCGATGGCAAGGCCGGCTCTGAAACAGCAAGAAGCTTCGTTTACACAAAACCATGCAGGCACAAGATATCAAGAACAAGACCAAAGGTTCCGACTGGATTCCACAAATTTTATATTTGGTCCAGACAATTGGGTCTTGTCTTCGCCAGATCTACTCGTCGCCAGACTCCTTGAATATTTTTACTATTAAAATTTAGCAACAGTTAAGGCCAAATAGCTAATCATCTGAGAAAACCAAGTTCAGATATGGTTCAGCATGTGTCTACCCCTATAAGTCAAATGTATTTTGACGAAACTGATCGAAACTTCCTGCCTTACTTCTGCCAAACTTCCGGTTTCGGCCGAATTCCGGAACTACTAGTCAGGCAAAAAATAAAGCTCGAAACGAATTCAGCGTATCTCCTTACCCCTATATCGAGCATCTAATCAAATAAAACTTCAACTTTTAACAAACTTTCCGGTTGCAGCCAGATTCCGTGCGAACAATATGTCCGGGTAAAAAACGATTGTCATATACGGATCCAGAATATCTTCTTACCCCTAAACTGGACATCTAATCAACTACAAATAAAACTTTTGCTTTTAAGAAATTTTCCGGTTTGGCCGGATTCCGTGCGAACTACTTGTCTGGGTAGAAAGCGATTACCACGCAAGTGTTCGGCATGCCTTCTTGCCCCTGAATCGAACATCTAATCGACTTTAAATACAACTTTAACTTTTAATAAACTTTCCGGTTTTGGCCGGATCCTGGACGAACTACTTGTCGAGCGAGAAGTCTTCTTACCCCTTCATCGACTATCTCATTGGCTGCCTACACACATTTTGTTTGCCCTTTCCCCCACCCCTAAATGTAGGGCTACAGAGCCCATCGACGAACTCGACCTTTCCCTTGACTCAAGAATCCTGACACCAAGTTTTATCAAAATATCTCACTCCCTTCGAGACTTATCGTGCTCACAGACGGATGGACAAACGGCCAACTTTTGCGATGTCGTAGGTATCCCTCCACTTACGTTCTGGGATCCCAAAGATTGTTTAAATTGTGCATTTACGACCGCTTATTTTTTTCGACCCAAGCAACTAACAGTCGTTACTGGAACCCAGACTAACTCGTGTCTTTCATTATTTTTAAGTTACCTTTCATTATTTTCGAGATCCCAAAACGTAAGTGGAGAAATACCTGACTTCGTAAAAGTTGTCCATCTGAAAGCACGATAACTCTCGAAGGGAATGGGATATTTTGATGAAACTTGGTGTGAGGATTCTTTAGGTCAGGGGAAAGGTCGAGTTCGTAGATGGGTTCCATAGCTATATGTTTAGGGGAGGGGGAGGGGTTTCAAATTAAGGGGCAAAATAAAATATTTTTTAAAAGCTAATAAGGTAGTCGATTAAGGGGTGAGGAGACATGCTGAATCCGAATATGAAATTTACTTTCTGGCCAGACAAGTAGTTCAACCGGAATCCGGCAAAAACGGACATTTTTAAAAAAGTTAAAGTTGAATCTGAAGTTGATTAGATGTTCGACTCTAGGGTAAGAGGACATGGTGAATCCGAATATGAAAATTATTTTTTCGCCGGACAAGTAGTTCACCTGGAATCCCGACGTTTAGCATGAAATCTTAAAACCAAATGATCTAGTCGATATAGAGCGAGGTGACATGCTGTTGCAACTTTCAAACATACTAAAGATAAACAAGAAGTGTACGCGATCAGTTTAATTATCTTCAAAGTCCCAACTGGTATTTACTGGGTCAAAAAGGCAGAGTGCATCCCGACAACTGTCTGGTGAGCAATTGAATGAAAATTTCGACCAAATTTCGGAAAACACCAGCCCCTCCCCTACCTCTTTATCAATACAAGCGAAAGCTCTATGTCGATGGAGCAATTGAATGAAAATTTCGACCAAATTTCGGAAAACACCAGTCCCTACCCTACCTCTTTATCCATACAAGCGAAAGCTCTATGTCGATGACGACGCATTTTACATCTAGCGTACGTATTCTTAGGGTTTAGTGTAGTGTTGTGTGTTCTTTGGAGTTAGCAGACACATGCAAGTCTGTCGTGTCGTGTCGGGGGTTGAGATATGTTGTTCAAACTTCGTATGAGGATCACTGGCAAAGTACAGGCCAAGTTGTAGATGGGTCCTATGGATATTTAGAGGCAGAGGAGGGCGTTTCGAATTAAGGGTATAAAAAAGATATGTTTTATAAGCTTATGAGATAGTCGTTAAAAGGGTAAGGAGGCCCGCTGAATCCATATCTGAACCTAGTTTTCTTGCCGGACAAACGATTTACCCCAAATTCTGCCGAAACTGGAAATTTGGTCGAAGCTCATGTTGTTTCTGGAGTAGATAAGAGATTCGGTATCGGGGTAAGGAGACATGGTGAATTGAATTTTGAAACTTTATTTCCATGACAGATAATCTGGCAAAATTTGCCAAAACCCGGAAATTTGGATTGCAAGGTTCTCTCAATGAGTCAATGTCAATAGCTCTTTTGCTCTGCATGCAGTTCACCGGGAATGCAGCTAAAATGCGAAGAATTTTGTCAAAGTAAAGGACCTTTCTGATGTCGATTAGGATGAGATATTGGAATAAACATCCTTCCTGAATCCATATCTGAACTTGGTTTTCTTTTCCGATTAGTTGTTTGGCCGTAAGTTGCCAAAAACTCCAAAACAAAAAGATTATTTTTTGTAATATTCAAGCGACGGGTCATGGATAAATAGCAAAATGCTAAAGGGGTCTGGCGAAGACTCAGAAATCTGCAAAATACGATTGTTTGAATCTAGAAGTCCAATAAATATTAAATTTTTGGGATCCCATCGTAACCCTTGGTCTTGTTCAGTTAACTTTCATCATTTTAAGTTAACTGGGTTTTGTCAATCGGCCTTATGTCTTTGGTTTCGAACCTCTATCTATGGTCATTTTGTACAGAAGTGTAAATTAAAACCTTGATCTCGGACGGGTAGATGAAGCTCTTTCGTTTAGTTTTGTGTGTGTTAATAACTATTACACATTAAAACACTACGAAAGCCCTAGTTTGGCTGCTAGCCATCTCGACATTTAGGCTAACTGTAAAATTGCTCCTCGTAAAGTCTCCATTCTCAAATATCGCCTTTGAGGTGTGAGTATGTTGCGAGGTAGAGTCAGAGGGAAAAGGACGGCAATCCTGTAATCTGAGACCTCATGAAATTAAGCTTCACTAGCTTTTAAATACAATTTCGGCATCTAGCCGTTGATAGAAGACAGTCAGAGAACCTACCTGTTTTCTACCTGTGACTTGCAAGTCTTGTACCAGAGAGAGATCTGAATCTGACCAGCAAAATCAAAAGAAATGCTTCCAGAGAGGACAAAGAGAGCAGCCACTCCGGCTTGCACAGGGATAAGCTGTCGGTGATCAAACAGAAGAGAAGAGGCCTAAAAGAAACATGAATTCAAGACTAAAACGAAATAACTAGCCTAGCAGTGGCCTGCCCGATGAAAAATTTATCTCAAAATAGTACTATGAAGTAGTACGAAAAAGTTGCATGCAGTACTAACGATGCTACTACATGCTTCTACTTCAAGGCTACCGTGTTACTGCATTCTACTACATGGTACTATTAGCAAGACTGGATGTTACTATGGCAAGACAGGATGCTACTGGATACTACTGCATAAGATTGGACCAATCTGAGGCACATCAAATGATAGTATTCTTTGCTATTACATAGTATTACATGCAACGTTTTCGTACTACTACCATACTACTACGCAAGCTACAAATTTTTCATCGGGTGGGAGTCACACTGTTCTAAAAGCTCTAGAATAGGTTAAGAGTCTAAAGGTCTCTGATTTGTCGTGCTGTTTATTTTCTTTATCGTCTTTTTTGTAGTATGTACTTGTACTTTGTGCTTAGTCCGCGACACATAACTCTTCCTGGCGATGAAAGCTGGCGGTCTTTCGTAAACGCAATCGAGATCTGGAGCCATCCAATCTTCTCCCGTTGGGACGGAAACCTCCTGTAGGTTAGAGTTCCAACTTCAGAATATCATGTCTTTTTTGGCTTCCGCGGCTTGAGTTTGGGAGGGGAGATAAGCGCCTATTTCGTCAGGTTGTTTTCACATCTGCGGCTCACGCGCCTGCATCGATTAAGGTTGCGTTCCAGAACTTAACGATTGTTAACTTTTTGCGTTCGAAAGTTAAGCTCCGCCCACCTACGATTCCCGTCCGAGAGCTAAACGATTGTTATCTATTTTGTAACGATGGTCAGTGAGCATCGTTACAAAATAGTTAACAATTGTAGAACTGGGAAAAGTTAACGATCGTTAAAGCTGCAGTTAGCTCCGCTCCGAAGTAAAGTTAACGATTGTTAACAATTGTTAAGTTTGTGGAACGCAACCTAAGTCGTCATTTATTCACCAACGATTCGGGGTCATACGGTGGGAAGCACCGTCTCCGAATTTTTTCATTCTGAATCCCATCGTTGAGACGTAGAGCAAGGACCTTTCGAGGACAGCCATTGCCGATGGCCAACGTTAACTGACTGGCCGTCGACTGTACTCATGGGCCATGCCTCGGATCCATGATTTTTAGTATGATTTTAGTTGGTTAAAATAGGCCATTTAATTTATCCGGAACTTATAAAACGAATAAAAAATGATAACTGATTCACAACACCTGGTTCAATGGCATGGTCAGACTCTAAGAACAATAATACTAGCTTCACCCACAAAACCGAACTTCTATCGGCACGGGTGCTGCGACACAAAGATTCTGTTGTGTCGGTCTCTATGTCAAGCGCTTAACTAACTCTATGTACATAGTAAAGTGAACGCGAACCTTCGGTACTTCCTAGAATTTAATCGCACAAGTGAAGATTCAAAACTAAATCACATCCTGCTAAACTTTAGTGGACGTCAGACTGCTTCCAGCTAATCGACGTCAGTTGGGCCTTCACTTGTGCAGTTAGGAGTATATAAGGTCGCCATTCATTATTTTATTCGTCTTTCATCTTTAGTCAGTCGTTGTACTGTGTTCATAATTAAATTAAATTAAATTTTATTTGTAACCCGTCTAGGTAAAGACGGAGTATGGTAAAAAATAAAAAAGAGAGAAACAACATAGCATCAACAACAAGCAAAATAATTAAAATTCAGTAAACCGGAACATCATGGAGCTCCATGGGTGGCTACAGCTTTCCTTCGTCCTGTTGATGGATCTCAGGACAGCCGCAGACGGAACAGATATACGGAACTTTTCGATGAGATGGCTGTTCCTTGTCCAGGGGGGGAGGCGTAGCAAATATTTAGAAAACCGAAAGAAAATGGAACGAATTTGACGAAGATTTTCGTTACTAAAGATGGTCCAGAAAGGGGAAAGATACAAAACGTGTGGAAGAGCAGTGGCATTGTAAGTGTAGGCAAGAATCTTTCGGTTAAACCGCAACTTTCCAGAGACGATACGGGCATAAGCTCCACTGATGCGCTTCAGCAAATGAGCGATCAGTAATTTTCGAGTGGTTTTCATTGAATCTCCGATTGGCAGTCCTAGGTATGTCAGACTGGATTTGCTTTCGACTTGGCATCCTATAAGGTCGATGATCGTTGGCTCCCTCGAATGGTTATTAAACATTAAGAATTCAGTTTTTCCCTTGTTGAATTTAAGTCCAATGCCAGCATATTCCGAAACTAGTGATTGGAAAGCACTTTCGATACCATTTGTAATACGACTAAGGTTCAGAATGTCATCTGCATATGCTATCACTGAGCAATTGAGGCCATCATCGACACAAGTGCAAGGGGCTTTGGACTGGGCGTTCAGGACAGCATTGTCAAATAACGTAGGGCTAGTAATAGCTCCTTGCCTGACTCCTTTAAAAATTCTGACTTCAGGAAGCTGTAGATTGAATTTGAAACTACTGAAATTAGAACCCTTCTTGTCACACTGGACGACTTTCAACTTTGCCCGAAGATTGGCATACATGTCTTTCATAACTCTGATGGCACCAGGTTGCACGCCACGAGTGCGAAGCTCTAACAGTGCTTGTGGATGGACGACAGAATCAAAGGCTCTTTCGACGTCATGACCCGCCAACGCCAGTGAAGTTTTCGTCCGGTCAGCTTCCTGGAGAATAGACGCCAACGCAAAGAGAGCATGGGCGCATCCCAAGCCAGAACGAAAACCGAATTGGTAATCTGGCATGTAGCATTTTCTGTAACTTCTTTGATAACAAGAAGCTCCATGACTTTGCATAAAGTCGGGGAAACGGTGATAGGCCGGTATGATGAGCACTGAGTTGCAGGTTTTCCCTTTTTACACAAAGGGGTCAACATACCAACGCAGAATGAGATCGGAACTATCCCTTGAGCAAATATCATCTGGAACAGTAGATGTATATGATCAAGGAGACTCGCACTCCCATTGAAAAGATGAAGAGCGCAGATTCCATCAGATCCTGCCGACTTCTTCTTTTTAAGCTTCTGGATAGCTTGTTTTATTGCGTCCCGAGTGACAATGTAATCTCCTTTCGCCGGGTCGAGGTCAAGATCAGTTTCAAGCTTCGTTTCGAATGCATTTTCTAAGAGAGGGTCAGGTGCATCAAATTGGCTTCCGAAGTACTGTACCCACTCAGAACTAGGGATTGTAAATTTGATTTCATCCGTGTTTTTGGAGACTGGCTTAAAAGTTTCCCAGAGTAGATTAGGATAATCAACAATTTTCGCACAGTAGTCTGCCCTGATATTAGCTCGATGTACCGTCAGCTCCCGAGCAAACTTCTTTTTGGTGGATAGCCTGATGGCGTTAAGCCACCCTTTACGAGGTCTTTCCGCCTCATTCCATATCCTCAACCAGAATTTGGCATCTTGACACGCGTCTCTTAGTGATTTATTTTTTGACCAGCCAGATTCTTCAGTGCCTTTTTGTATGCGCCGGGTGGGAACAGCAGACTTCTCGCCAACGTGCATGGCATGAGCAATTTCAGAGCAGTACGTATTCAGTCTTATGCGTGCTTCTGAAGAAGGCTTGCTCAGGTTCTTTTGGAGAAGATCAAACGGAACTTTAATCTTTTCAAGAATTTCATCAGAGGCTGCCTGGTACATTACCGTGTCTATCCTCTTCCAATCATTCAAGGTGTACCGTCCATTCGAAGTTAATTTTTCCTTTGCGACCTTTGCAGAGACCGGAAGTTCTGCACTCAAAGGTAGGTGGTCCGAAGTCAATCCGTCTGACAAAACCTTGACACACAGTGCTGGAAGGGTACGATGATGTGATCCAGGTCTGAGACGGAACCGCTATTATGTATGTAAGTGTAGGTACAGTCCTTTTTTGCGACTGAATATCTTTCAGGGAGGATATCAAGGAGCATTGCAGACCTTGGCGATTGAGGGTCTGTCAAATTGCAGTTGAAGTCCCCAAGGACGATACAAAATAGATTCTTCTGCTGGGCTCTAGTGATGCACTTAGCAAGTTTCGAGCAAGCAAGAGAAAAGCTCCGCTCCGACTCCTCGTCCGCGTAATTTGTTGGCAAATATACATTGATAACGACAGTCCCGGCAACTTGAACTGCTAGGAAATTGCGATTTACCTCAAAGGTTTCCGAGATTATGGTAGACTGAATCAGCGTCGCAATCCCTCCTGAAGGGCGGCCACGATTCCGTGTAATTGCAGGGGAGAAGTGGAGAGTCCAGTCACTCAGGTGTAGTAAGTTTCTTCCATTTTCGGTGAGAAAATGCTCCTGTAGACAGCACATATGATGTGTCTTAGCAAATTCCTCTATCACTGGAAGCTTCATATCAACATGACCATTCATGTTCCAAGAGACGACCTTTACTTTTTCTAGTAGATTATTCTCCATTCTTAACGGCAGGGTTCTTCTTATTGGCAGCGGCTACAACTTTGTTGAAAGAACAGCGAATATGGTAGCAGGTATGATCCGGTTCGTTACAGTTGATGCAGTGCATCGGCTTCGAGCACGGTTCTTCTTGGGTAGCTCCATGATCTTCGTCACCACATCGTGAGCAGCGTTTTGGCCCTAAACAGGAAGCCGCAATGTGGCCTGTGGCATGACAATTACAGCAACGGCGAGGGAGATGGACGAATGGTTCTACTCTGAGGCGTTCGTATCCTGTAATGATTCCACGTTTGATTGCTGCGTCCAAAGAAGGCTGATCGGCGAAGAACAGCTTGAAGGTGCGAGATTTTCCACAGCGAGAAACCTTCTCGCAACCAGTAAGTTGTGACTTCAGCTGATCACCATCATCCAACTCGGGAGGTACTCCTTTCACTATTCCCATTTTTATTGGCTGCTTCACTCTCGTCTCAGAACTAGGGTTCCCAGCCCTGATTCCTGCAGCTATGCGATCCGCCGTTTGTCTCTTCGCAACCTTGAGTCGCCATTCGGATTTTCCAGACGTCATTTGTACAGTTCCGCGATCGAAACTCTCACCGCAAGCTTCTTCAATAAACTTCTTCCTTTCGTCAGGCGTCTTCAGAATTGGTGGGTTCTTGACAATGACTGCATACGACGGCTGCGCAGTGGCTTCAGTTTGGGCAACGTTTTCAGGAACTAGATTCACAGTTGGCCATTGAATTGGTCTGGTGTTAGCTTGCTCCATCCATCCGTCTAGCTTTCTACGCATGTCATTCACTGCCGTCACTACGCAGGCTCCAACCTCCTCGGCAGATACCGGAACTTCATTCGCTTCGTATATGAGGAAAGTCGGCAAAGGGAGCTTCTCGTTGCAGCATTTCGTGTAGAGTTTTACAATATCACTGGCGTTGTCTTCATCTCTGCCGTGTTTGACTAAACGATCACGAGTACCACTTTTTTTCCAGATTACGTCTTTCGCGGCCAGTATAACTTCATGGGAGTAGAATTCTACAATCCTTTTGACAACAACGGAGGCTTTGATACCATTTCTGGTTGACCGGGATACGAAGTTTAGCAATGGGCACCACACCAAGTCCGTTTTGTCCATGACGTAGGAATGAACACGTGACTGGTCGTTAACGGTTGAATTTGACCGTTATTTTCAGCGTGATGATTTTCCAACGGCTTTTTGCGTTGAGATTAAGTTGAAGGAAAATTGCGA
This sequence comes from Branchinecta sandiegonensis, assembly GCA_030848855.1. Taxonomy (NCBI): domain Eukaryota; kingdom Metazoa; phylum Arthropoda; class Branchiopoda; order Anostraca; family Branchinectidae; genus Branchinecta; species Branchinecta sandiegonensis. The sequence continues at coordinate 19,426,151 of JAUPMV010000006.1, read as the reverse complement.
CTGCTCTCTTCAACGGTCAGACGAAGACTGACGAATTACCCGGATTGGGATTTACATTATACAGAGCAAGTTTGTGAATAAAACTATTTATATGTTAACGTAAAACCTACAGTCTACTACCACCCCTACGTACCTGCCGCCTGTACCCGCTACCTTAAGACTACAGTGTGAGGTCCCATTTCCATTGTACAACATTTCCCTTCCATGCTCGACGAATCCAGGGAATGCTAACTATGAGTTAACGATGTCCAGCCTTACCTGCAAAACGGTGGTCCTCTCCGATCCTGTTCCTGACCAGACATGACCTAACAGCTCTGACTGGCCCGTAAAAAATACAATCGGCCTCAGGTACGCTCCTCCCAGGCTGAGCTCCATACCAGCAGTTGCATCCTCCTCATCTTCCGCTACATCTTCATCATCACTGGAGGAGCCAGCAAGGCTGCTTAGACCACCAGCAAACAAGTTTAACTGCAAAAAAAAAAGACCTGAAAGCTCATACGGCACTTGCAAGGGTAGTTCGCGTGTGTTTCAGCTAAGAACCGCATATGGTCTGGACACATACACGGAATATCTAAGACATGTGCTCTCGTGAACTATCAAGGACCATCCGTTTCGGATCACACGTTCGCTAGTTATGCAAGTCGCTAGAAGTCCACAGTGCCCGGATCCGGTCCGAATCTGTCAATGTACACGTAAAGCTTTTGACTGTCTTGCCCGTCACATCCCGTCCCGATCCCTCCCCTCCAAACAAGTCACAAGATTTCCGGTATCCTCCCCCTCCAACCACCGAGGTCCTATCCGATTCGTACGCATAGATGTCAGATCTATGGCATTTGTTCCTATCACTCATCAAGTGTCAACTGAATTTCCCCCCACGCACATCTAGGGCCCTTACCCTTTCTACCTCCCAAGTTTAATTGTTCTCTTCATCCGTTTGGCCCTACGCGTACCACAAAATTTCCGGGACGTCACCCCATCGTGTTCAGATGCGATCTGGACACGTAAGTGTTACAACTAGGGCATTTACTCCTACAACCCACCAAGTTTTAGTGAATCAGAGCATTTCCTGAAAATGTCCGGTACCCCCCCCCCCCTAGAATGACACATCAAGGAACCATGCCCTTTGTACGATCCAAGTTTCATCCCTGTGCTTCCGTTTGGTGCTAAGCATGTTACAAAATTTTCGGACCCCCCACTCCAACGCCCCCCCCCCCACATGGTGGGATGCGGTTCCAACACATAAACGAAAGATCTCGGGCATTTGCTTCTACCAACCATTAAGTTTTTCTCGAATCGGATCACCCGTTCGCTACTTACGCGAGTCATAAGATCCTAGATTCTGTCTCCCTCTACCCCCACATGGATGATCAGATCCGTAAAAGAAGGTTTCTTTGAGCATTGTCGCGTCCTTTATGCGCAACGAAGTGTCACCATCCTAGCTTACATGGAAGTGCCCTAACTCCTTTCTCTTTCTTTTTTGATTTCTTTGGTTTGTTTCCCTTAAGACTATATGAATAAAGAATAAGCCCCGCCCATTGCCAGGCCTTATGGTAGGGCCATAAACAGTTAATGGCGTTTTTTTGATTTTTATGAATAAACTGAACTGAACTGAACTGAACTGAACTAGTAAAACCAGGATAGAGGGGCAGACAGATAAACGGGCAGATATTACGATCGCTATATGGCACTGTGCCAAGTCGGCAAAGTGCAGCAGAGAGAGTCGGTAGCAGAGAGAGTCGGTAGAAAACATCGTTTTATGACTATTTGTGAAGAGCTAAAAAAAACGAAGGAGGGAGGTACTTAGACTGGAGATGCCGAGAAATACCTGTTATGGCTAAACAAAATCCGGGAACATTTTTTCTGGGTTTTCCACGCTTTTCGTCTTCGTTCTTTAGCAGACTGTGTTTTCTTGTGTGGTTTACCACATCAGCCGTCAAGGCTTTAGTGTAGACAAACTTACTCATATGGGCTGTAGTCTGCTTAATAATAATACTAATAATAATAATAATAATAAATATTACTTCAGACCAAGCTGACAGCGAATCATATTTTGATAATTTTGATCATAACGGATACGTCAGATGAATTTTATTAGAGCTATATTTCGACTCTTCTTGGCAAGGGCCCTCTTCAGGCTAAAAGCCCCTCAAGTTGGAAAAACGAACTTCTGGATAACTTGTGTGGTTTTTACACAAGTTCGTTTTTCCTTCCAAAAGAAGTACAAGTGCAGTAGGCTACAATGAAGAAAAGAAAGAAAGAAAAACTCTAAATAACTATACATACAAAATACAAAAACATTAGCACATGAACAGGGGCAAATTTGAAATATTCGGAGGCCTCACGAAAATTACGAATATTCCGAAAAACTGAAATATTTCGCAAAATTGAAAAATACGGAAAAATTGAAAAATATTGCGAATTTTCGCAAGAAAAATGCAACTTTCGCTGCAATTTTCGGGAGTTTGTGCCCCCTCACTACACAATCATGTCCAACAGGGAAATTTAAATATTCCGCAGAATTGAAAAATACGGAAAAATATGACGAATTTTCGCAATTTTCGCAAGTAAAATGCAATTTTTGCTGCAATTTTAGGGAGTTTGTGCCCCCTCAGTACGCAATCATGTCCAACAGGATCGTAGGAAGGCGATTCTTTGCAGCTTTGATTGATAACTGGGGATGAGTCAGGTTGATCGAGGGGTGCATTGCATTTGACGGAGTGTGCTTTAGATACAAGGATACTTATGATAGTTTTTTGTTTGTAACTGGTGATTATATTTTATTTGATTGATCGGCAGCGGAGGGGCCGTGGTTTCACATCCGGAAGACGGAAATTCTTGTTTGTCTTGCAAATTAAATTCTTGTCCTGACTGAACTTGTCGAACATCAGAAATAACCTACCTTTAACTGCTCTGTAGATTAAGCTTAGCAGAAAGGATGTTTGGCATATTAAGAGGGGTTTCTCACTTTAAAAAAAATCATGTGCGGTATAATTATTCTTCGCTGTCAGTGGATGTTACCAGTCACTCGCTCATGTGAACTTGTTTTACGTCTGATACTTTCATTTCTTATGAAAACCCACCATTATAAACACGTGAAAAAGTCATGAAGCACAAGCGAAACAGTAGGACCAGTCTGGAATAAGGACCTATTACTAGGTCTATTCATTATTCTTAAGGGGGAGCGAGGGGAGGGGACACTGGGACTCACAGCTCCTACATTTGCGCATTGGACAACGTCTTCCAGGGAAATTATCTGTAAAACAAAAATCTCTCGTTGACTGAAAACTGAAGAAGTGGCGGCCAAACGGATTCTGATTAGCAGAAAGGCATTCTGCATAAAAACAATTCATCTAGCGCCAATGTTCAGGATGTTCTGAAACCTTTGTACAGGGGAAGTGATGCGAGTGTTAGCAAACCACTGCAACAGAGTTGATCTGCTCACTTGCAGAGAGATACTTCTGATAAAGTTATACGGGTTGAGAGCATAATCTTGACTGAGTTCCTCGGTTTTGGTCTGGCACAGATGAAAATTTGTGCAGACACCATACTCAAGCTCAGCATCTTATTTTCCGCTTTCTTTTTAATTTTTCGCAATTTTTCCAATTTTTCCGCGAATATTCGCAATTTTCGCAAAATAAAATGAACGTATTGAAATTTTACATGTATAGGGGTAAGGGGGTGGTGTGGTGAAAACCGAGAGTATGCTGAGCCTGACAACTTCCTGTGTAGCATAAGTAATTTTTCCGAAATATCTGTAACACCAAACTTACGAATAACAACTCTATTCCGATGCCAAGGGGGGAGGTAAAGAAGGAATTTACAGCAACGGAAATACGAACTAGTAAATGTTTCAACCGCTTGTCAGTGAATGTATATACCTTCTGGGTCACCCCCCGGCAAATGCAAATATATGGGAAATTAGAAAATCTTGTTAAAAACTGCAGTTCTGACTGCAAGCACTTAAGGATTTCTACTTGACACAAACGTAAACGACTGATGGCGGCTTACTGGCCGTTCGCCTCTATATATAGCCTACTGTTAATAAAAAATAAATAAATATGACTAGCCTACTGTGTGTGTGTGTGGGGGGGGGGGGGGGGTCGGGAGTCCCCAGGGTTTTCGGTACGGGGAGGGGGGGGGGGGGTACGTCCGGGGAATTCACAGGTGGGGGTGGGGTGGAGGATAGCCGGAAGCCGTACCCTGTACCTTCTAGCCTCTTACTCTTCAACAATGGACAACTAACTGCTCATTATGGTTTGACATTGGGTATGGTCGCTTCCCAATATCTCTCCCAAGAGGATGTTTTAAAAAGGAAATCGGGGCTATTTAATTGTCTTCCCAAACACGAGAAACTAAAGACGGAGAGGCAGATATTGGGCTCAGGAACAAGCATACGACACCGATATATCACATCACAAAAGTGGAATAGATCCTTATCAAAACAACTACCAAAGAAACATAGGCTGACGTAAGAAGAACAGGAGAACACACGCTTATTTTAAGATGGAATAGATGAAACTAGATGAAATTAGATATAAAGTTACTTACCGATAAGAGATCAAAGTCTGACTCATTGTTCTTCAGGTAAACATCAAATGCACTTCTTTTGAGTAATCCACCCCCAATTTCCATCGACTCGGCAAATCCACTTTCTCCACTCTTATCTTTGTGGAATAACCGAGTGAAAACAGTCGACATTCCTCCCTGGGCCATCGCATTGTAGTTGTTCTTCCTACACGTCACAACACTGTCTTTGAGCCTTTGCTGGAACACTACGCACTTTTCCGCCTTGTCGATGAGCTTCGACCAGACGTATTTTTTCAGCTCCTTTTCACCTTTCTTGCCTAATTGCCCAATCACTAACTGAAGGAAGGTATCAGAGATACCGGCATTTAGCACTAGATCGAAGGCAATCGTTCTTGCACTAATATCATAAGGCTTGCTCAGACGGAGGTAAACATTTTCAAGTAGACTAACATGCTGTGCATACTGGTCTTTTGAGAAAGATTTCAAGCTCTGCAGAGCTACAGTAGCAAGTTTTCCACCGTTCTGAATGTACTTAATTAGGCTAGGCAGGGTCGAGTCGGAGCGCAAGTTGGCAAGGCACCTCAACTGTGTAGTCCGGCATTCATCGTCGCTGCATTTTTTGAGAGTTGAGACGATAAACTCCTCCACTTCCTTCATGACCTAGAAAACAAAAATGAAATTGCCAACCGGAAGGAAGTACTTCGTGTGCATCTGTTGAACTCTGACCAGGCATTTACACCCCCGAAAGTTTAAGACTCAGTATACACATCGCAGTTCATAGTGGCTCATCAAAACGGATTCAGTCAGCTTACATTCTTTGAACGATGCTTCAGATACCTTTTTAAAGGACATCTGAACAATGAAACCATACTTGAACACACCATGGAAAATGCATTTACAGACATGGCCACGGAGAGCATTCTTCTCCTGAGCGTGACGTTTTCAAAATAGGGGTGTTCGTTTCTGGAGGTTTGCACATGCAGACTCCAAGACAAAAAGCGCAATTCCTTCAAATCTTGTACAGCGCTGGCCGGATCGTATTGGAATTTCTTCTGGGAATTTCTGGAAATATTCCAGGAGGAGGGTTGATTGGAGACATTTATGCATTTCTAAAATTGTTCGGTACTGAAATAAGGAGAGATGCAAAATGGAGCAAAAATCATAGCTTGGAAACACTATTTCGTATTTGGATTGGATTTTCTGCAGGCAGTGTTAACGGAAGTCATACAGATAGGGATGATACTTGGTACTCTTCAGTCAGGTGTCCTTTAAGGATATCCTATTCGAAAGCATTTCAATCGACAAGTTTTCACTGGGCAATGCTCTTTGACAGCACCCTATACATAGTTTTGCACACATCTGTGTAAGGAAAGTCCCCCACGGAAAAAACACATTTCAGACAACCATGGACTCGACAATTTAAGAAGATTAAACAACTAAAATTTTTAGCACAAGGTCATTATTTTCATTACGTCATGCTGGGCTGACCGTATGGAATAAATTGCCAGAACCATTAAGAAGGTCACAGAATCTGTGTGAGTTCCGTCTAGATCTTAAAACCTTTGTCTCCACCAATATGAGTTTTAAACTGTCGTTATTTTGATTTGAGTCGTTCTCAGGTTGGCCGAGATTCCGTTATGTTTATTTACTCATATATGTTTTATTTATTTGTTTGGTTTAGTTTATTTTTAGAGACGGGATTTTGGAGTGTATAGGTTTTTGTTGTTGTTGGGTGTTTAACCAAGAACCAAGTAAGTGCATAATTTTGTTTCTTTTTTTATTTTCTCTTCCTCTCTTTTTTCTTCTTTCTTTCTTTATCATAGAGTTATGTAGGTTAATCTGTCAAAGCGGGTTTGTTAAACCTCTTAACAAGTGTAAACTTTTGGAGGGTTTTGTAGTTCCTAGTATTTTTTCCAATAAACCCCATATATAATCTAATCTAATCTAATCCAAATCAACTTTACGGAACCAAACAGCTTGAAGAGGTCGTCAATGCGGTCAAAGTCAAGGAACAACTAGAGCTACTTTGTTATTGCAACAAAGCAAAGACCGGAGCCAGATCAAAAGTAAAAGTTACGTGACAACCAGACTTACCTTGCTTCTAGAGCTTTCTGGAGTCAAAGAAAATGCGTGGGTTACAGCTGCCAAAGTGAGGGATAACGACTTCGCAACCTTGGCTACCTTTACTCCGCTGACGGCTCTCGCATGAATATCTGAAAAATGGATACTACAGATTACACCTTTATTCCATAACAGTTTATCGCCACCTTCAGCGCATACCTTATCTGCAGTAAAAAAAACACCCTTTGTCCACCCCTTTCGTATGAGTCGAGCGAGTTGAGTCAATCGCTTTTATGACTTAAGTGCAATAGTGACGATGGTACTGCAAAAAGGTCCGTACTTGATAAAGCAACTATGCAGGCCAGTCACAGGTATTAGGACAATACTCTAGAATAGAGAGTCGAGTGCTAGAAAGTTGGGTAGGGAAGGTATTCACTTCGTTAAATTAGCCAAATACCATTTTCTTGGTAGCTTTATGGAATTTCATTATCCTACCTTAGCCCAGAAAAAGGTTTCCTCGAGTACTGCCTTATTAACTGAAAAGCAAACTTATTTTTGTGTAATTTAACTGAATACGCAGATATTTGGATTCTGCAAAGGGATTTTTTTATTTTTCCCTATCTGCTCTAGTTACGACGTTCATATCTGTGGGCGTCCCCACAGCGTAAATTCTACTACGACGCGGGAAGTTTAAATCTCGATACAAACGCGGCTTTTTAGAGGTCATTGCAGTGGTGAGATTGGTGAAGATGGCTTAGTGCCTGAACAAAAAGAAAACATAAATATTTCCCGTAAAGCATACAACAAAAATACAAGCGAATAGAGGTACCACAAATCACACGAAAATTCCACTATTTGAAAATCGGTTACTCATGAATAGCGGAACAACGAAGTAACGCATTTCAGCGGGTCTTCAAGCCAATTTAAGTGAATAAGTGATCGGTAACTAGATTGTCCTATCCCAGCCATTTTGGTTAAACTTTGATGAGCGTACTCATGAAAAAGTTGCCATCCACTGGGGAAACATTTACTTCATTCACACAACGTGCCCATGGAAAATTCCCGTAACTGGACAAAGCATAAAAGGTGGAGAGAAGGAAGGGGGTCGTCTATTTCAACAGTATTATCATACATATTCCGGTACGTGCACAAGTCCGATTTCCGGAGCTGGATACGAATTGCCTCCTTCACTCCAAAATGTTGAAGCATCTGATGCACCTTTCCCCAGAGTCATGGGAATTTAAATGCGAATCTTATCGGACTGTGTGTGAACGAGGCTTTACTAAATACCTTCCCTATCTAGCACTTAGTTCCCATCTATAGCGGGCAACAAGAAGGCTATATGGCTATATGCCACACTGTACAAAGTTTCTTCGAGTAAGGATTAAATTTACCTGCAGTATTTGCTACTGGGATTAACCTTATCTCTACTGGGACAAGATTAACCCGAATTAGAGATAATCTTATCTCAGTAGAGACAAGATTAATCCCAGTTGCAAAGACTGCAAGTTTTTTTTTCAATAGTGCATACAACAAACCTATTTAGAGATATGTTTCATAAGAGGTATCATTGCTTGCTAACAACCTATACCCCCCCTCCACACGAAAGAAAAATATTGGATACGGGCACGTCGCTCTCCCTGCAAATTACCACACTTTGAGTTTAATGACCATTTGCTTCGGGTGACAAATTCGACAAATTTTCTTATCCGACAAAGTAATTTCGTTTTGGAGACTTGACGACAAAGTATCAAAAAGTGTTTGTGAGTCTTATCTTGGATGCTCCATAATTCACTTAAATCCGTCGTTCGAAAGAGTTTACAAAGACAAGATTAAAAATTCAAAACAGACAAACTATCATTTTCTCTAATTAAAGTTTCTTTCTAACCCAAATAGTTCTGGCATACCTCTTACGATTTCTTCAGGAGGGTTGGTGGCAAGTGAGAGAATCATCAAGTAGCGCTCAACGAAGTCGAGGTGACTCTCGCTCTCAAAGTCCAAGAACTCAACGGCCGCCTGATGAGAAGCAACGGTCTGTGCGCCAGCGACGGCGTCAAGAAGTTGAGGTCTACAAGAAAATTCTAAAATGAGAAGGGACGGCAAGTTCATGGCATGGTTTTCCTAAGAAAGCTAGTATTTTGATATTTTTTTTATATTTTCTGATATTTTCGAAGTCCAAGAATTCGACGGCCACCTGATTAGAAGCAACGGCCTGTGCGCCAGCGAAGGCGTCAAGAAGTTGTGGTCTACAAAAAAAATCTGAAATGAGAACGGACGGCAAGTTCATGGCATGGTTTTCCAAAGAAAGCTAGTATTTTGATATTTTCTGATATTTATAGGTTGCTGGCGCACATGCCGTATAGCAACGGTATGTGCGCCAGCAACGGCGTCAAGAAGTTGAGGTCTGCAAGAAAATTCTAAAATGAGAAGGGACGGCAAGTTCATGGCATGGTTTTCCTAAGAAAGCTAGTATTTTGATATTTTTTATATTTTCTGATATTTTCGAAGTCCAAGATTCCGACGGCCACCTGATTAGAAGCAACGGCCTGTGCGCCAGCGTAGGCGTCAAGAAGTTGTGGTCTACAAAAAAAATCTGAAATGAGAACGGACGGCAAGTTCATGGCATGGTTTTCCAAAGAAAGCTAGTATTTTGATATTTTCTGATATTTATAGGTTGCTGGCGCGTATAGCAACGGTATGTGCGCCAGCAACGGCGTCAAGAAGTTGAGGTCTACAAGAAAATTTTGAAATGAGAACGGACGGCAAGTTCTCAAGAAAGCTAGTATTTTGATATTACTGAGAGTCAGGTGTTAGAAATTTTTTCGTTTCCGTTTTCTCACTGGCCAAAAGGTTCAACCGGAAACCGAAGGAGATTTGGAAAACTGAATATTTCTCGAGCACGGAAATATGTGGGGAAAATTGAGTACTGATATCTTATGCGTGGATGCTTAGACAAGGGTGTGCATCATTTTATATGTGATTGCGCAGAGCTGAGTGGACGGAGAATTTAAGCGTTTGGAGTAAGCGATTTTCGGATAGGGGACCAGAGGGACGAATGGAAAGTTTAGTACGGTTAAAAGTTTAGTGAGGTTGATTACGGTTCTCAATACTTTACTAAGAGGGATGTCTTGCAGTTTGAAGTGATTATAGTGTTTTTCCGAATGTAATTTTTTTTTATTATTGCCAGTTGTGTTCGACACATTACACATTGACACATTATTAGATTTGGTATAGGGGAGCGAAGTCATGCTGAATCTTTTCTACCGATCGCGTTTTAACCAAATCGATCTTAAACCGGATTTCGAAAAAACAATCGCGGGTTACAATATCAGTCGACACCTGTAATCTTTGCAAATACGCTGTTAACCGCAAAATTCCGTAGTGCACGGCAAAACCGACACCGACTGGATAACCGAAGCAAAAACATAGGCTACCACAATTTCTGATCCCACCGAAACCTTTAGTCTTGTTGGGAACTGGACAATAAAGAAGCACTTCTTTTATATCATTTATCTTTCATTTTGTTCAACACTATAGCGACGCTCTAAAATCATAACCAATATACAGACGATACTATGAAAATTTAATACCCTTGTTTTAGTGTATTATAATATATGTAGCATAATTATTTAAACCAATTTACAAATCAATTGTATACAATTAATCTAATTGTTTCTTTCGTCGGCTATAGTGTATGATGATATTGTCGTCAGCCTATGCTCAAAATATCAATCAGTCGTGATTCGTAATTTGCTATGTTCACGATCCGCAGCTAGTAGTTGTAAATGCTATTAAGGAAATAAATGAGTTATTATTAAAAAAAAAAAAAATGCTATCCAATGGATGATTTGGTATACATAAACGACTGACTGATTGATTATAATTGGTCAAAATGATTTGCAAAACGCAATCCATCCGAGTTCTATCAGTGCTGCTTTCTTTCTAATTACAGATTGATTTGTTCAGAAAAAGTCAGCAGAAAAATAAAATTATTTGGCACCATTATAAACCAAGTGGAAAACCAGATGTTCGAATGGATCAGCTATAGAAAAAAGACAGGAAGCTTTCACTTTGCACAGTCAACAAACGCAACGATTGCGAAAATTCGCCACTGGAAACCAGATGCTTTTTCACAGGACCGCGTGTTTCCCACAAAACAAGCGCACAAACCAAGCTCACGTAGGCTACAATGTTGAATGAAGAATGTCATATCTGTGCGCACTGCGCTTGTGCAGGTAGTTTTTGGGATCCCAAAATGGAAGTGGAGGGATACCTATGACATCGCAAAAGTTGTCCGTCTGTCCGTCTGTTAGCACGATAACTCTCGAAGGGAATGAAATATTTTGATGGAACTTGGTGCGAGGATTCTTTAGGTCAAGTTCATAGATGTGCTCTGTAGCCCTAGATTTAGGGGTGGGGGAGGGGGTTCAAATTAAGGGGCAAACAAAATATTTTTTAAACAGCTAATGTGACAGCCGATAATGGGGTAAGAAGACATGCTGAACACTGGCTGAACATGATAATGAAAACCATTTTCTCCCGGGACAAGTAGTTCGTTCGGAATCCGGCAAAAAACGGAAAGTTGGTTAAGTAAAAGTTTCATTTGAAGTTGATTATAAGTTCGATTTAGGGGTAAGAAGACATGCTGAAGACTTATGTGAAAAGTATTTTCTACCCGGACAACTAGTTCGCCCGGAATCCGGCCAAAAAGGAAAATTTGTTAAAAGCAAAAGTTTTATTTGAAGTTGATTAGATGACAGACCTAGGAGTAAGAAGAGACGCTGAGTCTGTATATGACAATCATTATTTACCCGGACATATAATTCGTCCGGAATCCGGTTGTAACGGAATTTTTTTTAAGAGTTAAAGTTTTATTTGAAGTTGACTAGATGCTCTTCATAGTGATAAGGATATACGCTGAATTCGTTTCTGAATTATTTTTTGCTGGACAATTAGTTCGCTCGGAATTCGGCCGAAACCGGAAATTTGGCATAAGTAAAGCAGGAAGTTTCGGTCAGTATCGTCAAAATAGATAGTGCTTATAGAGGTATATCTGAACTTGGTTTTCTCTTATATTTAGCCTGACGAAGACTGGATCTGGCGAAGACAAGACCCAATTGTCTGGATCAAATATTAGATTTTTGGGATCCCATCGAATCCTTTGGTCTTGTTGTTCCAGAGCAAACCTACAGCTACTATAATAAGTCAGCTACTTTTCGTGAAAAATGTATTGCGGCTAAACACGGAATCATACGAGCCTGAGAGACCATGAATCAAATCGGCAAGATGATGCTTAATACACCAAGACATCATCGACTGAAGAATAAAAAAAGAATAAGGACGAGGAAAAAACTTCTGCCACTCTAACGAGAAGCGATACTTCATCCTCAAAAGGGCACGTCGTGCTGATGATAGTAATTAATTCTGCTTCAGTAGTATCTCCATCTCGTTCCCGAGATTCTTCACTTCATAAGTGTATCCTATCTCCTCTATTACACCGATTATCACGCTTGCCACGTTTGTTTTCTTTAAGTGGTGTGTCATGCGCCAGATCATTGTTTCCGAGGAGCTTATTCGTCCGGAGACTGGTTATGCAAAATTTTGCCAGGATTATAATCCAAGGCAAGAGAGATGTAATTTTCTGCAAGCATCGCTTAGTTGTCAAGTGCTCAACTATTTGAGCAGAAGCACTATGTAACGAGGTGTACTTTATAATAGAATATTAATTTATTCGCTCACACTTTCACGATAGAAAAACTAAAATTGGTGAATACTGTCATGCACAAATTTATGTCATGCACAACTTTATGTAAAAAGAGATCCTTTAAAAGGATATACTTTCGGGAGATCTGTGTTCCAATCTGCGTCTAAGAAATTAGACCACGCCACTTAAACATGTGAAAAGCTCGTTGGTTTCACGGCAGCCAAAACAACAACAAAAAATCCAAACTTACAGAATGGCGGCATTATTTTTATCTTTCAGTGCGGATGATACAGCATCTTTTTCGGAGTTGCGTAGCACTTCCACTAGGCTCAGATAAACGTTGGCCGCTTTCTCAGATCCGAGATTGTCGGCCTGGAGTATTTTTTTCTTCGACGCAATCAGTTTCTTCAGCTGTAGGAAGGAAAAAGATTAACGCAGTTCAGTGGAACATGTCAAACAATTTTATTCAGATTAAGGCAACGAGGATAAACTAGCGGGTTCTTTGCCCTAAAAAAAAAGAGATGCTGCGGAAAATCCAGATGGACTGGCTATCATCAAGGCCGTATCCAGGGAGGGGGGAGGGGTAGGGGGTTGAACGCCCCCCCCCCCGAAACTTACAAAAATAATCATTTTTACAGGCTTTTCCCTCTGATCTACGTCTTTTTTTGTCCGACCCGCAGGCAAACCCCTCCCCCCCCCCGAAATAAATTCCTGGATATGGGCCTGGCTGGATACAGGCAGATGATTGGCAGCCATCAGCTGCTATCAAAGCGCTATCTTGAGGAGACTTTAGTCAAATTAAGGCAACGAGGATAAACTAGCGGGTTCTTTGCCCTAAAAAAACGAAATGCTGCGGAAAATCCAGATGGACTGGCTGGCTTGTACAGGCAAATGATGGGCAACCATAAGCTGCGATCAGAGGCGCTATCTTGAGGTGACCTTGGAGTCGGCTGCCCCTTCTGGAGTCCAAGATAACGCATTGAATTACCGGTTTGATTGCTGGTCCGCGCTTTAATTTCTTTACTTTGAAGCTCTAATCTTAATCAATAGATTACTTCCCGTTCTGAGAAATTCAAAAATGCAGTCCCTCTTTTTATTTACCTGTTTGCATTTACAAGCCGAGTGATGTAATTTTTATTTGTCACCATGCCCATTATACAATTAAAGAAAACTGGTGCGGTTACGAGAAAAGATAAAAGGAAAAAAAAAACACACAGAATGAACTCGCAACTATAAGAAAATCACTTAATCACGGTGTTCTTCATAAGAATACAAATATATGCAAAAAGCCATCCTTTGCCACTAGTGACGGCACTATTTAGCATTAATTAGCGTCTGCCTATAGGCTTTTTCTACTATACGAGTGAGCGCTCGACTTGCCACAATATAGACAGTTAGAAAATGAATACAACCAGGAGCGTCATTTGAGGGACGGGCAATTACCCATCCCTGGCTTTTAGTAGCTAGTTTTAGCCGCAAAATCGACGAGAAAGGCAGACCATGGACAAATTGACCCGAAGCAAGTCCGAAACAGTGGACCACCGATTACACGTAGATATTCTTTTTACAAAATACATTTCGGATACGCTTCTTCGCGTAAATATAGCTTAGTAAATATGTAAATACAGCTTAATATAGTTAATTAATCCTATATTTCTGGTCTGCGTTTGGTCAAGATTTGCATTTGAAAACGCCAAGCGGCCGTAATGACGTCGTTGCCCACCCCTAGGTTTCCGCGAAATTACGCCTCTGAATACAACTGAACTGAGTTGTTCTGAACTCCCAGCTTCTATCTCGTATATTCGATGATTCCACGTTTGGCATAACTTGTCCAAAAGTTAGGGATTCCTGCCAGACTGCCCCACCCCAACACAGGGGCGTCACGACTAGGGGGGGTTACCCCCCCCCCGAATGTTGTCGGCCAGTCGATAAAAAATGGCAAGGGGCGAAGCACCGTGATTTTTCGTAAAAAGATTTTTCTTAAAAACAGTCGGTTTCTCGTAAAAATAGTCGAATTTTCTCGGAATTAGTAGAATTTCTTAGAATCAGCCGATTTTTCGTCAATAAGATGGTTTTTTCACAATAACAGTCGTTTTTATCTGCAAAACAGTCGGTAAATACCTTGCCCCCCCCAAAAAATTTTTTGGCTAACACCTCTGCCCCAACATGACACCTTTAAAGATTATCAGGAGAATTCATAAGCAGTGACTACTCACAGTAACTGGCTCTGCTAACATCGCCTTTCTGTCCACTTCTTCGACTTCTAGACCACGGTTAATCAGTTCTTCCTTATACAAGGACTCTAAAGCCGCGATTGCGACCGTCACCGCGCTACCCTTTACTGTTTTGCCTTCACCAGTCGTCTCTGCAAGAGGAAGAATATTGGCCGTCTCCCAAAACGTGTAGTTCAAGATTACTATCTAGGTATTGTGCAGAAACGTAGGCGAACGGGTAAATCCATCAGCACAGAAGAAACGCGTAATCAAGCCAATGTATTCCGAGACGGGATATCCCTCAATGAATGCCACTGCTGCTAAAAATCGAATGAGATGCATCTGTTTCTGGAAAACTGTCTGTTTATATAGGGGCTGCTCTGTTTATTTCTAGAAATCATTTGGCAAAGAAGTTTAAGGCGAGACCTGGCTAAATATACTGGATGAACTCTGTATGTAAAGTCACTGACTATAAAACGGAAGTTTTCTATACGATATGGTTCAGCAAATCTGTCAACACGGAAACATTTTCCATAAACACTGCCCTAGGAGGGGAGTGCGATGCGTGGTTGGGGCAAAGCATCCGATACTTTCTGTGCTTTCCCCTAGATCTCTCTAGGGGAAAGACCCACCTTCACAACTAGGTCGCATCTGGGTAGTATTTCAGATAGATAGATATTTTACTGATACAACTCGCATAGCACCGAATTGACGCTAAATATGTCGCATATAACATTTAACGGAAGAAAATAAACTAAATATATGCAAATAATACTAATTATGAGAAAAACTTGTCCCTTGAGAATCAATCAGATTTGTTAATTGTGTCTGTAAAATATTTATTTATTAATAGAAAAAAGACGTTAAGCCGAAGAGGGTTAGTATGGGTTAGGGTTAGTACGGACACCATGAGGTTCTGCACAAATAACCGTACCACCACTCCTGTCAATTCTCGAGCGCCTCGGCAAGGAATCGAACCTTCCTTATCCGTCTTAGTTAGTGAAGTTTGCTTTTTTTTTTACTACTAGGACAGGGAACAAGATGGTGGACGTATTGAACAATCTCGTGATTACGAGGGAGAGAGAGGTAGTCGAGGTACACCCCCGTAGAAGAAAGGAAAGTTAACCTTTTAAAGTGAGGGTCTGGTTAGAGTATATCCTGGTTCCGGCTTGATTTCTGATGGCGACCTCGATGATCTGGGTTTCCTCGGCTTTTACAGAATCAATAGCAGCTCCGTCGGCGCTAAGCTTGTAGTCAACCACAGATTTGGAAACGTGATTTATACCCAGAATCTAACGCAAAAAACATATCAATTAGTATAACCAGAGTCCAATTCACACTCGTTTTTCGATCTCAAAGCAAATTGCAATACCTAGTCCATCTTACAGATATCCCTCAGTCTGTCGGTAATCCCTGCACATGCTCTCTGTAATCAAAGTCAATCCCGGACTGATCGACAGAGTTTGAAAGAAATTTGGCATGAGGATTCTTCAGGTCAAAGGTTAACTGAAAAGGGCTGAGATAGGTTAATCTAAGGAGGGTTTTCGCGAGCTGGAAAGCAAAGTCGGAATTGCTTCCAATGGTTTTCGCGCTACTTCGGAAAGTTGCCGAACTTTCCGACCCGGTTTTGAGCTTTGGAAACCGAAGCAGCTTTCCCGGACCCACAAAGTTAGTGGAAAGTCCGCGGAAAGTTGAATGTTTTGGCGGGAATTTCAAAGGTTTGGAGAAAAAGCAGTGCTAGTGTCACTAATAAGAAAAAAAAAATGGCAATCGCAACTAAGGTGACTTTGATGGAATATATGAGAATCAAAGAACCGTTAACTGAACCATATTTATTAGAAAAAGTTTGTAATTCAACATTTTCTCGGCGATATCAGCTTTCCATACGTTTTCGCGATCAGTCCAGCGGGAAAGTGGAAAGTTATTCCAGGAGTCGCTTTCCCACAGTTTTCGCGATGCGCTTCGCATGTCGGAAAGTGATTTCGAGATCTCGTGAAAACCCTCCTCTAGTTACCCATCACTTATTCGCTTAAAGAGGCTTGAAGACCCGATGAAAATGCGTTTCTTTGTTGCTCCGCTTTTCACGAAAAATCGATTTCCGAATAGTGGACTTTCCCTGTAGATTTGTGGTATCTCTATGCGCTTGCACCTGTGTTGTTTGCTTAACGAAAAAGATTTGCGAAAAATGTGTGTTCAGGCACTAAGTAGTCTTCAACACTGCCCTCTGAAAAGCCGCGTTTGTGTTGAGATTTAAACTTTCCGCGTCATAATAGAATTTGCACTGTGGGGACGGCCGTAGATGTTCTGAACGTCACTACTAGAGCAGATATTAGAAAAGCCCTTGGCAGAACCTTAATAATTCATTGAACTGAACTAGATGATACAAAAACAAACTGGTTTTTCAGTTAAACTTTAAGAGCGAGATCAACTTCATACATGGGCTTTGGACACCCGAGGTAAGAGTGTGTTTAGGGACTTAGAAATTTAGAGACGGAAACAGTGGCTCCGTCGAACTGGTTATTGAAGGTCGAGGAGGGGGGGGGGGGGGGACAAATTGACGACTGAACGAATATGTTAGTTATATTCGCCTAGGACGTCTAGGTCGGCAAAAACAAAACTTCCTGCCGGGATCGATCCAAAGGTTGGCTTAGCGGTGAAACAATGCGTTGAACCAAGCTATGCAACTTTTATCACCTCTGTTATTAAGGACACTGGGTGCAAGAAGGGAGCAAATGAAGGAGAAGTGTTTAGCCCCCCTGAAATCCATCTTTTCAAAATGGCCTGCAGAGAACCGACTGGCTGCCTGCTCGAACTAGCGGACGAGCTTGGAAGCAAAGGCAGTGGTTACTGATGATAAAAGTTGCTGATGACACCGAACAGATTTAATTCAACTAATACATCTCGTTACCACGGTTTGTTCAATTAATGTTTTAAACTAAGAACTAACTCTTGTTAGGCTACTTTTCTTTGTTCGATGTTGTTAATCTGCTCTCCTTTTGTTTTCTTCGAGGTGGAACAACAGAGACCCGTAAAACAGACATTGCCGATTTTCTACATCCGCACATACTGGCACGGCTCTACTCTGCATTCGTTACATAGCACATACTGGGGCTGTCGCATTTTGGTCGCTATTGACTATGACGGATGCATTCGTTCAATATTTTACAAATACTGCAAATACCTTCTTGGACTACCTCCCTGGGACCGTAACTTCAGATTTTCGGTAAAGTATAACGTCACCAATCCTTGGAGCATAAATATTCCTTCAGACCAAGCTGACTGCGAATCATTTTTGATAGTGCAGAACGGATACGTCAGCTGAATTTTATAAGTGAGTAACTAAGCAATTTTTTATGACCCGTCATTTTGGAAAGTGGAGTAAATGAAGAAAATAAACTAAACACATTAGAGCTATATTTCGGCCCTTCTTGGCACTTTCTATACAAGTTCGTATTTCCAAATTGAGCAGCTTTGAGCCTGAAGAGGACCCTTGCCAAGAAGGGCCGAATTATAGCTCTAATAAAATTCAGCTGACATATCCGTTTTGCACTGTCAATTATGTCACCAATCCGTTTACTGCCGTATCTGAGCGCTTACACATTCCGCTTCACATTAGTCACTCACTGTACAGGGCTGTGTTGCCCCATTGGAGTGTTCCCATCTATGTGTTATATATTGCTTGTTGTATTTCTTTTTTCCTTACTTTTCTTTTTTTTTAGCTTTTTGTCTTAAAAAATCGTGTTTATAAACATCATCCATTCATTCCTAATAAATACCTTCTGGGTACTGTGGTGATCCTTACTTTTCCGCTTGCTCCTACAGTTTTGCTTGAACTTTGTCACGTAATTTCCCGTGTTTACTGCCGCATATCACGGATTACACGTTTCGTTCGTTCGCTTGGCGTTAGTCACTCAATGTACCCTGTTGCCCCATGTTTAATTGGAGTGTTCACACCTATGTGTTATATATTGCTTGTTTTATTTCTTTTTTTCGTATACTCCGTTTTTAGCTTTTTATCTTGAGAAATCCGGTTGAGAAACGTCATTAATTCATTCCTAATAAATACCTTCTCAATCCTGCGGTGATCCTTACTTTTCCGCTCGGTCCTAGATTTATGCTTGAACTTATTCACGTGATTTCCGTGTTTACTATCTGAGCGGATTACAAGTTTCGTTCGTTCGCTTGGCATTAGTTACTCACTGTACAGGGCTATGTTGCCCCATGTGTAAATTGGAGTATTCACATCTATGTGTTATATTGCTTGTTTTATTTCTTTTTTCTTACACTCCGTTTTTGGATTTTTGTCTTAAAAAATCCGGTGGATAAACAGCATTCATTCATTCCTAATAAATACCTTCTGGGTCCTGCGGTGATCCTTACTTTTCCGCTCAGTCCTACAGTTATGCTTGAACTTTGTCACGTGATTTCCCGTGTGCTGAAGAAGGTAATTCGCAGTACATCGACCAGAGATATCCACTTCTTCACGCTTTTCCGAAAACTTTGCGAACTGGAATAAACTTAAGCAGCCGCGAACGACGTTTGCTGACTTCGCATCAATTTTTTTGTCCATGTATGCGCTAAGGACCTGGCCATCTTTCATGTGGAGAAAACTTCGAAATTTCGCCTTTTCTAGGCCTGACTTAGTCTGGACAAAGTTGTACGAGTGCTCCTTCCCAGACGAGGTGTAGACACGGAAGTTCGAACCCTGAAAAACAAGAATATAAAAATAAAATAACCTAAAGTAACCTAACCAACATCCCGAGGGGCCATGGCGGGAAAAACAAAAACATATTATTATGAATAGAATAAGAATGGAATAGTAATTTATTCACTCACACTTTCACGGTTACAAAACCAAAACTGGTAAGTACTGTCATAACGTAAACATTTAAAAGCACGTACAAATGGTCAAAGGCTATTTAAAATTTCAACAATCTTTGGTATAAAACTATTTTGGTAGCGGCTGTGTTTGGCCGCTATTGGTTGGAATATTGGGACCTTCGTAGAGACTGCTCGCTCTTGCCTTTCCCTTACATTGTTGTATGGGGGAGGGAGAAACTCATTGTAGATGGGGTGCGAAAGAAGCTTTTTGCCGATCTCGAGGCATAGGTTCAGTCTCCGTTTCTCCAGTGTATCAATTGTGTATGTGCTTAGAAGAAGGGAGTAGGGTACTTTTGGGCCTTTATGGATTATATGGAGAGCGCCTTTTTGGATTCTTTCAATACGTGAGGTTTGATCTGCAGTTAGACCAAAATGCCACACTGCGCATGCGTACTCCATTAATGGTCTTATGAAAGAAGTATAAATCCTGAGGATATGAAGAACAACACTCACAACTTCTAATCATAATTTTATAAACACCAAAACAAAGTACTATTTTTCCGCTCCTTAACCCCGAAAACGCTCCCAATGCTCCATACCCTGCTTGAGGAGCCTCCATAACCGACGGAGGTAGCAAAAATTTGAAATTTGCGTTTCCCATATTTCTTACCGAATCCTTTCTCGTAAATATCTCCCTTCTAAATCTTGTAACTAAACACATCAACCCACCAAATAGTTACTAACCATTACAGCAAAGCTAAATCAATTCTCTATATGACTAAGTCCAAAACACGCTACTGAACCTCAGGAAGAACGAGAAAACGTCGCACTAACGACTCAAACTCGACAACTGAAATCCTGTGTCAACCAATCACGGCGATCGTTGGGGACAGCTGTGGTGCCGCTTCCGTCTCTTCCCCTAGGTACACGGCGGTTTCGCATCGGCAAGGAGAGTTAGTCGTCAAGAGTATTAGAGGAGCAAAACAATCGCTGCAGCAGCGCGAAGACCCAAACAAAACGATTTCAGTGCCAGCTCTTCAAAACCCTCTTTTAGGACAAGGGCAGAAGGTATCGAACGCAGATTTCATCAACCCACATTGATGTGAGATTAGTATGTCTGTGATAAAAGATTGAACTGATAATGAGCTCGATATTAATCGGTGATAAATCTGCATATTATCTGGTAACACTCACTATGAATATAAGGTAGCCTCTAATCTCTGTTACAGAGCGCCAAGAACCTGACTACAACTCACTCCAGCCTGTTTAACTCAGTCAGGTTATATATGTATATTACATATAAGATCCTACCTGAACATATAAATTGCGAAATCCTTACCGACACTTGTAGAAGTAACTCGCTTCCATATTCCCAGACGTTTGTGACCGTGACGTCAGAATCAACGCGAAAGCCAACCGGCTTGCCTAAGAACAAAAGATTCTGTAACAACATCTTAGATGTTCCAGAACGCTTGTACGACTATCTGCAACCACTGCCGCCGGACCAACGGGACAGAAAACTTCCCAATATTCTCTTCCTACAGAACATTTAGGGGGACAGTCTGAATTGGAATTTACTGGTATTTCACAACCATCCCCAACCAATCATCTGGCCCCTTTTTACATTTTCTGCAGAGAATTGACGCAGGGATCCTGACGGAGGAATTGTGATACTTCGCAATACAATTTTGTTTTAACCTGTCATTTTATGATTTTAAGGAATCGCAAAGACAAAATGAGCAGGGTAAAGCAATAGAGGGGATGTTAGCACAAGTACTGAGTAGGTACAAGCCGGTTCCCGCCTGAATTGCTTGTAGAGTGCAAGAATTACCGGTAAGTTTCGAAACTTACTCTTACCGAGTAAGTTACCGGTAACTTTGGTAAGTTACCACCCAAGTGGTAAGTTTCAGATACTAATGTATTTAAGGAGCTGTATCCCACCCCTTTGAGAGAGTATTAAAGAATATTCATTTGTTTGTGTCATTTTTATTGAATTATATGCTACTTCGGTTACATGTATCAAAAGTGAGAAAAAATTGAACAAAATGGATCATATATCATATTCAGATCATATAACTTTGTAATAAAAAAATAGATAAGCTAGAGCTGCTCCCCCTCCTCAGTCCTCATCTAACCCATCTGAATGACTGCAGAGTGCAGACTGACTCATCGTATTTTTGTTCAGGCAGACCCGTTTCTTATTGGTTACGACAAGAAATGTAAGACTGATTTAGTCGGCGCTGATTGGCCCACCCTTTTCCAACAGGTAATGACACTGAGCGGAAGTACAGTAAATGACTCACGCATTGAATATGACGACTAAAAATGTATGCGAAAGATTGTTCTGAAGTCCCAGCTCTCTTAGGGATGGATTAGGTTTAACTGAGAACATTTTTGTACACGAAAAACTTAAACTTACCACTTGTGAGAAACTTACCGGTAAGTTTGACCTGAAACTTACCATTACCGGGTAAGTTACCCAGTGGTAACTTACAATGTGGTAACTTACGTCTTGCACTGTAATTGCTTGGTAACTGACGTTAGGTTGAGTGACGAAGGGAGACTGACGCCTAGTAAAACGCTCTTTGGGCAACTTGATACAGAAGTTCAACTAAACAAATTTACTGACGAAATACTGGTCCTTCTCCTCGATGTAGGCAATAAAATCAAACGGAGATTTCAATCCGTTTACCTGCCTCTGCTCTTATTAAAGCCAACTTATTTTTGTGTCATTTAACTGAGTACACTGAATTATTTGGATTCTTCAAAGGGATTTTTTTTTCATTTTCCACTATCTGCTCTAATTATGACGTTCAGATAACTGCGGCCGTCCCCACAGCATAAATTCTACTATGACGCCGGAAATTTTAGTCTCAACACAAACGCGGCTTTGCAGTGGGCAGTGGCGAGACTGGTGAAGATTGCTTAGTGCCTGATCAAACAGAAAATCATAGATCTTTTCGTAAGGCATACAACAAAAGTACAAGCGCATAGAGGTAGGACAAATCACACGGAAATTCTACTATTCGAAAATCGATTATTCGTGAATAGCGGAACAACGAAGTAACGCATTCTCAGCGGGTCTTCGAGCCAATTTAAGTGAATAAGTGATGGGCAACTAGATTGTCCTATCCCAGCCCTTTCCGGTTAAACTTTAATTCCTACCAACATAAGAAAAAATATTCCAATGCGTTCAAGAGTTATGCGTGCTCAAAGACGAACGGACAGACGGAAATATTCACGATCTTATATAGAGCGTGTTCCACCCTTCTAACAATTTACTATTTCCGTTCCATCCTCGTAAAAAGTTACTACGCTGACCGTTCCAACCTTCTCGAAATAGTAACTAATAGTAACTAATAGTTACTATTTGCTTACCATGCTCGGGAGCTTAGTAACTACGCATCTCTGTAACGTGATTGGTTGGATTCGCCCGTGGCCTGATATCCTGCTGGAAAATAGAAAAATCGTTCTAGCCTTGACGGCAAAAAGCCAAAATTCGTGACGTCAAGCGTAGTAACTACGGTAAGTAGGGTGGAACACGCTCATAGATAGATATCTCAGAAATATCGTTCCAAAAAGCTAGACTAGCAAATGTGACACCAGCCCTGAATGTCGACTCACCAGCTGCGATACCATCTTCCGGCGCGTCGACTCCATTCACCAAAACCACAGCATCGTATGCGTATCTGTAGATGGCGCCAAGTTCGTATCCCCTCGTTCCGCCTGTGGGCATTGACCGTGCTTGAGAAATTAGTTCAATACAATTAGAACAAGCAAAGCGATAGGAGAATAGCCAACAATTCTGCCACTACTAGGTCTGAGAGAGATTTACAAGGGAAGACTCAGTCCACGACATAGGATTTGAGAGACGACATAATTTTCTGTTTCGAAAGTCTGAAGTTACCTGTCAGGCAGGAGCCGTATCCAGGAGGGAGGGGGGTTAGGGGGTTCCTCCCCCCCCCCCAAACATACAAAAATAGTCAATTTTTATAGGATTTTCCCTCTGATCTATGTTTTTTTTGCACTTTTTTGTCCGACCGGCAGGCATCCCCCCCCCCCCTGAAATAAATTCCTGGATATGGGCTTGCTGTCAGGACTCAAAATTCAACTGAACCAGCAGCAAGGAAAACATTTTATCAATAAAAAACTTCACTGACCCGTCCAGACCTCCATTTCTCTAACTTCAAATGAACCAGCAGCTAGGGAAAACTGGACCAATCAGGTAGAATTATTTGAAAAAGAAAAACAGTCTTTCACTTGTCTCTCAGATCCCATGGCGGTTACAAGCGTATGTTAATAAACGGTAATTATTAGACAGGTTACAGACACCGGAAGGTAGTACACGTCAATTAGTATTCAGTGCAGCTAGTTCAAGCAACAAGTTTCACGCACAACAAACCACACCACCACCGAGTTAACTTCTGAAAATAAAAACGAACTACATGTCACAATCATGCTAAACTACATAGGCTACACATCAACAAAAATCTACCAGAGCAGAACTGCAGAAAAGAGACATGCAACATAGTCTATGCCTACAGTAAACAGTAATACATTATTAGTAAATAAAATGACTCAACCGACAACCGACAATGACTCAATCTGTTATGCTGCTGTAAAAGCAAACCTGTTTGTTGCTATGGTCCTTATTCTTTTGCAATCCATCATATCACAAATCTTCATGTACTTAATTTGCAAAATCTGGCAGACGACGTTGTAATACCGGAGTGCTACATTGAAACAATTCCAACCACACAGCGGTTGGGTTAGCGACGGGAGGAAAACTTAGCATCCAAGCTGTTAAGTTAAAAATCAGAACGTGTGAATGTGGTTAATCTTTATACAAGATTGAAGATCACACATTATGCTACTCTACAGCTGATATCCTTAGACCAGTTAGACCCAACAAACCAACGTTCAAATGAAACAGCAGCATTTGCTTTTATTCCTGTGATCAGACCAGCCTATTCAAAATAGGCAGGAGGGACTGGTTGAGCGCCCCGCTTGTGGAAATGGTAACAAACAGGGCTTCAGCCTTCCGACGTGGGTAGGCTGGACAGATTCACTTCATTACAAAAGACTTTCACCACTATAGGTACCAGCACCCATTGTATCAGTAACGCATGTTGGGAGGAATAACGGAGGTGGTATGATTTTGAGAATGCAAGAAAGAACCAGAAAGCATGGCAGTTCTGGGATTCGATAGTTTTGTCAAAAAAAACAACAACCTAGTAGGCTACCGAAGGGGACTGGACGATATGGATCTAAGTTTTTGTCTTATACTGTACACCCAGCCCATCCATATGCCGAAAGGATGCTAATGCTAGGCGTCTCTAAACAAATATTAAAGACGAATCACGCGCAGGCATCGTATATCGTAAGTATAATAATCTAGTCCTATGTTTATCTTCAGTCAGGACGAGTCTATTCCGCCTTACCTGTACAGACGAAACACACCATCCAAATCGCGCATTTCCACATGTTGCCGCCGGTTGGCCTCCAATTATACTAGCACTTCGAAATTTGATCCATGGCAACTCGGGACCAGAGATAAGAGCCTCCGTGTTTTGGATACAGATAAACGAAAGCAATCTTCAGGGCATGTAAGAATATGGTGAAGGTGTGGAAACGGGAGGCCCTAGAAAACTGCAAAACAAATAATGGATTGCCAGTGAAGCTGGAATCCTGGGGCCACGGGTCGCTAAGACCACTACCTATTATGGCAGGAGTTTAACGACCAGGACTTTGGCGTGACACGAGACGTGGAAATGCTTCTTTCAATTCTGGTTCCGACTAATGCGATAGTCCATAGGAGCTGTACTAAACTGAATGCATGCTGTGTGTGAGTCAAAAGCAGTTTAAATACTTTGACCGCACAACTTGTTCATTTATATATTTCCTGTTCACACCTGGTCTTGGATGTTCTATCACACATGGACTGAAGAGTCCCTACACCGACTTTGATAACAAGACCAAAGGTGTCGATGGGATCCCAAAAATCTAATATATAATGTAGATAGATAAATAATTTAATTGTAATATTTAGGAACGATACTTAAA
The DNA here is from genome assembly GCA_030848855.1 of Branchinecta sandiegonensis. NCBI lineage: Eukaryota > Metazoa > Arthropoda > Branchiopoda > Anostraca > Branchinectidae > Branchinecta > Branchinecta sandiegonensis. Next base: position 19,400,762 of record JAUPMV010000006.1, on the reverse strand, counting down.
AACTAATTGTCTTTTACAGATTGGTGCGCTTATCAGATGAGAAGTTTGACATTATGTTAATTTGAGGCACCGCTGGATAAGTTGTTGATTGTTTGGTGTGATTAGTCCAACATCTAATCAACAAAAATTTAACTTATAAACAAATTTTCGTTTCAGCTGGATTCCGGACGAACTACATGTCCGGCTAAAAAAATTTGTCATAATCGAATTCAGCATCTATTTTTGCCCCTATGTCGGACATCTAATCAACTACAAATATACCCCTATAAGTCATATCTGTTTTGACGAAAACTTCCTGCCACTTCTGCCAATTTCCCGGTTTCGGCCGAACTCTAGAACTACTTGTCCGGCGAAAAAAGAAAGCTCAAAAACGAACTCAGGGTATCTTCTTTCCCCAATAATGAACATCTAATCAACTTCGAATAAAAATTTGACTTATAACAAATTTTCCCACTCCAGCCGGATTCCGGTCGAACTATATGTCCGGGTAAAATATGATTGTCACACACGGATTCAGCGTCTCTTCTTACCCCTAAATCGGTTATCTAATCAGCTAGAAATAAAACTTTAACTTCTAACAATTTTCCGGTTTTGGCCGGATTCCGGGCGAACTACAAGTCCGGGAAGAAAACTGTTTTCACATAAAGTTCAGCATGTCTTCTTGCCCTAAACCGGACATCTGATCAACTCCAAATAAAACTTTTAATTTTAACAAACTTTCCGGTTTGAGCCGGATTCCGGGCGAACTACTTGTCCGTCGAGAAAATGGTATTCACCATCGTCTTCAGCATGTCTTCCTACCTCTAAATCAAACATCTAATCAACTTGAAATAAAACTTTTACTTTTAACAAACTTTCCGGTTTTGGCCGGATTCCGGGCGAACTACTTGTCCGATTACAAAACAGTTTTCACCATCGTGTTCAGCATGTCTTCTTACCCCATAATCGACTATCACATTAGGTGTTTCAAAATATTTTGTTTGCCCCTTAATTTGAACCCCCTCCCCCACCCCTAAATGTAGGGCTACAAAGCCCATTTACGAACTTGACTGGTCCGCCGACCCAACGAATCCTCACACCAAGTTTCATCAAAATATCTCATTCCCTTCGAAAGCTATCGTGCTTACAGACGGACGGACGGACGGACAGACGGACAACTTTTGCGATGTCATAGGTATCCCTCCACTTACGTTTTGGGATCCCAAAAACAAATATCTCAATCCTTTCAGGGTTATCATAAATAAACAAGACCAAAGGTTTCGATGGGACTCTAAAGGTGAATATTTATTGGGCTCCATTACCCAGACAATCGGGTCTTTTAGATTTTCTGTCTTCGCCAGATCCCGCAAACATGCTATCTATCCCCAAGACATATTACGACACATACTGACGATATATGCTCTTCTTAATAAAATTTGTATGAGGACTTTGTTCTTTCCGATACTTCTGGTTCATATCCGATTCCGATCGTACATTTACCCGGAAGTGAAACAAAGCAGATAAATGAATTCAGTCTTATTTCTTTGTACAGACAAGAACAACCTGACGGATGATTCATTAGAAATGTACGAAGAGTGAAAGTGCTGGTTTCCCGCACATTAGGGCTAAACGACTGATCCGCTGAGAAAACTAAGACCAGATTTGGATTTAGCAAGCAGTCTAGCTAAAGCAGTACTGCCATCAAATCAAAGCTCTAGACGACTTCCAAATTCAATTCCATCGAATTTCCGGTTTTTGCCCGATTCCGGACGAATTCCTTGTCCGCTGGAAACACTGTTCAGATATGGGTTCCGCATGGCCTTTTCCTCCTGTCTTGAATCCCTAATCGACCTTTGGACTGATTCCGGTTTGGCAACAGAATTAGCTAAAATGGATTCAGTACGTCTCCATGCTCAGATACCAAATCTCTAATCGACTTCAAAAACAAACTTTTAATACTCCTTCAATGTTTTGCTCCGGTACCCCTCCCCACCAGTCGCCAGATGTTTTGATTACTTTTTGTAAACGTTTAATTCTGCCGAATTAATTACTCTGGTCGGATTCCGGGCGAACTCATTGTCAAGCAAGAAAATAAAATTCCGATATAGATTCAACATATTTTCCGGTACCCCCCCCCCAAGAGTCGCCAGATCCACGTCAAACCCAGCGGACCATCTGAGGCCAGGGGTGTCCCAACACCTTCCTGATACGGGGGGGGGGGGTAGAACTTTGCCGGAATTTTTCGAGGTTCAACCGGAAATTCTCCGTAGTGACCATCTCTGCAGAAACTCCAGAATACCGTTGTGTTCTGACTTCGATTATACGTTACAAACAAGAGGAAATAAAAATAGGCGTGTTAAAGTTTAACTGAAAAGGCAACTTATTTGTACATCTTATATTTGAACTGTATTTGAATACACTGAAATATTTTAACTCATCTCTCGTAATAACGCTCGCTACGCCTGTAGAAAAGTAGGAAAATGATTTTAGGAAATGTCTTGCGATGAATACGATATTTTTTTTTCGGCAATGGCTTACATTTCTAGCTGGTAAAAATTTCATGCATAGAGGGACAAGCACACAGTGGTACCACAAATTCGAAAGAATAAGTTCATTGTATGAAATCATGGATAACGGACAAACGAATTAACTCATTTTTATCTGGTTTTCGGGAATATTTAAGTGAATAAGTGATATGGTACTAGACTATAGGATCTCAGCCCTATTCGGTTAAACTTTAAGTCACTTAAAAGTAAAAAGTCTTCGACCTTCAGCCCACACTACACATCTGTTCGTCGCGTTCTAAGCGTTTTCCATTTGTCCACAACACATCCAATCTCCCTTTCGCCAATAGAATTTCGAAACGCTGGTCAGCCATTGTTGAATGCAAGGTGGTCTTGACCAACTTCATTTTGTTAAAAATTCTTTCCCTTTTTGAGGTAACAGGGATTGTCTTAGCCATCTTGAATTTCCGCTTTCCTTTCTAGTGGTAAGACATCGTTCAACCAGGCTCTCCTGGCGACTTTTGAGATCATATCGGAACAAGGCTAACTCGTTTTTGAACTCTTCTCGGCTTATCACCGGAAAGGAGTCGAGAAAGCTGTCGAAACTGGAGTACACGGTACCGTGGTATTATTCATCGAACAGTATTTGTAGTTGGAAATGATGTAAATTTCAGTAGGTCACCTAATTCTTGAAAGCAACGGAAAATCCCCCGGTGAACGTTCCGATACGCTGTGTTGTCTGACTGCAGGAATCACTCTGGTAAGTTGTGTGTCGGGGTCGTCCCGGTAAGCTGTGAGTCTATAGCCTACTTATCCGATAATCAGCCAAATTTTGGTAGATTCCCTGAGGCAAATTCTAGTAGATTCCGTGGGGCAAAGTCCCGTAGATCCCCTGATCCAACCTCCAGTAAATTCCCTGAGACAAGTCCCGATAGATTCCCTGAGTCAAGTTCCGGGAGATTCCTTGAGCAAGATTTCGGTAGGTACCCTGAGCAAAATCCGGTTGTTTCCCTGAGCAATAATCCGGTAGATTTCGTAAAAATTATCAAGTTAAGGTTAATTTGACTAATTTTAACTGGCGCGGATTGGCCGCATCAGTCAAAATTTACCGAATTTTTTGTCAACAAACATTATGGGGGGGGGGGGGGGGGGTCCAATCTGATTTGGAAACAAATGTCACATTCAGTTCAATTTATTTCTAGAACGTGAAGCGAACAAAGCCGAATATTCGATTGGTCGCCAATCAAGTATCCATCACGCCAATCAAATATATACAATTTACAGTCGACACTTATAAATTAATTTGAAATAAAAGTAACCGTCCAATACATTTAATAAAAAAGAGTTAACCTCAGGTACACAATTACTTACTAGCACTGACGCTAAAAACTTGACAAAGGAGGGAACAAATCTTTTCAGATATCGGTTTCGAGACACCTGAGTAGGCTGTATGAGAGGTACAACTTCTGCCGCTGCTCTTGCGGGTCTTTCTCAATGTGGCTTGAAATCAGGGGCAGTATGGATCGATGGGATGTACTGCTCAGCAACCCTGTACCAAAGCAAGCGACAGATTTTGTCGACGGCTAGCAAGGGAATTGCCCAATGCCCGAAATTTAACTCTCTCAATCACATCTAGGGCATTTGCTCCTATCGCTCACCCAATAAGTTTCACTCGAATCGGAGCACCTCCGAAAATTTCCGGCATCTAAATACTTTTTCAGCCCAAGCTAACTGGGCATCACATATAACAAGACCAAAGGTTTCAATGGGATCCCATAAGTTCAATATTTGATCCAGACAATTGGGTTTTGTCTTCGCCAGACTCCTTGAACATTTTTACTATTAAAATTTAGAAACATATTAAGGCTAAATAGCTAATCATCTCAGAAAACCAAGTTCAGATATAGATTCAGCATGTTTGTTTACCCCTATAAGTCATATATATATTTTGACGAAACAGATCATGCCTTACTTCTGCCAATTTTCCGGTTTCGGCGGAATTCCGGAACTACTGGTCTGGCGAAAAAATAAGGCTAAAATCGAATTCAGCGCATCTCCTTACCCCTAATCAACCTCAAATTAAAATTTAACTTATCACAAGTTTTCCGGTTTCAGCCGGATTCCGGGCGAACTATATGTCCGGGTACAATTGATTGTCATATACGGATTCAGCATCTGTTCTTACCCCTAAACCGGACATTTAATCAACTACAAATACAACTTTTGCTTTCAAAAAAATTTCCGGTTTTAGCCGGATTCCGAGCGAACTACTTGTCCGGGTAGAAAATGATATTCACATCAGCGTTCAGCATGTTTTCTTACCCCTAAATCGATCATCTAATAAAATTCAAATAAAACTTTTATTTTTTATAAGCTTTCCGGTTTTGGCCCGATTCCGGGCGAACTACTTGTCCGGCGAGAAAATGGTTTTCATAATCATGTTCAGCATGTCTTCTTACTCCTTAATCGACTATCTCATTAGCTGTTTAATATTTTTTTCTGCCCTTTAATCTGAACCCGCTCCCCCACCCCTTAAATGTAGGGCTACAGAGCCCATCTACGAACTAGATCTTTCCCTTGACCCAAAGGATTCTCACACCAAGTTATTTTCAAAATGTATCATTCCCTTGAGAGTTATCGTGCTCACAGACGGACAACTTTAGCGATGTCATAGGTATCCCTCCACTTACATTTTGGGATTCCAAAAATGACTCAAAACGCAAACTCGACTACTAATATTCTTAAGCGATATTTCGGACCTTCTTGACAAGGGTACTTTTCAGATTGCAGGTTCTTTTGTTCCAGTTACAGCCTGAAGAAACCCCTTCCCAAGAAGGCCCAAAATATCCCTGAAGGATATCCTAGCTAACTTAGCCGTTTGAGAATTTCTTTTATATTTCTGGCTACCCCACTCAAACTCACCCCACCGAATCCGGATCCTGTCCGGAGCTCAAAATAGAGCATCTAGGACCCATGACCTTTGTACGATCCTAGTTGAATCCCAATTACTTAATCCATCTTTTTTGCATGTTTACACAATTTGCATGTTACACAATCCCCGTCGTCGAATGTGATTTCGACAGTTTTCTTCAACCGATTTGGGAAACTTCCGTACTCACCCCTCCCCTCCCCAAACCGGGGTCGATCCGGTCCGAACCTTAAAATATTGAAGACGTGGACAAAGAATCTAGGGCAATTGTTCACCACCCACCAAGTTTCACTCGAACTGGAAAGCTTCCGTAATCCCCCCCCCCCCAACCGGACAGGTCCGGTACGGACCTTAAAATAGTCTAACGTATCTAGATCCCATGAGCTTTTTTTGGTCCCTACTAAAGCTACACAATTTCCGGGTCCCCTCCAACTTCCCCACCGTGGTCGAATACGGTTCGGACACATGATAGGAGTATCTCCGAAATCTGCTCCTACCAGCCATCAAGTTTTCTTAGAATCAGACTTTTTTTTATTCATTTTTTGATCTGATTTTCAGAATCAGACTAAACCATTCAATTAGCTTCAATCTAGTATGGTTGGATCCTTTCCAAGCCAGATAGGTTATCCTAAAGGAAAGACTTCGCTGGAAATTTGAAATCTTGTCTGACGTTGGATAACCCTCCTGTATGTAGACATAAAACTGAGAATCCTTTTTGAACGGAATGGTAAGGAAGAGAGCCTGGAGTTCTATTTATTGAGATCTTTACATGAAATTTATCTTTATTTTCAGACATTTGAAATTACCGCCCCAAAATAAGGTAAAACATTGAAATTTGGACGGATATTTACGTTCTATTTCTTCTTTGACGTTAGTGAAGACAGCGTTGCCGGTATCGTCTCGCAAATTAGGTTTGTTGAAACAGCAGAATGTCGGACGTTTTCTGAGTCTCTCCCGGGGTTTTTGGGATCCCAAAACGTAAGTGGAGGGATACCTATGACATCGTAAAAGTTGTCCGTCTGTCCGTCTGTCCGTCCGTCCGTCTGTCTGTCTGTCTGTTAGCACGATAACTCTCGAAGAGAATGAGATATTTTGATGAAACTTGGTGTGAGGACTCATTGGATCAAGGGTAAGGTCAAGTTCGTAGATGGGCTCAGTAGCTCTACATTTAGGGATGGGGTTCAAATTAAGGGGCAAACAAAATATTTTTAAACAGCTAATGTGATAGTCGATTATAGGGTAAGAAGACATGCTGAACAGGAACATGCAAAACATTTTCTCGTCCGACAAGTAGTTCACCCGGAATCCGGCAAAAACCGGAAATTTGGTTAAAAGTAAAAGTTTCATTTGAAGTTGATTAAATGTTCGATTTAGGGGTAAGACAACATGCTGAACACGATGGTGAAAACCATTTTCTTGCCGGACGAGTAGTTTGTCCGGAATCCGGCCAAAACCGGAAAATTTGTAAAAAGTAATAAGTTTTATTTGAAGTTGATTAGATGACAGACTTAGGGGTAAGAAGAGACGCTGAGTCTGTATATGACAATCATCCTTTACCCGGACGTATAATTCGTCCAGAATCCGGTTGTAACCGGATTTTTTTGTTATAAGTTAAAGTTATATTTTAAGTTGATTAAATGTTCTTTATAGAGATAAGGATATACGCTGAATTAGTTTCTGAATTTTCTTTTTTTTTGTTGGACAATTAGTTCCCTCGGAATTCGGGCGAAACCGGGAATTTGGCAGAAGTAAAGCAGGAAGTTTCGGTCAGTATATCTGGACTTGGTTTCTCTGGTGATTAGCCTGGCGAAGACTGGATCTAGGAAAGACAAGACCCAATTGTCTGGATCAAATATTAGATTTTTGGGATCCCATCGAAACCTTTGTTCTTGTTATATCTACGAGAATACAAGCTTTCTGGCGTCGAAGGGATGCCCCTCTGCTTTTGTGTTCGAACAGGAAGTAAACATCTCAAACAGCTATCGGACATTCAACAAAATGTCCGATCTATAACCATCTCGGTTATCGTCCGTATTAACATGTCCGGTCGATAACATCTCGGACAGTTAACAAAAAGTCCCGATGAAAGGACTGGGTTTAACTGAGAAATGTGAGATCGACCAGGCAGCATTTCGGACGGCATAGAAACTTCAAATACCAATAAAAAACAGACACTAGAAAAACTGTTTCAAATTTCGAACTTTAGAAAAACAAGTCACTTCATAGCCCAAGACCATGTCCGTGGCTTTACTCCGCCTGAAGACTATCGCGCGTTTTGTGAGATACGATACATATACGTCTATATCTACTAGTTTGCGACAACATACAATCACTTCAACAAAGAAAATCGTACTGGACGATCAGAGTCTTGAGATCGATTCGGCAGCAACTCTGACGGCATAAAAAAATCAAATACGAAAAAAACAGACAATAGTAAAACTTCGAACTTTACAAAAACAAGATGTCCAAGATCAGTTTACTTAAGCAGGAGAAGGAAGGAATAAATTCGGTAATCTTAAAAGCTTTGTTTAAGAAGACTCGCATTCAGGGCAACAGAAATGACCATCTGGACCCAGCTCATCCACAATTTGCTGAAAGATTGGCGGTAGGCAAAAGACATGCATTTTACTGAGACAAACACTGCATGTTGTCCAGTCACAGAGTGTAGTCCTTTTGAGGAAGAAAAGATGAATAACGAGTTTGAGTTTTGCGCCTGATTCGTAATTATAATCTGTTGATGAGTTTGTCCGGACAAGCATTTCGAACTGAATTTACGGTTGAACACTTGGTCGTTATGCTTTTAGTTGTGAACAGACACAATAAAACTGTCCGAATAGCTTCATGTCGTCGAATATGGTGTCCGAATAAATATTTATCGCATAACTATTGGAATATGACACAATATATCGCAATCAGTGCAACATTTATCAATTCTAGCAACTTAATTACGCTGGCCACCTTCAACAGAAGCACTGACTTTTTACCGGCAATTTTTCGCTTTACAGAACCACTTCAAAAAATAAAAAATTCAAATTTGGCAAACCTTTTAGTTGAATTTTCCCTTGCGGAATTGTTACAGCGTTGCCATAAAACAGTGGCGATTGAGTTTCTGGTTCTTGCAACTAATGGCTATTCCGTTTTGTTTGCAAGTGCTAACAAATTGCCGTGAGAGATGAAAGAAAACGTCCCATTTGAAATGTTTGATCAACATGTCGGAATTGCAATGTGTTCGAATTTCAATATTTTAACTTAAACAACAAGGCGTTTCTATGAGTTTCAAGAAGGGCCCAAAACTGTATTACAGAAAAATGCCTTATATCGCGAAGCCGTAAAGGCAATGCTGTCCTTGAAAACATCAAAGCAGAAAAATAACATAATTATCTGTTCGAATTTTGATGTTTTACAGTAGAGATATGCTTATGTGAACAGTTACTTTAATGTGAACAGTGCAGTTTTGAGCTGAATTGTAGAATAAGGTTGCAAACCACCTATGCAGGTGTTTTCAGATGCCCTGAATTACCTTATTTGGCTGACTGGTAGTTAGCTTTAAACACAGCAAGTGCATGAAATGGCAAAGCCCACTGTCAACAAATGTTCATATCGGCATACTGTACCTTACATCTACAGTAAATAGCCTGCTCAACCTGTGCAAGAATAAAAAAATACCTTTGCGCATGGAAGAACGTCTGGTTTTCAAAGCAGTTCCTGCGATAGCGTTGCACTTCTTCTTATAATCTTGAGCACTTGGATCTGACTTGGATTCCTAGGGGGAACCCTTTCGTTGCAAACACGTCCCTACGGTTTAAATTCCCCGCCGTATTTTAGTTGAAATTCTTGTTAAAGCGCTTTACCTAGAGCGTGTTCCACCCTCGTACCAATAGTAACCCTTGTGGTTCACACTGCTGCTTCGCATGCGACACGGTTTTTTCTTTGATGTTACGACGTGCGACAGAATCGCATGGACCTTCCCACTACCACGCAGACGCAAATGGAAAACGAAATTTTTCGAAGAGATTATTCTGCAAAAGGACAAAGAAACCCTTGGGGAAACTCCATATGTCATCTTGTTCGAAACAGGTTAATACAAGTTTATTCAGAAGATAATTTGCATTCGGCCATCCTAGGATTACAGTCAGAACAAGGTAGAGCAATTTTTAGTCTTGAAAGTTCACTAGTCTTTGTTTTGTCTTTTCTTTCCCTCAAGAATCGCATGCGTTATGTCGGACCAGTTGAAATATTTCAACGCAAACGGATGGTTCTGCGTCGTCTGTCGTACGATTTGTGTCGTTCGTCGCAAGTCGCAGGTTTTTGCGCGAAATCGCAGCAGTAGCTGCGTTCGTTGAACTCCGTGCTGTCTCTGGTGTTTAGTCACCGGTGTCCGGTTCTCGTCTTATAACGCGTTTTTTTGGTTCACTGGTGGGTAGTCACCGGTTGAGTGCAAAAACGGCCTAATTCTGGGTTTTGCGCGAAAAATTCAAATCCCTGCAGCATGGCTCTAAATGAGAAGCTACTGCTTGCTGTTTTTAACTTGTTTAATGATGATTCCTCAAGCGATGAAGATGCGTATGATGAACTATATGTTGCTAGTGCTGTTGCTGATGATGACAAACAGCTGATGTACAGAGAAGCTCATATACAGCAACTTAACAGATTGTGCTCTGTTGGATTGGTAAGTAGCAAACCAAGGCAAGTAGGAACTGTGCTAACAAAGGTTGCTTATAGTTTTCTTGAATCGTAAACTTGTGTCTTTGTTATTCTGTGTACCCACATACAGGGCCATGACAACTAGGGGAGAGGGGGATGCCCCCCCCCCCAATGTTGTCGGCCAGTCCCTAAAAAATATTTGACGGGGCAAAATGGAAAAGGCAGCTACATGTTATTCAAGCTATATTTCGGCCCTTCTTGGCAAGGGTCCTATTCAGGCTCAAGCCGCTCAAGCTGGAAAGTAAACTGCCCCGTCAAATATGATTCGCAGTCAGCTTCGGCGGAAGGAACATCTAATACCCTAAAAAATAGCCGAGTTTGCACAAAGCGCCGTAAATTTTGGTGAAAACAGTCAATTTTTTTCTTAGAAACTGTTGATTTCTCCTAAAAATAGTAAATTTTTTCTTAAAAATAGTAGTTTTTCTTAAAATCAGCCAATTTTTCATCAACACAGTAAGGTAGTAGTAGTAACAGTAAGTAGTAACGCCTGTGCCCACATAGCCATAAGGGCAGCTGCTTTTGGGACCAATTCTCTGACAAGGTGAATTTTTGAAAGAAAAATCATGAGAAATATAAGATGGTGGTTGTATACAGCGTGAAGTGTATCGTAAGTTGAAGGGGTTGTGTGTAGCAGACAGGCATGACAACTGGATTCTGGATGTTAATGCACTGGGTCTTTTCAAGGTGATACTCAGTTATTAGTGGTGCCACAGTACATCATCAGGGGGCGTTTCCTCTCCATATGTGATGCCTCTGTTTACGGAATAGGACTCAGCATTCAGCAATAGATTACCAAGAAGCAACACTGTCAAATTTATACTGTCATAGCCAATGTTCCACCAACTGCTACTCATCAGCTAATTTTTTTGCCAATGGCATGGTTATTCATGACCAATACCATTTCCTCTTACAAGGCTTTTCGGCTGGCTCCTTAGTTCTCTATGAGAGAGAGTAGAATGGCATACATTGGGCAGAAGTACCTGGAGTAGAATCTCGTGAATCAAGTTTTCACCACTGACACAAACTCTTCTCTTTTCAGCACTTACCAAAGGTGGAAAACTTCTCCGAAAAGATTGTGAGGATGATGCCAGATGAGCTATTCCGTCAGCACTTCAGATTGACAAGGAATTCATTTAAGGCTACTGTGAACATTCTTAAAGAGTATCCTTCAACCATGAAGTATTTTATTGAAACAAGTGATTCAATCTGCCCCCATATTTGTATAGAGAAAGCCTTGCAAATTCTACTGTGGTATCTGGGAAATGAGGTTTCCATGAGAGATGTGTGCTGCCTGTTTGGTGTTTCGAAGTCGACAGTCCATAGATGTGTACACAAATTGTCACGCATATTCTCTGAGATGTCTCCAAGGTTCATTGTTTGGCCATCCAAACCAGGAGACCTAAGAAGAATTGAAAGCGAATTTGAAAAGAAAGCAAAGATTGGGGGTGTTATAGGAGCAATAGATGGCTGTCACATACGAATTATCTGTAGTGACAAAGAACAGCAGAAAGCTTACATAAACAGAAAAGGGTATCACAGCATGATACTACAAGGTGTTTGTGATGCAAACAAAATGTTCACCAACATTTTTGTTGGCTACCCTGGCTCATGCCATGATGCCAGGGTATTCAGAAACAGCTCTTTAGGTAAGAATATTATTGAAGGAGGACCTATGGTACCACCTGGGAAGCATCTGTTGGGTGATGCTGCATATCCCCTTTCCACACAAATTATGGTGCCTTACAAAGCGGTGTCTCCCTTGACTCAAGTTCAAAAGAATTACAATACTCGTCTGTCAAAGACACGCATAGCTGTTGAACACAGTTTTGGAATGCTGAAGCAGAGAATGCGAAAGCTCCGTTGTTTGAATGTCGAACTGAAATCAATGGCATATGTGATAACATGCTGCTGCGTCATTCATAACATCTGCATCATGAATGAAGACTACATTGAAGAGTGGTATGATGCCAATGATGAAGTCACACCATCGCCAATTGTGCCAGTGCAGTTGACAACACCTAGTGTACTAGAAGCACAGAGAAAACGGGATCAAATTGCTTGCTCTCTGCCAAGAAGGTAGATGGATTGCATTGTCAGGAGGATGGAACTATACTATTTTATGGTGGGATTCATAGCAATCGTTATATTACTAGTATTTTAAAATGATAATAAAAGCTAATAGATTAATCATATAAAATGCTCGCTCCGCCCTCTTGGTTATATTCGACTGTGCAAAACCGAAAGTCAGCGTTTTATTAGAGCTATACTTCGGCCCTTCTTTGCAAAGGTCCTCTTCAGGCTCAAGGTCTGATCTGTCTTGCACCATCAAATATGATTTGCAGTCAGCTTGGGCTGAAGGAATATCTACCTCTTGGTAATTATAAGCGTGCCAAACGCTGTGGTTGCCAGGGTAGCGTAACATCCGGAGTTCATGGACCTCTCCAGTCGAGGAAGTCCTATAGACGGCTGAGCTAATAGCTGCGTTTTTTGCCTTCATCAAGTTAACCGACCTACAAGATTTTCCACTATCAGTCGTTTTCTTCGTTCGGTTAACCGACCTAAGTTTTTATAAGCTGTTTTTTGGCTCCGTTTGCCGGTCGGTTAACCGACCTGCTGACTAAGGCGGGAGCCCATCCAACCGACCGACGCTCTTGCCACAGCGCGAAATTCAAAATTCTCATTGGGAGATAGGCGCTGGCGACGGGAAGAGGCCATTCTCTCTTAGAAGCCGTTTTTTAGAGCTCAGTCGAACCGACCGGCGAGACGAAAAAACGGTTAATAGTGGCAAATAGGTAGGTTATCCGACCTATGGAGAAAAGGCAAAAGACGCAGCTAATGAGCACAGATGGAATTGCTGCGGGCCTTGATCATCACTCAGTTTCAAGGACGCATACCGTCAGTCGTTGGTTCGATTGCTTGCCGTTACGACGCCAGCGCTTCAGACAGTTCGTATCGCGTATCTCTCTTTCTTAAATACCCGGCGTACCTCGAATACCAAAGCAACCTACTTCCAAAGCCGAATTCGTTAACTAAAACCCGGCGACATTCTGAACTAGTAAAACATATTTAAGTAATAAAAGCTTAAAACAGCCAAAACTGTGGATAATTTTCTAAAAGTGTAGCTGAGGTTGACCTTACTGGAACAGTTTTGAATACTGGAACATAAAAAGTAAATGGTGCGAGGTGTGGTTTAAGGTGACATGGCAGCTATACTTCCGGCCTTTAGGCGAAATTAGTTTAATTATTCGCAATGTATTTTATCAATCTTAGACTATCAATCAAATTTCCTTTTTACGGACACGCCGGTAACGTTCGTCTTCAAGAAAGTCTGGTCCAGAAATCCAGCTCGGCTGGTCTTGCTATCAAACAATTAGGGAGCTCGGTTCCTTGACCACAGGGTTGCTACGTAAAGATCAAGTTCCCCTTCTTTGTCAACTATTCCTAAGAAATTGCATTTCGACCAAGTTGGAAGCTAATATCGCAGAAGACTAGGGTAACGTCTGCAGTTCAACAAAGTTGTATTCACATATTAAAATACTATGGAGATTACACTACACACATTTGTTTCACTATTTACAATATACAAAGGCTACATCACCAAATATTCAAACAATGAATAAAAAAGTTGATGTAAGGTCTATGCTTTGGCAGCCCAAAACCTGTGTGTTTTACCGTCAGCTTGGGCTGAAGGGGTACACACATCACACATTCATGCACGTGCCAGCATTTAATCTGAGTCTGACGACTCTCTTCTCTTTTTGTCTCCCTTCTTTTTGGTGAAGGCACCAGAAAGAATGTCTAGCATCCTGTCCATCTGCTTGGACTTGGTCTCGTCCCTCTTCTTCCTGTATTCTCTTTCTTCCTTTCTTTCTTGTTTCAAGGACTCGAAGTGCTCCAAAAGCTTTGACTGAAACTTCACAGAGCTCTCATTTTTAGCTCCTTCACTGTTTTTGAGACTTTCAAGGATATCCCCAAATTCCTTCTTGGCACTCTTTCTTGGCCTCTTTGCAGGTGGAACACTTGGTCCACTTGAATCTGTATCTGAAACACTTATAATTTCAGGAATGGAAGGGCTGTCTTCAGGATGGTCCAGGTCTGCATCACCATCTATCTTGTTTGTTTCGCTTTCCAATTTTGGTTCTTTCAATTTCTTTATCGGGTTTTTTTGGCTGGAGTCCACCACTATGGGTGGAACTGTTGCATGTGACTTGCCTTCAATGGCATCAATATCGTCAAAAAATGGTGGGCAGTCAACCGCCGCTTCGCCAGATGCAGACGGACCTCTTCGTACCTGATAGGCTCTATAAGCGCCCAGCAAACCTTTATATTTGTTGCTGCACTTGTCCCGTGGCTTGTCCCCCAGGACAAAACCTTGTTCTACAAGGTGGTTAGCCACCATTTGCCAAATTCCTCTTGTGTTCCCACTCTTATACACTTTCAAAAACTTTTCGGTTGTCATAAAGGCTAGCATTGTCTTGACTGCTACCTCGTCATTCTGAGCTATCTCATGGTTTTTAGCCTTCCCTTGGGTCCAGCATACTTCTTGTAGTGGCTTATAGCCATTCAGCAGGTCAGTGGGAACATCTTTGCTCTCTGATGTCCATCCGCTCTGCTTCAATAGCATCATCAGATTCTCACGGGTCTCAAAGTTGGCCTGGATCTCTTCATCACCCCATTCTTCTCTTACTTTTCCTTCTGCAAAAACACAAGTGTTAGTAATCCTTAAGGGTACTTGACTTAACTCACTTGGGGGTGTTGTTCATTGACAAAAATTCTGTGTGTGTGTCCTTTTAGCTACTGAGAGTCAGGGGCGTCCCGAGACTTTCTTCATTGGGGGGTCCAACCTGGTAAAAATTGACCGAATCGGTACCTGATATTGACCGAATTTATAATTGTTTTGTAAAACACAGCGAGTTGCCTTCAAGAAGCTATAATGTAAAAAATTGCATAGTATTTGCAAATCAAGTCTAAAGAGAAAATTTGGCGTGTTTTCACTCTCTTCCACTTCTGTTTTTTTTTTTTTTTTTCAGGGATACGCCGCACTAGCCTTTTACCTTTAGGGTCGTCCACTTTGCCAATAGGACTTGAAAATGTTCCGAAAAAAAACGCAGCTACTGCCAAGTTACAACGTCGTGAACGGCTGTACCCAGGAAAAATTAAAGCGCCACAGGCAATATTTTTTTAATCCCGAATTTTTTTTCTGGCAAACTCTAGCTTTTAATGTGGTTCAAGCACCCCCAATCAAGCCTCAAACGCCAACTAAATGACGTATCCTTCTAGTTTCGACTTTGCGGTTGAGATGCGCACTCTAAGGGACTGGAACTTCATTTGTAAGCAAAACCCTTGAGGCAAAACTGCTAATGGGCTGATGGGCATCACGAAAATGCATATATTGCTTAAAAGTATTTTTTTTACTTTCCGGTCAAGATTGGTACTTTAAGGAATAATCGGATTTGGGAAGTAGCGATTTCTAAGCAAATGTTGTTGAGTCTCCAATATTCCAGCGAAGTTTCATCGTCCTAGCGCATCTGGAAGTACCCTAACGCGCGATCACCGGAATCCCCCCCTCCTCCAACTCCACCCACAATAACCGGAGCCAATCCGGTTCTGTAAATGATTGATCCAGAGCATCTGTTTTTCATTCCCACGAAGTTCGATCCAGATCACACCAGTCTAAGCGGGTCAAGTATTTTCCACCCTCCCCCGAATAATTGCCGGATTCGGTCCGGAAATGAAAAAGGTCACCAGAGAAAAATGTCCTCTGTTTAATTATTAAATTTCACTCGAATCCGATCACCCGTTCCAAAGTTACGCATGACTCAATATTCGGAATTCCCCTCCCTCAACTCCCCCCCCCCCCCAAGATTATCATATCGAGGATTTTTTTTATTCCAAGTCAGTTTGACCGGGTCCCTGATATGCCTTCCAAGTTTTGTCGTGAAAATCTCCCAAAAAACGGAATTCCGGGAAACCCCCTCCTCCCCCCCCCCTCAAGTGTCCGGATCCAGTCAAATTATGTAAAAGATTTACATGGACCAGATGTTTGTTCTTCCCAGCAAGTGTCACTCCGATACCATCATTCTAACCGTTTCTCGAGATTTCCGGTCCACCCCCCCCCCCCCCCCCCAGCTCCCACGCGGTGCACGTAGCCAATCCGATTCAGCAAATGACTTACCTAGAGCATCTGTTTGTTCTTCCCACAAAGTTCCATCCCATCCCTCCATTCTAAACGGGTCACGTATTTTCCGCCCCCCCCACCCACCCCAATAGTTGCCGGATACGGTCCGGATATGAAAAAAATCATCGGAGGAATGTCCTCTGTTCAATTCTTAAATTTCACTCAAATCCGATCACCCATTCCAAAATTACGCATGACTGAAAATTTCGGATTCCCCTCCCTCCACTCCCCCCACCATTATCTGATCGACAAAAATTTTATTTTGAAGTCAGTTTGATTGGGTCCCTGATCCAGTACAATGGTCTAAACCACCATCACCGGAATTCCGGACCCCCCCCCCCCCCCATATGTGTCCGGATCCAGTACAATGGTCTAAAGGACTTATCTAGAGCAGATGCTTGTTCTTCCCAGCAAGTTTCACTCCGATCCCTCCATTCTAATCGTTTCTTGAAATTTCCGGTCTCCCCCCCCCCCCCCAACTCCCCCCTGGCCACCGAATCCGGTCAAGACTTTAAACGGGACATTACAGATATATATTCTATTTAGTTATGAAGTTTCATTACAATCCGATCATCCGTTCGACAGTTACACACTTCTCAATTTCCTGGATTCCCCTGCCCTCCACCCCCCCCCCCCCCCCAAAAAAAAAGGTCGGATCAGAAAACTGATTATTTCTAAGTTTGTTTGGTCGGGTCTCTGATATGCCTGCCAAGTTTCATGGTCCTAGCACAACTGGAAGTACCCTAACTCGAAAAAGTGTGACAAAATGCCATAAAATTTTCAACCACTTGATCTGATACTAACAACCATTTTCTCAAGTACTGGAGGGCAGTCTACCACAAACCCCTGATGGTTGGATACCCTGTGCCAAATACTGGGTATTTCTAGCATTTGACATACCATATGCCTAACACTGGATGTCTCATGCAAAATGTTTGATACCTGTTGGTATCAAACTCCACTATAAAAGAATTGTGATTCGTCTATTTGTCAACATCACTTAAATCATCAACATTTTATTCTCTTCGCACACTATCAAAAATTAGTTTAATGGAGTAGTTACAATTTTAGCATTCAGTAAAAGGTGCTTCCATTCCATGCTACTATAGCAAGACTGTACACTATTATAGCAACATAAGATGCTACTGGATAATACTCCTCAAGATCAATAGTCTGAAGCACAACAAATTTAAATGCACTGCATACTACCGCATTTTATTGCAATCAAGCATTTTCGTACAACTACACATACAACTATGCTACACAAAGTAAAAGTTTTTTTATCTGGAAAGTAAGAAATCCACAAATCAGGTGTTTTTGAAAGGGTAACGTGTAATGTATGGAAAGACAAATTTGTAAGTCCTATAAATCACAATGTTAGATTACTCTTTTCCGTTTTGTTACGCTGGCTGCAATTTCATGGGTCATGTGGGAGTTTTCTCAGTCATGCACAAATCCTCAATTTTTTGGCATTGCACTCCAGTATGTTGTCATGCCCGAATGAGGAGCAGTACCCAACCTTGAAATTGGCATAAAATAAATCAGAAGGAGGCTTCTTTTTGGTCCACACTAGGTCCTACTTTATTTGATGTTTGAAATTATCAAGAATTCAAAAGAAATTTCATTTTATTAAAGGAAAATTTCTTTGTGTCCTAAATAATAAATAAAAATGTAATAGGCCTACTAAACAATAATAAATGAAAAAAATAAAAGATAAAAATGCTGAATTAAAATTTCTGAGGCCAGTTACATGGACACATTCAAGGTTGGGTATCTCTTCTCTATAGGCATAGTGCATCATAGGCTGGGGCATCATGGTCTATGCTGGGTCTATGGGCACAGAAACAGCATGATAAACATAGAAAAGACTGTTGATTTGGAATTTAGAATGGGAGCTATGGAATGTCTCAGGACTATGCTACATCACTAGAATTTGATTCTTGAGTTTGGCACAGAAGTGCAAACAAGTTTTATTGAACAATTTTTGTATGTGTAGGCTATATATATTGTTTATTGACGAAAATAGCAAAGATAGCTAGAAAATTTATTCAAACAATGTTTACAACGGGTACGTCAGCTACGATCCTTCATCAGCGATATTTTGGCCCTTTTTGGCAAGGGTCCTCGTCAGGCTGTCAATCCTCTGGTTCAACTTCGGGGAAGGAAACAAACCTGTAATAAATCTGACTTATTACAGGTTGTTACAGGTGTAATAAATCTGATTTATTACATGTTTTGTTAACTTCCAACGGTATATGAATTGGCCAATGACAAAATGACAAATAATACCAGATAAACGCGACTAAGAGCTATTAAACAAACAAACAAAGCATGGCACAAACAACTTAAAATATCTTTCAGCTGCATCCGCTGGATAATTAGTTAATTTAGCTTTGTTTGAGTGGGTTCGAGTAAGCGTGATGGGCCTGTTTTCATTTTATTCAACATACTCAGGCAACACTGATCTGTGAAGTTCAGAATTTAGACATATGTGGCCAAAACTTGTTATTAAATGGTGCCTATGTTGCTCAAGGGAAGGGACACCGAGACTTGAAAGGCTCTCTTCATAACTAACATAAACTGGGCCCAGGATAATGTTAATTGTTCTTTCTTGAATAGCTCCAGTCTACTGGATTGCTCCTTAGTCAAACTGGGATGCCATACCTAGTAGCAGTATTCAAGACAAGACCTGACATATCAGCAGTAAATTAGGACAAACTGTTTGACAGGAATCGCAAATCTCTTCAGGAATGAGAAAGATTTCAATAGACGCAACCCATTTCTTTTGTGTACTTAAAGCCGGAACATCTTTCTTGAGGAATGAAAATCTCATAACAACATTCTTAACGCTGCTTACTGTTAATTTAACTCAACTTAGTTCAGGCTGGAGATTTTCATAAATATTACTGAGCGTGGTTGTATGATCTCAGTGTAAGCACAGACAGGTCATCAGCAAATTTAAAACTGTGACGGATTGAAGTTAAAATACTGTGCCTTCTTAAAACATCACCCAACATTCGAACTAAATGATGGGCTGTACTACACCCGGGTCTAAACCAAATTGACGGAGATAAATCTTATCTCAAATTTCATCATACAGGTACTCAAAAATAAAACCTTTGAACACTTAAGAAAATGCAGAGTTTTTTCAAATTGGGTGGAGGTCACTAGCTTGGCTAGGAGATTTACTTTTACTTAGGAGATTTACTTAGAAGTTCTCGACAATAAATTTTAGGTTATGTTCATCTCATGTACATACAGATACTCAGATAGCTAACTGAGCCTTGATGCCTATTTTGCATACCAGAAAGCTGCTTGATAGGGCATTTTCACTATCAATTATCAAGATTGACCCCAAAGCTGCACTGTACCGAGAAGCATACCTCTATTTGAACATGAAACTTACTTTGAATGACAAATTTGTCGTTTCTGAAGTCCACAACACTTGCATAGATGTATGTAATCTGCTCAGCCATTTTCTCGTTTTGATGAAAACTTGCTAACTTCTCAGTAAAGCCGAGCTTCCGAGCAGGTTCTGGTTAGTCCGCACCGGTGAGGTAAAACCGGACACCGGTTAGTCCAAGAACGGGTTAAAAGTCTGGTGAGTAGTCACCGGTGGTTGCAAAAACGCCTTATAAGAAAAACCGGAGACCACCGGTGAGAACTCCCGAGACAAAGAACGCAGCTAGTGTGAACCTAGGGTAACTATTAGTTACTAAACCCGTTCCAGCCTCACGAAAAGTTACTACGCTGACCGTTCCGGCCTTGTCGAAATAGTAACTAATAGTAACTATTTGCTTACCACGCTCGGGAGCGTGGTAAGCGTAGTAACCACGAATATCTGTCACGTGATTGGTCGGATTCACCCGTGGTATGATATTCCGCTGGAAAATACAAAAATCGTTCCAGCCTTGACAACAAAAAAGCAGAATTTGTGACGTCATGCGTGGTAACTACGGTAAGTAGGATGGAACACGCTCCTAGCTGAAACATTAGATGCCGCAGTTCTTTCGAAAATAAAAACCGTGGAATGCAAGTTTTCCAGTTTATTGAATATTTATAGCAATTTGCATGTTCCACCAACTCTTTTAGTTGCTTAAATGTTGTTACAGCATATTTTAAGTAGAGGCATGAATCGAGGTGACCAGTGACCATTTTGTGTTCCCTTGCTGAATTTTGCAATAGTGTCTAATCCTTTTCCCATTATCCTGCCATTATCAACTGATCAAGCTGTCAGTGTTGCCAAATGGTGCACATTTGAGCCATTTGAGCGCTTTTTACAGGCTGCTGCACTTCAAATTTTTCAAGTGTGCACATTGCACCAAATTTGTGCATTTCCCCATATTTCGGCGCAAATTGGTCGCATTTTGCTCTCCATATCCCTTAGAAATTGAAAACCAGATCAGGATTTGTAAGGGCCACACAGTGATTTTATATCCAGATTCCAGATCTGAGGATTGCGGGGGACTCAAATCTTCAGGATATGTCAAAATTGTCATTTGGGTTCTTGGAAACACTGATAAT
The DNA here is from genome assembly GCA_030848855.1 of Branchinecta sandiegonensis. Taxonomy (NCBI): domain Eukaryota; kingdom Metazoa; phylum Arthropoda; class Branchiopoda; order Anostraca; family Branchinectidae; genus Branchinecta; species Branchinecta sandiegonensis. Next base: position 19,379,944 of record JAUPMV010000006.1, on the reverse strand, counting down.
TGATGCCTACTGGTTCAGAATGTGTTGACCCTCTCTACTGCTCCATGTCTTGAAAGCCAGCATGCACGGTATTTGGATACGAGAGTGTATTCGCTGGTAAGTTGCTGGGCTTGTCAGGTTCATGCATATCTGGAACATGTTTTTTTGAGAAATATCTTTTCTTTCAATCATTTTCAGAAAAAAACGTTTTTAAATGGTTGTGAGAAAAAAATCTTTTTTTTTCCGATTATCCTTACTGTTTTTTCTCATAAAGATCATTGACTTTTCTTATGTCTTGCTCATCCCAGCACCAGAGGCATTATTATCCAAAAATATATGGGGAGAAGGGGGGGGGGGTATCTATCGACTGCATGATCATTTTTAGCAACTGTTTCTAAGATAAATGATTGTTTTGAAGATTCAAAATCGACTGCTTTTACACAAAAAGTCGTAACTCAAAAATAAGCTCATAACTTACACCAAATTAAAATTTCTGTAATGTCTTTTCGTTTAATATTTTGATAATGTCTATTGTTTACTGAAAAATCTACTATTTTCAAGAAGAATTGCAGCGCTTTTTGCCAACTCGTTTTTTTTTACCAACTGGTCCACAACATGGCCCCCCCATCCGATTTCGTAAAAAATCCGGATCTGATTTTGTCAAATTTTTTTTTAGCGAAAATGCGCAGAAGTCTTATTTTTGCTTCTATTGCTGCGCAATCTTGTGTCAAGCATCTGGCAACACTGCAAGCTGTGTAGAGTTATGTAGACTGAAGAATATCCTCTGCATGCTAAATGTCAGATTGTCTTATAGGTTGCTTTAAAGAGAGAGCTAAATTTTGACTGATGAGATATGGCTACTCCAACAGGAACTACAAATATGATCCTTGATATGCTTGCTGCATCTGAATCCAAAAGGTTTGTTTTTGTCATGATTAGACAACTATCATCCATATATTAGTCTTAGGCTAGTTGTGGAGATGAATGATGTGAGGGAACTGGTGGAAGAGATAATAGTTTGATCTTGCTAAATTGTAAATGATCCATGTTCTGTTTTTTATTCTCGCCAAGACCATTTGTGATGCCATGGTGCAGTGCAGTGCAATGTGGTTATAAACCTGAAAGGCAGAGGAAAAGCCTCAGCTATCAGGATGAAAATATTTTGGTACCCAGGCAGGTTTCTAGTATTCCGAATTCTTAATTCTGCCAGTTATAGAAATACCCAACTGGCATCCATCTTTATCTAGGACACTCAGCTCAGTCATACACAAATCCTCAATTTTTGGGCATGGTGCCCCAACGTCTGGGCATGCCTGGACGTAAGGGCATGGTGCCCTTACTTTGGGGCACCATGCCCTGGAGCATGGGCATGGTACCCCTGAGAAATTTGGTTAAAACTGAGACTGGCTACAAACCTAAATAGGGTCTTCTTCCTGTCCTAGATCAAAAGATACCTGATTTTACTTTCTATCCAACCTCATTTTCCAAGCAACCTCATTTTCCAAGTTTCAAAATGTTAGAGCACTTCCAAGATACATAGAGTTTTTTGGAGGCCACTTCTGTTCTAGTGGGTTTACTCTATCCTATTTCAGAAAAAAGCTGCTAGGTACCGTGGATGAGGCAAGCTTTTCAATCTGTTCACTGGAGCAAATATTTTCTTTAGATTATTTGCCTTTTATTGTATTTATTTTGAGTGATTTTTTTTTGACTGTGTTAACAATTGTTATCGAAAATCACTACACTCAAAAGAAATATGATAAAAGGCAAACAATCTGAATGAATTTGGAAGGGAAGGAAATTTAGTCCCTAAAGGAAGAAAATTTAAAAGCTTGCCACATCCATTCTACCTAGTGATGACTACCTGAGAAGGATAGAGTAACCTAGCGGTGATAACCTGGGGAAGGCTTGAGTAGCCTAGTGGCAACTACCTGGAAAAGGATAGAGTAAACCCACTAGGAAAGAAGTGCCCTCCACAAAACTCTATGTATCTTGGAAATGCTCTAACATTTTGAAAGTTGAAAAATGAGGTTAGATAGAAAGTAAACTCAGGTACCTTTTGATCTAGGACAGGAAGAAGACCCTATTTAGGTATGTAGCCAGTCTCAGTTTAACCAAATTTCACAGGGGTACCATGCCCTTACGTGCAGTCATGCCCAGATGTTGGGGCACCATGCCCAAAAATTGGGGATTTGTGTATGACTGACTCAGCTATGCTCAAACACTAAGGCATGCTAGCAATGGTGTGTATTGTGCTCATACTCATTTGCATCGCTTAGGCTATTCCCCAGGGTGTTGCTCTACCAGTCTGCTACCACTAGGCAAGGGCGTTGCAAGGGGGGTGTTGGGGGTGCAGAACCCCCCCCAACTTTTGGAGATTCGGTAAACTTTTGGGCGGAGCATGGTTACAAAGAAGGGCTTAGTTTACTAGACTGATCCAGCTCCAGTTGGAAAATATGGAAAAACATTGAGTTGGGCATCAAACAAAAACTTAGATAAGACAAGAAGATACCTCAACCTCATACAGTCATACGAGGAAGTCACCAAGTTACTTGAAAAGGGAATATCTGTGGATGTGATCCTGTTAGATCAAGCGAAGGCATTCGACAAAGTCGCACACCTAAGGTTGAAAAGAAAGCTCCAAGCCTGTCACATCCACTCGGACATCATTGAATGGATCGCAGACTTCCTAGCAGAACGAATCCAAAGAGTTGCTGTCACTAACGACGAAGGAATCCGTGTACTTTCATCACCTGTACCTGTGTTGAGTGGAGTTCCCCAGGGAACTGTGCTCGGGCCAACACTGTTCAACGTCTATATCAATGATGCCCCTCAATTGCTTCGAAACCTTCTCACACTCTACGCAGACGACTCCAAGCTTATCGGAGCAGCATCATCTTCAAGAGAGGTTGACTCAATCCAAGCGGACCTCGATAGGCTAAATGACTGGGCGAAACAATGGCTACTGGAGTTTAACTCAAGCAAATGTAAGGTCATGCACTTTGGCAACAAGAACACAAAACATACCTATACCATGCTAAACCCAATCACTAGCCAAAGAGAAGCCCTAGCCGCAGTCGCAGAGGAAAGGGACCTGGGAGTAATAGTTGACCACCAGCTAAAGTTTCACAGCCACACTGAAAAGATCGTCGCTAGTGCGAATCGAGCTTTAGGGATAATCAAACGAACATTCACTACGAGATCCCCAAGAACGATCACTAAGCTCTATAAGGGCCTTGTCAGGCCAAGGCTAGAAACTGGCATGTCTATTGCATCCCCCTTCTACAAAGGAGACAAGGACATGATTGAAAAGGTACAGCGCAGAGCAACTAAGATTGTAGATGGCTGCCAACATCTTCCTTATCAGATGAGATTGCGAACCCTGAACCTATGCAGCATGACCTACAGAAGAAAAAGGGGAGACATGATTCACACCTATAAACTCATCAGAAACAATCCAATCCATGACCTCTTCATCATCGATTCAGCACAGCGAACTAGAGGTCATTCCATGAAAATCACGAAGCTCAACGCCCAGAAGAGGGAACGCCACCATTTTCTTACCAACCGGGTTGTTGATCTGTGGAACTCCCTAAGCGAAGACACCGTATCCAGCAAGACCATCGAAGAGTTCAAAGTCTCCCTTGACAGAGAGTGGAGCAAGAAGCCATGGAGACTGGAATGGGATGCCCTGGAGTCCCAGACCAGAGCATAAGTTATCCACGTGGCAATTTCCGAAGAAGCGATGAGCAATGCTACAGGATGGAAAATCCTTCAATTGCTCCAAGCTGCAATTTAAGGTTTAAGGTAATATTATTTCTTCTGCCAATTTCAGTCATCTTACCAACTTATGCACGTTTGGAACTGATAGATTTATCTTGAATTTTCCTACTTTCCAGCCTAAGTTTTGTGTCTGTGTTTTATGTTACCTAGCCTGCCTCAAACCCAACAATTAAGAGCTTAGGTTTTCATTGTTCAGGTCTTTTAGTGCCTTCCGAAGTATGAGCAAAGATCCTTGTCACTAGGGTTAAAAACTACATGTTGGCAAAAAGTACTCATTACCGCATGGTTTACATGGCATAAAATGAATCTACCTTTCTGGACAAATCTGTGAACCAAGAATAAAGAGCTTGTAATACCACTTATGGTGAAACAGAGCATTTTCTTTGGCACGATCATCCACATTCTGCAAGGAAACTGAAGTTCTTGGAATGAAAAATTCTTGGGCAAATAACAGATCGGCAAGTAAGAGATTGAATTTTGTTTTAGTCCAGTGTCATGAGTTTCATGACCATCCAGCCCTAATTCGATTGGACCTGCTCTTTTAGTTGAAGTAATAGCCCCTAGGCTAGGCCCTAATTTGTTCTTTCAAAAAGTATGTTTTTCTCTTTTATTTTTATATTATCTGCCTTTGCAACAGAACTGTGAATTACTTCTGCTTTACTTCCTGAGAAAAAAAGTGTTGTGACTAGGCTCCTCTTCAAAAATATGTCAGTTCGTCCACACGTCACTTCGTCCACACGCCAGTTAATCCACATGTCAGTTCTTCCGCAAGTCAGTTTCGCTATCGCTAGTTCATACAAACGTCAGTTGACACAAACGTAATTTGCTCTGCAAACTCCGTCACTACAGCCATTGATTGTTTACCAAAGTACGGTACTTAGGGATTTCCCCTAGACACGGGATTTAAATATAAACGCGTGACGGCGGCTCGCTTGCCACTCGCACACTTTTCATAAAAATACATTTCTACTTCCGAACTTGCGCCTAGTGACATGTGTGAACTGACGTGTGGACGAACTGACTCTAGATGAAGTGACGGTGGGCGAACTGACGGATTTTAAGATCGGGCAAGCTGACGTGTGGTCTAATTAACGTGTTGGTGGACTGACGCATAGTAAAACTGACGTGTGGGTGAAGCGACGTGTACGTGAACTGTCGAATTTGCGTGGGTCAACTGACTTGTAGTCGAACTATCGAAAAATTTGGACATAGTGACGGATTTACGTTTGTGTGAACTGACGGGACCCCAGGGCGCCAATGAATTAGTAAATATATACCATGAGGAATGAGGAGTAGTAGGATAAATTTTCCTGGAGTGATTAAGATTGATCTCGATTTTCAGGCATTCATTCAAGGCTAGTTATGGCACAGGCAGTTTGCTAAATGTAAGGGGGCGGTTTGACAGGCTTGACAGGCAGAGTTCTATCACTGAGCCTGACCTGGAGTCAATATTGAAAGTTGGAAACTACATGGATACGGTCAAGCAACTAGACCTTTACTACGGGCTTGGTAAGCATACTCTTGTTTATGTTTTGGCACGAACAAAATAAAATATACTGATAAAAATGTTAGGCTAGAAATCACCAATAAGATTTCAGAATAGACAAATTTTCGCTTGGATAAACTTTGCATTTAAACTTGCAATTAGAAAGTTCAAGGTTTCGACCAGGAGTAAGTATCAGAAGAAAGGTGCTTCTTGTGGACTGTAAAAGTATAACAACTTTATGCATCAATTTCTGTCAACCGGGGAAATTATTATGGGGCTAGAAACCTGTTACTACGTGTAGGCTACACACAGTCCGATAAGAATTCGCATGCGAAAATATGCAAGCGAAATTTTGTCACAATGAAGATTATGGACAAACCTGCATGTGTTCGTCAAAATTTCAGAGCGAAGGAGGAATTTCGCATTGGATTGTGAAAATCGGACTGTGTGTGAACGCACCTTAAAAGCCATGAACAGAATCTAGAGATTTGTCCTGGTCTAATCTTCAGCTTTTGTTTCATCAAAAACCTCTCTCGGATTCAGACCCTTCTGGTAAGACGAAACAAGATGTCAGGCGTCAGATATTTATTTCGAGCCAGATAAAAACAAAAATAATTATTAACATTTAAAACTCGCCAAAAAGACATTGCCATAATTATTATAATATGTTTCGTTATGCCCATTGGAGGAATTTAAGAGTACGGGCGTCGTGGATCCAGGCATAAATATTGACAGCTGATACTCCATACTGAAGAAACAACCTGAAAGAAAGAGGTGGATGTGGAGTGTATCATTATTGACGACACTTTGTTGGAAAGGAAATGTTTATAGGTGTCAGAGAGTATAGCTCGTTTAAAGCAGGAACAGCGATTGCAGCCAGGGGCGTCACGACCGGGGAGGGGAGAGGGGACGCCCCCCCCCCCAATCATGTCGGGCAGTCGGTAAAAAATAACCGAGGCGGCGCGAAGCGCCACGATTTTTCGCCAAAACAGTTGATTTTTTTCATTAAAACAGTCGATTTTTCTGAAAATCAGTCGATTTTTCGTCAAAACAGTCGGTAAATTCCTCCCCCCCCCCTCAAACATTTTGGCTCGTAACGCCTCTGATTGCAGCTCTTCTTTTCAGTTTTCTTTTCTTTTTTCAGTGAAGAGGCAGTTGCTTAAGTTTCAGAGCCCCACAACAGGTCTTTTCCCAAGCCATTCCCAGGAGACGAGAATTGCAAGCGTTCGTGATAGTATTTATTGCGCTGCAGCTGTTTGGGCCCTTTACCAAGCTTACAGGTAAGTAAACTAGTTCTTACATTTACTTCGTCTGTGAAGGGGGAGGGGACTACTCTGCGCGGCTTAGAAGAGTCTCAAAGCGAGGGAAGGCTGAGCTCCTTACTGGGAGCGGTTGCTATTCTGAGAGAGATTGAATTTATTATCGAAATAGAATAAACACAAATGAACTGGGGCCACCCCGGAAAGATTTCACCTGTCGGTAAGGGGCGACCACTCATGAAAAGGTCGTAGTACACATCACACACACACAAAAAAGAAAACAAAAGAACGGTAGGGAGAACAAACAAAAAAACACACTAAATCATGAAAACACAATAACGGTAGGGAGAACAAACAAAACACCGCACCAAATCATCCGGGTCCACTCGACCAAAACTTAACAAAATGTAGAAATCGTATTTCTAGAAGAGTATCGGTTTTATCATGTCTTTAAAGGACACCTGAATGAAGAGCACCAAGTTCTTGGTGCTCAGACATTGTGGTGACACAGACTGTCTCCACAGACATTTCTGTGGAAAAATTGTCTGTTCTCCACAGAAAACTGTCCGAAACGGCGTACGCGCGTCTGTCGCCCTCCCATGGGCTTATTCGTCTGTTTGACTTTTAAGTAGATTTTGTTTGTATGTGTTATGTTTTGCTTAATTATGTCTTCATATATTCTTTTGTACTCTACTGTTTTCGTCTTGTACGATTTGTGGGTTAAAAATAAATTCTTATTGTTATTATTATTAGTATCATCCCTATCTGTATGGCTTCCGTTAACATTGCCTGCAGAAAACCCAATCCAAATACGAAATAGTGTTTCCAAGCCATGATTTTTGCTCCATTTTGCATCTGTCCTTATTTTAGTATCGAACAATTTTAGAAATGAACAAATGTCTCCAATCAACCCTTCTTCTGGAATATTTGTTAACCAGTTAAGCCCAAACGTATATCTAGAAGAAATTCCAATACGATTCGGCCAGTGCTGTATAAGATTTGAATGAATTGCGCTTTTCTGTCTTGGAGTCTGCATGTGCAAACCTCCATAAACGAACATACCTATTTTGAATAAGTCACGCTCAGGAGAAGAATGCTCTCCGTGGCCATGTCTGTAAATGCATTCTCCATGGTGTGTTTAAGTAGGGTTTCATTGCTCAGGTGTCCTTTAAAAGGACCTAACTCCTCCTCACCGTGGATCAACTCCCCCAGACTATTCCAGCTCCGAGTACCGCGGTGCAAGACCGAGAACCAAGAGCGTGTAGAACTCAACCGAGGTAGGACAAGATTCCCAGTATATCTCGTATGATGGTGATTGGTAGAAGAAACTTTATCCAGCACACCACTAAAATATGTTAATGATCGTTTATCAACCAGTCGAAAAATAAATAGGAAAGTCAAAGACCAGCAGCTGGGAGAATGCCCAGATTAGAAAAACATTACGAACCGAGTCAAAAGCCGGTTCCGGTTCGGTGCTGGAAGCCGGTTCTGCTCATTATACTTTAAGGATTGTTTCCGACCTGATTGTTGACGTCCTTCTAGGCGTATAGATGATGATCGTGGGCGATCTTACGAACTCGGACAGTCCACCGTCAAGTGTATGCGTGGCATTCTGACCTGCTGGACGATGCAAACCCATCTAGTGGAGAAATTCAAATCCAATCAGAGCGTTGACTTCGCTCTCCACACTTACTTCGACCTCTTGACTGGCTTGGAAGTTTCCGAGGACTCCTTTCCAGGTCTAGACAGGGACGCTAAAAACAATCTCCAGGTAAGAAATTAAGTTTTAGGATCCTTTGAATAATTTAAGAGCCTTCATTTGCGTGATAAAGAAGAGGAAAAGCCAGGGACGACATTAGCCCACAGGCCTTCTGTCAGTAAGCTGAATAATGGGAAAAAAACTTGAAAAAGAAAGGGGGATTGGCCACTGACCCTTGGGCAAAGGAAGGTTCGGTGTAACCGAATCTGTTCAACTGAATAGAGAGCTGAAGAAGAGCTTCGAAGCAGATTAGAGCAAGGTTCGTTGGCTATACGTAGTGAAATGAAGGACAAAAATGCTCCTTAGCCGGGATTTGAACCCAGGACCCCTTCGCGACCGCTCTACAAATTGAGCTACCAAGTGAATGATGAACATAGTTCGCAAACCACTACTACAGATTATCGGATTGGTGTTCTTGACTTCTAATTTCAATTGAAAGATGTGCTTCTGGGTCATTTGTCACGGTACAGGTCCCTTGTAGAAAGCGCCATGTATATATTAACGTTCTTCCATGAAAAGGATTTCTCTGTGTTCCTCTGCCCATGATAAAACGGAGATGGCGCTTTGTGCGCTTCAGTTTCGACGGGAAGCAAATTGTTTTGGTCTCATTGGAAGCGGGAACAGGTGAATTAATTAGTTTCTTCTGTTTTTTTTTTTTCAAATTCATTTTATTCACCGTGTATCTTTCATTATAAATGCAGCGCTGGTCTTGAAAGGTTCTAAAGTTAACTTTCGGACCGGGCAGGGGAGTGACCTGACACTAAATAAGGTATGACAAGATCGCCATGTTAAAGATTAAGCAGTAGAAGTCGCTTGTGAATAACGAAGTTAAGATAAAACCATTATGGTTTTCTTGCATATTGTGTGGTTGTAAGGTCTTTTACATATTCATCTCAAATCTATCTCTTAATATTATTTTCAGATAGATGTCATCTCTCTGTACCTTATCTTCCTGGTACAAATGATCACGTCAGGACTTCAAATTATATACACCAAAGATGAAGTAGTCTTCATTCAGAATTTGGTATATTATGTGGAGAGAGCATACAGAACTCCTGACTTTGGTATGTGGGGAAGAGGTTCGAAGTACAATAATGGAACTCCTGAAATACATGCTAGGTGAGTAATCCCGAACTTGCCTATTTATCCCTGCTTACAGATCAGACTGGAGAGGTAAAACCCTGTTTAGGTAAGTTGTATCGTTTTAGTCCTCATGGATTGTCCGGTGTTCTCTTCTGATTTATTAATGAACAGATGAGTCAGCAAGGCCAAATCTCTAGATATAAGAAGTCCTTGGTCCTTGCCTGAGGGGATGAATCGTAATCCGCGTTGGAGGAACGGGGGGGGGGGGGGGGGGGGGCAAGTTTCAAAGTAAATGCAACATTCGAGTGTTTGAGTTGAATATGCTAAGGTAAAGTGGATACATTGGTCTAGCTGTTTCTCGTACTCTTGCTTCCTGTTTGTTATCCTCTCTCCTATAAGGCGTATTCAGCGGCACATTCTTATGGCCACACATTTCTGAGTGTTAGTCGCGGAAGTAGGATTGTGTGCCCCACACTCGACCCACAAGGAGAACCTCGCGGCATTTTGTCTGTTTTTTTTCGATAATTTCCCATGCCTGAAAATAGAATTATCTCTATAAATATAACTTCAGGTTTACGTCCTTATGAGTTGTATGTCCGTCTACTTGATAAAGTGGATAATTTTGGTGTCACTGGTGTTTACTCTGACGCTGCATCAGGTGTCCGCTAGGAACATACTTTTTGGATTTGGGATTGTCATCTTCGTAAAGATGGATTTACATTGTAGATGACTGTTGAACCTATGATTCCGTTGCAGCTCCATTGGCATGGCCAAAGCCGCCCTGGAGGCCATCAATGGTTGCAACTTGTTTGGAGACAAGGGCTGTGCCAAATCAGTTATTTACGTAGATATTGACGCACATAACAGGAACAGGTCCATCTTTGAGACGATGCTGCCAAAGGAATCCAGCTCGAAGGTAAAGTGACTGCTCCCTGCCTCTTCCTCCATACACCTCTTTCTCTCTAGTCTCACCACGAAAAAAGATATCTGAATAGAGGAGTGTTTTGGGGGGATTCTGAAATCGTTTCCAGCTAGCGAAGTGCATCGTAAAGTTTGAAAAGGGTAGAGAGAATCTCTTCCAAGCACCCATGTTCATCCACCGCAAAAAGTTCTGGAAAGTTGGAATTCTACAAGCGAGCTGTCACTGCATAAGAGATTGCATGAAATGGTTTACTTAAGTATACATGTGTGAAATTTGTATAAGTAAGTTTATGTATCGAATCTGCGATCTTTGTTCTGCAAGAACATTTACTTTCGGCAGAGCTTTACCCTCATTGGAAGACGGAATGCTCGTATTTGGAAAAGCGGCTCCGGCCCAACCTTGATTGGATTAGGAGACTATAATAGCTTATGCTAAACGCCTAACGCTGGCTAATCTATGACTAATGCTGGTCACCATAACCCGACAGAATATTTATGATTTGACTGAAATGAAAAAGAAAAAAAAAAATCAAATTTTTGTCTATTCGGCTAGTGGGTTTACTGAACGTTTGAGATAGCCTATCCAGAAATGAGGAATTTGTGGTAGATTGCGTCGGATAAGGCGATGTTGTTCCCCATTTATTTGGTATAATGCCATGGTTTTTAATTAAATAGAATTAAGATCCTATTGGTTGATATCCATTTTTATGGCACTTGCAGGCTCTGGCTCAAGTGCCATATACCGATCGCAATTCCGTCTGTCGGTCTATCGGTCCGTCGGACTCTTAAGTTTCATTTTCCCATGATCATTTTTGCCTCAAGGTTTTTGCTTACAAGTGAAGTTCCAGCTCCCTTAAAGTGCGAATGTTAACTGCAAAGTCGAAAAGTATTTTTTATCAAATGATTCATCTCAACTTATGATAGCGGATTCAAGAGCTATGGGGGAGTTGGGAGGGGGTGATCGGAAATCTCAAGAAACGATTAAAATGGAGGGATCGGAGTTAAACTTGCTGGGAAGAACAAGCATTTATTCTAGATAAATGGTTTGCACAGTTGGACTGAATCCAGACACTTGGGGGGGGGGGGGCCTTCCGGAATTCCTGTGATGGCGTTTTTCAAGACGAAACTTGGCAGGCATTTTAGGGACCCGATCAATCTGACAGAGCCCTTACCTTCTACTTACAGTTGCAAGTGCCATATGAGCTTATAGCTCTTGTTTTTTAAATGAGACCAAATAAGTTTTCGATCGTTCGTAATCAATTAGTTGGGAAGTTGTCTTAGTCATCTTATTTAGGAAAGCCCTTGTGAATAACAATAAAGGGCACTTCAAGGGCCCTTAGTTTTACTGTAAGTTTGGCGACTGGGACGATTTGAAGGAAAACCGGACCATAAAAATATTAAAAAATGTTCTCTACATGCCAGTTGCTTCAGAAGCTTTCAAAAACTTCGTAGTATGCCTAATTTGTTTTAAGCGAATTCTTCTTCAAGGCAAGCTGCAAGTATTTTTTTTTTCATATTTGACGGTGCAAAACGGATAAGTCAGCTACATTTTATTCGAGCAATATTTCGGCCCTTCTTGGCAAGGGTCCTCTTCAGGCTCAAGCCGCTCAAGCTGGAAAATAAACTTGTGGAAAAAATTTAAGATTCTTCCTTAAATATCTGCTTTTGGAAACTTCTTCTCTGAAAGTTGGTTGGGGTTAAAGCTGGTGCTGTGATTTTATTCTGGACTCAGCGACTGTTTTTGTTGTTCGATTGGGTCGTCGAAAGACGTCTTTCGACGACCCAATCGAACAACCAAGAAGGGCCGAAATATTGCTCGAATAAAATGTAGCTGACTTATCCGTTTTGCACCGTCAAATATGATTCGCAGTCAGCTTTGGCCATAGGAACATCTATTTTTTTTTCCATGCACATACGCACATCTATCCACTGAAATCCGCCGTCAGCGTTAATCTTGGTACCCACAGGACTTCAAAATGGTGCCGAGCGAATTTTTCAGCCAGCGACGCCGAATTCGCCTAGGCCAATGGGAATCCGCATTCTGTGGGCACAAGCTTTAACGTAGTTTGTTGGTTTAAACAATCTTCCTTTTTCGTCGCAGAATGTTGACAGCTCTCTTCTCCCCGCCCTCTCGTTCCCCTGCTTCGCCACCCATGATGAAATCTTGTACAACCGGACAAAGGCGAAGATCGTAAGGAAGCTGAAAGGAACTTACGGCTTCAAACGGTTCCAAAGAGACGGATATGGGACAAGTATCGAAGACCATTCGAGGAGTTACTATAATGAAGGAGAAACAAAGGTAAAAGGATTTTTTTTTTTTTTACTAAAACCCTCCTTTCAGCTTAGACTCCCTATCGTTGGATAATTAGTAAATCTTTGAAATATATTAGATACTGACAGCACATTTGGTCGTGGAAATGGTTGTGCGGCTGGTAGGGACGTCCGACACCTTCCCGATAGAAGGGGGGGGGGGGGGGTGCGACTTCAGAATTTTACCGGAATTTTTCGAAGTTTTACCGGAATTTTCCGAGGTTTTATAGGAAATTCTCCGTAGTGACCATCTCTGCAGAAACTCAAGAATACTGTTGTGTTCTAAATTTGATTATGTGTTAAAAACAGCAGAAAAAATATAGGCTTGTTAAAGTTTAACTGGAAAGGAAGCTTATTTATAAATCTGATATTTGAATCCACTGAAATATTTGACAAATCTGAGGGATTTTCTATTTGTCTACCCGGGGCTCTGGTAATAACGTTCAGAGTGTGCGCTGCTTGCACGACAAACCAAAATTCATCCAGACGCGGAGAATTTAAATTTGAACAAAATCCTGCATTTTGAGGGCTAAAGATGCGACATCGGAAAAGTGACTCCTCTAGGGAGAATGATTTTAGGATATGTCTTGCAATGAATCTGATATTTTCATTTATTATTCGACAATGGTTTTTTTCAAGCGTAGAGGGACAAGCACATAGAAGTACCACAAATCCGAAAGAATAATTTCATTCTGTGAAATCGATTACCCCTGGATAACGGAGAAACGGCGTGTTTTTGTCGGGTTTTCAGGAATATAAGTGAATAAGTGATATGTTACTAGATTGTTGGATCTCAGCTCTATTCGGTTAAAATTTAAGATTGTCAGTTAAAACTTAAAAAGTCTTCGACCCTCAACCCACCCTACACATTTATTCTTCGCGTTTTAAACGTTCTCCATTTGTTCACAACACATCCAATTATACATTCGTCAACTAGACTGGTTTCACATGCGATTAGCAACAGATGCTGGTCAGCCATTGTTGAACGCAAGGTGGTCTTAACCAACTTAATGTTGCTAAAAAGTCTTTCCCCTTTTGCTGAGGTAACACGGATTGTCTTAGCCAGCTTGAACGCTGTCCATACTAGTGGTAAGACATCTTTCAGTTCACGAATGACTTCGAATATATCTTCCATGTTTTTGTTCTTTCGAGGCTCTCCTAGCGACTCTCGACATCATGTCGGAACAAGGCTAACTCGTATTTGAACTCTTCTCGGCTTATCACCGAGAAGGAGTCGAGAAAGCTGTCGAAACTGGAGTAGACGGTACCGTGATATTATTCCTGGAACAGTTCTGGTTGCTGGAAATTATGGAAATTTCAGTAGGTGTCAGATTTCTTAAAGCTACAGAAACTTAGGAGATTACCGGAATCGCCCGATGAATGTTCCGGTATGCTGTTTTGTCCGTTTGCAAGAATCACTCTGGTAAGTTGTGTGCCTATACTTATCCGGTAAGCATTAAAATTCCGATAGGTTCCCTGAGCTAAATTCTGGTAGATTCAGTGAAGCAAAGTCCGGTAGATTTCCTGGTCCAGCCTCCAGTAAATTCCCTGAGACAAGTTCCGATAGATTCCTTGAGCAAAATTCCGGTAGATTCCAAAATTCTAGTAGATTCCGTGGGGCAAAGTCCGATAGATATTCCCTGTGCTCCCAGTAGATCTCTTGCGACAAGTTCCGGTAGATTCCTTGAGCAAGATTCCAGTAGATTCCCTGAGAAAAAATCCGGTAGGTTTCCTGAGCAATAATCCGGTAGATTCCCTAAAAATCATTTAGTTCAGGTGAATTTGATAAATTTTAACTGGCGCGGTTTCGCCGCACCAGTCAAAGTTTATCGGTTTTTCCAACAAACCCTCGTGACGCCCTGGCGGCTGGTCTGTTTTGTAGACTTTTCTGAATCTGGGCAGCTGTGGAAATTCCATGACATTGGGCTGCAAAAGAATTTGGACGAGCTTCAACTTCAACTTTGTCCTAAATTAGTCCGTAGGATTTTTCAAAAATAGCCCAGAGCCTCGTTTTTGTTGCACGCTGCAGGTCCACTTCTGGTTCTTTCCTTTCTTTCTACATTCGTTCTTGCACTGTATTGCTTCCGAGGAAGACGGCAGCGCTTCTTGAGGATCGCAGACTTTCTTAGCGAACAAGTCCGTGCTTCCCAGCAAGGTGCGGCATCAACTAAGAAGAAATCGCGCAGGCATGGAATCCATAAAAACATCTTGTGCAGAGCAAAGAAGTGCTGCAGCAGCGAAGCGGCAGCACTATTACAACAAAAACGAGGCTTAGAGACCTAGCCACTGCAAACGCTAAAGTTTGTACTGAACGCGCTTTTCGTTTTCCGCGAGAGAATCGAAAGTGATAAATATGGAAATCGTTTTAATTGAAGACGTTCTGAGACACCTAACTCTGAACTTGGGAGATACGATGTTGGTTGGTTGTTTGAGGGCAAATTAGTTAAGATATAGTTGACACCAACTGTTATTTTTACCTCTCGATACTTTACGATTTTGTATTGTAAAACGTACTTACACAGCATTGGATTGTCGAACTTGCCGCTTTTGTCAGGTACATCATAACTACATAACATCATAATAAGGTGATTATACATAATAAGGCAATAGTCATGCATAAGAAGGCAATAGTCAATAGTCGTAGGCAGTCGTAGCTAATCAAAATAAAACATTAAACAGTAAAACATTGTGGCCCTCCTTAAAGTGCTAGCGACAATAGGCTGGCTCCATATTTGTATTGCTGTCTGGTAGCTCTTTAGAAACTTGAAATACTGATTTAGTTCAGTTCAGTTCAGTTAGTTTTATTTAATTCTAAATAAATGAACAAAATAATTTTCCACCCCTACATAGCTCCATGGTCGGTTACATAGGGGTTAATAGCAAAATAATCAACAAATAAGCGAGTCTCTTCAGTATTACAATAAAATAAAAAAAGAACAATTGAAGACGGTCTAAATGTCAACGAGGGGGATAAATGCCCGAAATTTTGGCTGTGTGTAGCAAAACAGTCCCGTACATTCAGCTCTCAAAGGAGATTAATTTGGATACACTTGCAAATCGTCGTCTCAAGTTATCGACAGTTTTTGGTATTAAAATCCCTGAGGATCCCGTCCTCCGTGAATCCTCCCTCCGGATTTCACCGCTGAGAGGGTGAGGCCAGCAAGAGCGATCGCTTTACCAGTACCGAAATTACAGCCACAATTGTTATGTGAACAGCTTTGTGCGAGGTCCCATCAGTACCGCAACACGTCAGTTGACATAAACGTCAGTTCGCCACAGAATTCCGTCAGTACGCCAACATTTTCCGACAGTTCGGCTACACGTCAGTTGACCCCCAAAAATCCGTCAGTTGACCAGTACGTCACTTCAGCAACACGTCAGTTGACGAACACGTCAGTTGACCTACACGTCAGTTGGCCAACCGTCAGTTCCCCTGTCAGTTGACATAAACGTCAGTTCACCTACTCCTAAAATCCGACAGTTCAGCTACACGTCAGTTGGCCTACCGTCAGTTCGCCTACCGTCACTTCACAAAAGTGTCAGTTGGCATAAACGTCAGTTGGCATAAACGTCAGTTCACACACATTTATTGTTGTCGATGGGATATTTATGGAAGCTCGCCCAGGGGATTAATAAGAGAAGCCGACAATTCACTTTTAATGAGGGCAAAAATTAAGTCAGGAGCCTCTCGTCAATTCTGACAGTTTTAGTTCACGTTACGAAAGAAAGAAGACGGTTGGAAGACACCAGGGGAAACTCTCTTTGTAATCAATAGCTTCGCTAAGCTGGGGTCAGGGAGGCGAATAAAGACAGTCGGTTCTGATAAATGTATTTTGAAGAGAGCTAGCTTACAACTTCAAGATATAAATACTAATTGCTGGGCAAATAAAACACAATCAGATTTTTTTTTCATTGCTGAGGGATAGCTAGGCCTGTGAGACTACTGATTGCGTCATCAGTTCAGACAAAATATGTTTTTGGAATATAAGCTTTTGAAAACCACGATGGTTTGACTACTTCAGCATTTAACCGATAGGCCTACTCAAGAAACAAACCAAAGTGCTGCTCCCGGCTATAGCCATTTCTTAAAGAAATCGCAAAGATTTAGTAGTTTGTCAGTTTTCGTTTTATCTTGTATTTGATTGGTTTATTTTGTGTGTTAGTTTACGCTTCGATATAACTCATTGATCTCGCTTTTGTTCGATATTTAATTTGGTGACATTTATTATTAAAAAAATTATTAAAGAATCAAACCCGTCCAACTGAAAACAATACATTTTTGAAGCGATATAACTCATTGATCTCGCTTTTGTTCGATATTTAATTTGGTGATATTTATTATTAAAAGATTTTATTAAAGGATCAAAACCGTCCAACTGAAAACAGTACATTTATTAGGCAACCGGTGCTATGTCCGATCTTTCCTGCTTATAAGGAATGTTCCCACATCTGTAATGCACACTCTGAAGTTATTTTACCTCGATGATGCACCTGAAGATTGAGGTGAACTTAAAAATCTATGCTTAGGGACGTCTTGCCGTGGGGACGTTTTGTCATGGGGACTTTTTGACACGGGGACGTTTTGTCACGGGGACGTTTTGTCACGAGGAAGTTTTGTCACTGAGGCGTTTCGTCAGGGGACGTTTTGTCGTGGGGACGTTTCGTCGGTAAGCCATTTTATACCTCGTTATTAATTATTGTTGCTACTTTTCCGTGAAAATAAAAAGAAAATCAGACATGATGTGACTGATGCACCAAGATTAGTTGTCACAGCTATAGTTATCCCTCTCAGATGATATGCGAGGGATAAATATAAATTCGGATATTTCGGTTGCACTTCCGGCAAACCGTCTTCAAATTTTAAATACATTATGTGATGCCAAGAGCAGTGCTTCCACTCCTGCTGTCTTTCAAAGTAGAATACTGTATTTCAAACCATTCTACATTTTAATTTTCTAATCTACTGTAGGCTATCTTTATTTCTACCGTTTTTGGCCTTTTAATATTTTAGTTCTACTCTTTTTTGTCTTTCAGGCGGATTACCAAGCAGAAAATACATTCATCTTAAAACATTTTGTCTGCGACTCAGTGTTGTTTGGAAAGCAATCTGGTCGATTTTTACCGTGACAGAGTTTGATTTTCGAAATATTTCCTGCGGCATGAAGTTTTAAAATAGTCTGGTTCAGTCTGTGTTAAAACTTGTATGTATTTAATTAGAAAAATTTTCTGCTGAATATTCTGCGATATTTTGGCCCTTCTTGGCAAGGGTCCTCGTCAGGCTGTCAATCTTCATCGCTGCCAAAGCATCGTAGCTGACGTACCCGTTGTATGCATTATTTGAAGATATTTTACAAAGTCAGCTTGGGCTCAAGGAATATTTTTTGTTCATGGCACTTGCAGCCTCTGGCCCAAGTGCCATATACCGATCACAATTCCGTCTGTCGGTCGGTCCGGTTTTTATGGCACTTGCCCCTTCGGCCAAGTGCCAGATAGCGATTGTAATTTCTGTCCGTCAGTCGGTATGTCGGTCCCGGTTTTGCTAGTTCGGGCACTTCCAGATAAGCTAGGACGATGAAACTTGGCAGGCATATTAGGGACCGGACCAGATTAAATTAGAAATAGTCGATTCCCCGATCCGACCATCTGGAGGGGAGTGGAGTGAGGGGGAATCCGGAAAAATTGGAAAAATGATATATTTTGAGTTTACGAACGGGTGATCGGATCTTAATGACCTCGTGTCTCAGACGTTCCATTTTAATTCCAGACCGGATCCGGTTACATTGGGGGGAGTTGGAGGGGGAAACCGGAAATCTTGGAAAACGCTTCGAGTGGAGAGATCCGGCTGAAACTTGGTGGAAAGAACAAGCACAAGTCCTAGATTCGTGACTGACATAACCGGAACGGATCCGCTCACTTTGCGAAATTGGCGGATCCAGATGGTTTCGGGGCTCTGTGGGGGGAGTTGGAGGGTTTTCCTGGAATTCCGGTAGTCGCAAGTTAGAATAGTTCCACATGTAGCCTACTAAGACAACGAAACTTTGCCGGCATATTAATGACCCGACTTAATTGACTTAAGAACCTGACACAACCTACCCCCGGAAACTTCCGTTCCTAGATCCGAGCATTTTTGGGGGAGCGAGGGAAGGGAAATATGGAAATTGACTTCTGCAAATAGCAAAGGAGTGGTCTGATTCGAGTGAAACTTAATGGGTGATAAGAATCGATGACCTAGACATGTGAAACATGCGTCCGCACTATATGCGACATCGGTTGGGGGAATGGAGGGGGGGGGGGGGGGAACTTTTGACATGCACAAAAACCAAACGGATAGACCGAATGAGATGCAAGTTCGACAGTTCCGAGTTTATGCGGCCTAGATTTGTTATTTGACGTCCGGGCCGGATTCGGCCAGGGAAGGGGGGGGGGTACTGGAAATTTGCAGATAGGCTATGCTCCGATTTCAGTAAAACTCGATGGACGGGAAGAGAGGATTAAGAGATACGAGGTTTATGTTTCGAAGTCCTCTTGGGCCACAGTGGGGGGGAGTTGGAGGGAGATTGCCGGAAACTTTGAGGCTCGCATATAGGGGTCAAACGAGTGAATTAATTTAAATGAAACTTGAAATGTAGAAAGAGCCATAGATGAAATATTTTAGGGTCCGAACCGGATCCGACAACGGTGGTGGGGGGGGGGATACCTGAATTTTCCAAAAATGCTGAGATTCGAGTGAAACTTGATATATGGTATAAAAGAAGATGCTTTAGATGATCAGTTCTTTAATCATAACCAGATTCGGCCACGGAGTGAGTACCGGAAATCGTGTAGCACGTTTAGGGATCAAACGAGTGGATTTATTGGGCTGAAACTTTGAAGTTTGAACAGTCATGCGCACTTGCTACACATAATCCAAGACGATGCCGAGACTGCTCAGAATTTGGTGGTATCTTATTTCTATTTCCGAACCGCATTTTTGGATGGCGGGTGTATTTCGTGACGTTCTCCTCTACTTTCTTGTACCGCCTACTCGTAACAAGTGCCATATGAGCTCGCAGCTCTTGTTTTGTCACACTTTTTCGAGTTAGGGTACTTCCCGATGTGCTAGGACAATGACACATTGCAGGCATATCAGCGACCCGACCAAACTAACCTGGAAATAATCAGTTTCCCGATCCGACCATAAGTGGGGGAGTGGAGGGCGGTGGAAACTTGAAAGTTATGAAAAAGTTAATGTTTTATCTGAAGTTGATTAGAGGATGGATGTAGTGGTAAGGAGGCGTGCTGAACCTATATGTGTAAATATTCCACGCCGGACAAATAGTTCGGGCTCCGGCCAAAACCTGAAGATTCGTTAAAAGTTAAAGTTTTATCCGTAGTATATAGTAAGGTAGTATATAGTACATAACGGACAAGAAGCTCGCCATGAACCCGGCAGAAACCGGAAAATATATCAGCAGTAAGGCAGCTAGAAGTTTTTGTCAATTTCGTCAAAGTATATACGACGTATATGAGTAAACACACACGCTGAGTCCATATCTGAACTTTGTTTTCTCGGATGTTAACCATTGACCTTAATCTGTTTCTAAATTTCAGTTAAAATTTTCAAGAAGTTTGGCGAAGACTGGATATTTATCTACAAGGTCCAATTGTCTGGATCAGATATGAATTTTTTGGGATCCCGTCGAAACCTTTAGTCTTGTTTGAAGATAATAGTGGAAGCACTGGCCAAGAGAAATGTAGTTCGTCCCTCACTGTTTCCGGTACCCTTTCGGCAAAGATTGAGAATCACTGGCACATTTTGGTCCTTCACCTTGTGACGGTTGTTAAGCCCTTATATGTGTTTAATTATACGTTCAGCTCATAAAATTTTTTATGGCACTTGCAGCCTCTGGCTCAAGTGCCATATACCGATCACAATTCCGTCTGTCGGTCTGTCGGTCGGTCCGAGCTTTTTGTCCCACATATCCGAGTTAGGGTACTTCCAGATGTGCTAGGACAATGAAACTTGGCAGGCATATCAGGGACCCGACCAAACTAACCTGGAAATAATCAGTTTCCCGATCCGACCATATGCGGGGGAGTGCGGGGCGCTGGAAACTTGAAAATTTAGGGCATTTTGTCACTTTTTTCCGAGTTAGGGTACTTCTAGATGAACTAGGACAATGAATCTTGGCAGGAATATCAGGGACCCGACCAAACGAACCTGGAAATAATCAGTTTCCCGATCCGACCATATGCGGGGGAGTGGGGGCGCTCGAAACTTGAAAATTTAGGGCATTTTGTCACACTTTTTCGAGTTAGGGTACTTCCAGATGAGCTAGGACAATGAAACTTAGCAGGAATATCAGGGACCTGACCAAAGTAACCTGGAAATAATAGGTTTCCCGATCCGACCATATGCGGGGGAATTGGGGCGCTGGAAACTTGAAAATTTAGGGCATTTTGTCACACTTTTTCGAGTGAGGGTACTTCCAGATGAGCTAGGACAATGAAACTTGGCAGGAATGTAAACTAACCTGGAAATAATCAGTTTCCCGATCCGACCATATGCGGGGAAGTGGGGGCGCTGGAAACTTGAAAATTTAGACTTCCAGTTGTGCTAGGACCATGAAACTTGGCAGGTGACCCGACCAAACAAACTTAGAAATAATCAGTTTTCTGATCCGGCCATTTTTGGGGGGGTGGGGGTGGAGGGCAGGGGAATCCGGGAAATTGAGAATGTGTAATTTTCGAACGGATGATCGGATTATAATGAAACTTCATAACTGAATAGAATATATATCTGTAATGTCCCGTTTAAAGTCTTGACCGGATTCGGTGGCCAGGGGGGAGTTGGGGGGGGGGGAGACCAGAAATTTCAAGAAACGGTTAGAATGGAGGGATCGGAGTGAAACTTGCTGGGAAGAACAAGCATCTGCTCTAGATAAGTCCTTTAGACCATTGTACTGGATCCGGACACTTATGGGGGGGGGGGGGGGGTCCCGTAATTCCGGTGATGGTGGTTTTGGGGATTTTCACGATGAAACTTGGCAGGCATATCAGGGACCCAATCAAACTGACTTCAAAATAAAATTTTGTCGATCAGATAATGGTGGGGGGAGTGGAGGGCGGGGAATCCGAAATTTTCAGTCATGCGTAATTTTGGAATGGGTGATCGGGTTCGAGTGAAATTTAAGAATTGAACAGAGGACATTTGTCCGATGATTTTTTTCATATCCGGACCGGATCCGGCAACTATTGGGGGGGGGGCGGAAAATACGTGACCCGTTTAGAATGGAGGGATCGGGATGGAACTTTGTGGGAAGAACAAACAGATGCTCTAGGCAAGTCATTTGCTGAATCGGATTGACTACGTGCACCGCGGGGGAGCTGGGGGGGGGGGGGGGGGGGTGGACCGGAAATCTCGAGAAACGGTTAGAATGATGGTATCGGAGTGAAACTTGCTGGGAAGAACAAACATCTGGTCCATGTAAATCTTTTACATAATTTGACTGGATCCGGACACTTGAGGGGGGGGGGAGGAGGGGGTTTCCCGGAATTCCGTTTTTTGGGGGATTTTCACGACGAAACTTGGAAGGCATATCAGGGACCCGGTCAAACTGACTTGGAATAAAAAAAAATCCTCGATATGATAATCTTGGGGGGGGGGGGGGAGTTGAGGGAGGGGAATCCGGAATATTGATTCATGCGTAACTTTGGAACGGGTGATCGGATTCGAGTTAAATTTAAAATTAAACAGAGGACCTTTTTCTCTGGTGACCATTTTCATTTCCGGACCGAATCCGGCAATTATTGGGGGGAGGGCGGAAAATACTTGACCCGCTTAGACTGGTGTGATCTGGATCGAACTTCGTGGGAATGACAAACAGATGCTCTGGATTAATCATTTACAGAACCGGATTGGCTCCGGTTATTGTGGGTGGAGTTTGAGGAGGGGGGGGGGGGGTCTGGGATTCCGGTGATCGCGCGTTAAGGTACTTCCAGATGTGCTAGGACGATGAAACTTCGCTGGAATATTGGAGACTCAACAACATTTGCTTAGAAATTGCTACTTCCAAAATCCGATTATTCCTTAAAGTACCAATCTTGACCGCAAAGTAAAAAAAATACTTGTAAGCAATATATGCATTTTCGTGATGCCCATCAGCCCATTAGCAGTTATGCCTCAAGGGTTTTGCTTACAAATGAAGTTCCAGCTCCCTTAGAGTGCGCATCTCAACCGCAAAGTCGAAACTTACTTTTGATCAATCAAATCATCTTGACCCATGCAAGTGCCATATGAGCTTACAGCTCTTGTTCAGTTTACGTTTGACTAGCCCCGTTCAAAACCTTCGCAACAGCTTGTACTGATTGAACACTTTGCATCTGTTCTTTCTTTTTATGGCACTTGCAGCCTCTGGCTCAAGTGCCATATACCGATCACAATTCCGTCTGTCGGTCTGTCGGTCGGTCCGAGTTTTTTGTCCCACATATCCGAGTTAGGGTACTTCAAGATGTGCTAGGACAATGAAACTTGGCGGGCATATCAGGGACCCGACCAAACTAACCTGGAAATAATCAGTTTCCCGATCCGACCATATGCGGGGGGGTGCGGGGCGCTGGAAACTTGAAAATTTAGGGCATTTTGTCACTTTTTTCCGAGTTAGGGTACTTCTAGATGAGCTAGGACAATGAAACTTGGCAGGAATATCAGGGACCCGACCAAATTAACCTGGAAATAATCAGTTTCCCGATTCGACCATATGCGGGGAAGTGGGGGCGCTGGAAACTTGAAAATTTAGGACATTTTGTCACACTTTTTCGAGTTAGGGTACTTCCAGTTGTGCTAGGACCATGAAACTTGGCAGGAATATCAGAGACCCGACCGGACAAACTTAGAAATAATCAGTTTTCTGATCCGACCATTTGGGGGGGGGGGATGGAGGGCAGGGGAATCCGGGAAATTGAGAAGTGTGTAACTTTCGAACGGATGATCGGATTGTAATGAAACTTCATAACTGAATAGAATATATATCTGTAATGTCCCGTTTAAAGTCTTGACCGGATTCGGTGGCCAGGGGGGAGTTGGGGGGGGGGAGACCGGAAATTTCAAGGAACGGTTAGAATGGAGGGATCGGAGTGAAACTTGCTGGGAAGAACAAGCATCTGCTCTAGATAAGTCCTTTAGACCATTGTTCTGGATCCGGACACTTATGGGAGGGGGGGGGGGTCCCGGAATTCCGGTGATGGTGGTTTTGGGGATTTTCACGATGAAACTTGGCAGGCATATCAGGGACCCAATCAAACTGACTTCAAAATAAAAATTTTGTCGATCAGATAATGGTGGGGGGAGTGGAGGGAGGGGAATCCGAAATTTTCAGTCATGCGTAATTTTGGAATGGGTGATCGGATTCGAGTGAAATTTAAGAATTGAACTGAGGACATTTCTCCGATGATTTTTTTCATATCCGGACCGGATCCGGCAACTATTGGGGGGGGGGGGGGGAATACGTGACCCGTTTAGAATGGAGGGATCGGGACGGAACTTTGTGGGAAGAACAAACAGATGCTCTAGGTAAGTCATTTGCTGAATCGGATTGGCTACGTGCACCGCGGGGGAGCTGGGGGTGGGGGGTGGGGGGGGGGACCGGAAATCTCGAGAAACGGTTAGGATGATGGTATCGGAGTGAAACTTGCTGGGAAGAACAAACATCTGGTCCATGTAAATCTTTTATATAATTTGACTGATTCCGGACACTTGTGGGGGGGGGGGGAGGAGGGGGTTTCCCAGAATTCCGTTTTTTGGTGGATTTTCACGACGAAACTTGGAAGGCATATCAGGGACCCAGTCAAACTGACTTGGAATAAAAGAAAAATCCTCGATATGATAATCTTGGGGGGGGGGGGGGAGTTGAGGGAGTGGAATCCGGAATATTGAGTCATGCGTAACTTTGGAACGGGTGATCGGATTCGAATGAAATTTAATAATTATACAGAGGACACTTTTCTCTGGTGACCTTTTTCATTTCCGGACCGAATCCGGCAATTATTGGGGGGAGGGCGGAAAATACTTGACCCGCTTAGACTGGTGTGATCTGGATCGAACTTCGTGGGAATGACAAACAGATGCTCTGGATTAATCATTTACAGAACCGGATTGGCTCCGGTTATTGTGGGTGGAGTTGGAGGAGGGGGGGGGGTCTGGGATTCCGGTGATCGCGCGTTAAGGTACTTCCAGATGTGCTAGGACGATGAAACTTCGCTGGATACCAATCTTGACCGCAAAGTAAAAAAAAATACTTTTAACCAATATATGCATTTTCGTGATGCCCATCAGCCCATTAGCAGTTTTGCCTCAAGGGTTTTGCTTACAAATGAAGTTCCAGCTCCCTTAGAGTGCGCATCTCAAATCATCTTGACCCATGCAAGTGCCATATGAGCTTACAGCTCTTGTTTGACTTTACCTGCCGCATCTGATTGCAAGCTCCCGGTGATTTTTACCCTCATCAATATGCGCAAATGTCGGCTTCTTTTTATTAATCCCCTGGGTTTTAATTGTTTGGGTGACCCAGTCGACTTCGAACTAATAGGCGGGTCTGAATCTTCGTGTGTGGTGACGGATTTTGTAGGCGAACTGACGTTTATGTCAACTGACGTTTATGTCAACGAACTGACGTGTAGGAGAACTGACGTGTCGATGGACTGACGTGTTGCCGAACTGTCGGATTTTTGGTTTAGGCGAACTGACGTTTATGCGAACTGACGTGTTGAGGTAGTGACGTGTTGCGGTAGTGACGTGTTGCGGTAGTGACAGCGACCCCTTTGTGCCTAGTTTCGTAAAACTGTATAATAACAAAAATGAATTGTAAATGACTTTAGTGTTGTTGTTTTTTGGCATTTGTAATTATATTGTTTCCGTATATAGTTTTATTGCACGACTATGTATTTTTATGCTTTATTTATACTATTGTTAACCATATAACTATCGCGAGTGGATATATTTACTGACCGAGCTGTTGTCGGCTGAATTTTTATATCTGTTTCTTATTTAGTTGTATTATGTCGATGTGACACGAAACCTACTAGTCGGCTTGTCCGTGTTATGGCTTCCTTGAATATAATTGAATTGAATTGAATTGAAAACAAATGGATTTTCGAGTAAATATTTGCTTTGATGGACAGTTTGGTCGATGTGTAAGTCACAGCCACACCCCAAAAGCCAGGCCTATCTTTGAATAATAATTTATCTCAATTTATAGGAGTTTGAACACATTGAATGCGAGTGGCCAATTTTCTTCTTGTTCATGATCATTGATGGAGTCTTCAAGGGTCAACAGGATCAAGTCACAGAGTATCAGAAGTTGTTGGCACCTCGTCTGAAGCGGGATCATCATGGTGGTAAGAGTTTTTCGTGTTAACCCTGAATTGTTGTTAATTGTTGTTAACCCGTTATTGTTGTTAACCCGTTATTGTTGTTAGTTGTAAATATTACGAATTTTGACATTAAGATTATGTGACATTAATCATTGTAGTTTATTGACAAGTTACTTGACCTGACAGACAAATGGCCAGTTATGGACCATAGTGTGATATGCGATTTTGCTCTATATTCAGTTTAAATATTATAACTTTAGTGTATAGATTGTTGACGTAAAATCAACTAGTCGGCTTACCGCCGTTTCAAGATTTTTAATGAATAAACTAAAAACTAAAAATTGAGAATCCTGCATTTTGTCAGTGGGTTTTCTATGTAACCTGCACAAGCTTAAATCTTAGAAATATGTTGTCCCTGTTTTTCATAAGTTTTTCCATCTTTCCCACATAGATTCTGTAAGGTCCTGTACGGTCTGTGCGATCCCACTTATGGGAAATATCGGTAACGTAGAACCGTTGTGTTGTAAAATTATAAAATAAAACGCTGGATGAATAGAAACTATAGAAATTTTTTAAAGAAATTATTTATACATCTCAACAGTTTTAGTTTAGATGTGAATGGTGATTTTTTTGTTTCGAGAAGTTTAAGAGAATTTCGTGAAGTGATAATGTCTTGAATGACATAATCATTCAATACATGACATACTTTTACTAAACTTTACAACAGGGTATATTTTGCTTAATGGACCCCTCGCACTATTTACTCATTAATTTACAGTATTTTAAAATATTTGAATACTTTAAAACTCGGCTGTGCTTTCCACAAATAACCCACGGGTTGGGCTGTTTTAAACCTTTTCCGAGACCCGTTGACTTGTAGCGAAAACAGGGAAACAATTTAGATAACCGTTTTGTCTGGATCGAACTTTGTGGGAATAACAAACAGATGCTCTGGATAAATGATTTACAGAACCGGATTGGTTCCGGGCACTGTGGGGGGAGCTGGAGGGGGGGCCGGAATTCCGTGGATGGCGAATTAAGTCACTTCGAGATCTGCTAGGACGATGCAACTTGGCTGGAATATTAGAGAATCAACAATATTGGCTTAGAAATCGTCACTTTCCCAATCTGACTATTCCTTAAAGTACCAATCTTGACCGCAAAGTAAGAAAAATACTTTTAAGCAAAATATACATTTTCATGATCTCCATCAGCCCATTATCATTTTTGCCTCAAGAGTGTTCCTTACAAATGAAGTTCTAGCTCCATTAAAGTGCGCATCTTAACCGAAAAGTGAAAAAAAATACTTTTGACCAAACGGCATATACTAATGATCCCCAAGGGCATGATCATGGACTTGGAAATCACGAGAATGAATCGTAAAAAGTATTTTATTTTCGAAGTTGGCTGTAATGATGCGCACTTTAAAGGCGCTAGAAATTCATCTGTAAGCAAAATTCTTGCAGCCTCTGGCTCAAGTGCCATATACCAATCGCAGTTCGGTCTGTCGGGCGGTCTACTTTTTCGAGTTATGGTACTTCCAGGTGTGCTAGGACGATGAAACTTAGCAGGCATATCAAGGGCCCGACCAAACTAACTTGGAAATAATCAGTTTCCGATCATCTGGGGAGTGGAGGGCGGGGGAATCCGGAAAATTGAGTAGTGCGTAACCTTCGAACTGGTGATCGGATTGGAATGAAACTTAATAACTGAATAGTGAATGTGATATGTTGTACTCTCTTTATTTCTTTTCTTTGATTACTCCACTATCTTAAATCTGTACAGTGGGTCACAAATAAATATTATATATTATCGATGACATATCTCTGATATCCCATTTGAGGTCCGGACCGGATTCGACAGCTATGGGGGAGTTGGGGGGGAATGGAAATCTGTAGAAACGGTTAGAAATGGAAGGATCGGGGTGAAACTTGTTGGGAAGAACAAGCATCTGCTCTAGACTAATCATTTTCACGGTTGGACTGGATCCGGACACTTGGGGGGGGGGGGGAGGTGAGGGTCCGGAATTCGGGTGATGGTGGTTTTGGGGATTTTCACGACTAAACTGAGCAGGCACATCAAGGACCCGATCAAATTCACTTGAAAAATAAAAATTCCCTCGATCTTTTATTCAAACAATGTTTACAACGGATACGTCAGCTACGATTCTTCATCAGCGATATTTCGGCCCTTCTTGGCAAGGGTCAGGCTGTCAATCCTCTGGGTCAACATCGGGGAGGAAACAAACCTGTAATCTTTACAGGTTTTTCATTACATTTTTTTTTTTATTACATGATTACAGGTTGGTTTCCTCCCCGATGTTGACCCAGAGGATTGACAGCCTGACGAGGACCCTTGCCAAGAATGGCGGAAATATCGCTGATGAAGAATCATAGCTGACGTATCCGTTGTAAACATTGTTTGAATAAATGTTTCAAAGTCAGCTTGGGCTCAAAGAATATTTATTCGCTCGATCATCGTGGGGGGAGTGGAGGGAGGAGGAATCCGGAATATTGAGTGATGCGTAACTTTGGAACTGGGGATTGGACTCCAGTGAAATTTTATGTTTGAACAGAGGACATGTCTCTGGTGATCTTTTTCATGTCCGGACCGGACCTGACATTGGGGGGAGGGGGGACCGGAATATACGTGACCCGCATAGACTAGAGAGATCGGGATGGAACTTTGTGGGAATATCAAAGAAATGCTCTAGATAAATCATTTACAGGACCGGATTGGCTCCGGGCACTGTGGGGGAAGTTGGAGGGGGGGGGGGGGGGGGTCCGGAATTCTTTTTGGTCGCGAGGGGACCGGAAAATACGTTACCTGCTTATACTGGAGAGATCGGGATGGAATTTGGTGAGAATAAACAAATGCTCCAGATAAATCGTTTACAGAACCGGATTGGATACAGGCAATGTGGGGGAAGTTGGAGGGGGGGGGGAGCTCCGTAATTCTTGGTGATCGCGAGTTAAGGTACTTCCAGATGTGCTAGGACGATGAAACTTGGCTGGAATATTAGAGATTCGACAAGATTGGATTAGAAATCGCCACTTCCCAAATCCGACTATTCCCTAAAATATCAATCTTGACCGCAAAGTAAGAAACATACTTTTAAGCAAAATATGCATTTCCATGATCCCCGTGAGCCCATTATCATTTTTGCCTCAAGGATTTTGCTTACAAATGAAGTTCTAGCTCCCTTAAAGTGCGCATCTTAACCGCAAAGTCGAAAAGTAGTTTTGATAAAATGATACACATCAGCCCATGATCATTTATGCCACATGGGTTTTGCTTAAAAATTTGTTTCTAGCACCCTTAAAGTGCGCATCTTAACCGAAGAGTGAAAAAAAAAAATACTTTTGACCAAACCGTATATACGGTATTAATGATCCCCAAGGGCCTGTTATCGTTTTTGTGCCTGAAGGGTTTTGCTTACAGATGAATTTCTACTAAATACTTTTTACCAACCAATACATCCTCGTGAATTTCAAGTCCATGATCATTCTTATCTCAAGGGTTCTGCTTACAGATGATCAGAACAAACCCACGAAAAAGCAAATTCTATATTTCATCCTCTGAACCAGCCTTGCAAGTCCCATATGAGCTTCCAGCTCTTGTTTTTTTGCAGATCCGATTGTGCCCAAATACTTCATCGTTCCTAGCGATTCTGTCAGTTTCGAACGCCAAGACCCTGGCAGTCAGTTCCGCCAGTCGTCATCTGAAGGGTCTCCGTCTGACATCTTCCTTTGGGGCCAGGCTATGTACATTATTGCTGATCTTTTGACGGAAAGCTTGGTTCATATCAACGAGATTGACCTGATTAGGAGGTATTTACCATCATATAATCGGCCGAGGAAGCCTGGCCGATATTCAGCTTTTCAGGTAAGACTTATTCGTCTTCAGGGTATGAATTATGTGAGAAAGAAATGGTTGGCGCCAGCTAGTGAGGGATTTGAACGCGCGTTCGCGAATCCGCGTTTTCTGGCCATTTAGAGCGTGTTCCAGCCTTCTAACAATAGTAACTATTAGTTACTATTTCCGTTCCATCCTCACGAAAAGTTAATACGCTGACCGTTCCAACCTTCTCGAAATAGTAACTATTAGTAACTGTATGCTCGGGAGCGTAGTAACCGTGGTAACTACGCATCTCTGTAACGTGATTGGTCGGATTCGCCCGTGGCATGATATTCTGCTGGAAAATAGAAAAATCGTTCCAGCCTTGACGGCAAAATGCCAGAATTCATGACGTCATGCCTAGTAACTATGTTAAGTAGGGTGGAACACGCCCTTAGTTCATCAGGCGGGAACGTGTAACTTCTGCTGGCCGTTGTCAGTGGCTAGCAGATCTACTTCCTGAACGAGTTACTCATCACACAAGTTGCCTTCGGAAAGAGCCTTTCATTCCCGAACAAAGGCCGTATCGCTACATTGTCAAGAAAGAAAATTGCCAGACTAGTTGATGACCGTTTGACAGTGCAAAACGGATACGTCAGCTGAATTTTATTTTTTAGAGTATAGCTCTAGTAAATTCAGCGTATCTATCAGTATAGATCTAATAAAATTTTATTTTATTATACTGTAGCTCTAATACAATTTTATTTTATTAGAATATAGCTCTAATAAAATTCAGCTTACGTATCCGCTTTGCACTGTCAAATATAATTCGCAGTCAGCTTGGGCTGAAGGAACATTTGTAGTTATTCACAGATAAGGAACGACGCTTTTGGAAAGTTAGAAACACTAAACACCCTTACTGCTGAACCCTGAAATCTAGGCTACGATATCTTTTATTCTGTTCTTTGAAGGATCCGTGCCGGTAACTATGCTCATTCATTATTGTTCTCAGAAAATGTTGCGTATTTTCTGTCACTGACTACTACCTGGAATCGTAATAAGTCTTTTTTATGGTCATATCGTTTTAAGGAAATATTTTGATCTTCCTAAGATCCAGAGTAAAATAACACTAGGGAGTAGCACCAAGACCTATGCTTTCAATGCTTGGCAAACGGACCATACTCGTTGCGCCGCCCACTACGCTTGTGGCATTGAAAGCGAGACAAACTTCCGGGTTTAGAAATTTCTAGTAAAACCAAGAATAAATAAGGGAAGAATTGAGAACTCACATAATCCCGATGTCAGCATCCTAGATCTCTTTTCGTCCGATATTATTTACTGGGGGTGGAGCCTGGGTGGAGCTTCGCGTGTTGCCTCTTGCAGTATTAAATGTTACCTCCAGAGCAAAAGTGATGAAGCAGTCAGAAAAGGCGGGAAGTTCAAACAGTGCAGATTCTGAGGATTATATAAATGGAAACTCCTTTCAATCTCGGGTCAGATTTGCATTATGAAGCTTATGTTGTCACCACCCTTCACAAAGACGGTGAAGCCCAAGGGAATGCGGCATTTGATGACTCAGGGGAACAATTAAGCAACTTGAACGCTGAAGCATAGATCTAACATGCATGCATTTAGTTCAGATTCAATAGGACTGGTGTGAACATTAGTAATTTTATTTTGGTCTTCTCAGGACTGTAAAGAAACGCTTCTAGAAAAGGTATTAAGCTTGGACATTATTTAACTGTCGAAATGTACTCAATGAGTTACTATGTTTTGTTTTTAAGTTGTACTCTACACGAAATTTAGTTCATATCATTTTCTCGTGTAGTTGCGAAAAACAGTATAAAGTCCTAATTTTAATTAACGATTGCTGAGTGTAGGATATCTTTCAAGACGTATCAGTTTGTGATAACAACTTATTATTCTTGGTCAAAAAGGTATATCATTATCTCGGATAGTTGCACTTTACATCTGCCCACATTTGTCATTGTCTATGCCTTTTCGTAATGTTTTTTTTTTTTTTATTATCATGATTTTACATCATTCAAGTTGGAATTTGGGCATAGCTGGCGAATTGTACTCAAAGAGTTGTTATGTTTTGTTTTTAAGTTGTACTCTGTACACAAAATTCAGTTCATAACATTTCTCGGTTAGTTGCGAAAAACGTTGGCTTGAAGTATTTCCTAATTTAAAATTTTAATTTATTACTGAAAATGATAATTGCACGGTACCATTCAAAACGTCTACATTTGAGATAACCATTTATTATTTTTGGTCAAAATGTATATCATTATCTCGGGTAGTTGGCTAAATGTTTCACTATCTATCCTATTGACAGTCTTTTTTTTCATCACTAAGAATCTGCCATAGAGATTGCATGAATGTTTGGAAGCGTGTCCCTTCCTTCTTTAAACTTATAGTGTTCAGTCCAAATCGGTCCTTTTCTGCCTTTATTTTCGTCATCCTTGAATGTAGAATTGCACGACTTCTATCATCTCACTGTACTTTAGCCCCTTGTCTCGTCTTTTAAACTAGTGGTAGCAGCGATTTGTTGAAAGAAGAAGGGCAAAATGTCGGCCTCTTTCTGTTTAATTTGAATTTGGCGCACTTCCTTGACGCGAAGCATGGCGATCAGAAGAAACAGTGCCAATATTTACTCTGTGGTCTGGACACGCGCCGAATAGGCTCCACCCCCGGTACTTGAGGATCGGGCAGAAAACAACGTCCCATGATTCTAGTCTTCTCAATTCTTCCCTTATTTATTCTTGGTAAAACTAAGGTGCGGATTGCATACACCAAGGAAATAATGGAGTCTGTATAATTTTTTTGCTATCTTCAGAATATGAAGTTATCAGAGCCGGCTCTGGTGAACGATTGAATGAGTTTTAGTAGGGACGTTCGCTGCTAACGCTGGTGGTGCTAGTATCGCTGCTATTCGAGTGTGTGACACTTTTTTCAAGTCTTGGCGCTACTCCCTAGTGTTATTTTGCTCTGCTAAGATCGAACTGTGGGCTCCCGGACCGAAGTTGAAAATCTGGAATCAGATGACGTCAATAGACACATGGGTTTTGTTTGTGAAAAACCATAGCCTATGCTTACTTCGCTAATTCCACTTTACTTGGCTCTTGACGTTGAATAACTAAAGGAAACAATAAGTGCAAAATAATTCTGACCGTTCAGTTCGCCAGTTTCAGGTATTTATCAGGCACTAGCTTTCCAGACAAATTCTAGTTAGGAGACCAAAAGCGACCATATTTCGATCAACTGCTTCTCGTAACAGTGCCATGAATCTTTGCATGGCCGAATGTTTACAAAAACTTGCCACGGTTGAACGTAAGAGTCTTCAGAGTGACTGTGAGCCCTCTATGTGGTTTAATGGAAATCTGTTATTTGGATAAACTATATAGTGTTTTTGATGTGAAGATTATGAAAAAGGCGGTATAAATCAGCTGGAAAACTAGACCAGGATAACACTAGGGAGTAGCGCCAAGACGTGAAAAAAGTGACACACACTGGAATAGCAGCGACACTAGCGATAGACTTCCTTAATGAATTTCACTCAGGCGTGCACCAGCGCTGGCTCTGATAACTCCATATTCCGGACATAGCAAACAAAAATACAACGTCCCCTACTTCCTCGATGTATGCAGACCGCATCTCTGCTGCACTAGGGATTTTCTAAACCCGAAAATTTGTCTCGTTTTAAATGTCGTGAGCGTAGTGGGCGGTGCTGCGAGTAAGGCCCGTTCCCGATGCATGGAAAGCATAGGCCTTGGCGCTACTCACTAGTGTTATTTTGCTGTGTGAAAAACAAAAAGAATTATGTCAGGGGGCTTTAACTATGTGGTCACGTTTTAGGGCTCGAAACCATCATTCGTAGAATGTCCAGCGACAGGAAGCGTTTTCATTAACGTAAGATTCGCACACACATAGGAATTAACCCAGCTATGGACGTTAACATGCTTGTTTAATCCCTCCTTGGTATGGTGTGTAACTTCTTAAAGTGTGAAAGATTTGTTGAAGAAGTTTACCTTTTCCATTTTTCGGAACTAAGCTACTCTAAGTCCAGATCCTTCGTAGAACGATCATTGTATTTCGTTGTATTACTCATTAGTTAGAATTTTCACACACATTTTGAATTTCTCCGCATGATTCTTGATTCTGCCCAGATTTGAGAATGCTCAGGTGTGAAAACTAAAAAATATACTTTGAATGCCATTACATACCTTACTCATTCCCACTCAGTCTTGCTTTACGTTTCTGAGAATTCGCAGTCCTATGCACGGACTTTCGAGTATCGAGTGGTGTTTGTCAGTGGAGTGACATTTGTTTGAAGTGACCCTGATAAAAATGGAAGAGAAATAATCATGTTCATTTTTCTTCTTTTCTTTTTCGCCGCGTTGGAAAACCAGGCGAAATATTCGAAGTCCGTAAGTACATAGTATACGTGAACACACTCGTGTAATGTTCAGCCTGGATAGCTTTTGTCCCAGAAAAAAACGTCTTTCTGGGGAAACCTGCTTGCACGTTGTGCTGGAACGAACACTGGTATTCTGTGTTATCTCATCTGTTTCGTCCATAGCCTCCCCTCCCAGAATTTGCCTGGTCGGCTTCCTTTGCTAGTCTATATTTCCCCTTTTACCGTTGTTGTGTCCTGACCGAAAGGCAGGAATTGGGCGCATGTTTTGAATACCTTTCACGTTTTTTTGGTCGTTGAAGCTGCAGATGTTTCCTGCTGGCTGATTTCCACTGTTGGAAATGTGGCTTTGCCGGAGTTCAACATGCTTGAGAAAATATAGCATTTACAAAACTTCTGTGCCCTGTCCAGATGCGTTACTAGCCATAATGTTTTTTTTTATGGCACTTGCAGCCTCTGGATCAAGTGCCATATACCCATCGCAATTCCGTCTGTCGGTCCGTCGGTCCGGATTTTTTTGTCCCACTTGTTGGAGTTAGGGTACTTCCAGATGTGCTAGGACGATTAAACTTGGCAGGCATATCAGGGACCCAACCAAACTAACCAGGAAATAATCAGTTTCCCGATTCGACCATCTGCCGGGGAGTGGAGGGCGGAGGAATCTGAGAAATTCAGGGCAGTTTGTCACACTTTTTCGAGTTAGGGTACTTCCAGATGTGCTAGGAGGATGAAACTTAGCAGGCATATCAGGGACCCGACCAAACTAACTTGGAAATAATCAGTTTCCTGATCCGACCATCTGGGCGGGGGGGGGGGGGGGGGTGGAGGGCGGGGGAATCTGTAAAATTGAGTAGTGCGTAACTTTTGAACGGGTGATCGGATTGGAATGAAACTTGATAACTGAATAAAGGACATACATCTGATGTCCCATTTGAAGTCCGGACCGGATTCGGTAGCTGTGGAGGAGTTGGGGGGGGGGAAGAGCGGAAATCTCGAGAAACGGTTAGAATTAAGGGATCGGAGTGAAACATGCGGGGAAGAACAAGGCATTTTGGTTTAACTGCAGATCAAAACTCACGCATTGAAAGAATCCAAAAACGCGCTCTCCATATTATCCATAAAGGCCCAAAAGTACCGTACTCCCTTCTTCTAAGCACATACAAAATTGATACACTGGAGAAACGGAGACTGAACCTATGCCTCGAGATCGGTAAAAAGCTTCTTTCGCACCCCATCTACAATGAGTTTCTCCCTCCCCCATCATACAATGTAAGGGAAAGGCAAGAGCGAACAGTCTCTACGAAGGTCCCAATATTCCAACCAATAGCGGCCAAACACAGCCGTTACCAAAATAGTTTTATAACAAAGATTGTTGAAATTTTAAATAGCCTTTGACCATTTGTACTTGCTTTTAAATGTTTATGTTATGACAGTACTCACCAATTTTGGTTTTGTAACCGTGAAAGTGTGAGTGAATAAATTAGTATGGAAAATTTGGTAGTGTGTAACTTTCGAACGGGTGATCGGATTGGAATGAAACTTGATGAGTGAATCAAGGACATATTTATGATGTCCCACTTGAAGTCCGGACCGGATTCGGTAGCTATTGGGGAGTTGGGGGGAGACCGAAAATCTCGAGAAACGGTTAGAATGGAGGGATCGGATTGAAACTTGCTGGGAAGAACAAGCATCTGCCCCAGATAAATCGTTTACATAATTGGACTGGATCCTAACCCTTGGGGGTGGAGTGGGGTGGGGGTGGAGGGGAGTTTCCCTGAATTCCGTTGATGTCAATTTTGGTGACTTTCGCGACTAAACTTGGGAGGCATATCTGGGATCCGATCAAACTGACTTGTATATAAAAATTTACTCGATCCGATAGTCGGGGGGGGGGGGGAGTGAAGGGAGGGGGAATCTGGAATATTGAGTTATGCTTAACTTTGGAACGGGTGATCGGATTTGAGTGAAATTTAATAATTGAACAGAGGACATTTCTCTGGTGATCTTTTTCATGTCTGGACCTGATCCGACAACAGTTGGGGGGGGGGGGGGAGACCGAAAAATACGTGACTGGCTGATACTGAAGAGATTGGGATGGAACTTTATGGGAATAACAAACAAATGCTCTGGATAAATCTTTTTCAGAACTGGATTGGCTCCGGCAACTGTGGGGGAGTTTGAGGGGGGTGGGGAGTGTCCGGAATTCCGGTGATCACGAGTTAAGGTACTTCTAGATGTGCTAGGACCATGCAACTTGGCTGGAATATTAGACATTCGATAAGATTGGCTTAGAAATCGCCACTTTCCAAATCCGACTATTCCTTAAAGCATCAATCTTGACCACAAAGTAAGAAAAATACTTTTAAGCGAAGGATCTCTTTATTTGAATGTATGATAACAAAGACTTGCTTTGACCGTGAGCGTCCTGTTAACTTGGCAACCATCAAGCGCTTTAGTTCCTACAAAGATATACCTTAATCGTCAATGCTTGAGGAAATACTGGTCGGAAATGTGAGTCATGCGTGACCCCATGAGCCCATTATCATTTTTGCCCCGAGGGTTTTGCATGCAAATGAAGTTAAAGCTCCCTTAAAGTGCGCATGTTAACTGCAAAGTTGAAAAGTACTTTTTTAGTAAATGCTTCATCTCAGCTTATGATAGTGGATTCAACTGCTATGGGGGAGTTCGGAGGGGGTGATCGGAAATCTCAAGAAACGGTTAGAATGGAGGGATCGGAGTTAAACTCGCTGGGAAGAACAAGCATTTATTCTAGACACATCGTTTGCAAAGTTGGACTGGAGATGGACACTTGCGGGGATGGGGGGGGGGGGTGTGGAGGGGGGCCTTCCGGAATTCCTGCGGTGGCGTTTTTCAAGGCGAAACTTGGCAGGTATACCAGGGACCCGATCAATCTGACAGAGCCCTTACCTACTACATACAGTTGCAAGTGCCATATGAGCTTACAGCTCTTGTTTTTTTTTGGGGGGGGGGGGGTGCAAGGTTTTTACCGACTGGCTGTTCATTTTACCGACTATTTTAAACCCACCGTTTTCAAGAAAAAATCGACTGATTTTCAGAAAAACTGACTGTTTCCATGAAAAAATCAACTGTTTTTACGTAAAACCGCGGCGCGTCGGGCCGATGTGGTTATTATTTACCGACTGGTGGGGGGCGTCCTCCTCCCATAATGACGCCCCTGGCCGTGTCAATGATGTCACTACGACATCAAGGTACATTTTCCCTGTTGTTGTTTTTGGGATCCCAAAACGTAAGTTGAGGGATACCTATGACATCGCAAAAGTTGTCCGTCTGTCCGTCCGTCTGTCCGTCCGTCCGTCTGTCCGTCCGTCCGTCTGTCCGTCCGTCCGTCCGTCTGTAAGCACGATAACTCTCGAAGGGAATGATATATTTTGATGAAACTTGGTGTGAGGATTCGTTGGGTCGGCGGACCAGTCGAGTTCGTAAATGGGCTTTGTAGCCCTACATTTAGGGGTGGGGGTTTAAATTAAGGGGCAAACAAAATATTTTGAAACAACTAATGTGATAGTCGATTGTGGGGTAAGAAGACATGCTGAACACGATGGTGAAAACCATTTTGTAATCGGAAAAGTAGTTCGCCCGGAATCCGGCCAAAACCGGAAAGTTTGTTAAAAGTAAAAGTTTTATTTGAAGTTGATTAGATGTTCGATTTAGAGGTAGGAAGACATACTGAAGACGATGGTGAAAACCATTTTCTCGACTGACAAGTAGTTCGCCCGGAATCCGGCCCAAACCGGAAAGTTTGTTAAAATTAAAAGTTTTATTTGGAGTTGATCAGACGTCCGATTTAGGGCAAGAAGACATGCTTAAATTTCATGTGAAAACAATTTTCTACCCGGACATGTAGTTCGCCCGGAATCCGGCCAAAACCGGAAAATTGTTAGAAGTTAAAGT
This sequence comes from Branchinecta sandiegonensis, assembly GCA_030848855.1. Taxonomy (NCBI): domain Eukaryota; kingdom Metazoa; phylum Arthropoda; class Branchiopoda; order Anostraca; family Branchinectidae; genus Branchinecta; species Branchinecta sandiegonensis. Next base: position 19,341,830 of record JAUPMV010000006.1, on the reverse strand, counting down.
TTTATTTCTAGCTGACTAGATAACCGATTTAGGGGTAAGAAGAGACGCTGAATCCGTGTGTGACAATCATATTTTACCCGGACATATAGTTCGACCGGAATCCGGCTGGAGTCGGAAAATTTGTTATAAGTTAAATTTTTATTTGAAGTTGATTAGATGCTCATTATTGGGGAAAGAAGATACCCTGAGTTCGTTTTTGAGTTTTCTTTTTTCGCTGGACAAGTAGTTCTAGAGTTCGGCCGAAACCGGGAAATTGGCAGAAGTGGCAGGAACTTTTCGTCAAAACAGATATGACTTATACGGGTAAACACACATGCTGAATCCATATCTGAACTTGGTTTTCTGAGATGAATAGCTATTCGGCCCTAATCTGTTTCTGAATTTTAATTGTAAGAATGTTCAAGGATTCTGGTGATGACTGGATCTGGCTAAGACAAGACCCAGTTGTCTGGATCAGATATTGAATTTTTGGGATCCCATCGAAAAGTTTGGTCTTGTTTTCGGTGGAAATGAAGATCAGCTTAAGTTCATCTGAGTAACGTTTCTGATTGAGATTTTTTTTTCTAGCCAAGTAAAAAGTAAAATAAACACAGCTGACCAAGCTGACTCAAATAATCTATACAACGGATACGTCAGCTACGATGCTTCATCAGCGATATTTCGGCCCTTCTTGGCAAGGGTCCTCGAAGGAAACAAACCTGGAATCAAGCTGATTACAGGTTTGTTTCCTTCCCCGACGTTGGCCCTGAAGATTGACAGCCTGACTAGGACCCTTTCCAAGAAAGGCCGAAATAACGCTGATGAAGCATCGTAGCTGACGTATCCGTTGTATGCATTATTTGAGTCAGCTTGGTCAGCTCAAATTCAGCTTGGGCTCAAGGAATATTTATCAAAAGAATCTAGCTTAAGCCTGGGAGACACTGTCAGAAGTAGAAGTTTAATAACATTTACCACTATATAGGTTGCACATCGTTGACAGAATTGTTATGAAAGATGGGCAGACAGACTGTGTTGTCACCACTTCTAATGTTATATTTTCGGTCCTATCAACCGATATTGTATCAACCGATAATCGAAGTTTTAGAAAATTTAGCATAAGAATTTAAATCTTTTGTTCAGTGTAAAAAAGACTACTGACACTGTAATGATTCATATCAACCGATAATCGAAGTTTTAGAAAATTTAGCATAAGGATGCAAATCTTGTGTTCAGTGTAATAAAACTACTGACACTGTAATGATTGGCCACATCGCCACATGCTGATTAAGCAAATGCGTTCTGCCGGATGAAATGCACTGTATGTTAACCCTGATTGATGTAGCATGAAGGAGAAAAACATGTCTTGGTCGTTGCCTAGCATGCAAGCACATTTAATTCTTCTATTTCGTCATTCTTCGAACCTTAAATCTGGTCCGAATTTTCAAGGATAAGCGTTGGCGTACCTAATGTTACTTCTTCTCCAGGAAGCCACCTGTTGATGACCCTGCCTCCGTCTCCCTCGCCTCCTAGTTTGTGACAGCCCTTGTGTAACAAGACCAAAGGTTTCGATGGGATCCCAAAAATTTTAATATTTCACGTACTTTTTTTATCCAGACAATCGTATCTGTTTTACGTATCTGGTCTTCGTCAGACTCCTTAAACATTTATTAATTATCACTAATCAGCTGTTTGAAAATAAACAGAAATGTCACCGTAGTGGTCTTTTCTTGAAAAATTACAGCAAACGGCTCAAGTTCAGACAAAACTGTGACTTTTAGCAAATTTTCTGGTTTTGGCGTGATTTCGGGTAAACTCTTTGTCCTGCGAGAAATTTTTTTTTCTCATAGTCTGATTCAGGATTTCTTTTTACCACTAAATCGGACCTCTCATCAACCTTAGATAGAACTTTCAACAAATGTTCCGGTTCTGGCCGGATTCCGGCCGAATGTATGTCCGGAGTGAAAATATTTTGTGAATACGGATTCAGCATGTCTCCTTACCCTTGTATTGGACCTCTAATCAACTTCAAGTAAAACCTTTACTTTAACAAATTTCTGGTTTGGGCCGGATTCCGGGCAAAATGAATGTTTGGGGAGAAAATATTTTGCATATATGGATTCAGCATGTCTCCTTACCTCTGTGTCGAACCTCTAATCAACTTCAAGTAAAACCTTTACTTTAACAAATTTCCGGTTTTGGCCGGATTCCCGGCAAACTGTATGTCCTGAGAGAAAATAATTTGTATATACGGATTCAGTGTGTCTCCTTAGCTGTATCGAACCTCTGTTGAACTTCTAGTAAAACTTCTATTTTTAACAAAACTTCCGGCTTTGACCGGATTCCGGGCGAACTATTTGTCTGGTGAGAAAATAATTATCATATTCCGTTTCAGCATGTCTGCTTACCCCTACATCGACTATCTCATTAGCTTTCAAAAAATGTTATATCTTAATTATATCTTAACCCAACTTAACCTGTCCTTTGACCCAAAGAACCTTTATACCAAGCTTGAACAAAATTTCTCATTCCCTTCGACAGTTATCGTGCTTATATGCGGACGGGCCTTTTACGAAGTCTTAGGTATCCATCCGCTTACGTTTTGGATCCCCAAAACTGGTTCCTCCGCGATGGGAGGTCTGATGGCTTCTCCCGGATTCATTCCCATAGCCTTTCTTGAGTGAAATTTTCTTCGGTAGTATTGTTCTTTAGAATTACCTCACGTTGTTTATTTGTTACGGTCAAGCTCTTAAAAACCCTTTTTCCTTTCGTCAGGGAACTGCGAGTGATTTGGTCGTTCAGATCGTTCTGATTGCGGAATCAATGCGATTGCAAGCAATGATGGCGACTTATGGTATCCAGACTCAAACTCCACATGAGGTAAGCTTCCTATGGGATTTAATTAATCTCTTATTATCATTGAAAAGCAAGAGATTATGATTTTTAGTTCTCCGGGAATCTATAATGACCCAAAGTTGTACAGATCCTGCACGAGAGTGAACCCTTGGGCATGAACAGAGTGATTTTGTGAGCCTCACCCGTCCGGTGTGTTCGTATTTGAGTTAAATTTAGTTCAATATTTGCATTGTAACCCTGTAAGATAGGTCAGCGATGTCGTAGCTATGTATGTCTGCCTATAACGTATCATCGACCCCTAAATCGTAAAATAGTTCATAGAATTAACAAATAGACAACGATAATACATAATTAGCGCAGGGCAAATACAGATTACTTCGAATAAAATGCAAGGCTTATCAGATTTTTGTACTCTTTTTTTTTTGTGTTCACCGCGTCCTTGTACTGAATAGCCCGAAAGATGTTGACACTTACAGTATCTCTCTTGTTGCAGGTCGAGCCTGTTCAAATATGGCCACCAAGTGAGCTAGTCAAGGTTTACCAGAAGCTTGGGCTTTCAAAACGTCTTGGGCTGAGTGGAAGGCCAAGCCGTCCTGTCGGAGCACTAGGAACTAGCAAGGTTAGAACCAAGTGTTAGTGGACTTTGACTCGGCTTTTATTTCCGAGGTACTTATTTTGGAGATACCCTTCATACTTGCTTGTCATGTAATACGACTTGTCTGATGACCCTGCGTCATATGGTTCAGTAAAGAAGTAGGCCGCATACGGTTTGAGCCCTGGAAAATACGGGGATCCGGGAATCTTCTTGTTCCCGAACGGTAAGCGGAATATATCATAAGTCCACCATTTATTTGTGCTCCTCAGTTGCGATTTCAGTCTCTGGGTTGTTGAGTTGTAGTTGAGCGTACTTCAGATCCTCTTTCAGGTATAGAATCGGACCAAACTTTTTGTAATTATTGTTGCTTTTGTTGCCGAGTTTCATTCCAATTCACACCTACATTTTTTTTAGATCTATCGAATTTCTGGCCAAACTGTCCTCTGTTATCCACTGATCTTCGAAGTATCCGAATTCTACCTGTCCCACGATATGTCGCTTCTGATCGACGATATTAAAACGGAGCTGCAGTTCGTTGGTCGGTACTGGCGACTTTCTGGACGACCGACTGTCTGCATACTGGTCCGTGAGGAGCACATGAGGTAAGCCGCTGTGGTAGCTAAGGGGCTTCAGAAAGAGTTTTTTTGGACTACCCGATGAAAAATTTATCTCAAAATAGTAGTATGAAGCTGTACGAAAAAGTAGCATGCAGTACGAACATATGCTGCTACAGGCTTCTATGTCTAGGCTACCGTGTTACTTCATTCTAGCATGCTACTATTAGCAAGACTGGATGCTATTATAAGGAAGAGAGGATGCTACTGGATACTACTGCTTAATATTGACCTAGTCCGAGGCACATCAAATGATAATATTCTTTACTACTACATATCAATACATGCAACTTTTTCGTACAACTATCATACAACTACGCAGGCTACAAAATTTTCATCGTTAACCCCGCGTCGCATCACCAGTTGTAGAGTAGTTCACATCCTCACTGCTCCAGCGCTTGTTGCAAACTCTCCTTTGACTGACAAAAAGAAGAGCCTACTCTCATTGGCATCCAAAGCAATGCTTCAGTCATTCGACTTTCTCTGGTTTGGGTCATGGATGGAACGCAACTAATATCTTTCCAAGATGTGTTCGGTTAAATGCCGTGATTATTGGAAGTTCGTTCTTTTATCTACAGCCTGAAGAGAGCCCTTGCCAAGAAGGGCCGAAAATCGCTAGAATAAATCTCGGCAGACGTGTCCATTTAGTGCCATCTAGTAAAAGTTCAAATAGTAAACTGAAAGACGAAATTGAATAGAATAGAATAGTATTTATTCGCTCACACTTTCACGGTTACAAAACCAAAATTGGTGAGTACTGTCATGCACAAATTTGTCAGTATAACATATACATTTGGTAAGTTTGGAAAACTTACAGCTAGTCACACTGTCAGAAGTTTGGCAATATTTAAGACACGTTTGCGCATCCTTGTGTTAAACGCTATGATAATATATAGATGTTGTGACCCTTTTAAAGACCAAACGCATCAACAAAAGCGTCAAAACAGAAGTTTTTTGTCACCAAAAGTTATACTTGAAAGGGTCAAGACAGACATATCCGTGTCATCAAACGTACCACTTACCACAAGGACCTGTGTGTTATATGTTGTGATACTCGAGACAGTGTAGTTTTTGTCCCTGCTGTTCAGTGCAGGTCACAACTAGGTATGTGAAGTCTGGAATCAAGTTGCCACAACCGCAATACATAATTTACTAGATTCAGAGGTACATTTCCTACCAATCCACTAGATACAAGCAGCTACACGACTTGAAAAATGAGGTATTGGGTTGAATCCGAAAGCTTGAAAGAAATAATTAAAAATCGTGCTTATTTAGTTTGGAATTGAGACGAAAACTTGTCCGTCTGGAAAATAATCCGTAAGTAAAACTTACGTAAAATACAATATGAGTCGTGTAACCAAGACATGTTTCGTTTCGGTTTCCGTCCATCAGTTCGAGGAATCTTGTCTATTTTGGAGCAGTACTAAACTGTAACCGATTTATAAAAACGGGTGGGTCTGGACTGGTTAGATTGAAGACAAGAGCAGCCCCCCTCCGATAATTCGGGATTTATTTATGACTAGGCAAAAATTTTCTTCAGCTAGAGAGAAAATATCAATTAACGCGTGCGGTCAAAGTCGGAGCACTACTGATATCCTACTGGATCTCAGCCGTTTATATCTAGTTCAGACGAATCTGAGTGAACCTACTGAAGATGGTTGATATCGGTAGATCTAGTTCAGCCCTAACCTGCGGCACCCTGATTCAGATGTAAACAGTCCCGCCGTTAAGGCAAATAACGGATTTCCCTGCGACCCTCACCCTTCGTTTCTATAGTAAGCATAAGAAGAGAACAAGCCATGTGACGTAAAGAAGGAGCAATTTTAGTAATTATTACACATATATCTTTACGTGCTTCTTATCTCGTTTGCATATAGAGCAACCCCAAAGCTTCCACTTTGCTAAGTGATAATGCTGTCTTAAAGTTCCGTAGCGTCTCCGAAGTGTCTTTTAATTGTGTCCCGAAGTACTAAATCCGTCCCCTTTGCGGTTGCATTCTACAGCCTTATTTTCATTTTAAGAGACCCTCAGTTCAAGGAAATGATAGACTTGTTTGCCCAGCTAAAAAACGGAAACATAGATGGATTGAAAGTGCGAATGGGACGTCTTCAGAATCTGATATCTTCCTCGTGCATTGGTAAGTTACTTTCCTTGTGGGACTTTGAAAAACAGCTCCAGAACGAAATTTGCTGAAAGATAGAAAATGTTCTTAGCTCCTTGTGGGGAATTTAGAGCACAATCAGTGTGAACGGTGTGAATTCTGTATGAAACAGGATCTGCGTTCTGTAAGAAGAGTCAATCAATCAATCAAGTTTATTATCTAAATAGCTTACGGCTAGAAGTGGAATACAATATTTACGAAACACACAGACCCGAAACAAATTAAATAATACACTTACAAGATATGACCAGAAATATGATGGGATGAAACTGCGTAAAAATTGGGCAGAAGAATTAGCAGGATATGGAGAAAACTGATTGCCAGTATTCCTCTCGGACCGACGCACAGAAGACTGGAGGGGAGAGGGGGGGGGGAATAAATGGGCCATCTGGGGACAACAGATTATCTACGGTGTCAGTGGTGTGTGAAAATTGTAATAGGTTTATTCATTAAAGTGGAGTAGTTTTGGTTATAATAAGTGTGTCGAAAGACTCTATAATTCAGCCGTGACTTCAGCAGCACCATTGTGAATGCTACCAGTCTATGTTAAGAAATGTGATTTGTTTGTGACTCTCACAATGGGGAACTACTGAAAAAAAAAAAAAAAAAATCTGTGACTACACCAGCAGGCATAGAAAAAAGGTGGTGTTATGTAAGGCTCGGAATTACTGATTCTCATAGCTACCTGAGTAACAGCAGTCATTTCTGAAAAATACCTGCGTACCGGGATTGTGAGCTAGATATCCTTTTAACAACATTTTTATTTGTGTTTACAGAGCACTTGGACTTTATGAACGAGTTCGACTTTTCTCGGATGAACCTCCATTCCTTCACTCAGCTGCAACATGAATACATCGGATATCAGAGCTTGACAGATATTCCGAGAGCCATGAAATACTTCGAAGAAGATGCAGATCTCTCTGTCTTTAAGGACAAGTAAGTTTTTCTCGGTTCAGTTCAGTTTTACGGACAAAGCCGATTACTGGGTTTTCATGTTATAAATATCCTTCAGTCAACAAGGAACGTAAATACCAAAAAACAATCCATCCTTTTGAAAGTTTTACCAAATAACGCTGAAATATGCAAATCTGGTTGCAAATTATTTCGGCTATTGAATAAGCAGTCCGGAAAACCCGATGAAAATAAGCGATTTTTCTTCTGTGTAAAAATTGTTTCAGACTCATGTTAGCTGTGAATGAATAAAGCAATCAATACATTTATTACCCATCACGTTTGGCTACGAGGTGGCTAGAAGGCTGGAGAAGAAGAAAAAGACTACAACACAACGGACTATCAACTTTAAAAGCTCTATGTCCCATCAGAATTTTAGCAACATAAATAACATCAAATAGCCTCACAAAATATTGTGTCTAAACCATGCGACCAAGTGAGAATTTGTGCCGCAGTTTAGCCACTAAAAATTTAGGCAAGGAAATAGCAGCATCTTTGATTTTCTTTTCTCGGCTATTTTGCTGAACGAAAAATCACGGCCTGATGAGATTTTCTGGTCTTCCTGCGATTTCTATGGCACTTGCCTTCCGGTCAAGTGCCATATACTGATCACTTTTCCGTCGGTCGGTCTGTCAGTCTGTCGGTCGGTCGGTCGGTCCGGGGATCTCAAGTTAGGGTACTTCCAGATGTGCTGGGACGATGAAACTTGTCAGGCGTGTCAGGGGCCCGACCAAACTAACTTGGAAATAATCACTTTCCCGATCCAACCATTTGGGGGGGGGGGGGAGTGGAGGAAAGGGGAATCCGGGAAATTGAGTCTTGCGTAACTTTTGAACGGGTTGTCGGATTCGAATGAAACTTAACAATAACTGAATAGAAGAAACGTTTGTTGTTTTACAACAGGGGGGTGGAGGGGGGTTTCTCGGAATTCTGGTGATGGCGGTTTTGTGGGATTTTCACTCCAAAACTTGGCAGGCATATCAGGGACCCGACCAAACTGACTTGCAAATAATAATTTTCTCGATCCGATGATTATAGGGGAGTGGAGGGAGGGAATCCGGAATATTGAGTCATGCGTAACTTTGGATCGGGTGATCGGATTCCAGCGAAGATTGAATATTGAACAGAGGACATGTCTCTGATGTTCTTTTTCATGTCCGGACCGGATCCGACAGCTGGGGGGGGGGGAGAAATTAAGTGACACGCTTAGACTGGAGAGATCAGGATGGAACTTCGTGGGAATAAAAAACAAATGCTCTAGATAAATCATTTACAGAACCGAATTGGATCCGGGCACTGCGGGGGAGTTGGAGGGGGGGGGGGGGGATTCCGGTGATTGCGAGTTGAGGTATTTCCAGATTTGCTACGACGATGAAACTTGGATGGAACATTAGAGATTCGACAAGATCGGCTTTAAAATCGTTATTTTCCAAATCCAACCATTCCTTAAAGTACCAATCTTGGCTGCAAAGTCTAAAAAAGTTCTTTTGAGCAAACGATACATGTCGGCCCAAGATCATTTGTTCCACAAGGGTTTTGGACAAAAATGATTTTCTAGCACACATGATACACATTGATGATTCCCAAGGGCCCATTATCGGTTTCACCTCAGGGGTTTTGGTCACAGATAAATTTCGAGCACCCTTAAGTGCGCATCATTACAGCCAAGTGTAAAACAAAATTCTTTTACCAATCGGTAAATTTTTGTGATTTCCAAGGGTCCATGATCATTCTTATCTCAAGGGTTTTGCTTAAGAACGAACCGACGAATTGGGAATTTCCTTCTTTCATCCTCTGAACCAGCCTTGCAAGTGCCATATGAGCTTCTAGCTCTTGTTTTCTGTTCGTTAGCTAAAGGACCATTCGTGCCTATATTACTGAGTAACACTTTGTCCCTAATTGTCCCATCCATGCCCACTCCCGAATAGCTACAATGTATACAAAGGATATATGTTTGAAACGGGTATAATATTAGAATGAATATATGTTTCCCAGTCAGCTTGGGCTCAAGGAGTATCCACTCCCGAATTTCCGAACTTCCTGCGTAATGTTCATCCACCCTAACGGCGCTATACTGACTCTTCCATTTTCCTTGTTTGGCGCTGTTGGATACAGACCGATAGGAAGCTCATCGCTTCTGATGAATTCGTTGGTTAGAAATGCCGGTTGTGCAAGTTTCTCCGAGTTCCTTATCAAAACCGAGGGGGATGCGCGAGGCTGAGAATAGCCAGGGCGGATTTGTAATCTCTGAGAAACCCAGCAGAGTTTCAAAGGAGTTACGTATGTTTTACAGTTGGAACAGAATCTGTATCGGCTAGGTCTTGCGCTTTAACTTTGAACAGTGGCATTTTCATTCGTCAACTACGAATTAGCCAGAGTAGCCAATTCAGGGGTCCTAAGAATGCCGTAATGGGTGTTTTGAGTCTTCATTTACCATCTAGCCCAAAACTGCATTGTTCAAAGTTAACTAACGTTCGAAGAAGCGTACCTCTACTGTACTTCTTTACTCTCTAAGATGATAATAAATTTAACGGGTAATGAAGATCTAAACCATTGCGGTGAGGGGGGGGGGGGATATCGTTTACGATGTGCAAAGGTATATAGATGAATTGAAGCGTCTGGAGGTAGTCAGAAAGCGGATTATGCTCAGCGCCAGTCTTCAAGACCCAAGCCACCAAGCCCCCACTACATCCCACTTGCTCTCAATATCAGGTATTCCATGAATGCAACGACGGACTTCCCTTCTGAAAGTTGCCTTGAGTACTTTTTCTTTTTTTTTTCTTTTTGCCAAGCATGGAACGGTGGCATATTTGTGGCACTTTCCAGAAATTATGGGTCTCATTGAAGAAAGATGGAACTTTTTGGGACACTTCCGGAGCTATTTATTTTACTAGGATACTTTCCACAACTCCAGCATTTGTCCGAAATATGGTGGCGGTGAGACTAATAGTTGCTGAATGTCGTGAACGTCCTAAATTGCCGAGTGTCAACATAAAAATAGTTTAATCGCTTTTCAATTGACAAAATAAGTTAATCAGCAACACTCTAACTGCTTCCGTGCTCTTGCTCGATCTTGTTGCTACTAAATCCAACAGCCTCCTTTCATTCGTTCGCGCCCGACGTTCGATGGTGCGAGATGATTTTCGCCGAAGGTGACACGGTAATTAATAATAATAATAATATTGTATTTAAAGCCTTAGGGCCATATACATACAACAAAACAAAAAACTTCATAATTACTTCTAATATCGCACTACATATACTAAACTGCACTCGCCCGGTCAACTTTTACTTTAATACTTTGCAACACAAATCTACATAATGCACTAATTGCTCCTGGAGATGTGCTCTTCAGTATATCAGGAAACAGTATCTCCCTTCCCCCCCAGCAAGATTCCCTTAAAAACGAGAGTTCGCGGCACAGTGCAACCAAATGGGCTAGGTCATCATCGCCTTCACCGCAGAGTGGGCAGGGGCTGTTCGTACTGGGGGAAACACTTTTTTTCTTGTCAAACTTACTTTTCCCGTGTACTGGCAGACAGTTCGCTCGCAACTGGATCCAGAGCGTGAGGTAAGTTTTTGGTAGGTTGAGCTTCATGTAAAATTCTGGTCCAAAACTCTCTTTAACCAGTTTATAATTTGACAGTGTCACCGACTCACTAGCAATACATGCCCATTTCTGTATTTCATGATCTTCTAATACTCTTAACACTTCTTTTAACAGAGATGCTGGTTCCGATGTGGGTCCAAATCCATTGTTCCAAGCACACGATAGTCCCACCGAATCTAGGAGGGCTTTAACTTGGAATGGCCATGACCTTTTTTTCCCCATTAGAAGAAGCTCATTATAAGCAGATTTTAGTAGTCTATCCTCAGGCATGTGAATAATTTTTAGCCAAAATTGTAGGATTTGGCCAAGTCTTTGCTTTCGCATTGTAAATAGCCCAAGGTCCCCTTTTAATGCTTGCGAATGGGTTGTTGGATGTAGCTTGTAGACTCTCTTATAGTACTGTAGCTGTAGGGTTTCAATCTGTGGAGCTGTCTCAAAACCCCACAGTTCAGCACCATAATGGAATACCGGCATTATTTTCGAAGTAAAAATGTGTCTGTGTATCTTTAATGTTTTTATTCCCATCAATGTTGGATTTTGATATATTGCTGCGGAAGCTACTCGCCCCCGTGTCACCATTTCCTTCACATGTGTACTCCAACTTCCGTTAGGGGTCAGTATAAAACCAAGATACTTGAATTTATTAGTCGTTTTTAGTTTCTCTCCTTTAAACTTAAATTTGTGAATTTCCTCGTTACTTACCCTTGATGTAAAAGTAACTATCTCTGTTTTACTACTGTTAAGGACTAATTTTTTCATATCCAGGTATTCAGCCACCAAATCTAACAGGATTTGTAGGTCATTTGCTGATTTCGCCACCAGGGCTGTATCGTCGGCGAATAGAAGAACCGAAAACGCCTTTTTGCCAAGGGTTACTGTCGGGGCCCATCTTTTTTCCAAGAATTCTATCAGATCATTAATAAATATACCGAACAGCTTTGGGGATAAAATGCTTCCTTGTTTCACACCTTTTCTGTTCTCGAAACTTCGTGATATTCCTTTATCTACTATTTTAACTATCCCCTTTGTTGACGAATACATACTAACTAACAAATTCACAAAAATTGCCGGTAACCCTATTTTTAATAATTCCCTTGCAAGCAACAGCCTATCTACTGTATCAAAAGCTTTTTGCAGGTCTAAAAATGCTACGAAAAATTTCTTATTTCCCTTTCCATATTTTTCTATTAATGTTTTCAAAACGAACATCCGGTCAGACGTACTATAACTTCTTCTAAATCCCCCTTGTTCTTCTTGTATTACCGTATAAAAATCAAGCCATCTCCCTAACCTTTTATCTATTATTTTTTCAAACACTTTGCTTAATGCCGACATTATCGCTATCGGTCTGTAATTACTATGGATCATTGGGTTTCCTTTCTTCAATAGAGGCAACACAATGGATATTTTCCATGTCGTGGGCCACTCCTGGGTTTTGAGAATCCGATTAAATAAACACACAATTAACGCGATAAAAATTGACGGAAATGTTTTATACACTCGTGATGGAATACCATCTACTCCCGGGGCACTTCCTCCTTTTGTCTGTTTTAACGCTTCTTTCACATCATATTCTTTTATTTCTTCTATTATCTCATAATCTTTTTCTTTTTGTGGGAACACGTTCTCTTCTTTACTTTTTTTCATTTCATCTTTACAATCCATTATATTTCCACATTCTCCCTCACATTCTTCAAAATATTCCGGCCATGAATCCAGGCTAGGGCCCTCTTTATTTTTACGTTTATTTTTTGCTGATTCTCTTACTTTCTTCCAAAACTCCCGGCCTGTAGATTTTTTAAATGATGCCTCCACCTCTAATTCCTCTTGCTTCCGTTCATCTAGTTTTTTTCGTTTTATTAACTTCTTATATTCCCTCCTCTCTATTCTATAACTCTTCATTAATTCTTCTCTAACTGACTGGCTATTTTCTATCCTATTAACCAACTGTAAAGCTTTTACCACTTCTTCTTTTTTTTCTTGGCATTCATTGTCAAAGAATCGCCGTTTTCTAACACTTTGACGTTTACTTATCACTGGCTCCACCGCTACCTGTATCAGGGAACGTAACTCATCTAGTATTACATCCACTTCTCTTTTATCATCTTTAAGACCTTCTAACCTATCTATCACTTCTTTCTTTGTTAAAGCTTTTTCTAATTCTGTTTCTTCTTCCCTACTCCACTCCCCCCGTAACTGCAACATACCTGATACCTCTGTACGGGTTATACTTGCCTTTTCGCGTTTTGGATCATATCGTAACTGGTTCTTTGTCCTCTGTTCTAACTCAATTTCAATTTTCACCGGGAGATGATCAGATCCAGGCCAGTGCAGGACCTCCACGTCTTTCACGTAGTTAGCGAGGGAAACATCCACCAGTACATAATCGATAACGCTACCTCGAAGCCCAGCCAAGCACGTAAACTCACCCCTGCCTTTATCATTACCAAACCTTCCGTTACCGATGACCAAACCAACTTCAGCGCAGAGTGCCAGGAGTCTCCTACCCCAAACATTGATTGATCTATTTTTGTCCATACTGTTTCTTGGTATCTTGTAGGCATCTGGGACTAAACTTGGGATATCTGGAATACAAACATCATTTAGTTCGGGTTTATTTCCTGTATATGCATTAAAGTCGCCCATTATTAGGAAATGGTCCTGTGGGTTCCGCATACGCAATTCTTGCACTTCGCTTTCTAGTATAGACCACGTGTCTTCCTTCCCGTACTTGCTATTTTGTGGCGGTATGTAAACAGAACCTACTGTAATATATTTTCCTTCTGGCAGTTCTACCCTTATCCATACCAAATTTTCGGAAATACTGTTTACTCTTGAGTAACTACGAAATGATTTTTTCCTCAATAACACTATAACTCCTCCGTAAAATCGGTTATTCTTTGCTTTATCCCTACCTACATCTTCTACTAAATAATTATCAAATAAAGGCACATTTGATCTATCGTGCCATGTCTCAGTTAATGTCAAAAAATCCAACTTAGTTATCTCTTCCTCTACACTTGCAAGTTTATTTTGAAGTCCTTGCACATTCCACGCTGCAAAGGATCTCGTTATCATATGGCCCTGGGCATCCTAGCTTGAAGACACTGAATCGCTTCTTTCGTCGTTTAGGGTAAAGGGGTCATGGGTTTGGTTACTAAGGGGCGGAAAGTTTAGACGATAATAATCCTGATTACCACTATTCTGTCTATGACCGCCTCTTTGGTAGCTTCGCACTCTTCTCCCCCTTGTTATCTCTTCAACGGTTGTTGTCATCTGTCGAGTGTTGCGGCTGTCAGAACGGAACCTGTCGTCTGGACTGATGATTTCTCCTATCTTTCTGTGTGTGCCACGGCTGGCGTTGTTGCCGTTTGTAGCGATTTCTGAAGCTTCGTTTAACCTGGACGGAGGGTTCTGAGGGATTTGGGGCTGCGGGTTTGCGACCACAGTGTTGGTAGACGAATTTCTGTCGCTTTCGTCGTCTGCTTCATCAGCTGATAACATTTGGGTCTCAGTATCCGTTGCACTGTCAATGTTACTACGAGACGCAGAGGCTCTCGGCTCATACGCGGGCTGCCAGGGTTGAGGTTGCGGAACACCTCTATTCTCAGGCATTTCAGTCACCACCACTCCATCAAAAATAAACACGCGCTCATCGATAATGAGCTTGGTTCCTCTGAGGCGCACACTTCTTCCTTCGGATATTGCTCTGTTCATCACGGGCTTTAACCTGTTTCGAGCTTCTCTTTCTGCTAACGTGTAGTCAGGGGCTACACCAACTCCATCTCGTTTCAGTTCCTGTGCGCTTTTCAGAATGTAGTTGCGAGTATCTGTCGAATTCAGTTTGAGCACTACTGGGCCTGTCCTAAGGCGGAACACATCTCTGACGTCGCTTCTTGTCAGTTGAAGCGCTGGAAGCCGCCAGTTCAGGTAATCCATCAGTTCAGCTTTAAGTGAACTGTTAGAAGGATCTCTTCGTGGCTGGAAGTTAAAGATCATGATGTTTGACCGTTTCATTTCTGCTTCTAAGAGGTTCATTTTCCTGTTTGATTCGACCAATTTTCTGTTCACCAAGCACAGTTCGCGTGAAACCGCCTCGTTCGCTGTTTTATGCGCCTCGAGCTGTTCCTTCAAGTCTGTTAGCTGAGCCGTGATAGCTGCTACACTATCAGAGAGTGGAGGGATTAACTCCATTTTTTTGTTCATTTCACCAAGAAGTTTTAAAACCGGTTCTTGGTCTTCCATTTCACTCGTAATCCCGAAAAGCTGGTTTTCTTACGCGTCCTTGATCACCAAATAACTAGTATCCAAGCCACGGACGAATGATCGTGTGACGTCACTAAACTTGTTCACTAGTGGAATGATTAGAGCTCGCTCGGGGTGTTGTCAGGGCGAGCGCTGAATGAGAACTGATAATAAGAAGGTACAATGTCATCCAAAGGGAATTCACGACATTTACGGAGTCAGAAGATCGCAAATGTTGTAAAAAAAAGAACTAAAATAGTATGCAAAACTTTTGATAAAAGTTATCCTTGTTACTTGGGACTTCTTTGGATACCTATCTGCTTAATTTTACTAGAAGATTTTCCACAATTCCATCATTTTTTCCAAAAAGTAGCGGCGGCCTACCTAATAGTTGTCGACGCAGGCTGAAAGTTACGAATTCTCGTAATACTGAACACCAGCATGTAAACCGTTCGGTGCAAATTGTTCCAGTTAGCCTACGTGGATAAATTGAAGGTAAATTTACAGTCAATATTTGGTTTACAATAGTTGCGTTTTTGCTGATACCACGGTATCTGTTACCACTGTAACTGGTCTGCAATTAGTCGTTTTTGCAGTTATCGTGGAATCTGATATACGGTGCTCAGCAAAAACGACTATTGCCGAAATTGCACTTTTCGAAGTCATCGAAAAAGAAAAACAGATATCCAGTTACATCACTAAATGCTAAACTTCTTTCTCACCAATCTGACAAAATTTGATGAAAGTGAGATGACTCTTCAGATACCATGACCAGTTACCACGGTCGGACCGTAGTATCTGAATATCTGATACCACGATAACTGGCCAGATACCACGAAAACTGCAAAAACGCCTTTTGACCGTGGTATCAGATACCACGATAACTGCAAAAACGACTTTAGACCGTGGTAACAGATACCATGGTATCAGCAAAAACGCAACTAATGCAACTCAAAGTACCCCGCTTAGTTATTCTGCATTTCCTAGCACCACTATGGAATTATAAGGTGCAAAACCGCCGCCCTTCGCCGTTTTTTCATTTTGCACCTACGTTTTGTAGCGCTTTTGCGGCTTAGCGAGTTTGTCAATCAAGGAGCGCAATCTTTTCCGGAAACTTGAAGGTCCAGTGTCTTACGAACTTCTAGCTCTTGTTCATTTTAGAATTCAGTTTAGGCCGAAAGGTTTATTTTATGTTTTGGGCTCCTTTCCATTTTGCTTGTATTTTTTTCCACTTTTTAACCACGAAGCGCAAACTTTTAAATATTTTGCGTCAAACCTACTCTTTGCAGAAAGAAACGTCCGGATAGAGTCGACTAACGTCAACAATGAGCGTGTTCCATCCTCGTACCAATAGTAACTACTAGTTACTAAATCCGTTCCAACCTCACGAAAAGCTACTACGCTGACCTACTATTTCTTACCATGCTCGGGAGCGTATTAAGCGTAGTAACTACGTATCTCTGTAACGTGATTGGTCGGATTCGCCCGTGGCATGATATCCTGCTGGAAAATAGAAAAATCGTTCCAGCCTTGACGGCAAAAAGTCAGAATTCGTGACGTCACGCGTAGTAACTACGGCACGGTAAGTAGGGTGGAACACGCTCAATGAATTCGCTAATTTCGAGGTGCAAGTTTTGGTACTTAAAAAAAATGGCATTTCTGACCTTTTTTATCGGGGAACATCATTTCTCGCATTATAGTCTGAACTGAATTGAGAGAAAGTGGCACTTATGGGGGCGAACGAACTTCAGTCTGACAATACTGGCGCCTGTCTCCTTGGGAGTTCGTTGCTGTTGCTGTTGCTGTAAAGCACATTTACTAACCGTACCAGACACGAAATGGTGATTTGAGACAGAAATTGAAATGTCTTACTCACGATAGGAATTCATCATAGTTCAGTAGTGTTTCCATCCATTCAGCTCCCGAGGTTCATCTCCTCCATTAGCAATAAACTGACAATCACACTTGCCATGTTTGTTCTCTTTACGTGACTTATCAGGCGCCTGGTAATTGTTTCCAAGGAGCTTGTTCGTCCGAAGACTGGTTATTCAGATTCTGCCAAGATTGTCACCCAAGGCAAGGGAAAGAGGCTACAACACTGTCAGAATCTCGTGCGAGGTGTCCTTTAATGAAATAGGATTTTGAGTAAGCTCTAGTTCTAGCTAACTACAGTTCCCCGACTGAATCTTCAGCGGAGCTTGAAGAGCTTTCTAAAAGGAATTTTACCTCTGCGTAAGTCTCCCATGAGAAAGCTACTATCCTTTATAAACCAGGAAATAAGATCAGACAAGATAGCGCATGCAATCTCTTTCTGTTAGGAAACTTGGCGGTAACGAGCACTGGATAGAGGGGGTGAAAGTTAGTGGTTTCCTGGTTATTGGACAGCATAGCTCTTTCTCGGGAAGTTGGTAGCCAAAAAGTTAATGAAATTCCATGATATAAATGGAAAGCGTGTAAAGGAATCGTCAGTACTGCACAGCTATATATTTCCTCCTTTGCTCCTGGCTTTGCTCGTGTCTTGATTTCGTCTTGATTCGTGTTTTATTGTAGGCCCACTAATGAGGTTGCTGAAACTTTGAGATACGTCACTACGCTAAAGGGTCAATCCGAACTCCTTGGCATTCTCATTCGAAGGGAAGGATTTGATTATCAGGTCAGTCTCAGTAGGCCATTAGTTTTGTTGGCAAGCGCCAGCTCAGGCTGGTTTGGAACTCCGAAGGCATATTAAGTAGGATAACATAAGCATTTGTGACAGGTCCTTCCTGCTTTAATAGCACTGCCATATATAACCATCCTTGCCATACATTTGCCCCTTTGCTCCTGCCCTTGCTCCTGATGCTCCTCAAGTGGGATTTGACTTGACATGTGACACTTTGGCTTTTTCGGTGCGACGCTCTAACCAGTTGGGCTATTGAGAAACTTGTGAACATAATTATCAAACTGCTACAGTTGCCAGTCGAATTAGTAACGGGCTACAGAAACTACTAGCCGCATTTTTTGTAAGCAACCCTTTCTCCTTTCTCTATCCCGTTCTACTAGAACGCCGTAGTGCTATTGTCCTTTTTTAGCATAATGGAGAACGAGTAGCATCTCATTCTTCATTCCGTCCTGCTGGCAGGCCTGTCAGGTATGGGGAGGAGGGGGGTGGGGGGCATTCCGGTCATGAAAACAGTCGATTTTTTTTTAAACATTTTTTTTTCTGCAAAAGCAGTCAGTAAAAGTTACCAGCTAGTCAGTAAATACCTTGTCCCCCCCCCCCTAAAAAAAACAAACTTTTAGCTAGCAACGCCTCAGCCTGCTGGATGATCAACGGAATAGGAACCTCAGTTCAGAATACCGTTCTCATCTCGTTCTGCTACAGTAATAAGGTATCGGGAACAGGTCAACCACATAAAACCACCGTACGAAATTAACAGAAATTAATGAAGAAGAAAAGGGTTGTCACGGAATGGACCTTCCTATTCTCACTGAATCAGGAATAAAATTCCATAATGTTTGGTCAATGCTAACAAGGGAGCTTTAACCTGAGTTAACAGGACTTGTAGTCTTAAGTAGTTTCCTACCATAACGTTACAGTAGATGGTTGCGAATAGGAAAGCAAGACGTGATATAGTTACTTGTAGAAAAGCAAGATTAGACAAAGCTAAAACAGAAGGAAAGCGGGAAAGAAGAATGAAAGAGACGATACAGTATTGAAAATATTGAAATAAGGAGAGAAAATCAGTCCTCATCTCAGGTTGTTATAAATGGTATGTTTGTTATAAAATATCTTTTAATAAAGACATTTTATGAACAAGTGTAGCTGAGAGTAAAAGTTGAGTTCATTAATTGCAGGTGAGTGGATAAAAGATGGGTGAAATCGTACGCAAATGCTGATTTGTTTTAGTTACTAGCCTCTCAATTAAAAAATTGGTGCAATAGGCGTTTTTGTAACAACCTCACGGAGAACGTTTTTTTACTTCGGTGTTCAGTGCTGAATCGTAGTGTATGTGTGTTATTCATATGTTTGTTATTTATAATTTGTAAGAAACTAAATTTAGTTATGCTATGATAGTTTCTAAATATCTCTCTCTCTCTCTCTCTCTCTCTCTCTCTCTCTCTCTCTGAACGAGTTTGAAACTCAATTCAGCTTAAAACGAGCTTATAGGCAGAACGGAGAACGGTGCAAGGAAAATGGAGTTTTACAAAAAACGAGGCTAGTGGTCTCGCTCGAGACAAGTTTATATGCTGTGCTTACATTTTGTGTGAAAGTTTTGAGCTGGTATGCTTCTCACCCCATAGGTGGGGAAAGTTGTTAGTAGAGCAATATACTGGGAACCGATATTCATTGGGACAAAATTAGCTAAATGTGTTCGAGAACTATCTGGTGATTGATCCGCCAATATATCTACATGTATTAGTCTTTAATGACAATATGTTCCGTACCAGAATGTAATCTGTATCAGAAACTTTATTTTCTTGCGGACAATTAGGTCGCCGGAATCCGGCCAAAACCGGAAATTAGGTCACCGGAATCCGGCCAAAACCGGAAATTCGGTAAAAGTTAAATTTTTTTCTCAAGTTGATTAGAGGTTCGATATTAGTTCACATCTCCATGTCGCGGGATAGTTAATAACTGTAAAAGTTCATTCCTGCTTTTTTGGTCCTTGCAAAAAGTAAAAAAGTAAGAAAAGATTAGTAATGCTACATGTTATTGTAGAGATAGAATGGTACCTTCGCACCTCTCCTCCCCTTCTTTGTGTCAGGAAGACTTATTCAGGGCCTTGAAGCAAGTCTTGAGTGTTCTGACTAGATTTTAGGAATAACTGAAATCAGCCTTTCCAAAACCCGGTGCATATAAGATATGATTTATTTGCCGTAAGAATCTACGGCAAATGCAAACACATACGCACGAATTAACAAAAATGGAAAAAAATAGGATACCCTGGAGGCTCCTATCCCTATGGGCTAAGACTACCCTGAGGAACCTCGCCAACTGTTTTCTACAGCTCTTCCCCGTGGGGCTGCATTCTTCTTTTGCCCTCTTTCATTCGCTCCAAATATCCCTAACCTAAGTTCACTCAAGCTTTGAACATTCACTCCACAATTGCTTTATGTTCTCATTAATGCTTCCAAATATCAAACCTGAGTAAGGATCGCACCCACCTTAGCCCCCCGATGTATTGCTTTCTCTCTGCCAGTGGCGGACGGTATGCCCTACACCTTATCAAATCTATTTCCCCCCTTTTGAACCTGCTTTAAAGTATACCCCTTCCCATACACCACTTGGATCTTTGCATAGAAACTCAAGAGACGGCGATCCGTCTCTCGCCATCTGCCAAGATTGGATTTGTTGGTCCAACAACGACTTTCCACCACCTTTCTCACAAAATCCACCGAAAGCCCATGCCCATCCCCGTTGTTCGAAGTGCTCACACTGGTCTAAAGTCTGCTTCACCCTGAGATGCCCATGAATGTTTTTTGCGTTTTGTATATTGTGCGCTCCCTTAGCGACTCGAACCCGTGGCATCTGCCGCAACTTCTCCCAGAACGAGGTCTTACGCACCCATCTATTTTTCCTTAAACGACTTAGGCCTAAGCCCCCTTTAGAACTGTCGAATTTATCTTTTCACATTGGCTTCGTATGCATTAGTTGCAGTTGCTATAACTTATCTTGCTTACTGAGCCCCCGTCATGTACTGTTTGCGTCATTGTTTATACGATCCTGAATGCGAACTGTTACTTTAGGAGAAGAAAAAAAAATTATCCCTTAAGACTGGTTTTACTGCCCAGATGGTCATAATATCTCTGGGAGATTGTGAATGCCAGAACAAACAAAGAAATTTGGCCTTTTGAAACCAAGCCTAAAATCTAGCAGTTAAATTACTAGAACAGTACCGTATCATTGCTGAAGTGTGCATATTACTGTTAGCTCCACTTCTTATGGTCAGTTTGTGTATCCGTAAGCCTTACGAGTAGGCTAGAGTGTATGGGGGCTATATTCCTATGAAGGTGGGGAATCTTCTCTCATTCCTTCATTTTTCTACCGCAGGTTGACGACCGGAACCTTAGGGACAGGATGATTGACATAAAGAAGAAAGCAGGCTCTTTCCGTCTCTGGTCCGTCGTTCGATTTTGTTCGTCTATCCTTGAGCAGCTTGTCGACTCAATTTCCCCATTCATCACCACCGTCTTGGTCAATGGAAAACTGGTAAGCTAGTCTCAGAGCCTTATCGCTTTTGCTTGCAGAGTGTTGACAAGATAATATTTGTCTTGTCGGCGGCCAGTAGGATTTTTGTCCGTCTGGTTATTCTCGAAATGAATGCTATCCTGGTATCTAACTGCTCTTTGGTCTCAGCGAAGTCTGCCAATTTTGTCTGAGACAGCCTGCTTACAGCTTGCTTTGTTTGGAAGGGGATCCGCTTACGAGATTTCTGGGCTACCAATCTACTTGATGGGTGTTTTGACTGGCGTGACTCACGTTACCAATTCTGATTTTTGTTACGATATGCAAAGTACCTTTTTTTAGTTTTGGTTTTTGGAATCCCAAAGCATTAGTGACATTCGACTTGTAATTTTGTGAACTTCGTCCTTCCGTCTGTCTGTCCGTTAGTTAGCACGGCAACTCTCGAGGGAGTTGAGATATCTTGATCAAACTTGGTAGGAGCATTCTTTGGGTCAAAGTAAATGTAATATTCGTCGTTGTAGTCGCGAAGCTTATGGAGAGGTGGAGACTTCAGATTAAGGGTCAAACTAAATAAAATTGTTCAAGCTTGCCTTCCAGGCAAGTGCCATATACCGATCGGTTTCCGGTCGGTCGGTCGGTCCGGTGATCGCGAGTTAGGGTACTTCCAGATGTGCTAGGACGATGAAACTTGGCAGATTATCAGGGACCTGACCAAACTGACTTGGAAATAGTAATTTCCCTGATCCGACTATCTTGGGGAGAGTCGAGGGAGGAAGAATCCGGAATCTTGAGGTATGTATAACTCGGATCAAATACATCATTAGACCTGCATTTCGCAGTTTCTATATCATAACCAGTTATTGGATGACCAAGCTTTTCCCGCCTATTTGGAAAGAGCTCGTATCTCGGAATGTCCAACTTCAAATCCGGACCAGATCCGATGAATGTGATGGGAGTCGGAGGTGGAACAGGAGATCTTGTGACACGCTTAGAGTGGAGCGATTGGGATGAAACTTAGTGGTAAGTACAAGCACAAGCCCTGGATACATTAGTGACAGAACCGGATCGGATTCGGGCACTGTGGGGGGAGTTAGAGGCGGGGGGATCTTGAATTCCGCTGATCGTGATTTAAGGTACTTGAGTACAGTTGGAGTTTATATGTATAGTGGTGATGGATTACGCGTTTGTGGATAAGAGAAAAAAGAGTATAAAAATTATTGAAGAAAATAAGATTTAGTAAAAGTTATAGGAGAAATGATTAAAAGATAAAATTTGAATTTGTAATTTAAAATTTATAAATAGTTTAATAATAGAAATAAAGATTATAGTTTTGCAGTATAAATTTGTAGTTTTTTTGTTATGGAAAGAGTAGGTGACGTTAAAGAGTTAGTAAATATTATAAATATTCTTTGAGCCCAAGCTGACTTTGAAACATTTATTCAAACAATGTTTACAACGGGTACGTCAACTACGATTCTTCATCAGCGATATTTCGGCCCTTTTTGGCAAGGGTCCTCGTCAGGCTGTCAATCCTCTGGTTCGACTTCGGGGAAGGAAACAAACCTGTAATATCGCTGATGAAGAATCGTAGCTGACGTACCCGTTGTAAACATTGTTTGAATAAATATTAAAAAAAAGAGGTACTTCCAGATGTGCTAGAACGATTGAACTTGGCTTGAACATGAGAAACTTGACAAGATTGGCTTAGAATAGTCAATTCCTTGATCTGAGCGTCGTGGGGGAGTGGTGGGAGGTTGAATCCTGAATCTTGAGGTATGTATAACTTTCGAACGGTTGAAGAGACTTGATATGAAAGGCCTCGTGTCCGATGTCCCATTCCAAGTCCGGGCCAGATCCAATGGACGTGAGGAGGGGGGGGGGGAGGACCGGAAATCTTGTGACACGCCTAGAGTGGATGAAACGTGTTGCGAAGGACAAGCACAAGCCCTAGATACATCAGTGACATAACAGGACCGAACTTGGGCACTGTGGGTGTGGGGGGGGGGGAAGATCTGGAATTCCGGTGGTCTTGAGTTCAGGTACTTCCAGATGTGCTAGGATTATGAAAATTGGCTTGAACAGCAGACTTGACAAGATTGGCTTAGAAATTGTCACTTCCCAGATCCGACCATACCTTAAAGTACTAGTCTTAACTGCAAAGTACAAAAAAATGGTTTTAAGCGAAATATACATTTTCTTGGTCCACATGAGCCGATGATCATTTTTGCCTCAAGGGATTTGCTTAGAAACTAATTTCTAGCTCCCGTAAAGTGCGCATCTTAACCGCAAAGTAAAACAAAACTTTTGACATTGCGTGACGGACTAAACTCACCGAGAAAGCGCTAGAAAGGCGTAGTTACAAACGAAACAATAGTTGCGTTTTGCAGATACCATGGTATCTGGTACCACGGTCTAAAGTCGTTTTTGCAGTTATTGTGGTATCTGATACCACGGTCAAAAGGTGTTTTTGCAGTTATCATGGTATCTGACCAGTTATCGTGGTATCAGATATTCAGATACTACGGTCCGCCTGTGGTAACTGGCCGTGGTATCTGAAAAGTCATCTCAGTTTCATCAAATTTTGTCAGATTAGTGATGTGACTGAATATCTGTTTTTCTTTTGGGATGACTTCGAAAAGCGCAATTTCGGCAATTGTCGTTTTTGCAGAGCAACCGAATATCAGATACCACGGTAACTGCAAAAACGACTAATTGCAGATCCAGTTACCGTGGTAACAGATACCATGGTATCTGCAAAAACGCAACTAATGGCGAAAGGTGGGGATTTCAGAAGCTGATTCGGTTAGAGGTTCGAGATAGAGCTAAAAGTACACGCTGAATCCATATCTGAAATTTATTTTCTTGCTGGAAACGTAGTTTGCCTGGAATCCTGCCGAAACAGGAAATTCGTGATAATTTGCTTCTGAAGTCGCTTCGAGTCTTAAAATAGGTACTGGAAAACACGCCTAGATCGGGAGCTGCTCAACTTCTTATTTCGAAATGAAGAACATGTTTAATAGTTATTTTATGTGTTCTTTGAGTTTTCAAATAGTGTTGATATTCTGGTTGTAATCTAGGCTGGGCGGGAATTTAAAGACAAAAACTAACGGATCTGGTTAATAGTACAGGCAAATGGAGGTTTGACCCGAAACAAATTGCAACAGAAATGATTTTTATACCATCTTTTAGAGAAAAAAAAGTTGAACAACATATCAAAAGTTGCGTATCCTATCTCGACGCAAAATAAGCTTTTTTTGGCTTTAATGCCATTTTTTTACGTATTTCGAAAAAAAATAAAAAATTTTGGTGGTTGTCCTATATTCTTGAACTGACTTACGATTCTAATGCAAATGACAAGCTGAAACCGAAAAGGAAGTCAGATTTGGCGTATAAAGCACCAGAAAAAAGTTTACGTCATTTTTTCAACCTATTTTGACAAAAAGTACAAATTTTCGTACTTTCCGATTTTCTTGAACGAAAGTGCGATCCTGACATAGAATCCCGAGCTGCGACTGAAAATTGAATCAAACTGGGTGTCTAGTGTACGAGGAAGAAGTTTCATAATCATCAACATATGATCTCTACGAATGTTAGTAAAACAAGAAAACTATTAAGAAAAGTCAATTGCGAACTAAACTGGTTTTCCAGGTCAGTATTCGAAATCGTGCTTAGCACCCTTCGTACACCTTATAGATTGTTTTCAAAAGAGATAATCAAATTGCAACTAGTGTTGACTAGTGTTCACAGCTTCGTCCTTTGGAATGGATTAGGCTACCGTTGGGTTTTCTGCATCATAGTAGTTGTTAATTCTGTAGGGTTGGCATACCAAGCACCAGCAAAAAGTTAATGTCATTTTTTCAACCTATTTCGGAAAAAAGTGCGATTTTCTATGTCCCCGATTTTCTTGAATGAAAGTGCGATCCTGACACAGAATCACGAGCTGAGACCGAAAATGGAATCAGACACCCAGTCTACTATGCCTGAAAGAAGTTTCGTAATCATAAATATGTGATATTTACTATTTTTTAGTAAAAACAAGAACATTACTAAGAAATATATTTGATGGTGGAAAACGGATACGTCAGCTGAATTTTATTGGAGCTATATTTCGGCCCTTCTTGGCAAGGGTCCTCTTCAGGCTCAAAACCGCTCAAGTTGGAAAGACGAACTTGTGGGAAACTAGAAAATGGTGTTTCCCACAAGTTCGTCTTTCCAACTTGAGCGGTTTTGAGCCTGAAGAGGACCCTTGCCAAGAAGGGCCGAAATATAGCTCCAATAAAATTCAGCTGACGTATCCGTTTTCCACCATCAAATATGATTCGCAGTCAGCTTGGGCTGAAGGAATATTTATTACTAAGAAAAGTAAAATACGAATCAAACTGCTTTTCAATGCTCAGCATTAACAAAAAAATACAATATATCGAAAGTTCCAGATCCAGAGTCGATGCAAAATAAGTCCTTTTCGGCTCTTAAGTGCCATTTTTTACATTTTAAGAACAAAAATTACAATTTTTGTGGTCGTCCATTGATTTTTGGTGATGCTGATGCAGAATGACTTTAAAAAGAGGTCAGATTTGGTGTATCTTGCACCAGAAAAAAAAATTCAATATCATTAACATGTGCCGTTATTATTTTTGTTAGATAGTTTAGTCAGCATATATTATCCAACAAAATGATCGATTGTTAGAAAAAAAAATATATATACCTGAGCTGGTCATTAATAGCAGAACCTTCTGAAGATCAAATATCGTATCCTTAGACGAAGACCCCAAGTGAGACAATGAAGTCGGTTAGAAAATTGGTTCTGATCAACCAAAGTAATAATATTTTTTTTTCTTTGCCATCTACCCTGAGACCTATCTACCCTACACTGAAGTTTATTCGATATAGCTGCCATATCGAAATCTAATAAGCTTATGCGAGCAAACGTATTGTCACGATTAATCCAACGCCTACGACATAATTTCTTTACAAAAGTTTTTACGCTTTGTGCACCAAAAATCAGATGATTCGATATTCCGCGATCGGAAATCCTTCGATGCGAAAGTCTTGGAGAATTTCAACAAGTCACCGACTCCTTACTCTAGTCTTGACTACCTCTGGCTTTCCTTCTGATACCCAAGCCTGGGTTGGAATGGAACACAGCACTCACTTATGGTCGGGAATCACCCAGGGAAATAGTTTACTCTTTTCCTCTCAATGATTGATCTTCCAGCTATTGACGACACATCTATTTCCTCGGTTATACTCTTTATCTTAGACCAGGCGAGGCGACATCAGTTTACTCTCGATGTAAAGTTTGACCAACCCCTGTGGTGGAAAGTCATGAAAATGGTCGAAGCAATTTCACAAGGAAGTGGGCTTTCAGAGTTCGTCCTGAAACTTGGAGGATTCCATACCACGATTAGCTCATTCTTGGGCTACATCCTGGAGGAGTCAGGACTCGGAGATGTTCGAAGATGGAGTCAGTCCAGAGATGTCAGGACTCGGAATCAGGACTGGGAGTCAGGACTCGGAGATGTTTGGAGGTGGAGTCAGGACTCGGAGATGTCCCTCGCCTAACAGCGGAAAAGCGATCACCAGAACCATAGCCTACGTGGAAATGTACTGATTGACGTTGCGCCAAACGCTATTCTGCTTTCCAAGACTTCAATCTGAAGAAATCATGGAACTTAAAAGCTTGTACACGAAGCTGATGAAGTAAATGCTGAGGATGTAGAAGGTAATCATTCCTTAGAAAAATACAGGAATTGATCAGGACTGCTCCAGTATCGGATGGAAAAGCTGTGGTTCCAGTATTTGGAACTTCATGAAAAGAACGATCTGCATCATGAGAAGTCAAGACTTCTGGTGAGGACGCCCTGCTCATGATCTATGGTGCGTCGAAATGAGGAGACCTGAATAAGCTCCAAAGGGAATTTTTCGATAAGAAGGGACAACGACAAGGTCGTCCGGTCACCCAGAAGAGTCACCACTAACGGCTGATGTAGCAAAATAATACAGCTACCGATTTTTTTTTTTTTTATCAGGTTTAGGTATGGGGAGCTTGATTCTCAACTGAAAATCGAGGAAATGGGGATGGAAGAATCACGATGACTTCTTGTACCCGTAAGCAAATGACCTTCCACAAGTTCCGCGAATGCTCTTAAAAATGTTAAGTGCTCGTGTCGACTGCTGTAGTGTAATTCAGAGAAATGTAGCCGCCTTAAAAAACGATTTAGTTTCTACTCCGGCATGCAGGACCTGCAAATTTTCGGTCTCAGCTCGTGATTCTGTGTCAGGATCGCACTTTCATTCAAGAAAATCGGGGACATAGAAAATCGCACTTTTTTCCGAAATAGGTTGAAAAAATGACATTAACTTTTTGCTGGTGCTTGGTATGCCAAAACTGACCTCATTTTCGGTTTCAGCTTGGCATTTTGCATCAGAACCCTACTTCAGTTCAAGAATAACGGACGACCACGGAAATTCTAATTTTTTTTTGAAAAATGGAAAAAAAGGCACTAAATGCGAAAAACGCTTATTTTGCGTCTAGCCAGGATAAGCAACTTTGGATATGTTGTTCAGTTTGTTTGTTTTTCTCTACAAGATGGTGTAAAAATCATTTCTGTTGCAATTTGTTTCGGGTCGACCTCTTTTTGGAGCTCATTTTCCTGTACTATTAAAGGGCTGATTAGGAATAAGAATTTACGCGATCTGGCGATTAAGGAAGCCAACAGAACCGGATTGTCTGCATGAAGAAGTCCAGTAACTATTACCCTTTGGGTCCCGGTACCATTGACACTTTTGTCTTGTTCTCTCCTTGTAATATTTGTGTACTCCATCTTTATCTGGCTCCAAACTGATGTAATGATTAAAATAATAATCAATTGGGAATGCCGGTTTTTTTTTTTGCTGCTGTGATAAACTGGGTCAGTCATTGGATCAGGCTTTTTAATCAATAATAATCAACTCTCGCGCCGTTGTACACCTCAGTCTTGGACGTTACTAAGCGTTGCTTTCTCTCCGTTTATCTTCTTTTAAATCCTATTTGTAGACCTTGGGGTGTTTTCAAGCAGCTTGGCTGTTCAAAGGAGAGAATGGGAAAGCGGCGAATTTTCAATTGGCTGGAATGTTGTCGGACGGTTAGAAAACATAAGAATTCTCTAAGGAGAAAAATTGGTAGAGACAGGAGAGGTTTGTTACGACCAGAGATAAATTTCAGGAAGGATACTGAACAAGACCAAAGTTTTCGATGGGATCCCAAAAATGCAATATCTGATCCAGACAACTGGGTCTTGTCTTAGCCAGATCCAGTCATCGCCAGAATCCTTGAACATTCTTACAATTAAAATTCAGAAACAGATTAAGGCCAAATAGCTAATCATCTGAGAAAACCAAGTTCAGATATGGATTCAGCATGTGTGTTTACCCGTATAAGTCATATCTGTTTTGACGAAAAGTTCCTGCCACTTCTGCCAATTTCCCGGTTTCGGCCGAACTCTGGAACTACTTGTCCGGCGAAAAAAGAAAGCTCAAAAACGAACTCAGGGTATCTTCTTTCCCCAATAATGAACATCTAATCAACTTCAAATAAAAATTTAACTTATAACAAATTTTCCTACTCCAGCCGGATTCCGGTCGAACCATATGTCCGGGCAAAATATGATTGTCACACACGGATTCAGCGTCTCTTCTTACCCCTAAATCGGTTATCTAATCAGCTAGAAATAAAACTTTAACTTCTAACAATTTTCCGGTTTTGGCCGGATTCCGGGCGAACTACATGTCCGGGTAGAAAATTGTTTTCACATAAAAGTTCATCATTTCTTCTTGCCCTAAATCGGACATCTGATCAACTCCAAATAAAACTTTTAATTTAACAAACTTTCCGGTTTGGGCCGGATTCCGGGCGAACTACTTGTCCGTCGAGAAAATGGTTTTCACCATCGTCTTCAGCATATCTTACTACCTCTAAATCGAACATCTAATCAACTTCAAATAAAACTTTTACTTTTAACAAACTTTCCGGTTTGGCCGGATTCCGGGCGAACTACTTGTCCGATTACAAAATGGTTTTCACCATCGTGTTCAGCATGTCTTCTTACCCCATAATCGACTATCACATTAGCTGTTTCAATATATTTTGTTTGCCCCTTAATTTGAACCCCCTCCCCCACCCCTAAATGTAGGGCTACAAAGCCCATTTACGAACTCGACTGGTCCGCCGACCCAACGAATCCTCACACCAAGTTTCATCAAAATATCTCATTCCCTTCGAGAGTTATCGTGCTTACAGACGGACGGACGGACGGACAGACGGACAACTTTTGCGATGTCATAGGTATCCCTCCACTTACGTTTTGGGATCCCAAAAAGGGTTGTTGAGCGATATTGTTCGTGCAACACTTAGCACAGTGATACTTTTGCATGCTAGCCTAGTAATCTGAAATAAATTGATTGATTATTTTATTTCAACGTTGTCGTTCATCAAAACTGCGAGAAGATTATTTTAATTTTAATTTTGTCACTTTAAATTAACAAGTTTTGATTAAACCTGTTGTGACTTTTGCTCAGCCAAGCAAACAAAATATACATATATTTTGATTGAAATAAAACAGATTCGGTGACATCAATGTAAGTAAGTAAAGTATTTATTACCCGTATTTTTCACCTAGAACAAAACGGAGTAAAGAAGAAAATAAAGAAAAACAAAATGAAAAAAGAAGAGAAATTTAATGCACAACACAGATACAGAGACATGATATTCAAGAACTATAAAAGTGTCGAAGCCAGGGGTGGTTCCATTTCCCCTGGAAATTTGAAATTACCCGATTCACTGCGATACTAGGGTCCGCAATCTGGTGTTTTTCTATCATGTAAGTGTTCCTCGTCCACAAGGGACAACGCAGCAGAAACTTTGCAAACTGTAAAGGGACCGGATCTTACGTTTTTGAGTCTCGGTTATCAAATTCCAAAACGGCGCGATATACAGAACATGCGGCAGTGTGACAGCGTTATACATGATCGCGAGATACTTGGCGATGATAGACCGGTATGCGGTACGAAGTTTTTTCTCGACTTGTTAATGTATTGTTAGGGACAGCGTTAGTCTTTTTTGTTGCTCTGAAAAGATACCGGCTGACCTAGTCTGTGCTAAACAGTTGGAATCTTCTTCTGACAAAAATCCGTCTTTAGATCATTTAGTGCTCAGCGTCGTTGAATTTTTTTTTTCTTTTCATAGTTAACTGTTGGTGTCATTGGAAAGGAAGAGATTGTCTTAGACAAACCTATGACTCCGGCTGAGATTCACGACGTTTTGTACAAACATGTGGCTCCATATGATGTCGTCCAGGCTGTGCTGCAACAGGAAGTCATGCTCTACTGTGGTCGACTGATCGCAACCAACCCTGAGCTATTTGTTGGAATTCTAAAAATCCGAGTTGGGTAAGAATGTTCCCTATTATGGCTGGTAATGTAGTCGCTTTGGTGCCTGTTTGGAGTACTGAAGTTTTGAAACCAGCCTATTAGAAAGTACCCATCAACTCAAGGCTAAAATTGTAGCTTTGGGTTTTAAACCAAGGGTCATCGAAACCGAGAGGCGAGACTGACTAGTGGAGCACCATTGACAAGTCTGTGTATTAACACAAAGTTTCCTACAATCTGGTCAATACCCAGTATGGATTTGTCCCTGCATTATGGGTCCACAAGACAGTTGTTGAACCGCTGCCAATTAAAGAAAGCTAGTTAACATCTGCCAGTAAATTCGATCAGTGAGTCAATAATTGTATTAATACATACAAGAAATGGCACAAGGCATGCCCATATGGAGTGTTTGAAAAACAATTAAAGAAGAAGAAAGAAAAGATCAGCCTAAACTAAATAACTAAATAAACGCACTATTAAAGACCTAATCCAAACATTCTGTTTACCTTTTCTTACTGATCGGAAGCATTTAGATTTGAACTTGATTGTCGGGCTGCTACTTTGGCTCGAGAAAAAACCCATGCAGAACGTCTTCTTTTCCAGATGACGAAATTTTCCACGTTTGATTAGCAAAGAATTATAAGACTTAATTGATTATTTTTTATGTCTCCAGGAGCACCACAATGATCTTGGTATTTTAATTTATTTGCATTTGTAATAAACAGTATTCGATGGAGAATATTATTTTGATCCTTGGCTCCCTACGTGCCATAACGGCTGTCCCGGATGATCAGCTGAAATTTAGTCCAGACCGAGTTATTTGAAACCTAGGATTTTTTTTTTTTTTAATTTGCTCATTGTTTGACGGTGTTTTTTTTGTTTTGTTTGAAGCGTAGGGATGGTTATCATTGTGTGTGTGGCAGAAAGACCATTTTTGTGGTCCGCTTTAATGTAGCCCGGAGTTTGGCAAGCGACCCAGGTCAGACATCTGGAAAGATTGAACACATTACGAAAGGCGGTAGTCTCCACGGACGTGAAATCCTCTGGACCAGTACCCTGAGGAAACACGAATGAAGCGGTGGCCGAGGAATTCATCTTCTGCGTAGGAACTGTTCCAGAAGTTTTAATTGTGGTTGTGCGTAGCATTAATCGACTGTCTGCTGCAACGAAAACTCTGAAAGTAAATTACGACGATCTCTTTCTCATTTTTCACACTCAGACTCTAATTTCCTTGCCACTAAACATGACTTTCCACTGTTGGTATTTCCGCCATGGTCAAAGGTTATCCTTGTTTTCACTTAGTCACTGTCTGTGTTCCATTTGCACGGGGGCTTCTGAAATAAAACTTCGTCGGTTTTCCAGATGGGTTCTGAAAGCTGTGGAGCTTTATCTGACCATGAAGGATGTCCCGAACGACGTGCGAGTTAATGAGCCTGCCAGTCAGACTGTCAGTGACTCAGGGCAGCCATTGCAATCACTAACCGAACGGTCGCCGAGCGAATTGAGGAGACTTATTTACAAAGTTTTCACGATTAAAGATTGGGCCATTGATGAAAGGTATGCATCTATTCCTTTGCTTTCTGATTCGCATCGTCGGTTTTGGGATAAAGGGTTACTTTTTGCTGAGATTTAAGTTGGTTTCAATGAATACTCCTTGATCTGACTGGGAAACATATATTCAAACAATGCATAAAACGGATACGTCAGCTCAGTTGTCAGAAGTTCGACAGCCTGACGAGGACCCTTGCCAAGAAGGGCCAAAACATCATAGCTGACGGATCCGTTTTATGCATTGTTTGAATATAGTTTCAGTATAGTTCACACTGCCCAGAAACCTGCGTTAGTATCTGTTGCTTTCTTTTTTTTTGGGGGGGGGGGGGGAGGCTCTACATTGATCTGAGACTTAAGGTAGTTTCTTGACGCTCACGCTCACCTAATTTTTGGGATGCCAAAACGTAAGTGGAGGGATACCTGTGACATCGCAAAAGTTGTCCGTCTGTCTGTCCGTCTGTAAGCACGATAACTGTCAAAGGGAACGAGATATTTTGATGAAAATTAGTGTGGGGACTCTTTGGGTCAAGGGAGAGGTCGAGTTCGTAGATGGGCTCTGTAGTTCAACATTTAGGGGTGGGAGAAGGGTTTCAAATTAAGGGGCGAACAATTTTTTTTAAACAGCTAATGAGATAGTCGATTTAGGGGTAAGAAGACATGCTGAACATGAATATGAAAACCATTTTCTCGCCGGACAAGTAGTTCGCTCGGAATTCGGCCAAAACCGGAAAGTTTGTTAAAAGTAAAAGTTTTATATAAAGTTGATTAGATGTTCGATTTAGAGGTAAGAAAACATGCTGAAGATTTATATGAAAATCATTTTCTTGGCAAACAAGTAGTTCGCTCGGAATCCGTCCGAAACCGGAAAATTTGTGAAAAGTTGTAGTATTATCGTTGAATAGATAATCGATATAGGGGTAAGGTTTTTGCCGGACAAGTAGTTCGCCCGGAATCCGGTCGAAACCAAAATGGCAGAATTAAGGCAGAAAGATTTGATCAGTTTCGTCAAAGTAGATATGACGTATAGCCTAGGGGTAAAAGACGTGCTCAATCCGCATTTGACAGTTATTTTCTACCCGGACATATTCGCCCGGAATCCGGCTGAAACCGGAAAATTTGTCAAAACTGAAAGTTTTATCGTTGATTAGATAATCGATATAGGGGTAAGGTATTTGCCGGACAAGTAGTTCGCCCGGAATCCGGTTGAAACCGGAGATTTGGCAGAAGAAGACAGAAAGATTTGATCAGTTTCTTCAAAGTAGATATGACGTTTAGCCTAGGGGTAAATACACACATGGTGAATCCATATCTGATCTTTATTTTCTCAGATGATTAGCCATCGGCGTTATTCTGTTTCTAAATCTGAATAGTTAAAAATATTCAACGAGTCTGGCGAAGACCGGACATCTACAAGACCAAATTGTCTGGATCAAATATTAAATTTCTGGGACCCCATCGAAACCTTTGGTCTTGTTTTCTCAAATCACGCTATATTTTTTCTGGCCGGTAGGCTACATTCCGCCAGATTTTAAACAGAACAAGAACAAGACATAAAATCTGCCAGATTTCAGACCGGGTTTGATATTCTCTGGCAAGGAAAAATAAGTATTTCAACATTTTCTTCAGAACGATTGTGTTTTTTTACAGATTAAGCAGAGGATAAGGAAAAATCGTGAAAATACGGTTATCACGTAGGATTTTGTGAGACATTAAGATCTGGTAGATCTTTTCTGGGCAGATTTTCTGTGAGAGAAACATTTGGACAATGAGAATAACTCTTTACCGGGAATAAATCGCAAGATTTCGAGTTGGGAGTTCTTAAAAAAGCCACATTTCAGGTGGAGTCTCCACTGACGTATTTTCGCGAGGAATTTTTGGGACCACGCTTAAAGTAACCTGCATACACAGTCCGGTGTACACTCCATCGAAGCGGATTCGAAATTTGTTGCCGAAGCTGTAAACTGCAAACTTTTTTTTTCTCATCTGTCTGTTCGCAATCAGATTTTTTAAATCGAATGCGAAATTCGCACTCGCCTCCGAAGTTGGATTAAAAACCCGTTTCCATCATTCCGAACATCTGCATCATGTTTTCGGTATTTGAAGCAGATGTGATCGTCAAGGAGTTGATTCATGTGGGGACGATTACCATTCGGTAGGGATGATTTTGTGGACACGACTGACCTTTTCATATCCCAATACCAGCCGATATTTTTCACAAGTTATCAGCCGTTTAGAGCAACGATTCCGTCCATCTCGCCCGAACATTTTGTTCAGTGGGTTTGACGGAATTACAGTAGAGGTATGCTTATTTGAACACTTCTTTAACTGTTCCACTACCTCGGCTTTGTTACTTGCATATAAAAAAGTAAAACGGGAAAGAAAAATAACAAACTTGATATCAGCTAACAGCCAACTATTTCAGGGTTATGCTGGCACAAACTTGAAGTAGAAATTCAATTAATTTTTTTTTATTTTGAATTTACAAATAAGGTCCTTCCTCCTTTGAAGGCATCTGCAGGTTCGGACCGCCATCTTCTCCATTGAAGGTGCGTTCCTCGTGGCAAACTTTTCAAATTGTAAAAAGCAAACCAGATATCAGTTGAGTTACTTTCAGCCGTGAATTAGCAAAATATTCAAAAGGTGACAAAAGCGTGAGTGGTTATTACCAGTATTCATAGTGAGAAGTGCCTGGTTTGGATTTTAATTTTTTCTTCTGCGACTGTTCACTGTTAGCAGACGTTAACATAAGCATACCTCTATTGTAACTGAGCTTGGTGAAACCACGCAACCTAATTGTCGAAAGTTTGGCTGGTTGTAAAGGAGGAGTTATATAAAACCTGAAACAAAGAATAATTGAAGGAAATATAGACTGCCAAAATATGTGGCTGTTTTTGTTTATTCATACACTAGCTTGACATTTGTCTTTCACTTTGATTTTTATGCTGGCAGCTGTTTTGACAGCGGCCAGAATGTATGCGTCACAAGATCTTCCCGTGGTCAAACTCGAAAAGCTATGGAATTATCTTAAAAAAGTGCCGTCCAATCCGATGAAAAATTTGTAGCCTGCATAGTTGTATGATTGTTGTACGAAAAAGTTGCATGTATTGATATGTAATAGTAAAGAATACTATCATTTAGTGTTCCTCAAACTGGGCCAATCTTAAGCAGTAGTATCCAGTAGCATCCTGTCTTGCTATAGTAGCATCCAGTCTTGCTAATAGCAGCATGCAGTAGAATGCAGTAACAGGGTAGCCTTGAAGTAGAAGCATGTAGTAGCATCAGTTCGTACTGCATGCTACTTTTTTTACTATTTTTTTTACTACTTTTTTCCATTACTTTTTTTTACTATTTGAGATAAATTTTTCATCGGGAAGAGACATTAGGCCTATCGAGAACAAGGAAACTCATATTGTACGCATTTCAGCAGTACGTATTGCTGTTGTATCAGTTGGAAACAGTAGAAAAAAGAAGTTAGATCCAAAAATTCAAAGATGATCATTTTCTGCCCATTGTTCTCTGCAGCAGTGCCGGAAACTGCAACAAGAGATGATTGCTAAATATATGTGTGACTAACTATTGACCTAAACCGTACTTTTGCCTTTCAAAGGCCCGTGACTATCGAAACGAAGAAGTTAAGAATACTGAGAATTCATTTGAAGTTATCTGGAAGAGTGACTCAGTCGCTGGATTTTTCTTGAAATTTTCCCGTGTCATTCAGATTTTACTAATGATGGGGAATGTTTTGCCAGTTGTTTTATATCTCAGTGGTCTATATGTTTGAGCATGTGTAATAGAAGAAACTTTGACAAATAATGACACAGTGCTCAATGTGTATATTTGTCCGAATGCAAAGTTTCTGAAAATAGTACAGGGGAAAGACTATTAGCTCGATGTTTTTCCGTCCTAGACTATTCACCGCTGTCCACGACTGGCTTCTGACTAACAGCCTCTCATAGAGCATGTTCCACCCTACTTACCGTAGTTACTACGCGTGACGTCACGAATTTTGGGTTCTTGGCTTCAAGGCTGGAACGTATTTTTCTATTTTCGCCAACATATCACTCCACAAGATAATCCAGCCAATCACGTTACAGAGATCCGTAGTTACCACGCTCACTACGCTCCCGAGCATGGTAAGCAAATAGGTACTGTTAGTTACTATTTCGAGAAGGTTGGAATGGTCAGTGTAGTAACTTTTGAGGTTGGAACGGAAATAAACATAATTTCCTATTTTCAGGCTTAGCCCTTTGAACCGCCGACAGCTAGAGGGTTGTCTGGGCCGCGTTCCAGATGGATTCTATCCCAAAGTCTGGCTTATTCTCAATAAAAGCTCAGAGGGAATACAGCTGCAAGGGTACTTCCTACCGAGGGACTCGACTGTACAGAATATGACCCTGTCTGAGTTGAACTTGAGACTCGTCGTTGAGGACATGCTTAACTCGTGCAAGCGCTCCGAATACAGGCAGATCATTGTAGAGGTAAGCCTGAACTGTATTGAGTTTGGAGGTACTTCCCACAAGGTTTTTTGGTCCGAGGTCTGAAGTTGGTAGGTAATAAACGAAGAACTAATTTTAGCTGAGCATTAAAGAAACTATCCTTTAAAGTTTAACGGAAGAGGGCTGAGATAGTACAGTCTAGTTACCCATCACTTATTCACTTAAAGAGGCTCGAAGACCCGATAAAAATGCGTTAAATCGTTGCTCCACTAATCACGAATAGTCGATTTTCATATAGTTGAATTTCCCTATCTGATTTGTGGTACTTGTTGCTGTGTTGTAGGCTTGACGAAAACATTTTCAGTGTTAAAGCAATTAGCTACCTTCCGCGAGCTGATCACTGGCCACTGAAAAGCTGCGTTTGTATTGAGATTCAAATTTTCCACGTCATACTAGAGTTTTGCGTTGTTAGGACGGGCCGTAAATATTCTGAACATCATACTAGAGCCACTAGTGAAAAAGAAAAAAAAAAAACTTAACACAAGACAAATAATGCAGTGTGTTCAGTCAAATGATACAAACATAAGTTGGCTTTTCAGTTAACCTTTAAATGCTACACTTATGTTCCTGTTACGAAGCAATTGGTCGAAAAGCTCTTAAAAGACCTGTCTTACCTATAATACTA
The DNA here is from genome assembly GCA_030848855.1 of Branchinecta sandiegonensis. Lineage (NCBI taxonomy): Eukaryota > Metazoa > Arthropoda > Branchiopoda > Anostraca > Branchinectidae > Branchinecta > Branchinecta sandiegonensis. The sequence continues at coordinate 19,304,579 of JAUPMV010000006.1, read as the reverse complement.
ACGCAACCTACTTCCGTAATCACTCCACATATTTCTAAACCCAGAGACCCCAATTTCGTACGGTACATTCTAACCACTCTAACAAAACCACGCTGATTTTCTCACTTGCCGTGTTTTGCTACCTTCGATGTGTATCACGCTGTCGACGGTTGTGTACGAGAAGTATTTCCATAAGAAAAAACAGCTATGTAAATTTTTTCCCTGGTTTCACTGTAAGTCAACGGGTCTCGGAACAGCCAAAACCGTTGGTTATTTGTTGAAAGCATAGCCTAGTTTTAAGTATTCAAATATTTTAAAATACTGTAAGTTGAATAGTAAATAGTGCGAGGGGTCCTTTAAGTAAACTTTTTTTTTTCAGCTTCTGTGCGTTTTGGCCACCATTCTAGAGCGGAATCCCGAACTTCGCTTCAAGCACAAAGTCGATCTGGACCAGCTCGTCGCCGATGCTCTTCAGATCTTCCTCAAAGACTCCGGATTTGGCCGGAAAGAGTCCATAGACATGATAAATATCGTAGCCAAAGCCTCCAGTTTGTCCGAACCGCTTAGCCCTCACATTCTGAAATTATGTGCCGCGCCGCAATCACTAACCAATGGACTCTTAGCAAGAGCGGTGGTGAACAATTTGTTGAAGGGGGGTCTTGTAGAAGACGGGATTGACCACGATGCACCGGAGGGATGCCATGTGTCGTAAGTCTCGTCGGCTCCGTGTAAGTATTGTCGGTTGATGTTCTGTTGGATAGGAAGTAATCGATCTGTTCGGTGGTTGTTGTTCTCTGTATGGACTGTGGAAGAACCACACAACTCGGAAAGATGAGTATGCAAATAAGGAGGGTTTTCGCGAGCTGGAAAGCAAAGTCGGAATCACTTTCCAATGGTTTTCGCGCTACTTCGGAAAGTTGCCAAACTTTCCAACCCGGTTTTCGCGCTTTGGAAACCGAAGCAGCTTTCCCGGAAAGTGCTTCCACGAGGTTAGTGGAAAGCTCCGCGGAAAGTTGAATGTTTCGGTGGGGATTTCAAAAGTGTGGAGAAGTGCAAGTGTCACTAATAAAACAAAAAAAATGCAAATCGTAATTAAGGTGACTTCGATGAGATATATGAGAATCAAAGAACCGTTACACGAACCATATTTAGTCGAAAAAGTTTGTAATTCAACATTTTCTCGGCGAGATCAGCTGTCCATGGGTTTTCGCGATCAAGTGGAAAGCGATTCCTGCAATCACTTTCCACTTGATCGCGAAAACCCATGGACAGCTGATGGAAGTGGAAAGTGATTCCAGGAATCGCTTTCCCGCATTTTTCGCGATGCGCTTCGCTCGCCGGAAAGTGATTCCGAGATCTCGCGAAAACCCTCCTGTAGTAACTACAGTAGAAAAGTCTCGTGTACTTTCCTATGGAATTGTAGCTTTGAGGAGAACATGGATTAAGTTTGAATCTCGATGGAGGGTTCTGCGTGAAATCTACCTTGTCGTTATGTTGTTGTTGTCTGCTTCCCCCCCCCCCCCCCCCTGTCCCCACCGCCTACAAATATTGTCAGTACTGCATTTATATTGTCAGAAGTTTCGCAAAACTACACGCATTTTCATACGATATGGAACGTTAATGAATATTTCCGTCGCGGCCTTTTAAGTGTTCTGCAAAATTAACGTTGCAAACCATGATTTGATATCATATGATGTATTTACACAATGAAATATTTTACAGGAGCGTAACAAAGGGTAAAATCACAATTTTCTGGAACATCGACAGACGGTTCTAACAGTAATACTAATCGTAATAACAATACGTTTTGCCTAAAATGTTGTTCGTTGTAGGTTATTTCGGCTTCAGACTGTCCAACGAATTATTGGAAGCATTGATAGAGTCGCTCATTACCACAGTAACGATATGCTTTTTTGAAAGCTTTGAACATTGTAGTTTGGGGCTAAAAGGTAAAATAACACTATAGGGAGTGAAGAGTGACACACACTCAAATAACAGCGACACTAGCACCACTGGTCATAGGGAACGTCCCTACTGAAACTCAAGCAGTCGTGTACCAGCTCTGGCTCCGATAAATCGTGTTCCAAACACAGCAAAAAAAAAATTACAACTTCCTCTGTTTCTTCAGTGTGGGTAGGTCGCATCTTAGCTGTAGCTTACTAGTCATTTTTAAACCCCCAAGTTTGTCTCGCTTTGAATGTCCCGAGCATAGTTGGCGGCGCTTCGAGTAAGGCCCGTTCCAGTGCATGGAAAGCACAGGTCTTGGCGCTACTCACTAGTGTTATTTTGCTCTGAATGACCCATTCCGACCCATTCCTGACTGGTAGTTGACTTTTGTCACATCATGTGGATGAAAATGGCTCTTTTCAATTGTTAACTAGCGTTCAAAGAAGCATACCCCTACTGATGGAAAAGCGTTATCTCACATCTGTTGAAACTATGCACCCTTTTTTAAATGCTTTGAAAGTTTTGATAGGGAAGTGATTTTAATCCTGTTTTTCGTCTTCCCTTCCGTTAAAGGCTGTGATTGCCAAAGGAACTTCCTAGTTCTAATGAAGCAAATTTTCTTAGTTATTGATTGACTTCATGCTCGTGTTTTTATTAAGATACAAATTTGCTTATTTTACCCGTGTTCTGTTGTGTTACAGATTTTGTTCCTTTATTTTATGGGTTTTTTTTCGATTTTGTTTCGAATTTGCGAAATAAACTATACAATTGACAACGGTCCTGTTGGGTTAGCTATATATGGCATTTAATGTAAAGCTTAACTTACATGGTTTATTTTTTCACGTGAACGCACTCGTCTATTATCTAATAATTTGTCTCTAGAAGCACGTCTTCCGAACCTGGCTATATTCGATCGCAACTGGCCAAAAGGCTCTTAGTTTGCAAGGTCTTGCAGGAAAACCAAATGATTCGTCCTGCAGCTAATTTAAGCGTAGTAGACCTTTAGGGTCACGGTCTTCGTCTAGTTTCATAAACGTTGTATAGAAGGCGAGTCACTACGTCATTCTTCCGCTTCTTCGTCGTCCTCAGCTGGTTCCTTCTCTTCTTGAGGAGGGGGCTTTGCGAATATCTTCCTTATTTCCTGTACAGGTAATTGTAGGACTACAGGTACGTCGTCATCTCGCCTCTAAAAGTGAGATACTAAGTTAAAGTACGTCTGTACTTTGATCGTTCTTGGTTTTCTTTTCGTGACGTCAAAGCGCAAACTCTTGTGCGTAATCCTCCCCCGCAAGGAGTTCGTATCGGTCCAGTGCTACCACCCGACTAAAATTCAGTTGACTAAACTCTGTAGGAGTTTTTGGTAGACTTCACTAAAATTTACTAACTCTCTCTCTCTCTCTGCCCTTGCACTTCAGGTTGGCAAGCTGGAAAGCGTAAGAAGGAAGAGCCGATAGTAATATTTTGTTACTTTTTCCCTGACGATATCTGGCTTGGACCTTTTTTTTCGACGTTTTCCTAGGTAGGCTAAATTTACCATATCCTCAAGATTTGCTAGATTTTTTTTTTACGAGATTGTTTCTGTTTTACTAGATCTAGTAAAGTCTAACTGCCGTCAGCAACACTGTAGCGGTCACTGTGCGTTAAACATGCTAGTAGTTACTTGCGAGAATACATCATTGGTGAACGCTGTTAAAGGACCCCTCTTGCTTATTCTGCCTTTTTATAATATACTTAGCTCCCATATGGAAGCATAAGCTTCTAAAATCCCCACCTTTCTCAATTGTTTCACTTCGTAACTACGAATTGTTAGCGCTTTTTCTGCCTTGCCGAGTTTTCCCGTCACCCAACGAAAAGTTTGCCGGAATCTTCAACGCCTGCTGACAACTCTTTCACACAGAAGGATGTGATAATCCCCTGTTTATTACTTCTTTTATTTGCTTAGTTTTCACACTTTTTAACCAAGGCACGTTCAGTTTTCAAACGTTTTGCGCCCAGACGCCGTGTCGAAAAGCAGGAAGACTGGGTATAGTCGACAAGCGCTAACAAGAGAATCGCTAGTTTCAGGTGGAAAGTAATGGTATTTTCGAAAACGTTTTTTCTGATCCATTTCATAGGGAAAAGATCATTTCTAGTAAGAGTTGTGCTTTAAGCCAATGATAACAAAGTTCTAGCGGGAGATAGACCAGTTGGGGTGATGTTCCTGAATACTTAGCTGGATATGTTCACATCTTGAGTGCTAAACCTCTGAGCAGAGAATAATTAGTAACTAGTAGGCTACTACTACGGATAAACAGTAAAAGGTTCAGAATTCTTCCTCACTGACTGAGTCTGTAGGCTAGCGCAATACTTAGTGGGAGGACTAAGTAAGCTATAGGTATGGGAGATCGACGGGATTAAGGCGCTGTTGGTCAACACTGACCTGGAATAGCGTCTCTCCTTCGAACATCACAAGCCTGTGTTTCCTCGCTCGAAGGAGAAGTCCAACTAGCTTGTTGTTGATATTGGAATAGATCTGAAAATTAGATAATTATCAAAATCATTCAAGTCTGGAAAACACCTGTGTGGCTGCGGGAGGGTGCTGGTACCTCTGTTGTCTCCGATTTTCTTCTATCAGACGATTTCAGTTCTTACGGTACTAGATGCTTCTTCGTGATTAATAAAGTCCTTGAAGGATGCTACTGAAATAAATTCTGGGAAGTCAGGGCACATGGTAACCTAGAATAAAACATCCGAGTGCATTCTTTGAGAAGTGAAGGGACCGACCTACTTTGCCGATCTTCTTTGAAGGAATGTCTAGTGGTAGTTTCATTGGTAGCGACCATGCGCAAAGTACTTTGACCGGTAATTGCGCTAATCCTAGGACCTTTACTTTTGACTGACAAGAGATGCTGACCGCAAAACAAGTTCCACGATGCGGTCTGAAGAAATTCTGCTCTCGCGGTCGAAGGCGTTTTTCGTCGTTCTTGAATAGACGACGTGCAGAATCGAAAAAATTAAGAAAATAGAAGATATTTTTGTAGAAGGTAGTTTTACAATCCAGCATACTCCCTCCGTTCTCTATATGATGTGCGGAAGTTCAGACAAGCGTGTGATGCGTGTTTGTGCGCTTAGATCTTTTACATTTTTCTTTGTTTAATGTGGGGCAGATTTTTCGCGAGATTTTTTCGTTCAGTTTTTGGTTTATGTCTAAATGACCCTCGAGGTACTACACGAGCATATTCGTGTGTGCACCAGTGTTGCCAAGTCCTTTACTAAGTCGAAGACATGGAAGACTACCATTTTTTCCCTCGAAACGCGGAGATGGTAAAAAATGCTTACTGTAAAGAGCTCGCCGAAGGGTATTGCTGCAGTACCGTCTTCGTACTGCTCGCCGTACTGGTAGATTGTGTCGCAGAGGAAAAGAATTTCGGTTTTGATATGACGTTCGGCTGCAAGTCCCCTCTTCTCCGCAAGGGAACCAACTGGAGGCCTAGAGAAAGCGAATAACATAAGCTTTTATGGAAAATTGTTTTTGCAGAAACGCGACCGGGCCGCGTTTGTACAAAACTGCCGGGAAAACTGCAGAAGATGAACAACGTCCACAAGCATATATTTGCAAGGCCCGCCTAGCGGCAACAGTTAACTCGCCCGCCACTTTAACTTAGGTGTCAACTTTTCCGCGTAAATTTCCGCAGAACGTTTGATTCTTTCGGAACTTGGCTTCAGGATGTAAAAGTGTAACCTCAGCTATGTCAAGGTAAGTACAAACTCAGCCTGACCTTCGAATTTCCTTCTTGGCTCCTCCATGTTTATGCAACGCATGCAGTTTTCCGAATAATAATAATAATAATATTGTATTTAAAGCCTTAGGGCCATATACATACAACAAAACAAAAAAAATTCATAATTACTTCTAATATCGCACTACATATACTAAACTGCACTCGCCCGGTCAACTTTTACTTTAATACTTTGCAACACAAATCTACATAATGCACTAATTGCTCCTGGAGATGTGCTCTTCAGTATATCAGGAAACAGTATCTCCCTTCCCCCCCAGCAAGATTCCCTTAAAAACGAGAGTTCGCGGCACAGTGCAACCAAATGGGCTAGGTCATCATCGCCTTCACCGCAGAGTTCCCGTGTACTGGCAGACAGTTCGCTCGCAACTGGATCCAGAGCGTGAGGTAAGTTTTTGGTAGGTTGAGCTTCATGTAAAATTCTGGTCCAAAACTCTCTTTAACCAGTTTATAATTTGATAGTGTCACCGACTCACTAACAATATATGCCCATTTCTGTATTTCTTCATCTTCTAATACTCTTAACACTTCTTTTAACAGAGATGCTGGTTCCGATGTGGGTCCAAATCCATTGTTCCAAGCACACGATAGTAACGCGAATTTCGCATGCGAAATCTTATCGGGCTGTGTGTGCACGTAGCTTAAGTCTGGAATATGGTAGCATGGACGAAATCGGCAGGCTTAACTGTCTCCCTTGACAGATACGGTAGAGTCGTTATAAACAAATTTTTTTTTAGAAAAACCCATAAAGGACCTATCTTACCCTCGATCTTACCTATAATACTAACGCAACCTACTTACATAATCACTCCATGTATTTCTAAACCCGGAGACGTCAATTTCATACGGTACATTCTAACCTTTTTAACAAAACAGCGCTAATTTTCTCACTTGCCGTGTTTTGCTCCCTTCAACGTGTATCACGCTGTCGACGGTAGTCTGCGAGAAGTTTTTCCATCAGAAAAACCGGTTATGTAAATTGTTTCCCCGTTTTCGCTATATATCAACGGGTCTCGGAAAAGGCTTAAAACAGAGAAAACTGTGGGTTATTTGTTGAAAGCGCAGCCTAGTTTTAAAGTATTCAAATATTTTAAAATACTGTAAGTTGAAGAGTAAATAGTGCGAGGGGTCCTTTAAGCTACGTGCACACGCAGTCGACGAGGTTTTCTAAGCGAGTTTCGTGTCTATCGTCGAGGAAATTCGCAAATGGGACTGCTAAAACCGGACTGTGTGTGCGTGCACATTACGCCACAAATCATATTTATTTTGTTGGAATAAATATCATGTAATCCACTTTCCAGTGCCTGCGACATAAGAACTTATGTGGAACACTGCGCACTGCATAATTAGCAGACTTTATGTTTCATTCGTCGGTTTTTATCATCAGTTCGTTGCCCTACCTTCCGTAAGTTGGGTCGGATCTGTCGATAACTTTTCCTTTCAGCTTTCTCAGTTCAAACTCGGAGGAGAAAGGGTTCGATTGGAGTTTTTCTTTGGACTGTTGGACCTTGACATTGTAGGTGGCAATGCGGTCGAGAAGTGTGTTCGACTTTTTCACGACCTGAAAAATTGATCCAAGAATAAATAAGCGAAGAATTGAGAACTCACATAACCTCGATGTTAGCATCCTGGATCTATTTTTGTCCGATCTTATGTATCGGGGGTGGAGCCTGGGTGGAGCTTCACGTGTTGCCTCTTGCCTCCAGAGCAAAAGTGATGAAGCAGTCAGCAAAGGCGGGAGGTTCAAACAGTGCTGATATTGAGGATTATATGAATGGAAACTACTTTTCAGTCTCAGGAAGGCAGCGGAAAAAGGGATCAGCCGCATTCCTGACAAGAAAATTGAGATATTTGGACTGGAGGACACAGCACTCCGCACTGCGATCTTCAGTCCACCTACAGTTTATCATCCCTATACTTCCTATAGAAATCTATGACCTTGGTCTTATTTGTTTCTGGTATTCTACATTCAAATCCAGGGCGAACTTGTGGTTTTGCACAAAAGTTCACAGTTCTGTTTGCTTTATACCCCACCCACACTCAAGCTAGAATACCAGATAGAGCGGCATACTCACTTTCAGAGAATACCACACCACAAGGCGTTAGGCAATCTTCTTAGACACTCACTAGACAGTAGGCTATACACAGACGGTTTGGGTCTTGCTCGTTTGATGGATCTGAAAACGCCTTATGCTGCGACTCCCAATTAACTTAATGCTGTTGATTTGAAAGTTTAGTTTTTGAGATGTTAAGTCAATCATTACTAGTTATTCAAGAAGTGCAATTGATTTTCAAAATTAGGGGGTACATAACATTTTCACTGTTTTTTTTTTCACTTCAACTTTCATGAATTTCGTGTCCAGAAGTTAGAATGAGAACAAAGAAGATGTAGGCTATTGCAACAGAGCTGTCTTAATTGCTTTTTTTGCCGTTTAGTCAAGGTGCAGGTGGTCTTTCGCTGAGCTTAATTTCTAGTTTAGACTCGGCATTTTGAAGACAAAAACGACTCCAGAAGCAGTTCCAGGACGTTAGTTGACACTATAAACTTGCCTCATATGCCTTTTCGTAAAAAGCTTTATTTGAGATTAAATAAAAAATAAATAAAAAGACGTCTTTGAAACTGAACAGAAGATCGGAACCGGTTTCTGTGGGTCAAACTAGTCTAAAAACATGTTTTGCAAGCCATAGTTCGTCCGACTTAAAAAAAAAATTTCTATAGTATTTATAAAAAAGGATGAAAGTGCAAGAAAAGTTAATTTCGCCTCATGCTTACATCTTCGATTTTGGATATATTGTAGGGAAACTTTTTTTAAGGTGAGGACAGGGTCAAAAACGTTTGTATTGCAATTTGTTGCAGGTCAAATCTAGATTGAACTCTAGATAAAAAGTTTGACTTTTAACATCCGAGAAGGAATTGTCATTCGTCATGTCGATAACAGACCAATAAAACCTACCAGGGGGCAGGGAGATAAGTCCACTTGAATGTTGCCTGGTGGTCAGTGTTGCCGCTTTTCTCTTGCGGAACCTGTGTCATTTGGCCGCCAAAAGCTGTGAAATTTTGGCACTTGTAAAACTTGGGTCTATTTCTTAGCAATTATTAATGAAAAACCTAGCTCTATAATCATCAGAATCATTTTATTTTCCCAATATTCGTTAAAATAGCCTGGGATGTCAAAACATTAAATAGTAGCACGAAAAAACACATTCGTTTGCTTTTTTTACGGTCTTGCCCGTCGCAGATTTCTGGCTCATTTTGTCGAAGAAATCGAAAACCTGTGACAAATCGCAGAATTCTGCAACCACTGGCAACACTGATGGTGATTAGCTGGCTTAAGGTTAATCAAACGAGACTCAGTTCTTATACGGCCTAGGGTCCGACGATCCTGCTCGCGAAACGCAGGTCACACAATTGTTGGTCCACTTCTTGGTACGGACAGACGATCAGCAGCAGTCGTGCACTGGAATTCCTGCAGGATTTTGCGCACCTGTCATTGATTATACAAGGAAAAGTAAGTTTTTTCAACTTGGATGATAGAAGTATAGAAAATCTGGCCGGGAAACCCTGATACGTGTGTTCGCACTTTAATGCCGACAGTGTAGAATATCCGTCGGGAAAACCCAGTAAAAACACAGATCATTAATCAGTTGGAGCTCGAATACGTGTCATCATTTGTCCGGAACCGAGAACTGGGAACAACTTATTGAACATAAGACAATCGCAGAGTAAAGATAAAACGAAATATCGTGAAGCAAGAGGTGATCAGTTTGTGTTTACTGCTTATTGCTGGCCGTTTCTTGAACGACGCGTGTGAAACTCGCTTTGACATAGGCCTACTATCTACAAAATGTTTTGCAACCCAAAGATTGACTCACAGGTCTTGACTCCACTTCCATAGTTGCCTCACACTGATACACTGAAAACTGGACGTTTAAACTGGCATAGTGCCCCCGGTCTCCAAACTACTGACTCAGAACTGCAAGAATTCAGAAAGTGACGTAGTATTTGGCTGGCACTTTTCACGCCTCTTTTTTACAGCTGTCGCCGAAGAAGTACCAAAATGACATGTACGTAATGAAGCTGTGCAAGCCATATGCTGCTCCATTGACCGATTTGGGTGAGAGTAATAAGATTTCTTTTCGTGTTCGTTCGTGATAAGGCTTCTTAGTTCGTCGTCTCGCTCGAAAGTTTTATTTTCTGCATGAATCCAAGCTCGAATTAGAATGGACACGCGCGAATCACGTAGAAATGCGGCCATCCATATTCATAGCGATCTTCTGTGTTTTCTCTTTTTTTGTGGCAACTTTTGTTTTGCTATTATGGCACTTGCAACCTCTGTCCCAAGTGCCGTATACCGATCGCAATTCCGTCTGTCGGTCGTTCGGGCGGTCTGTCACACTATTGCGAGTTAGGGTAGTTCCAGGTGTGCTAGGACGATGAAACTTGGCAGGCCTATCAGGGATCCGAGCAAAGGAGGAGGAATCCGGAAAATTGAGTAGTGCGTAACTTTCGAACGGGTGATCGGATTGGGATAAAACTTAATAACTGAATAGATGAAGTCCGGACTGGATTCGACAGCTTTGTGGGAGTTGGGAGGAGGGTAAGACCTGAAATTTCGAGAAACGGTTAGAATGGAGAAATCGGTGTGAAACTTGCTGGGAAGAACAAGCATCTGCTCTAGATAAATCGCTTACACAATTTGACTGGATCCGGACACTTGGTGGGGGGGGGGGGGGGAGGGGGTTTTCTCGGAATTCCCGTGATGGCGGTTTTGGGGACTTTCACGACGAAACTTGGCAGGCACGTCAGGGACCCGATGGAGCGGGTGATCGGGTTCCAGTGAAATATAATAGTTGAACAGATGACGTCTCTGGTGATCTTTTTCATGTCAGGACCGGATCCGACAGCTATTTGGGGAGATGGGGGCGGAAAATACGTGACCTACTTGGACGGGAGAGATCGGGATGGAACTTTGTGGGTATAACAAACAGATCCTCCTGTAGATAAATCATTTACAGAACCGGATTGGCTCCGTGCACTGTGGTTGGAGTTGGAGGGGGGGGGGGGGTCGGAATTCCGATGATCGCGAGTTGCTAGGACGATGAAACTTGGCTGGAATATTAGAGATTCGACAAGATTGGCTTAGAAATTGTCATTTTCCAAATCCGACAGTTCCAGATCTTGGCCGGAAAGTAAGAAAAATGCTTTTAAGCAAAATATACATTTTCATGATCCCCATGAGCCCATTATAATTTTTGCCTCAACGTTTTTGCTTACAAATAAAGTTCCAGCTCCCTTAAAGTGCGCATCTTAGCCCATGATCATTTGTGCCATAAGGGTTTTGCTTAAAAATTTATTTCTAGCACCATTAAAGTGCGCATCTTCACTGAAAAGTGAAAAAAATACTTTTGACCAAACGGTATATATATATATTCAAATAATGCATAAAACGGATATGTCAGCTACGATGCTTTGGCAGCGATATTTAATCGAACAAAATTTAAGGTAGATAGTCCTTCAGCCCAAGCTGACTGCGAATCATATTTGACGATGCAAAACGGATAAGTCAGCTACATTTTATTATAGCTATATTTCGACCCTTCTTGGCAAGGGTCCTCTTCAGGGTCAAGCCGCTCAAGCTGGAAAATGATGAGCCTGATCAAGCCTGAAGAGGACCCTTGCCAAGAAGGGCCGAATATAGCTCTAATAAAATATAGCTGACTTATCCGTTTTGCATCGTCAAATAAAGTTTAAGCTTTCAGTCACTTATTAATAACAAAACTGAAGTTGATCAAAATACAAAAAAAACCTTTCCTTTCATTGTCCCAATCGTGCAGCAGAAAACAGCGGCCTTGTAGGACTAGTTTTTTCCCTGCAGTGGTTTTTAAAAGTAATTTTACCGAATAAGATATTTACAGTCGATAAAAGCTTTAGCTATTTATTGCAGGTTTGTTTCCTTCCCCGAAGTTGACTCTGAAGATTGACAACCTGACGAGGACCCTTGCCAAGAAGGGCCGAAATATCGCTGCCAGAGCGGCAAAGCATCGTAGCTGACATATCTGTTTTATGCAGTATTTGAAAGTCAAGTCACCTTGGGCTCAAGGGAATAGATAATTGTTAATGACCTTCAAGGGTCTGTTATCGTTTTTGCCATAAGGGTTTTGCATACAGATGCATTTCTAGCGCCTTTAAAGTGCGCATCATTACAGCCAAGTTCAAGAATAAAATACTTTTTACCAAACGATACATTCTCGTGATTTTCAAGTCCATGATCATTCTTATCTCAAGGGTTCTTGATCATAACAAACGCACGAAAAGGCAAATTTTGTATATCATTCTCTGAACCAGCCTTGCAAGTGCCATATGAGCTTCCAGCTCTTGTTATGACACCTGCAGCCTCTGGCTCAAGTGCCATATACCGATTGCAATTCCGTCTGTCGATCGGTTGGGCGGTCTGTCACACTATTACGAGTTAGTGTACTTCCAGATGTGCTAGGACGATGAAACTTGGCAGGCATATCAGGGACCCGACAAACTAACTTGTAAATAATCAGTTTCCCGATCCAGCCATTCCGGAAAATTGAGCGCTGCGTAACTTTCGAACGGGTGATCGGATTGGAATGAAACTTAATAGATGACATATCGCTGGTATCCCATTTGAAGCCCGGACCGTATTCGACAGCTATGGGGGAGTTGGAGGGGGTAAGACCGGAAATCTCGAGAAACGATTAGAATGGAGGGATCGGTGTGAAACTTGCTGAAACTTGCGTGGGAATAACAAACAGATGCTCTAGATAAAACATTTACAGATCCGGATTGGCTCCTGGCACTGTGGGGGGAGTTGGAGGGGGGGGGGGGGGTGGAATTCCCGTGATCGCGAGTTAAAGGTACTTTCAGACGATGAAAATTGGCTGGAATATTAGAGGTTCGTTAAGATTGGCTTACAAATCGCCACTTCCCAAATCCGGCTATTCCTTAAAGTACAAATCTTGACCGCAAAGTAAGAAAAATACTTTTAAGCAAAATATACATTTTCATGGTCCCCATGAGCCCATTATCATTTTTGCTTCAAGGGTTTTGCTTACAAATGAAGTTCTAGCTCCCTTAAAGTGCGCATCTTAACCGCAAAGTCGAAAAGGACTTTTGATCAAATGATACGTCTTATATTTGACGGTGCAAAACGGATAAGTCACCTACATTTTATTAGAGCTATCTTTCGGACCTTCTTGGCGATGGTCGTCTTCAGGCTCAAGCTGAAAAATGAACTTGTGGAAAAACTATTAAAGATTCTTCCTTTAATATCTGATTTTGCGAACTTCTTCTCTGAAATTTGGTGTGAGTTAAAGCTGGTGCTGAGATTTCATTCTGGACACGGCTGCTGCTTTTGCTGTTCGATTGGGTCGTCGAAAAGGTAGAGATTCTTCTGCATCTCTTGCCAAGAAGGACCGAAATGTAGCCCTAATCCCGACCGGGATAATCTCACGAAATTCTGTACTCAGGATCTAGGGATCCGGTAGGTGGTACTGGGCAGGGAGTTTGGCGCTGGTGATGACTTGAAATACTCTTAATAGAAATAGAAATACTCTTTCCAAAAATTTTGGAGCAAAGATAATATGTTGTCCCCAGATGGCCCATCTATTCCCCCTCCCCTCCCTTTCTTCCGTGCGTCGGTCCGAGAGGAATACTGGCAATTAGTTTTCTCCATATCCTGCTCTTCCTTCTGCCCAATTTTTACGTAGTTTCATCCCAACATTTATTTCTGGACATATCTTGTAAGCGTATGAGTTAATTTGTTTTGTGTCTGTGTATTTTGTAAATATTTTATTCCTCTTCTAGCTTTAAGCTATTTGGAAAAATCAACTTGATTGATGGATTGATTGAAATTGGTACGAGAGTCTTAGCTTGTCGCAAAGGCTTTTTAATTGTCGACTTCTTCGTTGGAGGATGCGGCATACGAAAAAGAAGTATTGGGGTGTTTCCTCTTCTGCCTGGCATGCACGACAGTTTGGGGTGTAAGTTCTGCCCCATTCGAACTGGGTTTTTTTCAGGAGGATTGTTTGGGACTTCAGCCTGTAGAAGATGCATGATCTGAATCTATCTTTGAATGGTGAGCAATACTTTATTTATTAGCCTATATTAAAACTTATTATATTGAGTTTTAGACTTGAATTTGCTGCTAAATTTGAATTTCCCGCCAAATTCGAGCCACACAATCGAAAATCACCTTGACAGTTCTTTGTCAAGTTCCAGCCACGAAAATCTTGTTGATCGCGGAAACGCACTGCGCAATTCAAACATGCAAAGGACTGCGGACACACTCTTTTCAGGCCACAAACTCTTTATGGGATTGTACCTATTCTTGCAAGTGCCATATGAGCTTACAGCTCATGTTAATCTTGGCTTTGTGATCGTCCCGAATAAAACCCGTCTCATTCCCAGTTGACGTATCGAAAACTTTGTATTTACAAAACTATGTTAAATCGCTTGGCGTATCGTTTCTAAAACTTTCGGAGCCCCGTGTCCACTCGAGCTTGGATTTCCCTCCGTCTCGATGGTCGCAAATTGTCCGAGTCACCACTCGCGTGATTGAAAGAAGTCTGGGTTTGAGTCTCGGACCGATAGGGAAAGCTGTCTTCTTCTTCAGTATGGGATTCTTCAGGCAGGTCGCCAATGCCGCTCAAGGATTTTGTAGTAGAAGTTTCTAGAAAGGAAGCATAAAAGAAATGAACATTTGCCAATGCTAGCCTTTTTCTTTGTCTGAGCACCAATAGTATTACCCAAACTTCTTGGTAGGTGCAAATAAAACTTAAAGTAAAACATCCACCAAAATTATAGTTTAATGCTCTCGCGGTGTGGGGGGTTCAAGAGAGTCTGTTGTCCTAAATATACTGCTTTTTACTTTGTCAACTGCAGGACTTCAAACATATCTATGATGTGATATGACATCCATCATCATATTTTTCAAAGTAATTATTTTCATCGGATCGTCTCGAAGGCTTTTCACTAGTTATAGGTTACACGTCATTCTTAAGATTGACGACTTCTATTCTTCTACCAGCGCTTTTCTTGCAATTCATTTTGGCAGCGATTGATCGACTTCTGTCGTGCATCTGACTTGACTGCCATGTTTCACGTCTGTTTTCTGAAGTTCAACATTTTGCCAGTCTTTCGGTAGCAGTTCATAAAGTAAATACAAAATCATGACCGTTGGCCAATCTATTTGGGCTCCGTAGAAATAATGTTTCGAGGTAAGTTGACTGCTCATAAGAATCTTTTACTATAATCAACCTGACAAGGATCCCAGAATGGATGCCTAGCAAAGTATTTTGGGGGATTTTAAACGAAAATTGG
The DNA here is from genome assembly GCA_030848855.1 of Branchinecta sandiegonensis. Classification (NCBI taxonomy): domain Eukaryota; kingdom Metazoa; phylum Arthropoda; class Branchiopoda; order Anostraca; family Branchinectidae; genus Branchinecta; species Branchinecta sandiegonensis. Next base: position 19,289,525 of record JAUPMV010000006.1, on the reverse strand, counting down.
GAATGCGTGTGACCGAATTAATAATTACGACTATATCAACATTTCTAAAAACTGCCGAAAAAAATGTAAACTCGATGCTAAATTTGTAGAAAGCTCTATCCTTCACTTTTACTGTTTCGAACATTACGCTTAGAATTTGATCACTCTCCAAGGGGGAAGGGGAGGGCCTATCCTTACTCCACGTTGCCGCTAACAGCAATTTTTGTGCTGTTAAACCTTGGAAGTATAATATTTTTTCCGTTACCTATAATGCCAGTGCAACCGACTTCCGTAACTGTATTCTTTAATTATTAAACACAGAGACCCAAATTTCATATTTACATTCCGAATCAGCTAACGACACCTCACTAATTTTTGCACTTGTCTCAGTTCGCTATTTTCCATGTGCATTATGCTCCCGATAACTCTTCGCGTATCATTCTTTTGATGCGTAAAGCCGGTTAGGTGAAGTTTGCAAAGTCTTTGCTAGAAGGCAGTGGCAGTTGGTTTGTTTCCCTTGAGACTATATGAATAAAGAATACCCCCGCCCATTGCCAGGCCTCATGTTAGGCCTTATGGCGGGGCCATAAAGAGTTAATGGTGTTTACTATTTTTTATGAATAAAACTGAAACTGAAAAGCTGAAACTGTTATTGGAAAAGGGTTAAAACAGCAAATATTGGAACATTAGTACTAAATAGTGCGAGTTGTTCTTTAAGGATTAGATCGCCATTGATGGAGTAAAATCAAGCCGATCTTGCGATTGCTTACGGAAATGGAAGCGGAAAGCCTACTGTCAGTTACTTAAGCAGCCAGCTAAATCAAGGGATGCACAAGACTCACCTACAACGGTCACGGACAAATTACTTCGCAAGCCGGTAAGTGCAGAGGTTCTTGGTAACTTAAGTGAAGGTAGGGAAACAGGCCGTAATCGGGGAATTGTTCTAGAAGCTTCTCTGTGTGGGTCCAGCCTGGAAGCGTACAAGAAGCGTTAACTCGTATTTCGGTGGTGAAGGGACACTATCTCTGCCCCCTCCGCAAACGAGCTTGGTGCCAGTGCGTACCAGAGCTTCCTGAATCTGTTGCCTCTCACTGAAAATGGCGGAAAATTGGTTTGCTTGTTTCCTTGGCAAAAACACCATGCCTATATAGCAGAAACCGAGTACAAAATGTCGGAGGGATTAGCATTTACTTTAATGCCCTCTCAGTACAGCAGTTTCGGAAGTTTGATACTCTCTGCATCGGTCTTGTGATGCGATGAAAAAGGAGCGAGTAGATATCTTGCGATTTGCAGGGTTTCTGCAGTATTACCAAGCTTGTGTCTTTATATCAATAATATCCTTATATTTCGTTCTGGTGTCACTCATGTTCTGCGAAAGAAGGAGATCAAAAAGATGAGATCATGTTATTTTAAATATGCAAAGCACCTGCTCCACTTGTCGAAATTATGCCATAACCATACATTGACGGAGAAGTTCAAAGTTCAAGATGGCAAGTATTACCCTTTTGGATGTTTCTTCGTCGTTATCAAAAATCATTGACAACAGAGCCCAACCAGCGCACGACCTTCTACACTGCTTCCTAGCCGATGACTGAAAATTAGTGTCTTTTTCTGTGTATTTATGTCTTTTATTTATTTTCTTTATTTACTCCGCTTTTTGAAATGGCGGGTTAGAAATAAATTACTTACTTACTTACTATTATTCTTGGGATTATTCAGAAGGCTTCTGACACCTGACAGTGTTAAGAGTCTGGCTTGGCGTGAGGTATTGCTGTGGGGGGATATGGTTTACTTACGGCATATTTGTTTAGTGAGCGAGGCGGCTGTTGGGAACAAGCCTGGTGCTAATCTATTTGCCAACTTGTCTGCTCACTTTCTACACTATTCATGCAGGATTTAAGGTTCCTTCATACTGGAAAGCTCTTACGTATTCCATACCCAGACCCTTAGATCGTTAAGCCGCTTTCACACTGAAGCGTCGTATGCGTTTATCTTCCGTTTTGTGCAGGTTGCGTAGCGTATCTTCACACCTGCGCGAGAATTTTTCACGCTGGATGCGTGTTCACGATTTCCTGTCCGGTTTCTTCTGCTGAATTGTAGTTTCTTGCATCAGTACTATGTTTTCTAAATCGTTATAAGGTTTTTCTTCAGTTTTTCTGAAAAAACTTCAGTTTTTGACGGAAAAACGATGCGTACGCACCAACGCAAAATTTGTCTGTGTAAGCTCTGCGCTGCGTCACCGCAAACGCGACGCAGAGGTTGCGTAGGTCAGTGTGAAAGGCTCAACGCGTCAATGTGAAAGCGGCTTTACGTCGACTAAAAACGCTTGCGTATTTCTCCGTAATGTGAATATTGTACGTAAATTCGTTCAAATTTGTTTAACTTTTACATGTGTAATTCAAGGTAGCGTGAGAAGAGGGAGTAGGAATGAAACATGTTTTTCCTGATTAGAAGAATTGCCAGTAGGAGAACCAACATCAAATCCTGGTCACACTAGGCTCAAAGTAGAGCACATTTCTGTTCGGATTTCCCCGCTGAAAGCGAGTCTACTTTTCTGCGCAGACTATTTAAACGGAGCCCATCTTTGTCACAGACGCGCACGATGAAAGTGAATCCTTTGTGACCTTGAAGACTATGGGGACAATCGACGGGCTGAACTTCAGGTTTTTAATCAAATTTGACCAGTTTTGCTTTAAAGTTCCCCAGGGTTACTGTAACTTATTTCCAAGTAAAGGTTTATTTTAGTTGTCAAATTCCATTAGTCTCGCATCTATTTCCTGTGGTATTCTTCGATGGAAGCGATGAAAATGAAGAAGAAAAGGAAACCACGCATTTGCACGCTTACGCGCCAGTCTAAAGGAATCTGCCAAGGTGTGAAAGAGCAAATGTTCCATAAGGGATTACGGAATCGTTAAGTAAGTTTTAGCGTCTCAGTTTGAAGGGACTCTTAGAGACCAACCTTGCAAGCTTCTGTTGATCAGGTACCGGTACTCGCGACCGGAAGTTGACGTTCCGGTTTGAAATTTTTCTTTGTGTGCTTACTCCACTCCCCTCTCGCTCTGTGCAGTGACTGTGTCGGTTTCGATTCGGTTCGGGAACTTGCACTCCCTTATCATTATTTCCACTCACATCCACGCTGCTAGAGGGATTTGATGTCTTTCTTCCTACGAGCGCAGAGTGATTGAGAGAATCGAAAAGAATCCGATTCGATTTGGCCGTTCTCGCCTGGGACGGATTATCCGTTTGACTCCCGTTATCAGCCATCGTTATTTTCTGATTTCGAGAGTTGGCCGGTGAATGCCGCACTGGACTCCTTTGATGCTGCTCGTCCGTATAATGGCGCTCCCAGTTACTTCCCAATTCCTTCTCTGGCTCGAAATTACGCTCTTTCTTTGTCATTAGCCAATCTATCCGGCCCTCTTCTGTATCTTTGGTTCTCACATTACCATTCGCGACGGAGCGATTTGCACCACTGGGATAGCGGTTATCAGAGATTCTTTGCCATGGATTCGGAGGGCCTTTTGCCCAAAAGGGCTCCGCGCCCCGATGTTCGTGGTTTTCCTGTGCCACACTTCGGGAAAAAGTCGACTTTTGCACCAGTTCCCGGGACCCGGTGAAGTAAGCGTGCCTGCAAAAGAAGATAGTGACAGTTCTTTTCCGTTTTTATCTCATCATGACGTTGTAGGAGACATTTATGCGGCATTTGACAGCGCGTCCCCAGAGTAATCGGAAAGATAACGAGAAGAGTTTCCCGGAAAAGGATAGGTGTCAGGAGGAGATAAACTTGTATTATCACATTCTAGCGGGAACCATAGCACGGAAAAACTTGTTTTCCAGTAAAGTGTTTTTGCGGAAACAGCAGAAAATTTCGGGGATCGACTTTAGTTACTTAAGTAAATAATCAACTTGATCGGGACTGAGGGGCATTTCTGGGGGTCTCATACATTCTTCAGACGAAATAAGCTGAAGCGAATCGTTGAAGCGGAATCGCAGTCATTGTAACCGCCAGTTCAAGTCAGTCTTTCCATCAGAGCAAAATAACACTAGGGAGTAGCGCCAAGACTTGACAAAATTGACACATACTCTAATAGCAGCGATACTAGCGCCACTAGTGATAGAGAACGTCCCTACTGAAGCTCATTCAGCCGTTCACCAGCGCTGGCTCCGATATCTTCATATTCTGAACATAGCAAAAAAATGATACAGCCTCCATTGTTTCTTGGAGTGTGCAGACCGCACCTTTACTTTACTAGAAATTTCTAAACCCGCAAGTTTGTCTCGCTTTAAATGCCGCAAGTGTAGTGGGCAGCGCTACGAATATAGCCCGTTTGCAAAGCATGGAAACCATATTTCTTGGCGCCACTCCTTAGTGTTATTTTGCTCTGCTTTCTCTTGACGTCTGTGCGAGTGCAGCATTGGGTTACACCTGTAAGACAGTTTTTCAGGTATGCTAATAGAGGACGTTGTTTTTACACACCATCTGTTGGACTAGCGAAGAAAATACAATATTGAAGTGTTCTTGTGGAAATTGCAGAAAAATTCGGGAATCGAATTTAGTTACCTATCTAAAGAATCAACTTGATGGGGACTGAGGGGCATTTACGGGGGTCTCATACATTCTTCGGATTAAACAACGCCGCCGGTCGTTGATTTGAAATCAAAGTCGTTCTAACCGCCAGTTTTGGTCAGTCTGACCGTTGACTTCCGTTTGCGAGTGCATCGTTGGATTGCATCTGCGGACCAGTTGTGCAGGTATGCTAATAGAGGATATTGTTTTGGGCACACCGTTTGTTAGACTATGAAAGGAAACACATGCCAAAAGGTCGCTGTGCACAAATATGCTCCAATAGCTGAGATATTTCTCGTATATCTCGCGGGTTTTTTTAGATAGAGCGATTAAACAACAGAGTTTGTTCCAGCATTCACGTGAGAAACCTACCTGCCATCTACAAATTGTCTATTGAGTTTTCGAATACTTGGATGCTCTGGGTGCCTCTGGTAGCACAGGAGGAACTAAGGTAACCTAAGATATGTTGAATTGCCGCCACTAAAATCCTATATTTAAAAAGACTAGATTCAAGGTTTAATGGTAACCATTCTGGGACTAAACCGTAAATCGAACTGATGCACTTCGGATTCCGTTTCGATCGCTTTGTCCGTCCGTCAGTTTGTCGGTCAGTCCGGTGATCGCGAGTTAGATTATTTGTGCTAGGATTATGGAACTTGGCAGGCATACTAAGGACCCGACCAGGTTGACTTCGAAATTGTCAGTTCTTGGACCCGACCGTCTGAAATGCATCTGAATGCTCCTGATATTCAGTTTCAAACCCGGATCCTATCAGACAGCCCTTGGGGGGGGGGGGGGGGGAGTTGGAGGGAGAAACCGGAAATCTCGCGGCTCACTTAGTTTGGAAGTATCCGGAAATATCCTGGATCGGTGTGAATGACATTGGTTATATGCTTAGAAAACCTTTTGCCGAATTTTAAAAAAAATATTATAGCCTATGATAAGAAGTACGTGCTGAAGAACCACATTACTGAATATTCAGCGAAAGTCTTTCGAGATAAAACTCTCCTAGGTTTTTAAGCGAGCGGTCCCTTCCCGCTTTATTTAGGGTCAGTTTCTTCCACTGCCTCGAATGTCTGAGAAGTGACTTGTTTTTGTCGAGCAGAAATCATGTCTTTATTCATTGAATTCCACTGTATCTTGTTTGGTTTCCAATAAGGCTTTAATCAACATTATGTGCGTCCGAAGTAGGGTGAGCATGGGGCGTTTATCTTTGTCTAAGCTGCGTGCCATCTAGCGGAAACCTCATCAGTTAAAAGGGGGAAGAAGCTGAGATTTGATATCTTCCCCTCTTTACACTGGTCCTATTCAGTTCGTAGCTAAAGTGTGACGTCAAATACGATTCGTAGCCACCTACGGATGAAGTAAGACAAGAAGTAAGGCACAAAGGTCGCGGGGAAGTCATGCCAGTTGTGGACCTTGGTTGAGATAACAAAAATAAGGGCCTGGACCTAGTAGGCGCAACGACACAATATTTACTTACGATAGTGCCTGTTTTGCAGATGGTCTGAGGTTTGGGTTCCATTCCAAACTTGCCGAGAGAAGATGAAGAGCTTCCAGGGATGCCGGCTGGACTACAGACTCTAGAGGACGTCTCCTGTACTTTGGAAATCGAAAGTTCATCTTCTGCGCCAGATAGAAGCCATCGGGCCATTCTTCCTGCAAACAACAAGGTAAGTTAATTATTACTACGCCCGCAGTTTGTGGAACCAAGTAGCAAAATAATACGAAAACTATTTGGGCTAATTGAATTAATGCAAGATGGCATAGCCTTGAACTAAAAATTGGAAAAAAAGAAATTTTTTCGTAAAATTTTTATTTTGGGCATTAGTCGTAAAAAAAAGAAAAAAGATGGATGCGGGTAATTTGAAGTCATAGCGCTCCATGACTTCGAGAGGTGGTAGTTTCGCGAGTTGAAGTTTCCGGGCACAGGTTTAACAACAAGGATGACGAAATCCTTTTTTTTTCACAGGCAAGTCCATTGTTAGAATTTATTTTTGTTTCCTGTTTTGGTCGGTATTATGCAACTATAGTACTGAAGACCGCAAATGTTGAAGGTTGCACGGTTTCTTACGTTTCCAGTGGAAAACTTTGAACTTGACTTCGTGAGACTGTCGCGCAAATGCCGTCTCAAATGGAATATAATTGTAACATGGAGGACATCTAGCTTCAGAATTATGAACCGATGTGGCAAAAAGACAAAGTTACTCCAAAATTACTAACGTACATCTTTGATTGAGGAACACAACAGGCTTTCGGAACTGGGCAGGGCGAATGCGGATTCGTTCTCTATAGGTACAAGGCTTGGGGAAATTGAACCTCTGATGTCTTCGTTGTACCGGGAGAAGTGGCCTTAACCACTGAACATTCGACGGTCCCTAATACGGCTAACACTCATAATATGCAATGATATAGATCCAATGACACCTTTAATATAGGGACAACACTGTTCCTTGTAATATTTTACCTTTTAAAATTGTTTAAAACCTTATAATAATACGTTGTGATTCGTTCCAGGATGATTTTGGCCTCTCTCGTCAACTTTTTTGGGCCTTGGGCATTTTTATTGTGGGCATTTTGGATCGTTGGAATTTTGAACCGTGGATTTTGATCGTGAGTATTCTGAACATGTTCGTGGAGAGTGGTCAAGAAAATCGCGGGCATTGTGGGAAACCACCCCTTAATTACTTGTCAAAAATCTCTATCGGAATGTCGATCACACAGTCAGAACAGGCGAGATACTGCTTTTGTTCTGTTAATGACTAGCTGTTCTAGGGATAATCAAGGGACGACGAAAAGAGATGGTACTGTGAGCGCTCTGCTTTTTGGACAGACAAAATACTAATTTTGCCTTGGAAAAAGGACCTGACAAAATGGAGCTCAACAAGCGCTGAGTTTTTCTATACACGATAAAAAAAAAGTGTTGGTAGTGCCCTTAGTTGCCAAAAGAGGAACACTAAAGTGAGTGCAAAATGATAGAAGCAAATCGCTACAACACAGGGCGTGCAGTGAAAGAGTTTGATCAAATTTCGCTATAACCACGATTTTATTAATATTCTAGAAATAGTCATTCCATACACCGCATACACTGTTAGTATGGTCCCTTGACAAGCACAAGAATCGATCATCTTGTAGGAGAATTTGTGTCTCAAGCCCATGCTGGAGGGGAGAGGGAGCTCTAGGATACGAACATCATTTGATACCTATATTCTTTGGTCAGGTAGTGCTGCTTTTAATTGGTGCAGGGTGACAGGGGCGGTCCGAGGTGCTCGGGCATGGGGGAGTGGGAGGTGACGACCTCAAAACATACGACTGGCTCATGTCCGGCAATTATACTGATTAAAGACGGTATACACAATATAGAACAAGTTAGGCAAAAGATCAATGCAGGAATAAAATAATAAACACATAAATAACAGGGATTCCAGCATGCCGTTCATTTAAGCTTCCGCTGGAGAAAGGGAAGCCTCGGTAGCAGGGTCTAACGCATGCACCCTTGACAAATTTAAACTGAGCCACGCAGGCAGCATTTTCTAATTCGACTTTTTCTTGCAAAATTCAACAGTCTCCCATACAAATTCTAGCTATTAATGTGGCTCATAACCTCAAATCTTCAGTCTAAAGTCCCAGCTAAACGACGCAACCTTTAACTAAATAGTGAAAAGACTTATTAGCTTTGAACCTAAGCTAAAATCTCACCTAAATGACGCGTCGTTTGACTAGATAGAGAATAGCCTGCTATATAGAGGACGCTGCAGGCTAAGTTTGTGATCAGAGTCTTTGTTGGATTCCAAACGAAAGTAAAGGGTGCCTTTGATATCACAGATCTGTCTGTCTGTCTGTGACCCCGACAACTTCCAAACGGAGTGAGGTTTTGCCGAAAGGTGGCAGCGCTTCCACTCGACCCTTACTGACAAAGGTAGTGGCCATCCAGAATAAAATAGATACAAAGTAGATTTAGTCTGAACTTTCTGAACAAAAAACTGTGGAATCATCAGGCCCATCATCACAGTACTCACAAAGCCGGTTTATGTTCATACAAAAAATCAAGCTGTTTTATGCTGAAATAAGGAGATTTGCATAAAACCAGATAATATTTAAACTTTGCGCCGCAGGCAAAAAAAACATCCAAATAAGCCTGTTGATGCAAAACATTGCGTTCAAACTGTACGCCACATGATGAAAATCACGATTCAGTAACTCCATTTATGTCGTTCTGACAAGCTCGAAACATACGACTGTCATTCTAATAAAGTCAGAACAGACGATCGTCTCGTAAGATATGATTAAGAAATCTCTACGCAACCATACAACTACAACCAGGGTTTTAGGCAAAATCCACGATAGGCAAGCTCCAAACATACCTCTGTAATTCTGACAAGATCAAAAACCTACGACTGTCTCGTAATATACGACTAGAAAATCTGTTCGCAAAATACGACAAGACAGTCTCAGGTAAGTCAGTCTCAGGTAAAATTTACACGATTTGATGTCACTTTGGCATGCTCAGAACACACGACTGTCTTTCTGACAAACTCTACCACATAACAACGAATCTTATCCCGATAAAAAATTTGTAGCCTGGGTAGTAGTATGGTAGTAGTACGGAAAAGTAGCATGTAATACTATGTAATAGCAAATAATACTATCATTTAATGTGCCTCAGACTGGTCCAATCTTATGTAGTAGTATGTAGTAGCATCCTGTCTTGCCATAGTAGCATCCAGTCTTGCTAATAGTAGCATATAGTAGTATGCAGTAACACGGTAGCCTTGAAGTAGAAGCATGTAGTAGCATCATTAGTACTGCATGCTACTTTTTCGTACTACTTCATAGTACTACTTTGAGATACATTTTTCATCGGGATAAGCTCAAGACTTACGACTAGAAAATCTCTCCGTAGCCATACGACTAGGAATAGGTAATTTATGGACAGTTCTATGTCTTCTGGCAAGCCAAAACACACGAGTGACATACAGGCAAGCTCAAAACATACTTCTGGAAGTACGACTCTCTGAAGCATGGGGGGGGGGGGTCCCCCCGCGCCCCCCTTCAGACCGAAAGCTGAGAAAAGCTGACACGAGCCAGCCTCCTGAAGAGCAGTATAGGGATAACGTGTCGGCGTTGTGTGCTTACAGAGAGGAGACGGTAGCGCTCGCTTACGCCAGTTTTCTCAAAGAATTCGATACGTCATAGTCACTTGGTGTGAGGGTATGATTCTCCCTTACGCATGAGCTGTTCCGGTTTACAATGAGTGTTGAAGTCCTGTCCGATTTCCAGAAGTATTGCGGTTCATCATTAAATAGTTTCGTGATTGTCGCCTAGTTGATGAATGCATCTTTTCCTCGGAATGGTTATATTGCGTGTCTGGAAGACCATGACATCCTTTCCTCGGCAAATCGCCCGCTACCGTGACCCTCTCGTAAACGAAGTCATCGAATATGCCATACCTAAGGGTTGACCTCGAAATTTTCTCCGCTGCTTTTCGGATTTTGTTTTGGAAATAGGAACTCACAAAATTAGTAACATTCCTTATGGAACGAAAAAACAGCGTCGCTGGGGAACACTGTCAAAGCGACATGGCTTTTGGTTATCGCTGTTGTTGTGGTTACCCAGGTAACCACGAATGACAAAACTGGATGCGAATACAATCCGTTTGTTAGCTTCGTTAGCTAATGGCATGCCACGATCCACGGCACATAGATACACAGGACAGACAGTTATTTGCCATAGCAGTTTGAGGGCAATGCCAATATTAAACAGTAAGATGATGATAATGATATAATTTCATTGGCGCACTAGACATTAAGGGAAATAGTGCAGTAAAAAAAAAGAGAAGAAAAAATTGCGTTGAGCTTCCAGTCACGCAGTAAATTTGCAAGATGAAAACAAACAAACAGCCAAAAAATATTCGGGTCCAAAAAAATCTTCTTCCTACATGGGTAGCGGAAAAATGGTCAAGGGCAGAAATGTGGAGATCTTGGGCAACGGACCATAATGTTGCAAACGGGGCAGTTGGTAAAAATTTGCGGTTACGCTGGAATTCGTGTAACGACCAGATTGGCTCGTTTTAACTCTTGTCGTCTCAGAATGCCAAGAATTCCAGAAAGGTTGCAAACAGAGGGGAGCAGAAGCTATTATACAAAATAACAAATTTCTATAAATCTGGTCTGTGCTCCAGCGCTATAGACTTAGGAAGGAACTCACTTTCACAACAAAACTTCAACACGTCGGACAGAATGCATAAGAGCTGGGTCCCTGCATAATGTGTTTTTTCCCGAGGTGGCAAACGATCCATCAATAGTGTGAATCATTCCAGGGGGTCTAGAATTTTAACCTAAACCCATCCCGCTCCTATAATTTCAGTTTTCTGATCAATCACATATAGGATAATATTAATTCTCGTCGAATCTGAGACATTTCAGAGATAATTTTGAATTTCTTCGTATTTTCTTTAATGGTATTCGTTTGTATTAGCGTACCCTTAAGGAATCCACGACCTCACTATTTTTTTTTTTAGAGGTTCCGGTTCCTTTTCCCCAAAACAGACGTTTGCTTGAATTCTCTTCATGCCAATGCAGCGTTCAGAGTAATAGGATTTGGCAAACAAGTCAGTGTCCTGTTCGTTCTTTCAAGCAAATCTCAGTGACTGGACTTCTGTTTGGTGCATGTGTAAAAGTCACGTTCGAATTGGAAAGTCCCAAAATTGGTTTAGAATTGCAATTTTTGAGAGATCGGGTTTTAAAAAAATCTGAGGAGAAGCTATAGGCTGACTGGAGTACTGAACTGAAAGACAAAACTGCTCCTCAGTCGAGATTTGAACCCAGGACCCTCTTTTGTGGGTCCTGGTTTGTCTGTCTAAAGTGCCATCGAAGTAATATCTGTACTATAGATTCTGATAGTAGGGGTTCTACTGGTGCTGTCTTTGGTCATTAATTTTTTGATATCGTGAGGCTTGCAATAGCGCAAAAATGGATGAATTTTTTTTTAATTATAATGTGATCAAAAAAATCAAAGAGTTTTCCGATCTAATCAAATTTCCTGTTTCCTGGTATATACGTGTACAGGAGCCAACAGTGATATCCAGCCCCAGAACTGCGATCCGATGGAATGTTGTAAGTTAGCATTTGGGAAGAGACAGTAGACTGGAATGCGTTTTGCGCTAATTCAGATCATATCTTCTTCCTCGTGCCAACTGGACTTTAGTGGCGTTTACACATATTGTTACATCTATTGTTACATTGAACTCGATCATTGGATACTAAGGTCGCATCCTCACATCTGGTTTCATTAGTCTTCGGCTAGCTTTTTTAGCGTTAACACAAATATACTGTAACATTGAACTCGATCATTAGATACTTAGGTCGCATCACATCCTCACATCTGCTTCAAAATGACCCACCTGTGATGGGGTTCCAGCAATCGTGCAGATTTTAAAAAGCTGATCGATTTGACTGCTTCCAGGAAACAGTGGTCTGAACGTGTACATCTCGGACATGATGCAGCCAATCGCCCATATGTCAATGGCGAAGCTGTAGTAGTTAGCTTGTAACAAGACCTCCGGGGCTCTGTACCTGTAACACGCAAGGACACGCAGCTAAAGATCTTGTTACCACTTCAGAAGGCGAAAGATTCGGAGAAAATCAAGGTTGGTGGGATGTCAAAAGCCTTGCTAGTCTGAAACATGCCGTCACGAGTTCACAATCTTTCTTCGCAAGGATACAGCAATTCTTGTTTCAAAAAGTCTCTATAGTATCACGCCCGAATAAAGAAAACCAACAAGCCTTCTGGTATTTGAGCTTACTAAAGCCGTATGTGTACAGGAGCTTACGAATATAATGTTTGAAGCCAAGCTGAATCATTTGCAAACAAAATATAAAAAGGGGGATTTTCGGTTACCCCTCTAAGATGATGTGCGAGGGATAAATAAAAATTTCGGATATTTCGGTTGCACTTCCGAAAATATCCCAAATCTGTATTTATCCCTCGCACATCATCTTAGAGGGGTAACTAGCTGATCAGGAGCTTGCGATAAAAACCTCTTGTTCGATACAGGGAAAACTCGGCAAAATGTAAAAGCTTTTTGGCGTCCGAAGCCTCGCATATTTATCAGAAAACCTGGTTTCTTGGCATTACCAGATTACAAAGTTAAAGCCATGCTCTACGTCATTACACGTGTGACTGGTACCTAAGTTATGCTGAAAGTCAGGTCCTCGGCAGTTCGGATTCTTCTACGTTTAAGCACAGCTGTATGGGTCATTTTTTTGCGAACTGTCACGATTGAGTTGCATCAAAAGCTGTCAAGCATTGTTTCTTGGCAATTATCACGAGTGGAAGAACGTGATTTGCACAGCGGCTGGCAAGCTGAGGCTTCCGAAAGGATGACTGTCATTCGTCCTCGAGCAATAAATGAAATTCGTAGTGAAGGAAACTGAGTTCGTAGAATGTTGTGCACAATAAAATGCACTTAATTGTCCGTTTAAAACCACTCCCGTGTCATTGTCATAACTAAGTCATTTTATTACTTCTAGAAAGTTTCACAGGCAGAACCCATTCTGAAAATCTCAGAGTGGCCGAATTTTTCGCTCAGCTTCATACAGAAAGGTCGAACACGCACGCATTTTGTTTACAAATAACGTTTTGAGCTCTCTTCTTTAGTAGAGGTCAATGAAGTACAGGTTCTGGAGGGACAAGATCAAAGGTTTTGATGGAATCCCAAAGGCAAAATATTTGTTGGACCTCATCATCCAGACTATCGGGTCTTGACATTTCCAGTCTTCACCAGATTCCGTAGGCACTTTATGTATCTGTAATCAACACTCAAAAAGATCCATTATGTAATTCCTTTCTGTGTCTACTTTCCGGTCTAGGCCAGGCTACGACCGAAATACCGCTAGTCGAAAACTCATAAAATCGGATTTGGACTCTAGGACATGTGTCAGCTGTAAAATTTCATCCGAATCCGGTCACTCATCCGAGAGTTATGCATATTTCCGGGACCTCCCTCCTCGCACGTCTTTGGCATTTGCTCCTACTACCCGTCAAGTTTCAATAAATTCTGAGAACTTCCGCAAATTTTTGGACCCCCCTCCATCTCTCCCCGCAGAGGTGATTTCCGGCCCAGGCGTCAAACGGCATTTGTAGGGCCCATGACCGTTGTATCTTCCAAGTTTCACCATTATTTCCAGAGTCCCCGCTCTACCCACACCGTGATCGGATGCAGCTCGGAACTTTAAACAAAACATCTCGGGTATCTGCTCCTACCATCCATCAGCAGTTTACGCGGGTCAGAATATTCCGTATTCACCCTCCCTGCACCCCCCAAACGGATAACTGGAGCCGGAAAAGGAAGGTTTCATCAGGATTGGGTCGGATCCTGTTTATGCATGCCAAGTTTCATTGTTTAGCTCATATGAAAGTGTCCGGAAACTAGAAAAAGTCGGACAGAATGTCAGGCCGACAGAAGTTACGATCGCAATGTGGCATTTCAGCCGAAGGCTGCAAATGCCATAAAAACGCGCGAATTTTTCGTTCAAGCTGAAGTTGACATAGACGAGGGATATCCACCTTCCTGAAGTTTAGAACAAACGGGGGCCTTCTGACATTCTTAATCTACATTTCCAAACTGCTAAGCATAAGCAATGAATCGTAATCATAAACTGTCATTATAATATATTTTCATAAAAAGGACCATACTTTAGGTCACTTAGGATCTTGTCCTCGTGTTTTTTTTTTCTACTTGCGATTTGCTTCGCTTGTCCTCATTTATTTCGGACTTGTAGCGTTGATAAGAACTATTTCATTGCTCTCGTTGCATACTTTAGACGTTATCACCGAATCGCATTTTAAATGATACCTTGAAGTTGGCGAGTCAATTAAGAAAGTTGTGCCGCAATGCTGGCATTGATGGAGATCCTTAATTTATTTCTTTGGCTTTATTTCTTTTTGAATTTCTTACGATCGTGCGCCAAGCTAAATTATTCATTGGATTGCACAGTGGAGCCTAATTTGATTGCCAAAGTTTCAGTTCCGTCGGTGTTCTTGTCGCTAGGTTGCATTTCAAATCTTGGTACATCAAAGAAAGCTAATGGTGATTTTTAGTAGCAAAATAATTCGCGTCTAAATTATGTAAATGAGCAAGTGTAGTAAACTGAGCATGCGTGTAATGTAAATGCATGCATATCCAATCTTTTTTCTGCACTCGCCAAATCTTTTTTCTGCACTCGCAGTCTTCAAGGGATTGGCTCGTTTTTCTAGTTGAAACCTGAAGTGGGCCCTCGCCAAGAAGGGCCGAAAAATTACTAGAATCCGTTTGTCGCCATCGAGTATATGTGTGTTTATATGTTTTATTTATTTTCTTCATTTACTCCGCTTTTTGAAAATGGCGGGTCATAAATAAATTACTTACTTTATAGTCTCAAGTAGGGTCCAAACGTATGGACGCATTGGGAGAACAGTTGGACGGAACAATTGTCATGTGCCCTAGGGACGCCATTTTGGGGTTGGGGACGGACCTCGATGGGCGGAGTTGGATGGGGTACCGGGCATTTTGCGGAAATATTCCGATAAGACTGAAACTTGATTAGTGGTAGTAGCAGATGTCCTAGATCTTCTGTTGTCCGAGCCGAGCCGCATCCTGCCATGGTTGGGAGAGTCGGAGAGAGTCCCCGAAATGGTTTCTTCACACGACTAGACCAAACGATTCGGAGCGACTGGGATGAAGCTTGGGCGATGGAAACTATAATACTAGATGTGCCATTTTGAGGTCTGGGTCGAATCCGACCTCGGTGCTGGGGGACATTTCCCGGAAACGCGATTTCAATGCGAATGGGTGATCCAGCTTGAGCAAAACTTGATAGATTGTGCCAGCATTGCAGATGCGCGAAATGTTTCATTTACAGGACCCGAACCGCACAAGACGACCGGGTACGGGGAAATTCTGTTTAGTGCTCACATATTTTCTTGTACAGTCTCCCCGTAACAAGCGCCACGTGAGCCAGTAGCTCTTGATTGGAGAGGAGTTGTTTTTTGCCCAGCAAAAACAAGACGATACAGATTTGAAGAAAAGCAGATACTGGTCTTACCATCTTGTCGAGACGTAGTCAGTGTACGGCGGTCTTGACGCCATGTCTCTCGCCAAGCCGAAGTCGCCAATTTTTATCACGCCAGAATGTGAACACAGGATGTTCTCTGGCTTCAGGTCACGGTGAAATACTCCCATCCCATGCATGAAATTGAGTCCATCGAGGACTTGATAGGTTATAATTCGGACGGTTGGCTCGGGAAATCCTTTGTCTCTGCAAGGGTGATGTAAGTAACATATAGATGACGACAAGGTTTCCACAGTTGAGGATTTTTCACCAAATTTGGTTTCTATCACCAAATTACTGATTTTGATGATTTTCACACCTTAAATACCACAAAATAACAAAATCACAGAGATAATACAGATCCGCAAACTTATGCGCGGCTTCGCCGTTATTTTTCTTTCGGTGATTTTTTTTTAAGAATGGGTGAGTTATTTTTGTCTGGCATGGTAAACATGATGGGACCCGACTGATCCGAGACATATGTTCTTTTGTTCGTTGACGTTAAGATATTTGCGAAACGAACACAACCATCCTCCCTCTCCACAAGCTTTGTCCCTCTCCCCAAAGAACAAGAGCTGTAAGCTCATATGGTACTTGCAAGCATATGTAGTAAGTAAAACCCCAACAAGAAAAAATTAAGGGGGCTGGAATTTCAACCTATGGTTTCACTTTAAATATCAAAATAGGAGACAGAAAGCAAAAGCAGTTTTGGTTGTTGTGATCGTTCTTTTTTGTTGTTGTCAGAGGAATTAATGTTTTCTGTTTCTTTCTTTTTTGCCTTGTCTTTTGTTGTGCTCAATCTGCTTTTTAATTGATGGGTAATAAGTGCATTCATTCATTCTAAAGGAAACAAGAAGGAAAACAAAAACTGGCAAGGCTGGGTCAGATGGAAGTATTCGGTTAAGATGCGCCAAACTTGCAAGGCTGGGTCAGAGGATGGAAGTGATGGTCAAAAGTTTTTTTTTTACGTTTCGGTTAAGATGTGCACTTTAAGGGTGCTAAAAATTTATTTCTAAGCAAAATGCTCCAGGCAAAAGGCTCATGCACTCATGGCGATCTTGAAAACGTAAATTAAGATGAGTTCTTTAAGGAATGGTCGGATCGGAGAAATGACGATGTGTAACCCAGTGATGTCAATTTTCTAATGCTCCAGCAAAGTTTGATCGTCCTAGCACATCTGGGACTACCTTAACTCACGATCACCGGAATTCCGGACACCCCCTACAGACCACCCCCTCGGTACCCGAATCCGGTCCGATTCTGTCACTAATGCACCTCGGACTTTTGCCTGTATTTCCCACCAAGTTTCATCCTGATCGCTCCACTCTATGCGTATCACACGATTTCCGGTTCTCCCCTCCACCCCCCCCCCCCCCCCCAGATCATCGGATCCGGTCCGGACTTGAAATGGGACATCTGAGACATGAGTTCTTTCAAGATATCAAGTTTCATTAAGATCCGGTAACCCGTTCGAAAGTTATGTATGCCACTAATTTCCGGATACCGCGTCTCCCCCTTCTCCCACGACGGTCGGATCGGATGGGTGACTGTTTCCAAGTCAATCTGGGCGGGTCTCTGGTATGCTTGCCTAGTTTTATCTTGCTAGCCCGCCTGGAAGTACATCAACTACGGATCGCCGGAATTCCGGAACCCCCCTCCAACTCCCACCATAGTATCCGAATCCGGTCCAGTTCTTTCAGTTATTTATCTAGAGCTTGTGCTTGTTCTTCCCACCAAGTTTCGTCCTGATCCGTCCACTCCGTGAGTTTCACACGATTTCCGACTCCCCCTCAGATTCATCCGATCCGGTCCGGACTTGAGACGAGACATCTGAGACACGAGGTCTTCCCAGGTTAGGATCCGATCACCCATTCGAAAGTTATGCATGCCCCTATTTTCTGGATTCCGCAACCTCCCCCTCCCCCCACGATGGTCGGATCGGGCATGTGACTATTTCCAAGTTAGTTTGGTCGGGTCCCAAATATGCCTACCAAGTTTCATCGTCCTAGCGTATCTGGAAGTACCCTAACTCGCAAACACCGGACTGACCGACAGACCGACGGAAAATTGATCGGTATGTGGCACTTGGCCGGAAGGCAAGTGCCATAAAAACAGAGAACGAACCCATTGGCACTGTCTGGAGATGTAAGCGAGGTTGTCCTGCCTTTATCCACATAATGCGTGTCTGTGATTAAATTTTGTCAACTGTTTGAGAATGTTCTCTCTAGTTTTGAGGACAGGCTTGTCAATATGACCCTTTTAATAGCACTTGCCCTTTGGCCAAGTGCCATATATCGATCGCAATTTCTGTCCGTCCGTCGGTCTGTCGGGTTTTGCTGGTTCGGGCACTTCCAGATAAGCTAGGACGATGAAACTTGGCAGGCATATCAGGTACCTCAAATGATTAAGTTGGAAATAGTTACTTTCTCGATCCGAGCATCGTGGGGGGAGTGGAGGGAGGGGGGACCCGGGGTCTTGAGGTATAACTCTTGAACAGGTGATCGGATCTTAATGAAAGTTGGTATTTGGAAAGGCCTCGTGTCTGAGACGATCCACATAAACTCTGGACCGGATCCGGTGACTTCGGGGGGAGTTGGAGAGGGGAACCGGAAATCTTGGGAAACGCTTAGAGTGGAGGGATCAGGATGAAACTTGGTGGAAAGAGCAAGCACATGTCATAGATACATCATTGACATAACCGGCCGGATTCGGGCACAATGGGGGGAGTGGGGGGGGGGTCCGGATTTCTGATTATCCATGAGTTCGGTACTTCCTGATGTACTAGGACGATGAAAATGGGCGGGCATATCAGGGACTCAAACAAACTGACTTGACAATAGTCGTTTGCATGATCCGATCATCGTGTGGGAGTGGAGGGCGATGCGGAATCCGGAATCTTGTGGCATTCATAACTGTCGAACTGGCGATCGGATTTGAATGAAACTTGGCAAGTGGAAAGAGGTGTCGTCTCGGATGTTCCGTTTGAAGCGCGGACCGGATCCGATACTTGTGTGTGTGTGGGGGGGGGGGTTGAAGGGGGACACCAGAATATTCGTGAAACGCCTAGCCAGAAGCACATCATATCGGGGCTTTTTAGGGGGAGTCGGAGGGGGTTTACGGGAATTAAGGTGATCGCAAGCTCGGGAGGCATATTAGCGACCCGACTAATACACTTAAAGACCTGACACAAAGCCCTAGGAAAGTTTCAGTTCCCGAATCCAGCCATTTTGGGGAGAGTTAGGGGAAGGTGAATCCGGAAACTACTGACTTGCGTAGTTTGCGAACGGGTGGTCCGATTCGAGTGAAACTTTATGGGTGATAAGAACTAATGAGCTAGATATGCAAAACATATCTCCGAACCATATGCGCATTGTCTGGGGTAGCTGGAGGGGGGGGGGGAGAACCGTAAACTTTGTGACATGGTCAAAAACCAAACGAATGGGCCGACGGGGACCATGTTTATGCTGCCTAGTTTGTTATTTGCCGTCCGGACCGGATCCGGCGACGGCATAGGAGGAGGATCGGGCGAAAACCGGAAATTTGTAGATATGTTCCGATTCGAGTCAAGCTTGAAGGACGAAAAGAGAAGATGTCAGAGATGCGAAGTTTATGTGTCCTAGTTGTACTCGAACACAGTGGGAGGATTTGGGGGGGGGGGTGCGGACATTTTTGTAGTCGCGTAGGGGTCAAACAGACGGAGTGATTTGAAGAAAACTTGGAAAGAATAGAGACCATGTGTCCTAGATGACATGTTTTAGGGTCCGGACCGGATCTGAACGCGGTGGGGGGGGGGGAGGAGGGGTACCGGTTTTTCCCGAAAAAAGCTTCGATTTGAGTGAAACTTAATAGCCGGTACGAAGCCTTAGAAGATCTGTATTTGTGGCTGAATCAGATTTTGGCCCTGGTGGGGAAGTTTGAGGGCGAGGCGTACCGGCAATAGTACGGCACCCCTAGGAATCAAACTAGCATGGTGAAACATTTCCCTAGATTATCCGAGGTGACGCCGGAAACGCTCAGGCTCGCGTGAAATTAGATACCTTATTTCTAGGTCCGATCCTAGGGGGATTGAAGGGGGGATTTTGTGACAATCTCATCTACTTTCTTGTACCACCAACTCTAACAAGTGCCATATCAGCTCGTAGCTCTATGTTTCATTTAGTCAGTAGTGGTAGACTTCTACAGGCTTACTGAAGAGGTTGAGCTATTCCCTGAGATGGGGTCATACTAAATGTTCACTCCCTCCCAACTGCCCGCTATGACAGGAGGCTGATGCTGAATAGTGAACTGAACGAGCAACCTTGACTCAAGATCTCCGTAGGAGTTGACAGTTCGACCGATGCACCTCTGCGCAGAATTCGTCCATGCAGGCTACACTGTAAAAGTTTCTCCGAGTAAGGATTAAAGTTACCTGCAGTATTTGCTACTGGGATTAATCTTATCTTTACTGAGATAAAATTAATCCGAATTAGAGATAAGATTATCTTTTTAGAGAGAAAAGTAATCCCACTAGCAAATACTGCAAGATTTTTTTTTGCAGTGTATATTGGATGGCACTAGACGCAAAAGTCAGCTGAGAGTCATTCTAACGAAATTTCGGCTCTTTTTTTCAAAGACCTTATTCAGGGTCAATCTAGAAAGCAATGGCTCAGCTTACTTACAGAGAATTGCTCCCTGCCCCAAAAGTGCTAACTGCAATTGTACGCTATCAATCTTGGCCAAAGACATCAGCAATCGTCAACGGTCTGATTGAAGTATTACTGCGCACAACTTACCCATACACTGATTAAGCTCTTTTCACAGAGAGATGAATAAAAGCGACGTTGAAAGGAAGATTGCTGGGATTTGGAATGTAGCTGGTGTAAGAATAGTCTGCTGAAATAAATTAACGCCGCTACACGATAAACCTCGACTTGACATTGTAAGGGTCAAGAGACAGAAATAAATTTAACACTTACCCCTTGTCGTAGTGACTTCTCATAAGCTCATAGAGATTGCATTCCATGTGCTCAAAGACCAGGTAAAGTGTGTCGTTCTCTCGGATGACTTCCTTTAATTTGATGATGTGGGGATGAATGATCTTCTTCAGAGACTGCAAAAGGTTTATTGGAAAATAATGCCAACAGCGCTGAGAATCCTTTGTTACAAGATGAGACCTCTTTCCTATTTCTCAATGCAACCAGACAGGATAATTACGGAACAAAGTCAAAATCACGAGTCATAAAAGTGGTGTAACCTAATTTATTCTGAGTATACTTTATTGAGAAAATTCTCGTACCTTTATCTCTCTTAGATCCAAAGCTTCTTGCCAGGAGTAGTATTTCCTCTTCATTCTGTCATGTAAAAGAACTTTGTAAGCGCAATGTTTGCTCCTTGAAACGCCCTTCGTTTTCCACACAACTGACTGCCAGAGGTAAACAAATGAATGAAAATCTTTCGTCGAGAAGTCAGTTTCTAAGTATTAATTTACTGACGGAACCGGGCATACAACAAACAAAGAATTCATTTACTGTCCAAGAAAGAAAATGATGCTGCTATAAACTGCAATACGACAGTAAAGAATAAAGTCAGGAAGTCTTTGACCTCGTTTCTTTCGTCAAAGAAGTTCAGCATCCTTACTTCGGGGAGGCTTGTCTGAAGTGTTTTATTTGGGCAGGCAGGGTCATTATAATTGATGTTTGTCCGGAGTCTCCTCGTTGAAGTGTAAACCAGTCTTAGATACAAGTTTGAAATGATTCTTGTTTCTGTTTAGTTTACGTGAAAGTAGTGAACTATTAGCAAGGGTAAGTATTCCTTCAGCCCAAGCTGACTGCGTATCATATTTGACAGTTCAAAACAGTTACGACAGCTGATTTTTGGGATCCCAAAACGTAAGTTGAGGGATACCTATGACATCGCAAAAGTTGTCCGTCTGTCCGTCCGTCCGTCTGTAAGCACGATAACTCTCGAAGGGAATGATATATTTTGATGAAACTTGGTGTGAGGATTCTTTGGGTCGGCGGACCAGTCGAGTTCGTAAATGGGCTTTGTAGCCCTACATTTAGGGGTTGGGGAGGGGGTTCAAATTAAGGGGCAAACAAAATATTTTGAAACAGCTAATGTGATAGTCGATTATGGGGTAAGAAGACATGCTGAACACGATGGTGAAAACCATTTTGTAATCGGAAAAGTAGTTCGCCCGGAATCCGGCCAAAACCGGAAAGTTTGTTAAAAGTAAAAGTTTTATTTGAAGTTGATTAGATGTTCGATTTAGAGGTAGGAAAACATGCTGAAGACGATGGTGAAAACCATTTTCTCGACGGACAAGTAGTTCGCCCGGAATCCGGCCCAAACCGGAAAGTTTGTTAAAATTAAAAGTTTTATTTGGAGTTGATCAGATGTCCGATTTAGGGCAAGAAGACACACTGAACTTTTATGTGAAAACAATTTTCTACCCGGACATGTAGTTCGCCCAGAATTCGACCAAAACCGGAAAATTGTTAGAAGTTAAAGTTTTATTTCTAGCTGATTAGATAACCGATTTAGGGGTAAGAAGAGACGCTGAATCCGTGTGTGACAATCATATTTTACCCGGACATATAGTTCGACCGGAATCCGGCTGGAGTCGGAAAATTTGTTATAAGTTAAATTTTTATTTGAAGTTGATTAGATGTTCATTATTGGGGAAAGAAGATACCCTGAGTTCGTTTTTGAGCTTTCTTTTTTCGCCGGACAAGTAGTTCTAGAGTTCGGACGAAACCGGGAAATTGGCAGAAGTGGCAGGAACTTTTCGTCGAAACAGATATGACTTATACGGGTAAACACACACGCTGAATCAATATCTGAACTTGGTTTTCTCAGATCATTAGCTATTTGGCCTTAATCTGTTTCTGAATTTTAATTGTAAGAATGTTCAAGGATCCTGGCGATGACTGGATCTGGCTAAGACAAGACCCAGTTGTCTGGATCAGATATTGAATTTTTGGGATCCCATTGAAAACTTTGGTCTTGTTATTAGAGAAAATGAACTTCACATAGTTCATTTCCCATAGTTCATTTTTCAGTTTGAGCGGCTTGAGCCTGAAGAGAACTCTTACCAAGAAGGGCAGCTCTAATAAAATGCAGCTGACGTATCCATTTTGTACTGTCAAATGGTCCATAATAATTTGTTCGTACCTTAATTATCCACAAGAGTCGGCTACCGCAAATCCTTGAATGGAATAGGAACCTCCCGTCTTACCAGCTGCTGACATTGCACTCTTAGATGGAGTGACCGAACAGGTATCCAAGTCATGGAAGTCTTTTTGGTGTTTCGTTATTTTTAAAAAGCCGACTTAGTTTTCTATTTCTGTCCGAAATTGAGAGCCTGGCCACACTGGGCTCAAAACGCGGCCTATTCCACAAAGAACTGAAAACCCCTAGGGAACGTAAGATCTGATGGGATTTGTGGCAGCTTGGGGATAGTGAGCAGACTGCAATTAGGGGTAAATTAGGGTTCCTGTAACATGATTATACACGCTGTTTTGCTCTAATTGATCTCCTGAATTTAGAACGACAACTTTCAGAATTAGTTGTATCGCGTTCTTTTTCTTTTCTCTACTTTTCCAATCCAAACAGCCAAGAAATGAGCCAAGTGTGACCAGGCTCTGAGCGCAAAGTGCGCAATCTAATTTGTTTCATACTTTCGCTATCTAGCGGAAAACGATAAAGCCTCTAAAAGGGGAAGATCACTAAGATATAACATTACTAAGATGCCCTTTTAGATCAATCTGAACAACACATCGTAATTGTGCCCTTGCTTTCACTCAGTTATCGTTTTGCGGGAATTACTGCCACTTACTGCTTAATGGCAACTTTCTCTCCCGTCTCCTTCCTTTGTGCAAGAACGACCGTCCCGAATGTGCCGTCCCCTAGTGGGCCTACCATCTTGTATCTTTCCATGTCTTTGAACTGAAACTTCACTTAAGTTCCCAATTTTGCCTCACATCTATTAACTCAACTCAACCAAAGTTGACTGGATAGTGTAGCGTAATAGTACAGGTGAAACCGAGAAATCGATTTTAACGTTTCCGATGGGAATTCTATGACGTCAGAGATGCGCATAGTCGTTTCTGAGATGCGGTAGCTTGTCTTTTAATCATTCGGAAGGAAGCTTGAACCTGAGGTATCTTGGGAATTACTTGCAGGGTCCGATGCTTAGACTTCTTGATCAGAAAAAGAACAAGAAATTTGACGGGCTCAAAAATATTCTTTCCGGCAGTGATGGAAATTCGAATCTCGTCTCTATCAAACCATAATATGTCCGTCCATAGATGTCCGTCCTGGCCGAGTTGACAGCGCGCTGGCTTCGAAACTTTCCTAATCCCCTTGGAGCGCATGTTCGATTGTCGGTGGTGTGAGTTTACTTGGTCTTTGAGCACATGGAATGCAATATCTATGATCTTATGAGACGTCACTACGACAAGGGGTAAGTCCTGGGTTAAGTTTGTCTGTCGAATCTTGAACCTTACAATGTCGGTTTGAGGTTTATCGGGTAGCCGCTTGAATTTATTTCAGCAGACCGTTCTTCGATCACCAACTCCATCTCCAAATCCCAGCCATCTTCCTTCCAAGTCGCCTGTATTCATTTCTGTGTCGAATTAATCAGTGCATGGATAAATTGTTCTTTGTAAGTAAACTGATCTATTGCTTTTTTTGCTTGAGGCTGAATATGGTATTTGTCATGAAGGGCCGAAATATCACTAGAATTAAATCTTAGCCGACTTTTCTTTTAGCACCATTCTGTAAGACCAAGCCAAGTCGACCTATAGCTTCAAATGGGGACCTGTAGGAATTCTGGGGAAGGTAACTGGAAAAGTTGGATGGCTTGCCCCTAATCGCTCATTTATGTGACTACTGAGGGCAGAGAATCGGAGAAAGCACCGCCAGTAACGCCTGTCAAGGATGATGCTTATACCCTTTAACTTTTTTCTTTTATATCTCCCTAAAAATGCTTGTGGGCCCTGGCTATGCGACTACGTGAGTGTTCTTTCCTACTATTATAAATGTAAATAGTATATTAGGTGTAAAACTCAGCATTGCACCGAAGGGTGTTTTGAAGAAGTGATGAAGATCTCAAACTTACTTTGCAATTTCTCAACAGATTGCTTGTTCTCAGCAAATCTAATAATTTAATGATTGTCCGGATTTTTCCGTATAAAGGCGCGTTCATCGCACGGATAGTATCACTGTCAGAAGTTTCATAACAGATAACACGAGGATGCGCGGTTTCAACAGATAATGCGCAACAGATAACACTGGATGTTATCTGTTGTGTTTCAAACGTTATGCATAATAAGCGTTACCATCAGAAAGAACCGAAAAACCGCCCAAAAGTATCTGCTGAGTTTTCCGACATCATGACCATAAGGAATAAAGTCAGTAGATGCTTTTTTGACTGTTCCTAACAAAGCTTGCTACGCATAACATGTCATGCATAACGTTTTCTAGCACAACAGAAAACATCCAGTGTTATCTGTTACATCTATTGAAACCGCGCATCCTCGTGGTATCTCTTATGAAACTTGTGACAGTGTGGGCCTAGGCTTCCAGTGACTTAATTTCCGAACGTGTCACGGTTGATGTTACAACGATGAGATTTTTTTCTTATATATCCTAGGGTCACCCCTCCTCGTTCGTGGGCGACTTGGCACAGGTTGCAATTGGAGTCTAAAGATGCCTTTGGGGTCTGCCACCACTAATCCGATTTTTGTCAGAGGAAGCTGAGCCCAAATTGCTCTGTGACATCAGATCGTAACTTGACCACTGTTACTTTTTAATAATTGCGGATCCTAGGGTCTGAAAGAACCACTTCGAGTTGCAACTCTCCCATACTTCCTGCTCATAAGCAACCAAACTCAGACTGCCCAGAGTGACTGAAGTTCTCAACTTGGCAACGAGTGCTGGCCGGACCGCGGAATTTCGTGTACTTCTTTCACAGCCTTCCCTGTTCCAGGACAATTGGACTCAGTTTGCCCAGTACTTAGATTTTGTAACCTCGCGACGGTTCGGGATAGGACGATTGGCAAGTGGCTGAAGTTCGTAGTTTGGCAACGGATGCCTTCTCGGACCGTGGAATTTTGTGTACTTAAATTATGTGGGCTGTGGAAGTGCCTTTTTCCGTTTTATCTTCCCAACCTTACTGGTTCGAGGATGGGCCCAGACTGTTCATCAAATTCTTCGTTACTTTCTAACGGTTTGGGCTGCGACGACTAAAAACCTTTGTGCAGAGTTGATTGAACGTGATTACGGATCGACGGGGTCCCACATCTTCCTTTCCACCTGGTTCGTGGAGAACTGGGCCTACGGAGAGGAAAAACTCGGATGTTGAGGGCATAACTTGGGTATTTTTCATAAGCCTTACATCACCAACCAAGCATGTGTTTAATTTAAATGTGGCTATGAATAAATTAAAAAAGTTACAAGAATTGGAATGTAGTATGTTCTCGCTTGTCGTAACAGAGTTTGGCCTGGTGGCACTTTGACGGCCTTACTATAGGGGTCAATGTTTTGAAATATGAAGATAGACAAATGAAGTAACAATTAGGACATTGCGAATTGAATATATCGCAACTGCTTTGCGATATCTTGGATTCCTGAACTTCTAAATATTCCCTCAGCTCAAGCTGACGGCGTCTCGGTCAGTCAAGATTTTTGGGAAATCTCGAGTGGTGGAGATAAAACCGACATCCGAATAGTATGCTTTAGATATGCAAAGTTTGTACTTGGAATCCCGTCGTGGTCTAAACATAGACCACGAAATAGAAAATACGGTCTGCGGGAACCTATAATCGAAAGGCCGAACATTTTAAGCGGATGACCGCCGGTAAGCGTCTCACCATCCTTGGAGAGGCATTCTGTTTTGGTGTTTATTGGAATATGTTTTTTTTTCTTTGTTTGAAATTGGTTGTGATCTTATTTGGTTCTTTACTCCTGTTATTTTTCTTTATTTTCTTATTCTCCGCCTTATGCTTTTGTAGCTATTAGAGATGGTAGATGTGTAACAAATACATACAGAGTACATATTTGGCAGTGCAAAACGGGTACGCCAGCTGAATTTCTTCAGGCTCAAGCCCCTCAGACCGGAAAATGAACATCTTTTTTTTTTTTTTTTTTTAGTTCATTCTCAGCTTGGAACTGAAGAGAGCCCTGGCCAAGAAGGGCCGAAATATAGCTCTAATAAAAATCAGCTGACCTATCCGTTTTGCACTGTCAAATGATTCATTCTACATCACGCTCCGCGTCTGAGCGCTTGCGCAATTGTGTATTTTCGCCGAAAAGGTCCAGTTTTGTTTTCCATAATCATATCGACCAATTTCCCATCAAACATCACAAATCATCTAATGGATTTCAGTTTGTAAGAGCACAAGTCTATTTACATATTCATCTTTCTCTAGGCAATGAATTACATCAGTGGTAGCGACATCGAGATTTATCTTGGTTATACACTTGTGCAGCACCATTGACGTTGCTCTGGTCACTGGTTGTGTCACTGGTGTTGTCATCTTCTGGCAAGTAGCTCTCAAAAAGCGTTTGGAGTTTGAATTAATTTACCAAAGCTTGTACAGTGGATAACTATTCTGACGGTAAATCATCATAACCACCTTGCGTTTCGGTTGTTGTCGAGGTTACGGTGCTTGTGGTGTCTGTCAATGTTCCGATACTTGTGGTATCTGTCGATGTTCCGGTGCTCGTAGTGTCTATGGATGTTCCGGTGATTATGATGCCTGTCGATGTTCCGGCGCTTGCGATGTCTGTCGATGTTCCGGCGCTTGTGACGTCTGTCGATGTTCCGGTGCTTGTGGCGTCTGTCGATGTCCCGGTGCTCGTGGTGTCTGTGGATTTTCCGGTGATTGTGATGCCTATCGATGTTCCGACGCTTGTGGCGTCTGTCGATGTTCCGGTGCTTGGGGCGTCTGTTGATGTTCCGGTGTTTGTGGTGTCTGTTGGTGTTCCGGAGTTCATCGTGTCTGTCCATGTTCTGGCGCTTTCTGTGTCTGTTGATGTTCTGACGTCTGTAGCGTCTGTCGATGTTCCAATGCTTCTGGCGTCTGTTGATGTTCCGACGATTGTGGTGTCTGTCGGTGTTCCGGTTGTCATAATGGCTATCGATGTTCCGGCGCTTGTGGCGTCTGTCAGCATTCTGGTCCTTGTGATTTCTGTCGATGTTCCGGTGCTTGTTCCGACTCTTGTGGCGTTTGTCGAAGTTCCGGTTATTGTGGCATCTGTTGATATTCCGGTTCTTGTGATGTCCGTCGATGTTCCGGTGCTTGCAGTGTCTGTTGATGTTACGACGCTTGCGGTGTCAATCGATGTACTGACGCTTGTGATGTTTCCCGACGTATTCTCATTATCTCCGCCTGGATAGTCAAATAAATCTGTTGTCTTCGAAGTAGTTTTCACTGCGTTGTCGTCAGTGCTGTATGTTTCAGATGGATTAGGTGTCACCGAAGTAATTCTCAATACGTTGTCGTCGGTACTATTTGTTCCAAATGGATCAGGTGTCATCCA
The DNA here is from genome assembly GCA_030848855.1 of Branchinecta sandiegonensis. Classification (NCBI taxonomy): domain Eukaryota; kingdom Metazoa; phylum Arthropoda; class Branchiopoda; order Anostraca; family Branchinectidae; genus Branchinecta; species Branchinecta sandiegonensis. The sequence continues at coordinate 19,261,364 of JAUPMV010000006.1, read as the reverse complement.
AGCAGTTCCTGTCGAAGTTCCGGTGCTTGTGGTGTCCATCGATGTTCCTGTGCTTGTGGCGTCTGTCAGCGTTCTGTTGCTTGTGGTATCTGTTGATGTTTCGGTGCTTGTGATGTCAGTCGATGTTCCGGTGCTTGTGGCGTCTGTCGATGTTTCGGTGCTTGTGATGTCAGTCGATGTTCCGGTGCTTGTGGCGTCTGTCGATGTTCTGGAGCTTGTGGTGTCTGTCCATGTTCTGGCGCTTACGGTGTCTGTTGATGTTCCGACGCCTGTAGCGTCTGTCGATGTTCCAGTGCTTGTGGCGTCTGTCGATGTCCCGGTGCTCGTGTTGTCTGTGGATTTTCCGGTGATTGTGATGCCTATCGATGTTCCGGCGCTTGCGGAGTCTTTCAAAGTTCCGGTACTTCTGGTGTCTGCTGATGTTCTGGAGTTCATCGTGTCTGTCCATGTTCTGGCGCTTCCGGTATCTGTTGATGTTCTGACGTCTGTAGCGTCTGTCGATGTTCCAGTGCTTGTGGCGTCTGTCGATGTCCCGGTGCTCGTGTTGTCTGTGGATTTTCCCGTGACTGTGATGCCTATCGATGTTCCGGCACTTGTGGCGTCTGTCGATGTTCCGGTGCTTGTGGTGTCAGTCGATGCTCCGGTGTTTGTGGCGTCTGACGATGTTCCGTTGCTCGTGATGTCTGTGGATGTTCCAGTGATTTTGATTCCTATCGATGTTCCAGCGCTTGTGGCGTCTGTTGATGTTTTAGAGCATGTGGTGTCTGCCGATGTTCTGGCGCTTCCGGTTTCTGTTGATATTCCGACGCCTGTGGCATCTGTCGGTGTTCCGGTGCTTGTGGCGTCTGTCGATGTTCCGGTGCTCGTGGTGTCTGTGGATGTTCCTGTGATTGTGGTACCTATGGATGTTCTGGTGCTTCCGGTGTCTGTTGGTCTTCCGACACTTGTCGTGTCTGTCGATGTTCCGGTGCTCATAATGTCCATCGATGTTCCGGTGCTCGTGGCGTCTGTCAGCATTCTGGTGGTTGTGATGTCCGTCGATGTTCCGGTGCCTGTTCCGGCTCTTACGGCGTTTGTCGAAGTTCCGGTTCTTGTGGTATCTGTTGATATTCCGGTGCTTGTGATGTCCGTCGATGTTTCGGTGCTCGCGGTGTCTGTTGATGTTAGGACGCTTGTGGTGTCATTCGATGTACTGACGCTTGTGATGTTTCCCGACGTATTCTCATTATCTCCGCCTGGATAGTCTAATAAATCTGTTGTCGTCGAAGTAGTTTTCACTACGTTGTCGTCAGTGCTGTATGTTTCAGATGGATTAGGTGTCATCGAAGTAATTCTCAATACGTTGCCGTCAGTACTATTTGTTCCAAATGGACCAGGTGTCATCGAAGCAGTTCCTGTCGAAGTTCTGGTGCTTGTGATGTCAGTCGGTGTTCCAGCGCTTGTGGCGCCTGTCAGCATTCTGGTGCTTGTCATGTCAATCGATGTTCCGGCTCTTGCTGTGTCTGTCGCAGTTCCGGTGCTTGTGATGTCCGTCGATATTCCGGTGCTCACGGTGTCTGTTGATGCTACGACGCTTGTGGTGTCAATCGGTGTACTGACGCTTGTGATGTTTCCCGACGGATTCTCATTCCCTCCGTCTGAATAGCTACCTTTGGTCATGGAAGCATTTGTCACTACGTCGTCGTGAGTACTATTTTTTTCCTTCAAAGCATCGTGGATGAGAACTCCAATAATGGAAGCGGAGGTGACTGCCACTAAGAGTGTGACAGTTGCTGCTATGTAGTAGAAGTACTTCTTGTCTTGAAGTATTTTCTTGGCCAAGAACGATTCCGGAAGGTCGCCATCGGCTAAAAATAAAAGCTGCCTGAACAATTTGAGTCAAATAGACCTTCTGCCCCCTGCAGTATCCTGATTGTTGGCTGCGTCGGCTCGAAAGACAAAGCATCCTCTGTGCTAAAAGAAACAAGACCAAAGGTTTCGATGGAATCCCAAAAATCTAGTATTTGATCCAGACAATTGGTTTTTTTCTTCGCCAGATCCAGTCTTCACCAGGCTAATCACCAGAGAAAACCAAGTTCAGATATAGTTACCCAAACTTCCTGCTTTACTTCTGGCAAATTTCCGGTTTCCACCGAATTCCGGGCGAACTAGTTGTCCGGGTAGAAAATGCTTTTCACAGAAGTGTTCAGCATGTCTTCCTATCCCTAAATCGAACATATAATCCACTTCAAATGAAACTTTTTACTTTTAACAAACTTTCAGGTTTTTGCCGGATTCCGGACGAAATACTTGTCCGGCGAGAAAATGGTTCTCACCATCGTGTTCAGCATGTCTTCTTACTACATAATTGACTATCACATTAGCTGTTTAAAAATATTTTGTTTGCCCCTTGATTTGAGCACCCCTCCCCCACCCCTAAATGTAGGACTACAGAGCCCATCTACGAACTTGACCTTACCCTTGACCCAAAGAACCCTCACACCAAGTTTCATCAAATATCTCATTCCTTTCGAGAGTTATCGTGCTCACAGACAGACGGACGGACAACTTTTGCGATATCATAGGTATCCCTCCACATACGTTTTGGGATCCCAAAAATGGTGAGAGAAACACCCGTCAGCTTGAGTGCGAGGAACTGAATGGACTGAGTGTGCAGTCAATGAAGTGTTGATGGTTTAGAGATAGTTATTTCATGAGTTCGACAATTGTTTTATTTATTTGTTAAAATTCAACATTAACCGATCTTTAGTTAATTTTTCTAGTTCATATCATTGATGTATTAGATTGTACGAAAATTTATGATTCGAACTTGGACCCCTGTTTCGAATACTTAGTTTCCTGTTGCAGGAGAAACAAGACCAAAGGTGTCGATGGTGTCGATGGGATCCCAAAAATCTATATTTGATCCAGACTAGTGGGTCTTCTCTTCGCCAGATCCAGTCTTCGCGAGGCTAATCATCAGAGAAAACCAAGTTCAGATATATCTGTTTTGACGATACTGACCGAAACTTCCTGCTTTACTTCTGCCAAGTTTCCGGTTTCCCCCGAATTCCGAGCGAACTACTAGTCCAGCAAAAAAAGAAAATTCAGAAACAAAATCCAGCGTATCTCCTTATCCCTATAAAGAACATCTAATCAACATTAAATAAAACTTTGACCTAAAAAAAATTCCGGTTACAACCGGATTCCGGACTAATTATATGTCTGTGTAAAAAAAATGATTGTCATATACAGACTCAGCGTCTCTTCTTACTCCTGAATCTGTCATCTAATCAACTTCAGATAAAAACTTTTGCTTTTAACAAATTTTCCGGTTTTGGTCGGATTCCGGGCGAACTAGTTGTCCGACGAGAAAATGGTTCACCATCGTGTTCACCATGTCTTTTTACCCCTAAATCAAACATTTAATCAACTTCAAATGAAACTTCTAACCAACTTTCCGGTTTTTGCCGGATTCCGGACGAACTGCTTGTCCGGCGAGAAAATAGTTTTCATTACCGTGCTCAGCATGTCTTCTTACCCTGTAATCGACTATCACATTAGCTGTTTGAAAATATTTCATTTGTCTCTTAATTTGTCCACCCCTAAATGTAGGGCTACAGAGCCCATCTACGAACTTGACCTTACCCTTGACCCGAAGAATCCTCACACCAAGTTTCATCAAAATATCTCATTCCCTTCTAGAGTTATCGTGCTAACAGACGGACAGACGGATAACTTTTGCGATGTCACAGGTATCCCTCCACTTGCGTTTTGGGATCCCAACAAGTACTTTAAGCCGGAACGACAGCCCCTGCTTTTGGGACGAGATCGAAACTACCGAAAACGATGAGTTCCGTTTTTCAATTCCTTTTCTCCCGCATGAGACACACCCCCATTTGCGCTGTGCTGGTGTCCTATCTATCATCGACTATGCACATTTGCTACGAAGTGATTCTTCGTCCGGTTATGCAGGGTGAGGTGTGAATGGAACTATGTCCAGCAAAGAAGATTGTTATAGCTCTCGGAACAGCTTTCGGCAGGGCAGGAGTTCCAGCCGGTCGAGGAGTCTTGGTGAAGTTTTCTAGATTCTTGACTTTAAATCCGTAAGGACCTACTCACATCATCGTGATTTCATCGTGAAATAGGAATACTTACGGATATTTTCATGATTCTTGCTGTTCAAGGTCTCATTGTTGAGGGTATAATTTCCCTTGGACTTCTTCACTATGGAATCATAATGATATTCGTACTGTAGCATATTCGATTCTAAAGCACACTAAAGGCACGACGACATTTTGAGGACGGCTTTTGTCCTACTTATCAATCAATTTTGAGGTTTCCGATAGGCCTCCGGCTCATCAATGTGTCAAGTGCCATTTCTCAGCAGGAGTTTCGAGAAGTCTTGGTTGTTACCTTTCTTGCTTTACCAGTCATTAGATATCTAGTTCGGTGTCTCTTAGGACTCAGCTGTTGTCCTGATGGGTCTGTTTGTCCCCCCCCCCCTCCACCACTCACACCCAATCCTGCCGGTTTCAGGGCAACGAGGTGTTTAACTGAGTAGTTGGTGACTGAATGAACAGAATCAAAGGTTTTGAGGGTAATAAAAAAAAAAATTATTAAAGGACCCCTCTTGCTTATTCGACCTTTTACAATATAGTTAGCTCCTATATGGACTTATAAGCTTCTAAAATCCCCACCTTTCTCCATTGTTTCGTTTCGTAACTACGAATTTTTAGCGCTTTTTCGGCCTTGCCGAGTTTTCCCGTCACACAACGAAAATTTGCCGGAATCTTCATTGTCCATTGGCAACTCTTATCAAACATAAGGATGTGATGATCTTCTGTTTATTACTTCTTTTATTTGCATAGTTTTCCCACTTTTTAACCAAGGCACGTTCAGTTTTCAAATCTTTTGCGCCCAGCCGCCGCGTCGGAGAGCAGGAAGGCTGGATATGATCGACAAGCGCTAACAAGAGAATCGCTAGTTTCAGGTGGAAAGTGGAAGTATTTTTGAAAATGTTTTTTCTGATCTGTGTCGTACGGAAAATATCGTTTGTAGTAAGAGGTGTGCTTTAAAATACTAAGGTTTTGATGGGATTCCAAAAATTTAATATTTGTTGTACTTCTTGATCCACAGTCGAATCTGTTAGATTATTTTTCCATTTATCCATAATCAACCGCTTGAATACGTAAGAAAAAAATTAACGTTTCGGTGTTTTTTGACAACTTACTGCCAAACAACTAATCGGGTGAGAAAAATAAGTTCAGATATGGATACAGCAAGCATGTTTACTCCAGTATCTCATCTCTAATCGACTTCAGAAAGATCTTTTACTTTGACAAAATTCCTCGTTTTAGCAGTATTCCCGGCGAACTGCATGCAGAGCAAAAGAGCTGGTGACATTGAAGGGCGAACCTTTCGATCGGAATTTCTGAGTTTTCAAAAATTGTGTCAGTGTATCCGTCAAGCGAAAACAGTCCAAAATTGGATTTAGCATGTCTCCTTACCCCAGTACCGAATCTCTAAGCGACTTCAGAAACAACTTTGAGCGTCAACCAAATTTCCGGTTTCAGCCCGATTCCGGGTGAAAATTTGTCCGGCAAGAAAACAAAGTTCAAATACGGATTCAGCGTGCCTCCTTATCCTTTAATTTCCCTCATTAGCTTATAAAACCTTAATTTGGTACCCCCTCCCCACGGCTAAAAATAGGGCTACATGACCCATCTACGAGCTTGGCCTGTACTTTGATCCAGTGGAACCCTCATACCAAGTTTGAACAAAATATCGCAACCCCTTCGAGGACACGAGATGACTGCCAAGACCAAGACATAAGAGACATTGCACACGCAACCGGACCCCAATCTCACTCCGTAAGTTTGAACAAAATATCTCAACCCCTCCGAACCAACGAAACGACTGTCAAGCCAAGTGCCAACTGCCAACACTAACACCTAAGGGCCAAGAGACACAGTTCACGCAACCGGCCCCCACTCTCCCTCTGGCATATAGGTTCTCCCTCTGGCATATAGGTGGACGAAACAAAGTGTAATGTGAATTTCCTCACCAAAGCGCGATAAGGTTTCTTGGATCAGTAGAGGGGTAGGGACTGATATCGCCACCTGTTTTTTTCTGACAATTGGCCTTTTTGACCCAGCAAATGCCGGTTGAGACTTTGGAGATGACTAAGCTGATCGCATACACTTTTATTTATCTTGAGTATTTTCTCAAGCTGCAATAGCATGTCTCCTCACCTTATATCGACTATATCATTGGGTTATAAAACTTCATGCTAAATTTCGGGCTTTGGCCAGGCTTCGGGCGAACTACTTGTCCGGCGGGAGAATAATTTCAAGTTCGGATTTCGGATTTTGGCCCTTAATATGAAACTCCTCCCTCATCCCTAAATATATAGCTATGAGGAGCATCGACGAACTTGACCTGTACTTTGATCCAAAGGATCCTCACACCAAGTTTGAACAAAATATTTCAATCCCTTCGATAGTTATCTTGCTAACAGACAGCCGGACAGACGGACGGACAAATTTACGGAGTCATAGGTATCCCGTCACTTACGTTTTGGGATCCCGAAAATTATCTGTTGCTTATTAATATAAATAGTAAAAAAAACGCGTGTGGGATAAAGCCTACATATAACTTAACCCTAAAAGGCTTTGTACGCCTGGGGATGAGGGGATGAAACTCTAAACAGAAAATCAGAACAAAAAACTATCCTTTCATCAACCAATCATAACCCTGTCTCATAGATCCCACTCTTGGATTGCTGGTGAGCTTCTTGGACAACGTTATTCATAAGCGGGATCTGTCGAGGGGAAAGAGCACCGGAGACCTGGTCATATCGTCATGATATACCACACTGTCAGAAATTTCATAATAGATAACACGAGGATGCGCGGTTTCAACAGATAATGCGTAACAGATAACACTTCGGATGTTATCTGTTGTGTTTGAAAACGTTATGCATGAAATGTTATGCATAACAAGCTTTGTTAGGAAGAGCCAAAAATGCATCTACTGACTTTATTCCTTTATCAGTCATGATGTCGGAATACTTCTGGCGGTTTTCCGGGAAACTAGGAAAAACTATTTGTAGGTAGCAGGTTCTGTCTTTTACGCGGTGTTGTGTGGTAGCGTATGAACAAAAAAATTTATATTGTCTCGGCAATGTTCAGTTTTGTATTATTCCGTTTCTGATACCGACAAAAGCTCTGTCGGTAAATCAGTAAACTTCTTGTTGGGGAACCTGCAGCGATTGTATGTGCAGAGACGGTGGGCGGATTCGGTTTTCACTACCCAGAGGCTTGTTTATTCTTTGTTTTATGGCACTTGCAGCTTCGCTCAAGTGCCATATACCGAAATATTTTCGGCCGGTCGGTCGGTATGTCAGTCCACTGTTCTCGAGTTAGGGTACTTCCAGCAGTTCGAGGATGATGAAACTTGGCAGGCATATCAGGGACCCGACCAAACTAACTTAGAAATAGTCACTTCGCCGATCTACCATCTTGAGGGGAGTGGACGGATGGGGAATCCGGAATCTAGAGGCAAGTATAACTTTCGAATGGGTGATCGGATCTGAATGAAACCTTACATTTGGGAAGACCTCGTTTCTCAGATGTCCCATCCCATTTCAAGTCCTGACCGGATCCGTGAATATGGGGGGGAATCGATGGGGAGCCGGAAATCTTGTGACAGGCTTCTAGTGGGTCGTTTGGGATGAAACCTGATGGGAAGAACAAGCACAAGCGCTAAAAAAAAATCAATTACAGAACCGTACCGGATTCGGGCACTTGGGGGGAGTTGGGGGGGGGGGGGGTCTGGAATTCCGGTGATCGCGTTTTAAGGCACTCCAGATGTACTAGGACGAAAATTGGATTGGACATTAGAAATTTGACAAGATTGGCTTATAAATAGTCAGTTCCCCGACCCTACCATCGTGGGGGGAGTGGAGTTATGGGGAAACCGGAATCTTGATTCGTGTATAATTTTCGAACGGGTGATCGGATCGGATCAAATGCCCCAGTCAAGTCCGGACCGGATCCGAGTAATGTGTGTGTGTGGGGGGGGGGGAGGCGGTTGAAGGGGATAACCGGAAATTTTGTGAGAACCTTGGAGTGGAGTGATCGGGATGAAACTTGGTGCGGAGAACAAGCACAAGCTGTAGATAAATCAGTGACCAGAACCGGACCAGATTCGGGCGATATCGGGGGAGTTGTAGGGGGGAGGGGGGATTCCGATGATCGCGAGATAAGGTACTTCCAGATGTGCTAGGACGTCGAACGAGAATAAGAACGTCTCTTGACGTGAAAACTTTTTTTTTTGCTGCAAAGTCAGAATAAATTTACTTTGTACCTACTTTAGCCTGAATGGCCACTACGTTTTACAGCTCTGTGGTTTAATTTGTAGTCCGTGTGGTCATTTCATCTGGGATTGCAAAAAAGCACTTTGATCATCAGTGTTTCCACAAAATTTTGCCAGCGGCGCATTTCGCATTGCCTCCTTGCCTCTTCGCAAAAACGACGTTTTTTGGTGGTACATTTCCAAATCCGATGGCAAAACTGGACCCCCCCCCCCTCCCTCAAGATTGGAGCCCCCTCCCCCCCCCCCCCAGTGAAGAAAGTCTCGGGACGCCCCTGCTTCCAGATGTGATAGGACGATGAAACTTGGCAGGCATATAATGGACCCGACCAAACTAACTTGTGAATGTGAATAGTCACTTCCCCGATCCGACCATCGTGGAGGGGGTTGAGGGAGAGGGGCAAGGATCCGGAATATTGAGGTATGCATAAATTTTGACGGGAGATCAGATCTTAAAGTTTAACTGAAAGGCAAACTTATTTTTGTATCAGTTAGTTGAATACAGTGAGTTATCTGGATTCTGCAAGAGATTTTTTGATTTTCCACTATCTGCATTCGTAGTGAGGTTCAGGATATCTACGGCTGTCCCCACAGCGGAAATTCTACTATGACGCGGAATATTTGAATCTGAACACAGATGCGGCTTTTCAGTGGGCAGTGATAAGCTTGGTGAAGACTGCTTAGTGCCTGAACAAACAAATTTCATAAAACTTTTTCCTGAAGCATGCCACACAGGTAAAACCACAAATCTGACAGGGAAATTCGCTATTTGGAAACTGATTATTCGTGAATAGCGGAGCAACGAAGTAACGCATTTTCATCGGGTTTTCAAGCCTCTTTAAGTGAATAAGTGAGGGATAATAAGACTTTCCCATCTCTGCCCTTTTCAGTTAACTTTAATGAAACTTGATATTTGGAAAGACCTCGTGTCTCAGGTGCCCCACTTCAAGTCCTGAACGGATCCAGCGACACTGGGGGGAGTGAGAGGGGCGAACCGGAAATTTTTTGACACGCTCAGAGTGCAGGGATCGGGACGAAACCCTGTAAGGTTCCCTTCAGTAGCTTCCCTCATTTCGTAACCCTTTCAAGTTAGGTATAAGCGTGTACGTGTTACTATCGACTGTATCGCACGAGATGGCAGACACGAAGGCTACCTTACTTGGCGGCTTGGCGAGTAGCCGCCAGACTGAGGGGATACGTTGGTAGCGTAAACGATGGCGCTCGGCAAGGCGTATATTCGGTTCCTATCTGCTGTGGTGAACAATCTACCCGCTTTCTAGTTCCTGACTTTAACTCCATTCATAAACACAAGGTTACTATAATCATACGAGTCTCGTATAAAATATATTTTTTTTGTTAGATAAGAGATAGGCGGCGAGTCAGAAGGATGTATCCGCAGTATTGCAGAAGGCTGTCATAGGTTGAGTTTATATTAAGTAGAGGTGAGTTCAGCTGGGCAGAGCGCGACGAGGGCGTCAGAGGTAGATGGATCTAAGGAAAGAGACTTACTTTAGTTATACATTTTGAATTCCTGTACCAACAAGTGTGCTGGTGAACGGCTAGATTCAAACTCCCCGAATCCAGCCCAAAAATCTTCCGAGGAAGAACTTCCTTTTGGTGTGGGTCACGTCGTCCAGTTTGCCCTTCAGAAAGCAAAACTCCTGATTGGCTGGCGGTTTGGATGGTGGTGGCTTTCTTCTAACGGTCTTTTGTCATTCCTGACTTTTGACCGTGTGAGAGGGACCTGGACTTTGTGGTGATTTATGAAAGTATATGGTATAGTTATTAGTCAGTTGTAGACCGATTGTGTGTGTTTTATTATATTTTTTCTACTCGCCAGCTTTGGCGGATACAAATAAATGAATTAAATTGAATTTGGTTGGGTTCGAGCTGTCAGCCAACGTCCGTCATAAAAGACTGGGAAAATAAATCTTAGAGAAGGAGGCCTGTTGTAAAATAATTAAATAAGCCAGATTGATCTTACCTTATGTGTTTGGGAGGGGGCATCCTTAAGGAAGGGAAGTATCCTTACAACCTGGTGGGAAGAACAAGCACAAGCCCTAGATATATCGGTGACAGAACGGACCGAATCCGGGCACTGTGGGGGAATTGGAGAGGGGTTCCGGAATTCTGGTGATCCCGTGTTAAGGTATTTCCAGATTTGCTAGTACGATGAAACTTGGAAGGCATATAAGGGCCCCATTGGAGAGGGGTTTCGGAATTCTGATGATGCCGTGTTAAGGTACTTCCAGATGTGCTAGTATTTGGGGCCCGACCAGATTGACTTGGAAGCAGTCATTTGCCCTATCATGCCATCTTGGGAGGAATGGAGAGAATTGGAATCCGGAATGTTGTATCATGCCCTAGCTTCAGAAACGGGTTGTTCGAATCCAAAGGAAACTTGATAGTTGACAAGAGGGCGAGTTTCTGATCAACGATCCACTTTCATAATCCCCATAAGCCCATGATCATTTCTGCCTCAAGGGTTTTGCTTAGGCCTACAAATGAATTTCTACCGCCCATGAATCTTATCGGGCAGTCAAAATCTTAACCACAAAGTGAAAAAAAAAATACATTTGACCAAAAGATACATTTCATGACCCCAAAGGGCTCATGATCATTTCTTCCTCGTGGGTTTTGCTTCCAAATTAATTCCTAGCCCCCCTTAAAGTGAGTATCATAACTGCAAAGTGCAAACAAAAAATACTTTTGACCAAACGACACATTTTCATCCTTAAAGTGCGCATTCAGTCTTTCAACTTCAACTTCAGTCTTCAACTGGCCGTTGACCTGAACGGTCGCAAATACCGGTTAACTTTGTGTTTGTGAAACCGTTGAAAGCCGTTGCGAAAGTCTGCAATTTGTGGAATGGCGCCAAGTGAAGGCAATGACGAGATGTCAGTTAGTCTAGTTTATCAGCCAGTTCTGAATTTTTTTCAGAAAAGTCTTGACTCGGGAGTCGATACAAATTCTGTAAACAACAATAACGGAGTTGCGGTTGGCACTTTATGGCTTTACCCAAGGGTTCCATTATTTTCGGATTAAGAGGGAAAAAACGAAGCCATTGACAATTGAGTTTTTGTGGCAATTGCTGTGGAATCTGCGATTCCTAACTTGATTCATTATTTCACACACCGCGTTTCAGCTCTTGCGCACTTGTTCCAGTTAGTGTATTTTGTATTTCGTTTAATTTTTGTCAAAAAGGTACAGTTATGTTCGCAATATACTGACACATATCGATCCATTTTCCGCCACATCACTTAAATCGTTTAATAGCTCTCAGTTGGTTGGCCGTATATAAAAAAGAACGATAAGCATATCGCAAATTTCTATTTGTATTCTTCTTTCTCTAGACGATGACCAACATCAGTGGTAGCGTCATCGAGATGTGTGTCTTGGTTATCACATACATGTGCATCACCCTTGGCGTTGCTTTGGGCAATTGGTTGGGGGTAATAACCCCAACTTTTGGCCAGCAGGTTCTAAAAAAAAGTGCCTGTAGTTGGTTGGAACTAATTTACCACACCCTATACAGTAGATACAGGAACTAATTTATTTCCACCATGCTATTAGAAGTTTTACTGTTGGCTGTAGAGGACCGGTCTGTGACATTCTCTGTTCAGTCAATCACTATATCGTAGTCGGTCGCTAAATTTGATCAATTATCGTCGGTGTTCCGTCGCTGGTATTGTTTCCCGACGTGATCTCTACTCTCCCTGTGTCATAGTCCGTTGGGTCTGGTGTCGTCGTAGTTGTGATGTTGATGAGGAGTAATGTAGTTGTCATTAGGCTGTCCTCGGTACTATTTGTTGCCTTCAAAGCGTTGTGAACAAGAACTCCAAGAATGGAAGCGGAGGTGACAGCAACTACGATCGTAACAGCCACTGCTATGATGTAGAAATATTTCTTGTCTTGAAGTCTTGTCTTGGGCAAGAAGGATTCTGGAAGGTCGCCCTGGGCTGAAAAGAAAAATCTGTCTGAACATTTCAGCGAGGTGTGGATTCACAATATAGGACTCGAACGTACCGACAAAAATGCCCCATTGCCGCTTCGCGACAACGGCGCACATTCCCCGCCAGCAAATTATAGAACCAGTGCAAAACTACAAGCAACTAATCAGTTGAAATTGTTCCTGTTATGAAAATTCGTACAGATAAATTTGCAACCTCAGCTTTTCATTTCAGCTTTTGCTAAAGAGGAAAGCTTCCAACACCCAGGACAAATGAAAGTAAGTGTCACAGGCAAATTTGTTTTAATCTGCCCTTCTCTGGCAAGATGGCTACTTCCCTTACAAATTCTAGCCTTTAATCTGTTTCAAATCCCAAGCCTAATCGCCAAACAAATGACACAGCGTTATTCTAAATTTTGTGAAACACCGAGGAGCAGAGCGTCTTTCTGCGATTCCAGAACAAATCTGTCCATGAAAAAGTGGCAAACCAGTCGCCATCCACAATAAAGTAGACACAAAATGATTTATTCTGGATTTACAGCAAAACAAGAGCTACGATCTCATATGGTACAAGAAAGCAACGAGAACGTCACAAAATACCACACCATCCAGCCACCATCCAATAATATGGTTCGGATCTAGAAATAGGATCTATAGTTTCACTCAAGTCTGAGCATTTTCGGCATCGCCTCGGATCATCTCGATCAACTGACTATTGTACCTTCCAAGGTTCAACCCAATAGATCCAATCGTTTGGTCCCTAGACATGCCAAACGATTTCCGGTACCCCCCTCCTACTCCCTCTACCGCGGCTGAATCTAGTTCGGACTCGTAAATGAATCATCTAAAGCATTTTATCTTAGAACTATCAAGTTTCATTTGAATCTGAGCATTTTAGGGAACTTCCAGTAACTCCTCGCCCCCCCCCCCCACCATGGCTGGATCAAGTTCGAACCCCAGGATAAGTAATCTAAGGCATGTGATCTTTCTACATTCCAAGTTTCATTCAAATCCGTCCACTTGATTAAATGACCCCTCGCATTATTTACTCTTCAACTTACAGTATTTTAAAATATTTGAATACTTTAAAACTTGGCTGTGCTTTCAACAAATAATCCACCGTTTCGGCTGTTTTAAGCCCTTTCCGAGGCCCGTTGACTTATAGCCAAACAGAAAAACAATTTACATAACCGGTTTCTCTGATGGGGAAACTCCTCGCAAACAACTGTCGACAGCGTGACACATCGAAGGTAGCAAATATCACGGCAAGTGAGAAATCAGCGCGGTTTTGTTAGAGAGGTTAGAATGTACTGTACGAAATTGAGGTTTCCGGGTTTAGAAATATATGAAGTGATTATGGAAGTATTTTGCGTTAGTATTATAGGTAAGACAGGTCCTTTAACCCCTACGCTAGCCACAACATTTCCGAGACTCCCCGTCCAGCGCCCCCACTGTGACTGAAGACAACTCGGAAATATACATTTCGCATCTCCTCTTCTTGTCCGTCAGGTTTGACAGGAATCGGAGCATAAGGTATCTGCAAATTTCCGGTTCCCGCTACACCCCCCCCCCTACCTCGGTTGGATACCGTCCGGACGCAAAATAAAAAATCAAGGCCGCATAAACTTGGAACTGTCCAACTTGCATCCCATTCTGTCCGTCCGTTTGGGTTTTTGCATGTCAAAAAGTTTCCGCTTCCATCAACTCCCCTAAAGATGGTCGGATCCAGGAACACAAGTTTTCCTAGGGCATCGTGTTGGGTCATTAAGTCACCTGCAAAGTTTCATCGAGGACAGCGGCGATCACCAGAATTCCGGCAAAGACCCTCGAACTCCCCCCACAGAGCCCAGATACGATCTGGTTCCGTCAATTCCGTATCTAGGGCTAATACTTGTTGTTCCCACCAAGTTTTATCCCGATCCCTCCAGTCTAAGGGTTTTCAAGATTTCGGGTTCCCCCCTCCCCCCTCCAACTCCCCCCAATGTCACCGAATCTGGTCCGGATGTAAAATGGAAAGTCTGAGGCAAGAGACGTTTCTAAATATCAAGTTAAATTTAAATTCGATCACCCGTTCAATAGCTGAGCTTGCCCCTAGATTCCGGATTCCCCATCCCTCCCCCCCCCCACGATGATCGGATCGGGAATCGAGTATTAATTCAATCTGTTCGGGTCCCTGACAAGCTTGCCAAGTTTCATCGCCCTAGCAGGAAGTACCGAACTCGTGGGATCACTAGAAATTCGGACCCCCCCCCCCCCCCCCCAACTCCCCACAGTGACCGGATTCAGTCCGTTTATGTCATTCACGTATCTAGGAACTGTGCTTGTTCTCCTACCAGGTTTCATCCAGAACCCTCCACTCTAAGGGGGTCCCAAGATTTCCGGTTCCCCTACAACTCCCCCCAATCTCACCGTATCCGGTCCAGATTTAAAATGGAGTGTCTGAGACACGAGATCTTTCTATATATCAAGTTTCATTAAGGTCCGGCCTCCTGTTCGTAAGTTAAAGATACCTCACTTTTCCGGATTCCCCCTCCCTCCACGCCCCCCAGATGGTTAGATCGGGGAAATGACTATTGTCAAGTCAATCTGTTCGGGTCCCTGACCCGCCTGCCAAGTTTCATCGTCCTAGCACATCAGGAAGTACCGAACTGGCATCACTAGAAATTCGCCTCCCCCCCCCCCCCAACTCCCCTACAATGAGCGGATCCAGTCCGGTTACGTCAATCACGTATCTACGACTTGTGCTTGTTCTTTCCACCTAGTTTCATCCCAATCTCTCCACTCGAAGCGTTTCCCCCTTGGGCGAAGGCGCCAAGTGCCATAAAAAGTGAAGTTCACTTTAAAAGACACGCTTACTCAGAAAGAAACGAGGAAAGTATTTTTGTTGGAGCATTTAACAAATAAAAAAAGTACTGTATACGGTTTTATTTTTCCATTCGATAAACTGTACCTTCATAACTAAACCCAAGTACGTAAAAGTACATCCGAAAAAGTGTAACTTTAAACCGGTTTGCAGAATCTGATTCCTTCTGTGTAAAAACTAAACACGACTCATTGACGAAACAAACTTTCGGCTTTCGCCAATGCAGGGTATTAAAGCGCGTCGGAAAGGTTTCTATCTGCCTCAATGTTCATCTGTGACCTTACCACCAACTTAGGTCCGAGTCTCAATACGACACGAAAGATGCTCTACACAGCAACTGAAGGACGAGAAGTTTGCTTTCAGAATAACTTGCCATCAAATAGATCGTTTTCGAGTTTTAGGCGTATCCTGATACTGTGGGGAATTTTACTAAGGCTTTGCAGATGTGCTTTAACAGAAGCATGGTAGCCAAAATTTACCTCCCGACTTTAATGAGCTATTCCAGTGTTTGCAAACCACTCCTGTCCTGGGAAACGGATCTCGGTTGTATGCTGTATTAACACCTTCCTTGTACCCACCCATCTCAACCTCTCTTTGTAATCAACATTTTTTCACTGTCCAGATACACCTGCTTCGAAATGGTTTCGCGGGGCTCCTGTCATTTGAATTCTGATGGCTTTTCACCCATTCTTTTCCACTTGTAGTCAAAATTTGACCCGCAGTCCATGCACGTAACCTTGTCTTTCGCTTTTGATTTATAGGGTTTATTCATTTTATCCAGTCCGAATCCACTTTAACAACCCACCCATTGCAATTTTGATAGGCTAAAATCTGAAAGACCTAAGCGAGCAAATCATACGCGAGTAAAACAGGTTTTAAAACAAGGCGAGTTGCTGCCAGTCTAGACTGGCAGTCTGGCAAGGCGAGTTGCAGACATTAAATATCGTACCATATATCATGTAAAAAAAAAAATGAATTTGACGATTTGAACTAATGTCTAAATTTACATATTTACATTTACATAATGTATAAATTTACATTCAAATGTGTAATCTACTTGTTGAACATGTCAACCTCTTCAAAGCGTGTAGATGCAAAATGGGATCGTAGCTTACGGATCTGGCGAACCTAGTATTCGACCTGAAAAATTGTTCCTTGTGAGTTTTTCAACTGTGTCGTGTGACGTGTCAAACTTGCGTGGTCATCACTAGAATATGATCGATCCAGAAGCAATAGTTGCAGTTTTGCTGCTACCATGGTATCTGTTACCACGGTAATTGGATCTGCAATTAGTCGTTTTTGCAGTTACCGTGGTATCTGATACAAGGTGCTCTGCGAAAACGACTATTGCCGAAATTGCACTTTTCGAAGTAATCCCAAAAGAAAAACAGATATCCAGTTACATCACTAAGTGCTACACTTCTTTCTCACCAATCCGACAAAATTTGATGAAAGTGAGAAGACTTTTCAGATACCACGACCAGTTACCACGGTCGGACCGTAGTATCTGAATATCTGATACCACAATAACTGGCCAGATACCAAGATAACTGTAAAAACGCCTTTTGACCGTTGTATCAGATACCACGATAACTGCAAAAACGACTTTAGACCGTGGTATCAGATACCATGGTATCTGAAAAAACGCAACTAATATTCTTTTCCCGGCATAAGCAATACCGACGGACAAGCAAATACTTTTAGTTTAAAATGTATCTGAAACCAAACAACCAAGACAAGACCAAAGGTTTGGATGGGATCCCAAAACTGTAATATTTGACACAGACAAATGGGTCTTGTAGATATCCGGTCTTCGCCAGACTCTTTGAACATTTTAACTAGTAAGCTTTAGAAACAGAAGAACGTCAATGACTAATCATCTGAGACAGCCAAGTTCAGATATGGATTCAGAATTTGTGTATTTACCCCTAGGCTATACGTCATATGTACTTTGACGAAATTGATCAAATCTTCCTGGATTACTTCTGCCAAATCTCCGGTTTCGACTGGATTCCAGGCGAACTACCTGTCTTGCAAAAACTAAAGCTCAAAAACGAATTCAAAGTATCTCATCACCCCTATATCGAACATCTGATCAACTTCAGATAGAGCTTCAAATTTTAACAAATTTCCCTGTTTCAGCCGGATTCCGGGCGAACTATATGTCCGGGCAGAAAATGATTGTTAAAAGCGGATTCAACATGTCTCCTAAATCGAACATCTAATCAGCTTTAAATAAGACTTTGACTTTTAACAAACTTTCCGGCTTTGGCCGGATTCCAGGTGAACTACTTGTCCGGCGAGAAAATCCTTTTCATATTCGGTCAGCAAGTCTTCTTACCCCTCTGTCGACTATCTCATTATCTGTTCAAAAAAAATTCTCCCTGATCCCTGAAAAAAAATGAACTCCCACCCCTAAATGTTGAGTTACAGAGCCCATCTACGAACTCGACCTTTCCTTTGATCAAAAGAGTCATCACACCAAGTTTGCCCTTCGAGAGTTATCGTGCTGACAGACGGACAACTTTTACGAAGTCATAGGTATCCCTCCACTTACGGTTTGGGATCCCAGAAACGAGTTCCGTTTCTCCTTTCTTTTACCCCTCCCGTACAGGCAAGACACGCTTTACCGTTTGTGCTGTGCTGCTTTCCTAACTATCCTGGACTCTACGCACTTGCTATTAAGTGATTCTCCGCCCGTTCGTCCAGGGTGAGAATGGAACTATGTCGTGCGAAGAAGGAAGCTCTCGAATAGCTTTTCAGCAGGGTCGGAGTCCCTAAAGAAATCTAAATCTAAAAATCTCGGCTGACCAGGGAAGCAAATTCCTGTCAAGGAAACCGGTGAAGTTTACAAGATGCATCAGACCCTCATGGACCTCCTTGCACCAATGCATGCACGGGACAAATTCTGGTGGGACTGATTCGGAGAGTTTGTCTGTTTTGGCAGTTGTTCGTGTCTTAAGCCGGCTTTTGTGTGAGAAATAGGAACACTTACAGATATTTTCGTGACGCTTGTTGTGCAAGGGCTCACTTTGCCGAGCCTCTTCTTGGTCCATTTGCTCACTGTTGAGGGAATAGCCTCCCTTGGACTTCTTCGCTATGGCATCATACTGAGATTCGTACTGTAGCATATTCGATTCTGAAGCACACTAAAACACGACGACATTTCGAACGCTTTGTTTCCACTTATCGGTGTTCAGGTTTCCGGTATGGCTCATCATTGCGTCAAATGCCATTTATCAACAGGAGTTTCCAAGAAGTCTTTCTCTTTTTTTCTTTATTGACCACTAGGTTTCTAGTTCGGTGTCTCTTACGACGCTATTGCGTAGATGGGTAGTGCCCGAACCCCCCCCCCCCTTCCACACTGCCCCCAATCCTGTCATTCAGGGGGCCAAGAGGCGTAGAACCGAACAGTGTGGTGCCCGATTCAAAACTATCTATTTGTCCCCCCCCCCGAACTGATCCCACTTCTAATGTTCTCCAAGGAGCTCACCAGTAATTCCATAAGTGGGATCTGTAAGACAGGATTATGAATTTTGATGAAAAGTTTGAAAATATTTTGATGCAAGGATAATTTTTAGTATTGATTTTCTGTTTGGATTTTGACCCGCCATCCCCAGCGTGCTAAGCCGTTTTAGGGGCAAGTAGCCTATACCTCCCGTTAAGAATGCCCCCTCCCAAACATATCAAAGGGGAACCTTACATTTGTATGCTTGGTCCCATATGATTTTTTTTTTGAAACTGCTTATAATAATAAGCGGTGACAGAGACTTCGAGAACGAATTTAGAATTAGGTCGACATCCCGTTCCACGCCTCGTCCACACACACAGAGAAGGTCATCTCGGTAAAGATTCTTGGTAATACATTCTCGTTTCGATTCAAGCTACTTCGCAGATGTGAGGTTATGTTAGGGTCATTACTCTCTGACTGTAGCTCCGCCTCAGTATGGTGGTGTTCATCTTACTGGGAAGTATTTGTCAGTAGCAGTTTTTATGGCCTCCGCTCAAGTGCCATATACCGATCACTTTTCGGTCTGTCGGTCCACTCTTCTCGAGTTAGGGTACTTCCAGAAGTGCTAGGACGATGAAACTTGGCAAGCGTATCAGGGACCCAATCAAACTAACTTGGAAATAGTCACTTGCCCGATCCGACCATCGTGGGGGCAGGGGGAGGTGGCGGAATCCGGAAAATAAGGTCATGCATAACTTTCGAACGGGTGATCGGATCTTAATGAAACTTGATGAAGAACGAGCACAAACTCTAGATATATCACTGACAGCACCGGACCGGATTCGGACACTGTGGGGAGAGTTTGAGGGGGGGTCTGGAATTCCGGCGATCAGGCACTTCCAGAAGTGCTAGGACGATGAAACTTGGCAGGCATATCAGGGACCCGATCAAACTAACTTGGAAACAGTCACTTGCCCGATCCGACCATCGTGGGGGCAGGGGGAGGTGGCGGAATCCGGAAAATAGGGGCTTGCATAAATTTCGAAAGGGCGATCGATCTTAATGAAACTTGATATCTGGAAAGACCTCGTGTCTCAGATGTCTCATTTCAAGGCCGGACCGGATCCGATGAATCTGGTGGGGGAGTCGGAGGGGGAAACCGGAAATCGTTTGAAAATCTCAGAGTGGAGCGATCGGGATGAAACTTGGTGGGAAAATAAGCAAAAGCTCTAGATACATCAGTGACACCCGAGTGAAAAAAAGACAGAGAATTATAGATAAACCATACCAAAAAGCCCATGCTCGTATTGTTTCTGTTCAAGAACGTCAGAAGACAACTGGTACATGTGCATATGTTCCTAGTTATGAGCGGAATCGTTTCGTATATGCCAGGCATTGAATTACAAGAATATCAGAAGACAACTGGTAGATGTGCACATGTTCCTAGGTATGAGCGGAATCATTTCGTATTTGCCGGTCACTGGATTACAAGAACGTCAAAAGACAACTAATGTATGTTTAAATGATTGCCCATATGCACTCATTATGCCCAATACTTTTGACATCCAAACTACAGAGAATTAGAGCAAGATCAAAGTAACGTAATACAAAAGACTAGACAAGAACTCAGAGTAAGTTAACAAAAAAAAATCCATATTGCGAAACAGAAATTACGCTTCCCTTTCTTGGGGATATCATATTCGCAATAATTTAAGATCTTCTCCAATTTACTTGTTATAAAAATGTAATCGAATAAGAGAAGAAGGAGTCCTACCCCTTTATTCTCAAACGATAATAGCTCTGCGCACGTGGCGTCAATCATGAGGAGAAAGCCGGAGTCCTACCCCTTTGTTCTCAAACGATAATAGCTCTGCGCACGTGGCGTCAATCATGAGTTGATTCAGTGACGTAATCGAAGGTCGAAGGGGGCGAGGCGAAAGAGACATGGGGTGAATGTGTTTATTTTATAGCGGGTTTCGATAGGGAGGAATTGAAATTATGAATTAGTATGCGTGCTGATATTTTACCGCTGGGAGATAGGAGGAGGTACACCGGTAGGCCGATTGGGAGAATTGGTCCTTACTTCTGCCCGATGTGTGGAGAGCGAGAGTGTTTGCGACATCTAATGTGTGATTGTAGGAAATGTAGTAGGAATTGTAGGAATAAGTGAGGGGTTGCTCACTGAAAAAGGTGTACTTGTTAAGGGAGGGGATGCTCACTGGAAGAAGATGTACTGGATAAGTGA
Source organism: Branchinecta sandiegonensis (assembly GCA_030848855.1). Taxonomy (NCBI): domain Eukaryota; kingdom Metazoa; phylum Arthropoda; class Branchiopoda; order Anostraca; family Branchinectidae; genus Branchinecta; species Branchinecta sandiegonensis. The sequence continues at coordinate 19,240,501 of JAUPMV010000006.1, read as the reverse complement.
GGGGTTGCTCAGTGGGTGTGCTAAAGTTGTTTGGGGAGGGGGTGGGGTCCGAGAGGGGGGGGGGAGCTGTAGGGGGGGTGTCCGGAATTTCCGGTGATCGTGTGTTATATAAGGTACTTTCAGATGTGCTAGGACGATTTGCTGGAGCATTAGAAACTTGACATCATTGGGTTAGACATCGTCACTTCTCCGCTCCGACCATCCCTTAAAGAACCCATCTTAACCACACAGTGCAAAAAATACTTTTAAGCAAACTTTACTTTTTCACGATGACCATGAGCATATGATCGTTTTTGCATCAAGTGTTTTGCTTAGAAATTAATTTTAGCACCCTGAAAGTGCGCATCTTAACCGAAAAGTGAAAAAAAAACTTTTGACCATCATTCCATCCTCTGTCCCAGCCTTGCAAGTTTGGCGCATCTTAACCGAAAAGTGAACAAATACTTTTGACCATCACTTCCTTCTGACCCAGTCTTGCAAGTGCCATATGAGCTTCCAGCTCTTTTTCAATAGTCAGATGGAACCGAATATTTTTATTGTTGTTGCACGTTGGTTTTTTATAGGCAATGTTTTATTCTTTGCTTTAGTTTTATGACAGTATGGCTAATTAATATGCGCAACTTGCAATTTGATTCGTCAGTAATTTTTAGGCAACTGGCAAGCGAAGTGCGCTTTCTTTTGGCTTGTACAAATAACTGGACTTGTGTAAATGGAACAGGAGCCACTGTATCTGTATCAAGTCGTATCTTAACAGTTGGTAGCATTGCTAGGCTAGTCAAAAAGAACGTGACTTGCTCAAATAATGCATGTTTGATCTTATGTTTAAACCGATCTAGTACAGCCTTTGACAGGCGGAATAGAAGATTTTGGGGAGTCATGGCTGGTTTTCTCATTCTCGCCATTAAATTTTTTCTATTACGTGTAAAAAAAAAGTTTCTTTCTTTTATGTGTAAAAAAAAGGTTCGAATTTCCTGAGATCCATCCAAGTTTCACTCATGAATGATATGAATGGGCACTGTGCACAAAGCTTAAGCCAGTTTACTCGGCGACGTCTCGTATCTCCTTTTCCTCTAGCTGAGGATTCTGTCCGTTTTTCCCTTCAGGTCATGCCGCTTTCACTCCGACAAGCGTTTAGTTTAGTTGCCCGTCGATTGCCACGCGGAAAGCATCGGTGAACTGGAAACCAAAGAACAACATTCTTGTCCAGAAATCGGATTCACTACTCTTAAGGACTAGACTGTAAGGCATTATCTAAATTTGGTTGTGACGTCTGGTGGACCTGCTTTGTTTGGGAAATGTATATATTTGACGGTGCAAAACGGATAAGTCAGCTACATTTTATTAGAGCTATATTTCGGCTCTTCTTGGCCAGGGTCCTCTTCAGGCTCAAGCTGGAAAATGACTTGATAGCTCTTATAAAACGTAGCTGACTTATCCGTTTTGCACCGTCAAATATTATTCGCAGTCAGCTTGGGAAAAGGAATATGGATATTTATATATTTGGTATGTCGGCCAAGATAAGGATTGACTCGTGTCGAGCATACCTTATAACTTTTGAGCCCTCGACATAAGGGATTGTGCAAAAGTTTTCTCAGAAGTCTGCTTGGTTGTTAGACTTTCATTGTTCCAAAACATTTCACATGGATAAATCTGAATATTTGTTCTCTCGTTTAGTGTACTGGATACAATCATGCTTTTACGTATTCAGGTAATTCAGTAACTACACAAAAACAAAAATTGCAATTAAACACTAAACCCCAATATTAAAAAAACGAATCTGATTTTTTTTTAAAGATCGAGTTTAAAAGCTCGCAAAGGAGGGACCAAATCTTCTCTCGTAGCGCAGGGGTTGTAAACTTTGAAACTGGCCGTGCTGCCAGAGTCTGTGGTCGTATACGGTCGGGAATGTGTGGAGGGGGTATGTCACGATGGAGTAGTCGGTCACCAAACTACGGGTTGACAAAGATGTTACACTGATCACTGGAATTTGAAAACCAGGAGGTGTCAATTTGCATCATAGCGGCGTGATCTCATCTCGGACACACCAGAATATGAATCAAAATGTGATGCAGCTCTTGTGTAGGTTAGTTTGTTTCCGCGCCATGGTATATCTGTGGACTTTTAGGTCTGCTCGCGCCTAAAGTCGAATTTTATGCCAAGTTTCTGGCGCGCTGCTCAATACTCTATATTACTAAGTACAAAACACGCCAGTGATCCTCGAGAAGAACGTGGCACTAACGACTCAAACTCAGCAACTCAATCCTGTGTTAACCAATCACGGCGATGTTTGGAAGCAGCAGTGATACCGCTTCTGGCTTTTCCGCTAGGTACAGGGCGATTTTGCATCGGCAAGAAGAGTTAGTCAATCAAGAGTATTTCTTTTTGCGAGACTGATAATTCGCGCAGTACCCACTACGGTTACGCCCCCAAAAATGATTGCAAGTGTTGCGACCTGAGTATTTGCTCCGCGGCGGGTTTCAGCTCCCAGCTGTAGACGTTCAAGTTTATTTCTCTAGCTGTGTCATCGTCTCTTAGCCTATATCCATCGATCTTCGCGTTTTTCGGATTCGGAAATTCCTCATTAAACGCGCTTAACACTGATCCAGTCACACTATGTGAAAACACAACTTCAGTAGGATGGGAACAGACCATGGCTTTGCAAATTGCCTTTTGGCCATGACCAGCACTCTTCGCATCTTGCCTTCCATCCTTATAATGGCACTAGATGGAAGAGAATGGTCCCTTGTTAAGGGCCCCTTCTGTTACTTGAAACAGAAGGGAAAAAAAAATCCATTCTTCGGGACGATTAGAAGGGACTCATTCTGAAGCGAAAGGAGCTTCTTATTATACCAGAGCTGCTGTTCAGTCAGTGATTACTTCCTATCGATTTCCCTTGTTGTTCCGAAAGACGGAAGAAAGAGTCATTTCTTTCTATGAAAATCATGATAAGGCTAATGCTTTGTAATTACTTTCTTTGCCTTCCAAGTTGATTTAGGAGCTCGTAAATTTTTATTCTAGAACCATGAATTAATATTTATGATTGTTCGAAGGAATAAACGCTTGTCAGAAAAGGTTTTGGTGTGATTAAGTAGGCTACTGGGTATATAAAATATGTTTCTTGATCCAATCACCGTTGGCTCTGGAATAGGAAGGAAATTTAACCGCATACGCGATTATGCATACGCGACTGGGGTGAGACGTCATTCAGCTTTATCAAAAAAGTGTAGGGTTCTATAATTCCCGATTTTCTTACCCAGCTGTCCACCCTAGCCGGAAATAGAACTTATACTTAAAGTTTAACTGAAAAGCCAGATTGTTTTTAAACCTTGGAATTAGAATCCACTGAATTATTTTGACTCTGCTAAGTGATTTTTTTTTTCTTTTACTTAGAGCTCTAGTAGTGACGTTCAGAATATGCACTGCTGATCCGACAAGACAAAGTTCATCCCGACGCGGAGAATTTGAATATCAACAAAAGCGTGCATGGCAATGGCTAGCGAAGCAAAGCTCAGGAAATGTTCAACTGTAGATAGTAAGGTCACTTCTGAAAAAAGCCCGCTATTACGTTTGACCCAAGAACGATTTATTTGTCGGCATTTGTTGGCCTGTATGGTTGCAAATATTTCAAGCATAGAGGTGCAAGCACATAGAGGTATCACAAGTTCGAAAGAAACAGTTCATTCGATTAAAATGGCAATCCTACTGAACAGCGGAGCAACGAAGTTACGCATTTTCATCGGGTCTTCAAGCATATTTAAGTGCATAAGTCATGGGTAACTAGACTGTCGTATTTCAGCCCTATTTGATTAAACTTTAATCCTATTATTCCCCTTAATACTAATTATCCAGTCAGTTTCCTGGGTCAGTATATGTGACAGCAAATGAAATTGAACTGCCTGACGCCGAATTCCCACAAAATGCCAAGTTGTCCCGCTAGCAGATTTCTTGTCGGTTTCAGCAGTCAGCTAGTTTTATGCTTAGGTTTATTTTAAAAACAGCACAAATCATGGAGTGAGGCCATAGATGTTCTTGTTGATGTTCTTGTCAGACAGAAATAGTCGAAAAGTCGATCATACAAACGAAAATGATTAAAATAAAAAAAAATGCAAAGGATACGAAACTAATAAATGTTTTAAGTATTAACAGTCTGATTTTTTTTTTCAGTCAATAATAAATAGTAGCCTAACATTGTCAAGGATACTTCCTTAATATGTCTTAAGCAACAGGACCCGTGAAACAGAACTAAAGCATTCGACTGGTGCTCCAGGAAATGGGCCACTCATGTTTTTAAGAGATCTTGTTTTCTTAAAAGATCTTCTTAGCGAATGCCACTTAAATTTCACCTCTGTTTTGTCTACTTAGGTTAAGATAAAGTTAAAAGCGCCACTTACTACATACGTACCGTGACATGTCACATGCCATTGTCACGTCACATGTACTTGTACAGGTCATCAGGTTCTGGTTCTTTTATTGTTTACAATACTTGTAAACAGTAATAATCATTTACTCCCGGCAGAAAATAAAAGCTCAAATGGCCCGTGAAGATTGATAAATGAGAAACAATTTAGATAAAGATACAAAACTATAGTTTTGTATCTTCAGTAGTAGGCTACTCACAAGTTCAAACTCACAACCTACTTACGGTACCGTAGTTACTACGCAGGACGTCACGGATTTTGGCTTTTCGGAGACAAGGCTGCGGAATGTGTTTTTCTATTTTCGGTAACAGACCGTGCCACGGGCTAATCCGGCCAATCACATCACAGAGATCGTACACTGTAAAAAGTTCCCCCGAGTAAGGATTAAAGTTAACTGCAGTATTTGCTACTGGGATTAACCTTATCTCTATTGAGATAAGACTCTCTCTATTGAGATAAGATTGGTCAGAATTGGAGTTAAGATTATCTTTTTAGAGACAAGATTAATCCCAGTTGCAAATACTGCAAGATTTCTTTTTGCAGTGTAGTTACCACGCCCAACCGTAAAAATAAATAAATAATATTTGGTAATTAAATAAACATCGTAAATAATTTAATTAATAATCAGTTCAAAATAAATCTTAAAACATATGTTTATTTAGTATTCTTAGTATTTACTGTTCTATTTTCCTGATGCTACCCAGATTTTTGTATTTATGTTAGGTATGTAGTAAATATATTCGGGTTCTGTCCGTATCCTCATTTTTTTTTTTATTCCTACGTATCCAAGCTGAATAAAACCTGGCTGGGTTCATGCCCTGTTCGAGACGGGAAGTCAACCGGTTCGCGCGGGAAGTATCTTGCCTACCCCCATCAGGGCCATCCTGATTGAAGAGACTATGTCATTTCACAGCATATCCCTTGGAAACAGAGAGTGTAAGCCAACAAAGTAGCAATGTACAAATAAGGACTAGTGGCCCATACTCCACTCTGAATTACCCTACTCACTATAAATTAGTCTCCTGACAATCCTCCGGGGCGGGACAAGGACAGCAGCTAGTTCAACAGGTCGGAGTAGTGAAAGATTCTACTTGGGCTCTGCCGATCTTGTCTAAATCTTGCTAAATCTGCCAATCTTACCTACCAGCAGACGAAAGCTAAAGAATCATATGATGTAGCTATCATAAAAGCTTTCACCTCTGCACGTTACGAAGAAATGTGGAATGAAAATGTGAGTATGAACCAAGTATGAACGAATGTCCCCTATGATTACGGTTGTTGATGAGTTTTATCATATAGCATTTACGAGAGGATACTTAACTTTTAACAGTTCCATTTCAGCTGCCATGAAAAACAAACTAGCCTACTGATCAGTCAAACTTAGTTAGTTAGAACTTCTATAGAGTTAAATTTATTTAAGAACTTAATCACTTAGAACTTCTGAGTGCATTCTTTGCATTTTTATTGCTGTTGCAAAAAACTGCACTGTTCAAAGTTAGTAACTGCTAAAAAAAGTTTGTACCTCAATTTCTGCAGGCATCTTCGGCGGAAGTAGAAGTTATAGAAGACGTCGTTGCTTTGTTTATCATCTCGTCTCTATCCAGTAAACACACCTGGAAAATATCGCTTTCTCTCCAAGAAGTTAAGACCTGCCGTTGACACATTCATTTTTCTAAGGTTCGCCTACAAGCTTTTCTAAGATGAGCATGGTTGGAAATCAAACGAATTCTCAGGATCCACAGGCAGTCAGTTCGCGGATTTTTGTCGGGAATCTCAACACCTTCCAGTGTACGAAAGGAGATGTCGAGAGGATCTTTCAAAGATATGGCAGAATAGCAGGTGAGCGTACCTTCACATACTGAATTAAAAGAAACCCGATAAATATTATTTGTTATGCAGTATTCTAAGATATCTGGCTGCTTTAAAATCAGCTCCAATTTCAATAAATTACACGTGGCTTTGACTGTTGTAGCCTCTTTTCGTGATCCTTATTTTGCGTATCCTATCAACAAATTTCAATGTCACTTACCTCTTTATCTGAACCTTTTACTTTTATCCTAAACTAAATTTTGTGCTTTTCCTCCCAGATGTTTCCAAGCTTTTTACAACGGATGATCCTTGGGTTTGATCACAATTTAACGGGTCTAAGAGTCCCCCCCCCCCCCAAATGCAAAGATATAGGAAATTAGAAAATCTTCTTAAAACCGCAGTTTTGGATTTTGCCTAGACTGGCAGGCTCAGCGTGAACGCCTGACGACGGCTCGCTGGTCCGCTCGCCTCTAGAATATATATACTTTTCATAAAAGTATATTTTTTTTCCAGAATTTTATCAGCACGTCTAGAAATGTCCGGAGAGGGACTACTGACTTCTTTCTTTTGCGGGTGGGGGGGGGCGAGGGGGTTAGCCAACACGGTCATTTTCAAGTTTCAGCGGCTTGAGCCTGAAGAGGACTCTTGCCAAATGGCCATAATATAGCTCTAAGAAAATTCAGCTGACGTATCTGTTTAGCACTGTCAATCATGGTTTTAGCCGTAACCCTAATTAAGCACGGGAACAGTTTTATAACTGGTCTTTGTTGCCAATAAGCTTCTCGGAATATCGGGAGGCTTTTCAGCCTTGAAAAGAGCCACACGACATGCAAAGTTATACAAGTGTAAGATCAGTGGAAATACCGTATCAAACTCAAAGCTTTCGAATAGAAATGGATGGAAACTGGGGGACGTACATTGTTTATTATAGGTATGAAGAGTTCGAAAATCTCGTACGATTCTTGTAATAACGACCCACTATTCTTCAGTAGTAGTTTGATGCATTCTTTCCACGAAGCTAGTTTCCCGGAAGTAGATGTGCAAGTAAACTACTATTTGATTTTGACATTTCTCTTTGTCATCCGCTATTCTTCCACCAGTCCTACAAAAGGTTCGAAATCTCCGGCTTCTCATTTCATTTTTGGGATCCCAAAACGTAAGTGGAGGGATACCGATGACTTCGTAAAAGTTGTCCGTTTGTCCGTCCGTCTGTAAGCACGATGACTATCTAAGGGAATGAGATATTTTGATGAAAATTGGTGTGAGGACTCTTTGGGCCAAGGGAAAGGTCGAGCTCGTGGATGGGCTCTATAACTCAACAGTAGGGGTGGGCAGGGGCGTCACTATGGGGGGGGGGGAGGAGGGGACTCACATCGGCACATCGGGTTATTTTCAGACGCAAGAAACGAAATCCTGCAAAACATTTGTCGGGCAAAACATTGAAGAAATCGAATTCTGCATGCTTTTGTCGTGCCTCGGTATTCTCGTCGGCACATCGGGTTGTTTTTATAAACAAGGAATCCAGAAGAAATACATTTTTTATGTCTTTGTCGGGAGTTGGTTCGACTCGTCGGCACATCGGGTTCTACTTAGACGTAAGAAATCAAATTCTGCAAACTTTGTCGGGCGCACCCGGGAAGTTCAAGTCTCGTCGGTACATCGGCACGTAATTTGCACGTAAAAAATAAAGTTCTTTACAGTCTTGTCGGGCAAAACACTTGAGGAATCGAATTCTGAATTCTTTTGTAAGGCGTCCTTATTCTTGTCGGCACATCGGGTTTTTTATACGTAAGAAATCGAATTCTGGAAACATATGTCGGGCGCAAACTTTTCTGGAAACATAAAGATTTAAAAAATATCGCCGGCGTTGCTTAGTTCAACTTGTTAGCGAAAGTTGAAACGAAAAGCCGAATATGTGAACTTAAATATATATATATGAATTTACATCAAAGTTAGCATTACAGTTAGTTTTACACAAAATTTCTGCCTGCGGCCCATTTTGTAGTTTTCTCTATTTGGAAGAATGGTGTATAATTTATTTTTCGTTGTAGAATAGAAATTCTTGGGGTTTGAACCACGCTAAAAGCCAGAAATTGTATCGTACTATAGCTAAATTTTTCCGGAAAATGGCAGATTAAAAAAATTTCGCCTGTGGCGCTTTAAATTGTCTTGGTACAGTCGTTGGAAGCTTCGCTTTTTAGCGAAAGCTAAAATGAAAAGCCGAATATGTCCACCTTAGTATACGAACTTATACCAAAGGAACAATATCAACTGATGCATTACAGTTAGTTTTACACAAAATTTCGCCTGCGGCGCATATTGTAGTATTCTCTATTTGGAAGAATGGTGTATAATTTAATTTTCGTTTTAGAATAGAAATTTTTGGGGTTTGAAACACGTTAAAAGCCGGAAATTGTATGGTACTATAGCTAAATTTTTCTGGAAAAGGCAGATTTTGTAATATTCTTTATTTGGAAGAACGGTGTTTCATCTAGCTGGCGTTTTAGATTGAAATTCTTAGGGATCTGAAACACGTTAAAAGCTAGAACTTGTATGGTAGGTATAGCTAAATTTTTCCAAAAAAAAGGCAGATTAAAAAAATTTCGACTGCGGCGCTTAGTTTAACTTGTTCTTGACTACAATCGTTGGAAGCTTCGCTTTTTACCGAAAGTTGAAATGAAAAGCCAAATATGTGAACTTTAATATACAAAATTACATCAAAAGAATAATCTCAACTGATGCATTACAGTTAGTTTCACCAGGTTCTATTCTTGTGCTGGCGGGAAATTTTGTCGGCACATGTTTTAGTCTGTCGGCACAAACCGGACGTCCCCCCCCCCCAGGGTAAAAGGCTAGTGACGCCCCTGGGGGGGGGGGGGAGAGGGGTTTAAATTAAGGTCGAACAATTTTCTAAGCTAATGAGATGGTCGATTTAGGTGTAAGAAGACATGCTGAACATTTGAATGAAAATCATTTTCCTGTCGGACAAGTAGTTCGCTAGGATCCGTCCGAAACCGGAAAATTTGTTAAAAGTAAAAGGTTTTATCTGAAGTTGATTAGATGTTCGATATAGGGGTAAGGTGATATGCTGAATTCGTTTTTGAGCTTTGGTTTTTACCGGACCAGTAGTTCCCTCGGAATCCGGTCGAAACCGGAGATTTGGCAACAGTAAGGCAGGAAAATTTGATCAATTTCGTCAAAGTAGATATGACGTATGGCCTAGGGGTAAATAAACACATGATGAATCCATATCTGAACTTGGTTTTCTTGGATGATTAGACATTGACCTTCTTCTGTTTCTAAATCTCAATAGTAAAAATGTTCAAGGAGTCTGGCGAAGACCGGATATCTACAAGACCAAATTATCTGGACCAAATATTAGATTTTTGGGATCCCATCGAAACTTTTGGTCTTGTTGAAGGAGACGTTTTGTCCGGGACTCACAATTAGTAGCCAGCCATGTGTTCTAGGAAATGCAGCAATCTCGTATATATATGAATTTCAGTCCTCCGCATGGTATATGAATGATTGTATTTTATGTGTCATGTGTTTCCTCACCAAAGCTCGATAAGGTTTCGCTTTGTCTGGATAAAGGGGTAGGGTAGGGATTGGTATCGCCACCTGTTTTTTCCGAAAGTTGATCGACAAATTGCATTGAATTGTTTACCAGACAGTTGTCTTGTCGAGTGCATTCTGCCTTTTTAACCCAGTAAATGCCGCTTGGACTTTGGAGATAACTGAACTGATCACATACTTTTTATTTATCTCAAGTATGTTCGAAAGCTGTCACAGCATGTCTCCTCACCCTATATCGACTAAATCATTGGGTTTTAAAACTTCATGCCAAATTCTGCCGCATTCCTGCCGGATTTCCGGTTTTAACAGGATTTTCTGTTTTGGCCGTATTTTTCCAATAACCAGCATTTTGGTTTTAAATACTAGGCTATGTAGTATTCGGTTAGAAAGAAACACAGAATGAACATCGGCGTTCATTCATGAATATCGTTGCCATTCCACCTGCATTTACGTTTATGACCGTAAACTAGTTTTACCCTCGATCACGCCTTCAGTCCAATAAGCCAGAAACCCCTTAATCGAAACTCAAAGACGGAGCTCTTGTCTCTGGATGGAAAGCTTTCTCATTGGCTTCATAAGCATCAGCAAAATCAAAATCACACACAAAGTTTAATCATTTGCTCGCGAACACTATGACAACTGGAAAGGGAGAGTTAGCCCGCGCGTCGACGCGCGGGCTAACTAGAAAATTATTTGAACTAGCAGATTAATAGTATAAATATGAATTATCGTGTCCTGCCTGTGAGAAAATTATCGCATGTTTTTCTACTTAAAAATGAAAACAGGTCAGTCGTAAAATAAAACTAAACCCTTTTTTCTAACGAACCAATCAACCAATTACCAACCTTTAGTTCATAGGGCTATAAAATTTGTTTTTTATTTTTATTTTATTTATTTATTATCACCAAAAGTGGTAAGTCATAAAGACTTGTCACTACATACAATGTGAACATAAGGCACTAGTAATACAAATAAATCTATATAATGAAAAATAAACTGAATTAAACTTAAGTTGGCAAAAATGGGTCTGCATAAGCACTCGAATAAAATGTGGACGAAACAATCGACCGTTTGAAAATATCTACGTTTTCCGACATAACAGTTTCATCTGGTAGTGCGTTGATTGATCATTGTTTTGTATTAAAGGGATCTCAATGCACCGAGGATATGCTTTTGTTCAGTTTACGAACGGGTTTGACGCCAAGAGCGCGTGTCAAGGAGAAGATGGGAGGACAGTTCTTGGTCAGACGTTGGGTAAGTTCTTCTTATTGTATTTATTGCACAGCTGTATACATGGCGACATGCTGTGCACCAAAAAAAAAAAAAATCGGATAGAGCCTCTGTCTTTGGTACCATGCAGCGACTATGAATACCCCGACAAAACTGAGCGGACCTAGAGGTATTCACTGTAGCTTTTTACTCGTCTACCATACTTTTGTCTTCATCGTTGCTCATCGCAGAGAAAGAAAATGCAGGAGGCGTACTCCGCGCCGTGACCCGCTCTTGAGTGCGTCCAAAGAACCAATCAGCTTTGTCTTCTACTTTTCCTCAAGGGGGTTTGATAGCGATATAGCTTATTGTAGAGGTAATGAAACATGATGTGGCGCGAAGGTACTAACCTCCGCTGAAACGCTGAAATATCCGACTCCGCAAAGTCATAGTACAGAGATTAAAAGGAGGCTTCATCTGATTATTTGTTCTTGATGGTACAAGCCGCTAGTCATCGACTGTAGCCGAATTTTACCGCTTTTGACAGTGAAATTTAGCCTTGCTGCATGCTGCATTTATACTCGCCTCGGTCTGGGAATGTTAAAAGATGTCAAAAAGGCTGTATGGAAATGACGATGGTGCCGAAAGGTAGCTCCACGGCCGGAAGACCTTGATCGTATGTCTGCACCGTCAGGAAGAGCCTATCGGATATGAGGTTTGGAAGTGTTGCCGGAAGTACAACCGAAATATCCGAAATTACATTTATCCCTCGTCTAACATCTCAGAGGGATATTTGCTGATCAAGAAAAACCCCGAAAATAACGTTTTTGTTTCTTTCGAAGAGCCTATCCAGACTCAGAGAACATGTACCGAAGTTGCCGGCAGCTCCTAGTCAAGTATAAAGTTGATAATTGATTCGAGTCAGGTATTAAGTTACTCTTTCGAGGAACACACAACGGGAACACACCACAAGAGCCGTCCTTGAGTACGGGTTTGCAAACCATCCCTGTAGCAAAGCCGATCTGATGACGTGTGGTTTGATCATTTTAGCTATGTATAAAAAAAACAAGACCAAAGGCTTCGATGGGATCTTTGATCCAGACAATAAGTAATAAGTAAGTAAGTAATTTATTTATAAGCCGCCATTTTGAAAAACGGAGTATATACAGAAAAAACATTTGATCTTCAATCTTCGGCCAGGAAGCAGTGAATAACGTCGTGCGCTGGTTGGGCCCTGTTGTCCATAATTTTTTAAAACGATGAGGAAGCATCCAAATTGGGTTTTGTCTTCGCCAGATCCAGTCTCAGTCTTCGCCAAAGTCCTTGAACATTTTTATCATTAATATTTTGAAACAGATCAAGGCAAAATAGCTAATCATCTGAGAAATTCAAGTTCAGATATGAATTCAGCACGTGTATTTATCCCTATAAGTCATATAGATTTTGACCAAACCGGAAACTTCCTGCCTTACTTCTGAAAATTTTCCAGTTTTGGCGGAATTGCGCGACTATACTTGTCCGGCGAAAAAAATAAAGCTCAAAAACTTCAGCGTATCTCCTTGCCCCTATATCCAACATCTGATCAACTTCAAATAAAATTTAACTTATAACAAATTTAGTTTTCAACCGGATTCCGGGCGAACTATATGTCCATGTAAAAAATTGTTGTCATCTACGGATTCAGCATCTCTTCTTACCCCTCAATCGGACATCTAATCAACTACAAATAAAACTTTTGCTTTTAACTAATTTTCCGGTTTTGGCCGGATTATGGGCGAACTACTTGTTCAGGTAGAAAATGATTTTCACATAAGTGTTCAGCATTTCTTCTTACCCCTAAAATTGAACATCTAATCAACTTCAAAAACTTTTACTCTTAACAAACTTTCCGGTTTTGGCCGGATTCTGGGCGAACTACTTGTCCGGCGAGAAAATGGTTTTCATAATCGTGTTCACCAAGTCTTCTTACCCCTTAATGAACTATCTCATTAGTTGTTTAAAAATGTTTTGTCGCCTCTTAATTTATAATTAACGAGTCTACCAACTCGACCTTTCCCTTGACCCGAAGAATCCTCACACCAACTTTCATCAAAATATCTCGATCCTTCGAGAGTTATCGTGCTCACAGACGGACGGTCAGACGGACAACTTTTGCGATGTCAGAGGTATCCCTCCACTTACGTTTTCGGATCCCAAAAATAAGCTGTGGTTATGGTCGCGCTGTTGTACTTAAACACTGGGTCAGTCTTAAAGAGTGTGTTTAAATGCTTTGGTCCCCACTTCTTTGTCATAGTGGTGGAAGAGTCTTACACCAGAGAAAACGTAAGGCAAATGATGTACGTAAACGAGCAAAGTATCTGCTATGACTACCCCTGTAACGCTCAAATGCTGATCTCACGGATGACTTCTGGACGATCGATCTTTTCTTATGAAGCGTGTCAAGAGAAAAGCATGCCGAATTACATCCAAGTAGGATTATTATTTGTTAGTAGGCTATTGTTGCATCATTATTTGTTTTTATGGCACTTGCAGCCTCTGGCTCAAGTGCCATATATCGATCGCAACTCCGTCTGTCGGTCTGTCGGTCGGTCGGTCCGTTTGTCTGTCACGCTTTTTTAGTTAGGGTACTTCCAGATGTGCGAGGACGAAGAAACTTGGCAGGCGTATCAAGGACCCGACCAAACTAACCTGGAAATAATCAGTTTGCGATCCGACCATCTGGGGGGAGGTGGGGAATCCGGAAAATCGAGTAGTCTGTAAATTTCGAACGGGTGATCGCATTGGAATGAAACTTAATAACTGAATAAATGATTTATCTCCGATGCTCCATTTGAAGTCCGGACCGGATTTGACAGCTATGGGGGAGTTGGGGGGGGGGGCCGGAAATCTCGAGTAACGGTTAGAATAGAGGGATCGGAGTGAAACTTGCTGGGAAGGACAAGCATCTGCTCTGCGTAAATCGTTTACACAATTGGACTGGATCCGGCACTTGGGGGCTGGGGTTGGGTTAGAGGTTCCCGGAATTCCAGTGATGGCGGTTTTGAGGATTTTCACGACGAAACTTGGAAGGCATATCAGGGACCTGATCAAACTGACTTGTAAATAAAAGTCGATCCGATAGTCGTTGGGGGAGTGGAGGGAGGGAGAATCCGGAATATGAGTCATGCGTCACTTTGGAACGGGTGATCGGATTCCAGTGAAATTTTATACTTGAACAGAGGACATGTCTGTGGTGATCTTTTTCGTGTCTGGACCGGATCCGACAACTATTGGGGGGGGGGGGGGTAATACTTGACCCGCTTAGACTGGAGAGATCGGGATTGAACTTAGTTGTAATAACAAACAGGTGCTCCAGAAAAATCATTTCCAGAATCGGATTGGCTCTGGGCACTGTGGGGGAGTTGGAGGTGGGGGGGGGGGGGGGGTCCAGAATTCCGGTGATCGCGAGTTAAGGTACTTCTAGATGTGATTGGACGATGAAACTTGGCTGGAATATTAGAGATTAGACAAGATTTGCTTAGAAATCGCCACTTCCGAGATCCGACTATTACTTAAAGTACCAATGCTGACCGCAAAGTAAGAAAAATACTTTTAAGCAAGATATAAATTTTCATGATCCCCATGAGCCCATTGTCATTTTTCCCTGAAGGGTTGTGCCTACAAATGAAGTGCTAGCTCCCTTGTACTACGCATATTAACCGCAAAGTCGAAAAGTACTTTTGATCAAACGATACATCTCAGCCCATGATCATTTCGCACAAGGGTTTTGCTTAGGAAATTATTTCTAGCACCCTTAAAGTGCGCATCTTAACCGAAAAGTGAAAAAAATACTTACCAACCTTACCAAACAATACATTCTCGTGATTTCCAAGTCCATGATCATTCTTAGCTCAAGGGTTATGCTTACAAATGATCAGAACAAGCCCACGAAAAGGTAAATTCTATTCATCCTCTGAACCAGCCTTGCAAGTGCCATATGAGCTTCCAGCTCTTGTTTGCTTGCTTTTTTTGTTTATTTTTATGTTTTTTTGTAATAATATCTTGTACCGGCACAAAACAATAAATGATAACATGAATAAATTCGGAAACTTGACTCGAATTCCCATGATCCCATGCTCCGGTACTTGAGACAAGATTTTCGTCGAAAGGGCACTCTTACGTGGGCCTACATGTTTCTGAATGTACCAACTTCCGTGCCGCCGTGTGCAGGACTAGCCCCTACAGAACACCACTGATTGCAAAGAAGTCTGAGCTGCAGTAGGTCAATAAGAATCCCCTCCACTCTGAAAACTGGTGTTCAGAATTTCAACTCTAAGATACACTCACCTATTTTCGCCAGAAAACTCATTTTGATATACGGTCATTTCACAGCGTAGCCCTACAACGGCACTGTGTGTTTATTTTTCACAAAGTAGATACTTTTTGGTCAACCGGGTCCTTGCGGACACCAGCTGCGGCGCTTGATCTGGGAGAGCTTCAGAAAAAATTCTGGTGACGGATTCCAGGGAAACCCGACAATCTGCCTTTTGTCAGCGGCAGGTGCAAGACTGGCTTGGTAGGCCTACTTGTTGTACACCTAGATTGAGAGTGTCTGAACAATCTTACCCCTCATCCTATCCTCCCCCATACCTAAACCAGTTGCGGCAACTGGTTTAATTCCCCCTTCGTGCGTTAAGGCTGCATCACCGTTGTCTTTGAAAATTTGGTGGAAGCCCAAATTGCTTAGGAATTTGACTGAATAGAAAATTACTGCTGGACTAAATAGAGATATCATACTTGTAGTTCTTCGTGGCATCATCCATATCCCTCGCATGTTCTTGTTTCATTTTGTCTTTTCCATTGTTTGCTCCTAATCGAGTGAACAGATCCAATCGAAGCGAATTGTTTTTTCTCCATTAGGGTGGAAGTAACTACATTAACATGATGTTTCCAGTTCAGACGTAATCAGTATTTTCTAACTAGTGTTACGTATGAAAACTAGTTAGTATCCTAATTAGAAACGGCAAAAGAAACGAAAAAAAACTAAACAGTACAGTTTTTACCTCAGGCATGATCGACGTGTTCTCAGGGGCGTCACTATGGGGGGGGGGGGGAGGGGGAGGGACTCCCCCCCAAAGGTCTTGAGAAAGTACTTTCTTCGGGCGAAGACAGAAGAAATAAAATTTTGTATACTTTTGTCAGGCGCCGGTCGTTTCGTCGGCACATCGGGTTCTTTTTATACGCAAGAAATGAAATCCTGCCAGCATTTGTCGGGCAAGACACTGAAGAAATCGAATTCTGCATCCCTTTGTCGTGCCTCGGTATTATTGTCGGCACATCGGGCTATTTTTATACACATGGAATCCAGAAGAAATACATTTTTTATATGTTTGTCGGGCGTCGGTCGACTCGTCCGCACATCGGGTTCTTTTTATACGCAAGAAATGAAACCCTGCAAACATTTGTCGGGCAAATCACTGAAGAAATTGAATTCTGCATGCTTTTGTCGTGCCTCGGTATTCTCGCCGGCACATCGGGTTCTTTTTATACATAAGGAATCCAGAAGAAATAAATTGTTTATGCTTTTGTCGGGCGTCGGTCGGCACATCGGGTTCTACTTATATACGTAAGAGACCAAGTTCTGCAAACTCTGTCGGAAGCACCCGGGAAGTTCAAGTCTCATCGGCACAAGGGGTATTTTTACACGTAAGAAATCAAGTTCTATACAGTCTAGTCGAGCAAAACACAGGAAAAATCAAATGCTCGATAGTGTTTTCGGGCATCGGTATTCGGCACATCCAGTTGTTTTTACACGAAAAAAAATCAGATTCTGTAAATTTTTATCGGGCGCATGCCGAAAGTTCAAGTCTCATCGGCACATCGGCTTTTATTTACACGTAAAAAACAAAGTTCTTTCTAGTATTGTCGGGCAAAACACAGAAGAAATCGAATTCTGAATGCTTTTGTCGGGTGTTGGCATTCTTGTCGGCACACGGGTCTTTTTACACGCAAGAAATCAAATTCTGCAAACATTTGTCGGACGCAAATTTTCCGGAAAAAATACAAATTAAAAATTTTTTCGCCGGCGTTGCTTGGTTCAACTTGTTCTGGGTACAGGCGTTGGTAGCTTCGCTTTTTAGCGAAAGTTGAAACGAAAAGCCGAATAAGTGAATTTAAATATACGAAATTATACCAAAGGAATAATCTGAACTGATGCATTACAGTTAGTTTACACAAAATTTCGCCTGCGGCGCATTTTGTAGTATTCTTTATTCGGAAGAACGGTGTTTCATTTAGTTGGCGTTTTAGGATTGAAATTCGTGGGGGTCTGGAACACGTTAAAAGTTAGAACCCGTATGGTAGGTATAGCTAAATTTTTCCGGAAAAATGAAAAGCCAAATATGCGAACTTTAAGGTACGAAATTACATCAAAGGAATAATCTCAACTGATGAATAACATTTAGTTTTACCCCCGGATCTATTCTGTGCTATTCTGCGCTGGCGGGAAATGTGTTTGGCGGCACATTTTTGAGTCCGTCGGCACAAACCGGACGCCCCCCCCCCCCCCATAGGTAAAAGGCTAATGACGCCCCTGCGTGTTCTAACTACTACTTGTACACTAGTTGTGTACCAATTTAACTAGAAGGTGTTAAAGGAAAGTTTGTTTCTAACTAGAAATGGTTAGAAATACTAAACACTCAACTAGCTAGTCTAAAACACTGGTTAGTCTTCGTGCTCTTAGCTTGGCCGAGATAGGCAAGCTATTTGGCTTGAATTGCATACCTTAAAAGTAGACTTTAAAATTTGCTTGTTTTGTTTCATAAGAATTAAGAACAGTTTAGGTGTGAAAAGTGGCTTTGTTAAAGAAACTGTGTACTAAGACATTTACGCTTGGCAAATAGGAGCAATTGCTCGTCAAAGTTGTATTTTCCTCACACCGAACGAAGAGCAACTCCGATCAGGGCATGCGTTCTGGGAATGGAATCTTTTTAAGTTTTTGAACTTTTCCAGCCGGAACTTGATCATAAGGAAAAAAAATCAACCTGACAAATCTAAACGTCTGTCCACACAATTCTTTTCTGTATATTAAGTTGGTTCAGGGTGTTATAGGTGAAGGAAAGTTAGTCTGTCGACTTTGTTTTTTCCAAAAGGAATTTTTTTTCTTCTCGAAATTGCGTTTTAGTAGGTCTGTAGCCGCCTTTTTGTCGGGTATGAATGAATGAAAGAATTTATTATGTGATTTAACCTTACAGCGTTTCACAACTATAAAGTAACAAAACTAAAACATTTAAAATAGATACAAAATCTTGCAGATACAATAGATACAATACTTTGCAGAAACAAAAAAGATAAAAAAGATAAAAAGGAGGATACTTCTAAAAAATTAACTGAACTAGTACACACGGTAATTTCAAAAATTAGAGGATAAACTACGAATTTCTCTGGTAAAAACGTCAGTGCGATCGGAGCCGCCACTGCTCATGAAGGGTTTCTTTGGTGACAGTATCACCTCTTTCTGGCCGAAAGGTGCAAGTTTTTTCGTTTCCTGTAAAATTTGAAAAATAAAAAAATCACCTTTTGGAAAAATACCTTAGACATCATAAAATAGCGATGAGAACGCTTTTTTAGGGGAAACATAAGATTCTTCTGTTTGATATATCTTCTACTTTGTATTTCAGCGGACGCGGCTGAACAGTTGACATGTATTTTTCTCTGAACTGAAGGTAGCAATAGGGCCAATTGCCTTAGTTGCGTTTTTGCTGATACCATGATATCTGTTACCACGGTCTAAAGTCGTTTTTGCAGTTATCGTGGTATCTGATACCACGGTCAAAAGGTGTTTTTGCAGTTATCGTGGTATTTGGCCAGTTATCGTGGTATCAGATATTCAGATACTACGGTCCGACCGTGGTAACTGGCCGTGGTATCTGAAATGTCATCTCACTTTCATCAAATTTTGTCAGATTGGTGAGAAAGAAGTTTAGCACATAGTGATGTAACTGGATATCTGTTTTTCTTTTGGGATGACTTCGGAAAGTGTAATTTCGGCAATAGTCGTTTTTGCAGAGCACCGTGTATCAGGTACCACGATAACTGCAAAAACGACTAATTGCAGGTCCAGTTACCGTGGTAACAGATACCATGGTATCAGCGAAAACGCAACTCTTATCAGCGAATAAGATTTTTGCGTTTTTTCAATTTTTTTTTGGTTTTCAGATGTGAATTCGGTCACTGAACCGAAGCCTCATCAAATCGGTAAAAAGAGAACCGGTTGCGCGAAAACAGCGAATGATTGGTGAGTTTCCCGAATTTTGTTTTGTTATTTTCTTCGCCGGGAAAGCAATGTCTCAGGTTGGTTCGCTCTGGAATTTCTGTCGTCTTGGATTTCATAATCTAAGGTTGCGTTCCGTAACTAAACGATAGTTAACAAATTGTTAACAGTTGTTATCTTTTTGCGTTCCACGTTTCTGATTTCGAAATTTAAGCTCCGCCCACCTTCAATTTCAGTTCTGGAGCTTAACGATTGTCAACTATTTTGTAACGATGTTCGGTGAGCATCGTTACAAAATAGTTAACAATTGTAGAACTGGGAAAAGTTAACGATCGTTAAAGCTGCAGTTAGCTCCGCCCCGAAGTAAAGTTAACGATTGTTAACAATTGTTAAGTTGGTGGAACGCAACCTAAGAAACAAAGAAGGACATGAAACCGTATGCTGGCTGTCTCTGATGAAAGAAGACAATTGACTATTGACATACGGAACTGATCCGTCAGAAATGTACAATTGAAGAAGCGGGGTGGATCGGGGGAACAGAACGGAAGAGCATGGTACAGGCGGAACGAGTTCTAAAAAAAGGAAAGGCAGACTATAAAGAGCAAAGATGCAACGTTCCCGTTCCTTCCTTTCATCGACCGCTGAATCACGAATTCTAGAGCAGGACTGGCATGACTCGGGGCAGCTCAGCAGATTTTTTCATTTTTTATTCGATCAGGAGCGATCGGAATGGACGGGGGGGGGGGGGGGCTTCCTTGCCACTCTTAGCGCGAAACAGATTGGCTAAAAGAAGGAACAGAACTGCTAGAACATGGGTCCTGCCGCTCTTCGTGCGTGGGCATGCTCTAGAACTCGTGATCAAGCGATCGACTAAAAGGACAACTGGGACGGTGGATCGTTCTTCTATTTAGCAGCTTGCCTCCTCGTGCAGCATTCCTCTTTTTAGAATGCCGTTCTCTTATTAGAACGCGTTCCTCTTTCAGTACTCGTTAGGCCTGCATGTGCTTCCGTTCCTTTCCGTCCTTTAGCTAATTTCTGGTGGATCCGGAGGCTACATGCATACCGTGGTTTTATGAGCATTGATTAACTTTTACTTTTTGTTTACAGCAAAAAATTCCTGTTTTTCGGCGCATTCTGGCAGGACTCTGTGCGTAACACCGCGAATCAGCAGAACAGCTGTTTCAAATAAATATAAGGTGGAGATTGAACTTAAACAAGGGACTCTTACCGTGACAGACAATCTAGAAGTATAGCTCAAATATCGGTACCCCCATACGAGATATTAAATCCCTTACATCCATCCGCTAATCAGATTCGTTGATATATTTGGTCCAGTACAAAATTTTGGTTAACCCGTTCTATCCAAGTAAAGGACACACAGCGTTTTGCTGGTTCAGTCTGTATTTTTACCACATATCAACTTCCCAGTCAGAGTGTTTGTTTTCATCTCGAACTTTTGTTTAGCCCCTCTAACCCCTAAATGTTGCCTTATGAAAGTATTCTACGAAGCGGACCTCAGTACTTGGCAGCAGGATTCCCAAACACTTCCCCATCGGTTAGAATTTTTAAAGGACCCCTCTTGCTTATTCTGTCTTTTATAATATAACTTCCTTCTCTTGTGGAATTATAAGCTTCTAAAATCCCTACCTTTCTCCGTTGTTTCATTACCTTTTCCTACCTTTTCGAATAATGTTTTTGTGATCCACTTCATAGTGATAACATCATTTCTAGTAAGAGTTGTGCTTTAAATGTCCCACACTGGCTGACATCAGACATCATATTGGAATCCCTCGCTTTCTTTCGGGATCCCAGCACTGTCAGAAGTTTCATAACAGATAACACGAGGATGTGCGCGGTTTCAGCAGATAATGCGTAA
Organism: Branchinecta sandiegonensis; assembly: GCA_030848855.1. NCBI lineage: Eukaryota > Metazoa > Arthropoda > Branchiopoda > Anostraca > Branchinectidae > Branchinecta > Branchinecta sandiegonensis. The sequence continues at coordinate 19,219,362 of JAUPMV010000006.1, read as the reverse complement.
CAGATAACACTTCGGATGTTATCTGTTGTGTTTGAAAACATTATGAATGAAATGTTATGCATAACAAGCTTTGCTAAGAAGAGCCAAAAAAGCACCTAGTAACTTTATTCCTTATCGTCATGATGTCTGAAAACTCAGCAGATACTTTTTGACGGTTTTTCGGTTCTTCCTGATGGTAACGCTTATTATGCATAACATGTTGAAACACAACAGATAACATCCGAAGTGTTGTCTGTTACGCAATATTTGTAGAAACCGCTCATCCTCATGTTATCTGTTATGAAACTTCTGACAGTGAGGTTTTCATATTTAGTCAGTTGATTTGCAGGCATTTGCAAGAGTTTGAGTATATATACAATGCTGTCTGTCTTATTGGTGAATGAATTGAATTTGAATTATGATTTCAGTTCGAAAGGAACGAATTAATGATTTCATTGACGATCCATGTAACAAATAGATTGCTGAACTTACAAATAGACATCAAGTTAAACCAAAAGCTTTGGGGATCGACTAAAACCAGGAAGGGAAGGGAACGCGAGAAAAGCAGGAAGGCATACTAAAACCAGAAAGGGCATACTAAAACGAGGAAGGCTGTCGCCAGAATTCAAAACTGGAAAGCCGCACGTTCCCTTCCTCTGTTTAGTATTCTTTGAGGGGTCGGCAACTTTCCAAATTCAAAGTTCACCATCCCTTCCTCGTTTTAGTATCCGTCTGAACTAGAAATGAAAATGTGAACTACAATTTTGATAGTTGCTGACCCTTCACTGAACTTAATGCCTACCCATGTCAGGATACTAAAACGAGGAAGGGATGGTGAACTTTGAGTTTGAAAGGTTGCCGACACCTGGAAGAATACTAAGCAGAGGAAGGGAACGGTGCAGCTTTCCATTTTTTCGCAGCCTTGAATTCCTTCCTCGTTTTAGGATGCCCTTCCTCGTTTTAGTATGCCCTTCCTGGTTTTAGTATGCCTTCCTTCTTTTCTCGCGTTCCCTTCCCTTCCTGGTTTTAGTCGATCCCGCGATGGTGGAATGTAATTAGAAAAGCTTCCATTGATCGAAAACGAGTTTACTAATTATATTTAAAGTAGCAAATGACACAATTAAACGTTAGTTCTTCCTTGGGACAGGTAATTATAACATTATAAAGTTTCGGACGAATCTCTCTGTAGTCTTTAGTGCAAAAGCCAAAGACTGGAGGGACCTAATGTCACTTTCAAAAATTAAAACACCATATTTTTAAAACTTGCTAAGATGTCCTTCCTGCTTAATTATGTGCGTTACAGCTGTATTATTACAGCCAACCCTCATCGACTGAAACAACCCGATGTATGGATTTTCGTAGGTCATTGTCGCTCTTTTCCCCCCTTTTTCCTCTCTTCCGTCTTTATTTAATTTGTTGACAGAATAAGTGGCTAAGATTCGCTATCTTATTCACTAAAAACAAAACACATATAATAATGTGTATAGAGTAATTAAAATATAGTTATTACGGATAAAAATCAACAAACTAAAAGATAATTACATATTTATGCGGTAAAACTAAACGGTGCGTCGTAAGAAAAGCAAATTTGGTTGGGATACTTTTTTATCAGGTAACCCGCTCCAGTAGTAACAGCTTTTTCCTTGTCTTGTTAGTGCAATAGCTTCAAAAAATGTAAGCCACACTAAAAATTACATCTCCGTGACCCTGAGAAATATAATTATAACGTCATAGAGTTTCAGAAGAATTTCTTTAAAGTCTGCGGTCTGCGATAAGGAAAGACTGAAAAAGAATTAATATCTACTTTGCAAAAGCAAGCATTCTATGACGAGAGAAGTGCTAAGATGTCAAGCAAGGTTGATTCTGTGATAAAAGAACTACAAGTTTTTGCAGCTGGCGGCTACGCCTGGTCCAAACTAATCGTTGTGAGGAACCAGCTATACCCATCTACGTAGCGTTCCTTGTTTTCTACCCACTTTGGCGGCTATATTCAAACCTGGGCGTTTTAATATCCAACTTCTGCTATCTGTCAAAAAGGTGCCAAACGTTTCTGTCCTAAATAGCAACACTTTCCGAGCAAGACAGAAATAAAACTGAAAGGATACATTCAAACTATTCGGAAGTATTGAATGGTTACAAGTTCGTATCTAAAACTCACAAAATATGACATTGTTAATTATTCACGGACCATTTATGCCCATAGACGGAATTTAGGATTCCAGTCATCGCGGAATCAGGCGCAAAAAGATACAGGAAGGGGTTAGATACTGTTGTTAGCCGGGAAGAAGTGAATGCATGATCAGTGTTGCCATACTTAGTTGGGATCGACTAAAAGCAGGAAAGGAAAGGCAAGAGAAAAGCAGGAAAGAATACTAAAACCAGGAAAGGCAAACTAAAACGAGGAAAGAATTATCAGGAATCGAGGATTCGATAAACCTCGTCCAGCGAGGGGTCGGCAATTAAGATATTTCAAGTCCACCATTTCTTTCCTGGTTTTAGCAACTTGTCAGGTATAGTACCTTAGAGTACTAAAACAAGGAAAGAAATTGGGAATTCTAACAAACTGGCAAGCCTTTCCTCTGTTTAGTATCCCGTGAGGGGTCGACAACTTACATTTGTAAAAGTTCATCTTTTCCTCTTTTGGTATTCGAAAAAGCTGGCAAGCTGTACCGTGCTTTTCCTCTGTTTGGTATCTCGTGAGGGGTCGGCAACTTGCGTTAGTAAAAGTTCACCTTTTCCTCCTCTTCGTACCCTGTTGGTAGGCGACTAAGATCGTGAGTCCAGCGAGGGGTCGGCAACTAAGAAATTTCAAGTCAACCATTTCTTTCCTGGTTTTAGTAACTTGTCACGGATAGTACCTCAGAGTACCAAAACTAGGAAAGAAAATGGGAATTCTAAATTTTGAGGGGTCGGCAACTATAGTTCACCGTTCCCTTCCTCGTAGGCGACAAAAATCTGAGTCCAGCGAGGGGTCGGCAACTAAGACCTAACTATGATATTTCAGGTCCGCCATTTCTTTCCTGGTTTTAGTAACTTGTCACGTATGGTACCTTCGAGTAATAAAACGAGGAAATAAATTGGGAATTCTAAAAAACTGGCAAGACTTCCCTATGTTTTGTATCCCGTGAGGGGTGGGCAACTTACATTTGTAAAAGTTAACCTTTTCCTCCTTTTAGTACCCTGTCGGTAGGCGACTAAAATCATCCAGCGAGGGGTCGGCAACTAAGATATCCCCCTCGCTGGACTCATTATCTTAGTCGCCTACCGACAGGGTACTAAAAGGAGGAAAAGGTGAACATTTAACAAACGTAACTTGCCGACCCCTCACGAGATACTAAACAGAGGAAAAGCACGGCACAGCTTGACAGTTTTTTCGAAAAGGTGAACTTTTACAAATGTAAGTTGCTGAACCCTCACGGGATACTAAACAGAGGAAAGGCTTGCCAGTTTGTTAGAATTCCCAATTTCTTTCCTTGTTTTAGTACTCTAAGGTACTATACCTGACAAGTTGCTAAAACCAGGAAAGAAATGGTGGACTTGAAATATCTTAATTGCCGACCCCTCGCTGGACTCGTGATCTTAGTCGCCTACCGACAGGGTGCTAAAAGGAGGAAAAGTTGAACTTTCTTAAACGTAGCTTGCCGACCCCTCACGAGATACTAAACAGAGGAAAAGCACGGCACAGCTTGCCAGTTTTTTCGAATACTAAAAGGAGGAAAAGGTGATCTTTAACCAATGGAAGTTGCCGACCCCTCACGGGATACTAAACAGAGGAAAGGCTTGCCAGTTTGTTCGAATTCCCAATTTCTTTCCTTGTTTTAGTACTCCAAGGTACTATCTCTGACAAGTTGCTAAAACCAGGAATGAAATGGTAGACTTGAAATATCTTAGTTGCCGACCCCTCGCTGGACTCATGATCTTAGTCGCCTACCGACAGGGTACTAAAAGGAGGGAAAGGTGAACTTTCACAAACGTAACTTGCCGAGCCCTCACGAGATACTAAACAGAGGAAAAGCAGAGGACAGCTTGCCAGTTTTTTCGAATACCAAAAGGAGGAAAAGGTGAACTTTAGCAAATGGAAGTTGCCGACCCCTCACGGGATACTAAACAGAGGAAAGGCTTGCCAGTTTGTTCGAATTCCCAATTTCTTTCCTCGTTTTAGTACTCCAAGGTACTATCCCTGACAAGTTGCTAAAACCAGGAAAGAAATGGTAGACTTGAAATATCTTAGTTGCCGACCCCTCGCTGGACTCATGATCTTAGTCGCCTACCGACAGGGTACTAAAAGGAGGAAAAGGTGAACTTTCACAAACGTAGCTTGCCGACCCCTCACGAGATGCTAAACAGAGGAAAAGCACGGCACAGCTTGCCAGTTTTTTCTAATACCAAAAGGAGGAAAAGGTGAACTTTAACAAATGGAAGTTGCCGACCCCTCACTGAATACTAAACAGAAGGCTTGCAAGTTTTTCGAATCCTCGATTCCTGATAATGCTTTCCTTGTTTTAGTTTGCCTGTTCTGGTTTTAGTATTCTTTCCTGCTTTTCTCTTGCCTTTCCTTTCCTGTTTTTAGTCGATCCCTACTTAGTTACACTTTGTTAGACAGAACTGTTAGAGTTAGAGCAAAGAGAGTAAAGTATATTTTAAAGCAGAAACAGCCCAGCCTGTCTTTAAACTAGAGTTCTCGGCTGTGAAAAGACCTGGGGGAAAACGAACGTCGTAGCAAAATTTGGATATGAGTTAAGAAAAGCTTTCAGTGATCAAATGGGGTCGCAAATTGTTTTTAAAGTTTCTACCAAATGACAAAAACAGAGATTACTTTTCCTTTGGGAAAACACCGTAAATTTCGGACGAATTTCTTTAAAGTAGTCAATGCCAGGAACTGAAGACTTGCAGAAGCTTATATCGTCCTTGAGAAAACAAACAATGTAGTGTAAAGAGTGCTGGGATGTCACGAAAAGTTATATCCCGTGCTCCAGCGCAGCAAGTTCGTGCAGTTGACAGTTATTAAGTGAAACAACCTGATCGATCGTTTTCTGTCTGGTACACTCCTGTGTCTTGCTATTCGGGATCGACTAAAAAGAGGCACGGAACGGCACGACATGGCGCAGGAGGCACGAGTAATAAAAAGAGATTAGCAAGTAGTAGAACTAGACAAGTAAGTGAGAGTTTGTAACTCCAGAGCCTAAAAGAAGGCACGTTAAAAGATTGTTCCTGCCCCTCACTCTGTAGCCTGAAAAGGCCCTTTTAGTTTTCGCTCCTCTCACACTATGCCCTGTCGTGCCGTGCCTCTTTTCAGTCAGTCCCTTGCAATTCTCAGCTCCGGTCCTAAATTTAACGGTCCGCAACCGCCCCCGTCGTGCCTGAAATTGTCCGAGCCATAGTTTGCCTCGCTGCTGCATATGAGAGCTCCATTAGATATTGCGGTAGGGGGCCACAAGTTCATGTTAATCGGAAATAAACCGGATATAGCGTTGGAATGGATCAAAGGGAAATATAGGGGGTTTTCCTCAGAGTGATATGTTTGAACGTTGCTCCCATGACAGGGTTTCAGGCCGCGGCGTGACTAGGTCGCACGCACGGTCTAACATTTACAGCGAGCACTAGGATTGGCGACAAAGTAGAAATACCTAATCTTTCTTGACCAAGAGAATTCATTAGATGCGATTTGCATATATATATGTATGCAAATCGGAACTTTCGAGCATTTTCAGCCATCACTCGAAAGTGTCCGAATCGGTCACGGACCTAATCCGACTTAAAGGACCCCTCCTGCTTTGTCAGTGTTTTCACACTCCATGTAGCGACTTATGTGGACTACTGGCCTCTGAAATTTCCCTCCTGACAAAATCCTTTTAAATCAGTTTATTTTAGTTTTTAGATTGTCACCGCTAGCCAAGATTGTCTTGGGTTACCAGACAATAACTTTGTTTTGGGTTGAGATGCGCTGCCTAATCTGATTTCGTCACTGCGAATGTCGAGGTGCCGTATGCTTTCTCGGCGTTTAACCACGCCGCGCATTTGTTTTGCCCGGCCAGAGTTGACAAGCGCTAACAAGAGAATCTCTAGTTTGACGACGCAAGTATAAGTATTTTTGAGAATACTACGTCCGGACCATTGTATCGTGAAAGAGCTATTAGGAGGGAAGTAAGCAAGAGCTGTGCTTTAACTGCGGGTTCTTGAGACTGATTCCGAGAGCAAACTAAGCAGGAAGCTGCCGGATTTCCTTGTATAAGTGGACGTCTACCTGGTAATTTACCTTAAATTACCTTAAACTGCATTGTCCAGTGAGAAAGGTGACAATGCAATTTGGGACAAGAAAAGTAACAAGAGCTGTAAGCTCATATGGCACTTGCATGTGTCAAGATGATTTGATTGATCAAGAGTAAGTTTCGACTTTGCGGCTGAGATGCGCGCTCTAAGGGAGCTGGAACTTCATTTGAAAGCAAAACCCTTGAGGCAAAACTGCTAATGGGCTGATGGGCATCACAAAAATGCATATATTGCTTAAAAGTATTTTTTTTACTTTGCGGTCAAGATTGGTACTTTAAGGAATAATCGGATTTGGGAAGTAGCAATTTCTAAGCAAATGTTGTTGAGTCTCCAATCCAGCGAAGTTTCATCGTCCTAGCACATCTGGAAGTACCTTAACGCGCGATCACCGGAATCCCAGACCCCCCTCCCCCTCCTCCAACTCCACCCACAATAACCGGAGCCAATCCTGTTCTGTAAATGATTAATCCAGAGCATCTGTTTGTCATTCCCACGAAGTTCGATCCAGATCACACCAGTCTAAGCGGGTCAAGTATTTTCCGCCCTCCCCCCGATAATTGCCGGATTCGGTCCGGAAATGAAAAAGGTCACAAGAGAAAAATGTCCTCTGTTTAATTATTAAATTTCACTCGAATCCGATCACCCGTTCCAAAGTTACGCATGACTCAATATTCCGGATTCCCCTCCCTCAAGTCCCCCCCCCCCCAAGATTATCATATCGAGGATTTTTTTTTTATTCCAAGTCAGTTTGACCGGGTCCCTGATATGCCTTCCAAGTTTCGTCGTGAAAATCCCCCAAAAACGGAATTCCGGGATACCCCTCCTCCCCCCCCCCTTAAGTGTCCGGATCCAGTCAAATTATGTAAAAGATTTATATGGACCAGATGTTTGTTCTTCCCAGCAAGTTTCACTCCGATACCATCATTCTAACCGTTTCTCGAGATTTCCGGTCCAACCCCCCCCCCCCCCACCCCACCCAGCTCCCCCGCGGTGCACGTAGCCAATCCGATTCAGCAAATGACTTACCTAGAGCATCTGTTTGTTCTTCCCACAAAGCTCCATCCCGATCCCTCCATTCTAAACGGGGCACGTATTCCCTCCCCCCCCCCCAATAGTTGCCGGATCCGGTCCGGATATGAAAAAAATCATCGGAGAAATGTCCTCTGTTGAATTCTTAAATTTCACTCGAATCCGATCAACCATTCCAAAATTACGCATGACTGAAAATTTCGGATTCCCCTCCCTCCACTCCCCCCACCATTATCTGATCGACAAATTTTTTATTTTGAAGTCAGTTTGATTGGGTCCCTGATATGCCTGCCAAGTTTCATCGTGAAAGTCCCCAAAACCACCATCACCGGAATTCCGGGACCCCCCCCCCCCATAAGTGTCCGGATCAAGTACAATGGCCTAAAGGACTTATCTAGAGCAGATGCTTGTTCTTCCCAGCAGATGCCGATCATCCGTTCGAAAGTTACACACTTCTCAGTTTCCCGGATTCCCCTGCCCTCCACCCCCCCCCCCCAAAATGGTCGGATCAGAAAACTGATTATTCCTAATTTTGTTTGGTCGGGTCTCTGATATGCCTGCCAAGTTTCATGGTCCTAGCACAACTGGAAGTACCCTAACTCGAAAAAGTGTGACAAAATGCCCTAAATTTTCAAGTTTCCAGCGCCCCTCACTCCCCCCCATATGGTCGGATCGGGAAACTGATTATTTCCAGGTTAGTTTGATCGGGTCCCTGATATGCCTGCCAAGTTTCATTGTCCTAGCACATCTGGAAGTACCCTAACTCGGATATGTGGGACAAAAAAACTCGGACCGACCGACAGACCGACAGACGGAATTGTGATCGGTATATGGCACTTGAGCCAGAGGCTGCAAGTGCCATAAAAAGCTAGAATTTGTCCGGGAAGTAGTTAAACTTTGCCAGTAAAAAGTAGGTTTAAAAAAAACTTTTTTTTTTATTCCAAGTCAGTTTGACCGGGTACCTGATATGCCTTCCAAGTTTCGTCGTGAAAATCCCCCAAAAACGGAATTCCGGGATACCCCGCCTCCCCCCCCCCCCCCTCAAGTGTCCGGATCCAGTCAAATTATGTAAAAGATTTATATGGACCAGATGTTTGTTCTTCCAGCAAGTTTCACTCCGATACCATCATTCTAACCGTTTCTCGAGATTTCCGGTCCACCTCCCCCCCCCCAACCCAGCTCCCCCGCGGTGCACGTAGCCAATCCGATTCAGCAAATGACTTACCTAGAGCATCTGTTTGTTCTTCCCACAAAGTTCCATCCCGATCCCTCCATTCTAAACGGGGCACGTATTCCCCCCCCCCAATAGTTGCCGGATCCGGTCCGGATATGAAAAAAATCATCGGAGAAATGTCCTCTGTTGAATTCTTAAATTTCACTCGAATCCGATCAACCATTCCAAAATTACGCATGACTGAAAATTTCGGATTCCCCTCCCTCCACTCCCCCCACCATTATCTGATCGACAAAATTTTTATTTTGAAGTCAGTTTGATTGGGTCCCTGATATGCCTGCCAAGTTTCATCGTGAAAATCCCCAAAACCACCATCACCGGAATTCCGTGACCCCCCCCCCCCCCCCCCCATAAGTGTCCGGATCAAGTACAATGGCCTAAAGGACTTATCTAGAGCAGATGCTTGTTCTTCCCAGCAAGTTTCACTCCGATCCCTCCATTCTAACCGTTTCTTGAAATTTCCGGTCTCTCCCCCCCCCCCCCCCAACTCCCCCCTGGCTACCGAATCCGGTCAAGACTTTAAACGGGACATTACAGATATATATTCTGTTCAGTTATGAAGTTTCATTACAATCCGATCATCCGTTCGAAAGTTACACACTTCTCAATTTCCCGGATTCCCCTGCGGATTCCCCTCCCTCCACTCCTCCACCATTATCTGATCGACAATATTTTTATTTTGAAGTCAGTTTGATTGGGTCCCTGATATGCCTGCCAATTTTCATCGTGAAAATCCAAAAAACCACCATCACCGGAATTCCGGCCCCCCCCCCCCCCATAAGTGTCCGGATCCAGTACAATGGTCTAAAGGACTTATCTAGAGCAGATGCTTGTTCTTCCCAGCAAGTTTCACTCCGATCCCTCCATTCTAACCGTTTCTTGAAATTTCCGGTCTCCCCCCCCCCAACTCCCCCCTGGCTACCGAATCCGGTCAAGACTTTAAACGGGACATTACAGATATATATTTTCAGTTATGAAGTTTCATTACAATCCGATCATCCGTTCGAAAGTTACACACTTCTCAGCTTCCCGGATTCCCCTGCCCTCCACCCCCCCCCCCCAAAATGGTCGGATCAGAAAACTGATTATTCCTAATTTTGTTTGGTCGGGTCTCTGATATGCCTGCCAAGTTTCATGGTCCTAGCACAACTGGAAGTACCCTAACTCGAAAAAGTGTGACAAAATGCCCTAAATTTTCAAGTTTCCAGCGCCCCGCACTCCCCCCCCATATGGTCGGATCGGGAAACTGATTATTTCCAGGTTAGTTTGGTCGGGTCCGTGATATTCCTGCCAAGTTTCATTGTCCTAGCTCATCTGGAAGTACCCTCACTCGAAAAAGTGTGACAAAATGCCCTAAATTTTCAAGTTTCCAGCGCCCCGACTCCCCCGCATATGGTCGGATCGGGAAACTTATTATTTCCAGGTTACTTTGGTCAGGTCCCTGATATTCCTGCCAAGTTTCATTGTCCTAGCTCATCTGGAAGTACCCTAACTCGAAAAAGTGTGACAAAATGCCCTAAATTTTCAAGTTTCGAGCGCCCCCACTCCCCCGCATATGGTCGGATCGGGAAACTGATTATTTCCAGGTTCGTTTGGTCGGGTCCCTGATATTCCTGCCAAGTTTCATTGTCCTAGCTCATCTAGAAGTACCCTAACTCAGAAAAAAGTGACAAAATGCCCTAAATTTGCAAGTTTCCAGCGCCCCGCACTCCCCCCCATATGGTCGGATCGGGAAACTGATTATTTCCAGGTTAGTTTGATCGGGTCCCTGATATGCCTGCCAAGTTTCATTGTCCTAGCACATCTGGAAGTACCCTAACTCGGATATGTGGGACAAAAAAACTCGGACCGACCGACAGACCGACAGACCGACAGACCGACAGACGGAATTGTGATCGGTATATGGCACTTGAGCCAGAGGCTGCAAGTGCCATAAAAATATGGGCAGGCAGTTCGGACATTTCACTAAAACAGTTCATGGTGTTTACTGCAGAAAATAAACGACCATGAACTTTCTGTTTATAGACCCCAAAAGCCACCGTACATGATCCGCACGTACACCGTGCATACACCACCTTCCATGATCATGAACACATCGTAGGCCCTTTGTTTCTATGGTCGCCAGGCCCGTATGCAGGAATTTATTGGGGGGGGGGGGGATTTTCCTTTCGGAGGGGGGGTTGCCCGCGGGGGAAGCTGCCGGACAAAAAAGACATAGATCAGCCAATACAAAAAAAAAAACAAGAGCTGTAAGCTCATATGGCACTTGCATGTGTCAAGATGATTTGATTGATCAAGAGTAAGTTTCGACTTTGCGGTTGAGATGCGCGCTATAAGGGAGCTGGAACTTCATTTGTAAGCAAAACCCTTGAGGCAAAACTGCTAATGGGCTGATGGGCATCACGAAAATGCATATATTGCTTAAAAGTATTTTTTTTACTTTGCGGTCAAGATTGGTACTTTAAGGAATAATCGGATTTGGGAAGTAGCAATTTCTAAGCAAATGTTGTTGAGTCTCCAATATTCCAGCGAAGTTTCATCGTCCTAGCACATCTGGAAGTACCTTAACGCGCGATCACCGGAATCCCATACCCCCCTCCCCCTCCTCCAACTCCACCCACAATAACCGGAGCCAATCCTGTTCTGTAAATGATTAATCCAGAGCATCTGTTTGTCATTCCCACGAAGTTCGATCCAGATCACACCAGTCTAAGCGGGTCAAGTATTTTCCGCCCTCCCCCCGATAATTGCCGGATTCGGTCCGGAAATGAAAAAGATCACAAGAGAAAAATGTCCTCTGTTTAATTATTAAATTTCACTCGAATCCGATCACCCGTTCCAAAGTTACGCATGACTCAATATTCCGGATTCCTCTCCCTCAACTCCCCCCCCCCAAGATTATCATATCGAGGATTTTTTTTTTATTCCAAGTCAGTTTGACCGGGTCCCTGATATGCCTTCCAAGTTTCGTCGTGAAAATCCCCCAAAAACGGAATTCCGGGATACCCCTCCTCCCCCCCCCCCCTCAAGTGTCCGGATCCAGTCAAATTATGTAAAAGATTTATATGGACCAGATGTTTGTTCTTCCCAGCAAGTTTCACTCCGATACCATCATTCTAACCGTTTCTCGAGATTTCCGGTCCACCCCCCCCCCCCCACCCCACCCAGCTCCCCCGCGGTGAACGTAGCCAATCCGATTCAGCAAATGACTTACCTAGAGCATCTGTTTGTTCTTCCCACAAAGTTCCATCCCGATCCCTCCATTCTAAACGGGGCACGTATTCCCCCCCCCCCCCAATAGTTGCCGGATCCGGTCCGGATATGAAAAAAATCATCGGAGAAATGTCCTCTGTTGAATTCTTAAATTTCACTCGAATCCGATCAACCATTCTAAAATTACGCATGACTGAAAATTTCGGATTCCCCTCCCTCCACTCCCCCCACCATTATCTGATCGACAAAATTTTTATTTTGAAGTCAGTTTGATTGGGTCCCTGATATGCCTGCCAAGTTTCATCGTGAAAGTCCCCAAAACCACCATCACCGGAATTCCGGGACCCCCCCCCCATAAGTGTCCGGATCCAGTACAATGGTCTAAAGGACTTATCTAGAGCAGATGCTTGTTCTTCCCAGCAAGTTTCACTCCGATCCCTCCATTCTAACCGTTTCTTGAAATTTCCGGTCTCCCCCCCCCCCAACTCCCCCCTGGCTCCCGAATCCGGTCAAGACTTTAAACGGGACATTACAGATATATATTCTCTTCAGTTATGAAGTTTCATTACAATCCGATCATCCGTTCGAAAGTTACACACTTCTCAGCTTCCCGGATTCCCCTGCCCTCCACCCCCCCCCCCCCCCAAAATGGTCGGATCAGAAAACTGATTATTCCTAATTTTGTTTGGTCGGGTCTCTGATATGCCTGCCAAGTTTCATGGTCCTAGCACAACTGGAAGTACCCTAACTCGAAAAAGTGTGACAAAATGCCCTAAATTTTCAAGTTTCCAGCGCCCCGCACTCCCCCCCATATGGTCGGATCGGGAAACTGATTATTTCCAGGTTAGTTTGGTCGGGTCCGTGATATTCCTGCCAAGTTTCATTGTCCTAGCTCATCTGGAAGTACCCTCACTCGAAAAAGTGTGACAAAATGCCCTAAATTTTCAAGTTTCCAGCGCCCCAACTCCCCCGCATATGGTCGGATCGGGAAACTTATTATTTCCAGGTTACTTTGGTCAGGTCCCTGATATTCCTGCCAAGTTTCATTGTCCTAGCTCATCTGGAAGTACCCTAACTCGAAAAAGTGTGACAAAATGCCCTAAATTTTCAAGTTTCAAGCGCCCCCACTCCCCCGCATATGGTCGGATCGGGAAACTGATTATTTCCAGGTTAGTTTGGTCGGGTCCCTGATATTCCTGTCAAGTTTCATTGTCCTAGCTCATCTAGAAGTACCCTAACTCAGAAAAAAGTGACAAAATGCCCTAAATTTGCAAGTTTCCAGCGCCCCGCACTCCCCCCCATATGGTCGGATCGGGAAACTGATTATTTCCAGGTTAGTTTGGTCGGGTCCCTGATATGCCTGCCAAGTTTCATTGTCCTAGCACATCTGGAAGTACCCTAACTCGGATATGTGGGACAAAAAAACTCGGACCGACCGACAGACCGACAGACCGACAGACGGAATTGTGATCGGTATATGGCACTTGAGCCAGAGGCTGCAAGTGCCATAAAAATTGTATGTTTTGGGAGGGGTTTGAACCCCCTACCCCCCCCCCCCCCCGGATACGGCCGTGAGGGTCGCCAGCCCACGCTACTGTGCTAGTGAATATGTTTCCTTCCTGCTTTGGGAATTCGAAACTTATTTACCTTTCTGACACCTGAAACTTCAAGCTGTCACATGGATAAACTCGCATATTTAAGTCGGCACGTTGTCGTCTTACTTGGAAACGAACTTGAATGAGTGCGAAGTTTTATTCGATGTCTGTGAAGTGGAAAGTTTGAAGATAGGTTCTTGCCCACGGCATGAGTTTGCAGTTTATTTTCTTACCCATATCAGAGCCTGGGCACACTAGTCCTAATAAAATCTTAAACTTCTGTAAACCCCATCTCTTAATGAATCTTAAACCCCACCCCCCCCTGGTGACCCCCCCCCCCCCCGCCGGCGAAAACCCAAATTTGTTATTTGCAGTTTCTAATAAGATTTTTATGGCACTTGCAGCCTCTGGCTCAAGTGCCATATACCGATCACAATTCTGTCTGTCGGTCTGTCGGTCTGTCGGTCTGTCAGTCGGTCCGAGTTTTTTGTCCCACATATCCGAGTTAGGGTACTTCCAGATGTGCTAGGACAATGAAACTTGGCAGGCATATCAGGGACCCGACCAAACTAACCTGGAAATAATCAGTTTCCCGATCCGACCATATGGGGGGGGGAGTGCGGGGCGCTGGAAACTTGCAAATTTAGGGCATTTTGTCACTTTTTTCTGAGTTAGGGTACTTCTAGATGAGCTAGGACAATGAAACTTGGCAGGAATATCAGGGACCCGACCAAACGAACCTGGAAATAATCAGTTTCTCGATCCGACGATATGCGGGGGAGTGGGGGCGCTCGAAACTTGAAAATTTAGGGCATTTTGTCACACTTTTTCGAGTTTGGGTACTTCCAGATGAGCTAGGACAATGAAACTTGGCAGGAATATCAGGGACCTGACCAAAGTAACCTGGAAATAATAAGTTTCCCGATCCGACCATATGCGGGGGAGTTGGGGCGCTGGAAACTTGAAAATTTAGGGCATTTTGTCACACTTTTTCGAGTGAGGGTACTTCCAGGTGAGCTAGGACAATGAAACTTGGCAGGAATATCAGGGACCCGACCAAACTAACCTGCAAATAATCAGTTTCCCGATCCGACCATGTGCGGGGAAGTGGGGGCGCTGGAAACTTGAAAATTTAGGGCATTTTGTCACACTTTTTCGAGTTAGGGTACTTCCAGTTGTGCTAGGACCATGAAAAGTGGCAGGCATATCAGAGACCCGATCAAACAAAATTAGGAATAATCATTTTTCTGATCCGACCATTTTGGGGGGGGGGGGGGGGGTGGAGGGCAGGGGAATCCGGGAAACTGAGAAGTGTGTAACTTTCGAACGGATGATCGGATTGTAATGAAACTTCATAACTGAAGAGAATATATATCTGTAATGTCCCGTTTAAAGTCTTGACCGGATTCGGTAGCCAGGGGGGAGTTGGGGGGGGGGGAGACCGGAAATTTCAAGAAACGGTTAGAATGGAGGGATCGGAGTGAAACTTGCTGGGAAGAACAAGCATCTGCTCTAGATAAGTCCTTTGGACCATTGTACTGGATCCGGACACTTATGGGGGGGGGGTGGGTCCCGGAATTCCGGGGAGGGTGGTTTTTTGGATTTTCACGATGAAACTTGGCAGGCATATCAGGGACCCAATCAAACTGACTTCAAAATAAAAATATTATCGATCAGATAATGGTGGGGGAGTGGAGGGAGGGGAATCCGCAGGGGAATCCGGGAAATTGAGAAGTGTGTAACTTTCGAACGGATGATCGGATTGTAATGAAACTTCATAACTGAACAGAATATATATCTGTAATGTCCCGTTTAAAGTCTTGACCGGATTCGGTAGCCAGGGGGGAGTTCGGGGGGGGGGGGAGACCGGAAATTTCAAGAAACGGTTAGAATGGAGGGATCGGAGTGAAACTTGCTGGGAAGAACAAGCATCTGCTCTAGATAAGTCCTTTAGACCATTGTACTTGATCCGGACACTTATGGGGGGGGGGGGGGTCCCGGAATTCCGGTGATGGTGGTTTTGGGGATTTTCACGATGAAACTTGGCAGGCATATCAGGGACCCAATCAAACTGACTTCAAAATAAAAATTTTGTCGATCAGATAATGGTGGGGGGAGTGGAGGGAGGGGAATCCGAAATTTTCAGTCATGCGTAATTTTGGAATGGGTGATCGGATTCGAGTGAAATTTAAGAATTCAACAGAGGACATTTCTCCGATGTTTTTTTTCATATCCGGACGGAAAATACGTGCCCGTTTAGAATGGAGGGATCGGGATGGAACTTTGTGGGAAGAACAAACAGATGCTCTAGGTAAGTCATTTGCTGAATCGGATTGGCTACGTGCACCGCGGGGGAGCTGGGTGGGGTGGGGGGGTGGACCGGAAATCTCGAGAAACGGTTAGAATGATGGTATCGGAGTGAAACTTGCTGGGAAGAACAAACATCTGGTCCATGTAAATCTTTTACATAATTTGACTGGATCCGGACACTTGAGGGGGGGGGGGAGGAGGGGTATCCCGGAATTCCGTTTTTTGGGGGATTTTCACGACGAAACTTGGAAGGCATATCAGGGACCCGGTCAAACTGACTTGGAATAAAAAAAAAAATCCTCGATATGATAATCTTGGGGGGGGGGGGGAGTTGAGGGAGGGGAATCCGGAATATTGAGTCATGCGTAACTTTGGAACGGGTGATCGGATTCGAGTGAAATTTAATAATTAAACAGAGGACATTTTTCTCTTGTGACCTTTTTCATTTCCGGACCGAATCCGGCAATTATTGGGGGGAGGGCGGAAAATACTTGACCCGCTTAGACTGGTGTGATCTGGATCGAACTTCGTGGGAATGACAAACAGATGCTCTGGATTAATCATTCACAGAACCGGATTGGCTCCGGTTATTGTGGGTGGAGTTGGAGGAGGGGGAGGGGGGTCTGGGATTCCGGTGATCGCGCGTTAAGGTACTTCCAGATGTGCTAGGACGATGAAACTTCGCTGGAATATTGGAGACTCAACAACATTTGCTTAGAAATTGCTACTTCCCAAATCCGATTATTCCTTAAAGTACCAATCTTGACCGCAAAGTAAAAAAAATACTTTTAAGCAATATATGTATTTTCGTGATGCCCATCAGCCCATTAGCAGTTTTGTCTCAAGGTTTTTGCTTACAAATGAAGTTCCAGCTCCCTTATAGCGCGCATCTCAACCGCAAAGTCGAAACTTACTTTTGATCAATCAAATCATCTTGACACATGCAAGTGCCATATGAGCTTACAGCTCTTGTTGTAATTTCTTATATATTTGCATTGGGAGGGGTTTTGGACGGGGAGTGGGGGGAGGGGCTGGTACCCGGTTTTTTTTTGCCAGGGGGATTTGTTACCGGGGGAGGGTCGTCGATGGGGTTTTGGTACCGGGGAGAGGGGGGGGCGGGGGTTATCTCCGGGGGGAGACCCAAACCTATCCTATCTTATTGGACAGTGCAAAACGGATACGTCAGTGAATTTTCTTAGAGCCACCGAGATACAGGCGAGTACTCACTACCAGAAACATGGAATGGCGTCATCAGTGAAAGGAAATTCAGACCCCAAGGCCACTTCTACAACAAAACCAAGGTCAACCCAAATGCGGAAAAATCTCTACTCTACCAACGACCCAATCAAGCAGCAAAAACAGCACCAACTTTAATTCCGAATCCGAAACTTTAACTACTTCACCAAATCAGATACATGAGGCTAATCTAGAATATTTAGTGTTTTTTTTTCACAAGTTCATTTTCCAGTTTGAGCTGCTTGAGCCTGAAGAGGACCCTTGCCTACAATATTGGCTGGATGTTGTGACGGGACCGCAAAAGTTTAGTTCTTTCGTTTACTGAGCGAATGGACACAAAACAAAGGAGTCGAAATAAACGGAGGATGGGAAAAAAGAACAACACGACAAAAACAAGATATCCTTAACGATAGAAATTAAAGCGAATCTCATCAAAAAAGAATAGGTCTACCCATCCAGGGGCTTGTCCCGCATCCTAGATTGTGACGCACCTTCTATCTATAACTTTCGAGGCTAGTTTCAGGATTTCCTTACATTGCCCAATACTAACCAGCTATTTTCTTTTCCAGGGACTACTTCTATGACAGGTAAGCACTATCTTAAACTGTAAGTCTAAAGTGAAACGAAGGAAGAATTTTGCGGCCAAGTGCTTGGTATGAAAGAAAAAGTTCCGGAATGTCAGAATTGCTTTTTTCCTGTGCCCTATTGTGAATTCCCCCCCTTAAATGGACAAAGTGTATGCTTTTCATATGTTGAAGAGCGACGACGTCTCTCCACGTTTTCCAAGAAATACCGGAAAAAGGAAAGTGAATTTTTCAATGTAAGGTTTTCGTCGAATGCAAATTGCAGTGAAATGAAACTGACAGTCGTCCACAGGGAAGCTGTGCATGGCGAAGTTCATATTTTTATGGCACTTGCAGCCTCTGGCTCAAGTGCCATATAC
The DNA here is from genome assembly GCA_030848855.1 of Branchinecta sandiegonensis. NCBI lineage: Eukaryota > Metazoa > Arthropoda > Branchiopoda > Anostraca > Branchinectidae > Branchinecta > Branchinecta sandiegonensis. Next base: position 19,201,553 of record JAUPMV010000006.1, on the reverse strand, counting down.
CGATCACAATTCCGTCTGTCGGTCTGTCGGTCTGTCGGTCGGTCCGAGTTTTTTTGTCCCACATATCCGAGTTAGGGTACTTCCAGATGTGCTAGGACAATGAAACTTGGCAGGCATATCAGGGACCCGACCAAACTAACCTGGAAATAATCAGTTTCCCGATCCGACCATATGGGGGGGAGTGCGGGGCGCTGGAAACTTGCAAATTTAGGGCATTTTGTCACTTTTTTTCTGAGTTAGGGTACTTCTAGATGAGCTAGGACAATGAAACTTGGCAGGAATATCAGGGACCCGACCAAACGAACCTGGAAATAATCAGTTTCCCGATCCGACCATATGCGGGGGAGTGGGGGCGCTCGAAACTTGAAAATTTAGGGCATTTTGTCACACTTTTTCGAGTTAGGGTACTTCCAGATGAGCTAGGACAATGAAACTTGGCAGGAATATCAGGGACCTGACCAAAGTAACCTGGAAATAATAAGTTTCCCGATCCGACCATATGCGGGGGAGTTGGGGCGCTGGAAACTTGAAAATTTAGGGCATTTTGTCACACTTTTTCGAGTGAGGGTACTTCCAGATGAGCTAGGACAATGAAACTTGGCAGGAATATCACGGACCCGACCAAACTAACCTGGAAATAATCAGTTTCCCGATCCGACCATATGGGGGGGAGTGCGGGGCGCTGGAAACTTGAAAATTTAGGGCATTTTGTCACACTTTTTCGAGTTAGGGTACTTCCAGTTGTGCTAGGACCATGAAACTTGGCAGGCACATCAGAGACCCGACCAAACAAAATTAGGAATAATCAGTTTTCTGATCCGACCATTTTGGGGGGGGGGGGTGGAGGGCAGGGGAATCCGGGAAACTGAGAAGTGTGTAACTTTCGAACGGATGATCGGATTGTAATGAAACTTCATAACTGAAGAGAATATATATCTGTAATGTCCCGTTTAAAGTCTTGACCGGATTCGGTAGCCAGGGGGGAGTTGGGGGGGGGAGACCGGAAATTTCAAGAAACGGTTAGAATGGAGGGATCGGAGTGAAACTTGCTGGGAAGAACAAGCATCTGCTCTAGATAAGTCCTTTAGACCATTGTACTGGATCCGGACACTTATGGGGGGGGGGGGGGGCCGGAATTCCGGTGATGGTGGTTTTTTGGATTTTCACGATGAAACTTGGCAGGCATATCAGGGACCCAATCAAACTGACTTCAAAATAAAAATATTGTTGATCAGATAATGGTGGGGGAGTGGAGGGAGGGGAATCCGCAGGGGAATCCGGGAAATTGAGAAGTGTGTAACTTTCGAACGGATGATCGGATTGTAATGAAACTTCATAACTGAACAGAATATATATCTGTAATGTCCCGTTTAAAGTCTTGACCGGATTCGGTAGCCAGGGGGGAGTTGGGGGGGGGGGAGACCGGAAATTTCAAGAAACGGTTAGAATGGAGGGATCGGAGTGAAACTTGCTGGGAAGAACAAGCATCTGCTCTAGATAAGTCCTTTAGGCCATTGTACTTGATCCGGACACTTATGGGGGGGGGGGTCCCGAAATTCCGGTGATGGTGGTTTTGGGGACTTTCACGATGAAACTTGGCAGGCATATCAGGGACCCAATCAAACTGACTTCAAAATAAAAATTTTGTCGATCAGATAATGGTGGGGGGAGTGGAGGGAGGGGAATCCGAAATTTTCAGTCATGCGTAATTTTAGAATGGTTGATCGGATTCGAGTGAAATTTAAGAATTCAACAGAGGACATTTCTCCGATGATTTTTTTCATATCCGGACCGGATCCGGCAACTATTGGGGGGGGGGGGGAGAAATACGTGCCCCGTTTAGAATGGAGGGATCGGGATGGAACTTTGTGGGAAGAACAAACAGATGCTCTAGGTAAGTCATTTGCTGAATCGGATTGGCTACGTGCACCGTGGGGGAGCTGGGTGGGGTGGGGGGGGGGTGGACCGGAAATCTGGAGAAACGGTTAGAATGATGGTATCGGAGTGAAACTTGCTGGGAAGAACAAACATCTGGTCCATATAAATCTTTTACATAATTTGACTGGATCCGGACACTTTAGGGGGGGGGGGGAGGGGTATCCCGGAATTCCGTTTTTGGGGGATTTTCACGACGAAACTTGGAAGGCATATCAGGGACCCGGTCAAACTGACTTGGAATAAAAAAAAATCCTCGATATGAAAATCTTGGGGGGGGGGAGTTGAGGGAGGGGAATCCGGAATATTGAGTCATGCGTAACTTTGGAACGGATGATCGGATTCGAGTGAAATTTAATAATTAAACAGAGGACATTTTTCTCTTGTGACCTTTTTCATTTCCGGACCGAATCCGGCAATTATCGGGGGGAGGGCGGAAAATACTTGACCCGCTTAGACTGGTGTGATCTGGATCGAACTTCGTGGGAATGACAAACAGATGCTCTGGATTAATCATTTACAGAACAGGATTGGCTCCGGTTATTGTGGGTGGAGTTGGAGGAGGGGGAGGGGGGTATGGGATTCCGGTGATCGCGCGTTAAGGTACTTCCAGATGTGCTAGGACGATGAAACTTCGCTGGAATATTGGAGACTCAACAACATTTGCTTAGAAATTGCTACTTCCCAAATCCGATTATTCCTTAAAGTACCAATCTTGACCGCAAAGTAAAAAAAATACTTTTAAGCAATATATGCATTTTCGTGATGCCCATCAGCCCATTAGCAGTTTTGCCTCAAGGGTTTTGCTTACAAATGAAGTTCCAGCTCCCTTATAGCGCACATCTCAACCGCAAAGTCGAAACTTACTCTTGATCAATCAAATCATCTTGACACATGCAAGTGCCATATGAGCTTACAGCTCTTGTTTTTGAAGCATCCGAAATACCATATGACGAAACGAAACACAAACTTAAGAGGCATATTTAGCACACAATCCATTAGTTTACGTAGAAATCTGGAATTTCTAGCACCCCTGTTATTCTGGACATATCAATCGAAAAAGAAATATAAGCTGCAAACGGTGGTGGTCTTTGATTGGTGTTGCTATTTGTGTTGCGAGAGCAACACTTTGGTTTTGTCCTATTTTTTTTTTATTTTTTTTTTTCTATGCCGCCGATTTCATCTTATTCCTGGTAACTGGTTAGGGTCTAACCTGTGCGGTTTTTTACGGAAAGTGTGGACCTCAGGCCGGATTGATGAATATGACATTACATTTTGGAAAGCTCCGTAGAACTCTTGCCTGGGGCCAAAAAAGGATGGTTTTTGCTTGTCCTCGAGCCAGAGCCTACGGTGTGCGAACTGAAGTGGAGTTATATAGCCCATGTCCGAGAGGAGTATCTGAAGTTGTGCAGCCAAGCTTTCGTTTCATCAAACCATGTTTCTGCTTTCGAGTGGAAAGCTCCGTTCTAGCAAGCAAGCAGGTAGACACCAGTTTCAAACTGAAGATGGACTAAAATCTAAAAGTGCTAAATATGTGCGGCAGTTCCCCGGCCCCACAGCCAATATATCGTCTTTCAGTAATAAATAGAGAAATTTACAGAATAAAAAAGGGGCATTTTCCCACGGGTTCGAAAGTGCTGCCATCTATTGTTTCTACACATTTCTGTTCGAGATTTTTTTTGCACTTGGGATTGTGGTAGAGAAATGGTATCCGGTGTGCCTCTTAAACTTTAAAAGTTCTCTCACTGCTAAAGAAATTAGAGCTTGTACTTAGCTCCTTTCTAAGTGGTGATATTAGAAAGTTGGCCTACGGCAAAAAAGTCAACTTTTGAACTAATGCAGATAGAATTTTTTTATTCAAACAACGTTTACAATGGATACGTCAGCTACGATTCTTCAATCAGCGATATTTCGGCCCTTCTTGGCAAGGGTCCTCCTCAGGCTGTCAATCCTCTGGGTCAACGTCGGGGAAGGAAACAAACCTGTAATATTATGCAAAATTATAAACCTGTAATTAATTACAGGTTTGTTTTTTGTTTTTTGTTTCGCTGATGGGGCTCAAAGAATATTTATCGCTGATGAAGAATCGTAGCTGACGTATCCGTTGTAAACGTTGTTTGAATAAATGTTTCAAAGTCGGCTTGGGCTCAAAGAATATTTAGAATTTTTTTTTTTTTAACTGGACATCGATAGACATTGATGAGCTAATCAAGGTATATGTCATCCGTGTTTTGGTACAAAAATTTCTTCATGAGATACAACAGTTTGATAGCTTAGAGGGGTTGACAACTTCAGTAGTAAGGTACACAGTGAAACCAAAAATGGGCCGATCCCAATCGTGAGACATGTAGGGGACTTGTAAGCAACAGTCGGCTGTTAGACCATTATTATCTTCGTCAATGAGGGGTTAGCAACTTTGGTAGCAGGTGTACCTATTCATCCTTTTTTCCCGGTGTATTTGATCGTGAGAACTATCTGGTATGGGGAGATTGATTTGAAAGTAAGGATCGGTTGCTAGAAGGGGTTCATGAGGGGCTAGGAACTTGTGCAAAATGGTGCACATTTTATTTGATCTCTTTAAATCTGAGGGTAAGACAATTGGTCTCCATGGTCTATCACTGTAACTTAGAATTAAGTCTTTGATTGGTTGACAACTCTAGTGGTAGGGTACACACTCAAACAAAGAATAGGTGGAACCCAATTGTGAGACATGTCAGGGACTTGTACGTAACAATCGGCTGTTAGGCCATAATCATCTTCGGCGATGAGGAGTTTCCTACTTTTCCTACAATACCAACTTGGTAATAAAAGATAATGTTCCAAGTTTCCACCAGTCATGATGTCTGCGGTTGAAAAGGATAAGTTCAACTGGCTGCAAAGTAAATTTAGTCCCTATACTTCCGATATTCTTTTTTTTGTTTGTCCAAGGTTAAGGGATAGCCTATTATTTGTTTCCGGTTAATTTGACCGTAAGAACAATTCGGTACCATGCCTATCACAGGGGGGATAAACTTGTAAGTAAGAATCGGTTGCAAGAAGGGGTTCATGTGGGACTAGAAACTTGTGCAAATTAGGGGACATTTCATTTGATCTCTATAAATCTGAGGTAAGAAATTATTCTGAATGGTATATCACTGTAATTTAGAATCAGTCGTTACGTTACGGATACGAATGATAATGTAAAACAATAACGTAGTTCCGCAATAATTATAGTAGAGTGGCATCTCTGGTATTTTGATCCTGAAATACCAACTAGGTTATAAAAGATAATGTCCCAAGCTTTCATTCGTCAAGATGTACGATTGAAAAGGATAAAGTTCAACTATCTGCAAAGTCAATTTAGTCCCTTCTTTAGATCTTTTGTTGTTGTTGTTTATTCAACATTGATGGACAGCCTTCGATCATGTTAAAATTTCTAGGGGTTGACAACTTCCGTGTAGTGTACACACTCAAACAAAAAATAGGCGGAACAGAAATTCCGAGACATGTAGAAGGGACTTATAAGTAACCGGCTGTTAGACCATAGTCATCTTCGGCGATGAGGGGTTTCCAGCTTTTCCTAGTTTCTGTACCTATTTCGTTTCCGGGGTTTTTGATCATTATAAAAGTCTGGCTCAATGCCTATAATCACAGGGAGAGGACGTGTAAGTAAGAATCGGTTGCTAAAGCATTGTCGTTTTCATAATGTGCTAGAATGGTCTATGGTGATGGTCTATCACTATTCTTAAATTTAGTGTTTACGCAACGGATATAAATGATAATGTAAAACAATAGTTAGTATAGTGTCATCTGTGGTATTTTGATGCTGAAAAGTTACGGATAGCTTTATAATACCAACTAGGTTATATAAGATAATGTTCCAAGTTTTCACCAATCAAGACGTCTACGACTGAAAACGATTAAGTTCAGCTGGCTGCAAAGTCAATTTAGTCCCTACTTCCGATATTCTGTTGCCGTTGTTGTTTTTTCAGCGCTGAGGGATAGTCGTGTGATAACGGATTATGTAATCAGTTCAGAAAAATTGTTCTTGGAACATACCACTTTGTAAACCTTGATGGGTTGACAACTTCAGCATTCAACCGATAGTGGAGAAACAAAACCAAAGTGTTGCTCTCGCAATACTTTTGTCGGCGAAGCCGAACAAAGGTTACTGCAACACTTCACGTTGCCCAGGCAACGTAGGTCTAGTTAAGCTTATTTTACGCCAAACTGGCTCATTTTCTTGACGATTGGGTTGGTTATTTTGACTTTGAACCTGTTTTTTTCTGTCGTGATTGTATTTCTTTATGAGATTTTCGAAATATTCAGTTCAAAGCTTCCAAGAGGACTAGTTTCTGAAATTTCCAATTGTCTTGTTTCATTGTAAACACTTGTGCATAGATAGTAGAGCCACAAGTTGAAGAGTAAAAAATCTGCAATCTGCTTTCCGAGTAATGGATGTTTTGAAATTAAATAAGTGAAGCTGAGCTGTCTTTGGATTAGAGAGTGAAAGGCTTTCACTGAAAGCTGCTCATTAGTTTGATGGTCCATATTTACGATCTCTCTGTCACAAGTGTTGATAATAAGACATTGGAGGATTTTCCGAAACTAGTCCGATTGGAGGGCTGACTTGAAATAAGGCGAATTGCATCATTCTGCCCTTGTCATTTTTATGGCACTTGCCCTTCGGCCAAGTGTCATATAGCGATCGCAGTTTCTGTCCGTCCGTGGCCAAGTGGTTAGCGCGCCGGGCTCGCAAGTGAAGGGTCGCTTGTTCGAGTCTCGGTAGTGCCTACTGTTTGGTTTGGGACGGGGGTTAGTGGCGTAACCCTGTAAGACAACCCAAAGTCCATCCAGCTTCAAATGGGTACCTGGAGAAATCCGGGGAAGGTGACACGAAGGGTGTGTGAAAGCACAGGATGGCTGGCCCCCAACCCCCCATTGCGCTTCCTGGCTGAGGGCCGAGAATCGGAGATCAGCACCGCCAGCTTGGCCTGTCAAGGCTAGTGCTGAAACCTTTACCTTTACCTTTTTTACCTGTCGGTCGGTCGGTCGGTCTGGGTTTTGCTAGTTCGGGCACTTCCACATAAGCTAGGACGATGAAACTTGGCAGGCATATCAGGGACCCCAAAAGATTAAGTTGGAAATAGTCACTTCCCCGATCCGATCATCGTGAGGGAGTGGAGAGAGTGGGAATCCGGAAGCTTGAGGTTAACTTTTGAACGGGTGATCGGATCTAATTAAACTTGATATTTGGAAAGACCTCGTGTCTCAGACAACCCAGTTAAAATCCGGACCGGATCCGGTGACTTCGGGGGGAGTTGGAGGGAGGAACCGGGAATCTTGGGAAACGCTTAGAGTTGAGGGATCGGGACGAACTTAGTGGGAAGAACAAGCACAAGTCCTAGGTACATCATTGCAGGGGCGGTTCGAGGGGGGGGGGCGAATCTACTCTCAGTTGTATGTTTTGAGCTTGTCTGTATGACAGTCGTATATTTTGAGCTTTTCAGAATGGCATACAGGCAGTAACCTAACGCAAATTTCACCCACAAATCACATTTTTTAGTCGTATGGCTACGAAGATTTTTCTATTCGTATGTTTTCAGATTCACAGTTGTGTGTTCTCAGTTTTTCAGAACGAAAGTCGTATGTTTGAGCTTGCCAGAATGACATCAACCGCGAATTTGCCTGAAAAGACCCGCCTCTTGTCGTACTTTCTAGTCGTAAATTAGAGATAGTCGTAAGTTTTGACCTTGCCAGATAAAGGCAGACAAAGAGTTAGCTAATCGTGAACTTCGCCTTCAAATGACCTGTTTCTGGTCGTATTGTTCCATAGAGATTTTAGTAGTATGTTTTAAATTGTCAGAATCACAGTCGTATGGAGCTTGCCAGAATGACATCAACCGCGATTTTTCCCTGAAAATGACCCGTTTCTTTTTGTATTTTACGAAGAGATTTTCTAGTCGTACATTAGAGACAGTCGTATGTTTTGAGCTTGCCACATGAGGCAGTTCGGTGAAAACCGACAGCAAATGACCTATTTCTGGTCGTATGGTTGTAGAGAGATTTTCGATAAGTCATTACATTACGAAATATCGTGCGTTTTGATAGTCGTATGTCATAATTGCCTTTACCAAATCGTGACTTTCACTATGTGGCGCTGAAAACATGCTGATTTTCGAAAATTTCGCTGCGGCGCGACGTTTCAACATTATCCTATCTGGTTTTGTGCAAAAATCTCCTTATCTTAAAAAACAATGGTAATAAAGCAATACCATTTTTCTAAACGAAGGCGTCCACGCTAGTTATGGTAACGGGAGATGGTTTAACGGTCGGAAACGCTACCCGAGTATATATTGATTCGACCCGAGTCTACGTAACAGTGTCGACATATGTAACAAGGAAACGTTACGTTTACTTTTTTTTTAAATGGCTTGCGGGGTAAGGTTTGCACATAATCCGGCCTTGTAAGCACTGTATGACAGGCCTGATAATTGCACTATTTTTGTGTAGTCTAAATTCAAAGTGGAAGCACTACCACGTACTAACTTCCGGGAAAATACCCCACTCTTTTCGCGAGTTATCGGGGCACGGACAGATATGTGATATCGTAGGCAGCCTTTAAAATGTTTCACAAAACTTTACCTGTGCCGTCTTTCATAGTAGCCTACTCGCTATCTGGTTGAATGGCCCATAATTTAGGTGAGGTGTCAGGCCTAAAGATTTCAGTCACCTTAAAAGCTAGGAATGCCAGAGAAAAGTCGGATTACAAAAAAATCTCCTGCTGCGCTGAGTTTAAATTTGTCTTGGGTAAATATTACGTTAAAAAGCTGCTGCTTCGGATCTGACCCACGTTAAAAGCAAGAGTTTGTGTGGGAAGTAGTTGAATATTGCCGAATAAAGGCCTATTTAACAAATTTTTCCCTGCGGCTAGTTTTGCGGTTTTAAGCTTGAGATCTCGGGTTTAAGCTACATTAAAAGGTAGAATTTTTAAAGAAGCAGTTGAATTTTGATCAGATTGAAAAATTTCGCCTGCGGCGCTCACTTTAGTTAGTCTTGAGTAGATATGTCAGAAGCTGGTACCGAGGATTGTCTTCTCTCCAGGGTAATTTGATATCAACGGCACCGTCTAATTCCTGTTAGTTATTTGTTTATTATTTTATTGCTACAATGGCATTTTCCGTAACGTTTTAGAATTTAATAACGTCAATATTTCTTGAGCCTGCTGGTGCTGTGTTTTTAGGGATCGACTAAAACCAGGAAGGGAAGGGAACGCGAGAAAAGCAGGAAGGCATACTAAAACCATGAAGGGCATACTAAAACGAGGAAAGGCATACTAAAACGAGGAAGGCTGTCGCCAGAATTCAAAACTGGAAAGCCGCACCGTTAGCTTCATCTGTTTAGTATTCTTTGAGGGGTTGTAAAACGAGGAAGGAAATGGTGGACTTGAAATATCTTAGTTGCCGACCCCTCGCGGGACTCGGAGGATTTTAGTCGCCTACCTTCAGCACGAGAAATGAAAAGGTGAATTACAATTTTTATATTTGCCAACCCCTGCCTACCCATGTCAGGATGCTAAAACGAGGAAGGGATGGTGAACTTTGAATTTGAAAAGTTGCCGACCCTTCAAAGAATACTAAATAGAGGAAGGGAACGGTGTGACTTTCCAGTTTTGAATTCTGGCGACAGCCTTCCTTGTTTTAGTATGCCCTTCCTGGTTTTAGCATGCCTTCCTGCTTTTCTCGTGTTCCCTTCCCTTCCTGGTTTTATTCGATCCCGTGTTTTTACCCAGTCGTATATTTTGAAGTCTTCACCCCTCCATGCTCAAGCCCTTCGAACCGCCCCTGCATCACTGACATAACCTCACCGGATTCGAGCACTCTGGAGGAAGTTGGGGAGGGGGGGGGGGGGCGACTTCTAGTGATCCCGCGAGTTCGGTACTTCCTGATGTATTAGGACGATGAAATTTGGCTGGCATATCAGGGACTCGAACAAACCAACTTGAGAATAGTCGTTTGTATGATCCGATCATCGTGGGGCGAGTGTAGAGATGGGGAATCCGGAATCTAGTGGCATTTATAACTTTTGAACGTGCGATCGGATTTGAATGAAACTTGGCAATTGAAAAGAGGTGTCGTCTCAGATGTTCCATGTCAAGTTCGGACCGGATCCGATACTTGTGGGGGGGGGGCTGAAGGGGTTCACCTTTCGTGAAAAGCTTAGCGTCGAGGGATCGGGATGGGATTTGATGGGAAGAACAAGCATAAGCCCTAGACATGTTCAGACAGAACCAGATCGTATTGCGGCTCTTTGAGGGGAGTTGGAGGGGGTGTCCCAAAATTCCGGTGATCGCGTGTTTGGATACTTCCAGATGTGCTAAGGAGATGAAACTTGGCAGGCATATTAGTGACCGACCAAATAGACTTAAGGACCCGACACTTCACCCTAGGAAAACTTCCGTTTCTGGATCCAATCACTTTAAGGGAAGTTAAGGGAAGGGGAATCCGGTAATTACTGACTTCCATCGATTGCGAACGGGTGGTCCGATTCGAGTGAAACTGTATGGGTGTTAAGAACTAATGACCGAGATATGCAAAACATGCCTCCGAGCCATAGGCAGCAATCATGATAGGGGGAATTGGAGGGGGGGGGCGGAAACTTTGTGACATGCATAAAAAACAAACGAATGGGCCGAATGGGATGTGAGTTGGACAGTGCCGACTTTATGCGGCCTAGTCTGTTATTTGGCGTCCGAACGGGAATCGGCCACAGCAGGAGGAGAGGAGGATGAAGCGGAAACCGGAATTTTGCAGATATGATCTAATTCGACTCAAACTTGAAGGACGAGAAGAGGAGATGTCAGATATGCGAAGTTTATGCGTCCTAGGCCACAGTGGGAGGGAGTTGGAGGGGGAGTCCCTGAATTTTTTGCTCGCATAGGGGTCAAATGAGTGGATTGATTTGAATGAAACTCAGAAAGTAGAGAGACATATGCCATAGCATGTAAGATTTTATGGTACGGGCCGGATCTGAACACGATGGTGGGGGGGGAGGAGTTCCCGAAAAATCCTCAGAATCGATTAATAATTGATAGCCGGTAGGAGAATATGCTTTAGATGGTCTGTTTTGTGTGTCTGTACCAGATTCGGCCGCTGTAGGGGGAGTTTGAGGAGAGGGGAGGGGTACTGGAAATAGTGTAGCACGCCTAGGGATCAAAGTAGTGGGATGAAACATTTACCCTAGATGATCCAAGGCGATGCCGGAAACGCGCAGACTCGACTGAAACTAGATATCCTATTTCTAGGGCAGATCCTAGGGGGTTTGACGTTTTGTGACGTTCATCTACTTTTTTTACATCACCTGCTCGTACACGTGCCGTATGAGCTCATAGCTCTTGTTTGGACCAAGAACTAATACATGAGGCTTCAAAAATAGTTTTCGTATAGAAATTGGTTACTTTAAAGCAGAATATATTCAAAGTCGAAAATCACTTTTAAGCAGAAGTTACCTTAAACACAGAACACCAAACAGAGCAAGTTAACCAATCCAAAAATAAAATTGCCTGTCCAAATAATTCTTATTTTTTTCTGGCACAAAACGACTTGTTCTGGCCTGCTTTTCAAAGTATGTCCATGAAACACAACTGATTTAAATCATTAATGCGAAGATTGGCCAGCGGTACGGCATAATTTTGTGGGAAATGAAAGATTGATTTTGCTAATCTTGTCTTTATGATAAATAGCAACTGTTGCAACCTTCACGACTCTTTTTCTTCTCTAGTTACTACTCGTCCTCGTTTCTTCTTGGTCTTCCTACAAATCCTGCTCGAGTAGCGGCAGTTCTTAAGCGACCTCGAATGGTTTCACCTGTTACCGCTGTTTGCCTAGCAAAGCAGCCCAGATGCGCCTCACCTTTGTCGGAAGCTGCAATACCTTCGTCAGAGCCGTTCGACTTGGCCCAGGTTGTTAGCCAGCTAAAGTCTTACAGTAAGGAACTTCATTTTGTTGTCTTGGGGGGGGGGGGGATTTCAGTCTCCCACACTGTCAGAAGTTTCATAACAGATAACATGAGGAGTCGCGGTTTCAACAGATGATGCGTAACAGAAAATACTTCGGATGTTATCTGTTGTGTTAGAAAACTTTATGCATGAAATTTTATACATAACAAGCTTTGTTAGGAAGAGCCAAAACTGTATTCCTTATCGTCATGATGTCGGAACTCAGCAGAATGTTATGCATAATAAGGGTTACCGTCAGGAAGAACCGAAAAACCGCCAAAAAGTAGTACTTTTTGGCGGTTTTTCGGTTCTTCCTGACGGTAACCCTTATTATGCATAACATTCTGAAATACAATAGATAATATCCGAAGTGTTATCTGTTACGCATTATCTTTTCAAACCGCGCATCCTCGTGTTATCTGTTATGAAACTTCCGACAGTGCAGGTTCGTCACGGTAGTGACTGGAGGAATTCAAGGTAAGGAGGTTATTGAAGGTGGGACTTTTAGATATTTGATGGGTAGTCAGATCAAATGTTCCATGATTTGCGTCTGTTCGGTAGATTCCTGAAGGTTGAGGTTGTGACAGGGACAGTTCTTAGTTTATTAGAGAGTTTAATTAGTGATTAGTATTTTGAGTCGAGGGTCGAATATTTGGAATGGTATAGTTGCATAGTTGGAACGCTTATTTAGTTGTATGCTGTTGTCCCGCCACGGACCATAGGGCTTTTTGGGGGAAGACATTGATTCATTCATTCATTCCGACTAAGGACTGTCAGATTATTAGTAATCTTGAATAGAGTTGACAGCAGCCAAACGAGGTTGGCCATTGGTCACATTCAAATTGCGACTGGGGACAATCAGATTATTACTGAGCTTGAATCCAGTTGACATTATCCAAACGAGATTGGCCCTTTCGTCTTAGCTCTTGCTGTCTGAAATGAGGTAATTTCCGCACGAGGAACCAGGATTTTCTTTTATCTTGCAATAACTTTCGGTTCCCTGTTTAGCGAAAATGGGTTAAATTTAGAATTTAATAGAAGCTAGCGGGGTTAAAACTTTGGCCTAGGAGCTTAGCTCGCAAACTTCGGATGCACTAAAGCTACAGAAATTGTCTTGCAGACGATCATAAATAAGATGCAAACCTTTTATTTGCTAGAACCAAGGAACATATACATTTCTACTTATGTCAGGAGGCACTTAAGTATTTAAGAACCAAAATTGTTTCTTTTGAGAAATGGACTAAGGCTTCCATTTTTAATTTCCCAGATGGCAAATATCAGTTTCAGCTGTCTGATATTTAGACTTGTAATCAAGAAAGGATTGTGCTTCCTAATTGGTGTATCCATTCTTATTCTATAGACTGAATTTCGTAACGAGTTTCGTAACGGCACGACACTGTTTTTCGGGTCCCAAAACTTTAGTGACGGAAAGATATGACTATTATTCTTCCGTCTGTTAGCACGATAACTCTCTATGGGGTTTAGATTATTTTGTTCAAGCTTATTGTGACTATCCTGGGAATCTGATTACATGTTACGTTCGCAGATGTGCCCGTAGTCCTATCTTTATATGTGGGGTACAGTCATCCATAAATCCTCAGTTTTTGGGTATGGTGCCCCAATGTCTTCGCATGCCCCAACGTATGGGTATGGTGCTCATACAAATGGGCATCATACACTGCAGCAAGGGCATGGTACCTCCACACAAGTTATGTTTGATAAGTAAATTTCAGTTTCAAATTCTCCCTTTAACAGATTTTTATGGGGGTACTATGTCCTTGCTCCAGGGCGTGGTTACCAGACGCGTTCCGAGACGTTGGGGCACCATCAAATTAGGATTTGTGTCTGACTGGTGCTGTGGTTCAAATTCAAGAGTGAAAAAAGTGTTTGTTTTCAAATTTATTTCTCGTCTCGAACGGATAGTCCAGCCGGAATCCGGCCAAACCGGAAGTTTGCGAATGAACCAAGATGTCTGATTTTCGATTTTTCGTTTCGGACGGATAGTTTAGCCGGAATCCGATAAAAGTTTCAAGTTTGCGAATGAACCAATTTGTTCCGGTATTCTTTTCTGTTATAAGTGTTATCTCCTGGGGTCTGATAAAAAGGGATGTTAGGATGGTTGACAAGTTTACGGATTCTGGCTAAGTTCAGAAATCTGCAAGACGCGAGTATCTGCATCAAGAAGTCCAACAAACATTTCCCCATCGGGATCCCATCGAAACCTTTTGCCTTGTTTACCCTTGCCATGTTTGGGTATTTCCGAGGCTTATCATGCTCCTGATTATTATTTCCGTAAATCTCAGTTTTAAGAAAGAACGGTCGTGGAAATCTTGCCGCGTTTGTGCTGAAAGCCAGGTACTACAGTAGCGGCTGAGGGCTTTCTGCAGTAAGTTGAGAGCAGAGCTGAGTTTTAATAACTGAATTGGCTTAGAATATTGGAACGTAGACAATGTATGGTGTAGGCGTCTTTATGCATGGGCAGGTCCTTCTTGTTGAAAAGGAAGTTGTCCCGGCTGGGACAGATAAAAAAGAATAGATACTGAACAGCAAATCTTACTTTATACTATTTCCCCACCTCGGAAAATAGGACATAAAACGGCTGTTAAGGAGAATCCTTTCCTGCCCTCTTGACTGGAGACGAAGAAACTTGTAGCATTTAAAGTTTAACTGAAAAGGCAGCCTATTTTTTCTGATATCTGAATACACTGAAATATTCATGTTAGGGATTTTGTATTTTTTCTCCCGGGGCTCTAATAATAATGTTCAAAGTGTGCGCTGCTTGCAGGACAACTCAAAATTCACCCAGACGTAGAGGATTTGAATTCCAGCGAAGGCCTACATTTCCAGGGTTAAAGGTGCCAGAAAAGTTACGCCTGTAGAAAGTAGGAAAATGAAGTTGTATTGCAAGGAATCTGACATTCCTATTTTATTTTTCAGCAATGGCTTATACTTGTAGCGGGTAAATAATTCAAACGCATAGCAGAGGGAAAAGCACATAGAGGTACCACAAATCCGAAAGAATAAGTTCATTCGACGAAATCGATTATCTGTGGATAATGGACAACGAAGTATCGCATTTTGATCGGGTTGTCAGGCTTATTTGAATGAATAAGTGGTCTATAACTAGATTATCGGATCTCAGCCCTGTTCGGTTAAACTTTAAACTTCTTAAATTCAGGTTTTGATGCAGCCAAATTTAATGCATTAAGTGACATTGCCCCCCCCCCCTCCAAAAAAAAGTCACGCTCAACCCACTCAAAACGTGATCTTTATTCAGGTAACGTACAATGACTTTTTTCGAAGTTCTTGAGACCGTTCCCTGTTCGTAATTACAGATTGAAGACTGTTTGAGGGTCCTTAACGATGTTCCATTTAAAGTTACTTTGATTGTTCTTTCCATTTACCTCTGTCCCAGGTTTCTCACGTTCTAGGTAATCCGGACTTTCTTGTCTGCGGAAACTGTCGGGAGCTCTTCTCGGAAATTGGACCACTTCTGGAGCACAAGAGGAATTACTGTAAAATGCGTTTTACGTGCAAATGTGCACCTGCCGATGCTTCTGTTGGATTAGAGTGTAACGGTAACGGTAAGCTCCTTTCGTCTCTGAGTATTTCTGTTCTAATGTTCGATCTGGAATTAAGTTTAGGCTTAATTATACCTTGGAGCATCTAAAACGATGGGGAGTGGAAGAGAGCAAAGTTAGGACTCGGGAATGAATTTTACTTCTCCCTGTCAAATCCTTCTTTTCCAGTGCACAATTCGAAGGGCCAGTAATGTCTACTACAGTGAAGGTATTTTTCTTTGACCGCTGATGACCTAGGACCGAAAGATATGATGAAAGCAAAACCTAAAAAAATTACGTTAAGCCAATAGTGATCGAAAGTGAGGTAGAGTCAAGTTATAAGTACAAGTCAAATCAAAGTCACAACACTGTCAGAAGTTTCATAACAGATTGCGCATAACACTTTCAAGAATAACACCTTTTCACTTAGAAAAAAAGTGTTATGACCAATTAAGTTTATACTATTTCGTGAGGTAAAAATACTACACTGTCAGAAGTTACATAACGACAACAGCAGGATGCGCGGTTTCAACAGATAACACTTTGGGATGTTATATGTTATGTTTCTTTCCTTCCCGTTAGTATTTTTACCAATTGAAGGTGTTGTTGGAGATCTAGGCACGAAATAGTGTTAACTTAATTGGTCATAACACTTTATTTCTAAGTGAAATGGTGTTATTCTTGAAAGTGTTATGCGCAATCTGTTATGAAACTTCTGGCAGTGTTTTCTGTCGATGTGGTGAAAAGTGTCCGAACAGCAGAATGTAGGACGTTTTATTCATGTATAAGAAAGGCACCGCCGCCACATCAAACCAGATGTACAAAATGTCGTCATTCATCGCTACCTAAATCGTGCGTACGCCCAACAGATTGTCAGGAATATGAAAAGTCGGAGGTCACATTCATAAACTCAGTTATCTATGGATCATCGAGAATACGAGTTGATCCTAGCGAACAGCTGTTGATTCCTCCACAGGCTTATTTCTCTGATCCTCTCATGCGCGGTACAAAGTTAGGTACCAACTCTAAAAGGATTCCTCTGTTCTCCAGATCGCTCGCTCGTTTCCGAAAGTCTTGTCTGCTCACAGTGTCAATTAGAATACAAACAGCCGTGGGAACTGTTGCAGCACTTCCAGGCAGCCCATAGCGTGAAAATCTACGAGATAAAGGCACCGGCACATGTAAGTATTATTATTAAAGCACAACTCTTGCTAGAAAAGATCTCTTCGCTATGAAAACGTTTCTCGAAAATACGATTACTTTCCATCTGAATTTAACATTTTTTTGTCAGCGCTTGTCGATTCTATCCAGTCTTCCTGCTCTCTGACGCGGCGGCTGGGCGCAAAATGTTTGAAAACTGAACGCGCCGTGGTAAAAAGTAGGAAAACTAAGCAAATGAAAGAAGTCAGATTCGGGATCGACTAAAAGCAGCAAAGGAAAGGCAAGAGAAAAGCAGGAAAGAATACTAAAACCAGGAAGGGCAAACTAAAACGACGAAAGAATTACCAGGAATCGAGGATTCGAAAAACTGGCAAGCCTTTCCTCTGTTTAGTATCCCGTGAGGGGTCGACAACTTACATTTGTGGGGTTCACCTTTTCCTCCTTTTCGAAAAATTGCCAAGCTGTGCCGTGCTTTTCCTCTGTTTAGTATCTCGTGAGGGGTCGGAAACTTACGTTTGTAAAAGTTCACCTTCAAGTCCACCATTTCTTTCCTGGTTCTCGTCACTTGCCACGGATAGTACCTTAGAGTACTAAAACGAGGAAAGAAATTAGGAATTCTAAAAAACTGGCAAGCCTCTCCTCTGTTTAGTATCCCTTGAGGGGTCAGCAACGTGAGGTGTCAGCAAGAGAAAAGCAGGCAAGAATACTAAAACCAGGAAGGGCAAACTGAAACGGGGAAAGAATTACCAGAAATCGAGGATTCGAAAAACTGGCAAGCTCCTCCGTGCTTTTCCTCTGTTTAGTTTCTCGTGAGGGGTCAGCTACTTACATTTTTAAAAGTTTACGGTACAGCTTGCCAGTTTTTTCGAATACTAAAAGGTGAACTTTTGTAAATGTAAGTTGCTGACCCCTCACGGGATACTAAACAGAGGAGAGGCTTGCCAGTTTTTTAGAATTCTCAATTTCTTTCCTCGTTTTCGCACTCTAAGGTACTATCCGTGAGAAGTTGCTAAAACCAGGAAAGAAATGGTGGACTTGATATATCTTAGTTGCCGACCCCTCGATGGATTTATGATCTTAGTCGCCTACTGAGAAGGTACCAAAAGGAGGAAAAGGCGAACTTTTACAAGCGTAAGTTGCCGACCCCTCACGAGATACTAAACAGAGGAAAAGCACGGCACAGCTTGCCAGTTTTTTCGAATAACCAATTTCTTTCCTCGTTTTAGTACTCTAAGGTACTATCCGTGACAAGTTGCTAAAACCATGAAAGAAATGGTGGACTTAAAATATATTAGTTGTGGACCCCTTGCTGGACTCATGATCTTAGTCGCCTGCCGACAGGGTACTAAAATGAGGAAAAGGTGAACTTTTACAACCGTAAGTTGTCGAACCCTCACGAGATACTAAACAGAAGAAAAGCACGGCACAGCTTGTCAGTTTTTCGAATACTAGAAGGAGGAAAAGGTGAACTCTTACAAATGTAAGTTACCGACCCCTCACGGGATACTAAGCAGAGGAAAGGCTTGCCAGTTTTTCGAATCCTCGATTCCTGGTAATCCTTTCCTCGTTTTAGTTTGCCCTTCCTGGTTTTAGTATTCTTTCCTGCTTTTCTCTTGCCTTTCCTTTCCTGCTTTTAGTCGATCTCGTCAGATTCTCGGAAGTCAGAACAGAAGATTCTCGTATCCTTGTGTGCGAAATAGTTGCCAGCGGACGTTCAAGATTCTAGCAAACTTTGCGTTGTGTGTCCGGCAAATCTCGGCACGGCTGAGAAAGCGCTAAAAATTCGTAGTTACAAAACGAAACAATAGAGAATGGTCGGGATTTTGGAAGCTTATAATTCCATAAGGGAGCTAGGTTATTATAAAAGGCAGAATAAGCACGAGGGATCCTTTAACAGGTAATCAGATATGATAGGTGATTACAGAAAAGCCCGAGGGTCTTGGCATTTTGCAAAAAAGAAACAAGCCTTCCTGATTCAAAATCAAACAGAATAAAGGCGATGCTTCATCGATCGCTGTAGGACTCTTCGCAGCTGGCATTCATCATTCATCATTCTTTATCTGACCATCCACTCGTTGTCATACACTCCTCCAAAAACTTTTTCCCTCAATCCGTCCAGTCTTTACATATACATTTCAGGTGTAAGATATAATTATAAACATCCCTAAACATGGGGCAGTTGGAGTCAAGATTCTTGTCTGTCATAAATATCCAGGTGCAAGTGAAGCTCGGAAAGAAAATGCGACTTCATCTGTTGCTGAGAACCACCTGTCTCACTTCACTTTTCATCGTTTCTTCTAGGAGAGGGAACCGAGCTCGACCAATGATCGCGAAACTTCTAATGGGCTGAATGCAGCCGAAGAGAACGGAGAGGTAGGTTCTGGTTCTCTCTCAGGTTAGGGCAGATCACAAACACCCTACGAGAAGATGTTATTAATTATTCTAGCCTTGAGTCAATAAAAATATAAATAAACAAAATAAAAAATAATTGCGGTTTAGGCATGTCGTTTAATCGCATCATCTATCCGTACTAGCCTTTCATTAATTAAATTAATTATACTGCACGTCTTACTAAGCATTTGAAATGCATCGCATCATCTGCCCGTCAAACTCTCAAGGAATCCTACTGAGGAGTAATCAAATAAGCTATTTATTCCCGGAAGTCGTTCGCTTTCATTCCTATTGAGGCAGAGGCGGGGTGGGGGTAGGGGGAGCTCCCCCCAATACGGTCTGGGCAGGAAATCCGCCTTCTCAAACAATTTTTGTCGGTCTAAGAGACCTTTTGTTGGCAAGTTTTTGTACAAAAATTCGTCAGCGTTTCTAGTGATCGTCTTCTGCTTCGAAATCCAGCTTGTCGGCAAAATATAGACAATAGCGCCGACGAAATCTCAGGCATTTTAAACGAGCAGCAAAAGTATACCGGAATTGTCGGCAGTTTTTGTACAAAATTAGCTCCTGGCAATAGCTTGTTTATATCAACTCTGTTCTAGTAAGCGTATTATGCTTCGAAAATTCAACTTGTCAAAATTCCACTTTCAGCTGTCCAAGTGATCGAAATAATTTCCCGCCCACAAGTGAAGCCCGTCTCCACAGCCATGAAGGTTGAGCTACCAACCCACCTAAGAATTCGACATCAATCGTTCCACATCAGTTACCGTGGTCATAGACAGACGGACAGATTTCTGATATCATAATATGATCCCAAAAAGTTGTTCTTATCGTAAATAAGTTTATTCAAAAAATTTCGCACGCGGTTCCTTCCTTAGTATCATCTGCTAAGTGGAAGGATGTGTCATTTAGCTGGTCTTCAGATTTCGAATTTTGGGGTCTGAGACACGTAAAGTGTCAAAAAAATTTTGGAGAGTAGTTGAATTTTGCGAGAAAAAGAGAATCCCAAAAATTTAGCCTGCGGCTGTAAGTTTAATTTTCTCTTTGAAAAAGTAATTAGTGACATCTGCCTGGGCTTCTCTTGATTAGCTATTTTGACGTTACAATGGAATAATAATCTTCGGTTCCTTAAAGAATCCGTCACACCTAATAAAAATCAAGTTTACTTCCATAGCATTTTTGACCGTTCTTATTCCCAAGACTCCGCATTTCTTACTATGAATCAGTCCCTCTTAGTGGCAGAAGGCTGACGAGTGGAAAGTAGTGAAAAGTCTCAGGCTATACACTTATGGTAACATATAGCAACTATAAATACTGTCTGACAATATTGGACGTCAGATAAAAATTTGACCCTATAGGCGTATTCTCGCCATTCCCCAAGGACTCCACTTGAGGTGTCCTCGCGTTTTTGTTTGTCCCGGGGGCTCACTCCCCGTATTCTCGCAAGTCCCCACGGACGGAGAATGCTCCGATTATCACCACCGTCATAAAGTCTTTCAGATTCGGAGGGGAATCATTTTTTGCTTGGTGCAATGTAAATTCAATTAAAAATAATCAGAATAAACAAGACCAAAATAAAGTGGATCCAGACTAATTTCGTCAGCTGCATATTTGTTTTTTCGAACAAAATCCATTTTAGCAGCATTCCCCGTGTTCTCGTTGTTTTCCTAGGCGGAGTCCGTGTGGAGTGACTTCCTCTATTCTCGCCGTTCCCTTCGATTCCCCGAGGAGTCCTCGGGGAAAGGCAAGAATAGGCCTCATGTTTCGTCAGTACAAAGAGTGTTTTGTCGTCACATCTCAGACTTACCCTAGGACGAGAGCTACGCCTCCGCATTGACGCAGTATAAACTCACACAATTACGACCAAATATTGAGATGTATAAGGGCCAACATGAAGAGAAAATAAAACGAAATAATCCTTTCTTCTCGGAAGGGGATGGGGGGTCTAGAGACAGCCAAGTTCATGGGGCTCCATGATTGCCTTGGAATGTGAGCATTTTTTACTGTTCTCTTACCATTTACTACCACTACACTTTATAAAGTCTTTCCTACATCGGACTTCAGTGGTTGCACTTGACCGAATTCGGTGATTTTAGTTAATATCCGATCCAGGATTTAAACACTAAAATGCAAAAATACTGCAGATTAAGTTATCCTAATCTGCAATATTTTCCATCCTACTCTGTAAAAAAATCTTGCCGTATTGCTACTGGGATTAATCTCGTCTCTAAAAAGATAATCTTATCCCTAATTCGGATCAATTTTATCTTAGTAGAGATAAGATTAATCCCAGTAGCAAATACTGCAGTTAACTTTAATCCTAACTCGGAGAAACTTTTTACGTTGTAGCGTTTTAATCCTGTATCGGATTTTAACTCTCCGAATTCGGAATAAAAATCGCCGAATTCGGTGATGTGCAACCACTAAAGTCCGATATGGGAGAGACTTTTTACAGTGTATCTTGGACTTATTTCCTTGCAGGGAACTCATAGCGATGACGGGGCTAAGAACGGACTTAGGAGGCATGACACTGAGTCATCGGACAGCGAGTATAGTCAGTCAGAGGTAAGTAAAGTACCATTTAATTTTATGCCAGAAGACTGTAATTTATAATTGCGATAGGTGCACTTTTCGCGAATAAGGCGTATACAGATAGGCATCAGAGAATTTTGATTTTCTTTGCTTTAAGAGCCAACGGCCGTGACAAACAAACAAGAAATAAACACAAATAAATAGAAACACGACCTTCTACAGGTACCCATCCCTGTGGTCTAGGGCTATGCCGCGACACCTCACCCGTTATTTAACATTATGAAACAACTCTGTTCCATGACGCTTCACATCCGCTCTTCATTCCCCAACTTTTCATTCCGTCCAAATATTTACAATTTCAGTTCATTAAAGCACAACTCTTACTAGAAATTATCTTTTCCATATGAAATGAATCGGAAAAAACGCTTTTGGAAATACCATTACTTTCCACCTAAAACTAGCGATTCTCTTGTTAGCGCTTGTCGACTATATCCAGCCTTCCTGCTCTCCAACGTGGCGGCTGGGCGCAAAACATTTAAAAACTGAACGTGCCTTGGTTGAAAAGTGGGAAAACTAAGCAAATAAAAGAAGTAAGAAACAGAAGATTATCACATCCTTATGTGTGAAAGAGTTGTCGTCGGACGTTGAAGATTCCGGCAAAACTTTTCGTTGGGTGAAGGGAAAACTCGGCAAGGCTGAAAAAGAGCAAAAAATTCGTAGCTACGAAACGAAAAAACGGAGCAAGGTGGGGATCTTAGAAGCTTATAATTCCATATGGGAGCTAAGTATATTACAAAAGACAGAATAAGCAAGAGGGGTCCTTTAAAGATTTCGCATTCTCACATCAGACGCTTTAGATTCTCAGTTATGATGCCGCACATAAGACATGAGTAGGGACTGGACTGGAAAGACCTGTAGACCTCCCAGTTTACCGACTTCTGTCTACAAGTGGTAGACTGCCTATCCTACAACTTCTCAAATCCCTCATTTACCCCTTTTCAAACCCGCTCTAGAGAAGCCCCCCCCCCCCCCTCCTCCCATTGTTCACACAAGACAGCCCTTAAAAAGCCGTCTCTGCTCTAGTGAGATTCTACTTGGTCTCTCATTTTCCTCACGATGTGATAAGGTATGTAAGTCACGGTTCTAAGCAATCACCGTAAGGAAGTGGAACTGGATCAGTAAGGCTTCTGGATTTTATACAAGTTTGATTTATGTTCCTGGGAAACCGTAGTAAGGTCTAAGCCGTTCCGCTGTAAAAACCTCGGTCGAGCATACTACTACAGCTCTGCTTACGGCAGACTGGAGCGTAATTACGTTTTTATTCAGTTGTGCATACTGATTTTCTATTTCGTTATTCTGGAACGTTATATTTTTGCGAAAAAATTTATAATCGGATTCGTCCGTCGCACCAAGGTCTTACGTTTTTTTAATAAAGTAAAATTTAATTTAGTTGTACTACATAAGCTGCAGTAAAATAAGAAGGGTAGATATTAAGATTCTTTTTATTTTTCCGAAAGGTTTTTTTGAAAATTATTTCCAGGAAACTTACTTACTTACTTACTTAAGTCCCGTCCATCCTCACGGGACGTTTTGGGGCCACTCCTTTTGACAGGGCATGAACCAGGGCTCGGTACGTTGTTCTATCATGTGCCGTTCGAGTCAACTTTGTGACGCGATTTCGGTCGAAGTTAGCAAACTTTATTCGTCTAAGAATTGACTAGATGACGCATAAATATGGCAGGATTTGCTCAGTATCCAGCGCTAGAGACGTATGTTCGTAAATCTTCGCGATTGTCTGCATGACATATTCTGAATTTTTTGATTGCCCGTCCGAGAGTTGGGGAATGGGTGCCATGCAAACCCGTAATCTCTGTTTATCCGCCTTGATCTGACCCAGTTTATCTGTCTCTTTTTTGTCATGGTAGCAATAAATCCTCCAGAAATGAAACCTACAGAATTCTCTGCGTCATCGTATTTGGTATGGTTTCTCAGATGTGGTCAATGACATGGTCGCAGCCTATTCAAAACCGTCGAGTCGAACATGATGAATGCGAACCGACGAACATGTACTTCCGGACGACTCCTCTGAACCTCGAAGGGACCACGAAAGAACGGAGAGACACTTCCAGGGAATGCCTAGCGTGGGAACTCTCGTCTATGAACGTCTGAAAACACTCGTCTATGAACGTCCATAACAACCTAACTCCGGGAAATAGAATTAGTCTGTGAAGAAATTACTGAGATGGAATGTTATACAAGGGTCTTGTACCGTAACAAATAAACCAGGAGTAAATTTGGAACTGAATTGAGAAGCTTAGTACTCCAGTGAATTTCGACGGTACAAGCCCCCTGTATAACATTACATCTCCGTAATTTGTATTCAATTACGTGACATGGGGATTTGAACTGCTTATATGAATTTGCCTTCGCGGGATCACTGTTCCTGTGGTCTGTTTTTATCTGACTGTCGTATTAATCATAGGGCACTGGCCTAGTGAGCAAAAGGTCCTTGGGTTATATCCCGGCTGAGGAGCATTTGTGGCTTTCAGTTCGAGATTTGTAAAATGCGAATTGATGTGAGAATGCGAAATCTTTAATGAACTGAAATTGTAAATATTTGGACGGAATGGAGAGTTGGGGAATGAAGGGTGGATGTGAAGCGTCATGTGGCAGAGTTGTTTCTTAATGTTAAACAACGGGCGAGGTTTCGCGGCATAGCCCTAGACCAGAGGGATGGGTACTTGTAGAAGGTCGTGTTTCTATTTATGTTTGTTTATTTCTTGTTTGTTTGTCATGGCCGTTGTCTCTTAAAGCAAAGAAAATCTAAGTTCTGATGCTTATCTGTGTATAAGCCCCTATCGCAATTTGTGGCCCTCTTTATTTCCACTTTCTTCTACTCTGAAAATCTAGTTCTGATCTCTAGTTATTACTACCACATTCTGTTTCCTTTTTTCTTTTCGTTGCATGTTTATTGTCCTAAAACTCTCGGGTTGGTATTTGTATTTGTGTTTGTTTAGTTGTTAATTATCTTGTCCGAAGATTCTCTTGCTGGTGTTGTTAGTTTTTTTTAATTTGTAACACCTTAGGCTATGGTTTAATTATTTTGTTTTGTTTTTTAAATAAGTCAGAATTAATGAAGCGTTATTTTCTTATACCACATATATTATTCCTTATACCATGTCTGACGCTTTTATGCAATATGGGTTTCACAGTTGTCAATAAAATTCCTTACTTACCTTACCGTACCTTAACATTATTGTCTACCCACTAAGCTGCTCGCAGATTTGAAGAGAGAGCTGGAAGACAGACAGAAGTAAAAAAAACAATGAGAATACTGAGAAAAGGAACGAATGAGACAGTTTGCTGGACAGCCTTTCGTTAGCCTGAGCTGAAAGGCTTTTTAAATAGAACCAGAATTCCCCAAATGGAAGTTCCTTTCCATATGACGGTGACAATAATTGGAACAATTTCCGTTATGGGACTTTTGAAAATGTGGCAGGTCCAGTCCGTGGGACAAAAAAGAACGCTGGTACCCGGTGGCGGAAGTTCCGGAGGAACGGCGAGAGAGCACCTTCAGAAAAAATAACAAGAATATTCGAGCTCGCCTTTATGCTCGGCATTGTGTGCAATGTCTTACTTTTCCTACCGCTTACCTTGTCGGAATTTTCTTTCTTCATAGTTTACCGCTTCTAACTTACCTTTCGAAATCAGCCATTCAAAGGCCTTCATCCTCTTGCTTTTGTTCGTTCGATTATTCGAAGTAAACATCGAAAAATCATTCATTTTGTTGACGGGGAGAACAGAGCGGAAGTACTGTAGCCTGCTATAGCTACGCATACTTTTAGTTTGTTTTTTTATTCTGAAGAGTGTGGAGCTTACGGTTGGAGACCGTCCGTGTGGAATCGATTGTAAAATTACGTTTTTACCAGCACTGTTGTCCCAGATTACGTCAAATAATATGGAAACAGAATTCATTCGTTCCACTTGCAAAGATCTGTCTCCATCCTCTTCAGATGTTTCCACTGTCTGTATCCAACAACTTGTCATTCTCGTATGCGACGTCCGTCTCTGCATTTTCGGACTGTTACGCCGTTTTTCATGTGGAGGAGATTTTGACGACTGGGACAGGTGGGAATTGTGGGAATGTAATCGTCGGTTAATTTATTCTTACGAGCTATTATTCATGTTTATTCCTGAATCTGTGTCAAGCGAAAAATGTGTCACCTTCCGTCTTAGTTCTTGTGCACGCTGGACATAGAACAAAACTTATCTGATCAAAAATATGGTGCGTTGAGGCAGGGCCGTTTCCAGGGGTAGGGGGTTCAACCCCCCCCCCGCAAAACCTACAAAAATAATCATTTCTTATGGGCTTTTCCCTCTGATGTATGTCTTTTTTGTCCGACCCGCGGACCCCCCCCCCCCCCCCCCGAAATAAATTCCTGGATATGGGCCTGCGTTGAGGCGTAATACAGAATAGCAAAAGGTAGATCCCAACTTACAGAGTCCAGGGGGAATGAAAATCAATAATGATAATTAAATCCTCACGAAATCCCGCAAGGGCCGTATCCCTTTGGCCCCTTGAAGTTTCACATTAAAAGGTTACCCGTAGTAGATATTTACAAAAGTTCCAGATGATGGCTTTTACAGACAATGCAATGGTAACATAAACCGTCATGGGATACAATTACTCTTTCGATTTTCGGATTTAGAAAGCACCCCCCCCCCCCGGCAGCAATGTGTGGGTAGCCATTATTGGCTGCCGGACACTAACCATGTTTAGTTGCCCGAACCCGCAGTGAAGGAAGCAGGTTCGCTGCTTGGCTCTTGAGAACTATCTCTTCTATAGAAAATACCCATTCCGAACACAGCAAGACACGCTATTTGCCAGTCGAACAAGAGCTGTATGCTCAAGTTTCACTTGCAAGGATAGGTAGCATGTCTTATCAGCTAAGGTTCGCGCTTTCAGGGTCGTATGGCTCGTCTCAGCCCGCCGCCCCTACACTAACACTCGATCACGGGAATTCCGGGACCCCATGCGACACCCCCGACTGTGCTGGTTCTATAAATGATGCATCTAGGTATTATGCTTATTTTTTCCACCAAGACGCGTCCCTATCATTCCGAGATTTCAGGCGCCCCCCTAACTTCCCCACGGTTGTCGAACACGGTCCGGATTAGCCGGATTTCCTCTTGCCAGTTATCAAGTATCGTTCAGATCCAATCACTCCTTCGAAAGTTATGCACTCCTCAACATTATGGATTTCCCCTCCCCCAGAACGGTCGGATTCGGGGAGTGACAATTTTCAAGTTCTGATATGTCTGATCTGATATGTTCACCTCCTAGCACATCAGGAAGTCCCCTAACTCATGACCTGTGACCGATCCGAAAAGTGATCTGTGTATAGTATCGTATAAAAAGCTGACGAAGAGGCCAGTAATCAGTGGCACGCATAAAGTTACAAAGGTATCAATCAACCTGTGGAACTCACTTACAAACTCGACGGTTACTTGCCACACGACAAATAGTAAAAATATATATATATGTATATTTATCAGTAGTAGGCAGTTCAAACAATATAGCACCCACGAAGGTGTATATTAGGAGAAATACTATTCGCCAGCAATTGCAAATTTGCAGGTAACGTCCGTACCTGTGCCTGTACCAAAAATAGTTCTTTATCTCCTTCATTAATGCTTTCGGTCCAGGATTGCATAGGACCAGAGGGAGACAGCTAGGTTGGGGATAGTTTTGGCTGCACTAACAATAGGGTATTCTCGCCGTTCCCCGAGGACTCCACTTGAGGAGTCCCCGCGTTTTTGTTTGTCCCGGGGACTCACTCTCCTTATTCTCGCGAGTCCCCACGGACGGGGAATGCTCCGATTATCATCACCATCATCAAAAAGGACTCCCTTTCAAATTCGGAGGGGAATCAATTTTTGCTGTTGTAGGTGCTATGTAAAATTAATTAAAAAGAAACAGAATAAGCAAAACCAAAAATAAAGTGGATCTAGACTAATTTTTTCAGCTGCATATTCATTTTTCGAACAAAATCCATTTTAGAAGCATTCCCCGTATTCTCGCTGTTTCTGTACGCGGAGTCTGCGTGGAGTGACTCCCTCTATTCTCGCCGTTCCCTTCGATTCCCCGAGGAGTCCTCGGGGAACGGCGAGAATACGCCTAATGTCACTCGAACATCCACGGTATAATTTTTCTGCAACCACCACACCTGTAGACCTCCTTTCCCGTTCGGTCTCCGAATAAACATTGGCAATCTGGGATCCGTATTTCCGGGGATTACGGTATCACCGACGGGGAATCCTAAGGATTTTCTGTAATTGAACGTCACTTTTCCTAATGCGAGCCAATGGTTTCAGATAGCAGATAGAGAGGAAGGAAAGACGACCAGCCGTCTCTTCGAATTGCCGCATGAGATCCAAGGCGCGGATGATGAATCGTGAAGATTGGCAGAGATAAATCTTAGAATCGCAGTTATCATTTTCTATGCATTTTTTATCGTTACGAAAGATGAAGAATAGTGAAATGTATGTATAATTTAAATTTATTTCTTTGAGAAAGTGTGTGAAATAAAAGCGCATTGAGAAAACTGCAGACAGAGCTGGATAACTCCGACTCGATCCATGTTCTGTCTCAAGTCAGGGATTCAACCAGGAAGTGGAGTAGGTCAAGGATCATCTGAGATGACACGGAACTGGTGGAGGGTGTGGAGTACTCGACAGTGAACCGCGGCAGTTTCGAGTCACTTTGTATCCGTGCCAGAGCAAAATAACACTGGGGAGTAGTGTCGAGCAGTGGCGATTTTTCAACAATTTCTCGTCAAAACAGTCGTTTTTTCTGAAAATCAGTCGACTGTAGTTTTTTTTCTTGAAAACAGTTGTTTTTTTCTGCAAAAAACAGTCGGTAAAAATTACCAGCCAGTCGGTAAATTCCTTGGCCCTTTTGGCTAGTAACGCCTTTGGTGCCAAGACTTGAAAGAAGTGACACACACTCGAATACCAGCGACACTAGCACAACTAGCGATAGTGAACATCCCTACTGAAACCCAATCAGTAGTGTATTAGCGCTGGCTCCAATAACTTAAGATTCTGCACACAGCAAAAAAAAAGATGCAACCTTCCCTGTTTCTGCTATGTGTGCAGACCGCATCTTAGCTTTACTAGAAATTTCTAAGCCCGCAAGTTGGTTTCGCTTTAAATGCCACAAGCGTAATGGGCGGCGCTACAGGTATAGCCCGATTGTGAAGCATGGAAAGCATAGGTCTTGGCACTACTCGCTAGTGTTATTTTGCTCTGGTCCGTGCTATCATTCTTATTCGTAAGTTTGGTAAATGTGATCCTCTGATAAATAGTTTGTCTTCAGGACTTACTACACTCTTCTTTATATTCGTTTCACTAATCCTTTCTACTCATTTCTTTTCGTATTTTATGCAGTAGTTCATTCCGGGGGCTGCATGCTCTGCCCGGGAACTGGAGTACCTCTGGGATGTTTTTCGGCTGAAGGCCTTCCTTCTTTGGAGGAACATGTAAATGGGGGAAGAATGTCCGTGGAATAATGACACGACGAATTACAAATCATGGGCCCCTGCTCATCTTCTTTTCAAGATCTACAAAGCGAACTGGGCGTTTGCTGGAATGTTTGACCGCATCAGCCAGAGTTTCATGGACAAATAGAAGTAGCCTACCTAACTTACACAGAACAAACCCGTAACCTAGAAGAGCAGCTGCAAAAAACTTGCTCGCAACCCCTGGTTAACGCTGCTGCGTTATTTGCGACGCGATTTTTCTTTGACTTTTCGACGACACAATCACATAAAGCTCGGTGCCCACACAACGCGAATTCGTGTTCGCAAGCGGAAGAAATCCGCGTCGTCAGGCAAAAAATTCTCGCCCCGTCGTTATAAGTCAAAGTCGAGCTTTATTCGCGTTGGTTCTCAGCAAGCGGAAAAAATTACATTTTGTGGGCACTCTTCTTAAATTGCCACACGGCAACGCTGACGCAACAGGAAACTCAGATGGCCTGTCTAGATGATTCTGCAGGGAACAAAGAAACGCTCGGGAGATGATCTCTGAACTACATTGAAGACCTTGGGAAGGAATGAAGGTTTAGGCTTGGTGCCCACAGACCACGGATTCGCTTTCGTCTAGGCAAACTTACCGACGCTAGTGGGAAAAATTGGCTGCGCGAAGCCAACATTTTGCGCCATGCCGTTTCATCTGCAACCAACTCCATTTTTCGCGGCTCAGTTCGCCTGATGTAAATCAAACTGGCCAAGTAGCCAAGGATGTTAATTACATAGATGTTATTTATTGTATATGTAGGTACGTATGGTAGAGGTACGCTTACTTGGACGTTTGTTGACTTTAAACAATACTATTTTGGTGCACTTGCTGTGACTAAACTAAACTACCAGTTGGCCAAGTAGCTAATTCAAGGACTCCTAAAACACCTGAATAGTAATTTGGATCTTCATTCTTTCATTTAGACCAAAACGGCACTGTTCAGACTAGTAACTGTTACAGTAAGCATACCTCTACTGTATGTGTTATTGACGTATATGTAGGACCTGTTTCTAGTCGTATGGCTACGGAGAGATTTTCTAGTCGTATTTTTTTAGCTTGTCAGATTCACAGTTGTGTGTTCTGAGTTTGACAGAATGACAGTCATATGTTCCGAGCTTGCCAAAGTGATCGTGTGAATTTGCCTGCGAATCTGTTTCTTGTCGTACTTTACGAACAGATTTTTTAGTCGTATATTACGAGACAGTCGTAAGTTGAGCTTGTCAGAATGACATACGTATGTTTCGAGCTTGTCTATCGTGATTTTTGCATGGATACTTGTGGATAGTCCTATGACTATATAGAGATTCTCTATAATTCATATCTTACGAGACAATCGTATGTTTTGAGCTTGTTAAAAATGACAGTCGTAAGTTTCGAGATTGTCAGAACGACATAAATGCAGTTACTAAACCTCGATTGCGTAGTTTGAACGCAACTAGTTTTATACCAGGAAACAGGCTGATTTTCGAAGTTTTTTTTCCTTCGGCGCAAAGTTTCATTATCGTCGGGGGCTGGTGTCGTTGTCGCGTGTCTGTGTCATGTCGTATTTTCGGGTTGATTCTTTGTCTGAACATAAACCGTCTTTGTAAGCACTGCACCGACTGGCCTGATGTTTTCACAACATTTTGTTCAGACAACTCAGACCAAATTTACTTTGTATCTATTTTATTCTGAATGGCCATTACCTTTTTTTCGGAAAGGATTGAGTGAAAGCGCTGCCATGCACCAACTATCGGCAAAACATCCCACCCCTTTGGGAGTATTGGGGTCACAGAGCAAAAATTTGTTTGGGAAGTAGTTAAAGCCAGAAATAAGTCGCATTTAAAAAAATTCGCTGTGGGGTAAACTGTAAAAACAAAAACTCTCCGCTTTCAGATAACTTGACCAGCAGTATTTTGCATTCTAGGGTTTTAATCCTCCATCGGATTACAACTGTCTGAGCTCGGAAAAAAAGTCTCCGATTTCGGTGATTCGCAGTTATTAAAGTCAGATGTAGGACAGACTTTTTACAGTGTACCCTTTTCTCTAGCTGTTCGAGTGTGCGTACGTCATTTAGCTGGGACTTCCGGCTTCAGATATTTGAGTCTGAGCCACAATAATAGCTAGAAATTTGTATGGAAACCGTTGAATTTTGCCAGAATAAAGTCGGGCTAAAAAAAAATTCCTGCGGCGCTCGATTTAAATTTTTCCTGAATGCATACGTTAGAACCTGCCACCGAGGCTTCGCTCTCTCCAGCGGCATGGCATCGGCGTGCTGGAATCGACATTATTTATTGTTTTATTCCTGCATTCACCTTTTGTCGAAACTTTTCTGAAAATGCATTAATATTTCCTGAAATTCTAAAGATTTTCGCCTGTGATGCTGTGTTTGTGTTTTGTTTATTGTTCATCGGTATAATTGTGGGGCATTAGCCAGTAGTAGGCTGTGTTTCGAGGTCGTCGACCCCACCCTCCGTGCCCAAGCACTTCGAACCGTCCCAGGCAGGGGCGTCACGACTAAGGGCGGGAGGGGGGACACCTCCCTCCGAATGTAGTCGGCCAGTCGGTAACAAATAGCCGAATTTTTCGTAAAAACAGTCGATTTTTTTCTTGGAAACAGTCGATTTTTTTTTAAAAACAGTCGGTTTCTCGTAAAATAGTCGATTTTTTCTGGAAAATAGTCGTTTTAGTTAAAATTAGCCGATTTTTCGTCAACACAGTCGTTTTTTCTCAATAATAGTCGTTTTTATCTGCAAAAACAGTCGACAGAAATTACCAGTCAGTCGGTAAATACCTTGCCCCCCTCCCCCCAAACATTTTGGCTAGTAACGCCTCTGGTCCCAGGGCGTATGTATGTATGTAATGAATCTTGTATGGCGTTTTGGCTTAATAAACGAACGTTATTATTATAACTGTATATTACTGATATAGGATAAAATTTGACAAGGATTTTGGTAACATCTCAGGTGATAAGACAATTTTATTTTTCCTGGTGTATTCGTCCTTTGGGCCTTATGGGAATTCGTCCTACTAAATGAATTCGTTGTCCGGCGCTAAAGGAAAAGCAAAGATCATTGGCTGAAAGGATGCGCGTTCTGCGGGAACTAAGCTTTACTCAGAAAATACCTGTGATCAACCCTCGAAGGATTATTTAGAAAGTGCTTGAGCAACTGTAGTCTTAAAATCTTTCTTTCTTTTCCCCCGGATCGTCTGCGTTTTGTTGGGCGAGTTAAAAATTTTAACGCATCCGACACTGCGTCAAAACCGCTATAGTTGCGTTTTCACAGATGCCATGGTATCTGTTACCGCGGTCTAAGTCTAAAGTCGTTTTCGCAGTTACCGTGGTATCATTCTGATGCCACGGTCAAAAGGTGTTCTTGGAGTTACCGTGGTATTTGGCCATGTACCGGGGTATCTGGCCATGTACCGTGGTATGTGAAAAATTCATGTCACTTTCATCATTCCTAACAATATGAGGATAACAGTGGATATCAGTATTTATTTTTGGATGATTTCTATAAGCGCAAATCCGTCAATTGTCGTTTTTGCAGAGCAACAGTCGTATCAGAGGTAACTGCAAAAACGACAAACTGCAGATCCAGTTAAAGTAACAGATATCATGATATCTGCATAAACGCAACTAAAGTTTTGAGCAGTTTGTCGCCAGGCTTTTCGCACTGTCTGCAGTGCGGTTGCTGTAAGGCTGCAGGGATCATATACAGAATAATACGTTTTTACACACAGTTTACTTGCTTTTGCGACACCAAAAAGAGCAAGGAAATGCAGATGAAATGCCATCTATAAAGGCTAGAATTACGCTTTACCTCTGTGTGGAATGTGGATAGTTCGCGCTACTATCCGTTTTCTTCTTCAAGTCCTTTGGAAATTTCAAATTCAGTAAAAGCCGTGCTCAGTGCTCAGTGGCCAAAATGGCCAGGGATAGATCAAGGGAAAGGCAAGTATTTGTGCTTAATTGTCGACAATCCTTTAAGTTTTCACCTCTTGAGTGACCTTAATTTGGTTTTATTTTCATAATAACTCAATTGATATGATAATTTACGATTGCCAAATTTCAAGAAAAGTCTTTCAGAGAGATTCTGGGTTAGAAAAGAATTAAAATCATATATAGCGTAACAGATTGAAGCTAGAAGAATGGTCTAATGTAGCCCAGGCTATTTTTGACTTTGTATTAAGTTGATACTGTTCTCCAGTTCAACCTCAGATGACCTTAGACAAGATTTCAAATTTCCCTAGAAGTCTTTCCTTCAGAATAATCTATCTGGCTTAAGAAGGAACCAACAAATGTGACAAACATAATATATTGAAGCTAATGGAATGGTTTACATATTGGATAAATAAATAATGCTTCAGTATTTCTTTCAATTCAATTCATTTATTTGTATCTGCCAAAGCTGGCGCGTAAAAAAAATATAATAAAATTCACACAATTGGTCTACAAACTAATAACTAGACCATATACTTTCATACAAACTCTACTTCATTTTAAAAAAGAAAAAAGAAAAAAAAAACAATTAGCCTACGCTATCCTCAATGAAGTCTACCTAAACTTTAACCAAAATACAATCAACGCAACGCATCGGTCAAAGTGTGCTTTATGGAATAAATTTTTGAAAAAAATGTTTCCCGTTTCTTTTTCAGAATATCAGTGGGGTTTTTTAAACCATAATTTTCCATCATAAAAGAGCTGGATTGGTATTTCGAAAACCGGCATAAAAATTTCCCAAAATTAAAAAAAGTAGTTTTAATATGAGATAAATTTGTCAACGTTAAAAAAAGTAAAAAAGAAGATGCAAGCAAAGCCTGTGGAAGAGCAACAGTGTTAAAAAATCTTTGCAAGATTGCATCTAGATAGGAAATCCCTGAGACAAATCACCGCCCCGAAACTAGAAGAAATACGCGACTCCACATCTTTTACTATTAGAGCCCTCGTTAATGACAAAGTCGGGCCATAAGGGATTCCCAGATATCTTAAAGACTCACATGGTTTTAGGACTGAATTATATATACGGACAGATACTGAAAGAGAAATTTGTTCAAGGGGTTTTGGACCAAAAACCATAAACTGGCATTTTTCAGGTCGAAAAATCAGGCCATATTCTTTAAAAGACTTAACTAGATAATTTACATTGTTCTGATGGCCCGATAGAGAACGACTAATAAGGAGTATGTCGTCAGCATACGCTATAAGAGAAGCTAGGATACCTTTACCATAAATAAAAGAAGACTGTACACCATCAAGACATGCAGCGATAGTAATATTGAAAATCACTGGAGAAAGAATCCCACCCTGACGAAGACCCCGGTTTAGAACAACATCAAAAACAGTGTAAGAACCCTTCCAAAGAACTCTAATTCGAGAAGCTCCAAACCACCGACGCAACATGAGTACTATCCTCACTGGTACACCATTCTTCAACAAAGATCTAAGGGCCCAAGCGTGGATGATACTATCATATGCTGAAGCAATGTCTAGGGCTAATACATATACTCTATTACTATAACTACAAGAACTCAAAATACGAGACAGAAGAGTGTGAGCCACATCAATATTCAATCCTTTCCTGAAACCAATTTGATTCAAACCTTGATTAGAACTACCAAAATACGGGAGGAGTGTTAGTTCAAAAAGTTTACTCATTTGACAGGAAGTAGTTATTGGATGGAAAGATTTACAATCTTTACAAAGGGTTACCTCCTTTCTTTAATAGGGGGGTACTTGTTGATTTTAAAAAACTCGACGGAACCAAACCTATTTAGGCTAAACATATTTTTCTTTTCAGACAAGATCACTTCATATTAACCTTACCTCGATTGACGAAAAAGGTAGAGTTAGCAAAGTCAATAGTTGGAAAATCCCTATTCTAAGCAGCTTCAAAACAAAGAAAAGGTGCAGAATTTGAATATTTTTGGACGCATGACTGTTCAGAAAAGTCATATTTTGCCTCTTGACTGTCAGGACAGCATGTACATTTCATTTTAAACTTTTTCGTGGCAAAAATCGAGGAAGTGTAAAAATGAGGTCAGGTACCCCAAGGTACCCCTCCTGTAATTAATATCAAATGTCATCCACTTAGTCTTACTTCTATTTCTTCTTTGAAAAATTAACTGGTCCAAAACAAAGCCAAAAAGTTGCAAATAGATGCAGCAAAAAATGCTTGCAAATAGTCATGCTCAAGCTATTTGGATTGGCCTATTAGCGTAAATAAATCTGAGCAAAAGAAAATTGGAAACGGAAGGTGGTGCTAAAACAGTTTGGCCATGGCCAGCAGGAGTTTAGAGAAAGGCATTCATGGGGTTGGGGAAAATAGCAAGGTATCCTGTATTTCAAGAATTTAGCTTATTTTCATATGATTTAATCTGCTGACTTTTTTCTCCAATTTCAGAGAAAAGACCTCACCTCAGAAAGTTGTCAAACAGTCTCTTAAATAAATTTATTGTCTGAGAGACACGGTAAGGGCACTACTTTTCTAGTATGTCTACACTGTCAGAAGTTTCATGACAGAGAACAGAAGGATGCGCTGTTTCAGCAGACAACATTCCCAACACTAGGGATGTTATCTGTTGTGTTGGAAAACATTATACATGAAATGTTATGCATAACATATGTAGCCAGGAAGAGCCAAAAATCATCTACTGCCTTTTTTGTTTGTCGTCATGATGTCTGAAAATTCAGCAGATACTTTTTGGCGATTTTTGGGCTCTTCTTGACGGCAATGCTTGTTATGCGTACCATTTTCAAACACAACAGACAACATCCAAAGCTTTGTCTGTTACGCATTTTGTAGAAACCGCACATCCTTCTGTTGTCTGTTATGAAACTTCTGTCAGTGTAGGCATGTGGGTTTTGTTTCAGATTTTGGGAAGTTTGTAGGCTGACATTTTGATTATTCATCATTACTTATTCAACACTCTATTTGTCCTTGAGGCATGATTTGGTTGTATTTGGAAATAAACTCCAAAGTTCAGAGAAGGAACATTCAAGTTTTCCATTCAGCTCGATTGTGTTCATCCACAGTTATATGCTTCAACGGAAAAAGGAATTCTGGCCTTCAGTTGATCTGAACTTGAAAAAGAGTGGAAGTGAAAGTTAGCACTAAAAAATGTCTTCCAAGAAGTAGTTTTTTTGCAAATTCAATTAAAAAAACAAGCTTTATAAACAAACAAAGTTTCTTTCAGTAAAAAAGTTAGACCAATTCATTGACGTTGAGTATTTATCATAACTTATTTGACAGTCTAATTGTCCTTGAGCCGTGATTTGTTCTGTATTTTTGAAATAAACTAAAATCAAACATTAGATGTCATTTGTTAAACATTCCAGGCCAATTCTAGCTGCACTAGCCTCCATTTTCCCATCTCTATTCTCCTTTTTGGTAGTTGTAGATTGCCAAGGAGAATAAAGACCATAGGATTTGAGTTCTCCATTCAGCTCTGTTGTGTTCACCCCCAGTTCTACATTTGATGGAAAAAGGAATGTTGGTCTTCAGCTTCAAAAAGAGTGGAACTGTAAGATGAGCACTAAAAGTGTTTCCCAAGAGGTAGTTTTCTTGTGGGAAAATACAATAAAAAAACAAGACAAATAAAACCAAAGAAAGTCTCTTTAGGCGAATAGATGATGGCGATTAGGAAAGTAAAAAATACTGCATTGCATTCCACTAGACCTTTTTAGTATTTTGCTCTATTGTGGACTCAACTGCACCTGCAGCCCCCCTTCCCGCATCACCGAGTAACCCCATCAGTGTTCCTTAACCTCATCTCTTTGTCAGCTTTTTTTTATTTATTTCTTTTTACTACCTTACCTTATATCGCAGTTGCCAGCGAAAGGTAATCCTGTCGTGTGCTGGCTCAATGATGGATGGAGAGGGCAGCATCTTGGGAATCCCATGCAGGTTTCCAAGGCTTCCGAGTCCAGTCTTTGTCAACCGATGACTTGAAGGCCTCCATACTATCTGCCATGACAGTGTTTTGACTGAGGGAATTCCATAGCAGTACCGCTCAATTAGTAAAAATTGGTTTCGCTTCTTGTTTGTAGCTCTCTTCCGGAAAACAAGACCCAAAGCTTCGAGATTGTAGGTTGTTCTAGCAGCAAAAATGCCTTGTCACCAAGTAATCTGATTGGCAGCTCTGTGAATTAAGTTGCATGTAGAGCATTTAACGAAAAGACGAACATTCAGAGATTTTTATTATCATTAGAACTGTTCTTTGAAGAATAATCTGATTTATTGATTGGCTAATTTGTTCGTTTGTAGGCATCGTCGTTCACGAAGTCGCTCACGTTCTGCAAGCCCAGCAAGGAAGAGGAGAGACAGAGACAGAAGATCTAAAAGTAGAGACCGAGACAAGGAGAAAGACAGGTATAGATCTTTTACCTAGCTTTTGAAGGTATCGAAAGAGCGCGAGGCCGATCTAGACAGTTTTCATTCAAAACCTTTGGTAAGGTATTTTTATTACGTTCGGAATCTGTGAAATTTCACTGTGCGATCTCTGGAAATATGATCTTATATAAAGAGCAGGGGTAGAGTAAGGGTATCATGCCCGATTCTGTTGTGAGGGAGAAAAAAAAATCCATTTTTCAGTGATTCTTCTTGATAGATAGTTGTAGTAGGCCTGCCAAACCGTGTACCTGCCTGCCCATACAGGCAGGCTGGTACAGGGTTTAGGATTTGTCTTCGTCTCTTATCACATTTGGTACTAGCAGACCCCCTCTTCGTCTCCAGCCTTCTACCCCCCCCCCCCCCCCGCATATTTGTTTGTGTACATGATTAAACTAGGTCTACACCTTCTTAACCAACCTACCTACCATTAGAGCTCTGGTGAGAGCACCTTTAAGTGAATTTTTTTGTGTAGGTATAGGCGAAGTCGGTCGCGAGATCGGAAAGATCGAGACAGGAAAAGGAAGAGAACCAGGAGTCCGAGTCCGGGTAAGAGACGACGAAGCGCTTCGAGAGACCGCAGTCGCTCAAGAAGTAGAAGCAAAGGTCGTGACAGGGGCAGGCCCAAGAAAGATGGTAAAGATGATTCCAAGAATGAACCTGAAAGCTTCAACTTCACTCAAGACAAAGTAAGGGATTTTTAGGATTATCAGTGTTAAAGGCGTGTCAAAATGTACATCGACTGTGCACCATATTCCGATTATTTTCGGGAGGGGCGACAGCTCAGTGAAAATCTGCGGCCGAATGCCACCCCCTTATCGGGCGGAAGGCCGAAGATTTTTCGACTTTTTTTTGCATATTTCGACCATTTTTGACACTAAAAATACCTCTAGGTGCCTAAAAGACCTTTTAATCTTGTAATCATGCACACTACGACTCAATAACTGTTTCTAAGATCAATTACTGAACCATACTGTAAATAATTTCAGTTTAGCTTCTCAGTTTGTATTTTCGCGTACGTTTTTCCCGCAAAAAACTCCTTTTCCGAGAATTTCGGATGAAGATCGCCCCTGCCGCCCGTATTTCGCACACGTTTTTCCAATTAAAAACCCTTTTTTCAAGAATTTCGGGGGGGGGGCGGGGGGCGATCGCCCCTGTCCACTTTACAGTAGAGATTTACTAAGATAGTCTGTGTCAACGAAATCGTTAGCCCCCTTGGTGAAGGTGCTTAAGTCTTTCTATTGGAAACAAGGGAGGAAAAGTATCTTGAAGGGTCGGGTGATTCAGAAAGAACATCCAACATTTCTTGCAAAGAATGTGACGGCTGACAGCTAAAATATTAAGGTGGAGGTCTTGAGGAATTGTTGGCAATGAATCTTATTTTCCTTTGGTGAAGTTAACAAGGCCCTATATTGGATTCGTTCGAACGAGTTGAATCGCGTTTTCAGCAATTAGCGTTAAATCCTAACACGTTGCGCTGTGACCCGTTTTCAGCGCCCATGTTTTGCATAAGAGAACCTGGCACAGGATTTGATACTCTGCCGAATCCGTTTTTATTTGGATTCGGTGTTGGCTTCGAAAGAAACACGGGAGCTAAAAACGCTTGAAGCCTCAAAACACGGAACCCGTGTTAGGATGCGCAATGGATGCGCTCCGTAAAAACGACTTGTGACGAATACGGGTTGAGAATCGTGAGCCTGAAAGCGCACCTTTGGGTTGCTGGGAGGTCAGACCGAAGTGCCGACAGGACAGGAGTATTCCAGGAGCGGACGGATGAAAGCTCGATAAATGCGATGGGATGTAGGTAAGGAACACCATACCTTGAAAGTACTTTCCTGAGCCGTCATAGCAGTTGCGATACCGTAGATGAAGTGGCGTTCGAAGATTCGGCTACAGAATTCCAAGCATAATTGATTTCATTGAGAACACGAAGAAAAGTAAATCTCATGCGACTTTTTTTGCCTTGTAATTGTTAGCACTATGCTTTGAACCAGATCAAAAGCTTATAGTGACAATGGTCTTGGTTTCGTAGGACACTGATATGGAGCGTCTTGAGGCAGACATGAAGAAGCGGAAAGAAAGGATAGAGAAATGGAGGTCCGAGAAGAAGAGGAAAGAAAATGAAACGTTTAAGAAGGACCTGGAGAGCAAAGCTCTCATGGGTAAGTTATTTTTCCATGCAAGGTAAACAATGTTACCTTTTTACTCTTTTACTGTGAAGTAAATCTTGAGTATCCGATTTTGTTTTGACGAGAGAAGCATGCACAATAGCAACACAATGAACCGTTTATTTAAGTTCAGTGGATTCCCTTTGCCTCTTGTTTTGCTCCTCCCACTCACATCGCCTCTATGGTTCTCCTAAAGCGGGAGGAGTAGAAAGAGGAGCCATACTTTGCTTGTATCCAAAAATTCATTTTTCTTGCTTTTGTTTTTGCGTGAAAGCTGAATTAGAGCTTGTGCGATTTGGTTGATGTAACAATTAGTTCTCTTCGGTTAGTACACTTTATTATGGAAAGAATCGGGCCTATTGGGAGTCCTTCTGCAGAACCTCTGTTGGCTGTGACAAGGAGCTGTCGGTTACTGCTTAGCGACGGGTAGCAGAAGAGGGTGAAGATCTTCCTTACGCCCTTTGAATTGTCGGTACTGGAAAGTTTTTGTACTGGAAGTTTATTTGCCTCGACCCTCATTCATTTGCAATACCAGCGATGTAGTTGCATCCTCCTAACGCAGGGCTTACACTGGGTAGAAACTGAAAATATTGTTCTGAAAAAGTTCTGGTGTAAAGCAGAGATGGGCGAATCCAAATCCGGATTCGAAATCAGGATTTGTCGTTTTTGGCCGGATTCGAATCTTTTGCTTGTCAGGCTGGATTCGGACTCGGATTCCAAACCCTGAATCTTACACGAATCCGCTCCAGTTTTTAATCTTTTCCCAATTTTTATACACTGTGATTTAGGTTTTGTACTTAACGATCCCCAAATTCATTCCTGGTGGCGAAGAGGAAACCCATACTGTAACAACCACCAGAGGCGTTACTAGCCAAAATGTTTCTTTTTTTTTTGGGGGGGGGGGCAAGGTATTTATCGACTGGCTGGTCATTTCTATGGCACTTGAGCATACTCAAGTGCCATATAGCGATCGTAATTTCTGTCGGTCTGTCATTCTGTCGTTCTGTCGGTCTGTCCAGGTTTTGCTGGTTTGGGCACTTCCACACAAGCTAGGACGATGAAACGTCACAGGCATATCAGGCACCCGACCAGATCAACTTACAAATAATCACTTCCCCAACCCGACTTTCCCCGGATCCGGGAGTCCGGAAACTATAAAGCAAAAGCGGAGCGAAACGTAGTAAAAAGAGCGCTGCCCAAATGCGGAACCGAACGACGGACCTCTGAGTCGCTATGCCAGTGTTCTACCGCTGCACCAAGACTTAGATGTATTCGGGAGCGAATGCGGGACCATATATGGTTCAAAGATAAGGAAAGATCATGTGGTCCAAACGAAAGTGGAAAACTAAACAAATCTCGGGAAACGCTTCCACATAAGCTAGGACAATGAAACTTGGCAGGAATATCAGGGAACCGACCAGATTAACTTGGATATAATCACTTTCCAGATCCGATCATAGTGGGGGGAGTGAGTAGTATATAAGTGCCGGTTCTACTCCACCCCCACCCCAATTTCAAAACCCCATTTTAACATCAATTTCTTGAATTTTAACATCCTTTTTACCAAATAATCCCCCTTTTTATAGATATTTTGATTTTCTTATTTCCCAAATAAAGGTCCTAAGAAATAGGAAATGTTACCCTTTAATAAATATAAACTACTGCAATATACACTAAAATACTACTTCTTTTTAGATTTTTAATTTTTCAATTTTTCATTTTTATCCAAATATAATACAAATTCTGAACCACATTTCTGGTAAATGAACAAATACTCAGAGTTTTTGTTTACCCGTAAAATAGGTAGCAAAATCAGATTCTTCTTTAGACCAACTCGTTATCCATATAAACTACTACTGAGTAAACAGTTCTACATCAACATATTGGTCAGAGTTCTTATTCACCCTCATAATAGGCTGCAAAACAAGATTTTTCTTTAAAAGTAACTCATCAGCAATTGCATTATATCTCTGTGGTATAAACAAATCACAGGCTTTGTTATTATGATGAATAACAACAACCAGCTTATCACCATATTTTGTCTTAGCCATTCTCATTTTAACGATGCTATATTTCAATCCTAGAATTAGTTCTTCCTTCCTGATTGTATCATTGTATTTATTCATTTTGATTGTTGACAAGACTTCTTTTAGCGACTCCATTTATTAGCGGCTGATTTTATTTAATAAAAATCCAAACTTCACTTTTCATCACATCATCAAAATTAAATCTTCTCAACAAACCCAAAAGATCTATCTCTAGTACGGAAAAAGCTCTTTGGGCTAGCAAAAAATAGAAAATCTCTTTGCGCATTAGCATTTAGCATCGGAAAACATTTGGTTTGAGAGATTTTTCGGGCCCCGTTGGTCCAATGGACCAAGCTGTTGCAATCTTGTCACCCATTGAATCAACAGCCGTGAGATCGAATCCCGCTACCAGCAATCCGTTGATAGTGAGAGATGGCGAAAAAACTCAGAGATGAGTTCCTCCCCTCACGGGGCTACCCCAGACATATCTGTATATATGTGTGTGTGTTAGATATTTTGACAACATCTTCAATCTTCATTGTCTGGGGTGGGAGGTTTTGCAAAAACTTCATATTTTTGGTAAATTTTCTCGTTTTCTCATAGATTCATTATTACAATATTTATAACCGTTTAAGCGAACCTGTTTCATGTATTTTTCGCGAGGAAAAAATCGAAAAGTTTTACGCATTTCCGCTTCGCGTTGAATAACCTCTTCGATCGACAATTGACCACATTTGAGCAAGGATACCAGTTCAGTGTAAAAATTATACTTGGTTCTGTATTCAGCTTTTCTATCTGCAATATTTAAATGTTTTTCGATTATTTCAATGACGACGGAACCCAAGCTTAAAGACGCTAAAGGTAGCATCAGAAACGCACTTAATCCTGCTGCCGAAAAGGCAAATTTGGATAAAAGAAGACCGTTGCTGACATTATTATAATATTTATAACTTCGGCGATATACAAACATTTTCTTTTCCAATTCCTCCATTTATACTATAGCTAAATTGTTTAAAAAATTACTTCCTTAGGCTTGCTTCCAAACTTTGCAATTCGGAGCACATACGCCATCTCGTAAACAATACTGCAGATAGCATGATCAGTCGGATGTAATCCAGACGGTGCATACTACGTGAACGCAAAACACTTCTGCCACCTGCGCAACTCCACTATTTCTTTCTTAACTGGTCAGAGGCAATCTAGATCGCGTATGCTCCGAGAAATACAAACAAATCAGCCGTCTCGGTAACTGTGCTCTCTGTTCATTGAGCCTTTGCTCCATGAAACACATACTGAAACCAGTGATTTTCTTT
This sequence comes from Branchinecta sandiegonensis, assembly GCA_030848855.1. Classification (NCBI taxonomy): domain Eukaryota; kingdom Metazoa; phylum Arthropoda; class Branchiopoda; order Anostraca; family Branchinectidae; genus Branchinecta; species Branchinecta sandiegonensis. The sequence continues at coordinate 19,158,546 of JAUPMV010000006.1, read as the reverse complement.
ACGGCTGAGAAAACGCAGTCGGGAGAAATTCATTAATAAAAATAATCCCCTAATAAATGATGGAAACTGCAGAGGTTATTCAACGTTGTAAAACCATTATATCAAACAACGAATCGGTTATACAAAGATTACCGAATTACACATATAATGAGCTGCGGACTTATGCGAAAATTAATAAAATCAAAACAAATGGAGCTAAGAAACATGAAATAACGGATAAGATTATAAAGCAACTTAATAGGAATATTTTGCTCGCGGAAGATACAATTAATATTCGGCGTAGAAACGAAAGGATTCAGAACAAAAACAGACCATCTATTTATACACCAGAGTCAGCATTAAGGAAGATTTTGGAAGATGAAATCAAAGAAAATAATATTGCTATTGGAAATATAAAAAAAGAGGAGAAAAGGATACTCGAAAAGGATACAAGTGAATTAAAAAGGTTTCTAAAAAACAAAAGCCTACCCACTCGCGGTAACCGAGATGAAGTTTCAAAACGTGTTACGGATTACTATGGTAGGATAATTAATAAGCAGAAAGAAACTATTGATAAAAATAGAGATATCATAAGAGATCAAACAGAAAGAGGTGATAAAAATAGACACAAAGCAATCGATTTATCAACTCTCTTCATAAATAAGAAAAAAATTAAAGAAGAAAAAATAATTCCGGATCATTTATTTAGAACGGAAGAAGAACAGCAGACTACAATTTCTAGGGAAATTGAAAATTTGTATACCGTAAACGTTTCAATTGAAAGCAATGGAAGAGATGAATATACTCTTATTGCTTTTGTTTTTAATGATTTACTCCGAAGAATGAACGAAATAAATCATTACAGAGTTCAATTTGTGACCAGGGTTATATTCTATAGACAGGAAAATGATGAAGAAGTTGTAGTATTTTATAACAGTACTTCTTGGATTTTAAATAAAAATAGCATACTTACTCATAGTCATTTGGATGATAATAACAAGAGACTGAGTTCTTTAAGTAATACCCCTCGGTCGGGGCTACAATTTAGTCGGTATGAAGGAATTGATTATAGGATGACTCGAATCGAATCTCATATGGGAGGAACGTTTAAGATACTGCCAGATTTCGTAAAAAATAAAAAAGCTTGTCTGAATATTGAAAATAAGGATCAAAAATGCTTTGTTTGGTCAATCTTAGCACATTTGTACCCAGCTAAAGATCATGCAGAAAGAACTTCAAAATATAAACAATATGAGCATGAATTTGATTTCAAAGGGGTTACCAACTTCCCGATGGATACAAAAGATATCCACAAATTTGAAAATAAATACAACATTAAGATTTGCTTATTCCAAATTGATAAAGAGAAAATAATCAGAAGTCATATATTAAAAAGTACAATTAATGGGAAAACAGCAAAACATATCATTAATTTACTATATTTTGATAATCACTATGTGCTAGTAAAGAATCTGAGCAGACTAGTTGGTTCTGAAATATCTACAAGACAAAAAAAGATATACCTCTGCACTTTTTGCGGAAGACATTTTTCGAAACAAGAACAATTTGAAAAACATGAACTTAAAAATAATTGTGAAGACCCTGATATCATAATGCCTCCTGAAGGTTCAAGTATACACTATAAAAATATTGCAAAACAGATGAAAGTACCTTATTGTATAATAGCGGACTTTGAGTCTTACAACGAAGAATACAACCAGGTAAACGGAAAGAAAACAATAAAAGTAGCTGAACAGAAACCTTTTGCATACGGTTTTCAAGTCTGTTGCTCGTTTGATACGAAGCAAAATAAATATTATTGCTATTTCGGGGAAGACGCTGCTCAGCATTTTGTAACCACAGTAACAAAAGTGTGTACAGATATAGCAAACAAATATGAAAACAGACAAAGAAAACACACTTATACAGATGTAGAAATTGCAGAAAAATGGAACACACTTATGGATAAGACCTGCCATATCTGTAGGACTGAAATCACTGAAAATCCCCACTTTGATCACGACCACATGACTGGTAAAAATAGGGGTTTTACTCATGCAGAATGTAATATGAAATACAGAATTCCCAAGCATATCCCTGTAGTGATGCATAATTTATCAAAGTATGATTCCCATCTATTTGTGAAGGAGTTGATACCTGATAACGGAATATTTGAATCAGCAGAAAGTTTCATATCATTCTCAAAATCAATAAGTATTCCAAGACAGGATACGGAAATAAAATATGAAATCAGATTCATAGATTCCATCAGATTCATGGCTTCATCGTTGGACAAGCTATCAGCAAATTTAGCAAAATGTGACTGTAAAGTATCCTGTAATCATCTAAGGGAGAATTTCAAGTACACATCGAATAGTTTCAAAAACGATGAAGAGTTCAAAGAAATAATTAAAAAAGGGGTGTATCCTTATGAATTCGTAGACAGTTTCAGTAAAATGGATTGTACAAAGTTACCACCCATAGAAAGCTTTTATTCTAGATTAACAGGAAAAGGTATCAGCAAAAGTGACTATAAGAGAGCGGTCTCTATATGGGAGCAGTTTAATTGTGAAACATTACTTGATTATACCAAGTTGTACCTAAAAAGTGATGTGTTAATATTGTCTGATGTTGTAGAGAATTTCAGAAATGTATGTATACATAATTATGACTTGGATCCACTACATTACTTCTCAGCTCCAGGACTAACATGGGATTCTTTCCTAAAGCATTCGAAAGTAGAACTACCGTTATTCTCGAAGGAAGACATGTATACATTCGTTGAAAAGGGAATAAGAGGTGGTGTATCTCAATGTATAAAAAGATACGCTAAAGCAAATAATAAATATATGAGCAGTTATGATAACAATAAACCATCCAACTATTTAATGTATTTCAATAAGAATAATTTATATGGGTGGGCGATGTCACAAAAATTACCAGCGAATGATTTTAAATTCATTCCAGTACCTGATGAAATGAAAGAGAACACTGAAATTAATTCTTTAGATTATTATCAACTATTAAAAAATCATGTTCAAACAGAAATGAATTTGGAAAATGTGGGGGCAATTTATGAAGTTGATTTAGATTATCCTAGAGAGTTACACAAGTTACATAAAGATCTGCCATTAGCACCAGAACATTTCAATGGAAAACTATGTACGACCTTACTGGATAAAAATAACTACGTAGTTCATCACAGAAACCTAGAATTCTATTTACAAAAAGGTCTGATACTGAAAAAAGTACATAGAATACTAGGATTCACTGAGAGTGCTTACTTAAAAGGATACATAGACCACAACACAGCACTAAGAACTAAAGGTACTAACGATTTTGAAAAGGACTTTTTTAAACTGATGAATAACGCTTGCTTTGGAAAAACCATGGAGAACGTAAGGAAACGAGCTGATATGGAAATAATAACTGATGATAAAACAAGAGAAAAAATAATAAAGAAACCCAACTTTAAATCTGAAATTATTTTCAGTGAAAACTTTTGTGTAGCAAGAATGTCGAAGGAAAAGATAAAACTAGACAAACCAATGTATATCGGTTTTGCTGTACTGGAACTATCCAAGCTCTTGATGTATGAATTCCATTATGATTATATGAAACCTAAATATGAGGATAAAATAGATTTATGTTATATGGATACCGATTCGTTCATATATGACATAAGAACTGAGGATTTCTATGAAGATATCAAACAAGATTTGAACGAGAGGTTCGATACATCTGATTATGCGAAAGATAATCCATACGGGTTTCCTAGTGTAAATAAGAAAGTGATAGGAATGATGAAAGATGAACTAGCAGGACAAATTATGACCCAATTTGTTGGATTACGATCAAAAGTATATGCATATTTGAAGGACAACCAAGACCCTTCAAAAGCAAACAAAAAACTAAAAGGAATAAAAACAAATATAGTGAAAGATAAGATCACGATTCAAAACTATAAGGATGTTCTATTTGGAAACGTTGGAGACCTTTCAGTAACCCAGTACAACTTAAGGTCATACAAACACAACATGTTTCTAGAAGAACAGAATAAAAAAGCGTTGGATCCTAAAGACGATAAAAGGATTGTGTCTAGTGATAAATTCACAACATTTCCATTAGGATACAAACAATAAAAATTCAAGTACCTAGTTAACAATTTCAAGTACCTAGTTAAAAAAGTCAACTACCTAGTTAAAAAAATCAACTACCTAGTTAAAAAAGTCAACTACCTACTTCAAAATTCAAGTACCTAGTTAAAAAATTCAAGTACCTAGTTAAAAAATTCAAGTACCTACTTCAGTAAATCTTATAATGAAAAATTCTTCCTAAATAAATGAATGAAAAGGCACCAATAAAAGTGTATGATTTTAGCGAAAAGAATAACTATCAGAACAAACACGAACTTGCACCTCAGTGGCCATTTAGATTATTAATTTGTGGAAGTTCAGGAACAGGAAAAACCAATTTACTCTTGAATTTAATTTATGAATACATCTGTTTCAACCGAATATACTTGTATGCAAAAGATCTTGAAGAAGACAAATATAAAGACCTTATAGACAATTTAACCACCTTGGAATTAAAATGTAAAACGAATATTTTAACCGTAAGTAATGACCTTAATGATATTATCGATGTTGACGACCTAGACCCCAATTATCAGAACTTGATTATCTTTGACGATTTTGTAACTGAAAAAGACCAGAAGAAAATAGAAGATTTATTCATAAGAGGAAGAAAGAAAAATGCTTCAATTGTTTACTTGTCTCAGAGCTATCATAAAACGCCAAAGGTGGTAAGACTTCAGTGTAATTATTTTGCATTCTTTCAGTGTTCTAATCCAAAAGAAGTAAAATTAATTAGACAAAGCCATGTATCCAGTATAGACAATGAAAAATTTCTCAAACAATTCGAGGCTGCAACCAAGGGCTATGGGTTTTTCTTCATAGATAATGCATTGATAAGGATCAAAGATAAAGGATTATTTGTAAAACAAACAATTAAAGCCACTGAAACAGAAATTGATGCTGGGGATAAAGTAATCACAAATGTTCAAGGCCCTAGAAACAAAAAGGATGCTGTTAATTTAGATAGGTTAACAACAGACCTTTTAAAATATGACGAAAAGCTTCTTAACCAACAAACCCTTAGCAAAAGTATTGAAACAAAGATTGGTGACCTTAGGAAAATCATTGACAAAAAGACTCTTGACCTTAGCAAAAGCATTGACAAAAAGGTTCTTGACCTTAGGAAAAATGATTTTGACCATGAAGTCCATATCAATGGTATTGAAAGAGCAGTCGTAAACATTTTAAAAAGGCTTTTAGAGCAAAAACCTGTTGATCAAGATTTTGTTACGAAAACAGAAGAAAACACAGGCGGTGCGCTTACACTTCCTGGAACACAAAGAGTGGTTGGTCATGGGGTACGGGGAAGACCTAGGAAGTCAAAAAACGGGGAAGTCAAAAAAGAAGCAAAAGTAAAGTAGGACCTCTAACCAACTTTGACATTATGGATTCATTAGGGGATATACCATATTTTAGAGGTGTTTTCTCTATAGATACGTTACCTAAACAAATAAATAACCTAGAATGTGGTGTCATTAATTATGATAAACTCGGAATGCCTGGAACTCACTGGGTAGCGTATTGTAATCTACCTAATCAACCCCATGTAGAATTTTTCGATTCTTTCGGTATACCCCCAGGAAAAGAAATAATTAAATATCTTAAAACTTCAAAGAAAAAAATAGCTTATGAAAATCTTGCTGTTCAAAATATAGATGAATTAAACTGTGGATTTCACTGTATTTCCTACATTAAGCGCAAAATGAAGTTGGTAGCTTTTCGTTTATAAAAATTGTTTTCTAATAAATGGATATTTATTGTATGAAGTGTAAAAAGAAAACTGACACTGAAGCAATGTTTAAGGCAGTGTCACAGAAAAATAATGTTCCAATGGTAAAAGGTAATTGTGTTTTTTGTGGGTCAAGGAAAAATCTGTTTTTAAAAAAAACCTCGACGCAGAAAAAGATATTTTAAATACGTATTATTCTAATTATTCAGGTGTGGATGATATTCATAGAAAATTAAAAGAAAATGGAGTGAACATTTCTAAAGATAAAATAAAAAATGTGTTGCAAAATGAGAATGTATATACCTTCTTATCATAACTTTGAAAGGAGACGAGTCTATGTTCACTATGTGGATGAGCAATGGCAAGCTGATTTAGTTGACATGCAGAAATATAAAAAAGCGAATGATAAAACAAATTACATCTTAACTGTAATTGATTGCTTTAGTAAATACGCTTGGTGTGTCCCTTTGAAAGATAAAACGGGTGCTGAAATAATCAAGGCATTCAGTTATATATTTAAAGAAAGAATTCCTAAGAAACTACAAACTGATAAAGGTAAAGAATTTGTAATGAGAAATGTTCAAACTTTTTTGAAAAATAGTGATATACACTGGTTTGCATCTGAAAGTGAATTGAAAGCGCAAATTGTTGAACGATTCAATAGAACACTGAAAGAAAAGTTATGGAAATATTTTACGCACAAAAACACTACTAAATGGATTGATATTTTACCTTTATTTGTTAGTAGTTATAATAACTCTTATCATCGTTCAATACAAATGAAACCCGTTGATGCTAGTAAAAAAATGAATCAGAAAAAGGTTTACAATGCTTTGTTTCCTCCAGCAGATGACTACACAATTACAGGACATTACAATGTAGGGGATTTAGTCAGAATAAAAAAAGAAAAAAGTATTTTTGATAAAGGATATTTACCTAATTATACGAATGAAGTATTCCAGATAGCAACCATTCGACCTACCATTCCCATTACTTATGAAATATCTGACAAAAGTGGGGAATTAATTCAAGGAGGGTTTTATGAAAAAGAACTTTCCAAATTTATTATGAAATAAAATTACTTGTATATAAATGGATTCAAGACGCTTGAGTGATATGTTATCGGGTATAGTGAAGAACAGAGAAATTCAGAGAAGAAAGGTTCAAGAATATGAGATGGAGAAAGCAGGTTTTCGGGAAATGGCTTCAGAATTTAACGCTCCAGTTGTTACGGCACAAAGAGAAAACATTATAGCACAAAAAGAAAATGCTGAATCTATCATTGAGAAATTAGATGATGCGGATGTTAATTCAAAAAGACGGTTTAAAAGATTAGTTGACACATTGAATACAACTCATCCATACCAGATCACTGCTTCAAAGGAATCGAGTAGAGCGCCAACTCCTGCTTTAGAACCTTCTCCTGCTTTAGGACCACCATCCATTGATATGAATAAAGATATTAATCTAACGTTGCTAAATCAAATTAATTCAAAACTTAAAGAATCCGGGAAGGGCACTGATACTTATTTTAAAATGCCTACGTATTACATTAATCATCCTATGGATATAGATGAGGCTCTAGAACGTTTGACATCTCTAAGTCAAAGTTATGGTGGGAAAAAAGGTAAAGGTTACTCTAGCTATGATCAAATCATTGAATTTATAAGAGACTACAAGGAGAGGTTAACCAGCATTCAAACTAATTACCATTTAGTTCAACAAGGAACTGGAATATTTATGAATTGTGATGAAATGATTTCAAAATTGTACACTTTGATAGGTAGTAGAGTAAACGGGAATACATCTGATGAGGTGAGGAATGAAGCTATTGATATTTTGGATTCGTTAATGCGAAATAAATTTCTTACGAAGAGAGATTACAATTCAATATATAAAAAATATTTCTAATAAATGGTGTTGTTAAACATTGAAGGTAATGAAAGTGTCATTGATATAACATTTAGTCAACCAATCGAATTAAATCGTCATTCAGATTATGAAATAGGTTTGAATCAGTGTACTTTGTGGTATTCGTGGCATAATATAAGTGATAAATTTGGGAATAATACATTTCAATACAGGAAAGATGAAGAGGGGGGATGGGTGAATGTTACTATTCCTAATGGGATGTATAACGATGATTGTTTAAATTATTTTTTGTGTCAGTATTTTGAAGTATCAAAAGATAAATGTCCTATTGTAATTTCATCCAATCCAGCATCTATGAGATTTGTCATCCTATTACAAGAAAAATATGTGTTTAGATTTAATAGTGACTTGTGTCAGATTTTAGGCTTTGAGAAGGATAGTGAGCTATCTAAGAAAATCAATGAAGGTACAAAACTTCCGAATATAACAAGAAGCGTTGATAAAATTCAAATTCACTGCTCTCTTGTAAACAGTTCTATCGTAAACAAAAGTAAATCAGACGTCATTTGGACATTTGTTCCGAATACAGAACCAGGTTGTCAAATTGTTGAGAATCCTAGACAATTAATCTACCTTCCTATTAACACAAAAGACTTTATTTACTCCTTGAGAATGACAATTACTGATCAGTTGGGAAGACCTATCGATTTGAATGGTGATAACGTTGGATACGTTCTGCATTTAAGAAAAGCTTAAAGGATTAGTGAAATAAAATTATTTACCTATAAATGTTGATTAATAATAAGCGCTTACTTTATAAAAAGCAGTACGGAAGTGGAATCGGTAGTATATTCAAAAATATTGCCAATTCCCAGTTATTTCAAACGTCAGCAAAACAAATAAAAGATGGAGCATTGTCAATGTATAATAATATTATTAAACCGAGATTCGAGTTGTTGAAAAACAGAGCAATAGAATACGGAAAAGATCTGATTGATGTAAACAGGAAAGAACTCATTGATGTGATTGGAAGGAAGAAATCGATGAAGGATCTTCTGGGTACCAACAAGAGATTTTTAAATCAAAAGAGTCAGGACTTGATCAACGCGATAATAACTGGAAGTGGTTTAAAGATTCTGAAATAATTTTTATCGAATAATTTCTTTCTTATATAAATGGCAGTAAATAAAGTTATCAGTCCGCAATGGAACATTTTTGATGAGCCGCTTGTGGATGATACAGTGGTTAAATATGAATTTAAAGAAATTCGAGAAACAGATGTGAATGTTTCCAATAAACAAGAGTTTGAATTCGTAACGAAGAAATTAGATTCCTGGTTCTATCCAAGTGAAAGTTATCTTGATGTTAGTGTAAGAATTGTAAAAGAGGATGGAACTAACCTAGCTGCAACCGATATTGCTATTTTAACTAATAATGGATTTAATTTATTCAGTACCGCTGAGTATGTAATAAACGATGAATCGGTTGAAAAAATTAATCATGTTGGTATTACAACTACCGTTACCAAGTTGATTGAATATTCTGATGATTATTCTAGAAGCGCAGCCAGAAATCATTTCTGGTATAAGGATTATAATCAAGGAACAGATATCAACCCTATAATTAGTTCATTTACCGTACCTGCAGGTGGAGCACTAGCAGGAACTGTGGTTGTCAGTACTAAATCTAATACAAATTATAATAAGGGGTTTGAAAAGAGATATAATAGAACTAAAGACAGCAAAATAGTAAATATGTATTTACCATTGTCAGAGTTGTTTGGATTCTTGAAAGGAAACAAACGATTTTTTAGAGGTGCATCGCATAGAATTTGTCTAAGAAGAAATGACGATAATAATATAATTGTAAGAAATGGGGATACTAATTTTAAAGTGGTCATTGAGTATTTATCCTGGAAAATCCCTATCATAGCTCCTAGTATTGAAATGATGAGTGAACTGGAAAAGGGTCTTGCAAAGGATAAAAAGTATAATTTAATGTGGGAAGCATGTAATACTTATAAAAGTGATGTTAGTCAGAATAATGAGCACACTTGGAAAGTTGTGTCGGAGAGAAATAGTCCAACCAAAATCGTTGTGATGTTACAGAAAAAATGACAAGCATAACAACCAAAAAAAGAATAATATGGTATTTGATCATATGAATTTGACAGACATCGAACTTAGAATTAATGGGGATAAATATCCTGAAGAACCACTCAAATGTGACTTTAGCGAAGAGAAATGTAAATACTCGAATCTTTACAATAGGTTCATACATTTGGGTTATAAACAATTAGCGTTTGATACTGGTAGTGTTGTTAGTATAGAAGAATTTAAATCAGTGTATCCACTATTCTGTTTTGATGTTTCCAAACACGAGTCAAATATTTATAATGGAACAACTGCTGATATTGAAATAAGTATAACATTAAAAGATGATACACCCGTACCATATAATGTTTATTGTGTTATATATTATGAAAGAAAAGCTACACTTGATATTATTAATAAAAATATGTATGTGAGTTTGTGAGTTTGGATTTTTATTAAATAAAATCAGCCGCTAATAAATGGAGTCGCTAAAAGAAGTCTTGTCAACAATCAAAATGAATAAATACAATGATACAATCAGGAAGGAAGAACTAATTCTAGGATTGAAATATAGCATCGTTAAAATGAGAATGGCTAAGACAAAATATGGTGATAAGCTGGTTGTTGTTATTCATCATAATAACAAAGCCTGTGATTTGTTTATACCACAGAGATATAATGCAATTGCTGATGAGTTACTTTTAAAGAAAAATCTTGTTTTGCAGCCTATTATGAGGGTGAATAAGAACTCTGACCAATATGTTGATGTAGAACTGTTTACTCAGTAGTAGTTTATATGGATAACGAGTTGGTCTAAAGAAGAATCTGATTTTGCTACCTATTTTACGGGTAAACAAAAACTCTGAGTATTTGTTCATTTACCAGAAATGTGGTTCAGAATTTGTATTATATTTGGATAAAAATGAAAAATTGAAAAATTAAAAATCTAAAAAGAAGTAGTATTTTAGTGTATATTGCAGTAGTTTATATTTATTAAAGGGTAACATTTCCTATTTCTTAGGACCTTTATTTGGGAAATAAGAAAATCAAAATATCTATAAAAAGGGGGATTATTTGGTAAAAAGGATGTTAAAATTCAAGAAATTGATGTTAAAATGGGGTTTTGAAATTGGGGTGGGGGTGGAGTAGAACCGGCACTTATATACTACTGGAGTGGAGGGATGGGAAATCCGGAAACTATTAACATGCATAACTTTGGAAAGGGTAATCGGACATGCGTGAAACTTGACATGTGTCATGGACAAGTGTTTCGGATATTCAGTTTCAAATCCGGACCAGATTCGATACGTGTGGGGGGGGGGGGGGCTGGAGGGGGGCACAGGAAATCTCCTGAGACGCTTCCACATTAGCTTGGACAACAAAACTTGGAAGGCAAATGAGGGAACCGACCAAGATAACTTGGAAATACTCACTTCCCCGATCCAGCCATCGCGGGGGGAGTGGAGGGATGGAGAATCCGGAAACTAGAATCATACGTAACTTTGGAACGGGTAATCGGACATGCATGAAACTTGACAAGTGTGAAGAACAAGTGTCTCAGATTTTAAATTTCAAATCTGGCCCGAATCCGATAACTGGGGGTGGGGGTAGAGGGGGGACCGGAAATCTTTTGAAACGCTTAGGGTTGAGGGATCGGGATGGAACTTGAAGGGAAGATCGAGCATTAACCCTAGATACTTTATTGACAAAATAGGACCGGATCGTGTCGCAGTGGAGAGTGTCGGAGGGGGTTTCTTGGATTTCTGCGCTGATCATCAGTTAGGGTACTTCTACTTCCACTCTCTACTTCTTTTGCAGAAATATTAGGAACTTTCCTAGGTCGACTTGGAAATAGTTCCTTCACCGATACGGTGATGTTGTGGGAGTGGAGGGATGGGGAATCCAGCATCTAGTGACATGCATAACTTAGAACGGGCGATGGGACGTGAATGAAACTTGAGAAGTGTCAGGAACAAGTGCCTCAGATGATCAATTTCAAGTTCGGAACGAATCCAATAACTTGGGGGGGGGGGAGGTGGAGCGGGGGTGCAAGAAATCTCATGAAACGCTTAGAGTCGAGAGACCGGGATGGAACTTGGAGGAAAGAACGTACATAAGCCGTAGAGACAATACTGACAAAACAGGACCGGATGTTGTCACAGTTGGGGAAGTTTGAGAGGGTTTTCCACAATTCTGGTCGTCACGAGCTGGGGTACTTCCAAATGTGCCATGTCCATGAAACTTGACAGGCTGTGCTATGACCATGAAACTTGGCAGGCATGTTAGGGACTCTGTCAGATTGGTTTAAAAATAGTCCCTCCCCCGATCCAATCATCGTTGTGGGAGAAACAGTTATCAGTGAGTGGAGTAACCATTTCAGATTTAGTAGATGAAGTCGATTTTCTGATGAAATGAATATCGGGAGAGAGATGCGGCCTTGACAACTGCAAACCGTATCTGACAAACATACTAACTGTTCTTACAAGTGCCATATGAGCTTTCAGCTCTTGTTACCGACTGTTTTTGCAGGTAAAAACGACTATTATTTAGAAAAAACAACTGTGTTGACGAAAAATCGGCTGCTTGTAAGAAAAACTACTATTCTTAAGGAAAAATCGACTATTTTTACGAGAAACCGACTAATTCCAAGAAAAAAATCGACTGTTTTTAGAAAAATTGCGGCGCTTCGCGCCGACTCGGCTATTTTTTCACCGACTGGCCGACAACATTCGGGGGGGGGGGGGGCGTCCCCCCTCCCCCCCCCCCCCCTACTCCTGACGCCCCTGACAACCACACATGAAAACTTTGAAATATGGTTTACATCGCCTAATTAACCGTCTCATTTGACTTAGGTATCAGTACCTTTCTATCACCTCTGATTTTTAAAATATAACCTATCATATGATTTGATTTTTGTTAAGATCGGAATCGGATCCGGATTCGATTCCGGATCCGGATCCTCAGCATGAAAAGGTGGATTCGGATTCGGAATCGGATTCGCACCTATAGCCCTGGATTCGGATACGGATTCGAATCCTTTCGTGATCGGATTCGCCCATCTCTGGTGTAAAGTTCAACTTTGTCACGTCAAGTTATTTTCACAGAGAATTTGAAGATTCCAAGCAAGAAGTGGTCTCTGGAAGATGACGATGAAGAGGATGAAGAACCAGCAGGTGGAGCGGGTGACGGCGAAGACCAGATCGGTGAGTGAATGTGATAGTCCTAATTCTGAGGGGCAGTTGAAAGCAGTAGTGACAATTTTTTAAGGCATCTATCAATCTGTTCTTAGTTTTTCCCTGCCATGTTTTGCAAAATGCAAGCTGTGCTCTCAGGAGGCTTGGAGCAACTGGTCGAGAAGCTGATTCTTCATTCCCATGCTTATCTCTAATGCCCCATACCCATCCAGGAACACGCAGGAACATGAAAAAGTGGTAGAAACGCACATGCATGTGTTTGTTGCAGCAAATGTTTTATAATAGAAGAACAATAAAGTTTGCGATATCACGCATCCGTCAGATTTCATTGAAGCATAGAATTACCAAGACATTCTAGATATAGCATATAGCAAGGCTTTTCTGTGATGTCCAAAGCTTGTAAGCTAACCACTGTTACTATGTGGAGTTACGAACAAAACAAAAAACCAACAATATATTGTAATTTATTGTTACAACCTGTTATCTTATAATTAAAAAAAAAGAATATACCAGCACATTTCAATCCAGTTCGTCCGTTGCCGATGAAGATACTATATTCCAAATATAGTTTCTGTGCAAGGATATGTAACAGTTTGTATTCTCGTACAGTATATTCATAAACATAGTATTATATTATAAACTATACTTTGCACGCTCTACTGTCCATGTTACTGCACTCATTTAACCGGTATTTTGTTAACCTATGCATAACACAGTTCTTTTTGGACGATAGAGTAAAACTCATTTGCCTGCTATAATCTAGAAAACTTTCACCGAATTCCGGCTACCGACTGCAGCTGAAAAATAGTCCAGTGTGCAAGTAGGTCTTTCTAACTCATGCAGCTCAGCCGTTGACCCAATACGGAAGTTTTCGAGGTCGAGATCGACCGAGGTTCGAACCCAGATCCGACCACGAGGCCGTTTCAACCACTGCCACTGCCAAGGTCGAATTCGCCATGTATTTCGGTTTCATTTCACGTTTCTCGAAACTTCCTGTAAGGGTCTTCAGCAGCATTTATTTAACCCATTTTTTCTAGATCCTTTAGATGCCTATATGACTGGGGTTAAAGATGAAATCAAGAAAATACGCCCTCTTCAACCAAAACCTAAAAAGGGAGCAGGAGTAGTAGTTATGACGGGAGTGGCAAAGAAAGCAGAAACGAAAAAGAAAGGGGAAGTGATGGAACAGAATCAAGATGCTTTGGAGGTATGTGTCCTGTTTCCACTTACTGTAGTTCATGACGAAATCCACATTTTGAGCCGATTTCTCTAGTCCGCTTTGTAAGTGACAATAAGCCTTAATGACAGTCGCAACAGATGCATTTGTTTTATTTTTGAGGTAACTGATTTTTTTAAGTTCTGATGCTTCGCGCCCAGCAGTTTGCCTATCGTTTGAATAAAAGTTCATAAATGATTGGACAGCACAAAAGGTGGTCCTTACCATCAGAGTCTGTTTTGCGAAAAATCTCCCTCCAATACCCCGGCGACCCCCCCCCCCCTTATCAACCCCCCTGGCGACCCCCAGGCCAAACTAGAAAATCTTATTAAAACACCATACGGCTAAACATGTTCGAATAAAGACTCGGGGAGACTTTGGGGGGGGGGGGGGGAACCTGGAACCCGTCTTAGAAAGCAACAAAGTTTTTATGGTACTTGCAGCCTCTGGCTCAAGTGCCATATATCGATCGCAATTCCGTCGGTCGGTCGGTCGGGCGATTGTCACACGATTGCGAGTTAGGGTTCCAGCTGTGCTAGGAGGATGAAACCAAACTAACTTGGAAATAATCAGTTTCCCGATCCGACCATCTTGGGGGGAGTGGAGGGCGGGTGATGGCGGTTTTGGGGATTCTCACGACGAAACTTGGCAGGCGTATCAGGGACTGACTTGGAAATAAAACTTTCCTCGATCCGATCATCGTGGGGGGACTGGAGGGAGGTGAATACCGAATATCGAGTCATGCGTAACTTCGGAACGGGTGATCGGATTCCGGTGAAATCTAACAATTGAACAGAGGCCATGTCTCTCGTGATCTTTTTCATGTTCGGACCGGATCCAACAACTATTGAGGGGGAGGGGGAATACGTAACCCGCTTAGACTGGAGAGATCGGGTTGGGAATTTGTGGGAATAACAAACAGATGCTCTTATTACAGAACCGAATTGGTTCCGGACACTGTCGGGGGAGTTGAAGGGGGGAGGGGTCCGGGATTTAGGTGATCGCGAGTTAAGGTACTTCCAGATGTCTAGGACGATGAAACTTGGCTGAAATATTAGAGATTCGATAAAATTGGCTTAGAAATCGTCATTTCCCAAATCCGACTAGTCTTTAAAGTACCAATCTTGACCGCAAAATAAGAAAAATACTCTAAAGCCAAATATACATTTTCAGGATCCACATGAGCCCATTAACATTTTTGCCTCAAGGGTTTTATTGACAAATTAAGTTCTAGCTCCCTTAAATTGCGCATCTTAACCCCAGAGTCGAAAAGTACTTTTGATCGAACGATACATCTCGGTCCGTGATCATTTGTGCCACAAGGGTTTTGCTTAAAAATTTATTTCTATAGCACCCTTAAAGTGCGCATCTTAACCGAAAGTGAAAAAAATACTTTTAACCAAACGATATAGTGAATGATCCCCAAGGGCCTGTTATTGTTTTTGCCTCAAGGGTTTTGCTTACAGATGAATTTCTAGCGCCTTTAAAATGCGCATCATTACAGCCAAGTTAAAAAATATAATACTTTAATACCAAACGATACAGTCTTGTGGTTTCCAAGTCCATAATCATTCCTATGTCAAAGGTTGTGCTTGCAAACGATCAGAACAAACCCACGAAAAGTCAGATTCTATATTTCATCCTGTGAACCAGTCTTGCAAATGTCATATGAGCTTCTAGCTTTTGTTTGTAGGACCAAAACAAAGCTTTGCGAGTTCTGTAACACGGGCGTGGTTCAAAGAGCTGGGTAACCGTCGACAAATGGAAAACACTATGTAACCTTTTTCGTCCCTCGTGTTTTTGTCTCGCCAGTTGACATCCCTGTTCGTTGATTCGATTCTATATCTTTTCAGTACTCGTCTGAAGAAGAGAAAGACGAAGGAGAGCTGGACAAATTGGCCGCGGGACTACAGGGGAAGAAGAAAGATCTACCCAAGATTGACCATCAAAATATCGAATACGTGAAGTTTAGGAAGAATTTCTACGTAGAAGTTCCGGAAATTGCTAGGATGACGCCCCAGGAAGTAGAGGAGTATAGAACGGTAAGGTGCTCTTTATTTCTTGTTATATAATCGTATTATTATTTTAATGACACTTCAAAGCGTAAGAGTATGACGTTGGAAACTTATTTACATCAGCAGTTACAACAATCGTACTTAATGTCAGATATATATTATATGCTCACAGATAAAAAAAATTAACCAACACTACAAAAATATTAAAAAGATCAACTTAAAGCACAATGGACACTTATAATGCTTTACTTTGTATTAAATTTTTCACAAATATACATTTCCGACTTCCTTTAGAAGGTGCTACGGAAATCGGCCGTTTTCTTGTTATCCCTTGTCTTTACCTCTCTGGCATTTCGGCGATCCAAATCTTAGGAGCTGGGATTTCGTGGCAGGAAATTCAAAAACTCCCAGCAATGCTTGATAGAAAAGGATATATTTGAGATGTCACCAAAGTCAAGCCGCAGATGCAGTTTACCTGATTGTTCTAGTGTTTCATCAGAAGTTCCATGTCTTAAAGTGCCTATTAAAAGTGTTTCTTTGTGGAATAGTGTTGTGAAGCTTGATTAACTTGCTTTATAAAATGTACCAGAATATGCAATAAGCCTTAAAAAAATAACATAGCTACAAAAATCATTCAAAAACAAATAACCTATTCAAATCTGAATTATACAAGCTGATTTATGCATAAAATAAAGATCTACTAAGTATTTCAAGAAACATCACTTTTATCTTTGTCCAAATTAGTAAATTGAGCATGTACTGGACCAAAAAATTACGCTTTGAAATATCACAGAGAGGAAACTGTTGAAAAAGCTGTTGATCTAGGGGGTAAGCATTGTTCCTGGGTTGTTACAGAGTGGGATTGGGATAGTTTGATGTGCCCATTGAACTTTAACAACTTGAACTTTGATCTTAAAGCGCAATGGGCACTAACTATGCTTTAATTTTTATAACTTGCTTCACATATATACATGTCTGACTTCCACTAGATAGCACTTCAGAAATAAGCCGTTTTACTGTTATTGCTCGTCATTGAGTATTCGGCGTATCGGCGGAGACGATTTCAAGCATGGTGTTGCAAGGCGCGGAAATTCAAAAACTTTCGGCCATGCACGAAAATCAATCTTGTTGTAGAGCTGAGTGACAAGAGTGCCATGACTGCTAAAATAAACCGTCTATATAGCTGGCAGATTGGTTTAGTGTTATCTGATGAAACTTTTTACTGTTTGCAGTACCGAAGAAAAGTTTTGTTTTCTGGATGTAATGTTACAACACTGCCAAAAATGTACAAATATAACCGACCTACCTGCAGCTGATTCCAGAACTTACAAGGAATTATCAGTTAACACCGTTAATATGAATATTTGTCAACAATATAAATAATCCGGAGTATTTAATAACAACGAATTATAAGAAAAAAGAAAATTCGCTTATATTCCTCGAAGCTAGTAAATCGGAGTATGGTAGTCACCAAAAAATGGCGTAAAGATATATTAGCCAAAATAAGTTGTTGAGGAATCTGCTGATTTCTGATGTAACATTGTATTGTAAGGGGTGGTAACGTGGCATCATGATTGTTTGATCCGCCCATTGAACTTTAAAAATCAAAATGATGATAAAAACGAAGAAATCCAGTTTCTTTTAGGCTTTGTCAAAAACGGTCCTTTTTTAATGAAAAGCTCGATTTCTCTTCAAAATAGTTGCGTTAGAGCTGTACTGGACGTCCAGTTTCCGCGTTCTTTGTTTGACAAATCCGAGAAAAGGGAATTCGGTGTTGTAAAATTAGCCGTTCTTAACCATGCTGCCGGATCAGAGATACGAGAGGAAAATCTTTTCTTCCAGTCGTTTCAGGTCACTTGTTAGGGTTACCCCGAGGAGGGTTCGGGGTAACCCTTATTAGGGTATGAATTTTCTTTACATTCAATCCTGTCGGAATTTCAGCTTAAACTGAGGTAGATTTTGTAGGAAAAATATGGGCATTGTTTTAAGAGGATAAAGGATTTATTTAAAAAAAAATAGAATCTTCAATGGCCAGAGGCAAACCTGTAAGGGACTACTTACCCTCAAAACAGAACATAAACAACAAAAAAGACTTCGAGAAAAATAAAGAAAAAAAAAAGAAAGAAAGAAAGGAGCGTGACTTAACCGGTTTGAGACGCCCAACCAAACAAGACCAAACTTTTCGATGGGATCCCAAAAATTCAATATCTGATCCAGACAACTGGGTCTTGTCTTAGCCAGATCCAGTCATCGCCAGAATCCTTGAACATTCTTACAATTAAAATTCAGAAACAGATTAAGGCCAAATAGCTAATCATCTGAGAAAACCAAGTTCAGATAGTGATTCAGCATGTGTGTTTACCCGTATAAGTCATATCTGTTTTGACGAAAAGTTCCTGCCACTTCTGCCAATTTGCCGGTTTCGGCCGAACTCTAGAACTACTTGTCCGGCGAAAAAAGAAAACTCAAAAACGAACTCAGGGTATCTTCTTTCCCCAATAATGAGCATCTAATCAACTTCAAATAAAAATTTAACTTATAACAAATTTTCCGACTCCAGCCGGATTCCGGTCGAACTATATCCGGGTAAAATATGATTGTCACGCACGGATTCAGCGTCTCTTCTTACCCCTAAATCGGTTATCTAGTCCAGTGGTTCCCAACCTTTTCCGTACCGCGTACCCCTAATCAAGGTTCGTAAAGATTGCGTACCCCCTTTTTCAGAACGCGAAAAATACGATATGTATCATCATAAATGATAAGGCATACATGTGTGGAAATATATACAAAATCAATGAGGCAATCACTAGAGGCTGTTTTGTAGCTAAAATTTTGTCGAATCTCGGCTCGACGTCATTAACGGCAATATTTTTAAGAGTCAGCCTGTTTCTGTGTTTGGTCTTGATGGTCTTGATGACATGCGTCTCGCTACAATCAACTCTCAGAATCATCTAGCAACCATCTGCCCACTTCGGGCTTCCCATCAAATTCCTATTTTTCTTACTGCGTAGGAGCTAACCTTTAAAGTTCACCTAACCACAGTCACTAACACCCGCGAGTCTCGATAAGAGTCCGGCGAGCGACAGCAGGACGTCGGAAAACCACGAAAGATTATTCTTACTAATACTGATCCCAAAAGCTCGAACTATTCCGACTAATAAGAAAGCTAATTTTGATATTCTCAATTCAAAAATACTATTCGTAACACTTGCCCTTCGGCCAAGTGCCATATAGCGATCGTCGCTGTCAGTCGCTCTGTCGGTCGGTCTGTCCAGGTTTTGCTAGTTCGGGCACTTCCACATAAGCTAGGACGATGAAACTTGGCAGGCATATCAGGGACCCCAAAAGATTAAGTTGGAAATAGTCACTTCACCGATCTCACCATCGTGGGGGGAGTGGAGGGAGGGGGAATCCGGAATATAGAGGGATTTTTAAGTTTTGAACGGGGGATCGGATCTTAATGAAACTTGATATTTAGAAAGACCCCGTGTTTCTGACGACCCGCTTAAAATCCGGACCGGATCCGGCGGAATCCCGGTGATCGCGCTAGTTCGTACTTCTGGATGTGCTGGGACAATGAAACTTGGCCGGAATCTTAGGGACCTTAAATGATTAAGCTGGAAATTGTCACTTTCCCGATCCAACCATCGTGGGGGGGGGGGGGGGGAGTGGAGGGATGGGGAATCCGGGATTTTGAGGTATTATAACCTTCGAACGGGTGATCGGATAACAACGAAATTGATTAATTGGAGAGACCTCGTGCCTTAGACGACCCACTGAAAATCCGGACCGGATCCGGTGACTTTTGGGGGAGCTGGAGGGGGAAAACGGAAATCTTGGGAAATGCTTAGAGTCGAGGGATTGAGACGAAACTTGGTGGGAAGAACTTTCTAAAGTCCTAGATACAACGTTGACATAACCGGACCAGATTCGGACACAGTGGGGGGGGGGGGGATTCGGTGATCCCGCAAGTTCGGACTAGGACGATGAAATTTGGTAGGCATATCAGGGATCCGAACAGACTGCCTTGAGATTAGTTGTTTCCCATATCCGACCATCATGGGGGGCGTGGAGGGATGGGGAATTCGGAATCTAGTGGCATGCATAACTTTTGAACGGGTGAACGGATTTGAATGAAACTCGGCAAGTGGAAAAAGCCATCTTCTCAGACGTTCCACGTTAAGTCCGGATCGGATCCGATTCTTGTGGGGGGAGTTGGAGGGGGCCACCGGAAATCTTGTGAAACGCTTAGAGTCGAGGGATCGGGATAGAATTCGGTAGGAAAAACAAGCGTAAGCCCTGTAGACACGTCCCCGACAGAACCAGATCTTACCGGGGCTCTTTGCGGGAGTTGGAGGAGGTTTCCCGGAATTCCAGTGATGGCGAGTTATGACACTTCCAGATGTGCCAAGGACGATAAAACTTGGCGGGCATATTACTGACCCGACCAAATAGTCTTAAGAACCCGTCACGATGCCCTAAGAAAACTTGCGTTCCTGGATCCGACAGTTTTTGAGGGAGCTAAGGTGATTTTGAGGGGGGGGGGGGGGGGGGGTACCGGAAATTGCATAGCACGTTTAGGAATCAAAAGAGTGGATCTAAACTTCAAAGGTAGAAAAGTAATATGCCCTAGGTAATACCGATGCAGGACCGGAAATATTCAGAGTCGAGTGAAACTGGATATACTATTTCTAGGTTCGAACCTAGGGGGGGTTGAAAGTGGTATTTTGTGACACTCTCATCTACTTTCTTGCATTACCTACTCGTTACAAGTGCCATATCAGCTCGTAGCTCTTGTTGCAAAAGCAGTTATTTAAACAAAAACAACAGTCGGTAAAATTGACCTGTCGGTCAGTAAAAACACCTTGCCCCTTAAGATACATTTTGGCTGGTGATACTCTGCTGGTAATATAAGGCTTTCGGCAATCATAAATGAGTGAGACGAGATTTTGAGCTACAGACTAAATCAATTTTGGTTCCTTCGCGTACCCCTTTCAAGGGTCTCGCGTACCCCTTGGGGTACGCGTACCACCGGTTGGGAACCACTGATCTATTCAGCTAGAAATAAAACTTTAACTTCTGACAATTTTCCGGTTTTGGCCGGATTCCGGGCGAACTACATGTCCGGGTAGAAAATTGTTTTCACATAAAAGTTCAGCATGTCTTCTTGCCCTAAATCGGACATCTGATCAACTCCAAATAAAACTTTTAATTTTAACAGACTTTCCGGTTTGGGCCGGATTCCGGGCGAACTACTTGTCCGTCGAGAAAATGGTTTTCACCATCGTCTTCAGCATGTCTTCCTACCTCTAAATCGAACATCTAATCAACTTCAAATAAAACTTTTACTTTTAACAAACTTTCCGGTTTTGGCCGGATTCCGGGCGAACTACTTGTCCGATTACAAAATGGTTTTCACCATCGTGTTCAGCATGTCTTCTTACCCCATAATCGACTATCACATTAGCTGTTTCAAAATATTTTGTTTGCCCCATAGTTTGAACCCCCACCCCTAAATGTAGGGCTACAAAGCCCATTTACGAACTCGACTGGTCCGCCGACCCAACGAATCCTCACACCAAGTTTCATCAAAATATCTCATTCCCTTCGAGAGTTATCGTGCTTACAGACGGACGGACGGACGGACAGACGGACAACTTTTGCGATGTCATAGGTATCCCTCAACTTACGTTTTGGGATCCCAAAAACTACAACAACCAAAAAACTTTTTCAACCAAAATCACTACTATAACTAAAAAAACAAAAACAAAATAAAAACTTAAACGGCTGAAATAACGCATCAAATTCGTATACAGCAAAACAATGAACTTTTAACATGCTACGGATATCCAGTAAAACACTACACGACCTTAGCTCACTCGATAAACCTTCCATACTAAGGTCCCAATATGTCTATTGCTAAACCTTGATCTACTAGTTACTACAGCCGGCCTGCAGATCAACTGAAAACTACTGAGTTCCATGTTCATGAAAAGATAAATTCCCGCAAAAGGTAAAATTTGAAGTTCCTGATAACGGTGTCTTACGGAAATATTACGACTGTATACTCTTATTGCCATATTCTGTATAACATGTAGAGGAGTAAGGTGGCTTTCAAAAGTTTTTGTCCACGCCAAATATAACGTTCTTAGTATAGAAAATTATGTTTAAAATGTTCATTGACATATCCTCGCCGATCGCTTGCTCCTGTATTTGTGAAACAGGCAACTCCACGGCAGATTTCAGCCAGGCTGAGGTCGTCAACATACTTCCACATAGCTTGTTTGGTCGATGCTATGTCGGTCATCACCAGAAATAGGAGCGGGACTAGTATTGTACCTCGGGGAACCCCGCAGAAAATCGGTGATGCTTCAGAGCAAACATCCTTGTATCTAACTTTCTGCTACCGATTTTGAGAAAACTGGCAATATTTTCGTAATAAACGGGCCTGCTTTGAAGTTGGATAATATTTTCTAGAGTATAATTAATGGCTTATCGCTAGTGATGTTAAAGAATTATTGCTATTTTTAGGAATTGGAAGGTATAAAGGTCAAGGGGGCGAATTGCCCCAAGCCTATTAAGACATGGGCGCAGTGTGGCGTGTCCAAGAAGGTTCTCGAGTCACTGAAGAAACAGGCGTACGAAAAACCCACACCCATTCAGGCCCAGGCGATTCCAGCTATCATGTCAGGTAAGTTTTTTCGCATGATAAACAGACTGAAGGCTAAAAAATATGCGTTGATGTTTTCTCTTTGCTTTCATTTCAGTTCCATGCGTTGGAAATAAAGGCGCCATCGAAAGAACCTTAGCCACAATATTCGGCTTAAGACGGGAAAAGGCTAAGTGGTGCTCTGCTCTAGAGGCAAATCACCCGGGGATGGGTTTCTGGCATAGAAAAAACCGTGCCCCCCCCACATCAAGATCCAATTTCCTATGTATATGTATTGGGGGGTGGTTCTGAGGGGGGGTACCTGTTTTTTTTCGCCAGGGGGCTTTGGTACCAGGGGGCGTTACGTCCGGAGTGGTTTTGCCTAGACCCCCCTGCGATACGGCATAGAGGTTGGTCGTCCCGTACTTGGAACGTAGTTTTAACCGGTGGACTCGGGGGCTAATCGACGCAGTAGAAGCTGTCGATTCAGAATAATATTCGTGTCTTCTTTGCAGGTCGTGACATAATCGGTATTGCAAAAACAGGAAGTGGCAAAACGCTCGCCTTTGTGCTTCCGCTGCTCAGACACATCCTTGACCAACCGCCGCTTGAGGAATCCGATGGACCGATTGGTAAGACATTTCATTGTGGAATTAGTGCGTATAATGTTTCGGATTTTAAGTTGCGGAGTGAGAGGCAAGTCGAAGTCTTGGGAAGTTTGAAGTAGTGGGGCCCTCGATGAGTCAGATAGCTGGACTTCTGCTTGACATGTTGACTTGAAACAGGATGAACGGTCCAAAGGCTACATAGTCATCAATGGAACAGGTGTAGCATCGACCGTTCTTAACGTGGCGCATACTGTAGGTGTCGGAAAAGTGACTTTAAAACAAAATTAAGTTGTTCCGGGAGGGAGTGAAAGGGGGAGCGTGCGGAAGCTAGTTTGAAGAGAAGCCGATAGATAATACCACGGCGTAAGGGTATGTTGTTTATGGTCACTGTTCAGAACGCAGGATTCAGTAGTTAGTTCGTACCATTGTTTCATTCTTTTTGGACAGCAAATTAATTTCTTATTTTTCCAAGCATTGATCATGGCACCTACTCGAGAGCTTTGCTTGCAAATTGGAAAGGAGTGCAAAAAGTTTACAAAAAGCTTGGGGCTGAACACCGTTTGCGTTTATGGTGGAACAGGAATATCCGAGCAGATCGCAGAGCTAAAGCGAGGAGCTGAGATTATCGTCTGCACACCCGGAAGAATGATTGAAGTCCTTGCTGCAAATAGCGGTAAGTAAGATGAGATATGCGTAACGTTTGAAAAACATAACAGCTACTACCCAAATTGTTATCTGTGGAAATCGCGCAACCTTGTGTTAACTGTTATTAAACTTATGTCAGTGTAGACCCTTATCTTGCATGGGTTTTGACAGTACGTGAGAGAGGAGTGTGGGAATGGATTCCTGGAGTTGGTTGTTAGCTTTTTTCGCTGGAATGGGAATTCCGAATCTCGCAAGATCGGCCTCTAGCAACCTTCCAAGCTCCAACGGTCTCACATCTGACGGCAAAACTCTCCGAGCGCCTATCAACTAACGTGAAACCTGTAGGAATGCAGCGAGACATTAGGAGGGTTTTCGCGAGCTGGAAAGCAAAGTCGGAATCACTTTCCAGTGGTTTTCGCGCTACTTTCCAACCGGGTTTTCGTGCTTTGAAAACCAAAGCGACTTTCCCGGAAAGTGATTCCACGAGGTTAGTGGAAAGCTCCGCAGAAAGTTGAATTTTTCGGCGGGAATTTCAAAGGTGTAGAGATAAAACAGTGCAAGTATCACTAATAAAATACAAAAATGGCAAGCGTTATTAAGGTGACTATGATGGAAAATATGAGAATCAGAGAACCGTTAAGTGAACCATATTCATTCGAAAAGTTTGTAATTCAACATTTTCCCAGCGATGTCAGCTTTCCATGCGTTTTCGCGATCAGTCCAGCGGGAAAGTGGAAAGCGATTCCCGGAATCGCTTTCCCACAGTTTTTGCGAGGCGCTTCACTCGCTGGAAAGTGATTCCGGTATCTCGCGAAAACCCTCCTATTACCGCGGCTTCAAGCTGCATTTAAACGTGGTCAGATGCCCGAGTATTCAATGTGATTGTTTTTGCAGGACGCGTCACGAACCTCAAGCGTGTCACTTACATTGTGCTGGATGAAGCGGACAGAATGTTCGACATGGGCTTCGAACCTCAGGTACGTTTTTCCTTGTATTTTTCGTACGGTGTTCAACCTGTTCTTGTTCCTGCTTTGCTCGGCACGATTGGTGTCAGGGCTCGGGTGGCAATATATATTCTCTTGGTATTTACACGCCATGTCATTCCTTCTTGTGTATTTTCCGTAGTAGGCTGAGAAGCGACTAGGAAGAGAATTTTCTTTTCATTGCACACAAATATATGCAAAAAATAGTCAGAATGGCCAGAAAGAACAGATTGGCCGCAAACAGAAAAAGTTTGGTCGTTTCTGTAGCGAATAGCGAGTCACTAGGAATTACCTTAAATAAAAACGCCGTCGAAGTTTGCCCTATCTAAATAAAACGTTTTTCAACAAATTTGGGAAAACCTGAGCATCTTATAAATATCCTATTTTTTTTTCTTTTGTGAGAACAGAGCGAATTTTGAAAAAAGAGTAACCCTGGAACAGCGGATGTCCCTGTTTTTATGGCACTTGCAGCCTCTGGCTCAAGTGCCATATACCGATCACAATTCCGTCTGTCGGTCCGAGTTTTTCGTCACACTTTTTCGAGTTAGGGTACTTCCAGATGTGCTAGGACAATGAAACTTGGCAGGCATATTAGGGACCCGACGAAACTAACCTGGAAATAATCAGTTTCCCAATCCGATCATATGCGGGGGTGTGGAGGGCGCTGGAAACTTGAAAATTTAGGGCATTTTGTCATACTTTTTGAGTTAGGGTACTTCCAGATGTGCTAGGACCATGAAACTTGGCAGGCATATCAGAGACCCGACCAAACAAACTTAGAAATAATCAGTTTTCCGATCCGACCAATTGGGGGAGGGGGGGGGGGGGTGGAGGGCAGGGGAGTCCGGGAAATTGAGTGGAATGTAACTTTCGAACGGGTGATCGGATTGTAATGAAACTTAATAACTGAATAGATTATATATCTGTGATGTCCCGTTTAAAGTCTTGACCGGATTCGGTAGCCAGGGGGGGGAGCTGGGGGGGGGGGGGAGACCGGAAATTTCAAGAAACGGTTAGAATGGACGGATCAGAGTGAAACTTGCTGGGAAGTCAGATCAAATCATTTAATATAAACAAGATACAGTCTCTCATAGGCATAGCCCAAATATGGTATCTTTTAGTCAAACAGTTAATACAAGAAAGATTTGTTAACGAGAAACACAAAAAGAATAGGATAAAACGCACAAGTTACGAATTGTTAAAAGTACGAACAAAACTCGGCACAAAGCTTCGAGAATAACGCTGTGACCTGGAGTAAACCGGTGTCAGTTTTGGAACTTTTTCAGCCGCCTCTCTGGGGAGTCGGGATCTGAGGGGGACAAAGGGAGGCGGGAGGAAGTTCTTGTAGATGGGGTGGAGGAGGAGGGTTGAGCCAAATTTTAGGCACAGTTTCTCTCGACGGACAAAAAGGGGGTCAAGTTTGTATTCTTTTAGATAAAAAGAGTAAGGCAGTGGGGAACCTCCGTAGATGATTTGTAGAGACCTCTTCTGAACCCGTTCAATTTTATCACTTTCTTCTTTTGTAAGAGCGAAATGCCAAACAGGACATGCATATTCTACTAGTGGGCGGATGAACATGCAGAAAATTAATTTTAGTTCAGCATTTGGATAGCACCATTTGCCTTTTTTACAATCAATCTTGTGTTTTCATGCCAAGTTAGATCAGAAGAGATCACTACCCCAAGCAGGGTAGTGCTGTTACTGAGGAGGTTTGGGTCTATAGGTGGTTCGAATTCAGGTAGGCTTTTCTTGAGAAATGAAAATGTCATTACTGAAGATTTATCTTTATTTACCACCATATTTAATTTTGCTGCTTCAGAGGTAACTTGTTCAATATAATTGAAAGTTTGACTTTTACACGCTCCAGATACTACCTCTGCTAGGGAAAGATCATCTACATACTTCCATCTTTCTTCTAGCCCGACAGCTATTTCATTGATCATGAGGAGAACATGCATCTGCTCTAGATAAATCGTCTAGACAATTGTACTGGATTCGGACACTAAGGGGGGGGGGGGGAGGCTGTTTCCCGGAATTCAGGTGATGGCGATTTTGGGGATTTTTACGATGAAACTTGGCAGGCATATCAGGGACCCGATCAAACTGACTTCAAAATAAAGATTTTGTCGATCTGATAATGGTGGGGGGAGTTGAGGGAGGGGAATCCGGAATATTCAGTCACGCGTAACTTTGGAACGGGTGATCGGATTCGAGTGAAATTTAAGAATTGAACAGAGGACATTTCTCTGGTGATCTTTTTCATATCCGGACCGGATCCGGCAACTATTGGGGGGGGGGGGGGGGGAGGAAAATACGTGACCCGCTTAGAATGGAGAGATCGGTATGGAAATTTGTGGGAAGAACAAACAGATGCTCTAGGTAATCATTTACTGAATCGGATTGGCTACGGCCACCGTGGGGGAGTTGGGGGGGGGGGACCGGAAATCTCAAGAAACGGTTAGAATGGAGGGATCGGAGTGAAACTTGCTGGGAAGAACAAACATCTGCTCCATTTAAATCTTTTACACAATTTGACTGGATCCGGACACTTGGGGGGGGGGGGGGGTCCCACAATTCCGGTATTTGGGATTTTCACGACGAAACTTGGCAGGCATATCAGGGACCCGGTCAAACTGACTTGGAATAAAAACAAATCCTTGATATGATAATCTTGGGGGGGGGGGGGGGTTGAGGGAGGGGAATCCGGAATATTGAGTCATGCGTTACTTTGAAACGGGTGATCGGATACGAGTGAAATTTAATAATTGAACAGAGGACATTTCTCTCTGGTGATGTTTTTCATTTCCGGACCGAATCCGACAATTATTGGGGGGGGGGGGGGGGAATACTTGAACCGCTTAGACTGGTGTGATCAGAATCGAACTTTGTGGGAATCACAAACAGATGCTCTGGAT
This sequence comes from Branchinecta sandiegonensis, assembly GCA_030848855.1. Lineage (NCBI taxonomy): Eukaryota > Metazoa > Arthropoda > Branchiopoda > Anostraca > Branchinectidae > Branchinecta > Branchinecta sandiegonensis. The sequence goes on along the minus strand of JAUPMV010000006.1, from coordinate 19,130,512 downwards.
TACTCATTTACAGAACCGGATTGGCTCCGGGTATTGTGGGTAGAGTTGCAGGGGGGGGGGGGGGGGGTCTGGGATTCCAGTGATCGCGAGTTAAGGTACTTCCAGATGTGCTAAACTTCGCTGGAAGAATAGAGATTCTACAACATTTGCTCAGAAATTGCTACTTCCCAAATCCGATTATTCCTTAAAGTACCAATCTTGACCGCAAGTAAGAAACATACTTTTAAGCAATATATGCATTTCCTGTTGCCCATCAGCCCATTATCATTCTTTCCTCAAGGGTTTCCCTTACAAATGAAGTTCTAGCTCCCTTAGAGTGCGCATCTCAACCGCAAAGTCGAAACTTTCTTCTGATCAATCAAAACATCTTAACCCACACAAGTGCCATATGAGCTTACAGCTCTTGTTTTTAACGGTTCGGTCTTTGTCGTCGATGTCGCTACTTATTTCGTTATTACTTCTGTTTTTGTGGAAGTTTGTGATTAAGAGAGCTTTCTCCCTCCTCTTCAAATTCTTTAAGGTAATATTGATATGACATGATATGCGAGTTGCTTTATTAGAAAAACAAATGTCAAACTGTAAGAGTTTAGACATTGTAAGAGTTTCAAATGTCTAGATCCTCCCCTCCCCCCCCCCCAAGTCACGACTCCGAATCAGGACGAGCGTCGTGCCTTCTAATGGCACGACTCGGAAGCACCCGTATGATCAAGATCAGGGTGGATCTTAACAAGAAAATCAGACAAAAAGACAAACGTTTAGCAGGTGTACGGATAAAAAGTAAAAAATTGAGCTAAATTTTTGGCATTATCTGTTCTTTGAATAATTTGTTTTGAGCTGTTGTTTTGTTTGTTGATTTGAACAGTAATCCAAGTTTTGATGAAGAAAGGCGTGTCCGGTAATATAATGGATGAAGTCTGACCCACTGAATAATTTACGAGTGGGTAAGATTGACTGACTCGTTGCCTTAAAGGGTTGACTCATTTTCCATATCCCAGTTTCTGCCTCGTTTAGCCACGACTTTATCCGTGGTTGACTGGACCATTTCGACACGGCTGGGACATTGATAGTAAGTTTTTGTTACAAAATTTAAATGAATACGACCATTATTTTGGTCTGATTTATGTGTGAAGAGTTACAAAGAGAACGCCTGATTCCGTCTTATTTATTTCCATCAGAACTGAGGAGTACAAATGTATATAACAGAGCTATGCCTAAACCATCTGGTCCATTCAGTGACATAAGTACTATAATAAATACACACGATTTCGACAACCTGGTCTGAACACCTCTTCGTCTGAACGCCTCAAGAGTATTAGAGGAGCCCCGAGTCGACTGCGAAGTTTTTTTCGATGTAAAGTAGAGGTATGCTTATGTGAACGTTTGTTGACATGCGACTTTGCCATTTTCATGCACTTGCTGTGTCTACTACCAGTTAGCCAATTAGGTAATTAAGGGCATCTGAACACACCTGTATTGGTATTTTGGATCTTCATTCTACCATTTAGCCCAAAACTGCACTGTACATATTAAAGTAACTGTTCACATAGATATACCTCGACTGTAACTCACTGGGTTGAACTTACATAGCGAAACCAAGAGGAGACTGAAAGTATATTCAAATAATGCACAAAACGGATGTGTCACTACGATGATTTAGCAGCGATATTTCGGCTATTCTTGGCAAGGGGCCTCGTCAGGCTGTCAATCTTCAGCGTCAACGTCGGGGAAGGAAACAAACGTGCAATCATCACTGTGATACACTGTGAAAGGAAAAACTGTGACTTGAAAGGAAAACCGACACGGGTTGGTGGCGGCACTAGTTATTTGGCCTAGTCCTGTTGTTTCCGTGTTATTATGAACGGATTAAAATGGTTCGGTATAGGAGGTTACGCCCATGGTACGCTTTTGTGTCGTATCCAACCTCTGTTTGAACTTATTTCTTTATCCGGATTCGTCTATTTTCAGGTGATGCGCATTGTCGACAATATCCGTCCTGATCGACAAACTGTTCTTTTCAGTGCTACATTTCCCCGCCAGATGGAAGCTCTCGCCCGGCATATTTTGCAGTCGCCGCTTGAAATCACTGTAGGTGGCAGGTCCGTCGTGGCAAAAGAAGTTGTTCAGCATGTGGTGGTGGTTGACGATGAGAGGAAATTCATGAAGGTTAGTGGACAGTTGAGCCGTGGTCCTTCAGCTTGTGGTGTATTTTCCAATCGTCAACTCGGACTTCCCCTATCTCGTTTTTGATTTTTCAGGGGCAAAAGCTCCTGGAAAAAAAATCTCCTCTCCTTTTCTTCCTCCATTTCCAGGTTCATTCCGAGTCTTTACGGAATCAAACGATCATCAGTTTTTTAATAGTGCGATACCTTGAAGTGAACCAGAACTAGGACCGTGGGTTTTAATTTTTATTTATTTGTTTAATTAAGCCGTAGCCATATACATAGAGGAATAACACTCATTATTACACATTAATTAAGCACACATTATTAATGGAGTAGAATAAATTCTGCTGATGTAGTGATGGGCGAATCCGATCATGAAGGGATTCCCAAATAAAGGTCGGATACGAGTCCTAATCCACAGTTTCATGCTGAGAATTTGAGGCTGAAACTAAATCGACCTTTAAAAAAATCGTAAGTTTACAAACGTATAAACGTTATAAACGTAGAAAAAGCACTAATGTCTAAGCCAAATGAGACGGTTTTATTGGGCGAAGTGCAGTACAGTAGAGGTTGGCTTATGTGGACGTCATCTACCAGTGAACGCTCGCCGACGGAAAAACTAAAACCCAAACCAGGCATTTTTTACTAGAAAATACTCGCCAAAAAGTTTTTTCCATTCGCATTTTTATCAGCTTTTGAATGTTTTGCTGTTACTAACAGTCTTAGTGACTCAACTGCCACCTGGTTTTCCTTTCACAATTGCCATACTGTGCCAGAAGGAACGCATCTTCAGCGAAGAAGATAGTGGTTCGAACCAGCAGACTCCTCAAGTAAAGAAGAAGCACATTTGTAATTTCAAAGTAAAATAATATTTAATTTAATTTCTACTCAAAGTTTATGTCAGGATCAACCTGAAATAGTTGGCTATTAGCTGATATCAAGTTTGTTATTTTTCCTTTCCATGCTGTTTTATAAGCAAATAACAAAGCCAGGGTAGTTAAACAGTTAGAGAAGTGTTCAAATAAGCATACCTCTACTGTATAAGAGGCATCGAAGTACCCAAAATTCACGTCCGTATACTAGCTATCATTAGGTTGTATCTAGAAATTCACGATAAACAACGGTTGAAATACTGGTTACACGTTGTAGGTTATCCTAAATGGTCATCGTAGCCTATGTACTTTAAAGGGTATGACATACACTGGTAAAATTCAGTTTGTAGGCTCAAAAATAGAGGTGCATCCTGAAGCGAAACACCGCATCTCGGTATGTGCAGGTGAGAGCCTCCAAGTACGCTCGTGAAACGTGAAATAATACTGGCTTGGCTGCTGGTGGTGGAAAAAAATCGGATTGCCCGGCCAATTGCATAACGTATAGACATTTGGAAAACCGAAACTGGAAGGATATTCGTAATCTTCAGGGTTTAGAATCCGAAAGCTCGAAGATTCGAACCCGGCACAAAGAGCAAATCCTGGATTCGTATCCGAGTCCGGGATCTCTACCCTGATAGTGTCAAGACTACAGACGACCTTCCGTCCTCACTATGACAACCCCACAGCGTAGAGGGGCGGACGGGCGTTCGAAATTCGGCCGTTTTCTCATATGAGAGAATTGCACGGTAACCATAACAACTGATTCGAGTTCGATTGTCACGGTTGAGAACCGACTTTCCAAAGCGGATTGGCGAAATTTTCTAACCCATCCGCTCGTCGACTAATCAACTAGGTTATACAAGTCAGTTTGAGTGAGAATTTGAACACGGAGACTTTATCCGTTCGGATCAGAATCGGCAATTCTATAGTTGAATTGTTTTGAAATATCAAAACTCGATTAAATATAGGGTATTTTTAGCTGCTTGAAGTCCTTGGCCTTTATGCCGAGCAAGGTAGTGCTATCATCTTCGTGGATAAGCAGGAGGCTGCAGACGACCTTCTGAAAGACCTTATGAAAGCAGGGTACGATTGTATCGCTCTTCATGGCGGGGTGGACCAGTATGACAGAGACTCTGCAATAACAGACTTTAAAAGTGGAAAAATCAAGCTAATGGTAAGTCATGTACTTTCTTAAATGTAATATTTCTGAATCCGGTCGTTTGTACGACGTACTTTCGCCGGATCTCCGTTCCTCACAGGCGACAATGTTATTGCATTTTGGAAGACTGACTCTTGTGTCGATGTCTCGACGCTTCGAAATCAATTTTCTTGTTTCCAGCACACGTGTAGTCTATGTAATAGAGATTGATCGTTAGTTTTGACTGAGGTGTTTTTTACATTCAGAATGAAGCTGAAGCCGAATGCAGGGGTATATACTGTTTATTGGGCGGTTGTGAAAATGATACCGTTAGCTAAAAATCTCCTGATTCTTAGGTTTTATTCTCGCGGGCTCCAAGGAATGGGAGTGTTGGTATACCCAATTGGTGGTGTAAAGGTCTCGCCGTTAGCATCTCTCTGGTCTTGCGCACGGGGAACGAGGTTTGGGGATGAAGTGTATTTCGAATCGGACCTAGAGAAAGACGAGCTAAGTTGTGTGTGGGGTTAAAGGGTTAGTAATAAAAAAAAATAGTGAAAGACCGTCATGCCTTGGTCCGGATGAGAGATTAGCATCTTTACTGAAATCGGCAATTTCAGAGCGGCTGTCCGTTCGGTCGTATTTAACGAGCTGTAGAAACTTCATAGCCTTCGGTGCCTCCGTCCCATCCTTAGAAACAAGTACGTTTGCTTGGCCACCTCCTTCGCGCTTAAGCGCATGGTAATACAAATCTCATTAGCAAAACTCCTCTGTTGACGAGTGAGATTAGATGGTTAGCTCAAGAGTTGTTACACAAGATTTTCTGTCCGAGGAAATCGAGCCTGTAAGCAGTGACCGTGGCTTTGTCCGACCACGGGTAGCGACTGACTTGATTTTTCTCAGGAGCTGATGTAAGATACAGACGCAGACATATTCAAATTCAAATATTTTATTGACCTCCATGATCGGAGAGTATGAAGTGGAATAAATACAAACAGATTGGCTCAAAATGTAATACCACAAAAAATCGATCTGGCCAAAGAATACTAAATATACACGAAAATAAAACTATACACACGCGTTAAACTATATGAACTCTTTAACCGCTAAATGTAGCTTATGAGTAAGAGACGACATTTTCGACAGAAATTTGTGTTGCTTTTTTCGTATAGAATATACGATGCGATTTTCGGTAAAGTCGTAGAGAGTGGGAAGTAGGTGTTTCTAGTAGCCTATGTAAATTTCTGAAGGCGGAGAGAAAATCTGAGATATTCCTTCAGTTGCGAACCATTTTCTCTTCTTTACTTTAGTGTGTTGTACCGGCTTACCGACGAAACTCCCCCATGGTAAAAAGTCCCCAGCGAAACGTTCCCATCTCGAAACGTCCCCAAGCATAAATTTTGAAGTTCGCCTTGGTCTTATGGCGTATGATGCGAAAAAAGACAATTTCGAAGTAGTTCGTTTCGCTGAAAAGAGCTGGGGGACAAGTTTCTAAAGAAATAAACTGCTTCCCCCAAAATATACAATGTCACCTGTCTTGTCGTAGGTTATTACTGACAATTTTGGGTCACTATATTTTCAGGTCTCAAAGATACCCGCGCGGTCCCGCCTTGGTATTGGTGAGAATGGTGAGAAACAGTGTACAACTTGAATAATCAGTACTTCTGGTAAAAAAAAGAAGTAAATAAACAAGGTGATAAATAACTCTTCGGAAGAGAGCAAACATAGTGCCTCTAGGGTGGATAAAAATGGCAGTGGTTTGATCTTTCGGCGCATGATCGAGGTAAAACAACCTGGTCTGATGTAAACCATGGTGTGAATGCCGGGTACGATGTTACTTAGACTTAGGTATTCCCGCGCCTGGTTGCACATAAGGCGACAACTTCTGACCTCCAGGTGACTCTATCTTGGGCAGCATTCCACAGTTCGGCCATCGTGGTCCGACCCGACTTGGCTTCCTTCTCGAGGTTTCTGCCGAGTTCGGAGCGCTTCCTACCCTTTGAACGCAGACCAGAAGATTTCCAGCACCAAGCGTCGTTGGGAAGTCTGCACTCAGTCATCCACACCATATGTCCCCAGTATCTCCATCGTACGATGTACGATGTAAATCTTGAAATCCCAAAACAAAGTATTCTCGTATTTGTTTTATTCGTCAGTTTAGCCGGGAACGTTTCGCTACGGGACGTGTCGCCAGGGGACCTTTCGCCGACAGCCGGTTGTTACAATTGCCGTGACAGCCTTCGCCACGTGCTATCCGGGTCTCTTATTTATGTCTCTCTTTGGCCACAGTTACGAGAAGCTTGCCTGAGATCATTTCAATCTTTTCTGCTTTGACGCTCCTCCTTTAGTTCCTCAGAAGACTTGATTTTGTCGGAGTTTTACTTTCTCCCCTACTTTCCAGAGATAAAAGTTTCTGGTAACCTTATCGAAGTGACGGCTGGTGCAAGCTAAAGCCTCAGGACGAACTCCCTTGTTCCTGCTCTTGTCGTTACAGCTAATTTGCAATGAGTGTGGTTAATATATTGAGTCATAAAAAGCATTCACCTCTACTTAGAACATAGTTTAGAAAACATAGTTCGAGATTCGATTATCAGTTTCTTAGAATCAAGTCCAATTCCTTTTATAAGGAAAAGACGTTTCTTAGACGGTGATCCTGGAAAGGAAGAAAGGATTGCCTTTACAAAAGAATCACGATTTTGCTGTCCATCGATCGGGATCTTGATTCAAGTTGGATATTTGATCTTGTTTTTTGGGTGGGATGGATTCCTTTTCGATTCCTCTTCAGCTTCCCGAGCTGTTGCAATGGCGCTAAGGGGGCAATGCCGGTTTTGGGATCCCAAAACGATACCTGTGACATCGTATATTTTGTCCATACGTATGTCTGTCCGTCTGTTAGCACGATATTTCTTGAAGGAGTTGATATATTTTGTTGAAACTTGGTATGAAGATTCTTTGGGTCTGAAGACAAGTTTGCTGATGAGCCCTGTGGTCCTATGCTTAGGAGTAGGGATTAAGGGTGAAAAAAAAATATTTTGTTTAAGCTAACATGGCAGTCGATCTATAAGTATAAGTGTCCCCTTGGACACGCTGAATTCATATCTGAAACTTGATTTCTCGCCAAACAAGTAGTTCGTCTGGAATCTGGCCAAAATTTTGTAAAAGTAAAAGCTTATTCGATGTCGATTCGAGGTTCGATGTAGGGGGAGGTAGACACGCTGAAATCGTGTCTGGACTTGATTTTCTTGCCGATTATAGTCGATTATAAATCCATTATAGGGGTATAATGACGTGTTGAATTAATGTCAGAATTTTTTGTTTGCGCTGGACGATCATTCCGTCCAGAATCTGGCCAGAACCGGAAATCGTGTAAAAATAAATGTTTACTTTGAAGTCGACTCAAGCATCGATGTAGTGTAGGAAACACGCTGAATCCGTATTTTTTTTTTCTAGTAAGGAATTTGCTCGGATTCTGCCATAACCGGAAATTCGTAGCAACTTAAAAGTTTTCTTTCGGAGGTCGATTATATTTACAATGTAGAAATAGTACTGACCTGATATGTATATAGACATGTATATATCAGCCGGAATGATATTTGGCCAGAATCCGGCGAAAAATAGAGATTTCGACAATCTTCTAATACAGTCTTTAGCGTCAATAGTGGGGTACGCTGACAGGCTGAATAGATCAATCTGATTAATTTTCTGCTCGGTTGGTAGTACGAATGGAAACCGGCGAGAATGGGACATTCAATAGACCTCATGTTGCTTCTTATCGGGTTTTTTAATTTTTGATCCAGGCGCAAGAAAACAAACGAAATTTGTTGTTATTCTTCGTGTTCTCATCAAGCCGATCTTTCGGCCGGAGTCGTTGGATTCCGGCGAAAATGGGAAAATCCGAAACTCTTGTAATTTCTGTGTCTAGTTGTTCGTGTCGGTATAGGGATAATAAGACGACTGATCCATCTATCTGTTCTGCATTCCTAGAGGGGGCATGCCCAGAATCCGATGGCTTCAAAATCCTGGCATGACCAGAAGGCGTGACCTGAGTCCTGTTTTGGATTCCTAGAATGGCATGACAATAATCCGATGTCTTCAAATTCAGTTGCATTTGTATTTCGATCCTAATCTGTAGATTTAAGACAGAACGTAACAGGATTGGTTAGGTATACATTACACGCTTACGCGACAAGGCAAAGACCTTAAGTCTAGAAGCTTCAGCTAAATGCAGATTATGTCTCTGGTCAATATCCTGGTTGCGGTGTTTGTTTGCTAGGAGATGCTAATGAGCTACGTATTGATTCCGTTAACAGAGGTCTAGGCCTCCTACAACTTGTAAAGTTTCCGACCACTAAAGGCCTGTCCTGAATGTTATTTCGTCAAACATGGCCGAGTTCTATAGTGAACCCTTAGCTGGCCCCCCACTCGGCGACAGCTATCATTTTCCGCTAGAACGTAATCCTAAGAGTAAGATAAAAATTAAGTATACGACTACTACAACTACAAGTAGACCCATCACCGATGACAGACTGCTGAAATTCGGTGAATGGCTTTGTGAAGAGAGGTGAAGAAGGTTCTAACAGCAAGTACGGTAGAAAATCAAGCTATGGTTCTCCAGGAAACATTACTAAAAAAGTATAAAACTTGCTTTCCCGAGAAAACTGCAAAACGCTTCTCTTCGGATAGCGCATATATAACGAAAATTATCAAATCTCTGGTTTTTGAGAAAAGAGGCTTGTTTCGGCAAGGCAATCGAGTTCAAGCCAATAGACTCAAAAATAAAATCAGAAAAATGACGAGGGCTGCTGCTGGCACCTATGTTGATAAGCAAGTAAACCATCTTTTCGAGTCGAAACCCAGCCCGTGGTTCCGTTGTATTAAGCAGATTACAGGTAAAACTCAACAGGGTGTGGACTTCAATCTCGATGAAAACGAATCGGAGACTGCAAATAAGTTAAACTCACACCTTGCGACAATTGTTCAGACCCTCCCTCCCCTCCCTATAGATGAAATACCCAATGTACCTCCAGACTTCTTGGATTACCCTGAAATAAGCCCGCTGAAGTTAGTATTAAGTTAAAGAAGATCAAGAGGGCAAGTATAACCCCTTTTGATATCCCAGTAGATCTCCTTAAAGCTTTCCCTGAAGAAATGAGTGGCCCTCTTTGTACTATTTACAATAAAATCACAAAAACTGGGCTATATCCTTCTGTGTGGAAAAATGGGTTTGTTACACCTATCCCTAAGAAGGATCCAGAGCAGTTTGGTAATCTGCCAAAGACTTCAACGGCTCATTACTTAGTTAGTTTACTTGATAGAAAATTTAAAAAATTTAGATGCACCTGGCAATTGGATTAATCTAATTGCAATTGACTGAAAAAAGGCTTTCGATTTGATTAGCCAAAGCAAGTTCGTCGAGAAACTATTAAATAAATTTAAAATTGACGTTTTCCTCGTACGAGTTATTGCAAATTTCCTGTCAGATCGGACGCAACATTCTAAATATAAGTCAACCTATTCGGATAGCCTTCCCATTTTTTGCGGTGTACCACAAGGCACTCTTCTTGGCCCTTTGCTTTTCCTTGTGATGACCAACGACCTTGCCGTAACTTGCCAAGACCGATGGAAGTACGTAGACAACTTGTCCATTTTAGAAATATGTCGTAGTGATATAACAAGCCGTGCGCAATTATTGTTACGGTAGAGAATATTTGTGTTGAAGCCGCTGCTGAGCAAATGGTTGTTAACATGGAGAAATCAGTGGTTCTAACAATGTCCTTTTTAAAAAGTAACCCTGTTTTCCCCCCTCCAGTTCCTCACTCTCAGCATGTTAAGGAACTTAAACTCTTGTGAGTTCACATAACGGCGGATCTGAAGTGGGATATACAGGTTGAAGTTATGCTAAGGAGAGGTAAAGTCCCTCCGTTCCCTCAAAGTATTATCCCGTTATGGAGTCTTACCAAAACATCTCCTAAGAGTTTATCTTTCTTTCATACGCACACGTCTGGAATACTGTTGCCCTGTGTGGCACTTTGGAATTACTCGTGCACAGTCTGATTCGCTTGACAGGATACAGTTCAGAGCCCTCCTTGTAGTTCCCAAGTCCCCTAAAGTACCGTATATAGACCTCCTTAATACTTACAATTTAGAAACCCTGTTGAAGCGCCGTGAAAAACTTTCGTTGGTGTTTGGAACTAAAATCTTGAATACACAATACACCAGCACTGCGTGATATCCTCCCCCCAGATTTTTCAGCGGCAAGAGTAAATATGGACGAGAACCACCAAATCGGCTTGACCGTTGTATCGGTTTTGAAAATAAATCCCACAAGTATTTATCTTTGGGATCCCATCGAAACATTCGGTCTTGTCTCTCTTAAGATACAAATGTTAGGTGAAGTGATGCGTATTCTTAGCGGGTGATAGCCTCGATCAGCGTCTGGAATTCCTCCACAGAACTCCGTCACTCTCGTCTGTTCAAATATCCGTCGATTCAGGGGCTTTTGATTTCGGAGCTCACAGTAACAAGGCTTTTAATGGGGGCGCAACTGAAACATCCAAAAAGAAAAACACCGGACTGATCTCGAAAACGACCCCTGCATTCCCTTCCCGGACACGAATTTTGGACGCCAAAACGCCACTGAGGATAGGGTTTTGGAATGTGCGCACAATGGCCCAACTGTCAAAAGCAGAACAGGTCGAAACAGAAATGGCCAAGTTCAGGCTAGATGCACTAACCCTGTCCGAGGTGAGGTGGCTTGGCTGTGGGAAAGAAACTCTGCCAGGAGGCTCTACCATCATCTTCAGCTGCTCTGAGAAAAAACATGAGCAAGGAGTGGCGATAGTCCTTTCGAAAGCAGCAGCCAGAACACTGGTATCATGGAAGCCTGTTAGCCCCAGAATAGTCACCGCAAGACTAAACGGACATCACGTCAAAATGACCATAGTTGCTTGCTATGCCCCAACAAACGATGCATCAGATGAGACGATAAGCCAGTTCTATGAAGAACTAAGTGCAGTCGTCAAGGATGTCCCACGCCATGATATACTTTGCATCGCAGGAGACCTAAATGCGAAAGTGGGAAGCGACTCTGCTTACTGTCCCCAGGTCTTGGGCCCCCATGGCCTAGGAGAGCGGAACGAGAACGGCGAAATGCTTATCGATTTTGCTCTAGCCAGCGAATTGTTGATAGGAGGGACCATATTTGCCCACAAGAATGTGCATAAGTATTCTTGGACATCCCCAGACGGACGCACAAGAAATCAAATCGACCATTTTCTGATCAGCAGAAGGTGGCGTACATCCCTACAAGATGTTCCTGCTTTCAGGGGAGCAGACGTTTTCTCGGATCACAACCTAATGATAGCGAAGGTGGTAGTCAAGTTAAAAGCCCCAACACGGAAACAACCAAATGCTAAACCACCTTACGATTGCGAGAACTAAAGAACCCTGAAACACGACGAATCTTCACAATGGCCGTTTCTAATAGATTTGAGGCACTCCAGAACCTGGATGACACCGGCGACCAGGAGGCCCTGTGGGAGGTCATCAAGGAAACGTATAAAGAAGCTGCCGAAGAGACCCTCGGCTATAAGAAAAGACCGAAAGACCAATGGATCTCAGACGAGACATGGAGGCTCATTAGCGAGAGACAACAAATAAGGCAGCAATTGATGGCATCAAATCAGGCGAAGGCCTTATTTCTTGAGCAAGAGTACAAGAAACAGGACAATCTCGTGAAGAAAAGCGCCCGAAGGGACAAGCGTCATTTCATAGAGATGAAAGCTCAGACGGCAGAAGAGGCATCAAAAAGAGGGGACTCAAGAGCTGTCTACAAAACCACGAACGAGATCATCGGAAAGCGGCCTTGCGTGGACGGACCTCGACGGACCCCGAAAAGATCGGCGAAGTTTGGGCCATCCACTTTGAAAGCCTGCTTAATCGACCGGCACCAATGGAACAACCGGATATCCCAGATGAGCCTTTCATAAGGCTAGCAGTAAGCTCTGACCCACCCTCTTCAGCCGAAATCACTGGTGCCCTAAAGAAGCTAAAAAACGGCAAGTCGCCCGGAGAAGACCGTATCGCACCTGAGATGCTGAAGTAGTCTGTAACCGCCTGCCTAACAGTTTGGATGACACTCTTTAACTTGATATGGGAAACCGAAAAGGTCCCCCGTCAGTGGACAAGGAGTACTCTAATCAAAATCTTTAAGAAGGGCGATTCCACTAAGTGTGAAAACTGGCGAGGCATCAGTCTGCTCTCCATTCCTGGCAAGCTCCTGGCCACCATCCTGCTGAACCGCATACAGCCAGCAGTCGACAAACACCTCCGCGAAGAACAGCATGGCTTCCGCCCAAACCGTTCATGTGCGGATCTCATATTCGTGCTAAGAATGTTGCTAGAAGAGTGCAATGAATGGAGGAAAAAGCTCTATCTGGTCTTCATAGACTTCGAAAAAGCCTTTGACTCCATCGACCGTGCTACACTCTGGAGAGTGCTCCGGTACTATGGCATACCGGACAAACTCGTAAGCCTGATAGCAGCATTTTACGAAGACACGGAATGTTGGGTCCGTACCCGCGAGGGCAACACCAAATACTTCCGAATTATGACGGGCGTGAAGCAAGGGTGCGTTCTCTCTCCGCTGCTGTTCGTCCTGATCATCGACTACGTTCTAAGAAGATGTGAAGGAAACGGCATTGACATCGGGGATGGCAGAAAAGTAGGAGACATAGACTTTGCCGATGACATCAGCCTAATGGAGACCTGCAAACAGAAGCTCCAGGACTTCCTCACAAGGACCAGTGAAACAGCTGAACTGTTCGGATTGAAAATAAACATCCCCAAAACGAAGAGTATGGCGAGCAGCGGATCTGCGCTAGATATACGCTGTAGGGACCAGCAAGTCGAACAGGTTGTTGAATTCCGATATCTCGGCAGTACAGTTGAAAATACTGGAGCTTGTACAAGGGAGGTTCAGCTAAGACTTGGCCAGGCCAGCGGTGTCTTCAATCGGCTAAAGAAGATATGGAGGAGCAAGAAGTACTCCCTTAGACTCAAGCTGAGACTTTTCAACAGTAACGTCCTCTCCGTCCTTCTGTACGGGTCCGAGACGTGGCACCTCAGCCAACAGCAAGAGAAGCGTCTTCTAGCCTTTGAAAGCACATGCCTTAGGCGGGTCTTAAACATACACTGGACAGAAAGGGTCACAAACTTGGCGATTCGCCAGATGACAGTGCAACCCCTTATTACTGAAGTCATTAAGATCCGCCGCTGGAGGTATCTGGGCCATACAATCAGGATGGGAAGCACCAGACTCCCCAACGCTATCCTCCAGTGGCATCCGGAGGGATCCATACGAAGAGGGCGACCGAAGAACACTCTTCGCCGTACCTACCAGTCGGATCTTCACAATATCAACGCGTCTATCCAGCCCGAATGGGAAGATGTATGGGCAGCGGCCCTTATGAGAGACGACTGGCGACTCTTCTTGGATGCCCTAAGCGCCTCTAGAGGTGCAAGAAGAACTAAGGTAAGGTAAGGAATGGGGCGGATTGAAGTCCGCAGGAACGACTTAAAAATGGCTAAAGGGTGCTTGAACTGTCATAAGGTTCAGGCTGCTGAACTGACAGGTGGCTTAGACAGAGTTCAGTGACTCGAGTGACGAGAAGGTGAAAGTGTCGAAAGAGTCAGCTGAGAATGTCGAAATAGTTGTCGAACCCTTGGACTTTGTGGCCAAACTGACGAGTGGTAAAACAGGCTTCGTGGGAAGATATAAGCGTCCTCGTTTTCCTGCACGCAAGTAAGGATAAACGAATACGATGATTGTCTTCCGGAAAATTTCCGGCTAATTTCCACGCTAAGATCTAATAAACTTGTCAATCTTGTATGACCGTAGGCAAGGGAAATATTAACTTTCTGGAATAGATATTGCCAGAGGAGCAGAAATTCCATGAAAGAACATTTCCTTGTTTTGTCAGAAACGGACGGAGGGAGGGATTCCCATCACCGGCATCCGGAGACATACCGAGAGTTTCCACCTACGCAAACTGGTTTCTAATGCTCCAAGAAGAGAAACTAAAGAATGATTCTGATAAGCTAGTGGTTTCCACCAGCCGAATGGTACCAATAAATAATACCGATATGACAAATGGTTTCCACTACTCGCGTAGTGCTCAACAAGGGCGCATGAACAGCAGACGGACACTCAAATATAGTATTATACCAGCACCAAATACGCTGCACATCGTCTATTGCCGAAGATACTACTGATAGACGGACAATAGCTAAACAGTAAAGTTGACGAGTTACATCACATTTCATTGCGTGATAATGTGGACATCGCACTAGTCACTGAAACACTGGGTGCACTCAGGGTTGCCACATCAAAACTATTTAGAGAGTGACTTTTGGCCCAAAACAGAGAGTGAATTGGGAGTGAAATTTTATTTTCATGAAATGTTCACTTTTGGTCGGAATCGCCCCTATAAAAATGACACATCTTAATTTTACTTTCATGAAAAAAAAAACTTGAAATAGTCACTTCTGGTCTGAATCCCTGCTGCAAAAGTGACACGTTTGGTCATTTTCGGAAATATAGTGATTTTTATGTCCTACGTAGGAAAAGAGTGACAAAAACAAAATAGAGTGACAATCCACACTATCGTGCGACATCTGGCAACGCTGGGTGCACTCTCCAGATGTAGTATTCTGCGATGGGTACTTCGAGAGCCGAGACGCAACGCAGACGGTCCTGTAAGCCGCGGTGGAGGTGTGGGCATAATCTGCGAGCAGAACATGAGATCTCGAATACTCTCGCCTCCTTTTACAACAAGAGCTTGAAGCTCATATGGCACTTGCAAGGTTTTGTCGGAGGATGAAAGTAGGAATTGGTCAATTCGTGGGTTTGTTGTGATCATTTGTAAGCAAAACCCTTGAGATAAGAATGCTCATGGGTCCTTAGAAATCACGAGAATGTATCGTCCGTAAAAACTATTTTGTTTGTACATTTGGCCGTGATGATGCGCATTTTAAGGGCGCTAGAGATTCATCTAAATTGAACAGTCTTAAAGTACAAATGATGATACGCTCATCGGGATCACGAAAATGTGTATTTTGCTGAAAATTGTTGTACTTTAAGGGATTCACTTGTAAGGAAAACCCGTGAGGCAAAAATTATCATGGGCCCTTCGGGATCATGAATATGTATCGTTTGGTTAGAGTATTTTTTTTTTACTTTTCGGTTAAGATACGTACTTTAAGGGTCCTAAAATTAATTTTTGAGCAAAATCCTTGAGTTAAAATGTATACTTTGCTTAAAAGTATTTTTGGGATCCCAAAACGTAAGTGGAGGGATACCTATGACATCGCAAAAGTTGTCCGTCTGTCCGTCCAGCTGTGAGCACGATAACTCTCGAAGGGAATGAGATGTTTTGATGAAACTTGGTATGACGATTCTTTGGGTCAAGAGTATGGTCGAGTTCGTAGGTGGGCCCTGTAGCCGTATATTTAGGGGTGGGGGAGGGGTTTCAAATTTAGGGGCAAATTTTTTTGTATTTTTGCTATCGAGATAGTTGATTTAGGGGTAAGGAGACATGCTGATTCCGAATATGAAAGTTATTTTCTCGCCGAACAAGTAGTTGGTCCGGAATCCGGCAAAAACCGGACCAAAAATTTGTCGACCAATTTTCGTCTACCCCTTTTCTTCACACTAGTATAGCTCTGCGCGTCGATGAGGCGCAGAACGCGTAATCTGTGAACGTAAGAGCTAGTGTGATTGAAGGTCGAAGGGGTTGATATATGGGAATAGAGTAGGTGGTTGCGGGCTGTCCCAAAATATTTTTAAACAGCTAATGAGATATTCTCAAATGATTATAGCTCTGCGCACGTGGCCGAACATTTGTTTGTTCAGTGACGTCATCGAAGGTCGAAGAGGGTCTCTAAGGTTATATATAGAGGCGAAAGAGACATGGGCGAATGTGTTTATTTTATAGCGGGTTTCGATAGGGAGGAATTGAAATTATTAATTAGTATGCGTGATGATATTTTACCGCTGGGAGATAGTAGTAGGTACACGGGTAGGCCGATAGGGAGAATCTGTCCTTACTTCTGCCCGATGTGTGGAGAGCGAGAGTGTGTGCGACAGCTTATGTTTGATTGTTGGAAATGTAGTAGGAATTTTAGGAATAAGTGAGGGGTTGCTCACTGAAAAAGGTGTACTTGGTAGGGGAGGGGCTACTCAATGGTAAAAAGATGTACTGGATAAGTGAGGGGTTGCTCAGTGGGTGTACTAAAGTTGTTTGGGGAGGGGGTGGGGTGAGCTGGTCTCAGGTACTCGTGACCAATCCCAGGTGCACGCGAGGGGTTAGGAATTGGGTGTACCCGTTAAAGGAGCACTCGAGGGGTTAGACACTTGGGTAAGCCAAGCGGGGGGATGACTCATGGTGTACCAAAGAGGGAACTGCTAGGGTACGCGAGGGGCTACTCACTGAAAGAAGGGTAAACTGGGTGAGTGAGGGGTTGCTCACTGAAAAAGGTGTACTTGGTAAGGGGGGTTACTCACTGGAAAAAAGATATACTGGATAAGTGAGGGGTTACTCAGTGGGTGTTCTAAAGTTGTTTGGGGAGGGGGTGGGGTGAGACGGTCCCAGGTACTCGTGAACCAATCCCAGGTGCACGCGAGGGGTTAGGAATTGGGTGTACCCGTTAAAGGAGTACTCGAGGGGTTAGACACTTGGGTGAGCCAATCCTACCCGATGAAAAATTTATCTCAAGATAGTACTATGAAGTAGCACGAAAAAGTTGCATGCAGTACTAACGATGCTACTACATGCTTCTACTTAAAGGCTACCGTGTTACTGCATACTACTATATGCTACTATTAGCAAGACTGGATGCTACTATGGCAAGACAGGATGCTACTGGATACTACTACATAAGATTGGACCAGTCTGAGGCACATTAAATGATAGTACTCTTTGCTATTGCATAGTTTTACATGCAACGTTTTCGTACTACTACCATACTACTACGCAGGCTACAAATTTTTCATCGGGTAGGTGCTAGGAGTGTGTGAGCCAGTCCTAGGTGCTCGTTGAACCAATCCTAGGTCTACGCGAGGGGTTTTTCACTTGTAAAAGAAAAACAGGGGTTAGGAACTGGGTCTTGAGGGGGATTGCCCGGGGGAATTATCGAATTTTTAACTTTAGTTCCTTGACGGATAAACTGGCAAGATTTGCAAGGTTCGGCTCCAGCGTCACCAGACCTTTTGCTCTGCATGAAGTTCGCCAGTAATGCTGCTAAAAAACGAGGAATTTGGTAGAAAAACAACAACACAGTTCTAAAATACCTTTTTGAGGTCTATTAGATATGAGATATTGGAGTAAACATGCTTGTTGAATCCGTATCTGAACTTGGTTTCCTCCTTTGATTAGTTGTTTGCCCGTAAGCAAAAAACTTGACAACCCTACCTTAGTTCTTTTAAATCCTCAAAGGTCCCGTCTTACCTATATTAGTAGGCTAAGTGATTCACTCTCCGTCCCTGATCGTTCCATACATTCTCGTTGTCAAGATTTTGAACTTTCTACATCATGTTTTCCACACCTAATGGAACTCGTCTGATCTTTGATTTTTTGCATTTTCCCGTGCTTTCAAACTTGCAAAGGGGGCCAAGAGGACCAAATTCAGCTGTGTTTCAGATGCAGAAAAGTACCTATGTTGGTATAATACAGTCAGACATCCTTAAAGCTTTTAGGCTACATATGAATGAATGAATGATTAATTCTTCACTTGTGAACCAAAGAAGAATGGACAAGTTTGTTTCGTTTGAAATGATTAAGTTACATCTCCTCCTCACTCCTTCCCCCACATTCTTCATGGGTATGAACCGCATAGGGTCTAGTTTTCTTGAAGGTGATACGCGTACAAGCGTACATCTTGAAAAATCAAGATTCCACAAGGACGTTTTTAAGTAGGGTTTTGGCAACAAAATTGTTGATCCTTGGAAAAGCCTTACCGAAGATGCGGTTAATGCTGAATCGATCAATAGTTTCAAGTGCATTTTTGATGGAATTTTAAACTCTGATCAGTTCGACTACTCAAAATTTCTTAGAGTTATTGAGAGGCGAAAGCCTTTTCTCTTGCTTTGTATTATTATTATTATTATAAATCGTTTTCTTTTTTCCCAGGTTGCAACATCAGTTGCTGCTAGAGGCTTGGATGTGAAACAGCTCATTCTTGTTGTCAATTACGATTGCCCAAACCATTACGAAGATTACGTTCATCGCGTCGGTAGAACTGGCAGGTAAGCAGGCTACTCATCCGTCTACTTTTCTTTGATAGGACACCTCCGGGGTTTAAACAAAAGTTTTAAAGCAGAACTGAAGCATGAGACTATTCCATTGTTTTCCTATCACATTTGTTTTCATGCTTTTGCCCTATAAATGAATCTTGTCTTCCCATGGAGAGGCTTTTCCCCGTCTCTCCCATCGTTTGTGATTGGTTCAGTCGGAGATACCACCAATCAGAGACATTTGATGGCGATGTTAGTCAAGCCTCCGCGTAGTAGGTATTGTGCTTTCCAGAGCCAAATAACACTAGGGAGTAGCGAAAAGATTTGAAAAAAGTGACAAACACTCGAACAGCGGCGACGCTAGCACCACTAGCGACAGAGAACGTCCCTACTGAAACTCAATCAGTCGGGCACCAGCCCTGGCACCGGGCACAGCAAAAAAAGATACAACCTCTCTTGTTTATTCGATGTATGCAGACCGCATCTGATCTGTACTAGAAATTTTAGCCGCAGATTTGTCTCGCTTTGAATGTCATGAGCGCAGTGAGCGGCGCTACGAGTAAGGCCCGTTTCCAAAGTGTGGAAAGCAAAAGCCTTGGCGCTACTCCCTAGTGTTGTTTTGCTCTGGTGTTTCACCGACATTGCGAGAGTTTATTTATGCATAGGAGCTGATCCTTTCTTTTTTTCTTCTGATGAATTGTTTTGCGAGAGCAACACTTTGGTTTTCTCCCGTTTTTTTTTTTTTCTATGCCGCCGATTTCAGCTTATTCCTGGTAAGTGGTAAAGTGTGGACCTTAGGCCGGATTGATGAATATGACATGACATTTTGGAAAGCTCCATAGAATTCTTGCCTGGGGCCAAAATGGATGATTTTTGCTTGTCCTCGAGCCAGAGCCTACGGTGTGCGAAGTGAAATGGAGTTGTATAGCCTATATGATATGATATGATATGATATATATTTACACAAAAAGCCCGAGGGCCATGGCAATACAAAACAAAATAAAAATAAATTTTCACTAAATTACTAATAAACCTAAATGAATCTTTCACGATGCTTCATCGAAAGCTTAAGGAATCTTCCCAACTGGCGAACTCCCGAAAAACATTCATCCTTCATTACTTTAACCAACCATTCCTCATCGTACACTCTTTTTCCAAACACTTCATCCCTCAACCCATCCAATTCACTACATTCACACATCAGGTGCAACACATTCTCATTCATCTCCCCACACATAGGGCAGTAGTAAGGACCAATCCGACTTAAACCCCTTCCCACATACCTCCTCCTATCCCCTAGCGGTAAACAATCACCCCTCATACTTATCACCCACGCTAACTCCTCCCTATTCAACCCTGCTTTAAAATAAATACTTTCCCCCCATGTCTCTTTAGCATCTCTGTAAAACCTCAACGAGCTAGACTTACCGACATCACACTGCCACAGCTGTATTTCCTGATCCATCAACACCTTTTTAACCACACCTGCAACATCTCCTACTTCATGACCTTGCCCCTCCCCGTTATTCCAAAGCGAGCTAACCCCACACTGGTCCAAAATTTGTTTTATTTGGGACGCCCAAGAATCACTCGACTCATCCCGTAATGATTCCATATATGCTGCTTTAAGCACCCGTACTCGCGGCATATTAATAATTCTTTCCCAAAAACTCACCATATTAACCAACCTTCTATTTCTTAACGAAACTAGACCTAGATCTCCTCTCACCACTAATCCATTAATCCTATTGCTTAACCCTAGTAACCTCTTAAAATAACCTAGTTGTACTTGTTCTATTTTTTCTGCCTTACTAAATCCCCAAATCTCTGAAGCATAATGCATTACTGGCACCACTTTCGTTGAAAATATTTCTTTATGCAGCTTCAGATTCGTTACCACCTTTAGACTACTTCTTAAAATCAAATTACCACAATTTTTTCCCTTTCTCACATTCTGTTCCACCTGCTTACCAAACATTCCCCCAACCGCTTTAAATTTGCATCCCAAATAAACACATTCCTCCTTCACCTCCAATACAGCTTCACCGTACTTAAAAATCTCTCCTTCTTTCCGCTTTCCACCCTTTCTAAATACGACTACCACCGTTTTCTTGACATTCAAATCTAGCTCTTTCTTTTCAAGGTATAACTTCAAAATATCCAATAGTTTCTGCAATTTTGTATGGGATTCTGCCACCAGGGTTAGATCATCTGCAAAAAGCAACAAACAAAGAGACACTACGTCAAGCGTTAACAAAGGAGCATTATTGTCTACCATAAACTTTTCACATCATTAATAAAAACAGAAAACAACTTAGGGGAAAGCGTGCAACCCTGCTTAACACCTAGAACAGACTTAATCTCTCTTGACAGTTTACCAAGTACTCTCACCACCACCCTCGTATTAACATACATCTCCACAATCAACAATACAAACAATTTTGGAAGACCAATTTCTAGTAATGTCTGCATTAACAACTTTCTATTTATATTATCAAAAGCCCCCCTCAAATCCACAAAAGCTACATAAAGTTTCTTTCCTCTACCTCGAGTATATTTTCTAATTAACACATGCAACGCGAAAATCTGGTCTAACGTACTGTATCCTTCCTTAAAACCTGCCTGAATATAACTTAATATTTCATTTTTATTCAACCATTTTTTCAGCCTAACATCTATTACTTTACATAAAATTTTACTCAATACATTACCTAGGCTAATCCCCCTGTAATTCTCATGCTTATTCCTATCTCCTTTTTTGAAAACTGGAACCATCATTGAAATATTCCACTGCTCAGGCCATCTTGCTTTCTCGACAATACATGTAAACAAAAGTGCCAACAATGGAAGCAAATGGACTCTTCCCCATTTCCAAATTACTGCTGGGGTACCATCCATACCAGGTGCCGAACCCCCTTTCATCTGCTTCAATGAATGCCAAATTTCCTCCTCACAAACTGCATCTGTAAGCATGTAATCAGATTCTTTCATCGGGAATGGAACTTCTGACCTTAGCGAAGTGGCAAATTCATCCGTAAGCATCTTTCCCGGGTCGTTTTCCGACTCCAGATGTTCAGGCCATGTGTGTGCAGGCGGGACTGCGTTTCCTTGATCTCCTTCTATCTGGTGTTTAACTAATTTCCAAAATTTCTTACTATCCTTAATTTTATAACTCTTAACTATCTCCATATTAATATTATCTGCCATTGCTTTCTTTTTTGCCCTTAAAAGATTTTTATATTCTCTTCTTACCTTCCGATATTCATCTAGCCTACATCCTGATAATGGACCTCCAACTTTTACCTTTTTTAAAGCTTCAATTACCTCGGTTTCTCTTAACATCACATTCCTCATCAAAAAATTCCTTATTAATCCTCTTCTGCTTTTTTTCCTTACCACTAGTTCTAGCTGCATCATACACTACCTTCGTTATCTGCAAAACAGCTTCTTCAATCTCTCCTCTCTTAATGACATCAGCACAATTCTCCAACTCTAACATAATACTATCTACGCCTAGCCTATTTAAAAATACACTTTCACTAAGATTATCCGTGATCAGTGTTTTTTTCCGCACGGATGTATTACTCCGTCTCTTCCGCTTTCTCTTCTTCCTTTGTCTGGACGAGGGTTAGAACCCTCTCTAATTCTCATCTCCAACTCAATAGGAACATGGTCAGATCCAATCACATCCATTACTCTGAAGTTCTTACAACGAGGCCAAAGAGACATGTTTACCAAAATAAAATCAATAACGCTAGGAGCCCCACTCGAAAAACACGTATAATTTCCTATCCCTTTATCCTCACCCAAACGCCCATTTAAAATTATCATATTTTCAACACCACTATAATCCAAAAGATTATTTCCCCACCTGTTCTTTTTTCTTCCCTGGTCCTTGCTACTCCTCCTACCATACATCCTCTCATGCACGCCGTCTTGTTGGGAGTTCCCGTGGGAGTCATCCTGAAGCTCTGAATCCACAATCCAATTCTCAAAATCCTCCCTCACATAAGCATTGAAGTCACCTAAAACAACACAATTATGATTAGCAAACTTTTTTCCATATTTACACGTTTCTGAAGACAGTATATTCCATGTATTTTCACGGCTGGCGTAACTGCTTGACTCAGGCGGAATATACACGCTACAAACTAGATATCTTTGCTCACCTATAACCAAGCGTAACCACACTAAATTCTCTGAATCACTTCGCAATCTTTCACAATCCTTACACATTCCTTTCCTGACTAAAACGTTCACTCCTCCATAAACCCTTCCATTCTTACTTTTCTTCCTACACGCACTATAACTAAAAAACTGTGAAATAGAAATAGGTTCTTCTCTCCATGTTTCAACTAAACTAATCAAATCTAATTCTTTATTTCGAATCAAATTATCAAACTTTTGATCGTCAAAACCTTGGATATTCCAATGTACGAACTTTATAACTTGCTCATGGCCCTCTAGTACCTAATCACGTTTTGCGTGACCATCCGACCCATATTCCGAGCACGCATCTTCGAAGTCTAGATCAAATGTTTCGTCTCTTCCCCGATCATCATTTGAAAACAACTGCCTTGGATTCATTTCACGTGCATTAGCATAATCCCTACAGCCTCTGTTACTTGCCATAGGCCTACCACCACTTCCATGTCGCATGTAACTAGCACTAGGCTGGAGTAGGGTATCAGAGAGGGGTATCTGAAGCTGTGCAGCCAAGCTTTCGTTTCATTATTATTAAACCATGTTTCTGCTTTCGAGTGGAAAGCTCCGTTCTAGCGGCAAGCTTGCAGGCACCAGTTTCAAACTGAAGATGGACTCAAATCGATAAGTATTAAACATGTGGGGCAGCTGAACATGCAGGGCAGCTATGTGTGTGGGTGATAAATAAAAAAGTTTACAGAAACAAAAATGTGGCGGTTTCCCACCGGTCGGAAATTGCTGCCATCTATCGTTTCTACCCATTTCTGTTCAGGATTTCAGCTGAGTTTATAATTTTTTTTTTGCACTTGGGATTGCGGCGGAGAAATGGTATCAGATGTGTCTCTTAAACTTTAAAAGTTCTCTCACTGCTAAAGAAATTAGAGCCTGTACTTTGCTCCTTTCTAAGTGGTGATATTAGAAAGTTGGCCTACGGCAAGAAAGTCAACTTTTGAACTAATACAGATAGAATTTTTTTTCAACGGCAATCGATAGACGGTGATGGGCTCATCAAAGTACATGTCATCCGTGTTTTGGTACAAAAATTTCTTCATCAGATACAACAGTTTGAAAGTTTAGAGGGGTTGACAACCTGAGTAGTAAGGTACACACTGAAACCATAAATAGACCGATCCCAATCGTGAGACATGCAGGGGACTTGTAAGCAACAATCGGCTGTTAGAACATTATCACCATCGGCAATGAGGGGTTAGCAACTTTGGTAGTCGGTGTACCTATTAATCCTTTGTTTCTGGTGTATTTGATCGGAGAACAATTTGTTACGGGGAAGTGGACTTGTAAGTAAGAATCGTTTACTAGAAAGGGTTCAGGAGGGGCTAGAAGCTTGCGCAAATTAGTGCACATTTTGTTTGATCTCTTTAAATCTGAGGTGAGAAATTATTCTCAGTGGTCTATCACTGTAACTTAGAATCAGTCGTTACGTAACGGATACAAATGATAATGTAAAACAATATCGTAGTTTCGCAATAATTATAATGGAGTGACATCTATGGTATTTTGATCCTGAAAAATTACGGATAGCTTTAAATACCAACTAGTTTATATAAGATAATGTGTTCCAAGCTTTCATTCGTCAAGATGTACGATTGAAAAGTAGAAAGTTCAACTACCTGCAAAGTCAACTTAGTCCCTTCTTTCGATATTCTGTTGTTATTGTTTGTTCAACATTGAGGGATAGTCTTTGATGATGTGAAAGTTTCGAGGGGTTGAAAACTTCAGTGGAGTGTACACACTCAAACAAAAATTAGACGGAACTCAATTCCGAGACATGTAAGCGACTTATAAGTAACAATCGGCTGTTACACCATAATCATCTTCGGCGATCAGGGGTTTCCGACTTTTCCTAGTTCTGTACATATTTCGTTTCCGGGGTTTTTGATAATCATAAAAGTCTGGTTCAAAGTCTATCACGGAGAGAAGACTTGTAAAAAAGAGTCGGTTGGTAAAGCATTGTCGTTTTTCATGATGTGCTAGAATGGTCTATGGTGATGGTGTATCACTGTTCCTAAATTTAGCGTTTACGCAACGGATATAAATGATAATGTTAAACAATGACATAGTTTCGCAATAATTAGTAGAGTGTCATCTATGGTATTTTGATGCTGAAAAGTTACGGATAGCTTTAGAATACCAACTAGGCTATATAAGATAATGTTCCAAGTTTTCCCCAGTCACGATGTCTAAGATTATAAGGATAAAGTTCAACTGGCTGCAAAGTCAATTTAAGCCCTACTTCCGATATTCTGTTGCTGTTGTTTTTTTTCAGCTCTGAGGGATAGTCGTGTGATAAATGATTATGTCATCAGAAAAAAAATTGTTCTTGGAACATACCACTTTGAAAACCTTGATGGGTTAACAACTTCAGCATTTAACCGATAGCGGAGAAACAAAACCAAACTGTTGCTCTCGCAACACTTTTGTCGGCGAAGCCGAACAAAGGTTGCTGCAACGTAGGTCTAGTTTGAACTGGAACGAAGCAGAATTATGTCCTTGGTAAGAAATTTAAACGTAAGCTCTTTTGCGAACGTTTAAGCAAACGTTTGCTATACGCTGCTTAACATTTTATTGTTTATTTTTACTCACCTTGACTACTAATTTTTATGGCACTTGCAGCCTCTGGCTCAAGTGCCATATACCGATCACAATTCCGTCTGTCGGTCTGTCGGTCGGTCCGAGTTTTTTTGTCCCACATATCCGAGTTAGGGTACTTCCAGATGTGCTAGGACAATGAAACTTGGCAGGCATATCAGGGACCCGATCAAACTAACCTGGAAATAATCAGTTTCCCGATCCGACCATATGGGGGGGGAGTGCGGGGCGCTGGAAACTTGCAAATCTAGGGCATTTTGTCACTTTTTTCTGAGTTAGGGTACTTCTAGATGAGCTAGGACAATGAAACTTGGCAGGAATATCAGGGACCCGACCAAACGAACCTGGAAATAATCAGTTTCCCGATCCGACCATATGCGGGGGAGTGGGGGCGCTCGAAACTTGAAAATTTAGGGCATTTTGTCACACTTTTTCGAGTTAGGGTACTTCCAGATGAGCTAGGACAATGAAACTTGGCAGGAATATCAGGGACCTGACCAAAGTAACCTGGAAATAATAAGTTTCCCGATCCGACCATATGCGGGGGAGTTGGGGCGCTGGAAACTTGAAAATTTAGGGCATTTTGTCACACTTTTTCGAGTGAGGGTACTTCCAGATGAGCTAGGACAATGAAACTTGGCAGGAATATCACGGACCCGACCAAACTAACCTGGAAATAATCAGTTTCCCGATCCGACCATATGGGGGGGAGTGCGGGGCGCTGGAAACTTGAAAATTTAGGGCATTTTGTCACACTTTTTCGAGTTAGGGTACTTCCAGTTGTGCTAGGACCATGAAACTTGGCAGGCATATCAGAGACCCGACCAAACAAAATTAGGAATAATCAGTTTTCTGATCCGACCATTTTGGGGGGGGGGAGGGCAGGGGAATCCGGGAAACTGAGAAGTGTGTAACTTTCGAACGGATGATCGGATTGTACTGAAACTTCATAACTGAACAGAATATATATCTGTAATGTCCCGTTTAAAGTCTTGACCGGATTCGGTAGCCAGGGGGGAGTTGGGGGGGGGGGGAGACCGGAAATTTCAAGAAACGGTTAGAATGGAGGGATCGGAGTGAAACTTGCTGGGAAGAACAAGCATCTGCTCTAGATAAGTCCTTTAGACCATTGTACTGGATCCGGACACTTATGGGGGGGGGGCCGGAATTCCGGTGATGGTGGTTTTTTGGATTTTCACGATGAAACTTGGCAGGCATATCAGGGACCCAATCAAACTGACTTCAAAATAAAAATATTGTTGATCAGATAATGGTGGGGGAGTGGAGGGAGGGGAATCCGCAGGGGAATCCGGGAAATTGAGAAGTGTGTAACTTTCGAACGGATGATCGGATTGTAATGAAACTTCATAACTGAACAGAATATATATCTGTAATGTCCCGTTTAAAGTCTTGACCGGATTCGGTAGCCAGGGGGGAGTTGGGGGGGGGGGGAGACCGGAAATTTCAAGAAACGGTTAGAATGGAGGGATCGGAGTGAAACTTGCTGGGAAGAACAAGCATCTGCTCTAGATAAGTCCTTTAGGCCATTGTACTTGATCCGGACACTTATGGGGGGGGGGGGTCCCGGAATTCCGGTGATGGTGGTTTTGGGGACTTTCACGATGAAACTTGGCAGGCATATCAGGGACCCAATCAAACTGACTTCAAAATAAAAAATTTGTCGATCAGATAATGGTGGGGGGAGTGGAGGGAGGGGAATCCGAAATTTTCAGTCATGCGTAATTTTAGAATGGTTGATCGGATTCGAGTGAAATTTAAGAATTCAACAGAGGACATTTCTCCGATGATTTTTTTCATATCCGGACCGGATCCGGCAACTATTGGGGGGGGGGGGGAAATACGTGCCCCGTTTAGAATGGAGGGATCGGGATGGAACTTTGTGGGAAGAACAAACAGATGCTCTAGGTAAGTCATTTGCTGAATCGGATTGGCTACGTGCACCGCGGGGGAGCTGGGTGGGGTGGGGGGGGGGGTGGTGGACCGGAAATCTCGAGAAACGGTTAGAATGATGGTATCGGAGTGAAACTTGCTGGGAAGAACAAACATCTGGTCCATATAAATCTTTTACATAATTTGACTGGATCCGGACACTTGATGGGGGGGGGAGGAGGGGTATCCCGGAATTCCGTTTTTGGGGGATTTTCACGACGAAACTTGGAAGGCATATCAGGGACCCGGTCAAACTGACTTGGAATAAAAAAAAAATCCTCGATATGATAATCTTGGGGGGGGGGGAGTTGAGGGAGGGGAATCCGGAATTTTGAGTCATGCGTAACTTTGGAACGGGTGATCGGATTCGAGTGAAATTTAATAATTAAACAGAGGACATTTTTCTCTTGTGACCTTTTTTCATTTCCGGACCGAATCCGGCAATTATCGGGGGGAGGGCGGAAAATACTTGACCCGCTTAGACTGGTGTGATCTGGATCGAACTTCGTGGGAATGACAAACAGATGCTCTGGATTAATCATTTACAGAACAGGATTGGCTCCGGTTATTGTGTGTGGAGTTGGAGGAGGGGGAGGGGGGTCTGGGATTCCGGTGATCGCGCGTTAAGGTACTTCCAGATGTGCTAGGACGATGAAACTTCGCTGGAATATTGGAGACTCAACAACATTTGCTTAGAAATTGCTACTTCCCAAATCCGATTATTCCTTAAAGTACCAATCTTGACCGCAAAGTAAAAAAAATACTTTTAAGCAATATATGCATTTTCGTGATGCCCATCAGCCCATTAGCAGTTTTGCCTCAAGGGTTTTGCTTACAAATGAAGTTCCAGCTCCCTTATAGCGCGCATCTCAACCGCAAAGTCGAAACTTACTCTTGATCAATCAAATCATCTTGACACATGCAAGTGCCATATGAGCTTACAGCTCTTGTTTAATTTATATTACGCTTACTGATATCTAATTTCTTAATTTTTTAATTTATATTACGCTTACTGATATCTAATTTCTTCAAAAAATTATCCCTCTCTGACTGTTCATCGCTGATGTTCTCCCGACCCAGAGTAAAATAAAACTAGGGAGTAGCGCCAAGACTTGACAAAATTGACACACACTGGAATAGCAGAGATACTAGCACCACTAGCGATAGAGAACGTCCCTACTGAAACGCATTCAGTCGTTCACCAACGCTGGCTCCGATAACTTCGTATTCTGAACACAGCAAAAAAAATGATACAGCCTCCATTGTTTCCTTGGTGTGTGCAGACCGCACCTTTGCTTTACTAGAAATTTACATACCCGCAAGTTTGTCTCGCTTTAAATGCCGCAAGCGTAACGGGCAGCGCTACGAGTGTGGCCCCGTTTGCAAAGGATGGGAGGCATAGGTCTTGGCGCCACTCCCTAGTGTTATTTTGCTCTGTCCCAACCATAGTTCAGACGGATATTCTTTTATGTGTGATTTGCTGCACTCCTGACGATCTCGGTCTGAGCAGCGGTCCACTCTTTTCCCTCTAGCGCTTGCACTGAACCTCCTTGGTTGTTTCAGGGCCGGCAACCGAGGTTATGCCTATACATTCGTCCAGCCGGACCAAGGGCGGAACTCTGGTGACATAATTAAGGCTCTGGAGCTGTCGGGAGCTACTGTTCCCCAAGATTTGCGCCAGCTCTGGGATGATTACAAGGCACGACAAGAAGCGGTAAGTTATAGCTAATTGCCTTGACTCCTCCGAACCGAGTCTAATAGAAAGGGTCAGCGCTTTCCTTTGTTCGGGTGTCAGAAAAAAATTATTGGGGCTAGAGTGTAGCAAAGAGAGAGAGAGAAAAAGCTCGGCGTTTGCGGGCCATAGCCTTCGGTTGAAAATAATTCGAGCCTCAGTTTTTTAATGGCACTTGCAGCTCCGCTCAAGTGCCATATACCGATCACTTTTCGGTCTGTCGGTCGGTCGGTCTGTCAGGCCACTCATCTCTACTTAGGGTACTTCAAGATGTGCTAGGACGATGAAACTTGGCAGGCATATTAGGGACCCTACCAAACTAACTTGGAAATAGTCACTTTCCCGAATTCGACCGCCATTGGGGGAGTGGAGGGAGGCGGAATCCGGAATATTGACGTATTTTTTACTTTTCAACTCTTAATGAAACTTGATATTTGGAAAGACCTCCTGTCTCAGATGTCACACTTCAAGTCCGGAATGGATCTGGTGACTTTGGCGGGAGTTGGAGGGGGAACCGGAAATCGTGTGACATATTCAGAGTGGATGGATCGGGATGAAACTTGGTTGGTAGAACAAGCACAAGTCCTAGATACATAGTTGACAAGACCAGATCGGAGCCGAGCACGGTGGGGGGAGTTAAAGGGAGGGTTCCGGAATTCCGGTGATCCCGACTTAAGATGCTTACACATGTGCTAGGGTGATGAAACTTGGCAGGCATATTAGGGACCCGACCAAACTAACTTGGAAACAGTCACTTCCCCGATCCGACCATCGTGCGGGAGTGGAGGGATGGGGAATCCGGAATATTGACGTATTTAAAACTTTTGAACGGGGAATCGGATCTTAATGAAACTTGATATTTGGAAGAAAAAAAACTCGTGTCTCAGATGTCAAACCCCACACTCACACTCACAGTCCGGAATGGATCCGGTGACTCTGGGGGGGGGGGGGGGAGTTGGAAGGGGAGCCGGAATCGTGTGACATGTTCAGAGGGGTTTGACTTATACCGACTTAAGAGGCTTACACATGTGCTAGGACGATGAAACTTGGCAGGCATATTAGGGACCCGACCAAACTAATTTGGATATAGTCACTTCCCCTATTCGATCACCGCGGGGGAGTGAAGGGAGGGGGAATCTGGAATATTGACGTAATTATAACTTTTGAACGGGAATCGGATCTTAATGAAACTTGATACTTGGAAAGACCTCGTGTCTCAGATGTCCCATTTTAAGTGCGGACAGGATCCGATCAATGTGGGGGAGTCGGGGGGGGGGGAGTGAAAATTTTGTGACACGCTTAGAACATAGCGATTGGGGTAAGCTTGGTGGGAAGGACAATTGCGTAAGCCCTAGATACATCCGTGATAGAAGAAGAACACCCTTACCGGTATTTTTGTTACTTCCATGCTACTTTTAAGGTCGGAATACTAAATGGATTTAGAGCGGTTATAGTTTGTTATGCGTATTTCATCTGGACATTTTTCAACAACAACTAGGATATTTTTGTTGTTCAGTACAAGCCGTCGTTAGCGTGTACCTGTTACCCTTACCTACTACGTATGCTTGCAAGTGCCATATGAGCTTACAGCTCTTGTTTTCTTATTGAGTGCGCAGAAGTGCTTTCAGATCCCAAGCCGCAGATGTCTCCCTTGAATGAAAGAAGGGTTTATTAAAACAAAAACTAGAATCTTCAATGCCCAGAGGCGAACTTGTAAGGGACTAATTACCCTCAAAACAAAACATCAACAACAACGAAAACTTCGACAAAATAAATAAAGAAATGAAATAAAGGAAAGGAGCTTGACTTAGCCGGTCTGGGACGCCCAACCAAAAAAAAAAACACATTTTCAACCAGAATCAATACTAACTATACAAAACAAAACAACAACTTAAACGGCTGAGAATAACGCTTGAAGGACACACAAATTTAGGTCTCGGGTGGAGGGGATCTCCAAAATCATAAACGGATTCGAAAGGTTAGTGTGATTAACCTTTAGCTGTTTTTACATGCGCTACAACGCGATCTTATAGTCTCTTGACACTGTATTTCTAAATCCTGTCTTTTTTTTCTTTATTTCCGTCATCATTCCTCTCCAAACCATAACTTGTAGGCTACAGTTTCCTAGTGCTGACAGAAGGATAATTAGTATATCGTATCGACGGAAGTTTAGGTAATCCATTTGTGGAATGGATCTGAGAGAGTGTCTGGGATAATTTGCTATTCTTGATTTGACGATCTCTTTCAACGAACGCTGCGACTGTTTCTTCCTCTGTTGGGAGGCTAATCGGGATCACTATAATTATCTCTGTTACTAAGGAGCAGTTAGGGCGGGATACCGCACTGAATGTAAAACGTAATCATGTTTATGTATATTGTTTTGTTTAGTGTCTCAATATGTGTATTTTATTTTGTGTATTTTACTCATACTCCGCTG
Source organism: Branchinecta sandiegonensis (assembly GCA_030848855.1). Classification (NCBI taxonomy): domain Eukaryota; kingdom Metazoa; phylum Arthropoda; class Branchiopoda; order Anostraca; family Branchinectidae; genus Branchinecta; species Branchinecta sandiegonensis. Next base: position 19,099,124 of record JAUPMV010000006.1, on the reverse strand, counting down.
TTATACAAAAAGCGGGTCACAAATAAATAAATAAATGTGAAAACTTCACTTGATGAGCTTGAGCTGAGTTGAGTAGTATATTCCAAATATCAACACAGTTGTAGCTTGGGGCCAAATGGCGTGTTGACTACGTCAATATATGCAATGTCAGAATCAGTAGTGTAAAGTTAAAACATCAAGATAAGTATATAATATAGACTGAATATAGCCTAACATAAAATCTTAAGAAAAACACACACTAGAGAAAACTAAAACTGATTGTTGATGGCTTGAACAAATTTAGGAATAAACTATTACATCATGATACTGCAGTATTTTGCATTCTAGCCTTTTAGTCATGCATCAGATTATAACTCACCGAATTCGGATTTAGATTCTCCGAATTACGAATAAAGATGTCCGAAATCGGTGACGGACAACTTCTAAAGTCCGATAAAGGAGAGACTTTTTACAGCGATAGGAACGGGGTTCCAGCTTGGGTACTCACTCAGCACACGCTCTTTGCCGACCCAAACGCTGAGATTGGAAGAGACTCGGCAGAAGGTAGCGGAAGGAGGGGTTCTGTAGGGTCTTGAGACAAACTGCCTGTATAGCTTCTCTTCTCTATGATGAAGGGTCCAAGTATAAAATTATTTAAAGGGCACCTGAACAATGAAACCATACTTGAACACACCATGGAGAATGCATTTACAGACATGGCCACGGAGAGCATTCTTCTCCTGAGCGTGACGTTTTCGAAATAGGGATGTTCGTTTCTGGATTTTTGCACATGCAAACTCCAAGACAAAAAGCGCAATTCATTCAAATCTTGTACAGCGCTGGCCCGATCGTCTTGGAATATCTTCTAGATATACGTTTGGGCTTAACTGGTTAAAAATATTCCAGAAGAACGATTGATTGGAGACATTAGTTCATTTCTAAAATTGTTCGGTACTGAAATAAGGACAGATTCAAAATGGAGCAAAAATCATAGCTTGGAAACACTATTTCGTATTTGGATTGCAGGCAATCTTAACGAAAGTCATACAGATTGGGATGATACTTGGTACTCTTCATTCAGGTGTCCTTTAAAAGAATGATTTGAAATGAATTTAAAGACTTCTTTTTTTCTCTTGCTTTATGGATGATGTGTTCCACTCAATTCTGCCAGGAGTACTAACGTGTGTGTTCGTCGATAGATGTTCCTTTAGCTCAAGCTGACTGCGAATCATATTTGACGGTTCAAAACGGATAAGTCATCTACATTTTTTGGAGCTATATTTCGGCCTTTCTTGGCAAGAATCCTCTTCAGGCTCAAGCTGGAAAATGAAGAAAAGGAAGTTAAATTTCCAGCTTGAGCGGCTTGAGCCTGAAGAGGACCCGGAAATTTGATAACGTTTAACACATGGACGCGCATCCTTTTGTTTAAATGTTATGACGGATGCCAGGAATATTTACGCTATGGCCTTTTAGGCTGTGTGTCATCTTGTCGCGAAAAATAACAATTAAAAGGGTCGTAACATAAATATTTTAGGTATCCGTCATAACTTTTAATACAAGGATGCGCATATGTGTGTTAAATCCTATCAGACTTCTACGAGTACATTCCGTTAAGAAACTCCAATTGACTGATATGCGGAAAAAGGGTCTTTGTCTTATTTTAAATCGAGTTAATTCCTTGTCGGTGTTCCCCTTTCACTTATGCTACAACACTGATGCCGCTCCACAGTTCCGAACTAGTGTCGAGCTCAACGTGGCCTGCTTTCCCCGTAGTTGTCGGTCTGCACAAAGCGCGGATTTAGGAATAAACATATTTCATCTAGCAGGAAGGAATTTTGACAGTAAACCGAACTAGAAGGTCTCATTTAGAGCGTGTTCCATCCTACTTACCATAGATACTACGCATCACGTCACGAATTCTGGCTTTTTCTCCTCAAGGCTGGAACGACTTTTCTATTTTCCAGCAGGATTTCGTGCCACGGGTGAATCCAACCAATCACGTTGCAGAAATGCGTAGTTACTACGCTTACCACGCTCCCGAGCATGGAAAGCAAATAGTAACTAATAGTTACTATTTCGACAAGGTTGGAACGGTCAGCGTAGTAACTTTTCGTGAGGATGGAACGGAAATGGTAACTAATAGTAACTATTGTTAGAAGGGTGGAACACGCTCTTAGATCCTTAGTTAGATGGCGGGAAATAATGAAACTCCAAGTTTCTAAGAATTTAGTTTTCCTTCGATAGGGAAAAGATTCTTGAATTATCTTTCCTTGAAGTCCCTTTGCTTCAAACTTTTTCTTTATGTTTCAGGAAGGGAAAAAAGTTCGAACGGGAGGCGGCGGCTTCTCTGGCAAAGGCTTCCGATTTGATGATACGGAAGCTCAAGCAGCAAAGAGCAAAAAAGATATTCAGAAAGCGGCTCTTGGTAAGTTGTTTCTTTATGCCTTAAAGTGCAAGTCGCATTAGATAAAGTTTCTGTCCCAGTATTCTAAGTTTTCCGACCTACGCGAGTCCTTAGAAACTCTGGTTGGGTTTCCTAAAATTAAAACCCGTCTCGGCGGTTTCCAGCATCGCCCAGCCGCGGTCCCCTTGACTTTGATGAGAAAGACGTAGAAATTGCATAACCGGTCATTCTGACCAATAGCTGGGAACCAAGCGGGAACTGGTCTGCTTCAAAAAGAGTCAGACATGGCAGGTGCAAAAATCGTTGTAGTGCCATCTGGGGTGGACAAAAATTCCGTGCGAATTTTGATTTTGAAATCTAAAATGATATTGGGTGGAGCGATTAGGAACGTAGGGTGGATCATGGATTTATGTGCAACAGGTCTTTTTAACAAAACGTAACTAAATCTGCATCTTTCAGCACTGACCCTCTTTAAAGATGGGTATGGGAAACATTATTTCCTGCGCGTATCTTTCCATCGTAAGTAGTTTGCCCTCCTAATAAAAACGAGTATGCGAAGGAGTTTCCCTTTTATAGCCCTTAGTTTGTTATCTATAGCTAGCACCAGATATAGCCTATCCTTAGATACAGTCTAAGGCTGTATTTAAGGAAAGGAACTTTTGGGAACTAGAAAAGTTCACATTGGAATTAACAAGAAGGGAATTGCGGCTTTGAGAAGATCAAGGCGTGAAACTTAGGGGATAGAAAGGAAGAAGATGCCGCTGAATAGAAACAGGCCAACGGATGTTTGGTGAAAACGCGTGGGGATTTTGATATTTATGGTATATAATTCAAAGAAATGACAGCAGTAGGGAAGAACGAGTTTGTTCGCGCATAATCCGGTAATAGAAAACACAAAAGAGATGAACCAAGCAAGATTCCTGTGCACATATTAAAGTAGATGTATTCTTCTTTGAACGTTAGTTAACGTTGAGCAGTGCAGTTTTTGAGCTAAGTGATAAATTGGAGACCTAAAACACCCATGGAGGTGTTCTCAGGAGCACTTGGTTAGCTACTTGTGGCGGACTGGTAGTTGACTTTTACCACAGCAAGCGGGTGTAAGTAAGTAGTTCTTCCTTGAATGGTAATCTTGAACAGTGGTTCGAGATTAGCATTCAAAGAACAACCGTTTTATGACACTGTTGATGACCAGGAAAGTTAAATAAATTATAAGGTTTTGTTCCTCCCAAACGACTAGGCAGATAAAGAAGTAAAGAGAAATTTCAAAGCAAAAACACATTATCCATTTAGCCTAGTTTCAGTCTGGTTTACTTACGTCAAAGACCTAATCCAAAGATTCTGTTTACCTTCTCTTACTGATCGCAACCCACCAGTTGATTTAGATTTGAAATTGATTGCCGGGTTGCTGTTTTGGCTCGAGAAAAAACCCACGCAGAAGGTCTTCTTTTCTTATGTCATCATCTTCTTGTCCACGGTTGATTAGCAAAGAATTATGAGACCTCATTCATCATTTTTGGTATGTCTTCAGAAGTACCACACTGGTCTTGGGCTTTTAATTTATTTGTATTTGTAATAATCAGCATTAGATGGAAATTAGTATTTTGGTCCTTGGTTCCCTACGGGCCATAACGGCTGTCCTGGATAATCGGCTGAGATTTAGTCTAGACCGAATTATTTCAAACCTAGGAAATTTGGTGTGTTTTTTTAATTTGCTCATTGTTTGACGGTGTTTTTTTATGGTTTTGAACATTCATAGTGCAAGTAGGGATGGTTAGCATTGTGTGTGTGGTAGAAAGTCCATTTTGTGTGGTCCGCTTTAAGCTAGATCAGTTTGTCAGCCGGGAACCTTTCTGTTTCTGCCTTTATCAGAACGATCGATCATAGCTTTTCTGTCGGTTTTCCTTCATCTTTCTCGCGACCTGACCGTGCACGATATAATTCCAACAAAGCCTTTCTGATTGCATGTGAAGGGAACAACTCCAGTTTTCCCGAATGAAGACCAGAATTGTGGACAATTTTCGGGGGGATTTTTTAGCCTAACTGCATTGCTGTCTGAAGAGACAGCAGGAATATTTCCGGAAATATTTAGTTATTTATTTATTTAATCTATTAAAACGGCCAGCTTGGGCCATACTAAAACAACTAACAATAAATATTAACAACTAACAATAGGACAGTTCAAGTTTCAACATTGCACGTCGTAGATTAACTCCTGGCTGGGATCTAATTCTGAATGCTGATTGTTTGGCCGTGGCGGAAATTAAAGTGTCTGGTTGTGTATTGTAAGCAGTAGTTGAACATAAGTAACAAAACTTAAAGGACCTGTCTTACCTATAATACTAATGCGACCTATTTCCATAATCACTCCATATATTTCTAAACCCGGAGACCCCAATTTCGTACTATACAATCTAACCCCTCTAACAAAACCACGCTGATTGTCTCACTTGCCGTGTTTTGCTACCTTCGATGTGTATCACGCTGTCGACGGTTGTCTGCGATAAGTTTTTCCACCAGTAAAAATGGTTATGTAAATTTTGTCCCTGTTTTCGCTACAAGTCAACGGGTCTCGGGAAAGGCTTAAACGCTAGCCAAAACCATGGGTTATTTGTTGAAAGCACAGCCTAGTTTTGAAGTATTCAAATATTTTAAGATACTGTACTGTGTAGTAAATAGTGCGAGGGGTCCTTTAGCTACCAAACTTAATACTTGCTTTATATTAATAATAAAAAGCTTTTACATTTTCTAAATGACGAGACAGATAAAGATGTAAAGAAGAAGAGGTTATGCGTGCCGTTCAGTCAATCATTTATTCCTCAAATAGCAGTTTTAACGGTAATACAAATTTCCAAACGTTCGTCTTCTCGTCAAATACTAAAATGGAATTCACAGGTCGTAGACAAATTTGGTAACAACAAAACATAAGATAAAAATTGCAACGTTAGAAATTGGATTTTTGATTAATTAATTTATTTAAAGGCCCGAAAAACTTCACAAGAGATCGAATCCTAGGAACTGGCTCTGGGGCCTTATAGGGTCTGGGATGTGTAGTTTGTAACAAAACTTGGTGCAAATTTGGTGTCTTCGGGCCAACAAAAATTACAGGCAGAACTCGTTCAGAAGAGAAATTTTCGGGGATGTGAGAAGTTTTGATATAATTAGTGAAGATCGCTATTGGATACTCTTGAGGCGTTGCGGCTGCTCCCGCGATAGGCGAACGGCCACACTGGACAGCAGTATTCAAGGGAAGGACAAATAAAAACCAAGTAAATTAATTTTGAATTTGTAGCGTCATAGTTGACTGCGGACGCTTGATAGCGCTAAACGAGGTCATTCGTATTTGTACATTCCTCTATCTTAAAAAACTTTATACTAAATAAACTAAAATAAGCAACGGAAAATTTGCAAGTTTAAAACAACAGAAAATTCAGATAATGGCAACGGGAAATGTGATAAAAAAAAGGGTAATAAAAATAATGAAAAAAATTCTGCCAAATGGAGGATACGAATTGAAGATATGTTAATTAGATTGGTTCCGTGTTCGACCGTGGATTACCAAGGATAAGTAAAAAAAAATAACTTATTTCGCACGACTTCCAGACAACAGAAAAAAAAATGGCAACGGGAAATGAGATCAGAATCGATAATAATGTAAGATAAGGCAAAAGGGAGCAGTCTTTATAAAGGTTAAAATTTCAACCAGTAGCGGCCAGACACAGCCGTGACCAAAATAGTTTTATACCGAGGATTGTACAAATTCCGAATAACATTTGACCATTTGTAAGTGCCGTATGAAACTGTGATATTGACAAAAAAAATACCGGACAGTATTAACCAATTTTGGTTTTGCTGCCACGAAAGTGTGAATGAAGAAAGTACCATTCTTCTTCTTTTCCGTGACTTCCGTATTACACAACTAAATTTGTGATTTTTGCCTCACAAATATTTACAAAATCTGTGTCAGCACACTTTAAAAGATTAAAAAAAAAAAAAAAAAAAAAAAATCAATAATGTTTCAAAAGTTTTACGGAGTCTTGACTAAAACTTAGTGTATATCTGCCTTTTTTATGGCACTTTCAGCCTCTGGCTAAGTGCCATATACCGATCGCAATTCCGTCTGTTGGTCCGGCGGTCTATCTCACGATGGCAAGTTAGAGTACTTCCAGATGCGCTAGGACGACGAAACTTGGCAGGCGTATACCCGGCCAAACTAACTTGGAAATAATAAGTTTCCCGATCCGACCATGTGGGAGGGGCGAGTAGAGGGAGAGGGAATCCGGATAACTTTCGAACGGTTGATTGGAATGAAACTTAATAACTGAACAGATGACATATCTCTGATGTCCTATTTGAAGTCCGGACCGAATTAGACAGCTGTGGGGACTTTGCAGGCATATCAAGGATCCGATCAAACTGACTTGGAGATAAAATTTTCTCGCTCCGATCATCGCGGGGGGAGTGGAGGGAGGGGGAATCCGGATTATTGAGTCATGCGTAACTTTGGAACGGGTGATCGGACTCCTTTGAAATTCAGTAACTGAACGGAGGACATGTCTCTGATGTTCTTTTTCATGTCTGGACCGGATCCGACAATTGTTGGGGGGAGGGGGACCGGAAAGTACGTGACCCGCTTAGACTGGAGAGATCGGGATGGAACTTTGTTGTAATGTTGTCAGTTCTGTGAAAGTATTTGGCAGTGATGGGAAACAAGGATTGTGTAAATGCTGGGTGAAAGCTTCTGCGCTTTCCCAGGGAATAACTGTAAAAATAGTTGGTAAATATAGACACAGAACTCAGAATTGTAAAATTATCACAGATTTGTACATATACACTTTTAACACGCACATTTTAATATTAGTTATTGTATTTGCATCTGTATGCCGTTCAGTCCGCATCGTTCTTCTGGTTTTTAGTTACATGTCGTTTTATGGTTTGTTGGTTCCGCATCGTTTTTCCGTTGGTATTGTGTTGGATCTTATGATTTAGTTTGTTGTTGAAACCACAGTACTTTAGATCAAACGATACATTTCGGCCCATGATCATTTGTGCCACAAGGGTTTTGCTTAAAAAATGTATCTCTAGCATCCTTGAAGTGCGCATCTTAATGGAAAAAAAAAATTACTTTTGACCAAACGATATATTTTAATGACCTAATGGCCTCGTTTTTGTCTCAAGGGTTTTGCCTACAAATGAATTTCTAGCGCCTTTAAAGTGCGCATCATTACAGCCAAGCTCAAAAATAAAATACTTTTTTATTTTACCAAGGGTCCATGATCATTCTTATCTCAAGGGTTTTACTTACAAATGATCAGAACAAACCCACGAAGAGGCAAAATCTATGTTTCACCCTCTGAACCAGCCTTGCAAGTGCCATATGAGCTTCTAGCTCTTGTTTTTTGGTATAGGCTAGGGTTTGGGTACCCTAGAACATGCCATTTTTTTATTCAGTTTGGTTCAGCATTGTGTTTAGCCATTGGAGTCGAGTGGGGACCGCAGCTCGCTCGTTCCCATGCTCGTAAGTGTGGCTATTTCTAGGATAATGAGACTGACGTGCTGAGACATGAAATTGTACTCGAGGAAGCCGGGAGAGACACAGAGGCCTGTATTTCCAGTGTTACAGATGCGAGGCTCGGAAAGATTAAGCCTATAGAAAGTAGGAAAATGATGTCAAGATACGTCTTACACGGAATCGGACATTTTTATTTTAGTTTTTGGCAGTGGCTTACATTTGCAGCTGGGTAGGACAGCTCCTTTATGCCTGTACAATGATGTCAAGCTTGCCCCTAAATAAAGGGCGCTATAGTTGACTACGTTGAACGGATACGTCACCTGAGTTTCGTAACGTAGTCGACTATGATTCGGTGTCAGCTTAGGCGGAAGGAATATATATGCATGAAAAGGGCGAGAGCTTCCTAGTTGGCAAGCTGGTTAGATCCTGGCATAAGAAATGTTGTCTAGATTATGTTATTGTTGCATTGTAACCAGTTGGTTTGAACAGGCCTGCCTGTAAGCATTTAGCAGCCTGCGTTATTTAAAACATGTAAAGTATACCCCCTTTTGTTGATTTTTTTGTGTGTGCTGTGAGATTTACTATACTTCAACGACAGTAATGCGATATGAATCTCTACAACCCCTGTGATGCAGCAAACTATATCGCATCGGACGAACAGATAAAGTTTAACTGAAAAGGCAGCCTGTTTTTACATCTGATATTTGAATATCTTGAAATATTTGGCTCATCTAAGGGATTTTGTATTTTTTCAACCGGGGTTCTAGAAATAACACTCAAGAGTGTGCTCTGCTTGCACGAGTACCCAAAATCCACCAGAGGCGGAGAATTTGAACTTCAACAGAGGCCTGTATTTCCAGTGTTACAGATGCGAGGCTCGGAAAGATTAAGCCTATAGAAAGTAGGAAAATGATGTCAAGATACGTCTTACACGGAATCGGACATTTTTATTTTAGTTTTTGGCAGTGGCTTACATTTGCAGCTGGGTAGCGTAGCGTGACAACCACATAGAGGTACCACAATTCCGGAAGAATATCATTGTGGATGACGGACAAACGAAGTAACGCATTTTTATCGGGTTTTCATGCCTATTTAAGTGAACATGTTATGTGCACCTAGAGTATCAGATCTCAGCCCCTTCCGGTAAACCTGCGTTCACAAGCATTTCTAGCCAAGCACAGGTGCCTAGTCACGTGCCCATGCTTAGCCAGGCACTGAGTTGTAGAGCCTAGAACTCCATGCCTGGTCCAAAATCTGTGTCTAAGCATGGGTGTGAATGGCGATGCTAGGCACATGCCTAGGCATCTGTGCTTGGCAGGCATGCTTGTGAACAGGCTTTTAAACTTCAAGGACAGTTTCACGTCACCAACGTGAGTCGGTTACGGGGAAACAAAACTCCTCGGTTTCAAGCTCATAAGATCATCCTTGGAAACGAAGTTAATGACAGTAGATATATCTAGAATGGGGAACATAACATAGTTGATTGCGCTAAACTGACGCGTCAGCTGAATTTATTTGAGCAATATTTCAGCCCTTCTTGGCAAGGGTAGCTACTCCTCAGGCTCAAAGCTAAAAAAGTGATCCTGTGATAAAATAAATACTATCTACGTATCTGATTTTTGTGACTTTTTTGCTAGAATTACTTGGAGTTAAAGTTGGGGCTGAGATTTCATTTTATACACGTCAAATGCTTTTACATAACTGGAACAGAATTAGGGAGTATTTGGCTAACTATTCGATGGCTGTAGTATATAAAGGGAACGTAAGATAATCACAGAAGTCGTCTCTAACTTGACGAAAATATGATCTCTTTCCAGGACTGCAAGATTCTGACGATGAAGACATCGAATCCAACATTGACAAAGAAATCGCCAAGCTTATGGTTACAACCAAGACAGTCCTGGAAATCAAGACTGGCGTCCCAGTCGGGCAGCTACCGCCCGGGTTACCAGGTAAGTTAATACTTGTGTTAAAACTTATTACTCATTCGTCCCTTATGATTGAAGGCTAAATTTTACGTAAAGATGGAATGTTATTGGCTATCAGAACAGATTTTGAACCAGATGTAGAAGTCTAGGAGCATGTTCCACCCTACTTACTGTAGTTACTACGCATGACGTCACGAATCCTGGCATCTTGGCGTCAAGGCTGGAATGCATTTTTCTCTTTTCAGCAAAATATCGTGGCACGGGTAATTCGGCCATTTGCGTCACAGAGATTCGTAGTTACCACGCTCACTACGCTCCCGAGCGTGGTAAGCAGATACTTACTATTTCAAAAAGGTTGGAACGGTCAGCGTAGTAACTTTTCAAGAGGTTAGAACGAAATAGTAACTAATAGTTACTATTCTTGAAAGAGTGGAACACGCTCTAGGACTCCATTATCTTCACGGGCGTACTTCAAATGAACTTACTGTAACTCAGCTTTATGTCATATCGTCTCGAAATTGTTAACGGGAACTAATTTTGGCTGAACTATTTCTGAAATTCATTTCATCCGAGCTATTTTTGTACTATAGCTGAATTCTCCAACGAATATCAGCTGACATCTCAGCTCAGGAATAACTGCTGACACTTATACAGTATAACACAGCTGACTGTCTCAGCTGGTAGCCGTTCTTGGATGCTTGGTCCTAAATTAGCATGGGACAAAAATTCTCGGTCTTCGGGCGGGATGTTAGGCTGTGATTTCAAATCCTGCTCCATTCGGATTGTCGCTGCCTGTATTCTTGACTCTCACTCCCCGAAATGTTTACAAAACCTGGCGAGATATTTTTTTATGGCACTTGCCCTTCGGCCAAGTGCCATATAGCGATCGCAATTTCTGTCCCTCCGTCGGTCGGTCCGGTTTTTGCTAGTTTGGGCACTTCCACATAAGCTTGGACGATGAAACTTGGCAGGCATATCAGGGACCCCAAATGATTAAGTTGGAAATAGTCATTTCCACGGTCCGAGCATCGTGGGGGAGTGGAGGGAGTGGGAATCCGGAATCTTGAGGTATTTATAACTTTTGAACGGGTAATCGGATCTTAATGAAACTTGATATTTGGAAAGACCGTGTGTCTCAGACGTCCCACTTCAAGTGATGAAACTTGGTACGTCATTGACATAACCGAGCCGGATTCGGGCACAGTGGGAGAGTTGGGGGGGGGGGGGGGGATTCTGGTGATCCAGCGAGTTTGAGACTTCCTGATGTAATAGGACGATGAAATTCGGCAGGAATATGAGGGATCCGAATAGATCGACTTGGTTATAGTCGTTTGCACGATCCGAACATCGCGGGGGAGTGGAGGGATGGGGAATCCGGAATCTAGGAGCATTTAAAACTTTTGAACGGGCGATCGGATTTGAATGAAACTTGGCAAGTTGAAAGAGCTATTGTCTCAGATGTTCATGTCAAGTCCGGACCGGATCCGATACTTGGGGGGGGGGGGGGGAGTTGGAAGGCACCGAACTTTTTGTGAAACGCTTAGTGTCGAGGGATCAGGATGGAATTTGGTGGGAAAAACAAGCATAAGCATTAGATACGTTCTTGACAGAACTAGATCGTGTTGGGGCTCTTTAGGGGGATTTGGAGGGGGTTTCCTGAAATTCCGGGGATCGCGAGATAGGATACTTCCAGATGTGCTAAGGACGATAAAACTTGGCAGGCTTATTATTGACCCGACCAATTAGACTTAAGGACCCGGCACAATGCCCTAGGAAGACTTCCGTCCCTGGATCCGACCATTTTTCGGGGAGTTCGGGGAGGGGAATCCGGAAATTACGGACTTCCGTAGGTTGTGTAAAAATGGTCCGATTCCAGTGAAACTTTATGGGTGATAAGAACTGATGACCTAGATATGCATAGCATGTGTACGAACCCATGCGGCCATGGTTGGGGGAGATGGGGGGGGGGGGGAAACTTTGTGACATGCACACAAATCAAACGGATGGGCAGAATGGGATGTACGGTGGACAGTACCAAGTTTATGCGGCCTGGACTTATCATCTGGCGTCCGAACCGAATCCGAAAAGGTAGGAGGAGGATGAAGCGGTAACCGGAAATTTGCAGATATGCTCCGATTTCGAGTTATACTTGATGGACGGGAAGAGGAGATGTTAGATGAGAAGTTTATATGTCCGAGTCGTATTCGGCCACAGAGGGGGGAGTTGGAGGGGGAGCCTCGGAAATGTTGTGGCTCGCATATGGGTTCAACGAGTGAAGTGATTTGAATGAAACTTGGAAAGGAGAGAGACCGTATGCCTTAGATGACATATTTTAGGGCCTGGACCGGATCCGAGCACGGTGGTGAGGGGTACCGGAATTCCCGGAAAAATGCTCAGATTTACTTTTTTGTTTCTCACACCACCTAATCGTAACAAGTGCCATACGAGATCGTAGCTCTTGTTCTGTAATCTATATGCTGCAAGATTTTACCAGATAACGGAGTTTTGTATTTTTCTGGCTTTGGGACTTAAAGTCTTTTCATATTTAATTTATTCACACTGTAGTTTTCACACAGAAGAAAAAGGACAACAGAGGAAGATAGAATGAAAAATTATGTTCTTCCAGTTCTAATTTGGGCTTAACAGTAAAATCGGACAGTTTTGTTTTCTGGTCAGATTCTGTTTCTCACTTTAGGTAGTGAAATTTGAACCGTGGTTAAAATACCTGAGTAACAGCTAGCGAAAAGAAACATACTCGCGCTTGCTTGAGAAGTCCCCGCCAACTCACGTTAACCACCTACCCTTGTGTAAGTCTTGGTTCCCACAGCATCCGTATTTTTCAGCCAGACCGAGTACTACAGACGTGCCCTGAAGTTCGGTTGCCCGTCTATAGCAGTAGCACATATAGCTCATCCGAATAGTCTCAGCCGAATTTCACATAGGGACTCGTGGCCCCTGATAACGAAGCGAAAACTGCGCTTACGGAACATGGTCTAGCAGCTGCCAAAAACAGAAACAGGGGCCCTTTCATAACTGCGCAGTGCTTTCTGCCACAGCGGACTTTGGGAAGCGCAATCTCTTTGACTCGTGTCCTTTAACGATGGCTTTTGTCTTATAAAAGGACCTCATTAATGTTGTAAATGAGGTTAGATTCATCCTTGTCAGCCCGGAAAGCTGGAGTTTCATTTTGAAGGGTCCTTCTCTTTTCCCCGTATTCGTAGAAAACTTGAACAGTCAGTTCCAGTAAAATTGAGTTTTCTTCGTGCAGAAGAGGTTGCGGGATATACACGACGAAAAAACAATGACCTAACAAATACCCACCGCTCAAATGCGAAGAGAATCTAAGAAAAAGGGTCCTTGTTCTATCATGATGGCCCTTACCAAAAACAACACAGTGTTGGATTTTCTCGTTCCTTGCCCAGTCCTGTAAAAAAGAAAAAAAAAGCACCAAGCACGTGACAAACCGACCAAACGTGACAGAACTGACTGTCTGAGTGGCATATCTTTTAACGTGGTTGAGTCCCTAGCCTTTTGGCCTAGAAAAATCATGGTTTCCCCTAATTAGTGACACTTATACTTAGATAATAATAAATAATAACAACTAATAATAAATAAAATAAGTAAACAAACGGAAATAGAAGTAATATTAAATACTGATGTGTGTGTTGATTCTTGGTTTTGAGTTGTTTGCCTGTGGTTATTTATTTTGAAAGTGTATAGTACCGATTTCTATTCTTTTTTTTTATGCCCGTATGGAAATAATTCAAGTCATTGTATTATCGGACATTTTTCCAATCGTAAACAATTGAAAACAATTGGAAACGATCGTAATCAATTGTTTTTTTACGATTGGAAACAGTTGTTTCCAATTGTTTACGATGGAAAAATGTCCAATAATACAACGACTTGAATTATTTCCATATGGGTGTTATCTACTCTGACTATTCGCAGCCCATGTGTAATAGCCACTGGGTAACAAAAGCATCCATTCGTTCATTCATTCATTCAGCAATAAATAATTAAATAAATTAAAGAAAGAGCAAGAATTCGCCACCAAACAATGATATTCTTTAGGATTGTGTAGAATATAATACAACATATTTACACAAAAGCCTGAAGGCCATGGCAACAGGATAACACTGTAAAAAAAAATCTTGCAGTATTTGCTACTGGGATTAATCTTATCTTTATTGAGATAAGATTACCCCTAATTCGGATTAATCTTAGCCCAATAGAGATAAGATTAATCCCAGTAGCAAATACTGCATCCTTATTCGGAGGAACTTTTTACAGTGAATGTTGTTTTGGGGTGTGGTTTACTGGTTTGAGTAAACACAATAACAGCATACAAAAAATTACAATTGAATAACCAATTCGTGATGGCGCAAACCGTTCCGGAGAATTTCACAAACATTCTCGGATCACAAAATTGTCTACTGTTAAATATCCCAAACCTCCACTCTTTCCCAAACACTCTTTGACGGAATAACTCAGATCTTAAATCATTCCACTCTGTAAGTATGTAAGTAGTATCATATAGTAGGCTAAATAAGTAGTATCATATAATTCATATAGTATAGAAGTAGGATCATGTTTGGCTTTCTTAATCAGGATAACACTGTCCGTATGCTAACGGAACTGCGTAGCATAATCACTGCTCTCGTCAGAAGGAGGAATCAAATACAACAAGACCAAAGGTTTCGATGGGATCCCAAAAATCTTATATTTATTAGACTTCTTAATCTAGTCAATTGGGTCTTACAGATTTCCTTTCTTCGCCAGATCCCATAAACGTGTTGTTTTCCCCAGCTCAGATAACCCAGACTGGGTCAGATTACGACCGTAATACCAATGCTAGTCAGAAATCATAAGCTATTCCGATCCAACATGTTTGGTCCCATTTTTTTGTCCCGGTAGTAAGACGAAGCAAGTAGATCGATTCAGTCCTATTATCTTTATACTAGAGATTTATTAGAAATGTAAAAGAGTAAATGCTCGTTTTCCACGGATTAGGGCTAGGCGACTGATCAGCTGAGCAAAGAAAGAATTTAATATGAATTTAACATGCTTGCTTGCCCTCAAATCAAAACTCTGGACGACTTCAGAATCAACTTTTTTTAATGAAATTTCTGGGTTGCAGAATTCGAGACGAATTCCTTTAAAAAGTTCAGATACGGATTCATAATTTATTTTTACTACAAAATCGAATCTCCGATCGACTTCGAAGGAATTTCCTTAAAGTATTCCAAGTAATCAAGTAATTCCAGTTTTGGCGGGATTTCTGGTGAACAGCTTATCCGTCAAGGAAACTAAGATCAACAAGACCAAAGGTTTCGATGGGATCCCAAACATTTAACATTTGATCCAGACAATTGGGTCTTGTAGGGATCCAGTCCTCGCCAGACTCCTTGAGCACTTTGGTAATAAAATTGAGAAACACAATGGTAGTCATATAAGACAGTGGTTCTCAACCTTTTCCGTACCGCGTACCCCTAATCAAGGTTCGAAAAGATTTCGTACCCCCTTTTTCAGAACGTGAAAAAGACGACATTTATTATCATAAATGGTAAGGCATACATGTGTAAAAATATATACAAAATCAATGAGACAATCACTTGAGCCTGCTTTGTAGCAAAACAAATCGAATCTCGGCTCGACGTCATTAGCTGCATATTTTTTACTGTCAGCCTGTTTCTATACTTGGTTATGATCTTCTCCGTGCTTTCATCAAGCTGCATCGCAAAATTTTTCCCTTCTTGAAGTAATATTGTTTGACACAGGAACAGATTTCACGGCAGTAGGCTAGCTGTTTTTTCATCAACATTATTTCACTGACTTTCACTACGGCTTGTAATCAGAGGAGACACGCACGAGTTGACAATGCCCCCCCCCCCCCCTCAAAAGGTCGGCCAGACGATTAAAAGAAAAGAGTCGGCGCGAAGCGCCGCGATTTTTCGTAAAAGAGTCGTAAAATACATGTCGGCAAGTAAAAATACCTTGCCCCTTAAGATCCATTTTGGCTGGTGATGCCTCTGCTGGTAATATTAGGCTTTCGGCAATCAAAAACGAGTGAGGCGAGATTTTGAAGCTACAGCAGACTAAATCATTTTCGTTCCTTCGCGTACCCCTTGCAAGGGTCTCACGTACCCCTTGGGGTACGCGTACCACCGTTTGGGAACCACTGATATAAGAAGACCAAGTTCAAATATGGATTCAGCATCTGTGTTTACCCCTATAGCCTGCGTCAGATCTACTTTGACGAAAGTTCCTGCCTTACTTCTGCCAAATTTCCGGTTTCGACCGGATTCCAGGCGAACTACTTGTCTTGCAAAAATTGAAGTTCAAAAACGGATTCAGCGTATCTCCTTACCCCTATGTCGACCTCTAATCAACTTCAGATAAAACTTCAGCTTTTAACAAATTTTCCGATTTCAGCCGGATTCGTGGCGAACTATGTGTCCAGGTAGAAAATGATCGTCATAGACGAATTCAGCATGTCTTCTTATACGTAAATCGAACACCTAATGAAATTCATATGAAACTTTTACTTTTAACAAATTTTCCGGTTTTAGCCGGATTCCGGGCGATCTACTTGTCCGGCAAGAAAATCATATTCGGATACAGCATGTTTCCCCATCCTTAAATCGAACCTCAAATCAACTTCAGATTAAACTTTTATTTTTGAAAAATTTTCTGGTTTTTCTCGGGTTCGGGTGAACTACCTATCCGGTGAGAAAATAATTTTCATATTCGGTATGTCTCCTTACCCCTAAATCGGACATCTAACAAACTTCAGATAACTGTATGTTTTCGCCCTTGGAACGTGGAACAAAGCATACGGCTCAAAAAATAGATAATTTGTCTGGGTGCTTCCTCACGCTGGGAGCGTAATTTTTGCCCGCAAGATACTCACGGATGGTGGGGAAAATGTCGCTGGCTGGAGAACGACACTAATCGCTACCAACTTGGATCTTACTTCACTAAACAATTTCCCTTACCTTCGAACTTTTTAAGTTTGGTTCCCACGACTATAGATAGATAGATAGATACTTTAATTTAGCCGTTAGGCCATACACAAAATCATACATTTTTAAACACTTCGAGAGAGCGATTATATAAACTCACATGTAAAACGCTTTAAACTCCCACCACCAATAACTATTTGCATCTCTTTAACGCTTCTTTGACAAAACCTGTAACTGCCATTATCGCTGACCGTGAAGATGACTTTAGGATACCAGGAAAGAGCAACCCATCTTCACCAAAAAATCTTACTCTCAAATCCGAGAGCCCCTTGCATCTTGACAGGAAGTGGGGCAGATTCTCCTCTTCCAAACCACATAACGAGCAAGTATAACATGACTTCGGGTTTCGGGAATTTCTTTCAAATAATTTAACCCTACTCTTAAGAGGGAGACTGTTCGCTCGGATCTGGAACCACAAACGCAGGTTTTCAGCCGGTAAACGTAACTTAAAATAAAATTCAAAACCAACCGACTCTTCTTGGCAAGGGCCCTCTTCAGGCTTAGACCGCTCAAGCTGGAAGTGAACTTTTGATTCGCAGTCCGGTTAGCCCTGAAAGAATATTTATGAATGAACTAGTATTAATATTCCTATAATCTTTCAGAGTCTCTGAATTAACAGTCTGTTCATGCCAAAGTTGAATTTCCTGATCCTCCTGAACTCGCGCAAAACTGCGACAAAGTTTATCTTGATCAGTTGTAGGACCGAGACCCTCATTCCAAGCATAAGACAGCCCTGCTTTATCAAGTAGGGCTTTCACTTGAAATGGCCAGGATCTCTTCTTTACCTGCTTTAATAGTTCCAAATACGCTGCCTTCAACAGCCTCTCATCTGGTAGTTGAAGAAGTTTTATCCAAAACCTAATAACCTGGACAGCTCTATCTTTCTGCAAAGAACAGAGCCCTAAATCCACCTTAAGGACTAGCGTGGGAATTGTAGGATGGACCCCAATTAATTTCTTATAATGTTGCAGCTGAACGGTTTCAAGTTGCGGGATAGCCTCATACCCCCAAAGCTCAGCCCCATAATGGATAGAAGGGCGAATTTTTGACTGAAATATTTGCTTATGCATTTTTAAATTTTTTATTCCACTTATCACTGGATTTCTCAACACAGCAGCAGACACTGCTTTACCTCTACGAATCATTTCTTTAACATGATCTTTCCAATTTCCTTTTTCATTCAACAAAAACCCAAGATACTTGAAAGTATCACTTCTTTTTAAATCAGTACCTTTGTAGAAAAATTTGTGATTATTTTTATTATTACCAAAAACTACTATTTCTGTTTTTTTAACATTCAGCTTCATCTTCTTATTGTCCAAATAATCTGCTAATATATTTAACAAACTCTGCAGTTCTTCGGGGGATTTAGCTACCAGCGCAGCATCGTCAGCAAATAGCAACAGTGATAATGTCAAATTCCTTAGACTCACCGTGGGTGCCCATTTCTCCTGGAAATATTCAACAATATCATTTACATATATACAAAAAAGCCTCGGTGACAAAGTGCTTCCCTGCTTCACTCCTACCTCACAATCAAATAAATCTGAAAATCCCTTCCCTGCTACTTTAACCATTCCTTTAGTAAGCCTATACATATCCCCAACTAATCGAACAAAAATCCGGGGCAGGCCTATCCTCAACAACTCTTTACACAGCAGGATTCTGTCTACGCTATCGAAAGCCTTCTCTAAGTCTATGAAAGCAACAAACAGGTTATTCCTCCCTCTACAATACTTCTCTATCAGTGACTTAAGTATAAAAACCCTATCAATTGTGCTATAACCTTCCCTAAAACCTCCTTGCTCCTCAAAAATAGTTCTATTCCTACTTAACCACGATGCTAGCCTATTATCAATTATCTTTTCTAGAATCTTACTTAAACATGAAACTAGAGCAATTGGACGGTAATTACCATGTAGTGATGGGCTCCCCTTCTTAAACAATGGCAAAATCAGAGATGTCTTCCATCCTGAAATCCACTTTCCAGAAGAAATCACATTATTAAATAACATAATAAATATTGGCATAAACAGACTGGAAAATTTCTTATATAACCGAGTAGGGAGCCCGTCCATACCTGGTGCCGAACCTCCATCCATCTTTTTTAACGCCTCACTTAGTTCTTCACGAGTCACTTCACCTACAAGCGAATAATCTTCTTCCCTCATAGGATAACTACCTTCTACATTAAGACCACCAAATTCTTCTTCACACCACTTACCAAGATCTCCTTCTTCTTTACTTGAGAAATGTTCCGGCCAGGTTTCAGGATCAGGGATTCCAAGTGATGTTTTTCCTTGTTTATGGTTCACCCGTCTCCGGAATAGTTTCATATTACTTTCCACGTAGAGGCGACTCGTCTCCTCCATTTGGCGAAGAAGGAATGATCTTTTCTTCGACTTAATTAGCCTCTTGTGACAACTTCTCAGCTCGCGAAACCTAGTTAATCGACTAAAGCTTTGACCCTCATCCCTCGCCTGCTTTACTAATTCTAGAGCTTTTACTAATACTTTCTTACTTCTAATACACTCTATGTCGTAATAACTATCAATCAATGGCTCCGACGACCCTAAAACTGGAGTAGACAATTCCAACAATAATGAACTGAACTTAGCTTCTAGATCTTCAGCATTACTACTAGTTAACTTCATCTGTTCTAGCTTTTGATGCACAACTTCTTCACTAAAAATCACGCTTAATACCTTTTGTTCCATCTCACCCCACGCACTCTTAAGCCGACGAGGCAGCGGTAAGTTTTTTGGCGGGGGTGATTCTTCAATTTTTCTACGGGCCTGAACCAGACTCAACTTAATAGGTAAATGGTCAGAAACCTGAATAGTTAAAACCTGAACATCTAGCGATTCCGGATCCAGGCGAATATCTATTAAAACATAATCAATAACACTTGGCTACATGTATACTCACCCGCCAACTTATCAACTCCAAATCTCCCATTACCAATGGCAACTCCAGCTTCCGCACAAAATGCCAGGAGCTTTCTACCCCAAACGTTCAATCTTCTTTTAACATCCATACTCTTTCTTGGTATTCTATACATCAGTGGGATAACAGAATAATTATCCGGAATTTCCACTTCGGGTAACTCAATTGAATCCGCTGTATACGCGTTAAAATCTCCTAATAACAAAAAACTATGGTTCATAAATTTACATCGAATCGAAATTTACATCGAGTTTCCTTTTCTAAAAAATCCCACGTATCCTCTGCATTATAGGAACTGTTCTGGGGAGGGATGTAAACTGAACAAACAACCAACTTCAGCCCTGTATGGCATACCAGTCTTATCCAAATTAGGTTTTTTGATTCGCTTTTTAACCTTTCATATGCAAAAATCTCATTATTCTTTACTAGCACTAGAATACCTCCGTAAGTCCGCAAATTCCTCGACAAAGGACGCGATACACTTTCTACCGCAAAACCGCGAAAAGATGGCACATCGTCGCTACTGTGCCACGACTCAGTAAGTGCCACCACTCTGGTGTAGATGCGCATTTGCAGTCTTAACACACTGTATTTTTATATTATTTTTTATTAACGCCTTAATCTCGTTGAAGGACGTTACGGTTACTGTGTAGCTATTCGCAAATTTTCCAACTGGTTGAGGCTAGCCATAAGTTGGTTCCATGGATTGTTCCACATTTTTTTTTTGTCCTGTCAGTTGAAGTTCAAGTTATTTTTATTGACGTATACGACACACACCTAACGTAGGAACGTAAACAAAGGTAAATCAATTCATTCAAACAAAATCCCAAGGGCTCCTTGGCCCTTTAGTTGGAAACAGTTTTCTGTATATTAAAATAAATATCACCACGCAACCAACTAAAATAAAAAAAGAGAAGAAAAAAATCTTAAGTTCATCGAATCACTAACATCACAGTTTTTTTTTTTTTAATTATAATAAACAACTGTTTTTAAACCTTATTTTTTTCCAAATAAATAAAACAAAACAAAACATCTGTTATTACTTTTTTCAGTGAATTTTTCTCTAAATTTCAACCAATTATTTTTCATCTTCCAACAAAAATCTTTTAAGGTGTTTTTTTAATGAACCAAGACTCTGGGACTGCCGGATCTCAGCAGGCAATGTTTTATTTTTTGAAATTTTTATTTCAGTGTTCGAAAAGTGAATACCTGTCTTACCGAACAAATCGTATATTTTAGTTTCACAGACGAAGGTAAAAAATGCAGAATTGAAACAGTTCGTTAAAAATCTGCCCAAAAGAGGGAAAAAAACTTGCATCGCACAGCATGCCGAACGAACTGGTTACATTTTGGAACTGTATGTGCTGCCATCCTCTGTTACATTCAATGTCTTGAGAAGTGTGCACGTTACAGTTGCAGAACACCCATGTATTCGTCTAAGTTTCATTTGCAGTCTGTGGAGGATCCCTAGCTTCTTATTCCCCCCCCCCCCTCCCCCAGCAAATATGCTCTAGGACTTGCTAGTTCTACCTTAGTTGGATTTGTTCTAACGAAGACTGTGTACACAGTCAAGTCCGCGCTGAGATCTTGCTAATACGATTCAGGAAAGGATCGTTGAAGCGGGCACGAACTCGAGAAATTGCTTCCTAGGGCCCTAAGACGCTGCATAATGGAGCTTTCTATGAGACTTGTGAAAGAAAAAGAGTGTTTGTGTTGTGATACGCGGGAGATAGCCCTCTTTTCCCACCATAATTTTTCTGCCTTGCTGTTAGGTTGAAGGACCAAGAATCCCGCTAGACGTATCTTTAATCTTTAGTCTCGCTTCCTCTAAAATTTCTTTATAAACATGTCGTTCATCCTGCTGTTCGTTGTGTTGTCGAATTAAGAAGTACTCCGCCATAAATATTTTTATTTTTTTTGTCTCACCCTTGATTGTCTGCCTGTCACCCTTGGTTGTCTTAAGAAGTATTCAGACATAATTGTCTTAAATCTTGTTGTCTCGTCTTTGGTCTAAGGAACAAGAAGTATTTTGCTGTCTCGCATTCCCTGTAAGGAACCAGTAAATAATTTGACCGTGACATTTATATTCACAAGTGTCTTCGATTAGCTATCCCATTCATCCCATTTACGGTCAATTTTGCATGTGATGCTGAAAAGCACTTTTTTGTCAGATAGAATAAAGCCTTTATGCTCCAGTAGGACCAGTTCAGTTTTCTAGGTATTCAAGCAGGCTTCATCTAATGTGTGTCTTTATTTCTGTGTGTATTTGTTTGTTTTTGTCCAGTTATTAATGCCTTAGGCTAGTAAAAATCATTTTATTAACTAAATGCCATTTTTTTGCAAGCCATTGGCATGTCTGGCACTTTCTTTAACTTTAGTTTTTTTTCCGTTCCAGTAACAACAAATTCTACCTTACCGTAATTGCGAGCCATCTAGCGGAAACGGAAGATATTTGGAATGGAGCACAAACAATGAACTAATTAACTCACTGATTATGAACAAGACATTATGGGCCCTTGGTATAAGGAAGAAGCATCCCACTGTAATCTTGTTTCATCTTTCTGCTTCGCGTTTCGTTCCATAAAAAGAATTTTTTATCGCTAATTTCTCCTCGAGGGATAGCGAACTGGAGGGAAGCTCTTTTTCAGTCTAGGGCTGAAGAGGACCCTTGAGGCCCAGATGTAACTTGTAAAACATTAGTAGCTAAATGTGTCTGTATAAAAAAAATAAGAAACGATCGGTAGTCGGTTTTCAGCCTTTCTTTTCTTTTCAGCTTCTGTTCTTGCGAATTTGCCTAACGCCCAAGCTCAGGCCAAGCCTTCCGCTGATAAGCTCGAGCTGGCTAAAAAGCTCGCCTCCAAGATTACCCTGTCAAAGCAGGATGCCCCTGCTGCATCAGTTTCGAAGGATATTTTCCAAGCGGTTGGGAATCACACGCTCATAACTGTAAGTACTATTTTCTGCTCCCTTCTTCTTAAGTACTCTCGGCTTTCCTCTGGGACTCTCACAGCGGGTTGCACGCTTTTCTATTTGGTCCACAAACTTACTTATTGCGTTCTCGCATGCGAAGTTCCAGTTATCATCATTTTCAGTTTGAAAAAAAGGATATCCTTTGGAATCGATGGGGAGATGCTGGTGCCGTCGATTCTTTGAGAAATAGTATAAAATGGCTCCCGGTTGTGTCCTTGGCTATAGGAAGTAACCCCTTTTTGTGATTTCCTCCGACTTACCAATGGTCCCAGAGGGCAAACGGAAGTATATCATCTATCCAGATTTGGGCGCTTCTATCAGGTTGACTCTGCTCGATAATTAAAGACATACACTGTAAAAAGTTTCTCCGAGTAAGGATTAAAGTTAACTGCCGTATTTACTACTGGGATTAATCTTGTGTCTACTGAGATAGATTAATCCGAATTTGAGATAAGATTATCTTTTTAGAGACAAGATTAATCCCAGTAGCAAATACTGCAAGATTTTTTATACGGTGTAGATTGAAGTGACGTATCTTGACAGACCGTTCGTGAGTTCTGATTGACGGGTCATAGACCTTAACACTCCCACTGTACCATGTAGGCAAGTACTCATTATCTTCGATCATAGGCAAGTGTTGCAAATACTTATGAAGCACGTCTGGTGATCGTCCCTAAGAAAAGCCTACAAGAATTTCACCGAAATGGCACCACTGCTCAGTTTAAGGCCCTTTTTGAGAGATTCCTCTCTTCGTAGTATGTCTCGGGGAACGGAGAGAAATAGCACTATCCATCACACCTAAATATCATAAACATGGATTCCGTATTAGAAGAGACAGATTCTTCATGGGAACTTGGCAGCATGTCTGAACTTGGCATGTTTTTTCCTTAAACCACGAAAAGACGATCGTTGGTATAAAATGTTTTAAAAAAAGTTGTTTTGTGATCGTCAATCGTAAGAAGACCAAAATAAAATGAAGGACCTCTCCGTCGGCTAAGGGCGTTATTAAGGGGGGGGGGCATCTGCCACCCCATGTCTTGTATTAATTGAGGTCTTGCAGATACCGTGGTATCTGCTACCACGGTCAAAAGGCATTTTCGCAGTTACCGTGGTATCTGGTATCTGATACCACGGTCAAAAGATGTTTTTGCAGTTAACGCAATACGTCTGGCTAACGGTATCTGGCCAGTCACCGTGGTATCTTAAAAGGTCATCACGACACAAGAGCCTACGATTTTGTCAAATTGGTGGGAAGAAGTTTGGCACTTGTTATGTGAGAGGATATCAGTTTCTCTTTGGGGATGACTTCTATACAAGTGTAAATTCGGCAATTATTGTTTTTGCAAAGCAACCGTAGTATCAGATACCACGGTAACTGCAAAAACAACAAAATGCAGATTCACTTATCGTGGTATCAGATACCATGGTATCTGAAAAACGCAACTATTGCGTTTTGTGGAAAAGGCTAGAAAAGCATACTTCGTACATCTAAGTGTCGTTACAGTCGGCGCATACTGGCACGGTTATAACTGGCAAGTTATTTTCTTTTGTTATTTTCTTTTCAGTCGAAATCCGTAGCCGCCCAGATCGCTGCTCGTCTGAACACTAAACTAAACTACGTCCCGCGAGAGGGCGAAGGAGAAGAAGAAGAGAATGCTGAGGTGATACTGAACAAAATAGAGGTCGAAATTGAAATCAATGACTTCCCGCAGACGGCAAGATGGAAGGTCACTTCGAGGGTGAGTGGCCGTTGTTTGTTTCTTGGTGGGAAGACGCTAGTGACCCCCCCCCCCCGGCCCCCACCGCCTAAGATCACTTATATTTGTGCTCTGGAATTTTCTGGAAATATTTAGAAATGCGGCCAAGTAAACTCACAAGCCGACTTCTTTCATGCACCAACAGAGAGCATGAGATTGCTAGTTTGAGCGGTACTTTACTTGAAGAACAGAAAACAGTTCTTATAGCGATTCCGTACTTGAAGTACAGCCATACATTTATTTGTTGGTTTAAATCCCTGAAAAGCGAGGACTAAGTGGGTAAAGCCCCCCCCCCCCCCCCCCTCAGGAGAAAATTGTCTGATACTTTACCGTTTTGGCCCGACAAAGCCGTTACTGGCAAAGAAATTCTCAGCTGATGGTGGGTATACACACTGCGTAAAATCAGAGCGGGTTTTACGCACGTATTTGAGCTTCAAAAGATTTCTAGCAATACAGACGTATTTAGATACAAAACGGACCGATTTCTCAAATACGTCCGTACTGCTATAGATCTTTTCAAGCCCAAATACGTGCGTAAAATACGCTCGGAAAGTGTGTAAATGCACCATGACGTTGTTCGTGTAGATGTGAGACTCAAGAAAAGGGTCATCTCGGCAACTGCGTACCTTGAATAGGTTTTCGTTAGGCTTCCATTAGTACGCATGGGTCCGATTTGGAAAAGAAAAGCTTAGAATTTCCTAAGTATGTAATTAGACAAATTGTTTGACTAAAAGACACAAAGCATGGACTTTCCCCTGAGCAGATATAGGCCCAGCTTCGCAAGAGGGATGAAGTCTCTCCACAAGCTTTCAGAATGCAAATTAAATCCCCGGTCTCGGTTTCTACATCCTACCATATCTCGAACGTTGCGTTCGATTTATTCCAAAGACCATTTGCATATTATGGTCTTCGCTTCCAGAAACTTTATGTCTTCCCCGCTGTCTATTTAAAATCCGGACTTCGCGTCTACAAAGCTCGTTATCTCTTTAGGAGGCACTGGCGCAGATAGCCGAGTTCTCAGAGGCTGGCATCACCGTCAGAGGGACCTTCGTTCAACCGGGAAAGCAGCCTCCGGAAGGCGAGAGAAAGCTGTACCTTGCGATAGAGAGTACTAGCGAGATGGCTGTCTCGAAAGCGAGCGCGGAGGTAAAGCGGATCCTCAAGGAAGAAATGATGAAAATGGCTACTTCTTCCAATCCAGGAAGGTCGGGCCGTTACAAGGTCATGTGATAGAACGTCGTGGATACATGGACTCTTTATCAACGTTTCCTATATGGACTCACTTAGGATCTTTATTGACTACGATATAAGCTTACGTGCTAATAGCTTTTATAAGCTAGAACTTTAAACGGCCTTGTATTTGAGGATGTATCTTTTCTAAAAGTTAAGTATACCTGTTTTAGTGGCGACCTTTCTGAGGCAAAACACCTTAGACTGTTTTGTACTAGCCGATTTTAAGAGTGTTTCCAGTTAAAATTCTTTGATTCTGGAAGTTAGGGGTGATTGTGATTGTCTATGATGAATAAATCTGACCACTGGCTTCACACAACGAATGGAGATATATTGTTTTTGGGATCGCAAAACGTAAGTGACGGGATACCTATGATTTCGTAAAAGTTTTTCGTCTGTCTGACTGTTAGCACGATAACTCTCGAAGGGGTTAGATATCTTTTTCAAACTTGGCATTCAAAGTACAAGTCAGGTTGGGGTTGGGTTTCCAATTAAGGGGCGAAACAAAAATATTTTTTAAAAGTAAATGAGATAGTCGGTTCAGAGGAAAGGAGACATGCTGAATCCGAATATGCAAATTATTTTCTCGTCGGACAAGTAGTTCGCCTGGAATCCGGCCAGAACCGGAAAATTTGTAAAAAGTAAAAGTTTAGTTCGAAGTTGATTAGAGGTTCGATTAAGGGTTAAGAAGACATGCTGAATCCGAATAGGAAAATTATGTTTGCCGGACAAGTATAGTTAACCGGGAATCTGGCCAAAACCGGAAAGTTTATAACAATTAAAAGTTCAATCTGAAGTCGATTTGATATTCGATATAAGGGTATGGATATACGCTGAATCTGAATATGTGTTTTCTCAACGGACAAATAGTTCGCCCGAATCCGGCCAAAACCCAAAAATTTGTAAAATACAAAAGTTTTATTTGAATTCGATTAGATGTTCGGTTTAGTGGTGAGAAGACCTGCTGAATCTGTATATGACAATCATTTCCCCCCCCCCCCCCCCGGACGTACAGTTCGCTCGGAATCCGGGTGAAAGCGGAAAATTTGTTAAAAGTGTTCGGTGTCGGGGTAGAAGACATGCTGAATTTGTGTTAGAGCTGTAGTTTTGCCAGACAATTAGTTCGCCGGAAATCCGGCCGGAACTGGATATTTGACAGAAGTAAGGCAGGAAGTTTAGATCAGTTTCGACAAAGTAGATACGACGTAGGATGTTAGGATATAGGGGTAAATGTACATGCTGAATCCATATCTGAACTTGGTCTTCTCAGATGATTACCAATGACCTTAGTCTGTTAAAGTCTGGATCAGATATCACATTTTCGGGATCCCATCGAAACCTTTGGTCTTGTTTTTAGGAAAAGCTTGCGGCGTTGGTCCTGGCATCAGGCGATGGCCAGTTCCACCTATCGACACCTATGACTTTCTAATATATGATATGGAATGTGGCTCTGACGATAGGGTATACCATTAAACTTTCTCACAAATCCATGCCATCTGTCATCCCATACATCACTAACGGGTCGCAACGTAGCAACAAGGAAACAATGGACTTTCATTGGCTTGATGATGTTGCATTAGCGGAGTCTTGTGTAATGGAAAGATTATATAAGGATCCTCGAACGCTGATGACGTAGGTTTGTGGTGGTTACTTTCTGTTATATTTTTATTCTGTTGCAAGAAGAAGCGTTGGCTACATAGATTTTTAGGCGAAAGGAGTTTAGTCGACGATATTGCTATGGTTGCTAATCAAGCCTCGAACCGAGAAAAAGTGGCGAACTAGTATAAACTAAACTAATAAAAATTAGAAGAATTGGGAATAATTGTTGTGGGTACTTTGTACGCTTACGAGAAGGCGAGATCTTCTACATCAGTGCTCCTGTCAGTTTTGATCGTTGACGTATTTGAGAATGCACTGAGAGCCAATTGCATTTCGTCTGTGTGTGTGTGGTAAACTTAAGCTCGACCAAAGTTGTAGTACCATACCAGAGCAAAGAGATAGATGCTCCCTCGGAGTTACGAGCGATGGAAGATAAATCGTGGACCCTTGTACGCGTATTGGCTGCTTCTTGTTAGTAGGCTACTGGAAAAGGATGATCATTTGCTTAGAAAAATATTGTATTTGAGCAATAAAATCTTAATAAATCTGGTGGAGTGCAAACTAAACCGCGGGCTTCTCACATATGAAAGAGCTCTTCGTTGAGCAAGGAAAAGCTGTCCATTTCCAGTTATGTCCTCCGCAAATCTGGATACACCTTTGCTTTTCTCGAGTATCAGGTTGACCGTGTCCCCAGTCTTCAAACGTTGGCTCGCTTCTATCAGCCCAAACGTACTGCGGTGCGCTACCTATGTTGGTTAGACCAATCCAGACGCTTTTGTCGTGTTCTTTGGCCACGTTGGACAGGAACGCTTCTTCTTCTTGTGTCTCGACTTTTGCGAGTTGAGCGCCGATGCTTTTGCAGATGGTGTTTGCAGAGTTCCAGTCCTTATGCCCGGTGATGATTTTGTAGCAAGAACAGCTCGTTGGGGTGCATTTGGGGGTCCAGTCAGTGGCGCAACTACCTGTTGGAGGTCCTGCCGAGCAAATGCCCACAAGAAGAAGGAGGATCAGGAACTTCATGGCTCCTGAAAAAATAATCTCCATGTATTCACTCTGAGGTAATTTGTGTTTACTTTAGGAGTCTACAGCCGGGGCAGTGGCTGCCAAGTTACCAAAGTAACCAAAAGTTAATGTTAGGACGGGTGTGAAAGTGTAAAAGCAATAATCGAAAATATCCTTTAAGTTCAAAATTATGCAGTTTGCTAGGATTGTTAGTGAGCAAATCCCCTCTATTATAAGTCCGTCAAAATCACCCGGATTTCAGAGAAGTTTCACGAGGAACAACTTCGAGCTTCGAAACTCAGTGTTTCTCTTCGTCCACAGTTAATCGTCCCGAACTTTTAAATCAAATGCAGGAACTGCAGTGCTGATTCACTCCCCTCTCTAATTTATTCCCTCGAAGCTTTGAAATGCCAGTGACCTACGTCCTAATCAAAGATGGGCGAATCCGAATCCCGATTCGGATTCGAATCAATGATTCGTCGTTTTCACCGGATTCGAATCTTCTGCTTGTCAGGCTGGATTCAGATTCCAAACCCTCAATCTTACGAATCCACTAAAACTTCTGGTCTACATTCTTCCAGCTTCCGTGTCGCAATTTTTACACAGTGGTCTTAGGCGACCCAACTTTTTTATTTCCACCCCCAACCATTCTCAGTAATCTATCACCTTATCCGATTACCTCAGATAACAGTTCTTTTTGTCACCTCTGAATTTTAAACTGTAACCTATGTATATGATTTGATTTTTGTTAAGGTCGGATTCGAATCCGTTCGTGATTGGATTCGCCCATCTCTGGTCCTAATATCGTTGTCTTATTATGTCTTGTATCGCGATCACCTCTTTCCGAAAGCCTTTTCTTTCCTGGAGCTCAACCTTACCGGTTTTGGAAAATAGCTGTGAAACTAAACGAAGCGTTTAAAATACTATTAATGAGTTTAATAGTAGTATGCTCCGAATTCTCCGGTCACGATCGAATAGTTTGATATCGGAGATGACATCTTTCACATTCTCACAACACATTTTCCCGTATCCATTTTGGCCAACCACTTTTCAAACTCTTTCTCTTGGACCGTGCTCGACAAGCGACTAAATTGCCTATCGCGCTCTACGGGTTCAGAATAGTGGTTAGTTTAGACACATTTTAGAATACTGCATATTAAAATTGATTGTGTGCACCAGCTCGTGACTTCCTGCCCTACTATTTAACTTTTAATTAAAAACCTAATTTCAGAGGGGGGGGGGGGGAAACTCCGTAACAAGCTAGAAACATTTACAGTCTAAAATAAAGTGTTTACTTACTCTAGTTTGAATCCTGGTTGCTCTCACTTTGTTTCGCAAATGATTGAATTGCCCCCTCACCCACTCTTAAATGGTATCAACTTATCTGATATTACCGTTAGTCTTATCTACGCAGAGGGTAACGAGGATGTTTATATTGTTTATTTGATTTTGATGGACGGCGTGACAGTTTGTAGCAGATGGTCTTTCTGTGAGATTTGGGTTATTATTTTATCTCACCAATTTTGCGATCGACTTTTAGTACTATTAGCCATTGTGTGTTCTGCATGTCAGAGTAGAGATTTTTGCTTGCTTGACAAATTGGAAACTTTTTGAACGGAGGTAAGGGAATCTGACCTTTCCGATCCTGCTCATGAGAACTTGATTGACAAGAGCCTCGCCAGACTTTTGGTTTCCTTTCTGGTTCGGGCAGACGATCAGAATCTGGAGGTGGACTTCGGCTCCATCGCCTGTTGAGATTTTTTTAAGACGATCCGATGGGAAAACCAGATCGTCTTTCCGCACCATTTAGTAGTATCAAAAACAAATAATCTAATAGAACCTCCGTCTTTAGTCCCATGCAGCGACTATGGATAGCGTACATTCAGTATAATAAGTAAGATGCGTCCTTTAGAAGTTATTTGTTTTGAAAAAGTGTCTTAAAAAATTGCTTAGCCTACCTACCTGAAGTGTAACCTCCCCCCCCCCCCCCGAATTTAGTCGGCCACTTGGTAAAAACAATGAGTGCGCCACGATTTCCGCCAGTCGATTTGTTTTGTATTTTCTGAAAAACATGAACAGCCAGCAGTCACTTTGTAAATACCTTTACCTTCCCCCCCCCCCAAAAAAAAAAGACAAAAAAAAATATTTTGCTAGTAACGCAGTAACGCCTCTGCTACCTACTGCTGAATAAAAAGCAGGGGCCTGAATAAGCCACTAGCGCCAGAAAAGTCAAACCTTCAATCGAAAACCCTTATTACGGTATTAGAAAAAAAGCAAACACAACCGTGGTAAAGTTTCGCAGCTATAACGTCAAAAGTTTCATAACAGACAGGAGGGAGACGGGGAAAAAGGGAGACGTCAACCCCCGTGTGGGTGGTCCTTTTTGAGCCCCACAACCCAGTTGAAATGGGTGGTCTACCTGGCAAAATTGCCAGATCCCAGTTGGAAATCGGTGGTCTACTGCGGAAAATAGCAAAGAACCAATTGAAATTGGGTGGTCTACCTCGAAAAGTTCTTTTTCGCGAAAACAACCCGAAAACGTATGTTTCCACTGAAAAATTCCAACTTTTTACAGAAAGACCCAGAAAAGCCAAAACATTCACAATTTTATTTGAAAAAGAGCTAAAGTATGAACGAAGAGCAAAGTTTTTCCGATAAGTGGGGCATGTCACTGGTGGCGGTGACATTGTGTATACACAGAATCAGAATCATATCCCTTTCGTCGGAGGGCAAAAGACAGCATTGTCTGTCGCTGATCTGGTGGCGATCTGGATATCAAGAGGTCCAATAGAGCAAATAATGACCTCAAGCCTGATGAAAAATTCATCTCAAAATAGTACTATGAAGTAGTACGAAAAAGTTGCATGCAGTACTAACGATGCTACTACATGCTTCTACTTCAAGGCTACCGTGTTACTGCATACTACTATATGGTACTATTAGCAAGACAGGATGTTACTATGGCAAGACAGGATGCTACTGGATACTACTACACAAGATTGGACCAGTCTGCGGCACATTAAATGATAGTATTCTTTGCTATTACATAGTATTACATGCAACGTTTTCGTACTACTACCATACTACTACGTAGGCTACAAATTTTTCATCGGGAGTATGTGAATTGGTAAACCGCTTTAGACCTCTTGTCTGTTATGTCAACCGATGATAGTAGATGGATGGTATCCCGACTGATTACCGCTATTATGTCAAACCGAATTTGATTTTTAAGCCAACGTTGGCTGTTTCAGACTCCCTGGAGTAGGCCTTACTTTCAGTCTTCCATGGTTCCGCTAATCGTCGATGTCGTCGGAGAAATAACAAGAGCTGTAAGCTCATATGGCACTTGCATGTGTCAAGATGATTTGATTGATCAAAAGTAAGTTTCGACTTTGCGGTTGAGATGCGCGCTATAAGGGAGCTGGAACTTCATTTGTAAGCAAAACCCTTGAGGCAAAACTGCTAATGGGCTGATGGGCATCACGAAAATGCATATATTGCTTAAAAGTATTTTTTTTACTTTGCGGTCAAGATTGGTACTTTAAGGAATAATCGGATTTGGGAAGTAGCAATTTCTAAGCAAATGTTGTTGAGTCTCCAATATTCCAGCGAAGCTTCATCGTCCTAGCACATCTGGAAGTACCTTAACGCGCGATCACCGGAATCCCAGACCCCCCTCCTCCAACTCCACCCACAATAACCGGAGCCAATCCGGTTCTGTAAATGATTTATCCAGAGCATCTGTTTGTCATTCCCACGAAGTTCGATCCAGATCACACCAGTCTAAGCGGGTCAAGTATTTTCCGCCCTCCCCCCGATAATTGCCGGATTCGATCCGGAAATGAAAAAGGTCACAAGAGAAAAATGTCCTCTGTTTAATTATTAAATTTCACTCGAATCCGATCACCCGTTCCAAAGTTACGCATGACTCAATATTCCGGATTCCCCTCCCTCAACTCCCCCCCCCCCCAAGATTATCATATCGAGGATTTTTTTTTTATTCCAAGTCAGTTTGACCGGGTCCCTGATATGCCTTCCAAGTTTCGTCGTGAAAATCCCCCAAAAAACGGAATTCCAGGATACCCCTCCTCCCCCCCCCCCCCCCCCTCAAGTGTCCGGATCCAGTCAAATTATGTAAAAGATTTACATGGACCAGATGTTTGTTCTTCCCAGCAAGTTTCACTCCGATACCATCATTCTAACCGTTTCTTGAGATTTCCGGTCCACCCCCCCCCCCCCCCCCCACCCCACCCAGCTCCCCCGCGGTGCACGTAGCCAATCCGATTCAGCAAATGACTTACCTAGAGCATCTGTTTGTTCTTCCCACAAAGTTCCATCCCGATCCCTCCATTCTAAACGGGGCACGTATTTTCCGCCCCTCCCCCCCAATAGTTGCCGGATCCGGTCCGGATATGAAAAAAATCATCGGAGAAATGTCCTCTGTTGAATTCTTAAATTTCACTCGAATCCGATCACCCATTCCAAAATTACGCATGACTGAAAATTTCGGATTCCCCTCCCTCCACTCCCCCCACCATTATCTGATCGACAAAATTTTTATTTTGAAGTCAGTTTGATTGGGTCCCTGATATGCCTGCCAAGTTTCATCGTGAAAATCCCCAAAACCACCATCACCGGAATTCCGGGACCCCCCCCCCCCCCCCCATAAGTGTCCGGATCAAGTACAATGGTCTAAAGGACTTATCTAGAGCAGATGCTTGTACTTCCCAGCAAGTTTCACTCCGATCCCTCCATTCTAACCGTTTCTTGAAATTTCCGGTCTCCCCCCCCCCAACTCCCCCCTGGCTACCGAATCCGGTCAAGACTTTAAACGGGACATTACAGATATATATTCTGTTCAGTTATGAAGTTTCATTACAATCCGATCATCCGTTCGAAAGTTACACACTTCTCAATTTCCCGGATTCCCCTGTGGATTCCCCTCCCTCCACTCCCCCACCATTATCTGATCGACAATATTTTTATTTTGAAGTCAGTTTGATTGGGTCCCTGATATGCCTGCCAAGTTTCATCGTGGAAATCCAAAAAACCACCATCACCGGAATTCCGGGCCCCCCCCCCCCCATAAGTGTCCGGATCCAGTACAATGGTCTAAAGGATTTACTAGAGCAGATGCTTGTTCTTCCCAGCAAGTTTCACTCCGATCCCTCCATTCTAACCGTTTCTTGAAATTTCCGGTCTCCCCCCCCCCCCAACTCCCCCCTGGCTACCGAATCCGGTCAAGACTTTAAACGGGACATTATAGATATATATTCTCTTCAGTTATGAAGTTTCATTACAATCCGATCATCCGTTCGAAATTTACACACTTCTCAGTTTCCCGGATTCCCCTGCCCTCCACCCCCCCCCCCCAAAAATGGTCGGATCAGAAAACTGATTATTCCTAATTTTGTTTGGTCGGGTCTCTGATATGCCTGCCAAGTTTCATGGTCCTAGCACACCTGGAAGTACCCTAACTCGAAAAAGTGTGACAATATGCCCTAAATTTTCAAGCTTCCAGCGCCCCCACTTCCCCGCACATGGTCGGATCGAGAAACTGATTATTTCCAGGTTAGTTTGGTCAGGTCCCTGATATTCCTGCCAAGTTTCATTGTCCTAGCTCATCTGGAAGTACCCTAGCTCGAAAAAGTGTGACAAAATGCCCTAAATTTTCAAGTTTCGAGCGCCCCCACTCCCCCGCATATGGTCGGATCGGGAAACTATTATTTCCAGGTTCGTTTGGTCGGTTCCCTGATATTCCTGCCAAGTTTCATTGTCCTAGCTCATCTAGAAGTACCCTAACTCAGAAAAAAGTGAGAAAATGCCCTAAATTTGCAAGTTTCCAGCGCCCCACACTCCCCCGCATATGGTCGGATCGGGAAACTGATTATTTCCAGGTTAGTTTGGTCGGGTCCCTGATATGCCTGCCAAGTTTCATTGTCCTAGCAGATCCGGAAGTACCCTAACTCGGATATGTGGGACAAAAAACTCGGACAGACCGACAGACGGAATTGTGATCGGTATATGGCACTTGAGCCAGGGGCTGCAAGTACCATAAAAATCCGAAAGCATTCTGCTGCCTGGAGCTGTTGCGTATCCTTGTCTAACACTAATGCTAATCCTGAAGGGATTGTATTTCTTCCGTTGGCCATTAGTAACAGCCACAAATGCAGACTTGAAGACAACGTCGGCCTTATAGTTGTTTTGCCTTAAGTCGCGAGGCTTTTCCACCAACAGTCGAACTATGAAGATCTGGTTCAGTGGTGACCGTTTAGGCATGATATATTCGAGCATGGACTATGCTGGAGGCTTGCTGCAATAGTAGCGTGGGCCATAATTTGTTAGCGACTGTGGGCAATGTTATTTCGCGGTTGTTGTTCCAGCCTTTCTTGTTGTTGTTGTAAACCGGGAGAATTAGTCTATGCCTTATTTCCATCTAAGCTCTGCTGAACTACGCTAATTACCAAATTACGATCTGTTGAAATTCGCTCATGAGGGAGCTTAGGTGCGAGTTAGTAGGTAGGAGGTAGGAGCAAGATGGGATGTCAAACTCATACTTCCAATCTTTAGTTACCCACTCTTTTTCCAGTGCCTTGTTTAACGCTTCGGTGTGGGGGCAGAGACTATTGCTTTGGACAGATCATTCTAGGGGCTGACAACTCTGTTGGCGTAGAAGCTTTTTCTGGCCCTGGTGCTGAAAGACCGTTTGAACAGCTTCTTTGAGGGTCCTCGGGTGCACTGTGGGGGGACTAGGTGGCTTGGTAGGATCTTAGCAGATACTGAATTTAGGGCAGGGAAGGCAGTGCTCAGCAGCTCTGCTCCTGTCCTTCATAACCCGATGAAAAATTTATCTCAAAATAGTACTATGAAGTAGTACGAAAAAGTTGCATGCAGTACTAACGATGCTACTACATGCTTCTACTTCAAGGCTACCGTGTTACTGCATACTACTAAATGGTACTATTAGCAAGACTGGATGTTACTATGGCAAGACAGGATGCTACTGGATACTACTACATAAGATTGGACCAGTCTGCGGCACATTAAATGATAGTATTCTTTGCTATTATATAGTATTACATGCAACGTTTTCGTACTACTACCATACTACTACGCAGGCTAAAAATTTTTCATCGGGAATCTCGTCCTTGGCGAAAGGTTCTTTGTTACTCGGTGAAGTGGTGGTGAAGGGCAATAGCAACGCTGCGATCCGAAAGCACTCTGCTGGTATGCGGGCGGTTGATGAGGACGTGGCCACCTGATCGATCACACAGTTGAAAAGCTCGGGAGGTGCTGTGCACAGAGGCGTCGCTATGGGGTGGTGGTGGTAAGCTAATGTGGGCGGTCGCAGAGCGCCCGACCAAAAAATTGAGCTAAAGTAGGCGCTCGCAGAGCGTCAGACCACACAAATTCAGCTAGGGCTTCAGCTCAGGCTAGGGCTGAAAGTGCGGCCTGAAAAGTCAGTAAGGCTAGTTCAGGGTTATCAAACTGGGTTAATACCCATCTTGGACGTAGGCGGTTCTGTGTTCTCGAGCGTTTGAGATTTAAGGAATTGTATTCTCAGTCGTTCGGATACGAAGAGATTTTTGTATCATATTTTGTCAGAATGAGAAGTATTATTGTCCGATTTGAGCTTTGAGATCGACAAAAGACAGTTGTCAAATCATGAATTTCACCCTGCAGCGCAGAAACCCAAATTTTAACACGAATTTGATGATAGGACTCCAGTGTGACGTTAAAAATAAATCGTCGTCGTGAGAATTGAGAGAAGATTTAATGACGGACCTGATTACTGCAACACGTCATTTGATTTTGACGTGGTTTTTTAACTGTACATTCAGAACACGTCTGCGCTGTTTAAATTTTTTTCAGGTTGATCACTCCTTTTTCGGAAACGGTCGAATTGAAGCAAATTACCAACTTCAGCTAAATGTCTCACATTTTTCCGGATTCATCTTGAACTAAGACAGACGGGCAGATTCGTTCTAAGTGGCCCTTACTTCCATTTGGGATCCGAAAAAACGTTCTGATCATACCGTAGTCCACAAAATTTGCCTGCGGCGCCTTTCCTATTAGGCTGTATTTACTGAAAGGTCGCGTGATTTCATTCAGGTTTTATGCTTGGCTTTCGGGAGTTGGGCCACATTAAAAGCTAGATTTTGTTAGGGGGAAGTACTGTTTTGCCCGAAAAAAGTCATAGCTTAATTTAAATTTTGCCTGCGGCGCTCAGTTTCATTCCATCTGATATACAGTCATCAGAAACTGCTGCGGGTCGGGCTATTGCGGAAGCAGATTCGTCTTATTACGAATGACGTTCCTCCTTACAACAATAACTCGTCACCCATAAGGAGTCGTTACCAACAAGATTGCGATTATAGACGTATTCTCGCCGTTCCCCGAGGACTCCTCGGGGAATCGAAGGGAACGGCGAGAATAGAGGGAATGCTTCTAAAAATGGATTTTGTTCGCAAAATGAATATGCAGCTGAAAAAAATTAGTCTAGATCCACTTTATTTTTGGTTTTGTTTATTCTGTTTCTTTTTAATTAATTTTACATAGCACCTACAACAGCAAAAATTGATTCCCCTCCGAATTTGAAAGGGAGTCCTTTTTGATGATGGTGATGATAATCGGAGCATTCCCCGTCCGTGGGGACTCGCGAGAATACGGGGAGCGAGTCCCCGGGACAAACAAAAACGCGGGACTCCTCAAGTGGAGTCCTCGGGGAACGGCGAGAATACGCCTTATGTGTCGGAAATCTTTGCAAACGAGGGAATGAAGATACCGCAAATGTGACGTACGGATTGGTTGAACTGTTGGAAATGGCCGGTGATTTCACTTTGGGTTTTAGGCTTGGCTTTCGGGGCTTGGGCCACAATAAAAGCTAGATTTTGTTAGGGGGAAGTACTGTTTTGCCCGAAAAAAGTCATAGCTTAATTTAAAATTATCTGATATACAGTCATCAGAAACTGCTGCGGGTCGGGCTATTGCGGAAGCAGATCCGTCTTATTACGAATGACGTTCCTCCTTACAACAATAACTCGTCACCCATAAAGAGTCGTTACTAACAAGATTGCGATTATGTGTCGGAAATCTTTGCAAACGAGGAAATGAAGATACCGCAAATGTGACGTACGGATTGGTTGAACTGTTGGAAATGGCCGGTTGCCAGCTTGTGCTGTCTTGTTCTTCCGGAAATGTGGCAACGAGAAGAACTTCCAGTACTTGGGGGCAAAGTGACGGCTATATAGTATACAATATTTTTAGTCTAAACTATATGGTTAAGGAAGGATCGGCAGACGTACTATGACCGTCAGAGGTGGCATTAGACCCCGAAGCCGCGCCGCCGAAAATTTTCGGCGCGCCATACCTGACGCCGTTGTGTCGGCGATGCGCCACCGCCGATTTATTTCGTCGTGTGTTATTTTCATTTTGCACCTTGTGCCTTGCTTTTGCTAGACACTTTTTTGGTATTATTTTCATATCCTCCTCTGTTAGTGATTTTCGGAACACAGCATAGGGAATTATCAAACGAAGGAAGTAAGCGGGAAATTCAAACTTGGTCTTTCTAAGCGGTAAATCACCGTAAATCTGATCTTCGACTTTCGAGAGGAAATTACTAATGATTGACGATAACGCTACCACTGGACTGACTGAGGATACTTGAAGGTTCGTTTCTCTCTTTAGATCAGCTCTAGATAGATGTGTGAGGTACATAAGTAGGCTTCATCAGTGGCAGTGGCAGTGCATATTGAGTGAGTGAATGTCAGTCTAATGGGCTAGGATCCTGATAAGATGTTCCCAGTTAGACTAGGACTATGGTTAGTCACTGGTCATAGGTCACAGGTCACTAACAAACTAATTTGGGTGGTTACTATAGGCTTACTGCTGACTGATTACTTTTTTTAATTTATACAGACAGGACCATTCCTGTTATGAAGCCTCTAAATACTCCACATGCAGAGATGGTATTTATCTGACCCTGAAAGAATATTTGTACAAGGAACTGTCTCTTTAGTGACCCGTTTCAAATTTAAATGTTGAAACTATGTGATGGTACAGTAAAGGCACAGGAGGTCATCGAATATTAACTAAAAATTGGCCTTAAAATGTTAAAAGCAAACTTCAGGGCATCTCTAACTAGGTCCTACCCATCAAGATTAAGAAGCAACATCTTAATGATCTAGGACCTAATTAGAATAGCACAGACAATTTCCTGTTAAAGCACTCTTGAAATCATTTTTCTGTTTTTCACCTGATTTACACTTGTCTTTTAGAGAGCAAATATAGTTATCACAAAAACTGATTTTCTTACTGGACCAAGGAGAGGGCTAACTGTTGCTCTGAAAATCTACTAAAAAAAGAGCTGTTCTCTTGTTGTGGATTTAAAAAAAATTGTGTTCAGGCTAAGATTATTAAACCCATCTGTTTAATTTTTGCTGGCAAATAATTTTCGCTTTCTTTGGTAGATTTTGCTCAAACAAACAGACATCCTATCTGAATTTCTTTAACTTGCTGCTAGTCTGTTCAAAGGGATCCACATCGCTTGACAACATAGACAAATTTAGACTACTTATATAAAAGAAGTTATATTGTGGTAGACTAATTAAGCGATTCAAAATGATGTCAATTGATTGACATCTTTGCAATATGATCTATGCATTGTCAATGTTTGATGTTTCCTGGTGCTTAGCGTCTTAGATTATATCATATTATTTCAGTAATTACCAAAGTTTAGTATGTTTAGAAGGTAGGCTGAGAATGGAATTTTTTTTTTTTTAGCCTACTGACAAGAAATCGATAAGTAAAAGCCGCAGTTCACCTTTGACCTCCTAGGGGGCTCTGTTTCTGTTAGTTGTTTACACAGTCTTGACTATTCAGAATTGTCATTAGCTTTGTGAAATATTGATGAATTTGCATTCATCCCTAACTTGGTTCAACTGGCGCTTTTCTGCCAATGGGCAACAAAGTGTTCCAGATTTGTGCCCGGAGAAAGCTGATATTACAGTGCTAATATTTGGGAAAATGGCGCGGAACGGCGGCGCGCCGCCACGCCGAGGGTTCTTGGGCGCGGCTTCGGGGTCTAGGTGGCATGCCAATATTGGCTTATTTTAGAAATATATTGTGGTTAGTATGATAGCCAAGCTTGGACCAAGAATTTCTTGCCATTGCCTATAAGGAAGTATTAGAGATAAAGTAGACGTATACTTACTTAAACGATTCGTTCCACTACCTTGGTTTTGTTCCTTGCTTATAAAACAGCCAACTGGAAAGGAAAAATAAGAAACTTGATATCAGCTAATAGCCAACTGTTTCAGCTTTCTTCACATAAGCTTTGAGTATGAATTCTAGTTTCTGGATTTTTTGTAATGACTTTTAAAAATGCTCCGTCTTCCATTCGGGTAGGCTATTTAGTTTGAACGCCATCTGTTAGGTGAAAGTTCATTTCCCAGCTTGAGCCTGAAAAGGACCCTTGCCAAGAAGGGCCGAAATGTAGCTCTAATAAAATGTAGCTGACTTATCCGTTTTGCACCGTCAAATATATTATAATTAATAACATAATAATAATCTGTACATGAAATAACATTGCCAGCAAGTATTTTGCTGTAGGTTTGGGGGTTTTCTTCTTACCGTTCACTGTTAGGGGACGTTCAAATAAGCATACCTCTACTGTGCGAGAACGTCATATTTTCGCCCGCCTATTTCAGGTAGACCCTGCTCAGTCGAACAAGGAGACCATCCTGCTGCACTGTAAGAAGTTTCATAACAGATACACGAGGATGCGCGGTTTCAACAAATAATGCGTAACAGATAACACTTTGGGTGTTATCTTTGTTTTTTAAAACGTTATGCATGAAATGTTATGCATAACAAGCTTTGTTAGGAAGAGCCAAAAAAGCATCTACTGACTTTATTCCTTATGGTCATGATGTCTGAAAACTCATCAGGTACTTTTTGGCGGTTTTTCGATTCTTCCTGATGGTAACGCTTATTATGCATAACGTTTTGAAACACAACATATAACATCCGAAGTTTTATCTGTTAGGCATTATCTGTTGAAACAGCGCATCCTCGTGTTATCTGTTATTAAACTTCTGACAGTGTGTCAGTAGTTGTCAAGCCATGTCTCCTACTAACGTGCTTACCCTGATAGCTATTGGAAACCGTGAGACTGTGTCCGAAGGAAGAAAATTTTGTGCGATTAGGGCTGCCGTCGTCCATCTTTGTTAGAGTTCCGGCCGCAGTGCGGCTTTCCGTGTCTTAGATTTCTGAGTTCATTCAGTTGTTTCGGAGAGCGTTGACGTGAACTAGTTGGAAGGTGAGTATTGACTGAATCTGGATTGACGAGTTAAGATAAAGGAAGGAAAAGGAGGTGAGATATTCTTCTTTTCTGGGAGGAAGGAGGGGCTGTCAAAAAGAGTTCGGTCATGCATTCAGAAAATCGAGTATTTAGCATTATTTAGGACTGATTATCAAAGAGAACCGTCATCCTGTCTCCACTCGACTATGCCACTTGAACTTCTTTGAGTGCCAATACCGTGGTGCCTCGTACACTTACAGGTTCGTTTTGCGTATATTCTGTACCGTTTCGAGGAGGGCGATAACGAAGAATGATTACGTTCAGCCACATGCTTATTTTTGTTTACTGTTTTTAACTGTTTACCCATGAAGTGTAGCCCTTCTAGGAAGGGGCATCCCCAGTCTTTCTTCATTGGGCGGGGGTGGGGGTGAACCTGGTAAAACTGACCGAATCGGTGCGTGGTTGTGTTCAAGAAGCTACAATGTAAAAAGTTGCATAGTATGTACAAAATTAAGTTTAAAAAAGAAAATTTGGCGCGTTTTCTGATTTTCCAGGGATAGTCTTTTACCTTTGGGGGACGTCCAGTCTTGCCAACAGGACTTGAAAATGTGCCTACAAAAAACGCCGTTGCTGCAAAGCGACAACGTCGCTAACGACAGATTGAAGCGCCGCAGTCGAATTTTTTTTAATCCGCCTTTTTCTGGCAACATTTAACCACTTTCCCTGCAAATTCTAGCTTTTAAAGTGGTTCAAGCCAAAAAAAAAAGTTCCAAGTTTAAAACACCAATTAAATGACGCACCCCTCTTCTAAATACTGAAGACTGTGGAATGTGTCGCCGGCGAAATTTTGTGGAAACACTGATGATCAAAGTGCCTGTTTGCGATCCCAAGACTACCTATTACACCACAGAGCTGTCTGGCGAA
The DNA here is from genome assembly GCA_030848855.1 of Branchinecta sandiegonensis. Classification (NCBI taxonomy): domain Eukaryota; kingdom Metazoa; phylum Arthropoda; class Branchiopoda; order Anostraca; family Branchinectidae; genus Branchinecta; species Branchinecta sandiegonensis. The sequence continues at coordinate 19,057,550 of JAUPMV010000006.1, read as the reverse complement.
AAAAGGGGCCATCCAGGGTAAAGTAGATACAAGTACTTTTCTTTTAAATTTACAGCAGACAAAAGTTGGCTAGTTTTCACGTCAAGAGACGGGCATATTCCTGAGGTTCTGCAATCATTAGAAGCAGTAGCGTATATTCCGATTATTTTCGGGAGGGGCGACAGCTCAGTGAAAATCTGTGGCCAAATCCCCCCCCCCTTATCGGCCGGAATGCCGAAAATTTTTCGGCGTTTTTTGCATATTTTGACCGTTTTTAACACTAAAAATACCTTTAGGTGCCAAAAACACCTTTTAATCTTGTAATCATGCACACTACGACTCAAAAACTGTTTCTAAGATCAATTACTGAACCATACTGTAAATAACATCAATTTAATTTGTATTTTCGCGTACGTTTTTCACGTAAAAAACTCCTTTTCCGAGAATTTCGGATGAAGATCGCCCCTGCCGCCCGTATTTCGCACACGTTTTTCCAATTAAAAACCCCTTTTTCAAGAATTTCGGGGGGGGGGGGGATCGCCCCTGTCGCCCCCCCCCCTAATATACGCTACTGATTAGAAGTAAAAGTTAAGTAATGAATGGCAACCAGCTGAAGCCACCGTTTAGTAAAGAACAGGAGCTAAATAAATGCCACTTAAATTACCGAACTCAGTAACTGGGGTGAACAATGACTAATGAATTCGTACTACCGAAAATCTAACTAAAAGAAAAAGGAACAGATTGGGAGCGGTATAATAACCAATTTCATAATGGAATAAAACTCTTGTTAGAACCACCTAAAACAATGGAATGTGGCAAGTCTGGTAGTAGACAGCCTACGGACTAAACAAAAAAAAAATCGATAATTACCGAATTCGGTAACGAATCAGAACCAAATGAATCTGATTAATCACCGACTTATGACATGAACCGACCAATCCGATAGAACAGATACAGACTCGAGAAAAGTCCGTTGAACTACCGAATTCGTAGACCAAATAAACACGTTAAATCACCGGATTTAGGAAGCGACGGACCGATTACGGTGAAGTCGATGGGGATCGAAGAAAAGTTGGAGGAATTACCAAGTTCGATAAAGAATGGGAACCAAGAAATACGTTAAATCACCCAATTTGGCAATGTGAGGACAAAGGATTTTTATAAAACTAGGGGACCGCGATGCCCGTTACAACCGGAATTTTCGTCACGATGGGACACCATGCCCTGCAGCAACGGCATGGTATCCCCATAAAAATCTGTTGCCAACTGATGAATCGAGAATCTGAATTGGAAATTTGCTTTTAAACAGATTTTTAAGACGTTACCACGCCCTTGCTGCAGGGCATGGTGCCTTAACATATAAGTACCATAACGTTAAGTTGTAATGCTTGCTAAAGAATTTCCAGTCGCGGCATGGAAATGTCCAGTGAGAGATTCCTAATCGTTCCATCCGTACGCATTTCCGATATTTCAAACTGCCGTGATGTCATTTCTCCATCCTAACTGTGCGTTCACACTGACGCGAATATTCGCAGGACAGCCCGATTTTAATCGCGTCGGCCACAAGTTTCGTGCCACAGAGCTACAAATTCGCTGTGATTTTCGGAGAATCGCTGTAGTTGGATTATTTCAGCTACAGCTACAAAATCGCGGCACAAAATTCTAGGAAAATGGATATAATTGTTGGAAAAATGATATTAGCTGTCAAATGTCAGCCAGTTAGGTTAGGTTATTCTTTATTTTTATACAAGATCACAGTAAACAACTTGAAAAGAACAGTAAGAAACAAGCAGAGACATTTGGTCTTCAAAGCCTAGGAGAAAGTTGCGTCAGCGGTGGCGATGGATGGAAGGAAAAGGAAACTATTTGCCACCTTTTGTAGCTGAACCCAGTCCTGTGTGAACCTTGCTGCGATTTTGTAGCTGCTACAAAACTACAAGGAGATTAAGTTTCGCGCCCTATTCCTCTGTGTGAATGAACAGTAGCCATTGCACCGTTTTTTTTGCATTTCTCAAATCCGGTTCTTTTCGATCCGGGCCAGATTCCCGCTTATTGCTTCTGAACAGTCATTATCATAGTCATTTGTCAGTTGTCTGGTTATGCAACTTTCTCTCCGCATTTCTCATCTAAGTTAAGGGGTCGCGTTCGTCGGAAACAGCGGAGATGGTCTTGGAATTTCTTGAAAAACACAAGTGTCAAAAGAGCCAGGTACGATATAATCAGAAACTGTTTCTACTACGATTTGTGCGTTAACTGCGCTGGTACTCTAGTTCCGTTGTACCCTATCGGAGCTAGGTTGGTCATGGGCTATCGAAAATGATTGGAAATACTGCTTTCCGGGCGTTTTGCAAACTCGAAAAAGAGGAAAATAACACTAGGAAGTAGCGCCAAGACCCGAAAAAAGTGACACACACTCGAATAGCAGCGACTATAGCACCACTAGCGATAGAGAATGTCCCTACTGAAATTAATCAGTCGTGCACCAGCGCTGCCTCAGATAACTCCATATTCCGAACACATAAAAAAAAAAAAAATACAACCTCCCCTGGTTTCTCAATGTGTGCATACCGCATCTTAGCTCTGCTAGAAATTTTCCAAGCCCGCAAGTTTGTTTCTTTGAATGTCCCGGTCATAGTAGGTTGCTCTACGAGTAGTATAAGGCCCGTTGATGCATGGAAAGCATAGGTCTTGGCGCTACTCCCTAGTGTTATTTTGCTCTGCTCGCAATTAAATAGTACTTCCCGTTACTGAGGATTTACGTCCGTGCATTCTCTCCACAGATTTCATTTCTTTCTTGGAGTCTGGGGTTCGCTCTTATTGCAAACTTGTAAGCAGCCGTGGAGGGAGGGGCTGAAGGAAACGTGCTTAATTATTGTTTTCCACTTTTCAAATGTTTTTTTTACAGAATCATTAAGTTACAAACTATTTCATTTCTGGCATGTTCAGCGCTCTTAGCCACATATCTTAACGGCCACATGAAGTGTTTCGTCGAACCGTTATAAAATGCCAATAACTTCCCTCAAATTGGTGTCAGTTGACTGTTGGTAGTTGGTGCGGAAACTTAAATTGTAAGTGATGGAGTAAAGTAATAGTGTGAGAAATGGTTGACCATGTTTCTGATGTGTCAAGCATCACTTCGCCGGAAAGCGTAGACGCTTCTTCTGTTTGATCCTTTGTTTCACGCCATTTAGTTTCTCTCACATTTTTGTTTGTTTGTCAAGTAACCCTAATTGAAGGAACTCGCAGTTGAATCGGAAGAAACCTATTAATTACGGCAAGAAATCCGGTTCAGTTCATGTTGAATAGAGGAGTAAAGTCATAACACAGTTAGATTGAATGCTGTGAAGATTAACCTGAAGATGAATTTGAAAGACGAGAATAGGGTGCTCATCTGGGTGCTCATTATAGGCTATGCTGAAAATAAAAGTAAAAAAGACATTATTGTGGAGCAATCAAGGTTCATGGAACTCTCCACTCCAGGACGTTATATGTGCGACTGAGCTCAGGTGGAACTGTACCAACCAGCTAGGGAATCAGTTGCCTGGCCATTCATTTTGAGGCGGTACAGTTAGGTCAATTGAATTCTGTATTCAAATAGTGCATAAAATGGATAAGTGAGCCTGACGAGGACCCTTGCCAAGAAGGGCCGAAATATCGCTGCTAAAGCATCGTGGCTGACATATCCATTTTTTGCTTATTTGAATATATGTTTCAAAGTCAGCTTGGGCTCAAGGAATATTTATCAGTTGAATACTGATTACGATTGACCTCAACTTGACGGTAAAGACGAGAATATACAGTCCTTGAATGTTTACTGCATAGAAGCGCCCCCTTAAGCACAAACACAGTTTTCATTGTTCACGTCAATGACCATTCCTTTGTTCGGATTTATTGCTTCCCAGAAATTCCGTTCAAATTTAATCAGGCCTTACAAGATCCCTGGTCCAAATATGCCGAAAAGAAGGACGCCCTTATCTTCACTGAGGCACTGAATGCTGAACCTTGCAGAGTAGCCTACACTTCTTTTTAGATAGTCGCAGTTTGCTGTGCCCATTAGCCCAGCGTGATGGGCAGAAACTGGCATCTGTTTTCTCGGATTCTATGGTTTTTCTGGTCCAGTTGTGAAGATTGGACTTATTTGCATAAGAACCAATTAAGCACCAAGGCTACGTTGGTCTAAGTGAATAAAACAAGAGCTAAGAGCTCATTTGGCACTTCAAACGAGTAGGTGGTACACGAAAGAAGATGAGAACGTCACAAAATACCCTGCCATCCAAAAATGCGATTCGGACCTAGAAATAGCATATCTAGTTTCACTCAAGTCTGAGCATTACCGGCATCGCCTCGGATCATCTAGGCAAATGAGTTTTCTACCTTCCAAGTTTCAACCCAGTAGATCCACTCGTTTGGTCCCTAGACGTGCCACATGATTTCCGGTACCCAACTCCAATTCCCCTACCTCGGCCGAATCTGGTTCGGACTCCTAAAGCGATCATCTGAAGCATTTTCTCTTACTGCCTATAAAGTTTCACTTAAATCTGAGCGTTTTGGGAACTTCCGGTAACTCTCCCCCCTCCCCCACCGTGATCAGATCCAGTTTGAACCCTAAAATATTTCATCTAGGGCGTCTGATGTCTCTACATTTCAAGTTTCATTCGAATCGCTCCACTTGATTGACCCCTATGCGAGCTATATCATTTCCGGAACTCCCCATCCAACTCCCCCCGCTGTGGCTGAATACGAAAAAGTCGCATATCTGACATGTTCTATTCCCGTTCATCAAGTTTGTTTGGAATCGGAGCATAGCCTATCTGCAAATTTCCGATTCCCGCTTCATCCCCCCCCCCCCCCCTACCCTGACCGGATCCGATCCAGACGCCAAATAACAAATCAAGGCCGCATAAACTCGGTACTGTCCAACTTGCATCCCTTTCTGTCAATCTGCTCAGTTTGTGTGGATATCACCCCCCCCCCCTCCCTCTCCAACTCTTCCAACGATGTCCGCATGTGGTTCTGATGCATGTTTTTCTTGTCTAGGTGATCAGTTCTTATCACCCATAATGTTTCACTCGAATCTGACCACCGGTTCCCTGAACTCCCCAAAGATGGTTGGATCCAGGAAAACAAGTTTTCCTAGGGCATTATGTCTGGTCCTTAAGTCACTTATACGCCTGCAAAGTTTCATCGGTCCTTAGAAGATCTGGAACTATCCTAGCTGGCGATCACCGGAATTCCTGCGCACCCTCCAACTCCCCCCAGAGCCCCGATACGACTATTCTCAACTCAGCCTGTTTGGGTCCCTGATATGCCTCCCTAACCTTCATCGTCCTAGCTTATGTGGAAGTGCCCGAACTAGCAAAACCTGGACAGACGGACGTACGGACAGAAATTGCGATCGCTAGATGGCACTTGCCCTTCGAAAAGAAAAGAACCAATGCTCCCTTGCCGCATTTGAAGTGGCATCTTCTTTAATCCGGGTTTCTTTTCATGTGCATGTACATAGATACTGCTAAGCCAGTATGTATTATGGGGCTAACGCACTGAAGACTACGTATAACATACTTTACTCAAGTATATTACCTTATATCGTATCTCGTATCCCTTTCCTCAAGCTGTATCTGATCTGTTCTGTTCTCTTTTTCAGTAATGCTGTTTCAGTTCCCAAGCGCGAGGATTTGTAGCTCCAGATGAATACCGTACAGACAGGAGGAGGGGGAGGTTCATTGAAGGGTGACAAAGAATATCAGGTAAGATACAATAAATTTACCGCCTTTTGAGATCAGGTTATAAACGTTAAGTTTCTGATTTTCCTCTTTGCTGGAAGTTGGAACGAAACTGCCATAAGGAACGGTAGCCAAAATCATTTTTTATGTGCTTTTGAATTCGTGCCACGTTTGACAGCCTGGCGAGGACCCTTAACAAGAAGGGCCGAAATATCGCTGCCAAAGCATATTAGCTGATGTTTCCGTTTTTATCCATTGTTCCAGTATTTATCGGTTTTTATTTTTTTTACCCTTAAAATCTGATATAGAAGAATTCATGATCTTGCAGAATGCCTCGTGAGGTAGGCTACTGGTAATATACAAAGTAAGTAAGTAAGTAATTTATTTGTAACCCGCCATTTCGAAAAAGTGGAGTAAATGAAAGAAAAGAAATAAACACACTTACTGAAACATACACACAAAAACTGGGTTTGTGATTGAAACTTGGAATAAAGTGAAAAAAAGGCTGCCTAAAAAGTCTAGAAGTATCATTTGTTCACGAAGAAGAGATTACAGAGATTTTTATATCTTTCTGTTTCGGCGAGTATATGAGTGATTGTCGGGTGTTTTCTGATTTAGTTCTTGGTAAGCGCGCTTTAGGGGGGTAATATGGATCTGGAAAATATTTTGGAACCTGGGGAGTGAAAGTGATCGTGAATCCGAACTGAACTCAAGGGAAGCCCGTGTCGCTGCCAAAGTTGGGACACTGAATTATTTGAGATTGACAATCTCTTTGACAGCTTAGATTATGCTAAGAGCTCTTGTCTGACTGGATTCAAGTCTCTCCGATTGATCCATTGTTAAGCCAGAGTGCCAGACGGGAGAAGCATACTCCAGATCTGGGCGAATAAATGACATGCACAAGTGAAGAAGATGGAATTTTGGACATCAGAATTTTGAGAAAGCTTTAGGATGGAAAGGGATGCTCTAGATCCCCAACAAGATAGCTTCAGGGGGTCTTGTTTCTTGCCTTATATTATATTATGCAGCTTGTGTAGTATGAATAAATGAATGACTGAATAGATTGTCTTGTAGTTGTTTGCACGTGAGCCTTCCACTTCGGATCAGTCAGTCAAAGTAATTCTCAGAAGTTTAGGTTTTGTGGTCAATATTTGTGCAAGGACGAGGGTTTTGATTCTCGGAAACTAACAGTCATTATGTTTGACTTCTTGGTGTTTACCTTCATCAGAGCTTGCAGCTTCAACTGTGATGTCTTGAAATAGTTCCCTCTCACTACTTTTTTTCTCTCTTGTAAACCTCAAGCAGCGACATCATTCACAAACTTCCAACGATTGCAGACTTGTTACCAAATTTTTAGTCGTTATCAGGAATAAAATTGGGACGACAAGTGTTCCCTGGGGCAATCCGCAATTTGTAGGTAGTGATGTAAAAGTTGAGTAAAGAGTTTTATATTTTACAATTCGTAACCGATTGATGAATATATTAAAAATTCATTGAAAAGTTTTTCTGATCAGACTCTTTGGTAGAGAATGTTGAATGCTGTCTGGAGGTCTGAAGGTAAGAGAAGGTTTCACCAAGTTTCAGTCTCTTCCAGAATTCTGGATCATCAAGAAGGTCACCAAGTGGTGGGTCGTAGAAAGTCCTCTCTACATATTTCTAAATGTCTAAAAGTCTGTCAGTACGGAAATGGTAGATTTTCATATTTGACAGTTTAAAACGGTTACGTCAGCCGAATTTCATTAGAACTATATTTCGGCCCGTCTTGGCAAGGGTCTTCTTCATGCTCAAGCCGTCCAAACTGGAAACTGAATGGTGGATTTTCTCCATTCCGTCACAAAACTTTCATACAGTTTCGTAAATATTGATTGACGTGAGCATTGGTGGTAGAGGAGAAGTGCTCACGGCGGGAAGGGCCAACCTAGGTCCGTTATTTGGATTTGCCAGGTTCCTTATTTGGATTTTATAAGCGAATCATCTTTCCAAAAATGTGAAAGTAAGACTCGGAGGTTCTCCCGGCTATTGCGGATGTTTTGATTGCAACTTTGATGTTTTTTCTCAAATTTTTGAAAGTCTTGTTGAAATTTTTTTTTTTTTAGTCAAGTTTTCTATTCACAAAAGGTTAGAAAAGTCAGTATAGAATGTTTAAAGAAAAAAAGATGGTCATGGCACCGGTTTCAGGTAAGCTTTGTTCTATTGTGAAATCAACGCCATCTTTTGTTTTCGTCTGAAATTGGTTTTATCTGAACCTGGCGAACAGACAAGCATATTTCAAAACGAAATTCTTTTTATGGCACTTGCAGCCTCTGGCTCAAGTGCCATATACCGATCACAATTCCGTCTGTCGGTCTGTCGGTCTGTCGGTCGGTCGGTCGGTCCGAGTTTTTTTGTCCCACATATCCGAGTTAGGGTACTTCCAGATGTGCTAGGACAATGAAACTTGGCAGGCATATCAGGGACCCAATCAAACTGACTTCAAAATAAAAATTTTGTCGATCAGATAATGGTGGGGGGAGTGGAGGGAGGGGAATCCGAAATTTTCAGTCATGCGTAATTTTAGAATGGTTGATCGGATTCGAGTGAAATTTAAGAATTCAACAGAGGACATTTCTCCGATGATTTTTTTCATATCCGGACCGGATCCGGCAACTATTGGGGGGGGGGGGGGAAATACGTGCCCCGTTTAGAATGGAGGGATCGGGATGGAACTTTGTGGGAAGAACAAACAGATGCTCTAGGTAAGTCATTTGCTGAATCGGATTGGCTACGTGCACCGTGGGGGAGCTGGGTGGGGTGGGGGGGGGGGGGTGGACCGGAAATCTCGAGAAACGGTTAGAATGATGGTATCGGAGTGAAACTTGCTGGGAAGAACAAACATCTGGTCCATATAAATCTTTTACATAATTTGACTGGATCCGGACACTTGAGGGGGGGGGGAGGAGGGGTATCCCGGAATTCCGTTTTTGGGGGATTTTCACGACGAAACTTGGAAGGCATATCAGGGACCCGGTCAAACTGACTTGGAATAAAAAAAAATTCCTCGATATGAAAATCTTGGGGGGGGGAGTTGAGGGAGGGGAATCCCAAATATTGAGTCATGCGTAACTTTGGAACGGGTGATCGGATTCGAGTGAAATTTAATAATTAAACAGAGGACATTTTTCTCTTGTGACCTTTTTCATTTCCGGACCGAATCCGGCAATTATCGGGGGGAGGGCGGAAAATACTTGACCCGCTTAGACTGGTGTGATCTGGATCGAACTTCGTGGGAATGACAAACAGATGCTCTGGATTAATCATTTACAGAACAGGATTGGCTCCGGTTATTGTGGGTGGAGTTGGAGGAGGGGGAGGGGGGTCTGGGATTCCGGTGATCGCGCGTTAAGGTACTTCCAGATGTGCTAGGACGATGAAACTTCGCTGGAATATTGGAGACTCAACAACATTTGCTTAGAAATTGCTACTTCCCAAATCCGATTATTCCTTAAAGTACCAATCTTGACCGCAAAGTAAAAAAAATACTTTTAAGCAATATATGCATTTTCGTGATGCCCATCAGCCCATTAGCAGTTTTGCCTCAAGGGTTTTGCTTACAAATGAAGTTCCAGCTCCCTTATAGCGCGCATCTCAACCGCAAAGTCGAAACTTACTCTTGATCAATCAAATCATCTTGACACATGCAAGTGCCATATGAGCTTACAGCTCTTGTTTTTGTAACCACTGTCACTTGGCCAACTTCTGCCCACTGAGCCTGTTTGCCTGTTTATATTTGTCCGTATGTTCAGTAACAGTTTGTTTTGCATTTCCGTTGAATTATGTTTTCCGCTTCTTCTCTGTTTGGCGTCCGCTACAGGTTTTTACTGTCAAGTCGCGCGGTTTTCTTCATCGGGAATGGACACACTGCAATCTCATTGGGGCCGTCACCGTCTCCTCTCTCCGTTTTCCACAATTTTTTGCCGATCTTTCGAGTAGTCAAAACCAGTAGGTTTGACGTAAAACTGCTTTTTCTGCGGTCTTCCCGAATACCTAATGAAGTTGGACGTCGCTTGTTTGTCGGTTGGAGAGAGTTTTCTGTAGAATATGTGACAGCTCTGACGGTAGAGAATTCGTTTCGAGCTTTCCCATTGGTTGAAATTTGCCTAATTCGTACATTTCCCAGTCGTTGGGAAGCAAGGACTTCACGTGCAATGGATTTGTGTCGTCACAGATTTTATCTCCATTTTCCTCTGACTGTTTCTTTGGTGTCTAACGCATGATGATGCCTTTATTCCTGCATCAAAGGTCCATAACATCTTTGTTCGGTTATTCAGTTATTCACGAGTACCTTCCGTTACATGTCCTTTAAAGTTTAACTGAAAAGACAGCTTATTCTTACATCTGCTATTTGAATACACTGAAATATTTTGAATCATTGACGGGATTTTGTACTTGCGCTGCTTGTACGCAAACCCAAAATTCACCCAGACCCGCAGAGGCGTTACGAGCCAAAATGTGTGGGGGGGGGACAAGACATTTACCGACTGGCTGGTAAATTTTACCGACTTTTTTTGCAGAAAAAACGACTGTCTTCAAGAAAAAAAATTACAGCTTTGAAAAAAATAGACTGATTTTCAGAAAAATCGACTGTTTTGACGAAAAATCGACTGATTTTCAGAAAAACCGACTGTTTTCGTGAAAAAATCAACTGTTTTGACGAAAAATTTGCGTTGTACGCAAATCCAAAATTCACCCAGACCCGCAGAGGCGTTACGAGCCAAAATGTTTGGGGGGGGGGGGGACAACACATTTACCGACTGGCTGGTAAATTTTACCGACTTTTTTGCATAAAAAACGACTGTTTTCAAAAAAAAAATGACAGTTTTGGAAAAAAATCGACTGATTTTCAGAAAAACCGACTGTTTTCGTGAAAAAAATCAACTGTTTTGACGAAAAATCGCGGCGCTTCGCGCCGACTCGATTATTTTGTACAGACTGGCCGACAGCATTGGGGGGGGGGCGTCTCCCCCCCCCCTCCCCCCCCCCTAGTCGTGACGCCCCTGACCCGGAGAATTTAAATTTCAACAAAGGCCTGCATTTCCAGGGTTAAAGATGCTAAGCTCGGAAAAGTTACGCCCTTAGAAAGTAGGAAAAAATGATGTTGTCTTGCGATCTGACATTCCTGTTTTAGTTGGCTTCCATGTTTGGTTGGCAAATATTTCAAGCGTAGAGGGACAAGCACATAGAGGTACCACTATCCGAAATAATGAGTTCTTTGACGAAATTGATTATCTGTAGATAACGGACAAACGAAGTAATATCGGGTTTTCAGGCCTATTTAAGTGAGTAAGTGATGTGTAGTAAGGCTTCGGATCTCAGCCCTATTCGGGTAAAATTTAAAGTGTATCGAGTCCTTAGTCCTTATACTTCAAGTCTCAGCTTTAGAGTTTGTTCCGAGAAATAAACAAAATGTTATTAGCTTTACTAGGCACACAATAGGTCAGACGGGGTCAGACTGTAGCATGATTGCTTCGCCTTCCTCTTATTACTTATTTACTTACTTACTTACTTATGCTTATTATCCGAAGGGATAATAAGCAGTTTTTCGGGAAGGAGGTGTCGGAATCTGTTTGACTGCAGAATTTTCTTACCCAAATCTGTTGTTAAATTTAGGCGTCTTTTCTTTAATGGTTCAAGCCGGAGAGTTTTAAGCGCCTGGTCATAATTAGTGTATTCGTAAAAAATGCCACAATAGCAAAAGCTAAACAATAGGCAACAAGGAGAAAATAAATAAACACACAGTAATAACTAACAACATCTAAATAATAAACCATCAACACAAAACTTAAGACAGAATACAAAACAAATCAAGAACCGAACAGGCACAAATGAACAACAAACGTGAAATTTTATTGGTTATTAAAATAATTAGTAACAAGGGGGGAGAATGAGTGGAGCCGACGTGCGGTACTTGATGCTGGAAACGGCTTGAGTAAATTGGAGTGTCTCGTTGGGTAAGTCGGTTCAGGGAGTTGTTCGGGAAGGAGGTGGCGGAATCTGTTTGACTGCAGAATTTTCTTACCAAAATCTGTTGTTAAATTTAGGCGTCTTTTCTTTAATGGTTCAAGCCGGAGAGTTTTAAGCGCCTGGTCATAATTAGTGTATTCGTGAGAAAGTATGATTTTAACAACCCGCGTCTGGATTGATTCAATTAAATCGTGCAATTCAGACGTAAGTACGGGGTGCCAGGCGGCACAAGCGTATTCAGTGTGGGGGATTACATATGTCTTATAACAGTAAACGAGACTTTGACGGTCAAAACCGTCGTGTCCGTCCGTCGGTCTGTCGGTTCGGGTTTTGCTAGTTCGGGCACTTCCACATAAGCTAGGACGATGAAACTTGGCAGGTATATCAGGGGCAAGTTGAAACAGTAACTTCCCCGATCCGAGCATCGTGGGAGGAGTGGAGGGAGCGGGAATCCGGAATATTTAGGTATTTACAAATCTTGAGCGGGTGATCGGATCTTAATGAAACTTGGTATTTGGAGAGACCTCGTTTCTCAGACGATCCACATAGAATCCGGACCGTATCCCGTGACTTCGGGGGGAGCTGGAGAGGGGAACCGGAAATCTTGGGAAACGCCTAGAGTGGAGGGATCAGGATGAAACTTGGTGGGAAGAGCAAGCACAAGTCCTAGATACGTCATTGACATAACCGGACTGGATTCGGACACTATGGGGGAGTCGGGGGGGGGGGGGTCTGATTATCCGTGAGTTCAGTACTTCCTGATGTACTCGAACGATGCAACTGGGCTGGCATATCAGGGACTTGAACAAAATGAGTTGACAATAGTCGTTTGCATGATCCGATCATCGTGGGGGGAGTGGAGGGAGGGGAATCCGGAATCTTGAGGTATTTATGACTCTTGAACCGGTGATCGGATCTTAATGAAACTTGCTATTTGGAAAAACCTCATGTCTCAGGCGATCCACATAAAATCCCGACCGGATCCGGTGACTTCGAGGGGAATTGGAGAGGGGAACCGGAATTCTTGGGAAACGCTTAGAGCGGAGGGATCATGATGAAACTTGGTGGGAAGAGCAAACACTAGTCCTAGATACATCATTGACATAACCGGATGTGATTCGAGCACTATGGGGGGGGAGGGATGGGGAATCAGGAATCTTATGGCATTCATAACTGTCGAACGGGCTATCGGATTTGAATGAAACTTGGCAAGTGGAAAGAGGCATCATCTCAGATGTTCCATGTCAAGCCCGGACCGGATTCGATACTTGTGGGGGGGGGGGCGTTAAAGGGGAACACCGGAATATTCGCGAAACGCCTAGTGCCGAGGGATCGGGATGGAATTTGGAGGGAAGAACAAGCATAAGCCGTAAATAGATTCTTGAAAGAACCACATCATATCGGGGCTCTTTTGGGGAAGTAGGAGGGGGGTCCCGAGAATTCCGATGATCGCAAGTTAGGATAGGACGATCTGCTAAGGACGATGAAACTAGGCAGGCATATTAGCGACCCGACAAAATAGAATTAAAACCTGACACAACGCCCTAGGAAAATGTCTGTTTCTGGATCCGGCCATTTTGGGGGGAGTTAAGGGAAGGGGAATCTGGAAATTACTGACTTGCGGAGTTTGCGAACGGGTGGTCCGATTCGAGTGAAACTTTATGGGTGATGGGGTGACTAATGAGCTAGATCTGCAAAACACATCTCCGAACCACATGTGGCATTGGCTGGGGTAGCTGGAGGGGGGGGGGGCGTACGTATTAGGGTCCTGACCGGATGTAAACAAAGGGGGGGGGGGGGGGTACTGGAGCCGGTACGGAAGATGCCTTAGATAATCTGTATATGTGGCTGAACCAGATTTGGCCCTGGTACGGAAGTTTGAGGGTGAGGAGCGTACCGGCAATAGTACGGCACTCCTAGGAATCAAACTAGTATGGTGAAACATTTGCCCTAGATTATCCGAGGCGATGCCGGAAATGCTCAAGCTTGCGTGAAATTAGATACCTTATTTCTATGTTCAATCTACTTTCCTGTACCAACTACTCGTAACAAGTGCCATATGAGCTCGTAGCTCTTGTTCTTCATAACAGTCGGTGTTTCGTAAAAAAAATTTTTTCGTAAGAACAGTCGGTTTTCCTATTCAGTCGATTTCTCCTCAAAACAGTAGTTTTTTTCTTAAAAACAGTAGTTTTTTTTGTTAAAGTTTAACTGAAAAGCCAACTTATTTTTGTTTCATTTAATTGAATACACTGAATTATTTGGATTCTGTTTTTTTTTTATTTTCCACTATCTGCTCTAGTTATGACCTTCAGAATATCTGCGGCCGTCCCCACAACGTAAATTCTACTATGACGCGGAAAATTTTGATCTCAACAAAAACGCGGCTTTTCAGTGGGCAGTGATGAGCTTGATACTTGATACGTTTTGAACTCTTTACTATTTACATCTACTGCACTAATGGAAAAACCTACGTTTTTGCTGGCGTGCAGTAGTAAAGGTTAACCATTTTCTAAACACACCTGTGATGAAGACTGCTTAGTGCCTGAACAAAAAAAAAAATTCACAATCTTTGTCGTAAGGCATACAACACAGATACAAGCGCATACAGGTATCACAAGTGACACTGTTTTCACCGATTTTCACCGAAGCAAACCATACATTGACGGAGAAGTTCAAAATCCAAGATGCAAATGTTACCCTTTGGATGTTTCTTCGTCGCTATAAAAAATCACTGACAAAAGAGCCCAACCAGCGCACGACCTTCTCCACTGCTTCCTGGCCGAAGATTGAGAATTAGAGTCTTTTTCTGTGTTTTTATGTGTTTATTTCTTTTCTTTCTTTTACTCCGCTTTTTCGAAATGGCGGGTTACAAATAAATTACTTACTTACTTACTTACCTACTGAAATTCCACTATTTGAAAATCAATTATTCGTGAATAGCGGGAGAACGAAGTAACGCATACAGCAGGTCTTCAAGCCAATTTAAGTGAATATTTGATGGGTAACTAGATTAATATTCTTTGAGCCCAAGCTGACTTTGAAACATTTATTCAAACAATGTTTACAACGGGTACGTCAGCTACGATTCTTCATCAGCGATATTTCGGCCCTTTTTGGCAAGGGTCCTCGTCAGGCTGTCAATCTTCTGGTTCAACTTCGGGGAAGGAAACAAACCTGTAATCATTTAGTAAGATGCAGAGACAACGGACTAATCCCAACTTCAATGCTTCACAACATTGGATTACAGGTTTGTTTCCTTCCCCGAAGTTGAACCAGAAGATTGACAGCCTGACGAGGACCCTTGCCAAAAAGGGCCGAAATATCGCTGATGAAGAATCGTAGCTGACGTACCCGTTGTAAACATTGTTTGAATAACTAGATTGTCATTCATATCCCAGCCCTTTTCAGTTCAACTTTAAAAACAGTTGTTTTTCTGCAAAAACTGTCGGTAAAAAATGACCAACCAGTCGGTAAATACGTTGCCCCCCAAAAAAAATTTTTTTTGCCTAGTACCGCCTCTGAGGATCAGAATGGTGATAATCCTTTGTTGAACTGGTATAATCTCAGTTATAAGATAATACTGTAATGAAAAAAAAAAAAACGAATCCCGAACAGCAATCATAAAACTGGACGATTTGGATCCCCTAGTTTCCTTTCTGTGTTGTTACAGTCTTATATGATATTTCTTCTGTACTTCCAGGCAAACACTTCTGAACGGATCAATAAACAATAAAATAATTCCTTTCAGTGCCTCTTCCGTGGTAATCCTGTCCCTTATAATTTCGTTGTCCGTTGTCCCAGGATCATTTTGGCATCCCCTGTGGACAGATTGGGCCGTCCGCATTTTGAACCAGGACGCTTTTAAACCCTGTGGCCATTTTGTACGACTTTGATTTCGGGGTCTTTGACCTCGCTTGTGGGCATTTTGTTGAGTCGTGGACATTTTGAACCGTGGGCATTTTTGGCCTTGAGTTTTTTGGTTTTGGGCATTTGAAACGCGGGTATTTCGATCATGGGCATTCTAAGCGATGATGTTGTGAGAGTGTGCAACAAAACCTTCGTGTTTTTTGAACCACCCTTTGTATTACGTTCCTATCCGAACCCACAAAGAGTTGCGAGGAAAACAGCTCTCTATTCAGTAACTGGTTGCCATCTAGCGCCTGTATCCTAATGTAAAGCTTAGAGATGTGTCAATGGACGGCAATAGTGAACTGACCTGACAGTGACAGAGACATCTATGTTGCTATTGAGAAAAAGGTTTAGGGAATGCTCTATAGATGGCGCGGAAGCATCAGACAACACTAGCATTACTTAACTGGAAAATTGGCTCAGGTGGAGATATATATAACCTGATCACACACCTACCACTATTAGATTCAGAGGTGATGGTGTCTGTATTGTTCGGTTCTAACCAGTCATTATCAAGTCATCAAAAACAGCGTGGCCTGATGGCGCTTTGCCAGAATTTAACACTTCTGGGCAAACAATTGTTTCAGGACGCTAGTGAAGGTAGAATAGAATATTTTGAGAAAGACGTTTCACATGTCAGATGTTGCTTTAAACTGCAATAAAATATTACACTTGGCAAATTGCGATAATCCGACAAGAAGCCGAGGGTTAGTATGGTGTAGCTGCATACTCGGTACCTTATAAAGGTTTACCGAAAAAAGGCACATAGGCCCACATTCAGTTCTTTTAGGCTTCTGCTCCGAAGGGGCTAACTCTTTGATCCTACCTTGATATGTTTCGGCGACAAAGTTGCATAAAACTCAACTTTTCCATTGGGAAGTGATGATGGTGACGAAAATTCCAGTGCGAAAGCGCCCAACCCTGATCGTGTGTTTGTATTATTACACAGCAGGCAATATTGCGCACGGAGATATAAGGTTTGACTGGCAACCCGGGAAAATCTATACTATTGCCTAAAAGCAGAAAATTCAGTAAATTGATTTACAGGGATTTTGTAAAAAGGGGGATTTCAGGGGTTGGTGTACGTCGTCGCTGGCGGTCTGCAAACAATGAAAAGTAAGAAGGGTTCTTTAAAGGCTAGATCTGCCATGCTCTTACTTTATCAACCAGCATATTATAAGAGCTGAAAACTCAGTTTCATTGTAATAAAATATTAAATAATGCACCATTGGCATTTCATAATAACTTGATATCGGGTTGTTTAGTTATCACCAACGTGTACTGCGCGAGTTTGTAGTTTCGGGCAACTAGGTTTGGAAGACTTCCTTATTTCTTTGATTACTTTTTAAGATTCCAAAACGTTTCTATTTGTAATTTTTATTTATACAGAAATATTTCTTTTTGACTGCACGGTAAAAGGAGGCTACCTTGTATAAATGCAATCTCCAGTTAAATATTTACAAATCCTGTGACATGGGGAAGTGAACTGCTTAAACAAATTTGCTTTAATCGAGATCACTGTTCCAGTAGCCAGTTCCTAACTGACGATTGTAGTGGTTGCAATCTCAGTTCACAACCTGTTCGGTAGCTCATATGGTTAGAGTGCCGACCCGACAAGTCGAAGGAGACGGGTTCAAATCCCTCTCTAGGTGAACTTTTGATTTTCAGTTCGTTATAGAATTTGATGACAGATATTATAATTTCGTAAAATTTATCCGTTCTTCCGTCTGTCTTTCCGTCAGTTACTACAGTTTAAAAAAAAAAAATAATGGGTAAAGCTCGACCTTTGAATCGATGTAGGCTGCAGGTCGAGTTCTTACATGGGCCTTGTATATTTAGGGGTGGGGGAGGCGGTTCCAGATTACGGGATGAATAACCATTTCTTGTGCAAGCTGGTAAAGAGACATGCTGAAAACAGATCTAAATTATTTCTAGCCGGACAATAGTTCGCCCGGAATCCGTGAAAAACTGGAAATTTGGTAGAAGTAAAGCTTTTTGCGGGAATTTGCGGAGTAGAGATTTGGGGTCAAAATACAGCTGAATCCATATATGAACTTTCTTTTCTCGCTGGCCACGTATTTGGCCGGAATCTGGCAAAGAATGAAAAATTGATATTGAAAGTTAATCCAAAATTTATTAGTGGTATGGGAAGAACACACGCCGAGTTTCATATCTGTTCTTAGCTTTTTCAGCGTATCAGTTGTGTGGCATAAATCTGCAGAAAACACCTCTTCCTGTAGATGTTTGTACTTCAGGTAGAATGACCTGACGCAGATGTAACATGAAGATCGGCAGTGCAGCTAAAAGAATCAAACCTGGGGGTCCCATGAATGAGATCGAATTGCAGATGTGGTTTCCGGCGACCCCCCGACTTTTGTCAAGGAAATTAATCAAATAGAAAACTCAGGGACTTGTGTCTTTCAAGACCCCTACAAACCTGATAGAGCTTGATATGGTCTTTCGGCGTCCAAATGTGCGGTCTTTGCGTCCCATTTAAACCTACTATTTGCTCATCGCCTTTTCTGCATTTCGCACTTAGTCCCGTTTATTGGCTCGTAGTCTGGACATCTCTTATTTATCAAGTCAATATCTCTCTTTCCGAATTCCCACCAGCGGGGAAATGAAAGGTTATCTCTGTCTTTCCATAAACATTTCTTTCCGTAAGTTTTTGCTATGCGCGCTGGCGCGTTTTCACCTTTCGCTTTCTCGAGTATTTACGTTGAGTTAGACCTTCCGTGCTTTCTCCCATTAGAGAGTAGTGAGTTAGTGATAGAAATGGTTCGGGAAAGCTTGTGCTCCTGAGGATGCCGATAGTCCGGCTAGAGAGGAAGAAAGAAGCGATGAATCCGAATCTTCTAGGCAGCCAGGTAGTGTTCTGTTGTCGCTCAGTATTTCTTTATCAGGTTCCGAGTGTCTGGCATACCTTTTTTGCCTGCCAAGACTTGTCAATGCTTCGCAGCAATTCGTTGTATTGAGAAGAAAGCATTTATTGGGGCTGTTGCCTGTCTTTAAGTTGAAATGTCGGTACGTTTTCTTTGTTGTAGTTAAAACCTATAGCCCACATAGGTCGGAGGGGAATCGAAATTCCGGGTATGGTGACTTGTTCGCCGTGAACTGTGCTCACAGGCCCGGCGATGGCTCAGATAATGTCTCGCCGCTGTTGCAAAGGGAAGTTTGTCATGGGCCGCAGGCTTATTTGAATCATATCCTGTGTGTTTATTACCACTTGGGTTTAGAAAAAAGGTGTTTGAGAGGAAGAGAAATAGGGATGGTATCAGGGATAATTAGCCTACAGATGTCCGCTTTGTTTGACTGGAGAGGACAGTCTTGACCACCTCCTAGGGCTTTGACTTGACTTTGACTTGCTTTATTTACTACTAAATACAAAATAAACTATAAAAACACGCAACCACCCGGGGAAGGCTCAAAAAGCCTGATGATGGACGACTGCAATCCTCTGATTCTCAACCTATATAAAATTTCATAAAAAACAAGACCTAAGGTTTCGATGGGATCCCAAAAATCTAATATCTGTTCCAGACAACTGTGTCTTGTCTTCCCCAGTTTCAGTCTTTCGCCAGGCTAAATTAGAGAAAACCAATTTCAGATATACCTCTATAAGCCATACCTATCTTGACGATACTGACGAAAACTTCCGGCTTTACTTCTGCCAAAAAATTTCCGGTTTCGGCCGAACTCAGAGCGAACTACTTGTCCAGCAAAAAAAGAAAATTCAGAATCGAATTCAGCGTATGGAATCTCCTTATCCCTATAAAGAACATCTAATCAATTTCAAATAAAACTTTTGCCTCTAAAAAAAACGGTTACAACCGGATTCCGGACGAATTAAATGTCCGGTTAAAAAACGATTGTCATATACGGACTCAGTGTCTCTTCTTACCCCTAAATCTGTCATCTAATCAACTTCAGATAAAAGTAAATAAATATAATAAAATAAAATAAAATAAAAGTTACCCACCCTTAAACATAGGGCTACAGAGCCCATCTACGAACTTGACGTTACCCTTGAGCCAAAGAGTCCTCACACCAAGTTTCATCAAAATATCTCATTCCCTTCGAGAGTTATCGTGCTAACAGACGGACGGACGGACAGACGGACAACTTTTACGATGTCATAGGTATCCCTCCACTTACGTTTTGGTATCCCAAAAAAGGACAAGGACAGTGCCACACCACTGCACAACAGTGCAGTGCCGTGAGTCCCGTCTACCAGACCAGCATTGGGCCTGGGGAGCTCTTCCTGGTGAATTGGCATCGACTAACTACAAAGTAATAAAATGGTTGGAGATTACGTGAGGGGAAATCTAAATAGGAGGCAGTTTGCTTTCTGTGTTGTACTATCATTTTGTTTGCGATGTGTTATTATATTTTTATATGGTGTTTAAAAAACTGTGTATGGCCCACTCGTGGCTGAATAAACGCTATTATGTTCTGTTCCTCTGGAAATATGACAAGGGTACGCAATTTGAAGTTTGGATGCATTGATTTCCCTGGAAAGTTATGTGCCGGACGAAGCAACTTGCCCGTCCAGCCGAAGCAGTGCGATGTTCTACATTTTGCGAGTTCTACGTCTACCCACAGCCTGCCTCTAGCCATGCTGAAAGCATAATTTGCCAATACAAAATCGCCGGCCCAGATGTTTTCGGTCTCGCTTGGCCCCCTTGGTTGTGTCGATAACCGATATTTCTGCGAATGAGCAGAATCCTGGTCCGCTTTGAAAAGAGACAAAGAAAACCCAAGAATCAGCTTAGGTTAGTGCCTTTTGGGTAGGAACTTTACGTGCTTCGATATTTGTGTGGATAAGACTGACAACGAAATGTCAAAATTTTGGAAATGAAAATATATGAAAAGATTAGTGACGTAGAGTGAACAAGTAATGTAGGTCAGACCGGTCCTTTAAGAAAGTGGCCTTCGGTGGTCATTAAAGCGGCCCCCTAAAAATGCGTTTGTAATAAAACACAAAGCCCTCCGGTTGTCATGCAGCGAACTGAATGTAACAGAGTTCATAAACGACGAACAGACCATTAGAACTTCCGGGAAAAAGTTCGTATTTTCAGTTTCAGCATGAGTTAAATGCGAGTTAACATAGAAGCAACGCCCAAAAAAGATCTGAATTATTCAAGGCGAAGGATCTCCCAAGATAAATTGCACCATACCCGTCAAGATTGTTAACAAATAGAATGTTAGCTACTGATCGAAGAAAAGTAAAAATTCAAAAGTAGAACGCTTGACTTTTGCTGTGTATTCGATCTGCTTCGAGCTACCATCTGCTACCAGAGTTTGAACTTTAGTTCAAATAATAAGTCCTAACTGAATGGCGTGCAAGTTACTGCAAAAATCGTCAGAAACATGAAGGCTTATATTTTGTGAATTCTAATTCATTTAACGCCAGGTTTTCTTCAACCAAGTTGACTGTGGGTCGTCGGAACTAAGACTTCTTGTTCTGTAATGATTATTACTATTGAAAGATTGATCAGTTTGATAATAAATGATCAGAAGCTGAAAGACCTTCCCAAGAAGGACAGAAACTTCGCCGAAAAAGTAATTCAACTGATTACCCGGTAGAAGTTAGGTTTAGGTCCTTTAGTTAACCCAAGCGGTTGCAAAAACATTCAACTTTATACTCTATATGACTAAGTCCAAAACGCGCCAGTGATCCTCAGGAAGAACGAGCAAACGTCTCACTAACAACTCAAACTCAACAAGTCAGATCCTGTGTCAACCAATCACAGCGATCTTTGGGAGCAGATGTGATACCGCCTCTGGCTCTTACGCTAGGTACCCGGTGATTTTGCGCCGGCAAGGAGAGTTAGTCGTCAAGAGTATTGACAGAAGACGAGCAAATTGCCGACTGGCGAAATCACGTATGTAGTTTTGAGATCTGGCCAGTTTGGCCAGATCGCTTGACTGATCGTGACTATATACTCTGCTAAAAACAAACTGGAATGAAGTTGACTGACTTAGCTGTAATACCTTGACACACGACGTGAGCCATTTACGGTGAGCTTATGTCTTCTGTCGATGATGTGACACTAAATATTAGGAAAGGGCACAACAATAACCAGCACTTTTTCACTAGAACTTCAAAAAACTAGTTGGGGATCGCCAGATCCTGGGGAAACTGTCAGTTCTCATTGCACACATGAGGCTATAAACCATTTGTCAGCAAAGAGGCTAAACTTGGCTAGAAACGAATTTTTAGGGGCTTAGAATTTTTAGAGGCTAGAAACTTGGCTAGAAACGAATTTTTAGGCTTTAATTATATATCATTCAGATTAACAAATATAAGGCACAAAAATCTTCTTTATAGCACACACACAATGCTAACCATCCCTACTGTCACTATGACTGTTCAAAACCACAAAAAACACCGTCAAACAATGAGCAAATAAAAAAAAATAAACAAATCCTAGGTAATTTCCTAGGGACAGCCGTTATGGCACGTAGGGAGCCAAGGATACAAATAATATTTTCCTTCTAATGCTCCAACTGTTTATTACAAATACAAATAAATTAAAAGCCCAAGACCAGTTTGGTACTTTCGAAGACATACCAAAAATAATCAATAAAGTCATATAATTCTTTGCTAATCAAATTTGGAAAATTTCGTCATCTGGAAAAAAAGACGTTCTGCGTGAGTTTTTTCTCGAGCCAAAACAGCAACCCGTCAAACAAGTTCAAATGTAAATAAACTGGTGGCTTGCGACCAGTAAGAGAAGGTAATCAGAATGTGCAAGGGATGCTGGTTCCGTAAGTAACGACGTAAGCACTGATGTATATTTTGATTTTAGGAACTGGTCAACTCCTCCCCCAGTGAGAAAAACTGGCGAGGGATTTTTATCGCACTTCTAGTCATTCTGTCAGTTCTGTCTTTGATCGTGACGTCAGTTATTTTAATGACGCCACCTGATGAGGGCCCCCGAGTGAAAGGTCAACGGATTCTGCTAGAGGATATCATTGGAGATCGGTTAAAAGTTAAACCGATCAACCTGTCGTGGATATCAGGCAAGTGGTTCAAAATTAGTTGTCTGAGAGCTTTGATTTGCTCAGCTGCACACATTATAATAAGTGTCACGCGTAACAGGGTAAAACTTCCGTTGCTTTCAGAAGAGTATTTCTGCGCCGAAAATGTGTGTCAAACTTAATTCTCATGTCCTCTCTGGTTACCTTCAGGTATCTCCGCAATCCACAGTTTCAGTATGACATTTCATTCGTCTGTTAATAACCTCTTAGTCTTTTCTTGGTCTCCGCCGTACGGTCGATTCGAAACGGGGGAAGGGGGGAGGGTGATTTGAAGCAGACGTTACGCGAATAAAATATGGAGTTGAAACGACACGGCATGAATTTTGTGGCCTGACGACGCGTATTTTTTTGCTCATGCGATGCCCGAAATCACCTTGCGAACGCAAATTCGCGTTTGTGGGCAACCAGGTTAAGTGACTGCTCGGGTCGCTCATGGCGCAGGTCCTTTTTGGGATCCCAAAACGTAAGTGGAGGGATACCTATGACATCGCAAAAGTTGTCCGTCCGTCCGTCTGTCCGTCAGTCTGTGAGCACGATAAATGTCGAAGGGAACGAGATATTTTGATGAAACTTGGTATGAGGGTTCTTTGGATTAAGTGTAAGGTCAAGTTCGTAGATAGGCTCTGTAGCCCTACATTTAGGGGTGGTGGAGGGGGTTCAAATCAAGGGGCAAACAAAATATTTTGAAACAGCTAATATGATAGTCGATTGTGGGGTAAGAAGACATGTTGAACACGATGATTAAAACCATTTTCTCGCCGCACAAGTAGTTCGTCCGGAATCCGGCAAAAACCGGAAAGTTTGTTAAAAGTAAAATTTTTATTTAATGTTGATTAGATGTTCGACTTAGGGGTAAGAAGACATGCTGAACAGTTATGTGAAAATCATTTTCTACCCAGACAAGTAGTCCGTCCGGAATCCGGCCAAAACCGGAAAATTTGTTAAAATTATAAGCTTTATTTGCAGTTGATTAGCTATCCGATTTAGGGGTAAGAAGAGATGCTGAACCCATATATGACAATCATTTTTTACCCGGACATATAGTTTGCCCGGAACCCGGCTGGAATAGGAAGATCTATTATAGGTCAAATTTTTATTTGAAGTTGATTATAGATGTTCGCTGAATTCGATTTTTAGCTTCTCTTTTTTGCCGGAATTTGGCCGAAACAGGAAAACTGGCAGAAGTAAGGCAGGATGTTTTCGCCAAAATAGATATGACCTACAGGGGTAAATGCACATGCTGAATCCATACATGAACTTGGTTTTCTCAGATGATTAGCTGTTTGGCCTTAATCTGTTTCTGAATTTTAATATTAAAAATGTTCATTGAGTCTGCCGAAGACTGGATCTGGCGAAGACAAGATCCAATTGTCTGGATCAAATATTGAATTTTTGGGATCGAGTCGAAACCTTTGGTCTTGTTTATTTCTTTTTCTCGTTCTCAGTATAGTCCCAAATGGAACGGAACATAATCCTTATCAGCCATCACAGGTCGTGTTGATATCATCCGCTGGAAAAGAACAGGAAGATTTGTTGGCGTGTGGAATGAGCCCCACTGGCTAAAGGGGGATTCTGGCAGTCTGGAAAGCCCCGCTGGCTTATGCAGCGTTTACAAGTACAGGAAAATTTGTACAGAATATGGTCTTGGTGACAAGATTACCTTCACACGCAGAGGGAAAAAAATAATTCTTCAAACAAGAAAATCTGACAAAAATAAATTGACCAGCCAACAAAAAAAGACATCAGTACTAATGACTGCTGCTATCAAAAGCTAGTTATTTTTTTTAGTCGTTTTACCGGCGCCGCCGATCAGATTCCTTTCAAGTAGACCGGAATCCTTTTCATCATGAAAGGAATTCTCGTCCCGCTAGACTTTTTTTCTAGTCGTCTTCACGAACGGAATCCTTTCAAGTCGGCTGGAATTCCTTTTTACTCGACGGGATTTCTTGTCCGTGTAAACGCTACATTATCCGCCATGTGTTCTTACAACTGCGGCTAAGACTCGCCTCGCTTTTCGATGCTGTTCTTGCGCTCCCCCAGTTTTAGAAAGTGACGGGGAAAGTGAATTCACTCCGTACGTGAAAAGTTGACTGGGCACGCCAGCGGGAAGTTGTGAAGGCGCAAAGGCTTTCCGTTCTTCTTGTGCTCACGGATTCTCGCTTTGCGTTTTGGAAAGTGAATACGTGAGAGCTTGAGAATCGACTTTTTATTAGAAAACGCTCCTGATTCCTGGCGACCCAATGAAGTCCCTTCCGGGGAAAGTAAAATTTTATTTTTGAGGCAATGCCGGATTAGTAGACGTTCCGGTGACAGTTTCCGGCACACGGCTCTTCTAACTGTCGGCCTTTTCGTAGTGATCGACCACCGCTGAGAAGATAGAAATGGCGAGCAGAAGATGGGATGACCGTGCCGGATATTTATAATAGAGATTTCTTGAGAGATCCTCATGATCTTAAGACATTGGTTGCTAGATATATATGATGCGTAATCTACACGCTTGATACGCGAAATTCACACAGGCTATTGAGCTAGTGATTGAAAGAAAAAATAGAAGTGGAGTATCCTTTGTGATTAAAAACATTGTCCCTCCCTACAGAGGGGATTAGGGACTCGGAAAAAAAAATAATAAGATAAGTTAAAAAATTAAGGAATCCTTATTTATTTTAAGGATGAGTCCAGGGGGGGGGGGGGGGATATATGAAGTATGGACTAATAGTTTTTTGTTTTGTGCTGTGCATCTTTTTTAATCTAAGTTATTATATATTATTTAAGAACAAAGCTAAGAAATCACATTTCGTACTTTTTGTGGCTACATCCCTCAGTGACGTTAATTTTATTATATTTTTTTTACCACTTTTAACTATTCACGGGATCCAACTTGTAAAAATAAAACCCTCTACAAGTTAGGCTACTATTCTCCCCTCTGATAATTTTTTTTTAACCATTTTTTTAACAAGATTTTCTTTAAACAACTACACCTATAAACCGTTTGAGTTATATATATTTAGAATCCTCAAATGTCGCAAATAGTTTATAAATATTTTTTTTTACCTGTAGTTTCACTATCTGATACTCAACATCCAATTTTCCAGATCGTGAGTTGGATATAGCTTCACATACGTCATCAACCCCAGCTACTTTAACAGGCATACAAGCAAGGACAGAAGACAATATGATAAAATATAAAATGGTTTTCATTACTTATACAAATTTCAAAAAATTTACAAATTACAATATGTATTAGTTACATTTGTTTGTATTGAAATATTTGTCCTTGCTGGGGTGATCGTTTTTAATTGAGGTGTTTGGTCGCTGTGTTCGCTTGTTATCCGTGCTGAAGAACAATAAACCAATACAAAAAAGGCCCAGATGACAATAAAAAGTCTGTTTTCTTTCCAGATTTTGAGATCGCTTACATCGGCAAACATGGAAGCATCGAAGTCATGGATGTTCGCAGCCTGCAGACTAAATCATTGATGTCCAACATTACATCGGTGAGCCTTTAACAATCAATCAATCAAGTTTACTTCCAAATAGCTTAAAGCTAGAAGAAGAATTTTTTTTTGCGAAATACACAAAAACGACAACAAATTAACTAATACACTCACAAGATTTGACCTGAAATAAAGGTTGTAATGAAACTGTGTAACGAGCATTCACAGTCCGACTTTTGCAGTCGGATGCGAATTTCCTCCTTCGCTCCGACACCTTGATCAGGCCCGTATCCAGGAATTTTTTTCGGGGGGGGGGGGGGGGGGGGGGGGGTTGCCCGCGGGTCGGACAGAAAAGACATAGATCAGAGGGAAAAGCCTATAAAAATAATCATTTCTGTATGTTTCGGGGGGGGGGGATGAGCCCCCTAACCCCCCCTCCTGGATACGGCCCTGATCTTGATCCATCGCATGCAGTTTTCAACATAGTGACATGAATCTCTGGTGCTTATTTTCGGATGCGAAATTTTACCGGACAGCCCTTGTTGTCCACGGAATGTCCATGCGGGAATGCAGCCGTAGATACTGTTTCTTTCAAATACTCTGAAGCATTTCCTCCTTTCTATAATCGATATGTTTAGTCGAAAAATGACACATTCGATTTGATCGTATTCCAACATTTATTTATGTCTGCCGCGCTGCGAAAACCGGTACTTCCCTCGTAAAGCCGCGTTTTTAGCTTTTAGCTGCAAAGATCTTCTGTATGGAAAATAGCCGATCGTGATTTTCTGGACATTCGGACTATGGAGACACGCGTATAGAAATGTCAAGAGTTCAGAAAGGTCGATAACGAACAAATTTTTAAAGGACCCGTCGTACCTACAATGCCAATGCAACCTACTTCCGTCATTACATCCTTTAATTCTTAAGTTTGGAGACCCGGATGTCATACGTTACACCCTAACCCGGTAACGACACCTCACTGATTTTCACATTTTGTCGCGTTTCAGTATTTTCCATGCGCATCGTGCTCTCGACGAGTGTTCGGATATCATACTGTTGATGCGTAAAACCGGTTATCTGAATTTAGCAGTGTTCTTGCTAGAAGTTAATGGGTCTGGTAAAAGGCTTATAACACACAAAGCCGTGTATAATTTGCTAAAAGCAGAGCCTGGTTTTACAGTATTTAAATAGTTTCGGATATTGGAAAATAAAAAATAATTAGTGCGAGGTGCGCTTTAATGGTGCTTAGCTGGATTCGTCAGCCCTGATTTTTTTCGGGGCGAAATTTTATTTCGGCTATATTTTATTTTGGTGTTGAATGAATGAATGAATTTTATTAACCCATTGCACTGCATGAGAACTAGTGGAGTATGATAAAAGAAACTGGAAAAGTAGAAAGAAAAGCACAAAGTACATGAGCAAAAACATTTGTCATAAACGGTACCTAATCGAACGTTGATCTTTCTTGTCCGCACAGAGGGATGATCCAGAGTTGGTTGCAAGCAGGGGCGTCACGACTGGGGGGAGGGGGGACGCCCCCCTCCCCAATGTTGTCGGCCAGTCTGAAAAACAACCGAGTCGGCGCGAAGCGCCGTTATTTTTCGTCAAAACAGTTGACTGTTTCATGAAAACAGTCGGTTTTTCTGAAAATCAGTCGACTTTTTTTTCTAAACTGTCGTTTTTTCTTGAAAACAGTCGTTTTTTCTTGAAAACAGTCGGTAAAAATTATCAGCCAGTCGGTAAATGCCTTGCCCCCCCCCCCCCCAAACAGTTTGGCTAGTAACGCCTCTGGTGGCAAGAAAGAATGATACGGGCACGGATATCTTCCACGTACTTTATCCCTTCTTGGCAAGGGTCCTTTGTAAGCCGTAGCTAAGAAATGAACTTACGTATTGCCAGTATAAAATCTCAGTTGACTAAGCTAGGCGGCCACAGAATTATCGTTCGCTAGACGAATTCTGCATCACATGTGGACAAAATCTTCGTCGTTAGGCCACAAAATACGCGCCCTGCCGTTGCAACTCTGTGTGGCATTTTATTAGTGTCGGGTCTCAATCTGTAAGCGGAAAAGATCTGGGTTCTGTGGGTACCAATCTTGATCCCTTTAGCACTATCAAACATGATTTGCAGTAAGCTTGGGCTGAAGAAACATTTGTGATGGTGATGAATGCCAAAAATCGTTAAACTGTCGCCAGGAAAGGCTCTTTGAACGTTATACGGTTCCGTTTCCGTCTATTTTCTGTGATTAACGCCAACTACAAAAATAACTAATTAAGTGCTCTTAAGAATACCTGAATACGCGTTTTGGGTCTTCCCCTTATCATCCAGCTTCAAACGGCCGTTCAAAGAAGCATACCCGTATTCGCATTTTTAGCATTTCCCGTAAAGTTTAACTGAAAAGCCAACTTATTTTTGTGCCATTGAATTGAATTCACTGAACCGTTTGGATTCTGCAACGTATTTTTTGTTATTTTCCACTATCTTCTCTAGTTACGACGTTCAGAATATCTGCGGCCGTCGTCACACAGTAAATTCTATCTACTATGACGAGGGAAATTTTAATCTCAACACAAACGCGGCTTTTCAGTGGGCAGTGGTGAGATTGGTGAAGATTGCTTAGTGCCTGAACAACAAAAAAATCATGAATCTTTGTCGTAAGGCAACAAAAATACAAGCGCATAGAGGTACCACAAATCACACGCATATTCCACTATTTGAAAATCGATTTTCTTGAATAGCGGAACAACGAAGTAACGCATTCGGGTCTTCAGGCCAATTAAAGTGAATAAGTGATGGGCAATTAGACTGTCCTGTCCCAGCTCTTTTCGGTTAAACTTTAATCGTACGCTCATTGCTCGACTGATACTGCGGCTCCCTACGTTATCACAAGAAAATCTCTTTCGCTGAGCACAATACTACATAAACTGAGCCCCTCGATTATCCGGTCCGATGCCTACAGGACTAGAGACGGAATGGATATCTTGCTGTCATCATCTAATTTGATAACTTACTCGCCTTCGCTAATCACCCTCTCTACTTAGCCAGCTGAAGAAACAGCCACTCCCGAAGCCCACTCGGGCGGGGAAAAGGCAGTTGCCTTAGGCCGTCAGAGCAGGGGAGGATTAATGAACCGTCTTTAATTGAGGGAACGGAAAGATACTCTTCCTGTAGATTAACTCGCGTATGGATAATTCTGATAAGAAGAGCGAAAGTAGAAGGCCGACCCAGATAGGTTTTGTGGATTCTTGCTGGTCTCCGCATGCCGGATAGTCGGAAGTGGGTGTTCTAACGCCACCGTGCTTTAGCGCCACTGTATGTTTTCCGCCACCCAGGGAATCTTGCATCATCAAGAGGATTAGTTCGGTCAGACGAAAGGGTCAAATATTCTGGTAGGTCCACCGCCACCGTATATTTTCCGCCAACTCATTAGTGCAGGTAGCTGGTTCACGTAATCCGATATCTAAATCGTTAAATGCGAAGAGGGGTTTACCACCACCAACGCAACTCTCGACACCCCATCAGAATATTAGGCCTGACAAGATTTAACCCTACCCTCTAGACTAGAGGAACCAGTCCTCTTGGGGACGTAAGATTTCCTGGGTGGCGGTAAACACCCTTTTCACATTTAAAGATTTAAATCTTAAACTACCTGCATAGGCTACCTGCCCTACCTGAATTAAAAGGTGGCGGAAAACATGGTGGCGGAAAACCGCGGTGGCGTTAGAACACTGCTACCGGACAGTCGATCCTGTGTTTCCGGCGGGAAAACCGACAAACTTCAACTTTTCTGTATGTAAGTGATGATAGTGCCCATAATCGTGGCAGGAAATCCAGTCCTCGGTCACAACATCCTACTCGTCTCTACGCATCGTTATCTGTAATGCGTCTTTATTTACTCAGTTTCTCTTTCAGCGCCATCTGAAGGCAGATATGTTCAAAGTGTCGCCGGATAGAAAGTACATTCTGTTGGGCTACGATGTACACAAGGTACGGATTTTTCCTCTGATTCGCTAAAGAAAAAGCACACTGCAAAATTGGGGCCTGGAATTCCTGTATTTTTTTGGAATTCCACAGTGTTTTGAGTGGTAGTGACCTGGTACTGTGTCTATCCTCATTTTGGGAAAGGATTTTGTTGACATCCTAAATATTGCTTCAAAAATACTTAAAACTCATAGTTTTTATTTCGCCGCGGATCGTTTTTAATTATTACTGATTTCCCATCAGACTACAGAAATATAGGCTACAGAAAGACCGAGTTTTAAAAAACAAAAGAAAGAATAATTTGAAAAAATAGTAATGCAAGTCTATACTACATCGTTGAGAAATTTCACCGTACATTGAGGTTCCGCTCTGAGCTCATATTCAGAAGAGGCGTGTTTGTAGGTCAACACCTGGTCGGGAGGATGTTCCGATAAATACAGAACAGTCAGGGGTGGCCCGAAGCACTCAGGCCAGGGGGGTGAGACCCCTCATTTCAACGACTCCTGGATCGTAATATACGACTCGCACGTACCAACAAAAATGAACTGTTGCGACTACGCGGCAATGGCGCACATTCCCCACCAACAAATAATAGAGCCGGTGTAAAACTAGCTGCAATGTATCAGCTGAAATTATTCTTGTAATCCAAATTTTTGTATACATACGTTCGTAGCCTCAGCTTTACATTTCAACTTTCGCTAAAGAGGAAAGCTTTCAACGCCTGTACCCGGGACAAATTAAAGCAAGCGCCGCAGGCGAAATTTTTTTAATCTGCTTTTGTCTAGAAAGATTCTAGCCAGCCTTGTCTTTCAAATCTAAAAAGTTCCAAGCCTAATCGCCAAGTAAATGACACACCGTTTCTCTAAACAGAGAATACTATGAAATGCGCCACAGGCGAAATTTTGTGAAACGCCGAAGAGCAGACCGTCTTTTTGCGATCCCATTGAAAAGGAAAAAATAGCTTTGAAATCACAAATCTGACCGTCGAAAAAAGTGACAAACTAGTGGCCATAGATGCCATAGTGGCCGGATTTATGGACGCAAACGCCGGAGAGCAGAGCGTCTTTTTGCGATCCCAATGAAAAGTTGAGAATAGCTATGCCATTCAGAGTAGCTATGCTACTCTGTCCATCGAAAAAAGTGACAAAATAGTGCCCATAGAAAAGAAAGTAGATTTGCTCCGAACTAATGGCAAAAAAAAGTAATTTTCACATTCAAAACACACTTCCTCAGAAACTAAAGGAGGAAAACAAGTTTGCCAGTGCATTAAAAAAAAAAAATCCGGATTTACGGACGTAACGAACTTTTGGTCTTGGCCCGACAGGAGTTTCCAGATAGAAAAAGACGCCGGTTCGCCGACGAGACTTGAGTTACGTTTTTTTTCGGGTGATTTGATGTACTTTTGTTTCATTATGAAAGTACCGTGTACCGTTTTATTTGTCATTCGACACATTGTACTTTCATGTCGATAACTAAAGCAAGTGAGCTACAGTGAGCTACATCTGAAGAATTGCAACTTAAAACTAACTGGTTTGCAGAATTTGATTCTACGCGACAGAAGATACTATACTCAGCAAATGCACACGAGAAGTTCGCCTTTAGAATAACTTAAACATAAAAGAGATCATTTTAGAGTGTGTATATATGTGTTTTGTTTATTTTCTTTACTTTCGTCATTTACTCCGCCTTTTCAAAATGGCGGGTCATAAATAAATTACTTACTTACTTACTTAGAGTTAAATGAGTGTCCTGAATTCGAAGTCTTTTCAGATGTTCTTTAACACTAGCATACAGGGGCGTCACGTATGGGGGGGGGGGGGGGGGGTTGGATGCACCCCCCCCCCCCCCCTCCCCCGATGTTGTCAACCAGCCGGTAAAAAATAGCTGAATCGGCTCGAAGCGCCGCGATTTTTCGTAAAAACAGTCGATTTTTATTTGGAAACAGTCGATTTTTCTTCAAAACAGTCAGTTTTTCGTAAGTCGATTTTTCTTAAAAATGGTTGGTTTTTCAGTCGATTCTTCGTCAAAGCAGTCGTTTTTTCAGCAAAAAAAGCCGGTAAAAATTACCTGCCAGTCGTTAAATTACCTTGCTCCTCCCATATTTGAAAGTGCTATGGTTCGCAGTCAGCAGTGATACATATGATTTGCAGTCAGCTTGGGCTGAAAAGATATTTTTGCTCCTCTCCCCCCCCCCCAAACATGTTGGACAGTAACGCCTCTGCTAGCATAGAGGCCAAAAACTAAATCCCGACTAAAATGAGCTATTCCAGCGTCTGCAGAGCCCCTCCTTTCCTGGGAAACGAATTTCGGGTGTATATTAAAATCTTCCTTTTCCTTTTCAAGCGTTGTTCCCACCTTAACCTCTCTTTGAAATCGACATCTTTCCATCTGTTCTGAGCACATTTGTTTCGCGGGTCTCCTGTCACTTGATTTCTGATGGCTTTTCCATTCTGTTTAGAAATTCTGTTCCTTCTTTTTTCACTTATAGCCAAAGATGACCAACAATCAATGCACATAACCTTGTCTCTCGCTTTTGGTCTATAAGGTATATCAATGTTACCCAGTCATGACTTCACTTTATCAACTAAGCTATTGCAATTCTGACAGGCTAAACTCTGAAGGACCTAAGTGAGGCAGATCCAGATCCCATGGGAGTAGAACAGGTAGCCGCATTGCTGCCCCATGAATCATGTCTCCGACCTATCGGGGTTACAAAACCTGGTTGAAACGACTCGACTTGTCTTTAGGGACTGGCTTACGATTGAAGCTGTGCAGAGACAGTATTAACAAATTTTTTTAAACGACTCGGACTTTTTTTGGTTAAAATGAATGCCCGGGACCTCGGCGAGGCCAAAATAAACGACTTATACGACTTAGCAAAATGCCAAAATAAACGACTGATACGACTTACCAAAAGGTAGGGGGGTGAGTCACCCCCCCCCCCCCCCTTCGGGCCACCCCTGAGTACAGTCTTAATGTTTCTTCGTCATAGTAACGCTGTTCCATCTCCTTCCCTTGGTTTTCCGCTTTTCTTTATCCCTTTAATTTTTTTGTCCCGTGTCTTTTCTAATTGATTACTGCAGCTCTCGGTCCCCTTCCTTTGTCCCATCGTCTTTTCTTTTCCAGACTGGGACCTATTCTTCTGAGGCACGCTACCGCATCTTCGACACGGAAACAGAGTAAGTGGGGATTGAAATTGGGGCACGTCGCTTTATAACCACTCAAGAATACTATTTAGGGCACTTATCATTGAAGCACAACTCTTACTAGAAATGATCTTTTCATCATCATTCATTCTCTTCATCTTTTTAGATCCTTTCATTCTTTTCATTTCTTTTCATCAATGGCTCAGAAATGTCGTTTTCAAAAACGCAATTATTCCACGAGAAATTTGCGATTTTCTTGTTAGCGCTTGTCCAGCCTCGACGAAATTTCTTTCTCAAGACCTTTGGGTGACGCCCCTGAATACGATATTGTATTTTCAAAAGCTTAGTAGAACTCTTGAGATCACAGATTCTGGAACCGTCACACGCACGCCTTCAGCACATTTAGATTTTAGTCTACCTTCAGCTTGAGACTGGTGCCCTCGAAAGCAGAAACATGATAATCTAGCAACTGCGGGATTCCGATTCCGAAGGGAAAGGATGGGCTTTAGTTGAAGGGGGACTAAAACACA
Source organism: Branchinecta sandiegonensis (assembly GCA_030848855.1). NCBI lineage: Eukaryota > Metazoa > Arthropoda > Branchiopoda > Anostraca > Branchinectidae > Branchinecta > Branchinecta sandiegonensis. The sequence goes on along the minus strand of JAUPMV010000006.1, from coordinate 19,023,804 downwards.
CCATGAAAGAGCTTTCTTTTCTGCAAAAAAAAAATAAAAATAATGGGAACGATATATTCCAGGGGAGACTATGTTAAAATATGATTTTTCGCCAGTCTGTAAAAACCTGAGGCCCGAACATTTGGAACCTTTCATTAGATAAACGGTAAATGAGTATAACATATCTGTCAGAACCATAACCGGGATCCCGATTAGTCTCGAATGGGGCCAAACACGCCAGATGTAGAAATCGCTGCAGTTCTTTATTATCTCAGAAATGAAGATGGATGGAATGGTCTGGGACACAGAGTGGATTAGTATTGTAGGTGCAATCGTCCCATTAAGATGACAATTGTTTTATTAGACATGGTTTTAATGTTGTTTTGTAAGTAGTGAACTGATTTTTGAACATTTTTGTCTATCAGTTCACTACTTACAAAATGTTTCCATCTCAAGGGCGTCTTCCCCATTAAAAATTCTATATTTGGTTTTATTTGGTTTTCACCATGAGACCCCGTCTTGTGGGTCCTGGTTTGTCTACGTGGCTCCGACAAGGGAGTCCTAGACTTCTAAATTATATTAAAAAAATTGTTTATGGTATTGGTCACGGTACAAGTCCCTTGTCTAAAGTGCCATCTATATTGTTTTAATGTTGACTTATATACCATGGCCCTTCGGGCTGTCATAGTTAAAATAAACAACTCTGGATAGTCAGAAGGTAGCTTCGCGGTGGGATTGAGAAAAAAAGTTCATGGAATTTTTTTTATGGACAGGTTTTTGGAACACAAGTTTTTGGAACGGGGCCACTGCTCCACAAATTGAGCCACAGAGGGGTCTGGGAGCTCCGTTCGCGGATCCGAGAGTAAATGTATGCGCTGGTCGCGGGACCAGTGATTCAGCTTAGAGGTTACCTAACAGTCCACAAACACCAAGTAAGATGATTGTTGAAACCGAACGAAATAGAAATTAGTACAAGGAACTTGCTGACCCGTTACTAAATAAAAGCATCATATGTGTGAAACTCCCGTACAGAACTTCTTTCCATTACACACGGAGACAAGCGAAAATCATCCTTTTTGGCCTTAGGCAAGAGTTATGCGAAGCTTTCCAGAATTCATATCCTGTTCACTAGTCCGGCCTGAGGTTCAAACCAAAGTGTTGCTCATATCCAACGCAATAATCGTTGAAAAATCAGCAATGTAATAGGCCTACTGGTGCTGTTCAAGTGGCAGCAATATTTTCAATATTTTCAGTCTCTTCTTTCCTTTTTGTTCCCATTGCTGATAGTGCCGCTTGCCGTCTGCCGTACATATTACTGTTTCTCCTAGGGCTACGTTCAGGCTACGTCTTTTGCCGGGAAACCAATGAAAAGCGACAGTTTCATAACGGACAAATTTATCGCCGGAACTTACAAAACGATTGGCTTTGCTGTGAAATAACCCGAGCTCAGACAGATATGTTTGCATGGAACTCACAGTCTTTGGCTCAGGTGTCCTGTACTGATCGCTTTCCTTCGGTCTGACGGTCGAAGACCACCAGTTAGGACACTTCCAGATTGGCTAGAAGGCTGAAACTTGCCAAGAGTATTAAGTACCTGATCAGATTCAGTTGGAAGTTTTCATTACGTCGATTAAACCATCTTGGGGGGAGTGTATCGAGCGAAAATTTCGAATCTCATGGCACGCGTAACTCTTGAACGAGTGATTCGATTCGGATGAATCTTGATACTTGGTAAGAGAACAAGCCTTCGGTTTTCCATTTGTAGGTCCATACTAGATCCGTCCTCTTTGGGGGAAGTTGAGAGAGGGGGGGGGGCGAGATCTTGTGAAATACATAACTCTTGACCCAGCGATCGGATCCGGATGGAAATTGATAGGTGCCAAGAGCACACACCCTAGATATTCTATTTATGGTTCCGGACAGGATGACGTGGAGGTCTATACAATCATGTGGCACGTTTAGCCCGATGAGAAATTTATCTCAGAATAGTACTATGAAGTAGTACGAAAAAGTTGCTATGCTTCTACTTCAAGGCTACCGTGTTACTGCATACTACTATATGGTACTATTAGCAAGACTAGATGTTACTATGGCAAGACAGGATACTACTGGATACTACTACATAAGATTGGACCAGTCTGAGGCACATTAAATGATAGTATTCTTTGCTATTACATAGTGTTACATGCAACGTTTTCGTACTACTACCCAGGCTACAAATTTTTCATCGGGAGGGTGGAGGCATCGGTACGGAACTTGGTGGAAGGACGGTCATAAGCCCTATAGATGTAATTTCGAACCACCAGTGGTGGAATTTGAGAGGGGACAAACGAAATCTTATGGGACACTTAGTGGAGGAATCTCGGCGAAACTTGGTCGTAAATCTTGTGACACTCCTAGCATACTAACTGGTATAGGGATCAGGACAAAGCTTGTTGGAAACCGAACACCGGCTGGAGCTGCCGCAAGAGTAGATTGTTCATAAAATCGTTTATTGATGAAAGTGAGCCATGGGTCATCATGGGAGTAAAGAAAAAGGGGAGCAAATGATACTGCTGCCAGGTCTATTTAGCAGGTAGGCTATCGTGTGAAAAGCTCGCCGGATTCTGTAAGAAGTTTCGCGATAAACCAGCTAGAATTTTTTTTTTGTTAGGTACATTTTACTTCAGTCCGAAGGCTACGAATAGCTGTTGGACGAATCGAAAAGTCTAAATTCATAGCACCGTTTGGTATCCCGCCAGGCCTTCGGCCTTGTTTATCTGTCTTCTGAGGGCGTCCGTAAGCGTATCTTTGGCAAAAAGCGTAGATCTCTCTATATCTTCCGAATATTCTTTCGTTTGTCTGATGAACTTCGACGTTTGATGCCCTGGCCGTTTGAGAGAGAAAAGATTGTTTGTTTTTCTGAACCGTCCCCAGCGATTCCTATATCCCGGGAGAGTTGTTGGAGCTTATTTGCTGAACACACCCCTAAGACCTCTATGCCACTATGGCCGGAGCTCGTCAGAAGCGTTAGATGACTAAGGCTGCGTTCCGGAACTTAACGATCGTTAACAAATTGTTAACAGTTGTTAACTTTTTGCGTTCCACGTTTCTTGTTTCGAAATTTAAGCTCAGCCCACCTACAGTTTCCGTTCCAGAGCTTAACGAGTGTTAACTATTTTGTAACGGTGGTCGGTGACCGACCATCGTTACAAAATAGTTAAGAATTGTAGAACTGGGAAAAGTTAACGATCGTTAAAGCTGCAGTTAGCTCCGCCTCGAAGTACAGTTACCGGTTGTTAACAGTTGTTAAGTTTGTGGAACGCAACCTAAGAAATTTGTAGCCATTTCACGCCATAGGTCTAAGACCCTCAAGGTCGATACCACCGTTCACTCGTGCTTCCTGTTAGTGTGTTATAGTTTCAGCTGTCAGAAATACAGTTTCAAATTTTCCTAAAATTTTATTGCCCCCATGCGTCTGTCTTTCATTAGTTGTCTTTCTACAGTTCCTACCGTGCGTCTGTCTTTAGTCATTTATAACGTGGGAGTAGCCCCCCGCCTATCATGAACTATTATGCTGGACAGTTTGTGTAGCGCCCCATGGTGATGGTAGGACAAAGAAATCTCTTCATCCATGTCTTGATTGATTACATTTCCATCAAATTTCCCTGTGAGGGATTCGAAATGCTACGGCTATAATTGCATTGGAGATCGAACCTTGGGATCTGGTGTTCTTTAGGAAACGGAATGGAACTCAGTGAGAGGCAAAGCGGTTCGTCTTATTGATTTATCCCCAAAGTTGTTGATTTAATTCAAGAAAATGACTAGAGGACATTTCTTAGGCTTAGCAGGCGATAGATAGAGAGATATTTATTGCAAAAACTCAACTGGCCGTAGCAACCACACAACCAAAATCATGTATAGAAAAATAATAAACTTAAACGAGAATCCGGAATATAGCTTAATACCACTTACATTAGATCGTCCATGTAGCCTACTTTGTTGCTCACCGGACGAATACCGCCAAATTTCTCGGAACTGCGAAGCACTTATTTTCAATCAGATTTGTTAACCCTTCCTCCCCTAAAACACTATATGAAGATAATAATGTAAGTTTTGACGGTTTGACTCCATTAGTCTGAAAGTGTCAGTTGGGAGTAAACATGCGGCAGTACATCAAATAAAATTGACAAGCATTGCATCCTTGGAAGGCTTTTACGGACCCAGCTTATCTCGTCCTGGTAGAAGTCAATACAACTTGTATCGCCATCGAAGATGGAAAGGAACGTGATTCCTATCAAGACTAAATAACCCGCCCTACTTTTTTTCTGCTCCAACCTGTCTCTGTAATCGTTCCACCGACACTCATTGACGAGATTTTTAACTTCCATTCTTATCCACCTTTCCGGAACACCCTTGATGTTCAATGTTTGGCTCTCTTCGAAGCGGGTGAGGCTTATGGCATGCATTTTGGGTCAAATGTGGCAGGAAGTGTTGCCGAGACTGCCCGAAATGTCGCCCAGAATGCATGAAATGTAGGCCGAGAATGCTGCTTTTGTCGCCGAGGTTTCTTGTGTGTATCCGAGATGTCACTGCTTGGTTGCCGAGATTGGCGTTGGAATGTTTGGTTTCGAACACATATCTGTATTTCTTGGCGACATGCTTTTCAGTGGCAATCTCGGCTACAAAGTTGTCATCCTTGGCAACAAACATTGCAGTCTCGAACCCACACAAAAGTATCGGCGACAAAAACAGCATTCTCGGCCACATTTCATGCATTCTCGGCGACATTTCATGTATTCTCGGCAACATTTTTACCAATTTTGACCCAAAATGCATGCCATATGAGCCTTCCAATTTTTGTTTCTGAGAAGCTCATTGTTCAAAAATATCGGATATGCCGGTTTTTCCACGCGTCTCGTCAAATTTTCGAGAAATCCAGCAGGGCTTCAAAGGAGTCGCGTAAGCTAGAATACATATAGATAAATAGATATCGAATGCATAAAAGCCAACAAGGGCCATCGCAGCAAAAACAACAAAAAGAGAAAATATATAGAAAACATGAACACCATGCCAATATTTAAAACTACAGGGAGATACAATAGTGGAAGAAAACTGCATCTACTGGGCTTTAACGCTGGTCGAATTTACTTTGCACTCATGACCCGCCAACAGGAGCTCTAGCTTTCCTTTGTTACTTTCTCCTGCACTTTGGAGACAAGGCAAGGAGAAACTGCTTCACGGATTTTCCATCGGATGAACGATAGTTCAGAAAAACTAGTTCAGTCAGTTGTGCATCATTCTTTTCCGTTTTAAAGGACCCCTCTTGCTTGTCCTGCCTTCTTTTTTGTCCCTAGCTCTCAAATTGAATTATAAGATTATAACGTCCGCCGACAACTCTTTCAAACATAAATTTATCAGAAGCTTCAAAGTAATGTTTTCATTTAGGAAGACACGGCAGACCTTCAGGTCTATCTCCTGTTTTGTTCTTCTTTTGTTTTGCATGGTTTATCCCACTTTTAAACCATTGCTCGATAATTTTTCAAATATTTTGCGTCCAGCTGCCGCGTTGGAGAGCATGAAGGCTTAGAGTCGAGATGCGCTAACAAGAAATTCTGTTCGCGTGGAAAATAATGGTGTTTTCAAAAACGATATTCTTGGGCCATTTCATAGTGAAAAGACCATTTCTAGTAAGAGTTGTGCTTTAAGAACTTATGGCGGAAGGGATTTTTGTGATGATTACACTCTTTTGAGCTGTCTTATCAGTAGAAGTTAACTCCGATCATTCTGGCCATTTGCCCCTTATCAAATCAATCAAATCAAGTTTATTAATTAGCCATAATTATCCAGAAAACGAATAGCACTGGCAACAATGACTCGAAGAATTATTCCCTTTTATAGCCATGTATTGGAAAAGTCAGCTAGGACATTTTTTAGCGATATTTCGGCCCTTCTTGGCAAGGGTCCTCTTCAGGCCGTACAGCGTATTGAGTCATTCCATATGTGATTCCCAGTCGGCGTGTGCTGAAGAGGATTCACAATTGCTCCCTCTTCTGTCCTTTTGATGTGAGGTTGCGACCCCAAAGTCTTATTTGCGTCATTTCCGTTGCGACTCTTTCTTGCTTACGGTCAGCATAAGATAGATGGATAGATAGACAGATAATCTTTTTATTCACCAAAAACTTATCATGGCCCATGCCAAATTTGTTTGGTATAGTCATGGATACAACTTATGACGTGACGTTATGTCAGACGTGATCGAGAGAGTTCAATTTCGGGCATTGTTGATAATTTCAAAAGCGCCAAAAATCCCATACTGTGCCCTCCTTGAACAGTTTGGCCTAGATTCCCTTGCTAGCCGTCGACAAAAGCTGTCGCTTGATTTTGGTACAGGGTTGCTGAACAGTACATCCCATCGATCCATACTGCCCCCTGATTTCAAGCCACATCGAGAAAGACCCGCAAGAGCAGTGGCAGAAGCTGCACCTCTCATACAGCCTATTCAGGTGTCTCGAAACCGATATCTGAAAAGCTTTGTTCCCTCCTTTGTCAATTTTTTTAACGCCAGTGCTAGTAAGTAATTGTGTACCTGAGCTTAACTCTTTTTATTGAATGTATTGGACGATTACTTTTATTTTAAATTAATTCGTAAGTGTTGACTGTAAATTGTATATATCTGTTTATTGACGACCAAACGAATATTCGACTTGTCCGCTTCCCGTTTCAGAAATAAATTGAAATTGAAATGAGCACACACTTAAATCATAATAGACCTACGCATATAGGGCTACAACGGTCGTAAATAACATTATAAATTTAAACTAGCAGCTCAGCTTATGCTTCGTTATACAACTTTAAAAATGAAGGGACAAATTTCTTTGCAAACCTCTGGTGGGCACATTCAATTCGCTGCAACTTTTCAACCGCAGTAGCTACCTTGCGAGGGAGCCTTTTTGTGAGCAAGCACTTTCATCAGTTTACTTTCTTCAGACAAATTGTACCTGTCACCCCTGACGGCACAAGGGACGCCGATGGTTTTGCCGCAACTGGCGATGGCCCGCGCATGCAGCTTGCACAGTGGGCGCCGAGTGGTAACTCCTTAGCGATGGTGTACAAAAATGACATATACTACAAGCCAAATGCTGTATCAGCAGTTGTAAGAGTTACAAACACTGGAAGACCAGGGATTGTGTATAATGGAGTGCCGGATTACATGTATGAAGGTAATTAATTACCTATTGTTTATACCTGTGGAATTGCTGTTACACCGAAACCCGCAATCTATACATATATATCCTCAAGTATACAAGCAAAACTTGAGACATAAATAGATGTTCCTACGGCCCAAGCTGACTGCGAATCATATTTGACGGTGCAAAACGGATAAGTCAGCTACATTTTATTGAGACATAAAGTATGGCAATGGCATTTTTTCTAGTTTTTTGACTTTACACCATCAACCTACCTCTGGTAGTAAGGAATCGCAATTAAAACCATGCCACAGCGCTACCTCGGAACCTAGTTTTTCCTAATTTTTTTTTTTAATTTGACAACAAGCTGTGGTTATGGTGGGTTTACACACTGCGTAAAATCCGAGCGTACTTTACGCACGTATTTGGGCTTGAAAAGATCTCTAGCAGTACGGACGTATTTGAGAAATCCCGTTTTGTATATAAATACGTCCGTATTGCTAGAAATCTTTTCAAGCTCAGATACGTGCGTAAAATACGCTCGGATTTCAAAATACGCTCGGATTTTACACAGTGTGTAAACGCACCATTACCTGCTTTATGTTTAGTTTGCAGGATGGACACTAGATGGCTCTCTCTGCGCGCTTTCTACTTGTAATAACGCTTGAATACCGTTTCCGTTTTGATGTAGCGCAATCCGAGTTCTTTCAGTGTATCAACATTTTTCAGCACTAATTTAGATGCATTTTAGTCAGTGGTGGCTGGGTTTAACTGCACCGTCAAAAGTTGCATAAAATTTACACAGGGATGCGCTAGCCACCGCGAAAAAAAAGGGAAAGGCAGGACCCCTTCTCTGATTTTCTTCTTCTGAAAAGGCATTAGGGCCTGTTCTAGTGTAATTCTTCTTCTTCTTCCTGTATCTACAATGAAGTTATGAGCCTTAAAGAGTTACGCTTTCTGTAAAACGGAACACTGAACAGGGTTTGTAACCAAGTTTAGCCGAAAAATAACACAGAAGGTCATAACGGAAATATTTCTGTAATGGCAACTGCTTGTTAACTGCTGCTTTAGGTAACAAACTTTCCTCTTGCTGAGAGTCGGTGTCTTTGAAGTAACAGGAAAATCATTCCCCCAAGAAGATCTCCCAGAATCCTTAACGATCGACTGTTGATCCTATGAGCCCCCCTAGAAAAACTTCCAACTTTCCTAGTAATCTCGAGGAAAGGATGCAATGGAACGAAAGCTGTCTTATCTGAAGCAATTCCTTAGAGGGCAGTCTCTGTATCCATTACAGCCTGGAAGTAATCCTTTTCTGGAGCTAGACTCCAGCAGAAGCATTTGAGGAGCTTGATTTTAAAAGACTGAGAGTAAAGTTGGTACTCCCATCGTACCGTTTTGTTGTCGTGTCGTCTCGATTGCTTGTGCGCATCAGGAAGCCTTGTTATTTCTTTCCTTGACATACTTCCTTTCCTTTCTTATATGCTGCGAGCACACGATAAGGTTCCGGCCGGACTTTGTTCAGTGTCATCACATAGTTATCTCAAATTCTATGTAGGAAATGATGATGGAGCAGGAAATCTGGCAGGAATTTGGGTTCCCGACCAGTCTACCATAATTCCCTGATTTTTGGATACCCTATGCCAAATGCTGGGCATATCTAGCATTTGGCATAGCCTATGCCCTATGCCTAACGGTCGGTCGCTGGATACCTGTTGGTAACCTAACCCTGACCTACCTCAATATAAATGAGTTCTGATTGGTTGATTTTTTAGCTTCACTCAAATCATCAATATTTACTGGGTTACAATATCCAGGACCTGGCATACTGGATCCAGCGTTTACAGTAATGGCATTAACCTTTCCATTATATTTCTTTTTCGTTATTGGTATATGGGAAATCTTACCTCCGAATAAAATCTAATGGTTCTGTTTCAGCTTCAAGGATTCCCGTCCGTTGTGGTGTAAGACAGGGTGGTGTACTTTCTCCTAGTATATTCAAAATGTGTATTTCTGAAACGCTTACAAATATTTCTTCTTCTTATCTCCTTGGTTTTTCAAATGTTTCATATCTTGCTTATGCAGATGACCTTCTATTAATTAGCCGATCTAGGAGCGAGTTATCGCGTTTGGTTCAGAAGGTTTCCTCTTCTTTTTCCAATATTGGGCTCTCTTTAAATGTAAAAAAAATGTGAATATCTGTCTTTTAACTCCGGGCCATCCGCGTCTCTAAATTGCTTGAAGTTTTCTATTCCAAGTGTTGATTCTATTCGGTGGTTGGGTATTACCATTACTAAAAATATTCGTTCTTTCCGATCCCGGACGGTTTCCGACTGTAGACTAAAAATTCAACTGGGTTATTCGAAAATTGTTGCTAACAGGGGGAAATAAAATCGGAAAGCTCTTGGCAAACTATACTCTTCCTTCTGCGACCATTCTGTTCTTTTTCTATCTGGTGTCTATCCTGTTTTAAAGAAAAAGGATATTAAAGCTATGCGATCCTCTTATTTTCGTTTTTGGAAATTTCTTCTTTTTCTCCCTCCTTGGCAAAGAATTTCTAAAATTATTAGTAATTGCTCGCTACCGGATATCACGGAGAAATTGTCTGTTCTCCACAGAAAACTGTCCGAAACGGCGTACGCGCGTCTGTCGCCCTCCCATGGGCTTATTCGTCTGTTTGACTTTTAAGTAGATTTTGTTTGTATGTGTTATGTTTTGCCTAATTATGTTTTCATATATTCTTTTGTACTCCACTGTTTTCGTCTTGTACGATTTGTGGGTTAAAAATAAATTATTATAGGGTATCCAAAAATCAGGGGTTTTTGGTTGACTGTCCCCGGCCGCCCTAACCCGACCGTCTCTTGTAGGACGGCATACTTTGCCCCCCTTTACTTTTTCGTCGAAACCTATTTCAGGTCTATAAGCTCGACCTAGAAACCACACGTCTCTCTCTCGCTGAGACCCAAGGCGGATTTCGCTTTCACTTCTCGAGGCCCGTAGCATCAGTACTCTATATGACTAAGTCCAAAACACGCCTGTGATCCTGAGGAAGAACGAGAAAACGTCTCACCAACGACTCAAACTCAACAAGTCAGATCCTGTGTCAACCAATCACGGCGATCTTTGGAAGCCGATGTGATACCGCTCTTCCGCTAGGTACCGGGCGATTTTGCATCGGCAAGGAGCGTTAGTCATCAAGAGTATTGAGAAGTTCCTTCGGTTACAATTAATGAGGGTCATCTAGTTGTAATGGAGGTAGTTACTTCGCACGATGGGACGGCTCGGACAGTTTTCAAATACCAATTCTTGAAACCACGATTTGAACAACCATCCTATCTGTGTTGTATGCCCGTTGAGTAGGTTGAAATATTTTTTTAGTAAAACTAAGCGGCTCTCAGTAGAAACAATCGATTAGATCCCAAAGTGAAATATTTGTTGGCCTTTTATATACAGACAGACGGGTCTTGCGAATTTGCCCTCTTTTTCAAATCACGTAGGCTAAATGTGTTTTATCCTTATCGACCCCTTAACCAGATCAGTTAGTTCATTCACGTCTTCCGGAAAGATTATCTGGCAACTGAGTAGCCTACTCTATGAGACTACCGGCTTTGGCCGGATTCTCGAGCGGACCCGGCCCCTCCACTAAATGTTGAGGTACAAATCCTATGTAAGAACCCGTACTCACTCTTGGCCAGAATCTACCAGTTAATTCTTATACGTCTCCTTTAGCCTATTGAGTTTTTGCTCTCTACGGCAAAAGCTAACTCAATAACTAATTTAACGCAAACGCTTCAAACTCAGTCTATCTATGGAGCCAATAAACCTATTTTCACGTGATACGGAAACTTAAAACCATGTTGTCGTATTGAGAATTTGTAATAGAGATAGTTGTTGTTAGTTCATACGGCTGGCTTTCGGGAGGTTGAGTTTATTCCCAGTTTATCTCGTTTCGGAAGCCACTGGACCTAGGGAATTGAGGTTATTCTGTCCGGGATCTTTCCTTGGACTGATACCACTTTTCCTCGTTCTCGTTACCTTTTACATTTTCTTTATTGTTGGCTTCGCTGGACCCGTGACCAGGTTGTGTTAAGCGGAATTCACACAGAGGGCGTTTAAAAATCGCCAGGCAAAAATACGCCTCGCGACTTCGAATCAGGGTGTGTTAGACGGAGAGCGAATACGCCCGAATTCTATTTCCAGAAATATGAACAGAAACAAATAGCGAGTCGTATGGAGCGTAGAGGAAACAGTAGATATTAGCAGTTTCGAGTCGTGAGAAAATGCTGTATTATTTCTGTAATTTTCCCTGTTTTCGAAGAAGGACATGGCCATGTGGCCTTCTTCGGGTTTGACCGCGGGGTTTCGTAACTTGGCTTCGTAACTCGAGACAGTCCTTTGTCGCATAAGCTGAAAAATTTTGCTCCACTTCAGGGCTTACCGACGAAACGTCCCCATGGCAAAACGTCCCCGCGGCGAAACGTCCCACGAGAAAACGTCTCCATGGCAAAACGTCCCCATGGCAAAACGTCCCCGTGGCGAAACGTTCCCAAGATTTTTAAGTTCGCCTTGGTGTTTAGGTGCTTGTCCGAGGTAAAAGTACTTCAGTGTTTGTATTGCAGATGTAGGAACATTCTTTGACAGCCTGACGAGGACCCTGGCCAAGAAGGGCTGAAATATCGCTGATGAAGCATCCTAGCTGACGTATCTGTTGTATACATTATTTTAATAAAAAAACAAAACAAAAAATGATAGGCAGAAGAGCGGACGTGGGACCAGTTGCTACAGATATGCACCATTTCCCTTCAAAATGTATAGTTTAGTGATATCTTGTTTAGTGAACCTCGTAGTGCTCGGGATAATATTTATATATCTAGGTGATTTTAATCACTTATCCCCATGTTGTGGTCTTAAATTAATCTGCTTTGAAAGAATGCCGGGTCTAATGTAAATCTTCAAATTCCCATGCCCCCAAAAAAGAAATATTATCACATTTTGATTATTGTTCCATTTTAGCCAGGGATGTTTAGTCACGGGGATGTTTTGCCATGGAGACGTTTTGCCATGGGGAAGTTTCGCCAGAGGACGTTTCGGTTGGGATTTTTCGCCGACAACCCTCACTTCACACTTGTAATGTAGGCTCCTGGTCTTCCTCAAGCAAAAATCTCCCAGACAAGAGTTCTGCGAAGCTCTCCAGAATACAATATCATATTTCATCAATCCGACCTTGGTCCAAACTTTCCGTGAAAACCACTGAATTAGGTCCTTGCCATGTTCGAGCACTGAGCAGAAACCGACTTGGAAAGAGAAGAACAAAACATCGGGAAATCTCTATCGCTAGCTCCCGAATTCCTATTTCTGTGGATTTCGGCAGAGTTGCTAATCTACCGTTAAACTAGGGGCAGATGTAGATCTAGCATGTATTCTGACAACCATATCAAGCTCCAACCTATTTCAGAGTCGACTTTTAATTTTACCAAATTACCGTTTTCGTCGGATTCCGGCCGAATTGCTTCTTCTTTTTGTGGGAGGGTCTAGAACGAGAACTCCTTTACGCTAGACCTTCAAGAGCACCTAAACCATTGTCTAGACCAAATGGAAAACAAGATCAAAGGTTTCGATGACATCTCAGACTGCGGTATGTCGTGACTTTATTGATCCAGTCAGTATTGGTTTTGCGAAGCAACGGTTCTTACAGTGTCTAGAGGATGAGGATCTATTTTATAACTGCAGCTTTTTATTTTTCTGAAATTTTTAGAGGAGATCTTGTCCAGCAACGTCGCACTTTGGTTCTCACCAGACGGGCTGAAGTTAATGTATGCTTCGTTTGACAACTCGGAAGTTGGTGGCAACCAGTACACCTGGTACGGTGGGATCGTGCCTGGGAGCGAAATACGGTTTCTGAAATTTCCAAAGGTAAGCAAGACCTAAATCTGGGCTGCTGTTTGGTTTTTCTTTTTTTATTAGTATGATCGATAGCCCCCCCCCCCCCCCCCCCCGCCCACCACCACACCTATTGTTTTCGGAAGGGGAAACTTTCTGTACGGTATTGCGAATGAAAGAATTCGTCATTGTATATTGACCCGAAGTATTATTATTAGCATTAGTGACCCGAACTTCGTGTCCTTGCTAGTCGGCTGTAACCAATCAGCTGCAAAGGATGGCTCAGACGGCTTACGTACTTTTCTCCGGGATTCTACTGCGAGCTGTTTGTAGAGGTAATAAAATTCCAGATTGCGGAGCTCCTCCTTCGCTCGTTTGCATCGGAGAGGGTATCAGAATATATTTGACTCCGCGTAATCGTATTACAGAGATAAGGAGACGGAGGTTCGTGTGATTATTTGTTCTTGTTTCCGAGCAGCACGATTTGTTCTTTGATTTTGTAATGTCCGACAGAAATGCATGAATATTCACAGCGCAACGATGACGCAACATGAAACCGAGCTTGTCGGTGAAGATAGTTCTGCAGGAGACAAAGGAACCCTCGGGAGATAACCTCTGAATATTCTGAAGGTCTAAATATCACTTGCCAAAACTTTCGGCAAGCTCCCGTTTGACAAGCTGATCACTCGGCAAGTTCCCAACGTAAGTTCAGCATAAAACAAGTTTTCGATTTAGTTGTTACAAACGCATAGGTCAAGTAAGAAATCATTTTACAAGTAATTAGTAGATACAAAAAATAAAGTCCCGAAAACTCTGAAATCAAAGTCGTTGACAACCGTTTCGGGTTTTTAAATGGGTTATTTTCCTCGTCATCCTGAAGGTTTTTTCATATTCATTACCCCGTGTAGTACTACATCTCTACATCACTACATCTCTCGTACTGTACATTTGTAGAACGCAATGCCGCCGGCTGTTGTCCTCGAGAAAAGGAACTAAAATCTCTCAGTATGGATGGTGAATTATCGGCTCTTGTTGGTACTTGATAGACCTTCCACTCGATATGCTCGAATGGCAGGTCTTCTCTTTGATTAGTTCAAACCATTGTAAATTGTATAGCCTACATGTCCGACATTATGATAGTAAAGAGCCACTACCACCTGCTTCCGAATTTAATCGCATTGATATTTGTCGAATCTTTCAGAGTCGCCTTGTCTTTGATAGGATTGCTTAAGCTTGTCCTGTAGGGACTTGCCGTTCACTAAATTGCCCTTCGCCGGACTGTTCGACTGGGATTGACCAAACCGACTTGCCGATTGAAAACTTGCCGACTGATATGCTCCCCTCTGAAGACCCTGGGTAATCTCACTGTGGGAATTTTAGTCTCTTGAATGAAGGGTCGCTTAAAAGATATTTGTGTCCAACCCTTCTTCCTTCATTCAAAAGTAGTTCAGCTTTTGGTCTTGAAAAATTCTTTAATTTCCTCCTAAAAATCGCTTCCGTTTTCTCGGACGAGTGGAAGTGTGTCAACGCATTCGACACTGCTTCAGAACTGAATGTTTTGCGTTACTTGTCGCGCGCTTTGTGTCGTATGTGGTAATAGACGGAAGTCAGCGCGGAATCGCAGCAGCGTGAACCATGGGTGACTTTCATGGTTGGACAAAGCCATGTTTAAATTTACTGAAACCTGCTGATTGCAGAAGGAGTTTTAGATTTCATTAAATTGGCTGATAGAATTGCTCGAGTTCAGACGTGATATAGCATAGAAGGTGTGATTTCTCGTTCCTTGTCTGCTTTAAGAGTGAGATTTGTTTCTTTCTTATAGGCAGGGATGAGAAACCCAGTGGTCACACTGAATATTGTCGACCTTCGGGATATCAGCACTTCAAAGACGCTGGACGGATCTCTTTCTGTCCGCTCGAAAGAAGTTAAGCCACCCCTGATAATCAGAGACCAGTAAGTTTATCTGACAAACTGAGGGACGGGATCCTTAGGACTGGATTTAGATGCCCGAGCTAACTGCAGAGGTTCTACAAGGCCTAGAAGATGCAAGATCTTGACCTCAGATGAAGGTTTTAGCCGTCAGTGAAAACAAAATGTCTAAGCATCTCATTTCAGCTTAAATACTCCTTGAGCCCAAGCTGACTGGGATACATATATTCAAACAACGGATAAGAAAGGATACGGCAGCGATCTGTCGTCCCTTCTTGGCAAGAATCGTCGTCAGGCTGTCGAACTGCAGGGACAACCTTTGGGAAGGAACGAACCTACAATTACAGGCCCTTGCCAAGAAAACCCTAAATATCGCTACCTTGACGTGTCCGTTTTATGAATGTTTAAATAGATTTCAGCTTCTTCGCCACATCACGACCTATCTCAACCTCTGGTAACTTTTAGCGTTTGCCTATTTGTGCTAATCGTTTTACTCCGCTCCTCGGTCCTTTTCAGGGCAGTGTCTATCGTTCCTCTATCTGGGAATCGGTACTCCACACGTTATTGTTCCCCGTTTATCGGGGAATCGATGTGTCAGGAGCTAATGTTCCCCGACAGATCGGGGAATCCACTTGCCCAAGCTAATCTTCCCCGCCAAGTCGGGGAATCGATGTGCGGCCCTGGGCTAACATTCCCCGAGTTACTTGGGGAATCGAAGTTCCCAGAGCTAATGTTCCCTCGTAATCAAATAATCGATTTTGAGATTGGGGAATCAAAGTGTGAGGGGCTAATGTTCCCCGATAAGCAATTCTGTTTTTTGAGGTCGGGGAATCGAACTGTGAGGGGCTATCCGACATGCAAATTGATTTTGTTGAGTTGAGGTCGGGGAATCCGAATGCCAGGGGCTAATGTTCCCTCATAATCAGATAATCGATTTTAAGGTTGGGAAATCCAAGTGCCAGGGGCTAATGTTCCCCGACAAGCAATGATGGTTTTTGAGGTCGGTGAATCGAATCATGCAGAGATAATGTTCCCTGCATAATCAAATGGCCTGGCACTTGGATTCCCCCACCTCAACTCAGCAAAATCAATATTTCCATGTCGGGGAACATTAGCCCCTGTCACTTCGATTCCCCGACTTTAAATCGAATATTTGATTATGAGGGAACATTAGCCCCTGGCATTTGGATTTCCCGATCTAAAAAACCATCATTGCTTGTCGGGGAACATTAGCCCATGGCACTTGGATTCCCCGACCTCGAAATTGAATATTTGATTATGAGGGAACATTAGCCCCTCACACTTCGATTCCCCGATCTCAAAATCGGTTATTTGATCATGAGGGAACGTTAGCTCTGGACACTTCGATTCCCCGAAAACCGTTATTGCTTATCGGGGAACATTAGCCCCTGGCACTTGGATTCCCGGACCTTAACTCAGCAAAATCAATATTTGCATGTCGGGGAACATGAGCCACTCACAGTTCGATTCCCCGACCATTATTGCTTATCGGGGAACATGAGCCCCTCATAGCTCGATTCCCCGACCTCAAAAACCATAATTGCTTATCGGGGAACATTAGCCCCTGGCACTTGGATTCCCCGACCACAACTCAACAAAATCAGTATTTCCATGTCGGGAAACATTAGCCCCTGGCACTTGGATTCCCCGACCTCAAAATCGATTATTTGATTATGAGGGAACATTAGCCCCTCACACTTCGGTTCCCCGATCTCAAAATCGATTATGTGCATGTCGGGGAACATTAGCCCCTGACATATGGATTCCCCGACCTCATTCAACAAAATCAATATTTGCATGTCGGGGAACATTAGCCCCTCACACTTTGATTCCCCGATCTTTAAATCGATTATTTGATTATGAGGGAACATTAGCTCTGGGCACTTCGATTCCCCGAGTACTCGGGGAATGTTAGCCCAGGGCACATCGATTCCCCGACTTGGCGGGGAAGATTAGCCCTGGGCAAGTAGATTCCCCGATCTGTCGGGGAAAATTAGCTCCTGACAAATCGATTCCCCGACGGGGAACAATAGCGTGTGGATTAACGATTCCCAGATAGGGGAACGATAGACACTGCCCCTTTTCAGACCAAACCAGTTGAAAAAATAGGGTGTGTACGAACCAAGGGTTTCTGAAATCGAATGGAAACCACCTTGAGGACAAAGAGGAGGGATCGACTAAAAGCAGGAAGGAAAGGGAAGGGAGAAAGACAGGAAGGCATACTAAAACCAGGAAGGGCGTACTAAAACGAGGAAGGCTGTCACAGGAATTCAAGGCTGCGAAAAACTGGAAAGCCGCACCGTTACCTTCCTCTGTTAGTATTCTTTGAGGAGTTCGCAACTTTTCAAATACAAAGTTGACAACCCCTTCCTCATTTTAGTATCCTGACATAGGTAGGTATTAAGTTCAGTGAGGGGTCGGCAACTACCGAAGTTGTAATAAACCTTATCATTCCTCGCTTCAGTAGCTGGTCACGGGTAGTACTTTAAAGGCACAGAAAACTTGACTACTCAACTTTCGGCCATCAAATCGACCTTGGGGGCTTATATAAAGATACAGGGACTTATTGTCGACAGGACCCCCCTTCTTTGTTATCTCGGACCCCCTCCTTAGTGTTCCCAAAGCTAGCTGGCAGGCCATTGCCCCTGATGCACTGTAATTATGCACTTATGCACTGTAAAAATTCGCCTTTGGTCGTGTTGACTAACGCATCGGGATAGTAGTCAAGAGGTCGTGCGGGCACACGGCACACAAACCTTTTGCTTTTTTTCTACTAACTCAAAAGTAGAATTCTCGGAAACTGTCCGGAAACTGCAATGGTCGTAACGAGAATTTTTCTTACTCTCAAAATCGACTCAGGGTACATTCTTGATATGTCAGCTAGCTCCCCGAGTCAAGTTTGAGTCAAGTTTTCTGTTCCTTTAAATTACTAAAACGAGGAAGGAAATGGTGAATTCTCAATTATTATTCTTTGAGGGGTCGGCAACTATCAACATTTAAAGTACCATTTCTTTCATCATTTTAGTAGCTTGTCATGGGTAGTACCTTAAAGGACTAAAACGAGGAAGGAAACGGTGGATTCTAAATTATCAGGCTGTAAGGGGTCGGCAACTATCAAAATTTAAAGTCCACCATTTCTTTCATCGTTTCAATACCTTGTCACGGGTAATACTCCAATTGTATATATGTTTTAGTTGTAGGTTAATGACAAGTGCCAATTAATTTGCTCGCGCATGAAATGTTGTGCCGCATTTATTTTGAAATTAAATTTAATTAAATTAAAACGATTGAAGAAATGGTGGAATTTAAGTTCTGATAGTTCGACCCCTCAAAGACTAATAATGGTGAATCCACCATTTCCTTCCTCGTGTTAAAACGAGGAATGAAAAGGTTAATTACAATTTTGATAGTTGCCGACCCCTCACTGAACTTAGTGCCTATCCATGTCAGGATACTAAAACGAGGAAGGGATGGTCAACTCTAAATTTGAAAAGCTGCCGACCCCTCAAAGAATACTAAACAGAGGAAGGGAATGCTGCGGTTTTCCTGTTTTTCGCAGCCTTGAATTCTAGTGACAGCCTTCCTCGTTTTAGTATGCCCTTCCTGCTTTTAGTATGCCTTCCTGCTTTTCTTCCTTCCCTTCCCTTCCTGCTTTTAGTCGATCCCCAAAGAGGATTTTAAAACAACTTTTTAGGCCAAGTTGTCTCTGTTGCATGATGTTGGTTAGTCTCCAAAGGAAGTTTACTGTCGGTATTTTACCCGATTTTTCGCCCTATCGGAAACCTCTACCACAACTCCTTTCGAAATTCTCCATTCATCTGGATAGAGGCTGCTTGGTATGACGTGTGAATAGCTCGCATTGGACATTATCTTTCATTGTTCGTATAAGTAAGCGCCACGCATAACCTGCCTGAAACAGTATATATTTTTACCAGACAGTCACCAATGAGTAGAGCCTAACTTGTATTTTGTCTTCAGGGAGCATTATTTCACTTCGGCGTCTGTATTCGACTCTGGTACAGTTTCAGTGGTTTGGGTAGACCGACTGCAACAGATGGCAGTACCAACCGTTTGCCGGTTCGCCATGTGGTATTGCCAGCCGGTATGTATTATTTTCCTTGTATTGTATACTAGTTCACCCGTAGCCGATGGGACTCAGGAATGTTCATGTCGTTTAATCGTCCTCCATCCTGTAGTCTATAAAGTGTAAAGTTCAATATTTCTCTGTCGGCAGATCGAGTTTGCCGTGGTCGAAGTTTCTGAAACCGTCGTTAGAAAGCATTATGCCGTGTAAGTTGTCTTTTGGCTTTCAGGAACAGCAAGTGGCTGGGATAAAACCGTGAGAATACCTAATAACGATTCGTATGCGATTTATTATCCAGCCGACGCCGCCAGCTTCAAGAAGTTCAAGTCTTTCACTATAGTCACTATAGTGACATCCAGTTGCCAAACATCAAAGTGTTGATGAAGCAGGAAAGGCCAACGTAAAGCAAGATGTAGCCTACGTATGAACATCTTTGGACGTCATGATATTTGTTATAGTTTAGGATAGGATACGGTTCATAGTGTATCATTTAAAAGTATCCATCGCCAATATTTGATTCCCATTTAAGTTCCAGGACTGAAGCATTTCAGTTAAGTAAAAAAAAAAATAGTTGCTCTCCAATCACGAACAAACATGCCAGTCTATACGCAGGCCTTTCTCTTTGCCGGATTGGCTGGAGTTCGCGGGAACAAGAGCTGGAAGCTCATATGGCACTTGCAAGGCTGGGTCAGATGGAAGTGATGATCGAAAGTACTTTTTTTTTCACTTTTCGGTTAAGATGAGCCAAACTTGCAAGGCTGGTCCAGAGGATGGAAGTGATGGTCAAAAGTTTTTTTTTTAACTTTTCGGTTAAGATTCGCACTTTAAGGGTGCTGAAAATTAATTTCCAAACAAAACCCTTGAGGCAAAAAGGATCATGTAGCCTACTCACGGCGATCGTGAAAAAGTAAATTTTGCTTAAAAGTATTTTTTTTATTTTGCGGTTAAGAAGAGTTCTGTAAGGAATGGTCGGATCGAAGAAGGGACGATGTCTAACCCAATGATGTCAAGTTTCTAATGCTACAGCAAAGCAAAGTCTTATCGTCCTAGCACATCTGGAAGTACCTTAACTCACTATCACCGGAATTATGGATATCCCCCTACAGCCCCCCCTCGTTACCCGAATCCGATCCGATTCTGTCACTGATGCACCTAGGACTTATTCCTTAAATTACCTTAAATCGCATTGTCCAGCGACAAAGGGTGATGGTCCTCCTGTGGTTGTCGCTGGTTTGAGTGATGTTTGTCACGCATGATGTTGGGACTGGCTTTTGGTTAGTGTCTGGTAGAGGATTCCGGGGCATCCCACTTGTATTTCCAGGGTTTGGCTTCCCACTCCTTGTCAAGCTTGGAGTTGAATGAGTCCACAGTCAGTGTACTGACTTTGTCCTCTGACAGGGTGTTCCAGTTTTGCACAACTGTAGTTGAGAAGAAGTGGTTTCGGGTCCTGCTGTGAGCAAATGGCTTTGGAATCTTCTTACTATGACCACGAAGAGTTTTTTCAGCTTGATTTGTAGAGGTGTAGAGGTGAGGCAAGATTTGATTTTGTATGAGTTTGTACGTTTGTATAACATCGCCTCTACTTCTTCTGCACGCCAAGCTTGGTAGTTTCAGTTGTTGCAAGCGTTCTCTGTATGGGACATCCTTCATGCCTGAGACCAGTTTGGTGGCTCTCGTCTGGACTTTCTCTTGCACTTCACAGTCTTTCTTGAAATATGGGCTGGCAACTGACATTCCGACTTCTAGCTTTGGTCTCACAAGGCCTTTATATAGCTTAGTGATTACTAATTTGCTTCTAGTCGAGAACATCCACTTGATGATACCAAGGGTTTGGTTTGCCGCTGCTGCTACAGTTTTGGCGTGACTGCTGAATTTAAATCCTTGGTCTGCAATGACCCCCATGTCTCTTTCTTCTTCCTCTGCTGCAAGTGGGACAATGGGGTCATCGGGATTTGACATAGTGTACTGATGCCTAGGATTCTTTGTACGAAGGTGTATCACTTTGCACTTGTCAATATTGAACTGCAGTTGCCACGATCTTGCCCAGCCACTGAGACTGTTGATGTCGTTTTGAAGGGCTGAGACTTTGTCGCAATTTTCAGCTGATCAGCTTTGAACCATCAGCATAGAGGGTGATTTTGCTCCTGACAGATGGTGCATCGTTGATGTAGACAAAGACAATAACAGTGGGGACAATAACCACTTTTACTGTCTTTGGATGTAGATGTTAAGAGGCTGGGCCCAAGTATTGTGCCTTGTGGAACTCCACTCTTCGCGATGACCTCTTCCGAAAGGTCAAAGTTTCCTGGACCGGTCGTGATTTTGACACATTGAGTGCGTCTGAGCAAGAATTCGCCAATCCAGGTGATTGCTTTACTGCGGATTTTCAGGGCCTGTACTTCACCAAGTTTCATCCTGATCGCTCCACTCTATCGTGTCACAAGATTTCCTGTCTTTCACTCCGACCCCCCCCCCCCCCCAGGGGCGTCCCGAGCCTTGCTTCATTGTGGGGGTGAACCTTGTCAAATTGGCCGAATCGGTACCTGGTTTTTACTGAATTTATTAAAAAAAAATCTAAAAACACAGCGAGTTGCCTTCATAAAGCCTTCATGCCTTCATGGAGCTACAACGTAAAAAGTTGCAGGGTGTATACAAACAAGTCTAAAGAGAAAAATTGGCGCGTTTTCACGCTTTCCTGCTTCTGTTTTTTTTTTTCATGGATACGCCGTCAGTAGCCTTTTACCTTCGGTAGACCTTTCCAGTTTTGCCAGCAGGACTTGAAAATAATCACAAAAAACGGCGTTGCTGCATAGCGACAACGTCCTAACAGCTATACCCTGGATTAATTAAGGCGCCGCAGGCGCAATTTTTTTAATCCGCCTTTTTTTCTGGCAACATTTAACAACATTCTAGCTTTTAACATGGTTCAGGCCCCCCAAAATTCATAGCCTCAAACGCTAACTAAGTGACGCATCCTTTGTCGTACTAGTGAAGACTGCAAAATGAGCTGCAGGCGAAATTTTGTGGAAACACTGATGATAAAAATTGGCGCGTTTTCACGCTATCCCGCTTCTGTTTTTTTTTTTTTCATGGATACGCCGTCAGTAGCCTTTTACCTTCGGTAGACCTTTCCAGTTTTGCCAACAGGACTTGAAAATAATCGCAAAAAAACGGCGTTGCTGCATAGCGACAACGCGATCCCAAAGATTGCGATCCCAAGATTACCTATTAAGCCCGGAGCTGTCTGGCGAAACGAAAGGGTCGATCCAGGGTAAAGATACTAAGCACATATGTTCGGAATTAACAGCAAACAAAAGTACGCTAGTTTTCACGTCAAGAGACGTGCTTATTCCTGAAGTTCTGCAATCCTAAGAAGTAAAAAAAATGAACAGCAACCTGCTAAAGCTAACGTAAATGTTAAAGAACAAAAAATGCCACTTAAATTACCGAGCTCAGTAACTGGGTTGAAGCAAATAATGAGTTCGTACCGTACCGAAACACTAACTGAAAAAATAAGGAATAGATCAAGAGCGGTATTACAACCGAATTTCGTAATGGAATAAAACTCTAAAACTACCGAATTCGACAAGTCTAGTAATTGAAATGGACTATTACCGTATTCGGCAACGAATCAGAACCAAATGAATCTCACCGAATTTAATTATGAAATGGACTGACCGAATGCGACTGAATTACCGAATTCGGTAAAGAATGAGACTAAATCAACAAGTTAAATCACCGAATTCACGCAGGGACGGACCGAATGTGGCGAAATCGATGCGGACTGAACAGAAGTCGGATGAATTATCGAACTCGATCACGAATCAGAACCAATTGAATCTGATTAATGACCGAATTATGAAATGGACCGACCGAGTGCGATAGAACAGATCGACCTGAGAAAAAGTCCGGTGAATTACCGAATTCGCTAACGAATGAGACCAAATATACAGGTTAAATCACCGAATTTGAGACGGGACGGACCAAATGCGGCGAAATCGATGCGGAGTGAACAAAAGTTGGATGAATTAGCAAATCCGATAAAGAAAGGGGAACCAGTAAACACGATAAATCACCCAATTTGGAAATGCGGGGACAAACGATTTTATGAAAAAGGCATCACGGCTTCGCCGCGATGCCCGTTTTGACCGAATTTTTCGCCTTCGGCGGTCCGGTCGGCGACCCGGTCTGGACTTGAAACGGGACATCTGAGAAATGAGGTCTCTCACGGTATCAGGTTTCATGAAGATCCGATAACCCGTTCGAAAGTTACGCATGCCACTAATTTCTGGATTCGGCCGTCTCCCCCTCCCCCACGATGGTCGGATCGGGCGAGTGACTGTCGAGGTGACTGTTTCTAAGCTAATCTGGTCGGCTTCCTGATATGCCTGCCAAGTTTTATCGTCCTAGCCCAACTGGAAGTACATTAACTACGTATCGCCGGAATTCCGGAACCCCCCTCCAACTCCCCCCCCCCCCTCCCTCCCCCACAGTGTCCGAATCCGGTCCAGTTTTGTCAGTTATTTATCTAGAACTTGTGCTTGTTCTTCCCACCAAGCTTTATCCCGATCGTTCCACTCTGGTTTCAAAAGATTTTCGGTTCCCCCCTCCGACCCCCCTCCCCCCCATTTCATCGGATCCGTCCGGACGTGAAAACTGAGACACGATTTCTTTCCTGATAACAAGTTTCATTAAGATCCTATCACCCATTCGAAAGTTATGCATGTCCCTATTTTCTGGATTCCGCCACCTACCCCTCCCCCAACGATGGTCGGGTCAGGCAAGTGACTATTTCCAAGTTAGTTTGGTCGGGTCCCTAATATGCCTGCCAAGTTTCATCGTCCTAGCACTTCTTGAAGTACCCTAACTCGAGAAGAGTGGACCGACCGCCCGAAAAGTGATCGGTATATGGCACTTGAGCGAAGCTGCAAGTGCCATAAAAACAGTTCCTCGACTGTCATACAGTTGTCAGTGTCCCAACTGCTACGACTTTTTTGGTTCTAACGGAGGGAATGCGCAAATACTGTTTTCATTCTAAATTTGTCACCACCTGTGGACCACGAAAAGACTACAAGAATCACTGCAAAAATGGTCGGTCTGACCTACTTCCTTTATGATAAATCATGAATTCAAGCCCCCTTCCCATTCTCAGATACTCAGAATCCAAAACGAATTCAAGAAGCTCAAAGCAAACCTTCCCCCAAAATCCAATTGTAAACCGCACAACGGAACGACTTCTGCAGAAATTTATGAATAGAAAGATTATCTTCACTTGGTCGATATCTCGTTTGTACAGGAGCGGATTTCCGAAAGCATAAACTGAACTTTCTAGGACCGTAGAAAAGCTGACTCGAGGAATCTTTCGGCTTGGGTGGGTCTGATGATAAGCTTGCTAATTGAAGATGGAAACGATTGAACTAGGACTGGGCGCTGTCAGTGCCAGCAAATGCCGAAAATATGTCGAAACCGGAAGTTTAATTAATTATCATAAGAACGAGAATGAGCCCCAATGTTAGCGGACGGTTCTAATCGTCTAAATTTGACGTTATTGACTGGGATCGACTAAAAGCAGGAAAGAAAAGGCAAAGAGAAAAGCAGGCAAAGATACTAAAAGCAGGAAGGGCAAACTAAAACGGGGAAAGAATTACCAGAAATCTAGGATTCGAAAAACTGGCAAGCTTTTCCTCTGTTTAGTATCTTGTGAGGGGTCGGCAACTTAAATTTTTAAAAGTTCAACTTTTCCTCCTTTTATATAGTAAGCGAAAAACTGGCAAGCTGCACCGGGCTTTTCCGCTGTTTAGAATCTCGTGAGGGGTCGGCAACTTACATTTGTAAAAGTTCTCCTTTTCCTCCTTTTAGTATTCGAAAATCTGGCAAACTGCACCGTGCTTTTTCTCTGTTTATAATGTCGTGAGGGGTCGGCAACTTACATTTGTAAAAGTTCACCTTTTCCTCCTTTTAGTATTCGAAAAACTGGCAAGCTGCACCGTGCTTTTCTTCTGTCTAGTATCTCGTGAGGGGTCGTCAACTTACATTTGTAAAAATTCACCTTTTCCTCCTTTTAGTACCCTGTGGGTAGGCGACTCAAATCATCCGAGTCCAGCGAGGGGTCGGCAACTAAGATATTTCAAGGCCATCATTTCTTTCCTGGTTTTCGTAACTTTTCAAGGATAGTACCTATCTTAGAGTACGAAAACGAGGAAAGAAATTGGGAATTCTAAATTATTCTTCTTTGAGACTAAAAGGAAGGAAAGGTGAACTTTTTACACTTGCCAACCCCTCAAAGCTACTAAAACGAGGAAGGGAAAGGTGAACTATGAATTCTGATAGTTGCCGACCCCTCAAAATTTAGAATTCCCAATTTCTTTTGTCGTTTTAGTACTCTAAGGAGTTTCATCCCGATCTCTCCACTCTAAGCGTTTCCCAAGATTTCTGGTTACCCCCTCCAGCTCCCCCCAATGTCACCGGATCCGGTCCGGATTTAAACTGGGATGTCTGAGACACGAGGTCTTGCTATATATCAAGTTTTATTGAGATCCGATCACCCGTTCGTAAGTTAAAAATACCTCAATTTTCCGGATTCCCCCTCCCTCCAGACCCCCCCCCCCCCCCCCAGATGGTCGGGTCGGGGAAACGACGTGTACTATCCGTGACAAGTTATTAAAACCAGGAAAGAAATGGTGTACTTGAAATATCTCAGTTGCCGACCCCTCGCTGGAATTTTTACAAATGTAAGTTGCGGACCCTCACGAGATACTAAACAGAGGAAAAGCACAGTGCAGCTTGCCAGTTTTTTGAATGCTAAAAGGAGGAAAAGGTGAACTTTTACAAATTTAAGTTGCCGACCCCTCACGAGATGCTAAACAGAGGAAAAGCACATGCCAGTTTTTCGAATACTAAAAGGAGGAAAAGGTGAACTTTTACAAATGTAAGTTGCCGACCCCTCACGAGATGCTAAACAGAGGAAAAGCACATGCCAGTTTTTTCGAATACTAAAAGGAGGAAAAGGTGAACTTTTACAAATGTAAGTTGCCGACCCCTCACAAGATACTAAACAGAGGAAAGGCTTGCCAGTTTTTCAAATCCTCGATTTCTGGTAATTCTTTCCTCGTTTTAGTTTGTCCTTCCTGCTTTTAGTATCTTTGCCTGCTTTGCTCTTTGCCTTTCCTTTCCTGCTTTTAGTCGATCCCGCTATTCACTCTCTCAGAATGCCATGTTTTTGTTTAGCCAAGGTTTTAATGGAGAATGGGGCAGAATGCTAGTCATGCTTACACTGTCTTACACCACGCTGAGAAACGTGACTTCGATAAGCTTGTAGGCCTTCGATACATGAATATGTGAAGGTCCGACTTTCTTAGACCTACCTCGTCCTGTTTCTTGGTACAAAGCTCCAGGCTCCTGGATTACAGCAAGATTAGTTCAAGAACCGTGTTTCACCATCTGGAACACAGTGTGCAGTATACAAAAATTTCCTTCTGGAAATTTCCAGTAATTCGTTGGTCATTAATTTTGTATGTTGCCATGGAGATAATAGGTCCCGTCTTGAATCTCGCTAGCATGGTGTCCCTGCAATATCCCAGACAGTATATCTCAAGTTGGGACACTGGGGGAATTGGGCGTGAAATCATTGTTTCCTCGATTGTATACGAAGGGAGGTGAGGTCACGGTTTAAGATATGAAGGAAGGTTTCGGAAGGTAGAGCGCTCTGGACCGAAAGTGATAGTCAATTAAATATCGGGTTTTAAGTCGATTAAAATCATCTACGGTTTTTTGGAACACAAAACATACAGTTCATATGTATAGTATATAAACTCTCCGTCGAGAAGTCTGTCTGTCTTGCCTACAAGCACGATTACTCTCGAAGAAGCTTAAGGTATTTTGTTAGAACTTGGTATGAGAACCCTTTGGGTGAAAGCACATGTTCGGAGATGATCCCCGTAGCCCTATATGTTTTAATTTTAGTTTTCAGCGTCAGTAAACTGCTCCATAGTTTGATAATAACCAAAATTTACGTAGTCCAAAATCCATAGCTATAAACTTCGTTTTCGCTCAGACAAGTATAGTTCGCCAGACAAAAATACGGAAACTTGTAACAAGTAAAAGTGTTTTTTTTTCCTTCTGAAGTTGGTATCAGATGTTAAGAGTTTCGATCTCGGGGTTCCTATGACGTCGAAAGTTCGGTCGGATTCGCCAGCATCAAGAGAAAACATCTTTAGTCATGATAAATGTCGTTCGTTTTGGTGTAGGGATAATAAGACTGAATCACTTTATCTGCTTTGTTTACTACAGGGTAAATGGTACAGTTAAATCCGATGTACTCAAACTTTGAAAAAAAACAAAATCTTCTGTCAAAAATTATAATAGTTCTTGGACCCATATGAGACAGACTAAAAAGAAGCAGGGCATGGTGGAGCAGGCACGCGTAATAAAAAGAGATTAGCAAGTAGTAGAAGTAGACAAGTAAGTGAGAGTTGGTAGCTCTGGAGCCTGAAAGAAGTCACGTTAGAACATTGTGCCTGCCCCTCATTGTGATGCCTGAAACGTCTCTTTTAGTTTTCGTTCCTCTTTTTAGTATTCGTGCCGTGCCGTGCCTCTTTTTAGTAGATCTCGACCCATATCGTTCGAAAACGGGAGAGGGGGTCACGAGCTGCAGAAGGTACGATAGACGTACCACTTCGTGCGTCACTTCGTACCCATGTAGTTAACCGACTTGTAGACGTCTGTAGAGACGGATTCAACTGAACTGTATGCCATATTGGCATCTATTATTATTAGTATTAACAGCAGAAAATGACGAAGGCATCTACAAAATTCTACGAAAATCATCAAAGCAATACTTTTCACGTGCTGTAAAGTGCTTCTTTGAAGGCGTCACAGGCGGACGTGAGACGGGCGTTTGTCCCACGTCTCTACAATGCGATGTCGAAACTTCCACCTACCGATATCTTTTCTGAAGCGCTGTGAAGTTCAAACTCGTGGCCCCTGAGGTTTCTTGATGGAGAGTAATAAGTCTGTCTGCGAGCCGACTTTCGCAGGCCACTGTAAATATTGTTACTTTTGTCAGATCTCCGCTGTAGACGGAATGGCAGTCTCGGTATCCATAGTGTCTTAGCCTTCCTTCGTATGTAGCGTTCGGATTAGAACTGAGCCATTTGGTGTTCGATCCTTTCCATTGTACCCAAGTCCTTGTCGTAGAATGACCTCACGGAGCAGTGTGGCGAGGAGCCTGTGATCCTGCAGTTCGAACGACCTTCGGATGATCCCAGCTACTGTATGTGCCTTTCGAAGTTCCCCTACATACTGGGATGAGAAGCTGAGATCCGAGTTCACGCCTAGCTGTCTTTCCTCTTGGTTGGACCTTGGGCCTTGGTCTCAAGGTTTGTGGTTGTTATGTAATGGCTCTTCTCGTCGACGTTGACTTCCATTTTGTGTCCGTCATAGTTTGTGATCATTTTGGATAGTTGTTAGTGGAGGTTGTTTTGGATGATGTCGACCGTAAATAATAGTCGACTCCGACAGCTAGGTCGATGTACATGTTGAAAAGGAGTGATCCCAGTATAGAGGTTTCTGGAACTCCGCTAACTTCAGCTTCCAGGTCCACAATTCACAGCGACGACTTGGCGGCGATTTGCAGGAAGCTTTCTATCCAGGGAACCACTCCCTTGTGGCCGTACTGACCATATTGCAGAAATTTGGGATTCCATCTTGCAAAGTACCACAAGAAAAGCTCAACTTCTACGTCTACTGTTCCAGTTTAGGGAAACTTTGGATTCTCCTCGGCGTCGTGTTCATATTGCAAGGGGTTTTGAATTCAAGAACAAAGGTTACCCACAAGTCAAGACTTCGAGATTCGTTCGGATTTATCTGCGAACCACAAATAAGCTGACACAGGATTTATCTTTCACGCACTCCACGCAGCGAGAAACGGCAGTCAGGTCGTCATTATTCAGGCAAACCAAAATGACATTTGACCAAACTTAGCCATTTGGTCAAATTTCCTGACTACGACATTCCCATTAATTTAGTAAACCTTTTCTTTCTATCCAATCCGCCAACTGTCTGTGTGTATTTCTTTACGGGCTTGGAAAGAAGAAGTTCCCAAGAGCGGCTGAAAAGTACGGCATCCAACATGAATTATAGCTAAATGTACAAAATGGGTTAAAGAAGAAACCGACTAAGAATTATAGCTAAATTTACAAAACGGATTAAAGAAGAATCCGAACAAGTTCAGATGTCTCGAATACAAGATGTCGCTCGTAAACTTGGCGTCGTTGCGTTCACCTTCGGCTCCTCACTCCGAGCGAAACGTCACTTTCGCAGCATGAGAAAAGAGCTGTGTTCCAGGGTTTGTTTTAGCTTCAGTCCCATGCATCGTACCCTGTCCTCCCGACATTAACCTCGTACTGATGGGCCGTTTGTCAGAGAATTGTAGAGCCTGACCTCAGTTCACTAGTCCAAGTGAATCTCGCTGGTTTATCATATTGCCCTTGCAAGAAATAATGTGGATATCGGTTCAAGTGTAGAAAATGGGATCGATTAAAAAGAGGCACGGCACTTGCCCCACGAAATAGTGTAGGGGGCACGACTACTAAAAAGAGGCACGAAAACTAAAAGGGCCCTTCCAGGCTTCAGAGTGAGGAGCAGGAACAATGTTCTAACCTGCCTTCTTTTAGACTCAGGAGTTACGGACTCTCAGTCACTTGTCTACATCTACTAGTTGCTCATCTATTTTTGTTACTCGTGCCTCCTGCGCCATGCCGTGCCGTGCCTCTTTTTAGTCGATCCCCAGAAAAATTGGATCATTTGTAAACGTTCGGCTAACACTGTCAAATGCTTCAACACTTTCTGTGATCCAGATGGTTAAAATGTTGTCCACCTTATCGTTAACGGTCCAAACTCGACTGGATTGCTAGGTATTTGTTTGGGTAGATTATACGGTATTCCCATTTAAAAATATATACCAAGTAAATGCTAGTCTCAAATGAAATATTAGATTCCGCCCAAAACAAGGACAAATGTTTTGATGGGACCCAAAAGCGAAATATTTATCGGGCTTCTTCATCTTCTCCAGTCTTACAGATTACAACTCCTCAGTTCCCGGTCTTAACGAGATTACGGCGAGTCACCGTAGTAAATTTGGACTGATATTCGGGATTCGGTATGATTACCGAATCGTAAATATACCGAATAAGTATGGAATGATCTTCGGGATTCGTTATAATTCCGCCGTAATGCGACCACAAATCTGGAATACTGGCGATAATTATGGACCGATATTGGTGATTCGTTATACTTATAGCCTACCGAATAATTTTGAACGGATTTTCTGGATTCGGTTGAACCATCTACCGAATCCCGGTAAACAACTAGTATGGAATGATGTTGTGGATTAGTTCTAATTTCGTCGAAATTAGAACCAAGTTCTGGATCCATGATAAAGCACTACCGAATCCTGGCAATTATACGGAATAATTATTTACCGACTTCGGTCCTTTGGTATAATTGCTGAATCCCGGTAATAGTATAGCGAATAATTAGGGTTATTATTCGGTTAGTATTCGGCCCAAAATTTTAGTAAATCTAAATAAGTTGGGGCGGGGGGGGGGGGGGGGGAGACTGCTCACCGGATCCCCTGTATACGCCGAAAAAGCATCTGCTGACTGTTTTTTGTCGTCATGATATGGGAAAAGTCAGCAGATGCTTTTTCGGCTCTTCCTGTAAATGCTTGTTATGCGTAACATTTAATGTAGAACGTTTTCAAAATCACAACAGACAATATCCCAAGTGTTGTACTCGGCCTTGTTTTAAGCCGCTTTCACATTGACGCGTCGTTGCGATGCGTCGCGTATGCGTTTATCTTACGTTGCGTACAGGTTGCGTAGCGTATCTTTCACACCTGCGCGAGAACATGTCACGCTGGATGCGTATTTACGTTTTCCTCTTTCGGTTTCTTCTGCCAAATTTTCATTTCTGTCATCAGTTAGCAAATTTTTGATCATCATTAGTAGGTTTTCTCTATCATTAATAGGTTATTCTCCAGTTTCCTTTCAAAAACTTTGATTTCACTGAAAAATCTGATCCGTAACGCGTTGACCCAACGCAAGAATGGAACTTGGTGTGGCTGTCCCTGTGATTCTTTCTCGGCATGTTTAGTGATTTATCATCAGTTGTCAAGTTTTGGTTTGGCTAGTCGATGTTGGCAGTTCTATGCACGTCAAGTGCATCGAAGGCAAGTCCCCGCTGTGGAAGCATGTTTAAGAGAATCCTGCAAAAAGCACGTCAGTATCTATAGGCCACAGTGTAGAACTTGGAATAGAACTTGGTTCTATTCTTGCGTTGCGTTTTATTTGTCTGAGTAAGCTCTGCGTTGCGTTGCCGCAACCGTGACGCAGAGGTTGCGTAGCTTAGTGTGAAAGGCTCTACGCGTCAATGTCAAAGCGGCTTTATATTTGTTATGAGACTTTTGACAGTGTACTGATACTGATTATTCTTTGTTTTCTAGATCCATACAGAGCGCGCTCTGGATGCCGGCTGGGTGAGTCTGAAAGAATCTCCCATCTTCAGTCGAGATGGATCCCACTTGCTCCTCCTCCTCCCGCTGAGTGAAGGCAGTGAAGGAAGGTTCACTCACATTTGTTTAATCACCGTCACAAGGAATCGGCTCGCAGCTTTGACTTCAGGGACTTTTGACGTCATGGAAATCGTCTCCTGGGACGAGACAAACCATGTTATGTAAGTGCTTGGATTTTGAGTTCCTTTTAACGGGAGACTTCATGAATAGAACTTAAAAGGTCCCTGGGAGAGTCAAGTGCTTATTTGACCCTTCTCTTGTAAAGTGTTTCTTACGAGAACGGAATTTATTACATGATGTCAATGTCACCAGTTGTTTATATGGCGACAGTGCCCTGGTGAATGGTCGATGTGTCGAACTTTCACTTCGCCTGGCTGTCCCTGTGATTCTTTCTCGGCATGTTTAGTGATTTATCATCAGTTGTCAAGTTTTCGTTTGGCTAGTCGATTTTGGCAGTTCTATGCACGGCAAGTGCATGGAAGGCAAGTCCCCATGGTGGAAGCATGTTTAAGAGAATCCTGCAAAAAGCAAGTCAATATCTATAGGCCACAGTGTTTGAGATATTTTTTTTACGGACTTGATTAGACCATGGAGCACCTGCCGTTCGAGTATGTAAGTACAGTGCGAAGCGGGAAAGCCATCCAGACTGGAAGTTTGAGTCCGTATTCCTGACAGCAATTTTCTGCGGCATTGTGTTGTTCAGAGCCTCGTTTTTGTTGCACGATGCACGTCTACTTCTCGGCCTTCTGCTAAATGGCATTTTTGCACTCCAGTGCTTCCGAGGAAGACGGTAGCGCTTCTCGAGAATCGCGAACTTGCTCACCGACCAAGTCCGTGCTTCCCTGCAAGGTGCTGCTTCAATCGAGAAGAAATCTTGCAGGCAGCGAATCCAAAACGCCATCTTGTGCAGAAGCCAAGAAATGCTGCAGCAGCGATGCGGCAGCACCATTACAACAAAAACGAAGCTCAGACGGAGTAAAATGTAGCGGTGACGAAAGAAAATAACTACATTCCTGACCCTGCAACATTTCTCAACGACAATGTGCGAGATGTTGCTTCTATGGCTATGGCCGACGCGTCGATGGACTCATCTCAACCGCTGTGCTTCCAGGAAATGCCCACACATCCAGTGTCTAGGCAAGAAATGCTACTATCCAACTTTCTGACGAATACACGATAACGAACGATGACGATGGGAGCACGGACAGACTCATAGTCAGTGCGTGGCAATGAGTAATGCATCAGCGTCACCATCAACAAACCTCGAAGCTTACCACTGATCATATATTGAATGTGGGCGGTGGACGTGCCCGCTAAAACATCTTGAACCCCAGCCAATATGCCGAGCAGGATCAGAAACTACAGTAGTTTAAGGAATATCTCCTTGTGTCCGCGACGACCCTGAAGGGCTTAACGAACGGGCGGTACAGTTTTCAGGATTTTTTATAATCTTATATAATCTGCTGTTTTGTATGTAAATAAATTTCTTACTTGAATTTGTGCGCTTAACTTGTCAATCGAAAGCTTGGCTTTTGGTGGGCTTGCCCTGTGGCCACTTGCCTAATGTAAAGCTTGCCCAATTGTCAAACTTTAGACTTGTCTGACGAAAACTTTTCAGGGGGGCCGTCGTGAGACCCTGCTCTGAGTTCTGCGTTGCCTCTGACTCCGTGGAAGCATTGTTTAATCAATAGTAGTTTCCCTGTTACATAATTTAGTTGACCCGAGAAGCAAGGCTGAAGCTCCCCCTGTATCATGTGGATAATTACATCTCTATCCAGTTTGTAGGTTTCCTATTCGAAACCTAAACAGAACTCCCGCTTGATTTCTATCCGAAATAAAGTTAGAAATACGGCTCACGTAGGATCTGATTACTGTGGGCCACGGGCGCACGATACTTTCCGTCGAAAAAAACGCTTATGGGAAATCTACTTTGAAAGTTTAAGAAGTTCCGGTTTTCGCTGGGTTCCAGTCGAGCCATTGATGTGAATGTGGTCTCGGGGACTGCAGTAGAACTGCCATCGGCTTCGAAGATTTCAGAATATGTGTAGTAGGAATGTGCCGGCTTCAAGGATAGAAATGTACTGGGAAAAGAAATGTAATACTTAAAATTAGTCTTATTTATGACCTGCCAAAAACCACAAACGCGATAGCGCAGTAGAAATACGGAAAAGGAAGAGGATGATAGGAATGAGAGTAAAATAGCAACATGAACCTCGAAAGCTTGTGCAACCTTTTTCTCCAGTTTCGGTAAGGACAATACGCTTTAAAAAATTAACAATGATCGTGCAAGGATAATTTAAATTCCATTGTTCAATAGATCGGTCTTTCCCAAAAGGGGCATACCATAGTAGTAGAACAGTTTTATTGAAAATAAACATTTTGTTTTCAATAGCACAACAAAAGCGGGGCTTGCGAGGCTGTGCTAACTTGTAAGAGAAAAAAAGAAGAGAAGAGAGAGTATGGAGATGAGACCATGTACCGATATCAAACCAAACAAAAACATTAACGAAAAACATTACCTTACGTGACCCCCAAACAACAAAACACAACAAAGAAAAATTATATAAATCTTACAAAAAAAACAAACCTGAAAAAAAATTTCTTTAATCAGTTTCGAAGGTAAATCTGCCAAGGAACTCCATACGTAAATCAGACTTAAATTGGTTAAAATTACCTACTTCCTTAATACCTTTACTTAGTTTATTCCACAGCTTCGAAGCTCTATAAATGATGGAGAAGGCAGACCTACTTGTAACTAGCCGAGGAACCTCAATATTTCCTCGTATCCGAGTATTGTGTTGATGAACATGTGACCTCTCACAAAATATTCCTGCAAAACAATCCGGAAGGCTCTCATTGTAATACTTATATATAAAAATCAACGTATAAAAATCGCGTAATCCAGCTGCAGGCATTACATTTATTTCTCTGTAAACTGACCTCATGGACTCCCGGTTCCCAACGCCACAAAATACTCTAACAGCGTTGTTCTGAATCACACGGATTGGACGAAGTACCGAAGGGAAAGTGCCCAGCCATATCGACGAACAATATAAAATATAGGGGTGAATCAGGGAAAAATATAACAACCGTAGAACATATAGGGGGAAAATGTGTTTTAATTTACGCATGATACCTAGGTTACGCGACAATGTTTTGGAAACTGACTTTACATGGTCTTTAAATGATAGGGTTTCATCAACATTAATTCCTAGGTACTTTGCGAACCTTGCACGTTTAATGATTCCCCGCTCTGATACTATTTCCGTGATCCAAGGATAAATATTTGGAAATCGAGAGAAAATAACAAAATTTGACTTACCTATATTCAAGTCAAGGTGGTTTATTTTTAACCATGCGCATATCTTTCTCATTGCTGCGTCCAGTGTTGAAAAGAGCAATTGTTCCGTAGGGGCAACACACACCAAGGTTGTATCGTCCGCAAATAAGGGTGTGGTAACCTGGGTCGGACCATTATCAACAAAATCTGTAATTCTGGGCAGAGATTTAACAAAATCAGGCAAATCATTAATAAAAATCAAAAAAAGAGTAGGACCCAATACGGAACCTTGGGGAACCCCGCAATTAACAAAATGTTGAATGAACATACTGCGTTGAAGCCAAGCCATTGGTTATATAGTAGAGATCAGACCGAGGGGGGGGGGGGGGGCCTCACGACCCCACGCTTGTGCCTAATGGGACGGGAGGGTGGCCCCAGTAATGTCGGCGCTACTCTTTAATCCGTCAAATCATACATACTGCTAGCCACACCAAAAGGAAAGTGACATCTGAGAGTGACACTTAGTTTAATAGGTTTGGTCGGGACCGGG
The DNA here is from genome assembly GCA_030848855.1 of Branchinecta sandiegonensis. NCBI lineage: Eukaryota > Metazoa > Arthropoda > Branchiopoda > Anostraca > Branchinectidae > Branchinecta > Branchinecta sandiegonensis. Next base: position 18,988,344 of record JAUPMV010000006.1, on the reverse strand, counting down.
CCACGGAAGGGGACGGGGCTTATTCACCGTGAGCCCTACGACTATTCTCCAGAAGCTGACCATCCGAACGTTACTTTAAAAAAAAAAAAAAATGTATAATAAAATAGGCCAGTGACACTAGCTACATCTGTAACTTATTATGCATCCCTGTCGCTTATCTGTGACGCTCATGTCTATTTAACGTTAGACAGGATTAGCCGTTTTACATTTGTTACAAAAGCTCATTTGTTTCCTTTTCAAAGGGATGCCTTGTTAGCATTTCAATTCTTCCAGATACTTCATGGCGTCGCCCAAGGGCCGTGTTGGCGAGCGCCATCTCTATCGCGTCACCGATCCTAACGCGCCTGAGCCGCGCGTTGTCACGTGCTTGACCTGCCCGGAGCACCGAGTCGAGAATCAACGTGAATGCCTATGGAACAATGTTCATATGAGTCCAGGCCAGAAAAGCTTTTACATACAAGAGTGCCTCGGGCCAGACTATCCTGCAGTGTATATTCGCTCTACAAGTGAAAACGGGGTCATGACCCTTTTAAATGATTTCTCAGAGCAGAGAGAACATTTGGAGACGCTGGCTGTTCCGAAGGTGAGCTGGAGTGTCGTAGATTTCCTCGAGAAACTTGAAGCTTTAATTAGCTTTAATATTTAGGGAGTTCCGGGAAGGAACCGGGGGCTTCCAGGTACAGGAAATCTTTAGACTGTGAGGGGTTGAGATCTACCAGAATTGTTATGTCATTACCAACTAGCAGTAGGAAAAGTAGTAGTAAACTAGTGAACCCGATTTTTAGCGTTTTCTTCGATTTAGAGTCACCTGTGGAACTAGACCGCTGCAGGAAATTTTGAATTGTCGCTACAAGAAAATTTACCCGACTTCTTCAGATGTTAAAAGATGTGATCCGCAATCAGCTTAAGGTGACAGAAACTTACGAACAAAGTGATTTTCGGGATTCTTGTTTCAGTCATCGTGTTCGAACTTTCTCAGCTATGGCTTTTTTTCCTCTGCTGATGCCTTGTGAGTGTAAAAGCGTTTCCGCGAGTTTTAGCTTAGGAAACACAAAAGGGAAAGAAAATTTTCAATTCTTCGTATTGGTTTTTCGGAGAAATCAAACCGAAAAGTCAAATCTCTGTGCTGACCCGACCTGTCAGTTCCGATCGGGTTTATAGAAATTGAAAACTTTCTAGTATCAAGAACAAAATAGGCACCAGAATGTGCTTCATTTCTCCCTATCTCTGTAATACGACCCATACGACCAATAGATCCCTATACCCTGCCCGATACAAACGAGTGAAGGATACACTGTAAAAAGCCTCTCCTTTATCGGACTTCAGTAGTTGTGCGTCACCGATTTCAGACATTTTATTCGTAATTAGATTCTCCGAATTACGAATAAAAATGTCCGAAATTGGTGACGCACGACTCCTAAAGTCCGATAAAGGAGAGACTTTTTACGGTGTAGGTGTTACGCGGAACATCACAATTCGTTACCTCTACAAACAGCTATATCGCAAATTTCCGAAGTATAAGCCGATTGGTTGTCTATCATTTCCTCTAATATGCACAGAGGCGAAGAGCGAAGTATACGTGTATCAGTTCAAAGCTCAGCAAGTACCTCTAGCTCAGCTCAGTTTTGTCGGGATATCCATAGTCGCTGTGTGGGACCAAAGACGGAGGTTCTGTTTGGTTATTTGTTCTTGCTAGTTTTCCTACCCAGATCCACACTTCAAGTGCGTCTTATGCAGAGGTTGTTGCGAGATCAATCACCAAAGGTTTGCCGGAGGGTACTACTGCCAAAGTTATCTCTCCTAAATTTTTGGGTGTCGTCAGAAGTGTTCCAGCCACCATTACGGCCGACGCCTTGAAGACCCTGATTCCTGATTCTTGTGAAGTCGTGCCTATTTCGGGCTCTCGTTCTTTCGAAATCGGGTTCAAAAGTCAAGTTGGTCTCCTTACAGCTATGAAAATCGGGGTAAAAATCGGGTATGAAGTTTTTCGTGTTCATGAATTCCACCGAATGCCCAAGCGCTGCTATCGCTGTCAATCCCCAAACCACGGTATAGCCAAATGTCCGCATCCGTCTGATTCTCCAAAATGCGCTCGTTGTGCTGGTTGCCACAGTTATAGCAAAGATTCCCCTTGCTCACTGCCTCAAAAGTGTGCAAATTGCGACGGCTGTCATGCCTCTTTTAGCCTCAGATGCAGCGTTATGAGGAAGGCCGTGGGACTTGGCAAATAATGGTTTTTCAGGAAAAGAAACTGCGCTGTGTGTCATTAAATGTAAATGGCACAAAGGACAAAGATCTTCTACTTGATGATTTGCTAGGCAGCTCGGACATTCTTTGTCTTCAAGAGCATCTGCTATCCGCCCCTAGTAGCGAAAGTTTGCGCCGATCTCCTGAGCACTTTGTGTTCATTCAGCCGGCAATGAAAACTAGAGGTCGTCCTTCCGGTGGGTTAGCCATTTTTCTTCGAGCCAGCGAGTGTTCAGCACCACCAAAACTGTTCCAGTCTGGGCGTTATGCTCTTGCCGTTCAGTTGGACAATATTGTTCTTGTTAATGTATATTTACCTTGCGACCGGCGGAACATTGCATCACATAGTTCATTTGCTAAGGCTTGTCAGAAAATCAGAACACTTCTATCAGACATTTCAAGGAAAGGAATGAAATGGGCTCTTGTTGGTGATATTAACACTGATCTTCTAACTTCTTCTGTACGGACTGATTTATTTTTCGATTCTTTACCGGTAGCTCACAGTCTCATTGAGAAGTCTCTACCCTTTTCATATAGACATAATCGTGGCGCTAATGTTTCCAACCTTGATCATTTGATTGTTTCTGAAACACGTCTCATTGACGGTATTGTTGAGGTTGATGAGGAGAAAATTGAGGACGACCATCTGCCTCTGTCTTTCTGTTTGGTTGTCCCTGTTGCTCGAATCAGTCGTCCAAATCCCAAGAAGGCTTGGATCCAAAAGCGTAACTGGAATTGTATAGATACTGTGCTCTACATTTCTACATTAACTAATCTTCTCTCGCTTTTAAAAGTTCCTTTTCACCTTCTTCAGACTGGTATAGCAGCTACTACTTCGTCCGTTGATATTAATTGTTATTATAGCGAGCTTGTCCATTGCTTGAAATTGGCAGCCGATATTGCTGTACCGACTGAGAGAATTCGAGTTGGTACAAGGAAACCTATTTGGAAAGTCAGTCCTGAAGTTAAGAAGGCAAAAAACACGGCAAAATTTTGGCTAAAAATTTGGATTGCTTGTGGACGCCCAGGGAATGGTACTGTTTTTAATCTAAAAGCTAAAACAAAGCGTGAATACAAATCTTCACTTAAAAATGCTCGTTTGAATGGCTTAGATGCTCCCAGTGACAAAAAAGCGTGGCAAAAGGTCCTTCGTACAGATAAAGGTTCAGCTGTACCTCCTTCCGCGCTAACTATGGCTGACTGGACCAACCACTACCGTGGTCTATTCAGTGGTTGCAAAAACCAGATTCAGCAGCACTTTGAAAATTTACTTCTTAAATACCTACCAAGGAAAATATTTCAACCTTCTGTTCTTCCCGTTACTTGTTCTTCCATTGAAATTGCTTTCCGAAAATTAAGAAGAACTGGTTCTACAGATTCTGATGGCCTTAGTGCCGATTTTTTCAAAATTGAGTGTCCAGCTTTAACACAACACCTTCAGCTGCTATTTCAAATTTGTTTATGCCAGGGTTTGGTTCCGAATAGTTTCCTCCTGGGTACTATAACATCGGTGATTAAGCGAGGGAAAGACGCGGACCTTTGCAAAAGCTATCGGCCAATTATAGTTTCTTGTACCATAAGCAAAATCCTGGAATACGTCCTTCTTCCAGAACTAGTTGAAAAATGTAGCTTTGGTTCAATGCAGTTTGGATTCCGTTCGAGCGCCAGTTGTGCGCATGCTCATCACATATTGACAAAAATGATGAAACAGGCTACCCGCGACAAGTCTTCTATACATATATGTTCTATAGATATAGCTGGTGCTTTTGACAATATAACGCATTCTCAGGCCCTATTTTCTCTCATTACTTCTGGCGTGAATCTGTCTGTCGTCTATCTGTTAAAATTTTGGTATGGTCATTCTTCAGTAAGGTTCAAATGGCAAGGTAGCTTGTCAGAGATTATTTCTGTCCGAACTGGTGTTCGCCAAGGGGGAGTCTTATCTCCCTACATCTTCAAATCGGCCATATCTTCTTGTCTCGATTCTTTGCTTCCTGCTTACTTCTATAAAGACTATGCCTTCAGCTACATAGCCTATGCGGACGACTTGCTCTTAGTAAGCCGTAGCCGATCCACACTCACAAAAAATGTAAATAAGCTGTCGTCAGAACTTCTGAAAATTGGCCTTGAAGTTAACCTTTCAAAATGTGAGTACCTGCATTTCAACCCTTCGTCAAATTGTTCGAGTGCATCTAAAGCTTCTATATCTCTTGGATCGTTCATCGTCAAATCAACAGACTCTCTACGGTGGCTCGGCATAACATTCAAATCTTCATTGTCAAAATTTTGCTCATCGGTTGTTCAAGAAGTTTATAAGTCGATCCGTAGCGCCTATGGGCGCATCGTCCCCAACCGGGGGCGCTATAATCGTAAAGCTTTGGGAAATTTGTACAGCACCTTCTGCGCTCCTTCTATACTATTTCGTTCTGGCGTCACTCATGTTCTGCGAAAGAAGGAGATTAAAAAGATGAGATCATGTTATTTTAAATATGCAAAGCACCTCCTCCACTTGTCGAAATTATGTCATAACCATACATTGACGGAGAAATTCAAAATTCAAGACGCAAGTGTTACCCTTTTGGATGTTTCGTCATCACTTTCGAAACTCATGGACAACAAGGCCCAACCAGCACACGATGTCGTCCACTGCTTCCTGACCGAAGATTAAAAATTAAGTGTCTTTTTCTGTGTGTATATATGTGTTTTGTTTATTTTCTTTACTTTTGTCATTTACTCCGCCTTTTCAAAATGGCGGGTCATAAATAAATTACTTACTTACTACTTAGATTCTGCGAACTTAAGTAGCCTTAAAATGACATTCTGTAAGTTTCGGTCGCACCAATCCAACGATGTAAGACCCTTCGAGTTGAAATATTTGTTTGGTTGAAGCGCACGACCCACACTATACCTATATGAAATGGGTTTGAGGCTAAATACGTCGAAAATGTAGTCGCGAATTCCTCAAATTTCTTCGAGGAATCGGTGTTTGTATACGAGAATCAATAAGAAGTCTTCGAGAATGTTTTAAAAGTATTTGACATTTTAATTGAAACTAGGTGTTCGAGAATGACATAAATGTATTCGAGAGTGACAAAAATGTATTCGAGAGTTTTTATTTTTTTAATTCTCGAATGCATTTTTGTCAATCTCGAATACATTTGTGTCATTCCCGAGCTCCTCATTTTAATTTAAATGACAAATACATTTTAGAAATTCTCGAATACTTTTTACTTTTTTCGAATACTTTGTACTTTCTCGCAAACGAATCTCGAAGAAAGGAAAATCTCGAAAACTCTTCGCCAATTCTCGAATACAAACATCTATTCCTCGAAGACATTTAAGAGATTCTCGGATACATTTCGGGAATTCTCGAATACATTTTGATGTATTTAGCCTTAAATCCATTCCATATACCTATTGTATCGGCAAGCAAGATTAATCCGCCCCCGAATTACTGGTACAGTCGTGGAGAAAAAAATACCCCCCTCATTCTCTCGCTCTTTGAGATGTCAATGGTGTTAGACTTGGTACTCCTGATCTTCGGTGTCGCCGATCCCCATAACAGGGGTCGTAAGCAATGGTAGGTTTGGGCTGCACACGATGGTACCGAGTTTTCTATTAGGCCTGTTTTTGGCCTGAAACGAGAACAGGGGAGCCATAAAATGATAACACGGATAAATGATTTTTCTTCTTAAAAATAGCCTAGTCTTGTGAAAAACAAGTGATTAACCCCTCCGTGCAATTTATAGTGTAGTTCAGTTCAGTTTATTTTACGACCCAAATACATTTAACTATGATGTCAGTACCCGCCCCAAGAAAGGTACAAAAAAGCACTTGCACCTGGGCGGGTACATAAAACTCATTTCCTAACTAATAATTAACGAGAAACAAAACATAACAAAAAATAAGCACTAAAATAAAAAAGTGGATCAAGTGGGACAAGCATTTAATCCCTGTAACTGAGAGGAAGTTGTTGGCAAAAAATAGTGCAAGAAGTCTGTCTGCATCGCGTACAATCCGACCAATTCGAGACCACTATTGTCTATCTTTGCAAATGCTCTGGAACAAGTAGACTAGAAATCGCGAACATGCCGGACTTGACGCACCAGAGCCTTCATAAATTTGTATATAGTTTTCCGCTTCCGTCTGTCCCTGTCTCCTTCATTTTCTCTTCACAATTATCTAGGATGATAATAGTGCTTTTTGGGGGGGGGGGGCGGGAGTGATTTTCTCCGTTATCTCGACTGGAAACTTTATATTAAGCAGTTCAGTCCCTGTTTTAGTTTCTCTGACTTTTTTTTTCGGAAGAGATCGATAGGGATTGCTAGAGGCGTACCGTGGCCTACCGATCTCTTCAGGAAAAAAAAACCATCAGAGAAAGTAAACAGAGACTGAACTGCTTAATATAAAGTTTGAAGAGACCATTCATTGCAAACAAAAATGGGAGGAATCGAAGGGAGAAGGAGTCACTCCACGTGGACTCCGGGTACGGAAAACAACGAGAACACGGGGAATGCTTCCAAAATGGATTTTGTTCTAAAAAAAAAATATGCAGTTGACGAAATTAGTAATCTTTGTTTCCTTTACTGAAAGTTTTCCACAAGTTCGTAATCCCAACTTTTTTCGTAATCCCAACTTTTTGAGCGACTTTGAGCCTGAAGAGGACCCTTGTCAAGAACGGGGGACATATAGCTCTAATAAAATTTCAGCTGACGTATCCGTTTTGTACTGTCAAATGTGATTCGCAGTCAGCTTGGGCTGAAGGAATGTTTATCTTTCAGATAAGATTACAGGTTAGATTTAAATTTAATTGATTGATTGAAAAAGAAAAATACGAAAGTATTTTCTTCAACGTTCCATGTTCCCTAATGCTATGTTCCATGTTAGTTTCCAACTCCATTCTGTTTTCCTTTTCAGGTCAAGTTTGTGGACGTCGACCTTGGAAATGGATATTCAGGCCACGTTAAAATCTACCTTCCCCCAGGTCTTCATGAGGATGAAATTCTCAAGTGTCCCCTTGTTTTGCATCTGTAAGTGTCGAAAGAATCTTGTCTAGAGTGTGATCAGGATCCTGGATTGACTGCAGGAGTATGCCCCCCCCCCCTGTTGTTTGTTGTCTCTGATCATTGATAAGAAGCTTAAAGCCGTTCGAAATTGAACTGCTAGGCGGACTGTTTTTGTGACTAGCTGAAAGTCACCAAGGACTGACTTTACTGCCAGAAATGAAACCTGGTCAAAAAAACACGGTAGATTGGTTTTCAACATTCGCACAAATCCATAATGACAATTTAAAAATGGGATTTCCGTTTATCCGTTTTTGTGAAAAAGATACTCTGAACAAAATCGGGCCGGATTATTTTCCTGGGCAGAAAATGTCAAACCAGGTTTGATACGGAATCTGTTGAAAGTTTGACAGAATTTCTGGTAAAAAAAAAAAAATCGGCTTTGAGAACAGGAACCTGAATGGGGACCATACATTTTTGTATTTAAAAAAAATCCTCAGACTTCCGTAAGCGACTGGTGCAGCCCTGTATTTCCGATTGGGCTTGTCGGCCTGCCGATGGATAGTTGTCTGTCCAACGGGTTTTCCTCTTTTTGGGACTTCCAGCCGACTTTCCGAGGTAAGGCTTCATTCACTTTGTCTTGATTGGAGGAATCCTCACTTTGAGGAGGCTGTGCTTCTTCTGCTGCCATAAGGGCAGAGAGGAGTCGTGGCCACTCTTGACAGTTTTGTTTTCCAGCACGGAGTCGCATGGACAACCAGGCGACCGCACGTACTTCTTAGACCAGTGGCTCCCAACGGGTGGTCTTTGTTCCCAACGGGAACAAAATCAGTTTAGTCTGTAGCTTCAGAACTTGCCTCACTCACTTTTGATTGCCGAAAGTCTATTATTGTCTGTAGAAGGCAGATGCATGAGTAGCCAAAATGTTTTTTGGTGGGCACGGTATTTTTACTGACTGGTTGGTCAGTTTTACCGAATTTTTCCAAAAAATAATTGTTTTTGCGAAAAATCACGGGGCTTTGCACCGACTCGTTCCTTTTCAATGGCAGACCACTTTGGTGGGAGGGTTATTCCCAACCGTACGTGACGCCACTGACTATAAGCTGTTCAGGGCTACGAACTAAGCTAATTGAAAATGTTTGCGATGCAGCTTGATAAGAGCACGAAAGACATCAAAATCCAAACACAGAAACAGGACGACGGAAAAAAATTTTGCCGTTACCGAGGCTGGTACTGATATCGTGCCGAGATTTGACAAAGTTTTAGCCACAAAGCAGCTTCCCGTGCTTCATCTTTTTTTTATGGATATCATTTACGATAATAAATATCTTCTCTTCGTGTTCTGGAAAAGGGGTACGCAACCTTTTCGACCCTTAATTAGGGGTACGCGGTGCGGAAAAAGTTGGTAACCACTGTCTTAGACAATCTGGCTTTAACCAGGGTGCTACGATCTTCGAACTTAACAAAGTTAGCTTGCGAATAACTGTTCTTTCTACGGCAAAGATCAAGTCAGCGGACTATTGCAGCTCAAAATTTACTTGACCGTACCTCGACTATGGTCCTTGTCCTAAAAATTATTTTTAAGAAGACAGAAAGGGAAAGTCATGAGCCTCGTTTTTGTTGCAATAGTGCTGCCTCTTCGCTGCAGCAGCACCTTTGCCTCCGCACAAGATGCGTTCTTGGATTCACTGCCCGCACGATTTCTTCTTCATTGATGCAGCACCTTGCAAGGAAGCACGGACTTGGTCGGTAAGTAAGTTCGCGACTCTCAAGAGCGCTGCCGTCTTCCTAAGCAGCACTGCAGTGCAAAAACGAATGTAGAAAGAATCAGCCCGGAAGCGGCCGAGAAGTCGAGCTGCAGCGTGCAACAAAAATGAGGCTATGTTCTACCACTGTTCAATAAAGCGATTTGTGACTTGAATGCTACAATGGGGCCCAGAATAGCCAACAGTTTCATCTGCTGAATCACCCGTCCAACAGAAACACCAAGATCAAGATATCAATAATGGTTGAAATGTTACTTCTAGGCATGGGAAGCCTGGCTCGCAGGCTGTCTCCTCCAAGTGGTCCCTGGACTTCACTTACAGACTGACAAGCTCCAAAGGTATTGTTGTGGCTGTTGCTGATGTCCGTGGCTCAAACAACGAAGGGGAGAGACGTCTGATGTCCGATAAAAGCCGATTGGGAATCAAGGAAGCAGAAGACTATTTGACGATCCTCAGGTAGTCTAAGTTTAAATTATTCTACATAGAAAGATACGCCCACTGCAGCCTCGATTAATTTGGATTGGCAGCTTGGATTTACTTACTTGAAAGAATATTATATTGGATACAGGTTGATCGTCTGACAAGCCCCAACTTCGGGGCTGTGCTAAGGCATGTCCGATAACTGCGGGTGGGGGGGGGGGACTAATGACGCCTTCCACTGGAAGTCGTAAATTATAATTATGTCAATACTTGTTAAACTCCTAGGAGGGCCTCTAAGTCGGAAGAAAGTTAGCGAATTTTTAACAGGAACTTTGCATTCGATCATGGCTCAGTACCTGCATTGTATTAATCCGGTTACTAGTACAATTGCATTGAGTTACATGGTACCTAAGCATCCTAAGTTGCGTTTTATTTGAAGTTCACAGTACAACGGACTGTTCGTTGTCGTTTTATTCGCCAGCGTGCCGTACACTGGGAAGGCGCAGGGTGCCCGAAGTCGTTTTATTATGGCACTTGCCCTTCGGCCAAGTGCCAGATAGCAATCGCAATTTCTGCCCGTCTGTCGCTCTGTCGGTCGGTCTGTCCAGGTTTTGCTAGTTCGGGCACTTCCACATAAGCTAGGACGATGAAACTTGGCAGGTATATCAGGGACCCCAAAAGATTAATTTGGAAATAGTCACTTCCCCGTTCCGAGCATCGTGGGGGAGGGGAGGGAGGGGAAATCCGGAATCTAGAGGCATTTATAACTTTTGAGCCTGCTGATCGGATCTTAATGAAACTTGATATTTGGAAAGACCCCGTGTCTCAGACGACCTGGTTAAAATCCGACAACTTTGGGGGGAGCTGAAGGGGGGAGCCGAAAATCTTGGGAAACGCTTAGAGTGGAGGGATTGGGATGAAACTTGGTGGGATGAACAAGCCCTAGATAAATTCTTGACATAACCGGACCGGATCCGGGCACTGTGGGGGGTTGAGGGGGGGGGGGGGTCCGGAATTCTGGTGATCCCGCTAGTTCGGTACTTCTGGATGTGCTAGGACGATGAAACTTGGAAGGCATGTCAAGGACCCAAACAGACTGACTTGATAATAGTCGTTTCCCCGATCTGACCACCATGGGGGGAGTGGAGGAATGGGGAGCCCGGAATCTGGTGGCACGCATGACTTTTGAACGGGTGATCAGAATTGAATGAAATTTGGCAAGTGGAAAGAGCTATCGTCTCAGGTGTTCCATGTCTAATCCTGGTCGAATCCGATACATGTGGGGGGGGGGGTGATGGGGGTCACCGGAAATCTCGTGAAACACTTAGAGTTGGAGGATTGGGACGGAGCTTGACGGGAAGAACAAGTATCGATGCAAGTTGGACAGCTCCGAGTTAATGCGGCCTTGATACTTTATTTGGTGTCTGGATCGGATCTGGCCACGGTAGGGGATGGGGGTGAAGTGTAGACTGGAAGTTTGTGGATAGGCTATGCTCCGGTTCCAGTCGAACTTGATGGACGGGAATAGGAGATGTCAGAGATGCGACGTTGATGTTTCCGAGTCGTATTCAGCCACAGCGGGGGGAGTTAGAAGGGGATTACCGGAAACGTTTTGGCTCGCATAGGGGTCAAACAAGTGAAGCGATTCTAATGAAACTTAAAATGCAGAGAAATGACATGCTCTAAATGACATATTTTAGGGTCCGAGCTGGATCCGACCACGCTGGGGGAGAGTTACTGGAAGTTCCCAAAAATCTCAGATTTTAGTGAAACTTGATGGGTGGTAAGAGAAATTTTGATAGGTGGTAAGAGAAATTTTGGTAAGGGAAACTTAAAGGAAACTTAAGGGAAACCGTAAGAAATTTGGTAAGGGAAACTTGATAGGTGGTAAGAGAAATTTTTCTGATTTAGTGCAGCCTATTTTTATTAAGATTGATGATTTTATTTTGAAACCAGTTTTTTCTCTAAAATACTTAGGTTTGCCTATTAGTTCGTCAATGGTACTAACTCGTTCTTTGATAATAGTTGATTTAGAAAAAAGAATTGCGAGTTGGTAGTATTGTTTGCCTAAGAGATTATCTGTCTAAGAAGCGACTGGCAAAGATTTATAATAGTGTAGTTTTACCACATGTTTTACTGGGTTCTCCTTTTTTGCCATATTTTTCTAAAGGTGATTTAACTTCCCTGAAAACAACTTTTTTTTAAATTTGGGAAATTCTAATGTCGTTTTTCGAAATTTGAATCTTTTGATGATGAAAGATTATAATATGAAAAATCCGGTTGAAATCCTGAAGCAGAAACACGCTAAGTTCATGATTAAGCTTGATAGCCTAAAGCATAACCTGGGTCAAGGTTTGAAATAGATTGTGTCTGTTAGTATGGTATGTTATTTTTATTTGTTTTTTGTTCAAAATTTGTTGAGTATTTGATTGTGTAAGTGTTGGGCCACGTTTAATGTAATTTTTGGCCGTGGTGTATTCTTATTTCCTTTTTATACTCGCCAGCTTTGGCGGTCAGAAATAAATGAAATGAAAATGCTTCAGGCGATCCATTTAGTAGTATGAACTAGATTCTGACTCGGTACGGGAAGTTGGAGGGGGGGGGGGGTGGAAACCGTGTGGCATGTGTAGGGACCAAACGAGTGGATCTTTTGGGTTGAAACTTAGAAGGTAGAAACGTCATTTGCCCTAGGTGATCCGAGGCGATGCTGGAAATGCTCAGACTTGAGGGAAACTAGATATCGTATTTCTAGATCCGAACCGCATTTTTGGATGGCGGGGTATTTTGGCTTGCTATCTACTTTTTTGTACCACCTACTTGTATCAAGTGCCATATGAGCTTGTAGCTCTTGTTTACCAGCGGGCCGCCCGCTGAGTGCCAACGGACCCGATAGTTTGTACGCTGGGTGAGGCAGGGAACAGTTCAGCGCGCCTTCTGACGTGTCCCGCCAGGAATATAACGTCTATTTACAGTTCGCCATCCGCTTCCTCTGTACTATGAACTTCAAATAAAACGCAACTCTGGCAAACTCCTTGTCTTTTCTCGTGGATACGAGACACAAAGAGGACACTTCGTTGCCTCGTACTTCAACCGTTTTGACGACAAAATGAATAATAGAAAACTATAGTACCGAAGCCTCTCCGTCGGAAAAGCTATACGATAGAAAAACAGCTGAGTCTTCTCAGCTGGTGGAAAGCACTCTTATGGCCATCTCAAAAGAAAATAATGTTCTTGGATCGAAGTCAGTTCGGCGGAAATGACTACGTCGATCACCGTTGTTTTCCTAGAAAAAATCGTCTTGAACTCAAATTGGAAGTGTCAGCTTGGCAAAATGTTACAAAAAAGATTGTGCGACTCTAAGCTATGTGTTTGTGAGACAAGAAGGTGTCGTTGATGACCTCGTTTGTCACTGGTTATGTTACAGCAGGCATTCTGTTGTTTTGATGGAGCCGCTTTTATGAATTTGATTTGATGAAGCAAAGACTTCACCAGAGCAAAATGACATTGGGGAGTAGCGCCAAGACCTATGCTTTCCATGCATCGGAAACGGGCCTTACTCGTAGCGCCGCCTACTACGCTCGGGATATCCAAAGCGAGACAGACTTGCGGGCTTAGAAAATCTCGAGTACAGTTAAGATGTGGTCTGCACACATCGAGGAAACAATGGGGGTTGTATCTTTTTTTGCTGTGTTCGGAATATGGAATTTGGATTCCAGGATTCCATGTTGGAATTTGGATGGAATTCGGAATATGGATAAACGATGCGGATTCTGCCCATTCCGTCGGGAATTTCCGCTAAATAGATAGTTACTAATACGTAAAATGCTCCCGAAGTAAATTGTAACGATCGTAACTCTCGTGGAACAAACGATAAGAGGAAGGAGCTAATTACCTTATCGTGCATGACTTCGGAACTAAAATAATAATAGAATTGGACCGATCGTAAATGATAATAAGGCCGTCGAACGCAACCTAATTTTGTCAAGGACATCTGCTAGAATATGTTCGTATATCTGCGAAGTTTGAATAAAATTCAAGATCTTGTTGTTTTCCGCCCGGGGAGTGCGCAGGAAGTGACTCCCTCTGTTCTCGTGGCTCCTCTCGACTCCCTGGGGAGTCCTTGGGAACGGCGAGAGTACGCCTTAAGATAGCGAGTTAATGAATATAATTGTCTATTGCACTACCGTGAAGCATTGGTTCTGCTGAGGGAATACGCGAGGGGTTACCCACTCCCCGGCACCTGCTGTGCATCCTTTCCAGCACCGGCCGAAATCAGCGGTGCCGGCACCGATGCCAGCCATAATTAGGCGATTCCGCTTCTGAATATGCTGATTTAAATGTTTAACAGACACCTCTTGCTTATTCTGCCTTTTTTTAGCGCCCTTATAGAATTATATGCTTCTGAAATCTTAACCTTTCTCCATAGTTTCGTCTTGTCCCTACGAATTTTTAGCGCTTTTTCAGCCGTGCCGAGTTTTGTCTGTCTCAAACACAAAGTTTGCCGAAATCATCAACAAACTCTTTCACACATTAGGACATGAGAATCTTCTGTTGTTGACTTCTTTTATTCTTTTAGTTTTCTCACTTTTTAACCACGGCGCGTGGTTTTCAAATATTTTGCGCTCAGCCGCCGCGTCGGAAAGCAGGAAGGCTGGATAGAGTCAACAAGCGCTATGAAGAAGATCGCTAAATTTGGGTGGAAAGTAATGGTATTTTCAAAAAACGTTTTTTCTGATCCAGTTCATAGTGAAAAGATCATTTCTAGTAATAGTTGTGCTTTAAGACGTTGCAATCCGTGCCGACTAGTGTCAGCCGGTGCGGCAATGGCCGGGCACCGCCGCATCTGGCACTTGCTGTGCGCTAAATTCAAGAGTGGGCAATCCCTCGGGAATCCGGGCGATCTCAGGAAGTGTCCGATCGTTAATATCGTTATCATTAAAGTCTTATTCCTTTTTGCAGTTATTTAAAAGAAAATCTGCCGTTTGTGGACGCCGAAAAGACTGCGATCTGGGGAGAGGTCTACGGTGCATATGTCGCTGCCACGCTCTTGTCGGTAAAGCCAGAGGCGGCGCAATGTGTTGCCCTTGTTGCGCCGATAGCAAACCTTAGGCACCACGGTAATTATGTCTTGGTTTCACTATCTATGTCAGACAAGTATCAAGAACATCTAGGTTCTTTGGACGTTATTCAATGTGGACGGTCCTGTTTTTGCTCTGTTACAAGAATGTACAAAAAATGTTTTAGAAAGAGTAGATAGCGTTAACGAGTTGTAAGGAAAAGATTAACGTCACCGACTGGAGGAGTCGTAGCCTAAATAGTAAGAATGCACACAAATACAAAAGATGCTGCGCGGGTGTAAAAAAAAAATCCTATAATCAGGGGCGTCGCAAGGGGGGGGGGTGCAGCACCCCCCCCACACCTTTTTGAGATTCGGTAAAAAATTTTGGTCGGAGGCCCGATTTCACTAAAATTGTCCGGTATTTTTTTGGTAGTAGAATTGTTCGATATATTTACGGGGATTCGGTAGTCATACAGAATCCTAAACAGGCTATCTTTACAAACCTCTTCGGTATAATGATCGGGATTCGGTATAATTGCCAGTATTCGGTAGTTATCACGAATTTGGTGAGAGAATTTACTGAAATCATTTGGTGATTTTTCGATTCCGAAACTATCCGGTATATTTATGGAAATTCCGTAGTTACACAGAATCCCGAATAAGCTATTGGTTCAAAATTATTCGGTATCATGATTGGGATTCGGTAATTTATTCAGTATAATTTCCAGGATTAGGAAGATAACCACGAATCCTGACTTTGTTCCAGTTTCGATGAAAGTGTACCGAATATGAATATTGGTCGGTAGTCTTTCGATACCAAAACAGTTCGGTATAATAACCGGGATACGGTAGTTATAAAGAATCCCAAACATGCTATCGGTCTAAACTTATTCGGTATAATAACTGGGATTCGGTAATTTATTCGTTATAATTGCCAGGATTCGGAAGTCACCACGAACCTCGAAACTCAGAAAAGGTCGAGGGAAGCACTGGTCGCAGACAAAAGAGATGATCTATGATATCATCGATAGTCCTTACTTTTATTTTGGATCCCCCCCCCCATATAATCATTAATATTTCGAAAACTCCGCCTGCAGCACATTTCGTAATATTCTCTATTTTGTTGAAGGGCGCGTCATTTGACGGGGGTTTTATGCCAGTTTTAGGACTGAGATTTTGAAACATTAAAAGCTAGAATTTGGACGGAAATTAAATTTGGCAGGAAAAGCAAAAAAAAAATTCGCCTGCGGCGCTCACTTTATGTGATTATGGGTAGTATATTGACTAGACTAGAGTTGCTGCTGCTGCCGGGACGTCGCTCCATCCGGTTTCTGGAACTTCTTAGAGTCTCGGTATTTAATCAACGGTAAATGATAGAATTTGTAAGAGAAGCAGTTAAATTTTAGCCTACAGAAAAAAATAGTTATCGAAAAATTTTGCATGCGGCGCTCGATTTAATTTTCTATTGGCTATAATAGATAGAAGCTGTTACTGCAATCATGCCCGAAAAAAGATTCTCCATGTGGGCATCGCGAAAACGCCGCCTAATAGTTGGCTTATCGTCTTTCATGCATGCCCTTTATTGTTACTCTTCCTACGTAATCGTTTATGTTCCATAATTTAAAGCTCGAATTTAGTTCTCGGATTCGGATAAAATTTTCGAAAGATTCGGTAAAATTTTGGCTCTGCACCCCCCCCCCCCCCCCCCCCCACACACACTGAGCACAGATTGGTATCCTGCACTAGTGAATGAACGATATTTCATATTAGTTATTGGTCATCAGGAATAATGTACGTTTTTTCGTATCCGGCCTAACAGCTTTTATGGTATAAAAGCACAGATCGGTATCCTGCACTCCTTGCGATGCCCCTTCCTATAATCCCTCGACCCTCTAACAATTTGAATTAAGTTAGCGTTGGTTATTTTTTCATTTTCTCTTTCCTTTTCCTTTCTCTCTTTCTGTTCCGTCATTGAAATTCCGTGTAAAGATGGGTAATAATGACTAGTCATTCATTCAAAAACCAAATCTAAGTGACTCAAAATAGTTACTTCAAGGCAGAAGTTCGTGTTCTGGATTTGGACCGTATCAGTGAGCCAGAAAATTTATAGGTTTTTTGTGGAGTGTGGTTTGTGGCCTTGACTAGGACACTTGAAGTTTATTTTGTGTTCAGTATTGTGTTCTGTCTAAGCGTATTTTCTTTCTTTTTTTTGCCACCCCTGGGACTGTCAAACTGAAGTCTTGTGCTCTTGTGAAGACTTTGTAAAGACCTGTGCTCAAGAAGCCAGTAAAATCGTATAAGACCAATTGGCTCCCTAACTACTCAAAAACGAAAAACGACAAGCAGGACGCTTTAAATACTTTCTTAGCCAAAGCTAAAAACCCCGCCGACACAAAATTGGGAAATATCGGAAAAGAAACCTTATTCCCTACACCAGTGGTTCCCAACCGGTGGTACGCGTACCCAAAGGGGTACGAAAGACCTTTGCAGGGGGTGCGCGGAGGTCCCAAAGTCAAATTAGTCTATATCTTTAATACCTCGCTTCAGTCGCTCTCGAGTCCCGTAACTAAGTTTCAGTATGGTCCTCAAAATCAGATACCCCATCGTACACAGTTTTAGATTTACATGCCTTATCACTGATGGCAACAAATGTCGCCTTTTTGAAGTTCTGATCGTGGTACAAAATAGCAAACCAACAATGCGTCATAACAGGGGTATGCAACCTTTTTGAACTTTGATTAGGGGTACGCGGTACGGAAAAGGTTGGGAACCACAGTTCATCCGAGTAAGGATTAAAGTTAACTGCAGTATTTGCTACTGGGATTAATCTTATCTCTACTGAGATAAGATTATTCCGAATTAGATATAAGATTATCTTTTTAGGGACAAGCTTAATCCTAGTAGCAAAACTGCAAGGTTTTTTTTCTACAGTGTAGGCCATTCCCAATCAAGCGATTGTTTGTTATTATTATTATTCACCTTGAGTACACAACCGGAGTCGAAAGAATAGGCGTAAATGACCAGGTTTTGCCTTATGTGTCCTAACACTCTATCCTTACAGTGTCCTTCTTCTCCGAACGGTATCTCGGCATGCCCAATTCGTCCATAGTTATGCGCCGATATGACGAGGTCGATGTGACAAAGCGAGTTGGAAATCTGGATGGCGTGAAGATCTTGCTTGCACATGGCACAAGCGGAGCAACAGCTAATTCTTTACACGGAATGATACTTGCTCAATCACTCGTCAATCAGGGAATCCAGTTCCGGCATCAGGTAATTTTCACTTGATGAGAGATTTCGCTTATCTGGACAAGTCAAGTGTGGCAATTTTCATATTTTACGGTGTGATTTTTTCGTTTCTAATTTGTTGTAGCTGTAATGCCCATGCAGTCTACCTCCTTAGTCGCTCAGTCTTAGACCCGGAGACCCAAATTTCATCCGGTCCTTCGGTCCTTACCCCCCTTACCCTCCTCACTGATTTTCACACTTGCTGTTTTTCGCTTTTTCGATGCGTAGTATGCTCCCGATGATGGTTAGCGAGAAACTCACTCGTTAGAAAAGCCGGTTATCTGAATATTTCTGTGTTTTTTGGGATCGAATGTTAGTTATGGAATCATAAACCGTCCGTCCGTCTGTTGGCCCGGTACCTACCGAAAGGGCTGGGAAATTTTGTTCCAACTTGGTTTGAGGACTCTTTAGGTCAAATTACAAGTCAAGTTCATAGATGGGTCTCGTAGCTGTATATTTAGGGATGGGGGAAGGAGTTGCCAGTTAAGGAGCGAACCAAATACTTGAAAGCTTATGAGATAGTTGATTTGGGGGTACTGAACATGCTGAATCCATTTCTGAAACTTATTTTCTCACCGGATAAGTAGTTTGCCAGGAATCCGGCCAGTACCGGCGAACTGGTAGAAGTAACAGTTTTATCTGTAGTCTATTAATGATTCGACGGGGTTGGGAGACATGATGAATTTCTTTTTTGAACTTTATGAAAAGTAGTTCGCCAAAATCCGGCCAAAACCGGCAAATTTGTCAAGGCAAAAGATTTGTCTGAAGTTGATTATGCGTTCAAAATAGGAGTAAGGACACTTGATAAATTCATTTCTAAACATTAGGTCTTGCCGGAGAAGCAGTTCGTCCGGAATCCGGGCAAAACTGGAAAAAAACATTTTACTTTAATTGATTAAATTCGATTAAATTATATTCGGATAAAAATGCATGCTGAATCCGTATGTGGAGTTCATTTTCTGGTCCGACAAGTACCCGATGAAAAATTTATCTCAAAATAGTACTAGTACTATGAAGTAGTACGAAAAAGTTGCATGCAGTACTAACGATGCTACTACATGCTTCTACTTCAAGGCTACCGTGTTACTGCATACTACTATATGCTACTATCAGCAAGACTGGATGCTACTATGGCAAGACAGGATGCTACTGGATACTACTACATAAGATTTGACCAGTCTGATGCACATTAAATGATAGTATTCTTTGCAATTACATAGTATTACATGCAACGTTTTCGTACTACCACCATACTACTACGCAGGCTACAAATTTTTCATCGGGTAGTCCGTCCGGAATCAGGCAAGAAACGGAAATTTGTTTAAGTTAAGTTTTTGTCTCAGTCGGTTCGAGCGTCCAAATGGAGGCGAGAAAACCCGCTGGATCAGTATAATTTACTTGATTTTCCGGCCGGACATTTTCCTGTCGAACACTTTCCTGCCAGGAAAATAATATGCTTATGATTGCTTGACGGTTTAGAGTAGAACGTTTTTGCCAGATTCCTCTGAATCCGGCGAAAATGTGAAGCTTGTCAGTTCTAGTAAATGTCTGTGTAGGGATAAGAAGACCGAATCCATCATCTGATTTGCAGGCTAAGGTTATTCGGTAAATGGTACGGTCGTGTTCTTATGTAAACTTGAAACTTCGGAAAGAACAAAGTCCTCCGACAAAACTTATAAGGTGGTGTATGGTGCAAAACTTATAAAAACATTTTGAACCAGAATATCCTATGAGTTGTCGACTAGCACTGATATCTCGTCGTAATCTGGGTTAGTCCGGAAATTAAAGACGGAATGGAATTACGTAACAGATCTGGCCGATTACGTAAAAACGTTGAGAACTCCGAAAAAGCATCTGCTGACTTTTTTGTTTGTTGTCGATGGTCGTCGTTATATTAGAAGATTTAGCAGATGCTTTTTTGACGGTTTTTCGGCTCTTCCTGGCATTGCTTGTTATGCGTAGCATTTAATGCATAACGTTCACAACAGAATACATTCCAAGTGTTGTTTGTCGAAACCTCGCATCCTTGTGTTATCTGTTATAAACTATAACAGTGAGCTAAGTGTTAACGTGGTCAATTATTTTGAAATGCTGGAACAGAAGCAGTAGTTGGTACCAGGTATAAAGAGTTTCAAACCCGTGGGACTATGTAGTTTATGATGTAATTGGGGCTTTAACGCCTGTTAGCCGACAGATCTGATAACCAAATGTTTGTGGGTAGCAGTCTTCCATAGCCACCGCGGCCGACCGCTACCATATGTTGACCGCGAACCAGACCAGAACCTGTTAATGCACTTAGCGCTGAGCAGGTAGTTTCAGATCTTATTCTGGAAATGGGAAAAGGGTGTTGACCACCACCAAGGAAATGTCCCCAAGAGGATTAGTTGGTCCAGAAGGTAGGGTCAATCTGTCGTCACAAAGTTTACAAAGAACTGGAGGAGAGGCTTTTGAAAGTTAAAATAATGTATCAAAAAGGAAAATCTTCAAGAGAAGTAGTCCTGCGGGCGATTTCTCACCTTTTGAAATTCGAACAGTTTTCAGTTGCATATTTGTTCAAGTTTTGCAGTTCTTTAGGCTAAATTCACCTAGAAAAAATCATTTTGACCTAGAAAAAAAGTCCAGTCTTCATATTAGCCAGGTTTGACGCGAAAATAGCGTTGGTGGGGTTCAACATTCATTTCGCATTTAAGGACTTGGATTTGAAATTGCGTGCATCAGCTACCTGCACTAATGGGTTCTGATCTGGTAGGCGGTGGTGGTGAACATACGGTAGCAGTCGCCGTACCGAAATATGTGACCCTACCCTCTGACCCAACGAATCCTCTTTATGATGCAAGATTTCCTAAGTAGCGGTGGACATACGGTAGCGGTTGAACACGGTAGCGGTGGGCCACCCACTTCATGTTTCTGTTGTCACGAGAAACAAATCGAATATTTTCAAAGACATCATTGTAGCCGACTGATTAGGGTGGACGATCAAAGACGAGCGAGACGTTTTGGTAGTGCTGATAGCAACAAACCCAGACGCCAACGCCTACGTGGAGAAACTTGATGTGAAGGATGGGACTGTTCTTATGGCTAATCGCTCCTAGTCGTTGCAAGCTCATTGCCGAACTCCTATATAAATTTAAAATTGAGCCGTTTCTGGTACGAATTGTTGCACGATTTCTGTCAAACCGAACACAACAAACTAAGTACAAAACGGTATTTTCAGATATTTTACCTATTTTTTGCGGTGTACCCCAGTGTGCCCTGTTGGGACCGCTTCTTTAATTTGGTTATGGTCAATGAGCTCGCTATTTCTTTCGCAGATAGGTGGAAATTCGTGGACGACCTGTCGCTACTTGAAGTGTGCAGAAGAAATATTAAAAGCAGTGCTAAGGTTATCACCGATGATATCTGTGATGAGGCAGCTATGGATGATATGGTCTTCAACATGGATAAATCATTGGTTCTAACTATATCATTTTTAAAAAGCATGCCGGACTTTTACCCACCCCTCCCCACTGCCCAGTGTGTGAAACACATAAAGTTACTGGGAATCCATATTACCCATGACTTAAAATGAATCAAACAAGTGGACAGCATGTTTAAAAAGGGTAACATGGCAGTCCGATCCCTAAAATTATTATCCCGTTACGGCGTCCCTACCGAGCACCTTTTAAAAATTTTCTTGTCTTTTATCCGCCCCACTTTAGAATATTGTTGTCAGGTATGGCACTTCGGTTTGACAATGGATCAGTCGAATTCGTTGGAGAGATTGCAATTCCGAGCCCTCCTTGTTACTTCCAAATCGCCAACGGTGTCATACATTGAGCTTCTTCGGAGTTTCAAGCTGGAATCTTTGGCCAACGTCGGGAAAAAATGTGCCTTAAATTGGGATTTAAGACGCTTGAGCATCCTCGTCTGCGAGACATTTTCCCGCCTGAGTTTGAACCCGTTAGACCTAGACCTGTGCGAATGGTTTCGCAGCCCATTCCTAAGTTGCATCCTGTTTCTGCATCTCATGACCGATACAAAAAAAGCTTCGTACCGTCATTCGTCGAAATGTATAACTCATCGTAATTCTTGCTTATTTATAATTGTTTGAATCCTAGTTATAATACGTGTAATGTGACGTCATTCGTCGAAATGCATAATTCGTCGTAACTCTTGTCTTGCTCTTGTTTATGTTATAGTTATTCGATTTTTAGTTCTGATATAAGTGTAATTGTAAATGATCACTTACAGTGATTCGTGTATATAAGTTTATTATTTATGACAAAATTATGACAAAGATGTTATTGTTAGTATATTTACGACGAAAAATACAGTGTTCGGCTTGCCAGTGAAGGAATTTTGAAAATAAACTGAAATTGAATTGCCTGGTCGACCGCTACTGAAATAATTTTTTGATTGATTAGTTTTTTGATTGATTGAATACGCGCCACCTGTCTTATGTGGCTGGGGTTAAGTGTGAGTTTCAGTTTTGTTCGTTTAGACTTATCATTGCATTTCTTTTCTAGGTATATCCTGACGAGACTGAGACATTCGAGCGCTCACAATCACATTTATACACGTCACTAGAGACTTTTATGAATGAGTGCTTTGGCCCTTTGGGGGATACTCTTGAAGAGCTTCTTCTGCCTGCTGTAGCATGAGTAAACTAGACATTTTATACCCTACGGAAATCTAGTCAAATTTTATCCCTACCCAACTATGCACTCAAATTTGTCTATGTGAATGAATGCAGCGAGCCTCTATGAGATGCAGTTGTTGTGGTGTATTTTGTGTAACTTACAGCTACTCAGACGCTCCCAAAGTCTAGAGTAGCCTTGATAATTTTCGTTTTCTGCGTGGCGGTTGACAAGAGCCAAGCGAATGCTATGGGGTTCAAGGTCAAGCTGACCTGACATTTTTTTGACCAATGCTCCACGTCCGTTAGCCTATACTCTTGGCGGGTTTATGGGGGTATATTTTTGTCCTATCCTGATATTAAAACAGGCAGCGCAAAAAGGCCCCTATTGTCCCAGTGGATCAAATAAAGAAATCCCATTTTCGAGATTGTCGATACAACTGTTGGTTCTTGACGGTCTTGCCGGGGGAGAGGGTAACTGGCGATTTTGCCCGGGGGCGGGGCGCCACGTTTTTTTTTTTGTCTAGATCCAAAAACAATAAATCTGATCAATTATATATGTATCCCGAACAATTTCACCGCATCCCGGCGGAAACATCGTTGCACTGCCATTTTTCGTGTTCCAGCGTTTATCATGTTACAGCAGCGGAGCAAATAAATATATGTGTATTGCTTTACCGTTACTAAGTCGGCCTACCCGTGTAGCGTAAACTTCATCTGTGTTACACTGCGATGTCGCACAAAACTATCTGACAAGTGTATCCTATTCTATCGACAATCAGTAACGATTTTTTTTAGTTCTTTGTGATTCTTACAATAAAGATGTTAACTTTTGTAAACAGGAAGACAAGCTTTGACGTAGCGGAAGTCCGGAAGTAGTATGTAAGAGCGAAAATTTGAAACTTCGATGACGTTGCCCATTTCAATCACGGGCATTTCTGTTTGCTAGCCTATAAACCTTATCTTATCAGTGATTTTATTACTTTCAACGGTCAAGCCCCAATTTTATGCGCATTTGGTTGAGTGATTAGTTATAGAGCATAGGTCTTACTACTTTTGATTCTTTTAAACCCTATAATGGGTGAGCTTGAGAGGCTAGCCCTTTTAGTAGTGTGCGTATTGTGTCTGAACTCTTTTTCTCCAAGATCTGCCGGTGCTCAGGATTTAGATGAAGTCGAAAACATAGACTTCGAGAAACTTTACAACAGTAACTATGGTAAGTACAACGAATACGGCTTCACCTTAATTCTTACGTCGGAGCCAAAAAGGTGCATGATGGATCTGTTATGCTCCGCTTCTGGTTGTTTTGCTGGTTGGATGGTTTCCTACTGTCTTGTTCTCTGTTAATGTTGGTTCTGATGGTTGATTCAACAAGATTTACAATCCCATTGGTTGGCTTTTTGTTGTCTTTCGTCCTCCCCTAGGTGAGGCTTCACCTTCCAGGTATTCTTACGAGTTCCAGACAGTCGTTTTCGTCGAGACGAATCTGGAAGGCGAAGCCAGGCCGAAAACGTCTGGAAGTCCGGGGTGTTGGGCACCCCAGATTACGGATGTCTGGAAGGTGCCATAGAGGCAACTCGATGGAGAGACGCAGTAAATATACGAATGTAGGAAGAAAAGGGAAAGTGATTGACAGTTGTAGTTGGGATGCAAGAGATATTTGAAATGCGAAGGGGTATCTAGGAAATGTGGAAAAATAGCAAAATTAGCTGTCATCATTATCATGAAAATTTGGAAGGGTTGCCTTAACTATGCAGAAGACCTGGACATCTGGGAATCTGGAAGGTGAAGCCTTGTTTTGAGATAATGAATCTTCGACCGTCGTTCGTTCAGTCCCCGCCTGCTGCCTCCAGAGGCGTCACGACCGGGGGGAGGGGGGGACGCCCCCCCCCCCAATGTTGTCGGCCAGTCGGTAAAAAAAAAAACCGAGTCGGCGCGAAGCGCCGCGATTTTTCGCCAAAACAGTTGATTTTTTCATCAAAACGGTCGATTTTTCTGAAAATCAGTCGTTTTTCGTCAAGATAGTCGTTTTTTTTTCGGAAAATCAGTCGATTTTTTCAAAACTCTCGTTTCTTCCTTGAAAGCAATCGTTTTTTTCTGCATAAACAGTCGGTAAAAATTACCAACCAGTCGGTAAATTCCTTGCCCCCCCCCCCCCCCCCCAAACATTTTGGCTAGTAACGCCTCTGGCTGCCTCCCAGCGTGGACCCTTAATAATCTATTCACAACCAAACTGTTCACAAGGACATTCCGCTACATATCCCTTAAAGGACCCCTCGCACTATTTACTACTCAACTTACAGTATTTTAAAATATTTGAATACTTTAAAACTAGGCTGTGCTTTCAACAAATAACCCACGGTTTCGGCCGTTTTAAGCCTTTTCCGGGACCCGTTGACTTACAGCGATAACAGGGGAAAAATTTACATAACAGGCTTTTCTGATGGAAAAACTTCTCGCAAACAACCGTCGACAGTGTGATACACATCAAAGGTAGCAAAACACGGCAAGGGAGAAAATCAGCATGGTTTTGTTAGGGGGTTAGAATGTAGCGTACGAAACTGGGGTCTCCGGGCTTAGAAATATATAGAGTGATTATGGAAGTAGGTTGCGTTAGTATTATAGGTAAGACAGGTCCTTTAACCCTCGCACATCCTTGAATCTTCTTCCCATCATTTGCATCAGAAGGGATAAAGTACTACATCCTTGGGAGACAATGAGGAGGGTTTTCGCGAGCTGGAAAGCCAAGTCGGAACCAATATCCAACGGTTTCGCGCTGCTTTGGAAAGTTCTCGAACTTTCCACCCGGTTTTCGCGCTTTGGAAACCAAAGCAGCTTTGCCGAAAAGTGATTCCAGAAAGTTAGTGGACAGCTCGGCGGAAAGCTGAATACTTCAGTGGGAATTCTGAAATTGTGGAACACAAGACCAAAGGTTTCGAAAGGATCTAAAAAAAATAATATTTTTTTGGCTTCTTGATCCGGACAAGCGAATCTTGTAAATTTCCGATTCTTCGCCAAACCCATTTAACATTTTTCTATTTATCCACAGTCAACAGCTCGAATATGTACAAAAAAAAAGAGTTATCGTTTTGGAGTTAATGACAACTTACGGCCTAACAACTAATAAAACGAGTAAACCAAGTTCAGATATGGGTTCAGCAAGCATGTTTACTCCAGTATCTCATCTCTAATCGACTTCAGAAAGGTCTTTTAGAAAGTTTTTTTTTTACCAAATTCCTCGTATTTTAGCATCATTCCCTTCGAGAGCAAAAGAGCTAGTGACATTGAGAGCCGAACCTTTTGATCTACAATTCCGGGTTTTGGCAAATTTCAAAATTCGATTTAACATGTCTCCTTGCCCCAATACCGAATCTCTAATCGACTTCAGAAACAATTTTGAGCTTCAACCAAATTTCCAGTCTCGGCCGAACCCGGGTGAATCATTTGCCCGGCAAGAAAAGTAAATTCAGATATGGATTCATTGGGCCTCACTATAGCTTACAACACAGTTTTTACCCTTAATTCGACCCCCCCCCCCCTCCTCTGCCTGAATACGTACGCTAGGTGTACGGCGTAGGTTAAACAAAGTGTTTCGTCGTTGACGCAGAGCTTTTGCTTGTATGGATGAAGGGGTAGGGTAGGGACTGGTGTAGCCACCTGGTTTTTCCGAAAATTGGTCGACATGTTTTTGTTAAATTGTTCACCAGACAAGTTGTCGGATGCATTCTGCCTTTTCGACCCAGTAAATGCCGGTTGGGACATCTGAGAACTAAAGTCGCATACACTGTTTGTTTATCTTTAGTATGTTCTCCTCACCCTATATCGACTACGTCATTGGCTTTTAAAGTTCATGCTAAATTTCTGGATTCCGGGCGATCTACTTGCCTGGCGAGAAAATAATTTTCATGTTTGGGTTCAGCATGTCTACTCGCCCCTGAATCGAACCTCTAATCAGCTTCAGATTCAACTTTTACTTTTTACAAATTTTCCGGTTTTTGCCGATTCCGGGTGAACTAATTAATGTCCGGCGAGAAAATAAGTTTCATATTTGGATTCAGCAAAATTTCGCCCCTTAATTTGAAACCCCTCACCTAAACATTCAGCTACCTACGGACCATCTACGAAGTTGACCTTTTCCTTGACCCAAAGAATCCTCACACCAAGGTTCATCAAATATCTCATTCCCTCGAGAGTTATCGTTCTGACAGACGACAACTTTTACGAAGTTGGATCCCAAAAACTGTGTCACCGACAAATGGAAAAAACACGGCAAGCCTCATTCAGGATGATTTCGTTGGGATATATGAGAGTCGAATGTCCAAACGATATTTATTCTAAAAGTTTGGAATTCAGTTTTCAGCTTCCGTGGGTTTCCGCGATCAGTCCAGCCGGAAAATGGAAAGCGGTTCCAGGAAATGCTTTCCCTCAGACTTCGCGATGTGCTTTGCTCGCTAGAAAGTGATCCTGGGATCTCGCGAAAACCCTCCTCGTTTCAACAAGACCAGACCGATTTTCTACCTGAAGTAGATTCCGCGTATCCCCATCCACTTTTAGGCAAATCTGCTATTCTTGTACACTGTAAAAAAAATCTTGCAGTATTTGCTACTGGGATTAATCTTTATCTCTAAAAAGATAATCTTATCTCTAATTCGGATTAGTCTTATCCCAATAGAGATAAGATTAATCCCAGTAGCAAATACTGCAGTTAACTTTAATCCTTACTCGGGGAAACTTTTTACAGTGTAGGGACTTACCAAGGAGACTTGCAAGGGGGGGGGGGGGGCGCCGAAAGACATGGTGACAGAACGCCCATGTGAACAATAGATCATGGACCTTCTTTTAATTCTTCTTAGCCCCTCTCCCCTTAGCCTCAGCGGGAACGGTGCTGTCTTATTCGGTTCAAATCATCCAAATCAGCTCATGTGTCTATCTCTAGTGCGCACTGTTATGAACCGATCCTTGCTTGTACCAACCAACTAAATATGTGCTAAGCTGGGAGCAACTCTGTCAAAGGACCACGTTGAGAGCTTGGTCACACTTGGCTCATTTCCTGGCTTTTTGGATTGCAAAAGTAGAAAAAAGAAAAAGATACAACTAATTCTGAATGTTGTCGTTTTAAATTCAGGCGATCAATTAGAGTAAAACAGGGTGCATAATTATGTTACAGGAACAGTAATTGACCCCTCATTGCAGTCTGCTCATTATCCCCAAGCTGAAACAAAGCCCTTCAAATCTCAGGTCCCCTAGGGATTTTGACTTTTTGTCGAAAAGGCGACCTTTTGAGCCCAGTGTGACCAAGCTCTGAGGTATTAAGTCAACGCCATACTACAACATTCTAACATTTCTCGTTTTCAGATCCTATGAGCTCTCGCGTAGCTCCGAAGGCACCCAACGCCCGACAAGTTGTCCAGAACTCATATTTCTTGTCCAATGAGCGGCTCCGGGAAATCCGTGCTCAGTTCATGTACCCGTTTTTCGATACTGATGAGTTCAGAGGATCTGGGGACCTCCAGACCAACATCAACACCAACAATGCCCAGCTTCACAAAAATCTTGGGTTTCTTCTTCCGTTCTTCGGATTCGGATTCAACTATACAGTGGTAAGTCTGTCCTCAAATTCCGAAAATTGTGTCGTTGAAGTTCAGCGCTTCAAAAGACTTATATCCATAACATAAAATGAAAAGGTTCAGATCCAGAAAACGAGTTACATACATAAAAGAGTAATTAAAGTCTGAGCAATAGACATGGAATCTATTTCCAAAAAATGATCTCTTTGCCCCCCCCCCCCCCCCAAGGTTTGCCGAAAGGGCGCCTCTGCTCGCATTATCAGGGAGGTCTGTAACTTTATTAACAGTTTAGTGGCCTACGCACTGATGATGGTGATGGGCATATGTGGGACCTATGTTGGAACCATCCGTACGAAAGTGGTAGCTAATTTAGTAACATGCAACTGTCAGAAGGTTCATAACAGACAACACAAGGACGCGCGGTTTCAACAGATAATTCGTAACAGATAACACTTCGGATGTTGTCTGTCGTGTTTCAAAATGTTATGTATAATTAGCGTTACCATCAGGAAGAGCCGAAAAACCGCCAAAAAGCATCTGCTGATTTTTCCGACATCATGAGGATAAAGAATAAAGTCAGTAGATGCTTTTTGGGCCGTTTTTGGCTCTTCCTAGCAAAGCTTGTTATATGAATAACATTTCATGCATGACGTTTTCAAACGGAACAGATAACATCGCAAGTGCTATGTGTTACGCATTGTCTGTTGAAACCGCGCATCCTTGTGTTATCTGTGATGAAACTTCTGACAGTGTGGGGCTAATTGGCACCATCTGTATGAAACTGGTAGCTTTGAACTCGGATATGTAGAATGATATGAATCGTTTGATAAAAATCTAGCGGTTTCATCGGACTTGCCGAAATTGGTTTAGAAAGAGAGATAAGACATGTTGTTTTCGCAGATTACCCTCCATGGACACCTGAGTTTCAGTGACGGCATGGACTATTTCCCCGCCCCACCGTTGAAGTTCCCCAACGCCAACTGGCCCAAAGAGAACGACCCCTCTTTCATTTCCCCTTTTTACTCCCGGTGCAAAATTGGTGTGGTTAGTGAAGGGGAGTCAGATTTGAGGAAAGCCGGCGTGTATTTCAGGTAAGTCTGTTTACCTCATGCGCCAGTGAATATTTTTCTCTTTTTTGGGACTTGAAAGTATGAATGACAGATACCGAAAAATGTGTAAAGTTTCCTTCCATCTGTACGTCTGTTGGCACGAAAGATTTGAGATATTTTGTTCAAATCTGGTGCGATGCTACTTTGGGTCAAAGTGCAGGTCAGCCCTTTTATATGTAGGGCCTGAATGGAGCTAGGAAGTGTCATGACTGCAACTTTTTAGCAGTATGCTTCCAACTATCGATTTTTGGTAGCGACTGAGGAAATCCCGATGAAAAATTTATCTCAAAGTAGTAGTACGAAGTTGTACGAAAAAGTAGCATGCAGTACTAACTGATGCTACTACATGCTTCTACTTCAAGGCTACCCTGTTACTGCATACTACTGCATGCTACTATTAGTAAGACTGGATGCTACTATGGCAAGACAAGATGCTACTGGATACTACTACTTAAGATTGAACCAGTCTGAGGCATATTAAATGATAAATTTTCTTTGAGCCCAAGCTGACTTTGAAACATTTATTCAAACAATGTTTACGACTGATACTTCAGCTACGATTCTTCATCAGCGATATTTCGGGCCTTCTTGGCAAGGGTCCTCCACTGTAAAAAAAAATCTTGCAGTATTTACTACTGGGATTGATCTTATCTTTATTGAGATAAGATTACCGCTAATTCGGATTAATCTTATCCCAATAGAGATAAGATTAATCCCAGTAGCAAATACTGCATCCTTATTCGGAGAAACTTTTTACAGTGTCGACAGCCTGACGTTATTAAATGATAGTATTCTTTGCTATTACATAGTATTCCATGCAACTTTTTCGTACAACTACCATACAACTACGCAGGCTACAAATTTTTCATCGGGATGCCGCAGGGTAATAGCCGTACGGTAATAGCTCGTGAAGGTTTCGGACACAATATTCCGCTATGTTTGCATTACCATGTTTTATTATACTTTTCAACTATTTCCAGCGGAGAATATGACCTTTGCCGCCCTAAAACAAAAAGAATATTTTGTTTTATAGCCCATAAATCTTGATATACTCGTAGTAGTTTCTTGTTGAGTCCACTCTCTTACTTACTAAACAAACAGTGAAGATAAGATAAGAAGCTCTAAATACTGGTGGCAATCGGAGAATGAATCACGGATTTCTCGTCAATAACATGTCGCAACTCGAAAACATTTAAGGGGTGTGCTGTTTGCTCTGACGTTTCAGCTGATTGTACGCACTCCCACTGATATGACTGAATTCCTCATGAAACGAAAGGACAACTCGATCACGAATCGGAGCTGCATTTTACTAGTGGCCAAAAATGTTGTCAACTACAAGTTTCTCGCTAGGGTGCCCTTAAACCAAGTTCAAGCAACCCGCGAGCGAGAATAAAGATTGGCCAGTATCTACGACTAACAAGTGAAAACATTGGATCCGTTCTTTAGGTCATTATGCACTTTGCGTAACTAGGAACAAGGGAACAAGCATCAAGACATCTGTCTGCGTTCAGAGCGATGGGAACCTTAAAGGACAAGTCGTACCATTCGACATAGTCGTCGCATTCTCGTTCCCGAGATTCTACACTTCATTAGTATATCTTATCTCCTACATTACACTGATTGTCACGCTTGCCAAGTTTTCTGTACTTGACGTATTAGGCTCCGATCTTTGTGTCAGAGAAGCTTATACCGGTTATGCAAGTTTTGCCAAGTTTGTAATCCACGGCAAGGGACACGGGAAGAGGCTAAAAACAGCCAAAGTCTTGTGTAATTTTCTGTAAGCATAGCTAAGTTTTAGAGTAGTTAAATGTCTCAGAACACCTTAGCAGAAATACTATGTTGTGCGAGGTGTTCCAAACCCATACAGCCAAACATGGAGGCTAAATTCACAACTCCTATTGTCAATTGGTTTTTGTTCCTAACTGGAGTTCGTCCTCGTTTTCTAGAATGGAGAGAGATCTACCTGGCAGAGGTGATCAGTTCGGAGTCGAGTTAAGAGAAAGATTGAAGTGGGATATCCGAGAAGCCATGATTGGAGCTGAATCCTACATTCCCAAGCACGTCATCATTGCAACCTGGAAAAACGTCACATTTGCCGGTGGTCTGAACCAGGCCATTCAGCAGGTTAGTCTCTGAAAATGCACTCGAACTGCTTATTTATAAAGCTTCTGTGAATCGTTTCAAACCCCCAACTGGTGCGAGATATGGAAACAATGATCTCCGTTTACGTGTTGGTAATGCTTGCAGTACCCGATGAAAAATTCTTTGACTGTGTAGTTGCAGGGTAGTTGTACGAAAAAGTTGCATGTATTGATATGTAGTAGTATGAAATACTTTGATGTAACATGCCTCCGACTGGGTTAATCTTAAGGAGTAGTATCCGATAGCATCCAATCTTGCTGCAGTAGCATCCAGTTTGCTAGTAGTAGCATGTAGTGGGAACAGTCACTACTGCATGCTACTTTTTCGTACTACTCCATACAACTAAAGGCGTATTCTCGCCGTTCCCCGAGGACTCCACTTGAGAAGTCCCCGCGTTTTTGTTTGTCCCGGGGACTCACTCCCCGTATTCTCGTGAGTCCCCACGGGCGGGGAATGCTCCGATTACCATCACCAAAAAGGACTCTCTTTCAAACTCAGAGGGGAATCAATTTTTGCCGGTGTTGGTGCAATGTAAAATTAATTAAAAACAATCAGAATAAACAAAACCAAAATGAAAGTGGATCCAGACTAGTTTTATCAACTGCATATTTATTTTTAGAACAAAATCCGTTTTGGAAGCATTCCCCGTGATCTCGTTGTTTTCTGTACGCGGAGTCCGCGTGGAGTGACTCCCTCTATTCTCGCCGTTCCCTTCGATCCCCCGAGGACTCTCCTCGGGGAACGGCGAGAATACGCATTAATTCTCGAAAAATTTTGATCGGGTAAGCACCGCCAGGCTCGCTACGAAATTTCGTCTGTTATCGAGTGAAGCGTTCGTGAAAACCTGGAGCTCGTGTAACCCTGATTAGCACAGCTGCGTCAGACGAGTTACGGTTTTTCTTAGCCGTGACGGTGCTGCGCCGCTGTCTCATCACTGTCATGCCCGGGCCCCACTATAGTCGCACCTGGTAATACGTCCTTCATAAAATCCGATGACGAATTGCCGCCAAATGCGCTAGACGAACAATAACAATCACACGTGAGATCTGGGGATAAGTTATCTGAAGGGTGAATAAGCGATTAGGCTTTCGCTTCATACCGAGTCGCGCATTAACCCAGTTGAAAAGTCAGCCAGCACTCGGCACTGAAGTCGGAAGCCAGAAATGACAAACTTGATGACGCTTGACAGCAAAAAGAGGAAGAGGCATTTTAAACATGGTTAGGCCTAAGAGGAATTGAAAATAGCAAAACAAACCTGGATAAACGTACACCAAGAAGTAACGTGCATTGTTTTCTTTACGATAGCGCACCTAGCGGCCAAAAAAGAACTAATCTGAGAGGAATTTTATGAGGGGCGTATAGAGCCGGTAATAAGACTCTTTTGCGGTCGAAATCGGGAAGAAAAGACGGTGAAAAGTAAGATAGTCGAGGTGGAAAATTCCATCTCCACCATTTTTTAAACATATCTCTGGACCAGCAACAGACCACAGTCACTGACTTTAGCTAGTAGTGATGGTGGTAATATATCTTGATTTTCTTGGTTCAAAGTATAAGCGGGATGAAACGTAAAGAGTGGGTATTACCAAATTAACGAACCAAACTACATACAGATGTGACTGAATGAGGCCCGGACATCAGAAAGTTCACATATTTCCGGCTGTACCGTAGAGGTGCAAACCGATGTTCCTTGATACTCACCATTTATACACTGTACGCTACATGGTGTGTGAACCAGGTTCAAAGCAGTGGCCGATGGTATTTTATGCATAGTTACTCACAAGGGCCTTCCAGAAGCAGGATGTTTCGATGATTTTCTCCTACTGTCCCCCCCCCCCCCCCATAAGTTTGTAAAACAAAACTGTAGTTCCCAGACGGAAACGCAAGCGTTATGAGACACACCGTTGAAAATGAAAATGCTGAACGCTGAGTTTCTACGCTAAAACGCAGCGTCATTTTGTAAAATCGCAGTCTTTCTGAACCAGGGAAACGAGTCCTTATAAAAATGCATTTCTAACTACGTCGTCACCGAAATAATGCTTAAGTGATATGGTTTGCTAATCAGTTTTGGAACCAATGGAGTTCACATGTTCTCTTTTGTATAGACCAACACCTTCCAAGCCGTCATCACTACCGACGAAGTCCGCACTTTCGCGATGTTTAACTACGCACACATGGACTGGACTACACACACAGAAGCGGGAGGTGACACATTGACAGGCCAAGGTGGTGTGCCGGCTTACGTCGGCTTCAACGCTGGAAACGGCACCAGGTCCTTCGAATACAGGCCTTATTCTCAGGACATGAGAGTTCGCGATTTACCGTGGAAGGGTTGGGCTAACGACAAGCCGGGTCGGCACGTGTTTAGGATTGACGAGAAGGTGTACTCTGGAAACTGCTTCGACGACGAATGTAAGTAAAGGAAATTTTCTGTCTAAACGGGGCCCAGGCGGACTGGTACATTCTGAAACGTGTCACTAACGAGGTACCTTGAATAATGGCGCACATAAGGAGGGAAATAGGTTTCCCCCTAAGCTTCCTCTTCATCGTAAGTTTTTGTGAAAAATGCCGCTCAAAACACTAAAGATTTCTTTCTAATGTGAACAACAATTCGAAAATGTCGTTGAAAGAAAGGAATACTAAAAAATAAACCGGACTAATATTGTTTTCTGAAAATGCCATCGCAGAAACGAAATGAAATATGTACTGTTGGTCTTAGATATTCGTTGAGTGAAATTGGAGAAATTAAGCAAGCAGTGGTTTCCTACTAAATGGATGAATGAGCTCTTCCTCGTAACAGTTATCAACTGGCATATGGAGCTATTGAAGAAAATAATAAAGACACTTGTTTGGCTATGATTACACTTTGCGGATCCTATTCCACATCATTCAGATTCTTTGTCCGTAGCCCAACTCGAGTATCATCATCGCTACCAGACAAAGGAAATTAACGTGGTAATCCCCACCTCCTCTTACTTTGTGACGTTCCATTGGGATGGTCCCATATTAGTTTCTTACAATTGACTTGCTTTTATTTTTTCCACGCTTTCTGATTCCTTTCAGCTTTTTCTCTGTCTTTTGGTCTATGTAAGTGTCGAAAGTTTTGTTACTTCTTCTAGCCGTGTACAAGTCAGCGCCGCTCATATTCGCTCCAGAAAGTGGCAATATGATGGGTGGCATTATGGTCAACGTCACTGGTCCGTGCTTCTCACCAGATCGCCGCATCATGTGCCGTTTTGACACGCAGGAAGTCGTCGGCAAATACGTTGGACCTAATAGAGCTGTATGTGTCATGCCCCGTGTTTTCGCAGCGGGTTACATCGACCTGGCTTTGTCCATCGATGGTGGCCAGTATGCCTGGAAGGGACGATTTTATGTCGGTAAGCGTGGTTTTGCGTACGTTTTATTGCTAGGTATACACACTGCGTCAACTCATCCCAGGGAGCGGATCGATGGTTGCTTTATATTAGCTGCGTTCGTTGCACTCCGGGCTGTCTCTGGTGTTTAGTCACCAGTGTCTGGTTCTTCTCTTAAAACGCGTTTTGTTGGTTCACCGGTGAGTTGATGAAAACTGGCTAACTCCTCGCTGGAGCCGGGCTACCGAGCAGGTTCTGGTTAGTCCGCACCGGTGAGATAAAGCCGGACACTGGTTAGTTCAAAAACGGGTTATAAGACTGGTGAGAAGTCACCGGTGGATGAAAAAACGGCTTAAAAGAAAAATCGGAGACCACCGGTGAGAACTCCCGTTACAAAGAATGCAGCGATTGTCTCCCCGACTAGGAGTAATTTTGATTAATCTAGTTTCCGTAGCTGCGAAGACAATATGTCAAGAACGCAGACGTTAATACCTATAAAATACTTGTTGGCACCTGACAGGTTGCAGAGTTAATCCATTAAACCTCTAAACTAAAATAATATAAAGAAGAATCTAAGAATTTAATTTCGTCTAGTAACAAAGTCAAGAGTGACTTTGCCGCCTCAAATCGGTCTTAAATAAAGCGCAGCCTTGTCGCATGGAACGCTAGACTCTACGCAGTGAAAAGTCATGAGTCGTGACTACTATCCCAAAACCAAATTTTAGACATTTCTCTTTGTTACATTATTTTGATTTTTAGATTCAAGGGTTACATATACAACCTGTCAGGTGTCAATACGTAATTTAAGTTCAAAACTGTAGCGCTGTGACAAAAACGAATGCGTTACGAAACACGCCGTCTCAGCGCAGAACGCCCGTTCGATCTATTCTACCAGATTACCAATCGCCCAACCCCAATCAGCCCATCATTAGACTAAAAACTGAAAAAAAAAATCGGCTTCAAATCACCCCGCCCCTAGTAAATTCGTCTGACCGACATTTATCATCATTCGTACCTTATTTTATTTCTCATTTTAACTCTTGATGGTTCGTTATATTATTTCCCATTTTAATTCTTGTTACGTGACATGTATTGTAGGCCTATTCATTTTTATCAGATACTGTAAATATTGTACGTCACTGCTTTGACATGTGTTACGTCGTGACGATCCTCTTCTAGCCATATTATGTTGTGCTATTATGGAAATAAAGAATATATTTATTTATTTATTTCGCCACTTCTTTGAGAGACGGTTCCTCATAATTAGCTGGTCCTATCCGAGTTGTACAATCGTTTGCAATCAAATCCTTGTATGAACTAGTTGCGTTATCAGTAAGTAACAATCAGATAAGAGAAATTCCGAATATTGGTCCTGAGTGCAAACATCACATAATATTCAACGTTATTTTCCGCCAACAAAAGAGAGTGTGTGATCTGAAATGACTAAGTATCGACACTTCATGTTGATTAGTTCAAAGGGAATTCCTTCTGATATGAGCCAATCAGAATGACCGTAATGTTTCCAGTTCAGCTCCACTTTTGTACGAAAATAATAAAAAATAAATTAGGTTCGCACGCCTCGTGCGTTTGCCTTTTCTGTGTATTATACTTCCAGTTTCCTTATGCACTCTGAATTAGATGTGTCTTATTTTCTTTTCTTTTTATTACAACTGAAAACAAATTTTAAGAACATAAACATACAAAAATAAATAAGAATGTCCATCGGTATGGAAACTAAACCTATTTACTAATTCAAAATTTAAACGGTAAATGTCTACTTTTTAACCTACAGTTCATAAAATAAATCTTAACTCACATTAGTTATAGCTAAAATCTACTTATTTGTCACAGTCCTCCGACACTCTGTCTTGACCCCCTACACACACAAACATCCAAACCTAAACTAATTTACAGGAAAAAGAAAAAACAAAAAAATATTATACAAAAAAATGCTCCCACGACTGCAAGAGCCTGCTTCATTCTTTTCCCCTTCTCTTATACATTTGTCTTCCTAGCTTGTATTATTTAAACACTTTCCTTCTAGAAACTCCTGTCTTGGCCCCAGAGATGGTTTGGTTCCAGGAGCCAAACTTCCATGACCTGAGACCAGAAACTTTGAGGATTCGTTGGGACAAACACAACTTGACTATGGATGAGCAATCGAAAGTCAGTCTATCCCTCTGGGGATACAAGGAGACAACTTTGAACCCGGAATTGGCCTATATTGATCTTATTGCTGTAAGTATTTTGTATGACTTCCTGAAGTCGGCTTTAGCGATGTTTAGTAGGATCTTCTGTCCCAACAGTACTTCAACCACGCGAAGTTTTCAAGGACGGCTCGAGAAGAGTTTCATGCTCTCTTTTGAAGACGTTGGAGTATTGAATTATTGTGGAAGTTGTAAGGAAAAAGAATTGAACTGGAACTGACTTCCATTCTCCTTTACTCCCATGGGCTTGCGGATGTTTCGTAGCCTTTTGAATGTTTTATATTCTGATTTGCCAGGCTCTGATGCTCTTTGTGTCCAGCTGTCTAGGCTAGGTCCTAGGGTCAACTAACTGAACTGACTTGCGGGACCGTTTTATCTCCTCTTACACATTCCCAGCTTCGGGCGTTGGAAATCCACCACTTAATGTTTGCATCACAGTCTGTATTTTCCATATTAATTAATGGCGACTTCAAATTTTTGGGAAATCCGAGCGTCTTTACGTTTGCCTTCGAAAAAAATCTTTTATAGCAAAAACTGATTTAAATTGCTCGTATTTTACGCAGAGTGTAAACGCACCATAATTGTTCCTACTTACATCCACGAAGACAGTAGTCCATCGTTGTGTTTTTATGGTCAAATCTTTTTTCTCAAAACAGGAGATTAGCAACAACGGTGACATCACAATCAATACAGCTGACTTCCGTGGTAAAGACAGTGGAGCGTATCTAAGAGGATTTGAAGTTGGCTTCCTTCGCCTCAATTTGACCGTCCCGGAACCGACCCTGGGGCTTTCTCCGTAAGCTATTCATTGTTCTTTAAGTCTGTTTTCGCCTTCCAAGAGCATATGTTGTCATCACTACACTGTCAGAAGTGTCATAACAGATAACACAAGGATGCGCGGTTTGGGATGTAATCTGTTGTGATTTTGAAAACGCTATGCATTACATGTTATGCATAACAAGCATTGCCAGGAAAAGCCGAAACATCGCGAAAAAGCATTTGGTGACTTTTACAATATCAGAACGACGGACCAAAAATATCAGCAAATGCTTTTTCGGCTCTTCCTGGCAATGCTTGGCATGCATAACATTCATCAAATAGCCTGACTTTTTCAAAATAACAATAGATTACATCCCAAGTGTTCTCGACTGTCGAAACTTTGCATCCTTGTCTTACATGTTACGAAACTTCTGACAGTAGTTGCGTTTTGCAGATACCATGGTATCTGTTACCACAGTAAGTGGATCTGCAATACTTCCTTCATAAAATCCGATGACGAATGACGAATTGCTGCCATACGCGCCAGAGGAACAATTACAATTACACGTAAGATCTGGGGATAAGTTGTGATGGGTGAATAAGCGATTAGGATTTCGCTTCAAATCGAGTCGCGCATTAGCCCCGTTGAAAAGTCAGCCATCACTCGGCACTGAAGTCGGAAGCCAGAAATGACAAACTTGATGACGCTTGACAGAACAGGGTTGGGTAAAGCAAAAATAGAGGAAGAGGCATTTTAAACAGTTTAGACATGGTTAGGCCTAAGAGGAATTGGAAATAGCAAAACAAACCTGGATAAACGTACACCAAGAAGTAACGTGCATTGTTTTCTTTGCGATAGTGCACCTAGGGGCCAAAAGAGAACTATCTGAGAGGAATTTTATGAGGGGCATATTAGTCATTTTTGCACTTACCGTGGTATCTGATATTAAGGTTGCTCTGCAAAAACGACAATTGCCGATATTGCGCCGATAGCCATCCCAAAAGAAAACTGATATCCAATCACATCACTAAGTGCCAAACTTCTTTCCCGCCAATTTGACAAAGTCCTAGGCTCTATTGTTAGTGATGATGAAAGTGAGATGACTTTTTCAGATACCACGGTAACTGGAAAACGCCTTTTGACCGTGGTATCAGATACCACGTTAACTGCGAAAACGACTCTAGACCGTGGTATCAGATACCATGGTATCTGCAAAAGCGCAACTAGTGTATTTTACGCAGTTTGTTTCACCGTCGGTAAAGCTTTGGGCGGAAGAACTCGAAAGATCTGGATCTTCCAGTGTAGCGGAAAATAGCTGCTGATTTCCCTTAAAGCGCTTATCGGCACTTGACAGGTTGCATATGCAATCACTTGAGTCGGAAAATCAAAATAACAGAACAAAGATAAATAAAAAAATAAAAAAAAATCTGTTATTTTTCAAAGATGTTTAAGCCTTATCCTGTCAATTCGTCGCGTTGTTTTCTATACAGTTTTTTTTTCAACTTTTATTTCAGGACCTCACTCCTCAAGTGTATTAATTAATTTGTTATGTTGGTGTCATCTTCAAATAATTCGTATCTCTTCGACTGCTTCTCGTAACTGACTTTGACGATCTCTTCTAGATCTAAGCTATTTGGCTGAAAAAATTCAGTTGATTGATTGAATAAAAAGTAGTTAAAGCCCAAACTACTGACTGACCATGGTTTCTCATTTTGCCGCCTCATAGTCGTCAAATGAAGCTCCACCGCGCTCTTTGCGGACAGCTTACTATCCTGTCACGCGGGTTATACGCAGTGAAATGTCGTACTACTATGCCCGGGCAACATTTTTAAAATTTATCTTCGTTAAGTTATTATGTTTTATGGATTCAAGTGAGTACGTATGCAACCTGTCACGTGCTTTAAGCTCTATGTGCGACCGAATTTTTCATAAGTTGATTCCATCCAAAGATCGATCTGTTTCGAAATTATGGTCTTTGACTGGAATAAAGCTATAACTAACTAACTATGCTCCGCGTTTAGATGTGGTTACGTATCCCTGAACCAGAACACTATCGGAGTTTAATTATCTGTTCTTCATTTCGTCATGAGTGGGCTCTTATGGAGTTTAGATCTTAATGTACTTGTTCACACAACTTTGTTGTTGCGACGAACGGATGTTCTGAACGATTATTATAACGTTAGTACAGAAAAAAGCTTGTCTTTTAGCAATTGTTGTCTGTGAAAGCAAATAAGAAATATCATTCAAATATTCATTTGAAGTGTTGAACTCTCGAGTGAACCATTTATCTGTTTTCAGCATACTTTGGAGTCGCCCGATCCCACTCGGCTGGTACTTCTCTGATCAATGGCAGCGTTACGATGGTGCAGACTGGGCGCAAAAGAAATGCCAGGCGTGGTATGAGAAGGATCGAAAGATGAGATACTTCGCTAACGAAATTCCGATGTGTCCATGTATTCTTGACCAGGCAATCGGTGACAAGGGTCGCTACCTTCCGGACTTTGAGTGCGACAAGGAGGGCAATGCTGCGTGTTTCTACCATAAAGGAGCTTCCATGTGCTTTAGGACTGGAACGCCAAAGTAAGTACTCAGTTTATCCGCCTAAGATTCTTGGGTTCCATCTATCGGTTTTGTAATTTTTCTAGTCTGCAAAGGCCGCAAGTTGACTGGAACTCAAAAAGTTCGATTTTCTGGTGTTCTTTTCTCAACAGAAGACAGTGTATATTAATACTATTTATTACCCTTTTAAAACAGAATTTACTCCAACGATTGAAATGTTGAAGTTCTGAAATAAATACCAGCTTCTTCATTCACTATGATTCGTCATACTGTCTGTGCTAGAGCTGGAATCCCACATGTGTAAAGTTGAATGACACCTAGTCGGCTATTGCGAACTTGTTTACTTAAAGCAGGCATATAAAAGTGCCAGTTTTGGCTCAAAGATTATGACTATCGTCCCTACAGCCTAAATCAATGTTCATAATCACAAGAGCGAGACCACTAGGCATAGTTCTGTTTTATACATTATTTGTACTCCTCAGTTCTGAGGGAAATAAATGAATAAATAAATAAATCAGATTATTGGGAAGATACTCACGAAATTTCAGTTAATCTGAGAAATTACGGTTTGAATAAATTCAGTACCTAACCTGTACCTAACCAACCCTCAACTTGGCATCAACAAGCAAAATCCATCGCTCCAAAACTACGTAGTGAAATCAAATAATATCAGTATCCTTCAAACAAACAATAAAATCAGTGCATTTTTATGAATTTTCTCTTCAGTCAGCTTCTCTTCACTGTGGATCCTGTTTCCAACAGCTTTCACAAAATTTGATTTAACTTCGTAGAGTTGAGCGGTGGATTTTTAGTCGCCGCGCGTCTTTACCCTTGCAAGCCAAGTTATTAGCATCAACTGCAAGAAAAAGTGAAGAGTTGTTAGCGTCAACTACAAGACAAAGTGAAGAGTTATTAGCGGTAACTTGGACCTGCAAGTTACAAAGCAACAAAATAATAACTTCACTAAATTGCCACAGCATATTGGTCTAAAAATGTATAGGTTAAAAAAGCAAGGCAAACAAATACTTCTAAGATAATAAGAAAAATAAGCAACAAATTTCACATTTTTATAAAGTGAAATTATCCAAATCTCCTGTGAGGAATTGAGCTAAGTTTTCTATGCGTTTTTTTTCCCAAGACCGAACAGCAACCCTTCATCAAAAGGAAAAAAAAGGCTTGCGATTGTTCTGGGCAGGTAAACAGAATTTTTACATTACATCTTTAATTACTGCACAGTTGAAGAACTCGACTCTAGACGCTTTAGCTTATAATTCTTCCAGTATCGACGGCGCGGGCCAGCAGTGCTGCTACGATATTGAAGGCAAGCTCATGATGACTGCCGATAACAAGTGGGGGGGCAATCCTCAGCGTGTTCACAACTTGGGTTTGGTCCCATGGAACGAACAGTCAAAGGTTCCTAGCCTGTCCCATTGGTACCACGACAAGATTCCGTTTTACACTTGCTGTCTCTGGCAACCTGAAGGATCAGATGGGTGTGGAGTCTACCGCTTTGAAAGAAGAGCGTCGCAGGATTGCGTCGGCTACCAGCCACCTGGTGCAGGTAAACGTTTTATCCTACTGTGGTTAAATCACAACTGTGGCTTCCAACCTCCTTTTGCCCCGAATGAGGAAATGATTATCGTGCCCACCGGTGGATTCCTTGTGCGCAATTAAATTGCATAATTGAAAGTGAAAACGAATAATCACCTGCACTATCGTCTGGTTCATTCTTTCGTCCCTTGGCGTCCAGTTGCGCACTGTAGCCTACTCAAGTTCTAATATATGATTCTTTCAGCTGCCGTTTTCGGTGATCCTCACTTTTACACCTTCGACAATCTGACGTACACCTTCAACGGCAAGGGAGAGTTTGTCCTTGTGCGTGCCAACTCAAACCGACACAAGCTTGATGTCCAAGGCCGCTTCGAAGCTGTTGAAACCAACATGTACGGGAGTGCCAGGGCTACTGTCCTTACTGCCATCTCAGGTTAGTAGAAAGTTGGCATTCTTGAATACCGACATCGCCACCTTTTGGCGTTTGGGAACTCGATAGAAAACGCGGAACTTTACTTATATGCAAGCTACAGTAAAAGGGGAGGTAAGGTATCAGCCTCAGCCTAAACAGGCCTAGCTGGCGGTGCTGATCTCCGATTATCTGCACTCAGCCGGGAAGTGCAATGGGCGGTAGGGGGGCTAGCCATCCTGGGGCTTTCGCACACCCTTCCTCGCAAACTACGACACGACAATAAAGAAAAAGGGAAAACATCCACATGGAAAGAAAGAAGAAAGAAATATAGGAAAACAAAGGGGGGGGGGGTCAGTCTCTTCCCCCCTCTTAATCTCAAGTAAATACTGAGGTTGGCCGAGTATAAATGTATGCGGATATTTAAAAAAAATAGTGTTAGGATGTTCTTGTTCGATCTTGTTACATCTAACAAGGGTCGTGAATGCTGAAGATGATCTCAGGTGTTGTTCTATATTGACAGCTCAAGAGAATTCTTCCGTGCCTGT
Organism: Branchinecta sandiegonensis; assembly: GCA_030848855.1. NCBI lineage: Eukaryota > Metazoa > Arthropoda > Branchiopoda > Anostraca > Branchinectidae > Branchinecta > Branchinecta sandiegonensis. Next base: position 18,945,741 of record JAUPMV010000006.1, on the reverse strand, counting down.
CGAAGTGCGCATTCGAGCTCCGTACGCACAGTGGAGATATCGCTTGGATGTCTTCGTTGACTATCAGCCTGTATACTTCGACTCTCACAACAGACGTGTCCAGAACTTCAAAGGTAAGTCCATAGCATCCTCTTCGACTCGCTTAAGACGGACCGCCAATAGTTGCGTTTTTGATCCGAATTCTCATTGCGATTCTCCTCGCAATTCTCCTATTTTGCGTTTTTGGACTATTCAGAATGAATGCGAATTCTCCTTTTCTTGCGTTTTTGTCAGAATCGAGAACGGGGAAAGCCTCGCGATTCTGCAGAATCGAGAAGTTGCTCGGATTGTGAATTCTCGATTCTCCTCTCTCCGTTCTCCTCCCTGATTGGTCAACAGAGTGCGGGTTTTCAGTATGCATAAACACGTATACCGGATCATGGATCATGGGCGGATGAGCTGCCAAATTAGTGTTTTTGTCAAAAGCAAGAATTGAGAAGCCAGAGGAGCAAAAACGGTAATTAGTACGAGAATTCAGAAGTTAGAACGGAGAACTGGTAATTCAGCCAATTCAGGTCAAAAATGAAACTAATGTCTTGGGATGTTGGCTCTGAATCCTCTGGCTGCGACTAGCGATAAGCTGGTCGCAATAATATCTCGCATCAGCTGTATAGTTTTCTCGCCGTCTGTTTTCTCTATTTGTAGGGTTGTCTGTGATAAAGGCAAACATTAGCTGTCTGAGCACTCTTGTTGAACCAGTAGCGTATTTCCCAGTTCCGAGTTCTTTACAAATTTTTGTTTCAGCCACAAAAACGATTTTAAATTACGTCGATCTGTGAAAAACGCTCTAGTTTAAGAATACGCTCGGGCTTTTCGTATAAACACACCATAATAATAGCTTCCATGATCATTTTTTTTCCCACGAAATCCAGAACGACCACCGCTTTAGACTGTACTTGATGTGCAAGTTCTTGACAACTGCAAAGGCACCACGCACCTCGTTCGCTAAGTTGTTGTAGGTCTCGTGCAGCTAATTATTCTCATTAAGTCTGTATCGACAGAGAATTAGCTGGACTTTTATCTAGCGGAATCGCTTCTTACTAATCGCCTCTCTTAAATCCGACAGGTGTCACTGTTTACACTCCCGCCAACATTCTCAACCAGAGTCACGTCGTTATAATGTTTGCTTCTGGCGCCGGTGTTGAAGTTGTTGAAAACCTACGACACATGACTGCCCGAGTTTTCCTGCCAATCAGCTACGTTGTAAGTGGTCTAGTTACTATTTCAAATAGAGGGATGGGCTGGTGGAACTCCTTTCCATCTGATCTTCGGTTGCTCTGAGCGATTCTCTCAATGCTCTTAAGAATTCCTGGATAGTCTGTACGCCAAAAAAATCGGTTTCCTCCATGGGTGGCAGGGAGTAAAAATATTGAGCTGGTTTGGCTAGTTATAGAATAGGTAGGCTATGAGCGTGTTCCATCCTACTTACCGTAGTTACCACGCATAACGTCACAAATTCTGCCCTTGTGTCGTCAAGGCTGGAATGACTTTTCTATTTTCCAGCGGAATATCATGACACGGGTGAATCTGACCAATCACGTGACAGAGATTCGTGGTTACTACGCTTACCACGCTCCCGAGCGTGGTAAGCAAATAGTTACTATTAGTTACTATTTCGACAAGGCTGGAACGGTCAGCGTAGTAACTTTTCGTGAGGTTGGAACGGATTTAGTAACTAATAGTTACTATTGGTACGAGGGTGGAACACGCTCTATATGACAAGTCTATCCCAAGTTCAAGGATGTTTAAATTTGAGAAGTTACTCGATTAGAACGTTTCCGTTTCTCGCAGTTGTGAAATTTCCAACTTTCCTTTGCCCTCCGTGCGACTTATTTGCTAAATCTAACGCGTCTCCTTGTTCACAGAATCACACCCGAGGATTATTTGGAAACTTTAGCTTTGACTTCGCTGACGACCTTACACTGCCAACGGGTCTCTTCGGACCAACGACTGATGTTGCTAACCTCCAGAGTATTCACGATGGCTTTGGGATGCAATGTGAGTATACTTGCCCTTTTAGCTACTAGCAGTAACCCTCATCCCTTTCTCTACCACTGACGCTTATTATTGTTTTTTGAAAAGCAGGAAACATAAATAAATAATAACGGTTTCCATTCCGCCACTATAATGAGGTCTCAAGCATGCCCCACCCCGCACCCAGAAATATGTGTGCCCTACAGATTTCTATGCACAATTACGGACGATCCCAAGAGGTCAGTGGTGTGGAAATGTCCATTTGTTCAAATTCTACTTTTCAGGAACAAATACCCTTCCCTTGCCAAAGGACCCACCCGACCATTTTGACATCAAGAAACTCAATACTAGCAGCCTCTTTGTGGATCCTCATTTTATGAAAGGATGATGTTTGAAAATATGTTTTCTAGGGTCTGTTGATGACAAGTTTCACCCGGATAAGGGACGTTCGTTGTTCTTCCACGAGAATGACAGGTCTTCGAACTTCTACTTCGATCCGACTTTCAGGCCGGTCTTTGACCTACGCCCTGCCCTGCCTATTAACATGTGAGTAGCCTTGCTGAATATTTCTAAAGCATAGATATAGATAGATAGATAGCATATGTTACCCTCCTTGTCCGTCTTCCTTGTTCGCCTGAGGATTATAGTCGCTACTTCCCATCCGTTTACACGGAGAATAGTGATCACTTCAACCATCAAAGTGGTTGAAGCCTCTTGGAGAGACAATCTCTGTGCATCTGCGGAAACTCTTTCTGGACGTAGAAGTTCCCAACAGGAATGAGAGCTTGAAAACTGACGCTATGTCAGCGCCAGGAGCGGATTTACACATTTCTGCGCCCTAGGCAGAGTTCTGGCGAGTAGTTCTGCGCACCCTGTAGTACGCATATCCCTTGGGTAGTGCGGGATGTAAACGGTCACTATTGGAGATGAACAAAAGTGTGGTATAGTCAAAATAGTCACATCGCCTAGTCAGACACTCTCGAAATAGGTTTTGGCATATAGGCTTCATGTAAAAAAAAAAATTATACTGCTGGTGCTAGTTTCGTGGTCCGTCCGTGGCCGAATGGGTTAGTGCGCTGGACTCCCAAGCGAAAGGTCGCTTGTTCGAGTCTCGCTGGTGCCTACCGTTTGGTTTGGGGCGAGGATTAGTGGCGTTTCCCCGTAAGACAAGCCAGAAGTCCACCCAGCTTCAAATCGGTACCTAGAGAAATCTAGGGAAAAGCATGGGAAGCGTCGGATGATTTGCTCCCAACCACGCATCGCATTCCCGGCCGAGGGCGGAGTATCAGGAGATCGGCACCTGCGCTACGCGAACCTTAACCGGTTTGCATGCCAAAAATTTGCTTTTTCTTTAAATTTGCGTTTTGGTGCTAGTTTCCCTAGATTTGTGGCGTAAAAACTTCTAGTTTTTTTTCCCGAGACATTGTAGGCGCTGGAATAATAATTAGGCTGCTGGTTAATTATTTATCTGAGATCCTCATTTGTTCTCGCCTTAACTGGGTCGTGAGTAATCTTTTTTTTTTAAACAGCACGAGTTTCAACACAACAGACATTGATCAAGCTTGCGGGACGAGCTACCAGTGCTACTACGATTATGCTGTCACTTTGAACAAGCAGTACGGAACATACGCCAAATACTATTTCGATGCTATCGTCAACATCCGTTCCAAGAACCTTAAGACTGGTGAGTCTTCCTTTTTTACTCCTTCTGGTTTCTTTTTTAATAATTTAAAAATTTATTCAGTGCCTGAAGTTTTGTTACGGAAAAATTAGGAACTGACAGCAATTCTAAGATCATTAAATCTTACGGAGCTACTGACATTTTGTCACGGCTGCAAGAATTGCACACTGATTTCCGTCAGAAATCTAGTCTACGACTGTTGCCGCATCACCGACTGATTAGACTTTTTTGATTGATAGTTGGAGGATTATTGTATGTTTCGTATGTTATTATCCTATTGTCTCTTGTTCTTTTCTCTTTTCTATTTATCTCTACTCCACTCTCCTTTGTTGTAAAACATTGTGTTGGTTATAAATATATTTACTTACTTACAGCGAATGAAAGGGAGGCATTTTTGCTTTGAACATCGCCTAACTTTGAACGGTCCTCGAACATTACTCTTGACACCACGCAACTATTACTACGAAACAATTACAGGAAACGTTTACTTTATGTGAATTTATGAGGTGCCGGCAGAAGCATTCAACAGACCGTCTAAAGTTGCGTTTTTTTTGGATTCACTTCTGTTTCGTCAAAGTTTGTAGTTTGGCTCTTGTTTTGTCTTACTTGCGTTTTATTGAGTTCTTGTTTCCGAAAAGTCAAACTACACCAAACTACGTCTGCGAGGTAGTTTGCAGTTTGAGCTCCGTAGTTTCAGGTTTGAGACTAGAGCAAGTGGAATGGACAAATACAACGGCTTTTAAGCGAAACCACGCCGAAACTACATCCAAAAAAACGCAACTTAAGTCTAACAGTGTGGAAGTTCAGCGGAGTGCCCGAAGATGAAATACGTGAAACGTTGCTCAGTCGTTTTAAAGTATCCCAACTGAAGAAGTAGCGTATTTAGAAGTAAATAAACAGAAGCTAGAAGCGCATATGGCACTTGCACGGCTGGTTCAGAGGATGAAATATAGAATCTGTCTTTCCGTAGGTTTGTTTTGATCATTTGTAAGCGAAACCCTTGAGATAAGAATGAGCATGGACCCTTGGAAATCACGAGAATTTATCGTTTGGTAAAAAGTATTTTATTCTTGAGCTTGGCTTTAATGATGCGCACTTTAAAGGCTCTAGAAATTCATCTGTAAGCAAAACCCTTCAACCAAAACGATAATAGGCCCTTGGTAATCATAAATATATATCGTTTGGTCAAAAGTATTTTTTTCACTTTTCGGTTAAGATGCGCACTATAAGGATGCTAGAGATACATTTTTTAAGCAAAACCCTTGTGGCACAAATTGTCAAGGGCCAAAAAGTACTTTTTGACTTTACAGTTGGGATGCGCACTTTAAGGGAGGGAGCTAATTCATTTGTAAGCAAAACCCTTGAGGCAAAGTAATCATGGGCTCATGGGGATCATGAAAATGTATAGTTTGCTTAAAAGTATTTTTTTTACTTTGCGGTTCAGATCAGTCCTTTAAGATATTCCTTCAGCCCAAGCTGACTGCGAATCATATTTGACGGTGCAAAACGGATAAATCAGTTACTTTTTATTAGAGCTATATTTCGGCCCTTCTTGGCAAGTGTCCTCTTCAGGCTCATGGCGCCCAAGCTGGAAAATGAACTATCATGAGTAATATAGCTCTAATAAAATGTAGCTGAGTTATCCGTTTCGCACCGTCAAACAGTACTTTAAGGAATGGACGGAACTTTCCTGACAAGTTTCATCGTCCTAGCACACCTGGAAGTACCTTTACTTGCGATCACCGGAATTCCTAACCTCCCTCCCCCCCCCCCTCTAACTTTCCCCGCAGTTACCGGATCCAGTCCGGTTTTGTAAATGATTTATCCAGAACATTTGTTTGTTATTCCCACCAAGTTCCATGCCGATCTCTTCAGCCTAAGCGGGTCAGGTATTCTCCCCCCCCCCCCCCAACAGTTGTTGGATCCGGTCCGGACATGAAAAAGAACATCAGAGACATTTCCGCTGTTCAATTATTAAATTTTACTGGAAACCGGTTACTCGTTTCAAAGTTACGCATTACTCAATAATCCGGATTCTCCCTCCCTCCAATCCCCCCACGATGATCGGATGGAGAACAATTGTATCTTCAAGACAGTTTGATTGGGTCCCTGATATGCCTGGCAATTTTCGTCGTGAAAATCCCCAAAACCGACATCGCCGGAATCCTGGGAACCCCCTCCACCCCCAAAGTGTCCGGATCCGGTCTAAATGTGTAAACGATTCATTTAGAGCAGATGATTGTTCTTCCCAGCAAGTTCCACTCCGATCCCTCCATTCTAAGCGTTTCTCGAGATTTTAGGTCTCCACCCCCCACCCCAACTCCCCCGTTCCTGTCGAGTCCGGTCCGGACTTCAAATGGGACATCAGAGACATGTCTATTCTATTGAGTTATTAAGTTTCATTCGAATCCGATCATCCGTTCGAAAGTTACGCACGACTCAATTTTCCGGATTCCCCCTCCCTCCAATCCCCCCCAGATAGTCGGGTCGGGAAACGGATATACCCAAGTTAGTTTGGTCGGGTCCCTGATATGCCTGCCAAGTTTCATCGTCCTAGTACATCTGGAAGTACCCTAACTCGCAATCGTGGGACAGACCGCCAGACGGACCGGAATTGCGGTCGGCATTGAGCCAGAGGCTGCAAGTGCCATAAAAACTAGAAAGAAACAGGATTTTAACCCACTATATATGCCAGAGAGACGAACAGTTGGCTGATATCAAGTCTGTATTTTTTCTTTCAATTTGGTTGATAAGCAAGAACACAGCCAAGGTATTTCAAAATCGAGAGAGGGATTCAATTACTCATACCTCTGCAGTAAAAGGCAGCCAAGGCAGGAGACAAAGGTTGCGTTCCAGAACTTAACAATTGTTAACCAATTGCTAACGATTGTTAACTTTTTGCGTTCCAAGTTTCTGATTTCGAAAGGTTAAGCTCCGCCCACGTACGATTTCTGTTCCGGAGCTTAACGACTGTTAACTATTTTGTAACGATGGCTGGTGAGCATCGTTGGGAAAAGTTAACAATTGCAGGATTTGGGAAAAGTTAACGATCGTTAAAGCTGCAGTTAGCTCCACCCCGAAATAAAATTGACGATTGTTAACAATTGTTAAGTTTCGGGAACGCAACCAAATACTTACTTAAGATCAGGAAGGGCCAGGGCTCACGCTCTATTAATATAAGAGGATCCACAGAGTATGAAAGGAACGTGTATGAAAGTGAAGGGTCTGGTCATGACAATGGAAAGCGACTTTGTCCAGGCTGTGGCCATGTAATAGAAAAATATTAAAATAGCAAATGCTGATCTACTGTCGATAAACTCCTTCTCTCAAAGCTACAGCCGCGAGGGACCTCTTTTCGGAAGCCGTCAGAAAGTCCCTGTCGTCTTCTGCTTGTATTCAAACGTAATGTTCGCGCAAACATTCTGAAAGAAAACGCGGGTTCTTAATCTTACCTTAGGGGTCCTTAGGACTTTCTTTCTGCTGCAATAGAATATTTGTTATATTAGGTTTTATTCACACAATGTTTAAGGTAAAAATACCCTAAAGATCATACAATTTTTGGGGGTAAAAATATAAAACCTACCTACCTACCTGAACAACAAGAACACCTGTAACTACCCCTAGGTGGTAAGACGATCTTTCGATGGCCCGCTCCGCCCCAGTCTTATCCTAGTTCACTCTGAGTAATACTAACCCCCCCCCCCCCATTCGCTTACCATGAGATTTAGTTATGTATTACTCTGCTTTACGTTTATTTTCTGATGCAGCTGTTTAAAGTTTAACCGAAAAGGGCTGAGAGAGGACACTGTAATTATCCATCACTCATTCACTTAATTAGGCTTGAAGACCCGATGAAAATACGTTACTTTGTTGCTCCGCTTTTCAGAATAATCGATTTTAAAATAGTGGAATTTCCGTGTGATTTGTGGTACCTCTATGCACTCGTATTTTTGTTGTATGCCTTACGAGAAAGATTTATGATTTCTTTGTGTTCAGGCACTAAGCAATCTTCACCAGTCTCACCGCTGCCCACTGAAAAGCCGCGTTTGTGTTGAGATTAAAATTTCCTGCGTCGCAGTAGAATTTAAGTTGTGGGGACGGCAGCAGATATTCTGAACGTCACAACTAGAGCAGATGGTCGAAAATAAGAAAATCCCTTTGCAGAATCCAAATAATTCAGTGTGTTCAGTTAAATGACGCAATAATGAGTTGGCTTTTCAGTTAAGCTTTAACTATTGATATAGTCAATTGTGAATACACTATACAGGGCTTCTGAATCTCAGCCTTCCTCTTTCAAGCTTTAAAAGCGTAAAAACAGATGTTAAAGTACGTCTGTAGCATCTAGCATCACTTTCTCATCGTATGGCTCCTCCCACTGGGTGGGGCTTAGCAGAAACCTGTCACTTGTCAACCTCCATGGGAGGGGCCAATTCTTATCCGGCAGCCAATCAGCGATCTCCTTGGACTTGGTTAGTTTTCGTCAATCAGTTACAGAGTAACGAATTCCTGATTTTTTCAGTTTTATCCTGCGGCGCCCTCGCTGTTCCACAGCACGGACGTAAGTCTTCGTTCGAGTTTACCGTCGGCACGATCGTGAAGATCGATTGCGACCCAGGGTACGTCCTAGTGGGCGAAGATAGACGTTACTGTTGGCCTAATGGTGAATGGAGTTGGACATCTTTTGGAGAAGCTCAATGTGTCCGTAAGTAAACAAAATATCTTGTTCACGCGTGTCGTGGGGGCGGGGGGGGGGGGGGGGGTCGATCAGTGACGCTTCCCACACGGTGCTAGGAAAGCAGATGTTTTAATTCAATACGAAGACACATATCTTCCTGTTTAGTACTACTTGTTCGCCCGACAGTTTTCCAATCCAGAATCCAGAACAGAACTACAGAATTGCAATCATGTGCTATAATGCTTTGTGCAGTATTTAAAGCTGGCAATCACCGGGGCGAGTTTAGGAAAGTGCTCACGTTTCTGGACTCAGTTCTTCGCATGAATATACATCTCTGAGCTTGACAGTTAGTGGCAAAGTACTCGTATCCACTTAGTGATCAGATCGGGAAAAACGAGATCTGCTTGGTACAATCTATAGTTCGCTGTTTTACCTTTTCATAACTGAATCTTTTCGTCTTAGCCGAGAGCGTCTACTATGCAGAACAGGGTGGCATGATTTTTGGAATCGTTGCGGCTTGCATAATCCCTCTCATCTGCTGCCTGATTTGCTTCTGTTGTTACCGAAAGCGGTCCGGTAGTAACTCGCCCGACACAAACTCTTGGAAATCCGTTAAGAAACCCACCGAGAAAACTTCTCCGATTGCTCGAGTTGACAGCAGGCCTATTACTGCTCGGAAGGAGAATGTCACTAATGTAAACAAGTCGACTTTCAATGGAAATGGGTCGAGTTCTGACAGTGGGAGGGGCAGCAACGCAGGGAGCAAGAAACCTTCCCCCAGCTCTGACATTAATGATGTTAAATCAACAAAGAGTAGCGTGTTCGATGGAAGCTGGGACAGCTCAAATTCGGAGAAAGACAGCCCGACCCCTCCTGAAAATTTCCCAGCGCTGCCCCCAAAACAGGCGAAACGACGGTATGACGGGGTATACTACACCCACGAACCGCTTCAGAACCGACCCAACGCGTCTTTTAACCAAGACGTGTTGGACTTGGACATGCCAGTGTCTCCGCAAGTCAGCAAAAGTGTTGCAGTTTAGTTTTGTGAATAATCTTGTTTCGGTGGTGTCTGACAAGGAACATTTTATAGCTCGCATAACCGTTTTGTATATATTTGTTGATTAAATTAATCCTAAATCAAACAGTTTGAAAGCGCTTGAGCCGAAGTGTCTAGGTAGCGAGAGGTTCCTTGTTTAACACGACCGAAACCAGACATGACAGTTCAAGCGCTTTCTTTCGACCACATTTGAGTCAAGCCCCAGAGTGAGTCGCTAGACTTACAAGAAGTGAACTGAAAGACAAAAATATTCCTCAAACGGGATTTGGCCCCGCCATGTAGATCCTGCTGTGTCTACGAGGCGCGACATAGGATTAGATTTTTAAATTCAGTAAAAAAAAATCACTTCTGTTTACGTGTCACGGTACAAGTCCCTTGTATAACCTTCCATCTACGCAATAAGTTCAGGTTCTTTTATTTTTTCAATATAACTAAAAAAAAATGCAGCACTTAACTCGGTTCACTCAGATGCAAGTTGTCATTTGGATGCTAATCAAACATACAGATATTTAAACAAAAATTACTATAATTCGTAGAAAGTCTTCTTCCACAGGTTGAGGTGATAATTGGATCAGCAAAATTCCTGCCAGTGGAAATTGTAATACTCAACTGGAAAGAGAGAACAAACTTATTCATTATTTCATCTTGACTTGCACGAACAAAATTTTGCTTGTTATCCTAAAATACGTAAAAAAAACGATAGAATAGACACAAAATATATTTACACATAGCACAAGCTCGTTCTAAAATTCAGTTTTTAAATGGCAGTCGTGGCAGGTATACCTTATCACGCTGTTCCATGAGGAAATTTTTTAGTCTACTGCCGTGGAGCAACAAGTCTGTAATTCTGGAAGTACATAATTCTTGACAGTCCACACAGTGTCCATTTAATATCATGCGATTTCGTCCCGATGAAAAATTTGTACCCTGCGTAGTTGTCTGATAGTTGTACGAAAAAGTTGCATGTAATACCATGTAATAGCAAAGAATACTATCATTTAATGTACCTCAGACTGGTCCAATCTTAAGCAGTAGTATCCAGTAGCATCCTGTCTTGCCATAGTGGTATCCCGTCTTGCTAATAGTAGTATGCAGTAACACGGTAGCCTTGAAGTAGAAGCATGTAGTAGCATCAGTTAGTACTGCATGCTACTTTTTCGTACAACTTCATACTACTATTTTGAGATAAAGTTCTTCATCGGGATGTTGGGATATAAGCAGTAGGATCCAGTAGCATCCTAGCTGTCTTGCCATAGTAGTATCCAGTCTTGCTAATAGTAGTATGCAGTAACACGGTAGCCTTGACGTAGAAGCATGTAGTAGCATCAGATAGTACTGCATGCTACTTTTTCGTACAACTTCATACTACTATTTTGAGATAAAATTTTTCATCGGGGTGTTGGGATGGTGTTTATCATAGTATTTGGTAGAACAGAAGTGAGGAGGAGAGCGCTTGAACGTGAAATGTGGAGGCTGGGTAGAGGTGCAGAAAGAAGAAAACACGGTCTCCTTTTGTTCCAGCGGAAGGGTACTACTATTCGAACCAAGCGGGAACTATCGCTGGGATCGTTTTGGCGATTCTAGTCCCTCTGGGCATAATCTGCGGCTGCTGCTTCTGCCGTTTCCGAAAAAGTCAAGACAAAAGGAAGGTCAAATTTGATCGTAACACGAAACCGTAAGTAAAAGATTTTCTCAGAAATCAAACGATGCGCTGATTTCATATTGCGCACTTAGCGCAGCATCTAGAAAGCATTGTCCAAATAGGTGTAATAAGCTGAATAGCGGTATACGCGATGTTTACGTTTTAATACACACGCCTGTTCAAATAAGTTTCTTTTCGCTTAACTTTTGTGGCCACTCCTCCATCCCTCAGTGATTTTAATCTGTTTATACCCACTTTTAACTATTCACGTCAGCTAACTTTTGTTAGGTGTTGCCACGCTGATACAATTTTTCGACCGAGGAAAAGTGTTTTTATGGCGCTTGCCCTTCGGCCAAGTGCCATATAGCGATTGTAATTTCCGTCCGTCAGTCGGTCTGTCGGTTCCGGTTTTGCTAGTTCGGGCACTTCCAGATAAGCTAAGACGATGAAACTTGGCAGACGTATTAGGGACCGGACCAGATCAAATTAGAAATAGTCGATTCCCCGATCGAACCATCTGAGGGGAGTGGAGGGAGGGGGAATCCGGAAAAAAACATGAAAAATGAGATATTTTTAGCTTACGAAACTGGTGATCGGATCTTAATGAAACTTGATATACGGAAGGACCTCGTGTCTCAGATGTTCCATTTTAATTCCAGACCGGATCTGGTGACATTTGGGGGAGTTGGAGGGGGAAACCGGAAATCTTGGAAAACGCTTAGAGTGGAGAGATCCGGCTGAAACTTGGTGGAAAGAACAAGCACAAGTCCTAGATACGTGACTGACATAACCGGAACGGATCCGCTCACTTTGGGGGAGTTGGGGGGGGGGGGGGGGGTCCGAAGTTCTAGTGATCCCGCGAGTTCGGTGCTTCCTGATGTGCTAGGACGATGAAAATTGGCAGGCATGCCAGGGACCTGCCCAGATTAAATAGGAAATAGTCACTTCCCCGATCCGACCATCTGGGGGGGGGGGGCAGTGGAGGGAGGGGGAAGCCAAAAGCTTAGGTACTTTTAACTTGCGAACGGGTGATCGGATCTTGATGAAAGTTGATATTTAGGATGACCTCGTGTCACAGACGTCCCCATTTAAATCCAGGCCGGATCCGATGACACTGGGGGGAGTTGGGGGAGGGAACCGGAAATCTTGAGAAACGCTTAGAGTGGAGGGATCGGGATGAAACTTGGTGGGAAGAACAAGTACAAGTCCTAGATACGTCATTGACATAACCGGAACGGACCCGCTCACGTTGGGGGAGGGGGGAGTCCGAAATCTAGTGGCATGCATAACTTTTGAACAGGTAATCGAATTCGAATGAAACTTCTCAGGTGGAAATAGTTATCGCCTCAGATGTTCAGTGTCAAGTCCGGGTCGGGTCCGATACCTGTGGGGGGATGGGGGGGGGGGACCGGAAAACTCAAGAAACGCTTAAAGCAGAGGGATTGGGAAGGCACTTAATGGAGAGAACAAGCATTAGGCCTAGATGCGAAATTGACGGAGCCAGATGGTTTCGGGGCTCTGTGGGGGGAGTTGGAGGGTTTTCCTGGAATTCCGGTAGTCGCGAGTTAGAATAGTTCCACATGTACTAAGACAACAAAACTTTGCAGACATATTAATGACCCGACTTAATTGACTTAAGAACCTGACACAACATACCCCCGGAAACTTCCGTTCCTAGATCCGAGCATTTTGGGGGAGCGAGGGAAGGGAAATATGGAAATTGACTTCCGCAAATTGCGAACGAGTGGTCTGAGTGAGACTTAATGTGTGATAAGAATCGATGACCTAGACATGTAAAACATGCGTCCGCACTGTATGCGACAACGGTTGGGGGAATGGGGGGGGGGGCGGAAACTTTTGACATGCACAAAAACCAAACGGATGGACCGAATAAGATGCAAGTTCGACAGTGCCGAGTCTATGCGGCCTAGATTTGTTTTTTGACGTCCGGGCCGGATTCGGCCAAGGTAGGGGGGGGGGGGGTACCGTTTGCAGATAGGCTGTGCTCCGATTTCAGTAAAACTTGATGGACGGGAAGAGAGGATTAAGAGATACGACGTTTATGTTTCGAAATCCTCTTCGGCCACAGTGGGGGGAGTTGGAGGGAGATTGCCGGAGACTTTGAGGCTTGCATATAGGAGTCAAACGAGTGCATTATTTTAAACGAAACTTGAAATGTAGAGAGAGACATAGATGAAATATTTTAGGTTCCGAACCGCGATCCGACAACGGTGGGGGGGGGGGTGGATACCTGAATTTTTCAAAAATGCTGAGATTCGAGTGAAACTTGATAGATGGTATAAAAGAACATGCTTTAGAGTGATCAATTTTTTAGTCCGAACCAGATTCGGCCACGGAGTGAGTACCTGAAATCGTGTAGCACGTTTAGGGATCAAACGAGTGGATTTATTGGGCTGAAACTTGGAAGTTTGAACAGGCATGCGCATTTGCTACACATAATCCGAGACGATGCCGGGACTGCTCAGAAGTGAGAATTGGGTGGTATCCTATTGGGTATCCTCTATGGTATCTCTATGGTATGGTATACTCGTAACAAGTGCCATATGAGCTCGTAGCTCTTGTTAAGTACACGAGTGCCATTTGACGCCCATTATATTGGAAGAGGCTACTAAATTAACTGATGGACAGGCACAAAAACGTGTTCTTTTGAAGAAAAGTTGTTTCTTGAGCTTCCAACAAAGTAGAACTTTAGTGCTTCCCGTGGCAACCCTGACGACGCTGCTCCTCTCCTCGTCTGCTGGCGGAACCAACCAATTCGATCTGATTGGCTCTGCATAAGGGAAAATAGAACATGGCTCTCCTTATTCGCCTTATTATAGCGCGCCCCGAGGAAAAGAGGAATCTGTTATACGCCGTAATACACCTTACAACACCTATTTGGACAATGCTGAACACCACACGTAGAACCCGTCGCACCGATTCTGTATTTCTTGGAAGCTTGGATCATAGAGCGTCCGAATTTCGAAATCAGACCCGAAAATTGTAGTAGCATCTGGAAAATCGGTTGCTAGTCGACTAACAATGTGAACTCAAGATTGGTTATGCGAACTTGCTCATTTTTCACATGAGGTTAAACCAGATCTGAATGTGGATGATACGATTAAGAGGATTGTTGTGTTTCTTGAAGTTTAACCGAATAGTGGTGTGATACAACCAGTGTTGCCACCAGACCAAAATTGAGTTTACTAGACTCGAGAGATTCTTTAGTAGATTCTGACAAAAATACTAACTAAAAAAATCGCCGCTCCACGCTTATTAACCTACGATTTAGCTTATATAGCCTATAGCTATATAGCCTATAGCTTCTGCGGAGAGCCTGCGCATGTGGTTTCAGCGACAAGCAAGCTGCCTGCCAGTACGTGGTCGGAGTAATTGGGATAATAAGATCCAAAATAGTAAGCGACAATGCCCCTGTGCTTTAATACCGAGGACGAGGTCCATTTTTTGGTTGAATGCGAGCAACTCTCAGACCCCAGGAGACATTTTCTTAATGGGTATACTATCAAGTTCCCCGATGTTCTTGAAAAAAAGCCAAGATACTTAAAATATGCCAATTTTTAAAGAGTGTATTAGTTAAATAAAGGTAAGTATTGAGTGATGTAAAGTGCATTGTCACCATCATGTCTTGTGTACGGCCAATTGGCTATTTAGTATATTCATATTTATACATATATCAAGAATAAATTATTAGCTCAAATTGTTATCAACAACTTACAGATTGTCTTGGAAATCATACCCCGAAAGTTAGTTAGACATTCAATATCATCTACAAACAAAGCAGCGAAAACACGACGGATAGCCGACTTACTCAATAAGGGGTGGTGAAGAGTGACCCCCCCCCCCAAATGTTTATCCACCAATGGATGAAAATAAATGAACTTGCGCGAAGCTCCGCGATTTTTTTAAATATTTTTTTCTTAAAAAATGTCGGGTTTTCTTAGAAAACATCTCCATATTCGTACCGTTGTAGAGTCAGCTGCTTCATATTTCAGCTCTTCGGTGACTGCGCCAACTTTGACACGAGAGGTGAGAACAAATAGCTCAAATCACAGCACCCCCACAGAAACAGCCACCTGATAACATCCAGAGAAGAAGTTGCGGGCTTGCCTGGCTTTCAACCAGTGCAAGTGCTTTAGCTCATTACAAGTGGGCATAGTGACGATCTGCGTGGACGCTTAATGTTCTTTTGTACCAAGGACACACATTTAGTGTTTATATTAGCGTAGCTACAAGTTAGTAGACTGTTTGTCCTTAAGTGGTATAATTTTTCCCTTGTTTATTGATTGCAAGCCATAATCCTTATTTGAGCCTTAACGCTCTATTGTATCTATAAGTTTACTTTTATATTAAACAATTTAAACATCCCCGCGTAAAGGGAGAAAAGGTTTCTGATAGACACCGCTGAGGAGCTCCTTAATTTGGGTCCAGCGAAGAGAAGGCAACCACCATCCAACCAAAATTTCAGTTTCACTTTGTATTTAGTTTTTTTGCGATCACTCTTTACTTTATCTTTCTGGCACTTTTATTCCATTGAAAAAGAGTGACATACGTAAACTTCGTACATGTTGCTACAAATACTGTAAATACCTGCTGTATTTGCCTATATCGTATCGAAATCGGGGAATAATCGAAAAATACAAAGCTCCCAATATAAAGGCAAAACTCCAGGAGCTTCATAATAATTTATCTGGACAAGCATATGAACGACTAACTCCATATCACGGGCTCATCCGCTTGTTCTGTTGATCTTTGTGTTTACTTGTTTTACTAGTGTTTCTTCAGTTGTTTATTTGTTTCTTTCTCTTCTTTACTCCACTATCTTCACATTGTTTTGTGCAGTGGGTTACAAATAAATTATTATCATTATTATTATTTTTACTAAAACGAATCTCTGTGTAGGGGGGGGCAACTGCCCCCCCCCCCCCCAGCTGAAATTTAGCGTCTTCGAAATTCTCGTCGAAACTAAGGAAACTAAGATTGGTCTACAGAATTCAAGCATCCACAGTAACAGATCGGTTTTCTTTAGTACCGTATACCTTTGTCTTTATGGTAAGATTGGAACACGGAAGCCTTGAAACTTTTATAGCGATCTGCATGCGCTATGCAGGGTTAAACACGGCTATGTGAGACGACCGACTAAGTGATCTTTTGGTCATTGGTACCCAACCTGTAAAAGCGAAGAAGCTTGACGTCAATCGCGCAGTGGACAGTTTCGAGAATTTGAAGAAGCGTCGTTTCGCCTTAGGTCGATTAGTAAAACACCTCTTTGTTTATTTGTTTTTGTTACGTTTTTCTTCTTGAAATAAAACTGCTCATTTTCACTTGACTTGGGAAAATCGGCTCCAACTTTGCCCCCCCCCCCCCCCCCAGGATTTTGACGAAATTACGCCCCTGGATAGAAGCCGACTACAGTGGAGGTTAACTTAGTTAATTTAGTTAACTTTCAACTGCAGCATTGGGCTAAATGATAAAATAGTGTTAGTCCCGAAGCTGCGCCGGACCGAAATGCGGCGGCGGCGGAGACAATTTTGGTCGGCGGCGGCGCGCCGCTAACTTATTGGCGTTTGCTCTATTTGTAGCATTTTTTTTTAGTTCTTTTTCAGTTCTTCAACAAGTTTTTGCAATATTCCCCCTACAAATCGTCAGCGTTGTTATGGTACTTGCATTCTTTGGCTCAAGTGCCATATAGCGATGGTAATGGCGGTCCCTCTGTCTCATTTTTGGGGACCTCTACGTAAGCTAAGACGATGAAACTTGACAGACTGAAGGACCCGACTTAATGCTCAGCGAAACCATGTTTTCGCGGATTATATCCGAACAATCGTGTGGGGGTGGATATTCCTTTGATATGTCCGAACCACATCCGACAACAAGGGAAGGAAGGAGGGACTCCCAATCCGACCTCGGTGAGGGGAGTTGGAGGGGTACGAGTACTCCGATTCGAGGGAAACTTGGTGGTTGATAAAAGCAAATGCCCTAGATGCGAAATTTATTTTCCGGGACACATCTGACTTTGGTGGGGGTGGTGAGGATGCCCGGAAATCGTTTAACATGCACAGATACCACCTGGATCGCCCAGAGGTCATGAGTCATAAATATATTATTTTGAGGCTCAGACCGGATCCGGCCTCGTTTGCGGGGAGTTGGGTGTCACCGAAAAATTTCTGGATTTTCTCCGATGCAAAGGAAACTTACACGGTACGGTGGTGGGATGGAAGGGAAGGCTCAGGAAATGCGTAGGGACCAAATGAAGGAGGGATTGGGATGAAACTTGGATCGTGCAAAGTTAATGGGTCCAAGATTCGGAAGGGCTTTCATTCGAGTGACTCGGTGGGTGATATTTGTGTCTTTATTTGTATTGACATATCCAAAGCTATTTTTATGTATTTAAAGATATTACGGATTAAATCATCATTTCATTTCATAGGAGCAAATGTCCTAGATTTGATATTTACGTCTCCGAGTCGCAACTTGGATGGTACAAAATTCATTGACCTGGATGTGCCATTTGTGGTCAGGACTGAATACGACGTAGATGGAATACTACTTAATTGAATTTACGTGATGAATCAGCTGGTTTATCTGTCACGGTACAAGTTCATTGTATAAGATTCCATCTACATAATATCTATCTAATCACGTGACGGTAAAGAAAAAGAAAAGAGAAGGTTAAGACGAGAAATGTGTATTATGGTTTGTCATGAGTGAGTGAAACTTGTGCCCTTCCTGGTAGAGTTATGTCTGTTGTTTTGTTTGAGGGAACCCTCGCACGATTTACTATTCAACTTACATTATTTTTAAATATTTGAATACTTTAAAACTAGACTGTGCTTCCAACAAATAACCCACAGTTTTGATAGTTTTAAGCCTTTTCAGAGACCCGTTGACTTACAGCGAAATCAGGGAAAAAAATTTACATAACGGTTTTTCTAATGGAGAAACTTCTTGCAGACAACCGTCGATAGCGTGATACACATCGAAGATAGCAAAACACGGCAAGTGAGAAAATCAGCGTGGTTTTGTTAGAGGGGTTAGAATGTACCATACAAAATTGGGGTCTCCGGGTTTAGAAATACATTGAATGATTATGGAAGTAGGTTGCTTTAGTATTATAGGTAAGACAGGTCTTTTAAGGAATGTTAAAATTAAAATGAGTTCAATTGAACATTGGGATGTGAAGTGCTCAGATAAATCTGTCTTCAGTGGGATCACTGTTCCTATGGCCTGCTTTTTCTTTAGTGCAGTGCTTTGCAAACTTTGTTCAAAATCGCCTCAGTAGTAGAGCAGTGGGCTTTTTTTTTATTAAATTCCCGTAGCAATTTTTTAATTTAACTTATTTTTATATTATCTAAAAAACTAAGAACCCAGATTTCGTACTTAACTTTTGTGGCTACTCGTCCATCCCTCAGTGATTTTAATCTATTTTTACCCACTTTTAACTATTCACGTCACCTAACTTTTGAAAATAATCCCCATAATTTTTGTTTTGTATTCTTCCCCCCTAATATTTGGAAGTTAATTCTCTCATTTTACTTTGAAATATTTTTTAAAGATTTATAAATAGTTTGAAGTAAAAAATAAATATCCTCAGTTAGACACACATTTGCAGACCAAGTCATCAACCCCAGCTATTCACAAAAACAAGGATAAACAAGAGCTGAAAGCTCATATGGCACTTGCAAGAATAAGCAAAATGTTGGCGGGAGTTTTTTGTTTGGGAGTTTTGTACAGAGTCGAATATTATTTTATTACACACAAGTAAGAAGTACTGTAAAAGGTATTTCTAGAACTCCTCTCTTCGTTGGGCGGTTCAATGGTCTTGAATATGGTTTCTACATTTATATCAAGTATGTTTCTTCTTTGAATTGTTGCTGCGTAATTTCCCGTTTTAAAGGCGCTAGAAATGCATCTGTAAGCAAAACCCTTGAGGCAAGAACGATAGCAGGTTTGTATGGATCATTGATATAATACAGTTTGGTCAAAAGTAGAACCCTTGTGGCACAAAAGATCATGGGGTGTGATGTATCGTTTGATAAAAAGTACTTTTCTACCTTGCGGTGAAGATGCGCGCTTTTAAGGGAGCTAGAACCTCATTTGTAAGCAAAACCCTTGAGGCAAAAATGGCAATGGGCTCATGGGGATCATGAAAATGCATATTTTGCTTAAAAGTATTTTTTTTTACTTTGCGGTCATAATTGGTACTTTAAGGAATGGTCGGAGTTGGAAAGTAGCGAATTCTAAGCCAATCTTGTCGAATTTCAAATATTCCAGCCAAGTTTCATCGTCCTAGCACATTTGGAAGTACCTTTACCCGCGATCACCGGAATTCCGGACTCCCCCTTAAACTCCCCCCACAGTCGCCTGAGCCAATCCGGTTCTGTAAATGATTTATCCGGAGTATCTACTAGTTATTCCCACAAAGTTCCATCCCGATCTCTCCAGTCTAAGCCGGTCGCACTACCCCCCCCCCCCCTCAGTTGTTGTCAGATCCGGTCCGGACATGAAAAAGATCACCAGAGACATGTCCTCTGTTCAATTACAAAATTTCACTCAAATCCGATCACCGGTTCCAAAGTTACGCATGACTCAATATTTCGGATTCCCCCTTCCTCTACCCCCCCCCCCCCACGGCTATCGGATCGAGTAAACTTTTATTTACAAGTCAGTTTGATAGGGTCCGTGATACGCCTCCCAAGTTTCGTCGTGAAAATCCCCAGAACCGCCATCACTGGAATTCCGGGAAACACCCCTCCACCCAGCCTCCACCCCCTCTGACCCAAGTGTCCGGATCCAGTCCAAATGTGTAAACGATTTATCTGGAGCAGACGCTGGCTATTCCCAGCACGTTTCACTCCGATCCCTCCATTCTAACCATTTCTCGGGATTTCCGCCCCCCCCCCCCCCCCCCAACTCCTCCATAGCTGTTGAGTCCAGTTAGAACTTCAAATGGAACATCAGAGATATTTCATTTATTCAAGAATTAAGTTTCATTTCAATCCGATCGCCCGTTCGAAAGGGACACAACACTCAATTTTCCGGATTCCCCCACCCTCCACTCCCCCAAGATGGTCGGATCGGGAAACTGAGTATCTCCAGGTTGGTTTGGTCGGGTCCCTGATACGCCTGCCAAGTTTCATCATCCTAGCACCCCCTAATCTATATCAACCCCTACCAAGGTCCAACAACAAATTTTGCCAACCCCTTCGACCTTCGGTTGATCTATCTCTCTCCGAACGAATTCTTGCAAAGAATCCACGAGCAGAATGTGATGAAAGAATGACTCATCCATGCGCAGAGCTATACTAGTGCGAAGAAAGGGGTAGGGGTTTGACGAAAACTAGAAAAAGCATTTCGGGTGTCCCCCTCTAGTCCCCCCCCCCCCTGCCCAGTTACCGGATCCGATCCGAATTTGACAATGAAAATCCAAGACATTTGTTCTTGATACCTGTTAAGTTTAATGCACGCCCGATTATCCGCTATATCGACCCCTATTAAGGTTCAACTAACATATTTTGCCAACCCCTTTGACCTTCCGTTGATCTGTCTCTCTCCGAACGAATTCTTGCAAAGAATCCACGAGCAAAGCTATACTGGTGTGATGAAAGAATGACTCATCCATGCGCAGAGCTATACTAGTGCGAAGAAAGGGGTAGGGGTTTGACGAAAACTAGAAAAAGTATTTCGGGTGTCCCCCTCCAGCCCCCCCCCCCCCAGTTACCGGATCCGATCCGAATTTGAAATTGAATATCCAAGACATTTGTTCTAGATACCTGTCAAGTTTAATGCACGCCCGATTATCCGCTCCAAAGTTATGAATGTTACTAATTTCCGGATTCCTCATGTTGCCACTCCCCCATTGATGGTCGGATCGGGGAAGTGGATTATTTTCAAGTTAATCCGGTTGGGTCCCTGATATGCGTGCCAAGTTTTATCGTCCTAGGTCATGTGGAAGTGCCCAAACTAGCAAAATGCGGACAGACAGACAGACATTACGATCGCTATATGGCACTTGAGTAAGCTCAAGTGCCATAAAAACAACACGATAAAACACAAAAATTATTTTCATTATCTATACAAATTTCCATCTTCCGTTCCGGGCTACTCAAATACACATTCAAACTCTTCAAACTTAACTACTTTCCTGGAACTATAAAAAAGGATAAAAAGAAAACGCCCACGACTGCAAGGGACTGCCATATTTAACACATTCAACTAAAAAACATCACTGATAATAATTTAACTAACATATTTTAAAATACACTGATCCCTATAATAATAATAATAATAATAATTTATTGGAAAAAGCCTAATACGGTCATACAACAGATTCCTGAAGCGCCAATCATAATTATTATCAACTCAATACATTCAATGGGCCTTGCGTTATTGGGCATTTTTGATAATCCTTTGACAAAAAAAAAGAAAAACAGTTTTCCAGTAAAAAGACAACAAAAAATGTTAAAACATAGATTTGTTTACGATCTCTGATCTATTTACATACCATAACTTCTTCTGTCAGCTCTTTCAACAGCCCCCATGCTCCTAATGTCTTTTCCAGAACATAGCGTTCTTCTTTTTCTTGTGTCCTCGCTTTCTACGCGTAGTAGCTATAAACCATACATCAATTCTCTTCTTCACTATCACCTTCTAGTTTTAGGAGCTTGTCGATGGCAACTTGCTACCTGTCTGTAGTTTCCTGTAGCACATTTTAGTTGCTTTATTTGTTCTTTCAGTGCATCACATTTTATCAAAGCATGCAAGATTGTTTCTGTTTCTATCTTGCATATTTGGCAAACATCTGTTTCTTTCTAGTTTCTTCTTTTTTTTCATTCTCGTGTTGGTAGTAGATTATTTAATTGTTGGTACAAATGTTATTTAACTTTCGGAGCAAGCATAAGGCCATGCAAAATGCTGAAAACTTCTTTTACTTCCTTTACTGTCTTTTCCGCATCTTGGACCGTCTTTAAATTAGGTAGGTTCGACTTTTCGCAATAGTACTCTTTCATTTCCTTCCTATCAAGGGTTCCTTTTTCGAGGTCTACTATTTTACTTTCGTCAGGTCAGCTTCGTTTTCCAGCTTTTATGGGAAACACTTTTTTTCGTTGTATGCAGGAAACCACAGGTCTTCAGTTCGGATTTTTGGTTGCTGATAGTGGTATCTGCCAGGGTTTTCACGCAAATTTCTTTAGATTTCGGTTCAGTCTCTGTTATCTGAACCCCTCCACCTTCCCTTTTTAAGAACATGTCCGTGATTTTGCTTCGGGCCTGCTCGATCCCTGGCCTGGTTTTAAATCCCGGCTGAGCTGAGGAGCATTTCTGTCTTTCAGTAGACTACTTATAAACGGATACGACCTCCCTGGGAGAGATGAAAAATGACTAAAATTCTGGAAGTCTTGGGTTTTATGTGCAAATGCGCTGTAGATGCAACTCTTCCTGTTAGTGAACTTGCTAATGACAGAAATAGAACAACAACCTGGAGTATTTGGAAGATATAGCTCAATAGAAAGATAATCTGGAACATTGACCTAAAAAAATTCGAAGTCGTGGCGGACCGCCGCCACCGACCCAACAGCGGAACGCCGAAATATTTTCAGTGGAGCACCGCCGACTTTCGACTCGGCTCGGAGACTACATGGTGTTTGACTTATGTCATAAAAAGTGAATGAAAATGGTACTGCCCAAAGTTATCTACAATATACTGTAATTCAAAAAGTCACATCGCGAAATAGTTATATTTCAGTATATTTCTGAAGCTTATAATTCTATAAGGGAGCTAGGAATATCAAGAAAGGCAGAGAAGCAACAGGGGTCCTAAAAGTTTCCAGTCTTACTCGTGAAGGTCGAAATTCTCCAGTTCGACAAATGAACTGTCTAGAACACTTTTATACCATCATTTTGTGTACGAAAGATTTCTTCTAATCGCCGTCTAACTGCAGTGCTTATTGACCATCTTGGCAAGAAATTTGAAAGTGCAGAACGGAGGACTGTGCAGGGAGTCAAACGGAGACAGCTGCAATCAAGTGCGAAAATGCCCAAGAAAGAAAAGTTTGGAGGGTTGAAAATGAGCAGCAAACAGAAAGCAGAAACCATACATCAATCTGTAAGTATTTGTTTTAAAAAAAGGGATTGCATTGATTGGTTAGGCACGTTGTGTATTTATTGGGACTAAACTAGGATGTTAGGTATTTATTTTGCCCTCTTAATACTTAATAAGGACCTTATTTTGTTATGTTTCTTCTTTCAGCTTTTGATCTATCTCTATTCCAAAGTATCTCAGTTCTCTTCTGACAGCCCAAAGCTTAACAAAAGATGCTGACTTGTGACTGTACAGACAGAGATTAACAACAGGATACCTTGGAATTTGCACCTGATTTGCACCATCCCCATGACTGAAATATTTGCATCCAGTTCCTACTATTTCTTTGCAGCCTGTACACTTGCCAAATGTGTGAAGCTGGGCCTTGAATGCTTGATTGGAGGCTCTACTTATTCTCTACATTGTAGACTTATCTACTTATCTATAATAAGTAGAGCTGAAATCAAGTCATTGACAAAAATGGAAAAAATATTACGTTGTAGACTACAACGCAGCTACAACCTAATATTTTGTCCGTTTTTGTTGAATGAAGTTACAGCATTGTCAATGCCTTTCTTCTAAGCACCTGCTGACCATGGATGACCTTGGCCAAAATTTTATTTGCACCAGCTTCCATTTCAAGCTTTCTTTTGCACCTTTTGCTGATTTATTAGCGCCACCAGGTTAAGTTAAGCCAAATAGCTCATAGCTTGACCTTGACTATTTACCTTAAATCACAGTCTGGACTGAAATAAGGACTTTTGATCTTGATGAACTCTCCTTGTGATGACTAATGACTGTTGTTGCATATGCTGTTGGTTAGATTCTGGTGAAAGATTCTGGTGCTTCCCAGTCAGCTCTCCATTGAAATAAGGACTTTTGATATTGATGAACACTCCTTGTGATGACTGTTGCACAGTAAATTGAGGTGTCCAGTATGGTCCCCACCTCCAATCTGGGTTTTTCATGCCAGCGTTTTCTGTTGCATGTACAGTAGAGGTAAGCTTATTTGAACGTTTGCTAAGATTGAACTTTGCCATTTTCATGCACTTGCTGTGACTATAGTTTTCATGCACTTGCTGTGACTATAGCTAACTACCAGTTAGCCAAAGTAGGTAATAAAGGGCCTCTGAAAATACCTGAATAGGTATTTTCGATCTTCATTCTATCATTTAGACCAAAACTGCACTGATCACATTTAAGTAACTGTCAAACAAGCATACCTCTACTGCATTTGTGCTTTTCGACTTCGTTTTTTACCAGGCAATCCTTCAGACAAAAATAGAAGTAAGTGGATGACTTTTAATATCAATTGATTTGGTCAGGATGGATGTACTTGGATGTTCCACATGCGATCCTTGTGATTTAGTATTTATTTACACAAGTCTACTACAGTAACTACATAGAGTGTAATTTCATCAAGAGATGACATTCAGCTGTTCAAACTAAATGAAAAGCTAGTGGAAGTCTTCCAGACGCTTAGCCTTATTTTTCTCTTCTAACTAAAGAAATAGTACCTATATTTGAAGGTAACAAATAAATAAAACAAGAGCTGGAAGCTCATATGGCACTTGCAAGGCTGGGTCAGAGGATGAAAGTAGGAATTCGTCAATTCGTGTGTTTGTTGTGATCATTTATATCATCATTATTTATCAAAACCGTTGAGATAAGAATGATCATAGTTGCGTTTTTGATCCGAATTCTCCTCGCGATCCTCCTCCGAACTCTCCTCGCGATTCTCCTCCGAATTCTCCTATTTCGCGTTTTTGGACTATTCAGATGAAGTGAATTCTCCTTTTCTTGCGTTTTTGTCAGAAACGAGAACGGGGAAAGCCTCGCGATTTTGCAGAATCGGGAATTTGCTCCGATGATGAATTGTCGATTCTCCTCTCTCCGTTCTCCTCCCTGATCGGTCAACAGAGTTCGGGTGTGCAATCTGCATATACACGTATACCGGGTTGCGGACGAGCTGCAAAATTAGTGTTTTTGTCAAAACCGAGAATGGAGAAGTCAGAGGAGCAAAAACGGTAATTTGTACGAGAATCGAGAATTCAGAAGCGAGAATTTGGAACGGAGAATTCGGGTCAAAAACGCAACTCATGGGTCCTTGGAAGCCACGAGAATGTATCGTTCGTAAAAACTATTTTATTTTTGCATTCGACTGTTAGGATGCGCACTTAAGGGCGCTATAGATTCATCTGTAATGCACAAATGATGATAAGCTCATCGGGATCATGAAAAATGTATGATTTGCTAAAAATTACTGTTTATACTTTTAAGGAATTCACCTGTAAGCTAGTTGGTGTACCTATTATTTGTTTCCGGTGAAGTTGATGTGTATCATGGGGAGAGGGACTTGTAAGTAAGAATCGGTTACAGAGTGGGTTCAGAAATTTGTTGCAAATTGGTGCTCGTCGTATTTGCCTCTGTAAATCTAAGGGTAATTATGTGTTTACGCAACGGGTACAAATGATAATGCAGAACAATGAGGTAGTTTTGTAATAGTTTATAAAGTGTCATCTATGGTATTTTGATCCTGAAAAGATAGCTTTATAATACCAACTAGATTATATAAGATAATGTTCCAAGTTTTCATTCGTCACGATGTCTGCGATTGAAAAGGATAAAGTTCAATTGGCTGCAGAGTCAATTTATTACATTCTTCCGGTATTCTTTTGTTGTTGTTGTTTGAACGCAGAGGAATAGCCTTTGATCATGTGTTACTGACGATTCCTGGTTTAACCGATAGCGAAGAAACAAAATCATTAGTCGGCGAAGACGAACAAAGGTTGCCGCAACTCTTCATGTTGCCGAGGCAAAATAGATCTAGTTTATATTTTGTTGTGGGATGCTTTCTAACGCATCCCTTTCTCTCATGCTACAATATCCCTAGCGATTAGCTCTTTACTTAGCTTATTCCCCTGAAGGCAACAATCATAAGAATAGTTATTTCATGAAGCTAACGAGTAACGACGCGAGATCGGGTAACCGTCGCCGCAAAGCGAACTCGGAGTGAAAGCTGAACACATCTATCTTACTATGCTTGGCTTGATTGATCAGTTTCCATTTTTGAGGGTTTGAGATTTTTTTTATGTCCAAACTGTTGCTATCTTTGTTTGGCCGAGATGAGCGGTGTGCATTTGTTGAAATTCATGGGAATTGAAAGCAGAAACAGTTTAATGGAGTTTGTGTATTGAAGTCCTATCTTCGTTCCCTGCATATTTTCTTTCTTTCCTTCCTGCCACTGCTTTTGGATACTGGTGCGTCAAATGTGTTTGCGAAAAAAAAAAAAAAACACGAAGTTTCAACAGGCTACAAAGAGAGCTAGTGATATCGTATGACAAGCTTTGCGTGTCCCTCTAGCTACGGTGGTTCAAAAAGAATTAATGAAACAGAATTAAAAACAGAACAAAAACAGAATTAATGCGTTTTCATGTTAGAGAATAGAGGGCACTTGGCGTGGTTGGCTGATAAACTGTGCAGAAAACTGGCCTCACTTTCTTTATTATTATGTGGATTCTCTCAGTCTGCAGTTTGTGTGGTTGTTTGCGAACCACAGTCATTAAGAGGTGGGAAGATTCTGTGCAGATTCTACGCCGGTTCTGGAAACGGAGCCGAGAGCTTAGTCACACTAGGCTCAAAACGTCACAGCTTTGAAAACGACGCTAATTATAAACCTGCACCGTTTGGAGCGTAGTATGGCCAAGCTGTCAGCTCCGTTTCCGCGAAATCCGCGCAGAAATCTCAGCCTTTTTGAGCCGAGTGGGACCGGTTCGAAACACGCCAGTGAACCTCGGGAAGAACAGGAAATGTCACCCAAACGAACCCTTAAAAGTGATTCAAATCCTGTGTAAACCAACTCACAACGTTTGTTGTCGTGACGTTTCTGGCTCTTCCCTGGAGACACGTGTAACGAATGTTAGTGTCTCTGCCAGACCTATCTCAGCTATTTCTATCGGGAAGATAATGTTATTCCGAGCGGTATTCTTCGAAGGGGCTGTGGAGGGGGGCTGTGGGCTGTGGAGGGGGAAGTTCAACCGATTGTCCTAGGCTCCGTATCCACTAAATACTGTTGTAGAAAACACAGGTACATTTATTGGTGAACTCAGCATACGTTATTTACACCCTTATTTCCAATCACTGAATATACTCAAAGCACTGAACTCCTCCAAAGCTAATACTGATTAACAACTCTGCGAGTCCCAACTCCTGGCTGGTTTCCTTAATCGTGGTTATGCTTACCGTAATTGTATACACATCTATCAATCTTACACCTACATGAACCCATTGTTGCTTACCTTACCATCCATCAATCCCCCCCCCAAACATTTTGGCCAATAACGCCTCTGGCAGATCATGACATACTAATGATATGATCACCCATTGAACAACGTACTTAACATTTGTTACACACGGAGATTCTCCAGCGGCACGAAGAGTTAGTCATCAAGAGTAGGCCTATGCTCTTCTTGAAGATACCTCATCGTCAGATCTGGTTGAGGGGATGGAATCTTCAAGATTTGGTCAGTTACCATAGGCTACCGGGTAAATTACTCAGTACCCTCAAATCATATTTATCGTTGATAACTCTCTATCGCAGGCACACATTTAGACCAACATGCATAGTTGCTTTTTGAAATTTGGGCCATAGTTCGAAACTTCTTTGATCGTTCAGTTTCTTAAGTAAATACTTTACGCAAATGACTTTAAAAAAGTAGCCGAGTGTAGCGAGTCCACTGCAACAGCTTAGTAGACAAAGTCAACTACGTTATTCGTTAATTTTTCTTTGATTAAATTGTACTATTTTAGTTTTGTTTTCAGATTTTCCAACCAGTCACAAGTTCGGCCACTTCGTGCACTTTCTTGAAAAAGACACTCGTAATGGGTGTCTCTACCATAACATATCTTCGAGGATTCTTTGAAGAATCAGCGTTTGTGGTAAAGAAAGTTGCTGATATCCCAGTTCATATCATCAAACCGGACAATGAAAACAAACATGCTGAATGGATCATGTCTCTGCTAAAGGGTGCATGCGATGCGATCGACAAAGGATTCGTAAGTAGGATAACTTTACTAACTGCAGGGCTTAGGCTATGCTGTGGACAGATGATCAGGGTCCTGTGCTAGTGGACTGGAACTTCTGCCAGGATCTCCGGCACCATAACCAATTCGGTAGGAAAAGGTTAAGATTATTTCAACTAGATCATGAAAGTGCAGAAAATCCGGCCCGGAAAACCTGCTGTTCGCATCATTACTGCGTGCTGGATGTCTTCTCACGGTGCTCATAACTATTGAGTACGATGGTAACTCCAGTGAAGAATTATGGTAAACTACTCCTCATCCGTATTCTGAGAATCTGATCTCTGATGATGATGATGGTGTTTTGTTATGATATTCACTTTGTTTTTCCACCGCTGTAAGTGGCTCACTGATTTCCTAACATTTAGAATTTTTTTAACTTCTGAAACAAGGTCTTGGTTGTAATATATATTTTAGCCTTAAAGGACCTGTCTTACCTACAGTACTAATGTAACCTACTTCCAGAATCACTCTATATATTTCTAAACGCGAAGACCCCAATTTCGTACAATACATTCTAACCCCTCTAACGAAACCACGCTGATTTTCTCACTCGCCGTTGCTACCTTGGATGTGTATCACGCTGCCGACGGTTGTATGCGAGAAATTCTTCCATCGGAAAAACCGATTATATAAATTGTTTCCGTGTTTTTGCTACAAGTCAACGGGTCAAAAGGATTAAAACAGCCAAAACCGTGGGTTATTTGTTGAAAGCACAGCCTACTTTTAAACTATTCAAACATTTTAAAGTACTGTGGGTCTAAGAGGAAATGGTGCAAGGGGTCCTTTAAAATATATTTTGCTAAACGGTAGAAAATAAACCGGATTTGATCTTTGTTCGACTTGGTTAAAAGTCTATAAAAAGATGCATAGCATGCGGGGTAGAGCGATTGCCCCGTAGATTGTTGCTGTTACGGGACGGTTAAATCGTAAGTTGTTAGTTACTATAAATCCGTCTGCTCCTGTCCTTCTTCGACTCGTACGCTTTATAAGCAGTGCACGGCTTTCTTTAATAGCCATACCAACAGGTAGTTCGACATGGATTAGAGAATCCGGAAGTGTCACGATTATGCTGCCGTGTCGTTCAAGTACGTCCAGGTTTGAGCGATTATTTCAGTAAAAGATAGACTAATTATTTTCACTAGTAGATAATATGACATTATAATTTAGTTTGTCACAAAATCGAACGCCTTTTTATCTAGCTAGGAGTGAGAGTAGCGAGTGGCAAATTTCTCACTTGGCAAAATAGGCAGCTGACCTTGGCCCCAACCTTGGAGCCTCGGGGCCTGGACGCCCAACGCCCCTAAAACCCGTGACCTTCGAAAGGTCACGGGTCAAATTGTTCCATGTAAAGATTATCATGTGTAAAAAAGTAAAGCTAGACTTGTCTGTTTCGTTTCTGGGTCTCTTTTCTAAAGTCAAGTTTATTTTCTGCATTTTTATATTTTCCAAGATCGAGTAAGTACATGAGTCAAGTTTATTCTATGTATTTTCATATGTATTAATGTCAAGTAAGTAGCCTGAGTGTAGCTGCAATGCAAACAAATGCGACCCTTCGCTGATCGAAATTTGACTAACATATGCTGTTTCGTTTCAGCTGAGAGAGCTGGTACTCGGTGTTTACAAAGACCCTAAGAATATTGAGAATTCATTCACGGAGACGTTCAATTTCATTTTTGAGTATGGAGTTGTAAAAAGCATGGCTTTCTCTCATATGAAGGATGGACAGTCCATGAAGTAAGTGCTTCAAGTTCTTTGTACCTTTTCTTAATCCCTAGGCTCAGAAAAGAGGCGACTATAACTGTGAGTTCGAAGCATCAGTTTTCATGATTGCCTGTATGAGCCCCTTCAATTTTCTTTTACCCGAACAGTGTTTTTCTTACAATTGGTAACATTTAAATAAAAAATTATCAGCCTAAGCCTTCACAGGTCTTACTTGCGGCGATGTTTCCGACTCTCTGCCCTCAGCGACGAAGTGAATTTGGCGGTTGGTGGCAAACCATCCTGGTGCTTCCGACAACTCTTCCTGTCACCTCCCCCAGATTTCAGTAGATGCCTGTTCGAAGCTGGACTTTTAGTTGCCGAACAGGGCCACGCTTCTAACTTCTGAGACTCGGCAGAGACTCGAACCTGCGCCATAAGGGGATCAGGAAAGTTTTGATTCCAGCGCGCTAACCAGTCGGCCAGGACGGACACTTATGCTAACACATGATGCTGACGCTAGCGTTAGTCAGTGTTAGTCATGAAATGTCACCACACTCAAAATGTTTGTTCGCGACGAGCTGCTAGTTGCAGATGCTACATCCAGACTTCAAAGACATAATCCATGTCGCCGAGGTAGCTTGCCTTCCTGCCGATGGATAACTGACAACCCATCTGGTTCTCCTGATCGCGAACCACGGGAAGTCACCGTCATTTGCCATCATAAAGTGCGACACGTTGCGTCAACATGCTATATTTGGGGAGAGTAAATAAAAACTTGATGACTCACTTAGGACTGCATACCTATCGTTGGTGTAGAGAATGCAGTACAGTTTGGAGTAAAATATAGGAATTAGCTTCATTTGCAGTCTCTGCTGCTGATCGTTTTCGGGGTTTGATTAAGTTTTCGACCGACTGCAATTTGCGCTATGGTCTGCGAGTTTCGCTCGATGAAGAAGCAAAGTTGAACATTCATGCACTTAGTTCAAGCGAATAACGGCGAACTACGCAAGATGGCTCTTACTGAAATAGACTTCTTGCATAACGCCATAGAACCGCGTAGCACCAAAGAACGTTGCATGGACTTGAGACTGAAGATAGCGACTAGCACTTATTCGGATCGGGAATTGCATAGTCGGCCCCGGATGGATCGGGACAGCGGAAGACGGAATTTCTGCAACACAGTAGTATTATAAGTTCTATGTACAGGGGATCCAGTTTCGTTGGGGATGAAGAGAACGAATGGCGATTTTCAGTCATAGATCCTAATTCCAGTTTAACAAGACCAAAGGTTTCGATGGGATCCCAAAAATTTTAATGTTTATCAGACTTCTTGATCCAGACAATCGATTCTTGTACATTTCCAAGTCTTCGCTAGACCCCTTTAACATTTTTGCTATTTATCCATAATCAAATCTGATGGTGCAAAACGGATAAGTCAGCTACATTTTATTAGAGCTATATTTCGGCCCTTCTTGGCAAGGGCCCTCTTCAGGCTCAAGCCGAAATATAGCTCTAATAAAATGTAGCTGACTTATCCGTTTTGCACCATCAAATATGATTCGCAGTCAGCTTGGGCTGAAGGACTATCTATATCCATAATCAACCGCTTGAATATGTAGCCTATAACAAAAATGTTACCATTTTGAAGTTTTTTGCTTACGGGCAACTTTAGTACACCCACAGAGTAACCCCTCACTTATCCAGTACATCTTTTCTCCAGTGAGTAACCCCTCGCTTACCAAGTACACCTTTTTTTCAGTTAGCAACCCCTCACTTACCCAGTTCACCCTTCTTTCAGTGAGTAGCCCCTCGCGTACCCTAGCAGTTCCCTCTTTGGTACACCATAAATCAATCCCCTCGCTTGGCTCACCCAAGTGTCTAACCCCTCGAGTACTCCTTTAACGGGTACACCCAATTCCTAACCCCTCGCGTGCACCTGGGATTGGTTCACGAGTACCTGGGACCGGCTGACCCCACCCCCTCCCCAAACAACTTTAGTACACCCACTGAGCAACCCCTCACTTATCCAGTACATCTTTTTCCAGTGAGCAACCCCTCCCTTAACAAGTACACCTTTTTCAGTTAGCAACCCCTCACTTATTCCTACAATTCCTACTACATTTCTTACAATCCCCAATCCCCAGTTCTCCCAATCGGCCTTCCCGTGTACCTCCTCCTATCTCCCAGCGGTAAAATATCAGCACGCATACTAATTTATAATTTCAATTCCTCCCTATCGAAACCCGCTATAAAATAAACACATTCACACCATGTCTCTTTCGCGTCGCCCCCTTCGACCTTCGATTACGTCACTGAAACAACACACGGCCACGGCCACGTGCCACGTGCGCAGAGCTATAATAGTTTGAGAATAAAGGGGTAGACCGCTATAGCCGAAAACTGGTCAACAAGTTTTATGTCCGGTTTTCACTGGATTCCGGGTGTACTACTTGTCCGGCAACAAAATAACTTTCATATTCGGATTCGGCATATCTCCTTACCCCTAAATCAACTATCTCAATAGCTCTTAAAAAATATTTTTTTGCCCTTTAATTTGAAACCTCTCCCCCACCCCTAAATGTAGAGCTATAGAGCCCATCTACGATCTTGACCTTACCCTTGACCCAATGAATCCTCATACCAATTTTCATCAAAATATCTCATTGCCTTCGACAGTTATCGTGCTTACAGACAGACGGACAGACGGACATTTTTTGCGATGTCATAGGTATCCCTCCACTTACGTTTTGGGATCCCAAAAAGCCGGCAGTGCTTAGTAAAGTTTCAAGGAACCAAGATCTGGCAGACTATGTGTTAGCTTAGATGTAAAACTAAAAAAGGGTGGGGGTACGATCTTGAGAGGGCCGTTGGCCACAGAGGCTTCACGTATGGGGTGATGCCCCCCCCCCCCTCCCCAATGTTATCGGCTAGTCTTTAAAGAAATAGTCAGTGCGAAAAAACGGTCGAATTTTTCTTAAAAAACGTCGGATTCTCTGAAAAACCGTTGATAAAATGACCAGCCAGTCGGTAAATACCTTGCCCCCCTCCCTCTAAAAATGTTGGTTAGTAACGCCTCTGATTCGTCATGTTGAAATCGTTACCCTTTTTGTAGGGAAGTTCAGATGAATTTAACCTCGGAAGACCTTGAAGGGATTTGCAAGACGTTGTTCAGGAAACTTATTGTGTGCTGCAGTTCCATGGAGAAACTTGACGACCACGAGAAGAAGTTCACCACTATGAAACTCTTCTACCATGAACGTAAGTAACTTGAGTATTGTGCGAAAAATTAAAAAGACTTTTCGTGCAGTCGAGCTGCTGCTACCAGCTGGAAAAGACATATTTTATAAGAGGCCTCTTTCGGTCTACCACAAATCCATGATTTTTGGGTAGACTATGCCGAACTTCGGGTATGCCCACACTTTGGAACAGCATATGCAACAAGTGCGCAAGCGCTCAGACATGGAGTGTGAAAGCAAAATGTACATCCCCAATAACCCAAAAATATTGAAATAATAAATTTTGAAATCATCCCAGTTTAAGAGATTTTATTGTAAACAAACCGCATTTATAAATCCAAAGAAGATCTTCAAGATGTTGCATAAACAGTTTCAGTTTCCAAACTGAATGTCTTGCTAGGCAGTCCGACCCTTTAAACCTCTTTTCCATTAGCAAGGAAGCAAGTGCAGTAAACCAAATCGTAGCAGCCTAATACCCCATTTATCACAACTTCATTAAGAACGGCATATCAATGACAAAGCCGTCCAATTTCCAACTGATCATTAAGGAACGAGGTACGCCGCGTGGTCTTATTTGTTGCTGTTCCGCGTTCCAAATCTGCACCGATACATACATATCCACAAGTATACAAGAGTTGAACTCGAGACATGCCATGGACGAACGTAACTCGTGGAAAATTTGGGCCCAGTTACCCATGAACGGGAGGGAAGGGGGGGGGGGGTCGTTACCCTTCAAATTACACATCTAGACCTAAATATCCTCGACTACACCAGCTTATTTTTTGACAAAAACTAAATTCACGGGAAAATTGCCCGCACTTGCCCATGAACGGGACAGGGGGGGGGGGGGGGGGGGGGGGGCTCAACTCCACATATATATCCCCAACCCCTTTGACCGAAAAGCACAAAGGAATTTCATCGCCTTATCTCCAGTTATTGTCAAGTTAAAAAAAATCAAAAAATGGGCTACTTCTGGGCCCAATTGCCCCTGAACCAAGTGGGGGGGGGGGCCGCAAACGGATGAAGAGACCCCAATGCTCAGAAACCTACCAAGTTTCAACTTGATACCTGTTGATTCCCGTCGCGGGTAACGAACTTTACTCCTGGGCAATCTGGGCGCAGTTGCCCATGAACTGGGTGGGTGGGGGAGCCGCGGGAGGTGCAACTTTAAAAGCAATTTCCCAGTCCTAGAATCTACAAGGAATTTCATCGTACTACGTCCAGGTCTGGTCAAGTTGTGAACCTTATTCACTGGGGAATCTGGGCCAATTTGCCCCTGAAACTGGTGGCGCTGGGACCCCCAAAGGCCCAACTAGACCCCAGTACCCAGAAGTGTACCAAGTTTGAACTTGATACTTGCATTGGTTCACGAGTTGTGAGCTCCACAAAATACGGTTAAAACCGAAAAACGAAAGCTGCTACTACAGCGCTCGCAATAGTGGACTGTTACAAGGAACACTCCACTAAAAACCGATTACGCTATACCAAATGCTCGGCATCCCTACCCTGCCCTAACCCACTAAATAAGAGTTCTGATTGGATGTTTTCTGAGTTTCACTGAAATCGTCATTATCCTATTGGGCTAGGGTGCCCAACGTTTGCCATAGGGTAACCGGCGTTTGGCGTAGGCTACTCCGAACTGTGGATATATCCAGCGTTTGGGTCGCCTCCCAAAAATTCATTCATTTGCGATTCATTGGACTATTTCCTCTGAGAGCTGGATCACGGACATTTCCCATTCAGTTCCTGTATTTGTATCATATCGAAACCGTATTGTACAACCCAACCCAAAAACAAACATTCAACCCACCCAAGTTCTGATCTCTCACAGAAATAGGCTCCTGTTGTCACCGATATTCACTTGAAGAGTACGTACAAAAAGAAGTTCTGACCTAAAAAGTCGAAGCGGGTACTGAAAAGCTCTAACTCTAAAGCTTTCGAGGAATGTTGAAAGTTTTTTGAAAAGATATAAAAAAAACTGCATTTCACAGATTATTTTTCAGATTTGGTTTTCGAATCTCTTTAAGCAACCTGGAACGCTCGGCTTCCGCCATGTCTTCGATATTGACGCCAGGCTTTGTGCGGAAACCCACTCAACATGGACGTCCAGGCCGAAGGGTCACTGCCCTCAAGCCATTAACTGACCCCGGCCCTGATTTGAGTTACATGAGCACTTTCTTTTTCTTTGTAGACACTCCAGACGACTACAGTCCTCCTGGGTTTCGCCATGCGGACAGTTCCGAGTACAAGTTTCTCATGGACTCGAAGCCAAAGGCTCTTCACCTAGGACACGTCGTTACAAAGTGGCACGCGATGAAGGTGGAAGTCAAGTCTCTGAAGCTCGTCTCCATTGACGCAGCGGAAAATTTGGCCAAGGACAGCAGTATCGAGTCGAACAGGATCATCCCAGCTCCTGTCGCATTTGATGATGAGCATTTTAACAGTGGCCTGGGGAAACAGAACTCTCTTACAGAACAGTCAGGCAAGACAAACAATGGCCGTGATCAACAAAAATTCGCTTGTTCTGACCTCGACGGGATCACTGCGAAAGATCTTGCTGACGGAATTGTCGAGAAGCAAAGCGTCCCATTGAAGAGAAAGAGAATTGCAACCGAAGATGGCGAGACGGAAACTTTGCACCTTCCAGATTCCGAAAAGGCCGGAGAAGTTCATCGGAAAAAGCGGCGCTCCGCCACAGAATTTCCGGATTGTACAAGAATAGAGAACTTGAGCACCCCAAATGTACCAGAGAAGGTTAGAGAGAAAACAAAAAAAAGCAGGAAAAGGAACCTGGAACTGTCGCCTGACTATGGTAGAAAGGATACTTCTGCCGTCCGAGAAGGCAACGAGGGATGGAATGATGCGAGTCTAGCTGTCCATATGGATGAGACCTTGAAGCTCGATTCTGACGATGGAAAAAAGGATACTTGTGTTCTCTCTGAGAACAAGGATGGACTGAATGAGAAGAATAGAGTTCTTCATATAGACAACACTGTGAATCTCGATGATCAAATGATGGTGGATAAACCGATATCTCAGGGGGGTGCAGGTGATAGTATCTTCCAGTATGACAACGGTATGTAAAATTAAATAAATTACCTGCGAAAGTAACTCTTAAACTAGATTTGTGTGGAAGGCGGTTTCGCATGCTCTCAGAAGCGGACAAGAATCTCCGGCCGAATTTGTCATTTTACGGTCGGGTAGAGCGGAAACCTTGTGTGGGGTCCTAAATCTACCTATTCGGAAACTAAAACAATCGAATCCCGAGAATTCAGGTCCCGTAGCCTAGCAGTATAACTTCGTGCTCAGAGCAAAATAACGCTAGGCAGTAGCGCCAAGACATAAGAAAAGGGACACACACTCGAATAGCAGCGACACTAGCACCACTAGCGATAGATAATGTCCCTACTAAAACTCAATTAGTTGTGCACCAGCGCTGGCTCCTATAACTCCATATTCCGCACACAGCAAAAAAGGTACATCCTCCCCTGTCTCGTCGATGTGTGCAGACCGCATCTTAGCTGTACTAGAATGTTCTAAACATTCAAGTTTGTCTCGCTTTGAATGTCCGGTGCATAGTGGGCCAATAGAAGTAACGCCCGTTTCCGATGTACTGAAAGCATACGTCTTGGCTCTACTCCCTAGGAGTCCCTAGTGTTGTGTTGCAGTGTTCGTGCTGCAAGAAATGTGCGTTATCATACCAGAAATTTACCGACGAAAATAACCGTAAAAATTTGTTATGATGCTAAACTTGGACGAATAAAAAAAAAACATCGAACTTTCCAGAAGGGGCAAAACATTTTGCTTATTTCCTTAATGGTCGTAGACTTTCTTTTTAGACTTTCTGGAAGCATGGACGTTAACTATAACTTAGTAAAATGATACCCCATTTTTATTCATTGTTGTGTTTTTGCTTACGTTTTATTCATATGATAACTACATATTTATAGCATCATCTTTTATCCGTAGTGTTGATGGGGCAGTCCAACGACTACTTATAATTGACTTAAATTAGCAAAACTAAAATATAGATGCTAAGATTTATATTCTGGTATTGTTTGGTTTCTTTCAGTATCCTTACACTAAAGTTTAGCTGAAGACTGGAGGTTTTGGGAAGATTATATGGCGGCAGCCTCGTGCAACGTTTAAACCCGTTTCTTCTCGACCTTGCGAGTTATACCGCAGCTGCGGTATAATCTAGATTGAATGCGTCCTGAGGCGAACGGTAATATGGGTTTTCAAAATCGGGATTAATCTTCTAAAGCATCTCAGCGTGTTGACCGTGCTTTTACTCAGAGCAAAGTAACACCAGAGAATAGCGCCAACACTTGAAAAAAGTAGCACACACTCGAACAGCAGCGACACTAGCACCACTAGCGATCGTGAACGTCCCTACTGAAACTCTATCGGTCTTGCACCAGCGCTGGCTCCAATAACTTCATATTCTGAACAGAGCAAAACAAAGGTACAACCTCCCCAGGAAAGAAGAGGTTTTGACGCTACTCCCTAGTGTTATTTTGCTCTGCTTTTACTCGAGACTACGGGGCAGGTGACAACTAGAATATGTGAAACGTTCGTTTAATTGTGGGTCCTATTTCCTTTTTTAGGTGCCTGTGGCGATAATGCATCTGAAGCTGCAACAATTCCATTTAGTGACACTGTTGACGCGGTTTGTGTCGAAAATTTCGGTGTCCACTGCCCCTGTGGCGCCAACTCGTATTGTGGGGAACTGATGCTTCAGTGTGAAGAGTGCAAGACCTATCAACACCCGGTAAGAAAGGTTTTATTTCTAGGATATGTAAGGAGTTAGAATTAAAATCGATTCAGTTTCTTTGGTTTCGAAAGCTAGCATGGTAGATATATAGTAAATAAGTAAGTAAATAATTTATTTCTGACCCGCCATCTGAAAAGCGGAGTATGTAAAATAAAATAAAATAATTAAATAAAACACAACAAATACTATATACAATTTTTCATTCATCGTCCAGAAAAGAGTGTAGAGTGTCATATGCTGGCTGGGCCCTGTTGTCCATGATTTTCGGCGAACGAAATTTCCAAAAGTGTGACGCTTGCATCTTTAACTTGGAAACGCTCCGTTAGCATGTGTCTGTGGTATAACTTTGGCAAATAAAGCCGGTGTTTTGCATACTTAAAATAGCATCTTCTCATCTTCTGCAACTACTTCTTCCGTCGAACAGGTACGGCACCAGAGATTGAACATTCATAGAACAAAATTGAATGCCCATGATGACAGGGTCGTCACGACTGGGGGGAGGGGGGGCGCCCCCCCCCCCCCCCCCAATGCTGTCGGCCAGTCGGTAAAAAATAACCGACTCGGCGCGATTTTTCGTCAAAACGTTTGATTTTTTTCCTGAAAACAGTCGTTTTTCTGAAAAATGATCGATTTTTCGTCAAAATAGTCGGTTTTTCTGAAAATCAGTGGATTTTTTTCAAAACTGTCATTGTTTGCTGTTGAAAACAGTCGGTTTTTCTGCAGAAACAGTCGGTAAAAGTTACCAGCCAGTCGGTAAATTCCTCCCCCCCCCCCAAACATTTTGGCTAGTGGCGCCTCCGCATGATGAGACTTACAGGTGAATAAAGAAAATCCAAATTTAAAACAGGCTATGGTCAATATGTGACAGGCAGGGGCGTCCCGAGCCTTTCTTCATTGGTGGGGGGAGGGGGGGGGGACCTGGTAAAATTGGCCGAATGTGTACCTGATTTTTCTCAAATTTATTAATTTTTTTTCTAAAAACACGGCGAGTTGCCTTCAAGAAGCTACAGTAAAAAAAGTTGCATAGCCTAATATGTGCAAAATCAAGTGAAAGAGAAAATTTGGCGTGTTTTCACGCTCTTCCAGTTCTGTTTTTTCCGGGATACGTCACTAGCCTTTTACCTCTGGGGGACGTCCAGTTTTCCAACAGGACTTTAAAATGTGCCGACAAAACATGCCGTTGCTGAAAAGCGACAACGTCGCTAACGGCTGTACCCAGGACAAATTTTTTATTCCGCCTTTATTTCTGGCAACATTTAACTACTCTCCATGCAAATTCTAGCCTGAAATGTGGTTCAACTCCCCCAAAATTCTAAGTCTCAAACGCCAACTAAATGACGCACCCTTCTACTAAATATAGTGAAGACGTTTGTGGAAATACGGATGATCAAAGTGCCTTTTTGCCATCCCAGGACTACCTATTAAACCACAGAGCTGTCTGGCGAAGAAAACGGGCCATGCCAGGGTAAAGTACATTCGAAGTACATTTATTCTGAATTTACAGCAAACAAAAGCAGGCTAATTTTGACGTCAAGAGAAGTGCTTGCTCCTGAAGTACTGCAATCATGAGAAGTAAAAGTTAAGTAATGAATGGCAACCAGCTGAAGCTACCGTTAAGTGATGAAGAACAAGAGCTATAAATGCCACTTAAATTACCGAACTCATAACTGGAATGAATCAAAAAATGAATTCGTACTACCGAAAAACTAACTAAAAAAACAAGATCGGGAGTGGTATAACAACCGGATTTCTAAGCTCTTGTTAGACCCACCTAAAACAACCGAATGTAGCAAGTCTGGTAATCCGGTGAATTACCGAATTTGGGAACGAATTAGAATCAAATGAATCTGATGAATCACCGAATTATGAAATGGACTGACCGAATGCGATAGAACAGATACGGGCTTGAGAAAAGTACGGTGAATTGCCGAATCCGGTAACAGGGGACAAATAAACAGGTTAATAATCACCGAATTTACGAAGGGACGGCCGAATGCGGTAAAATCGATGCGGACTGAACAAAAGTTGGTAGAATTACCGAATTCGATAAAGAATGGGAACCAATAAACACGTTAAATCACCCAGTTTGGAACTGTAGGGACAAAAGATTTTATAAAACAGGCATCACGGCTTACTTCTGAAAAATACGTCATTAGATCCCGCTACCGTAGGCTACTAGTACTACTATCACCTGATTTTTTGCGACCATGAAAGGGTCAGTTCGGGTCAGACCTATTAACATGAATCCAAAATACTGGCTTCAAATACTTATTTCGCATGAAATAAGCCAAGCCATTGTCGAAACTGGACAATATATGCCAGGATTTCTTTCTGCTTTTGCTACCCTCTGCCCTAGCCCGTGGGGTACAGCTGCTTGTAGTTCAACGCTTGATATCGCTCACTGCAAGCGTAGCACTGTTTAGCCGCTTGAACTAAATGATCTGACTGTCTGAAGTTTTTGTGGACGTTGCTAGACAGTTCGTGTCCCAGCAAAAGCAGTGGCTGTTAATCCAGTCCATTTATTTTCATTCTGCACGCCAAAATGAAATTGAAACATGTTAATAATCTATGTCTAACCCGCTTATTTAATACAGCTTAGGAACAAAGAAAATGTAGCTATTGGCACGGATGAAAAGAGCAAAACAACAAAATTACTGCAAATAACATTATTTTAGAGCACTGCTAATTATTCGTTCTTAGCGATTTGACTGGCTTTTTTGCAGGAGCAAGAAACCAAACCGAGTATGAAACGGCATTTAGAAATGTGTTTAGAAAAGCATGCCTTACTGCTTAGTACTTGAGCCCTAGCACTTTTCTGTAACGTAACCGATTGGCATTGCGACTAGAAGAAACTCGCTCGAACTTCTGTTATGGTTCGCACGAACCAGGAAAACAAAATCAACTAAACTTCGAATGCTCTGTCTTGATTTAAACAATAGATTCCATTACTTTATTCCATGATTTTTTTTTTCAAATGAACTTGAACGCCATCTAACATGGAACGTTGTGCAACCTCCTTCACGAAGTGGAATGCGTTGCTTTGTTTCCAAAGTACGTGTCATAGGTGTTATTTGGTGTATGAATATATAAGATGTTATTGTCGCCCGTTATACCTCCTGGAGCACTGGCTCCATCCGAGTTCATTTGAGATAGACGTGGCCGAGGACGCGGCAACCTTTCGGCGGGTTTAGTTTAGTTTAGTTTATTCATAAAAAATAAAAACACCATTAACTCTTTGTGACCCCACCATAAGGCCTAACATAAGGCCTGGCAATGGGCGGGGCTTATTTTTTATTCGTATAGTCCTAAAAACAAACCAAAGAAATAAAAGAAAGAAAAAGAAGGAGAGAAAAAAAGAAGAAGAAGAAAATAAGAATGAAGACATAACAAACTGACAAGAAAAATCCACTAACGAACGATCTTCCATCAACAAAGCGCCCTTGCCCCCCCCCCCCCCACAAAAAAAGGAAGGAAAAAAGAATTTTCGATAAGAACAAGACCAAAGGTTTCGATGGGATCCCAACATTTTCTGTTCAGATCTACTCAGATATCCGTTTTGCGCTGTTAAATATTCAGAGATGGATTCAGCATATGATTTACCCTATAGCCTACGTCGTATCTCCTTCCTTACTTACTTCTGCCCAACTTACGGTTTCGGCCGGATTCCGGACAAACTACTTGTCTGACAAAAAACTAAAGTTCGAACACGAATTCAGCATGTCTCCTTGCCCTTCATCCAACCTCTAATCAACTTCAGATTATACTTCTACTTTTAACATATTTTCCGGTTTCAGCCGGATTCCGAGTGATCTATACGTCCGGTCAGAAAATGCTTGTCACATAAGAATTCAGCATGTCTTCTTACCCGCAAATCGAACATCTTATCAAATTTAAATAAAACTTCTACTTTTAACAGATTCTCCGGTTTTGGCCGGATTCCGGCCGAACTAATAGTCCGGCGAGAAAATAACTTTCATAATCGGGATCAGCACATCTCTTTGCCCCTAAATCAAACCTCTAATCAACTTCATATTAAACTTTTACTTTTCACAAATTTTCCGGTTTTTGCCGGATTCCGAGTGAACTATTTTTCCGGCGAGAAAATAAATTTCATATTCGAATTCAGTATGTCTCCTTACCCCTAAATCAACTATCTAAATAGCTTTCAAAAAATATGTTTTTGCCCCTTAATTTGAAACCCCTCCCCCACACTCAAATAGAGGGCTACAGAGTCCATCTTCGAACTTGACCTGTACTTTGACCCAATGGATCCTCGCACCAAGTTTAATCAAAATATCTCAATCCCTTCGAGAGTTATCGTGCGGACAGACGGACAGACAGTAGGACAACTTTTGCGATGTCATAGGTATCCCTCCACTTACGTTTTGGTATCCCAAAAAGGACTTGGCCTGTGACTTGATAGCTGAAAGGGTTTACCCTTTCAGCTTACCTCCAACCCTTACCTCCTCGGGTATTGAATTCCACACCCCCG
The DNA here is from genome assembly GCA_030848855.1 of Branchinecta sandiegonensis. Lineage (NCBI taxonomy): Eukaryota > Metazoa > Arthropoda > Branchiopoda > Anostraca > Branchinectidae > Branchinecta > Branchinecta sandiegonensis. The sequence goes on along the minus strand of JAUPMV010000006.1, from coordinate 18,903,291 downwards.
GAGCAAAGTGTTTTATTATGAAAGAAGCTCTAGTTGTTTTACGGGGGGCACTCGCCGACTGCCAGGCATTCCGAGTAGAATAATCGTGGAAATCCTGATTCTGCGAAAACAAATTCGGAAAAGATGAATTTAAATGATCATTAAAATACTTATAAGTGAAAGCAGCAACTTGGTAGTCTCTAATTGTGGAGACATCCATTATTTTATTGGATCTAAAACGTTCACTGTGATTCTTATTGGGGTCATGCGACGTGATTGCCCGAATAGCACTGTTCTGTAGATTTTGAACTTTCTTGTAACAAGATACAAAATTGCTAGCCCACACGAAGCATCCATAAATTAAGTAAGAATGAAAAATAGCATAATATATCATTCGTAGAATTTTAGATGATGCAAGTTTTTAAGTCTCCTTATCACTCCAAGAGACCGAGAAAGTTTAGACGACAGAACATTGGCTTGCTCTTTCCATGACAAATTCTCATCTAGTAGAAAACCAAGGTATTTAATGGATTGCATTCTTTTGATGACTGAAGTACCCACCATAACTTGACCAGGGCTTGTTATGGATGAAGTTCTCGAGAATACCATATAGTTTGTTTTTAAAAAATTCAGGATTAGTAGGTGAGAATCAGTGAAATTGGTAAATTCAGCTAGGGCTATTTTAAGCTTTTGGTATAGATCAAGTATAGATGAGGCAGACAAAAAAGAAGGGTGTCATCAGCAAATAAAAGAATACCAGCTTCGGATAGGAAATATTTAACCGTGTCAATAAAAATAATAAAAAGTAATGGACCTAAAATCGAACCCTGTGGCTCTCCGCAATGGATTGCACATTGTTCCGATGTGAAATTACCGTTCATGACTACCTGTTTCCTTCCAAATAAATATGACCGAAGCCAATCTAGTGCTTTACCCCCTATTCCAATAGACTGTAAAGAATTTAGTAGTTCATGGTGGTCAACAGTATCAAATGCTTAAGTCCAAATATATTGCAGCTGGAATCAAACCATTTTCAAAGGCTTCGTTAATCCAACCTACTAGTTTAATGAAAGCTAAGTCCGTTGACAGACCTTTACGGAACCCAAATTGAGTATCGAGCAGAATTTTATTATCTTCAATGTGTTTAGAAAATTGTTCGTGCAGTACTTTTTCGTAAACTTTAGAAAAAAAAGGAAGGATGGATATTGGTCTTTTGTTACTTGCTTCATCTTTTTTCCCCGATTTATGTAAGGGAATTACCCGCGCCAGCTTCAAAGCTTCAGGGAAGATTCCTGTTTTGATAGATACATTTATTAAATGTGCAAGTATAGGAATTAGGGATTGTTTAGCTGCCCTTACAATTTTTAAACTTATCCCACCAGCGCCACAAGAATTCGATTTCATATTATTACTGATTTTATTAATTTCCTCAGATGAACACGCAGTAAAATGCAGTTCTGTAACAAGTGGTCTGTTTATTGCCAGCGGGACTGGGTTTGCTTTTCGACGCGCTTCCTCGCACAGTCGTCTGCCTTCTGAAGAAAAATAATTACAGAGGCAATCAGCGATTTTCTTGGGATCATCGAGTCTTCCGTCAGCAGAATTTAATGTTTTAATTTCATAGCAAGATGGCCGTTTACCAAGTAAATCATTTATACTCTTCCATATTTTCTTCATATTCCCATTACAAGAGGCAAACTGATCTTCATAATATTTAATCCGAGCTCTTCTTCGTATAAAATTTAATTGATTACGATACGTTTTATAACGCGCATGGTTCTCAGTAAAAGGTTCATTTATATACACACGAAAAAGTTCATTTTTATTTTTTACTGAAATTACAAGTCCAGGCGTCATCCAGGGTTTTCTTGGGAAATTCCTGTTTCTTTTTTTACATTCCTGAAGGGGGCAAGCCAAATCCATTGCTTTTGTCATAGTTTCTGAAAAGAGATCATATGCTTTACTTGGTCAATCTTCATTTATTACTGGAGAAAAATCTTGCTCGTCCAAGATCTTACTAAACTTATTTAAATTTGTTTCATTCATTAACCGATAAGATTGCCTCGTGTTAATCTTAAACCGCTCCTTATTGTTTAGTCTTATTTTGGATAACAGGAAAAAATTATCAGATCCATCCGTAACAACCACAATAGCCAAAGACCTCTCAAAAAATGCACTGTCACAGAAAAAATTGTCAATTAGCGTCGCTGATTTGTTTGTTATTCGAGTTGGAACAGTGACTAACGGATAGTTATCCGAAGAAATCATTAAGTTTACAAAATCGTAACTTTGCTTTTTATTTAAAAGATTTATGTTGAAATCCCCCATTATTATTTTACTTTTGTTTTCATCGTTTACATTCCCCAATTCCTGGAGAAATTCTGTATCATTGTATGAAGGGACTATACACACTAAACCAAGGATCAAGTTTTTTCCACGAGTATTCTTAGTTTCAATAAACATTGTGTCAAGTCTACCTTCAAGCCACAGGGAAAGATCCTCTCTCACCCAATACGAAATATCATCTTTTATTAGCAAAGCAAGGCCGCCTTTTTGGGATCCCAAAACCTAAGTGGAGGGATACCTATGACATCGCAAAAGTTGTCCGTCCGTCCGTCTGTAAGCACGATAACTCTCGAAGGGAATTAGATATTTTGATGAAACTTGGCGTGATGATTGTTTGGGGTCAAGAGTAAGGTCGAGTTCGTAGATGGGCTGTGTAGCCCTATATTTAGGGGTGGGTGGGGGGGGGGGGAGTTAAATTAAGGGGCAAGCAAAATACTTTTAAACAGCTAATAGGACAGTCGATTATGGGGTAAGAAGACATGCTGAACACAATGGTGGAAACCATTTTCTCGCTGGATAAGTAGCTCGCCCGGAATCCGGCCGAAATCGGAAAGTTTGTTAAAAGTAAAAGTTTTATGTTAATTATATGTTCGGTGTACGGGTAGGAAGACATGCTGAACACGATGGTGAAAATCATTTTCTCGCGGGGCAAGTAATTCGCCCGTAATCCGGCCAAAACTGAAAATTGTTAAAAGTATTTGTAGTTGATTAGATATCCGATTTAGGGCTAAGAAGAGATGCTGAATCCGTGTATGGCAGTCATTTTGTACCCGGACATATAGTTCGCACGGAATCCGGCTGGAACCGGAAAATGTGTGTTAAGTTAAATTTAATTTGAAGTTGATTAGATGTTGATTAGATGTTCGATATAGGGGAAAGAAGATACGCTTAGTTCGATTTTAGCTTCTTTTTTTTGCCGGACAGTTAGTTCCGGAATTAGGCCGAAACCGGGAAATTCGCAGAAGTAAGGCAGGAAGTTTTCGTCAATACAGATATGACTTATAGGGGTCAACACAAACATGCTGAATCCATATCTGAACTTGGTTTTCTCAGATGATTAGCTTTTTGGCCTTAATCTGTTTCTGAATTTTAATAGTAAAAATGTTCAAGGAGTCTGGCGAAGACTGGATCTGGCGTAGACAAGACCCAATAGTCTGGATCAAATATTGAAATTTTGGGATCCCATCAAAACCTTTGGTCTTCTTCCATGGAGGATCGTTCGCGACGTTCACATTTGTAACCGGGAAAAGATAAATCCGAAGGCAGCGATTTCTTAGACACGAAAGTCTCACACAACCCAATTATTGAAGGTACGCGAATTAGTGACGATATTGTGTCACATAAAGATGAATATGCAGTTCGCAAGCCTTGGCAATTCCATAACCCAAAATCATACCATTATCTGAAGTATTCGCCCATTCATTTGAATTTGAACATCCAAGAGAAATGTATTTGCTTGGGCGAGGGTGATCAGTTACCAGATTTCTAATACAATCATCGTCACCCGCAATAGGCATTCCAAGAACACTATCAGGTGAAAACGGGTTGTTTTCAAATTCATTCAAAAGAACGTCATCTGACTGATTTGAATATGCGGGGAAATTATAAGCACTAAGCATATGTTAACAAGTAAAGAAATATGTTAAAGCACGAGCTTATTACTACTAAGAGATATCGTCAAGGGACCAAAGCCTGCGCGTCGTAATATCGCCTGGGAGCCGAACGTACACACGACCACGGCTGGACCACACGTTCTTATTACCGTACTGGTCTCGACCAGCCTGCAGAATGTCACGCCTTCGGTTTGTGAGATTCTCTGATAGAAAGAGTCCTGTTTTCACAAGTTTTCCTTTTGCTTTAAACACTTTTTCCGCCAGTTCTTTTCTTGCTAATCTCACGGGTACAGGGGGGTATCAGGGAGTATCAGGACGACTACACTGTCAGAAGTTTCATAACAGATAGCGTATAACACTTTCAAGAATAACACCTTTTCACTTAGAAATACAGTGTTATGACCAATTAAGTTTACACTATTTCGTGCCTAGATCTCCAACAACACCTTCAATTGGTAGAAATACTAACGGGAACGAAAGAAACACAACAGATAACATCCCAAAGTGATATCTGTTGAAACCGCGCATCCTTCTGTTGTCCTTATGTAACTTATGACAGTGTAGTATTTTTACCTATTGAAGGTGTTGTTGGAGATCTAGGCACGAAATAGTATAAACTTAATTGGTCGTAACACTTTATTTCCAAGTGAAAAGGTGTTATTCTTGAAAGTGTTATGCGTAATCTGTTATGAAACTTCTGACAGTGTAGGGTCCGGAACTAATGGAAACCGCGAAACTGACGTCACTATTCGCACTATTCGGGTAGCGTGTCAGTTGATGCCACAGCTTATGGGTATAGGATCCTAGATCCATAAGCTGTGGTTGATGCGGAGAACCCGTCCGGCGTGGTAGTGAACTGATAAAGTGGATATTTCGTTTGTCAGAATCAGGTAGATTATTGAGTTATGGACTAGACTAGAGGTCAAACGAACACAGCGTCAAGATGCAAGAATGTGAAGTGGGAAAGCAGTGAGTAGGTTGAGACAGGATTCAGTGTTCAAGGTTAACCCTTTCCTTGCTTCAAAAGTGGACAAGTTGTTCGATTGTCCGGTACACACTCGATAGAACGGTTAAACCATTATTTGATTGCGCAAAACAGATAGATTTTTCCTGGCGATAGCCTAGCCCCTTTCTTGGGAAGATTATTTTCTTCTGGTTTTAGTCAGGTGTGACTCAGAGAGCTGGGCACAAGGAACAATTATTAACGCCCTGCTGGAGAATTACGTCCCTCCAGCAAATCCGAAGAATATGACTCATCTTCTGGAATTGGAAAATATTCTGGGATGCTTCTAGTTCCACTGGCAGTAAGTGAATAGAAATGGAGCGGGGGAAGGCTTGAAGAGCGGTGACCAATGAAATTTTGCTTTCCAGTCCTGCTTTCTGGCTTTTAAAGAGGACGATTTGGCTCGTGGACACTTCTGCATGCAGTGCTCGAAAAAGATGGACTTCTACACAGAACCTTCAATGGCCCATCTCACCGACAGTCAGTTGCAGGTATATCTGACTTTTGTGTATCAGTAAAAGAAGGCTCCTGTTAGCTACTATATCTGATAGTCGGATAACATTTCATCTAGTGTTCCGTCAGTTTTCTTCAACCCTTGTCGAAAAACTGTTATTTGTTTCTTTACGTTTACAAGAAATTCATCAGACCACGAATATTAAAGCACACCACAAAAAATGGTCTTTCTACCACACACACAATGCTAACGATCCCTACTGTCACTGCGAATGTTCAAAACCACAAAAAACACCGTCAAACAATGAGATAATTAAAAAAAAAACACCAAATTTCCTAGGTTTTGAAATAATTCGGTCTCGACTAAATCTCAGCCGATTATCCGGGACAGCCGTTACGGCACGTAGGGAGGCAAGAATCAAAATAATAATTTCCATATAATGCTCAAACTGTTTATTAAAAATACAAATAAATTAAGAGCCCAAGACCAGTGTGGTAGTTCCGAAGACATACAAAAAATAACCAATAAAGTCTTATAATTCTTTGCTAATCAAACGTGGAAAATTTCGTCATCTAGAAAAGAAGACCTTCTGCGTGGGTTTTTTCTCGAGCCAAAACAGCAACCCGGCAATCAAGTTCAAATCTAAGTAAACTGGTGGCTTATGTAAGAGAAGGTAAACAGAATGTTTGGATTAGGTCTTTAAGCCACATTCGATTCACCAGCAGTTATCTATTAGTTTCGACGACCAGCCCTAGATGGCGTTTCATTCAATTACGGCGTAGTGCTGCTGTTGTTTTATTCAAGAGCTGGTGTCTTAGTCCTACAAAACCGTCGGATAATGTCGAAAATACATTATTGTTGTCAACATGATTCGTGATAGATAGATGGATAAATCTTTTTATTCGCCAAAAACTGATTATGGCTCATGCCAAATTTGTTTGGTATAGTCATGGATATAAACGAATTCTGCCTATAGTTAATTTAGGATAATGTGGATAGATAGCTGTAGGTGAACCGAACGCGGCTTTAGACGCCAGACCTTAAATCTTCCTGTACCTGTATGGGCTGTATGTGCGCCCAGGTGCAACAGCTCAGTCTTCTTTGGCGAGCTGTTGCCATGTCATCGCTGCGAGGGTTTTTGCAAGGACCCTCTGGTAGGTGTTATGGGTCGTGGTTCTTGGTGTTCGGTGTTGACGTCTTCCTTGGGGATGCCAGTTAGCATGGTGTCTGGCAGCCTGGATATAACCAGAGTGTATATGTCTAGAAGCCTCCCACTTAGTGGCAGTCCTGTGCAACTTTTGGTAACATTTTACGACCCCACCATCTATCACCAGCTCTTTTGAGGCATCAGAAGTCAAGTCAGTTTGGCGATTTGACCCTCATTAGTGTTGAGAACTCAACGTGTGTGCTCTTTCGATCCCCTTCGCTAACCCAAACGTGATATGATTCACATCAGATCATCTTTATAACTTTACCAATTCGACGATGAGGAGAGCCTTTGAGAGTTTGGTTTTACCGGACCCCGCGGAAGGTCCCAAAATCTGCACAGGCTTGACACTGATTGATCTTAGCGCGGAGCTTACCGCAAGGTGGAAACCCGATGGACCGACTGTAGGAGTTGGTGCTTTCAGCTCAGTATAACGAAGCGCCTCGATAAATTGGTTGTCGGGCCAGCTCTGTCTAGTGTTGGGCGATATTTGGATTTTTCGATATATCGATATATAGATGTTTTCACTTTCGATATTCGATAGTCGATATCGATATTTCTTTAGCATGTTTCGCTATAGGATACGTCTTCTTTCTCCGAAATTTAAGAACAAAATTGTCGTTAAATAGCATCTTGCATCATAATTTTTCGTAAAAGCATTTTTTTGTTTTGTTTCAAGAACAGTCGATAAAAATTACCTTGTCAGTAAAAATAGCTTGCTCCCCAAAAAACATTTTATAAACATTTTATTATTAAATTTCTTAGAGTTATTAAATTTCTTAGAGTTATTAAATTTCTTAGAGTTATTTAAATTTCTTAGAGTTATTTAGAGGCGAAAGCCTTTTCTCTTGCTTTGTATTATTATTATTATTATTATTATTACTATCATCTCAAACTCCGAATAAATAAGAACTGAATTTCGGAAAACGTATTGCTCCAGTTTCGGATAAACAATTGCAGGTTGGATTATTTACAAAATATTATGAATGTACAAAATCGTTTTCGATATCGATATTTACGTTTCGATATGCGAAACCGATAGTTGGTCCGATATATCGACATATCGCCATCAGTATCAAATATTGCCCAACACTAGCTCTGTCTGACTTGTTTTTTTTTTTCGGGATAGGAAGGAAGTTATTACGCATAGTACGGTCTTTTGTCGACAAATGTGCCATTGTCTTGGTCTGGAAAATCTGAACTGATGTGGAAAAAGCACTTAAGTTGGAATATTTGTGTTACAGGGACCGTGAAAGAGCCTACTAAGAAAGAAAAGCGATCCGTAACCAGAAAAGTCATGAATCGATTAACTGGCCACAGTGCGGTTTTCGTCATGATCTCTAAACTCATGGAAACCCTTGACTCTTGCAGCTTGTGGATTATAAAAACCTTCTTTGCCTGGCCCCTCATAGTTGCGAATCGTGTAATACTTCTGGTCGTTTGCTTTGCTGTCCGATGCGTTTTATCCATAGCGCAACTTTATGAACCAAGACATTCGCAGCAGGAGAAAAGCAGAACCTTGTGACAAGATCTAGTGACCCCCCTCCCCATGGTGGGAACTAGGCTTTTTAGTATAAGGCTCTTTTCACGCTGACAATCTGTTGCTGCCCCCTCCCCCTCCCCTACTGTCATCCAGGTAACCATGAATCACTTGCTTATTGTCAACTTCCTGTCTCTGTTTCAGCTTACCTGCCTCTTACGCCTCCTGTTGACCCTTCTGATTGAAAGAAAGGAAAGCGCGTTGGATGTGACAAAGATGACAACCTTGTTCAAGGTTCCCGATGGGCTTCTGCAAAAGGTGATTGTACAACTGGAAGGCCACGGGGTTTTCAAGAAGCTTCGCGGTCGAGGGTAAGTCAGCAGGGCTTTACGTCATACCTTGCTTACACTGCCGTGAAATGGATCTCCTCATGGAAATCTTCGTTCTTTCCCGAAAAGCCATCATTTTCGAAGTCTATAGACTTCTTAAAGGTGCAGTGAAGACCTTATCGCTCCAGTTTCCTACTACGGGGCATGCAGTTGCGACATTCCAGTTCAAATTACTTACTTACTGAAAGTTACTTAAAGTTGTTCAGCACCATCCGGCAGTTGGCCTGCCTGTTCGTTGCCCTCTGTTTGTTTGATTCCGCGGAAGAAAAAATAGAGCAGGGCCTTCAATGTCAGGTTCGCAATGCCTCTTCATTCTGAATGTAGGCTAACTATTCCGCCCAGTTTTGACCAAAATCGCCAGTAAACACCGTACCCGAAAGGTTTGTAGCCGAAAATGCCTAAACTGTTTTTTCTTTTTTTTTCTTTTTTTTTTTTCTTTTTTTATGGCACTTGCAGCCTCTGGCTCAAGTGCCATAGATCGAAGTGAAACTTGCTGAGAAGAACAAGCATCTGCTCTAGATAAATCGTTTAGACAATTGTACTGGATCCGGACACTTAAGGGGGGGGGGGGGGTCCCGGAATTCCTGTGATGGCGGTTTGGGGGATTTTCACGATGAAACTTGGCAGGCATATCAGGGACCCGGTCAAACTGACTTGGAATAAAAAAAAATCCTCGATATGATAATCTTGGGGGGAGGGGAGTTGAGGGAGGGGAGTCCGGAATATTGAGTCATGCGTAACTTTGGAACGGGTGATCGGATTCGAGTGAAATTTAATAATTGAACAGAGGACATTTCTCTCTGGTGATCTTTTTCATTTCCGGACCGAATCCGGGGGGGGGGGGTCTGGGACTCCAGTGATCGCGAGTTAAGGTACTTCCAGATGTGCTAGGACGATGAAACTTCGCTGGAATATTAGAGATTCAACAACATTTGCTTAGAAATTGCTACTTCCCAAATCCGATTACTCCTTAAAGTACTAATCTTGACCGCAAAGGAAGAAAAATACTTTTAAGCAATATATGCATTTCCTGTTGCCCATTAGCCCATTATCATTCTTGCCTCAAGAGTTTTCCTCACAAATGAAGTTCTAGCTCCCTTAGAGTGCGCATCGCAACCGCAAAGTCGAAACTTACTTTTGATCAATCAAAACATCTTAACCCATGCAAGTGCCATATGAGCTTACAGCTCTTGTTTTTTAATGCAAGCTTTTCCGGCTCCAGTTCAGTTCCCAATCATTCCGCGTTAATACAATGTCAGTGTGCTGATTTTTTTGGTATGCAAACCATTGTTATCGACTAAGGAGACACATGTTTTTGTGTTGTTTTTCAGAGTACTACCGGAGAAGACAGATAACTGCCCACTTCGGTGTAATTCGCGAAATAACAAAATAGACACGGATTGTATTTCGTTCATGGTCAATACACCAGACTTTGGAAAAAGACTTATCAAGCCTTTAAGTTTTAGCCGAGCGCAAGTCAGTTTCCAACCGTGCAGCTAAAAGCAGAGAATTGCGTCCTCCGGATGCAAATTTTATGTCAAGATTGAGACAAAAGACCCACAGATATATAGATAGGTGTTTATTAAGGCCTGTGGCTATGAGCAATCAAGTACGATAGTTACTCTTGGCATACAGGCATACGGACGTATCTCCACTTCTCAAACTAGCTCGTCGTACTTAATTTTCTTAGGTGAACTATCCAAAAATGCTTCTTGGGTTTGAGCTACTTAGCAGTTCTGTTACTGACGTTTCTGCTCCATTCATAAAAGTACTCCATGGATCAGACTACTCCTGACCCCTGTAAAGAAAATGGTCTAGGTTAATTTGCACCTCGGCCTCTCCCTGTTTCAACATTTTTAAAGCCCATATGCGACCTCATAATAATTCCTAAATCCCTTGATAGCCATTTACGAGTACCCTTGATGACTAACTCTTCTTGCCGATGCAAAATCGCCCTGTGTAATCGCCCTGTTTGAGCTACTTAGCAGTTCTGTTACTGACGTTTCTGTTCCATTCATAAAAGTATTCCATGGATCAGACTACTCCTGACCCCTGTAAAGAAAATGGTCTAGGTTAATTTGCACCCTAATTTGCACCTCGGCCTCTCCCTGTTTCAGCATTTTTAAAGCTCATATGCGACCTCATAATAATTCCTTAATCCCTTGATAGCCATTTACGAGTACCCTTGATGACTAACTCTTCTTGCCGATGCAAAATCGCCCTGTACTAGCGGAAGAGCCGGAAGCGGTATCACAGCTGCTCCCAAGCATCGCCGTCATTGGTTAACGCAGGATTGAGTTGTTGAGTTTGAGTCGTTAGTACTACGTTTTCTTGTTCTTCCCGAGGATCGCTGGCTTGTTTTGGACTTAGTCATATAGAGTATTGCGAAAAGCCTGGGGTATACAATGAGCAAAACTCCTACACTGTCAGAAATTTGATAACAGGTAACACATGTTAGCGCACCATCGTGTTAAACGCTATGCTTGACGCATCCTTGTGTCATAACGTTGGACAGAAGCATGCCCAAACATGTTTATCTGTTATCAAACTTCTGAGAGTGTAGGTAGTATTATGTATAAACTATAAATACACATAAACTATACTGTAAAAAGTTTTTCCGTATAAAGATTAAAGTTAACTGCAGTATTTACTACTCGGATTACTCTTATCTCTACGCAGATAAGATTAATACCAAATAGAGATAAGATGAATCTGAGTAGCAAATACTGCAATTAACTTTAATCTTTATACTGAGGGACTTTTTACAGTGTACTGGGACTAATATTAATATAAATGTCTCTACTGAGATAAGATTATTTCTAATTCAGATTAATCTTATCACAGTAGAGATGAGGTTAATCCCAGATTCCCAGTAGCAAATACTGCAGTTAACTTTAATCCTTTCTCGGAGAAATTTTTTACAGTGTAGTTGAAATGACGAGCGAATTAAGGCACAAACGAAGTTAAATACCTTTCGGTTGGGACTGTAGGGGGTCAAAGTTGATTCTACTCTACCATTCGGGATTTACTTTCCACTCATGGAACTTACTAGCAAGGATAAAATTTATTCAACTATTTAATCTCTTAATCCTAGCTAGGAAGAGAGAGAGAAGAACCGAAACCTGTATCCATACTGGCTTGTCATCGCGAACTAGTCGGGGTTATCTCCAACTGCTCCCGAAGAACGGGCAATCGGGTATCCACCACTTTTACAGGTCCAGTAGTGTCACCTTCCCCAGTTCTCAGTATGGTCTTAATTTTGTTGATATTTTAAAAAGATAAGAATCAGGCCTTAGTATTTCGTAAGGGTAATTGCGAGATAATACTGGCACACACATTCCAATTTTCGCATTCGGATGCTTAATTTCCTCTTTTGCTCTTTTTTGTCGCATCGCGTGCATGTTTCCCCGTGCGCGAACTTCCTATGCGTATTTTAGCATGCGAAAACTTATCGGATAGTGTGTGCACGTAGCATGCGAAAAAGAATACACATATCTTTATGAAAGTAGCACCGTGATGAAGAAAATGTCACAAGTTGGAATTGTGTGCAACAACGTCACTTATTCATACGAAATAACACTTTGCAGCAACTCCGACAAGTTTTCGGTGGACCAACGCAAACTACGCAAAGTAGCCCCGAACTTCTTGTCCCGGAGTGATAACATGTCACAATCCTCGCAGGCTACCCAGATGAGTATCGGCGATGTTGGTCCAAAGACGTCCAATTTTGCATTTGAATACTGAAGTATTACATTTATGCTTTGGCAAATAGCCAAAGCCGTGTTCTGTAAGTCAACACTTCTACTTCTTTCTCTGCTTAAGTTACTCAGCTAGGTTGCCATTAGAGGCGCCTCTGAACTAAGGCCTAATGCGAACGAGGAAGGCTAGTTCACCTTAGTACAAATGAGCCCCAGCGAATTCTTCTTCCACTCGCGACTGTTTGACTTTCAACAGTTTCAATCACGTTTAGCTTCCGCCCAAAGTTGGACTTGTCCTTTTGCGTTTGATCTTCCACTACCTATACAGTAGAGCCATGCTTTTTCGAACGTCAGAAAGTGAGTAAAGTAAAGTAATTTCTTTATGGCCCGCCAGTTTGAACAAGACCAAAGGTTTCGATGGGATCCCAAAAATTCAATATCTGATGCAGACAACTGGGTCTTGTCTTCGCCAGACTCCTTGAACATTTTTACTATTAAAATTCAGAAACAGATTAAGGCCAAATAGCTAATCATCTGAGAAAACCAAGTTCAGATATGGATTCAGCATGTGTGTTTACCCCTATAAGTCATATCTGTTTTGACGAAAACTACCTGCCACTTCTGCCAATTTCCCGGTTTCGGCCGAACTCCGGAACTACTTGTCCGGCGAAAAAAGAAAGCTCAAAAACGAACTCAGGCTATCTTCTTTCCCCAATAATGAACTTCTAATCAACTTCAAATAAAAACTTAACTTATAACAAATTTTCCGGCTCCAGCCGGATTCCGGTCGAACTATATGTCCGGGTAAAAAAATGATTGTCACTCACGGATTCAGCATCTCTTCTTACCCCTTAATCGGATATCTAATCAACTATAAATAAAACTTTATCTTTTAACAATTTTCCGGTTTTGGCCGGATTCCGGGCGAACTACATGTCCGGGTAGAAAATTGTTTTCACATAAGTGTTCAGCATGTCTTCTTGCCCTAAATCGAACATCTAATCAACTCCAAATAAAACTTTTACTTTTAACAAACTTTCCGGTTTTGGCCGGATTTCGGGCGAACTACGTGTCCGTCGAGAAAATGGTTTTCACCATCGTGTTCAGCATTTCTTCCTACCTCTAAATTAAACATATAATCAACTTCAAATAAAACCTTTACTTTTTACAAACTTTCCGGTTTTGGCCGGATTCCGGGCGAACTACTTGTCCATCGTGTTCAGCATGTCTTCTTACCCCATAATCAACTATCACATTAACTGTTTCAAAATATTTTGTTTGCCCCTTAATTTGAACCCCTCCCCCACCCCTAAATGTCGGGCTACAAAGCCCATCTACGATTTTGACTTGTCCGATGACCCAACGAAACCTCACACCAAGTTTCATCAAAATATCTCATTCCCTTCGAGATTTATCGTGCTTACAGACGGACGGACGGACAGACGGACAACTTTTGCGATGTCATAGGTATCCCTCCACTTACGTTTTGGGATCCCAAAAAGCGGAGTAAATGAAGAAAATAATTAAAACACATAAACAAACAGAAAAATACACTAAATTTTTAATCTTTGGCCAGGAAGCAGTGGATAACGTCGTGCGCTGGTTGGGCCTTGTTGTCCATGATTTTTGAAAGCGATGACGAAACATCCAAAAGGTTAACACTTCCATCTTGAATTTTGAACTTCTCCGTCAATGTATGGTTATGACATAATTTCGACAAGTGGAGCAGGTGCTTTGCATATTTAAAATAACATGATCTCATCTTTTTAATCTCAAAGTTAACTCTGAATAGTGCCATTTCCACTTGCTATGACAAAAGTCAGCTACCAAGTCAGCCAAAGTAGCTAATTAAGGGCTCCTAAGAACACCTAAATGGGTGTTAGGTCATTTTGCTATTTGGCCAAAAACTGCACATTTCAAAGTGAAGTAACGTTCAAACAAGCATACCTCTACTGTACTTGGACGGAGTTGTTACTTCCCCCTTTACTTACGGTCCACTTTGACTGCAGCTTCGCGGCATCTAGCGGAATCAACGAAACTCTTAAGAGGGGAAGAACATCTTCATGATATCACACTGGTGGAAGTTCTTTGTGAACCAGTATTATATCACATCTTGTGAATTTGGTTTTACCAAGATCAAGATGATACCTCATATCTGATATCTAGAGCCGCGTATGACCTTTCTGGTCAACTCAAATGGTCAGTTTCGCGTATTATTTGCAATTCTCGGTTAAAGGGAAGCGTTTGATTTATTCCGGTCAGAGCAAAATAATACTAGGGAGTAGCGCCAAGACTTAAAGCACAATGGGCACCAACTATGCTCTAATTTTTGTAGAATACTTCACATACACACATTTCTGACTTCCATTGGAGAGCGCTTCAAAAATAAGCTGTTTTCTTGTTATCGCTTGTCATTACCTCTTAGGCGTCTCGGCGGAGATGATTTCAGAGTGTGGCGCAAGGCGCGGAAATTCAAAAACTCCCGGCCAGTGAGTGATGCTCTATGCCATGGTTGCTAAATAAACCGTCTCTATAGCTGTCACATTGCTCTAGTTCTAGTGTTATCTGATGAAGCTTCTGTTGTTTGTAGTATCGAAGAAAAGCTTTGTGTTCTGGATGTAAAGTTACAATACTGCCAAAAACGTACAAATATAACCGACTTACTTGCTGCTGGTTCCGGAGCTTACAAAGAATACCCAGTTAACACTGTTTATATGAATATTTGTCAACAATACAAATGATCTGGAGTATATAATAACAACTAATAGATAAGAAAAAAGAATCTCCGCTTATATTTCTCGAAGCTAGTAAATCGGAGTTTGGCAGTCGGCAAAAAACGCTGTAACGATATATTAGCGAAAATAGGTTGTCTAGGAATCTGCTGATTTCTGATGTAACATTGTATTCTAGGGGGTGGTAATGTGGCATCATGATTGTTTGATCTGCCCATTAAACTTTAAAAAAAAGTGGCACTCACTATAATAGTAGCGACACTAGCATCACTTGCGATAGAGAACGTCCCAACTGAAACTGGATCAGTCGTGCATCAGCGCTGGCTCTGATAATTCCATACTCCAAACACAGCAAAAAAAGATACAACATCCCCTGTTTCGTCGATTTGTACAGACTGCTCCTTAGCTGCAATAGAAATTTTTAAACCCGAAAGTTTGTCTCGCTTTGGATATCCAAAGCGTAGTGGGCGCGGCTACGAGTACGGCCCATTTTCAGTGCATTGAAAGCATAGGTTTCGGCGCTACTCTCTAGTGTTATTTTGCTGTGATCCCGGTCGACCTTACAGTCGATGCAAAATTTACTTTGACGACGTAGTTGGATTGTCATTCGTCCCATCGTTAACAGAGAAAAAAAGTTTGGTAGACGACATAAAACGATACTAGGGAGAAAAGTAAACTCTATGCTTGACTGGTTGTTGAATCGAACGCGGCGCAGTTAACATCTTCGCAGCGCTGCCAAGCCTGATCCTATCGAGAGTTGATTTTCGCGATTTGCCAGATCTTCGCCAGGGGGAACTGTTTTAAGAGTGACTATTTCTAAAGCAAAACTTTGTTTCTTCCTTGAGGCAGGATTTCCTCTGTGATCTTTGTTTGAAAATTCAAGCTTGGTCGAGTGGCAAAATATTTACCAAGTAGAAATAGGAGATGTGTACCAGTAAAACATCCCCCGGGATCCGGCATCGGTATTTCGAAGGAAATAACTAGATGGCTAAGTTAAGCTTCCCAAGGCCATAGAGGCAGAAATAAGTTACGCGGTTCTGTTGGGCTCAGTTCGGCGTTCGCCATGTTTCTCGGTCGTGAGTGGGTGCAACTTTAGACTGTAAAAACTGATCCTTTACTCTTTTTTTTTTCCACGTTGATCTCAAACTTGATTTTTCAGGTGACGTTCTCCGTTGATCCAAGCAAGAGTTTGATATAGTTCTACGTGGCCACGTTCCTTGTTCATTTTTCTGCTTTTATTAATTTACAAACGAGTTCCGAAAGATAATTTATTGGCAAATTGGAGTCTTCGACGACATATATTTTATAATTACAGGAATAATTTCTATAAATAAAGAATTTATCACTCAACATTGTGCAGCAAATCACCCGTTGGCAATTGCACCCTAACAACACACATAATCAGGCAGTAAACAACGTAACGTAAACTTTACGAACAACTGGTCCTATTGCTTAGGATAGAACCATATGAAAAGTCGAACAAAAATTTCTCCTTAATGGTTATTGATACGAGTGACCTAGGAAAAAAAAAATCACTACACGCAAATCCCGGCTATCCTAGAAAACAGAACGAAATTCTAAACTTGAACAATAACAAACAGTTGAACATTTTACTATTTTCCTATCAAATATGGTCTAAAGTGTTGCATCATCGTAATTACGGGAAATTTGTTTCATCTCTCTCTTTAGTGCAGACATTATCAGGAGGTTTGTAATCAAGGCTGGACAGAAGTTTGAGCTGCTGGTTGCCTTGCGAGTTGCACAACATCTAAATCATAGGAATGTGACGAAGTAAACTGACAACCATAACAAACACGCGTATCACCAAGTGCCCATAATAATTTATTCATAATTTAGTTTTGATGTGTAGAATATATCATGTACATGATGCATTTCTTGTGGCAAATGTTCAAAGGCGTTTTTCCGCGACCCCACAAAGCGACAGTGGAAGAGCGTTTCCGTGATCGTCTCTGTCACCTGCCAGTCTGTTTTCGCAACCAGCATAGTTCGTGTGGCTCGCATTGTGGCTTGCCGACATTGTGGCAACGAAATTTAGCGGAAAATTCAGATTTTGCGGCAAATTAAATTCCAAGTAAGAAAATAAGCGTTTTTGATAGACAAAAAACTAAGGTTCCTTTTAGTTCACAATGATTCGGGCGTAAGCCTGATTCTCTTTCTACTGAAATTTAGTTTTATTATAGGCATATAGAATACCGCCACACGACTTTCAACTTGTTGGCTGAGTTTTAACACACCATTCACAAATTTGTGGGACAGAAATAAACCGCGGAAAAACGCCTTAAATGCGATGTCAAATAAAGAAATAAATAACTTAGCCATAAATATGTGAATAATTAAACAATACATGGTGGGCTCTCGGTATCACAAACTACCATCTGATGACTAATCGTACCACATTTGTGCTATGCACTAAAACACGTTATACAGTTCTTGGTAATCCTATAATTTTGTTGTCGGAAAGAAACTCTTTTAAGATTTTTGCAGGTATTTTTGTTTGGTTGTAGGCACCGCTTCAAAGATCGAAGGAAAATCCCTGGATATTCAGGGTTGTGTTCTTACCTCTGCCAAGGGCTCATGATTTTTCCATCCTCGCTCGCGATTCTCAAGGGCATCCCACTGCCACTATTTCCCCACGGTTTTGTTCTACCTCCGCAGTTCCGGTCAGCCCCGTTACATTAGTCCTTTAAAATCCCGTTACAACCGACATCGTTACGTCTACGAGGATTGCTCGCGCGGCTGAGGGCCCTATGATGTCAGTAGAAGAAATTTAAAGGAGATCTCACAAAATATTTTGAACATTGTACACATATTTTTTGTTTAGTAGCGAAAGATGATAACAAGAAATCATGACCACTAGCCCATGGAATTGGAATGTAGGATACCTAGAACTGTAGGAACGAACATAAATACTCTGTCAGCCCAAGCTGACTGGGAAACGTGTATTAAATAATGGCTCAGAACGGAAAAGTATTCGGTATTCGTCTGTGCTTGTTAAGCATTGTTCCAATACGTGTTGTAAGGTGTATTACGGCGTATAAGGCTTATTACAGATTCCTCTTTTCCTCGGGGCGCGCTGTAATAAGGCGAATAAAGAAAATGGAGCTTGGGTCTATTCTCCCTTATGCAGAGCCAATCAGATCGCTTGGTTGGTTCCGCCAGCGGGCCGAGGAGAGGAGCAGCGTCATCAGCGTTGCCACGGGAAGCAAGTTCTACTTTGTTGGAAGCTGAAGAAACAACTTTTCTTCAAAAGAACACGTTTTTTTCTGTTACGAATAGTTCGAGGACCTATGCTGTCCATCCGTAAATTTAATAGCTTTTTACAGTATATTGTGGGTCAAATTGTACTGGTGCACTTCAAGTAGTACTAAAAACACTTTTCTTTTATCTTTAGAAACTCGAAAAACTGTATCAGAGTGGCAACACCGACCGCTGCATTCATAAGAACCTCTCGGGTTCCTATTTCAACAGGCGTGTGTATTAAGACGTAAACATCGCGTATAGCGCTATTCAGCTTATCAAACCTATTCGGACAATGCAACTGATGAACACTGTAGCTGACTTTTCCGTTTTTAGCCATTGTCTAATAAATTTAGTAACGAACACTTCAACGTCTGTGTATGCGGTCTTGCCACAGCATTAGATACAGTGACAAACTTACACTCGCCGTGAGCTTTACGTTTTCCTGATCACTTACTGCCTATGGCCTAGGGCCGGGGCCTTCAGATATTCAGGGTCGGGTGGAATCCGTGCCAGGATTTCTTACACCGTCGCAAGTTCCATACGGAAAAGTTTGATTTCTTTACTTCACGATAAAAGTGACGAAGATAGGCTACAGCCTGGAAATCCTGATCGTCTGTCCGTAGCATAAGTTATGTTCCCACTGAAGATGGTTTCCGCTTTGTCTAACGGATTCATCACGACCGATGGAAAAAACTGATGGTGGAAGTGGAACTGAACGAGCAGGTCAGGTGAGCGAAACCATCGCATTAACCATCGAACACGCGCTTGCGGCAGTGACACTGTGGGTGTTCAAATCTAATGCTATGGCTAGGGCGCTATTCAACACAACTGTTATTCACACCTGCACATCACTACAGTGCACCAAGATCACCCTGTGAAATCACTTATTCGACTAGAAAACACTGGATTCGCATACTTCGAATAGGAAAGGTTACAGGAACGATTATTTTTAATTCTTTGGTCTATGCATCCGAGCCATCCTGAACTCCTTTAGCTCTCGCCACGACTTGTTTATACAGTTTAACTTTCCTTTCCACCATTCATCATAGTCATCATACACTTTGGCAGGAATTTGCTTTTCATGGAGCAACGCACAAAGGCGACACCAGAAGTGGGTGTTGATGAATTCGCCTGTTCCGTGCCAGCGGAAATACTGGTTATAGAGTTCATCGTTTTCGTCGACGGTTTTGAGGTACTGAGCAAGTTCTTTGGGGGAAGAGAAGTCGTCCACATGGATAAAGGAGTTGAGGGGGGAGGCAGCTTCGTAGTCTTCTCTGGGCGCGCCCATGACGATCGGTAGGATTCCGTTCCTGAAATAAAAAAGTTCTGATCTAAAGCTCACTTCTGGCGCTTGAAGCTTATAGTTGAGTTGGTATTAAAATGTATAAAAATCTTTGTGCAGATTAAATTATGATAAGAGCCCAGTCTGAGACAAATTCCCATGAATTCAGTCGGGGACCTGTCGGCATGAACGACCTCGAACGAACTAACTAGTCATAGACTTCGGAAGGCAAATATTAAACTCAGAAAATCTTCGAGGCTTCTTAAATTGCCCAGTTTCTTTAATGAACCACCTGTCCTAAGGACAAAAGTAGCAGCGAAGCTGACGATTAAACAACAGCTGAAGCTCCCTCCGATTCATGCATCCGAGCGGTACTTGCAATCGTTCAGTGCATTTTTCACCTCATCATGTTAATACTGTTTGAACTTATAACTTGTATACTGTTGACATTTGCATTACATCATGGATTGTTTTACTTATGCTTGGCAATACTAGCACCCACGTTTGTCAATTACTATGCTATTTTCCATCGCTAAGAATTTTGGGGAAAAATAAACTGAACTGAAATGAGTCCGACCCCAGTCTTAACTATTCGTCTGGCGAGAAAATACGTTTCATGTATGGATTCAGCGTGTCCCGTTACCTCTGAATTTCTCGTCAAATCAGCTTTAATAAAATCTACCCCTCCCCCTTGATTTGCTACGGTGTACATCTATGAACCTTGACTTGTACTTTGACCCTAAGGATCCTTCAAGTTCAAGTTCTGTTTATTTCAAACTAAATGCAACGTAAAGAGCTAATTTGGCAGAGAGAAGGCTCGAGGCCAAATGGCGGACATTTTTCTTCTACTACAAACTATCAGAATATCAACGCACGAGTTATAAATTAACCATCATCCATCCAATTTCCAGATTCAAACAACGGTACTCATACCAAGCTTGAAATATCCCCAACTTCTTCGATAAACAACGTGCTATCAAACAGACGGACAACCTTTAGGAAGTCTTTAGTATCCCGTCACTAACGTTTTAGGATCCCAAAGAGAGAGAAGAAACAGAACTACACTTTAAAAAAAATCTTGCAGTATTTACTACTGGGATTAATATTGTCTCTAAGATTATAGTAAGTAAGTAAGTAATTTACTTATGACCCGCCATTCCTAATTCGGATTAATCTTATCCCAGTAGAGATAAGATTAGCCCCAGTAGCAAATACTGCAGTTAACTTTAATCCTTTCTCGGAGAAACTTTTTACAGTGTAGGCACAAGAAACAAAAGAACCTTCCAGTCATCATTTAAAGATTTTCTTCCAACTTGGAAACAGTTTATCGGAAGTATTAAGGGGATCTGGCAAGTTGTAACTCTAGCAAAGCTTCCCATTTCTTGTCTTAAGGTGGGACACGCACGAGGAGCATCGCGCACTTGAAACAATGCCCTTATAATTTCAGTTTTCTCCGATGGAGTAAATATGTCACAGAACGTAACCATGTAAAGGCCATAATATTACAGGATGTGGGAATCTGTGTCTAGCTTTCTTGAAAATTATGTGGTGTTTAATCATACGCTTCAAGGTTTGGCCTGTCGCATATTTTCCAATTAAGTAGGAAAGATGGTTCTTCTGATAAAAATTACTAACGACATGACCATCTGTGAAAACTATAAGACGCTATAGCGCTTGGTTATCGATCTCACGGGTTTTCTAATGGTTTAAATACAGCCTTCTCAGATGGCAGTTGTGTGTTCCCGCCCACATTTTAGGGAAAAATGAAAGACTAATGGCTTACCGTAGTTGTCTACTTGAGGATAAGCTTTTTTCCTCTTTCGTGGATGCTATTCGTATCTAGTTTGTGTTAAGGCTTCTCACAGGGCTGTCGCAGACGCATGTCTCAAGAAATTTATGATATTTTTTTCACAGTGAACACAGACCTGTTTTAGACCGGCTAACCACAATTTACGATTAGCAGTTCCGCATGCAAAAACAAGAGCTACGAGCTCATATGGCACTTGTTACGAGTAGGCGGTACAAGACAGTAGATGACAACGTCACAAAATACACCCGCCATCCAAATCAGCAGTTCCGGCATCGTCTCGGATTATCTGTAGCAAATGCGCATGACTGTTCAAACGTCCAAGTTTCAGCCCAATAAGTCCACTCGTTTGATCCCTAGACCTGCTACACGATTTCCGGCACTTCGGAACATAAACATCGTATCTCTTAATCCCCTCTTCCCGTCCATCAAGTTTTACTGAAATCGGAGCATGGCCTATCTGCAAATTTCCGCCCCCCCCCCCCCCCCTACCTTGGCCAAATCCGGCCCGGATGCCAAATAACAAATCTTGGCCGCAGAAACTCTGTACTGTCGAACTTGCATCTCATTCGGTCCATCCGTTTAGTTTTTGTGCATGTCAAAAGTTTTCGCCCCCCCCCCCAATACCCCCGGCCGAGGTCGCATATAGTCCGAACACATGTTTTGCATGTCTAGGTCATCGATTCTTGTCACTAAGTTTCACTCGAATCAGACCACTCGTTCGCAATTTACATAGGTCAATTTCAATATTTCCCTTCCCTCGCTCCCCCAAAAATGCTCGGATCTAGGAACGGAAGTTTCCGTGGGTATGTTGAGTTGGGTTCTTAAGTCAATAAGGTCGGATCATTATTATGCCTGCAAAGTTTCGTCGTCTTAGTACATCTGGAACTATTCCAACTCGCGACTACTGGAATTCCAGGAAACCCCCTCCAAATCCCCCCACAGAGCCTCGAAACCATCTGGCTCCGTCAATTTCGTATCTAGAATTAATGCTTGTTCTCTCCATTAAGTTCCGCCCCAATCCCTCTGCTATAAGAGTTTCTTGAGTTTTCCCCCCCTTGCTCCATCCCCCCACAGGTATTGGACCCGACCCGGACTTGACACTAAACATCTGAGGCGATATCTCTTTCCACCTGACAAGTTTCATTCAAATCCGATCACCCGTTCAAAAGTTATGCATGCCACTAGATTCCGGACTCCCCATCCATCCACTCCCCCCACGATGGTCGGATCGGGGAAACGACTATTCTCAAGTCAATCTCTTCGGATCCCTCACATACCTGCCAAGGTTCATCGTCTTAGCACATCAGGAAGTATCCCGAACTCGCGGTATCGCTAGAAATCTGGACCCCCCCCCAACTCCCCCACAATGCCCGGATCCGGCCCGGTTATGTCAATGACGTATCTAGGACTTGTGCTCGTTCTTCCCACCAAGTTTCATCCCGATCCCTCCACTCTAGGCGTTTCTCAAGATTCCCGGTTCCCTCCTCCAACTCCCCCCAGAGTCATCGGAAAGATCCGCTCACCCGTTCGCAAGTTAAAAATCCCTAAATTTTTGGCTTACCCCTCCCTCCACTCCCCCCCCCCCCAGATGTTCGGATCGGGGAAGCGACTATTTCCTATTTAATCTCGTCGGGTCCCTGACATGCCTGCAAATTTTCGTCGTCCTAGCACATCAGGAAGCACCGAACTCGCGGGATCACTAGAAATTCGGATCACCCCCCCCAACTCCCCCAAAATGAGCGGATCCGTTCCGGTTGTGTCAGTCATGTATCTAGGACTTGTGCTTGTTCTTTCCACCAAGTTTCATCCGGATCTCTCCACTCTAAGCGTTTTCCTAGATTTCCGGTTTCCCCTTCCAGCTCCCCCCAATGTCACAGGATCCGGTCTGGATTTAAAATGGAACGTCGGTCAATGGAACACGAGGTCCTTCCATATATCAAGTTTCATAAGATCCGATCACCCGTTCGTAAGCTAAAAACATCTAATTTTTCCGGATTCCCCCTCCCTCCACTCCCCTCCAGATCGTCGGGTCGGGGAAGCGACTATTTCTAATTTAATCTGGTCCTGTCCCTGATACGCCTGCCAAGTTTCATCGTCCTAGCTTATCTGGAAGTGCCCGAACTAGCAAAACCGGGACCGACTGACGGACAGAAATTACAGTCGCTATATGGCACTTGGCCCAAGGGCAAGTGCCGTAAAAAAAATGGCGCAAGAAACAAAATGTTGCATCCGCTGTCTCTTATAAAAGGATACGTTACGGGTTTTCTTCTCTGGTCCGTGCGGTCTCATCGACAAAAGCGATTTCAGTGCGTCAGCTGGTGTGCTACCCTTCCTGGAAACCTCTCTAGGCTTCTTTTACTTACATGAGTCCATTAACGAAAAACTTTTCCGTGATGTAGTCCCGGCAGTTGGAGTTTTCGAATGCCAAGTAAAACTTGTAATCCTGCTTCAGCATTTCATAACACTCTTTTCTCGTCCGCGGACAGTTCTTCGTGCCACACCCGCCATAGATGTCGACTTCGATGTGCTTCTGTAGTTCCTTGGCGTACTCGAGTCTGTTGTTCTTCGCCGCGCAGTTGGATACGAACCAAGCGACCTGGAGTAACGCAAGTTCTTTATTTGGTTAAAAGAGCAGGAAAAGCTTCCGAGGAAGCTCTTTACAGCAAGCTCCACCTCTGTGATAACTTACAGGTTGCTAGGTGGACGTGGGTCGCCGTGCGCAGAATTTCAGCCAACCACGAGGGATTTTGGACTCTCGGTTTCTTGTGTAATAATTGTAATATATAATAAGTGATATATAATAAATAAAACAGATTTAACTGAAAACAGAATTTAAATATAATAAACTATTTTTTGAAAAAAAATAAGTCTGCCGATGTAGGCGTATACCTGTCGTCTAGGTATAAGGAGAACTTTCGGATAGGATAATTTTCGTCCAAACTGTATGTAGTAAGGGATTTCTGACTACAGGACGGATCAGCTGGGTGGTCAGGGATAAAATAGCGGAGCATAATAACACTTGGGAGTAGCGCCAAGACTTGAAAAACTTATACACAGTCGAACAGCAGCGACAACAAAGATAGAAAACGCCCCTATTGAAAGTCAATTCGTCGTGCACCAGCACTGGCTCCTATAACTCCATGTTCCAAACACAGCAAAAAGAAGATAAAACCTCCCCTATTCTGCAGACCGTGTCGTAGTTGTACTAGAAATTTTGTAAGACATTAAGTATGTCTCAATTCGAATGTCCCGAGTGTAGTGGGTGGCTGATACACCGTCACATATACATCATATACAGATGCACATTGATCTACGAGTGAGGCCCGTTAGGTCTTGGTGCTACTCCCTAGTGTTATTTTGCTCTGTAAAACAAGAAAAATAAGCGTTTTAGACAAATATCTCATATTCTTGCTTCATAAAAGCCAATGATTGTTATTACTTTCCCCACCGCCAAAGAAAAACAAACATGAAAGTGAACGTGACCGTATTTTCGCTAACTGCTTTTGGTCATGTTTTCGTTCTGAGTTATGATTCAGTCACGCGTCTTCTTAGAGAATCTGGAAGAAAATGTAACATTGATCTCGTAATGCAGAAAGCTTAGAAGTGCCAAGATTTATCGGACAAGATTAATTTGTCGATTCAGACCTTTCGTTTTCAGACACCCTAAATGAAGACAGACTTTCCAAAGGTTTCCTGGGGTTGATCCATCGACCGGGACGGGAAGATGGATGAAAGTGCGTAATCTTTCTGAAGTGGTGGGGAGAGTTGGCAATTCTATTTTGCGTGGGTGGTTTACGCGGAACTGGGTTTTGCGAATACTCTATATGACTAAGTCCAAAACACGCCAGTGATTCTCGGGAAGAACGAGAAAACGTAGCACTAACGACTCAAACTCAATAACTCAAACCGCTTCCGGCTCTTCCGCTAGGTACAGGGCGATTTTGCATCGGCAAGAAGAGTAAGTCATCAAGAGTATTGGCGTACATGTCGGGAAATGGCCTGATTTTAGTAGAATGGCTCGAGCGAGGGGCTCTCACCCCAAAGTCACTGGGTGTACATCGAACACCGGTGAGCAGAGACCCGCACAACTAGTTGCTATGCACTTGAGTCCGAAAGGCCTTTGAGCTAGCATTCATAGCCCGGTCTGTCAAGGTGTTCATCAGAAAATATGTAAACACAGAAAATCGATTTTTCAATCACTCAAGCTCATGTAAGTGAAGACTTAGCTGGTGTTGACGAATTATCGGCGAAGGATGTTTGCTACCCTTTCCAATCCGAGATTAACTAAACAAGTTCGTACCTTTTTGGTCTTATTTGCAGCAAAATTGACAGACGGAGGCAGTGACGTCACACTTGGATCAAAATATTGCCAACTTTCATAGGGCGCTACAATGTCGCTGTCAAGTCGATAGGTGGCAGTCCAGTTGATAACACCGGGAACTTTGACGCTGGGAGTGTTGAGCGGGGATTCGAGCATATACATTATCCACACCTATAATAATACAACAATTATTTTTCAGCGGGATCCTCTATCACGGTAGAGCAGCGAGAATACACTGTAAAAAGTTCCTCCGAGTAAGGATTAAAGTTAATTGCAGTATTTGGTACTGGGATCAATCTTATCTCTACTGAGATAAGATTAATCCGAATTAGAGATAAGATTATCTTTTTAGAGACAAGATTAATCTCAGTAACAAATACTGCAAGATTTTTTTTACAGTGTATATACGGATTTCTACGGGTGCCTTAACGAAAAGTCGGGCATTTTCTTAAGTAGCGCGATGAATCATCGAAGGTTCATGTGTTTCAGTATCCATCGACACGCATCGCTATGCGAACTCAAAGTTGCAACACATTACCTCCATGCCCCGTGGAAGATCAACAAGTAGAATGTTTGGTTCTCGCTGTGGCAGTCAATGCTCTCAGCATATCCTAGCAGAAACATAATGTATTGCGAGGTGTCCTTTAAGGCATTATGTATTTCGAGAACCTTCATCGTGTGAAAGCGTCTTAAAATAACTGAAATCTGTTCCGCTGTTACTGGGTGGAGCCGATGCAACAATATAGTTGTGAACAGTTAGGAGAAGCATCTGGCCGGGCAACGGAAATAGCAAAAGTTCTTGACTGTCATGTTTGTGTCGTTATCGTAGGTTGCAGGAGCGAGTCACGCCGCGTGAAGAAATGCCTTGCCATTTCTGCAGGCTTTGTGTAACTCGATCAATGGAGCTAACCATTGCTCGTGGAATTTTTAGGATTCAACAACTTTACTAAAAAAAAAATCATTCCGGCTTGACGACCGCTTACAACCGGGGGGGGGGGGGGGTAAGAATTTGCCGCTGTGTTTTGCTAACAGTCCCCGCAAAAATACTATACGAATCTGACCCTTTTAATTTTCTAACAATCTCTATCACAACTGACAATGACAATTCGAAGAGAGCAATTTCTCTTAGATTTGGACGGGTTTGCAGTTTTTGCTAGCAATAGTTAACAGTGTCGGATGATCAAATGGGCACCCGCCTTGATCCCCGCAACAACATATGTTGTTTTTTTCTCAAATTAATTAAAGTGGTTAAAACATTCATGATTGTTAATGTTTAGTGTTGTGGGATACAATCGTTTTGGTTAATGCAAGTTTTTGGCTGGCAAAATTCGAAACATATTACGAAGATGATTTGTGACGGGGCCCTAAAATGTTAACTTTCTATGGCCTTCACAGATGGGGTTTAAACCGGGACTGTACAACTCGGAACAACTGACACAGTTATATGGAGGTTTTCTGAGCTGTCATGACATTTTTCTTCTTGTTAATGTGAAAATAGGCGTTAGCCTCTTCAGGATGAGATCCGTATTGTTATGACTGAACGCGAAAATAGGCGTTAACCTCAAAGTTTCTGTGTGTGACGAAGGGTCCGGAGTTGCTTCCTGTTGGTCCTAATTTGTCAATCCTGTTGGTCTAGTTTCTGAATTTAGTGATTTAAGTTGGATATAACCCATTCATACCATGCTTAATTTTAGAGCGTAGAATCCATGCATGAATTCGTGAGACTTCTACACCTTTGTTCTTACACCTTTCTGCAAACATCCGCTGGCAATTACGGAGGTATGCATGGTTATACTTATGTGCGTGCTGAGAGAAAAGTAAACAAAATCTAGCTTACAAAGCTTCTACCCTGCGTTCCATTTCGATTTGGCGGAAAAAACTTCTTAAATCACAAGTCGTCGTAGATGCAGTTTATATTCAAACTCCTTTGGAACTCCGCTAGGTTTCTCAAAGATTACAAACCCGTCCAGGCTGTTTCCAGCCTCGCTCGGATCCCGTGGTTTTGATGAGAAATACGGAAAATTGCTTAACCTCGCAAGCAATAAGTGGGAGCCTGATCGCCTCAAAAATAGGCACACACGGCAAATTAAAAACTGCGTGGTGCCGTTAAGTTGGATAAAATTCCATAGAAAGTTCGAAATCTTGAGGATAAGAACTGGTGGAACGATTAGCGTGGAGTAAAGCAGCTATGTAGGTAAGACGGGTTCTTTAAAGATTAGCTAAAATCTTCATGCAACGTACAAAGCTCAAGACCTGTTCGAAGCAAGTTCAAAGCTGAAAGAACTACATTTGTCTTTTCTCGTCGCGCTGACAAAACAGCTGTATAATCAGGCGGCATGGGAAAAAAGGGGTTTCTATATGATTTCGTTTTTCCAGATACCTGTTCAGCATCCCCTCCAGGCCCCGTAATACAAATATTTTCGCGAATTATAAATAATTCAAACGGTAAAAAGCCAGGCTTCACCTTCCAGATTCCCAGACGTCCGGGGCTTCCGCATAGTCAAGCCAACCCTTCCAGATTTTCATGATAATGATGAAAGCAAAATTTGCTGTTCTTCAACATATCCTAGATGTCCCCTTTACCCTTGGTTCACACTGCTGCTTCGTATGCGACACGATTTTTTCTTTGATGCTCCGACGTGCGACAAAATCGCATGGACCTTCCCACTACTACGCAGACGCAAATGGAAAACGAAATTTTCGACGAGATTATTCTGCAAAAGGACAAAGAAACCCTTGGGGAAACAATCTCTTAAGATGCTGGGAGATTACCCATCTGAATGCCACCCACCATTAGGAAATTTTCAGTCAAACCCCATATGTCATCTTGTTCAAAACAGGTTAACACAAGTTTATTCAGAAGATATTTTGCATTCAGCCGTCCTAGGATTATATTCAGATCAAGGTAGAGCGATTTTTAGTCTTGACAATTAACTCGTCTTTGTTTTTTCTTTTCTTTCCCTCAATAATCGCATGCGTTATGTCGGATCAGTTGAAATATTTCAACGCATCCGACACCAGTCCGACACTGCGACAAAACGCAAATTTCTGCGTTGCTTGTCGCACGATTTGTGTCGTATGTCGCATGACGCAAAATTCTGCGCGAAATCGCAGCAGTGTGAACCATGGGTACATTTCAAATATTTCTTGCATCCCAATCACAACTGCCAATTACTTTCCCTTTTCTTCCTTCATTTGCATATTTGTTATGTCTCTCGAACTGGTTGCCTCTATGGCAACTTCCAGACATCCGGAATCTGGGCTGTCCAACACCCCGGACTTCCAGACGTTTTGGGCCTGGCTTTCGACGAAAACGGCTGTCTGGAATCCGGAAGAAAAATCTGGAAGGTGAAGCCTGGCTTTGACAGCAGCTGAACACATTATATAGAAATATACCTTCAGCCTAAGATGTCTGCGACTCCTGTTTGACTACATAGTATTGCAAATCACAAATGATAATAGTAAATGATAGATAATGATGTCGTAGTGTATTTGTTTTCTTTCTTTTTATTTTACTCCGTCTATGGTTATGTGTCTACTGGTTTGTTCTAATTCAGTGAGTAAAGGCACGAGCACATAGTCCGATTTTCGAAGTCAGATGCGGATTTCCTCCTTCGCTCCGAAATTTTGACGCATCGCGTGCAGGTTTCGTCGTGACGCGAATTTCGCATTCGAATTTTCGGATGCGAAATCTTGTCGGTGTGCACGTAGGTTAAGGAAAGCTGTAATTATAGCTCTTGCCGAAGATTTAGAATTAGGAATAAAACATAATCTGCTAGAAATGGTTGAGCGGATTGGAATACTATGGCGCGAGCTGGGCGTGAGCAATCCCCCCCCCCCCCAATGCTGTCGGCCAGTCGGAAAAAAATAACCGAGTCGGCGCGAAGCGCCCCGATTTTTCTTCAAAACAGTTGATTTTTTTCATGAAAACAGTCGGTTTTTCAGAAAATTGGTCGATTTTTTGCCAAATAGTCGTTTTTTCTGAAAATCAGTGGATTTTTCTGAAAAACAGTAGATTTTTTTTAAAATCTGTCATTTTTTGTTGTTGAAAACAGTCGTATTTTCTGCAGAGACAGTCGGTAAAAATTACCAGCCAGTCGGTAAATTCCTCGTCCCCCCCCCCCCAAACATTTTGGCTAGTGACGCCTCTGGCGATGAATACTGTAAAAAAAATCTTGCAGTATTTGCTACTGGGATTGATCTTGTCTCTAAAAGATAATCTCATCTCTAATTCGGATTAATCTTATCTGAGTAGAGATAAGATTAATCCCAGTAGCAAATACTGCAGTTAACTTGAATCCTTACTCGGAGAATTTTTTTAAAGTGAAGCTGTTCGTGAGAAAATGCTGAAAACAATAGGTTCGAAGCTCTGCTGTTAGTAAAAAATCGTTAAACGAAAACAACGTCAGGAAAATTCAGCTCATTAGTCACCCTACGTCACTCACAGATTTCCTGCCATTTGTGCTCAGCCGCTAGAGCTTAAAGGCGGTGTTCAAATAGGCTTTTTAATCCTTATCGAATCTTTGGCAGAGCAAAATGACACTAGGGAATAGCTCCAAGACTTAAAAAAAATGACACACTCGCGTTGTAGCGACACTAGCACAACTACCGGTAGAGAAACTCAATCAGTGGTGCACCAGCGCTGGCTCCGATAATGTCATGTACTGAACACAGCAAAAAAAAAACCTCCACTGTTTCCTCGATGTATGCAGACCGCTTTTAGCTTTACTAGAAATTTCTAAACCCGCAAGTTTGTCTCGCTTTAAATGCCGCAAGCGTAGTGGGCGGCGCTACGAGTATGGCCCGTTTGCGAAGCATAGAAAGCATAGGTCTTGGCGCTACTCCTTAGTGTTATTTTGCTCTGATCTTCAGCTTATGCAGAATGTAAACCGACCATGCATTCTGGCTCATCATCACGACCTCTTTCGGGCATCAAACATTCAAGCATGCGTGGCAATACGTTTCGGTAGAACTAAAAATTAAAGAAGCCACTAAGAAATCCTCCAAGATTAACTGTTTACAAGTTTGCTGAACCTCACGAACTTGCCAATGTTAGTTGTTCACCAATTATTGATTATGCTCGTGGAAGGAGTTTAGGAATCCCGGCATCGTGGAATCGCTAAAAACAAGAGCTGTAAGCTCATATGGCACTTGCATGGGTCAAGATGATTTGATTGATCAAAAGTAAGTTTCGACTTTGCGGTTGAGATGCGCACTCTAAGGGAGCTGGAACTTCATTTGTGAGCAAAACCCTTGAGGCAAAACTGCTAATGGGCTGATGGGCATCACGAAAATGCATATATTGCTTAAAAGTATTTTTTTTTACTTTGCGGTCAAGATTGATACTTTAAGGAATAATCGGATTTTGGAAGTAGCAATTTCTAAGCAAATGTTGTTGAATCTCCAATATTCCAGCGAATTTTCATCATCCGAGCACATCTGGAAGTACCTTAACGCGCGATCACCGGAATCCCAGACCCCCCCCCCTCCTCCAACTCCACCCACAATAACCGGAGCCAATCCGGTTCTGTAAATGATTAATCCAGAGCATCTGTTTGTCATTCCCACGAAGTTCGATCCAGATCACACCAGTCTAAGCGGGTCAAGTATTTTCCGCCCTCCCCCCAATAATTGCCGGATTCGGTCCGGAAATGAAAAAGGTCACCAGAGAAAAATGTCCTCTGTTTAATTATTAAATTTCACTCGAATCCGATCACCCGTTCCAAAGTTAAGCATTACTCAATATTCCGGATTCCCCTCCCTCAACTCCCCCCCCCCAAGATTATCATATCGAGGATTTTTTTTTTTATTCCAAGTCAGTTTGACCGGGTCCCTAATATGCCTTCCAAGTTTCGTCGTGAAAATCCCCCAAAAAACGGAATTCCGGGAAACCCCCTCCTCCCCCCCCCCCTCAAGTGTCCGGACCCAGACAAATTATGTAAAAAGATTTACATGGACCAGATGTTTGTTCTTCCCAGCAAGTTTCGCTCCGATCCCTCCATTCTAACCGTTTCTCGAGATTTCCGGTCCACCCCCACCCCCCAGCTCCCCCGCGGTGCACGTAGCCAATCCGATTCAGCAAATGACTTACCTAGAGCATCTGTTTGTTCTTCCCACAAAGTTCCATCCCGATCCCTCATTCTAAACGGGTCACGTATTCCCCCCCCCCCCAATAGTTGCCGGATCCGGTCCGGATATGAAAAAAATCATCGGAGAAATGTCCTCTGTTAAATTCTTAAATTTCACTCGAATCCGATCACCCATTCCAAAATTACGCATGACTGAAAATTTCGGATTCCCCTCCCTCCACTCCACCCAGCATTATCTGATTGACAAAATTTTTATTTTGAAGTCAGTTTGATTGGGTCCCTGATATGCCTGCCAAGTTTCATCGTGAAAATCCCCAAAACCACCATCACCGGAATTCCGGCCCCCCCCCCCCCATAAGTGTCCGGATCCAGTACAATGGTCTAAAGGACTTATCTAGAGCAGATGCTTGTTCTTCCCAGCAAGTTTCACTCCGATCCCTCCATTCTAACCGTTTCTTGAAATTTCCGGTCCCCCCCCCCCCCAACTCCCCCCTGGCCACCGAATCCGGTCAAGACTTTAAACGGGACATTACAGATATATATTCTATTCAGTTATGAAGTTTCATTACAATCCGATCATCCGTTCGAAAGTTACACACTTCTCAATTTCCCGGATTCCCCTCCCCCGCATATGGTCGGATCGGGAAACTTATTATTTCCAGGTTACTTTGGTCAGGTCCCTGATATTCCTGCCAAGTTTCATTGTCCTAGCTCATCTGGAAGTACCCTAACTCGAAAAAGTGTGACAAAATGCCCTAAATTTTCAAGTTTCGAGCGCCCCCACTCCCCCGCATATGGTCGGATCGGGAAACTGGTTATTTCCAGGTTCTTTTGGTCGGGTCCCTGATATTCTTGCCAAGTTGCATTGTCCTAGCTCATCTAGAAGTACCCTAACTCGGAAAAAAGTGAGCCAGAGGCTGCAAGTGCCATAAAAAAAAGATTGACAGGCGACGAGCCTGTCAGGGGGTTGTGTGAGGGGGTTGAGACTCCGGTATTAATAAAGTAGGAGATGAATACATCTGCAGTGTTTTCATAGTTTATGGCACGTCCATGGAGTGTTAAGCTACATGTATCACGAAACCAAACTTCTAGATTAAAACCACTGATATCATACTTATCTCCTTCCCGGAGTGGGAGCCGAACTCTTCTGCCCGGGCTCCATTATAGTCACACCTGGTAATAGCGCCGGTAATAAGACCGTTTACGGTCGAAACTGGGAAGAAAAGACGCTGAAAACGTAAGATAGTCGAGATGGAAAAATCCATCTCCGCCATTTTGAAACTTATCTTTCGACCAATCACAGACCAGAGTCACTGACTTTAGCTAGTTTTGTTTACCTTTGAGTGATGATGGTGGTAATATGTCTTGAATTTCATTGTTCCAAGTGTGACCAGGACGAAACGTCAAGAGTAGGTAATAACCAAATTAACGAACCAAACTACGTACAGACGTGACTGAATGTGGCCCCGGCATTCAGCTACTTGGGGAGACTAATATTTCTTACCTGATTTGACGTTTTTTTGTGTTTCGGCATTGAAAATGAATCTTTGAAGAGAAGAGCATCGGCAGTGGGGAAATCGGACTTCTTCCCGGATATCACACATCGATTCACTGGGCAGTTGCTTTTCAAGAAGACTCCCGGCCCCGCCCGCATTCCGTTCCACGCCCCAAGGCCGTTCGCTAGCACGATGGTTTTCAACGGGGTTTCGTCGTGGTCTGGGGACTCAATACGTGGCCCGACCATAAGCTGTTCGGGGATGCGGCCACCGCATCCTTTACAAGGCCAGACTGGCTCGAAGTGGTCTCCAGCATGGGGGCGATACGTGCCGTTAGTGAAGAACCAGAGTTTTTCTAAAAGAAGGAGTCGCTACTGTATTGACAAAGGTCTTCCAGCTCCGTGTGCATTTCTAAGGATTAGGGGGGGGGTATCTGGTTCTTACTGCCGAGGTTTCTCCAAATTTGAACAATATTTTCTAGCCTTCAAATTCTCTTCCAGGTTTTTCCACTCTCGACGAGTGCTTATCCCTACCCGCCATGGTTAAATGGGCTTTTTGGGAATGCATTCATTCATCCATGACCGTAATCTGGGTATCTGCCCTAATATCACACGTGTGCCCGTCAAAACCGTCAGGTTATTGGCAAGAATGGAAACCTGTTGTGAAACCAAACAGAATTTGTTCTATGTCACTTATTGCTGCCACTTAAACCGGAGCTAAAGCGTGTCCGTTCTGTGTACATTAGGTCATTTTAGCTTCGGATGCTTAACTAACTACCCCAGTGACTGTCTGCAGTTTTATGGGAAGAAGTTCCATATTTCTGAATTCGAAACTGGATGAACTAGCACGATGAAAGCTTGAGAGAAAGGCAAAATGAGAAGTGTCTCACCATTGACGTTGGACATCAAGTCTCTGAGAGGACCGCTAGAGCTATCATCGAATTCGTGCCTTTTCCGTTCTGGAGACACCTTTGGATTATATTCTTCGTCTTCTCTGGAACTTTGTGGGGCAGGATCGTCATTCTCAGAAAGGGTTGACTCGCTCGGAGGTGTTGTCCATGCCCAGTTATCATTTTGACTTACCTGGAATAAACGTCATCATTACAGAGGGGTCAGAGGGGGGGGGGGGGAGGTCCAGAAGTGTTCCTCCAAGTGTTGATTCTATTCGGGGGTTGAGTATTACCATCACTAAAAATATTCGTTCTTTCCGATCCCGGACGGTTTCCGATTGTAGATTAAAAATTCAACTGGGTTATTCGAAAACTGATGCTAACAGGGGGAAATACAATCGGAAAGCTCTTGGCAAGCTATACTCTTTCTCCTGTGACCATTCTATTCCTTTTCTATCTGGTGTTTATCCTGTTTTAAAGAAAAAGGATATTAAAGCTATGCGATCCTCTTACTTTCGTTTTTGTAAATTTCTTCTTTTTCTCCCTCCTTGGCAAAGAAATTTTAAAATTATTAGTAAGCACTCGCTACCGGATATCACGGAGAAATTGTCTGTTCTCCACAGAAAACTGTCCGAAACGGCGTACGCGCGTCTATCGCCCTCTCATGGGCTTATTCGTCTGTTTGACTCCTAAGTAGATTTTGCTTTTATGTGTTGTGTTTTCCCTAACTGTTTTCATATTCCTTTTGTACTCCACTGTTTTCATCTTGTACGATTTTTGGTTAAAAATAAATTATTATTATTACTATTAGAATGGAATTAGAAATTCCGTGCAGTTCTATGTCTGTACCGCAAACTCTGCTACTGTCCTGTACTGCTGCATGGGTAAAGTGTAACTGTTTATAATATATATAACATATACAGTTACTGATATGTATATTATACTGTGTCCAGCTGTATTTTTATGGCACTTGCAGCCTCTGGCTCAAGTGCCATATACCGATCACAATTCCGTCTGTCGGTCTGTCGGTCTCTCCGAGTTTTTTGTCACACTTTTTCGAGTTAGGGTACTTCCAGATGTGCTAGGACAATGAAACTTGGCAGGCATATTAGGGACCCGACCAAACTAACCTGGAAATAATCAGTTTCCCGATCCGACCATATGCGGGGGAGTGGCGGGCGCTGGAAACTTGAAAATTTAGGGCATTTTGTCACACTTTTTCGAGTTACGGTACTTCCAGATGTGCTAGGACCATGAAACTTGGCAGGCATATCAGAGACCCGACCAAACAAACTTAAAAATAATCAGTTTTCCGATCCGACCATCCTGAGGGGGAGCGGAGGGCAGGGGAATCCGGGAAATTGAGTGAAATGTAACTTTCGAACGGGTGATCGGATTGTAATGAAACTTAATAATTGAATAGATTATATATCTGTGATGTCCCGTTTAAGGTCTTGACCGGATTCAGTAGCCAGGGGGGGGGAGTTGGGGGGGGGAGAGACCGGAAATTTCAAGAAACGGTTAGAATGGAGGGATCGGAGTGAAACTTGCTGGGAAGAACATGCATCTGCCCTAGATAAATCGTTTAGACAATTGTACTGGATCCGGACACTTAGGGGGGGGGGGGGGGGTCCCGGAATTCCGGTGATGGCGGTTTTGGGGATTTTCACGATGAAACTTGGCAGGCATATCAGGGACCCGATCACACTGACTTCAAAATAAAAATTTTGTCGATCTGATAATGGTGGGGGGAGTTGAGGGAGGGGAATCCGGAATATTCAGTCACTCGTAACTTTGGAACGGGTGATCGGATTCGAGTGAAATTTAAGAATTGAACAGAGGACATTTCTCTGGTGATCTTTTTCGCATCCGGGCCGGATCCGGCAACTATTGGGGGGGGGGGGAAATACGTGACCCGCTTAGAATAGGGAGATCGGGATGGAAATTTCTGGGAAGAACAAACAGATGCTCTAGGTAAATCATTTACTGAATCGGATTGGCTACGGCCACCGTGGGGGAGTTGGGGAGGGGGCGGGGGCGTGTCCGAAAATCCCAAGAAACGGTTAGAATGGAGGGATCGGAGCGAAACTTGCTTGGAAGAACAAACATCTGGTCCATGCAAATCTTTTACACAATTTGACTGGATCCGGACACTTGAGGGGGGGGAGGGGGTTTCCCATAATTCCGGTATTTGGGATTTTCACGACGAAACTTGGCAGGCATATCAGGGACCCGGTCAAACTAACTTGGAATAAAACAAAAGTCCTAGATATGATAATCTTGGGGGGGGGAGGGGGGGGGTTGAGGGAGGGGAATCCGGAATATTGAGTCATGCGTAACTTTGGAACGGGTGATCGGATTCGAGTGAAATTTGATAATTGAACAGAGGACATTTCTCTCTGGTGATCTTTTTCATTTCCGGTCCGAATCCGAAAATTATTGGGGGGGGGGGGGGAATACTTGACCCGCTTAGACCGGTGTGATCGGAATCGAACTTTGTGAAACAGATGCTCTGGATAATCATTTACAGAACCGGATTGGCTTCGGGTATTGTGGGTGGAGTTGGAGGGGGGGGGGGGGGGGTCTGGGATTCCAGTGATCGCGAGTTAAAGTACTTTCAGATGTGCTAGGACGATGAAACTTCGCTGGAATATTAGAGATTCAACAACGTTTGCTTAGAAATTGCTATTTCCCAACTCCGATTATTCCTTAAAGTACCAATCTTGACCGCAAAGTAAGAAATATACTTTTAAGCAATTTATGCATTTCCTGTTGCCCATCAGCCCATTATCATTCTTGCCTCAAGGGTTTTCCTTACAAATGAAGTTCGAGGTCCCTTAGAGTGCGCATCTCAACCGCAAAGTCGAAACTTACTTTTGATCAATCAAAACATCTTAACCCATGCAAGTGCCATATGAGCTTACAGCTCTTGTTTAATATGTCACGTATCATGTTTACGGCATAAATATAATGATTGATTGATCGAACAAAATTAACCGAATAACTGTATTTCAAAGCCCCATAGATGAAACAGTTCGTTCAGAAAAGGTTGCAACAAGAAGTGACAGTATTTGGAACAAAAAAGATCACTGGACCTACAAAGTTATACAAAACTATAGTAGCCTACAGTGTTTGATTGGTTCATAAGCCCGTCGGCGGAGAAAGGATGGATAACAGAAATTAACACAAGAAGCTGCAATTTTTTAACAAAAAACAATAATTTCTTAGTTTGGATGGCCATAATGGGATCTGAAGGAAAAGGATATTCTCGTTTGTTTTCATAAATTCTTTGAGTTATTAGTGACCCTTATAGGCTGACCATCTGCATGGCCCAATGTCTTGCTTATACTTCACAAGTCTCAGGTACTAATGTCACCAAGAACCTTAACGAAGGGTCTATCCCAAAATTTTTTTGGGGGGAAACATTGTAAAATATTGGACGCGAATTGTGCTCTTTTTCTGTCACTATCTTTGTTTAATGAAGTTGGTTCAGGTGTTTTAAGCTAACAACACTGGCAAGTGGTGCTGGACAGATGGTCGAAGTCGTGATGCAGAGAAGTAAATTTCCAGACTGTTTCAGACACACAGCCATTAATCCGTCCTTTTAAAAGATACGGATAAATTTGCATTTGACGCTAACGAAGTTTAGCTCCTAGTTTTTACCGTAATTATGCTATAATGTGAAACACTACAATGTGATTTCTTCTTATTTTCAACCCATAGTTTCACCCAACCGGACGATTCGGCAGCATGTGTATATATTTTGTACGTAAGACGGAATGTGTCCAATGGGCTTGTTGATATAACAAATAAACTTGCAACAATTTGATCTGAATCTAGAAAGGGCTCCAGTATCTTTTTCCTATGGCAGAGCCTTGTCGGCGAAGGGATAGTTACTCCCGGGCACTCGTACCCGGTGTACACTATATTCCCGGCAGCTTCCGGCATCGCCACCCGGTGTATCACACACGGGTTTGAGGAGTTAGTGTACCCTCGCTTATCGAGAAAACCAACAAAACCAATTGTATACACCATTGTTATGTAGTGAATTAAAAAACAAAAATGTTCCTTCGGCGGGATCGATCCGACGTTCGTCTTTAATTACCGTTCTGCTAACCAACAAAGTGTGCCAATCGCAGCCGTTTCCCTCTGGTAAGTCTGTGTCTCAGCATTGAAAGAACCAATCATTGGTATGGAATGGATTTAAGGCTAATAGGTCGAAAATTTATTCGAGAATCCCCGAAATGTATTTGATAATCCCTTAAATGTCTTCGAGAAATCGGTGTTTGTATTCGAGAATCGACGAAAAGTTTTCGAGATTTTTTTTAGGTCTTCGAGAAATTACAAAAATTATTCGAGAAAAGATAAAGGTATTCGGGAATTTCTAAAGTTTATTTGACATTTAAATTGAAATAAGGAACTCGAGAATGACGAAACATTTACGTAACTCTCGAATAGCCTACCTAATTTCAATTTAAATGTCAGATACTTTTAACACATTCTCGAATACTTTTTATCTTTTCTCGAATACTTTTTGTAGTCTCTCGAAGACTTCAAAAAAATCTCGAAGACATTTTATCGATTCTCGAATACAAACACTGATTCCTCGAAGCCATTTGAGGTATTCTCGGATACATTTTCGACGTATTTAGCCTCCAAATACATTCCATACATCTGGACACCCTGCGCGTTATAATTTTGATGATATTTGGGCTGATTATTAAGAATGAATATTCTGTCAGCAACCGTATAGAAAAGTGATGGGATCGCGTCGGTGGAAACGATAGGAAACGGCTTCAGGTCGAAGTGTTTTGCACTGCACATCATGAAGCATCGAACTGTATAAACGAAAGAAAATAATGTGCTTCTTTTCCGCTGCAAAAATACGGCCACCCTCACAAAGTATCAAACTGGGTATACGCGGTAGGGTAGGTAGGTACAATAGCTGATGAATGCTTGGCAATTGTACCTTCGCAGGATGAAAGCCCTTCGGGAGGGCACGTTCCGCATGATAAGAAGTTCTGATCTCGGATTTTGGGTCAGGTTTGTAAACAAAAGCAGAAAACCGTCCGAGAAACCGAGTGGCAAGATGTACCTGCGATCAAGCCAAATAAAAACTACGATGAGCTCAGGGTGAAACACGTACTGAAACTGATTCTTTTTCTAGAAGAATAATATTTTACAGTACAACTACCTATTTCACTGTCATCACCTCAAATGCATAGTACGTTGGAGGAGAAAGTTTAATCTAGGGGATATGTCTTATAACCCCCGGGCGCAAATGTAGGAAAGAGTCTAGCTAGGCGAACCTACTACAGGAAGAATCTGCGCACTAACATCCAATGCTAGAGACTGTCAGCTAGACCCAGTGCTCATGAGAATTCTCCCCTTCGTCACAGTAGCTGGGTTACGAAAGTTGCTCTCCTAGGAATCTTATCGCGCCTACTAATTACCAAGCGTAGGCTAGAGAGTAGCCAAAAAGTATTACGGCGATGCAGGTTTCTGAGTTTCAAGATACTTTGCACTTCCACTGTTCTTCTAAGTTCCCAAGTGGGCTTCTTGACAGTAATCCATGGTAAATCGCCAGAAAGGCGTGACCGATTATTCCTCAGAAGAGCCGGCGAAAGTTAAAGGACACCTCGCACAACATCGCGGTAAAATGTCTTGAGGTAAGTGACTACTTTAAAACTTAGCCATGCTTACAGCAAATTACACAATGGCTTTGCGGATTTAGCCTCTTCCCATGTTCCTTGTCTTGGATGACAAACTTGGCAAAATTTGCATAACCAATTAACCATTCTTCTCTTGTGACGAATAAGCATCTCGGAAACAGTGATCGGGAGTCTGATACGTACGTAAAGAGAACAAACGTGGCAAGAATGAAGATCAGTGTAATGCTTAGTGTGGAATCTCGGGAACAATAACGGAAGGAAATACTGCTGAAGTAGAATGGAATAATATCATAAGTACGACGTGTCCTTTAAGAGGGTCGTAAAGTGTTCCCAGGCATGCCACAAAGTGATGTACAAGAAATGAAACATGCCTTGAACATGAGTAGTCCGGTTACACAGAGATGGCGCGGGTTGTCCGCAGGCGTACCGAGTAAGTGACCTCTGGCAGGGTAGGCTACTTAGTTGGCCCTTTACCAGTTCAGAGCTCAAAGAGGATTAGTGTCTGTGCCACCCGCCCCCACCCTACCCTCTTTGCCAGCATCCATTCATACACAGAGCTAGTACAGTAGAGGTATGCTTATGTTTACGTTTGTTGACATTAGACTTTGCCATTTTCATGCACTTGCTGTGTGTAAAGCTAACTATTAGTTAGTCAAAGTAGGTAATTAAGGGCATCTGAAAACACCTGAATAGGTATTTTGGATTTTATTCTACCATTTAGCCTAAAACTGCACTGCTCACATTAAAGTAACTGTTCACATTAACATATCTCTACTGTACAATATATCCAGTGAACGGAAAATACAAGCTTTTACTTTTTAAATTGAAGGGTAATGTAAAATTCTCATCGTCAGGGAAGTTTGCACCTTTACTAAGCTACAGGGATATAAATGCCCTAGCAGCTTAAATAGACAACGATGATGATGATGATCATTGGGGGACTAATGGGAATTAATCCGCATGGTGGCGCTGGACTGAACATGGCAAATTGATTTAAATGAAAGAATACCCCTTACCTGGGTGAGAAGGGCCAAGAGAAAAAATGATCCAACAAGGGTATAGAGCGTAAAGACGAATGTCTTCCGTAGATGAAATCTGAGCATTTTGTATCCTCATCTTCCCATCACAAATTTCTGAGCACGACTTGAAAGCTACAAAACAAAATATGCTCACATCAGACTGAATGACTAGCGGTGAATCTCACTTTCCTCAAGTAAAAAGAACAGTTACGTGCTTTATCCTGTCAACCACTGTGTACTACTAATTAGGTAGGCGGCTCGCGGTTTCCTATTTCGCGTCGGTTCGTGGAAGAGACGCGCGTCGCTTGGTTGGCTCTAAAATCCCAAATCAACTCCAGAAAGTGATGAAAGAGTTTTGATGGACGAAAGAAACATAAGTGTACGAGTTCAAAAGTGTTCTTTTCCAATTGTTTTTATTTTCCTTTCTTGCATATTTTAGCCCCACGATCGTTCGTTCTTACGAGGATTTTGTTTTCTTACGTGGTAGGATCTATGATGAAGTTTGGAACATTCCTATCTGCACTGATAGTGCCCAAACTTTTGTATCATTCTAGCGAAGCTACCTGTTACAGGAAATTCATGATTCTGAAGAAAAATAATTGATATTAAAAAAAAGATTTTCAGTTCCCACCGGAAATATTTAAAGGACACCTGAATGAAGAGTACCAAGTATCATCCCTATCTGTATGACTTCCCTTAACATTGCCTGCAGAAAACCAAATCCAAATACAAAATAGTGTTTCCAAGCTATGATTTTTGCTCCATTTTGCATCTGTCCTTATTTCAGCACGAACAATTTTAGAAATGAACAAATGTCTCCAATCAACCCTTCTCCTGGAATATTTTTTAATCAGTTAAGCCCAAACGTATGTCTAGAAGAAATTCCAATACGATCGGGCCAGCGCTGTACAAGATTTGAATGAATTGCGCTTTTGCCTTGGAGTCTGCATGTGCAAACCTCCAGAAACGAACATCCCTATTTTGGAAACGTCACGCTCAGGAGAACAATGCTCTCCGTGGCCATGTCTGTAAATGCATTCTCCATGGTGTGTTCAAGTATGGTTTCATTGTTCAGGTGTCCTTTCAGAAAGCGTGATTGTAGTTTTATTTCAAGACCTAAATTTTGATCTTTCAGAAGTGGATCCCGCAGGCCGGTAAGTAACTGATACAACCGCGCACACATTCACTTCCTTCTTTCACGTTGCTAGCCGTAAGTGGCTGACCCCTTTGCTAAAAACCTGAGCGCGGTTCGGCGACTCTGGGATTCTTACTCTCCTTGCACTAGCATAAGGAATTGTCATTTAATACTTAAAGGACCCCTCTTGCTTATTCTGCCTTTTACAATATACTTAGCTCCCATGTGGAAATAAAAGCTTCTAAAATCCTCACCTTTCTCCATTCTTTCGTTTCGTAACTACGAGTTTTTAGAGCTTTTTCGGCCTTGCCGAGTTTGCCTGTTACCCAACGAAAAGTTTGCCGGAATCTTCATTGTTCGCTGACAACTCTTTCACACATAAGTATGTGATAATCTTCTGTTTACTACTTCTTTTATTTGCTAAGTTTTCACACTTTTTAACCAAAGCACGTTCAGTTTTCAAATCTTTTGCGCCCAGCCGCCGCGTCGGAGAGCAGGAAGGATGGATATAATCGACAAGCGCTAACAAGAGAATCGGTAGTTTCAGGTGGAAAGTAATGGTATTTTCGAAATCTTTTTTCTGATCCATTTCATAGGGAAAAGATCATTGCTAGGAAGAGTTGTGCTTTAAAACACTTGAAAATGTCTTCTTGTTCCTTCTGTATGAAATTGTTGTCGCGTCTGACGCGGAAGATTTATCATAAGTGATTTTCTTAAGAGATGTAATTTTTCTTCTTCATAGAACTGTTAATTCTTTTTTTTTCTGTTCTTGCTCGAAACTGCTTGCTAGGTAAGAATAGAATGTCTTAGGATTGAAATCCTGGCTGGTATTGATGATGAACCACAATAGAGTGTAGGTTTGGGTCAAGCAGAAGCCGGAGAGTAGATTAGGACTAGTTTGCCCGGATTTTGATACGGGCTTTAAAGAGGGTCAAAATACGTTATCTCTCCTTAAAAACAACTCATTTCTGTATCTCATGATACCAGCAACGTAAAATTTATGCAAGAATTACTTGTTGATAAGTGAGATCTAAAACTAACAAATATACTATTGCCGATTATTCGCAAATGATTCTTTGATTATTAAGCAGGATTTAGGAATCATGGCATCGCGAGCCAGGTAAAAATAGTGACATGCGACTGCAATTTACAACCCCAAGGAGGTGAATTCATGTGCGGTTTGTCATGGTTTATGACACCTTGGTGGAGCGAAAAGTCGCAGTGTTGCCAAGTGGGACACTTTTGGTGCTTTGTGACACTTTTTGCCTCTGAGTGACACTGTGACACTTTTTCCCTGAAAGTGACACCTTTTTTTTCTACTAACGACACGTTTTAGGTCAGAACAGCACATTATCATTTACTTTACTAAAGTGACGGATTACCGTCCCCAAAACACTGCCAAAACATGTACTTTTCTTTGATTTAGTACACAAAAACAGTTTGAAGCCTTAAATAAAGCTCATTTCCGATTAAATTTTGTTACAAAACTGTGATGTAACAGTTAAGAAATGTTTTTGAAGAATGCTGTTACAAATTCAGTTGCTTCCAATTATTCGCATTTTGCGCGTTGTACAGTGGAATGCACAAAAAAGATTCGAGGTGTCAAAAAGCACCTTTTTGTCAGCAATTGTGACACTATTAAGAGTCGAGCTCTTGGCAACCCTGAAAAGTCACATGTGTCTGGAAATGCAGACTAAGAGTTTGTTTTAATTTAAGCAGAAACAGCATATTTTACCCTGCCTTCAAACGCTCAAGTTTAAGTGTACTTAGACAAAGAAACTTCATTTGTGACGTATGAAGCTACAGCTGAAGGTTCTATTATTCTTAGAATCTTTGGATGCGACATTTAATCGGCCGAAAAAACAAGAGTTCATAACCTTTCGGAGTCAAGTACGTCAACCGCAAAGGCACTGCGTCAACCGAAAATACAGGCAGAGAAACCGAAGAAGCTTTCTCTTCATGAGATTATGTTGTTTAAATTTGTTTAGTTATTTCTTTTGTCCTTCTTTTTTATTGTTTAGACAGTATGTGCAAAATGATCTGAGGTTCAAGGTTCAAGACTTTTTTATTCTTAACATTAAATTAGTACGCAACACTTAACATTATTAACACAGTAGGCTACTTTTCACTCAAATTTATTTGAGTGAAAAGTAGCCTTAAATTTATTTCAGGGTTTGAACCGGAGAAAAACTGGTTCGGATGGCTCAAAGAAATCAATAAAATCGACCCAACGGCCAACGCTTAGGTAGAACAATCGCTATCAATAGAAACAATCAATAGAACAATCACCGCGCAAAACCACCAACACGAATCGAAATTAATCCAAACACCAACGTCACCAACCGAAAGCCACTAACAGAAAGCCGGCAGCACTGGAGGC
Organism: Branchinecta sandiegonensis; assembly: GCA_030848855.1. NCBI lineage: Eukaryota > Metazoa > Arthropoda > Branchiopoda > Anostraca > Branchinectidae > Branchinecta > Branchinecta sandiegonensis. Next base: position 18,859,036 of record JAUPMV010000006.1, on the reverse strand, counting down.
AAACAGATGTTATTTGTAATTTATTTTAGATGTTTAGTTTTGTTCGTTTGTTCGTTGTGCAATGCCGTAAGGCCAAGCCACGTAATAAATTCATTCATGCTGGACCTATCGTTCATTTTCGGACGATTTCGCTGAGCATCTTGTCCATGTTGCTTAAGAGTAAACACGGAAATTGGAGCGCTAGTATCATGAAGCTCGATAGTTTGTTTTTCCAACATCATGCCAAGGCGAAGTACAATGGATGAATGACGTGGCGGCAGTAATATTTCACGCAGGAGAGACTTTTATGCGAAAGTCTATACAAGCCAGGTTTCTTAAATTGAGAAATGTGGAAAAACTTGGCAAGACACTAAAAAACAAGGCAGTAATTTTTTTTATAACTTTTTCAGAAAAATACAAAAATGGATCTACTTTACAGCAAGACTGACGTTCTTTGCTCCCGCTAAAGGTGGTGTCTGAACTTATGAGGCAAAAATACAACAACGAAGGATTGTTCGATCTGGGTTAGCATCCGAGGTCTCTGACTGGTACGAGTAGTTTAAATCTTCCATCGACGACGTCTGTTATCAGAAGTTTGGAAAGAATAAATCAAGGATGCGCTAATTCAGCAGACTTTGGATGATCTGCAAGTGTAACAGAACGTGTCCATGATGCCCTTTTAAGTCTTACGTTTTCGTTCACAGTAACATGGCAAACCATGCTACGTTTTCGGAACAATAACAAATCCTCACAACACAAAATGTCAGAAGACAGTATCAACAAGTTCTTATCACCCATCATTCTTGAATCGGACCGTTTGTTCGCAACCTACGGAAGTCAGTAATTTCTGGATTCCCCCTCCCTCAACTCCCCGAAAAACAGTCGGATCCAGGAACGGAAGTCTTCCTATGGGGCATTGTGTCGGGTCCTTAAGTCTATTTGGTCGGTTCACTAATATGCCTGCCGAGTTTTATCGTCCTTAGCACATCTGGAAGAATCCTAACTGCGATCACCGGAATTCCGGGAAACCCAATCCAACTTTCCCCAAAGAGCCCCGATATGATCTTGTTCTGTCAAAAACGTATCTAATGCTTATGCTTGTTCTTCCTACCAAATTACATCCCGATTCCTCGACGCTAAGCGTTTCACAAAAACTACGGTGCCCCCTTCCAACTCCCCCCGCCCAAGTATCGGATCCGGACCGGACTTGACATGGAACATCTGAGACAATAGCTATTTCCACTGCCAAGTTTCATTCAAATCCGATCGCCAGTTCAAAATTTATACATGCTACTAGACCTGGATTCCCCATCCCTCCACTTCCCCCACGATATTCGGATCGTGCAAACAACTATTCTCAAATCAGTCTATTCGGATCCCTCATATTCCTGCCGAGTTTCATCATCCTAGTACATTGGGAAGTATACCGAACTCACTGGATCACAAGAATCCCCCACCCCCCACCTTCCGCAGTGCCCGAATCCGGTCCCATTGTGTCAATGATGTATCTAGGACTTTTGCTTGTTCTTCCCACCAAGTTTCATCCCGATCCTCCACTCTAAGCATTTCCCAAGATTTCCGCCCCCCCCCCCCTCCAACTCCTCCCAAAGTCACTGGATCTGGTTCGGATTTGAAGTGGGTCGTCTGAAACACAAGGTCTTTCCAAATATCAAGTTTCATTAAGATCCGATCATCCGTTCAAAAGTTATAAATACCTCAAGATTCCAGATTCCCCTCCCTCCGCGATGGTCGGATCGGAGAAGTTACTGTTTCCAAGTTAATTTTTTCGGGTCCCTGATACGCCTGCCAAGTTTCATCGTCTTATCTTATGCGGAAGTGCCTGAACTAGCAAAACCCGGACCGACCGACCGACCGACCGACAGACCGACGGACGGACAGAAATTGCGATCGCTATATGGCACTTGGCCGAAGGTTATCTTTTGAATTTTATCTTCAATGCCGTCAAGCTTCTGACAATGTTTTGGAGGGCAAGTGTGGTTGCAAGTAGCCAGCACCATGTATATTCAAGTTGCTGCGATTAAAAAGCTCGTATATATAGCTGGGGGATTGGTGACGAAGTATAACAGGGGCATTTTATTTTTCTTCTTTCTTCTGCCCGCGCCTGTAACTAGGGAACTAGAAGAGATGGAGGTCTTTAATTTTAATTAGAACATAGGGCGGTTAGCATCCTAAGAATTAATTAATAATCTGCAAGTGTTACAGAATATGTCCATGGTGCCCTTTTAAGTCTTACGTGTTCGTTCACAGCAGCATAGCAAGCCATATTATGTTTTCGAAAACATAACAAATCCTCACAACACAAAATCTCTGAACATTAGCAGCCAATATCCAAAATGTTATCTTTTAAATTTGGCATCCTTATCTCGATCCTTATCTTCAATGCCGTCGAGCTTCTGACAATGTTTTGGAGGGCAAGTTGGTGCAATTAGCCAGCACCGTACATATTCAAGTTGCAGCGGATAAAAAGCTCGTATATAGTTTGGGGATTGACGACTACCTGGCAGTACCACAGAAACAATTTATTTTATTCTTTTTCTTCTGCCCGCGCCTGTGACTGGGGAAACGAGAAGAGATGGAGGTCTATAATTTTAATTAGAGCATAGGGCGGTTAGTATCCCAAGATATAATTAATTCTTGTAAGGATCAATTCTGGAAGGACTTGGCAGTGTGTTACTCAGATAATATAATAGAATAATACCTAAAAAGTAGGCCTACTATTGTGTTGTAAATTTTACCGGATGGATCAGATCTAATTCTGTCTAAATAATTAGTCAGTGCGCATCAGAGCAAACAAGACCAAAGGTTTCGATGGGATCCCAAAAGTTCAAATTTGATCCAGACCATTGGGTCTTGTCTTCGCCAGATCCAGTCTTCGCCAGACTCCTTGAACACTTTTACTATTAAAATTCAGAAAAAGATTAAGGCAAAATAGCTAATCATATGAGAAAACCAAGTTCAGATATGGATTCAGCATGTGTGTTTTACCCCTTTCAGTCATATCTATTTTGACGAAGCAGATCGAAACTTCCTGCCTTACTTCTGCCAATTTTCCGGTTTCGACGGAATTCAGGAACTACTTTTCCGGCGAAAAAATAAATCTCAAAAACGAATTCAGCATGTCTCCTTACCCCTACATCCAACCTCCAATCAACTTCCAATTAAACTTTTACTTTTAACAAATTTTCCAGTTTCAGCCGGATTCCGAGCGATCTAAACGTCCAGTGAGAAAATGGTTGTCATATCCGAATTCAGCATGTCTACTTACCCCCAAATCGAACATCTTATCAAATTCAAATAAAACTTTTACTTTAAACAAACTCTCCGGTTTTGGCCGGATTCCGGCCGAACTAATTGTCCGGCGAGAAAATAATTTTCATATTCGGACTCAGCACGTTTACTTGCCCCTAAATCGAACCTCCAATCAACTTCGTATTACTTTTCACAAATATTCCAGTTTTCGCCGGATTCCGGGTGAACTATATTTCCGGCGAGAAAATAAATTTCATATTCGGATTCAGCATGTCTCCTTACCCCTAATTCGACTATTTCATTAGTTTTTAAAAAATATTTTTGAACCCCTTAATTTTAAACCCCTCCCCCACCCCTAAATATAGAGCTACATAGCCCATCTTCAAACTTGACCTGTACTTTGACCTAAAGAGTCCTCATGCCAAGTTTTATCAAAATATCTCAACCCCTTCGAGAGTTATCGTGCTAACAGACGGACGGACAGACGGACAACTTTACGATGTCATAGGTATCCCTCCACTTACATTTTGGGATCCCAAAAACACTAGGGAGTAGCGCCAAGACCTATGCTTTCCATGCTTCGCAAACGGGCCATACCTGGGCCATACTCGTAGGGCCGCCCATTACGCTTACGGCATTTAAAGAGAAACGAACTTGCAGTAAAGCTAAGATGAAGTCTGCACACATCGAGGAAACAGGGGAGGTTGTATCTTTTTTTTGCCGTGTTCGGAATATGTTGTAGCCAGCGCTAGTGCACGACTGATGAGTTTCAGTAGGGACATTCTCTATTGCAAGTGGTGCTAGTGTCGGTGCTATTAAAATGTGTGTCATTTTTTTGAAGTTTTGGCGCTACCCCCTAGTGTTATTTTGCTCTGGTGCGCATTAGTACATAATCACTTTCATTGGTAGCCTACAAAATCACACTTGTTGTCTCATTCCACTTTGCTGCAGGCGATTGCAGCCTATTAACGCCTATTAACTGCAGCCTATTAACTTTACTTCAGGCAACTGCAGCCTATTAACCTTAAGGTGGTATATCGAAAAACTGCTCCCCCCTTTTAAATCTTAGGTTACCCAAAATCTACCCGTATGATTTTGTGGCTAAATGCCTTCACAGTTGCAGACTTGGCAAGGTTTTAAGACAATCAGAACATTTTATTTTATTTTGTCTTACCAAATAGTGGCCATTGGATTTAAAAATGTACATGTACAAAAGCAAAATCCTCCATAAAGCAGATGACGGGCATGCGATTCAAACTGGAAGCACCTAACAAAAAAATTCAAAGTACAGAAACGAGCTATTTTGTTTTCTCAAATACATTATTCATCGTGTAATTACCAGTGGTGTGTATCGTTCTTTTGCTTTCCCCTGTAAAACCAAGAGACGGAATCTCCTGTCCCACACTGTAAAAAGTTTCTCCAAGAAAGGATTAAAGTTAAGTGCAGTATTTGCTACTGGGATTAATCTGATCTCTATCCGGCTAAGATTAATCCGAATTAGAAATGATCTTATCTCAGTGGAGACAAAGTTAATCCCAGTAGCAAATACTGCAAGATTTTTTTTACAGTTCAGTACGATAATGAGCAACTACAAATTTAACCGGGAACCCCACTGGCAATCGTAAGCTGTCGAAAGCGATCGTAACGTGTCGTAAGCGGCCATTTTAGCGGTTTCCAGCCAATGAGAGCACGCCGGGTCCTGACGTACACGGTTACGACGGACTTACGATTGCCATTGGAGGACCCACTTAAAGTTCAACAACTTAGAATAGCAACCAGTCGGACACTTTTCACGCCCCTGGACTTGTAATTATCAGACAACGCTGGAGCAAAGCACCAGCAATGCACCTTTACCTCCGATCGTCGCCCTGGCACATCCTCACAGACGCTTTCCCCGTTGAGAGGGAGACTATTGGAAGGAAAGCAAGTTCAGTATCGTGAAAGGAAGATGAGGGATCGATAGATTGCTCCGACGCACTCGAACTTCTGCAAGCGATCAGCAACTCTCCGGGCAATAAGTTCGGTCAGCAAAACATATAAGGTTTCTCGCCGAAGGGGGTCCAGAAAGTCGGTTTGATAAGAGCGCTCATAAGCGTATTTATTATATCCGGAATAACTGGTGGCAGAAAAGGTACAGTCAACGAAAAGTGTCCGGGACGGACGCGCGGAAGTATAAGGAAAATATACCAAACGATGCTAAAAGGCTGTATCGGGCATTTGGTGTACACCAAAAGTTCGGTTTGGAAGGGCCTTCGTCAGCTGAACAACTGGTAGTAAAACTTACGTCCGGAAGAGACCGTTGCTAAGCAATCCATTTGTAATCGAGGAGATTCTCACTGGTGACTTGCTGTGCACATAAAGTTCGTTAACTAGAGCGTTCACAGCCAAATTTCCGGAATGACTAGCATAGTTGTAGAACCTAAACAGCCAATCAACCAAGGTAAATCCAGGACGCAAGGCCGGAAGAAGACGGTGCTCGGCCCCTAAGCATTCGAGGGGATACCTAGTGGCGGACTTGGAGTAGGCGACACCCATAGACCGCTTCAAAAAAAGCTCTATAAGAAGAGCGTTCATAACCAACTTAATGTTCAGCACTTCCGGCTGCAGTAAAGGGACGGTCCATCAGACACTGTAAATCCAGAATAAAATTGCGCTAGGCCTTCCTTAGCAATCGAGGGCATGCTTACTAGCCGAATTGTCGTACAAAAACAGGCCCAGGACTTTGCACACCAGGCGGTATCGATTAGAATCTCCACGCTAGCAACATAAATGGTGGAGTGGAGTATAACCACTCCACGCAAGACTGAAACTGAAGAATTCAAAAAAGTGTCCGCGAGTAATCTTTAAGTTAAGTAGACTATACCGTGAAAATACTAAGATAACTCCAGTGGCTTCAGCGCACTTTTCCGAAGAATGTTCTAACGTCGTTCACGAATCTTGTGCAACTGATAAGTGTTACTAAGCCGAATTTAGTTTTAACAGATAAGGAAAAATATATGTCACAGGAAAATGAAGGAATGAGAACTCTCGAAATGGATTTGTTGCGAGTATTAAGCTCAAAGCAATTCAGATTACGGCGTTCTAGCAGGGACCCATAAATTTCCTGTAATAACTCGCCATTCAGGGGGCTTGTCAATAAGAGGTTTCTGATGCGCTCTTGACCAAGCGTCAGATAGTTCGAGAAATACCCACGGGGATACAATACCCGAATATCCATGTAGACAAAATTTTTCGCAGCTGTTCTGCTGAACTAGGAATATTTCTCTGTAATGGAAGAATATCCTGGATCTTTTGTCCTAGCTTAGGTACCTGGTAGCATGCTGAATAGTCCCAACAAATTTTGTCTATCTGAGCAAGAACGCCGATTCGACCCAAGCGGAATTTTTGGAAACTAGGTGAGGCTCGGGCAACATAGCAACACTGAAGCATAGGAAATGACAAGCCACCTGAATGGCGAGTCATTACAGGAAATGTATGGGTCCCTGGTCCTAGCCTGAACCTAATAACCCCTTGCGTTATTGAGCGATTTCCTCAAGTGTATCATCATTCTGCAAAGTGCGGTCTTGTCTTACCGTCTCTTTCTCTTCACTATGATTTCTTCCTAATAACATCACAATAACCACAAGCGCTGTCTGCACGGAAAGCTTGGAGGCTGCGGTAGACAGGACCTGCCATCTAGTTTATGTTTTCTTTTCGCAACGTCGTTCCACGGGAGTTGAATAGACGTTAGAGTGCGTGGCCGAATCTTGTTTAGCCGCGTGACCGAAACTTGTTTACCCCTGACCTTGTCTGAACTCAAATCAATGGCCCCTGCACTGTAAACAGTATCTCCTGCATCGGCATCGGACTTGAGTAACTGTGCATCACCGAATTCGTGGATTTTTATTCCGAGTTCGGTGAGTTAGAATTCGACGGAGGACTAAAACGCTAGAATGGAAAATACTGCAGATTAAGTTATCTGAAGGCGGAGTTTTTTTTTTATACAACGTGAGTTTTACATGATCGGGAAAGGGCCAAATAACCGCCTACCATGCAAAAGACGCAATGTCTCCATGAGTGAGGCATAACAGTCCATTTACACACTGCGTAAAATCCGAGCGTATTTTGAAATCCGAGCGTATTTTACGCACGTTTTGAGCTTGAAAAGATTTCTAGCAATACGGACGTATTTAGATACAAAACGGACCGATTTCTCAAATACGTCCGTATTGCTAGAACTGTGGGGGGGGGGGGCGGAATTTTTGTGAAACGCTTATCGTCGAGGGATCTGGGTGGAACTTGGTGGAAAAAACAAGCATAAGCATTAGATACATTCTTGACAGAACTTGATCATATCGGGGCTCTTTGGGGAATCCCGGTGATCGCGGGGTTAGGATACTTCCAGATGTGCTAAGGACGATAAAACTTGGCAGGGATATTAGTGACCCCCAATAGACTTAAGGACCCGACACAATGCCCTAGGAAGACTTTTGTTCCTGGATCCGAACATTTTTCGGGTTGCGAACAAATGGTCCGATTCAAGTGAAACTTTATGGGTGAGAAGAGCTGATGACCAGAGATTTGGGGATTTAGTAAGGCAGAAAAAATAGAACAAGTACAACTAGGTTATTTTAAGAGGTTACTAGGGTTAAGCAATAGGATTAATGGATTAGTGGTGAGAGGAGATCTAGGTCTAGTTTCGTTAAGAAATAGAAGGTTGGTTAATATGGTGAGTTTTTGGGAAAGAATTATTAATATGCCGCGAGTACGGGTGCTTAAAGCAGCATATATGGAATCATTACGGGATGAGTCGAGTGATTCTTGGGCGTCCCAAATAAAACAAATTTTGGACCAGTGTGGGGTTAGCTCGCTTTGGAATAACGGGGAGGGGCAAGGTCATGAAGTAGGAGATGTTGCAGGTGTGGTTAAAAAGGTGTTGATGGATCAGGAAATACAGCTGTGGCAGTGTGATGTCGGTAAGTCTAGCTCGTTGAGGTTTTACAGAGATGCTAAAGAGACATGGGGGGAAAGTATTTATTTTAAAGCAGGGTTGAATAGGGAGGAGTTAGCGTGGGTGATAAGTATGAGGGGTGATTGTTTACCGCTAGGGGATAGGAGGAGGTATGTGGGAAGGGGTTTAAGTCGGATTGGTCCGTACTACTGCCCTATGTGTGGGGAGATGAATGAGAATGTGTTGCACCTGATGTGTGAATGTAGTGAATTGGATGGGTTGAGGGATGAAGTGTTTGGAAAAAGAGTGTACGATGAGGAATGGTTGGTTAAAGTAATGAAGGATGAATGTTTTTCGGGAGTTCGCCAGTTGGGAAGATTCCTTAAGCTTTCGATGAAGCATCGTGAAAGATTCATTTAGGTTTATTAGTAATTTAGTGAAAATTTATTTTTATTTTGTTTTGTATTGCCATGGCCCTCGGGCTTTTTGTGTAAATATATATCATATCATATCATATCATATGCAAAACAGATGCCCGAACCCCATGCGGCCATGGTTGGGGGCAGAAACTGTTTGACATCCACAAAAAAAACGGATGGGCTAAATGGGATGCAAGTTGGACAGTACCAAGTTTATGTGGCCTAGATTTGTCATTTGGCGTCCGAATCGGATCCGACCAAGGTAGGAGGATGATGAAGCGAAAACAGGAAATTTGCAGATATGCTCCGATTCGAACTAGATTTGATGGACGGGAAGAGGGGATGTTAGGGATACGAAGTTTATGTGTCCGAGTCATATTCGGCACAGTGGGGGGAGTTAGAGGGGGATAAATATTCTTTGAGCCCAAGCTGACTCTGAAACATTTATTCAAACAATGTTTACAACGGATACGTCAGCTACGAGTCTTCATCAGCGATACTTCGGCCCTTCTTGGCAAGGGTCCTCGTCAGGCTGTCAATCCTCTGGGTCAACGTCGGGGAAGGAAACAAACCTGTGCTGATGAAGAATCGTAGCTGACGTATCCGCTGTAAACATTGTTTGAATAAATGTTGGAGGGGGAGTCCCGGAAGTTGTGGCACAGATGACATATTTTAGGGTCCGGACCGGATCTGAGCAAGGCGGGAGAGGGGGTACCGGAATTTCTGGGAAAAAGCTCTGACTTACTTTCTCGTTTCTCACGCCACCTACTCGTAACAAGTGCTATATGAGATCGTAGCTCTTGTTATGAGGGTTAGCTTTCCGAAAACAACACGAAAAGTAGCCAGGCAGAAGAATTCACGTAAAGCGATTCCGGCTACACCGTTAGATCAATTTTATTAGGATCGTTTCTTCTAGCTTCATCCTAGACGAGGACCCTTGCTAGGAAGGTCCGAAATATTACTGGAACGAATCTTAGCCGCCTCATCCGTTTAACGTCATTTTTAGGTAGATTAATCCCGTCTTGAGGCGTGTTCTCGTCGTTCCCCGAGGACTCCTCTTGAGGAGTCCCCGCGTTTTTATTTGTCCTAGGGACTCACTCTCCATGGACGAGAATGCTCCGATTATCAGCACCATGATAGAAAAGGACTCCCTTTCCGGGAATCGGTTTTGGGAGTTTCTGGCCTTCTTTTAGAGATGGTCAGTAAATGTTTCTGAGACCAATACTGAGTTTGGTTATGGTTTAAAACTGATTTTGAGAAAAAGACATCTGTTTCATTGTTTAGATTTTTTTTTTGCAATTAGCCTAATAATAATTGTAAAATGAAGTAGAAACAATCAGAAAAATTAAAGCGAATCCAGACTAATTCCCTTACCTTAAAACAATAACGAACAAAATCCATTTTGGAAACATGGATTGACTCTGTTCTCGTCTTTTCCTTTGATTCCTCGAGGATTCCCCGAAGAACGGCGAGAATTCGCCTCTGGACTCGTTTTCCATCAGAATTCGCTTCCTTCACGATTACCAGATCATCAGAACCGCTTTGTATCAAGTGATTTTTATCGAGAACGGCGGGTTCATAAAACTAGCGGAGCTCTCTGGATAGCCGAAATCGCCTTATAACGAGCTTTGTAAATCATATTTTCGGTAGAATATCACTACAATGTAATATGGCCAATCATGTCACAGATTCGTAGTCGCTTACTACGCTCCCGAGCATGGTAAGCAAATAGTTACTATTTGTTACTATTTCGAGAAGGCTGGAACGGTCAGCGTAGTAACTTATCGTGAGGTTGGAACGGAATTAGTGACTAATAGTTACTTAGTTGTTAGAGGGGTGGAACACGTTCAATTTAAACATCATTGTTCCTTGCTATAACTGTTAAGCATATCTGATTACGGCTTCCGCTACTTCTTCAGTAAGCAGTCAGCCTAAGTCATCAGTGAGAGGCAGTGTATTCCAATTACTCGTTTACAGGTCACAACTACATTACATCTAGAAAATACGGGGTAACATTCTGTAAGGAACCTTTTCGCAATACGTTTCCCAGTGCTTCCCATACTTCTGAGAACACTTCTCCTCATCCCTGAATACTCTATGCACTAATAAACCGGTCAAGAAAAAGGCATACAAGAAAGGCCACACACCGTGACCCAAACCGGGAGCACACCAGGAAAACGCAGCGAGAATTTCAAAAACGTAATTCAAATGTCGCGCAACCCCCCAGAAGCCAGATAGCAGCAACTTCGACGGTTTTCTACCCTTTGCGCTATCGTACTCAACTAGCATATATTGGGCTTTCTTACCCCAGATTTGGCAGTTTCCATCGGTTGCCCTAAAGAGTTGCTTTTCATAGTCAACCCAGTAGTTCAACCCAACCGTCGCAATGCCAGCAAGAAGGATCAAAACGGAAGTAGCAACGGTCAAAACAGGGGCTTGGAGGACAATATAGTAAGAGGAGAAAGTGTAAAACCCTGGAACCCAGACAAGGCAGCCCCAGCATATATAATACCCGGCCCTATCTAGGGTGATATCCAGGGTTGTAAAATACCCGGTTTCCCACCAGAAGAACTTCGCTATGTAAATGCTCTGGACGAGGAAGTTGGCAAAAGCGGCAGTGCTGAAGCCATGGAGCATCAGACCGGCAGTGAAAAAGACTAGAATCAGGACTTCCCAGAGCATCATTCCAATACGGCAGTTTGTGAGTTGCTTGATGTCGACTCCAAACAGACGGGGATGGATCTAATAAAACAGTTTAATTAAGTCTGAGCCTTTTTCTCCTTAGCCTGCCAGAATGGCAACGTATTACTAGAACCTATGAATCAACAAAGACACATTATCCTGTCCTGTATGAGAACTGCCGTACTCCCGTTTCTTCAACGGAATCAGGCAGCGACTGGGCAAATACCGGAGCTCTATCTCATTAGGGCAGGCTAAAGTGTCACGGGGAGACCTCAGTTCTTCAGTTAGTTTAACAGAGCTGTCTAAGCTGTCTATTTCTCTTCCCTCCCTATGTTGCTATCTATTCGTGTAAAGTTAAGCGTGTGTTAAGCTGGCTGGGATCGGTAGCTGCTCAAGATTATCCGAAAGTAATCGAGACTTTAGTGGCGTTTTTGATCGCCGTTCGCCTTTCAAAGTTGCACTTTCGACGTTGGCCGTTCCTTGCTTGTAAACCGTTTTTGCTGTTGCAAGTTCGCCGTGGGGTTTTGATTGTAAAAACGCTTTATAAGGGACGTTGACTCACTCGGCTTTGAACTTAAGCGGGAAATTCGAAAAAGAGAAACATGGATTCGCAGAACCTGTTAACAAAACCTGGATTTGACATCGTTCCCCATAAATTTTTCTGCTGGACAGCCTTTTGCGCCAACACACACCTAAATATTTCATCAGACCAAGCTGACTCCGAACCATATTTGACGGTGCAAACAGATACGTCAGCTGAATTTTATTAGAATGAATTTTATTTCTGGTTGATATGGTCTTGGCTATTTTGGGTTTGCCAAAAGCTGAAAAGTAACCTACCAGACTGAGTTTATAGCCTATCACTAAAGTAAGTTGCTGAGAAATTGAGTTTAACAGAATATTAGGTTGTCATCCTAAAGGCGTAAATCCAAGTTTTGAATGTACTCGTATTAAGAGTCAGTCCTGTCATTTAGTACTTATTCTCTACTGTTTTCTCGAAATCCACTTACATTTAGAGTGAAATTCCACTTTCGTTGCTCGGAGATTTTTAAATCTCCGCCATTTTCAATCGAACGGCGACAGCGCACGGCCAACTTCGAACCCTTCGACGTTGCACGTTCGCCTGCGCTTTCGATGAAAAAGGGAGGAGACGCCGGTCGCCGTTCGTCCAAAAACACCTTATAAGACTCAAGGCCGAAGCGCAGGCGATCAAAAACACCTAATAAGACCAACGGCGAACGAAAGTGAAAGGCGAACGGCGATCAAAAACGCCACTTTTGTTTCCGCACACCAGGTGAAAACACCTACTTCAACACGCGATGATAGCATCTGGCCACTATAACACCAGCCTGACTTTGGACAGTCTACCCCAGACGTCGGATTGGGTGTGTCCAGCATTTGACATGTAAGAAAAATTATTCAGGATTCACGAGAATTCAAATTATTTCTTGTGACTCTTGCCACCAGCAGGAGCGATAAAAAAATGGCAACACAGATATCTGTTTTTCTCTACACCGTATTCCCAACTCGCCCCTTGACAAAAGTTGTCACACATTCCCGTCTGAAAGAAATCCACGTACCTCCATTCCTCTGTAGAACTCATAGACGATTGGTTGCTTCTTCAATCTTTCCTTACTTCCTGGGGCATACTTCCCCTTGTAAAGCATCCACAAACAAAGCAAGAAAGCGCAAATATTCAACGTTCCCAGGATTTCCGGGAAGTTGTAATAAACTCTCAGAGCGAGGATCGGATTAAGGTTGAGGGTAATGATAGTAGCGCCAATGGTCGCCCAGAAGTAGATGAAGCCGTTGTCTTGGTATTCAGGGACATAGCCAAAAGGTGTGGCGGGTCCATGATATTTCTTGGAGGGGAGTTTCAGAAAGGCAAAGGCCCACAAGGAAAAGAGGCCGACGAATTTCCAGGAGAACTCATTACCGAGGACCCTGAAAAGGTAGCAAATGATAAATTATGATCAGGTTTGCATGAGATAAAGCTCTTGGGGTTCACCATGTAGGCTGAAACAAAAAGCACGGATGGTCCACGTTCCTGGAAATGGATTTTGGGATCAGCATCAGGCGAAAATAGAGCTTCGAGCTCATATGGCTATACTCTATATGACTAAGTCAAAAACACGCAAGTGATCCTCGGGAAGAACGAGAAAACGTAGCACTAACGACTTAAACTCAACAACTCAATCCTGTGTTAACCAATCACAGCGATGTTTAGGAGCAGCTGTGATACCGCTTCCGGCTCTTCCGCTAGGTAAAGGGCGACTTTGCATCGGCAAGAACAGTTAGTCATCAATAGTATTGTTACGGACTCGAAAAAGCTCGACTGGTTACGTCCTTAAACGTGAAACAACATTTTCGGAACAGCCCTCCCTCCACTCCCCCCCCCCATGGATGTGATCGTATCTGGGAAATTCCTTGAGGATATGGTTGCGATGGCAAGTTTCAACGTTTCAACGTCCTAGTTTATGTGGAAGGGCAAGAACTAGCAAAAGTTGGACAGAAATATTCCGATCGCTTCGCTGTCCTTGATCTGAAGGATGCAAATGCCATACAAACTGCGGTACGGTTTCAAATCGATGATAAAAGCAAAATAAAAATGTAACCGTCCCTATTCGAAGTTTCTTTAGCAGAATTATTTTGAGTGTAACTATTTTCTTTTCCCCTTCCTACATTTACTCCGTCTTCGTGACTTCAGCTATTTTTTCGGGTGATATTAATGATAAATATTAATTTATACAAAAATGAATGTTTATTTCTTGAAAATAAATACAAATATCCTGTTCCAGAAAAGATCGAAGGACCTCAATCTTAATTCACTGGTACATTTAGTTTTTCGGCCGTAGTTTCCTAGCATAAGAACAAATGTATGTCGGACAGGGAGTAAAATGGTACGGTGAGGCTTTATTTTACATCTTGTTATCTTATCAACCACCAAATCCAGGTCTTTCGTAACACCTGTAGATCATATATGTTTGTTTCAAGATTAGTCTTGAAAGAAAGACGGAACCGTGTTCGCAGTGCTTCCCTTCTGGGCACTCTCAAAAGAAGTAGGTTCCTCTTAAAAATAAGTATTTAGTAAGTAGAAGCTAGTATGAAATGAGTTAGAAAAATAAGTAGATTTATTCAAAAACTTGACGATGGCATTTTCGACGGGGAGCATGCAGAGTCAAATTTTTCCGAGCCTGTCAGAAAGTTAGTGACAATTTGAGCTTCAGGCTAGATTATTTCCAATTTCCATACCAGTTTTAAAATATTTTAAATCGTTAAAACTCAAAAATGAAAATTTTTAAGTACAAAAAGCAACACTGACAAGAACAGCACAGTAGCTACTAGATAGCTACTAGGCGTCGCTTTTGCGAAGACCACTTGGACAGTACAGTACATGCAGGCCTATTGCTGCGTCTGGTTCCACGAATCGAAGACAAAATTCAACTGACCGCCGCAGGCGAAATTTTAAAATTTGGATATTCTTTTTCTGCAGAAATCAACCGCTTCCCATGCAAGTCCTAGCTTTTAATGTGGATCAAACCCCAAGTCGGGGAGAGGTGAAACCCCAACAGCAGCCTCTAGCAATTTTCTGCCATTTAACCATTTCGAATATCCTGCAGGTTCTCAACGAATGTTTCTCAAATCTCAAGCCTAAAACCAGACAAAACCCCACCTAAATGATGATTTCTCTACAAAATAGAGAATACTACGAAACGCGCCGCAGGCAAAACCTTTTTCGTAACATTTTATCAGAGTATCTTTTTGGGATCCCAAATGAAAGTAACGGCTACCGGCCGATGAAATCATGGATATGTATGCTTCACTCGAAAATCTTCTCTCAATGGTTACAAACCCGATTTATGTTAGAAACATGCCGTGCAGACTTTTTTGTTTGTTTAATCAACATACTTTTCTGCTCAGATCGATAGAACTGTGGACAAAACCAAACAATGGTGAAACTATGTACCGCAGGCGAATATTCTGAAAAAGGCCTCTTGTTTGCTAAAATGTATAGATTTTGTACAAAGATTAAACGAAGATAATAGTTGCGTGTTTGATCCGAATTCTCCTCCGAATTTTCCTATTTCGCGTTTTTGGACTATTCAGACGAAGTGAATTCTCCTTTTCTAGCGTTTTTGTCAGAATCGAGAACGGGGAAAGCCTCACGATTCTGCAGAATTGAGAAGTTGCTCCGATGGTAAATTCTCGATTCTCCTCTCTGCGTTCTCCTCCCTGATTGGTCAACAGTGCGGGTGCTCAATATGCATAAACACGTATACCGGGTTGCGGACGAGCTGCAAAATTAGGGTTTTTGTCAAAAGCGAGAATTGAGAAGTCGGAGGAGCAAAAACGGTAATTTGTACGAGATTCGAGAATCGGAAGCGAAAATTCTGAACGGAGAATTCGGATCAAAAACGCAACTAATAAGTAGGAGACCGGAAAGTAAGGAGGTAAGTAGATCCGAAGTTCCCGACGAAAAAATTATCTCAAAATAGTAGTACGAAGTTGTACGAAAAAGTAGCATACAGTACTTAACTGACGCTACTAAATGCTTTTACTTCAAGGCTACCGTGTTACTGCATACTACTGCATGCTACTATTAGCAAGACTGGATGCTACTATGGCAAGACAGGATGCAACTGGATACTACTACTTAAGATTGGACCAGTCTGAGGCACATTAAAGGATAGTATTCTTTGCTATTACATAGGGTATTTACATGCAACTTTTAAAGTACAACTACCATACAACTACGCAGGCTACACATTTTTCATCGGGTTTGGCTGAAAAGGGTGAAAGAAGGTAAAAAAAAAGGCTGAAAATAAGTATTCTACTGCCAAAACAAGTAGAAGCGGAAACACTGCGTGTTCGTTAAGCATTGTCCTAATAGGTGTTATAAGCTGAATAACGCTATACGCGATGTTTACGTCTTTAATACACATGCCCGTTCAAATACGAACCAGAGAGGTTCTTATCAATGCAGCGTGCAGTGTTGCCACGCTCATACAGTTTTTCAAGTTTCTAAAGATAAGAAAAGTGCTCTTAGTGTTACTTGAAGTACACCAGTACAATTTGACGCCCAATCTATTGTAAAAAGCAAGTAAATCTACGGATGGACAGCACAAGTCCTTGAACTAGCAGTAAGCAGTCGCAACAGAACAAAACGTGTTATTTTGAAGAAAAGTTGTTTCTTCAGCTTCCAACAAAGTAGAACTTTACTGCTTCCCGTGGCAACCCTGGCGGCGCTGCTCCTTTCCTCGGCCCGCTGGCGGAACCAACCAAGCGATCTGATTGGCCCTGCATAAGCCAGAATGGAACGCTAGTCCATTCTCCTTATTCACGTTATTACAGCGCGCTCCGAGGAAAAGAGGAATCTGTAATAAGTCTTATACGCGGTACTACACCTTATTACACCTATTAGGACAATGCTTTACGGAGGCTTGTTCCTTCAAACTTTTCGGCCTTAGCACACTTACCGATACCAGCGGAAATCGCCCACTTTATTTCCTTGCCACGCCAGGTATTGAGCGGCGAACGTGAAGAATACCACGAAAGCCGGAGGAACAATGTTGTATCTAAGCTGGTCGTAGAACGACAGCGCTGGAGAAATCGCGCTCCGGCTGGAAAAATTAACATATCTAATTAGGTGTCTGTATTAATTCGTGTCTGTATTTCGTAAATTTGTATTCCACTTCTAGCTTTTAGCTATTTGGATTAAACGTGATTGATTGATTGATTGATTAGGCTCCACCGCGTAAATTCACGAGAAACTTCATGCGGGTTAGGGCTTTTCGCCGTCCGTCGAGGGAAACTATCGAGGATTTGGACGCCCTCTGTGTGAATTCCGCTTGAGGACGCCTAAATTGCCTAGGCGAATCTGCGTTCTGTGCGCACCAAGCTCTATTCTCCCTTTCCTTTTCGGGACTGAAAATACATTTCGAGACTGTGTAACCGGAGAGGATTGGAACTGGGAGTCAGTATTACTCTCCATGACTGCAGCATCTATCCAAAGGTGCAAACGAACGATCAGGTTTTCCCGGCCGGTATTTTCAGCGTTTTTACCGTAAAGTAAAAGAAAATCTCAACTTTTTCATAAGGAACTGATGATTGAGCCGAGAATCCTTGCTGGAACTGAGACCCCCAACCCTGATCGTCAGTCAACGGAGAAGACTATTGACGGACAAGAAATCAACTAGCACATGACAGATTGATACGTTCTCATCAAATATAAAACAATCTCAACTTTTTTGAAAGAAACCAATGACGGAGCCAAATATCCTTGCAGAAACTGCGACAATGCACTGACTGGCAACTGACATGACTAAACCCAACTCGCTTCAGAAATGGTTTTTTTTTTCAAGGAAGTTTATGTGGCAATCTGAAGGACACACTCATAAACCAAAATTTTCTAACCGGGATTGCAATCGAAACGGAATATTGTCGTACTAGCAGAAGAATTCTTACCTTTTAGGTGCCATGGGTTAATTTACACTGCTACCGGCCAATTTCTACGTAACTCCTACAAAGCCATGAACTTGACTGATAAGAGACACGATTCTTATCTCCTTAGAGTGAGCTTCGCCCGACACTATGTCTCAGCCTTTCTCAATTCCATGTACAGGCTCATTTAAGCTGCCTGGAAACGGATCTCCTGGAAATCGGCAATCGGGTCCCACAAACCCAAGAAACAATAATATTTAGAGTCGGTATATTAATTTACAAAAAGAACTGCAACTCCTGATAGTCCATGAGCGTGTTCCACCCTTCTAACAATAGTTACTATTAGTTACTATTTCCGTTCCATCCTCACGAAAAGTTACTACGCTGACCGTTCCAACCTTCTCGATATAGTAACTAATAGTTACTATTTGCTTACCATGCTCGGGAGCGTAGTAACTACGCATCTCTGTAACGTGATTGGTCGGATTCGCCCGTGGCATGATATCCTGCTGGAAAATAGAAAATCGTTCCAGCCTTGCGGCAAAAAGCCAGAATTTGTGACGTCATGCGTAGTAACTACGGTAAGTAGGGTGGAACACGCTCCATGTATTAAGAACACCCGTTACATTTCAACAACAACAAACGAAACAAAAAGTTGTCACTGTTCGAACATCCCGATTTCTAAGCTTATAGTACATTTAAATAATGACGGCTGCGTTTTGATATCAATCCTCCTCGCGATTCTCGTTTTTCGCGGTTTTTTTTTTACGAGAACTGAGGAATGAGAAGCGAGAACAGAGAACTGCGAATTCAGATCAAACAAGGTCAAAGGTTTCGACGGGATCCCAAAATTTTAATATTTACAGGACTTCGTATCTTGACCCAAACAAACGAATCTTCTAGATTTCCGAGTCTTCGCCGCTATTTATCCATAATCCACCGCTTGAATATGTAAACATTTTTTTTTACCGTTTTGGACTTTTTGGCAACTTACGGTAAAACAACTAATCAGGATGAGAAAATCAAGTTTCGATCTCCATTCAGCAAGGATCTTTTCTCATCTCAAATCGACTTCAGAAAGGTTCTTTGCTTTGACAAAATTCTTCGTAACACAGCTAGTGACATTGATAGGAGAACCTTTCGATCCAAATTTCTGGGTTTTGGCAAACTGTGCCAGCTTTTGTGTCAAGGAAATAAAGTTCAAAATTCGATTCAGCATGTCTCCTTACCCCGATATCGTGTCTCTAATCGACTTCAGAAACATCTCTGAGCTTCAACCGAATTTCGAGTTTCGGCCCAATTCCGGGTGAATCATTTGTCCGGAAAGAAAACGAAGTTCTTCTTCATCAGTACACGAATTATGAAGAAGGCATAGAAAGCCTTGTTGCCCGGCGTCACCAGCTTACTATGACATGCGGGAATAAAATGTTAGAATCAAGTAAGCATCGTGATTTGCTATCGGAACCGGCACGAACCGGATATAACACGAGGCATCAAAATAAATTAGAGCCCTGCAAACCATCAGGTTATATTTTGTAAAGCATTTTAATGAGTAAGTGACGGTATGTTTTATCAATTATTGATAGGGTCTTGTTTAACTATTATGTTGTTTGACCTGATAAATTCGTATCGTATCGATATGGATTCAGTGGGCCTCCTTGCCCCTTAAACGACTGTCTCATTAGCTTATAAAGCATAGGGTACTTTTTACCCTTAATTCGAAACACCTCCTCTGCCTCTAAATATAAGGCTACAGGACCCATCTACGAACTTGGCCTGTACTTTGCCAGTGAATCCTCATACGTAGTTTGAACAACAATATCTCAACGCCTTTTAAAAAATATTTCTGTTCGCACCTTAACTTGAAACCCCTCTTCAACCCCTAAATATACAGCTTTGGGGCCCACCTACGAACTTGACCTGTCCCTTAGCCCAAAGAATCCTCACACTAAGTCTCATCAAAATATCTCATTCCCTTCGAAAGTTATCGTGTTCACAGGCGGACGGACAGACGGACTTATACTAAGTCATAGGTATCCCTGCACTTACGTTTTCGGATCCCAGAAACGAAACTTCTAAAGGACGGATCATAAATATGGAGAGTAGTCAGCCGTGTCATCAAAATAGCTTCAGTAGGAGCCCTCGATGTTCTTTACACTGATGGTCTTATTTGCAGTAGAGGTATGCTTATTTGAACACTTCTTTAAATGCTTCACTACCTTGGTTTTGTTTCTTGCTTATACAACTATCAAATGAAAAGGAAAAATAACAAACTTGATATCAACTAACGGACAACTTTTTCTATTTTCTTCTGGCACAAACAGTTTTTTACTTCAAAATATGTTTCTTCTTCCTTTGGAGTTTGCCATTTAGTTTGAACACCGTCTTCTTGATGAAGTACGCACAGCTTATAGCAACAGGTGAACAATTTGAAAGCAGAAACAGAAGGAAATTAAGAGCAAAAATCACAAAATCCAACTGACCCGTGATAAACTGGAGACGAAATAAACGCTTTTTCGCAGTAAAAGTTGCCTGGTAAGAGTTTCAGTGTCTTCTTCGGGACCATTCGAGGTTGGGCGACGTTCAAATGAGCATTACCTCTACTGTACTTTACTGACAGCAAGCTCTGTTGCCTTTCCTGGATCCACACATTCCACACTCCTCCCCCACGCACAAAATCACGCCAACAAACAACGTATAGTATCCTACCATGACCACCATGTCTCTCGCTTGGTACCAGACCTATAGACAACAATTGTTAAATTAGTTGCTTGAACATACATCTCAACATATTAATAAGCTGTCAATCAGATAGATGTTACAGTAGCTGGTTGAACATACCACTATCAAAACCGGCAAAGAACTATCAAATCATCGACCAAAAAAAGTTCATGGCAGCACGTCGCGGTGAAATCAGTGTTCTGCGGTCGACCTAACGAGCAACTACACACACACGATAATGACTAGCCTGATAAACGGTAACAGAAACTAGTTTTTCCAGTTAACCGCGAGCCGAAGAGCCGCGTCAACATACATGAGTCTTTCTTTATTGCTCTTCACAATCTCTTTTAATCTTTCCAGCCCTTGTCTATCCCCTAAACCTACCATTGAGTCTACAACTACGGTTACACATCTGAACTGCTTCGCGAGTATGATTCTTTCAGATGCTGGTTCCACATATTTCAAACACTGTTCTAACTGGTCAGTCGTAGCCCCGTAGTGGCTCATCGTATTAAGCAGTGGCTCAGCGGAGACCTGCAGCTTCGTAGGCCCAAACATCGGCTTATTTATAATGAGAGGAATAAAATCGTGGAATGATCCAATAGAGCTTCGTCCGCACACTACTGACCACCGGTAAGAAACATCTGACATTCGGAAACGATTGGCAAGTCCTCGAGGACTGGCGAAGTTGTTTTCACCAAGTCCAAAATGGTGCTTTACACAGTACCGCAGTGTGGATACGGCAGAAGACCCAACTAGAGCGGCAGCTGGGGGGACATAGAATTTGGACGCTACCGGGGCTTTTGCATGCTTCATTTCTTTGGCCTGAGCTTTCTGATCTGACTCGGCAATTGGCTGTTGAACTTCGAGTAGCTCCGCAAATGTATTCATATATTTTAAGTCCTCAAGGTGGTCGTAGCTTGTAGCACACTGTCTCAGTGCTTTGATTTTGCTACTGACTAGTTTCTTCCGCAAGAGCTCTTCGTATCCCATCATAGCTGCATCTTCAAATTTACCAGTCATGGTCAAGAAGTCAACAGCACTACTGGTTTCATTGTTCAATATTAGTAGCTGGACATATGCACTAGAAGACAACTGGTATTCCATTAGTACTTTTTGCAGAACAAAGTTGCTCAATGTTTTCCGCAAGAAATCCAAAACTTGGATTACAACATCAGTATCACTGGATGCAATGGCAGCAGCCAGAAGTTTAGTTTTACTTTCTAACGACGTAAATACTTCCAACACAATCTTCTCACCATCTAAAATCTGCTTCACTGCTTGTTCTGGATCTCTGCATATTTTGAATTCTTTTGGAGTATCCAAGGTAAAGTGGTTTTCCACTGGGCGTGAACTTGACGAGGATTCACTACTAACCACTGACGAAACTTCAATATCCTTTATCTGTTTGAGAATATTAGAAGTCTGAGTCGTTGAAATGCCAAACAAAGAATTTGGCTTCAGGTCACTTTCTTTGTCATCAAAGTTAAAGGAGTGGATTTCTGAGGTATTCCAATAGTCATCTTCGTCCCTGATCATCATACACAGCAGAAACCTAGGAAAGGAAAACCAAGTTAACATCAAATCATCAAACTTGGTCTTCAGCAAACACAAAACAACTCTGCTTAGTCCAGGCTGTCATCCTTCATCAGATGACTGATAATGAAGATGTAATCAAACTGCAAAAACATACCACCTAAACGAGCATATCCAAGCATCCCTATTCCCCTAGCTGCAGCAACGGTTATGATCAAAAGTACAGCATGTCTCATAAGGAATGGCCAGGAATACCATTATCCCACTAATCTGGCACACAAAAACTCTCTCTGGGATTTCCAGGGTAGCCTATTTGTTATCTGAGAAGAATATCATAATTGCATCGAATAATTCAGTTCCTGAGTCGGTAAGTGCAGCCACTGGTGTTCCTGGTGACATTACTACCAATGAATAAAGAGTTAATTTACTTCTCGAACATATTAGCCGTTCTTTTATTTTTAAACTAATATGTTTCTTATGTTTTTTAGATCCTTTTAAAGCTGGACACATCTTTCTGAAAGATGACTTTTTTGGAAATTTACTGGGTGTTTCTGTTTTTATTTGACGATTTAGCTCAAAACTACATCGCTCAAGGTAACTAATGTTCAACTGTTCAAAGAAGCAGGTTAACTACAGTAGAGGTGTGTTCATTTTAGTTGAATAGTCACCCAAATAGTAGGCTACAATTTGCCTACAAAGCCTTGGAAGAAGTTTGGAATTTTAATGACGACAAGCTTAGAGAAATTGACTGCTGATTGAATTAAACTGTAAATATAAGATTCGAGTAATTGTAAATATATTTTTGATTGTGATTTAGTTTATTTATTTATAATTGTCAATACTTTTTGCCTAATCTCAAGTGTGCGTGTTGTGAGATTTGTAACATTGTCTTCTTTGTGACGCGTCCAAACTATCTTATGATGATATTGGCAAGAAATAAATTGATTGATTGATTGATTGAAATACCTATTCATCTGTCCATGTGTTCTCAAGGGCTGCTCAGGGAACCTTGTGCAACTTTGCCTACTGGAGCCTATACTACAGTAGAGGTATGCTTATTTGAACATTTTTTTAACTGTTCCGCTACCTTGGCTTTGTTACTTGCATACAAAAAAAGGAAAATGGAAACCAAAAATGAAAGACTTGATATCAGCTAACAGCAAACTATTTCAGGGTTATCCTGGCACAAACTTGACATGAAATCAATCAAATTTCTTTGATTTAGAATTTACTAAAAAGGTCCTTCCTCTTTTGAAGGCATCTGCAGGTTCGGACCGCCATCCTCTCCATTGAAGGTGCATTCTTCGTGGCAAACTTTTCAAACTATAAAAAGCAAACCAGGTGTCAGTTGAGTCACGTTCAGCCGTGAATAGTAGCCGTTAGCCAAAGTAGGTATTTCAGGGCATAGCATGGACAAGGCAACGTCTCGAAGCTTTCCACTCTCCTAATGTTGATTTCCACGAGGTAGTGAGAAAAGCTAGATTAAAGGAACTGTCCAGGTACCTTCAGTTGACAGGGAGGCTAGACAGGTTTTAAGGTAAGAACGCGAGAAAAAGCGGTAGAATGAGTGATGTTTTTTTTTATAAATTATTTTGATAGAGTGATGTTTTCATCAATGAGACAATGGGCCATTTGTGGCCTGAGTTTCGGCTGGAGCGTCTGGCCTACCCCACAGAATAAATAAATAATAAATATTTCAGGGCATCTGAAAACAGCTGTATAGGTATTTTGCATCTTCATTCTACCATTTAGCTCAAAACTGCACTGTTCACATTAAAGTAACTGTAGTAGTAATCGTTATCGGATTACAGGTTTGTTTCCTTCCCCGAAGTTGAACCAGAGGATTGACAGCCTGACGAGGACCCTTACCAAAAAGGGCCGAAATATCGCTGATGAAGAATCGTAGCTGACGTACCCGTTGTAAACATTGTTTGAATAAATGTTTCAAAGTCAGCTTGGGCTCAAAGAATATTTAGATACGAAGTCGTATCAGCCACCTGATGATATGAAGTCATTAGCCTTCAGAGAGGATGGTATGAAGTCATTAGTCTTCAGAGAGGATGGTATGAAGTCATCAGCCTCCAGAGAGAATTTCTGTTCAACGAAGTTATAACACGAGGTCTACTGAACACACAAGGCCTACTGAATTTCTGGTCTTCACCTGACTTCGTCCATGGTACTGACCAAGCACAGTAAACCGAAATGATCGATTCAGAATCTCAGATCATGGAAACTGGAACCACTTGATCAAGGAATTATGAACACTACCTTCGGATTCTTAAACCGTACGTTCGAGAACCGGGATTGTTTTTCCGAAAAAATTTTCTTCGACCGCTCGGGGACCGGAAATCTGTCGTTCGGATCGAAGTCCTTTCTTTCCGTTTTTGTAAAAGCCTGAAAGGTAAGCAAAATTACTTGATAAACAATTTATAAGAGCAGTCCTAGACGATGAAACTATAAAAACGGGCGGAAACCACAGAAATAGTGACTCAAAGACTTCGTTCGGAAACTGAAACACGCATGCAACCAGTTTCCGAACGATAGTACCCTCGGCCAAAATTGTATAAATATGTTATAGGAAGCAACATCAATAAAGCGTTATAAACGTTTTGTAGAGAAAGATGCCCTCTTTCCAATGGTATCAAAGTTTATAGTTTAAAACTTATCAAAATGGCAGAAAATGAATTGTAGAAGAGCTCTTTCCACATTTCAGATTTACTTTCGGGTTCTTTCCTTATTTTTGAGCGCAAGTTGACTGAGGAACATAGCGAGTAGGACAAAAACGCACCGTTACCCTCGTTTATTGAATTTCTGCTTCAAGTTTGTGCCAGGATAACCCTGAAATAGTTGGCTGTTGTTAGCTGATATCAAGTTTGTTATTTTTCTTTTCCATCTTACTTTTTTATATGCAAGTAAGAAAGCCAAGGTAGTGGAACAGTTAAAAAAGTGTTCAAATAAGCATACCTCTACTGTAAATAGTTGTTTATCCAGGCAAGTACAGGCAGAGTACAGGCAAGTATGAAATTTAATCCTGAAAATGTCGTCTACAATGCATGGGAAACAGTAGGGAGGTTGGAAAACTTCGGGACATGACACTGAAACGTCCAAGGAAGCAAAGCTTCACTATAAGTGTTCTACCTTAACATAGCCATCTTAGTCAGGCTGCATCAGGCTGAACTTACTTGAAATTCCTTGTGTGAAGCCTTTTTTAAATTTCCTACGCGACTGCGAAGAGTGAAGTGTTGCTGCCATCTACTTGTTCGTTTGAGGCTTGCGTAAAAGCAGTATGCTCATTTTAGTCACAAGTAGCAGCAACAGCAGCAACAATTCCTAAAATTGAAAGGTAAACATATAGCACATTAGTTGGGCTTTTGCAGATACCATAACCGTGGTATCTGTTACATCCGTAATTGGATCTGCAATCAGGGGCGTCACAACCGGGGGGGGGGGATGCCGGTCTGATTGCCGGGGGATTGTCGACCAGTCGGTTAAAAAATAACCGAGTTGATGCAAAGCACCTCGATTTTTCGCCAAAATAGTTGATTTTTTTCATTAAAACAGTCGATGTTTTTTTGAAAATCAGTTGATTTTTCGTCGAAAAATCAGTCTAGTTTTTTAAACTGTTTTTTTTTTCTTGAAAGTTGGTAAAATCACCAGCCAGTCGGTGAACTCCTTGCCCCACCCCAAACGTTTTTGCTAGTAACGCCTCTGTCTGCAATGGTCAGTTTTTCAGTTATTGTGGTATGTCTTGCCACGGTTGCTCTGTAAAAATGACAATCTGCAAAATTGCACTTTTTGAAGTTGTCCGAAAAGAAAAACTGATATTCAGTCACATAGTAATTTTTCTTAAATGAGCTGATTTTTTATCTACTCAGTCATTTTTTCTCAATACTAGTCGTTTTTGTGTGCAATAACAGTCGGTAGATGACCAGCCAGTTGGTAAATACCTTGCCCCAGCCCCCAAACATTTTGGCTAGCAACGCCTCTGGGTATCTTTCAGATATCATGGCCGTCAGATACCCTAACCGTGGTAACTGATCTTGGTATCTCAGAAAGTCATCTCTCTTTATCACCAACATTCAGCCAACGTTAGAACCTAGGATTTTGTCAATTGGTGGGAAAGAAGTTTGGCACTTAGTGATGTGACTGGATATCAGTTTTTCCTTTGCAATGACTTTGGAAAATGCAATTTCGTCAATTATCGTACAACCGTGGTATGTGATACCACATTAACTGCAAAAATGACTAATTGCAGATCCAGTTACCATGGTAACAGATACCTATGACATTGCAAAAGTTGTCTATCTGTCGTTCCATCCATCTGTCAGCACAATAACTCTCGAAGGGAATCAGATATTTTGATGAAATATGGTGTAAGGATTCTTTGGGTCAAGGGTAAGATCAAGTCCGTAGATGATCTCTGTAGCCCTACATTTAGGGGTGGGGGATGGCATTCAGATTAAGGGCAAACAAATTTTTTATAAACAGCTAATGTGATAGTTGGAAGACATGCTGAACTTAATGATTAAAACCATTTTCCGGCTGGACAAGTAGTTCGTCCAAGATCTGGCGAAAACCGGAAAGTTCGTTAAAAAGCAAAGGTTTTATTTGAAGTTCATCCTATGTTCGATTTACGGGTAAGAAGACATGCTGAACACTAATGTCAAAATCATTTTCTACCCAGACAATTAGTTCGCCCGGAATCAAGCTGATTAGATGACACATTTAGGGGTAAGAAGAGATGTTGAATCCGTATATGACAATCATTTTTTACCTGGACTTATAGTTTCCGAGGAAGGGTGAAACACTGATAAAATACTTAGTTTTACTTTGACCAATTTTACAGTTTGCAACACTATCTGGGGGACACCTGCCCCCCCCCCCCCCCTTCGAGTGTAGGTGGGAAGTATCTGTAAATCTAAAACCTCAAAATCTGAAAATGTGAAGAAGTTGTACAGACATTGCAGAAACCATGCCAGTGGCATAGAAGGCATAGAACTGAGAGAAGCCTCCTAAGGTGGTGAATAACGAAACTGATTTTCTACCTCCAGCTACTTCCAGTTTTAGTTTTCAGGTTTGGAGAAATAAATAAACTCTTCCATCAACAAACGTCTGGAGTCGCCCCTGATTGACGCCATTTTAAAAATTTACCATTATGAGGAAACGGCCTGACATTCATTGACGAAAATAACCAGGCAAATAGCGGGAACACTCACTCGTCTAATCCTGCTAACTTATGACCCTATAGCTGAAATAACTTGGAAAATATTCGACGAGAACCACAGGTGTCAAAATTGCCAGAGAGCATATAATCTCTCTTTTCTCCATTGTCTTTGGCATAACAAATTCAAAACTTTTGCCCAATTTGCGTTACATGAATGGCATCTAGCAGTGATTTTCTGAATGGTTTAGTTCAAAGACTTGAGACAAGAGGTCCAATGTACGGATTCGCCCCATCCGGGCTCGCCCCGTCTGGTTTTGCCCCCTCTCCCCTAAGTTGCTATACCCACAATTTGTTTTATTGCTTTTAAATTTATGTATGCTTCTGCTGCCATCGCTGTAGTATTATGTTATGTGTTATATAAAAGGACAGTTTATCAGTCTATACTGGAGCCAATAGCCTACTATGTCCGTAAGCACGCAAAGGAATTAGTTTTCTAGCTGAGATGTGCCTTAAATACACCACAACCCATCTCAAATAGTTGAACTTGTTGAAAGATTTATGTTTCATAACATGTTTCCTGAGAAAACTTTCTTGATTCAAAAATCTTGGCACTGTTTTCATGGGGTTGAATCATGGCATCCTGCATCGTTACAGTGTAAGAGAGTCAATGTTCATGCCTGAAAGCCAATAAGACAAAGGTCTTCTCTTTTTACAAATATCTGTTATTTCTAACAGTTACACAATTTGTTTTCATTTTTTTCCCAGTATCTACAGTTGAGCAATGGTGACATGACAGAAATAAAATTCGGATGACCAGCCATTACGGTATTAAGGTCACCAGAAAATCTTAAGGCCCTCACAGAAATTCATGTACTGGCAATGCAGCTGGTATCTTGGAAAGAAAAAAGCATACAATAAAGAGGAGTTTGTTGGCTTCTTTTGAGATACTGTTTGAAAGATAATCAAAGATAACTTGGAAAGATAATCAAAGTCGGGGAACAGAATCGGCAAGTTAAATTGTGACAGAAATAGCTTAGGCTCCAACAGTCTACCACACACCCCTGATTTTGTTGTACCCTATTCCAAACGCTGGATATACCTAAGGTTTGGCATACCCTATGCCTAACGCTGTATACACTATGCCAAATGCTGGATACCCTAACCCAGTGAAATATTGACGATTTCAGTGAAGCTCAGAAATCAACAAGTAAGAATTAATCTACAGTGGGGTCGGTCAGGGTTAGGGTACCAACAGGTATCCAGCGTTTTACGTATGGCAGTGGTTCCCAACCGGTGGTACGCGTATCCTAAAGGCCCATTCGCAACGGGTTTTTAGCTAAAATTCGGTACCAGCCAATTCCGGAAATCGCTCTGAGACCGAGAATTAGCTGGGTTTCTGCCGTTTGCAATTGATATTAGTGCCAGTTTTCGGGTACCAGCTAGTCTCGCACCCAAGTTGAAATCAGTACAACTTTTCAGGGTACTAGCCAATCACATTACTTAGTGGAATACTCAGGAATGTTCCAATTGGGCGATGCTGAACTACGTCAGACAGAATAACAATGAACTAATTCACTTTCGGTTTACAAGACAGGAAGGAGTGGATGTGATTTTATCTATTGGGCTTGGTTCGAAACTAGCCAATCAGAAAATTCGTCAATATTCCCCAAAATAATCTCGATTGGCTAGTACCCTCAAAAGTTGAACTGATCCCAACTTTGGTGCGAGACTAGCTGGTATCGGAAACTGGCACCAATATCAATTCCGAACGGCGCGAAACCCGGCTAATTCTCCGTCTCCGAGCGATTTCCGGAACTGGCTGGTATCGAGTATTAGTTAAAACCCGTTGTGAATGGGCCTTAAGGGTTACGCGAGACCTTTACAAGGGTTATGCGAAGGTACCATAATCGGTTTAGTCTGCAGCTCCAAAATCTCGCCTCACTCATTTTTTGATTGCCAAAAGCCTAATTTTACCAGCAGAGGCATCACTAGCAAAAAATGTTTTTTGGAGGGCAAGATATTTTTACTGACTGAGGCTGGTCATTTTTACCGACTGTTTTTAAAAAAAAAATCTGGCCAACCACTTTCAGGGGGAGGGGTGTTGCCAACCCCTGCGTGACGCCTCTGATTATAAGCCCTAGTGAAAGTCAAATGAAATAATGTTGATTCCAAAACAAGCTAGCCCACTGCAGTAAAATCTGTTCCTGTGTCAAACAATATTGTTTAAAAACCAATCGAAGGCATTGCAAGTGATATTGCCATTCAGGTTGCGAATCAAGCTAACATAAATGTTTGCGATGCAGCTTGATGAAAGCACTGAGAACATCGAAACCAAACACAGAAACAGGCTGACTGTAAAAAAGATTGCCGTTAATGACATCGAGCAGAGATTTGACAAAATTTTGGCTACAAAGCAGCCTTGAGTGTCGATTTTGTATATACTTCTGCACATGTATGCTTTATCATTTATTATAATAAATATCGTCTTTTCAAGGTCCGAAAAAGGGGGTACGCAACCTTTTCGAACCTTTGATTAGGGGTACGCGGTACGGAAAAGGTTGGGAACCACTGACATAGGGTACCCAGCGTTAGGCATAGGCTATGCCAAACATTGGATATATCCAGCGTTTTGCATAGGACATTCAAAATAAGGGGTTTGTGATTGACTGGACTCAAGTGCGTTAACACTCCATGTTTGGGCACTTGCTTTTTTCGTCTGTCTTTATTTTTATGGCACTTGCAGCCTCTGGCTCAAGTGCCATATACCGATCACAATTCCGTCTGTCGGTCTGTCGGTCTGTCGGTCGGTCCGAGTTTTTTGTCCCACATATCCGAGTTAGGGTACTTCCAGATGTGCTAGAACAATGAAACTTGGCAGGCATATTAGGGACCCGACCAAACTAACCTGGAAATAATCAGTTTCCCGATCCGACCATATGGGGGGGGAGTGCGGGGCGCTGGAAACTTGAAAATTTAGGGCATTTTGTCACTTTTTTCTGAGTTAGGGTACTTCTAGATGAGCTAGGACAATGAAACTTGGCAGGAATATCAGGGACCCGACCAAACGAACCTGGAAATAATCAGTTTCCCGATCCGACCATATGCGGGGGAGTGGGGGCGCTCGAAACTTGAAAATTTAGGGCATTTTGTCACACTTTTTCGAGTTAGGGTACTTCCAGATGAGCTAGGACAATGAAACTTGGCAGGAATATCAGGGACCTGACCAAAGTAACCTGGAAATAATAAGTTTCCCGATCCGACCATATGCGGGGGAGTTGGGGCGCTGGAAACTTGAAAATTTAGGGCATTTTGTCACACTTTTTTGAGTGAGGGTACTTCCAGATGAGCTAGGACAATGAAACTTGGCAGGAATATCACGGACCCGACCAAACTAACCTGGAAATAATCAGTTTCCCGATCCGACCATATGGGGGGGAGTGCGGGGCGCTGGAAACTTATTTAGGGCATTTTGTCACACTTTTTCGAGTTAGGGTACTTCCAGTTGTGCTAGGACCATGAAACTTGGCAGGCATATCAGAGACCCGACCAAACAAAATTAGGAATAATCAGTTTTCTGATCCGACCATTTTTTTTGGGGGGGGGGGGGGGTGGAGGGCAGGGGAATCCGGGAAACTGAGAAGTGTGTAACTTTCGAACGGATGATCGGATTGTAATGAAACTTCATAACTGAAGAGAATATATATCTGTAATGTCCCGTTTAAAGTCTTGACCGGATTCGGTAGCCAGGGGGGAGTTGGGGGGGGAGACCGGAAATTTCAAGAAACGGTTAGAATGGAGGGATCGGAGTGAAACTTGCTGGGAAGAACAAGCATCTGCTCTAGATAAGTCCTTTAGACCATTGTACTTGATCCGGACACTTGGGGGGGGGGGGTCCCGGAATTCCTTTGATGGTGGTTTTGGGGATTTTCACGATGAAACTGGGCAGGCATATCAGGGACCCAATCAAACTTTTGTCGATCAGATAATGGTGGGGGGAGTGGAGGGAGGGGAATCCGAAATTTTCAGTCATGCGTAATTTTGGAATGGGTGATCGGATTCGAGTGAAATTTAAGAATTCAACAGAGGACATTTCTCCGATGATTTTTTTCATAGCCGGACCGGATCCGGCAACTATTGGGGGGGGGGACGGAAAATACGTGCCCCGTTTAGAATGGAGGGATCGGGATGGAACTTTGTGGGAAGAACAAACAGATGCTCTAGGTAAGTCATTTGCTGAATCGGATTGGCTACGTGCACCGCGGGGGAGCTGGGTGGGGGGGGGGGGGGTGGACCGGAAATCTCGAGAAACGGTTAGAATGATGGTATCGGAGTGAAACTTGCTGGGAAGAACAAACATCTGGTCCATCTAAATCTTTTACATAATTTGACTGGATCCGGACACTTGAGGGGGGGGGGGGGGGAGGGGTATCCCGGAATTCCGTTTTTTGGGGGATTTTCACGACGAAACTTGGAAGGCATATCAGGGACCCGTTCAAACTGACTTGGAATAAAAAAAAAATCCTCGATATGATAATATTTGGGGGGGGGGAGTTGAGGGAGGGGAATCCGGAATATTGAGTCATGCGTAACTTTGGAACGGGTGATCGGATTCGAGTGAAATTTAATAATTAAACAGAGGACATTTTTCTCTTGTGACCTTTTTCATTTCCGGACCGAATCCGGCAATTATCGGGGGGAGGGCGGAAAATACTTGACCCGCTTAGACTGGTGTGATCTGGATCGAACTTCGTGGGAATGACAAACAGATGCTCTGGATTAATCATTTACAGAACAGGATTGGCTCCGGTTATTGTGGGTGGAGTTGGAGGAGGGGGAGGGGGTCTGGGATTCCGGTGATCGCGCGTTAAGGTACTTCCAGATGTGCTAGGACGATGAAACTTCGCTGGAATATTGGAGACTCAACAACATTTGCTTAGAAATTGCTACTTCCCAAATCCGATTATTCCTTAAAGTACCAATCTTGACCGCAAAGTAAAAAAAATACTTTTAAGCAATATATGCATTTTCGTGATGTCCATCAGCCCATTAGCAGTTTTGCCTCAAGGGTTTTGCTTACAAATGAAGTTCCAGCTCCCTTATAGCGCGCATCTCAACCGCAAAGTTGAAACTTACTTTTGATCAATCAAATCATCTTGACACATGCAAGTGCCATATGAGCTTACAGCTCTTGTTTTAATTTTTTTTTTGTGATTTTTGTTGGGGGAGGGTTTATATGCCAATTGCTATCTCATTTTTGCCAAATCTACTGTCATAGTCTTTTTTATCTGAAACTCTCATGAAAGTATTATTTTTGTTGTTATCTCATATTTTTGCCTCGTTTATCATTTGTGTCTTATGGCATCAGTTCAGAGAATGATTTCTTGTAAAGACACGGATTTCTTGTTAAAAGCCCCTTTTCGCAGGTGAAGAATGCCAAGACGAAGAGATTCAAGAAGTCGTAGTAGGTCAAGGAACAGCAGTAGCTCATCCAGTAGTAGGTCAAGATCAAGAAGCCGTACCCGTTCACGGTCAAAGCAGTATGATCCGTCTCGTTCCAAGTCATGCCGCACAGAGAGAAACAGGGGCTGGAGCTGGAAAGAAAAAAGAGTAGACAGATATGGACATGACAGCTATGAGAGAAAAAGGTAAGGAACAGCTCAGCTAATAAAGTTGTGTTAAATTAACAACTTTCGTAAGCCACCATGCCAAGTTGTGCCACATTCAAGGCCTACTACGTGTGGGTACTAGACTTATCGGTAAAGTGGTCACTTGGAGTGCCATCGCCAGCACTGTGCATTTGCATGCAGTATGTACTTGGTGAGGGATGAGGCGGTGCTACATATTCCCCATGTTCTTTTGAATCTTGAGCTGCACCTGCTTCTACGAATTTTTAAGCTACACCGTACGTTCAGAACTAAATTGTTTGTCTAAAACGGACAAAAGTAGAGATGTCCATGCTTTATTTTTTGCTACAAAGCTGTTCTGTGAGTACCACATTCACTTCAATGTGTAAAACAACCATCTATTCTGTGTTTTTCCTCTGGTTTTCCCTACTGTGCTATTTTTTTGTAACTGATTGCTAACAGCTGCTTTTCCATTGAAAGCTGGAGAAACGCATCAAGCTATGACGCGAATTGATCTTTATATTTGATCGAAAAGTGGAAACTTGCAGGTCCCTTTCCGTGTGGTCTAATTGAGAATGAAATGGATGCTGTGCTGGGTTTTAAGTTTTCAAAGTGTCAGCTTGCTTGTTTTATTTTGCTTAATTTCCCAAAGCAGCATATCAGCTGAATGCGCCCATGGGTAGGCTACAATTATTTCACTTTTATCAACTCTCTCATTTACTTTTATTTGTTTTACTTGGACCTTTAAAGCACATTTTGTACTATTTTGAGCCGCTGAAGAAACATGATACCAGAGTAACATTCCAGAGTAAGATGTTTTAAGACAGAAGTTTCAAAGATCTTTCAGGAAATCTGTAATGATGGAGAGATTTCCGGGAGGTGGCAAAGAGATATCTATAACATCTGGCGAGGATATATTAACCATTCATTTAGTTACTGTTGATAATTAGCTACTTAGTTGGAAACTATTTTGTAGCTGGTCGTGTTTTGCTATGGAATAGAAGCAAGTAACCGTTTTGCTAGACAATCAATAGCCAATGAGTTTTCTTAGAACTCAAAAGAGCAGATAAATGTTGTTAGGAAGTGTGCAATACCTTAGTCATTCCCAGTGATAGGCAAAAAATTATTCAACATATTCCCTTCTATCTTACTCTCGGCCTAGCCCTCGGCTGGAGTCTGTTCATGCACCTCTTTGTTGATGTTCTCAGTGTTGAGAAGAACCCACTTCGTCACTATGAAACTGTATTAAGAATCAGACTGGTATGGATTCCAAGTCATACCGAACCAGTGCCGTAAAACGGAAGAGGATGTGCGGCACCGGTGTGATTGCCGAAAAAACAATGATTAAACTAGAAATGTTCCGGCTTGTTTTTTTGTAACTTGACATTGAACTTAAAATCTTCGAGGTTCGCTTGACTAGATCCCTGGTGCCGATCATGAAAAGTAGGAGGTGTACACTGGGATTGGAAGACCCTAGCTACTGTATGTTGGTGGATGATTATAGGCGGCGAATAGTCTTGTATCGGCCTCGCTATCGAACTTAGCGAATCGAAGTCTGTCCTTGCTTGACCATATCTTTGTGACCCTTGCTGTCTGTTTCTGGATCTTTCAGAACTACTTCTCCGGGTCTCTGTGTACCCGTCACTAAGGTTTGTCAGGGTTGTGTCCCACCACTCCTCTCACCCCCGTTGACCCACCATGATACAGAGGTCAGCGAGCCTCCAGGGAAGGGAGAGAGGTTTTGAAACTTTTGCGTCTGGTTGATCCTACTTGGTTTATATTAGGCCTACAGACCGGCGAGAACGTAAGATTGGGTAGGCATCCTGTTATGTCTCTATGGGGTATCTATAGTTCCGATCTAGCGGTAAGAAGACATAGCTATGTTAGCTGGTTAGCTATGGTCGTACATCACCCGTGCCAGCAGCTATGCACATTCATCCTATGCATCCTCTCCCGTTGTGTTTTTTTTTTACAGAGTTTCTGTTCTACGAACAATCGCAATCGGTATTTTTTCACCATGCACTTGGATAAGCAAAGTCTTTGAGCCTGATAAGAGAACCGGGAAGCAAACGGACACGAACAAGTGCGCAAGAGCTCAGACGTGAAGTGTAAAAGTAGAACGTTTATAGTGTCTTGTACACGAAGAGCCTAAGCACCCCTTGAACCCGCGGCAGGGGATGGGGTGGGGGTGAGAACCCACACATTTAGACCACAAAGTCGACAAGTAAACCACATTTGGACTTGATACGCTTTGTCAGGACACGAATATACTCACTGGTCAATCTGAGCCCAGTTGCCCATGAACGGGGACGGTTAGGGCGGTGAAACTACAGAAATGTCTTCCAGGTCCTAGGATGTGAAAGCGCACTAATTTTCATTTTATGTGTGGTTTATTTAATTTCTCTCTGTTACTCCGCTTTTTGGGATCCCAAAACCCAAGTGGAGGGATACCTATGACATCGCAAATGTTGTCCGTCTGTAAGCACGATAACTCTCGAAGGGAATGAAACCGGACATTTTTTATAAGTTGCAGTTTTATTTGAAGTTGATTAGATGTTCTTAATTGGGGTAAGGAGATAAGCTGAATTCGTTTCTGAATTGTTCTTTTTTTGCTAGACAAGTAGTTCGCTCGGAATTCAGCCGAATCCGGAAATTTGGCAGAAGTAAAGCAGGAAGTTTTGGTCAGTATCGTCAAAATAGATATGGCTTTTAGAGGTATATCTGAACTTGGTTGGGGCGAAGACTGGATCTGGCGAAGACGAGACCCAATTGTCTGGATCAAATATTAGATTTTGGGATCCCATCGAAACCTTAGGTCTTGTTTTCAACGCTGAGGGATATCCAATGTGGTTACGGATTGTGTCATCATTTCAGAAAAAAATCTTCTTAGACCATACCATTTTAAAAACCTCGAAGGTTTGATAGCTTCAGCGTATGACCGATAGCGTAGAAACAAAACCAAAGTGTTGCCCTCGCAACGCAACACTTTGGTCGGCGAAGCCGATCAAAGGTTGCTGCAACACTTCACGTTGCCCAGGCAACGTAGATCTAGTTTTACTGCTGATGTTCATTATAATTCAGAGAAACAGCTATGTTCAGGCCCGTATCCAGGAATTTATTTCGGGGGGGGGGGGGGGGTTGCCTGCGGGTCGGACAAAAAAGTACAAAAAAGACATAGGTCGGAGAGAAAAGCCTGTAAAAATGATGATTTTGTATGTTTCGGGGGGGGGGGGGGGGGTCAACCCCCTAACCCCCCCTGGATACGGCCTTGGCTATGTTGCATCCATTTCATATCGCTTTAGGCCTACCCAGAAAGTATCACATGGTGATACTTTGGTGATACGGTGATACAACCTCATTGGTGTGAAATCCTCCCAGCATCTCGTCTGCCTTGACCGGACATTATGAAAAAATCTGCCACAGAAGAACGCCACAGTTCTCAAAGATGCCGTGAGCCCAAAAGTGGTAAACTTAGGAAACTACCAGCTTTGATGTGCTGAGTGCCTAAATGGCGAGTTCAGATCAGCTGAAAAACAAAAATTATGTCATGGGCGCTTTAAGAAAAGCATTGCCAAGGAGCGAAATAGTGCCAAAAACGAACTTCAGCCCACTAATCAGTTGGCAAGTCGTAATATGCAGTTGGACAGGGCTGAAGGAATTTCTAGAGAATACGGTGTGGATTTGAAATTGTTATGTTGATTATTGACTTTACCTTCTTTTTAATTCCTTTTGAAAAACTTTTCTTTCGGATATTTGGGGAGGTTCGAAATATTGTAGGGGCCTCTTCGACCTCGGCTCTCATTCGCTAATTTGTTGGTGTTGTGTCTAGATGAACTTAATGGCTTATTGAGTCTGATGGCTCATCGAAATATCAGCTGGAAACTGATAATGCTAATCGGGGGCAAGGGGACTCGCCGTCGAATGCACGTTTCTCTCTTATGTTGATGTTGAGGTTTACGACCCTGTGACGATAAAGTCATCCGAATGATGAATCACGCCCAGCGGTTGTATAATCATTAATTATGGTTCCAAAAATATGCCAGAGCAAACACCGGGATGGTAGCGATCGGAAGAGAACAACTTCTGGTTAAACGCCTTATCCAGCTTCCTGCTATAGTGAAGGTTGCATCTAAACCCGGCGACGGCGTTGGTCGCACCCAAAACAGTGGGCAGTCTCAGTCAGCGTGGTTTTGTTGTTGCGAACGTTTCGGTTCGCAGACCGAAATGCTCCGTGGTTTAATTCAGTCTAAGCTTGCCTGTTAAGTTCATCTTGGCATCTGTTTCTGTGATGAGGGCAGTTCCGGCACTTGAGCAAGTCTCATGTGGCAGTGATATCCAGCAAGGCGTTTTTTGTGAGGTTGTTCTTCTGTCTGTGTTTTCCATGATATAATTCATGCTGTTTTGCCAAGTTGTTAGTTACGAGCTGAACTGTTGAACCGGTCGCTAGTGCGTCCGATCCTAGGTTAGATCTAGTCTTTGTTTACCAGGCTCATGTATTCAAGTGCAATGTGGGACTCTAGGCTGCACTATTTAGTATGCGGCGATAGAAAGAGGTGAAACAAGTGCTTCAGCAGATACGAAGACGAATCAGCTAGCCGGCATGAATGGATGATAAGTGTCATTGCCGGACAAAGGATCGTGATTACACTGTGCACAGGAGGCCATTGATATGAAATCCCAGGATATCGGGCCGGAATACGTGTTTTAGTGCTACCGCGATTTTTTTTGCCATTGTGTATTTTTCGCCACTGCATGTATAACGCACAGGTATAGTAGGATAAACACATATCATAGATACGTGGTGGGATCGGTGAAGGGTTTTCAAGAGGATTTGTGCCACTCCTCGCCAAAGGATTAGCTCATAAAAAGCAATAAAGTAGAAACTGCCGACTTGATAGTAGGCTACCATTCTATTTTGGGATCCCAAAATACCTGTGATACCTGTGACATCGCAAATGTTGACCGTCCGTCGGTCTGTTAGCACGATAACTCTCGAAGGGGTTGAGATATTTTGTTCAAATTTGGCACGATGACTCTTTGGGTCAAAGTACAGGCCAAGTTCGAAGATGAGCTCTGTAGCCCTATATTTAGGGTTGGAGGAGGGGTTTCTGAATAAGGGACGACAACAAAATATTTTTAAAAGCTAAGTAGATGGTCGGTTTATGGGTAAGGAAACATGCTGAATCCGAATATGAAAAATATTTTCTGGCCGGACAAGTAGTTCATCGTAATCCGGCAAAAACAGGAAATTTTGGAAAAAGTAAAAGTTGTATCTGAAGTTGGCTAGATGTTCGATTAAGGGGTAGAAACACATGCTGAATCCGAATATGAAAATTGTTTTCACGCCGGACAAGTAGTTCGTGCTGAATCCGGAAATTTAGCAAGAAGTTTTAACGTAGTCATATAGAGCGAGGAGACATGCTGTTGCAACTTTCGAATATACTAATGATAAAGGAAAAGTGTATGCGATCAGTCTAGTTATCTCTAAAGTTCCAACCGGCATTTACTGGGCCGAAAAGTCAGAATGCATCCGACAACTATCTGGTAACAATTTAATAAAATTTGTTGACCAGTTTTTGACCATTGACCAGTCCCTACCCAACCCCTTTATTCGCACATGGGAAAGCTCTGCGCGTGGGCGACGTCACTTTGTTCAATCTATGCACCCAGGGGGGATGGTGCCTTCGGTCGCGCGTATACGCGCAAAGCTAATTGGGTTTAATAGAAGTCCGTTTAAACCTAACATACGTATTCTTTGGTTTTTCGATTGTCGGGGGGGGGGGGGGGTCGAATGTGTTGATAGATGTTATTCAGACTTCGTAGAAGAATTCACTGGCAAAGTACAGGCCAAGTCCGTAGATTGGTCCTTTAGCCCTGTATTTAGAGGCAGAGGAGGGGGTTTCGGATTAAGGGTAAAAACAAATTATGTTTTATAAGCTAATGAGATATTCGTTTAGATATGGGATATTGGAGTAAAGATGCTTGTTGAATCCGTATCTGAACTTGGTTTGCTCATTTGATTAGTTGTTTGGCGGTAAGCAAAAAACCTGAGAACGGTAACATTTTTTGTACATATTCAAGCGGTTGATTATGGATAAATAGCAAAAATGTTTAAGGGGTCTGGCAAAGAAATGGAATTGTACAAGATTCGATTGTCTGGGTTAAGAAGTCTGATAAATATCACATTTTTGGGATCCCATCGAAACCTTTGCTCTTGTTCTTTTAACCGATGAAGATGGGTGTTAATAATACTACGAGCTGCAGAAAAAAGATACAGTTTAGATACTAAGGTACCAAGTCAAAGAATGGAGATAACAAGGATTACGTCTGTCCCAAGGTTCTCTTTAGGGCAAGAGCGGTTTTGCGAGCTGCGTGGGAATTTGAGGTGAGGTGACCAAACCTCACGAGGGCTATGCGCCTGAATGCGCAAAATATAAATTTGTCGGGCAGAACCGGTGGTTCGGAAATGCGGCTGCGAAAATGTGACAACAGAGAAAACATCATTCGATTTTACTTGTTGAATGGCTCGGCTAAACGCATTATTTAACGACTGATGAGATGGGTTAACCTAGGTCACATGCAGTCTTCAGGTAAACAACACAGTGTATGCTGCGTTATTAAGACTCGGGTCGAAACCTTGAGTGACTAAATACCCATTGGCGAAAAATACTGGTGGCGCTGAAACTCTGCTACGATCGGGCCTGTGATCTTACCTGGGGACAGTGATTGTTATGTATTATTTCAAGTATGGACCTTGGGATATATATGCTTCTTGGGATCCCAAAACGTAAGTGGAGGGATACTTATGACTTCGTAAGAGTTGTCCGTCTGTCCGTCTGTTAGCATGATAACTCTCGAAGGTGTTGAGATATTTTGATCAAACTTGGCATGAGGACTCTTTGGATTATAAGTACAGTTTGAAGATGGGTTCTGTAGCCCTATATTTAGGGGTGAGGAAGGGGTTTGAAGTTAGGGGAAAAACAGATGTTTCTTAAAAGCCAATAAAGTAGTCGGTTTAGGGGTAAGGAGACGTACTGAGTCCAAATATAAAAATTATTCTCTCGCCAAGTAGAAGTTTGCTGATTACGTGTATGACAATCATCTCCTCACCGGACGTACAGATCGCTCGAATCCGGCTGAAACTGGAAAGTTTGTCAAAAGTAAAAGTTTTATCGGAAGTTGATCAGAGGTTGGATGTAGGGTAAGGAGACATGCTGAATCCATTTTGAGCTTGAGTTTTTGCCAGACAAGTAGTTTGTCCGGAATCAGGCCGAAAGCCGAAGGAAGGAAGTTTTGATTAATTTCGTCGAAGTAGATACGATGTAGGCTAAAGGGTAAACACACATGCTGAATCCATATCTGAACTTGGTCTTCTCAGTTGGTTACCATTGGCCTTAATATGTTTCTAAGTAAAAATGTTAAAGAAGTCTGTCGAAGACCGAGTATCTACAATACCCAGTTGTCTGGATCAAATATTATTTTTGGGGGGATCCCGTCGGAACCTTTGGTCTTGTTTGGAGAGGGTTGCGAGCAAACTAGACCAGATATCGAGGAATTAAAACTAGTGATCTTGCTAGGCTATTTATTACCTAATAATCCTTAAAGGACACCTGAATGAAGAGTACCAAGTATCATCCCTATCTGTATGACTTCCGTTAACATTGCCTGCAGAAAACCCAATCCAAATACGAAATAGTGTTTCCAAGCTATGATTTTTGCTCCATTTTGCATCTATCCTTATTTCAGTACCAAACAATTTTAGAAATGAACAAATGTCTCCAATCAACCCTTCTTCTGGGATATTTTTTAACCAGTTAAGTCCAAACGTATATCTAGAAGGAATTCCAATACGATCCGGCCAGCGCTGTACAAGATTTGAATGAATTGCGCTTTTTGTCTTGGAGTCTGCATGTGCAAACCTCCAGAAACGAACATCCCTATTTTGAAAACGTCACGCTCAGGAGAAGAATGCTCTCCGTGTCCATGTCCGTAAATGCATTCTCCATGATGTGTTCAAGTATGGTTTCATTGTTCAGGTGTCCTTTAATTGTCGTGAATTGGTTACAGCTAGACTGATAGGCTAGATTTGTGGGCTATGTTATGATTGGTTAAATGTCTGGTTAAATGTACACAAAGATTGCAGCAAGCAACCAGACATGTAAAGAGATAAATGTAAAAAGGCAGAGTATACTAATAATAACTAGAAACAAGTAAAATAAAATAGGCTAATGATAGAAAGCTGAAAAATTCTTTCTTGTGGTCCATCTGCTAGAAGAAAAAAATCTTTCATGATTGCCTTGAGTAAAAATACAAATTTGAGCAATTGTATTCGTGTTCCTTTCACTCTGTTAAATTCATGGGTCTGACATTGTGGTTAGCCCAATTAAGTGAAACCAACTTAATAATAGACTTCCTACACTATTCAATTTTTTTCTTTCTTTATATTTTGTTTTTCAATCAGGTCTCTGGAACAGTCGACCACAAACTTCAGTGATCAGTTTTGCTTTGTTTTCTCCGTAATTGGTGTGCTCTGACTTGGTCATGGATCGAATACCTATATGAAGCTGGATAGAATTTTACTATCGGTAGACGCTGTAGGGGCGTTGAATGCGGGTAAAGCTAGAGACTCTGTGCCGATTTTTGCTGTCTCAGTTTTGAGTTACGTTAGTTATTTTGCGGGTTCCAGACTAGCAACTCCTTTTGCCATCGTGCCTTTGGGCGTCTCTATTTGAGTCCAAATTAGGATACGCGGTTAGTTGGATTGATAATTCTACAGTTCTCTCCGTACAGTTTGCGTGATGAATCGAGCATTGACCTGTACAAGATGCAAGCTGGGGTTTTTAGGCTGAGGCTCAAGTGTGGGGATGGTTGCTCCTTCAGCCCAACTTCCATGTAGAGTATAGTTTAATTCAAAATTACTTGCATAGAGAAAACGCGGAATTCGAGTTTATCGTTAAAAAAGTACACACAGCCTAAATATCGTTAGCAAAACTCGTCACAAATAAAATTTAAGGAGAAAAAAACAAAACCGCTATGGCTATTCTCTGATTGGTGATTTATTGTAGAGGTCGTCAAAAGCAGAACGAAAAGCTGGGTATTTTTCGTGTGTTGAGGCGAATGACTTAGTTTAGGGACTTCGGGGAACTTTTCAACCTCTGGTCTAAGACGGAGTGAGAGAATGCTTCGGGGAGGAATTTACGCAATCAGAGGATAGAAAGGGTTCTTGAACCAAAAGGAAATGACAGAGTATTTCTTGTTTCCTTCAAAAAGGTAGTATAGCTTGTTTATTATAATAAGTGCAAGTAAGGTCCTAAATGCAAGACGACGGTGGGGCTCCTGGATAGCAGATAGACATGTTAGGGTTGCATTACATTCTGTTTTCTTCTACGGGATTAGTTAGTTATCTCCAGCAGGAATTCGATTTGCTTTGAGTAGGCTTCTTGTTGCTAATCTTTACTTTCCCCAAATGGTTTTTTACCGTAAGGCTCTTCAAATATGATAGTAAGCGACAAGCGCAAGCATACATCCCTGTTGGTATGAGTAACGAAGTTTAGGAATCTTACTCTTATACGCCTTCTTCAGGAAGACTTTCGTTTATTATAATGTATATTGAACGCCTTGTACCGTACGACTTATGATACACATATTTGAATGGCCTTTAAGTGAAATCAAACTCGCTTACCTAAGTTATAAGTTCGCACAACATGCTGTAAAGACATTTTACGTCCTCTTGCGTCTGTATTTCTTTGAACACTTGTTTCATCCTCTGGTTCTTCGACCACGCGTTAGAGTTGTCGTGTTTTGCATTGAACTTACACTCGCACGTATTAATACATCTTTGTGTTTTCAGTGACACATCTCTTCGTTTACTTGCCGTATCAGGCGTTAAATGGAAGAAGATATTCGGTTATTCATCTCTGATTTAGATAAAAGACTTACGAGGGCTTTTCTGTTTCGTCAGGAACAGTTAACTGCTGACGTTCAGTGATATGACGAACTTGTGCCATACGAACTCAAGTTAGTGCCGTTGCGTTCGGTCGGACTTTTTTGTTATTCTAGTCAGTTTCGCAAAAGTGATATAAAATGGTCTCAGCGCGTGTGATAACGGCAATGGGAGTACTCACCATGTAAGTGTAATTTCCGCTGGCGATCCAAATCTGCTTAGAACTCGCTTCGACGCTTTGTTGACGTCCTGTCGCTGGATCCCCCTGTGTCCCTAACGACCTGTTGTTAGTGATCAAGCGATTGACTGCTGTCGGACGTCAAGGCAACTCACTGCTGTAATTTCAACTTCTAACAAATAATTCCTACTCCTTGTCCTGATAAAACATCGTCGGTTTCAGCTATCTTGCTTAGTTATCTCTCTGCTCGTTTTTTATCATCAAGCACCAAGTCCTTCTGGCATTTTATTTGGAATACTCTATATGACGAAGTCCAAGACACGCCAGTGAACCTTGGGAAGAAAAAGAAACGTCACCCGAACGATGATTCAAAGCCTGTATCAGCCAATCAGCACCGTTTGTTTGGCACAGTTGTGGTGACGTTTCCTGCTCTTCGCTAGGCACACGGCGATTCTTCGTTGGCGCGAATATAAACTACCCATTAAGAGTATTTTCAGCTGACAGGACGGATGTGAAGACCCATTTCTTATATCGGAATGCAGTGATATAAGGAAATAAATCGCCGTTTCCGCCACCTAACCACGTATCCTCTTTATCTCCAAAAGCAGTATCCAGTCGGGAAAATGCGATGCTATACACGAAATATACCAGTAATAAAACTTACTCGCTCTGTTTATAATCGTAGTTTATAATGTTTATAACCACACCACTGAGTGTGGGCTATTAGACTGGAAGTCAGTAGCTTACGGTCCATGAGTTCTTCATTAATCTTTAGTTGCGTTTTTGCAGATACCATGGAATGTGATACCACTGTCTAAAGTCTTTTGCAGTTATCTTGGTATCTGATACCACGGTCTAACGGCGTTTTTGCAGTTACCGTGGTATCTGGCCAGTTATCGTGGTATCTCAAAAAGTCATCTCATTTTCATCAGTTTTAGTCAAATTGGTGGGAAAGAAGTTTGGCACTTAGTGATGTGACTGAATATCAGTTTTTATTTTCGAAAAGCGCAAAAACTTCGAAAAGCGCAATTTTGGCGATATTCGGTTTTGCAGAGCAACCGTATATCAGATACCACAGTTACTGCAAAAACGACTAATTGCAGATCCAGTTACCGTGGTAACAGATACCATGGTATCTGCAAAAACGTAACTTTTGTGATACGAGGTTCAGATGGTAGCTGTGTATGCGCGGAGGTTTTTGTCAACTATTCGGATAGGATGTTGCGTTACTAACCAGCTCTTTATTTGCAGAAGTGGAGAGCGACCGCGGAGATATCATTCCCCGTCGACGGCAGAATCCCAGTCTTCAGCTTCGTCTCGGCATGATCGACGTCGTCGCGACCGTCGGGAAAAAGACCGGCGCCGGAAGTATGACGACAGCGACAGGTCTCGCGAATCAAGCAAGGTATGTCTGTTGTACAGTACTGTCTGTGGTGTCTTTGGGTAGATAACCGTAGGGTCGTGTTGGTGCATAGTTCCGAGGACAGGGCGTGTATGAGAATAAGGAAAGAGGACTTCATTGAGCTTGGACAAGTTTGATACTTTTCGCCGTGGCTGCCAAATTGGTAGAGTTTAGACTTGT
This sequence comes from Branchinecta sandiegonensis, assembly GCA_030848855.1. Taxonomy (NCBI): domain Eukaryota; kingdom Metazoa; phylum Arthropoda; class Branchiopoda; order Anostraca; family Branchinectidae; genus Branchinecta; species Branchinecta sandiegonensis. The sequence goes on along the minus strand of JAUPMV010000006.1, from coordinate 18,814,567 downwards.
GATGATTGAAACCTTGACACGAGCCCTTCTGACGACACTGTCGTCCTTTCTCTGCGTACAGTGAGGGATGAAGTAAGGCCAAAATGCCAGCTTTTAAGCCATAAGGCCCTTGTAAAATCTTGAGTTGGTAAATTTCATGTTTTTTCGACCTCCAGCTTAGGTTTCGGAATATTCGTGAGTCAAAACACTGCTTATATGCGTGGTCGATTCCTTAGTAAGATGTTGCTTAATGAAGCTGGTCCCTAAGGTTTAGCGCATAAGGCTGGATCCGACTTTCCGTCTAGAAACAGCATATGGTCGGAAAAGAAATTTGCTGGATTTAGTTTTCTCAATACAGTCGTATGGATGTTACATGGATTTTCGTCCTGTCCTTGCATTTCTGTTGGAAAACATATTTCGGATGGCTAGTTTAGCTCTAGCTCTCAAGCGATTTTTTTTTCTAAAGTAAAGGTATTAGAACCCAATTAGATCCGAAATCATGTGTATCGAATTTCCGGGCATAAAGAAAAATCAGGCGGTGAGAACATTTGCCTTTCCTCAAATGGGCCGGCCATTTGTAGATAGTTTGGGAATTTTGCTAGTGTTTCATTTAGACATTACACGCTGGACCTTCGTGAGATGTAGGCTGTCAGAGCTAGGCCTATGCTAGACTTGGCCAGACTGAATTATTGCATTTCTTGTGAAGGTGCCCCGTAGGTTCGGACGGAAAATGTCGAGTCTCACCTGTTTCTGTAATAGCCTCTCGGGGTTTAAAGATAAGTACTACAAAATCGCTCTTGTCACAACATTTCCACACTAAATCTGGGAAACAATACCACATTAATTTCAACATTCAAACCGGGAGTGGTTTGTCAATTTAATTTACTTAGCTGGCAGGCTGCGTTGCTGGTCCTTTTAGTTTGTTCCGGATAGCCACTCGTACCATAATTCTCTAAAGTAAACTAGGCAAGGGCCAGTGTGTGCCAGAATATGTGACAGTTTGTTACCCAAATATGCGGTCAGTTGGAGAGGCGGCATCTTCGCCTGGAGTATCCAGGTATCTAAATTCGTCGAGGCACACTGCACAGTGTCAATTGCTATCGTCCTGGATGTGAGCCCGGGATTTCGGATAAACGTTTTTCTCGTCTCTTTCCGATCATATGCGGCTGGTAGTGGCTCTTGGAAGGCTTGTTTTGTTTGGGAAGTGTATATCGAGTGGGCACGTGAGGTAAACTTTGCCCTGTGGACGTGAGTGTCTGCAGTTTCCTGGTTGACGTTCAGTATGTACCTCAGAGGTGAAGCAGTTAAAAAGGCGGCAACCGTATAAGGATAGTGTTAGCCGTAGTAGACGAACGGTGAAGTGACAGTTCCGCCCTGCTGACTTTGAAACTTATTGGATTCTTTATTTCTGCGTCTCTGGTGGCAAAGCGAAGGATAAAAGCATAGGGTAGACGACCCTATCGAAAATTTGGTGTATGCATGGCAAATGAAGGATAGTGAACTATCGTCCTCCTCCCAAGCTTTGATTTCAGTCTGGTAGTTTGTCAGAGCTTTTGTCACGGATCGTGCGGAAGAAACAGAATGTAATTATTTCTTCCGAATTGAAGTTTCGATTAGTCCGTGCAGAAATACCGGTGCTTCTCCAATTTGTTGGTTACTTCTAAAGTGAAAGTATACTACAATGGACGAAACGAGCAAATACACTGCCCCCCGTTCCCAGTATGTATACCGTACAAGAACCCGGTCTAGGAATTTCCTTGACTCGATAGCGACCGAAATATCAACGAAAATCGAAAATCTCCTACGTCCCAGCGAGAAGAGATCGGTTGCGCGTGACGTCAGGAAAGAAAATCCAGAGCCAAGCTTCGTTTCCTATACTAACTCCTTGGTGGCGGGGAGAGAGAAGAAAACTCCGCTAGGCGACTCCTCCACTGAGCTGCCCGGAAGAGGCTACGCCTTAGCTAAGAGTTACACCTCAGCTGGGCTGAGCAGCTACTCAAGCTATTTGAGCTCAGGGTCCTACTCGTCAGCTAGCTCAGCCAGTACCTACGGCTCTGGTGTCACTCGCACCACCTCGCTTAGAGAGAAGCGGAATGAAGTCAACACAAGCTATGGCCTCTCCAAGTCATACAGCTCAACTGTCTTGGGCAGCGAATCATCAAGCATTCGTTATCGACCTCGTCATGATGTTTCGTCATTGAATTCATCCGTGATGGATCATGGCACAAAGAGGTACTCCTTTCTGACAGATTCTTTGGGTCCCATTGAAGAGAATGAAACAAAAAATGGCGGCTATCCGCGGAAGTACAACTATAGCCGTGACTTTGCTGATCCAGAGAAAACGCCGGTGGTCAGCCGTCAAGCATTGATCCCTAGTACCCGTGTCGACGATGACGAAGCTACGTCTTCGTCTTTTTTGTCGCGAAGATTTAGCAGGAAGTATGCTGGGGCCTCGACGACGAAACAAATTGTAGAGGAGCAGAAGAAATCTCCCGTGAAAGGCACAGTCGAGAAGAAACAGCCCTATTCGTTTGTCAGCTCAAGAAAGTTTTCTTTGTCGAAAGATGAGAGTGTCAGCGCGCTTCCTTCAGCGTCAAAGTACACCAGCAGGCTGACCCGGCAATATAACAAGACAGAAACGGTGCCCGAACCTTCCGTGACAACCACATTGGAATCTTCGTCTGTCACAACTCCAAGGGAGGACACAGTTGGTTCACGGTTCCACGTCCAGCCCGCAGTCGATTTCCTGAACAACAGCTATGCTCAGCGTAGGCGACATAGGCTTAGAGATACTCTGAAGGTGGATTATCTAACAAGAATTTATTTCGTGATTGTCCAGCATGCTTTTTACCAGGTCGAACCCTTTTTTTCTGTTGTTCATGGTGCATAATGTGCTAACAGACGGTGCAGAACTTTGGCATGCCTGTTTTCGTCTAATTAGTAAGCAAAGATCGTCCCGCCTAGCAGTTACAACGAAATACTGGGCTTGTTTCTTTTATGTATTCTATGTATCAACATCCAACGCTAAACAAAAAAAACTAAGATCCAAATCATATTTTCTTGCTCCTTGACTTTTCCGGTTTTGTCTGCCTCATTTGGCTATCTATGCTTTACCTAGTATTTAAACTAAATATATTAATGTCGTAAGCACTACGGAAGTGCACAGTCTTTCGTTTAAAGTATTTAATTATTTCTGTTTCTGCCGCTTGCGTTGTATACAGGTGTATGCAAATCATGGAAATGAGTTTTTTTTTCCAGGCATGTAATTACATCTAGTATTGTATTGGAAAGACAATTCTTTTGCGACTAAGCTAACTGCTGACTTTGATCTAAAAATAACAGGCTCGTTCTCCTTGGCGGTGGCTCGCGCACTCCCTTCTATCTTTAGGACAGGCTCGTGCCTCTTCCAACTCAGAATTTGTAGCTTCTCCAATGCGCTTTCCAGTGGAGAGAAAAGTGAAACAAGTGGCATTGAATAATGTACAGTTCCATAGTGCAATAATATCGTGGCGTTTCTCACGAATTTTGTCAACGTTTTTGTGCAGTTATTTATTTAGTCTCAATCTTTGTTCAAGTCGGTCTCAAAATATTTCTTCTGCAGCTCGGTATTGTTTTGGTGTGACCAATGAAAGAGATGAAGTGCTAGTTATCCTTTTTGTGTGTCAGTGATCTTTGAGAATTTACTTTATCTTGCTTCACAGATTGGATTTCCGTTTGATCAAGTAGTTTAAAAACCAAGGACATAAAGAATCACTCACTCTACAGTTTGACAAATTGAACTAATTAACCGTCATGATAGCCACATACAGTTACGGTTTTATCAAAATAGGAAATCAATATTTTTCGTTCGGAACGCCCAAACTTGGTAGTCCTTTTTGGTCCGCTGTAGATACTACTTTTCCATTGTATATGGTTGCAAACTGGTAATGTATTTTATTGGGGTCTTCAGATTCGGCAACATAAGTTGATGATAAATGAGCTTGACCAACTATTAAAGCGTAGATACAAAATAACTGAGAAACGCCTCGGTGTTCAGCCCAGACATGCAGAACCAGCCGTGCAAGGCGTCATTGGCCTCCTCGTTGAGTTGATAATTATGGAGTGACACTATGAATGTAAGAACATGCCATGGATGAGAAAGCCGAACACGCAGCCGGTGTCGAGATCGAAAAGTTCGGCGCATGTTTTCGTCGAATCAGTGACCGGACAGTGTGCCAACCTCGTTAGGAAATTCACTAATCGCGTTCGCTGCTTTTCTGTATCACTGGCTTTTCCGCCACAAGAGGGGGATCCCCCGTTGCCGATCCGTGGTGCAAGTAAGAGCGGCCCGCTGAATAGAAAAGTGTCTGCGGGACAAGGAACTGCCAGGAAAGAAGTAATGAGTGCTTTAAGTTTTCCTGACGAGTCTTCGACTAGTGACGATTCAGACAGTTTTTCTGATCATTCTGCCACACCTACCGGTTCTCCCCCTGCATATGATCCGCTGGTCGATCACTACTCAGTAGACTACTGTGCCCACCTTTCGTCGTCTCCAGCTCAAGTTTGCCTGGAAACGGGACACGTGCCAGAGGAAGATGCGCCTTATGATGGAACGATTACAGGAAACGTGACGTCTGAACTCTCGTCCAGCACAGTTGAAAGTTCAGAGAAAACAATGGAGGACACCACCGTCCGCTCCGCCTACGATACTATGTCCATCGACGCTCCGTTTAATCTGTGGAATTTAGGAGGGAACTGGTCACTCGTTCCGCAAGATTATCTATTTGAAGAAGACCAAGCAGTTAAACTAGAAAAGGACGATGTGCTTAGTCAAATACCGTCAACTGGCTATGAGTATTTCACGGGGTACGTCCCGCCTCCGGAGCATTCGGGCGATGAGACCCAAATGTCAGCAACGAACTTTGACACTTTGACTGCCGCAGTATGCCGCAGTGACGAGAATAGTAACTCAGAGCTGTTTGATTGGGTTGACAACCCGTTGTTGAATAAGCCAACGGTTGATATCACGGAACCCGAACCCGGCGCAGTTCAGATACCGGATGCACAACATGACGTGCATGATCGACTACAGGCGGCGTCGCCGAACGACAAAAAGCTTATCAAAAGTCTTCGTGTCCGAAAGAAGACAAGCTGTGATGTAAAGACTGATGCTAAGACTGTGAATCACACCCAGCCTCAAAGTAGTGGCAGTGCCGAGACGAGCTCAAGGCCTGAGGAATTAGTGCTCGATGACAGCTCTCCATCAGTGCTTCAATCTTCTTGGTATGAAGAATATCCGTACCAATCCGTCTGCACTCATTCAAAGACTCAACCTCAAACTGTACAGGACTTGAACGAAAAAGCCTATCCCTTCATTAGTGCGACGGGTAATAACTCAAAAGTCCAAGACTTTGATACATACGCCGCTCCTCAGGACTATGTCAGTGCATATATGCGGTACCCATTGTCTGCTGTCAGCTGTGATTACTTAGGATCGTACCCGGTGAACGATTACAGTGCATACACCGAACCTGCCCAGTATATTCCGTCCATCCCCGTGCCTGCCCCTGCCAAGCCAGTATCAGTAAAAAAGAAACACAAGCCACAGCAGCGAACAAGTCTTTCCATCTCAGCAACGGTAGTTTTGCATTGTCGGAACGTCCTAACATGAAAGGCATGCATAGTGTTTTTCTCTTAACTAAAATATTGCCTTGACTATTAACAGCATTTGACCTGTACTCTTACGACCCACGTTGGCCATGAACCCAAGGTAGCATCAGCATACATTCGGCCGTTCGCCTGTAAAGGCTACCGATCCTGAACGTTTTCGCTTAGAAAACGCCGCCTTTAGGGCAACCGGTTTCCGTGTGGACGAACGGCTGGGAAATAGCAATGCAATCCGGGTTTTAGTCTTCCTAGTTTCACCTCTTTTTCGGAATATAGGAACTGCGAAGGGTGATTTCTTCGTTTTCCGATGTAGCTACTTCACGGATCTTAAGGCTGTTGGAAGTTTGGCATCGTTGGGAGTCACCTCTTCGCAGGAATTAACAGTTTGTCAACAAAATAACCGAAATCGCCCTCACTTTAACACTACTAACTGGTCCTGCATGTTACCCTTACCATGTTCTGAATGACTTGGGTTAACTAGGCATCAGTATCTCCCCTTTCCCGGAACTCGCTGATCGATCATTTTGTGCTTAGTTATGCCGCGAAAAAGAATCTGAAGAATTCTTCGGTCCTGTATTGGATTTTCGTCCGTGTGAGACATTTGGCCACCCTTTGTCTTCGGTGTCATCTTCTGCGCAAGCGCCTATTTATATTCACATTTCACACCCCGAAACCGTCTAATCTTCGTAATTTAATCGACTCTGTATGTCTCGCGCGCGTCTGCAACAACAGTCTGAGTGACAGCTCGTGTGCTCAACGCGGAAAGGAGGCCGACGTTTGACAACTTATTCCTCCATTTTGAGGGTCGGAAGGTGATAGGCCGTGCGAGGTTTAACGTCTCAGTAGCAGGAGTAGGCCTTTTTCCATATTGTCTAAGTTACAAACATTAGAACACACATCCTTGGTACTCGCGGACGGCGTCCATTATTTTTCCCCTTCGGAGAATTATAGCGTCTGTTCGTAAAACATGCGTCATTACGCTGTGTCGTAAACGCACAAACGATGCGTTTTACCACCTGCACGCAGTCTGTGGGAACCAGAGGTTAGACGGTTGTCCCGGAGTCTGAACTGGCCGAATCGCGTTTGAATCTTCGCGCTTCTGGACCTCCCTTCCGTAATCTTTCGCGTTAAATCCTCCATAACTTGCCCTCAGAGCGAGACTCGACATATTCAGTATTACTTTAGATTTTACATGGAGGGGATTGTAGGTCTTAGGTCTAGCATGGGCGTGTGCTTTGGGAGATTAGGGTAGGCTAGAAAATTCTCATAACTAGTCCTAGCAGTGCTACCATTTGCGTCTTTTTTTCTATTGTTTACGGTTACCTTCCGTGTGGCATCTTGGTGCTACGATGCTGCCTTCGAATACCGAATTGTGCCTGTTCCGAATCCGATTCACTTTCGCACCCTGCTCCCGGCTCCATCTGTTGACTCGATTTTGCGACTCCCGAATCCATTGATGATTGGCTGCTCTCCTGCTTTGATGGAATCTAACTGGTCGACGATGACATCGTTGCAAATGTGCAGAACTCCCGGGCACCATCGATAGAGGACGATGAGGACGGCCACTTGATTTATCACTCTGGATACATCATCCGTGATAGATGTTCGTGTCCACTTTATTTACAGTGACCTTTTTACATTTTTCTATTATTAGTTATAATACGAGTCCCCATCAAAGGGTATTCGATTCAGCATGGCGGTAGCAGCGGTTATTCGCCACCGAGGTTTTCCGCCAACTTTCTTTAATTTGGGTCCTCCCCACTTTCCTCGATAGTCGAAATTTTTTTATCCTGATCCATTGCAGGATTAGGTGTCTGCTTTGTGTGCGGGATTTCCTGTGGACTAGGTAGTACCACAAAATTGGGTGGGTGGAGAAGGGATGCTAAATGGCTACTATACGACTTCGCTACGGGAGGGGTTTTTGGCTAGGGAGGGGAGCGGAAAACCACGGTGGCCGACAAGCTCGTTGGTGTGAAACCACTGTAATCTGTGTGGCAAAGTCTGCAGGCAAGCTCGGCGCGAAGCGTGTGAGCGCGCCCGGTGCTGAATTACTAAGATACCAAAGATTAAACAAGATACGAAAAAGTCATCTTTCGATGTGGCTTTTGTTGTGTTTCAGAGGTGGATCCCTACTGAAGTCATTCCGACGGAACATATGCCCCTTTACTAGCCCTTATGAATTAAAATGTAGGCTCTTTTCATGGAGCAAAGACTCAAAGTAATATCCAAGTTCAACTTTACGAATGATGAGACCAGGCTGTAACAATGATCGTGATAAAAAAAACAGTGCAAAAACATGCCATGGGCCTTTACGAAGTAATGCCAGTTCCGCCGTTTAACTCTTGACGGTTCACTTACTATTTTTCTTATTTTCTAGATAAAGTTCAGTCCACTCTTGGTGAAGGTACCTTTGGCAAAGTGGTAAAGGTCAAAGACTGTAAAAGGTATGCGATTGTCTGAACTTTTTGTCTTTAGTGTCGTCACGCGCGCTAACCGAGTTTTGTTTCGGCGAATCAGTAGTTTGAAACCTTGGCTTGGATAAGATTTTGCATTCACCTAATCAAGTCCAGGACACGGTGAATTCGAATTTATGTATTGTATGTGGGATTGTGTTTTGTTCAAGCGAGGACCCGCAACAGATTTTCATAACTGAAATCATTAGAAGGGCCCTCCGCTCTCTATGATTCCTCCCCGGCTCCTACCGGGGAATCTGTAGCGTAACTACGCTTAGGTTTCATAAACAGCCTCCTTCGTATAGTTTCTTGCGTCAGCGCTGGGACGTCCGTAGCAGGGTTGCCACACGTCGCACGATAAAGTGAATTGTCACTCTATTTTATTTGTGTCACTCTTGTCCTACGTAGGACATAAACTTCACTCTATTTCAAAAAACGTTCAGAGGTGTCATTTTCCAGCAGTGATTCCGACCAAAAGCGATTATTTCACGTTTTTTCAAGGACAAAGATTTGTCATTTTTGCAGCACTGATTCGGACCAAAGTGTCCGTTTCCCATTTTTTCATGAAAACAATATTTCACTGCCAAATCACTCTCTGTTTTCGACCAAAAGTCACTCTCTAATTTTTTTCGATGTGGCAACCCTGGTCCATAGGCCGATGCCGCTTTTTAACACCGGTTCCTAAATGACATCTCTCCCTCTGGTTCAGTTCAGTTCAGTTGAGTTTTATTGCAATATCAGTTACGGAATGGCCGAAGAGCAGGTGGTAAAATCAAACATAAATTACAGACTAACCAAAATAGTCAACAATGAATAGAACGTGGTCAAATTTCGTATACAAATAATGACAACAAACTATATAAAAATACAACGATTGGGGTAAGGACAACGGGGGGTAAAACAATAACCTACTAATTTCTATTACATAGGGAAACAAAGGAGGGGACAGAGGTCTGCCTTGGACAGGTTCATCCATCAGAATCGACTGTTGATAAGCCAAAATCTTTCCCAAAATAGAACATCTAAGTGCACGTATTGAGTTTTTACCCTACCTATCTGCCCAAAACTGCAAAGTTAAGTAGCTTCCAAAAACACATCTACTCTCTACTGTATGCAATAGCCGTACATGGTCTAACATCCGTACTTCAGAGACAACACACACCACGCAGAAAATGGCCGACATTTTGACCTTAGGTTTGAAGAGCGGACGTTTTTCTACCTCTAATCTTAGCCATATTGTGATACCTTTTACAAATTCGAGCAGAAAGTTGGCAGTAAACCGATACTAACGACCGGGCCACATTCAGTCACATTTGTACGTAATTTGGTTATTACCCACTCTTTACCTTTCATCCTGGTCACACTTGAAACAAAGAAATTCAAAATATATTACCACCATCATCACTCATATGTGAACAATACTAGCAAAAGTCATTGACTCTGGTCTGTGATTGGTCCAAAGATACGTTTCAAAATGGCGGAGATGGATTTTTTCATCTCGGCTGTCTTACGTTTTCAGCGTCTTTTCTTCCCAGTTTCGACCATAAACCTTATTACCGGCGTTATTACCAGGTGTGACGATAGTGGGGCCTGGGCATTAGTCGGAATAAGTAAGTAATGAGCATTTCGTTTTTAGAGGCGGAGTTCTCGCCTTAAAAATCATCAAGAATGTTGAAAAATATCGAGAAGCCGCCCGGCTTGAAATCAACGTTCTTGAGAAGCTGGACGCCAAAGACCCAGAAGGAAAACAGTAAGTTTAGACGATTCATTGTAGTTCCAATATTCTAGTGAAAGTCTGAATTGTGTAGTTACACGGACATAATAGTCGCGTTTTTTTGTCAACTATCTGCCAAGGCCTTGGTTCATTTTCCCATTTTTAGCACCAAGCGCTTATACTCCTCGCTGTTCTTTTGACCGTTTTGTGACCAAGCCCTTCGTCCTTACTGCTCAGGCCTGCGGGGGAAGGAGATTGGCAGCTCCGAGGTCTGTTGACCAATGTGCTCAGGAAACAGTGCCTGAATCCTCTCTGCCGAAAACAGTAAAATTACCAGAAAGGACAGAGGACTTGGAGGGAGCCCTTTGTGCTCTTTTGGCAGAAAAACGCGACTAACATTATACAACAATGATAGCACTAGCAATCAAATTTTCCATAATAAAAGGCTATCGCCTCCACATATCTTAAGTAATTGGATCTAGCAATAAAACAATGGGCATGATTCCAGTTGCATTAAAAGAAAAATGATCTCATAAATTGTACCGTTGTCCAGGTGTAGTCCGTAGTCGGTCACCGATTTTCGCGTCGCCCTGGCGGATTTATTGATTGCGACTGGAATTACTTGTCGGCTTCGCCCTAAGTATTGTCGCATTGATCCACGAAAGTAGTTTAAAGTTTAACTGAAAAGCCAACTTATTTTTGTGACATTCAATTGGATACACTTAATTTTTTGGATTCTGCGAAGGGATTTTTTTTTCATTTTCCACTATCTGCTCTAGTTATGACGTTCAGAATATCTGCGGCCGACCCCACAGCGTAAATTCTACTATGACGCGGGAAATTTTAATCTCAACACAAACGCGGCTTTTCAGTGGGCAGTGGTGATATTGGTGAATATTGCTTAGTGTCTGAACAAAAAAAATCATAAATCTTTCCCGTAAGACATACAACAAAAATACAAGCGCATAGAGGCACCACAAATAACATGGAAATTCCACTATTTGAAAATCGATTATTCGTGAATAGCGGAACATCGAAGTAACGCATTTTAGCGGGTCTTCAAGCCAATTTAAGTGAATAAGTGATGGGTAACTAGATTGTCCTATCCCAGCCCTTTTCGGTTAAACTTTAAGTGAACGAGTCCGTTACATTGAATAATTTTCATTGCGAGATAAGTAACATCCGCAAAACATAAAAGCAGATAATGCGTTGTTTGAACCTGTTCGTTTCGTTTAATTCGGATGGCAACCGTCCGTAATGATTTTTGCGAGTCGTGCTGAAGTCTTATGCGTCAGTACTTCTGACACGCTTTGTATCTTATCGCACACATTTAGCGGGACGTGTTCGCCAATATCAGTCGTCGATCGAGTCAAGGCTAAACGGGCAGTCAACCTGGACTGGGTAATCGGTCGAGACTTGTAAAAATACTCTCAAACAATTTTCCTTTCTCGTACTGCCAACGACTGTTTCGGTTTTTCCGTATATGGCATGTAAACATGTCATAATAGCAACTGTTGTAGTTAGAACAGTATGAGCGGTGTTTGACTCCGCGGTCCTTTGTTTTGCTTGGAAGGCTGACAGCCGGCTTGTTAATTTACAAGCTTGTCTGTACTCGGGCTTCATGAGCTTAAGACCTATTGGTTGGCAGGGAGTTCCGCGTCAAACTTCAGAGCTTTTTGAAATGGTTTTCCTTCAGAAAATGCGACGGTGCAGTTGTTCTTTCTAAATTGAAACTTCAGAACTAGACAGGAGGGAATTCGGAATATAATAATTGTTTATTTCCAGAATAGCTTACAGTAGCTAGCGTGGGATTGTCAGTATATATTATTTATACTCGCCTTAAGTGTCTCACAAAATATGTTACATGACATGTAGGTTTGTCATTATTGTGGCGGGTCAGCCTTGTTTGAAGTTAAGATTGTCTGGGAACTTTGTGCGTAAGCAGGACCCAACGAACGAAAGGCGCCTTGTACCCAAATCCGTCGTCAGCCCGTGCCTCCTATCAGACAGCGTAGTGAGGTTGATGGAAACGATTATGGTACCCCGAACGATTAGGCGGTTGAGATGATCTACACAGCAAGACGGCTTGGCCCGGATGTGATATGTTGAGCCACGACCGCGGGATAGATAGATAGTCTATTGCTATAAGCAGCCCCAGGACCATGGCAAAAATTTAACAAACGAAAGAAACAAACACTAATATATAATAATACTCGTTTCCGTTTTAATTTGTTTTTGTTTGTTTGTTTATAATAGAACAGGGTGGGGGATTTATAACACTCGTATGGACGTAACGGGAGGGGTGGTAAGGATGTGCTAAAAGATTCGTATTACATTTCGGTTTAAGGCTTATTTTGCTAAGATTATTTTGTTAAGAATGGATACTCGGAAGACAAAATCCTGTGTGTGTCTCACAGTGCCACATTTCTCCTGAAAAGGAAGAAATTCAGGCGTCTTCTTCTGTTTTTTCGTTGCAGTTTAATTTTATGCAGACTGAAGCTGTAAAGCTAAACAGACTTACTCCCAGTTTATGACAGATAAGAGTTGCAGCTCGGATCAGTATTTGTTTAAAAAATTCACGATTTGATGCGTAATCGAATATTTGTGTAGGCATTCTTTTGATCAAGTATCTCTTTACCAGATTGTGCGTTAAGATGTTGGACTGGTTCGACTTCCATGGGCATATGTGCATTGCCTTCGAGATTTTGGGACTATCGGTCTTCGATTTCTTGGTAAGTATTGTAAACTAGTATGAACGGTCCAATGTACGACTATAATAGTTATAAAATATATATAATATTGTAACATATAATATTCTCGCAGACAACCGTCGATAGCGTGATACATCGAAGGTAGCAAAACACGGCAAGTGAGAAAATCAGCGTGCTCTTGTTAGGGGAGCTAAAATGTACAGTACGAAATTGGGGTCTCCTGGTTTAGAAATATATGGAGTGATTATGGAAGTAGGTTGCGTTAGTATTATAGGTAAGACATGTCCTTTAAGATTTCCCCCGAGTTCCTCACTGTTCGCGTAGATAAGGTAAGGTACAATTTTACTGAAAACGGTAACACTCCAGTGGCATAAAAGCGTTAGACATGCCAGTGGCATAGACAAATGGCGCTTTGTTAATTAACTAATTGATTTGTAACACGAACGAATAAAACGTAGCTTAAGGCATTAACGGTTAAACAAACAGAAAACAACATCACGAGAATTTTAGAACAAGTTACATCAAACACAAAAAACAGGACGGGAATTTAAGCTAAGGTACATATATTAAAAGAAAAGAGGAAAAACAGCAATAGTCTAATCTTAATACTATTAATTTATTAGCTATTCTACTCCCACGTCCCAGCAGCACTTATATTAGCAAGGGAATAAGTGTATTATGAAAGAAGTTTAAAAATGATCAGTATAACTAAATACTAAGTCTGCGAGTAAAAGTTTTTCGGTAAGGTTGTTTCTGTTGAAGCTGTGCCAAGGCAAGTCAAGTTAACTACTTACTAGTTGCGTTTTTATAGCACTTGCTGTAAAAATCTTACATTGGGGTATAGATAACTTTGGGACGGAAGACCGGATCTTAATGAGACTTGGTATTTGATAGGACCTCGTGTTCTAAATGTCCCACTTCAGGTCCGGACCGAATCCGGTCACTTTTTTTTTGGGGGGGGGGGGGATTGGAAATCGTGTGATAGCTCGGAGTACAAGGATCGGGATGAAACTTAGTGGGAAGAACAAGCACAAGCCCTTGATACATAGTTGACAGGACCGGACAGGATCCGTGCACTGTGGGGGATTTGGAGGGGATTCCGGTGACCCCGAGACAAGGTACTCAGATGTGCTAGGACGATGAAACTTGGCAGGCGTATCAGGGACCCGACCACATTGACTGAAGAGTAGTCGTTTCCCCGATCCCACCATCGTGGGGGGAGTAGAGTGAGGGGGAATCTGGAATCTTGAGGTATGTATGATTTTCTAACGGGTGATCGGATCTTTATGAAACTTGATATCTGGAAAGACTTCATGTTTCTGAAGTCCCATTTCTCAAGGGTTTTGCTTACAAATCAATTTCTAGCGCCCGTAAAGCACACATCTTAACCGCAAAGTCAAGGCGTTGCTTACAAAGGAACTCCTAGCTCCCTTAAAGTCGGCATCATCATCGCAAAGTGCAAACAAAACTCTCGACTAAACGATACATTTTCACGATCCGCAAAGGCCTACGAACAAATCGTGCCTCAAGGGCTTTGCTTACGAAGGAGTATAATAAACCCATGAGTTGACATATTCCCTCAGTCATCCTCTGACCCAACTTTGCAACGCCATATGAGCTTCTAGCTCTTGTTGCAGATACCATGGTATGTGATACCACAGTATTTGGACCTGCATTTTGCCGTGTTTGCAGTTATCGTGGTATCTGATACGGTGGCTTTACAAAAACGTCAGTTGCCGAATTTGCTCTTTTAGAAGTATCCCAAAAGAAAAACTGATATCCACTCACATCACTAAGTGCCAAACTTCTTTCCCACCAAATTGAAAAATGCAACTAGTGACTTGTCTTCTGATAGCGTCCCCCCCCCCCCCCCCTCCGTAGGCATTTTACGTTAGGGTAGTGAAACTTTAGGCGTATTCCCGCCGTTCCCCGAGGACTCCTCGGGGAATCGAAGGGAACGGCGAGAATAGAGGGAGTCACTCCTCGCGGACTCCGCGTACATAAACAGCGAGAATACGGGGAATGCTTCTAAAATGGATTTTGTTCAAAAAATGAATATGCAGCTGAAAAAATAGTCTAGATCCACTTTATTTTTGGTTTTGTTTATTCTGATTCTTTTTAATTAATTTTACATAGCACTTACAACAGCAAAAATTGATTCCCCTCCGAATTTGAAAGGGAGTCCTTTTTGATGATGGGGATGATAATCGGAGCATTCCCCGTCCGTGGGGACTCGCGAGAAAACAAAAACGCGGGGACTCCTCAAGTGGAGTCCTCGGGGAACGGCGAGAATATGCCTTTTAACTGACTCGCTCTTTGAGAAACGGCAAACAACAATGCTTTGATTTTATTTGCGGGTGATTTTAATTTTCGTTTGAAGCAAGGTCAGAAAAGCTAAAATTTACTGCAGCTCATGCTTGTCGGAATTTCTCGCCCCTTCTTAACCTTTGGTTGCCGAGCCGAGTGCTTCAGTCGATGGGTGTGACGAACAGCTAATGACAGCCGGATGATACAATGGAATAAAAGTTGATTTGTGTTTTGGGGTTCACGCTCCGAAGAAGGAGTCGTAGCTGTGTCCGACTCGCCGCGTACAAGACCGGTTTTTTTCTAGAGGCGTATTCTCGCCGTTCCCCGAGGACTCCACTTGAGGAGTCCCCGCGTTTTTGTTTGTCCCGGGGACTCACTCCCCGTATTCTTCGCGAGTCCCCACGGACGGGGAATGCTCAGATTATCATCACCATCATCAAAAAGGACTCCCTTTCAAATTCGGTGGGGAATCAATTTTGCTGTTGTAGGTGCTATGTAAAATTAATTAAAAAGAATCAGAATAAAGAAAACCAAGAATGAAGTGGATCTAGACTAATTTTTTCAGCTGCATATTCATTTTTCGAACAAAATCCATTTTAGAAGCATTCCCCGTATTCTCGCTGTTTCTGTACGCGGAGTCCGCGTGGAGTGACTCCATCTATTCTCGCCGTTCCCTTCGATTCCCCGAGGAGTCCTCGGGGAACGGCGAGAATACGCCTTAGGAATAAAAAGTTGAAATGGATGTTCGGTAAGTGACTTGGCGGTAATTTGTCTGGAGATTGAAGGCAATTGATTTATTTCTTTGTTAGTGTAATTAGTTAAGCTTAACTCGCGTATTTGGAGAGTATCATTTTTAAGTGGCAGTAATCCCACGTCTGATTTTGGGACGTGTTAAACAGTTTAGGATGTGGCGACCTTTTAGCAGGGTGAGGTTTCAGTGGGGAGTATTTTGGAGTTCGCGAGGAAGCAGGATGTGAACTAAGCCGGTGATTATCTGCAAGACTGGAGCAAGTTTTTCCGTGTTTTCATCAAAACCAAGGAGGCTGACAACAACACTGTCAGAAGTTTCATAACAGATTGTGCGTAGCACTTTCAAGAATAACACCTTTTACCTTTTAACTTAGAAAAAAGCGTTATGACCAATTAAGTTTATACTATTTCGTGCCCAGATCTCCAACAACACCTTCAATAGGTAAAAATACTGCACTGTCGGAAGTTACATAACGACAGCAGCAGGATGCGCGGTTTCAACAGATAACACTTTGGGATGTTATCTGTTGTGTTTCTTTCGTTCCCGTTAGTATTTTTACCAATTGAAGGTGTTGTTGGAGATCTAGGCACGAAATAGTGTAAACTTAATTTGTCATAACACTTTATTTCTAAGTGAAAAGGTGTTATTCTTGTAAGTGTTATGCGCAATCTGTTATGAAACTTCTGACAGTGAATTGAAACGGCTTCGTAATCTTTGAAAACCCAGCAGATTGTCAGAAGCGTCATATATGTAACTACTGAGGCTTGTCTTTTAGATGAGACATCATGGTCGTTCGTCATATTTGCCATCTCCCGTTATATCTTGTCTTCTCCTTTGTTTCCCTACGAAACAGAAATTAGCAGGTTATTATTTTACCCCCTCCCCCCCCCTAACCTAACCTAACCCCCCCCCCCCCCCCCCCCCCGTTGTCTATTGCCCCAATCGTTATTTTTGTTGTTTGTCCTCGGTATTTTATATGTAATTCGACCACTTTCTAGTAACTTTACCACCTGCTATTCGGCTAGTCCGTAATTGGTGTTGAAATAAAACTGAATTGAAATTTAATTGAAAATATCTTTTTCATTTACTAAATTCCCGAAATTCTCGTTTTCACATTGTTTATTTGTTTCCTACCCGGAATCGCACATGTCTTTCCTATTGCTGTGCACATTGTTCAAGCAAGATGTTTTGTCTTGGTGAGGAATCAGGACCTTCGAGATTTGGGAATCTAGAAGCCGATGACGTCATAAGAGCCAGACTTTCTGCTGAAAACGTGGACGTCAGCGCTCTACTTGCTTTACCCGGAAATGCTTTTTCTGTGTTAAATTTAGTCTGAGGACATGATAAAAGACACGTACAAATCAGCTGAAAGATACAAAATGATGCCCTGTTTGCTTAGTTTTATCGGCATAATAGCATGGATTGACCAACACGCGATTGAACAGGTTTCGGTAAAGACGCCGAAACTAATGTTAGTCTATCCAGACTAGTCCACTTCCCAGTGTCAGGTTCGTGTTACTTTTGCGGTACCCGAATATCATTTTCTTATCTTACAGAAAGATAACAACTACTACCCCTACCCGCTGGATCAAGTGCGGCACATGGGATATCAGCTATGCTACGCTGTTAAGTTTTTGCACCAGAATCAATTGACACACACGGATCTGAAACCGGAGAACATTCTCTTCGTCGACTCGGATTACGATCTCTTCTATAGCAATAAAAAGGTAAGATACATTTAGATCACAGAGGGCATAATTCAGTCAGTTCTCTTCCCGTTTACTTAGGTTTCCAAGCCTTTTAAGAAACATGTACGAAATTCAGACACTAATATATCATACTTCACTGTCAGGAGGTTTGTAACCGGTACCACAAGGATGCGCAAATTCAACAGACAACACATGGGATGTGGTCTGTTGTGATTTTGGAAACGCTTTGCAATGAATGCCAGGAAGACCCGACAAACCGCGGAAAAAGCATCTGCTGACTTTTCGGATGTCATGACGACAAACAAAAGAGTCAGCAGGTGCTTTTTCCGCAGTTGCGAGAGAGCTTGGTGATGGAGAGTGCGCAGTAGGCTTAATCTCTTATAAGCCAAATGAATTGCTTATCAGCGCAATTTTGATACACGTGGGAGCCAAAGCTCGCTCAAAAGATTTTGACTCCTTCCCTCTTTCGACGCTGGGATTTTCCTTTGCTGGGTTTATCTTGCCGGGGTTTTATCTTCGGGTTAAAGTAGCCTGGGAGTTATATCCAAATTCCGGCACAAGAGGGATCTAAAATCTATTTCGTGCAGTTGTTCTATATAGCTTCTCGTCATCCGGCGCCCTCTTTAGAGTCATCTTATTAGCCATATTTTTATAATAATCATTGAATCTATGTGAAGATAGTGGAGCAGAATATTTTGACCAGTTGTTCACTAGGTCTTCTGCTTGCTTGTTCGTTTTTCTGATTTGTATCACTCGGAAAGAACCGAGTTTAGTTCACGGAACGAGGAGAGATTTTACGAACCATCCACATCTAACATAAGTAGATTGATATATATTACAGGCTAGGCTACGATAACATTATACGTAAAGTGAAGTTTACATGTAGTTAAAATAAGTTGCATGATTCCGCGGTTCTTGCTCGACAGTAGTTTAAGACCCGGTTTTGGTGTAGGTGGAAATGAAGGATAGAGATGAAATCGCGGAAACCCCGACTATGGACTGGATGGTCCGGCATAATTTACTAGGCCGGAGTCCGAGGACACGGTTTGGATATGACAGTAGCTTGTGGTATGGAGTGGAGTAGTTATGCACAGGGATTGAATAGTAGGCAACAAGACCAAAGGTTTCGATGGGATCCCAGAAATTTATATCCAGACAATTGCCTCTTGTAGATATCTGGTCTTCGCCAGACTCCTTGAACATTTTTACTATTAAAATTTAGAAACAGATTTATACCAATGCCTAGTCCTCTGAGAAAACCAAGTTCAGGTATGGATTCAGCATGTGTATTTACCCCTATACGTCATATCTACTTTGACGAAATTGATCGAAACTTCCTGCCTTACTTCTGCCAAACATCCGGTTTCGGCCGGATTCCGAGTGAACTGCTTGTCCGGCAAAAAACTAAAGTTTAAGACGAATTCAGCACATCTCCTTGCCCTATATCGAACCTTAATCAACTTCAGATAAACTTTAACTTTTATAAAATTTTCAGGTTTTGGCCGGATTCCGGGCGAACTATATGTCCGGGTAGAAAATGATTGTCATATATAGATTCAGCATGTCTTCTTACGCCTAAATCGAACATTTAATCAACTTCAAATAAAACTTTTACTTTTAACAAATTTTCCGGTTTTGGCCGGATTCCGGGCGAACTATATGTCCGGGTAGACAATGATTATCGTATATGGATTCAGCTTGTCTTCTTACCCCTAAATCGAACGTTTAAATAAAACTTTTCCTTTTAACAAATTTTTCGATTTTGGCTGGATTGCGGACGAACTAATTGTCCGGCAGGAAAATAAGTTTCAGATATGGTTTCAGCGTGTCTCCTTACCCCTGGATCGACTATCTCATTGGCTTTTTTAAAACTGTTTTCGTCCCTTCAATTGGAACCTCTCCACCAGCCCTAAATATGGGGCTACAGGGCTCATCTACGAACCTGACCTGTACTATGACCAATGGATCCTCAGACCAAGTTTGAAGAAAATATCTTTACCCCTTCGAGGGTCTTTTTACGAACTTTTACGAAGTCGTAGGTGTCCCCCCACTTACGTTTTGGGACCCCAAAAAAGGAAAGGGAACAAGAAAGAAGGAAGGATTTTAAGGAAATGAGTTTACTGGACTGAGATCCATATATCGAAACGACTTCATATTCTTGCCGTCTTTTAATCTTACCTAACCACACGGTATGAGCTCGGTTAGCATGACATATGAGTATTGGCGTGCCTCACACCTATAGCGGAACTAATTCCCCACGCCTCAGTAGTTCTGAAAAGAATCATTAAGTTTTAACTTGAGTTGACGTTCGTAAGCAGCTAATGAGCAACACCAAACAAGGATCAGTCAATACATGTTGGCAGTATTTACGGTTTGCATTAAGTTTGCGCTTGATGAGACGAGTAGAAATTGTTAAGTCAGATACGGGAGTGAACTCAACGGTTACTTTGTATATAGGCATCGATCAATTTACTTTCATTGAATGACGTAAGCCCCGATCCGTTTTCGGACTGATATGATCTAAGATGGTCTGGGCATTGCTCTGGTTGCGCTACAGCTTTTTAGTTGCTGAAATAGTCGGAAGGATCAGCTCTGAAGAAAGAAGCATTGGATTAGAACAGCTTTCCTTCACTTCGTCGGTTCTAGCTGAAAATCGCTTTTGTCAGAACATCAGTAGGGACGAACATTTCCCGAAGCCCTGGACACCCTCTCCTTACTTCTTTACGGAAAACTCGGAAAACAAATCAAATCCTTCCAGGCCACTAAAACTAATTTACAACTGGTGAACATAGCGACTAGGCAATCAAAGAAAAAAAAAATACTGTTATTTATTTGAATAAAAAAAATTTAAACAACAACACATCAGTCAATTCACAGACAGTTGGCTAAATATTGAGCTACTGGTCAAGACCACAATCGTAAAATAAATTAAAAACATATCCTAGCACTACTGAGGGGTTACCCACTCCCGGCACCGGCCGTCACCGACCAAAAATAGAGATTGGGCGATTTTGATAAAGTGCCAGAATTTAGGCGATTTTGATAAAAATTAGGCAGATTTTGAAACACGTTGCAACCGGTGTCAGCCGATGGTGGCACCAGCCGGATAATAACCTTATTAACGCAGTTGCAGAAAAAAAAGAATATGAGGAAGTGCAACAGGCGTATAAATAGAACACAGGGTATCTTAGCTATACATCCCCCGTAGTGGAATAATCACGACTGGCGAACACAGCGATTCGTAGATAGTAGTTTTGTAGACTGTTAGAATCCTAGCCTTCACACAAGAACACTTTCTACTTCGAGTTATCGCATCATTACATATTGGAACCGGGTTGGTGGTTGCGCATTTCCACAATACAAACGTGACTTATCGATGCACGACTGATCAGGTATAAAGCTACGCCCATATTTACCGAATGGCTGAGAACCGAGAGATCCTTGGCTTCTTATGATGATATTGTATTGTATTTAAAGCCTTAGGGCCATATACATACAACAAAACAAAAAACTTCATAATTACTTCTAATATCGCACTACATATACTAAACTGCACTCGCCCGGTCAACTTTTACTTTAATACTTTGCAACACAAATCTACATAATGCACTAATTGCTCCTGGAGATGTGCTCTTCAATATATCAGGAAACAGTATCTCCCTTCCCCCCCAGCAAGATTCCCTTAAAAACAAGACGTGCGATATTTTATTTTTGACGTATGGTTTAGAAGATTCCGAGGGGATTTGTAGATTAAAGCAGAATAATTTATAGAGTCACTTGCGCTTTAAGGTGGTTCGTCCACTCACGGTACGGATATGGTCAGCCGACCTTCTGTAGACCATCCGGGCCATCTTCCAGATGAACCTGTTCTCTGTTAGTTATCAGATTCAGTTTTATATCTGCCGACCATATAAGGTTTTGACTGCGACAGTTTTTACCCCCGAAGATTGGCGCCAATACAGCGTGATATTGTACTTTTGACATTGGCTCTCGTCATTGCAAATTATACAAAAATGACCTGAAAGTGAATAGGATTTGTTTTTTTTGACAGAAGGACTGCTTTGTGCTCACCAGGTCCTAAACCGTCATAGCCTTTTTGGGAGAACAGTCATCCTTTTTCGCTGTTTCGAACTGGGATATGTACGAATGGGTTTTTGTAACAACTCTGATGACATATTACAGGCATGTTTTGTTATTATGCCATTGAACTCGAATGCTCACACAAAAACTACTTATTTGTCCGGAGAGAGAACCGATAATAATGTAAGAACGGACGTCGTGAGCCGGCTGCCATTTCTGTGTTTTTTTTTCTCTCTTTCGATGGTTCCTTCTAAATTACATTAATATATAGCCGAGAAATCATATCAGACAAATCGTTTCTGTAAAAGGCTGTCGACCCGAGGAGAGCTTGGCTTTAATTATCTCAATAATGAAAAAGGAAGGTTGATCACGAAGCCAACTAAATTATTCGGTCAGTAAAAGCCGGGGCATAGCGCGATTAGCATAAGAAAAGATTTGATACTCAGCTCACGGCTCATTTCTAACTTCCGCTTTTCGGGGCCAAACTTGGATCTCGGCAACCGAGGCTCGACCCCGACCTCCAATATTGTATGTTCAGGGTACTTTCAGGGACTTAACAGTCGTCCTGTAAGGCGATACTGTTTGTGTTGTAAGATATTTGTACCATCGCTTGTCGACCTTGAGCAACAGAAATATTATAAAAGAACGAAAATGGGAAACTCAGAGGCAGTGCTTCTGGTTGACATAAGCAAACGAATGAACCTTCCCACCAAAATACATCAATCTCTTTGAGAGTTATCATTCTAAAAGACATACAGACGAAGAAATTTTACGAAGTCGTAAGTGCCCAGTCATTGCGTGTTTGGCTGCATGTTCTTTCATGTTTAACTCCTTCCCCCGATACCCGTTAAGATGTCGTGGAGTTTCGCGTAGACACAGGATTAACGATCCCTCTACTCCATTATCCCGTTCGGTCTATCAGGCTTTTTATGGCACTTACCCTTCGGCCATGTGCCATACAGCGATCGCAATTTCTGTCCGTATGTCCGTCGGTCGGTCCGGGTTTTGCAAGTTCGGGCACTTCAACATAGGCTAGGACGATGGAACTTGGCAGGCGTATCAGGGACCCGAAAAGATTAACTTAGAAATAGTTGTTTGCCCGATCCGACCATCGTGGGGGGAGTTGAAGGAGGGGGAATCTGGAATCTTAGGTATTATAACTTTTGAACGGGTGATCGGATCTTAACGAAACTTGATATTCGGAAAGACGGACCACCCACTTCAAATCCGAACCGAATACGGTGACTTCGGGGGAGTTTTAGGGGGGAATCGGAAATCTGTGGAAACGCTTGTAGTGGATGTATCGGGATGAAACTTGGTTGGAGATCAAGCACAAGTCCTCGATACATCATCGACATAACCGGACTGGATTTGGGAACTGTGAGGGTTGGGTGGGGGGGGGGGAGTCCGGAATTCTGGTGATCCAGCGAGTTCGGTACTTTCTGATGTACAGGGACGATGCAACTCGGCAGGCATATGAGGGACCTGTACAGACTGACTTGAGAATAGTCGTTTGCACGAACAGAACATCGTGCGGGGGGGGGGGGGGGAGTGAAGGAATGGAGAATCCGGAACCTAGTGGCATTTTATAACTTTTGAACGGACGATCGGATTTGAATGAAACTTGACAGTTGGAAAGAACTATCGTTTCAGACGTTCCGTGTCAAGTCCGGACCGGATCCGATACTTGGGGGGGGGGGGTCGGAGGGGGTAACGGATTTTCGTGAAACGCTTGGCGTTGAGGCCTCGAGGGGTCGGGTGTGGAATTTGGTGGGAAGAACAAGCATAAGCATTATATACGTTCTTGACAAAACCAGATCATATCGGGACTCCTTTTGGGAGTTGGAGGGGGTTTCCCGGAATCCCGGTGATCTCGAGTTGGGATACTTCCGGATGTGCTAAGGACGATTAAAATTGGCAGTTTTATTAGTGACCCGACCAAATAGACTTAAAGACCCGACACAATGCCCTGTAAAGAGTTCCGTTCCTGGATCCGACAGGAGTTAAGGGAAGGGGAATCCGGAAATTACTGTCTTCCGTAGGTTGCGAAAGAATGGTTCGATTCGAGTGAAACTTGATGTGTGAAAAGAACTAATGACCTAGTGACCCCTATGTTTGATTTGGTTTGATTTATTGTATAACTCAGGTACAAAATTTCGTGCTTATCCAACCAAATTGTTTGACCTTTGTCAGGTAATACATACAATAATTGTTAAAAGCGAATTCATACTCAAAATAAAAGGTAAACCATTGAAGTCAACACCGGAAATAAGATTTCTAACAAAAAAAACTAAAAAAAAAAATATTGTAAAAATCCACAAATTTCGGAATGAAGCTATTACAATATCTTTCCCGGTTACATGCGATCGGCATGAGCTTCGGGACTTTGGTGGATACCTGCCTAGGTGGCCTTGGGCGCTCAACCTCAAAATCAAGGGGTAAAAGGGATCGGAGAGTTGGGTGTTCAAGGAGTTTTAGTCCAAAATTTTGACACAACTTCTGCCTCCTATTAGACAGCGCATCCAGTCCAAATAAAGAAAGCAGGCCAGAGTACGGGATTTTAGGGCCCCTGTGCACAATTCTTAGGGCACGTTTCTGAATATTCTCTGTACGATCAGATTCATCCTTCGTAATGCCATAGTGCCAAACTGGACAAGCATACTCCACAAGAGGACGAACAAACGTACAAACGTAGTATCCGAACCACATACGGGTATGGTTCGGGGAGTCGGGTTGGGGGGGGGGGCGGAAACTTTATGACATGCATTTAAACCAAACGAATGGGAAGCAAGTTGGACATCAAAGAGTTTATGCGGCCTGGATTTGCTATTTGGCGTCCGAACCGGATCCGGCCACGCTAGGAGGATGAAGCGGAAACCGGAAATTTGCAGATATGCTCCGATTCGAGTAAAACTTGATGGACGGGAAGAGGAGATGTTAGAGATGCGAAGTTTATGTGTCCGAGTTGTATTCGGCCACAGTGGGGGGAGTTGGAGGGGGAGTCCCGGAAATTTTGTGTCTCGCTTAGGGGTCAGACGATTGGAGTGATTTGAATGAAACTTGGAAAGTAGCGAGAGCGTATGCTCTGTTTAGGGTCCGGACCGGATCCGAGCACGGTGGGGAGAGTTACCGGAAAAAAGTGCTCGGATTCGAGTGATAGGTGGTAAGAGAAGATACTTTAGATGGAAATGCTCAGACTTTAGTGAATCTATATATCCTATTTCTAGGTCCGATCCCAGGGGGGTGAAGGGCGTGTTTTGTGATTTTCTCATCTACTTTCTCGCACCACCTACCCGCAACAAGTGCCATACAAGCTCGTAGCTCTTGTTTTGGTTGGAATTCTTCAAGCCTGTTTGTCTGTCTGACAACATTGGTAACTTCGTCATTTTTTGCAGAAACGAGATATCCGACGCGTGAAGCGAACAGATGTGCGTCTCATAGACTTCGGAAGTGCAACGTTCGACCATGAGCATCACTCCACTATTGTTTCCACGAGACATTATCGCGCACCAGAAGTGATTCTTGGTAGGTGGCTTTTCGTTTCTGCATTTTTGTTTTGACCGATGAACCGAGCTTGGCTTGAATGTGAGGAAACTTCTACTCATGATAATACTCAAATTGTCCAAATAATAGTCAATTGTCGCTCAATTCCGCAAACAAAGGTCGATATTTGTGTTAAAGTGGGCGTAAAACAGAAAACAAAAAAAATCCAGTCTGTATTTTTTGAAGTGGAACCCCTCTGAATTTAGAATCACCCTGAGTCATCCTCTTTATTTTGTCTAGCAATAGGGGAGCGAAATTTTTTGAAAAACAGGATGGCACTAATGAAAAATTTAGGCGAAACAGAAAGGAGAAGCACCCGCTAATGGGCTTTGTTCGAACGTTAACGGTAGTGGGCTACCGGGTGAGTACTAATAAAAAGTGGGGGTATAATGTCGCAGCCGCGGTCCAGCCACTATTTTCTTCTTCGTTGTTGAATGCCCGTGGGATTATGTAGGCTAAGTGTGTTTGAAAAAGTGGCAAGGGTCACATCACGTGACAAGATGTGGTAAATACATACAAATGAAAAACAGTTTTATTTACACTGTCTTCGCTGTAAAAAGTTTTTCCGTATAAAGATAAAAGTTAACTGCAGCATTTGCTACTCGGATTATTCTTATCTCTACACAGATAAGATTAATACCAAATAGAGATAAGATGAATCTGACTAGCAAATACTGCAGTTAACTTTAATCTTTATACGGAGAAACTTTTTACAGTGTTGTTAGCATCCTACCATCCGGGAAAGTATTAAATACCTTAGGAAATTTCGAGGCCAAGCTGTGCTCGCATTTAAAGCTGCAGGTTTAAGAAACAGAACAAGTTTGAGATTACATGTTGATTCATTTCGGATGATCCTAACTTTTTATTCGTAAAACCTACGTTTAGGATGCCGACTTGGCTAGCGTGTTAAAAGGCTGAAAGTCCTAACAGCCTTGACGCTTCGAAGAATGCTGTAAATGTGCAAAAGTTAATCAGTCATGACTTGCAGTATTTTTGCATACACAGGTCGAGCGTCAAATTTCAGCGAATATTCATTTGAATGCATTGGCAGCGATGCGTTGCGTAAAGTAATGGGTCCTGGGAGTCAAGGGTCGGTACTTAGCAGTCATGATGGTCATAGAAATGGGAGGTGGTGGCTACCATCCATCATCTGAACAGCGCTCGGCCATAAAACGCTGTGTTAATTGCGGCAATACTTAAGTCTACTTGGTGCGTGGGTAGTCCCATACTTACATGTTGGAGGTTATGAGTCAAGAGACTCGGTAGGTGGGGTCACAGAGGTAGTATGTTTGGTAGATGCCAAACTGTATGCGGACGAAAACATGATGTGCAAAATGTATGTATTTTACGATGGAAAATCGGAGAAACTGATCAGCGTTGTGGAAAGGACTGCTTGAAACGAGCAAAATCATTTTGCAAATTACAAATCCTGTTTGTAGAGTCTTCAAGGTTTTCTTCAGTCATATCGGAGGGCACCAATCATGTTTTGAACGTTAAGTGAATCAGGGAAGCGGGCAGGGGGGGGGGGGGGGGGCTCAATACCAACGCTTGATTTTGGTTGTGAAGAGCACGGACCTGCCGCTTACCTCGTCACAAATTCGATTGATTTTTCTGCTTGGTTTAACTCGAGTCCTTGTGCGTGTTTAGAACCTTATTCGTGAATAGTTTTGTCCCTGATAGTATAATTGACAGGGAAGGTTGTGTCTGAGAGTAGGAGCAATGACCACTCAGCGTATTATGTTTAAAATATAAAGATTGTGGTTCTCGGCGTCCAGGAATGGACCGAGTGTTTTAATTATGTGTGATTTACATTCTCATTTGTTAACTGAACTGATGCATTTTTCTAATTCCAGAACTTGGGTGGTCCCAGCCATGTGATGTGTGGTCCATCGGTTGTATTCTCTTCGAACTATACCTCGGTGTAACCCTATTCCAGACACACGACAACAGGGAGCATTTAGCTATGATTGAGCGGATCGTTGGACCGATTCCCTATAGAATGGGGAGAAAAACAAAGACGAAGTACTTCTACCACGGCAGGTTAGAGTGGGACGAGAAGAGCTCAGCGGGCAGATATGTTAGGGAGAATTGCAAGCCATTGAAGGTGAGTACGGTACTGGACTGGAACCGGCATCGTGTTGGTCCCGTTTTTTTTTGCGGAAGCAGGTTGGCCCAGATTGTTGGTTTGCTGCATAACAAACTACCTTCAAGCTTGCAGCTTACGGCTCCTCCGCTAGGTACCCGGCGATTTTACATCGGCAAGGAGAGTTAGTCATCAAGAGTATGCTCGACAACGACTGACCGAAGAAGACAGATAATCCAAAGTTTTGGAGTCGTGCGAGCAAAAAATAAGCGCTTTTGGCCCTGCCGCTTTGTATCAAAATGTGTTCTTCCGTTGAGAGCGCTCGGGATTACTTCAAAGAGCACACATGTAGTTTAGAGTTCATCGTTCCCTACTTGCTCTAGAAGCGCTTAGGCTAATGACTCCTGCGTGCACTTACGATAAAGTACTTTTGACGGAAACGACTTTTTGACGAAAAAATACTGTCCGTCGGACAAGTTAGGTGTGTATGCCAAAACTGCTTTTAATTTGTTGCAAGGAGTCTGACGGTGTAACCATTGCACGATGTCACGGTGGTGCCCATTTTGTTGACAGCAAAAGAGTGAGACGTTGTAGATTTGTTTCAATTGTGTTTTATTTGCATTTTAGCGCTACCAGATGTCTGACGAGGAAGAGCACAACGAACTCTTTGACCTGATCACACGGATGCTGGAATACGAGCCCGCGCAAAGAATAAGTGTGGCTGAGGCCCTTCATCACCCCTTCTTCCAGCGGCTTCCCGAATCGCAGCGACTAGCGGAGAGAGAACGAAGTCATTCTTTGTCTAGATAAGAACTGGTGCTTTATTCTATCTAAGTTTCCTATTTGGTGTTGCTCGGGACATTTGGTGGAGATCAACAAAGGAGCTTTTTACAGAACTTACAGTGAAAACCGGCTGTCTTGTGATACGTGACGGTGTAGAATTGAAGTTGGAAAAAGAGGTCTTCATGGCCAACAATTATATATATACTGTCCATGTACCAAAATGTATTAATTTTGGTGTTATGATTTTTTGCAATTTTGTCCAGCCTGTACCGATGATAGAGAATAAAGTAAGACTGTCTTTTTAGGGTGCGTTGACTAGACGATGCAGGTGATACGGAATGAGAGTTTTGGTGGATTCGGGTTACGTTAACTTCACGTAGTATGGCTTGGACCCCGGTCCTGCTTACTGAATGTTCGTCCCCTTTAATCAAGTCATTCAGTTAGTCTTTTCTTCGTTAAGCTTTGGCTGTACTGACAAACCCAACCCACTGGCAGATCTACGCTGTGAGAAGTCCGCGGACAGACTCTGAATACTTTCTTTTGGAAGAAGAAAGTCAAACGAATACTTCTGAACGTGTTGTGTCGTAAGTGCACGCACGGCACTTTAGCTCAAGCCTTCTTGGACCATTCAAGGATAGATGCCTTGTGGACACGTTTTGAAAGTTGGCTTTCTGAGAAAAACAAATTTATGCTACAAGAATTGCAGGGTCGTGTTTTTATGGCACTTGCAGCTTCGCTCAAGTGCCATATACCGATCACTTTCGGTCGGTCTGTCTGTCAGCTCACTGTTCTCGGGTTAAGGTACTTCCAGAAGCTAGGACGATGAAACTTGGCAGGCGTATCAGGGACCCGACCAGACTAACTTCGAAACCGTCACTTCCCCGAGCCGACCACCGTGTGGGGAGTGGAGGGAGGGGAATCTTGAGAAATGTACAACTTTGGAACGGGTGATCGGATCTTAACGAATGACATTTGGAAAGACCTCGTATCTCGGACGTCCCATTTCAAGTCCGGACCGGATCCGATGAATGTGGGGGGGGGGGGGGGGGTCCGGTGATAGCGAGTTAAGGTACTTCCAGATGTGCTAGAACGACGAAATCTTGAACATGAGACTCGACATGATTGGCTTAGAAATATTCAGTTCTCCGACGCAACAATTGTGGGGGAAGTGGAGGGAGGGGGAATCCGGAATCTTGAGGTATGAATAACTTTTGAAGGGTGACCGGATCTTAACGAAACTGATTGGAAAGACCTCGTGTCTAGGATGTCCCGTCCCGATGAATGTGGGGGGGGGGGGGTCGGAGAGGGAACCGAAAATCTTGTGACACGCTTAGAGTGGAGCGATTGGGATGGAACCTGATGGGAAGAACAAGAACTAGATACATCAGTGACAGAACCGGACCGGGTTCGGGCACTGAGGGGAGGTGGGGCGGAATTCCGATGATCATTAAGGTACTTCAGATGTGCTAAGACGATGAAACTTGGCTTTGACATTAGAGACTTGACAAGATTGGCTTATAAATTGTGACCATCCCAAGTACTAATCGTAACCAAAAAATGCAAAAAATACTTTTAAGCAAGATTTTCATCATCCCCGTGAGCCCTTGATCATTTTTGTCTCAAGAGTTTTGCTAAAAAAAAAAATAGCATCCCGTTCTTAACCGAAAAGTCAAAAACATACTTTTGACCAAACGATATATATTCATGATCCCCAAGGGCCTATGATCATTTTTGCCTCAAGGGTTTTGCTTACAAGTGAATTCCTTAAAGTACAAACAAATAGATCCCGATGATCGTTTATCATCATTTGTACTTCAAGGGTGTTGATTACAGATGAATCTCTAGCGCCCTTAAAGTGCGCATCAGCACAGCCAAATGCAAAAATAAAGGACCCGTGATCATTCTTATCTCAAGGGTTTTGCCTACAAATGATCACAACAAACCGACGAATTCCTACTTTCATCCTCTGGCCCACCCTTGCAAGTATCATCTGAGCTTCCAGCTCTTGTTTGGCTTAGGTAGGGGAGGGGGCAACATAGCGTCGCAAGTATAAACTAATCAACTAAAGAAATGAAATCTGCATTAGTCAATAAGCAGGAAAAAGGCTCTGAAGTACAAAAATATAACATAAATAAAAATAAACGGGGAATCAACGAGTAGTAAAATCAACAAATTAGTCAGCGGCAGCGCAGTCAAAGAACATAAATACACAAATCTGGAAATACCAACTTGAGGCTATAGTGCCGTAATAAATACTTTTAAAAACAGCGTATGAATCAATAGTGATGATGCCAGAGCGTAGGGGACGGAAGTACCTAACACGCGGACGGCTATGGGTATTCAACTTGTCTACTGTACTGTGCGGAGGGTGAGAAAAAATAAAGACATTAACTTTTCAGCTTTCGTCCATAAGAGGCTTGACAAATTCAATGATGTCTTTTGGTATCAAACTAAACGCAGATTGTCGGTTTCGACTGATCACACAATACTGTCTGATGAGGCGTAAAAGGTTAAATGTCTATACTCCATGAAGCTTCTGGAACTTTTCGCTTCGTAGGAAATCCGCTTTTCAGCTGCCGCTGCGATGAAACGGAATGTTTTCTCAGATGTATGAGCGAAACTCACCATCAATATGGATAGCAGCTGAAGTATCCACTGTCGCAAAAAGGACAGGCCGAAGTAAGGATAAGTTCCCAACGAGAGCCACTTTCCCTGCGCAATGCAAATTTCCGCTTGCTACGGGAGAAAAGTCGAAACTTCATCAAGTTTGAAATACACAAAGCGACATTCGCCCCCCGTAGACGCTAGGGTTTAAACTGCTCATTACAGCATAGTCCACGAGCTGCCACCGACCTCAATTCTAACGACGTTATCACTGCGAGATGACTCTAAGCTAGAGGTCGCTCCATCAATGTGAATACAAACACTACCGTCAGGTACACTCTCTTGTTCCCGTTTAGGCGCTTTCACAACTTTCGAATATAAATGACTCATGTCTCCTGGTGGATTGCTACCATTATTCTGAAAATCATCCAATGTTTCATAGTTATCAACACTTCCTACTTGCTCATAAGGGGGCTCGCCAATAAAATACTTCACACTCTCATAGTTGGGCTCACGCCCGTCCCGAAATCCTAGTTCTTCGTACATAGCGTTTCTCGTGTCGTTGTCGAAGTGCAAAGGCTCGTAATTGGATTCCTGAGCTGAGAGCGACTCATATCCCGGTTCTTGGTTGAGATCGGAGCCGGGGACGGTTTCGTAAGCAGGATCGCTGCCGCTTAAGTTGTGAGCATATTGCTCTATTGCTTCATACCCGGGATCCGAGCGGTGTGCGGAGAGCTCATCGCCCCCGCCGTCTCGCAACCGTTCGTATCTCGGATCTACTTCGTCCTTCAAAGCCTCATATCCTGGTTCCTTTACTCTTTCATAGCCAGGATCTCTACCACCCTCGGCAGCCTCTTCCGACTCGAGTCGTTTTTCTCGGATTTGCTCATAGCCGGGCCCATTCCGGACTGCTTCATAGTTCATTTCTTCAGGGAGACTAGGAAAGTTGTTCAAGTGGTCAACCGAACTATTAAGACCGGCCAGACTCTGCCGACTGCCAAACGTGTCTGTCGATCCACGCCTGCTAATTACCAATCCTGAGGGCCCACTATTGGTTTTTGTGTGGCCTTTTTTATGTTCTTGGGTGAAATTTAGCTGCCCGAGGTCGAGGGAGCCTCGATGTGAGGAGGCTTCAGACTGAGAGAGGAATCCGGCGTCAGAGGTGCGGGAAAGTGAGGCGCTTTTCCGTTTTAGGACTTTTGCGTACATTTCTTCTAAGCTCTTAACGGCAGTGCGGCCGTGCTCAGCGAGAGAACGGCTATTTCGGCGGCCTTTGTTGACCGTTGCATATGTGTCACCGCTGAAAAAAAATTAAAGCCCTTCAGTCTACGACAGAAATATTTCAGAATAAAATATGCGTGTGCCAGCTGAAAAAAAAAACTGAACTGAAGCTAATCTGAGCGTTCGAGATACAGAGACAGCGCGACCAAGGTTAACAACGGAAACAAGTTAATAAACAAGTTAACAACGGAACGGGCAGTTATTTGTCTAGTGTGGCCGCGTCCCGGAAACGAACGCCGAAATGTGTCGGTTGGATTGGCTCACGTCTACATCATGTCCAGTTAACTTCCTAAAACCTCTCAGCGGCTTGACCAGGCAACCCCACGCTAACGGCTGAACAGTTGATGTGAGAGGCTTGACGGGCTGGAGCTTAACCCCTCACTTTCAAGACTAATTTTCGACCGACTCGCTCATAATTGCTATTCAAGGAAACGACACTTTATTTGATCGAGACTAGACCTAGGTCGTTCCCAGTTTGGTGGCAACGTCTAGAAATGTGGGAAAAGCCGAACATTAGTTACGGAGTCTTTGTACTGACATCTGGTAATCTTATGTGCTCAGCTGCTCATACGCCCGTACGACTTACTTGTGGGGAGAAGGCGGGGGTGGCAGTGGCGAGTTAGCTTTCCTTCGTTCGGGTTTCGGTGAGCCGGCAGCAGCGTTCAGGTTCGACGACACGCTTAGCATGCTCATCATTGAGCCTGGAACAAAGTAGCATTGAACCTAAGCTGAGTTATACAACCAGGGATATCCTTCTCTGGTAAGATGCTAAAAGTGAACCAATTGTGTTTGTCCGGTAAGATCGGCCGTAAGCAAACTTGGTGTGAGGATTCTTTGGATCAAGAGTAAGGTCGAGTTCGTAGATGGGCTTTGTAGCCCTATATTTAGGGGTGGGGGAGGGTAAATATTCTTTGAGCCCAAGCTGGCTTTGAAAAATTTATTCAAACAATGTTTACAACGGATACGTCAGCTACGATTCTTCATCAGCCTGACTAGGATCCTTGCCAAACAGGGCTGAAATATCGCTTATGAAGAATCGTAGCTGACGTATGCGTTGTAAACATTGTTTGAATAAAGGGTGGGGAGGGGGGTTTAAATTAAGGGGCAAGCAAAATATTTTTAAACAGCTAATGTGATAGTCGATTATGGGGTAAGAAGACATGGTGAACACGATGGTGAAAACCATTTTCTCGCCGGACAAGTAGTTCGTCCGGAATCCGGCCAAAGCCGGAAAGTTCGTTAAAAGTAAACGTTTTATTTGAAGTTGATTAGATGTTCTGTTCTGGGGTAAGAAGACACCTGTCCGCTCCCTCCGCCACCTCATCATTCCTTCACCTTCAGGGGATGAACTGAGGGAGCGGAGGACGGCTGAGTCGAGGAAAGGAGCATTGAGGTGGTGCGCTCCCTTTGATTCCATCAGTGAGTAACCCATCGTGGATAGCTTGTAACATAAAACCTGAAAACCGTATTCTCGTATTCGGAAAGGATTTGTAGCAGCCAGTCCTAAGTCAATGGACATGTCAGCGGCTACATCCCCGGTGTGATCGCACCAAATCCATTCAGAAAGGGCGTAATCTTACCTTGTCGCGATGCTAATGAAAGATGTTTCAGACTAATAACACTGGGTGGTTCTGGTGGAGCATCTTCCAATGGTGTGCCAAGAGCTGCCGCTGACGACGAAGCCACGCCTCCACTTGGGAACTGATCCACTCTGGCGTAAGTCTCACTCCCTCCAGCGCTAGAATTGTAAACATTGCCGAAGGGATCAGGAATGGCGGAATACAAGTTTTCCGAGTATTCCGCCTCAGAGACTGTTGCATAGTTCGGGTCGTTCATTGATTCTTGGCGCGTCACAAGTGTCCCAGGTCGACCAGAGCGAGTCGGCAAGTTCTCCTGTGCTATCCGAGCTTTTAGCAAAGCCAGCGACTCGCGAACGGTGATCGACGAATAGCCTCCTGAAAAGAACATGAACTTTGGCTTACTTTCATCAGTTCCATCCAATTCGTCAAGGTGTTAGGAATTGCAGTGGAGCTGTTGCAGTGGCCCTGTGCTCAAAGCGAGAATTCCGGATCGCGCGTGCTACTTTATCTCTGCCTGGCACTACATCTTCCTGACTTCGTCCTAATTGTCTAGGTGAACAATTTTCTTTTTAAACATTTAATTTGACAAAGTGGCAGTGTAGGCGCCTCCACGCGACTACCGAGTTCATAACAAGCTGGCAGTCTCGCAGGCTATTTTCACATAACGTCAGGGCAGAGGTTGACCTCTAACACCGATTGAAAAAACACTGCAACAATATAAACAAAAACTAGCGGTAGCACATTGACTCCCTCTATTCTCGCCGTTCCCTTCGATTCCCGAGGAGTCCTCGGGGAACGGCGAGAATACGCTAAGACTGTATTTATTTGCCATTGTCGTTGTTGTTGGACGACACGAAAGGAACAACTTTCCTTAGGAAGCGCGAATTCGCTTGAGCGAGAGAGAATATGCGTTCTGCAGACACCTAAAAGATGAAGAAAAATATGACCGTCAGACCACGAAGACGTTCTTACTTGAGTCCTGCGAATCTCCGCTGAAGTGAGGACCATCAGCAACTTCTGCTCCAGCCTGCTCGTCTGCTGGGCCTGCTGGATTCTGCTCAACACCCGGCAAGAAGCTATAACGGCGATGCCGTTCAGGGCTGCTTGGTCCGGCTCCAAGCTCGAAGCTAGTTACAGGTCGTCTACCGCGGGGAGGGGGTGCTGGGCCAGCCGAAGCACCCGGATTGCCATGAGGCCTAAACGAGAACAAAGGGCATTCATGGTATTTACTGATGCTTTCCTCGCACAGGTATGCAATCTATATCTTCCTTTGTCCCACAGGTCGTTATGACAATAAATTTTGTAGATGTTAATACGACATCCTACCTATCAGCCTCCAGAGAGGATGATACGAAGCCGTATCAATCTCAGCAAAATATCACCAAGCACTTTTCATCAACTACTAAAAGTTGAACCTGACCTCCAAAAATAAATAAAGGCTAGCCACTTTCAGAAAGAAAAACAAAACGAGAGCTACGAGCTCATATGGCACTTGTTACGAGTAGGTGGAACAAGAAAGTAGATGAGAACGTCACAAAAACCAGTGGCAACACCGATTTAAGCTTCATTAATCCTATCTCTCTTTAAGCCCGCCGCTAGATGGCATCTGCTTCGCCACAAACGAAAAAGATTGTATTTGATGGTGCAAAACGGATACGTCAGCTGAATTTTATTGGAGCTTTATTTCGGCCCTTCTTGGCAAGGGTCCTCTTGCCAATATAGCTCCAATAAAATTCAGCTGACGTATCCGTTTTGCACCATCAAATATGATTCGCAGTCAGCTTGGGCTGAAGGAATATTTATCCTCCAAGTACGAAAAGATGGCTTTGGATAGTGGTTGTATTATTTGTTATACACAGAAATGCCCGGTCACTAATTTTCACATTTCTGCAACAGGCTAGGGTTGCCATTTCATTGAAAAAAATTCCCTAAGAAAGTAGCAAATAAGTAGGCTACTGCAAAAGAAGATACCAAAGAAGACAAAAATTCCGTTCGAAAAGGTTATAACAGTTAACAAACCTCCATCTCAGTTGATATCGGAATAATAAGCAAGGCCATTTAAAAATATCAACCTCGGAGCGCTCAGCAGATATCTTTCATAACCTGCCTCGCCTTCGGCTCGGACAAGTTATTTTCAACGGCCATCTCGCTGTTATAATCCGACATCAACCTCGATGTCGGAAGCTAACCTTTAATATATTACTGATATTTACTGTCCAATTTCAAACTTCACAAATCAGAAACAAGTAGAAAGACTGAAAAGGATATTTCTCCTCAACGGTTGAATACCGAGACAAATCTACAATTTGAGGACGTGTGTAGACCTATCGAAAGAAACGAAATAGCTTTAAGTAGCGTGCACACACAGTCCGAATTTCGCAGTCCGGTGCGAATTTCCTTCTCCGCTCCGGAATTTTGACGCATCGCATGCGGATTCGGTCCGATAATTTCGTTCCGATTTGAGTAGAAAATATTCTACTTTTACCGGAGCGAATTTTAAACGCATGCGAAATTGTGCCCTGAGAATTGAAAAATTAGAAGCTGTGTTTGAAATTTAAACTGTTTAATTTCGTTTTATCTGAAAAACCTGTCGGGCATCGTGACGCGAATTTCGTGTGTACGTTTTCGCGTGCGGAATCTTACCAGATTGTGTGTGCACTTAGCTTTAGTCTACACCCGTCAACAGATTACGGAGACCTCTCAGAGTCAGTCACAGTCGCAAAAACCGCGCTTGCATGACCTAGCATCTCAATCAGCGGAACTTGCTGACCTTCTAAAAAGCAACAAAATGTAATAGGAGGTTACCAGGTCAATACTGGTCGAAGATCTTGCACATACTAGTTGCGTTTTTGCAGATACCATGGTATCTGATACCACGGTCTAAAGTCGTTTTTAAAATTATCGTGGTATCAGATACCACGGTCAAAAGGCGTTTTTGCAGTTATCATGGTATCTGGCCAGTTATCGTGATATCTGATATTAAGATACCACGGTCGGACCGTGGTAATTGGTCTTGGTATATGAAAAGTCATCTCACTTTCATCAAATTTTGTCAAATTGGTGAGAAAGAAGTTTAGCAGTTAGTGATGTAACTGGATATCAGTTTTTCTTTTGGGATGACTTCGAAAATTGCAATTTCTGCAATTGTCGTTTTTGCAGAGCAACCGTATATCAGATGCCACGGTAACTGCAAAAACGACTAATTGCAGATCCAGTTACCGTGGTAACAGATACCATGGTATCTGCAAAAACGCAACTACTGTCAACAGAAACAAAGTTTTCAAAGGTTTGGTGCCTTCTTTAACGAAGAGTAGCCAGACAAAAAGTCACCAGCACCCGGTCTTACAAAGTAGTCATCCATGAAAGCACTGACCGGGCCCGAAGTTTCTTACATTCCAAGGTCTGACGAAACTGGGAATGCCCGGGGTTCTCTGAAAACAGGACACACTTACTGTTCAATCACGCTTCTCCGCCGGGTTTCAATGACGTCATAGCTGTCAGTGTCCGTTTCATCCCCGTCTGCTCCACCGTCGACATTGCGAACGCTGGCGTAAGGGTGTTCTCGCTCAGCTAAACAAAGAAAGGCAAAATAAACATAACTTTTTGTTTTTATCTGTTTAGTGCATTCCGTTTAAACAACCTCATAAACAAGAGCTGTAAGCTCATATGGCACTTGCATGGGTCAAGATGATTTGATTGATCAAAAGTAAGTTTCGACTTTGCGGTTGAGATGCGCACTCTAAGGGAGCTGGAACTTCATTTGTGAGCAAAACCCTTGAGGCAAAACTGCTAATGGGCTGATGGGCATCACGAAAATGCATATATTGCTTAAAAGTATTTTTTTTACTTTGCGGTCAAGATTGGTACTTTAAGGAATAATCGGATTTGGGAAGTAACAATTTCTAAGCAAATGTTGTTGAGTCTCCAATATTCCAGCGAAGTTTCATCGTCCTAGCACATCTGGAAGTACCTTAACGCGCGATCACCGGAATCCCAGACCCCCCCCCCCCTCCTCCAACTCCACCCACAATACCCGGAGCCAATCCGGTTCTGTAAATGATTAATCCAGAACATCTGTTTGTCATTCCCACGAAGTTCGATCCAGATCACACCAGTCTAAGCGGGTCAAGTATTTTCCGCCCTCCCCCCAATAATTGCCGGATTCGGTCCGGAAATGAAAAAGGTCACCAGAGAAAAATGTCCTCTGTTTAATTATTAAATTTCACTCGAATCCGATCACCCGTTCCAAAGTTACGCATGACTCAATATTCCGGATTCCCCTCCCTCAACTCCCCCCCCCCCCAAGATTATCATATCGAGGATTTTTTTTTATTCCATGTCAGCTTGACCGGGTCCCTGATATGCCCTCCAAGTTTCGTCGTGAAAATCCCCCCAAAAAACGGAATTCCGGGAACCCCCCTCCTCCCCCCCCCCTCAAGTGTCCGGATCCAGTCAAATTATGTAAAAGATTTACATGAACCAGATGTTTGTTCTTCCCAGCAAGTTTCACTCCGATACCATCATTCTAACCGTTTCTCGAGATTTCCGGTCCACCCCCCCCCCCCCCAGCTCCCCCGCGGTGCCCGTAGCCAATCCGATTCAGCAAATGACTTACCTAGAGCATCTGTTTGTTCTTCCCACAAAGTTCCATCCGATCCCTCCATTCTAAACGGGTCAGGTATTCCCCCCCCAATAGTTGCCGGATCCGGTCCGGATATGAAAAAAATCATCGGAGAAATGTCCTCTATTCAATTCTCAAATTTCACTCGAATCCGATCACCCATTCCAAAATTACGCATGACTGAAAATTTCGGATTCCCCTCCCTCCACTCCCCCCACCATTATCTGATCGACAAAATTTTTATTTTGAAGTCAGTTTGATTGGGTCCCTGATATGCCTGCCAAGTTTCATCGTGAAAATCCCCAAAGCCACCATCACCGGAATTCCGGGACCCCCCCCCCCCCATAAGTGTCCGGATCCAGTACAATGGCCTAAAGGACTTATCTAGAGCAGATGCTTGTTCTTTCCAGCAAGTTTCACTCCGATCCCTCCATTCTAACCGTTTCTTGATTTCCGGTCTCCCCCCCCCCCCCCCAACTCCCCCCTGGCTACCGAATCCGGTCAAGACTTTAAACGGGACATTACAGATAAATGTTCTATTCAGTTATGAAGTTTCATTACAATCCGATCATCCGTTCGAAAGTTACACACTTCTCAATTTCCCGGATTCCCCTGCCCTCCACTCCCCCCCAAAATGGTCGGATCAGAAAACTGATTATTTCTAAGTTTGTTTGGTCGGGTCTCTGATATGCCTGCCAAGTTTCATGGTCCTAGCACAACTGGAAGTACCCTAACTCGAAAAAGTGTGACAAAATGCCCTAAATTTTCAAGTTTCCAGCGCCCCCACTTCCCCGCATATGGTCGGATCGGGAAACTGATTATTTCCAGGTTAGTTTGGTCGGGTCCCTGATATTCCTGCTAAGTTTCATTGTCCTAGCTCATCTGGAAGTACCCTAACTCGAAAAAGTGTGACAAAATGCCCTAAATTTTCAAGTTTCCAGCGCCCCAACTCCCCCGCATATGGTCGGATCGGGAAACTGATTATTTCCAGGTTCGTTTGGTCAGGTCCCTGATATTCCTGCCAAGTTTCATTGTCCTAGCTCATCTGGAAGTACCCTAACTCGAAAAAGTGTGACAAAATGCCCTAAATTTTCAAGTTTCGAGCGCCCCCACTCCCCCGCATATGCTCGGATCAGGAAACTGATTATTTCCAGGTTCGTTTGGTCGGGTCCCTGATATTCCTGCCAAGTTTCATTGTCCTAGCTCATCTAGAAGTACCCTAACTCGGAAAAAAGTGACAAAATGCCCTAAATTTTCAAGTTTTCAGCGCCCCGCACTCCCCCGCATATGGTCGGATCGGGAAACTGATTATTTCCAGGTTAGTTTGGTCGGGTCCCTGATATGCCTGCCAAGTTTCATTGTCCTAGCACATCTGGAAGTACCCTAACTCGGATAAGTGGGACAAAAAACTCGGACCGACCGACAGACCGACAGACGGAATTGTGATCGGTATATGGCACTTGAGCCAGAGGCCAGAGGCCAGATTATCAAGTTTGGTCCAGAAGTCGAGGGTTTGATCCTGACCAGGCAAAAATAGTTTGCTTTAACCATGGTCTGGTGATTAAAAAAAAAAGGGCTGACTGCAACTATGGATAGATAGGAAATCTGAGAAAATATTGACTGAACATATGCAACGGTATCTGAGACAATGGATTTTTGATTCGCTAAGGTGTCACTGGGTAAGGAATGTACTGAAAGCAACTGAGCAGGCTGAGCTTGGTATGGCACGGGAACCACTGGTTATTGGTGCATTTCAGTTTTAAGGCCTACTTTGGACGCACGAAGTGGAAAGACTATAAGTTAGCCGTACTTTAGAGAAACCCTCCAAGGTATTCAATTTTTGCAGTGGGATGAACTAACAAACAAATGATCAGAGGAACGAACGACATAGGCCGGGGAAGTTTAATATGATATGATATGATATGATATGATATTTATTACACTAAAAGCCCAAGGGCCATGGCAATACAATCAGAAAAAAACAAACAAAATTGACGAACTTATTTCTAGCCACTACTAAAACTACAAAAAATGTTCTCTGTGCATCATTGACAGCTTGAGGAATCTACCCACTTTCTTTATAGTAGCATAACACTCGCTCTTAAACATTTGCTCCATCCATTCCTGATCACACTCATTTACTCCAAATATTTCACTTCTCAAGTCATTCAATTCCCTACAATCACACATAAGATGTCGCACACACTCATTCATATCTCCACACATCATATTCTTTCGATTAGTTGGTTTAAAAAGATCCAGGCCCTACCTTTTTTCTTGATTTTAGAATATGGGTGGATGGACTTTAATTTCTTGATTTTTGCATACGGAGGTGTTGCAGATCCTTTCCCAGGGACATCTAGCATTCCTGATTCCTGCTGAAACTCTCCAGCTGGCTCACGTCGACTGTCTACCTCATTCCCTAGCTGGGCATACAAGTCACTGTAAGCATCTGGGGCAGAGTCTCGTTGCACTGTCCGATTAAAGTTTTCGTCTGGACTAGAAACAGATGAAGGCGGTATCTCTGGCAGTCTTCGGTTGCTGGTCGACCTGAAAAAATGTTATCTGTAACTCTCCAACCGAGGGGTTGCTCACTCGCTGGGCACCACTGTACACCCTCCCTGGGCACCGGCTGGGCTGGCACCGCTGGGCACCGGCACTCGCCCCGAAATGAAAAATGTAAAAAAATTAGAGTCATCAGATTCGTGACTTATGGAACCGGCTGGGCTTACCCGGGCACCGCTGGGCACCGGGCACCACTGTACAACCATTTTGGGAGTGAGGAACCCCTCGTCTCCAACAGAGGAAGGTAAAGACTTCAATTCCAACCATATTTTTCTTTTCTATGGAACCTATATTTCATTGTCAAGCACGCAGTGCGAACTTACCTATGAGAACTTTGTGCTGAAGAAAAGCGAAGCTACGAGCTCATGTGGCACCTGTTACGAGTAGATGGTACAAGAAGGCAGATGAGAACGTCACAAAATACCCCCTTCAACCCCCCTAGGATCGGACCTAGGAATAGGATATCTAGTTTCACGCGAGTCTGAGCATTTCCGGCATCGACTCAGATCATCTAGAGCAACTGTTTCATCACACTAGTTTTATCCCCTACGAGTGTCATACTACTTCCAGTACCCGTCCCACTCAAACTCCCCCTACCACAGCCGAATCTGGTTCAGCCACATAAACAGATTATCTAAAGCATCTTCTCTTAGTGGCTATCAAGTTTCACTCGAGTCTTCGGGAAACTCCGGTACCCCCCCCCTCCCCGAACGTGCTCGGATCCGGCCCGGACCCTAAAATACGTCATCTAGGGCACGAGATCTCTCTACTTCCAAGTTTCATTCGAATCACTCCACTCGTTTGACCCCTATGCGAGCCACAACATTTCCCCTCCAACTCCTCCCGTGCCGCATCCAGTCCGGAGGCCAAATAACAAACTAGGCCGCTTAAAACTCGGTACTGTCCAACTTGCATCCCATTAGGCCATTACGTTTGGTTTTTGGGATCCCAAAACGTAAGTTGAGGGATACCTATGACTTCGCAAAAGTTGTCCGTCTGTCCGTCCGTCCGTCTGTAAGCACGATAACTCTCGAAGGGAATGAGATATTTTGATGAAACTTGGTGTGAGGATTCGTTGGGTCGGCGGACCAGTCGAGTTCGTAAATGGGCTTTGTAGCCCTACATTTAGGGGTGGGGGAGGGGGTTCAAATTAAGTCGATTATGGGGTAAGAAGACATGCTGAACACGATGGTGAAACCCATTTTGTAATCGGACAAATAGTTCGCCCGGAATCCGGCCAAAACCGGAAAGTTTGTTAAAAGTAAATGTTTTATTTGAAGTTGATTAGATGCTTGATTTAGAGGTAGGAAGACATGCTGAAGACGATGGTCAAAACCATTTTCTCGACGGACAAGTAGTTCGCCCGGAATCCGGCCCAAACCGGAAAGTTTGTTAAAATTAAAAGTGAAAACAATTTTCTTCCCGGACATGTAGTTCGCCCGGAATCCGGCCAAAACCGGAAAATTGTTAGAAGTTAAAGTTTTATTTCTAGCTGATTAGATAACCGATTTAGTGGTAAGAAGAGACGCTGAATCCGTGTGTGACAATCATATTTTACCCGGACATATAGTTCGACCGGAATCCGGCTGGAGTCGGAAAATTTGTTCTAAGTTAAATTTTTATTTGAAGTTGATTAGATGTTCATTATTGGGGAAAGAAGATACCCTGAGTTCGTTTTTGAGCTTTCTTTTTTCGCCGGACAAGTATTTCTAGAGTTCGGCCGAAACCGGGAAATTGGCAGAAGTGGCAGGAACTTTTCGTCAAAACAGATATGACTTATACGGGTAAACACACATGCTGAATCCATATCTGAACTTGGTTTTCTCAGATGATTAGCTATTTGGCCTTAATCTGTTTCTGAATTTTAATTGTAAGAATGTTCAAGGATTCTGGCGATGACTGAATCTGGCTAAGACAAGACCCAGTTGTCTGGATCAGATATTGAATTTTTGGGATCCCATCGAAAAGTTTGGTCTTGTTGTGCATGTCATAAAGTTTCCCCCCCCCCCCCTCCAACTCCCCCAGCTGTTGCCGCTTATGATTCGGAGACGTGTTTTGCATATCCAGGTCATTAGTTATGATCACCCATAAAGTTTCACTCGAATCGGAATCGAATCGCAGACTACGTAAGTCAGTATTTCCGGATTGCCCTTCCCTTAATTCCCCCATA
The DNA here is from genome assembly GCA_030848855.1 of Branchinecta sandiegonensis. Taxonomy (NCBI): domain Eukaryota; kingdom Metazoa; phylum Arthropoda; class Branchiopoda; order Anostraca; family Branchinectidae; genus Branchinecta; species Branchinecta sandiegonensis. The sequence continues at coordinate 18,771,987 of JAUPMV010000006.1, read as the reverse complement.
AATGGTCGGTTCCAGGAACAGAAGTTTTCCCAGAGCATTGCGTCAGGTCCCTAATCATATTTGGTCGGGGCACAAATGCCTGACAAGTTTCATCGTCCTTAGCACATCTGGAAGTATCGTAACTCGCGATCACCGGAATTCCGGGAAACCCCCTCCGACTCCCCCCCCTCCCCCAAAGAGCCCCGATATGATCTGGTTCAGTCAAGAATGTATCCAGCGCTTATGCCGTTCTTCCCACCAAATTCCACCCCGATCCCTCGACAAAAATTCCGGTGCCCCCCTTCAAATCCCCCCCCCCCCACAAGTTTTGGATCCGGTCCGGACTTGACATGGAACGTCTGAGACGACACCTCTTTCCACTAGCCAAGTTTCATTCAAATCCGATCGCCCGTTCAAAAGTTATGAATGCCACAAGATTCCGGATTCCCCATCCCTCAATTCCCCCACGATAGTCGGATCAGGCAAACGACTATTCTCAAGTCAGTGTCAGTTTATTCGAGTCCCTGATATGCCAGCCCAGTTTCATCGTTCTAGTACATCAGGAAGTACCGAACTCGCGGGATCATCAGAATTCCAGACCTCCACTCCAAGCGTTTCCCAAGATTTCCGCCCCCCCCCCCCTCAACTCCCCCTGAAGACACCGGATCCGGTCCGGATTTTACGTCGGTCTTCTGAGAGACGAATATCAAGTTTCATTAAGATCCGACCACCTGTTCAAGAGTTATAAATACCACAAGATTCCGGTTCCCCCCTGCCTCCACTCCCCCACGATGCTCGGATCGAGGAAGTGACTACTTCCAACTTAATCTTATCGGGTCCCTGATATGCCTGCCAAGTTTCGTCGTCCTAGATTATGTGGAAGTGCCCGAACTAGCAAAACCCGGACCGATGGACGGACAAAATTGCGATCGCTATATGGCACATGCGGGCAAGTGCAATAAAAAGTGAAAGGAAGTGACAACTTACTTCTTAGCTTGGCTTGATAAGTTGTCTTCATTCTCCAAGCAATTTCCAAGGGATCCATCCGGTTCAACAGACCTTGTGGAAAAGAAAACGAAGTTTCTGAAAGGACACCTCGTATACTGCATAGTGTTTCTGCTCAGAAGCTCTGAGATAGTTGACCACTTTACAACTAAGCTATGCTTGGGCCTACAGAACAAGAGCTAGAAGCTCATGTGGCACTTGCAAGGCTGGGCTGGGTCAGAGGACGAAAATAGGAATTTGCCAATATGTGGGTTTGTTGTGATCATTTGTAAGCAAGACCCTTGAGATAAGAATGATCATGCGCCCTTGGAAATCTTGACAATGTATCCTTTGGTAAAAAGTATTTTCATTTTTGCATTTGGCTGTGATGATGCTCACTTTAAGGGCGCTAGAAACTGATCTGTAATCTAAACCATCGAGGCTAAAATGATCATGGGCCTTTTAGGATCATGAATATATATCCTTCGGTCAAAATTATTTTCGACTTTTCGGTTAAGATGCGCACTTTAAGGATGCTAGAAATTCATTTTTAAGCAAAACCCTTGTGGCATAAAGATCATGGGCCCTCGGGGATCACGAAATGTATCGTTTGGTCAAAAAAAAATTTGTTTCAGATTGCGGTTAAGGTGCGCACGTAAGGGAGCTAGAAATTCATTTCTAGGCAAAATCCTTAAGGCAAAAGGGATCGTGGGCTCATGGGGATCATGAAAATGTATATGAATGTTTGAATGTATTCCCAAAAAAGCCCTATGGGCCATGGCGGGACAAAATATAAAAATAAATAAGCACTCCAACTGCATTGTACCAGTCCAAATATTCAACACTCAACACTTCCACATCTTCATCCATCTTTCCGCGTAACGGGCAAAAATAAGGATAAATATTTTGCCTAAGAGTATTTTTTTTTACTTTGCGGTGAAGATGAGCACTTTAAGGGAAGCTCGGATCTGGGGAGTGACGATTTCTAAACCAATCTTGTTAAGTCCCTAATGTTCCGAGTCAAGTTTCATCGTCCTAGCACATCTGGAACTACCTTAACTCGCGATCACCGGAATTTCGGACCCCCCCCCCTCCCTACAACTACCCCACATTGCCCGGTGTATCTACGCTTGTGCTTGTTCGTCCCACCAAGTTTCATCCCAATCGCTCCACTCTAAGCGTGTCACAATATTCACGCTCCTTCCTTCCGACCCCCCCCCCCCCACATTCATCGGATCCGGTCCGGACTTGAAATGGGATATCCGAGACACGAGATCTTTCCAAATATAAAGTTTCATCAAGATCCGATTACGCGTTGGAAATTTATAAATGCCTCAAGATTCCGGATTCCTCATCCCTCCACTCCCCCACGGTGGTCGAATCGGGGAAGTGACTATTTCAAGTTAATTTGGTCGGGTCCCTGATATGCCTGCCAAGTTTCAACGTCCAACCTAACTCGAGAACAGTGGACGGACAGGCCGACAGACAGACAGACCGACCGATAAATTACAGATGGCTTCGGCTGTTTTCCATGTCCATTGCCTTGGATAACAATCTTGGCAAAATGTACATAACCGGTCTTCGGACGAAATCAGCTCCCCTGAAATAATGATCGGCGCCTGGCACGTCACAAGATACCGTTGCAAGTGTGATAATCAGAGTATTGCTAATAGAGGAGATAGGATACACTTATGCAATGAAGAATCTCGGGAACGGGAACGGATGGAAATATTACTGAAGTAGAACGAATCGTAAGCACGACCTGTCCTTCATCACACAAATACTATCAAGGGCCCATGATTTGTTGTTCACGGTTATTCACAATGGTATTCTAGCAGAACAATTTCTTGGCAACCCTCTTCTCCCTTATAAGTTCCCAGGATTTTTACTAAAGTGATCTGACCTTATCTAAGAAAAAAATAGACTCTCATGGATGAGGTAGCCTACATTTATTGCTTCTGACCACAAAGGTCCTTCAGCTTCAGACCAAGATGTAGACAAAAGTGACCATAAATATACGGGGAAGAAGGTCGCTGTTGTGAGCTAGGTGAATTTAAATACATGACCGGATACCGAGTTGCCGTGGCAACTATATAGGCAGCACAGGTTCCGGCGACCCCCCCCCCGACCAAACCCCCCTGGTATCAAAATCCCCCCGGCGAGCCCCCCCCCCCCCCCTGCCTAAATAAAAAAAAGACAATACCAAAAGAATCTCCTAGTCCCAAATAATCCCTACGCCACGGATAGTACAAGCGTGTGAGTGTATGATGTGTCATAAATAAATTATTATTATTATTATTGTTATTATTATTCGCTGGCTACCCGGATTAGCTCATCTACCTACTGACAGGATATCAGTGTGGTTCTATCAGTGACGCCAAAACTCGGTTGAATATTTTCATAGCCGAGATAAGCCACGGTCTGAAAGTCGCAGAATCTGCCGCGGTTCCCGTCCGGAAAGTAAGAAGAGGCACGGAAGTGCCAGGCTTCACATCCGACCCTAGCCTGGTAAACTCCTGTAAAAGTGCGAAGTTCTGGTTTGCTGTGTGGAGAGAGTGTGACCGGCCGCTATCGGGCGTCGTTAACTCGCTGCGAGTTCATACAAAGCGAAAGTTCGATACAGCTCTCAGGGATCACCAGTGTAAAGTCAAGGCGTAATTTACCGAGCGAATAATGAACAATCCATCTTCAATATGGAAGTTACGCGAAAAAGAACCAAAAGTATGCTACAAAGATAAAATTGACTCTAAAGTATGGCAAACTTATTTTACTAATGAATTTTCAGCACCTGACGTTACGTTGTCTTCACCATTTGCGGTCGAATTGGATAATATTCTCGTAGATCCTCCCCCGTCAAATTTTGTTGTGTCGCGGGATGCAGTCGTTGATTGTATTTTAAAATTAAGTAAGAAACGATCTAGTGGTTCAGATGGTATTTCTGTTACCCAACTTGTTTATGGAACTTTACTACTGTTCGAGTACCTTACTCTTCTGTATCAAATGATTTTTTGCACAGGTATTGTCCCTGATTCATTTTGTGTCGGTATGATCACACCCGTGCTAAAGAAGGGCAAACCTGAGAATGCTTGCTCGTCTTATCGCCCCATTACTGTTTCATCAACGTTTTGTAAGCTTTTTGAGCGTCTTGTATCTGCCAGTATTCGTAAGTTTTGTTGGATGCCTGAATTCCAGTTCGGATTCAGGAAGGGTTTAGGTTGCTTGCACGCCCTGCTCGTGCTTTCTGAAGTGCTCATGATGCTAGTAATTCTGGGGAAACTCTAGTTCTTGGGTTCCATGACGTAAGCCGGGCCTTCGATTCGTCTATTCATCCACAAGTGATTCTGGAAGCGTACAGACGAGGTGTGCCAGTGGATTTTGTGAAGGTTTTGTATTATATGTACCGTCGGCTTAAGGCTTGTATCAAGGTCCCAAATGATCCTCATAAGATTGTTGAAGTTCCCGTTGAGAAAGGTGTCCGCCAAGGATCAGCTATTTCCCCTGACCTCTTCAACACAAGTGTACTTGAAGCACAGTCTAAAATCCGTACTTAGTGTATTCTGAAAGGGTTGGATTTGTTCTTGCTAACGTATGCAGATGATCTACTTAACCTGTGCAGACTCGTCCCTACACTTACTGAAAATTATGATACCCTCGAAAAGGAGTACAAAAAAGTTGGTTTAACGTTTAACCCCTCGAAATCAAATATTTTGTTCTTTAATGATCGTTTATCTATTAGCCAAACTGTTAAACTGGGGAGCACCGTTCTCGAACCGTCTGATCAGGTCATTTACCTTGGTGTCCCAACCGGGAGGAGTCTCCGCGAAACCCATTGTTTGCTCATTGAGTATTTGGGGAAAAAACTCCAAACAGCGTACGCATCCATAGTGGCAAATAAGCGTCGATTCTGTCGAAAATATCTTTCTATTTTGTACAATACTGTAGCCCTTCCTCATGTCCTCTACCTCACCCCCTTCTGGAAAATTTGTACCCGTTTTGAAATCAAACATATCCGTTCACTATTCTTTCGTTACCTTAAATTTTTGCTAAAATTGCCACTATGGACGCGGAACACCTATTTAATCAACAGATTTAAAGTTAATGAACCTGTTACCGCGGTGGAAGATCTCCGTGCTCGAATCCTTCGTTCTTGCAACCACCCCTGGATCACCCGTCTGTGCGGCCAGGAATGATCGAGTATGATTAGTTACCGTCCTTTAAAGGACCCCTCTTGCTTATTCTGCCTTTTATAATATACTTAGCTCCCATGTGGTATTATAAGCTTCTAAAGTCCCCACCTTTCTCCATTGTTTCGTTTCGTAACTACGAATTTTTAGCGCTTTTTAGGCTTTGCCGAGTTTTCCCGTCACCCAACGAAAAGTTTGCCGGAATCTTCATTGTCCGCTGACAACTCTTTCAAACATAAGGATGTAATAATCTTCTGTGTATTACTTCTTTTATTTGCTTAGTTTTCCCACTTTTTAACCAAGGTACGTTCAGTTTTCAAATCTTTTGCGCCCAGCCGCCGCGTCGGAGAGCAGGAAGGCTGAATATGTTCGACAAGGGCTAACAAGAGAATCGCTAGTTTCAGGTGGAAAGTAATGGTGTTTTTCGAAAACGTTTATTCTGATCCGTTTTATAGGGAAAAGATCATTTCTAGTAAGAGTTGTGCTTTAAGTGTTATTGTTATTGTTCATATACTTTGTGTTTTTGTTTTTTTCCTTTTCCAGTTTCTTTTATTATACTCCACTAGTCCTCATTGTAGTGCAGTGGGTCAATAAAATTCATTCATTCATTCATTCATTCATACACAATAGTAGGATAACTGGACGCAACTTCATTCGCCAACTTGACTGTACAATAATGTCTGAAGTAAAGTGGGTATCCAGTAACTGGTGTAAGAATAAGCTTGTGAATGCACAAGGGGTACAGTAGAGGTATGCTTTTGTGAAAAGTTACTTTAATGTGAACAGTGCAGTTTTGGGCTAAATGGTAGAATGAAGATCCAAAATGCCTATACAGGTGTTTTCAGATGCCCTTAATTACCTACTTTGGCTAACTGGTAGTTAGCTTTAGACACAGCAAGTGCATGAAAATGGCAAAGTCCACTGTCAACAAACGTTCACATAAGCATACGTCTACTGTATATATATGTGAAGCAAAAAGCGCAGGCAGAACAAAGATAAACAAGGGAGGGGAATGTAATGGTGAAGGTTGATGGTGACTGAATAATTGTTGAAGTGAACGAACACACGAATCCACCTTAAGCTCTTGTCAGTGAGGTGTTAAAAGTGAAAGATCAAATCAAAAGCCGTGCCACTCAATGTCACGATCCCCCCCCACCCACCAAATTCTTTCCCAGTTCCTTCCCCTCCCCCTCGTCGGGGGGGGGGGGGGGGGTGGTACCGGGGGATTGGTACCAGGGGGGGGGGGGTTGTCTGGGGTTTTTTTTTCCCGGGGGGGGGGGGGGGTTCTCGCCTAGACCCAGGCTACAGATTTACCCAGGTTCTGAAACTATATTCTTTGACAACTGCCCCAACACCAGTAGCCGATACCTCAGAGGATCATCTGAAAATTTCTCAGCTTGCCATAACCAACCAGAATTCAGATAGATGTATGGTGGTTGGAGGTTTGAGGGTTTGGTTTGAGTTGCGCAAAAGGTTTTGGGCATACCATCTAGATCCAGCACTATCAACATTTTACCTTAGGTAAACTTTCACAGTACCTAATGTTTGTGTAAAGCAGAACTTATGCATTCTTTTGAATGTGACCAAAATATATACCTATAGATGTAATGCAGTAAAAATGCTCACTAACCTTTTTGATTTTCGCATGCATGTGCACAGCCCGATAGTCAGAATTGTGAGACCAGATCCCACACTTATGCATATAAGTTCCAAAACACTCATCCTGGATTCTTTACTGACATTTCTCGCATCACTTCACTGACTCCAAGCAGATTCCAGTATCTCAAGTAACCCTTATTTTCAAAGCTGAATCACTTTTCATTATGTTGTCTCAAAGTTACCTGCAAAAACATACATATAACTGTACGATAAGCATGAAGTATGACAAGGGGGTATGACAAAGGCTGACACTCTCCACGGAGTTTGGTGTCAAATCTCTGAATCACCCAATCCATAAACATATTTTCCCTTCCGAAAAGCGGGCGAAAAGGCTCCCTCGCAGGGTGGCTGCGGTTGACGAACTGCAGCCGGTCAAATGTGCACACCAGAGGTTCACAAAGAGTTCGTTTCCCTTCGTTTCTAAGGTGTAAGCTGAGCTGTTAGTTACATTCATACAGTTATTTCTGATTGTTGTAGCCCTATATACGAAGGAATATTATGATTTATGTGTGTGCTCATGGGTTTCATCTATGACGATATCAAACAAATTTGGCGTTAGCCATGACAAGTTTTTGGTGAATAAAAAGATTTATCTATCTATGAGTGACTAGTCCTACCATAGAACCTGCCTATGCTAAGCTTAAACTGAACTTTTCCTAGCCCAAAGTACAGTGGGAGGGTTATAAAAAAAGCGGAATATATGATACCGTACCCTTTAGAAGTTTGACTAACTTAGACTAGGCTACAATACAGTTCAGAAGCAATGTGACCACAACTTGGGCACTTGAAAAGGGTCAGGTTAATACACTGTTGGCAAAAAGCAGAGAAAAAGGCAACCTTTCAAAAGCAAACCATTGCCGTTTACTGCACATCCCCAAGTCTGGATGGCCTATGCACAACGTTGCCTACCCTATGCCAAATTCAAGGCAGGCTACTGTGGGTAATGTAACCCTAACCCTGACCACTATCAAGAACTTCAATGAACTGATTTCTGAACTTGACTCAAATCATCGATACTTTATGGCTAGAGTAGGCTACCCAGCATTTGGCATTGGCTATCTTAAAATCAGGGATGTGGGGGATGTAGACCGCATCATTGGGATTTGCACAGTCTAGGTGCCAATCCCCATTTCATTGCCTTTGTCCGGATTGTGAGGAAATGTTGAGGCAAACCCTCTGGCACTTCCTGTATTTTATGGTAGATTTATCTAGTTAACTGTTTTACAGCTATGCCATCAGCTACTTGCCATACAGAATCAGTACACTGGTTCAGTCAACTTCTGTACATCTCCGGGGGACCTGAAACTGGGGCCAACACTCGTCTTTGTTTGTCCAAAACAAAGGACACCCACCAACTATTAGAAATGCCTCCAGCTGCTTCGTCGGATCGTTTTCTCAAGTCTTTCGTGCCGTATTTCGTGAAACATTTTAATTCGATACAACAAAATGACTTCTAACTGTAAATATTTTGAGGTATTGTTGACCTAGGCTAATTGTATATATTGTCATTTTATAATTGTATATATATAGTTCCCGATTAGTTTAACATTTTTATGAATTGATGACTTTTTATTAATATTTATTTATAGATGTTTATTTATATTTATACGTATCGTGTAAATGTAACCGCCATAAGTCAATGATAAATCAAAAAGGGTTATTATTTTCGTGACGTCCTATGCTATTCGTTGTAAAAGAATATTTGGAGAATATAATGAATTTGAATTTGAAAGCTTTAACCGCTCAGCTATCAAAGCAAGTGTTAGAGGGGTAAAATAAAAGGTGCGGAAACAGGCTAGAACGGGATAATTTTCAGTCGTTTCGTCCTATGTCTTAACCTACGCTAGTGAACCAGTAGTGAACCTGCCATGTTTTTAGTTGTATTTTCAGTAACCCCCAGGTTTGCAGTGAAAACTTCAGTAGAGGTATGCTTATTTGAACGTCTCCTAGCAGTGAATGGCTGCAGAACAAAAATGTTTTTTTTTTTTTTTTTAAACATTAAAACCCACATCAAGCACCTTTTACTGCACAACACTTGCCAAAAACGTTTATTTGAGGACCAATTTGGCATAAGCTAAATGACTGTTGGCATGCTCTCAATTTTCTACTGTTTTTCTTTCAAGTTTACCACACTGCAAATCGTGACACTTAGTTTGTGGAATTAACAACATTATTATCAGTAGGTGATTCCGCATAAGACCCAAGCAAATAATATGGAAATGATTCACCAGGGCAGAATTTCACTGATAGATGGCATTCAAATCAAAGGATGAATACACAATCCTTCTACAAGGTCTAGCTTTTCTATTTGTCATACAGGTGTAAAAGTATGGAATTCATTAGAGCGTCCGAAGACAGGAAAGTTTTTAAAAGAGCTCTAAAAAGATTATGTTATCTAGCAATTATATTTCTTCTGTCTGATTTAATTGATTCATTTTTGTTTGTGCTCGGAGGAAGATCAGACCCATGTCGCAAACCTTTTTTATTTTTCATTTTTCTTTAGTCATATGTCTGTTGTCGTAAACTCCCGTGTTGTCTTTAAATTTTAGTGTTGATGTGTGATAGTTGATCGTTTGTTTTTTCTTTACAATGCTTAGGCTAGAATTGTATTAATAATTTTTACAAACCCATCAGAATTAGTGAAGTGTCGTTTTTTATGCCACAGGCATGTCTGATGCTTTTTAGAAACACCAGGTTTATTTATATTTGCCACTAAAATTGTACCTTACCTTATCTTACCTTACAAATTTATGTACCTTTCTGCCCAGTCGTTCAGGTCAACCATTTGGAACAAGAAACATTTTTTAAACTCAAGGAATCACTTGAACAGACTATACCTTACCTTCCATTCAATTGTTTTATACCAGTTTCAGAAGCAAGAAACAAAACCGAAGTCCTAGAGATATTGACAGGGGTGTTCAAATAAGCATATGTCTAATGCCGGTGCCACAACTACCAACGAGAAAACAAATCCTAATGTTCTTTCATGTTTTTACTTCAATTTCAGTCCTTGAGGCTGGCTTGCTTAACTACAAAATGTTTGCAGCCTATAGAATGAAATGGAATCACTAAAACAAAATTATTTAATTTAAGGTTAAGGAGTTTCAATTTTGAGACTGAGTTTTTTGCCTTTGGTAAATACTGTATAGCCTATATAGTATTGGAAACTGTATTCTGACTCTGTATTTTAGAGTCACAGCTAAAAGTTTCATCGGAATAAGAGAAATGTTTAAAACTCATACAACAAAAACAAACGCTGATTCCAATTGGTTGATCTTTACAGTACTGTTATAACTAATCAGTAGAATGGGAGACTTCATTTTTGTGTTAAAATCTCTAAGCTGTCAAGCTCTCATTTCCAAGGAAACTTTCTAGAAAACTGAGGTTATTTATCAAGAGTCAGAATAGCATTTCAATAATTTACAGGATCAGAATCATTACCAAATGCCAAAAATCTGGTTTCAATGTTACAAGTCTGATACCTCACAATGTAAGTTAATTTTGTTTATGTTCTTTTGGCATTCCCGACGTTCATACAGAAATATCCATTTTCATCAGGTACAGGAGGGGTATCAAGTGCCATATGCCGATCACTTTTCGGTCGGTCGGTCGGTCCACTGTTTTCGAGTTAGGGTACTTCCAGAAGGGCTAGGACGACGAAACTTGGTAGGCATATCAGGGACCCGACCAAACTAGTTTGGAAAGAGTCACTTCCCCGATCCGACCACCGTGGGGGGAGTGGAGGGAAGGGGAATCCGGAATCTTGAGGAATGTATAACTTTGGGACGGGTGATCGAATCTTAATGAAACTTGATATTTGGAAAGACTTCGTGTCTCGGATGTCCCATTTCAGGTCCGGACCGGATCCGACGAAAGTGGGTGGGGGGGGGGGAGTCGGAGAGGGACCCGAAATCTTGTGAGTTGTGACACGCTTAGAGTGGAGCGATTGGGATGAAACTTGGTGGAAAGAACAAGCACAAGTCTTAGATACATCTGTGACCGAATCGGCCCTGATTTGGGCACTGTGGGGGGGGGGAGTTAGAGGGGGGTCAGAAATTCCGGTGATCGCGAGTTAAGGTACTTCCAGATTTGCTAGGACGATGAAACTTGGCTTGAACACTAAGGGCTCGACGTGATGGCTTAGAAATAGTCAGTTCCCTGACATGACCATCGTTGGGGGAGTGGAGGGAGGGGGAATCCGGAATCTTGAGGAATGTATAGCTTTGGGATGGGTGATCGAATCTTAATGAAACTTGATATTCAAGTGGCAAGTGGCTTGATATTCAAGTGGCAATTCGTTCCCCAAAAATTCTGTCTAATTTAATTTCAGTGGGAAAAGGCGTTAGACAAGGTGGAATTTTATCACCATATATTTTTAATGCATGTTTGGCAGATTGTCTTCGGTTGCTTAAGACTTCTTTAATACATTATGCACGTGATGTAACGTTTTTAGCATATGCTGATGATATTATTATTTTAAGTCGATCAAAGGAAAAATTAATTGAAAACTTTAACATTCTAGTATCTAGATTGAGGCAGAAGGGTCTAATAATTAGTTCTGAAAAGTGTAATTATTTTGTGATTAGTAGTTTGATGACACTGAATTCCCCTCTGGATTGTGGTGGGGGGATTGTTTTCAGCCCTGTTGAGAAAGTTATGTATCTTGGAATCCCTTACTCATCTAATACCAGGAATTGGAAACTTATCCTTATTCAACATGTGCAAGATAAAATAAGAAGAGCATTTGGTGCTGTTATTCGTTTACGAGGGATGTATCGCAGAGATGTTCTTGGTTCTATTTATACGGCTGTTGCACTTCCTCACATTCTTTTTCTGTCTGCTTTCTTTTCTTCTTTCCGTCCTTCTGAACTTTCTGCGTTAAAAGTTACTTATTATAAATTCTCTAAATTCCTTCTTGGCTTCCCGATTTCTGCGAGTAACTCTTTCTTAACTTCGAATTTTAAAGTGAAGAATCCTTTGGAAACTTTAAATGGTAAAAACCAGAACTTTCATAAAAAGGCTGACAACATTCTTCTTCATCACAACCTTTTTCCTTTTTTCACAAAAAAGCGCCCTGATTAGTTGGTTTATTTTGAGCTTTGTTTTTTTTCATGTACTTCATTGTATATTTAGTAGGCTAATTTGTCTTTAACGGTCAGCTGTTTATTAGTATGTAAGTGTGTGAGTCTGACTGACATGTTGTTGTTCCTTTTTTTTTACTTTTCTTACTCTTCAGTTTCGAAGGATTCAAATAAATAATAATAATAATATTTGGAAAGACTTCGTGTCTCGGATGTCCCATTTCAGGTCCGGACCGGATCCGACGAATGTGGGTGGGGGGGGGAGTCGGAGAGGGGACCTGAAATCTTATGAGTTGTGACACGCTTAGAGTGGAGCCATTGGGATGAAACTTGGTGGAAAGAACAAGCACAAGCCTTAGATACATCTGTGACCGAATCGGCCCTGATTTGGGCACTGTGGGGGGGGGGGAGTTAGAGGGGGGTCAGAAATTCCGATGATCGCGAGTTAAGGTACTTCCAGATGTGCTAGGACGATGAAACTTGGCTTGAACACTAAGGGCTCAAAGTGATGGCTTAGAAATAGTCAGTTCCCCGACATGACCATCGTGGGGGGAGTGGAGGGAGGGGGAATCCGGAATCTTGAGGTATGCATAACTTTTGAACGGGTGATCGGATCTTAATGAAACTTGATATTTGGAAAGACCTCGTGTGTCAAATATCCTATTTAAAGTCCGGACCTGATCACATAAATGTTGGGGGGGGAGGGGAGAACCGGAAATCTTGTGACACGATTAGAGTGGAGCGACCGGGATGAAACTTGGTTGGAAGAACGAGCTTTTGTATTCAGATATCCATTTTGTTCTTTGTTTTTCTTGTGTTAGTGTATTCTCTCGTAGTGTGTTTTTCGTTTTCTTTTCATCTTATACTCCATCTGTTTTCATTTGATGGGAAATAAATATATATAGCCTATATATATATCAGTGACAGAACTGGATGGGTTTGGGCACTGTCGGGAAGTTGGGGGAGGAGGGTCCGGAATTCCAGTGATCGCGAATTAAGGTACTTCTAGATGTGCTAGGACGGTGAAACTTGGCTTGGACAGAGACTTGACTAGACTGGCTTAGAAATTGTCACTTTTCAATTTAAGTACTAATCCTAACCGCAAAGTACAAAAAAATACTTTTAATCAAAATATACATTTTCCTAATCCCATGAGCCCGTGATCATTTTTTGGCTTAAAGGGTTTTGCTCAAAAATGAATTTTTAGCACCCTTAAAGTGCGTTTCTTAACCGAAAAGTAACAAAAAATACTTTTGACAAAATGACATATATTCATGGTCCCCAAGGGCCCATGATCATTTTTGCCTCAAGGGTTTTGCTTACACGTGAATTCCTTAAAGTGCAAACTATAATTTTGAGCAAAATATACATTTGCATGCTCCCGATGAGCTTATTATCATTTGCTCTTCAAGAATCTTCGTTACCGATGAATCTCTAGTGCCCTTAAAGTGCGCATCATCACAGCAAAATGTAAAATTAATATAGTTTTTACGAACGATACATGCTCGTGATTTCCAAGGAAACATGATTATTCTTATCTCAAGGGTTCTGCTTACAAATGATCACAGCAAAGCCACCAATTGACGAACTCCTACTTTCATCCTCCGACCCAGCCTTGCAAGTTGCCATATTAGCTTCCAGCTCTTGTTGCACAACCTCGAATGTTGCCGCGAAAGTGTTAAAATGAAATGTCCATGCTGTCCTGGCTTTTCAACAGTTCACATGTCCAAAATAATCAAATTCTATGCCTTTTCTTTGTCTTGAAGCTGCTTTAAAAAGGGATTTTCTGGTTTTTAACTTTGGTAGTTCTACCTTTTTCATCACTTTGTAGATTACGGCAAGAATAGCTCAGGTAACAATAAGGAGGAATTGCTGGAAAACAAAAATATGTTTAACTAGAAATACTGAAGCAAAATTTATTTCTTCAGTAGGCTATGTGAACCATTCTATTAGTTTCAGTATGTAAACCATTCTATTAGCTTCAATCTGGTATGTTCGTCATATTTTTGGGTTCCTTTTTAAGCCAGATATATTTTTCTGAAGGAAAGGCTTATCTGGAAATTTTAAATCTTGTCTGAGGTTGGGTACCTCTCCTGTAGTAGGGTGCAATCTCTCTATTAGGCTATTACACTCATCTCATGCTATTATTTCCAAAGGCAAACGCAAAACTACTTTGGAGAGTACCGCAAGGCTTTGGAGATCCTAGCGTGTCCATCCTAGAATCACATAATACAAATTTGGCCTAAAAGATTTTAAAATGGAAATTTCTATACAGTCCTAACTAGTTTGTAACCAAGGGGGCCCAGAGCTACCCAGGAAAACCAGCAAAATAGCCCAAAATATCAGTTTGTCATCAGAATTGTGGCATTTGGTTGCACCATATCAGTTAACCAAAGTCACTGATGAAAACTGAACCCTTTTTCATTTGAGATAATGACCCATTGTTTGAGGATCAAATGTCTTGAAAGGCACGTTTTAGCCTGGCTCAGTTGTGTGTCTGAACTCTGGACATATAGAGAAATTATCTTTGTAACATGGCATTGAGTATTTCTTTATGATTTTTTCCTGGATAGGTGAGGGCCCCCTTGGAAATCCAAGTGGGGGCACCGCCCAAAAGAAGCACAAAATACACGAGTAGGAAGGGGAGAGGGTTAGCAAACACTCAATGCCTTTTCCACTCAACCCCACCTTGTTTATTTTGTAAAACGGTAAGAAATATTTTAGATCTGTGTTTAACATGGGTTGCAGAAAGACTTCAGTTTGTTTCGCATGGTCATTTTTACTTGGAAAAAGTTGAGTTGAAGCATCATCAGGTGCCAGTTTTCAGTTAAATATCTCACAGTGTCTGAAATGTGTTGTGAACAAACATTATGAGCTGATCTGTGGTGGGTGGCCCTTGCTTTCATTTGTGATCCAAAAAGACACTCTGATCACAAAGAATACCAACATTTTTGCCTGCAGCCCCTTTTGTAGTATGCTCTGTTTACTTTAAGGTTTGGGCGGGGGTGCAGCATTTTAAAAGCTAAAATTTGTTCGGGAAGTAGTTAAATTTTTATAGAAAACATGCAGATTCAAAACAATTTTCTCCTGCAGCGCTAATTGGGATTTTGTTGCTACACAGACATCAGAAGCTAATACAGAGTTCACAGTCAGTGGCACGCCAGGCACCTGCCAGGCACTCACATGACGACCGGAAAACTCCCAGACAATGATACGAGGGAGAACAAAAACCAAGGATAAATCTGACATAAAATAATTTTCAGTTCAACTCTAAGGCTGTGCTGGATTTCCAGCAAGTACATTTTGTGGTATTCCCCCCCCCCTCTCCCCCAAGCACTTCAAACCACACATGCATCTGTTGCCGCTGCTGCTCCCCCTTGGGTTTCAGCGAAATGATGCCTCTGTTCTGGTTAGTAACTAGTTCATAACTGTCAACATGGAAAATCTATATAGCCTAATCTAGAAACTGCCTAGAACCTACAGTAATTGGACCTTCCTTGTAACATTATTAGGCTAATTTGATGGTTGTGTAATTTGAGGTTGGGATCCTGAGGTCTGCCCCTCCCTACTAATGACTAACTTCAGTTCAAAACATTTTTTTTTGTAAGTTGGAGGAGTTGGTAGTTAATTAACAGAGCTTTCCAGATCACTAGAAGCAGACTAGAAGAAACTCTATTCTGGGCAAGGAATGGAGTGCATCAGATTCTAAAAAACAAAACTAGGCTAAAACGAGCCTAAGCCTGGGTAGGCCTGGGATAGGCTACCTACTTACTTGTTAGGCTACTTGTGTGGTCAACTGGTCAACAATCAACTTGTGTTTTGACTTTTGAGTGATCAGTTTATTATTTAGTAAGAAAACAAGCGTCAAGAATTGTCTACTGTGGCTGTTCCGTCTTCTAGACTCTTACTAAACGAAAATCACAGAAACGACAAGAAAAATTAAATTACACAAAAGGTAGGCATGATCTGATGCGATATCAGATCTGCACAAATAAGCTGAATGCTCGTGAATTATATTAATGCAGAAATTATCTGGACAAAAGAAAGGATAGAGAAACGTTCGATAGCCACATCGTCTGTCTCAAGTTTTTTTGCTTTATGAGATCCTTAAGTCGAAGGATACCTATAACTTCGTAAAAGTTGTCCGTCAGTCTGTCCGTCTGTCAGCTCGATAACTCTCGCAGGGAATGAAATATTTTGATAAACGTGGTGTGAGGACTCTTCAGGCCAAGGGGGAGGTGGAGTTCGTGGATAGGCTCTGTAGCTCAACATTTAGGGGTGGGGAAGGGGGTTCAAATTAAGGGGCGAACAGCTTTTTTAAAAGATACTGAGATAGTCAATTAAGGGGTAAGAAGAAATGCTGAACGCTAATATGAAAACTATTTTCTCGCCAGACAAATAGTTCCGGCCAAAACCGGAAAGTTTGTTTTAAGTCAAAGTTTTATTGAAAGTTGATTAGATGTTCGATTTAGGTGTAAGAAGTTATGCTGACAATTTGTGTGATCGTCGAACAAGTAGTTCGCGCGGAATCCGGCCGAAACCGGAAAATTTGTGAAAAATGAAAGCTTTACCTGAAGTTGATTATATGTTTGATTAAAGGTAAGACGACATGTTGAATCCGCTTTTTACAATCATTTTCTACCCGGACATATAGTTCGCCTGGAATCCGGCTGAAACCGGGAAATTTGTTAAAAGTTAAAGTTTTATCTGAAGTCGATTAGAGCTTTGATATAGGGGTAAGGAGATACATTGAATTTGTTTTTGAGCTTTAGTTTTTGCAAGACAAGTCGTTCGCCCGGAATACAGTCGAAATCCAGTCAAATAAGACCAAAGGTTTCGATGGGGTCCCAAAAATTCAATATCTGATCCAGACAACTGGGTCTTGTCTTCTCCAGATCCAGTCTTCGCCAGACTCCCTGAACATTTTTACTATTAAAATTCAGAAACAGATTAAGGCCAAATAGCTAATCATCTGAGAAAACTAGGTTCGGATATGGATTCAGCATGTGTGTTTACCCCTATAAGTCATACCTGTTTTGACGAAAACTTCCTGCCACTTCTGCCAATTGCCCGGTTTCTGCCGAACTCCGGAACTACTTGTCCCGCGAAAAAAGAAAGCTCAAAAAAGAACTCAGGGTATCTTCTTTCCCCAATAATGAACATCTAATCAACTTCAAATAAAAATTTAACTTATAACAAATTTTCCGAATCCAACCGGATTCTGGTCAAACTATATGTCCAGGTAAACAAGACCTAAGTTTTCGATGGGATCCCAAAAATTCAATATCTGATCCAGACAACTGGGTCTTGTCTTAGCCAGATCCAGTCATCGCCAGAATCCTTGAACATTCTTACAATGAAAATTCAGAAACAGATTAAGGCCAAATAGCTAATCATCTGAGAAAACCAAGTTCAGAAATGGATTCAGCATGTGTGTTTACCCGTATAAGTCATATCTGTTTTGACGAAAAGTTCCTGCCACTTCTGCCAATTTCCCGGTTTCGGCCGAACTCTAGAACTACTTGTCCGGCAAAAAAAGAAAGCTCAAAACGAACTCAGGGTATCTTCTTTCCCCAATAATGAACATCTAATCAACTTCAAATAAAAATTTAACTTATAACAAATTTTCCGACTCCAGCCGGATTCCGGTCGAACTATATGTCCGGGTAAAATATGATTGTCACACACGGATTCAGCGTCTCTTCTTACCCCTAAATCCGTTATCTAATCAGCTAGAAATAAAACTTTAACTTCTAACAATTTTCCGGTATTGGCCGGATTCCGGCCGAACTACATGTCCGGGTAGAAAATAGTTTTCACATAAAAGTTCAGCGTGTCTTCTTGCCCTAAATCGGACATCTGATCAACTCCAAATAAAACTTTCACTTTTAACAAACTTTCCGGTTTTGGCCGGATTTCGGGCGAACTACTTGTCCGATTACAAAATAGTTTTCACCATCGTGCTCAGCATGTCTTCTTACCTCATAATCGACTATCACATTAGCTGTTTCAAAATATTTTGTTTGCCCCTTATTTTGAATCCCCTCCCCCACCCCTAAATGCAGGGCTACAAAGCCCATTGACGAACTCGACTGGTCCGCCGACCCAACGAATCCGCACACCAAGTTTCATCAAAATATCTCATTCCCTTCGAGAGTTATCGTGCTTCCAGACGGACGGACGGACGGACGGATAGACGGACAACTTTTGCGATGTCATAGGTATCCCTCCACTTACGTTTTGGGATCCCAAAAATGATTGTCACACACGGATTCAGCATTTCTTCTTACCTCTAAATCGGATATCTAATCAACTGCAAATAAAACTTATCTTTTAACAATTTTCCGGTTTTGGCCGGATTCCGGGCGAAATACATGTCCGGGTAGATAATTGTTTTCACATAAGTGTTCAGCATGTCTTCCTGAACCTTAAATCAAACATCTAATCAACTTCAAATAAAACTTTTACTTCTAACAAACTTTTCGGTTTTGGCCGGATTCCGGGCGAACTACTTGTCAGCTGACAAAATGGTTTTCACCATCGTGTTCAGCATGTCTTCTTACCCCATAACCGACTATCACATTAGCTGTTTCAAAATATTTTGTTTGCCCCTTAATTTGAACCCCCACTCCCATCCCTAAATGTAGGGCTACAAAGCCCATTTACGAACTTGACTTGTCCCTTGACCCAGCGAGTCCTCACACCAAGTTTCATCAAAATATCTCATTCCCTTCGAGAGTTATCGTGCTTACAGACGGACGGACGGACGGACGGACAGCTTTTGCGATGTCATAGGTATCCCTCCACTTACGTTTTGTGATCCCAAAAACAATTTGGCAGAAGTAAGAGCGAGGCTTCACCTTCCAGATTTTTCTTCCGGATTCCGAGCAGCCTTTTTTGTCGAGACGGATCTGGAAGGTAAAGCCAGGCCAAAAACGTCTGGGAGTCCGGGGTGTCGGACACCCCAGATTCCAGTTCTGCCTGGGATGCAAGAGATATTTGAAATGCGAAGCGGACATCTAGGAATTGTTCAAGAATAGCAAAATTAGCTGACATCGTTATCATGAAAATCTGGAAGGGTTGTCCTGACTATGCGGAAGCCCTGGACGTCTGGTATCTGGAAGGTGAAGCCTTGCTTTAAGGCAGGAAGATTTTATCAGTTTCGTCAAAGAAGATATGACGTATAGCCTAGGGGTAAACACAAACATGCTGAATCCAAATCTGAACTTGGTTTTCTCAGATGATTAGCCATTGGCCTTCTTGTGTTTCTAAATCTTAATAGTAAAAATGTACTAGCAGTCTGGCGAAGACTGGATATATACAAGCTGGGGCGTCGCCAGCCAAGACTCGAGGGGGGGGGGGCAGGGCGCCTGCCGGCACCCTGCCGCCCGTTTCAGCTTTTCGTCTCAAATTTGATAATAAAACTCGTGTTTACGTCAACTGGATATTTTTTTTTGGAACAAAATCCGTTTTGAAAGCATTCCCCGTGTTCTCGCTGTTTCTGTGCGCGGAGTCCTCGTGGAGTGACTCCCTCTATTCTCGCCGTTCCCTTCGATTCCCCGAGGAGTCCTTGGGGAACGGCGAGAATACGCCTCTAGTTGGAAATTATGAGAAATTGTCGAATAAATATACAAAATCTAAGTATCCAATCATACATATACTCCTCGCGGTCACTAGCCAACTAGTTGGCTACTGTAAGAAATTTCATATAGGAAAAGCCGGCGTTGCCGACTAGTTGGCTAGGAGAAAAATTCGTATAGGATTTATGTTTGTGTTCCAACTAGTCCGCCACTGTAAGAAATTTTGTTTAGGAAATCCCGTGTTGCCGACTAGTTGGCTACGAGAAAAATTCGTACAGGATTTTTGTTTGTGTTACAACTAGTTCGCCACTGTAAGAAATTTCGTGTAGGAAATCCCGCGTTGCCGACTAGCTGGCTACGAGAAAAATTCGTATAGGATTTTTGTTTGTGTTCCAACTAGTCCGCCACTTTGATAAATTTCGTATAGGAAATCCCGCGTTGCCGACTAGTTGGCTACGAGAAAAATTCGTTTAGGGTTTTTGTTTGTGTTCCAACTAGTCCGCCACTGTAAGAAATTTCGTATAGAAAATTCCGCGCTTCCGACTAGTTGGCTAAGACAAGAAATTCCTATAGGAACGGAAGATTTTTGTCCAACTAGTTGGCATAAATAAGAAAATTCGTGAAGGAATGCAGAATTATCACACTAATTCGCTAAAAGAAGAAAACTTTTACTGAGACATGTTGACTAATCAATTTAATAGCTGTCTCGGATATTTCGAAATTTCTATGTGAATTGACACATTCGGACTAGTTTGATATTTTCTGAAATCTCTGTACGAGGGAGAGACATACCCAACTAGCTGAATAAAAAGTTTTCTCCTAGACGAATTCTCGTCGGGGCCAACTAGTTGGCCATGCCGGATTTCTATATGAAATTTCTGCCGATCCATCTAGTTGGCTAAAATACGAAAATTCCTATAGGAACGGGGGTTATTATCAAACTAGATGGCTAAAATAAAAAAAAATCCTATAGGAACGAAGACGAATACCGAAGAGGTATCCAACTAGTTGGCTAAAATAAGAAAACTCGTCAAGGAATACAGAATTATCAAACTAATTCTCTAAAATGAGAAAATTTGTATAGAGACACATTGACTATCCTATCAGATTGCTGTTAGTTCATTGACTATTAGACTAAGTGGCGCATAGCCGACTAATGGGATCGAAATCCTTGTTGAGACTGAAAGCTGTCCCGACTAGTTGGATATTTTCTGAAATTCTTATCCGTGTTCATACAATTTTTTTAGTTGGATATTTTCCGAAATCTCTATCATAATTCATACAATCCGACTAGTTGGATATTTTCTATAATCCCTATACGAGTGTGAAATTTATCCAACTAGTTGGATATAAAGTTTTCTCCTACACGATTTCTCGTCGTAGTCAACTAGTCGGCAACGCGGGATTTCATATACGAAATTTTTTACAGTGGCGGACTAGTTGGAACACAAACACAAATCCTATACGAATTTTTCTCGTAGCCAACTAGTCGGCAACGCCGGCTTTTCCTATAGGAATTTTTACGGTAGCCAACTAGTTGGCTAGTGACCACTAGAGGCGTATTCTCGCCGTTCCCCAAGGACTCCACTTGAGGAGTCCCCGCGTTTTTGTTTGTCCCGGGGACTCACTCCCCGTATTCTCGCGAGTCCCCACGGACCGTGAATGCTCCGATTATCATCACCATCATCAAAAAGGACTCCCTTTCAAATTCGGAGGGGAATCAATTTTTGCTGTTGTAGGTGCTATGTAAAATTAATTAAAAAGAATCAGAATAAACAAAACCAAACATAAAGTGGATCTAGACTAATTTTTTCAGCTGCATATTCATTTTTCGAACGAAATCCATTTTAGAAGCATTCCCCGTATTCTCGCTGTTTCTGTACGCGGAGTCCGCGTGGAGTGACTCCCTCTATTCTCGCCGTTCAATTCGATTCCCCGAGGAGTCCTTGGGGAACGGCGAGAATACGCCTTAGGTGTATATGTATGATTGGATATTCAGATTTCGTATATTTATACGACAATTTCTAATATTTTCCAACTAGAGTATGTCCCTCAAGTACGTGGTAAGTAGTTTAGTAATTTTGAAAAAGCCACGACAAGCGTCGTTACGTCACTCCTAGCAAACTTTCAAATTGTTTTGGCAGGCTGGTTTTCCGTTGAAGAGAACTGGAGAAAATCTCTTGGCAAAATGCGGAATAGGCTTAATTTAATAGGTTTGTTTCTCTACTTCGCTTTATATCACTGATACACAGTGAAGCTTACTTGTATTTGCCTGTCCTAATTTGCTTCTTGTTGACAGTTAGTTAGGACTTATGTCATAAGTATGAGGGTAATTAGGTTAGTTTCATTGACTGAATTTTGAGGTTATGTAATTTGATATTGGCAAACTCTTCTGTACCAGTAGGTATGTAGTGATGCCCCAGACCAGGGATACAGGAGGCAGACAAGATTTCAACAAGATTTCGAATTTCCAGAGAAGTCTTTCTTTCGAAATAATCTATCTGGCTCAGGGAACCAACAAATATGACAAACATACTAGATTGAAGCTAATTGAATGGTTTACAATCAGAGGCGTTACTAGCCAAAATGTTTTGGGGGGAGGCCAAGGAATTTACAGACTGACTGGTAATTTTTACTGACTGTTTTTGCAGAAAAAATTGCTGTTTTCAAGAAGAAAATGAGAGTTTAAAAAAATCAACTGATTTTCAGAATAAAACGACTGTTTTGACGAAAAATCGATTGTTTTAATGAAAACATCAACTGTTTCGCGAAAAATTGTGGCGCTTCGCGCCAACTCTCTTATTTTTTACTGACTGCCCAACAACATTGGGGGGCATCCCCCCCTCCACCCCCCATTGTGACGCCCCTGTTTACAATATTGGATACATAAATATTGCTTCAATATTTGTAGTTAAACAAATTTTTCTTTTCAAACAAGATCCCTTCATTTTAGCCTTACCTCAATTGCCTTACAAAATGATGAAAAAGGTTAGCAAAGTCAATAGCCAGAAAATCCCATTTCAAAGCAGCTTCAAAACAAATAAAAGGCACAGAATTTGAATATTCTTGGACACAGAACTTCGAAAAAAGTCATATTTCCCTCTTGACTGTCAGGACAGCATGTACATTTCATTTTAACATTTTCACAGCAAAAATTGAGGTAGTGTAAAAACGAGGTCAGGTATCCCTCCTGTACCCAGACCACAGTTGCCGTACTGTGCTTTGATGGTCTTCAGCTTTCGCTGTTTCAGCTCAGGAATGGCTCAGTATTCTATCTAGGATTAGATTCCCTCCTAGCTAGTCATTGCTCAATTCCTAAAGGATGCTCGAGGTCCACCACCCAGTTGGTTATATCCACTGTTCTGTCTGGTTTTCATTAGCACATGGGATTGTTGTAGTACAGGATACCTTGCTATGTGTTTGTGCCACACTCCAACCTTTGTAAGTAAAGACCAAATCACAAGAACTGCATGCGAAACATCAAAATAAATCCAACCTGACCAAATTAGTTGATATTCTTAATTCTGTTTCATCTTTGAAGAAATGCCTGGCGCAAAATAAAGTTGAAAGGTGCAGATACATGCAACAGAAAAACACTGGTGCAAATAATCTGGCTCAAGGTAGCCTATTTGGGTTAACCTGTAAGCACAAGTAAATCTTCCAAAGGTTCAAAAGAAAATTGGAAATGGATGCTTGCTCAATTGCAATTTGGCCGTGGTCAGCAGGTGTTTAGAAGAAAGGCATTTGGCAATGCTGTGACTTTCTTCAGCAAAATGGAAAAAATATTATAGAGAATAATTAGAGCTTACAATCAAGGCCGAATTTCATACATTTGGTAAGTGTAGAGGCTGGAAAGAAAATGGTGGAATTGCATGCATATATTTCGTTCACATGGGTGTTGCAAATAGCAAGGTATCGTATACCTCAGATAATTTGACTGTTGCTTGTCATCAGTCATAGACTCGTAAAGAAAAGTGTGTTATCAAATGTCAATTGACCATGCTGTCAATCTTCAAGTCCAATGTCGGGGAAGGAAACAAAACTGAAATCATAAAAACATGTAAATTTTTTTTTTTTTACCATATGTTGTCATTATTTGGTGTTGCTACTCAGGTGACAAGAAATCCCCAGTGTGGGAGTTGGATAGAGCATTGCAGTTTCCCACAAATCCCTGATTTTGCCAATTTTGGTTGGGATGGGGTAGCCCTGGGATGATTTTTGAGGACCCCAAATCTAGGTAACTGAATGCCAGATGCTGACCCTAAGTGTTTTACCTAATGGTTAATTGGTCACGACTCTAACCATCTGAACTGACCCACTTGTTAAGGAATACTGATCTGATCCTGGTTGGTTGCTCTTTAAACTTCACTTCAATCACCAGAAGGATAGTGCCAGTTGCCCTGTGCCGAATGCTGGACAGACCTGACCCGCTAATGTTTTTAAGGTTTTCTGCATTAGGATCAGTGCCATTTTTGTGGGGAGGGGGGGCAGGGAGGCTGTTGTTCCTTTTGTCTTCCTTAGAGGTATTTTTTGTCACTAAATTTGTTGAAAATGCAAAGCAAGACTTTACTTCAAGATATATTGGAAAAATACCTTAAATCTACCCCCTCCACCCCCCACCCCCCCTGCAACGCCCCTGCTTATACCTTATACATCCCATTGCCTTGGATTATCTAATAATTGTTTCCAGTTTAGTAACTGCTGTCTCCTAGGCTGTAATATTTATGCTAATTTGTCAAGGTTTATTACCTTCCAGTTGCGTAGAAAATAAGAGCTACGAGCTCATATGGCACTTCTTACGAGTAGGTGATGCAAGAAAGTAGATGAGAACGTCATTAAATAACACTTCCAACCCCCTTGGGTTCGGAACTAGAAGTAGGATATCTAGTTCTGGCATCGCCTCAGATCATGTAGCCTAGGGCAAATAAATTTTCTACATTCCAAGTTTAGATAGACTCGTTTGATGCCTAGATGTGCCACACTGTTTCAGGTACGCCCCCCCCCACAGAGGCGTCACTAGCCAAAATGTTTGGGGGGGGGGGGGACGAGGAATTTACCGACTGGCTGGTAATTTTTACCGACTGTCTCTGCAGAAAAACGACTGTTTTCAACAACAAAAAATGACGGTTTTGAAAAAATCGACTGATATTCAGAAAAACCGACTAGTTTGACGAAAAATCAACCAATTTTCAGAAAACCGATTGTTTTCATGAAAAAAATCAACTGTTTTGAAGAAAAATCGCGTCACTTCGCGCCGCTCGGTTATTTTTTACCGACTGGCCGACAGCATTGGGGGGGGGGGGGGCGTCCCCCCTCCTCCCCCCCAGTAGTGACGCCCCTGCCCCCCCCCCTCCAACTCCCCTTACCGCGGCCGAACCTGGTTCGGACAAATAACTGGATCATCCAAAGCATCTTCTCTTATCACCTATCAAGTTTCACTCGACCTCTCTACTTTCCAAGTTCCGTTCAGATCGCTCCACTCGTTTGACCACTATGCGAGCTACAAACTTTCTGGGACTCCCCTTCAAATCCCCCCCCCCCACTGCGGCCGAATACGACTCGGACAAATAAACGCCGCAAACTCGGACATCTCCTCTTCCCATCCACCAAGTTTGTCTCGAATCAAGCCTATCTGCAAATTTCCGGATCCCAGTTCATCCTGATCCTGCCGTGGCCGGATCAGGTCCGAACGCGAAATAACAAATCTAGGCCGCATAAAATCGGTACTGTCCAACTTTCGGCCCATTTCGTTTGTTTTTTGTGCATGACATAAAGTCCCCCCCCCCCCCACTAACTGCCCCGAGGACGCATATGGTGCGGACACCTGTTTTGCATACGTAGATTATCAGTTCTTATCGCCCATAAAGTTTCACTCGAATCGAACCATCCGTCTGCAACCTACGGAAGTCAGTAATTTCCGGATTTTCCTTCCCTCAGCTCCCCCAAAAATGGTTGGATCCACGAACGGAAGTTTTCCTAGGGCATTGTGTCATCCTTAAGTCTGTTTAGTCGGGTCACTAATATTACTGCCATGTTTCATCGTCCTTAGCACATCGTCCTATCCTAACGTGCGAACACCTTAATTCCAGCCCCCCCCCCAAGTGGCTCCAGCATCCCCCAACGAGCTCCGATATGATCTGGTTCTGTTACAAACGTATCGAGAGCTTATGATTGTTCTCCCCGCCAAATTCCATCCCGATCCCACGACTCAAAATGTTTCACGAGATTTCCGGTACCCCCCCCCCAACTCTGCCACACAAGCATCGAATTCGGTCCAGAATTGAAATAGAACATCTGAGACGATCTGATTCCGGATTCCCCCCCCCCCCCCCAGATGGTCGGATCGGAACGATTATTCTCAAGTCAGTCTATTCGGGTCCCTGATATGCCCACCAAGTTTCATCGTCCTGGTACATCTGGAAGTACCGAACTCACTGGATCGCTGGAATTCCGGACCCTCCTCCAACTCCCCCACATTGCCCGAATCCAGTGGTTATATCAGCGATATATCAATCAATCAGTCAAGTTCATTATCCAAATAGCTTACAGCTAGAAGTGGAATACAATATTTACGAAATACACAGACCCAAAACAAATTAACGAACAAACTTACAAGATGTGACCAGAAATAAATGATGGGATAAAACTACGTAAAAATTGGGCAGAAGAATTAGTCGGATATGGAGAAAACTGATTGCCAGTATTGCTCTCGGACCGACGCATAATAGACGGGAGGGGAGGGGGGGGGGGGGGGGGGGGTGAATAGATGGGCCAACACATTATCTTTGCTCGAATTTTTTTTGAAAGAGTATTTCTGTGGTCAGTTAATTTCGGAACGTCCAGTTTAATGAGAGCCTCTTCATATGAGATATTATGATCACCCAGAATGATTCCCACTGCTCTCTTATGAACATTTTCCAGGCGATGAGAGAGCTATCCAGGACTTGTGCTTGTTGATCCCACCAACTTTCATCCCGATCCCTCGACTCTAAGTGTTTCCCAAGATTTCCGGTTCCCCCTCCAGCTCCACCCAAAGTCACCGGGCCCGGTCCGGAAGTGAACTGGGTCGTCTGAGACACGAGTTCTTTAAGATTTGTTCACCCGTTCGAAAGTTATACATACCTCAAGTTTCCGGATTCCCCCTCCCTCCACCCCCCCCCCCCCCCCCCTGATGGTCGGATCGGGGAAGTCAGCGGTCGGGCCACTGATACTTATGCCAAGTTTCATTGTCCTAGCTTATGTGGAAGTGCCCGAACTAGCAAAACCCGGACCGACAGAAATTGCGGTCGCTATATGGCACTTGGCCGAAGGGCAAGTGGCATAAAAACGACAACTCAAGTCTGAATACATTCGCACATCTTTTGGTCCATACTTCTGCCCAGTGTGTGGTTGTGCGGATGAAAATTTGTTTCATTTTATGTGCGAATGTAAAATGATAAGAGAGTTGAAACATTTGGGGAGTAAATTTTCGGGGAAGGTTTGTTGGTGGAAAAGTTTAAGGAGAACAGTTTGTTTGGGGTTAGGCAGCTTTGAAGGTTTTTGCGGATAGGTTGGAAGCATAGAGAAGAGTTTTTGTAGGTAGGATTTACTAGAAGAGTTGTTTGTTTGTTTTTTGCGATCCCAAAACGTAATTGGAGGGATCCTATGACATCGCAAAAGTTGTCTGTCTGTCCGTCTGTAAGCACGATAACTCTCGAAGGGAATGATATATTTTGATGAAACTTGGTGTGAGGATTCTTTTGGTCAAAGGAAAGGTCGAGTTCGTAGATGGGCTTTGTAACCCTACATTTAGGGGTGGAGAGGGGCCTCAGATAAAGGGGCTAACAAAATATTTTTAAACAGCTAATAAGATAGTCGATTAAGGGGTAAGAAGACATGCTGAACACGAATATGAAAACCATTTTCTCTCCGGACAAGTAGTTCGCCCGGAATCCGGCCAAAACCTGAAAGTTTATTAAAAGTTAAATTTTGATTTTGAAGTTGATGAGAAGTTCGATTCAGAGGTAAGAAGGCATGCCGAAAACTTCTGTGAAAATCATTTTCTACCCGGTCAAGTAGTTCACCCGGAATCCGGCCAGAACCGGAAAATTTGTTAAAAGCATAAGTTTTATTTGTAGTTGAATAGATGTCCGATTTCGGGGTAAGAAGAGATGCTGAATCCCTATATGACAATCGATTTGCCCGGACATATAGTTCGCCCGGAACCCGGCTTTAACCGGAAAATTTGTAATAAGTACAAGCTTTATTTGAAGTTGATTAGATGTTCGATATAGGGACAAGGAGATACGCTGAATTCGATTTTTAGCTTTTTTTTGCCGGACTGGTAGTTCCGGAATTGGGCCGAAACAGGAAATTTGGCAGAAGTAAGGCAGAAAGTTTCGATGAGTTTCGTCAGAATAGATATGACTTATAGGGGTAAACACACATGCTGAATCCATATCTGAACTTGGTTTTCTCAGATGATTAGCTATTTGGCCTTAATCTACTTCTAATTTTTAATAGTATAATGTTCAAGGAGCCAATTGTCTGGATTGAGTATTAAGTTTTTGGGATCCCATGGAAACCTATGGTCTTGTTTTATTTGTTTTGCATCTTGTTTTGTATGCGATGGCCCTCGGGCTTTAAGCAAATATATCAAATCATTCGCACTATAGTATACAAATTTCAGTCTCTCTGCTTTTAACCTTCGCTCCGTGCAGTTTTTTATTCGAAAGATAGTGGGTTCTCCAGCTGAACCTTTCGAATGTTAACATGTGAACATGTTGTGCATAGACAGGGAATGAGCACTTGTTGCTTATCCATCAGTAATCAACGTGTTTGTAGCCAGATAAATTGATAATTACTATAGTCCATAATTCAGTGTTTTTCCAGCAAGTCACTGTTCCAGAACGCTGGTTCGAAGGAATCACGGAGAGACTAGTCACTACCCTAAAATCACTACCCATTACACTGTCGTACCACGGGAAAAGGATTCAAGATGGTCAGGTAAGAGGCAAAAGTTCTATTTCCTTGACAGGGAGTCCTTTCGGCCCATGTGTAACTATGTCTTTAGATGTTTAATTTTAACTACATTTTGTCCACCCCGTACTAGTGAAAGCAAGGCACGCACTTTACGGTCGTTATGTGTCTTCTTTTTTGCTTCATCTTGTAGTTCGCCCAAAAGTTTTGTCTGTGCCTTTAAGCTTGCTTGGCATCCGAATTGCGGATACAAGCTGCAGATTTTCGGTCGAGTCGCGAATTTTGGATTGACTATTTAGTCTGCCCAACGGTGGCAGTACGACCCTTGAATGCCGACTTGTACACAATAGTTGCGGTTTTAGCTTTGAAGTTGAAGCTTTGAAGTCCCTTGTTTCTCACGCTGCTACGGAATTTTTCGCCGCCGTGTCATCGCAGCGGTTTTGGTTAAAGTTTAACTGAAAAGCCAACTCATTTTTGTGTCATTTAATTGAATACACTGAATTATTTGGATTCTGCAAAGGGATTTTTTGTTATTTTCCAGTATCTGCTCTAGTTATGACGTTCAGAATATCTGGCCGTCCCCACAACATAAATTCTACTATGACGCGGGAAATTTTAATCTCAACACAAACGCGGCTTTTCAGTGGGCAGTGGTGAGATTAGTGAAGATTGCTTAGTGCCTGAACCCAAAAAAAAATCATAAATCTTTCTTGTAAGGCATACAACAAAAATACAAGCGCATAGAGGTACCACAAACCACACGGAAATTCCTCTCGTGAATAGCGGAACAACGAAGTAACGCATTTTCAACGGGTCTTCAAGCCAATTTTAGTGAATAAGTGATGGGTAACTAGAATATTGTCCCATCCCATCCGTTTTCGGTTAAACTCTAATCGTATCTACGTCTCCTGTATACACTGTAAAAAAAAGTCTTGCAGTATTTGCTACTGGGATTAATCTTGTCTTTACTGAGATGAGATTATCCCTAATTCGGATTACTGTTATCCCAATACAGATAAGATTAGTCCCAGTAGCAAATATTCCATCCTTATTCGGAGAAACTTTTTTCAGTGTATCCTACCAGTGTATCTGTGATGATAACAGTTGTAATCGATGTGGAGTTGTTGAAAAAAAGGGGACAATTCTTTCTGGCATGCCGAAGTTGTGCCACGCAGTGGAGAAGAGTGTCCCGAAATGAAGGCTGAGCAGTACCTTTCTATGTCAGTAACTACTAGTTACGGAACTTTGATATTATTGAATGAATGAATGAACTTTATTACCCGTAAAGTGCAAAACATAAAATACCAAGTATTATGAAAGACGCAAAGCGATAAATAACGAAAAAAAACAACAACGACAAACAAACTAACAAAACAGCATGAACAAGCTAACCAGCATCAATAACAAAGAATGTCCGCAGAGGGTCGTAAGCGTGAATCAAATTAATGGTCTTTTTACATAGGTCATCATTTGAAGCCTGAATCCGAGAGGGCACATCTATTAGTCCAAATCGAGCAATGACTTTTCTGTTTCGGTGCCATCTAGGGAGCCGGAGGAGGAATTTACAATATTTGAAATCAGCCACTCGTAGAGTCTGGCGATCTTTATTGGGTTTGAACTTACAAATGCTAAGTGAGATGTAATTGATGTTTTTTTTTATTCTTAACAGAAGTCGACATGGAAAGAGCGGCTGATGAGGTCGATGTAGTCATAGTTGGCGGAGGACCAGCTGGAATGTCAGCTGCGATTCGACTGAAACAACTTGCAAATGAGTACAACCAGGAATTGAGAGTCTGTGTTGTTGAAAAAGCTGCTGAGATCGGTAAGATTCGGCATCCAATTTATTCTCCCTGTGCCTCCTTTCATAATAGCAATAACCTTTAATTTCCTTACTAGCTCGCTAACTCGTACAATTCACTCGCTAGCTTTGGATCGCCGTACAGTTTTTTCAGTCAATCAGTCAAGTTCATTTTCCAAATAGCTCAAAGCTCGAAACGTAATTAAATACTTACGAAGTACACAGATACAAAACAAATGAACTAATAAACTTACTAGATATGACCAGAAATAAATGCTGGGATAAAACTATGTAAAAAATGGGCAGAAAAATTTGCAGGATATGGAGAAAACTGATTGCCAGTGTTCCTCGCCGACCCATTATCTTTGCTCCAAAATTTGTTGAATTAGTATTTCTGCAGTCAGCTAATTTAGGAACGTCCAGTTTAATGAGAGCCTCTTCATATGAAATATTATGATCACCCAGAATGATTCTCACTGCTCTCTTTTGGACATTTTCCAGTCGATCAGAAAGCTCTGCAGAAAGAGAAGCATGCCAAACCGGTGAAGCATATTCTGAGGACGGATAGAAGTTTTAAAATACAGAGGGGGCATTTAGTATCGAAACCGAAAGATTTAAGGGTAGGTTTAATTAAAAGTTGGTTTTACGGATAATATTGTCAGTACGAGAATTCCATTTCGGATCGTCATCGATTTTTAACCCAAGCAGTTTAACGAATTTACACTGCCTGAATGAAGATGGATATTCAGCAGTTTCTCTTCTCAGTCTGCTAAACTGCATAACCGAAGACTTATTATCATTAATTTGCATTTTCTTGCTTGACAGTTGAGCTTTAAGGGAAGTGATGGAGTCTTGCACCGGATTAGAACTGTTCGGAAGTGTGAAAGAAAGCTTAGAAATAACGAGAAGGGAAAGATTGTCTGCAAATTTGTACCTATGAAGGAAATCTTTAGCAACAGTATTAAAGAACAAAGAAAAATGAGAGGACCCAACTTAGTTCCTTGGGGGGTAGCTACTGCAAGTTACTGTTTCGACTGCGGAAACGCAACCATCCAGTTTAACAACTTGGCTTCGGTCTGAGAGAAAACTAGCAATCATACACTGAGAAAATTGACTTATACCCATTTCAGAAATGTTGTCCAAAGCAACCGCGTGATCCAGGCGGTCGAAAGCTTTGTTTGGTCAGCGAGGATTAGGTCAATAAACAAATCATCTTCCTCGAGAGCAGTTAGTAGGTCATGAACCAGGCTAACCAAGTAAGGTGAGGTGCTAATACCTTGCCTAAAACCAAACTGATTGGGGTCAGAATTATCACATACTTCAGAAAGAATCCAATCATACATAAAACTTTCTAGTAGCTTGGCCAATGCCGAAGTCTTCGTAGCATATATTCAAATAATGTATACAACGGATACGTCAACTACGATGCTTCATCAGCGACATTTCGGCCCTTCTTGGCAAGGGTCCTCGTCAGGCTGTCAATCTTCAGGTCCAGCGTTCGGGAAGGAAACAAACCTGTAATAAATAACTGAAACTTCTACCGACTATAAATATCTTGTTCGGATAAATGACTTTCAAATACAGCTGTAGGGAAAAAAAAAATAGTCCTGAGATTTTATTTTTGACACGGCCGCTGTTTTTGCTGCACGATTAGGGCGATGACAGGAAAGGTTTTTTTCTGTATTCTGACCAACTTCGGTTTTGTTATTAATAAAGGACTGAAAGCTTAAATTTTATTCCATTAGTAACCTCGTTCCACGTTTTCTATTAGGGAGTATTCGCCTGTATCTATTACTTTTAATAATTACTGCACGGAAAAACTAGTGCTGAGATTTAATTTTTGACACGGATGCTGTTTTTGCTGCACGACTGGGGCGACGACAGGGAAGGTCTTTCCCTGCACTTTGATCGACTTCGGTTTTGTTGTTAATAAGGGACTGAGGCTTAAATTTTCTGGCATTAATAACCCGACGAGATCACGAGATAAGGTTTTTCCACACGTGCTAGGAAGGAGATCCGGCACGGCACCGGCACGATGCTGCCGGCCATCGACGAATGTTCGGTAGATGATTGCTTCGCCATCTGATGCCAAGTAACGAAGGTACTTGAACGAAAGAATTATCGAATACATGCTGCCAAAGAAGAAGCAGAACTAGATACGAGGACCATGCTGTTGACCAAAACCGCCAAGTAACCAGACATGTTTCTGTGCAAGTGTTGGCGATATTTGGAATTCTCGAGATATTTCCACTTTCGAGGACCAAATATCGAAGCGTAAATATCGGTCTCGAAAACGATACTTGTTCATTCATAATTATTGTAAATAATCCAACATAACCTACATTTCTATATCCGAAATTGGAACAATATGTTTTCCGTAATTCATTTCTTATTTTTATGGAGTTTGAGATGATTCAAGATGCTATTTAACGATAATTTTGTTCTTAAATTTTGGCGAAACGCGACCTGCGAAACATGGTAAAGAAATATTCGATAATCGATATATCGATTATCGATATATCGATTATCGAATATCAAAATATCGCCAAACACTACTTTCGATTTTCGATAATCGATATATCGATATTGATATTTGTCTACCATGTTTCGCTATAGGATGCACCTCGTTTCGCCAAAATCTAAGAACAAAATTGTCGTTAAATAGCATCTTGGATCATCTCAAACTCCGAATAAATAAGAAATGAATTACGGAAAACATATTGCTCCAATTTCGGATATATAAAGGTAGGTTATGTTGGATTGTTTACAATAATTATGAATGAACAATTTACGTTTATTTACGTTTCGATATCGATATTTGGTCCGATATATCGATAATCATTCTGGATATCGAATATTGCCCAGCAGTAGAGTGAGCTTCAGCATATTTTACTTCTGGTGAAGGTAATTCAGTGGCGACCAAACTTTTTTTCATATGTGTAGGATGTGCTAAGAATGAAACTTGGCAGGCATATTTAACTTGGAAAAAGTCAGTTTCCGCATCAGACCCTCTGGGAGTTCAATAGAGGTATGCTTATTTGAACGTTTGTTGACTTCGAACTTAGCCATTTTCATGCACTTGCTGTAGCTAGATATATCTACCAATTAGCCAAATTAGGTAATTAAGGATTGACAAGATTGGTTTATAAATTCTCACTTTATAGAGCCAATCATTCCTTAAAGAACTCATCTTTACCACAAAGTGCAGAAAATAATTTTGAGCGAAATATATGTTTTTATGATTCCCATGAGCCCATCATCATTTGTGAAACAAGGGCTTTGCTTCAAAATGAATTTACAGCTCCCTTAAAGTGCACATCTTAACGAAAAAGTGAAAAAAAAATACTTTTGGCCAAACGATACATGTCCATGATGCACAAGGGCCATTATAATATTTGCCGCAGGGGTATTGATCATTCTTATTTCAAAGTTATTGCTTATAAATAAACACAATAAACCCAAGAATTTGCAAATTCCTAAATTTAATCCTCTGATGCAGCCTTGCAAGTACCATATGAGCTTCTAGCTCTTTGTATTTCAACCCAAGTTCATGAACATTTTAGTTTGTGCATTGTAATTTGTTTACATGTACCTCAGAAATCATGGTTTATTGCAGTATTTTAATTTGAAAAAAAAAAAAACAACAAGGCACCGGCTTGGCACCGTGGCATCGGCTCGGCACCGGGGCATCGGCTCGGCACCGGGGCATGCGCCACTTGGTCTACATCTTTTTTCGGTGTGAGGAACCCCTCGCGGGAGCTGAGAGAAAGAACGAGTGCACGTAGTTATTGGCACTGGTCCTTCAACTTTATGTGTTCTTAACACGTCCCATCTGAAAGTTAGGGGGGTTGGGTTAAGTTTTTTGTTAACGCACTGTGCGAAAAAAAACCTGAGGAATCAGGCAAGAAGCGCTATGCCGTATGTGCTTTATAGGCACACGATAACATTCTTTAACTAGATGCTTAGGTTCACCTCTTCGGATCTTTTTTCCAGGTGGTCACACTCTTTCTGGAGCCTGCATTGAGACACATGCGCTCAGTGAGTTGATTCCGGACTGGAAAGAAAAGGGAGCCCCTCTACATACTCCTGTCACTGCCGACAAGTTTAACTTTCTTACGGAAAAATATGCCATACCCATCCCAATCCTACCAGGTCAGTATACTCTTGATGACTATCTCTCCTTAGTCCTTGCCGATGCAAAATCTCCGGCCTCTCCGGGTACCTAGCGGAAGAAAGTCAGAAGTGGTGTCACAGCGGCTCCCAATGATCGCTGTGATAGTTGACACAGGATTTGAGTCTTGAGTTTGAGTCGTTACGGATACGCTTACTCGTTATTCCTGAAGATCACTGGCGTGTTTTCGACTTAGTCATATAGAGTGTTGTCTGCACTTTACCTTGCTCTAGACAGTTAGTATTTCGAAGTAAGGTTCTTGAAAATGTTGGCGGGGCCAAACTTTTTTAATTTTCGTGGGGAGTACCTTTGACTTCGTAAAGTTTGTCTGTCCGTCTGTTATCACGATAAATCTCGAAGGGGTTGAGATTTGTTGTCAAACTTTGTGTGAGGATCGTTTTGGTCAAAGTAGGTGGGCCCCATAACCCTATTTTTATGGTACTTGAGCATATTCAAGTGCCATATAGCGATCGTAATGTCTGTCCCGGTTCTGCTAGTTTGGGCACTTCCACATAAGCTAGGACGATGAAGCTTGGCAGGCACATAGGGGACCCGACCAGATTAACTTAGAAACAATCATTTCCTCGGTCCGGCCATCTTGGGGGGAGTGGAGGGATAGGGAATCTGGAAACTAGTAACATGCTTAACTTTGGCACGGATAATTAGACATGCATGAAATTTGACATATGTCAAGAACAAGTGTCTCAGATGTTTAGTTTCAAATCCGGACCGGATCCGATAACTGCTGTCCCCAAATGGACCGTCTATTCCCCCCTCCGCTCCCGTCTTCCGTGCGTCGGTCCACGAGGAACACTGGCAATCAGTTTTCTCCATATCCTGCTAATTCTTCTGCCCTATTTTTACATAGTTTCATCCCGTCATTTATTTCTAGGCTTGTAATTGTATTAGTTAATTTATTTGGAAATAAATTTGATTGATTGATTGGTTAATCAGTGACACAAATTTGAGTTTTTTCGAGCCTTTAGAGTCTGAAACGGTCGATTTGGAATAAGGAGACATACTGAATCCAAACGGAACTTAATGTTTTCGCCGGACAAGTAGTTATCCCGGAATTATTGAAAGCGACGGAAAGCTTCACTAGTCTTCAAGCTAAAAAACAAATTTGAGTCATCTTTTCTATAGCATTATGGGTTCACTCGCTGTAATTTGTAAGGTGACAAATTAACTGCTCGCGCCTACCTGTTCCGTAAGAAGCAAAACATTGCTCTTCAGTAGAAGCAATCGACCCCTCCCACCATTTTCGATAAAGTCGCCAGACTGACAACTTCAGGAGACAAGAAGCTGTCGCGTAAAAAGCGAAATAATCTAGAATCGATACTAGGAAGGAGTCGATAGTCACCTCAGGATTTGCATCGTTCTTTAAGCCCTTTTCAATCTGGTAACGACTGTAGTCGTTAGAGATTACCTGTGAACGTTTCCGCCCATACTCTGTATGTCATCCGATACATCTGAGCATAAATTGATATTTACCCTTTCAAAAGCTTGCCAAGTTACTCGATCCCGTCTGCCTCCTTCGTAGAAAGCATAGGATCTCTTTTGATGTGACACTTCATGTCGTATCATGCCAGACCTTCTGTATGACGCTTGTGAGAGATACTGTTTATATTATAATAAAATGGAGACGATTTAGGTTGAGCAGCTTCGTGCATTTGTCAAGCCACACCGACCACTTTTCTGGAAATTCCTGCTCCCCCTCCCTCCTTGGACCCGAAATAGTAAAATCGTCACTACTTACAACATCACTGACCCACTTACAGCAGTTGTCTTATACAGAATTACAACAATAACATCAAGCATCAATGGGAGAGCATTCTTCTACAATAGTATAGTTTTATAGATAATGTTGTCGTAGTCTCTATGTTGTGTCTGGTTTCCTCTTGTTATAGTGTTTCCTTGTTATAATGTTTCCTTCTTCTTTTCTTTCTTTATTCCTACTTCATCTGTGCCATGTGCTTTTTGATGGGTGAAAAATAAAAATATTATAATTATTATTATTATTATTTTAAGGTATGCCGATGAACAACCATGGCAATTATGTTGTCCGCCTTGGTCACGTCGTTCGATGGCTTGGAGAGCAAGCCGAGGAACTGGGAGTGGAAGTCTACCCCGGTACACCCGCCTCTGAAATACTTTATCACGAAGACGGTAGTGTTAAAGGCATTGCCACGGGTGATGTGGGGATCGCCAAAGATGGGGCCCCGAAAGACACATTTGCGAGAGGTATGGAACTTCACGCCAAGTGTACCATATTCGCAGAGGGGTGCCATGGGCATTTAGCAAAGCAGTTGTTCACGAGGTTTAACTTGAGGACAAAATGTGAGCCACAGTCATATGCCATTGGGTTGAAGGAATTGTGGGAGGTTGAACCGGATAAACATCAGCCCGGACGTGTTGAGCATTCAGTCGGGTGGCCTCTGGTAAGTACAGAGCCTGTACCTTCACATATTAGCTGCGTTTTTGCAGATACCATGGTATCTGTTACCACGGCAACTGGATCCGTAATAGTCGTTTTTGCAGTAACCGTGGTATCTGGTTTGCGGTTGCTCTGCAAAAACGACATTTGCCGAAATTTCGAAGTCATCGCAAAAGAAAAACTGACATTCAGTCACGTCACGAAGTGCCAAGCTTCTTTCACACCAGTTGATGAAAGTGAGATGACTTTTTCAGATACCACTACCAGTTACCACGGTCGGACCGTCGTATCTGAATATCAGACACCACGATAACGGGCCAGATACCACGATAACTGCAAAAACGACTTTAGACCGTGGTATCAGATACCATGGTATCTTCAAAAACACAATTGTTGTTACCGCAAAGTTGTGAGCTCAGTTGAGGAATGCGTGTCCCAGTCGTTCTGTGTCGGCTTTTCTTTCTGCTTGAGTCTTCTGTCCGCACTCATTAGCTTTATATGGATTTATTTATTTAAAATTGGCTGCGAATGGCCGTTTCTTGCACATTTCACAGACCAAATTTTACAGACGAGCTTTTACTTGTTATTTCTGCGTTAAGAGAAATTCACTCAGCAGAAGACAGCGTGTAACACGTGTGCAAGAGAAGTGAGCCTGATTGGACAGGGAGAAAGTCTTGACCTGATTTACCGGAGCATGCTGAGAACCAAACGAGGGTTCACTGAAGAGAATTAGAAAAGTATGCTAATATGATTTCTCGTTCAGTTCAGTTTCATTAAATTCAAAATTAAAGAACAAAATAAGTTTCCACCCCTACAAAGCTCCATGGCCCGTTACATAGGGGTTAAAGCCGGATTTTTATAAAAGTCCGAATGCCTTGCTACTGTAGGAGGAAACTAATTGATAGTGACCTTTTACTTTATCATCAACTGTGGCTGTATCTGTTCACGTGTTACTACGGAGTATCAAGGTCGTCTTTGAGCATCGGCAAGGAATTTGAAATAACTAGGTAGTTTAGAAATTCGCATGGAACAAGCGTACACCCGATGAAAAATTTATCTCGAAATAGTAGTACGAAGTAGTACGAAAAAGTACTAACTGATGCTACTACATGCTTCTACTTCAGGGGTACTGTGTTACTGCATAAAGATATGCAGTAACATGCTACTATGGCAAGGATGCTACTATGCTACTACTATGGCAGACAGGATGCTACTGGATACTACTACATAAGATTGGACCAGTCTGAGGCACATTAAATGAGAGTATTCTTTGCTATTACATACAACTTTTTCGTACAACTACCATACAACTACGCAGGCTACAAATTTTTCATCGGGCAGCTAATGTCAGACTTCATTCACACAAAAAAAACATATCGTTCCGTGCAGTCAAAGTTGGCCTCAGGCATTACGTATTGATCGTCCTGGGGGCAAATTTCCATCAGCTGGGATGCGACACGAATGACAACTCCGTTGTAACATTTTCAGCGTGATATTCAGAAAATCAGGAGATTTCCTGAGACAAATCCTGCTCATTGGACAAAGAGAAATGTCTTCCTCTCTTTAGTAAAAGATTTCTGGTATTGCTGACAATCCTTATTCTTGGTAATGGGATGTTTTGGAGCGTTGTGAGTGGAATAATTGTCAGATGAGCTGACAACACAGCTAAAATAAAAAAGTAATTCTACAGAACTAAAAAATCTTGGGTTCGCTCAACTGACGTTGGACGACTGTCGACCTGCATTGCATCGTCAGTAATTATAATATATATGTTTAGCAAGTTTTCAATTATCATAACATACAACACGTGGATGAGCATCTTTGTGTTAAATTTTATGAAGCATGCTGAGAATTTGTGTGTCATGAGTCGTTTAATTTCATCGCTTCGCGAAACACAACAGTTAAAAGGGTCGTAGCATAATGTTATCGGCATCAGTCAATTCTTCGATTTAGGGGTAAGGAGACCCGCTGAATCTATAGCCTATCTGAGACTACTAACAAATAGTTCGCCCGGAATCCGGCCAAAACCGGAAAATTGTTAAAAGTCGAAGTTTCATCTGAAGTTGATTGGAGGTTCGTTTTTGGGGTTAAGAGACATGCTTAATCC
The DNA here is from genome assembly GCA_030848855.1 of Branchinecta sandiegonensis. Lineage (NCBI taxonomy): Eukaryota > Metazoa > Arthropoda > Branchiopoda > Anostraca > Branchinectidae > Branchinecta > Branchinecta sandiegonensis. The sequence continues at coordinate 18,733,052 of JAUPMV010000006.1, read as the reverse complement.
ATATCTGTAGATCATTTTCTCGTCCGGCAAATAGTTCGCCCGGAATCCGGTCGAAACCGGAAAAGTAGTAAAAGTGAAAGTTTTATCTGAAGTTGATACGAGGTCGATGTGGGGGCAAGGAGACATACTGAGTCCGTTTTTTTTTACTTTAACGACGTAGCTAATGTCATTTTCTGAGACGTAGGATTTTCTTTTCCACAGAATATCATTGAAGATTATATGTTATTGTCAAACTCCAGTAGAAATACAGGAGACGAGGAGTGGTTCAACATGGGCTGCTCGGCAGAAGATCTTTTGGAACCATAGCAAATCCGTCAGTGTTAGGCAAGTTGGTGCTATGGCATCGTCCGGTTTCAAGACTATGTAGTCAGTATATTGTACCCTTTGGTATTCCTTTGGACAATGCAGACATATAGGCACACTTGTCGCTATTTTGTATAAAGAAGGTTTGTATATTTGACGGTGCAAAACGGATAAGTCAGCTACATTTTATTAGAGCTATATTTCGGCCCTTCTTGTGAAGGATCCTCTCCAGGCTCAAGCCGCTCAAGCTGGAACTTGAACTTGTGGAAAACAGTTAAAGATTCTTCCTTAAATATCTGATTTTGTGAACTTCTTCTCTGAAAATTGGTTGGAGTTAAAGCTGGTGCTGTGAATTGTGATTTTGAGGAATATCTAAAGAAGGTTTGGCCATAGAGCATAGAGAGAATAATTGTAAAACTTGAATTAAACTATTCTCGAACAACATTTTCCCGGTCTTAACCGGAAAACGCATCCTGATATTAGTTCGAAGAGCATATCTGAGATTGGAACCCTTGGAAGCCCCAGTTTCTGAATTTCCATGCTCCTACCCCGACCCATCCAGAAGTTAGGGTAGGGGAGTTCTTTGTGGAATCTAGCGAATAGATGATCTACTGTGCTAAGTTACCGTGTGGATATTTTTTAGTAGTAATCTACGGTTGGTGGTTCGGTGATGACCAGTTCCTCCGAAAATCTGCGTTCCTTTCTTATTCTCTTTCATGATTGAACTTTCTTTCAGAACATGCATACCTACGGTGGCTCCTTCTTGTATCACGTCACTGACGAGAACAAATCACCCTTAGTGGCTGTCGGCTACGTCATTGGACTGGACTACAAAAACCCCTATATCCATCCCTTCAAGGAGTTCCAGAGATTCAAGACTCATCCGAGCGTCCGGAAAACATTCGAAGGAGGAAATAGGTAAGTGAGACTAATTAAGGGAAAATCAAGTTGGAAGGGAATACAGGGATTCTTGGATTGTACCAGCCGGGAATGTCACTGGTGATATAACCGAATCTTTTTTTCCAATTTAGCAAATCATGCTCAAATACATCAGAACAAGAGCTGAAAGCTCATATGGCACTTGTAAGAACAGTTAAGCATATTTGTCAAGTACGGCTTGCAGTTATAAAGGCTGTATCTCTCTCCCAATATTCCTTTCATCAGCAAAAGAGCTTGATTTAGTAAATGGTTATTCCACTTATTGACAACTGTTACAGAATAGAAGTTTTGTCGCACTCTGGTTCCGATTCGCGTATAACTCAATCGAAGGTAGAAGCAAATACTCTAGCTGTGATAGTTCTGTTCCCGAACTGGATCTGACCAAAGTAGTTGGAAGGGTTTTCACGAGATTTCCAGCGGCCACATTCGTGCTCAGCACATCGTTATCGGAATTGGTTTGGACTTGAAACGGGAGATCTGAGACATTAGCTTTTGCCGCTTGCCAAGTTCTATTCACATCCGATAACCTATTCGAAATTTCCATACATCCCCCACGATGATCGAATCGGGGAATGTGACTATTTCCAAGTCAATGTGGTCCGGTCCTTGATATGACTGCAAAGTTTCTTCGTCATAGATAGTCTGGAAGTACCCCAAGTCGTGATCACCGGCATTCCCGGATACCCTCTCCAGCTCCACCCACAATGCCCCGGTCCGGTCCTGTTCTGTCAATAATGTATCTAGGGTTTATGCTTATTGTCTCCACCAAGTTCGATCGGCTCTAAATGTTTCACGAGATTTCCGGTACCCTCCTGCAGCTTCCCCCGCCAGTTGTCGGATCCGGTCCAGACTTGAATTCACATACGATCACCCGTTCCAAAGTTATGAATTTCACTAGATTCCGGATTCCCCATCCCTCTACTTCCTCCATGATGAGCGAGTCGGGAAGGGACTATTTCCAAGTCAATCTGATTTGGTCCCTAATATGCGTGCTAGGTTTCGTCATCTTATAGCACATCTGGAAGTACCTTAACTCGCGATCGATGGCCGGGTCCGATTACCCGTTCAAAAGTTATGCATGTTACTAGTTCCCGGACTCCCCATCCCTCCACTCCCCCTATGATGGCCGGATCGGGGAAGTGATTGTTTCTAAGTTAATTTGGTCAGGTTCCTGATATGCGTGCCAAGTTTCATCATCCTGGCTTATGTGGAAGCGTTTCACTAAATTTCCGGTGCCCCCCTCCAGCCTCCCCCCGTTATCGGATACCGTCCGGATCTGGAAATGAACATCTGAGAAACCTGTTCTTGACACTTGTCAAGTTTCATGCATGTCCGATTACCAGTTCCAAAGTTACGCGTGTTAGTAGCTCCCGGATTCCCTATCCGTCCACTCCACCTACGATGGCCGGATCAGGGAAATGATTATTTCCAGGTTAATCTGGTGGAGTCCCTGGTACGCCTGCCAGTTTTCATCGTCATAGCTTGTATGAAAGCGTTTCACGAGATCCAGTGCCCCCCTCCAGCTCCCCGCCCCCCACTTATCAGACCTGGTCCGGATTTGAAACTGAACATCTGAGACATTTGTTTTTGACACTTGTCAAGTTTCATGCATGTCCCCATCCCTCTACTTCCTCCATGATGAGTGAGTCAGGGAAGGCACTATTTCCAAGTCAATCTGATTTGGTCCCTAACACGCGTGCCAGGTTTCGCCGTCATATAGCACATCTGGAAGTACCTTAACTCGCGATCGATGGCCGGGTCGGGGAAGTGATAATTTCTAAGTTAATTTGGTCGGGTCCCTGATACGCCTGCCAAGTTTCATGGTCCTAGCTTATGTGGAAGCGTTTCATGAGATTTCCGATGCCCCCCTCCAGCCCTCCCCTCCGTTATCGGATACAGGACAGACCGACAGACATTACGATCGCTATATGGCACGTGGGTATGCTCAAGTGTCATAAAACCAACAAACAATTGCAAGAATGGTTACTGATGGCCGCTAGGCCGTTGACTGCGTGTGTTTCGCAGGTCATTAGTTTGGAGGTCGCCTATACCCTCCCCATAAACGTAAGCGCTATGGAAAACAAGACCAAAGGTTTCGATGTGGTCCCAAAAATTTAATATCGATCCATAGTTTTTTTAGATATCCGCTCTTAGACAGACTTCGTCAACATTTTTACTATTAAAATTTAGAAAGAGATTTAGGCCAATTGTAATCAACTGAGAAGACCAAGTTCAGATTTGGACTCAGCATGTGTGTTGACCCATATAGCCTGCGTAATATCTACTTTGACGATATGATAAAAACTTCCTCCTTACTTCTGCCAAATTTCCGTTTTTGCCCGGATTCCGGCCAAACTACCTAGTCTGGCAAAAAACTGAAGCTTTAACATGTCTCCTCACCCCTACATCGAACCTATAATCAACTTTGGATAAAACTTTTACTTTTTACAAATTTTCCGGTTTAGCCGGATTCCGAGCGAACTTTACGTCCGGTGAAAAAATTATTGTCATGTTCGGATTCAGCATGTCTTCTTACCTGTAAATCGAACGTCTAATAAAATTCAAATTAAAGTTTTTGGCTTGATTCCTGGCGAAATTCTTGTCCTTCTGTCCTTTAACTTCAGGTTAAACTTTTACTTTTCAAAAAATTTCCTTTTTTGCCGGGTTCCGGGTGAACTACTTGTCTGGCGAGAAAATAATTTCATATTCGGATTCAGCATATCTCCTTACCCCTAAGTCGACTATTTCAGCTTTTACAAATATTTCTTTAGCCTCTAAATTTGAGCCCCTTCCCCCACCCCTAAATGTAGGGCTTCACCGTCTACGAACTAGACCCAAAGAATCCCCATGCTAAGTTTCACCAAAATACCTCATTCCCTTGGATAGTTATCGTGCTGACAGACGGACAGCTTTTACGAAGTCATAGGTATCCCTCCACTTACGTTTTGGGATCCCAAAAACCCGGTAATTCGTGTTCGGCGGTTATGTCTCATGTCGGATTCTCATTCATTTCCGAAAAGAACGCGGTGGAGCGTTGTTGAATGGGGGTTAGGGTTCAGTCTCGCTTGGCTTTGCAAGCTTTTGTCAGAAATCTGACACTGCGTTCTGCAGGTTAAAGTTTAACCGAAAAGGGCTAAGATCCGACAGTCTAGTTAAATATCATGTATTGACTTAAATAGGCCTGAAAACTCGACAAAAATGCGTTACTCCATTTGTCCGCTGTCCACAGATAAGGGATTTCATCGAGGGGACTTTGTGGATCTTTCGGATTTGTGGTACCTCTGTGCGCCTGTCCCACTATGATCGGAATATTTACCAACTACGAAATTGCCGAAAAACAAACTAAAAATGGCAGATTCATTTATAATTATTGAACTGAAAGACAAAAACGCTCCTCAGCCGGGATTTGAACCCAGGACACTCTGCTTACGCAGGCGCTCTTACCATTTGAGCTACCGAGGGGCTTGGGAACAGAGTTCGCAAACCACTACAGTAATCTGGTAGAAGCCGGCCATAGGAACAGTGATCCCGCCCGAAGGCAAATTCATCTAAACAGTTCAAAGCCCCATGTCACGGCACTTTACACAAGGGACTTGTACCGGGACCAATAAACCAGAGACAGTTTGCCCTTTTTTTTAATTTATATTCGGAAAACTGTATAATGGCAGATTCCTCGAAGACATATCTTAAAACCATTCTCCTTGTCCTCCGCGGACTTTCCGTGCTTAGCGTCTTTAATCCTGCAAATGCAGGCTTGTTTTCAAATTCAAAATCTCCGCGTTTGGATGAATTTTCGGTTGTCGTGCAAGTAGCGCATATTCATGTGTCAATTTATTCATTCATTCATCCATTCATTCATTTATCATTTAAACAAGTCATTTAAACAAGACCCCCTAAAGCCAGTATCTTGTTGGGGATCCACTACCAATAGACTAACCTACATTGAAAATATTGACATTACAATAGTTACATCACATTACAAGCATAAATAAACTACACATACAGAAACGGGGAAAAAAAAGAAGAGAAATGCACTGAAAAGAAAGAAAAAGGAAGGAAATAATAGACAAAAACACGGGCAGATTAAAAAAAAAATATCATCGAGGTGAATTATAGAGAAAAATAAAGAAGAGACTAAAAAATGAAAGAGAGAAAAAACACAAAAAAGATGGGTAAATACGGGTGTATTACCTACTGGTGAACTGGAAAGGAGCAAACGCTGGAAAGCGGAAGTAAGGTGAGCGGAAGTAAGGTGAGGAGGCGTATCAGATCGCAATGAATTCCATAAGGAGAAAGCACGGTAAATTATCTTTGAGTAGCTGTGGATGAGCATCTTGGAACAGGAATTTCTCGAGAGGAACCAAGTAGTGATAGGGAGGATTCAAATATCAGATGTACCAGTTACGCGTCAAGTGCGGCCGAAACTCCTGTGCAGCGAAACTCCTCTCTCATTTGTGATTTATGTTACGTATTCGCTATGTGAACTTGGATCGAACCACCTTAGCTGGTGACACCGTTTCCCTTCTACTTGTCTGCGATAGTTTACATTATTCACACAAAGAAGAAGGTCGTCTTTCCTGGTCTTTGTGTTCAGTTCCTTGATGTCTGAGGCTGACGTCAAAGCCTTAGTTAGGCTTACAGTGAGTCTGATCTCTTTGTTGTTGCCAGCCGACCGGAGAAGCACAACGCTTGCCGGAGGACCAGATTGACTTTGTGCTCTTGACTGCTCCTAATGAGTGCTTCATTATGAGGATCCCTGCCTCCTTGAGCAAACGAGCGAGAGGAGTCTCTTTGGCTGTTGGTACAAGTGTTATTCTCACGGTCTGCTTGGAGCTGGACATTTTTACTTGCTTGTAGCTAGCGGTTATGGTGAATGACTGATGGGAGCATAGAGCTATCATCAGGCGCGATCTTTGGTTGCCGCACCATAGAGTTACCATTCGCCGCGGATGGTAGTGGGAGACACTCTGGAATTCTAGTTCCTATTCCGTTTGATAGGATGGATAGATGAATGGCACGTGCTCTGTTTGCTTAAAGAACAAGACCAAGTTTTCGATGGGATCCCAAAAATTCAGTATCTGATCCAGACAACTGGGTCTTGTCTTAGCCAGATCCAGTCATCGCCAGAATCCTTGAACATTCTTACAATTAAAATTCAGAAACAGATTAAGGCCAAATAGTTAATCATCTGAGAAAACCAAGTTCAGATATGGATTCAGCATGTGTGTTTACCCGTATAAGTCATATCTGTTTTGACGAAAAGTTCCTGCCACTTCTGCCAATTCCCCGGTTTCGGCCCAACTCTAGAACTACTTGTCCGGCGAAAAAAGAAAGCTCAAAAACTAACTCAGGGTATCTTCTTTCCCAAAAATGAACATCTAATCAACTTCAAATAAAAATTTAACTTATAACAAATTTTCCGACTCCAGCCGGATTCCGGTCGAACTATATGTCCGGGTAAAATATGATTGTCACACACGGATTCAGCGTCTCTTCTTACCCCTAAATCGGTTATCTAATCAGCTAGAAATAAAACTTTAACTTCTAACAATTTTCCGGTTTTGGCCGGATTCCGGGCAAACTACATGTCCGGGTAGAAAATTGTTTTCACATAAAAGTTCAGCATGTCTTCTTGCCCTAAATCGGACATCTGATCAACTCCAAATAAAACTTTTAATTTTAACAAACTTTCCGGTTTGGGCCGGATTCCGGGTGAACTACTTGTCCGTCGAGAAAATGGTTTTCACCATCGTCTTCAGCATGTCTTCCTACGTCTAAATCGAACATCTAATCAACTTCAAATAAAACTTTTACTTTTAACAAACTTTCCGGTTTTGGCCGGATTCCGGGCGAACTACTTGTCCGATTACAAAATGGTTTTCACCATCGTGTTCAGCATGTCTTCTTACCCCATAATCGACTATCACATTAGCTGTTTCAAAATATTTTGTTTGCCCCTTAATTTGAACCCCCTCCCCCAGCCCTAAATGTAGGGCTACAAAGCCCATTTACGAACTCGACTGTTCCACCGACCCAACGAATCCTCACACCAAGTTTCAGCAAAATATCTCATTCCCTTCGAGAGTTATCGTGCTTACAGACGGACGGACGGACGGACAGACGGACAACTTTTGCGATGTCATAGGTATCCCTCCACTTACGTTTTGGGATCCCAAAAAGAAAGCGGTATATATATATATATATATATATATCGTTACTGAAAAACTCAAAGGCCATGTACAGGATAAACAAACAACTCACAGGAAACTAAACAAAATAACAAACTAAGATACAGCACTTCTCAGCTCGAGTGCTTTTTGCCTACCGTCCGAACGGACTATGGGACTCGGAATGTACAGCCTTACCCTCGCAGTGCTGTTTAGTCTGCTACAACTTTATGTCTAGGGAATCCCGTTTTTAAGAAGTTATTATTTGAATGCAAATGATTGAATCACAGTTTAATCTGAAAAAAGATAAATTGCAGTACATTTGAATCGTAAAATAATGTGATTCGGGGTTTATAGAAATTGGTACCTGAATCTTCAGGAAGTGAGTTTCCTTCGTGCAGGATACGGTTACAGCTTGCCATCAATGGATACTAGAATATATAATTTGATACGAATTTAAATTAATTCGTATCCATGAATGTATAATTCGGATCAAAGCATACAATTTCAGTAAGCATTCCCTCTCCTACGAATTTGAATACTTAGGTATCAGATACCCAATCTGAGACGATCGTGGAAAAAATTTTCGTATTATGGAACTAATCTGATGCTGCTATCCAGATGAACTCTCAGGTCACTTTCTTCATCCTTATTGACTAAGACCAAGTTGTTCCTTGTTCTTGCTAAGACTGTTGAGATGATGAGTTTTTATCACGACGTGAACATCGGGACCTATTAATAGCTTGTCTGGGGCATGTGCTCTTGCCATCTACTGCAGATGTATACTCATTTGAACGTTGCCTAGCTTGGGACGGCACCGAAGAATATGATGAAAGTCGAACCCAGCAAATGTTCATGCACAATGCTAAGCGGAAACAGCCATTTTAACAAACGCAGCCACATACATGTTCTTTGAATCTTCTGCTTTTTGTTGCTGAGCTTACTGTGCACCTATCCCTGCATTCCCTGCCACTCCTGCGAGATCACTCACAAAGTAGCCACTATGAAGCTGTCGTCAAGAAGGCTTCCAAAATTGCTGGTATCATCAGAAGAAACTTCTCATGCGAGGACGACAAAACGCTTGCACGCGCTATAAGTCACTTGTCCGCCCGATCCTTGAGTATGGACATTGTTCTACAAGACCATACTATAACAAGGACATAGATGCTCTCGAAAATGTTCAGCGGAGGATAACCAAATTCTCTCCCAGATTACGTTTCCTTCCCTACGAAGAGCGGCTTTGCAAGCTTGAAATCCCAACCCTCGCCTATAGATTCCATCGTGGTGATCTTATTGAAATGTACAAGCTCTGCAATGGAGCCTATGACAACGTACCAGCCCAGAGAATCGTGCAGTTTAATAGTAATCATCTTCGAGGACACCAGTAGCCTACAAAGTGGGGACCGAACGCTTTTATAAGGACATGGGCCGCTGGACTTTCGGTAACCGAGTGGTCCAGCACTGGAACAACTTACCAGAGAGAGTAATCTGCTCCACAAACCTACTGACATTAAAGAAGGAAGTTGATGAATATTATTCAAGTGACATTTTCTCCTTGTGCAAATTTAGAAGAAATGTAAATTAAGAATTTTGTAGAGGCTTAACGGCCTTCCATCCAATTTGCGAATATATTGTTATATTATTATTATATCTACTGTACCAAGTATGACTCGGGTCCGATCATATTCGGGAAAGAAGCATGCATGCCACGCATCTGCGAATTTCTCCCTCTTCGACTCCCACAGATTTTTTGTTTAGCTGGCATGAGGCATCCAGCTTGGCGGTGCCTATCAATGCGTCATCGAAATTTCTATCTCCTTAGAGTTTCTAACATACAAGTTTGGATCTTCTGAAGACGTGTTTTGGAGAACATTTTGGTCGGTTTTGCTCCTGATGTATGTATATTTGCTTGGATTACGAGAAGGGATCATTACCTCACAAAACGATATACTAATTAATTTTCAGGATTGCCTACGGCGCTAGAGCTTTGAACGAGGGAGGCTTTCAGAATATCCCGGAGCTTACGTTTCCCGGAGGTTGTTTGGTTGGCTGCAGTCCCGGTTTTATGAACGTCCCGAAAATCAAAGGCACCCATAATGCCATGAAGAGTGCCATGGTCGCCGCTGAGAGCGTCTTCCAGACCATGGTGGATGAGGAGGGGAAAGACACGAACACGAAGGGTGAGTCCTGCATCCCGTCATCTTCTGGATACTGGGATTAAGATTCTCCATAAAACGCTAAAGCTGAATTCCCACATTGTGCTAAGAGCGCACAGTTTTTTGAAAAGGGGCAGGAGTTAACATGTGAATTTCGTACTGCGTTGCCTCGGTTTGTGACGCTATAGTATAAATTGATTTCTGCTTTGCCCATGTGCAGATGTGCGGTTGTGTTACCGGAAATTCGCTCCTCACCTACTCTGGATCCGTTCAAACATCCAACACGTGGTTGGGTTCAATATAGTCCAATGAAACTGAAACTGGGAATCAGGGGCGTAATTTCGTCAAAATCCTGGGGGGGGGGGGGGGGGGGGCAAAGTTGGAGCCGATTTTCCCAAGTCAAGTGAAAATGAGCAGTTTTATTTCAAGAAGAAAAACGTAATAAAAACAAAGAGATATTTTACTAATCGACCAAGGCGAAACGACGCTTCTTCAAATTCGCGAAACTGTCCACTGTGCGATTGACGTCAAGCTTCTTCGCTTTTTCAGGTTGGGTACCAATGACCAATTAGTCGGTCGTCTGACATAGACGTGCCAAGATACGTTTTTACGCGTTTTCATACACGAAAGTAATCGTTCGTTCGATGCAGTCGACACAGGAAGCGACAAAATTAGGTCAAACGCCTCAAGGACCGAACCCGGATTCTTCGCAAGAAGTGATCGAGCATGCAATGCGTTCTGTGGTTATCTTAGGCCTAACTTAGCTTCGACGAGAGTTTCGACGACGCCAAATTTCAGCTGGGGGGGGGGGGCAAACATCAAGCTGGGGGTGAGGGGGGGGGGGCAAACTGTGGTCGGGGGGGGGGGGCAGTTGCCCCCCCTGCCCTATAGCAAATTACGCCCCTGTTGGGAATATTGGGAACAGTTGGTCCGTGAAAGCATGTCACACTTTCTTTGCCTTTGAGCCTGTTCTAACATTTGAGGGCTTTGTTGCTCCTGTTGGTTATGCCCGTAGCTCTATTTCCTCAGCTTGGGCCACTCAATTTACCGATCAAAACATGCCGTCGTGTCTTTTTTGTTTTCTCTGGTGCTTAGAACTATATGTGACCTTTAGCGAAAACTATAAGCCCAGAGTTTAAGTCCAGAGTCTGATATTCCCTGAAAGAACAAATGAGACCAAAGTGCACCCTAATCGAATACACTTGAAACTTGGTTTGTGACTTGCGTCTCGTTTCCGTACAGCGCTGTGGGAAAATTCTCGTGCCAGAGATTTGCTGCCGTGACCTAACCGGTAACTGATAAAAAAAAATAAAAAAATAAAAGAAACTCAGGTCTAGAGAGATATGCTACTCTTGGGTCTGGATGACTCTTGGGCGATTAAAAAAGCTCTTTGACGCCATTCCTTTTATTTCCGTCTTGATGTTGATGTTTTTTGCTAGACTCTTCTCGTCGAGACATGTAGTAACAGATTATCTAGTTTACGAGGGCCTCGGACCTTATTTACGGAAATTTGGACAGAGTACCCCCTAAGGATATACGTTTTCTTTTTTATTGGTTTTATACTAAGATGAAAGTAGCATTTTCTTCATCCTGCATATCAACATGGCTTACGAGATGTAAACAGGTTATTGGATATGGAATACAGCTTTACCGAGTCAGGTGGGAAAAGGAGGGTGGATAAAAAGCCGACAGTGGATGAGAATGTTCTACAGGGAACCAGGCGTGTACGGGAACGGTTCTGTGGATCCCTTCTAGGATTCCTGTCTGCATTTTTTCCAGGCCCTCCTTCAGTCCGACCGTACAATACTCGTTGTCCTTCAAGTAAGCTCCCTAAGCCTTTAATTATTTATGAGCGATCAAGATTTTCCCCTAAAAATATTATTACTCAATATTGGAACAAATATGAATCGTGTTTTAATCAGAGTCTGTCGCTCATGACATTAACAAGTGCGCAATCGCTCAGACGTGGAGTGTGAAAGTAAAATATACAAACATTTTTATATACAAACAGGTTTTAGAACCAAGACATTTCACATCCCCAATAACCAAACAAGTATTGAAATAAATTAATTTGGAATCCTCCCACTTTAAAGGAGACCTGAACAATGAAACCATACTTGAACACACCATGGAGAATGCATTTACATACATGGCCACGGAGAGCATTCTTCTCCCGAGCGTGACGTTTTCAAAATAGGGATGTTCGTTTCTGGAGGTTTGCACGTGCAGACTCCAAGACAAAAAGCGCAATTCATTCAAACCTTGTACAGCGCTGGCCGGATCGTATTGGAATTTCTTCTAGATATACGTTCGGGCTTAACTGGTTAAAAAATATTCCAGAAGAAGGGTTGACTGGAGACATTTGTTCATTTCTACAATTGTTCGGTACTGAAATAAGGACAGATGCAAAATGGAGCAAAAATCATAGCTTGGGAACACTATTTCGTGTTTGGATTGGGTTTTCTGCAGGCAATGTTAACGGAAGTCATAGAGATAGGGATGATACTTGGTACGCTTCATTCAGGTGTCCTTTAAAAGTTTTAAATGTAAACAAACCGCAAGTATAAATCCAAAGAAATGTTGAAGATCTTGCACGAACAGCTTGAGCTAGTCCGACCCCTTTCAACCTCTTTCCATTAGCAAGGTAATAACAAGTGCAATAAACCAAATCGTAGCAGCCTAATACCCCCTTAGTGACAATTCATTAAGAACGGCGTATCATCGATCATATGACAAAACAGTCCAGTTTCCAACTGGCCATTAAAGATTACGCGTTGTCTCATTTGTTGCTGTTGCACCAAAATCCTCATGCATAGAAATATCTCCCCAACTATACAAGAGTTGGACTTGAGACCTGTCATAGACGAACTTAACTCATGGGAAACCTGGGCCGAACTGCCCATGAACGGGAGGGAGGGGGGCCAAAAATGCGTATTCACACCTCTTTTTCCTCAAGTATACCAGCTTAGAGTTTGATTCCAGTCACGGGTCAAAAACTATTTTCTTGGGCAATTTGGGCCCACTTGCCCATGAACGGGGAGGGTGGGGGGTGGTTCAACTCCACATATATATCCGCAACCCTATGATCCGAAAGCACAAAGGAATTTCATCGCCTTATCTCCAGTTATTGTCAAGTTAAAAAACATTTAAAAAATGGGCAATCTGGGCTCAATTGCCCCTGAACCAAGTGGGGTAGGGGTTTGGGACCCGCAAAAAGTAAAAAGAGACCCCAAAGCTCACAAACCTACCAAGTTTCAACTTGATACCTGTTGATTCCTGTCACTGGTAACGAACTTTACTCCTGGGCAATCTGGGCCCAGTTGCCCATGAACGGGGGGGGGGGGGGTGGGGGAGGTGCAACTTTAAGAACAATTACCCAGCCCTAGGATCTACATGTACAAGGAATTTCATCGTCGTACGTCCAGTTCTGGTCAAGTTATGAACATTATTCACTGGGAAATCTGGGCTCATTTGCCCCTGAACCGGGTTGGAGTGGGGGGTGGGACCCCCAAAAGGCACAACTAGACCCGAATACCCACAAGTGTACAAAGTTTGAACTTGATTCTTGCACTGGTTCACGAGTTATGACCACAAAATACGGTGAAAACCGAAAACCGGAAACCTAAAGCCGAAAGCTGCTTGTTCCGAGGAACACTCCACTAAAAACTAAACTTAAAGCTGTACTTATTAATGAATATTAGCTTGTGAGTAGTTCCCGGCCGTTTAGCTATCGGATAAATAATAATAATAATCATAAAAATAACATTATTTTTATATATTTTTTTGGTGCGAGATAGAATGATCAGTGTGATGGCATCCGTTTCTTCTGGGTTTGTTTGTTTATCCCGTTTGTCGCCCGGCTTTCGAGCCAGTCTCCCTGCTGGGGACACTATGTAAATAGTGTTAAATTCAAACAATAAAAGAACTTGAACTTAAAGGGGTTTCACTGTAGCTGGCTGGTTTTCGTCCTCAGGGTCTAAAACCCTTTAAATGCCATAATCCCTCACCTTTAAACACTAATAAGGCGCGGTATGACTAAAGCAAGTTGTAAGTATCTACTAAGGCTTCATATGTATTTATTACTCACAGAAGTTACCCCTCCTCCTGCCCTCCGTGACTCCGTCATAGGTGAAAAAAACCCTTGAACGTCCCTAAATATTTTTTTTATAGCATTATTACAAAAAACAAGAGCTACGAGCTCATATCGCACTTATTAAGAGGCAATACAAGAGATGAGAAGTCACAAAAACACCCGCCATCCAAAAATGCGGTTCGGAAATAGAAATAGGATATTTAGTTTCACTCTGAGCAGTTACGGCATCGTCTCAGATTATCTGTAGCAAATGCGCATGACTGTTCAAACTTCCAAGTTTCAGCCCAATAAATCCACTCGTTTGGTCCCTAGACCTGCTACACGATTTCCGGTACTCCCTCCATCTCCCCCTACCGTGGCCGAATCTGATTCGGACTAAAAAATGGATCATCTAAAGCATCTTCTTTTATACCATCTATCAAGTTTTACTGGAATCTGAGCATTTTTGGAAAATTCCGGCACCCCCCCCCCCCACACACACCCTTGTCGGATCTGGTTTGGACCCTAAAATATGTCATCTAGGGTATATGCTCTTTCTGCATTCCAAGTTTCATTTAAATTGATGCGCTCGTTTGATCCCTATACGAGCCTCAAAGTTTCCGGCATTCTCCCTCCAACTCCCCCCACTGTGGCCGAAGAGGACTTGGAAACATAAACGTCGTATCTCTTAATGCCCGTCCTGTCCATCAAGTTTTACTGAAATTCAGTACTTGGATCTCATTCGGTCCATCCGTTTGGTTCTTGTTCATGTCAAAAGTTACCCCCCCCCCCCCCAATTCCCCCAACCGTGGTCGCATTTAGTTCGAACGCATGTTTTATGTCGGGTCATTGATATGCCTTTCCTTGTCTTAGTTAATCTGAAACTATTCTAACTCGCTACTACCGGAATTCCAGGGAACTCCCTCCAGCTCCCCCCACAGAGCCCCGAAACCATCTGGCTCCGTCAATTTCGTATCTAGGCCTAATGCTTGTTCTCCAAGTTCCGTCCCAATCCCTCTGCTTTAAGCGTTTCTTGAGTTTTTCGCCCCCCCCCCGCCCATCCCGCCACAGGTATCGGACCCGACCCGGACTTGACACTGAACTTCTGAGGCGATAGCTCTTTCCAACAGACAAGTTTCATTCAAACCCGATCACCCGTCCAAAAATTATGCATGTCACTAGGTTCTGGACTCCCCATCCATCTACTCCCCTCACGATGGTCGGATCGGAAACGACTATTCTCAAGTCAATCTGTTCGGATCCCTGACATACCTGCCAAGTTTCATCGTCCTAGCACATCAGGAAGTATGCCGAACTCTCGGGATCGCTAGAATTCCGCCCCCCCCCCCAACTCCTCCACAGTGCCCGGATCCGGTCTGTTTATGTCAATGACGTATCTAATACTTGTGCTTGTTCTTCCAACCAAGTTTCATCCCGATCCCTCCACTCTAAGCGTTTCTCAAGATTTCCGGTTCCCTCCTCCAACTCCCCCCAGTGTCATCGGATCCGGTCCGGATTTAAAGTGGGACGGTTGAGACACGAGGTCATCCTAAATATCAACTTTCATCAAGATCCGATCACCCGTTCGCAAGTTAAAAATGACTAAATTTTTGGCTTCACCCTCCCTCCACTCCCCTCCCCCAGATGGTCGGGTCTGGGAAGTGACTATTTTCAATTTAATCTGGTCTGGTCCCTGACATGCCTGCCAATTTTCGTCGTCCTAGCACATCAGGAAGCACCGATCTCGCGGGATCACTAGAAAGTCGGCCCCCCCCCCCAACTCCCCCAAAGTGAGCGGATCCGTTCCGATTATGTCAGTCACATATCTAGGACTTGTGCTTGTTCTTTCCACCAAGTTTCATCCGGATCTCTCCACTCTAAGCGTTTTCTAAGATTTCCGGTTTCCCCCTCCAACTCCCACCAGTGTCACCGGATCCGGTCTGGATTTAAAATGGAACGTCTGAGACACAAGGTCCTTCCACATATCAAGTTTCATCAAGATCCGATCACCCGTTCGTAAGCTAAAAATATCTCATTTTTCCTAATTTCCGGATTCCCCCTCCCTCCACTCCCCTCCAGATGGTCGAATCGGGGAAACGACTATTTCTTATTTAATCTGATCCGGTCCCTGATATGCCTGCCAAGTTTCATCGTCCTAGCTTATCTGGAAGTACCCGAACTAGCAAAACCGGGACAGACAGACCGACAGACCGGCCGACCGACAGACCGACTGACGGACAGAAATTGCGATCGCTATATGGCACTTGGTCAAAGGGCAAGTGCCATAAAAATATTTGTTCTCTAGCCAGTCACATTAAATACAACGACGTGTCTACATAGTCAAACAATTTGGTGACTGAAACAGAATAAAGATAAAATTTTCAATGTCAAACATTCAAGTTTTAAAATTGAAACTTTTCTTTTTAAATTGCATTGAAAAGGGAACGAAATCTCTCTGGTCCCGTGCGTGTGACAACGTCTCGGTCCGATCTTTGCAACTGGCTATTGCTCGAAACAATCTGTATTGTAACGAAAGCCGAGGATGCGGTAGCTGCCCAAGTTGAGTACGACTTGCGCTGGAAGTTTTGACTTTGCTTTTTATAGTTCCCTCCTTCCCTGGCAAACGCAGGGGCTCCTTGCTGTTAAGTACCTCTAACTTTTTACGGTAATTGCCTGTAAGTGCCGAGTGCGTCGTGTTTTGGAAAGGCGAAGTTTCGTCCTGAAGGTCGTTTGATGGTCTCATAAATTTGTCGACTTCAGCCTCATTTTATGAAACACAATTAGATTTATGTTGTCTTGGCAACGTGAAGTCTTGCATCAACCTTTGGTCGTCTTCGCCGACGAAAGTGGTGCGGAGCCTACCTTTTTGACACGAAAGTAGTCAACCCCTCGAATTTAAAATGGTAAATCCATTTTTTTTTTCTCAGAGTAAATGATGACAATGATGACAGCGATAGTCAAGGGCTATCGCTCAGTTTTGAAAAACTTGGACCTTACCTTGGACCTTAGATCCTCCTGTTCCTCCAGGGGGGCCTAGGGTTGTCTGAGAAGGGTTTTCAAAATGTATTGACTGGGCAGCAAGTTATACTTTGTCCTTTTCGATCATGGACATCGTGACAGATGAATACTTAAAATTTGATCTCATATAACCTAGTTAGTACCAAAAGCTATTAGTAATTTTTCAGGATCGTGCTAGCCTACTATAGACAGGCTCTACTAATAATTTCGAAATTGATTTCATTGTGTGGCGTTTTTTTGTTGTTATTTTTTTTCGTTGCGCAAACACTTGATTCTAGGGTACAATGAAAGACATTGAGACACATTTTCTTGTCCTCGAACGTACTGCAAACAGATAAAAGGTAGACCAATCATCACGAGTTCGGAAGATGGCCGTGATCTAACAGCTATCCTTACTTTTAAGTCTCTCTCCGTAATACACGAATTTGTATTACCCAAATGCATCGGAAAAAAATAATAGCTACAACCACTAGGAATAGTTGCAAACCCCTCATCACCGAAGACAACCAATGCCTGAAAACCTATTACTTAGTCCCTCTCTTGTCTCGCAGTTTGTACAGTGTGTACCGTAACACTGAAGTTGTCGACTCCTTGAAACTTTTTAAATGGTATATCTCTAGAGGAAATTTTTCAGAAAACGGTGCCATATTTTGATCGCCGCATCAAGGGCTTTCGATCAGCGTTGAAAAAATCTGTATTTCAACGAACGTAAATAATAGAAGGCATGCTGAACCGACATAGGCTGTTTGCTTCGTTTTCTTTGCGTTTTACTTGAATCCGACAAGAATTGGAAATCCAATTGTGCTAATAATGTCTCGATCAGATTGTTTAGTGTCGACAGTGAGGGTGAGTAGACACAATCAGTCGATCCATCTGTTCATAAACATAAGTTCAATACCGTTTTTTTGTTCTTCTACTTTTCGAAGCACTGAAATGCACAAAGCGACAAACATAAAAGTTGGGTGGCACTAGTTACATTTTTGTTTCCTCTCGTGGAGAGAACCGAACCGATGCCAACTGCCCGCAGTTGCTACCCATCAATCAAGGGAGCAACCCTTCGTCTCGATGTTGCTTTCCCAGGCCTGTTCTCTTGGGAGAGAATAGATTTTCCCGAAGTTTACTTCTGGATGAGCTCTAAAACGTTGAAAAAAGGCTTGACTTGGCGTAACTTTGCTAGTATTGAGAAGGAAAGGCTGAAGCATACATCCCTCAGGGTCGGAATAAACACTCCATGAAAAGCTCCCAGTTTTCTCATTAAGCAAAGCAAAGTTTTTGGGCCGAAAGTCGCTCTGGATGAGACAGGATGAACGGTATCAGTAGACTAAACGGGAAGGCAGCCATCTTGTCGTGTCTGTACTGTACAAGTTAAGACACATACATCCACCTGAATGGCTTCCTGCTTGTCTTTTATGATCCTTGATTTGAACGAT
Organism: Branchinecta sandiegonensis; assembly: GCA_030848855.1. Taxonomy (NCBI): domain Eukaryota; kingdom Metazoa; phylum Arthropoda; class Branchiopoda; order Anostraca; family Branchinectidae; genus Branchinecta; species Branchinecta sandiegonensis. The sequence goes on along the minus strand of JAUPMV010000006.1, from coordinate 18,714,967 downwards.
CAGGCGTCTTCGCTGGGATCGTTGGTGAGTTTTGACTTCCTTGATCTGGTCAGTATCAGTTTCAATAAGTTGCATTCAGCTGTTATTATCAATCAGGTAACTTGGTCAAGGAACTTACAAGGTTTCACCACACTGTAAAAAGTTTTTCCGTGTAAAGATTACAGTTAACTGCAGTATTTGCTACTCGGATTATTCTTATCTCTACGCAGATAAGATCTCTACGCAGATAAGATTAATACCAAATAGAGATAAGATGAATCCGAGTAGCAAATACTGCAGTTAACTTTAATTTTATACGGAGAAACCTTTAACAGTGCAGTTCCCGTTAATGTTCGTGGCTACGCGAGCTAATACTCCAAACCAAGATTTTATTACTATTGATTACCAAGTACAGCTCAAAAATCCAGTCCCACCCCTGGAGTCGGTATATATACAATCACCCGTCATTTCAAAAGAAAGAGGACGGAGTACAAAAAGAAAAGAAAAGCAAAACCAAAGAAAAACATAACACTTTCGTAGGAAAAAAAAATCAACAAATACAACTGAAAAACTCTCTGATTGACAACTGAACACGATTACATACATGCACGCATGTATGTAACGCATTGCATACAAACGTAATCAATGTGTCTTTGTAAGGCTTTACCTACAGTCCAGTCAACTTGAATATGACTAAACTGACGTCTTGACCACTTCTAGAGGCTTGCCCCGTTTTTGCAGTGAATGGAAACGATAACGATAATTGTGTTATGGAGCAACACTGTTTTTTTTCTCCCAGTCCGTTACTTTCTGCTCATTGTTAGAAGATGGCAACGGTCTAACCTCTGGTGTTTTCACGGAAAGTCTGGATCTTAGGCCGGATTGATGATTATGATATTATATTTTGGAAAGCTTCCTATATAGAACTCTTGCCTTGTGCCAAAGAGGATGGATTTTGCTTGCGGAAAACCCTACAGTGTGTGAAGTAGGTCGGAGGTTTATTTTGTCAGAGAGGACTGTCCCAAGCCATGCAGCCAAGCTTCTGTTTCTTCTAACTAGGTTCCTGCTTTCCAGTGGGAAGCTCCGTTCATTCATACACGTAGGCACCGGTTTCACGTTGAAGGAAGGTAAAAGCTGCATGCGCCGGAGAGGACAGTTCCCTGCCCCCGTAGCCAAAATATATCCTTTGAGTAATAGAAAGAAAAATCTACTGGTACAGCTCGTGATTTGTGTTACAGTTTATCATTCCATTTCTGTGCAAGAGATTGAGACTGAGAAAATAGTATCAAGTCTACCTGCTAAACTTCCACAGCTCTTTTACTGCTAAAGAAATTGGAGCATAACCTTGGTCCTTTCCAGTTGATGATTATTTTTCTAGTTGATGATTATTGTAAAGTTGGCCTACGGCAAAATGAAACGCCTTTGAACTAGGATAGATATACATTTTTTTAAATGCTGAGCGATGATGTACCTGCGAAACTTCAAAAGCTCCTAGCACCTAAAAAACATTGGGGCTTAACCTTGCTCCTTTCTGATACATGACCAAGATAGATATACCTTTTTTTTATGACACTGAGCGATAGTCCTTGATGAGGTGATACAAAAATTCCTTCATGATCAGTCTTCTCCATGACCTATCAGTGTCAACTAAAATTAATACGCAACGTACGTGTAGTTTTAATATTATTCTACCAATTTTTGGTTCTTGTGGGCAGGGGCGTCACTATGGGGTGGACCTCCCTCCCCCCAAAGGTCTTGAGAAAGTACTTTCGTCGGGCGAAGCCCGGCGAAAGTTCACTAGTTTGTTGGCGAGGAGGAACATGGAAGAAGTAAAATTTTGTATGCTTTTGTTGGGCGTCGGTCGACCGTTGGCATATCAGGTTTGTTTTATACGCAAGAAATCAAATTCTGCAAACATTTTTCTAGCAAAATCCAGAAGAAATTCTGTATGCTTTTGTCGGGCCTCGGGTGTTCTTGTCGGGATCGACTAAAACCAGGAAGGGAAGGGAACGCGAGAAAAGCAGGAAGGCATACTAAAACCAGGAAGGGCATACTAAAACGAGGAAGGCTGTCGTCAGAGTTCAAAGCTGGAAAGCCGCACCGTTCCATTCCTCTGCTTAGTATTCTTTGAGGGGTCGGCAACTTTCCAAATTCAAAGTTCACCATCCCTTCCTCGTTTTAGTATCCTGTAGTATCCGTCGTTTTAGTATCCGTCTGAACTAGAAATGAAAAGGTGAATTACAATTTTGATAGTTGCTGACCCCTCACTGAACTTAATGCCTACCCATATCAGGATACTAAAATGAGGAAGGGAACGGTGTAGCTTTCCTTTTTTTCGCAGCCTTGAATTCCTTCCTCGTTTTAGTATGCCCTTCCTCGTTTTAGTATGCCTTCCTGCTTTTCTCGCGTTCCCTTCCATTCCTGGTTTTAGTCGATCCCGTTCTTGTCGGCACATCGGGTTCTGCGAACATTTGTCAGGCACACCTGGGAAGCTTAAGTCTCGTCGGCACATCAAGTTATTTTTACATGTAAGAAATCAAGTTCTGTACAGTCTTGTCGGGCAAAACACAGAGAAATCAGATGTTCTTTGGTTTGTCGGGCGTCGGTATTCTCGTCGGCACATCGGGTTCTTTCTGTTCGTAAGAAATCTCATCCTGTAAATGTTTATCGGGCGCATCCCGAATGTTTAAGCTTCGTCGGCACATCCTTCGGCACAAAGTTCTTTACAGTCTTGTCGGGCAAAACAGAAGAAATCGAATCCTGAATGCTAAAGTCGCTTGTCGGTATTCTTTTTGTACGTAAGAAAACCAAATTCATTCAAAATTTGTCGGATGCACCCGAAAAGCTTTAAGTCCCGTCGGCAGATCAGGATCTTATTCCACCTAAGAAATCAAAATTCCGTAAACTTGTGTAGGGTGAATCCCGCTTGTCAGCAAATCGAGATATTTCTACACACAAGAAATCAAATGACTGCAAAGTTTTGTCGGACGAACACCGAAAGTTTAAGCTTCTTTGGTTAATCGGGTTTGGTTTTACATATAAGCAACTAAATTCTGCAGACTAGTTTAAGTTTTGTCAGCGAATCGGGATCTTTTTTATACATAAGAAATCAAATCAGATTCTGTGAACTTCTGTCGGCGAAGACCAAAAGTTTAAGTCTCGTCGTTAAACCTTTTTTTTTTGTTTTTTTTTTAATGCGCCGTCAAACAGTTTTTCGTTCTTTTCCGTTCCTTGTCGTCAAAATTCGGCAAACCTGTTACCCTTGTTTCGTTTGTGGATCGTTTGTTTATTCGTATCCATAAAACTGCCCTTTTTGGTTGATTTGTAAAAAAGACCTATTCGCAAACTGGTATCCTTATTTCTTTTTTTTGTCGATTCTCGGTGTGGTCATAATCTCGAAGAGCAAATGAGGATACGCATTGCAATGGCGATCGCAGTACACCAGTATGTCTTTTTAGCGTGAAACTACTTCTTTTGTTTAAATTCAGAAGAAATCTACTTTGTGCCTACTTTATTGTGGATGGCCACTACTTTTTTTGACGGACAGATCTGTGACTCCACAGGTAGCCTTACTTTTATTTGGGATCGCATAAAGGCGCTCTGCACATCAGCGTCTGCACGAAATTTCGCCTGCGGCGCATTTCGTAGTACTCTATTTGGAAGATTGGTGTTTCATTTGTTTTAGGCTTGAAATTCTTGGGGTTCGGAAAACATCAAAAGCTAGAATTTGTGTGGTAGCTATATAAGATCAACAGATTCAAAAATTTCACCTGCGGTGCATAGTTTAACTTGATCAGTCTTAGTTAAACAGTTAGTTTGACATAAAATTTTGTCTGCGACGCATTTCGAAGTGTTTCCTGTTTGGAAGAAAGTTTTTTCATTTAATGGGCGTTTTAGTATTGAAATTCTTGTGGGTTTGCAACTATTGAAAGCTAAAACTTGTATGGTAGGCATAGGCATAGCTAAATTTTTCCAGAAAAAAAAGCAGTTTTAAAAAATTTTGCCTGTGGGGCTTAGTTTAACTTGTTTTTAGTCCAGTCGTTGGAAGCTTCACTTTTTAACGAAAGCTTAAATGAAAAGCCGAGTATGTGAATTTAAATATACGAATTTGCATTAAAGGAATAATCTCAACTGATTCATTACAATTAGTTCCACACCGGTTGACGGGAAAAACGTATGACGCGGCAACGGCGTGTTTTGTCGGCAAATTTTTTGGTCCGTCGGCACCAACTGGACGTCCCCCCCCCCCCCCCAAGGGTAAAAGGCTAGTAACCCCCCTGCTTGTGGGTTTTTGCTCCAGTCGAAATAATGAATCCTGTATCTATGGGTGGCCATTTAGCGAGAACTTGGATTTCTCTCTTTATTGGAAAGAAAGTCGCCTTGTTCTTTTTTTCAGATAATCCCTATGTCGCGTAATCCTCAATCACGATTTCTTCCCTTTTATTTCTAATGATGTTCCCGGAGGTGAATTGCGCGTCTTTTGGTTTAGGCAACGCAGCCTTCAAGGTTCCTCCTTGGAAATCTTCTGTTAAGGGGGAAGGAAGAGAAACAAAATGAACAATGATGTCGGAGAATAATGAAGACTAATGTTACTGGGAGAAATACTCTTAAGTGCGATTCTGGCGGTCTGGAAACCTCTGCTTGCTAGTGCGCCGGATGTCTTTTGCGACTTTGGATAAAACTCGCTTCACTTTCAAACCTGTTTTGGCGCTTCGCGAGTCTTGGGAAATGAGGTTCGTAATCTCGGAAAGGTTCGACTTCCCATGAATTTTTGGCGATACTATATTTATCTTCGCTTTTCGAAAGTGATTCACTAAGAACGCCAGAACCACCCCCTAGTCTAAATCTGTGCTGGACCGGGAATCTGTGACCGTTTAAAGTTGGCTTGATTATGCCTTTTCTCTTCATAGCCTCGAGCTGTTTAATTACTTATCTCTTACTAGTTACAGTTGTCTGTCCGAATCTTACTCTGGTTCGTATCTCACAGGTTTTATCCGCATTTATCTCACAATCAGTTTTTAATCCCATAACAGCTCAGTCAATTTCGCCGGAACGCAGCAAGCGAAAACAAGAGAGAAAATAGTATAAACCGATAGCCCTTCTGCTCTCTTTTAGGTTCGCGCACGTGAAGCTAAAAGGGCGAAATTTGATGTCTATAGACGGTATACCATCCTGTTCCTAATTCGGTTATCTCGAACGCTTCATGCCCCAGCCGGAAGCATAGCTTGTGGGCGCCCTCCCTCTAAACACAAGAATCACATTTTGAAGGAGCCGTGCCAGTAATCATGCCCACTCATTCTTTTTTTTCAGGTCTCGTTGTTTCTTTTCAGTAACTGAATTCTCATTTTCACAAAATTTCTTTCGTACCGGAATCGCAGTAAGTGGTACATTTGTACCATTTTGGTACGTTTCATCACTGCTGGTACATTTCATCACTGCTGGTACAATCTGGCACAATCATATATTTTTCGGTACATCTTAAAAATATGGTACAATCTGGTAGAATTGGATTTTTTTTTTACCTGTGTTAAGGAAAAAAACTGACTGACTTTTTTATATTATGCATATAATGGAACAAGTTATTTTGCACAGGGTGCATTGTAAAAATTCCAACCCCGTTGTACACCGAGGAGTTTTAATTATTTTGCAGAGTGTCTAATTATATGATAAGCTCGGCTTTACTACCCTTAATGCTCGTCTGGGTGCTAAGAGAGTGGTTGCCAGAAACTGGAAGCTTCCGATGAGCATGGTGACAAACTCCAATTGGCGAAATGCTCAGCTGAAAGATGCAAAACTTTTGTGCTTTAAATTACTTGAAATTTGTGTATTTCCATGGTGAATATTCCTCGGGAATGGGCCGTTGACATAAAAGAGTTTCGCAATCACCTTGGGCTGAAGAATACTTATCTAGTAAGCTTCACTTAAATTCCTTCCGTCTTGATTCAGAGCAGGGAATAAAGGTAACTTATGTGGTGGTCAACGAACCTCAGCTTGTTTTGGATCGATCCGATAGCTTTGTTGGTGTCCCATAAATCTCAGCTGGGGCTAAACTCCTCCACTGGATGGCCGTTATTCACGTAATAATGCGTAGTTTCATCTGACCCTTTTGGAATCGCCTGTCCGATCGTTTACTCAATCACGCATTCATAATCATTGAAGTAGTGCTGCCTTCTCCCAAAATGTTCGCGGGCTGGAGAGTTATTTTCATCCAGTTTCTCTACTAAGTTGCTCGACTCTTAATGTGATGTATAAGTAAGTACGTTTATAGAGCCCCGCCAAGTTCCTTTGTCCTAACACTAATCATTATTAAGGTCCCGACGCCTTGGCACTGGGAAATTCAATTCCCAGGATTGCTATCACTAATTTTGTACCCCTGTCACGAAAAGTCACAGAGCAGGAAAACAAGTGCCAGTAGGCTCGGCAATGACTGGATTTGGAATCGGGAGCGAACACAATGTACCACATATCCCTGATTTTTTATAGCCTATGCCAAATGTCGGTTACCGTATGCCATATGCTGCCAGGAAAAGTAAAAAAAAGTGTGATTTTTGTATACTTAATTTTCACTGCATCTCTTAGCTGTAGGCTGAATCATTTGGCTAATTAAACTGATCAATTGATTATACAGAAATGCTGGGTAACAATTATACCTCAGTAAAATATATTGATGATCTGAGTGAGAACAACAGAGAACGACCACTCGGAACTTCTTTATAACAGGTGAAGTCGGGGCTAGTGTGCCCAGCATCTGCATTGGGGAACCAGCGTCTGGAGTAGGCAACAGTTGGTATAGCCGATCCCAGAATCAGAGGTTGCTGTTGGTCAAGAGGCGTTTTCTTTTCAGATTTGTATTGTTCTGCGTGTGAATAGCAAAAATTCCACATCTGCAACGCCTTTAGTTATCTATCAGTCAATTTATTTCCAACCAGCGTGCCGTGCTAATTTATTTGACTTAATATGATGATGATAATGATGATTTTATTTATGACCCGTCAGAATAAACACAAGGCACAGAGACAGAGTAAATAATAAAGAAAATAGAGAAAAGAAAGGAAAACACGATAGAGAATAACTTACGAAATACACAGTATAACTTTTACCATACAACTAAACCAAGAGGGTTTTCCAGTCGTGATCAGTATTTTAGCTATAAGTTTATATTTGTTTCTCCACTGCTGTTAGTGGATCACGATTTTGATATCGACTGAAAATTTAGAGTTTTTCTATGAATATCATATAGACAACACAGATAGTTACAACTAAAGTTAAGCAATAATAAGTTTATACAGCTCCTGGAAAATATCCCGTTATACATGCTTGTACTGACTTGATTAAAGCAAAACTGAAACCTGATACTATTTCATTATTTTCCTTCGCAGTATCAAGCGCTTTCACCAGTCCGACAATTTTCATTTTCTGTTCGAAGTTCTTTCCATACTTCTGCCCTCTAACCAAATCTAATCTTCCTATTTTGGTATTTTCATAATTAAGCCCGCGTCTAGTGTCATATGTGATTGGTTTGGTCGAAGTTACGAACTGTAGAAACCAGTCAGAGACAAAGTTTGTTGGCGATGCTAGTCAAGATTGAACGTCAAAGTTAGAATGCATACACAGAGGAGAAACATTAAAAGCGGAGCTAGGGCCCTCCGCTTCTGAGTAGAATTGAAACTGAAGCAGTTTTACTGGATCAGGCTGACAGTCAACTTGTCCAGTAAGGGCTCATCGCGGTGGTATTTTCCAATCTTCTCGCAGCCAGTTGCCCCCCCCCCCCTCCTGTCTGTGAGCTAACTCATGCGAACTTGTCGCTTATAAGTAATGCTTTATTAAGCGCCAAATATGAGTCTGATATGCATTCGAATGAATTCCAGTGAATTGGTCTGATTTCCAGTTTGCATTTCGCCCTTTGTATTTCCTTCGCCGACTCGCTTCGGGGATTCATGTCATGTTGAAGTGATAATCGAAATCGATTTCGCGGGAAACTGTGACAGATGGGAAGGGTTTTAATGCAATGAGTTCAGCCCAGTGGCGTAGGGGATAAGTTCGTTCCCGCCGGTTCTTTCAAAAGAGATTGTTTCTTTGTCGTTGGGAATTGTCCTGAAGTCAACTTAAACCTGTTTGCTCAGATTAGGTCTTCTAATTGGATCCTAATGAGAAAGGTCTTCTCTAGTGAATATTAAGGGAATTGTGGAATTGAGGTTCCGTGTATTGGAAATTTTAATGACATGTTTTGATAAAATGATATGTGTCGCTGCAGGTAGTAGAACCATATCCTCTATTCTGGTTGGAAGCATCTTCTTGTGTATGAAATGAAATAGGGACGAATAATCATACAGAAGGCTTGATGTCTTGACCTTTCTTGGATCTCAGACGAAAGCGAGGATTGCCTATCAAATCTTAAGTTTCCTGCCCAGCTGTCCTTGAACAAACTAAATTTTGAACTTTTTTAGACATTTCGAATAACTTGGAATAGAGATTGTCCAGTTCAGTAAGTTCTAGTTCATGAATCATCTTGTGCCTTAGTATTAGGAAATTTAGAAAGACACAAATCCCCAGACCGAGGTGCTTAAGACCTTAGGGTAAACGGACACGATGAAACGAAGCTGATAATTCGTGCGGAATTTTCTGAAAACGGAAGGTGAGGAACGAGCACATTGGAATAAAACAATATGCTATTTTTCACCATGGGTAGAATTTTGGTGAAGCCTATACCTTTAGGAACAGACAGAGCTTCCTGACCAATTTGATTAGGAGACGGTATGGGGGATAAAACAACGTCCTAAACTAGGATGTGGGTGTCATGTTTGCCTTGGACGAATAGGAGGACCGGAATCAAGCGGAAGTCAGATATTTAAGAATGGACAGATGCGATAGCCTTCCCCTGGGAACTCGAAGAAAGTATGCGAGGAGTTTAGAGGGTCCGTCTAGTGGTCTTTTCTTCTGCCCAGTGTTTGGTTGTGTGTATGAGCATATTTTCCATACTATGCGCGAATGTGGGGATTGAGACCTTAAAGGACCTGTCTTACTTATAATACTTACGCAACCGACTTCCATAATCACTCCATATATTTCTAAACACGGAGACCCCACTTTCGTACGGTTCATTCTAACCCCTCTAACAAAATCACACTGATTTTCTCACTAGCCGTGTTTTGCTACCTTCGATGTCTATCATGCTGTCGACGGTTATGTGCGAGAAGTTTTTCCATCATAAAAACCGGTTATATAAATATTTTCCATGTTTTCGCCACGAGTAAACGGGTCTCGGAAAAGGCTTATAACAGTAAAAAACGTGGGTTATTTGTTGAAAGCACAGCCTAGTTTTAAAGTATTTGTCCTTTGGTCTTGTTGTAGGTAGGTTTTGTTGGAAGAGCCGTATTTGTTTTGGGTGCGATGGTACCCGGGCTTTTTAGCATATCGTATCATATCATATAAATTTACGTTTTGGTCATCTCATTTCGGCTTTCGGCAAAAATTTTGGAAAGGAGCAGCTGTACGGGAAGCGCGAATCGTAAAAGAGGCACAAAATGTGTTCCTTTGATTGAATTTTCGCCACGTGGATCAAAGAAAAACATACGCATACGCGTCTATCATAAACGGAATTGATATTGATTTCTTTTTTGCAAAGGCTACTCTGACATTTTGGCCAGTGCCGGCCGCTTTTCCTTAGAAGTCTTTGTTGGCATTAAGGAAATTTTTTTCCCAGAGGTCCGCTTTTTCCATTTTCTATTAATGCCCTTATTTCTAAGTAATAAATGATGTAAGAGGTTTTTCCTCCAGACAAAACCTCGGAGGCTGTCTAACTAAGCAAGCCAGTGGCAGACCATTTTTTCTGATATTTGTTTTTCTAAGTCTAAGGGAAAAGAATTCTTACTCTGTCAGAGTACCCTGAAAAAGGATCTAAGCTCATGCTTTAGTGATAATTGGGGTGTGCTCTTTCTTGAGCTCGCTTTGATGCCATAACCAAGAATGCGGGTATTCATTCCAAGACATATATATTCTTTCACGCTTTCCTGATGGGTTTTCGACCAAGTCCCGCCTTTTCTGGAAAAAAAGTGTGTAGCCTTTTTCAATGCTGTTATTTTTGGGATCCCAAAACGTAAGTGGAGGGATACGTGTGACTTCGCAAAAGTTGTCCGTCTGTCCGTCTGTAGCAGGATAACTCCCAAAGGGGTTGAGATATTTTATTCAAATTTGGATAAGGACTCATTGGGTCAAAGCACAGGTTAAGTTCGAAGATGGGCTCTGTAGCCTTATATTTAGGGGTGGGGAGAGGAGGGGTATAAAATTAAGGGACAAAAAAAATAGTTTTAAAATCTAAGGAGATAGTCGATTTAAGGGTAAGGAAACATGCTGAATCCGAATATGAAAAGTAGTTCACCAGGAATCCGGCAAAGAGTGGAAAATTTGGGGAAAAATAACAAGTTGATTAGAGATGAAATTTAGGTGTAAGGAGACACGCTGAACGCGTATATGAAAATTATTTTTTCGTCGGACAAGTAGTTGTCGGGAATCCGGCCCAAACCGGAACATTTGTTTAAAGTTTGGTTGTTTTGGCTGTTTTAAGCCTTCTCCGAGACCCGTTGACTTGCAGCGAAAACAGGGAAACAATTTACTTAACCGGTTTTTCTGATGGAAAAACCTGTCGCAGGCAACCGTCGCCAGTACACATCGAAGGTAGCAAAATACGGCAAGTGAGAAAATCAGCGTGGTTTTGTTAGAGGGGTTAGAATATACCGTAAGAAATTGGGGTCTCCGGGTATAGAAATATATGAAGTGATTATGGAAGTAGGTTGCGTTAGTATTATAGGTAAGACAGGTCCTTTAAAGTTTTATCTGAAATTGGTTAGAGGATCGATAAAGCGGTAAGGAGATATGCTGAATTCCTTTTTTAGCTTTTTTAACGGACAAGTAGCTCGCCAAAAATCCGGCAGAAACCGAAAATTTTGCTACTCTAGCATCTAGCTACAGTAAACAGAATCCTGGCACATTTGTATTTTTTATCTCAAGCAATTTTCGGTTTTCTTGCCAGAACAAAAAAAAGAAATAACTGTCGTGAGAATTCTCGCTCATTTGTTTTTTTTTTGCCAGCTTGGCATTGTGACGCCTCAAGCAAAAAAAAAACACAATTCCTTCTTTCGCACTTCTGGTTTGCTGCAAAAACGGCAGACTGCTTTTTCCTCGCTTTTTCTGGAGAACTGAGAGTGCGCTCGTGGATTAGAAACCCTAGAAATTAATCTGTTCTTTTTAAGTAATCAGTTTCTTTTTTTCTAGGTCTATATCCGAAGGTTTATGAGGAAAATATCCGGAAGTCTTGGGTCTGGGAGGAAATGAAATCCGTGAGGAACGTCCGACCTTCTTTCCACTCCCCGCTTGGAATTTACGGAGGAATGCTTTATACTGGCATTTTCTATCTACTTGCAAAGGGAAAGGAGCCATGGACTTTCACCTCGGGAGGTAGGTTTTGTTACGAAAGTTCAATGGGGAGTATTCAGATGCAGAAGCTGCTAAAAGGACAGTCCTCTTTTGGAAAGGATGAATGGGAAATTCATCCCGGGAGAAATAGGAAACCATATTATTCGGTTTTCCATTGAAATGAAAGCTGGCACAATTTTCTTGAAATTCTTGGTACTGATCCGAAGAGGTTCTGGTGGGGTGATGTGGGATAAAGAACGTGGTTTCTAAACCCTTAGAGACCTAATCCAAACATTCGGTTTACCTTCTCTTAGTGATCGCATGCCACGGGTTAGATTTGAACTGGATTGCCGAGTTGCTGTTTTGGCTCGAGAAAAAACCACGCACAACCTCTTCTTTTCTAGATGGCGGAATTTCCAGGACTGATTAGCAAAGAATTATAAGACCTAACTGATAATTTTTGTATGTCTTCAGAGGTACCACACTGGTCTTGGTTTTATAATTTATTTGTATTTGTAATAAACAGTTGGAGCATTAGATGGAACTTATTATTTTGACCCTTGGCTCCCTACGTGCCATAACAGCTGTCCGGGATAATCGGCTGAGATTTAGTCCAGACAGAGTTATTTCAAACCTAGGAAATTTGGTGTTTTTTTTTAATTTGCTCAGTGTTTTACGGTGTTTTTAGTGGTTTTGAACATGCATAGTGACAGTAGGGATGGTTAGCATTGTGTATGTGGTAGAAAGACCATTTTTGTGGCCCGCTTTAAGGAATGTTCCTGGCTATTTGGAGATTGGTTGACTGCATGGCCTTTCGTAAACCTACTCACGGACTGCGATACGGACTCATTCAGACTTTCAGAATTTAAAGCACAAACGACGTACATTTTTGTTTTATTCACTTCCGACTTGCAAGATCTTCAAAATCATTCTCAGTTTGTACTTGTGTCAAGTCGCAAGCTGAACAGCTCTCCTTAGCGACAACAGTTGATCGACCAAGTGATCTCATGAGGCTCGGATCTTTCGTGAAGGGCATCGAGAGTTGAAGCCAGGTGAGATTGCTTCTCTCGAGCCGGTGGAAACCTCCGACGGGCTTGAGTTCTTCTGCGAGAATTCTAGAAACGCGCGAAACCGTAGTTGCGTTTTTGCAGATACCATGGTATCTGTTACCACGCTAACTGGATCTGCAATTAGTAATTTTTGTAGTTACTGTGGTATCTGATACACGGTTGCTCTGCAAAAACGACAATTGCCGAAACTGCGCTTTTCGAAGTCATCCAAAAGAAAAGCTGATATTCAGTCACATCACTAAGTGCCAAATTTCTTTCCGACCAATTTGACAAAAATTGATGAAAGTGAGATGACTGTTTCAGATAGCACGATCAGTTACCACGGTCGGACCGTGGCCAGATACCACGATAACTGCAAAAACGACTTTAGACCGTGGTATCAGATGCCATGGTATCTGCAAAAACGCAACTCATATAAAGAGTCGCGGATGCCCCACCAGCCACTCGTTTCGCTAAGTTGCTAGTGCGTCTGCCTTGGAAACGGGAGATCGCTTGTACAGATCCAACACAAGTAGCATTTTTGTCCCCCAGTTCTCTACTTGTGTTGATGTTTTGACTGTCAGAAATAATGTTCAAAACACGCCTGTGAACCTCGGGAAGAACGAGAAACGTTGCCCGAACTGTGACTCAAATCCTATGTCAGCCAACCAACGGCATTCGTTGGGGACAGCTGTGCTGACGCTTCCGGCTCTTCCGCTAAGTCCACGGCGATTCTAGATGGGCACGAAGAGTTAGTCATCAAGAGTATTGTCTCCACTTACAGACCCACTTAACAAGAAGGAGTTGGTAGTGGAGAGTCCTCAGAAGTCTCTCTTGAAACAAGACCAAAGGTTTCGATGGGATCCCAAAAGTCTTAATATTTGATTCAGACAATTGGGTCTTGTCTTCGCCAGATTCAGTCTTCGCCAGGTTAATTATCAGAGAAAACCAAGTTCAGATATACCTTTATAGGCCATATCTATTTTGACGATACTGACTGAAACTTCCTGCTTTACTTCTGCCAAATTTCCGGTTTCGGCCGAACTCCGAGCGAAGTAATTGTCCAGCAAAAAAAGAAAATTCAGAAACGAATTCAGCGTATATCCTTATCTCTATAAAGAACATCTAATCAACTTCAAATAAAACTTTAACTTATACAAACAATTCCGGTTACATTCCGGACGATTCCGGACGAATTTTATTTATTTCATTTATTTTTATAACCCGCTGAAAAGACAGAATAGCGGAGTACAAACAATGAAAAAGAACACAAAAACATTAAATATGTCCGGGTAAAAAATGATTGTCATATACAGACTCTGCGTCTCTTCTGGCCCCTAGATCTGTTATCTAATCAACTTCCAATAAAACTTTTGCTTTTAATTAATTTTCCGGTTTTGGCCGGATTCCGGGTGAACTAGTTGTCCGGATAGAAAATGCTTTCACATAAGTGTTTAGCATGTAAGAAGTTACCCCTAAATCGAAAATTTAATCAACTTCAGATGAAACTTTTGCTTTTAACCAACTTTCCTATTCCGGACGAACTACTTGTCAGGCGAGACAATGGTTTTCACCGTCGTGTTCAGCATGCCTTATTATCCCGTAATCGCCTATCACATTGGCTGTTTAAAAATATTTTGTTTGCCCCTTAATTTGAACCCCTCTCCTACCCCTAAATATAGGGCTACCAAGCCCATCTACGAACTTTACCTTACCCTTGACTCAAAGACTCCTCACACCAAGTTTCATCAAAATATCTCATTCCCTTCAAGAGTTACCGTGCTAACAGACGGACAGACAGACAGACGGGCAACTTTTGCGATGTCATAGGTATCCCTCCACTTACGTTTTGGATCCCAAAAAGTCGACGGAAAAACTATTTTTCCAGTCAAGCATAAATAAAATTGTTCTTTTTCTCGTTCGCGTATTTTTTCATCTGTTATTCTGTTCTGTTTCATCATGTAACTTCTATCACGAATGATTCCCGTTCGTTCGTACATCCCTGCTCTTTAAACTCGCTCGTTAAATATTGTGAAAAGGTCTCGAGTCTTTTTTATTGTTGTTATAGCCTTCCATCCTTACGAAAAAAAGTCCCTCGTTTCAAAGGTAGACTTGACGCCTGGTCCGGGAAATGCAATTTCCGGGAAGCCCGAAATAGCAGGTTTTTCGATCAGTAGGCACTTGAGACGACTATTTTCCCTAGAAGAAAGCGGATGTGAATTCGTAGCCTCCCTGATAAGCCTTTGAATGTCTCCCAGCAACTCGACGTTGGGATTTGTTTCATTCCCTGAATCGTAAAATTTCATTTTTGTTTCCCTTGTAATGAAATGGAGTTTCGAGTCCAAGTTCTTGAAAATGTAGACCTTTACAAGTTGCCTCTTTTCTTCTTAGCAGAACTTGTTTGTCTATTTTCTTTCTTGAGTTGATAGAGTGGAATTCCAGAAGGCCCGCGGGCCACGGCAGAGTAGGAACGCATCGGTACTGAATAGTTTGAGAAATGAAGTACCGGACTCGATTTTCAATTTTGTTTTTATTTAAGGTTCTGCCTGGCCTGGGTGTCTGGTATGATCTGGAATCTCGCAGAAATACTTGACATGTTCGTTGTGGTTTGTAAAATCAACTTTTGTTGCCTTCTTCTCTTCGTGAAGCTCTCCTTTTATTACGCTTCCTCTTTAAAATCAAAATTAAAAAAATAAAATGCTACAGCAGCACACAAACACTTTCACTCGTCAGCATCATTTTGCGGGTGTTTGACAAGGTATTTGGAACCTTGAAAATATCAACGGTTTCTTTAGCTCTTAAATTGTAAAGAAAACACTTCAGAATACAAACACTTTCAGTTGCCAAGGGTAATTTTGGCTTTTGAAATGGGTCTTTGGATCCTTAAAAATATTTTAAACCCTTTGCGGCTCTTTTTCATTTTTTAACTAAACAACCGCCGCGTCAGTACACAACCTCTTCAGTTGCTCAACGCCAATTTGTGTTTTTAAACTCGTTGCGGGTTGAACTTTCAACGGTCTTTTAGCCATGAAACTTAAGGCGTATTCTCGCCGTTCCCGAGGACTCCACTTGAGGAGTCCCCGCGTTTTTGTTTGTCACGGGGACTCGCTCCCCGTATTCTTGCGAGTCCCCACGGACGGGGAATGCTCCGATTATCATCACCATCATCAAAAAGGACTCCCTTTCTGATTCGAAGGGGAATCAGTTTTTGCTGGTGCTGGTGCAATGTGAATTTAATAAAAAACAATCAAAATAAACAAAACCAAAAATAAAGTGCATCCAGACTAATTTTGTCAACTACATATATATTTTTTTTTAAAACAAAATCCATTTTGGAAGCATTACCCGTGTTCTCACTGTTTCTGTACGCGGCACGCTTAGAGTGACTCCCTCTATTCTCGCCGTTCCCTTCGATTCCCCGAGGAGTCCTCGGGGAACGGCGAGAATACGCCTTTAAAGGACACCTGAACACTGAAACCATACTTGAACACACCATGGAGAATGCATTTACAGACATGGCCACGGAGAGCATTCTTCTCCTGAGCGTGACGTTATTTCAAAATAGGGATGTTCGTTTCTGGAGGTTTGCACATGCAGACTCCAAGACAAAAAGCGCAATTCATTCAAATCTAGTACGGCGCTGGCCGGATCGTATTGGAATTTCTTCTAGATATACGTTTGGGCTTAACTGGTTAAAAAATATTCCAGAAGAAGGGTTGATAGGAGACATTTGTTCATTTCTAAAATTGTTCGGTATTGAAATAAGGACAGATGCAAAATGGAGCAAACATCATAGCTTGGAAACACTATTTCGTATTTGGTTTTCTGCAGGCAATGTTAACGGAAGTCATACAGATAGGGATGATACTTGGTACTCTTCATTCAGGTGTCCTTTAACGACCGGGACGTCAGCACTTGAGTCAACGGTCATTCGTGGCCTTTGTAATTTAGCAACATCTCCACCAGTTTTCTAACCTCATCGCTCATCCAGTTGGGGTTTTGCTCTGGGCTCAGTAGTGCTGGTGTGGTTGTACAAGCGTCGGTATGAGCAATGTTATGTTTGTTTCATTGGTAGTTTAGTGGTACAGTTTCGGACTGATGTTTCCCACGGCCCTCCGTTAGAACTGTTTCTTTTTTTTGTCGTTGTTTGATCTAGCCATTATTCGTGTCGTGCCGAAAACAGGCTCGTCATTAGACGTTAATTGCCAGATCTATTTGAGGATCATTAGACAACTAGTTGCTAGTTTGATTAAAGATCGGGTTTGAGTCATGTTATTGAAGAAAACCATCGGACGACCGGAACTTGTCTGAGCTGGGGAACCGCACAGCAAGGTTCAGTTATTTTTTGCTGTCATTTCTTCTTTTCCCCTAGATGCCCCTCATCTGCAATTCGTATTCGAGGGCCTACCGCTAGCATGGTTTCTTGACGATATGTCGGTAAAACTGATCAAGGCCATCAATAGGGCCGCCGTGCCCCGTATTCTCTTCCTACGCTTTGATAGATTCTTGGAGGAATTGCAGCACTGTTTATTGTCTCTTCTCAGAATTCTAAAATCTTGTCCTCCGTCTTCGATTGTTTAGTGATTCAAAATGAGACACCCCTTTCACCTGTACTTATATGTACTTAGTGCAAAACCGAGCGAAACCGGCTTTCCCCCTCTGAAGTTGCGCGTGTCGTGAGCGACCAAAGGTCTAGAAAAAAGACATGGTGCAAGCAATGATCTGTCATATGTCTCTAGTACGAATCGGGTACATCTTAGAAATCCGAGCTCCGGGGAAAGAATGGCTCGTAAGGAGGACGAGCTGAATGTAAGTATTAAATCACAAGTCGCAGTAGGAACATCGTTTGAAACTCGGCTATGTTTCTTAAAGTTTATAAACCTATCCTGGCTGTTTCGAGTCTCGCTCGGCCCCCTTGATTTTGAATCAATGGAATCCTTTATTTTTTGGGATCCCAAAACGTAAGTGGACGGATACCTGTGACTTCGTAGAAGTCGTCCGTCTGTCAGTCTGTCCGTCTGTTAGCACGGTAACTCTCGAAGTGGTTGAGATATTTTGATCAAACTTGGCATGAGAACTCTTTGGGTCAAAGTACAGGTCGAGTTCAAAGATGGGTTCTGCAGCCCTATATTTAGGGGTGGGGATGGGTTTGAAATTAAGGGAAAAGAAATATTTGTTATAAAGCTATTAAAATAGTCGATTTAGGGGTAAGGAGACATGCTGAATTCGAATATGAGAATTATTTTCTCGCAGGAATCCGCCGGAATCACCCGGAATCCGGCAAAAGCCGGAATATTTGTTAATAGCAAAAGTCTAATCTGAAGTTGATTAGAGGTTTGATTTAGTGGTAAGGAGACGTGCTGAGCCCAAATATTAAAATTATTTCCTCGCCGGACAATTACTTCGGCATAAACCGTAGTTCACAAGTAGTTCACCCGGAATCCGGGGAAAACGGAAAATTTGTGAAAAGTAAAAGTTTAATCTGTAGTTGATTAGAGGTTCGGTTGAGGGGTACGGAGACATGCTTACTTCGTTTTTATGGGACTTGCCCTTCGGCCAAGTGCCATATAGCGATCGCAATTTCTGTCCGTCCGTCCTCGGTCGATCTGTCCAGGTTTTGCTAGTTCGGGCACTTCTACATAAGCTAGGACGATGAAACTTGGCTGGCATATCAGGGACCCCAAATGATTAAGTTGGAAATAGTCACTTCCCCGATCCGAGCATCTGGGGGGGGGGGGGGGGGAGTGGAGGGAGGAGGAATCCGGAAAAATTAGGTATTTTTTTACTTACGACCTGGTGATCAGATCTTAGTGAAACTTGATTCCCATTTTAAATTTGGACCGGATCCGGTGACATTGGGGGGAGTTGGAAGGGGGGAACCGGAAATCTTGGGAAACGCTTAGAGTGGAGAGATTGGGATGAAACTCGGTGGAAAGAACAAGCACGAGTCCTAGTTTCGTGATTGATATAAGCGGACCAGATCCACTCACTGTGGGGGATTTGGGGGGGGGGGAGCGAATTTCTAGTGATCCCGCGAGTTTGGTACTTCCTGATGTGCTAGGACGATGAAACTTGGCAGAGTAGTGCGTGCTCAGCTATTGAACGGGTGATCGGATTTAAATGAAACTTGATATTTAGAAACACCTCGTGCCACAGATGTCCCATGTTAACTCCGGGCTGGATCTGGTGACATTGGGGGGGGGGAGTGGGAGGGGGACCGGAAATCTTTGGAAACGCTTAGAGTGGAGGGATCGGGATGAAACTCGGTGCGAAGAACAAGCATTAGCCCTAGATACGTAATTGACAGAACCAGATCGTGTCGGGGCTCTGTGGGGGGAGTTAAAGGGGGTTTCCCGGAATTCCGGTGATCGCGAGTTTGGATACTTTCAGATGTGCTAAGAGCGATAAAACTTGGAAGGCATATTAGTGATCCGACCAAATAGA
The DNA here is from genome assembly GCA_030848855.1 of Branchinecta sandiegonensis. Taxonomy (NCBI): domain Eukaryota; kingdom Metazoa; phylum Arthropoda; class Branchiopoda; order Anostraca; family Branchinectidae; genus Branchinecta; species Branchinecta sandiegonensis. The sequence goes on along the minus strand of JAUPMV010000006.1, from coordinate 18,696,083 downwards.
CTTAAGGACCCGACACAATGCCCTAGGAAGACTTCCATTCTTGGATCAGACCATTTTTCGGGGAATTGAGGGAGGGGGAATCCGGAAATTACTGACTTCCATAGGTTGCGAACAAATGGACCGATTCAAGTGAACTGATGACCTAGATGTGCAAAGCATGTGTCCGAACCCTGTGCGGCCATGGTTGAGGGAGTTGGGGGGGGGGGGCCGAAAACTTTGTGAAATGCATACAAACCGAACGGTTCGGCCCAATGGGATGCAAGTTGGACAGTACCAAGTTTATGCGGCCTAGATTTGTCATTTGGCGTCCGAACCGGATCCGACCAAAGTAGGGGAAGGATGAAGCGGAAACCGGAAATTTGAAGATATGCTCCGTTTCGAGTTAAATTTGATGGACGGAAAGAGGAGATGTCAGAGATGCGAACTTTGTGTGTCCGAGTTGTACTCGGCCACAGTGGGGGGAGTTGGAGGGGGAGTCCCAGAAATGTTGAGGCTCGCATAGGGGTTAAACGAGGAATGATTTGTATGAAACTTGGAAAGTAGAGAGATCGTATGCGTTAGATGGCATATTTTAAGGTCCGGACCGGATCCGAGCACGGTGGGGAGGGGTACCGGAATTTCCGGAAAAATGCTCAGATTTACTTTCTCGCTTCTCACGTGGACGGGAATGGACGGGAAGAGGAGATGTTAGAGATGCGAAGTTTATGTATCCGAGTCGTATTCGGCCACAGTGGGGGGAGTTGGAGGAGGAGTCCCGGAAATGTTGTGGCTCGCATAGGGGTTAAACGAGTGGAGTGATTTGAATGAAACTTGGAAACTAGAGAGATCGTATGCGTTAGATGGCATATTTTAAGGTCCGGACCGGATTCGAGCACGGTGGGGAGGGGTATATACCGGAATTTCCGGAAAAATGCTCAGATTTACTTTCTCGCTTCTCACACCACCTACTCGTAACAAGTGCCATATGAGCTCGTAGCTCTTGTTTAACTTTAGTTTTTTTGCCAGATAAGTAGTTTGTTGGGAGTTGTGCCGAAACCGGAGGTTTGGCAGAAGTAAGGAAGGAAGATTTGACCAATTCCCATATTGTAGATACGACGTAGGCTATAGTTTAAACACACATGGTGATTCATATCTGACCGTTGGCCTTAATCTGCTCATAAATTTTAATAGTAAAAATGTTTAAGACTGTCAGAAACCGAATATCTACAAGACCCAATTTTCTGGATCAAATATTAAGTTTTTGGGATTCTATCGAAACCTGTTGTCTTGTTTCTTATGCCACTGGCATGTCTGTCGTTTTTATGGAACTTTAGATTTTTTCACAGTTAAAAAAAAAAATATACCTTACCTTACGCCAATATGACGAAATAAGAAAAGGAAAAAAAATGTACAAAGGTTAAGGCACTTACAATACAAATATCGAATTTTCTTATCTTAGTGCACATCATCCGTAACACTCAAAATAAGACAAAATATTACATATAGGTTACAAATAACAATACAAAATGTCGCCGAAATAAAATTTTTAACAGGGCAATAACTTAGGAAGTCTTAGGCTCGGCTCAGTTGGTGGCCAAAGATGACTGTTAACTGAAGAGGCAAACACGGAAAAACTTGTAAAACCGATATTTCTTACTAACTAGCTCCTCTGAGGAACATGCGGGAGGAAACGGAGCGGACTCGAACATATCTGCGTAGTGCCGTTACCGTAGGTAAAAATGACAGAAGCAGTACCGAAATCTGTGAAAGGAGGATTGACGCAACGATCACGGACATAGAGTGAAGCAGCAATGTAGGTTTAAAGGTTTTCTGAGTCGGCTGAACAAGAAATCACTTTTACATATGTTTGAAAACCAGTCGAAATGGTTTGCTTCGTTGCTCCACTATTGCCGAATTACGACTTCTGTTTGTGTGAAAAATCTTTCAAGCGTATGGTAGCTCTATGTAATTTCATATATTTAACAGCAACAAGAGCATCATATTGCCTGCTATAAAAAAAAAAACCTGCTAGTTCTGAGACACTTCAAAACTGATTTTGCAGCCAGGCACATCGCTCCGCGTGTTCGATGGGATTGAAATAGCGCCGTCTACCTGTGATTTCCATTGTGTCGGGGATTCGTCCATATTCTCAGTGTCCCTATGGATAGCCTTTTGTGAACAAAAAATTCCCTAGAAGATCGAGATACAAAAATAAGCCGTGTCTCATTTAAACTTTGGCCTCTTCCGAAGCAAATTACAGCACCGAGTGCGATCACGTGTTTGCTCCAACCCTTGCAATTATCGTGGCATGAAAATCTCCTCCAGTCGAGCCCTGTGGGAATTGAGATTATCGCTATAAAACCTTCCACGCGAAAGAAAATGTTGATTGGTTCAGTCCTCGCAAACATCTGATGTCTAGCCGTCCTCAAGGAGTGATTACCCTATGGTTCCCGACTAGTAATGTGGATTTATGCAACGCTCCCCATGCGTGTCTCCTACTGATAAGTCGACCCCTGTCCCACTCCCCGCTGTTGAAACTAAATTAGCCCTAGTCATTTGTTAGTCTCCCTTGCGGGGTTATTTGAGTTCCACTTTTGTCCGAGGCTCAACTGGCTGGAGCCGTCCCCAATCTTACCTCCCGCGGCTTGAACTCTATCTCTGTCACGCCAGCAGACCTGAGACGAATTTGAATTGCCTTCTAACGAGGGCCTTAATTCGATTTCACCCCTTGAAATTGCCTATATGCCTGATAGATTGTTGCGCTGCCTCTGGAACTAAAACTTCCCCCTTTGTCTCTGGATATTTCGGAAGTTGGAATTTTGTGGAATATTCAGGCTAATGTGAATACATTACCTCCCAAGTTCATTTAAAGAAGTGGTGAATTCCGCCGCGCGGTGGATCCCACTCGAGACTGTCGTAATTGGCTTTCTTAAAGTTGATGCGGGTTCTTGGAAGGGAGTTGTAATGTTACCGTGTGAAAACTGAAGTTTTCTTCAATCCCAGTTGACTTTCTCGTGTTTTACTTACCTGTTAATGCCAGATAACTAGAGGAGATAAACCGCAACAACGGGTCAAATAATATTCGCTGCATTTTTGCAGATGCAACGGTATCTGATACCTCGGTCTAAAGTCGTTTTCTGCAGTTACTGAATATCTGGCCAGTAACGTGGTATCTGGAAAAGTCATCTCACTTTCATCACCACCAACACAAAGCTTAGTTTTTAGGGCACTTGCCTTCCGGCCTTTTTTCCGGCGGTCGTCCGGCCGTCACTTTTCCGTCGGTCCGTCTGTCTGTCGGCCGGTCGGTCCGGTGATCGGGAGTTATGGTACTTCCAGATTTGCAAGGATAATGAAACTTGGCAGGCATAAGACGGACCCGACCAAACTGACTTGAAAAGAGTCACTTCCCGGTTCGACCATCGTGGGGGAAGTGGAGGGAGGGGGAATTCGGAAAATTGAGGCATGTGCAACTTCCGAATGGGTGAGTTGGAGTTGGAAGGGGGGGGGGGAAGGACGAGGGATCGGGAAGAAACTTGGTGGGAAGAACAAGCACATATGCTTGAGACGTCGTGACATAGCCGGATCATATCTGGGCACTGTGGGGGGAGGTGGAGGCCGGATCCCGGATTTCCGGTTATCACGGGTTAAGGTACTTCCAGATGTGCTAGGATGATGAAGCTTGGCAGGCATATCAGAGACCCGACCAAACTTACTTGGAAAATGTCACTTCCCTGGTTCGACCATCGTGGGGGAGTGGAGGGAGGAGGAATCCTGATGAGGCATGTTTAACTTTCGAACTGCGGATCGGATCTGAACGAAACTTGACATGTGGAAAGACCACATGCCTCACATGTCTCATTTTACGTCCAGACCGGATCCGACAACTGTGGGGGGAGTTGGAAGGGGGTACCGGAAATTTTATGACACGCTTAGCGTGGAGGGATAGGGATGAAACTTGGTGGGAAGAACAAGCAAATATCCTTGATAGATCGTTGACATAACCGGATCGGATCCCGGCACTGTGGGGGTGGATGCTGGGTCCCGGATTTCCGGTTATCACGGGTTAAGGTACTTCCAGGTGTGCTAGGACGATGAAACTTGGCAGACTTATCAGGGACCCGACCAGATTGACTTATAGGGGGGACGGGCCGGGATGAAGCTAGCACCGGATCGGCGCACTGTGGGGGTCTTGAACGTTTTTTTTTTCGGAAATCCGGTGATCGCGAGTTAAGGTACTTACAGATGCACTTGACCGATGAAATTCGGCTGGTGTGTTGAAGACCCGACCAGATTGACTTGGAAGCAGTCATTTCCCCGATCCGACTATCTTCGGGGGAGTGGATGGAATTGGAATCCGGACAGAATTTCAAGCATAACTTTTGAACGGTTGGTCGGATCCGACGGAAACTTTACAGCTGACAAAAGGACGTGTTTCTGATTTCACGAACACGTTCATAGCCCCCCAAGGGCACATGATCATTTCTACCTCTAGTGTATGAATTTTAGCCCCCTTAAAGTGCGTATCTTAACTGCAAAGTGAAAAAATACTTTTGACCAAAATATCCATCTTTTGCGATTTCCAAGGGCCCGTGATAGTTTTTCCTCGAGGGTTCTGCTTACAAATGAATTTCCAACATACTTAAATCACCAATGTTACGGCAAAGTTGAAAAAAAAACATTTTTAAGAACTGAACATTTTTAAGATCCCAAGGGCCCATGGTCATCTGTGCCCCAAGTGTTTTGCTTCCAAATTCAGTTTCGAACCCCATTAAGTGCGCATCTAGCCGCAAAATGCAAAAAATAATAATTCCGAGCGAACGATATACTTCCATGACCCAAGGTCCCATGATCATTTGTATACCAGTGCATTTGCTTAAAAAATGGATCCCTAGCCCCCTTGCGCATTGTAACCGCAAAGTGCATGGCATATGTTTAATAAACCATACACTTTGATGAATCGGAAAGGTGGTCTGAAAAAAAATGGTCTGTGCCTCAACACAGCAAGAACCTTAGCTGTTACCATTACCTACTGCGTATGCTTGCAAGTGCCATTTGAGCTTGCAGCTCTTGTTTAGCAAATTTGTGGAAAGAAGTTTGACACTGGTTTAGCAAGTGGATCCAAGTATTTATTTTGGGATGATTTGCAATTGTAGTTTTTGAAAAGCAACCGTAGTATCAGATACTACGGCAACTGCATAAACGACAAAATGCAGATCCAATCACCGTGGTATCAGATACCATGGTATCTGCAAAAACGCGACGATTATTAGTTAGCGTCGTGAAAGAAAATTACAATCAAGCCTGATTAGATTATGTCGGTGCAATATGCATATTTGTAATGTAGAGTAATGATGGTCGTCTCGATTTAGCGGTCTACTTGCACACTACTAGGAGATAGTTTGCAAGGGGTCACCGAAACTTCTGTTGCCTTGGCGCCTCACCACACGATCTAATACTGCACTGTCAAACAAGGCAATGTTTGGAGTTTCTAAAACGTTCTGTCAGCTGAAATTTCAATCGACGAGATTTTGGATCATTTTGGAAAAGGTCCTGCAGCCATTCCTAAGATCTTAAAAAGCCCTTGTTGGAATTGACTTCGGGGGGCGGTGGCTCTCAACGCGGGTCAGACCCTAATCAATATCAACCGTAATACAAGAACATAGATCAGAGATTAAAGGCTATACAAAGCGATTTTTTTTGTATGTCTAGCTAGGGGGGGGGGGGGTCGAACCCCCTACCTTTCCCCTAGATACGGCCTTGGTCTCTATGCTAGCAGTTGAAGGCAACCTTTTAACCGCACGTCACTCAAGTTGGCCAGTCAGCGAAAGCTTGCTGTGACAGGCAAAAGTTGCGTTTTTGCAGATATCATCGTGTCTGATACCACGGTTTAAAGTCGTTTTCGCAGTTGTCGTGGTATCTGATACCACGGTCAAAAGGTGTTTTTGCAGTTAGGTATCTGGCCAGTTATCGTGGTATCTAATATTCAGATACCACGGTCCAACCGTGGTAACTGATCGTGGTATCTGAAAAGTCATCACACTTTCATCAAATTTTGTCAAATTGGTGAGAAAGAAGTTTAGCACTTAGTAATGTAACTGGATATCTGTTTTTCTTTTGGGATGACTTCGAAAAGTGCAATTTCGACAATAGTCGTTTTCGCAGAGCAACCATGTATCGGATACCACGGTAACTGCAAAACGCAGATTGCAGATTCAGTTACCGTGGTAACAGTTAACAAGGTATCTGCAAAAATGCAACTAAAGTCATAGAGAAAAGGCGCGTTAGGGCCAAAATTGAGGCCTGGAAAACTATTAAGCTTAGCTGAAAAGCAAACTTATTTTTGTATCATTTAATTGAACGCACTGCATCATTGCCGATAGTACGACGTTCAGAAAGTCTGCGACCGTCCTCACCACGCAAAATTCTACTATGACGCGGAAAAATTTGAATCTTAATAAAAACGCGGCTTTTCAGTGGCCAGTGATCATCTTGCGGAAGGTAGCTCACTGCGTGATCACTTATTTTTCGTAAATCGTTTTCGTAGAGCATACAACACAGGTACAAGTGCATAGACGCACCACAAATTCGGCAGGGAAATTCCACTGTGTGAAAGTCGGTTGCTTGTGAATAACGGAGAAACGAAGTAACGCATTTTCATCGGGTCTTCAAGTCTCTTTAAAGGAACAGAAAACTTGACTCAAACTTGACTCGGGGAGCTAGCTGACATATCAAGAATGTACCCTGAGTCGATATTGAGAGTAAGAAAAATTCTCGTTACGACCATTGCAGTTTCCGGGCAGTTCCGAGAATTCGACTTTTGAGTTAGTAGAAAAAAAAGCAAAAGGTTTGTGTGCCGGGAGTAGGAATCGAACGCACGACCTCTTAACTACTATCCCGATGTGTTCGTCAACACGGCCAAAGGCGAACTTTTACAGTGCTTAAGTGCATAATTACAGTGCATAAGGGGCAAGGGCCTGCCAGCTAGCTTTGGGAACACTAAAGAGGGGGTTCGATATAACAATGAAGGGGTGTCCTGTCGACGATAAGTCCCTGCATCTTTATCTAAGCCCCCCAGGCCGGATTGATGGCCGAAAGTTGCGTAGTCAAGGTTTCTATGCCTTTAAGTGAATAACTGATGGGTAACTAGATTCTCTTATCAAAGCCCTTTTCGGTTAAACTTTAAGTGAATGACATCTAGGGCTGTAGTGTAGAAGGCCAGCTGCCGCGGAAACAGCGTTTGGTCGTTAGATACTCCGCTAGAGGATATAATTACACCGGCGGGGGCTAGATTCTCGTAAACGAGAGGGACCACAGGCAGTGAAAACTGTCATCGGGGATTACGCCTGTAATGGTAAAATTATAGGTATTAGCCGAATCTCTTTCATTCTTATTACTTGCGGAATTATCGATCGGAGTTCCTTGTCCGGCCGGAGAAGAGGCCGTAATACCCAGTAATTCCTAGGATAGGGGAATATTGTTCTAGGGTGAGTGGGGAAGAAGGTAGGCATTTTAAGAAGACGCACGTGACCGGGGTGTGCTTATTCTAGGGGAAGAATTAAAGTTATGAGATCGTTAGCCTTAGCTGCAATGGATCGTACTCGATCTTTGCTTGAGGTTTCCTGAAAAGTTTTTTCACGCGGCAACTGCCACTAGCCTGCTAACCTTATAAGTTGGTTTGTTTGTGAGTGGAGAAAGCTTCATCGGACCATTCGCAGTTCACAGTCAAGGTCGCTTCTCCTGCACTCGATAACCGCGTTAGTGAATCCAAAGTGGGACGACGTGGCCCAAGAATTCCCTTCAAGGATAACTGAAAAGCAACATCTGTCTTCATGTATTGTCCGAGTACACATTTCGGCTTTCGATCCGTCTATAAACTTCGACCTATTTCTTTGAGAGCTGTCTTGTTGCATTGCAAAATATATGGACCACCCTCGTGGAAAGCCACATATGTAGCGCAAATTCTTTGTTAATCGTAAGAGCTTTTATATTATGCCCGAAATCTCCTGCTACATTGCCCAAAATGTGAAATTGAGAGAGAGCCAATTTGGGGAACCTGTAGCGAGCTATAACTACTTTTTAAAATCGATTCGCTCCTTGGTGATCCTCGAATCCACGAATGGAAAACAATTGGAGGTCCTCGAGAGTGTGTGCGCCTATGTGTAGAGAATCGGGGTTGATACTTTATTCAGAACAAGGCAAGTTCAGAAGTATACGTATCCCTAATGAACTTGGTAACGAGAGCCAGCCTTGTTCACGTCCACCAGCCTCTACACATTCAATCAAAGCTCTTGTCATTGCCGAAAGGAGTTCCAGTTATTACTATAGGTTTTGACTGTGAACGAAATAGGTCTTGGGTGTCAGAACCCAGAAATGCTGCCAAGTTTTGTGTTTATTAGGTTACTTTACTAGGAATAAATATTTCCTATGGCTTGCTCCGAAATCTTGTGCTACCGTATTTCCGGTCGGGAATATCTGAATTTTCGGGGAAATGTGGGAAAGCTGAGATGAAGCTTGAAAGCAATCATGTAACCCAGGCGATACAGCCGGCTAGCAATCCAGCGCTCTTGACATTTTGCCTTTTCTTGGTACTTCCGTTGTAGAGAAGGGAGTATCCCTGGTAGTTGATATCAGAAATTGTCGGTGTGTGATAGCGATATATAAGAATGCCGCCTAAGCGGCCCTAGATTGTTTGCAAACAAATTGTGTTGCTAGGAGGCATGGCGTATCTGTGTTCTGTTATGCTGAAATGTGCTTAGCTTGTGTCGGTCACTCTACGACTACAAAGACGCTTTCATGATATCTTCCGGAACTATACGAGTATTGGCCTGTCTCTAAATACTTTCAAGTCAAGGCTCTGTTGTTTAACTTTGCTCTGTCGCTTGCCCCTTCAGCAGCTGACATAGGGCAGTCTTCGGTGACTCCTGTTACGAGCTTGTATAAAAGAACGAACCGAGCAGGTGCAGGGGAGCATATCCCGAGACAAATTTTCACGAGACAATCGGCTTTTGACAAGTGTCACTAGGTAAATCCGCACGAGGCAATCAGAGCATTAGACAAATCTTTGAGAGGCAATTATTCATTAGGCAACCCTCCCACGAGACAACCTGGATTAAGAAAAGTGGGATTAAGACAACCAGCTTAGAGTGAGCTACCGAATATATAGTAGACGGTGCATGTTAAGTAGTGATAGGTATCCAAGTGCAGTATTCTTATGGGAAAGTTGTTGAAACTCAACTCGTATTAGATATGATCTAAGATAGTCTAGTAATCTCGTTCTTCGGAAATACCAACCGGAGAGTTTCTTAAAAGTACAATTTTATCTGAAGTTGATCAGAGGTTCGGTGTAGGGTAAGGAGACATGTTGAATTGGTTTTTTTGTTTTTTTTTCTTGACGGACAATTAATTTGCTCGGAATCTGGCTGGAACGAAACGGAAATGTGACAGAAGTATGGCAAGAAGTTTTGAAACCGGATGAGATAGTAGATATAGGGTAAGGAGACATGCTGAATGCAGATCTGAAACTGATCTCTCACCGGACAAGTAAAACTCTCAAGTCGATTAGAGGTTCGTATCGGAGATAAGAACGGGTGATGAATCCATTTCTGAACTTAAATTTCTGCCATACAAGTGATTCCATTGAAATTTGCCAAAACCCTAAAATTTGGTTATTTGTCGTGTTTGGTTTTGGGCAACCTCAAATGAAATTTAAAAGCCTAAGAATATTACAATAGCATATACCTCCATACCTCCAAAGAGCACACCGACCAGCCCGCCTATGGATCTTCTTTTCCCAGTCGTAGCCGCATATTAGCATGGTCAGTTCACTCAGCTGTGGGTAGGGTTCACATGGTTCACAGTCGGGAGATTCGATTAGAACCGATAGAAAAAAAAACAGAAAACAAAAGAATCGGGGTCAGGTTGGCGTTGGACCGTCTTTTTCTGGCTCTCATGGGCATTACATCGCGAAAACCGAGGGGGCGTCACCGGAGTCGTTCCGGGTCAACTCGGCTTAAAAAGACACAATCTGGTGAGAGACCTTTTAAAGGACCTGTCTTACCTACAATACTAACGGAACCTACTTCCATAATCTCTCCATATATTTCTAAACCGGAGACTCCGGTTTTGTACGGTACGTTCTAACCCCTCGAGCAAAAGCACGCTGATTTTCTCACTTGCCGTGTTTTGCTACCTTCGATGTGTATCACGCTGTCGACGGTTGTCTGCGAGAAGTTTTTCCATCAGAGAAACCGGTTATGTAAATTGTTTCCCTGTCTTCGCTACAAGTCATCGGGTCTCGGAAAAGGCTTAAAACAGCAAAAACCGCCGGTTATTTGTTGAAAGCACAGCCTAGTTTTAAAGTATTCAAATATTTTAAAATACTGTAAGTTCAAGAGTAAGTAGTGAGAGGGGTCCTTTAAGATTTTTTCTGTCAAATCACTTTGTTTGTTTCAGATCTTATATGATTGTTTATGGGTACTTTGGGTCTCCCTTTGAAAGCCAGGGAAGCAGCTGCCACTCCCCCCAAATGGCGCTCTGTTGGCTCGTTTATTTCCAAGTATAATGGGGAGGAGGATTGAAATCCCCCCTCCCCCTACAGTTGTTTTGGCCTCTCACTGATGTACGTTTTCTACCAGGTCCTGACCACGCCAAACTCAAACCTGCGAAGGAGGCAAAGCCGATTGACTACCCCAAACCTGACGGTAAAATCACATTCGACCTTCTGACGTCAGTCGCCCTCACTGGAACCAATCACGAGGCTGACCAGCCACCCCATCTAACGTTGAAGGATGACACAGTCCAAGTGAAACGTAACTTGGCAGTTTTTGATGGACCTGAAGCAAGATTCTGTCCCGCAGGTAAGTCGTAATTGCGCATTCGTAAGACTGTTTAGCTCTCCTTTAATTAAATGATTCTCTCCGATGCTACGGTAAGTCTGAATGGTAAGCGGAGGTAAACCACAGCCAAATCCACCATTTGGAGCCTAGCTCGTTGATAAACATTAACGTTCCTAAGACAAGAGTTGCGGTTTTGCAGATACCATGGTATCTGGTACCACGGTCTAAAGTCGTTTTTGCAGTTATCGTGGTATCTGATACCATGGTCAAAAGGCGTTTTGCAGTTATCGTGGTATCTGATATTGACCGTTGTATCTGAAAAAGTCGTCTAACTTTCATCAATTTTTGTCAAATTGGTGGGAAAGAAGTTTGGCACTTACTGTTGTGATTGAAGATCAGTTTTTCTTTTGGGATGACTTCGAAAAGCGCAATTTGGGCAATTGTCGTTTTTGTGGGCAACCGTATATCAGATACCACGGTTACGGCAAAAACGCCTAATTGCAGATCCAGTTACCGCGGTAACAGATACCATGGTATCTGCAAAAACTCAATTAAGGCTCCAATAGTCAGAAATTTTGAGATTAGAAAAAGACGAACACGTGCTCCTGCCTTTTGTCATTTTTATCGCAGGCTTGTGCGACGAAAACGGCTAAGACTTTTGACGTCTGTAGGATAATTTCACGTATGTTTTTTTGCGTTTTTTTACCGCCTCTGAAAGAGAATCAACCCAGCAAAGAGGGACAGCTTATCTAGCTGGAGTATACGACAAACAGAAAATTTGCGTGTTTCCAGCAAAAATGTTGACACATTCTCTGAGATCCTTCCAATTTCATAGCGAAATCACGGTCATGTCGCCACAAAAAGAGAGGAAAATTAATGCATTTTTGCCTGGCTGCATTTTGCCCAGGGTTCTGGGTTATATCTGATAATGCGCGATTCTCTCTGACGGACAGACCATAGGCTATGTGGAACGGAGAAAGACGATCCGCAACATATGCTCTCGTATTATCTTACGATACTTACGGTACTTTCATTCTATTTACCTCCCCCCTCCCCCTCTTTCTAGTAACCACGGCAGCTCCCCTGTCTTTCCATTCGCAATTAGGCACCACATGTTGTTACATATGTGTATTTCACACGAATCTCGTCACGCTTTGATCGTCGCAGCGAGGCAGATTGTCCAGCCGTCATTGGCTCAGGCCGTAATAATGCCAATATAGATTTTGTCCTGATCGGCTTCCTGAACACAATCGGCTAATCAGCTCATTCCCCCCCCCCCCTATATGGTCCATCTTTGAAGATTTTTCTTTGATTTTGTTTTGTATGACTTGGAGGTCCCACGGAAGCATGCTTGTCTGGTTCTCGATTGCTTACGCAAGTCTGCATAGTGGTGGCAGGCAAAGTACTCGGTTGCTTAGGGCGTACAAAATGCGAGCGAGAAAAGTTCAGGGATATCAGCTGAAGAGAAGTGAGACAACGTTCACCCACTCGTATATGCATGACAAAGATTTTGGGAGTTACTTTTTCCAGTGATTGTTCTTTCGCCTTGCACGTTGAAAATGTTGTTAAAAACGCAAATGCATGTCTGCAGTCTTTAAGTGCAATGCGATAGATTTGGCTGTGATGTCCAGTGCCTATATGTCCGTCCAGTTCTGGAATACGCTAGCCCACTATGGGGACCTGCAGCACTGCGTACTGTATACGTCATCCAAGAACTTGAGTCGGTGCAAAAGCGGGCCGTGTTCATTACTATTGGCGATCGACAGCTATCTTATGGTGATGCGCTTTTTAAACTTGATCTCCCCACGTTGGCCCAAAGATAGAGCAGATTATCCTGAGGTTTGGGAAGTTTCTTCTCTCTAAACCCCAGCATCGAGACATCTTACCACCCACTGCACCGCCCAACAACCGTACGCGTCACCAAAATAAACTGGTTCCTGTAGCTTCACGAACGAACCGCCACGCAAATTCGTTTGTAACTTTTTTTACGGATTTGGTAAGCAAAGCCGAGTGATATTTTCCTTTTTTTGGGTTAATTTGTTATTTAGTATAGTGAAGCAACGCAAATTAGCTGTCAGCTACGATGTTGTTTAAATAAACCGCTCTCTCTCTCTCTCTTTCTGGTGGGAGAAAAAGTCAATTGGGTTAGACAGTGGGATAGTCCAGGTAGTTCTTCTATCTCGAAGAGCTTAGCCTTATGTCTCCAAATAGCATTAATTGCAGATTTTAAGGTTTTGTTTCAGCAGGCAAATTCGGGAACTGCGGTTATATCCTGGCCTTGTTCATCCTAATGCAGTGTTTAGCTTTTGCTTCATCCAAACACACCCACCTCGTTGCGCTGCAAAGCAACCCATTTCGAGCATGAAGAAAGTAAAAATGAAATAATATACGCAACCAAAACATAAAAAACAACACAAGATTTACTGTGTGCAAGTTGCATTATAAAACTCATGAATATGCCATCGCTAATTGTTCACAGATGATTTCAAGAAGCTTATGGACGGAATTTAGGAATTGTGGCGTTGCGGAACCGGGTGGAAAAAGTAGCAGGCCATGAGCAAAGGGGTTAGAGACTCGTAAATTAGCAAACAGAAGAAAGTGAACTCGGGATCTACTTTGCACACATACACCCGCCAACATGAGCGCCAGCTCCTTCCATTCGGGATTTGCATGTGTGGTTTCGTCGCTTCTGGTGAAACTTTCTGGAACAAAAGTTTAGGCTACACACAACGTGAAATGTAGAGTAGAATTGACTTTGCGCAGAAGTGACGTATTTTGAGCCTGTCTTGATTTTTTTTTCTAGGCAGAACAATAAATCTGGGCATTGCCTTTTTTGTTCAGAAATAGTGAACCTGTGCAGATTTCTTGAAAAGTCTGGCCAACGTCTTTCGGTTGTGCAAATTCTCTGCGATGTGACGGTTTTTTGCCAATTGTTCGGTCGTGCAACTGCAAGTTTCCAGGGTTTTAGAACATATTCTAGTTCGACGGAAGTAGACTATAAAGATGTTTTCACAGTAATATAGAATAGAACGAAAAATTTTGTTCTTACGGTTGTTCTCATTTCGGTTAGTGTGGGAATGAGAAAATGGCTATTCCTACCAGATTTGATTTCTGTCCCGAAAATAAAACCTGCATAGCGAGAATCTCCTGGTTCTTCTTGCTGATATCTTCTGTCTGTTAGAACCGTAGTAGTAGGCCTGATAATAATGATATAAATGCGGTAACAACAAGACCAAAGGTTTCAATGGGATCCCAAAAATCTAATAAGTGATCCAGACAATTGGGCCTTGTCTTCGCCAGATCCAGTCTTCGCCAGACTAATCATCAGAGAAAACCGTGTTCAGATATACCTCTATAAGCCATATCTATTTTGACGATACTGACCGAAACTTCCTGCTTTACTTCTGCCAAATTTCCGGTTTCGCCCGAATTCCGAGCGAACTACTAGTCCAGCAAAAAAAAAGAAAATTCAGAAACGAATCCAGCGGATCTCTTTATCCGTATAAAGGACATCTAATCAACATTAAATAAAACTTTGAATTAAAAAAAATTTCCGGTTACAACCGGATTCCGGACTAACTATATGTACGGGTAAAAAATGACTGTCAAATACAGACTCAGCGTCTCTTCTTACCCCTAAATCTGTCATCTAATCAACTTCAGACAAAACTTTCGCTTTAAACAAACTTTCGGTTTTGGCCGGATTCCTGGCGAACTAGTTGTCCGGTGAGAAAATGGTTTTCATCATCGTGTTCAGCATGTCTTTTTACCCTTCCATTGAACATTTAATCAACTTCAAATGAAACTTTTACTTTTAACCAACTTTCCGGTTTTCGCCGGGTTCCGGCCGAACTACTTGCCCGGCAAGAAAATGGTTGTCACCATCGTTTTCAGCATGTCTCCTTACCCCTAAATCGAACATTTAATCAAGTTCAAATGAAACTTTTACTTTTAACCAACTTTCCGGTTTTTAAATATTCTTTGAGCCCAAGCTGACTTTGAAACATTTATTCAAACAATGTTTACAACGGGTACGTCAGCTACGATTCTTTATCAAAATTGACAGCCTGACGAGGACCCTTGCCAAAAAGGGCCGAAATATCGCTGATAAAGAATCGTAGCTGACGTACCGTAAATGTTTCCGGTTTTTGCCGGATTCCGGACGAACTACTTGTCCGACAAGAAAATGGTTTCACCATCGTGCTCAGCATGTCTTCTTACCCCATAATCGTCTATCACATTAGATGTTTAAAAATATTTTGCTTGTCTACACAAGCAAGCCCATCTTCAAACTTGACCTGTACTTTGACCCACAGAATCCTCCCACTAAGTTTCATCAAAATATCTCATTCCTTTCGAGACTTATCGTGCGAACAGACGGACAGACAGACGGACAACTTTTGCGATGTCATAGGTATCCCTCCACTTACGTTTTGGGATCCCAAAAAGCCTTGCGAGATTTGGGGAAGAAGGAGGGCCATCTGGATTAAAAGAGTTCAAGGATATTTTGGTTTCCTGCTCGGGGCAAGTAACTTGAATATCGCATTTTGTACTGCCGCACCCCTCTACTGCTCTGAAGAACCCCTCATGTCCGCGGAACTTAGGGCAAATATCCCTTTGGCGTTATGCTCCCTTCCAACTCTCGTGGGGGAAGGGAAGTGCCTGTAGTGTTCTCTTGAAAAAAAAAAATCCATCGTGGCCTGATAGTGAATTTAATTTCAGAAAGCAGACAGGCGAAACATAAACTCCATTTTAATCCATAGCTGTCCCTCTCCAATTTGTTTTCCTCTCGAAATCGCGCTTGAAATCCGATGTGATGCATTCGGCCTGTTGCTTGTTGCCATTGATCTCCCTGTCCTATCGTCAATCAGCCCGTCTTCTTTCCCGCGTCGCTTATCCTTTGTATTCGAGAGAGCTGAAGCATGGTATACATGATTTGAAAGCGGTTAGTCAGTGGAGCATGATTCATCTGTAATTGGAAGCTTGTCCGAGGATAGCAACAGTTGGAGCAATGGCCTCCCTGGAAAGCGTGTCACCTGGTTTTGCCCGACCTTCACCCGCTGCGGCCGCTGCTGATCGTCCCGCTCCCTCTCTTGTTTTACATCGGCCGTCACTTTCACAACGTTGGCTCTCGAGGATTGGAGAAAATGCTCACTGTATCTCGTTGCACAAAGTCCTGTGCTTCCGAGCATCCTCTAGCGTTACGTAAAATATTGGACAGAAAAGTAGATGGATCGTATCGTGTAGGATATCGCGCAACTCAAGTGTACCACGGCATTAGCTGAAGCAGTGTTGCCTTTGCAAAGACTGTCACTCTTTCCCAAGGGTGAGAGTTTCCACAGCTGTAAAGACAGGCTTCGTCTGTGCGTTCTTGGCTCTGTATCGAATAGAACCTACCTTCCAAGCGTTTAGGGGTATGGGTATCCCCCTGTCCATTTCAAACTAGTCCGAATGTGGTGACAGATGGAGTAAGTAACCTCTTCCTAATATACTGCCAGCTGGAGATATGCGTCCCCTGAATTGTCAGCCCCATGGGTTCAGTTGAATGTCAGTGCAGGTTTACCTTTCCAAGCTTTCGGCGTAGAATTCGCAGGTCCCTCCGCAGGGTCTTTGGGATTTATGCTTTGTAGGTCCCGTTGTTCCTGCATGCTAAATTCTCACTGGTCTATTTGCCATGTTGCTTCAGGGGGTCTTTCGCTATGTGCTTCACCGCTCACCTCACACTTATGCTCCCTCCACCTTCCATCGTGTGAGGCCCCTAACTATTTTTCCCGCCAATCTGTCACAATCCGAGCTTTTTAGTGTAAAGATGTCGCCTTTCTGCGACAAAGTTGTAAAACTCGAGTTTTGGGGATCCCAAAACGTAAGTGGAGGGATACCTATGACATCGCAAAAGTTGTACGTCTGTCTGTCTGTCTGTGAGCACGATAAGTCTCAAAGGAATGAGATATTTTGATGAAACTTGGTGGGAGGATCCTTTGGGGCAAGGGACAGGTCGAGTTCGTAGATGGGTTCTGTAGCTCCCGAACGTCCGATATCCAAGCTGGATGTATACTCAGTTTATTGGTGCCCTTAACTGGCCTTACTTATTTTATCGGACGCACTGCCAGACCCCCATTTGGTTTCCTGGCTAGCCCCCCCCCCCCCCACACCCCTTGTCAACATAGATATGTCTTAATAAAGGGGTAACACACATGCTGAATTCATATCTGAACTTGGTTTTCTCAGATGATTAGCTATTTATTTGTTATTTATTTATTTCCCTCAAAGAATATATAATGAGGAGTACTAAAATAAATTTAAAAAAACACTGTCACATAATAGATAGTCCTTCAGCCCAAGCTGACTGGGAATCATATTTGACGATGCAAAACGGATAAGTCAGCTACACTTTATTAGAGCTATATTTCGGCCCTTCTTGGCAAGGGTCCTCTTCAGGCTCAAGCCGCTCAAGCTGGAAAATGAACTTGTGGAAAAACAATTAAAGATTCTTCCTTAAATATCTGGTTTTCTTCTCTGAAAATTGGTTGGAGTTAAAGCTGGTGCTGTGATTTCGTTCTGGACACGAATGCTGTTTTTGCTGTTCGATTGGGTCGTCGAAAGGGTAGAGATTCTTCTGCATTTTGATTTTGAAGAAAATGGCAGAAGAATCTCTACCCTTTCGACGACCCAATCGAACAGCAAAAACAGCAGCCGTGTCCAGAACGAAATCACAGCACCAGCTTTAACTCCAACCAATTTTCAGAGAAGAAAATCAGATATTTAAGGAAGAATCTTTAATTGTTTTTCCACAAGTTCATTTTCTAGCTTGAGCCTGAAGAGGACCCTTGCCAAAAAGGGCCGAAATATAGCTCTAAGAAAATGTAGCTGACTTATCCGTTTTGCATCGTCAAATATGTCACATATAAATTTCAAAACATTAAATTACAGCTGACGTACTTTAAACAACCACACTGTACTTACTGTACTCTTAACTTTATCGAAAAACGGAAACAGATTCTTCAGAATCAGAATATTTTAGCTTTATCTACAAAATTACCAAATTTCTGCTGAATTGCCAGGGCAGGATCTTTAACCGAAAGGGAATTAATAAGAGGTGTATTTCTAGCAAATAAAGGGTATCCAAGCAAAAATTTACAATATTTGAGATAGCACACACGAACACAAGCAATCATACCACGATTAAAACCATTCACCACCACCGCTGGAAAAATAACTATTGGTAAAACAGTTGATTGGTATATACGGGCCAGAATATCACGTCTAAGCTTACCCCTCAGATGGATTAAAGCTCCAAACGTCTTACGGATTTTTAGTTCAATATTTCTAACTACAATTTATTGAAAATTACGTTTCACTGAACAATAGAGAATTCCAATGTAAGTCACAACATCAAGGGGTTGGAAAAGGTTCCCACCACCACAGTTTAAGGACGAAATACCATGCGGAACATTAATAACAAAATATTGGCACTTAGAAGGACTAACACAAAGGCCTTTTTTCCTCAGTTCCGCCACCAAAATATTAAAATTTACAATTAGCTGATGTTTACAACGAGCCATAAGAATTATGTCATCAGCGTAAGCTATATATGTACAATCAACAGCCAGGTGTATTAGAGATGTTTTCAAAAGCCGGAAACATTCACCAAGACAAAGATTGAAAATAAAAGGTGAATGAACCCCACCCTGCCTCACACCCTTATTTACAAAAAAATTTTGACACAGGTATAAAAACTACTCGGACACTCAAACCAGAATACCAAGCTTTAAAAACTTTTACCAATGCAAGAGAGATGTTAGCATAATATAAACTTAAAAGAGCTGAAGCGTGCGAAAGATTATCGAAAGCACCCTTAATGCCTACCAGCAGGCATAAGGCATAATTTGGCCTTAATCTGTTTCTAAATTTTAATAGTAAAAATATTCAAGGAGTCTTGCGAAGACTGGATCTTGCAAAGACAAAACCCAATTGTCTGTATCGAATATTAAATTTTCGGGATCCCATCGAAACCTTTGGTCTTGCTCGAATGGAAATGATGATACTGAGAATCCTGGCAGAAATTCAAGTCCGCGATCGCCAAGCGCTGATCATCTGTCCGTATCGTAAGTCGTGGATTGCAGTCCAGGATGTCTGATAACGAAGAGATCAATCCTCTTAGCAGACAAGCTATTACGACGCTGAATGTAGCCTGGAGGATTTCCATTTGTATGATTCGGAATAAGGATCGTGTTTTCCCAGTCTAATCCGGGTGGGATAGTTACGATCAGACCAAAAGGGATAGGGTGGAGTAATTAGCATATTTCTGACGTAGAACGTCGCGTCAGTACCGCTATTCTCACGCTTTTTACCTTGAACTCCGTCCCTAACCGGGTATGTATCAGATATCGCGAATTGCATGCAGTACGTTGCCAGCACTGAAGACAATGCCGTTTCCAGTGTTTAACTGTTGGGTCTTTGAACTGTGAAGAATGTTCGCCTCGAGTTCAAGTCTTTGTCGTCGCGATTGATATGGAATCAGTGGCGTGGTTCGATAAGAAGAGCCGAGGGATATCCAGCCATGAAAAAGGTACCTGGAGAAATCCAGGGAGAAGGGTGGAAGGCGTTCGATGGTTAGCCCCCAGATTCATAGTATTGTGGAGTACCCATCCGTGAAACGGCTACCGAGAGAAACTCGCGGGAAAGAGCGGAAAGTGTCGGACAGCCAGTAGAAACAGGACATGCGAAACCGCAAATGCGGCAATGAACGTCTACTTTGGATTGATTGCAAGGTTGCAAAAAATGAGTAGTCAGCCATGTGCATAAACACAACACAGAACCAGAAAAAACACAAAGTTGCAATTTCTTCTGTACTCTCTCCCGTTTGTGAGCCGTTTGTGAGCCAAGTTATTTTAGTGTCAGTTCGGCTGTGCATCCGTATTTCAGGATTTTCCTTCTACTTTCTAAGTGTAGCTTGATCCTTTGTTGTAATTCTCTCCGGGGCGTTAGGTCACAGACTATAGCGTGACCTTCTAACCGCAATATTCCGTCTAGCGACACAACAATCATCCACCGATTGCTATCAGGCCACGCAACAGGAATTGTGGAAAATGACTAGGCTTTCGTTTTTCTTCCTAATTTTGTTGCTTGTGTGAGCGATGGTCCGTGTTCGTTTGGTTATCTATAAACTATATTATTTATATAAGCACACGATGGTGATGATCCTTTCATTTTGGCTACCTTGATGGAAACAATCAACGTTGTGCAAAACTTTCTTGGCTCCTTTTTCTCAGGAAATATTGTAATTCCAGTCTCCTTTCTTCCCACATCTGTGGAATTAATGGGAATGACGAAGAGTGTGTAGGAACACCCTAAAATAGTGAAGAATGAAATCAAACAAAGAAACCCAGCAGCTCCTTAGAACCCCAAGCTTAATAGTCTACAGATGGGATATGTTCCAAGCTTAAAGTTTAACTGAAAAGCCAACTGTCATTTAGTTGAACACAATGAATTATTTGGATTCTGCAAAGGGATTTTTCTATTTTCCACTATCTACTCTAGTTATGACGTTCAGAATATCTGCGGCCGTCCCCACAACCTAAATTCGACTATGACGCGGGAAATTTACTTTCAACACAAAACGCGGCTTTTCAGTGGGCAGTGGTGAGATTGGTGAAGATTGCTTAGTGCCTGAAAAAAAAATCATAAATCTTTCTCGTAAGGCATACAACAAAATACAAGCGCATAGAGGTACACAAATCACACGGAAATTCCATTATCAGAAAATCGATTATTCGTGAATAGCGGAACAATGAAGTAACGCATTTTCAGCGGGTCTTCAAGCCAATTTAAGCAAATAAATGATGGGTAACTAGATTGTCCTGTCGCAGCGCTTTTCGGTTAAACCTCGATAGTCTACACATGGGATATTTATTTATTATTACATTTGGCTCTAAGCTTTTAGCTTGTCGCCACAGCGAATGTCACAGCGAAGACTCACAAAAATAAGCGAGGGCTCTAATCCACCTCGGCGGGGTGGGGGTTGCCGCCGCAACTCGCTTAGAGGTAATATCGTTCCACTGTTTCCAAACGATTGGGGATTTCCCTCGCAAGCACCTTGCTGAAAAATAAAGGGACTTTCACCATTAAAAATAGCTGAAAAGCCAGCTTACTTTTGTATATGTTTTTAAATACACTGCAATATGTTGACTCTGAGGGATTTTGAATTTTTCCACAGAAGCCTCTAGTAGGGACGTTGAGAATATAGATGTGCTCCCGACAACACCGGCTCCACAACTGAACCGCTAAATTAAAACAAGTGCTTGTTTGATGGTGCAAAACGGATACGTCAGCTGAATTTTATTGGAGCTAATTTTTTTTTTATAGAGGACCCTTGCCAAGAAGGGCCGAAATATACCTCCAATAAAATTCAGCTGACGTATCCGTTTTGCACCATCAATATGATTCGCAGTCAGCTTGGGCTGAAGGAATATTTATGAAGACAAGTGCGCAAGTGCTCAGACGTGGAGCATGAAAGTAAAATGTTTATCACATTTTATATATAGACAGCTTTAGAACCAAGACATTTCACATCCCCAGTAACCAAACAAGTATTGAAATAACCTAGTTTGTAATCATCCCACTTTAAAAGCTTTAAATGCAAACAAACCTCTATGAATCCAAAGAAATGTTTGAGATCTTGCACGAATAGCTTGAGTCCCAACAACGGTCTGCCAGCCAGTCCAACCCTTTAAACCTCTTTTCCATTAGCAAGGTAATAACATGTGCAATAAACCAAATCGGAGCAGCCTAATACCCCCTTTGTCACAATTCATAACGACGGCATATCATCGATCATTTGACAAAATAGTCCAGTTTCCAACTGTTCGTTAAAGATTAAAGTACGTCGCGTCGTCTAATTGTTGCTAATATACCTCGCCGAATAAACAAGAGTTGGACTTGGGACCTGTCATAGACGACCATAACTAATGGGAAATCTGGGCCCAGCTGCCCATGAACGGGAGGGGGTAGGGGGAGGGACCCATCCAAATGCGTATTTACACCTCTTTTTCCTCAAAGTACCGATTGAGCCTGGATTGAGCTCTTGCCCTTTTAAAGTTGCGTTTTTTTTATGTAGTTTCGGCGTAGTTTCGCTTAACAGCCGTTTTATTTGTCCATTCCATTTGCTGTAGTTTCGAAACTGAAACTACGGAGCTCAAACTACAAACTACCTCGCAGACGTAGTTTGGTGTAGTTTGACTTTTCGGAAACAAGAACTCAATAAAACGCAAGTAAGGCAAAACAAGAGCCGAACTACAAACTTTGACGAAACAGAAGTGAATCCAAAAAAAACGCAACTTAAGAACTCGTTTGTTATCTAGTTTTCAGTGGCGTTCAAAGAATTATTTCTCTCGTATGTCAATCAGCTATGGGCTTGGTTATTATATGTGCATGCTTGACTGAACGTGTGAATTCATTGCAAGTCAGTGAAAATGAACGGGAATCTCGCTGTTTCTGAACTTTTGTGCTTCGTAAGCAATAATATCGACAATACTCCAAGGATGTGATCCTTAAAATATGCCAGGATTTCTACGATTTAGATGAGACCAATGACGCGAAAATGCGTTTACGCAATGTTCTGAATGATGCGGAACGTAGGAAGTATGCCGATGCATTTGCTACAGTTCGTCGCATTAAGTCACTTGCCCTAGAAGACATTTTTAGTATAATGAGCGATCTGGATAGATCTGATATCCATTTTGTTCCTGAGAATCTTGGGGGTCTTCCGCCGCTCAATTTGCAACACTTTGATATCGCTTCTGTGAATGATTTAAAAAACAGCATCGAGATTATTAGATCATCAACGGTCACACGAGGTGAACTAAATAATGCTATTGGGAATACTTTGAGAGTGCCTGACAGCATTACTCCTAATGAACTTTTAAGTGGTTCCGTGCCTTCTGGCAATAATGACGTGACAAAAAGGCTAGTTCGGGCCTCTTCCAGCACTACTATCTATGGTGATGCTACTGAGAATTCTGATCTTGGGCAGAATGTAATTCCCAGTGACCCTGGTCCTACGCCTGCTGTTGCTGTGAGGAGTATGCAACAAAGGTATGGAGGTCCATCCCCGAGTTTCGCTACGGTTGCGGCGCAACCGGCACCTGCCAGATTGCAGGCTAGTGGAAGGCATCAGCGCCCAAAGACATCTGTGATTGGTACGATACCTAATGGTGGACTAGTTGGCGTTAAGTCCGCCCTGGACGTTCAGGTCAGGAAGCTATTTATTGCTCGCTTAGCCCCTGATACCGATCATCTGACTCTCGTATCTTCTCTTTCTAAGAAGCTCCGTTATCGAGGGCACGCGATCCAGTGTGAACGTTTGCAAAGCCGTAGCACTTCTAGTCCTTCTTTCAAACTGACGTTACCAGCGAATCTTCTCGACAGTGTTATCCTGATTTTGTAGCCTAGTGGCGTGTTAGTACGTACATTCTAGGAGCGATCTGCAAGCTCCCAGTCACAGCAAACAAACCAAAATGATTAGAGTGTGTACGTACAACTGTCGCTCTGTTCAGTCGAGTCGCCATGAGCTTCAGAGTATATTTGAGTTATGTGATGTGATCTTCCTACAAGAAATTTGGCTGAGCGAGTCTGACCTCTCTCTATTGCGGTATTTACACCGGATCTTCTTCGGTACCGGAGAAACGCCGGTAAAAGATAGTGAGCTACTTGTTGGTAGACCGTTTGGCGGTGTTGCAGTTCTCTGGAGGAAAGAGCTGAGTTCGACATCAGAGGTCATTGATTTAAAGGATGATCGTATGATTGCTTGGAAATTAACGCTTAGGGAAAAAGTTTCCTTCTTTGTAAATGTTTATTTACCTACTTGTGCCCAGGATCATGAAGCAGAATATCTCGACTACTTGAATAGAATCCAGTCAATTATTGAGTGCGATAATTACGATTTCTTGTGTGTTCTTGGGGATTTCAATGCAAATGCCCGAAGTACTACTACCCCATCGTTCTTTTTGAAGAGCTTACGGCTTTCGCGCGTGATAACCGCATGTGCCTAGTTGATTTACTTATGTTACCTAGTGATTCATTCACTTATGAAAATCAGCTGGGAACTGTATCTTGGCTGGATCACGTTCTGGTTTCTAGTGCATTATCACCTCAGCTTACTGAGTTTAAAATCTTGTACGATTTTGGTCCGGATCACCTGCCGCTGTGTTTTACGGTCAGTGTCGGTTGTGTATTACCATCCGTGCCTGCCAGCCAGTGTACTTCCCAGCCACTCTTGGGATTGGGATAATGCTTCTGATGAAAATCTCCTTGATTACCTTGTTGAAACACAGCGGCAATTTGTGGAGATTAATAATAATAGTGCCGCGTTGAAGTGTGACGTTGATGATTGTCAAGATCAAAGTCACATTGCTGAGATTTCTAGTATATATTCTCTGTTCCTGAGTATTTTAATATCGTCAGCTTTCAACACTCTGCCGACTAAACAGCAGAACCGGAAGCGTTGGTTTAATATACCTGGGTGGAATACTCACCTCAAGGACCTGTACCTTCAGTCTCGAGCTTTTTTTAGATGGGTTGTGCTTGGTCGACCTATTCAGGGGCAGGTGGTGGAAGCAATGAAAACTGCTCGGAGGGTGTTTAAGTCTCGACTGAAGTCTTACCGTAAGGCTGCAGTAAAATTAAGAATTGATGCTATCGCGAGGACTCTAATAGCAGGAAATGTGAAGGTTTTTTGGAAAAGAATTCGTTCTGTTTTTAATACGGTTCAGATTCTGCCAGGGAGTGTTGATGGTTATTGTGGGGAGGTGGCGGT
Source organism: Branchinecta sandiegonensis (assembly GCA_030848855.1). NCBI lineage: Eukaryota > Metazoa > Arthropoda > Branchiopoda > Anostraca > Branchinectidae > Branchinecta > Branchinecta sandiegonensis. The sequence continues at coordinate 18,671,456 of JAUPMV010000006.1, read as the reverse complement.
ATGTAACCATGTGAGACAAAAATACATGGAACTATTTTCTTCTGTAGATATTGATTGCCGGGCTGCCCCCGTCTAGTCCTATTAGATTAATAACTGAGTTTGAGATTGAAACTCTTATTAATAAACTTGATAATGATAAGGCTGGTGGAGCTGAGTCTGTTAAATACTTGAAATATGCTTCAAAGCTAAAGACTGCTTTACTTTCGGCCCTGTTTAATGCTTTTGTGTCTCATGGTTACTTACCGGACTCCTTCATGGCAGTTAACATTGTGCCTGTCCCTAAAAACCGAGCGGGACCGTTATCTGTGTCTGACAATTACCGCCACATAGCACTGGCAACAATTTCGAGAATTGCCTCGCTAGTGTGCTAAGCACCCGTTTGTCAACTTCACCTTACCAGTTTGGTTTTAAGAGTCGTTGCGGTGTCGAGTATGCCATTTTCCTACTAAGTTTTGTTATCGAGTTTTTTTGGTCTTATTCTTCTCCGGCATATGCTTGCTTTATTGACTCAGCTAAAGCTTTTGATCACGTTAACCACAGTATTATGGTTAAAATACTTGAGGAAAGATCTGTTCCTTCTTGTTACTTGAAGCTTATGGCTTTTTGGTTCCGTAACCAGAAATTTAAGGTGCGTTGGGGGAGTTCAGTTAGTGAGAAGTTTGGGCTTCTAAATGGCCTGAGACAAGGAGGAGTTTTATCCCCTTTATTGTAGGCTACTCTGTTTATGTTGATTCGCTTTCTTCGCGCCTTTCGGCTTCGGCTGCGGGCTGCTATGTGGGGGGCAAGTGCTACAATCATGTCTTCTTTGCTGATGACTTGGTTTGTGCTCGCTCCTACTTGGTTTGGTTTGGATATCCTTCTTCGTATTTGTGACAGATTTGCAGTGGAGCATTATACTGTGTTTAACACTAAGAAAACTTTTGTAATAGCGTTTTCGAAACCTGGAATTCGCGCCCCCAGAAAAGCTGTGCACCTTTCTAACAGAAACCTGTCATATGTTGAAAATTTTCGTTATCTTGGATATACTTTTCAGTCTAACCTTCGGGATGATTTACATGTTAAACATATGATGGGTAGCCTTTGCAAGAGAGCAAACGTTCTAACTCGTAAGTTTTATATGGCTGATATTACTGTTAAGACGCGATTATTTCAGACATACTGCTATAGACTATACTGTCTCCCACTTTTTGATAACTATCTTGAGACGACGATGCGTAAACTAAAAGTTTGTTTTAACAATGCATTCCGTCATCTCCTTTGATATAATCGACGTTACTCTGCTAGTCAAATGTTTTTAGAAAATGAAACTGAATCTTTTGATGTTATGAGGCGGAAAGCGATAGTTAGTTTTGTTGCAAGGTTAGAAGTTTCCGATAATCCACTTTTAAAGGCAATTCGTGAGAATGCAGAATGCCGTTCTGGACATTTTTACCGACTTTTCCGTCGACTGTGCTATTGCCCCGAGCCACCGAATGGTTAAAATGATTGTATATATTTAGTAAGAAAATTCATGTGTTAGTGTAATCTTATTATGTGATGTGTAATATCACGAATTAAATAAATTGATTGATTGATAGCTTTTTTGCACTCGGTATGGTGATCAACCCACTGCTAAGGCCATGCAGAGTATGAAAGTGTGCTACAACAATGCATATCGTCGGTTCTTTCGGCTTCCATGTATTTGCAGTGTTAGCTCTGCACAAGTGTCGAATCACTGCCACACTTGCACTGAAATTCGGATAACACAAGTGTCTCTACTGTCACGACTTAAACTGTGTGATAATGGGCTTATTGCGCTTGCTTCTAAGCCTATGTTTTTTTATTTACCCATTTGGCGGTCGTTAAACGACAATTCTTATGTTCTCTAGTGTTGTTTCTTTGTTTTTCTTTTTTGTTATTTATGGCACTTGTGCTGAAATAAAGTTAATTGATTGATTGATTGATTGATTGATTTATTCCAGTCACGGCCCAAAAACTTTTTTCATGGCAATTTGGGCCCACTTACCGATGAACGGGGAGGGTGGGGGGTGGCTCAACTCCACAGATATATCCCCAACCCCTATGTGTTCCAAGGAACACTCCACTACTAATACTCCATTCCAGCTTATTGGAATCGTATTTGACTGTGCCAAACGGATACGTCAGCTCAGTTTATTCTAGCGATATTTCGGCGCTTCTTGGAAAGAGTCCCCTTCAGGCTTAAGCTAGAACAAGTGAGCAAGCGCTCAGACGTGGAGTGTGAAAGTAAGATCACATCTTATGTACAAATGCGTTAAAACCAAGACATTTCACATTCCCAGTAATCATAAAATATTGAGCCGGCCAGTCCGACTCTTAAACCTCTTTTCCACTAGCAAGGGAAAAACAAGTGCAATAAAACCAAATCGTTTATTTCCTGATACCCCCCTTGTCACAACTTCATTAAGATTGGCATATCATCAAACATGACAAAACCGTCCAGTTTCCAACTCATCATTAAGGATTAAAGTACGCCGCTTGGTCTTATTTATTGCTGTCGCACCAAAATCCGCATCTATAAATATATATCCACAAGTATACAAGAGTTGAACTTAAGACATGTCATAGACGAACTCAACTCCCTGGAAATCTGGGCTCAGTTACTTGATGAACGGGAGGGTGGGGGGGGGGGGGCGGGGAAGTCAGGAACCATCAGATTGCATATCTAGACCTAAATATCCTCGACTATACCTACTTAAAGTTTGATTCCAGTCACGGGTCAAAAACTTTACTCATGGGCAAACTGGGCCCACTTGCCCATCAACGGGGAGGGTGGGGAGAGGTTAAACTCCATATATATATTCCTTACTCGATGATCCAAAAGCACAAGGGAATTTCAATGCCCTATCTCCAGTTATTGTCAAGTTAAAAACATAAAAAAATGGGCAATCTGGGCCCAGTTGGCCCTGAACCAAGTGGGGGTGGGGTTTGGGGCCCGCAAAAAGCAAGAGACCCCGATGCTCACAAACCTAATAAGTTTCAACTTGATACCTGTTTATTCCTGTCACAGGTAACTAACTTTACTCCTGGACAATCTAGGCCCAGTGCCCTTGAACGGGGTGGGTGGAGGAGGTGCAACTTTGAATGTAATTTTCTAGCCCTAGGATCTACAAGTACAAGGAATTTCATCGTCCGTCCAGGGCTGGTCAAGTTACGAACATTATTCACTGGGCAATCTGGGCCCATTTGCCCCTGAACCGGCTTGGTGTGGGGGGTGGAACCCCCAAAAGGCACAAGTAGACCCCAATACCCACAAGTGTACCAAGTTTGAACTTGATACTTGCACTGGTTCACGAGTTATGAGCTCCACAAAATACGGTGAAAACTGAAAGTCGAAAGCTGCTACAGCGCTCGCAATAGTGGATTGTTCCAAGGAGCACTCCACTAAAAAAGTGCGCAAGCGCTCAGACGTGGAGTGTAAAAGTAAAATGTTTATCACATTTTATATACAGACAGCTTTAGAACCAAGCATATCTCATCCCCAATAACCAAACAAGGATTGAAATAACCTAATTTGTAATCATCCCACTTTAAAAGCTTTAAATGTAAACAACCACCAGTATAAATCCAAATAAATGTTGAAGATCTTGCAGGAATAGCATTCGTTCGAACAAATTCATCAAAATTTGTATTTACACCTTTTTTTCCTCAAGTATACCAGCTTAGAGTTTGATTCCATTCACGGGTCAAAAACTTTTCATGGGCAATTTGGACCCACTTGGGGCTCACAACGGGGAGGGTGGGGGTGGTTCAACTCTCCCCAACCCCTATGATCCAAAAGCACATAGGAATTCCGTCGCCTTATCTCTAGTTAATGTCAAGTTAAAAATATTAAAAAATGGGCAATCTGGGCCCAATTGCCCCTGTAACAAGTGCGGGTGGGGTTTGGGACCCGCAAAAAGTAAAAAGAGACTCCAATGCTCACAATCCTACCAAGTTTCAACTTGATACCTGTTGATTCCTGTCACGGGTAACGAACTTCAGTCCTGGGCAATCTGGGCCCAGTTATGAACATTATTCACTGGGCAATCTGGGCCCATTTGCACCTGAACCGGGTGGGTGTGGGGGGTGGGACCCCCAAAAGGCACTACTAGACCCCAATACCCACAAATGTACCAAGTTTGAACTTGATACTTGCACTTGTTCACGAGTTATGAGCTCCACAAAATACGGTGAAAACTGAAAGTCGAAAGCTGCTACAGCGCTCGCAATAGTGGATTGTTCCAAGGAGCACTCCACTAAAAAAGTGCGCAAGCGCTCAGACGTGGAGTGTAAAAGTAAAATGTTTATCACATTTTATATACAGACAGCTTTAGAACCAAGCATATCTCATCCCCAATAACCAAACAAGGATTGAAATAACCTAATTTGTAATCATCCCACTTTAAAAGCTTTAAATGTAAACAACCACCAGTATAAATCCAAATAAATGTTGAAGATCTTGCAGGAATAGCATTCGTTCGAACAAATTCATCAAAATTTGTATTTACACCTTTTTTTCCTCAAGTATACCAGCTTAGAGTTTGATTCCATTCACGGGTCAAAAACTTTTCATGGGCAATTTGGACCCACTTGGGGCTCACAACGGGGAGGGTGGGGGTGGTTCAACTCTCCCCAACCCCTATGATCCAAAAGCACATAGGAATTCCGTCGCCTTATCTCTAGTTAATGTCAAGTTAAAAATATTAAAAAATGGGCAATCTGGGCCCAATTGCCCCTGTAACAAGTGGGGGTGGGGTTTGGGACCCGCAAAAAGTAAAAAGAGACTCCAATGCTCACAATCCTACCAAGTTTCAACTTGATACCTGTTGATTCCTGTCACGGGTAACGAACTTCAGTCCTGGGCAATCTGGGCCCAGTTATGAACATTATTCACTGGGCAATCTGGGCCCATTTGCACCTGAACCGGGTGGGTGTGGGGGGTGGGACCCCCAAAAGGCACTACTAGACCCCAATACCCACAAATGTACCAAGTTTGAACTTGATACTTGCACTTGTTCACGAGTTATGAGCTCCACAAAATATGGTGAAAACCGAAAACCGAAAGCTGAAAGCTGCTACAGCGTTCGCAATAGTGGATTGTTCCGAGGAACACTCCACTAATGAGACCTGTGATCATAGGTATTTTTGCGCGACTAGCTTCTTGTGTAGCTGGTAATTACTCTGTTTGACAAACTAAACTTGGATGAATCGGCGTTTATCGGAGAGATTGTACAGACAAAGTCTTTCTTGTTAATTTGTAAAACCTCCATGGACTCGAAATCGGACTGTTTTTCGATAACATATTTAGCAGATGAAACTTCTCCGGAAATTGGTTAAAAGGCTTTTAGTTGGATTGGAACTTTACGCTGGAAATGGAACTTTACTTGTGGAACTCAAAGTGGAAATCGACGAGCGAGGAGTGAAGATCGTGTGCAGGGCGAAAGGAATTGAAAGTTGTAGCTTACTACAAAGAACATAAACGTCTTAAGGTCATGTGGCACCTATTCCTCAAACTCCCCGTTTGGACTCGGTTTTGCAAAGTTCACTGTTTCATCGGCACACAAATGTGGCAACATTGTTTGGGCTACATGACTGCCAGGTCGAGGGGTTGCTTTCTTTCAAAATACGTGTACAGGAAGTGCTAGGTGCCTAGGTGGATGTATGCACTGTCAGAAAACACAAGGATGCGCGGTTTCAGCAGACCTACACTTGGAGTTTAATCTGTTGTGATTTTGGGAACGTTATGCATAACAAGCATTGCTAGGAAGAGCCAAATAAGCATTAAGATCTTCCGATGTCGTGACGACAAACAAAAAAGTCAGATGATGCTTTTTCGGCCATTTGTTTTTTCGATCCTTCCTGTGAATGCTTGTTACGCATAACATTTAATGCATGTTATTTGTTGTGAAACTCCTGACAGTGTTGTAAGTCCCCATCCAGTGAGCAACCCTTTGTTAGATATTCCTTCAGCCCAAGCTGACTGCGAATCATGTTTGACTACATTTTATTAGAGCTATATTTCGGCCCTTCTTGGAAAGGGTCCTCTTCAGGCTCAAGCCGCTCAAAGCTGGAAAATTAACTTGTGGAAAAATAATTAAAGATTCTTCATTAAATATCTGATTTTGTGAACTTTTTCTGTGAAAATTGGTTGGAGTTAAAGCTGGTGCTGACTTCGTTTGGACACGGCTGCTGTTTTTGCTGTTCGATTGGGTCGTCGAAAGGGTAGAGATTCTTCTGCATTTTATTTTGGAGTCACCTGTCTCTTCGTCTTCTTTCCATCTAAGAGGGATACTTGTCGGTGGCAGGTATGGGCGATTTGAAGTTCCGTACTTTGGTGATAGATATTCCTTCAGCCCAAGCTGACTGCGAATCATGTTTGATGGTGCAAAACGGATAAGTCAGCAAGATTTTATTAGAGCTATATTTCGGCCCTTCTTGGCAAGGGTCCGCTTCAGGCTCAAGCCGCTCAAGCTGGAAAATGAACTTGGTGAAAAAAAACAATTCTGCATCTAGGAGCGCTGGGGTTCAAATTCATGTAATGAGATGCCGACGGGCAGTGACACGAAGGTGCGGTGTTTTTCCAGACCAGTTGACGAGTAGAACCCAAGGTGTGTGGTCAGTGATAATAATATGTCAGATACCCCAGAAGTACAAGGGTATGAATCGCACAGGGGCCGAAAACGGCGTCGTAGTGAAAGAAGCCCCTCTCGTTCAAATACTCGGTCTAGCTCACGGAGCCTTTCTAGTTCACGGAGCCCTTCTCGCTCACGGAGCCCCTATGTACCTTCATTAACCGAAACGGGGAAAAAAACAGGAGGGGGGCAGGTCTGCTTCCTTGGTGGCGCGAGTCGAGCAAGCACAGTTGGACCAGGTAAAACTCGGTTAACCAATCGATAAGAACTTGGCGGGGTTTCTCAAGGAAAAGTTCAGAATACCTTGTGGACACGGATGTTGTCAAAGGTTATATATAGCTCTAATAAAATGTAGCTGACTTATGTTGATGATTTGAATTTGCTGTTGGCTAGAACTGGAGTTGGTTGCTTCATACAAGGGCTGTGTTTCAACAACCTTAGTTATGCTGACGACCTAGCCGTTCTTGCCCCAACAGTAGCAGCACTGAATAAGCTACTGGCTGTTTGTGACGAATTTGCTTTGATGCATGATGTCGTCTTCAACACGAAGAAAACGCTGTGTATGGCATTCATTCCACGTGGTCTTCATTTGAAGATTATCCCAGATGTTGTACTATCTAGTTCAAAGATTCAAGTCGTCCAGAATTTCAAATACTTGGGTTTCACGTTTTCATCTTCGATGACTGCTGAAGCGATTGTTTCTTCGCTTATGAGGTCTCTATATGTTAGAGCAAATATACTGATAAGGAGGTTTGGTAGCTGCGAGGCCCCGGTAAAGAGTTTTCTTTTCAGGGCTTACTGCACGCCACTTTACTGCCTTCCTCTTGCGTGTAATGTCAGTGTGAAATGTGAGAATTCTTTTCGGGTTATGTATAATAATTCGTTCCGGTGGCTTCACGGTCTTCCTTGGAATTGTAGTGCATCGGGAATGTTTGTTGGTGAAGGGCTTCCATCTTTTGGTGAACTTCGGAGGCGGTCAATTCTTTCCCTTCAAACCAGGATCCTTCGATCCCCTAGCCCACTTCTTAGGATCCTTTGTGGGCCTCAGATGCGGCTTTCTCTGCCTGTATGGCTTGCGTGGACTCGTGAGTTGTACGCGGGGCTTTTGACGGGAGTCGCGTAAGTGACCTGGTATTTACATTTGTTTGTTTGTTGAGTGTGTTTTTGTTATATTGTGGCCCATGTTGGCCTTATTTGAAATAAAAAAAAAAAAAAAAATTATCCGTTTTGCACCGTCAAACACAACCCTTTGTTCCCGACTTAAGGCAGCGATGCCAGAGATGAACGTCAGCAAGGGTGTCTAGTGATTGCCCTGACCGTTCAGGAGCCCGACTTGAAAGTGGTTTCTCTTTTAGGGGTCTATGAATACGTACCCTTGGAGAGCGGAGATGGCATGCGGTTCCAGATCAACGCCTCCAACTGCATACACTGCAAGACCTGTGACATCAAAGACCCGAGCCAGAATATCAACTGGGTTGTTCCCGAGCCAGGAGGAGGACCCGCATACGATGGAATGTAAACTCTTAACGGAGTAATAGGTCTTTTAAGGTGAGATTGAAGCTGGATCCTTGTTTGGTAGCTGGAGGCACGTTTGATTTCGAAATTATCTAATGGAAAATGTGCAGGGGCTGGAATAAGGGGAATGAAAATTTAAATGGCGTGTGTCCGGTCTCGTCCATGCACCACTTTCCGGACACCGACTAGCAATTGCAAGGACGGCGAGCCTGATAATATATATTAATAGGGGGATAGACAGTAAAGGGTTTATGACAAAAAAAAACGGAACTGGTGCATTAAATTGTAATCCCAGAGGCATTGCCTGTAAGGGACAATACCCTTAAAACATTAACAACATAAAAGAAAGGAGGTTGACTTGTCCGATCTGGGAGGCCCAAACAAAAACAACAACTTTAAAAAATTATGTTTGCTTCAAGTTCAGTTCAAGTTTTTTAATTTTACACAAAAATACAAATACATTATACAAGCACTGTGGAGAACAAAAATTCGAACATGCAGTGCTTGTTAAAATTTTTACTATAATAACAACAACTACGTACCCTATAAATCTAAAAAAAAATAATATACCTTAATTTATCTGACCTGTATAAAGTGACCTGCTATCTTCCAAATAAATAAATAAATACTACCCTCTTTTGAAAAATAAACAAAAATGACAAACCATTTGACATTAGTAAGCGAGAATGCGTACAGCATAAACCAACCACACACGAAACAATCATTCAATTAATCATCCAAACTCTAAATTTAATTTAAAAATGAATACTTCTTTAGTCGGAATTCCTGTTTGTATTCTATAAGACGATGATTAGAGGTATTTTGTCACAATTCTTCCAGGTCCGTTTCTTGAGCTACGTGCACACGCAGTCTGATCAGATTTCGCGCACGAAATTCGCGATACTAATGAAAACCCTGCATGTGATGGGTCAACAATCTCGAAGCGAAGGAGGGATTTCGCACCCGACTGCGAAAGTCGGACTGTGTGTGCACGTGCCTTTAGTCGAATGATGTTTGCCTTTCACTATTACTCTTGGTGATAGCTTGTCTCTATAACTACAAATCGTCTAGATACTACGTCTGAATGTTTTTTTGTTGTTTTAAATTGAATTCGAATCTGTATGGTTTAATAATATTTGCACAAAAAGCCTGAGGCCATGGCAAAGATGGTAACAAACAAGAAAAGGCTCTTGAACGAGAATTAGGAAAACTATTGAAGGAAATTTTCACTGTGACACAAAGCTACCTTCAGGAACCTCACCAGTTTCATCAGATCTGAAAACACGTACTTCCAATCACTCTACTCACCCACACTTCGTAGTTTATTCTACATACACTCCCAAACATCTCCATCCTTAGGTCATGTAGACTAACTCGCGGCAAACTCTTACTACTCCACACCGGGGAAAAACAGGGACCAGTATGTCCCAATTTATTCCCCAAGTACTTCCTCCGATTTCCCAGTTGCAAACAATCAGCCCGACAAGAACAGCAAACATTCTGACTAGAAAATATATTCTGCATATTCTGTTCCAACGAAGCGGCTACTTTGTAAATTGTAATATTTTTATTAGTTTATAAGATTTCCCCCCAATTTCAAATTTTCGTGAATGCTTTCCATGTTGTTGTTTTCTTGTGAATCCTTGGAGGTAAAGCTGCTTCCGTTTGTGGAAAGTACGAAATCGGGTATATCGGATATAATCGGGCCCGGTACAGAGACAAACGGAATGTGATCACGGCTTTCCAGCTCTCGAAAACCCCCCTCTTGTAAGCTTTTCAGTGAAGTGCTGTTGTTCTTTCGTCCACTACATCCGAAAGTAATCACTAGCAGTACCTCTTTGTATCTTTCTGATATGATAAGATCTCATGTAGTGAGAGGGATCAAATGGAACCTAGTGATCTCGCTCGGGGCTAATTTGTCTAGACATTTCAAATCCCCGTGTCACTGGATAGTTAAAAAGACTTGTTGACAAAGATGGGTACCGAATGGTAAAGGATAGGACCCGCCCGTGTCCCAAAATCTGCAATGGTAAATCTAGACGGGCAATTCTAATCAGGATTGAGAAATGGCTGGGTCTGGCTTTCTCGGATCTTTATGGGCTGAGCCTTAGTAATTCCGGCGGAGCTGATTTATTTGTTTGTTTTCTTTGTGATTCATGAGCCCCCTGGAAATTCTCCATCCCGCCTCCTTGTTTTGCTCTTGGTTCACTTGTTATGGTCCTTAGGTCTAGGAAACTTTATTCCCCTACATGGGGGACTCTTAAACTCTCGAGTTGCCTGCCTAGGCCTTTCGTTCGACTTGGGGTGGAAACTTTTGGTCGTGCGTAGAGGATTACTGAAGTTTCTCCTTTGCTCAGACTTTTACATTCAAAGACTCAAACTTTTAATGAAAGAAGTTCGAAGTTCGACCCCGAGTCGTAGAGGGAAAAGCGCGTGGAGAGTTCGGGTTCCGTTTGCTTTGATTGGTGTTTTTCCCGGAATTCGATTGTGTACTCGGAAGTCCAACTCCTTTCCTCTCAACTCTGGCTGTTATGGAAATTTTATCACGTCTCGCGATAGAGGCTTTTGGGATGTTCGAAAACGGCAATGAGGGTAAATCTGCGACTTAGTACAGTTTGTCTGTCCGTATGTAAGCATAATAGCTCTCGAGGGGCTCAGACAGTTTGGTCACACTTGTCACGAGGATTTTTTGGTCGAAATGCGGGTCAGGTTCGTAGATGGTCCCCGTAGCCGTGTATTAAGGGAGGGGAGGGGGCTAATTGTTACCCATCATTTGTCCCATAAGGCTCATGTTAGAGGATATGAACCCGTCTAGTACACTAGCCCTTTTTCAGTCACTGTGCTCAAACGTCTAGCACCATGCCTGAGTGCTAGACGTTTGAGCACTGTACCTTGAAATTCATGCATGGTGCATGGATTTCAGCATACAGTGCACACATGAAAAAGGCCTGTCGAGCCGGTATTTAGTGTGTAACGATAGAAATTGTGCTTAAAAAGCATCCATGCACCATGCATGAATTTCAATGTACAGTGCTCAAACGTCTAGCACTCAGGCATGGTGCTAGACGTTTGAGCACCATGACTGAAAAAGGGCTAGTGCACTAGACTGATATGAACCGTTCAGTTTCGATATCTTCCAACCCGGACAGTGTGCCTTTTAGTGATTAGACCGGACTAGTCAGCGACCTTGAGTGTAAATACTAAATTTGGGTATTTAAAGTTTAACTGAAAAGCCAGTTTTTGTTTGCGAAAAGAAGGAAAAGAAGAATACCAGCCTATCAATTTTGTTTATCGACAGCAGTCCGCTCTGAAACCGAACAAACTATTCTTGATCCTGATGAGAGTTTTAGAAATAGTTTTTCGGGAATAGCGGAGCGGTTGATTTATCCATTTTCATCAGAATTTCAGGCCTGTTTAAGTTAATAAGTGAATATGAACTAGATTTTTGTATTTTAGCCCTGTTCAGTCGACCTTCTCATGTGATTCAAGTTTGTTCTTGTTTTGGTTATTTTTAGTTATCGCAGCTTAATTTTGTCTCGTAGTGTTGTGTGGTTTATTTCTTTTTCTTTTGTTTCCTTACCAACTCCTCCTACCATTTACATTGTATTTGTATGGAGGGATTAAATAAAATTATTTTTATTATTATATCAGTTTTATATTTTAGTCACATGTTTGATTTTCGCTATAGCTACCTATTTCGTTTGCTCAGTTGCAACATGGCTTGATTTTTCCACTACTTGGATGCAGGTTCCGCGGTGGATCTTATTCCACGGATATTATTGTTGAAACTTACTATTCATTCGCCTTGACAAGATTTCTTCCTGTTGCCGGGGCCTTAGTCCTTAATCAATGACCCTCCTATATATGGCCATAGCTACCTTGCTCTTATGTGGCCGTTGAGAGCTATAAAAGGGCACTTAAAAGACTGTATTGATCAGAACGATATCCCCCGTCTGCACTTGGTTCGCTTGAGTTGACGTCAGAATTCGCAGTTCCCAGATTTTCCCGACTCTCTGCTCTATTACACCCTTAGTGGATTTTCGATTACGATGGCCGTCTGAAAGGGGAGCCCCTTCTCGATTCCAGCCCTCGAGTTCACTAAAACAAATGTTCACTGTTCAATGCGCCCCTTCACGGAAGTACTTCAGATTTCGCAAACTATTTTGCGATCGATCCTGGTACGGATTCACTGATTGGGAAGGGAGGCTTTCCCCTCTTTTTTGGGAAGAGGGTTGTTTGACAAGTGGTTTCAGACAGAAATAGAAAAAAGAATATTCTGGAAAATGTGTTCCGTTTTAACCCAGCTTATCCGGATGTTTCGTGACAGGAAATTAACTGAAATCGGACCTGCTGAACGTCATTTCGGATCCATTATACAAACGTTTCATTAGTTTGGTATGATTATGTGTATATACAATAAAAATAATAGCGCTTATTTATTTAGCCAAAAGTCTGTACAAGATTAAGTACATGTAAACCACACAAATAAACTGTTACACCTGTTACATGAACAAAGCTAAACGATGAAGTTGGGACTCGTAGATTTCAGGATACTGGGAAGCAAAACTAACCCATCCCGAACAAATTTAACCCTGAACTGCGAAAGCGCTTGGAACTCTAGGAGGAAGATAAGACATTTCAGTCTGTTGACGTTTGCACTACCGCAATTGAAGGATATGACGTTAAGAGAGACGCGAACAAACAAAAGGTGATTTCGCTGCAGTTCCGGCTGTTTCTGGTCTTTTCGTGTCTGGTTCTTCTCCTGTAACACGTTCTTCGTCTTACCGGTGATCTCACCAGAACCAATCCCGAGCAGGTTGAACAACCAGACACTTGGTTTTAGTTAGTGTGAAAACGGCTTAAAAGGCTGGGAAGCAGTCATCAGTGGATAGAAAGCTCCGTACAGGTAGAACCAGATACTACCTGTGAGTACTCATGGGACAAAGAACGCAGCTAAAGTTGTAAGACGCACGTGGTGTCGGAAGAGTTGCGTTTTTAGCGCGCAAATATTTAAATATTTGAAGTTAAATATTAGTTAAATATTTAAATTCTAAAAATATTTTTTAGTTAAATTTTTAAATATTTAACTGATATTTGGATTCAAAGTAAAAGATTAAAGCTAAATATTTCACAATAATTATTTCTTTCACTAATCTGTTCTGAGGCTCTTAATGTCATTTCTGCCTAACAATGCAAAAGATGTCCAAATGTGTGCAACCTGACCTACTGAACAATTTATGAGCGGGTGGGTTTGTTATAAATTGTCGACTCAGTTTCTTTTAGTTGTGAATAATGTTGGTTGATGTTAGGATTTCGACAGAAAGAAAAGGTATAGTAGCGTTAAAAGTAGTAATTCTTATCGACTGGAATGGCTTTTCTCAGCCAAATCAGTCCCCTTTAAAATAGCATGTCTCAAAGAGGAGCAAACTAATGGCTGAAATATCTAAAGAAGCAAACGAACGACCATAGAGATAATACATTCTGCCTTGTCGTTCGTTTTTACACGGGCACCAAAAACAGGTGACTAGTTTTAGTGCCCGTGTATTACATAAGAGAACACGGAAAAGGATCCGTTATTCGAATCCGTTTGTGTTTGGGTTCGGTTTTGAACTCGAAAGAATGACTGTGACAAAGACGGGTTGGGAACCGCGAGCCTGAAAACGTAACTAAGAGCTCCTCACGTCGAATCTAGTTTGATTTACTGTTCAATTTAAGAATGAATGACAGATACAGCATACGGCATTAGTTTTTACAAGCAGTCGAGATGTCAGCACTGTCTCATTCTAGCAGCTTGCTTTTCCCTTTCTTGAGATGAACATCGATTTGTTCTGGTCGGGGTAGCGCCCGTAGCTATACGAGCCCCCAGAAATCCCCGTATACCCTGGTTTGGGTTATCGAGTATTGTCATGAGTATCACTTTTGAAATGCCATAACAGATATGGATTGTTACTCATCTGAATAAAGTCCAATCGACTTTGAAGTAAATCTGTCGTCGGCTCTTGTATTCCGACTACACCGCCTCGCATGGTGCCCAGTCGAAGAAATTTCACCATCTGCGGGTTAAGGGTTGTTCAAATAGGTGTATTACGGCGTATAATGTGTATTGCAGATTCTTCTTTTCCTCGATGCGCGCTGTAATAATATATATTCTTACAATATATTATATCATAAGGAGAATAGATCCGGGCTCTATCTTCGCTTATGCAGAGCCAATTAGATCGCTTGGTCGGTTACGCCAGCCGGCCAAAGAAAGGAGCAGCGTCGTCAGGTTTTGCCGCGAGAAGCACTAAAGTTCTACTTTGTTGGAAGTTGATTGTGGTGGATTTTTATGATTTAGTTTTGTTTTTTCGGCTCATGACGGTTTGCCGGAAGTGCAACCGAAATATCCGAAATTTATTTATCCCTCGCACATCATCTTGGAGGGGTAACTAGCTGATCAAGAAAAAAACCCGAAAATTTCTTTTTTTTTCTATTGTATTACAGTATAATGGGCGTCAAGGCGTCAAGCGTCAACACTTTTTCTGATCTTTCGAAGCTCGAAAAATTGTATGCAGCGTGGCAACGCAGAACGCTGCATTGATAAGAACCTTTTCACTTCCTGTTTAAGCTACGCTGTGTATTAAGACGTAAACGTCGCGTCTAGCGCTATTCAGCTTATTACACCTATTTGAACAATGCTTTACTTTGGTGTCACTTCGCACCCTTCTCCACGACTTCAAGATTTACTGTCGGATAACTTGTTTTCTAACACAGTCAGTTTGCTTATAATGGATTGACATCCCAAAGGGGTTAAACCTGACTTTGAAAAATTGCTGCCATCAACCAAAGCTGACGCTTCGACTAGATGATAGTCGTTTTCGAGCTCATTTGTTTCCAGAGAGATGGAGGAGGGGGAGTCAGTAAATAATTTCCTAGGGCGGTCTGGGAAATGTTGTCTGATATTGTTTTAAGAGGCTTAGGGTTGGACGGCTGTTCATCTTATCTGGACACTTTTTCTATGTAGCCTATCTGAACGTTCGTTCAACCGTGGAGGCAGCGCCGAGACCGCTTGTTTCATTGGGTGCTGTGAAGGTCCTAGCTTAGGCCTTAGCTCTTGGAGCGTTCGTTTGAGGCTGAGGATTTAGTTCACATTCCTATCCTTCGTTGCTTATAACCTCAGTTTTTCTGAACGTGAAGCAATTTTCATTGTCATTTCATTGTCAAAATTTTGCTCTTTGGTTGTTCAAGAAGTTTATAAGTCGTTCCGTAGCGCCTATGGGCGCATCGTCCCCAACCGGGGGCGCTATAATCGTAAAGCTTTGGGAAATTTGTACAGCACCTTCTGCGCTCCTTCTATACTATTTCGTTCTGGCGTCACTCATGTTCTGCGAAAGAAGGAGATTAAAAAGATGAGATCATGTTATTTTAAATATGCAAAGCACCTGCTCCACTTGTCGAAATTATGTCATAACCATACATTGACGGAGAAATTCAAAATTCAAGACGCAAGTGTTACCCTTTTGGATGTTTCATCACTTTCAAAACTCGTGGACAACAAGGCCCAACCAGCACACGATGTCGTCCACTGCTTCCTGACCGAAGATTAAAAATTAAGTGTCTTTTTCTGTGTGTATCTATGTGTTTTGTTTATTTTCTTTATTTTCGTCATTTACTCCGCCTTTTCAAAATGGCGGGTCATAAATAAATTACTTACTTACTTACTTACTTAATTGTAGAAACCCGCTTTATTTCTCATTGTTCCTGAGTCCTGAGGAATTCAAAAATCGGATTCATGTTTTCTTCTAAACTTCTCAGAGCAGAACACGACAGTCATGCGCCGTAATTTCAGCAAATTTAAACTTAACTTACCTGTCTTACTTATCAATCAATCATCGTATTTATTCCTGAATATCTGTTTCACAACATGATAACATAGGACTGTCAACTTAAACAAAATGTAATTGATAGGCTATATACAATTCATTTTAAAACTTTTGCGACTCCATAACTCTGTAACAAAACTAAACAGTATGTCAAACAAAAAAAATATAAAATATGTATTACTAAATTATATTTGATGTCAGCTTGGGCTGAAAAAACTTCACAAAATATGGCACAAATTGCTTAAGGAATCTATTAGAAGAGTGACTAGGTGGGTTTTGTAGCGTTAATTTATTTGCCGTTCTGGTGCGTGCTTGTTCACCATTCTTTAATGCGTAGTCATGCAGAATACCCCTGTGCTTTTCTGTTGACAAGCACTTCCTTCCGAATTTCATGACTAAGTCATGACGCCGTTAATACTAACACAACTTCCTTCTAAAATTGCTCCATTCATCCTCAAAGCCGACTTGAGGCCGTACCAGGCAAGCTTAGACATGACTGCCATTGTGTGTACTGAAACTTTGTAGCTTTAGGTATTAATGGGGAGCGCTTATCAGATTGTCCAGTTGCTAAATTTTCCCATTTAGAATTGCTGAAACTTTAAAGAGACAACAGAGTAAGCTGTCTGGGAAGTTGGGAGAAGTGTCTTCCGTTCTGCTTAATACAGCTTTCTGGCGCTGCGGACGTGACCCAACTACTTGATGAGGCCGAGGAGTCGGGCCTTTGGTCTTTGACGCATTTCGGTTGGAGTGCGTAAGATAGGTCATCTGTTTTCAAGGAGGGCACTGCTTAAGGCTACGCTGACCGGCTCACCTTAGGAACGGCTTCGCAGGGACATGATACGATACTTAATGACTTTCCAAATTCAAAATCAGATTATATGAACCCCACTCGATGCTTCGTCGAAAGCCTAAGGAGTCTTCCCTACCAGAGGCGTTACTAGCCAAAATGTTTGGGGGGGGGGCATTTACCGACTGGCTGGTAATTTTTACCGACTGTTTTGGCAGAAAAACGACTGTTTTCAAGAAAAAAACGACATTTTTGAAGAAAATTGACTGGTTTTCAGAAAAACCGACTGTTTTGACGAAAAAACTGACTGTTTTCATGAAAAAAATCAACTGTTTTGACGAATAATCGCGGCGCGAGGCGCCGACTCAGTTATTTTTTACCGACTGGCCGAGGGAGGGGGCGTCCCCCCCCCCCAGTCGTGACGCCCCTGTTCCCAACTGGCAAGTTCCCGTAAAGCATTCATCCTTCATCACTATTATCCACTCCTCTTCCAGACACTGCATCTCTCAACCCATCCACTTCAGTCACCAGTGTTTTATTCTGGCCGTCGAGCCTGCTCTCTGCCGTGAAGTTATGAAATATTATTTATTTCAAATATTTGAAGATTAAATGAGCTTGAACCTGAACCCATCTTCGAAAATAGTGGGACTGAATCCCGTCATTTATGCACTTTTCTGCGAAGAGATGGCGTGTGACCCAAACCAGTCAAGCTATCCCCTGAAGGAGGGGGATGGACCTCATACTTCTTATCATATACTCTTCGTCATATACTTTTTATGTGTTTGTTATTTGGTACATAATACTTTTACCAGTTTTTATCAGTCGACCCTCGACAGAAATGGTGAACCTGTGTTTTGACGGTATCTTGATTGTGGGGCAAGAGAATATTTGAACAGTTGAACCGAATATCCTCCGTCTGAACGGACCTTAAGGCATTCTGTCTTGTGTTTAAAATAATGGAGAAAATATCCCTTTCTGGAACAGCACACGCAGTTCACAGTTCCTCGTTATCTTTTTCTCACTGGAAATAGCCCCTCCCGTGGGACCGTTTCACTTTTTGCACTGGAATAGAACTGTATCCCGTTCACAGGCTCTTGCTGTTTTGGCGAAAGTTTTATTTATGTGTTTGGAAAAAAAACCTTCGTCAAATGCTCCAGCATGCAGGTTTGCGTGGGAAAAAGAAACCATTCTTGTTTCATGATGTCTGTATTTGCCTGGGAATAATATTGAACTTGTTTCTCAGTGGGACGTCTGTCCTTCGTAATTTTCATTAGTGGGTAGAAGGAAGGTGCTAGTGCTACAGGGTATTACGTAAAGATGGCGTGTGTACAAGGAAATTCAACCAGGATAAATAAACCAGAAGTAGATTTTGGAATTGAATATCCCGGTGTCGGATTCTCGTAGACAGAACCTGGCCTCGTATAACATTCAATTTTTACGTAATGTATATTTAATCCCGTGAGGGGGGGGGGTGCAAACTGCTTAACACCCCCAAAAGTCGCGATCCCAACTTGAACTTGAACTTAAATTAATTTGCCTTCGGCGAGATCACAGTTCCTTTGGCCCGCTTCTATCTGACTATCGTAGTGCTTTGCGAACTATGTTCATAAGCGTCTCTGTAGCTCAGTGGTAGAGCAGCGGCCGAGAAAGCCCAGAGCAAAAGAACACTGGAGAATAGTGCCACGACTTGACAAAACCGACACACACTCGAGTAGCATGGAAACTAGCACCACTAGCGATATAGAACGTCCCTACTGAAACTCGATCAGTCTTTCACCAGTGCTGACTCCGGTAACTTCTTATCCTGAACATAGCAAAAAAAATGATACAGTGTTTCCTTGGTGTGTGCAGGCCGCACCTTTGCTTTACTAGAAATTTCTGAACCCGAAAGTTTGTCTCGCTTTAAATGCCGCAAGCGTAGTGGGCGGCGCTATGAGTATAGCCCGTTTGCAAAGTATGGAAAGCATAGGTATTGGCGCTACTACCGAGTGTTATTTTGCTCTGAGAAAGCCGAAGCTCCGGGATCCAAATTCCAGTTTCGAGTACCAGCTAGTCTCGAACCCAAGTTGAATTCGGTTCAACTTTTGAGGGTACTAGCCACTCAGATTATTTGGAGAAATATCCTGATTGGCTAGTTTCGAACCAAGCCCAATAGATAACATCACATCCACTCCGTGCTGTCCTGAAAATGAAAGTGAATTTAGCTATTCAGCATTAGCCATTAGTTAGCGGTTCAGCATTGTAGCCAATCAGAATATTCCTCAGTATTCCCATAAGTAATCTGATTGGCTAGTACGCTCAAAAGTTGAACTGATTTCAACTTGGGTCCGATACAAGCTGGTACCCGAAACTGGCACCAACATCAATTGCGAATGGCAGAAACCTGGCAAAGCTTCGGTCTCGGGAGCGATTTTCAGAACTTGCTGGTATCTAGTATTAGCTAAGACCTGTTGTGAATGGGCTTCAGGTTGCCAATGTTGAGGAATATTCTGATTGGCTAGTTTTTAACCAAGTCCAAAGGATAAAATCAAATCCACTCCTTGCTTTCTTGAAAACCGAAAGTAAACTTAGCTCACTGTTATTTGGTCTGACGTTATTCAGCATAGCCAATCAGAATATTCCTCAGTGTTCCCCTTAATCTGGTTGGCTAGAACCCTCAAAAGTTGAACTGATTTCAACTTGGGTCCGAAACCAGCTGGGATCCGAAACTGGCACCGATATCAATTTTATTGCGAACGGCAGAAACCCGGCAAATCCTCGGACTCTGAGCGATTACAGAACTAGCTGCTATCGAGTATTAGCTAGAACCCGTTGTTAATGGGCCCTACGGGCTCTTTTTCATGAAACTAATAAGTGAATTTGCCAGGTCTAATTGTTTAGATAGAAAACCGTGCAAAAATAGCGCGCTTTCCTCCCTTAAAGGACAATGTGCAGTACCCTCTCTAACAACCTCTAAACAGCTAAACTCCTCGACCCTCTAAACAGCCTCTGCCTCAACATATGTGTTGTTCATTTTTGTCTATTCTTCTATTTTCTCTTTATACTCCGTCATTGACATTTTATATAAAGATGGGAAAAATACTTATTTACCGTCACAGTTCGCAGCATTACTGTTTATGCTTGAGTGTTCTAAAGTAGCTGAACAACCTGAACACGCCCAAACTGACTGAAACTCATAGTTGAAAGTGCTTAGCGGGTGCGCTGAAGCTGACGTATCCGTTTAGTGCCGTCAACTATATAGCTGAACACTTAACATTGTGATCTGCTTTAAAAAAAAATACCCATGGCTTTGGCTAGTTTAGCCTTTCCACAGGGTCGTTGAATCTAACAGAACACGGAAGACTTCACATAACCGTTTTTTCTGATGAATGAGGTTCTCCCGATGAAAAATTTATCTCAAAACAATAGTATGAAGTTGCACGAAAAAGTAGCATGCAGTACGAACTGATGCTAGTACATGATTCTGTGTCAAGGCTACCGTGTTACTGCATTCTACTGCATGCTATTATTAGCAAGACTGGATGCTACTATAGCAAGACAGGATGCTGCTGGATACTACTGCCTAAGATTGGCCCAGTCTGAGGCTTAAATGATAGTATTCTTTATTATTACATATCAATATTGAAAATCTGGTCCCGTGTAGAGTACCAATTCGACTAAAAATCTTAATTCCAATACATGTAACTTTTTCATACAACTAGCATACAACTACGCAGGCTACAAATTTTTCATCGAGCTCGTAGACAATCGTCGGGGAAAATAGTGAAAACCGTCAAGTGTATAAGCTAGTGGGGTGTCATTTAGGGGTTGGAGTATAGCGTAAGAAATTCGGGTCTCGGAGCGATTACGGAAGTAGGCTGCACTTGTATTGTAGGTTAGACAGGTCATTTAGGTTTTAAAAGCCACATAGACAACATACTTCTGCTGTTTCATACAAAGGTTGCGCAGCCAGCGAGAACGGCAAGCTACCATCGTGACCTTAAGCTTGACCTCTTTCCAGAGTTGCACTTTAGAAGAACCCTGGGTCGGGCGAACCCGGAAGGGGCAGGCCATCGAAATCGAGACATGTTTCCCTTCTGTTTCTCCCTCATTACTTGAAGGCTTTCCAAACACAGCTCATCAAACTTCATTTATTTCTCACCGAAAATCAAAATGAAAAGCAAACAAGGGAGGACTCGGTGAAACGCAATACTTCTTGTTTCCAAGCGGTGTGTTTATTTTCGAAGCGAGTATATTATTTCTTGTTTGAGGAATCGCTTCTTCCAAGGTTGCCTAGTGACCCGTCGGCATCGATTTCAGGAGATCAGAAGTGTCTTATTTTGCAAGTTTGCAGTTGAAAGCAGATTTTGACCTTCAATTCAGGTGATGGAAGGGTACGTGGAAAGTGGAAAATCCCGTGTCTGACAGCTGGAATCGACCCTCTAAAACATTTTGGAATGCTCGTTATGCAGTTCTTTCGGTGGTGAGGCCTGCTTCAGACATGGATTCGCATGGACTATTGGCATGCACATTAATAGACGGTTTGTTTTCGATCATTTTAGAGAGCAGATTTTGGGACACGAACGGAGTCCTATCATTTACCATTGGTGCACATCAATGTCCCAGTCTTTAAATCTGAACTCGGAAGCATTCTGTCATTTGCAGTGTCTCGACTCGATATCCGGTACTCGGTACGACTGTCGTACCATCTGGTGGTGCGATTCGGAAGCACCCTTATCGAGAAGCCGAACTTTGATCTTAGAGCTTGGTCACACTTGGCTCATTTCCTGGCTTTTTGGGTTGCAAAGGTAGAAAAAGAACAAGATACAACTAATTCTGAATGTTGCCGTTTCAAATTCAGGAGATCAATTAGAGCAAAACAGTGTGTATAATTATGTTACAGGAACCCTAATTGACATTGACCCTACTTGCAGTCTGCTCATTATCCCCAAGCTGCCACAAAGCCCATCAAATCTCACGTCCCATAGGGATTTTCAGTTGTTTGTCGAATAGGCGGCTTTTTGAGCCCAGTGTTACACAGCTCTTACTAAGAAAATAAGACAAATGTAAAAATATTTAACTGGTATTTGGATTCAGAGTAAGTTCAGTTCAGTTCAAATATTGAAGCTAATATTTCACAGTAAATATTTCTTTCACTAATCTGTTCTGAGGTTCTTAATGTCATTCCTGTCTAACAATGCGTCCAGAAACGTGTCCAGTAATTTAATATGTGCGACCTGACCTACTGAACAATTTGTGAGCGGGTGGGTTTGACTGACTCTTTGTTATAAAAGGGCGACTCAATTTCTTTTAGTTGTGAATAATGGTGGTTGATATGGTGATAATGATGGATTTCGAAAGAAAGAAAAGTTAGAATAGTGTTAAAATTAGTAATTCTAATCGACTGGAATGGCTTTTCTCAGCCAAATCAGTCCCTTAAAACAGCGTGTCTGAAAAAGGACCAAACCAATGGCTGGAATATCTAAAGAAGCAAACAAACGACCATAGAGATAATACTTTCAGCCTTGTCGTTCTTATTCGTTCGGTTCACTCTCCCGGAGTGAACAGTGTGCTAAGGTGGAGGAGGGGGTCTTCTGTATTCGATCCGTGATTATAAATGCAAGCACAAGATTGCTAGTGATGTGTGTAGCCAAATCCTTATTCCGAGCAAATTAGATCTGGAAGCAGATGCTACCTGCCAAAAACTCCGATGTTTCAGTTTTAACTTTTTGTAATCTGTATATAAACAATAACAACAAAAGTAGGAATTATACCTGCCGGGAAAGGAACTATATGTCCGGGTAGAAAATGATCGTCATATATGGATTCATCAAGTCTTCTTACCCCTTAATCGAAGATCTAATCACTTCAGATAAAAATTTTACTTTTTACAAATTTTTCGGTTTTCGCCGGATTCAGCATGTCTCCTTACCACTAAACCGAACGTCTAATCAACTTCAGATAAAACCACTAAATCGAATCAACTTCAGATAAAACTTCTACTTTTGACAAATTTTCCGGTTTCAGCCGGATTTCGGGCGAATTATATGTACGGATAGAAAATGATTGTCATATACGGATTCAGCATGTCTTCTTACCTCTGAATCGAATATCTAATCAACCTCAAATAAAAATTTGACTTTCAACAAATTTCTGGTTTTGGCCGGATTCCCGGCGAACTACTCGTCCGGCGAGGAAATGATTTCCATATTTCGTGTTCAGCATGTCTTCTTACTCCTAAATCGACTATGTCATTAGCTGTTGAAAAATATTTTGTAATTTGAACCCCCTCCCTCACCCATGAATGTAGGGCTAGCTACAGAGTCCATCTACGAACTCGACCTGTCCCTTGACGCAAAGAATCCTCACACCAAAGTTTCATCAAAATATCTCATTCCCTTCGAGAGTTGTCGTGCTCACAGACGGACAACTTTTACGAAGTCATAGGATCCCTCCACTTACGTTTTGGAATCCCAAAAAGTGCCTCCACTACACTCCGGCTCGAATACTGTAGAAACAAACGGAAGCCAAAAATGTCTACTTTGTCACCATCGTTGTTGGTAGTGATTCTAGTTATAAGATGCAATTTCTCGAAACGTTTCCCGGTATCTCTCTTATTCAAGCATAATCCGAGAATTAAGTCTTCCCTCCCATTTCCTTTTCCCTAAAATCAATGCATTGACCATTTTGTCTTTTCCAGAGAATGTATTAGAGTCGCCACGTGACATCAACGCCAATCGTCGAAGCAGCACGAGTCATCCCCTCAAATTACAGATTCACCTTTCCGACGGTACTGGGAAACTTCCGCCAGTTGATTCTCTTCGGTGCCGATCAATAAGAGCGCTTATTTCATTTCTCACAGACCAAACTCTCCCCAGGATGTGACTGTGCGACGTTGGGGAGGTTTGCGCTATTGTTTTGTGAATTTAAACACAGTGCTAACAGAGATGCAAGAACTACTGTTATGGGAGGAGGGGGTCCGACGCAAAAAGCCTTTCTCCTGTTTTCCGGTACTTGTTAAACCCTCATTAACACCAGGAGTTGATGACATAAGTTGTGTTTTTGCAGATACCACGGTCTAAAGTCGTTTTGCAGTTATCGTGGTATCTGATACCACGGTCAAAAGGCGTTTCTCCAGTTATCGTGGTATCTGATATTCAGATACTACGGTCGGACCGTGGTAACTGGTCGTGGTATCTGAAAAGTCATTTCACTTTCATTGAATTTTGTCAGGTTGGTGAGAAAGAAGTTTAGCACTTAGTGATGTTTTTCTTTTGGGATGACTTCGAAAAGTGCAATTCCGGCAATAGTCGTTTTTGCAGAGCAACCGTGTATCAGATACCACGGTTACTGCAAAAACGACTAATTGCAGATCCAGTTACCGTGGTAACAGATACCATGGTATCTGCAAAAACGCAACTATAGAGTCGGTTTCTAGCTCCGACGCGCTTTTCCCGCGTTCGAGCGAGAAGCAGCAGCGCTTCCCTAAAACATTATCGCTTTCACCTACACTGTCAAAAGTTCCGTAACAGATAACACAAGGATGCGCAGTTTCATTAGATAACACTTGGGATGTTATCTGTTATGGTTTTGCAAATGGTATGCAATTAACGTTAGGCATAAGAGGAATTGTCAAGATCAGCCGAAAAAACGCTGAAAATGCATGTGCTGATGCTTCCGATATACAGTAGAGGTATGTTAATTTGGACAGTTACTTGAATGTGAACAGTGCAGTTTTGGGCTGAATGGGAGAATGAAGATCCAACAGGCGTTTTCAGAGGCCCTTAATTACCTGCTTTGGCTATCTCATAGTTGACATTAGTCAAAGCAAGTGCATGAAAATGGCCAAAGTCAACAAACGTTCACATAAGCATACCTCTACTCAGGGCCGTATCAAGGGGGGGGGGGGGGGTTAGGGGGTTCACTCCCCCCCTCCCCCCCGAAACATACAAGAATAATCATTTTTTATAGGCTTTTCCCTCTGATCTATGTCTTTTTTGTCCGACCCGCGGGCACCCCCCCCCCCCCCCCCCCCCGAAATAAACTCCTGGATACGGGCCTGCAGTGGCTCTACTATAGTGATGATGAACAGAAAAGTCAGCAAATGTTTTTCCGGTGGTGTTTCGGCTCTTGTATGCATGACATTCAGTGTGTAACGTTTGCAAAGTCATGACAGCTAACATCCTAAGTGTTAGCTGTTGAAACTGCGCATCCTTGTGTTATCTATTATGAGAATTCTTACAGTGTAGCAGGTTCTCGATCGTTTACGCGGAGGGCATGTCAGGGCCTTGTCAAATGGAATTAATGCCAGGGTAGCTTTATGAGTTCTTGTTAAGAATGCCAGGAGCTGAGCCCTTATTTTGCATCAAGTATCTAATGTTTTCCCGAGAGGGATTCATTACCATTTTTTCGCCATTTGCTGTTAATGGCATGGTAATAGTTGCGTTTTTGCAGATACCATGGTATCTGTTACCACGGTAACTAGATCTGCAATTAGTCGTTTTTGCAGTTACCGTGGTATCTGGTATACGGTTGCTCTGCAAAAACGACATTGCACTTTTCGCAGTCACCCAAAGAAAAACTGATATCCAGTCACATCACCAAGTGCCAAACTACTTTCCCACCAATTTGACAGAAACTGATGAAAAGTGAGATGCCTTTTTCAGATACTACGATCAGTTACCACGGTCGGACCGTGGTATCTGAATATCAGATACCACGATAACTGCAAAAACGCCTTTTAACCATGGTATCAGATGCCGCGATAACTGCAAAAACGACTATAGATAGTGTTATCAGATACCATGGTATCAACAAAAACGCAACTAATGTCTTATCTCGTTATATTCGTTTCTGGGTGGAGTTCCGGTAAGTTGTAAACGGAAGAATCGTAGTTTGGGGGGGAGGGCAAAAGTCGGTAATGGAGGCCTATGACTTGTCGAGCATCGCCTGCGATACCCAAGCATGTCAGTCGCCTTTGACCACCCTACTGTAGCGCTGGTGGTGTGCCTTATAGTAGCTGCGTTCATTGTCCCCGGAGTACTCATCGGTACCCTCTTGTTTTACTTAATGGGCATTTTTTTAGTCACTGGTGGCTGCTCCCCAGTCTTTTAACCCGTTTCCGGACTAACCTGTGTCTGGTTAGTCCTCACTAATGTGGACTAACCAGAACCTGCTCGGTACGCCGGTGAGATTACTGCCCGGATTGAAACGAACGTACCTAGCATTTCCTTGTTCTGGCAGTTTTTGCGCACGAGAAGCCTATAGGGTAGAAGATCATTGTTAGAGAAATATCTGCAGTGACCTAATCTTGAGAATCGCCTGAGATCTTGAAAATAGTCAACCTAACCGCATCCCATGAATGGCCTAGATAGAGGGAATTTCTAGTCTATATGACTGGTTGAGACTTGGGTTTACGTTTGATGACCGATGCAGGTTTCGTTCTGTATTTATTTATTCATTTATTTCCCTCAGAACTGAGGAGTACAAAATAATGTATAAAACAGAACTGTGCCTAAACCATCTAGTCCATTCAGTGACACATAAATATCATAAAAATACACACGATTTCGACAACTATGTTACACTTATTTACGCACTATATTATCTCAGATTCGACGTTTTGGCTCTTTGGTCTGCATCACTATCTTAAAACCCAAGTTTTTTTCTACCGAACATTTCTTTGTTTTAGCGCCATCTGTTTTCTACACCAGTTATGAGTGGTGTCTGAACACAGATTACGCGGCATATAAGTATCGTGTAGTCAGTACAAGTTGGATTGGTGTCACTCGACTGTTGTTATTTGCATTGATTGTTTTTTAGGAATCAAACGATACACTGTAAGCGCTGTTTAGTAGGGGACAAGCGACTCTTTTATTCTATATAGCTGACTGTTTAGAAAAGTCTGAACTGTTCATGGATATCTTTATGACTTATTGTTCAAAGCGCTGAGATAGGACAATCTAGTTACCCATCACTTATTCACTTAAATAGGCTTGAAGACCCGTGAAAATAGATTGCTGAATAAGCTGCATTGCTTCTCTATTCACGAATAATCGATTTTCGAATAGTGGAGTTTCTCTCTCAGATTTATGGTACCTCTTTGCGCTTGTACTGTGATGCATGCTTGACGAAACTGGTTTACGAAAAATTCGTGTTCAGGAACTAAGCAGTCTTCACCAAGTCGGACCTCTGTCACCAACCTATGGCCACTGAAAAGCCGTGTTTGTGTTGAGATTCAAATCTTCCGCGTCATAGTGGAATTTGCTTTGTGGGGACGGCTGTAGATATTCTGAACGTCACTACTAGAGCGGATAGTGGAAAATGAGAAAATTTATTAATTCAGTTGAATGATACAAAAATAAGTTGGCTTTTCAGTTAAACTTTAAGAGACTCGTTTGTCCGTAGCGTAGTACATTTCAAAGATATGTTTTAGTTAAGGGTATTAAAAAACGAATTTCAGCTTGGCGCTGACGTTTTATTTCTAGATAGTATGGTTCATGTGACGAATTCGGGAGTCGTATCAAGGGAAGTTCTATGACGCATGATAGTTTTTGGAATCCGTGATTGTTTTAATAGAAGAATCAGTATTCAGATTTCCAGCACTCGAGTTGAGAAGGTCGTTATCCCCCCCCCCCTCCCCCACGCACACTCCATTTGTTTGTTGGGAAGTTTATGGTGGAAAATACCCCTACATTGTGTGCTGAACCAGTGCACCCCCCCCCCCCGGGACATATTTGCGAAAGTCCGTGCTCATCAGAACGGAGCTTTGATGCCTTTGTGCCAATTGCCTTTGTACTTTGAACACACGGAAGTCAATTAAACGGCTTCATTAGAATCAAGGTCCTTACGTTGAATTTGAGGGACTTGTGGGGACGTCTCTTGCGCAGAAATGAATTTAAGCCAGACTGACATTCCAGAAAAAGAGGGAGAAGCAGTGGAAAATGTAACTTTCGGGATAATTTTTTTCTCGCTTTCCGGAGTACGAAGCGTGAGAATCGGTTGAATAATTGCGACGCTGGAGTTAGAACAGTACAGAGCACTTTTTCTTAGAAGGTCACCAGAATACCGTGGAGTGGCAACCCGATGAAAAATGTGTAGCCTGCGTAGTTGTGTGATAGTTGTACGAAAAAGTTGCATGTATTGATATGTAATAGTAAAGCATACTGTCATTTAATGTGCCTCAGACTGGGCCAACTTGAAGCAGTAGTATCCAGTAGCATCCTGTCTTGCTATAGTAGCATCCAATCTTGCTAATAGTAGCATGCAATAACACGGAAGCCTTGACGTAGAAGCATTTAGTAGTATCAGTTCGTACTGCATGCTACTTTCTCGTACAACTTCATACTACTATTCTGAGATAAATTTTTCATCGGGTACCTCGTTCTACCATTAGAACAAAATACAAGCCTGTTTCTTTCATTTTTCTTGTACCGGTCTGAGCTATCCTGAGAATATAAAATAAGAAATATTCCTTGAGCCCAAGCTGACTTTGAAACATTTATTCAAATAATGTATACAACGGATACGTCAGCTACGATGCTTCATCAGCGATATTTCGGCCCTTCTTGTCAAGGGTCCTCGTCAGCCTGACGAGGACCCTTGACAAGAAGGGCCAAAATATGACGTATCCGTTGTATACATTATCTAAATAAATATAAAATGAGAACGACTGCCTGGGATACTCTTGATGACTAACTCTCCTTGCCGATGCAAAATCGCCGGGTACCCAGCGGAAGAGCCGGAAGCGGTATCACATCTGCTCCCAAAGATCGCCGTGATTGGTTGACACAGGATTTGAGTTGTTGAGTTAGTGAGACGTTTGCTCGTTCTTCCGGAGGATCACTGGCGTGTTTTGGACTTACGTCAGATAGAGTATTGCTTCCCGTGACGGGGACGCCACTGGGCAAGAAACTCTCGTGGGATAAGGGCGATTCTGGATTCGCTTTCCAAAAAGCAAAGCGAGAATCCGCCGAGCGCAAAACGGAATGGAAAGTCGTTTCGCCTTACAACTTCTCGCTGACTGGCCGGGATCAGTTTCCACGCACTGGCGGAAACTAGCGGAGCTTCAAGAACAGCTCTGGAAAGCGAAGCAAGTTTCGGCCGAAGTCGCAAGAACAGCCGGCGCATAAACTAGCGGAGCTTCCAGATCGCCGTATAGTTGAGCATACACAGTACCATTAGTAACTACACAGCAACGACTAGGAAGGAAGTGGAAATGCGTTATAGGCTGGCGACAAAAGTAGCTAAAGTGTCGAGAAGCAGCAAAAATCGAGTTTGGGCCTGCAGACTCACTTTGAGATTGACAATCTAATGATTTCCGGGAGACATTGGAGATGCTGAGCTGAATTTCTGCTTTGCCATTTCAGATTTTCGTTTTTTCTCTTCGAACATAGAAAGTGTGAGATATTTCTAAACTTTTCCCCATTCAAGCTAACGGGAATGTCGTGGGCCTGTTGTGTTATGGCACTGTTCCTTGTTCTTATAGACATAGAAAGCGGAGTCTCCAGTGGACCGTATGTCACCCCGAACACCTGAGGTCAATAGGAAAGTGGAGGGGAAATGGCCGCCATACAAGACAGACTCCTGGGCATTGGGACAATCAGTTTATTTGACTCCTTCCTCTCTTCGGAGTCAAAGAGAGGCTTTTGGACTTTTATGACGATCCTAGGAACGAAAATGTGCTCTTTCTTATAGCCACGGTCCCTCCCGTTACAGCTAGCAACGTCAACAGGCATAACAGCCTTCTCACCAGCACGTAGGGTTGAAGGTGTCGGGGTTGATGCACTGAAAGAAGTTTCATAACGGATAACGAATGATGCGTAGTTTTGACAGATAACACTTGGGATGTTATCTGTTATGATTTTGCGAACGTTACTCATAACAAGAAGATCCGAAAAACCGCCGGTCTATCTTGAAACTGCGCATCCTTGTGTTATTATTTTATGTAGTTTCTTACAGTATAGCATAACAAGTATTGCCAGTTTCGGCTCTTATACGCAGAACTTTTTAATGCGTAACGTTTGAAAGACATTTTTCAAGTAAGTTGTGGGCTAAGTTGTTCAAGTAATATGGGGAATAGAAGGAAGGTCCGGGTAGAGAGTTAGGATAGTTGTCAAGAGGAATTAATAGTAGGCTAGTTGACTAAGAAATTCAGATTTGTTTAGCTAGGACAAGAGACAGTGGATCTTTGAGTTTGTATGCAGACGCCAAAGAGTCTTGGGGAGAAGAAATTCGTTTTAAAGCTGGTTTAAATAAAGAGGAGGTGAAACTAATTATACATTTGAGGGCAGATAAGCCGCCACTTGTAAAAACAAAGTGTTTGGGTTAATTTTAGGGAGAAATCTGGTCCTTACTATTGATGAACACCCGCGTACTGAAGAACAAGGCCCTCGGGGAATCGCAAATCGTAGTAATAGTAAGTCCACCTTGGAGTTTTACCGTCAGGTGAAGGTGGGTTTTAAAATTATGGGTCCAGGCCAGAGCAAATTCCCTCCCCCTGTTAGGTAGATTTCGAGTTTTTGATAGGGATAGGACTGGTCCAGATGTCGGATATAATTGCCAACTTTGCAAATCTGGGCAGGAGGAAAACATGTTTCACTTTCTTGATCGATGCCAGGAGCTTTCGGAGTTAAGGGGATCCGTTTTTAAGGGGAAAGTTTTGCTTCTTCGGATATCCTGAATAGCGCGACGGAAACGGCTATAACCAAGGTATGTGATTATCTAAATAGAGCACTGAAGCTAAGAGCCATTAAGCTACGTATAGTGAGGCTCCATAACCGCATGAAAATATTGTTTTTTAGCAATGTTTTTTTCTCTTTCATATGGCCCTTGGGCTTTAAAATACACTTATACTACGGGCTACGATGATCACGATGTCCAAGACGAAGCAGCAAAGAAGCGCTAGTTGTCAATTTGTATGTGCTGGATGTTCGCGATACTTCACACCAGCATAGCTGCTTGCCATCTGTTACTACCGCGTTCTATTTCACTGTTTTGAAAAGTTATTGCACAAAAAAGCAGCCTTAATTCCAACTAGAAGACTAAAGAAACAGACGTACCATATCTGTTCAACTACAGTAACAGGAAGTGGGAGGCGTCCCTGCTTCACGATGAGCAGCTGACGCAGACCGAGAGTGCAGAGGTCGTATTCAACTGGTCATTTTGTACTAACTAATTACCACCGCAAAATTCTTTTGGCGGCATAAAAGAAAACGCATTTTCTGATGAACGTTTATTAAAATCATTAAACAAACAATTAACTCAAATACTCGAATTTGCACGAAAGTTCAGGGCAGTCCCAGATACTTCAAGACAAAAAGTATGATATGCTTTAATAGGTCTCGCACAAGAGTTTGTTCCCAGCGCTTGCTCTCTCAAAACTGGCTTCGACTACTGCCATCTAGGCCTTTGCCGAAATCGAAGCCGATTGGCCGAGAAACAAGTTACCACTGGAACAAAAGAAGAGCCAGCCGAAATGTATCTGGAATCTGTAACCCTCTGCCCTTCTAGGCGGTGGTCTCCTGGGGGGTTACTTCAGTATCTGACAAAAGATCACTATACGGATCAGATTCAACTAGTATATAAAAAACAGGAAACATAATCAACAGCTCTTTGCATCCCAAGGATCAGCACTTTAATTACAAATGTAGGGCGAGTTTCATTTAGGTGAAATCACCCGCAGGAAAACTTCGAAGGAAAGAAAGACTGAACACTGATGATAGTACCACGGCCAGGTTAAGTACCGCTGATGCAAAGTGCTGCTATATATCATCAAAGTGAAAACAATCAACCAAAAACTTATCTTAATTATTAAAATAAACGCAACAGATCGTACTAAACAGTAAACAAAAAATTAAAAATAGGATAATAAGTACTAAGGTTCCAACCAGCACTGGACTTCCGTGTCACCACACCAAAGGGGCCACGACCGAAAACGGGCCGGTCTCACCGACCAAAGTGAGTAACGCGGCTGGCCCACCTTTCGGTTCCACAAAAATCCATCTGAGATCCACACTCCAACAAATCCGCCAACCCCGCGTCGAGCAAGCATCAAATACAAGGGTACAGGCAGCTGCCACCCAAATGTTCAAACGTATGAAATACTAAATATTAAATAACAAAACTGTAATCTTCAACACACGACGGTGCAACTACCAAAACAACTACGAAGCCTCATCGATACAATCAACGGTGTGACACATTATAAAAAAGCGAGCATACTGTACTGTACACACAGTGTTGTAAGGCCGTGTCTTGTTTTCTTCCAACAAAACGAGAAACGTGTAAAGTTTTGAGCACTTTTAGGTAAGTGGGCGGACGTGACGTGTTTCATTTTTTCGTGCGTCACTCATAGAAAGGCGCAAGCGCGAACAGACGCGCGCAAGCGCTAAGTACTTACAAACTTGGAATACTATCACAGCCAGACAACAGATCTGGATTTGGGGTACAGTAAGAACAATGGGGAAATCTGGGCGGTTTGGTCCAAACCCTCATATCACACTGTCATTACACTTTCCCTCGAGATTACCCGACTGCTAGAATAGGCCCACATTAAAAATATTTTTAGCCAAATCAGGAAAGGTAACTTTAAATTTACTACTCTACGAGAGAAATGCAAAAAGAACACTGAGTCAGTCCAATTAATTTTTCAGTTCTTACTCTTTGGTTCTAAGGGGTACAAATAATAATTCCAGTTGCCTTATAGTGGCTGGGTGGTGATAATCGTTACTGTCAAATGGTGGTGAAAGGGGTAACAGACAGGTATGCTCAAGAAGAATTGTCACGTCAAAGAGATGAGGTTCTGGACCGACCACGGGAGGGGACTGGGGAAGGGGATGTGCAACCGTGCAGGAAAGAGGGCCGAATCGGCCTTACTTGTGAAGAACAACGCTCCTTGCGAATTGGTCCATTGGTTCTTTAAAAAGTGAGGACACAGGACACGACTAACTGACGCTACTTTTGGTCCAACATTTAACCATTCACCCTGTAGTTCAGGGCCGTTACAAAAAGGAATGAGAAGAGATAGCGAGAAAGAAAGACAGTTACTTAGAGAAGACAGCAGCGCTCTGGGGAGGGCGCGTCGAGAGATTCCTCGACCCTAACATCCAAATATTGCTGGTGGTTCCCCCGATGGGCTATTGCTACTATACACGTTCAGAAGTTAAACAGATACTTCTCAGGTAGCCACCATAAATGAAAGGCACAGCCAAGAGATAGAGAAAAGCGAGTTCCATCAAAGATCCATTCAAGAGGCAGGGTTTCAGTACAAAAAGGAAAGACTATTTTGCAGAATGTTAAATAAAATCTAGATACACCTTTCACTTGTAACACGCATTTTCGGTGGAATATTTTCCATGAGTTCATGTAGCCTGGCAGGCTAGCGACCTAGGCGCCGATGTCTATGAACAACAGAGAAAGAGAGCAGGTTGGCAATTCAGTTGACTAGTAAAAATGCCTTTTCTAACAATCGAATCCATTCAAAAATCAACGGTAACAAATTTTCAATCAACTAAATAAAGCTGAATCGAAAAGAAGCGAGGTTTGGGATACAAGAAAAACAAACTTCAGTTAACCACCTTGTTCGCGCGTTGAGTACAATACTGACAAAATAATCTACTTTCTAAGCAACAGTGGCGGGGTTTCAGAGCTTAGCGCCCCACAGTCCCCACCGCTAATATCAACTTTGCACAAAACGACTTGGATAGTAGTAAAATAGACATCTGCTACAAAACTAACAAAATGTCGCATTCAAGTTTCCTGGAATGAGGTTATAGACCGATTGGTGGAACCTGGAGATAGCGGTAGACATAGAGTCGGTAGTCCTTGCTTGCAAGTACCACAGAGCCATCGTCCATTAATGCCACATCAAAACACTGAGCATGCTTCACTTTAGATTCGAGGGCAGAGAGGAGCTGACCCTCTTGCGTGAAAATGGTTAGGTTGAAGTTGTTGTGGTTGTCGGCAATCAGGATCTCTCCGCTAGAGTTGATACACACGCCGATCGGGTAGTTGGTAATCCCTTCTCCTCCAATCTGTCGGAGGTAAGTTCCCTCATAACTGAAGACTTTCACGCAGTGGGCGCGGTTGTCGGAAATGAAGATCTCCTGTCTGTCGTTGACGACTACTCCGTTCGGGAACTCGAGGTGCTTGGAACATCCGAATTTGTGCAGGACATTTCCATGCTGATCGAAGATGATCACTCGCATGACTTTGCATTCAACAACGATGATACGGCCCTTATTGTCGACCGTAACGCCTCGCGGGTGCTGGAGGATGTTGGCACCAAACTTCCGGACGAACTGACCGTACTGGTTGTAAATCTGGATCTGATGTGTGGGGGATCGCTCAGTTACAATGATGTCTCCTGACGGTCGGACAACAGCCACACGGTTCGGGTAGAGGAGCTGACCGTCGCGCTTGCCGCACTCCCCAAACTGGAACTTGAATCGACCTTCCTTGTCGAAGATCTGAATGCGGTGATTGTTGGTGTCCGCAACAATGATGTCATTTTGGGCGTTGACAGCCACACCGCTTGGTTCAGTGAACTGACCTTCCATGACCCCGAACTCGCCGAATTTGCAGTGATAAATCATCTTTTGTCTCTTGATCTGCGACTTAGGTGGGAACATACCAGGCGTAATCATTCGAGAAGCCATTTCTAGAACATTCGATGGCTCCGGGTTGGAGAGCTGATAGGGTGGTTCGGGCTGAGCCTGCTGGAAGATGCTATCAGCAACGCCGCTCGACCATTTTTCATAAGCGTTGGCGGCTGAAAACGCCAAATCGCCCATGCTGGTCGGTCCCCCAAACCCAATGTTCGGCTGGTTAGAGAATCGTCTGGCGAGCATTGACGTATCAAACGGGGACGCTGACATATTGCGATCCATGTGGCTGAGAGGGGCGGAAGTGGTACCGTTGGAAATGTGGTTGAGAGCCGCCAGCGTTGATGCTGCTGTTGGGCGGGCGATGGGTGGCTGACGGCCGGGAAGCACGACTGGCTCACCCCCGGATCGGATGTATCCGAAGGTGTTCCTCACGCCAGTTTGGATGGATTGGAAGTTGGAGCAGAACTCAAGATCATTGCATCCGGTAAGAATCTGTGTGTCTGGGCTGTAGCTCATGAACGCCATAAACTTCTGGTCAAGGAGCTTCTTGAAAATCAGCGTTTCAGCAGGAGACGCATACTTGACAAGTCGCTCGGCAAATCCACAGGTTCTCAAGAGGCGATCGGCGCACTCTGCGGACCTGTTACTTAGCTCGCTCAAAGCCATTTGGCGAGCGGTTCCAACGATTTCGAGCTCTTTGAAAATCTCGGCCTTGCGCTCTTCTAAAACTGATCTGTAGAACTGGAAAGCATCGGTTACTTCGCCTTGGGCTTTGTTAATCTGAGCGGCGAGCCGACCAGCGGCGCTGTCGGCGGACTGTGTGATGCTTCGCAAGTCTGCGGCCTTCTGTCGCGCCTCTGCAACTATCTGGCTCATCGCATGCGATAGTCTCGGTCCGATATCTGTCAGTGCTTCGAGCTCGTGCTGCCCACTTGCATTGTGTTCTGCCACAACGCACTCGCTGCAGACGGGCATGCAGCAAGTTCTGCAGTACATTGCAAGTCGTTCGGTCTTGTGCTGGGGGCAAATGACGCTCTTGTCATGTCGCGGACCGATTTCTCCCATCATCTGCACTCGATGACCTTCAAAGCAGTGCATATATTGGTGTGCCATGACGCAGCTGGCGCAGAGAATATTGGCGCAGTCAAAGCACCGCGCCACAGCCGCGGAATCCTTGCCTTTGCAACCTGTGCACATAAACGGGTTCGTTTCGGTCGTGTGCGCCGCCTCAATCAAGCTCGAGATTCCATAGTCTGAGAGAAGGCCGGCGACTCCCAAGTTTCCAAGGGGGCACTCGGCGCGGCAAACGGGGCAAGTTACGCGTTCTGGGTGGTCTTGGGCGCGCTCCAGACATGGCTGACAGAATGTATGCAGACACGGCAATACTTTTGGCAATGTGAAAGTCTCCCCGCAAAGACCACAGCGAGTGTGCAGCCCGGGGCTTGAAGTGCCACTGGACGTGGATCCAGGGCCTGAAGCGGATCCAAGACTTGTCGTCGTGCCAGTTCCTCCTGCAATAAAACAAGAACATGAGTCATCAAACTTCGCAATCAATACTCAGAGGTAATAAAAACGGTTTCTGCTGGGATTGTTCCAACATAGGGACAAAAAGCCGTAAAACGCTAACGGCTCACGGAACGTTTCCGACTCGACAGTATACTGGTTTTTAGTGGGCTTCAGACATCTCCGACTACTTTAATCGTCCGAAGAAAAGCGACAGGCGACAGTCCCCTTTTCTCATCTCGTCTCAATTTTTTCGTTCTTGTCCCGATGGAAATAGCTCTTCGCGCAACCTAGGCCTATGAAAAGTTCCAATTCCAGCAAAGCCCTCGAGAGACAGAGAGCAAGAAATAGACACGACGGAAAGTTTATTAATCGACAGGAAATCCAACAAAAATTCAAAGCAAACTCTCTCGAGAGAAGATCTCCGTCCCAATGGAATACTGAAAATGAACTCTAGTAAAGAAAATGAGCACTGCACGGTTGGGAGGAGATCAATAGCCGATACTTAAAATTTTAAATAGATCCGGCTCACCGGAAGAAGTCAATATAATCCCAACGGACCATGAACAAGGGCAGTCGCGAATGAAAGGAAATAGGGATGGATCCACTCGTGAATGCAACGTTTCCCGATCCCAACGAGATATAGTCAATCAATCAACGAGACGGGATATTGCAAAAAGCGAATTAAGATAAACAAGAGAGGGTTTTCTCATTGGAACTTAATCGCTGGAAGATCAGTAAAGAAAAGGGTGTGGAACGTAAATGAGAACATGTGGTGATTTTTCTTGCCATCAGTCATTGCCAACAGGATCTAGATTCAATCAACCAATCAATCAATCATCGGATTTATTCCTGACTATCTGTTTCACAACAGGATAACATAGGAGTGTCAACTTAAACAAAATATAACTATAAAAAAAAAAAAAAAATATCAACTTAAACAAAATATAAATAAACAATTCATTTTAAAACTTTTACGACTTCATAACTTTGTAACAAAACCTTTGTAACTACCCTAGAAAGTGATCTCAACTGACTAACGAGTATTATGACAAACTTCGCGAGACCGTTCACAGTGGATATGAATACAAGCTATTGAAATCCCATTTACATAATGAAGCATATAAATTAGGTTCTGGAAACGTCTTACTGGGCTCTGGAAAAGCCTTGCGGATAGGCACTTCACTTTAAATCTATAATCAGCTTCAAATTGCTATTGGCGAGAATCGATAGTGATCCACCAATTTAAGTTCGCCGATTCGATCTCCCCCCCTTGCTGCCTGGGTTGGGTATTCCGCAAAAAGGTATTGCAAGTTCGAGATAACAAATAACATTTTCAAAACGGCTTGTGCGATTACTCAGAATTTCCGTATGATCAGTAGAGGCGGTAACCTTTTCAAAACAGTTTCATTTCCGCAAAGAAATAATCAGAAGTCCCGCAGCTGTGACACCCGCATTTTTTTTTCATATTAATAAGGAATACAACTCCCCGAGTACTGAGCCAGATCTCAAGGACTGAGCTTTCCCGTTCACACACTTATGAACCTACTCAGAAGCCTTTGTCAACTCTTTTCGCGTCCATGCTGGTACCCTGCTCCAAATATTCTGGCCTTTAAGCACCACAAAGAAAGCGTCCGTTGACTCGGATTCGAAATCCTTCCATATTACATTTCTATTCACCCTTCAAATTCACGCCCCTCTCTAAACAAAGAAGACCGGCTCAAGACCCAGGCGAAGTTTTCTAGCAGGGACCGCGGGAGACCACTCTCAAGCAGAATTAGAAACGCGGACTCCTGGATTTGAACAAATGAGTCAATCAGAGATATTTCTGGATCGAAAAGGAGAGAAAAGGTAGGCAAAGATACATCAAAGAGGGATGTATCTGGAACCTGAGAAGGTTCCCAAACTGACCCCAATCTACTGTAACACTATGCGTTACAGTAGAAGCTTTGTGCCGAGCTTTGTAAAGCAGTATCTTTATCTTTATATTATATTATACTTTATATTATTTTATACTTTATATTATATTATATACGTTATCTTTAGCATTATCTGTTGACAACTTATTTTATTTTTGTTTATGGCTAAAAAAAACATCGTATTTGGGCTCTGCCCACGAGAGATAAGTTTTGCTTTATTATTAAATAAATTGAAATTAAACTGAAAGGTACATTAGTACTGAATCCTTGTAACACTGTAATCCTTGACCGCATTGACCCTGTTGAAGTTCACAATCACAGAAAATTGGTATAAATAGGGGATTATTTATGATTCCTAAGTTCAGAAACTATGTATTCGGTCACTGCTTTTGCTGCAAAATGGTCTGTTCATACAACGCTTAAAGGTTAACTGAAAGGCTGAGGTAATTGGACTGTCTCATGTCACTTTAGAAGTTAAAAAAAAAAAATCTTCTACTTTTTCTTCCGAAGAGACAGAAAAAAGAAATC
Organism: Branchinecta sandiegonensis; assembly: GCA_030848855.1. Classification (NCBI taxonomy): domain Eukaryota; kingdom Metazoa; phylum Arthropoda; class Branchiopoda; order Anostraca; family Branchinectidae; genus Branchinecta; species Branchinecta sandiegonensis. The sequence goes on along the minus strand of JAUPMV010000006.1, from coordinate 18,633,125 downwards.
CTAACATTGGCTAGCGTGGACGCATCGACCTTACCGGTTACTGAGGTCCATCTAAGGTTGGTCGTATTGACAATGTTCAATTGATGGAAACGACCAGGGACGGAACGCTCGAAATTAGGAAAGTTAGAGACATGCACTGGTTAATTTGAGAAATGAAACAACCGAGAGGCCTTCAGGTCTACTTTAAAGGACACCTGAACAATGAAACCATACTTGAACACACCATGGAGAATGCATGTACAGACATGGCCACGGAGAGCATTCTTCTCCTGAGCGTGACGTTTTCAAAATAGGGATGTTCGTTTCTGGAGGTTTCTCTTGTTTCTCCAAGACAAAAAGCGCAATTCATTCAAATCTTGTACAGCGCTGGCCGGATCGTATTGGAATTTCTTCTAGATATACGTTTGGGCTTAACTGGTTAAAGAATATTCCAGAAGAAAAGTTGATTGGAGACATTTGTTCATTTCTAAAACTGTTCGGTACTGAAATAAGGACAGATGCAAAATGGAGCAAAAATCATAGCTTGGAAACACTATTTCGTATTCGGATTGGGTTTTCTGCAGGCAATGTTAACGGACGGATGATACTTGGTACTCTTCATTCAGGTGTCCTTTAACGGCACTTCACACATGGACAGCCTTTTATATTATACCACACATTGCATAGACCGGGAGTTCCTATTCCCTTTCCCCCGATTACCCGAGGGCATAAACCTAGCAACTTCAAGTACTTGAATAGGGAGTAGTTCCGCTCTTTGTTTACCCTCTGCCGGACGAGCGAACTACGCAATTCTGGGAACTCCCCAAACACGATTCCGGAAATCCAACTGTCCACGACAAAGCAAAGGAGTTCCGTCTCCTGGAAAATCGGAATGCAAGAACAACTGAGGTACAAATAAAGCCAGGAGCTATTCCCCTTAAAGCCTACTTGAAAGGGTGTACCAGAATAAAGCTGTCAACAGATACGTAAAAACCTGTCTAACCCACAAAACTGTAAAGGGTTTGAAAAAAAGGAAAAAGTACAAAGCTGAAAGATTTGGGTGTCAGCAATTATGTTCACAACCATTGCCAACCTGTCATGACGAGATTCCATTCCACTTAGCTTTCTACTGAAAGTCGCAACAGCAGCAATTCAATTTCTGGAAGAGTTTCGAGACCTTCGCGTCAACAACGAGCTTGCCCACCTTATTCCTGAACATATTCACTCTACGGAACATATCTTCGCAAAATTCGGTCGTGGGATTAATGAATATTGTTTTTCATTTTATTCATTAATCCCGCGCACCGCCTGGTGTTTACTCAATAGTCATTCTTATTTTTTTATGTTGTTATTATGTTTATGTAAATCAAAGTTGAAATGAATTTCTGCGATGGCCTTCGGACTTTAGTGCGAGTAAACACATTATATTCTATTCCATTCTATTTGACATCGCAGTTCACATTTCGGATGGTCGCAGTCGCACAAGTGGCGGACCTTTGTGTACCAGCATACCCCTATACAAATTCGCAGACACGGCATCACGTAAGCTAACAAAAGCCGTTCTCACTCCAGTGGCCACCTGGCGACATCTTTTATCTGATACATGGCAACAGCGACAACATCCGTGTTCGTCCATGACTTCATGGCGTTGCTCACCAGTGCGGATCCGAACTGTGCAAATTGAACTTCAATTAGGCGACACCACCGCCTCTAAGTCAAGGGCAGCTCGCTTCCATAAAGCTTTTATTATTTCACTCAGAAGCTTCGCTGCCATAAAAAGTGAAAATTTCCTTTCGCATGATTATAGCCTATAGTAATTTAGGCTAGCAACAGAAGTGAAACTGGTGTCTACCCCTTCTGCTAAATAACTAAAGCTCCAATCCAGGCTACTTTAGCACCCGCAGACCATATTTCCAATCTTCGCCTAGAGCTCAGGCGGAAAAGCGTTCTGGAAGTGTGTATCCCGATGAATAAAAACAAAATTGATGCACAATTAAGCGCTTCTTACTTCCCACAAGTACATTTAGAGACAAATTTTGATACCCGAAATCTAACTAAAATCAAAGCTCTCTACCAAATTTTTAGACCCAAAACATGTCGTCCAGATGCATGCTCCCTATAGCTTTTTGGTTTTGTTGTTTTGAACTTGCTGTTATATATTATATGTTATATATTACTGTTATTTATGAACTTGCTGTGCATTTCGTAAATTTGTATTCCACTTCTAGCTTTTAGCTATTTGGATTAAACTTGATTGATTGATTGATATATTGAGCAATTAGTGTTGAACCGTACCCCGGAAGATAAAATTTGTGATTTTAGATTCAGTGTGGCAACAGGAGACAGGAAGTATAATTGCTCAGATATATAAGCTACTGAAGTCATGTCAGGATTCAGGTTGCAATCCATTTGCAATTTACATTTTTATTACTGCAATCAGAAAGACACAGGGCAAGGACGAATCTGACGAGTTGTCCTCAAATCAAATGAAACGAAGAGGCACGAATGATTTCCTACGGATACTAGACCATATTCTTGATTTAAGCTATGCCTCAATACGGAGGATAAAATGAATACGGAGAGCAATCCTTTTACAATTTAAATTTATTCGGGCACCCAAAGCAATTCGACGTGTTTTTCCACAAAATCAAACGTGTTTGCATAACCTACAAACTACAAGCGTTTCCACGACCTGAATACAAGGGAGAAACAAAAGACACCATTGGCTATCCCACTACACCATATTATTTTTTGAGGTTACGTCTTGACAGGACATGTCTTGACCTGACAGTGCAATCGCTTCACAATTTCAACTTGTTAGGGAAACCCGAAGGCTATCGGACAAGGACAGATCTGATGAGCTTTCCCACCAGATCGAACTTGTTTGCATAACCTACAAAATTGCAAGCGTTTCCACGAGTTGGAGACGGGAGTGTTTACAAACATAGCGACACGAAGGATTTCCAACAGCTCGCCAGCTAGTGCCAAAACGCAAGCCAGAACTACGTTTCCCAACACAGGCGTAACACGCTTCCAGTGCTAGACGGTGCGAAGACGTCTCATCTAAGCACTGCAGGTTTAACACCAATATTTTGCCAAGGGGCTTCACCAGGCCCGTTTCCAGGAATTTATTTCGGGGGGGGGGGGGGTTGCCTGCCGGTCGGACAAAAAAGTACAAAAAAGACATAGATCAGAAGGAAAAGCCTACACAAATTGATTATTTTTGTATGTTTCGGGGGGGGGGGGGGGGTTGAACCCCCTAACCCACCCACCCCTGGATACGGCCCTGGGCTGCTCGCTCGACTTTTGTACGACTCTTATTATTTATTTATATTTGTTACTCCGCTGTATTTCTCTAGATATAATTACTATTTTATTTATTAATTAAAAACTAGCCTACTTTTATTACACTATACTATGACTGATTGCTGTTCAAAATTGTTTACGAAGTTTTCAACTCTTCCGATCAAAATGTTTAGTTTTATTTTTTCACGTTTTGTACAATTTTATTTGTTTAATTTGTCACTTCCATCTACATAAAAAGTGTTCATATCTTTCGCTACGTTTGCTCAAACGACAATGTAGCATTTCTTCCACCAATGTTGTCCTATTCTAAGTACATAGTCTCTGGTTTCCTTAGTAACAAGGGAGAGGGGATGAGGAATGAGCGGACCCTTTGACAGGGCATAAATAAACGATGACATCATTTCCTGACCGGTGGAAGGCATGAAACGTCCCCAACACCGAAATGCATTTATGAATTGCTTACAATAAGTTAGCGGAAGAGGGCGAGGGGGGAAATGCCAAGGCTTTTGACCGCGTGCTGCCCTAACTGGAGGGAATCGACCGCCTTGGATGTCATAAAGAGTCTGTCGAAAAACTTACACAAAATCGCGAAATGTTGGCAAGCTAAAAGAAGTGAAGGATCTCCTTCTTATGCCTCTGAGTCAAGGTTGTCTTCTTTTGGGCGTGCCAAACCGAACGGGTATTATTTGCAAGAAAACACGAATCAAGTAATGAAAAAGCAGCGTTTTTCAAGAGCAACCACGAGCGATTGAGATCAAAGACATTTAATCTGAACCGTGAGATTTCCACGTGCAATGGCCAGTTGACGACAAGCTTGTTGTCACATCGACACCAAATAATCCTTTAGCGCAAGCCGACTGCTGAATTGGTCAGATTGGTCACCTGGAAATTTTCTCTGCTATCCTTCGGTCCTTCTTGGCGAGACACCTTCGGACCGTCGCCAGAATTTGTACAAAATCAAACCCTTATCGCAAGTTTAGATTTCTAGCTCCGGCTTGAAGAGGACCATTGTCAAGAAGGACCGAAATTTCAAAAGAAAATGTAAGCTGACCAGCCCGTTCAATACTACCACACATCGACAGTAAGCCGGTAAGGGTTTCATGTGAAATCGTATCTAAAAGTAGCCGAATCAACAGCACAAACAGGGAATAGATTAGAAATTTAAAGTTGAGCTGAAAACCTGAATTTTCTCATTATTCTGATCCGCACGATCGATCCCGCACCGAAACGGTTATCATCATGCTCGCAACCATTTGTAGGGTAGGCCTACCCTTATCCAGGCCAACGTGAGGTAATCAGAATGTTCCATTACTACGTTGTCGGACTGGGGAGCAGCTCGGACAGACGCGAAGAAACTAGCAACAAAAATAAGAAGACTCTTTGAGAGATTTCGAGACGTATGAGGAACAATACATAGACAAGACCTTTCAGATAACCTTTAAACACCATCATCCATACAACATACACGACGTCGAGAATGTCGGAGGTCAACCTAAAGATGGCAGAGCTCCTTCTTCAGCAAGCACTCGACCCTCGTTCCCGCCATCCACGAAGGAATAGAATTAAAAGTTAGCTTTTTTCTCCAGGGTCAGCTCAGCAGCTCCGGAAGGAAATACACAGGAAATGGGTATAAAACAACTTCCTCCTGTAACCAAGCCGAAGAAAATTGCGTCGATAGCGTGACACTTACGTCGATAATGGACCTTGGCAAAAAACAAAACACTCAGCGAAACAACTCCGTCTCAAATAGCGTCAAGTTCAGCACGCGTGGAAATCGGACCCAGAACTCGACATTCGTAAATGACAAACTTCTGGATTTCAAAGTTCATGGAAAAGTGTCTTGTTTATCCCTTGTTGAGACTAAGAAAAGGAGATACAACAGCACAGAAAAGAGATAAAACGAAACAAATTTTAGAAATACAGTGTATAAAGACTACTTCTTTAGACTTAATGTGGTGTATGTCGGGAATGGCCCCTGGGGAAGTTTAACTAAAAAGGCAGCTTAGTTTTACAAATGATATTCGAACACACCAAATTATTTTGACTAATTTAAAGCATAGCTCCTGATCTTGCCACGTGAAATTAGCGATTTTCTTGTTAGCACTTATCGACTTTATCCAGCCTTCCTGCTCTCCGACGCGGCGGCCGGACGCAAAATATTTGAAAACTGAACGCGCCGTGGATAAAGTGACAAAACCAAATAAAACAAAAGAAGTCCAAAACAGAAGATAGACCTGATGGCCTACCATATATTCCAAAATGAAGTATAACACTTTCAAAGCTTATTGTGTCCTTATGTGTGAGCTTTTGGCGAAGTTTACGTTGCGTGCCTTGCGACACTCGGCTAGGAGGGAAGAAGACCTAAGGTTTCGATGAGATCCCAAAAATCTAATATTTGATCCAGACAATTGGGTCTTGGCTTCGCCAGCTCCGGTCTTCACCAGGCTAATCATCTGAGAACACCAAGTTTAGATATACCTCTAGAAGCCATATCTATTTTGACGATACAGACCGAAACTTCCTGCTTGACGTCTGCCAAACTTACGGTTTCGGCCGAATTCCGAGCGAACTACTAGTCCAGCAAAAAAAGAACAATTCACAAACGAATTCAGCGCATCTCCTTATCACTAGAAAGAACATCTAATCAACTTCAAATAAAACTTTAACTTATAAAATTTTTTCGTTTTCAACCAGATTCCGGACGAATTATATGTCCGGGTAAAAACTGAGTGTCAAATACAGACTCAGCGTCTCTCCTTAGCCCTGCATCTGTCATCTAATCAACTTCAAATAAAACTTTCGCTTTTAACAAATTTTCCGGTTTGGCCGGATGCTTTTCACATAAGTGTTCATCATGTCTTCTTACCCATAAATCGAACATCTAATCAACTTCAAATGAAACTTTTAATTTTGACCAACTTTCCAGTTTTTGCCGGATTCCGGACGAACTACCTGTCCTCCGAGAAAATGGTTTTCATCATCGGTTTCAGAATGTCTTCTTACCCCATAATCGATTATCACATTTGCTGTTTAAAAATACTTTGTTTGCCTCTTAATTTGAACCCCCTCCAACCACCCCTAAATTTAGGGCTACAGAGCCCATCTACGAACTTGATATTACCCTTGAAACAAAGAATCCTCACACCAAGTTTCAACTAAACACCTCATTCCCTTCGAAAGTTATAGTGCTGACAGACAGACGGACGGACAACTTTTGCGATGTCATAGGTATCCCTCCACTTACGTTTTGGGATCCCAAAAGCGCTAACATGTCGTAGGTGCAAAACGAAACAATGGCGAAAGGCGGGGATTTCAGAAGCTTGTAATCCCACAAGGGAGCTAAACAGAGTAAAACGCAGCATAAGCAAGACGGGTCCTTTAAGGGATTTTGTATTTTTCACCCCAGGCTCTAGTAGTAACCGTCAGAACGCGCGCTTCCTGCCCAACAGCTCAAAATTCATCGAGGCGTCGGTGAATCCGAACTAAAAACCAGCATTTCCATGGGTAAAGACGCCAAGCCTGGAAAAGTTAGGGGCTGGAGAAAGTAAGAAATTGATGTTAAGATTTGTCTTGGAAGGAATCTGTAATTTTCAGTTTATTTTTCAGCAATGGCTTACCTTTGTTGTTGCTACATTATTTCAAGCATAATATCACAAGCACACAGAGATAAAAAAAATCGCACCAAAGGATTTGATGTCGTTCTTAGTTTGACTTTTAACTGAATTTAACTTCTTAGTTTATCCTTCCCAATTGATTTAAAAAAATGACCGTGCAAAAGCACATCGGTTTTTACACAGCAGCGGTTTCGGGTCAAAACTACCGTTAAAAGTGGAATTTTTTTTTCTCGGAGTTACAGAAACAAAAAGAAGGAACACATTTCAGAATATTGAGAAGGAAATACACAGGATCTACTGAAGCATGTCCTTCCACTATTTGGAGGGTAGGACGAAGCATTCCTCTCGAGACTACTGACATGAAGCCACTGGCTAGGAAGAAGTCGGGATTCCCATCCATCCAATCCTCAACCCCCTCGAAAGTTCAACGCCCGAACAACCCTTGGCTGATTCGCATCAATAAGTTCATAAACCCATTGCGAATTTCACACATTGCTACGAAATATTGCACCCTCATTGTTCCATTATGACGACGGGTAGCCCATGTCTGCGAAGGTAATGAATGCTGACGAAAGGGTGTTGGGCTTAAGCAGTGCTTGAACAGCCACCACCACGATCTAACTAGGTCAGCCAGAACATCGAGAGCCGGCATCGGCGGCCGATGCTTCACCGACGACGTCGGGGACGAGAAGACGTCCAGCGTCCTGTATAGCTTCGACAGGTAAATCCTTTCTACTACCTACCCAGTAGCTTCAGTCGTGTAGCCTCGCGTATAGCTTGTGTCACTCTCGGTTTTGCGTGGAAGTTCTTCAGAACAGGGATTCCGATTCCAGACAATATCTTTTTGCATCTATTTTGTAATATCTTTGGTTGCCAATTCTGCTACAGCAGACAATGCTGTTGTCTGCGTACTTTAGCTGACTGAGTTAAGGAGGCGCTGAAGACTTTGAAACAACTGCCTTACTTGGCCGAAAGATAGTCAGAATTTGTAATCATGTCCGGAAGCGACTATTTCCTTCTCTTTCTTTTCAGTACATTTTTCTTCTGTTTTTTTGCCATCAATATTTTTCTGAATGTGTAGTTTATTTTTGCTTGTAATGTGATGTAACTACTGAAATGTAATGATCTTCAATCAGGCCCGTTTCCAGGACTTTTTTTCGGGGGGGGGGGGGGGGGGGGGGGGGGTTGCCTGCGGGTCGGACAAAAAAGTACAAAAAAGACATAGATCAGAGGGAAAAGCTTATACAAGTGACTATTTTTGTATGTTTCGGGGGGGGGGGGTCAACCCCCTAACCCCCCCCCCCTGGATACGGCCTTGTCTTCAATGTAGGCTAGTATATAGGTAGTCGATCCAAAGCAAGATAGCTTCAGGGGTTCTAGTCTCTTGCCATATATTTATGTTATGTAGTTTGTGTAGTATGAATAAATGAAATGAACCATGGAAAATGGACTTGAGTGCCCCCAACCAGCAACGAGGAAATGAGCCAACGGCATATTCAACAGGATAAAAATCCTTATTAAGCTTAAAAGTGCGGTTGAACAATGATGAGTAGGGAATAAAGAAGGTTTTAATTCTTACCTAGGCTTGATCCAATGCCACCAATGGAGCCACCGAGGCCTGAGGATAAGGACGACGACAGCGCCGCTTGCAAGGAGGATGCGAGCGCTGAAGAAAGGGAGCCAAGTGGACCCAGGGAATCTAGGCCGGGGAATGGCAAGTCGCTACAAAAGAAATAAGGACTAAAAAAATTAGAAGTTAAACCAAAAGATAGAAATACTGAAAAGCCGAGTTCCCATAACGCTCCGAAGTGATACGCGCGCCTCAGATAAGCGATGCTTTGGACCCATAGTTGCGTTTTTGTAGATACCATAGTAACTGGATTTGCATTTGGTCGTTTTTGCAGTTACCTTGGTATCTGATCTACGGTTGCTTTGCAAAAACGAGAATTGCTGAATGTGAGCTTAAGAAATCATCCAAAAAGAATTGCTAATAGCCACCCACAAAACAAGTGCCAAGCTTCTTTTCCTACCGATTTGAGAAAAAACCAGGCTCCTGTGTTGATGATGATGAAAGTAAAATGAATTTTCAGGTACCACGACGAGTTACCCCGGTAACTGGCCGGAAACCAAGGTAACTCCAAAAGTGCCCTTTGGACGTTGTTTTAGATACCACGGCAACTACGACCGTGGTATCAGATACCATGGTATCTGCAATGATCATGATATTTAGTTCGAGGAGGAGACGCAAAAATGCGTCTCTTCGCCCGATGTTGGTCGCAGTACACTAAATACTAAAGGATGTGATTTAAGCGCGCCGATGCTCTGATGCACGACATTTTTTTCTGTGGGGGGGGGGGGGGGGTAAATGGGGATGGACGCAAAAAATTCTTGTCTCTTCACTTTATTGTTGCTCGCACCACAAGAAAATCTAAAATCATGTATATAAGTCCCTCCCGAGACGAAAGGGTCTCACGCTAATGTTTTAGGCCCTACCCTTCTTTCAAATGACAAACAAGGCCTCGGCTGAAATAGACATTTCAAGATTTCTGACTAAATTCCCGTCGTCTTGCAGACCGATTTCTTCGTCCTAACGGTTTCGACACTACCCTTTGAGACATATGTTGACATTCCCTTCTTTCTTCAGTGCCATACTTGTAAAAATAACCCTACATGGCGTTTGAGAAAAAGTAGGTACTAACTTGAGAGTAGAACCTTAGCAGATAATTAATGCCAAGATTAAACCAATGTTAAATTAAGTTGCTTATAAGGAGGACTGAAACCCTTTTAATATGATCAGTCTCCAGTATGCTATCAAACTGATCCCTCAAGATTCAGAAGACAAATTGTATCTTTCGTTTTTTTTTTAGCTCGAATAGGAGAGTAAAAGGGGAGGCGACGCAGAAGTGCGTCTCTTCGCCCCAATGTTGGTCGTAGTACAAGGAATACTAAAGGATGTGATTTTAGGTCGTGGTACCTGAAAATTAATCTCGCTATCATCATCAACAACACAGGAGCCTTGGTTTTTCTCAAATTGATAGGAAAAGAAGCTTCTCACTTGCTTTGTGAGTGGATATTAGCAATTCTTTTGGGACGATTTCTAAAGCTCAAATTCAGCAATTGTCGTTTTTGCAAAGCAACCGTAGATCAGATACCACGATAACTGCGATTCGTATCTCAAATTATAGACTGACGAATATTCGTAGAAGTCGGTTCTATTTTCATTTCTTTGTCTGCTTCCATCACATTAAGTTTATCTTGTCCGCTCCCAAAACTGAAACTGTATTAGGTATATGAAAGGAAACGAAGGTCGTTACACAAAACGACGAGAAGAAGTGGCACAAAAAAAAGGTCCGAGTCAGTCACGTTAGTTCCGCGCACAGAGAATTCTGATCACCGACACGAACTTGATCTGCGAAAAAAGAACAAGCCTTGACTGGGAGAATGGGGTCAAAAAGTGGATGAACGTCATCCTTTTGGTCATTAGCTTTTTTAGCAAAGAATGTTGCCTGCCACCGAAAACACGTACTCCCTGCTAAAAAAAAAACCCCACAAAGTTGCTTCCTCGTCGTGACCAATTCTCAACCATAGAAAACGAAGTGTCGATTTAAACGAAGTAGCCAGTCGACCCAGATGTAAATTCTTCAGTGGTCAACTGGACGACCGAAGAAGAAACAACTTGAAGCTTAAACCGTACGGTCAGGCACTGGCCATGACAAGGAAGCACTTTGACGACTCGGCATTTGCACAGCAGCGTTTTTCTGATTTATACACGAGATCGTTCTCACACAAATACCTAGCAACATAACTTTTCATTAACAAACACCAGGAAAAATATTCCCATTTCATTTTCTTCAAGGTTTAATTAGGCCCTTCTGCGGGCCGGAAAATCGTACCGGACACAATTTCAAACAATAGACGCGCTGGCTAATTATTTGTAAATTAGCCACTTATTCTTTAGGTGGGAGAGGCTGCTATACAGTTTTTACAGTTTTGGTGAACCTCCGACTACTGAAAGAGAACTGCCGCAGGTTTCAGTAACGTCAGAGTTCAGGACACTGTAAAAAGTTTCTCCGAACAAGGATGCAGTATTTGCTACTGGGTTTAATCTTATCTCTATTGAGATAGATTAATCTGAATTAGGGGTTGCTATTGAGATAAGATTAATCCGAATTAGGGGTAACCTTATCTCAATAAAGATAAGATTAATCCCAGTAGCAAATTTTTTTTACAGTGGACCACACTGTCAGAAGTTTCATAACAGATTGCGCATAACACTTTCAAGAATAACACCTTTTCACTCAGAAATAAAGTTTTATGACCAATTAAGTTTATACTATTTCGTGCCTAGATCTCCAACAACACCTTCAATAGGTAAAAATACTACACTGTCAGAAGTTACATAACGCTTGGTTAAATCCTTTGATGCGATTTTTTTCTTCTTTTCGGAGACGTGATCTACAGTGCAAATCCGTAAAAGCTGATGCCTTAAACAGTTCACTAAAATTCGGAAACAAATAGATATCCATTCAGCTTGACTCCCCTCATGTTTCCAATCCCTCCCTTTATGAATCACCTAACCACTTAGAGCCAATCCTTCACTTACAAGGATGTGCACATGAATAATGAGATCCGAAGAGAAACAAATGTCTAATGGTTCCCCTAACGTCTACTAATCATCGCGTCAAACTTAGTCCTAACATCAATATCTTCCAGAGCCCGGGGATTTATAATATCCAATCGCGCTTCGTAATAATCACAAATCATCTCTGTTTTCCCGCCAATTGTCTGTTCACCCACTGGCACCTAATCAGCACCTCCCACGCAAGGTCTAATCACTTTTAAAGATACACCACCTGGGTTTAATCAATCCCCTCAAATTACAAGTTCATCCCTAATTTTCTAGAATTGTACACAGAGATATCGTTGAAATAGACACATGACGGCAAATCCGAAAGGGTGTCTTTCAGAAAAAGTTTGAAATTCCGTTTGCTCATGGACCCATAATTTTTCCATCGTATCAATATTCTTAGTCCCAGTCAGTTTTTACTTCAGCACACTACTATCCTACAGCGCTGACCGCTTAACAGCCAACTCATAGACGAAACGCTGTCGGCCCGCCACAGGCGCAGAGAAGTAACCTTCCAGACTGGGAAAAAAAGATAGTGAGGAAGAGCCACATTTTTCCGAAGTCTTTTCTGATGATGCCAAAAAAATCAGAGGATCTATGCCCCACGAAAACGTTAAAGCATCAACAGCTGTATACTGCGGTAAAGCTCAATTTCCATTCAGTGGAATAGTTAGATAGTTATTTTATTGATCCAACTCGTAGCGCCGACATGGCACTAAATACGTCGACCATTACACTGCATGTGTTAAAATACTTGAATATATACAATTATTACATATAAGAAAATAAATCACTTAGAATTCACTTGTTTTTTGTTAATCTTCTCAGTGAATACGGTACAAAGGAATTCAAATACCGGTTTGTGCGACATTTAACTGGCACCAGGAGATTTTGATGCCTCGTCTGTCCTGTCACCGGTGCTAGATCGGGCAGAATATCTCTATGTTTTTCACTGGCAAGGACTGATCGGCCAAAACGTAAAATTAGGTTTTCCCGGCGGACATGGAGTGGCTCAAGTCTTAATAGGAGGAGGGAAGCTTCGTAACCATTGTATTTCAGCTTTCATTGTATAGCAGCTTTTAATCTTCTTCAAAAATTTGCAAAATAGGCACTTCAAAGCCGACACAGATTTCTAAGAAACATTAAGCGGCAGACATTAGGTCTTCGTGCCTGCCTCAGTCCAGTTCAAGCGTTGAGACTCTTTCAGCACAAGGTTGGCTAACTCTACGCTAGGTTGTTCATTAGGATTACTATACCTGTGATCACTGAGAGAGCCATGCGGCGACGTGCTGAGGGAGTCTGAGGGGGTTGGGGAAGTCATGCTACTTCCGCCACCCAAGGCTGTTGCAAGTACAGACGCCAGCTTCGACGAATCTTCGAAAACAAATCCAGGAAATTCCTCTTTCACTGTGATAATAACTTCACGCACGGTTCAAACTCTGCAACTGAAAATTACATACTGATCAACAAGCTGCTGCTGTATGCGGCTATGAGGGGGGACGAGGGCGCCGCTTGTTCCGTCGTCATAACAAAGGGAGTCTCCGCTCTCCTCTCCCCGGTACAGATCGCTGTTCCACGGATTTCGAAAGCCCGCATCCCGTTCAAAAGATGATGCCACCCAGCACACCCTTTGTTCGTGGGGAACAAATCGATAAACGGGGGATGATTAAATTGGGGGAGTACAAGTTCCTATTGCTTTGTGAGCTCACTGATCTTTCAACCTCCCCATTTCATTCTTCCGCATGGGAAAATGAGTCTGTTTCGGATTAGCTCTGGCAAAGCAGTTGGGCCTTTAGCACGTTTTTATAAGGGATTCGGAAAGATTTTATCGCCCCGTTTTCTCCGTCATTAAGGGGGAAAACGCTTAAAGTAGGTGGGGAGCTGGTCATTTGAACTGACAGTTGCCATTTCCCGTAGTGGAAAAATAACACTTGTTCTGTATAGACACGATCGCCGAGCTACGAGGACAGGGCCTTAATTGCGCTAATTTGAGCTGTCCCACTGCTAGCGATCCCATGTGCTAGCACTAAAACGAAGTCACCCTCGTAGGAAAGAATGGAAACCAAGCGTCCTCCGAGACAACTGGGTAACAAAACCCAGACGCCTCGAGATCAGAATTGTAAACACGTGTGCGCTAATATCGTAATTTTAAGATGCTCATTCATCCTGGTCACTGCAAAAGAACGATTTCACGAAGGGCTTACATCAAGATGTTCACTTATGGATCAGTCAAGAAGGCCTACCCTTTTAGAAGAACAATCTTGTTTCCTAATTACTTCGGTCAACTTTATCCCTGGCCTGGTAAGGTGCTGAATTCGGTAAGCTAGAATAATGTACTCCACTCATGTAGTGCATTTTGTTTCGTTTCCGATAGGGCCAAACCAGTCTTCTACCACTCCAAAGCAACGAGCATTTACTTTGTGACATAGATACAAAGATTCAATTCATTTTAATTTTAACATTCCTTAAATAAAAGAACAGAGGGCACTCCCAAGAGGGCACAAGCATGTCCTGTGCGGTAGTGCACAACCATCACTCACTTATAGCAAACGATGCACACATTTATCGTCTTAACCTTCTCATTTCTTTTTCTTTACCCCCCCCCCCGAATCACTAATAATACATAAATATTCCTTCAGCCCAAGCTGACTGCGAATCATATTTGATGGTGCAAAACGGATACGTCAACTGAATATAGCTCCAATAAAATTCAGCTGACGTATCCGTTTTGCACCATCATATTCATATTATGTTATTCATCTTAAATAAAATCCCAAATAAATACTCAACACTGACATAACTACAAAAAAAAAATCAATCTATATTTAAATAAAAGCTGGTTTTCAGACGGAAGATGATTCCACACCCTCACACCCGAATTCCACAGGAAACTCTCCTCTTGAGTCTTGACGACTCTCCAGTATCACTCACCAAGAAACATTGCTCGTCTCGTACTCGTGCTATTATGCATGATCAACATAAAAATTTCTAAAACATGATGAGTACAATCCGTTGATACTTATATACAAATACTCCAATCTGGTGTTCACATATCTTTTTTACCGGTGAAACACATAACGACTTGAAACAATTCAGCGTATCACTACAATTCAGACGTTCACCTAAAATACGAAGAGCTTTATCAATACCAAAAAAAAAAAAAAAAAAAAAAAAAAAATACCTCAGATTAATACCTCGGATCGATGCCCAAGAATCGTTAACTGATCCTTTTCTTACAAGAATATCAAGAATATCAAATTTCAAACAGTATCGAGTGAAAATATGAAAAGGTTTCGTCTCGGACTCCTTCCAGCTACAGGTGTTCATCCACCTTATCATCAACTGCCTAGATCGGACACTCAAGAAACTATCCATTCCAGATTTTGCGACATGTATCTTATAGGAAAAGACAAGTCCTGTAGAGATATGCTTCTTTTCACTGTCACTTAACTTTAAACGGTGCAGCTTTATAAATTAGACAATAAAACCATAATACAAAGTCTTCCAAAGGTCACTTAAAGACCTAATCCAAACATTCTGTTTACCAACTCTACTCGATCGCATGCCACGGGTTTGTTTAGATTTGAACCCGATTGCCGAGTTGCTGTTTTGGCGCGAGAAAAAACTCACGCACAACGTCTTCTTTTCTAGATGGCGGAATTTTCCAGGATTGATTAGCAAAGAATTATAAGACCTAACTGATAATGTTTGTATGTCTTCAGAGGCACCACACTGATCTTTGTTTTATCATTTATATATATTTGTAATAAACAGTTGGAGCATTAGATGGAAATTATTATTTTTACCCTTGGCTCCCTACGTGCCATAACAGCTGTCCGTGATCATCGGCTGAGATTTAGTCCAGACAGAGTTATTTCAAACCTAGGAAATTTGGTGGCTTTTTTTTAATTTGCTCACTGTTTTACGGTGTTTTTAGTGGTCTTGAACATTGACAGAAGGGATGGTTAGCATTGTGTGTTTGGTAGAAAGACCATTTTTTGTGGCCCGCTTTAAAGAACTGCTTTGACTGAGCATTACATTACTTTTACTGTAACCAGCGGACGGAATCGCACTGTTTAAAGTCAAGCAACTGTTCAAAGAAGCACACCTTTGTTATAGCAATGGTTCAGGACATGGATCCCTTCCCAGAATCTCTTCTACATTTTTTTTTAGGGGATCACAAACGTCACATCTCAGAAAGATTCCGATCGCTGAAGCTTATCTGCACTCAGATTCCATCAGGAATAATCAAACGTCAAAATGCAAGTTGACGCTTCACCCTGTCATGGGAACTTTTCCATCTGGAATGCGTAAGATCATCCCCCTTTTCCGGAAACTCCTCATCTCTAAACCAGTGGGATATTTCTAATGCTAATTTTCTCTTATGCGACAAGAGGCTTTTCTTGTTTCTATGACAGCGTCATGGGCTGCGACAGCCGGTGAATAAAAAGGGCGCCCGTATAATAAAATAGAGAAACGAACGGATATGAAATGTAAACCGCTGACAAACACCCAACTCAATTTTCAAGGATAGGCGGGTGATGAAAATGTTATTTTACTCGACGAATAAGTTCCTAAAAATCATTTTGAGACGCTGGGAGGGGAGGGGGTTCTAAAAGTTTTTGCTCATAAAAGAGGCTGGCGGGAAGAAGAGAAGGAGGACGATCTGGTTTTATAGACAAATTTCTCAGCTTCCCTTTGGATTAAAAAAGTAGTTTCAGTTCTCCTTCTTCTATATCTTTTTTTGCTTTAGTTTTTCTCGTGCGTTAGGATACTTAGTAAGCCAAGAAATCAAAATAAACTTGGGGAACACCTGGACAGGACAAATTCGGCGGCATAAATTTTAAAACGAGCGAGCCACGTTGTAAGTGACTGAAACAGAAAAGAAAAGGATCCACGAATTATATAAATGAAATCTCACACGGCCTTTGTCAATAAGATAAGATAAAGAAAATCAAACTGATTCGACGCAACTTTTTCCTGTCTATAGAAAAGCCACAACACCGTTGAAGGCTAGCCTAGGAATTTCTGTCAACACCCGTCAAATTTCCTTATGACAGATAAGGGGCATAGAGGGACAAGAGCCCGAGACTTGAACGGCTGTGGTATAAAGACCAACATACCCAGGGTTGGCCACCAGAAGTAACTTCGTACACCCTCGAAAGTAACCCAAAAGTATCTCAAAGTAACCCAATGCAATGTAACCCAAAGTAACCCAATGTAACCAAAAGTAACCCTGAGTAACCCAAAGTATCCTGAAGTAACTCGTATACCCTAGTTCTTGGTGAACAACCTTGGCAACATACTAGGAGAGTTTTTTCTTCAATAACTAAGATGGCTCGACCACGTGCAGCCCTTGACCAATGACCAACTGCCAAATATAGCCTTCGAAGGTCACATACACGGTGCGTACACGCGCCCCCCCCCCCCCCTAAGCGTTGGAGGTAGAACTTTGCCAACTATCATTTCACTAGTCTTCTCAGTCTAGCCCACGACATAGGGAAGTCCAGGCAGCACATGCATGCGCTTGTGAGTACTGAGAAGAGTGGGATAAGTCAAGTAAGTAAGTCCTCAATACAGTTTCCAAGACCCTCTCTCAATTCCGTGACCAACTCGAGAAAAGCCACTCCACAAAAACAATCCCCTGTTTCCCGACATTTTATCCAGTTCTCTGAAGCCGCAGTGTTTCTATTTCCGGCAACATTATCCCCATCCTGGACGGATCAATTCTTTGGTTACCTGGGGGAGCATGTTTTGTGGAAAAGTTATTCGAGAGAGAATACATAATTGCTAGAAGAACCAACTCCGAAGAAAATAAGGGACAAGCAGCCGCCGGCAGTTTCAAACAGGGGAATAGCATCACAGAAGTGATCCGAAATGTTTATCCACAAAACAAATGTTTTCTTCTAAACTAGCCGTCGACAACCTTTGGCCCAGGCCCAAAGGCCAGAGGCAATTTGTTAACTATGCTGGAAAGTCAGGACAGATGAACTAATGCCAGTTTTTTTCTACGGTCGCTTCGGACAGGCGGCTAGACCTGTTTTTCGATTAAGCAAAAAGTAGGGCTAACGAGTCTTGACGGCTTGCCAGCTTGTACAAGTACAAAGAAAAAGACGTCCTGAGCAAGTCAGCGGAGAACAAGCAAAAAACACATCCACATCCCGCGTTCCCATGGCCTACCCAAATTGACCGCAAAAGACTTCAGCTAGACACATTAAATGAATACAGACCGTGATGAGACGAGGAAACGGACACAAAAAAAAGAATAAAGAACTACGCTCTGGCCTGCGCGAAACGGGTCCGTTTTTTTTGCATAATCACGGTATAGCAGCGGTAGACAAAGGTTCCGGTTCGGTCACCTTTATTCTATCTGAATGGGCCTCACTGATCCGGAAAATTAATCTCTGATTCTCGGATAATAAAGTTATTCATAGGCAAGGCCACTAAATACTCGTCTAATTTCATACGCACGAATTATTTTTCTTCTGTCATAAATAACAACGCCAGATTTAACTGAATCAAGCACTATTCGATTAACCCCACCCATCTTTTATCGCAACTAAGGAAGCTGAGACGATACGAAGCCAACCTTGAGCTGAACAAATCAGTTAGCCAAAAACGTGAGCAGCTTTTGTCTGAAAATTGTGTCCTTTCCCGTCTCGCTTCACCTGACATTTCGCACTTTTTTACTTACGCGGGGCCATTGACATGCCTCCAAATTATGATGACTACAAAAAAGTCAAATCTTCCTTGAATATCCACCGGAGAGACTAGAGGGCCATCAGTTCTTTTCTGAACGGAATCCCTACCAACAACGCTGAAAAGCGGGAAAATATCCGCTAAATTTCCTGGCACAATGGCCGGTCAGGCTGTCAAAGACAACCAATAACATTAACATTAACAATAATGTATTTGCTACCCGCTTACGACACGGGCAGCTTAGCAGGAAAAGGTGCGAAGGAAACATTAAACGAATTATTATAAGGACATTTTCTGACACACTTGCGTAAATCCCTGACACACTTGACACAATCTGACACACTTGCGTAAATGGAGGAGCAAATAACAACAAAAAGGTGCGGGCATCATTAATCAAACGTGATAACGAAAAACCTCGACTAATCACATGCTGTGTCATATCTCTCTCCTTACCTTGAAACAGGATGGGTTTTATCCATAACAAAGTGACAACAATAACGAAATAACAATGAACAACAACAAACAACGAAGTGCCTCGTTCTCTTGATACGTGATGACTACTTCTCAAAGGTTTCTAGCTCCTTCTAGCATCCAGCGCGACTACCTGTGGCACTGGAAACCGTCGCCACTAGCAACGGCGCACTCCTCTCCAGGTAGGAGCTGCGTAAATCTTGCAAGTTCCCAAAACGGGCAAGTCTGCGGCCATCCGGGTGGTAACAGACAGACACCAAACCGCAGAGACCTGGGAATGTCAGACTTAGGCATGATTTTCTTTCGGCGTCCGATCCAAACTCCCAAATCACAGGTTGAAGTTTTCGCTGGTGGGTTCGGCTGGAAATCTTCATAAGACGCAGAACTGAGAACGTCGTTTGGAAATACTCAACATAGTCTACTGTTCGGGACTCAAACTGATTCCTAACCAATACTCGACTTGGTCTTTTTCGGGGAAATTTGATTTTTCTCGTAAATCCCCATCTGGTGTTTCGGACCAAAAGTATAGCAGAATAAAATTCTCTAAACTTTTTGGGTCCCCTCCTCTAACTCGGCCCACCCTGGCGATCAACACTAACAACTGAAGGGTGAGGTACTGGCAGGACAGTATAATACGATATATCTGTCTAGCCAACAAGGACTTACTCAACACAAAAACAATTTTGGACGTGAGTAGAAGTATATTACTTCGGACATTACTGAACTTAACGGTGGCCGTTTTCGACTGACTGGTATGATACAATTCGAAACAGCATTTCAGATGTTCATCTGAAAGACTTGGCTTCCATCCCTACAAGTTAGTGAAATGGCATCAGTGGCATCACCTACTTAAATAACGTGCAATGAATCTTACTTAACCACAGAAACAAACGCCAGCATGTTATGTCTAATATTAGGCCATGTCTGATCGACGGACTGGATGAACCTCCGTGTTGCAATCTTTTACAGAATAGGGGAACCTAGCGGCCAGGGTCACATACAACATTATTCAACGAGCGACGTAGAATATTCGCTCGGATTTTGGAAGAACGAAGATGACACGTGACTCGGGTGTTGACTATCACCACCGATGCAAATGACGTACAAAAGTTTTCACATGGGATCACTGAAGCACGAACGGCTTCCCTGTCCTATTTCGTAACTGCAAGCGTTTATGAAACCATGAATCTCGCAATGGACGGGATAAAGGAAACCTCAATATCCCAAATATCAACGACAAAGAATAAGACCAAAGGCGGAAACGTGCAATACTGCAACGAATATATAACCCTGCGTTAACCTTACTAGTGGCTATCGAGATAGGGACAGAATCACAGTTTTTCTTTAACGGGCAACGTGTCTAGAAAGAGGAAATCAAAACAGAACCAAGGACACGTTTTGGCACGGCATATAAGTTATGCTTCTTTGGACTAAGTAAGTAAGTTGGTTAAATTTAGACGGGTGTCATTTTCATCCGCTTGCTTAATTACATTCAACTTTGGTGAATCAAAGTAGTTCCCAAGGGCTCCTAAAAATGTCCGACCTCGTACTTTGGACTTTCATTTTATCCTCAGTCAAAAATGGGCCGTCCGAACCGTCCAGTGTATGATACCCCTACATTTTTCTGTCATTACGGAAAGAGATCAGGGTTCTCACTTCGCATCCACTCTGCAAAGACCCGAGGGGTTACCCACTCCCCGAAACCTGATGTACACCCTATCCCGGCACCGTCCGAAATCAACGATGCCGGTCCTAAATTAGGCGATTCATCTTTTAAACGCTTCTAAACATGCTTATTTTAATGTTCTAACATGTGGCAACCAGTGCCGGCTCGGGTCATCAGGTGCCGGTACACTGTAAAAAGTTTCTCCGAATAAGGATGAAGTATTTGCTACTGGGATTAATCTTATCGCTATTGGGATAAAATTAATCCGAATTAGGGGTAATCTTATCAATAAAGACAAGAATAATCCCAGTAGCAAATACTGCAAGATTTTTTGTACAGTGTACCGGTCAGGCACCTCGGCACCGGGCACTTGCTGTACACTCTAATTTAGAGGGGGCAACCCCTCGGCAAAGAGGTTGTAGTCACAACATACAGGATCGCAGAAAATCGGCATTTGCTACTTTGGATATACTGCAAAATCTAAGCTACAGTAAAGCCCATCTCACTACCTCTACCAAAACACACGTCCCCCAGCAGATTCCTTCGTTTCTGTTTCACCCAACGAGTATGAAAGTGAGGGTCGAGGTGAGGGCGGGCGGTTTGTTTATACTAATAAAAAAAAAAAAAAATATACAATCCGAACGCAAGGCGCGGACGAAGCGCTATCGCGTGAGATAAGCCAACGACGATTTTTTTTTCACTGCCAATGGCAGTAGTATCAAGGTTCCACGTTAAGCCCACGAAAAACGTGCCAAATATGTGCGGGCGGTGGAGAAAAAAAGCTAACCGAACAGCCGGAATGACGAAACAATATCCGACCTCGGGGCAACTAAGGTTTTTGCAAATTTGTGCACTGTCATGATCCCATAGAGTAGAGGTATACTTCTTCGAATGATGATTTACTTTCGTCTCGTTTTCTTCCTTTTATGTGGCAAAGGTCAACTATAAGATAGTGTTTTGTCCCCAAATGAGCCGTCTATTCCCCCTCTGCAGCCCGTCGTTCGTGCGTCATTCCGACAGGAACACTGGTAATCAGGATTTGCGAAATCCAGCCAATTCGTCAACTCAGTTTTACACAGTTTCATTCCAACATTTATTTAAGGCCATATCTTGTAAAGTGTATTAGTTAATTTGTTGTCTTTCTTGTGTTTTTCACAAATACTCACCCCTTCTAGCTTTAAGCTATCTGGAATTAAATTTGATTGATTGATTGATTAATGAGCCAAAGTAATGAGCCGTGCTAAACCTACTGTTGACTATCGAAAAATCACACAAAATAATGAACTTTTTCCCAGAGCCACACAAAATAATGCAATTTTTTCAATCCAGCCGTCTACAATAAATCTGGGTGGGCTAGGTGATAGGCTTATGCGGGTCAGTACGTACTTATATATATTTTTAAACGATGGACCGTAATTTGCCGCATGGGCCAACTTTAAAGTTTAACTGAAAAACCAACTTATTTTTGCATCACTCAACTGAATACACTGCACTATTTGGATTGTGTTAAGGGATTTTTTTTTCACTATTTGCATTAGTATGACGTTCAGAATATCTACAGCCGCCCTCACAACCTAAAATTCTACAATGACGTGGAAAATTTGAATCTCAACACAAACGCGGGTTTTCAGCAGCCAGTTATCAGCTTGCGAAAGGTAGCTGACTGCGTGAACACTTATTTTTCGTAAATCGTTTTAGTCAAGCGTACAACACAGGTACTAGCCCGTAGGTACAACAAATCCGACAGGGAAATTCCACTATTTGAAAGCTGATTATTCGGAATAGCGGAACAACGAAGTAAAGCATTTTCACCGGGTTTTCAAGCCTCTTTGAGTGAATAAGTGATGGGTGACTAGATTGTCTTATCTCATCCCTTTTCGGTTACTATAAAACCTACAGAGATAACCGAGAAGGTGGCTGACAGACAGAAAGACCACTATCATCATTTTCTCATTACCAGTGTGATTTTCTTTCTCCATTTTGCTTTCTGTTGTTCTGCTGTGCGTGATCTGTTTCTGTGTTTCTTTATTAATATACCATCATTTTGTCTTCTTGTACGCTGTGTAAAAAATACACATTACGTAATATTACTAAGCCTCGCGAACGTTCTCACGTCATCCTACTTTTCCGTCGACGAGGATACAGAAGACAGAAGCCTACCAGGAAACACTACCTCAAGTCCAATTATCTTCTTGCCAGAAGATCATCAATAATTCAAACAGAACCATCAGAAGCCAAAGAGAGACCAACGCTTCCAACATGCGAACACCTCAGACCTATCAAATTGCTAGAAGGGGACCGCGAGGGTGAAATGGACCAGATGGGGAAGAGAGCTAATATAATAAAAACGTAGCCACCCTCGGGCATTATCGATTTTCGAGTGGTTTATAGTTCATCGCCGGACCACACGGACCGTCGAACGGGTAGACAACCCCGGTAATCACACGCTTTTAATCTACAAAGGAGATTAAGAGGGGTTTTAGGCCTGTTTTCGGCTTGTTAAGTTCTCACCCATACGGTACCTGGTAGATATATTAAGTGGGTACAGTGGAGGCAGGCCTGTATCCAGGATTTTTTTATCGGGGGGGGGGGGGGGTCTGCCTGCCGATCGGACAAAAAAAACATGGATCAGATCGAAAAGCCTATAAAAACTGATTATTTTCGTATGTTTCGGGGGGGGGGGGGGGGGTCTGCCTGCCAGTCGGACAAAAAAGACATAGATCAGATCGTAAAGCCTATAAAAATTGATTATTTTCGTATGTTTCGGGTGTGTGTGTGTGAACCCCCTAGCCCCCCCCCCTGGATACGGTTCTGAGTGGAGGTATGCTTATCTAAACGTCCCTATCTCTGGACGGCGCCGAAGAATCATGATGAACATCAAACCTAGCAAACATGCATGCATATTACAGGGCGGAAACAGTAATATCATATAAAGACAAAAAAATGTAGCCACATGCTGTTATTCTTTAGAATCTTTTGATCTTTGTTGCTCAGTTTATTTTGCACCCTTTCCTTTCCAGGTTACTGCGTCCAGCCTCTCTCATTACTTTCATCGCCGTCCAAAACATCCCAAAAGACCAAAAAGAATTTTAAAAATAAATAGTAAATAGTACCAAAGGTTTTTGATTTCATTCTTCATGTTAAAAGAAAGCTGCAACAGTTTTGTCTTTGCTGGTATTAAGCTCTTAATTCATCGTTCCCATTAGACTGTTTTGGACCACCAAGGTGAGATAAAGCTTGGACAAGGGTTCCGAAGCCTCTAATATACCTCCAATCCATACTACTACAGTACCTATACAATACCGAACCTACATCTCCTACGAGGAACTTGGAAACAATCCGCAACTTCATACATTCGTATGGTGCATTCACACATCGTAAACCCTACGGTACTTTTCAAACCCGAGGGTATTTTGCACGCTGGTGTTGCTGGATTCTCATAAAAACGATGGTAAAATATGCGTATTTATAAACATTAGAATCTCCGCAAACCCTAAATCATTAATGTTCTAGTTGGTAATAGTAAATGGCAAGACAACAGCCACAGCTACAGAGATAAGAAGATTCAAGGTTCAAGGTTATCTATAAAAAAAAATCTGTCATTATCACTTTCCGCTGCTGAGAGCAGAGCTCGAGCGCACACGAAAAAAAATAAAACCAAATTAACTTAAACATGACGAATCTTACCCAATAGCATCCATCCACTAGATAATCATATAACTAACGGAAAGCAAGGCCAAGGCACAGTCACAATTAAACAAAATAAATATATAAATAAGAAATAAAAGTAGACAAAGATGGGAATATCGATAGACTTTATATAAATAACAAAATGAGAGAAAACCGGAAAGTGAGAATCACTTAGCTAGCTTCTGTAATTCTCGATCAGCATTCTTCCAAGCCTAAGAAGATGGGCAGAAGATGGATCCATCGAGCCCAAGAGTCGCTTCTTCATTTCTGGCACTAAGGAAGTCTATATTCTAACCGTCATTTATGCTAGACATTTTACCTTTTTCTCCTGAGATGAAAGCAATTTGGGGGGCGGGGATGATTCACACACCTTAGATCGATATAGCACCAAATTGCTTCCGAACTTGCACAGAAAAGAAAAGCTTGGATAAAGTGGGTAAATAGCAATTGCCAACTCAACACCTACTTTGTCAACAATCAAAATGGCAAAGTATTATGTCTTAAACTTCGGCGGTTTCTTTAAACAACTATAATTCCAACGCTATTCTGACTCAGAAAGAATATTAGGGAGAGAACACAGGGATATAAAAAAAACTACCCCTATTCCAATAAAACTAGAAATTTAGTTTAAAATTAGTTTTAAAGAAAGACAAAATAGGAGCAAACGACCGAGTTTTGGATGACGTGAGTGGAAAGTATAAAAGAGGATCGGTTGCAAAATTATAGGGAATCGAAAATACCCTAGACAAAAATATTCATCTTTCGGAATGTGCCAACACTGTCGAAGCTTAAACGAAGTGAGTGCGACATTATTTGGAAGTCTGAAAGCCGATGCTGACAAAAAAGCTGATGAAGATCACAATACCAGTTTTGAATTCCCTTCACTGTCCTTCGTCACTCCAGTTCTGGAATGCGATCGATATTAAGCCATTAGGGCCCATACAGAAACCAAACCTGCCAGTCAGTCCAACATGGACGTTCGCCGTTCCAACAAAGGGAGACTCAATCACGCGGCTCGGTCAGAAGAGCTCCAAGGCGAGACTCGCATATTTCCATTTTCAAGGAAAAACCTCGGCCTCTATGGACCGGCAACAATTGCATACCAGACCTCGGTGTCAGCCGCGCCGAGACCCGATGAGAAACGGTTTCAAATACCAATACCACCGACCAAGCTTTCAGAACTGGTTCTCGCCAATGACCGGAACAAATGTAGGGGTTTTCAGCATGTCTAGCCCAGTAGAAACTCGGGATCAATAGAAATTGGCAGGACACAATGGGCATATGTCTACAATAGGCTTCCAAATAACAATTGGGCTTCAAGCAGCTCTGAAGGGTGTCAAAGACATGCCCCAGCTTTTGACAATGATCTATTACATTATTCACTTCAGGGGCGCATAAATGTTTCCGCCCTTGAAATCCAAAAGACTTTTCACCATATTTCTTTTCTTTTTTATTTTGTCTTTGTACAAAACGCATTTTATTTTTTTGTACAAAACGCATTGGGGCTCTAATGGAAAAGCTAACATGACAATACAGGCAGGAACCGGAACGACTGAAAAGAAACGAAATGGAAGGATCGAAATTTCCATACAACTTAGCCTTATTTCACTTTTTAGGCTGAACTTATTCTTTATTATTGTATCGTATTTTGGAATTGGCTGGCCTGTACATGGCCCTATTTCATAATACCGGTATACAAAACGCAAGGAAAAAGCGAGGGAAAAAGCGTTGCAAGTGGTCTTCGTAGCACTAACTCGGAAGATGGAGGAGTGTTGTTAGTTATGGGCACAACGCCTTCCGCCTATATCTCCTGCATATGCAACAATTATCGAGGGATCACTTGATGAAGTGTGACATAGCTGCGTTTTTTTGCCGTCATCCAGATAACCAACCTACAAGATTTCCCACTATAAGTCGTTTTCTTCCTTCGGTTAACCGACAAAAGTTTTTATAAGCCGTTTTTTTGGCTCCGTTTGCCGGTCGGTTAACCGACCTGTGGACTGAGGCGGGAGCTCCATCCAACCGACCTACGCTCTTGGCACGGCGCGAAATTCAAAATTCTCACTGGAGAAATGGGCGCCGGCGACGGGAAGACGCCATTTTTTAGAGCTCAGTCGAACCGACCGGCGAGACGAAAAAACGGTCAATAGTGGCAAATAGGTCGGTTAACCGACCTATGGAGAAAAGGCAAAAAACGCAACTATGGCTAAGCATTCCTACATAGACAGTCTGACATAACGTACAAGGTTCCTGGGGCAAAACAACTTTCATCTTTTTGGCAAGTTACACCGGAGGACTATTACGCCAGAATGAACCTTGATTTTCCAAAGAAGCCCTAGAAAGCGAACGGGAAACAATACGCCACCATTTCCCTTCGCGTTTTTTCTCGTCTGACATCTGATCTGCTTCAACGTGGCCAGACCAATCTCCTTCCGCCAGCAGTCAACCATGTGGATCTGGTGCGAACGGGAACGCCAGAATATACAAAGAGACATGAGGGTCAGCGGAAGCCTCTTATACCGGAACTGAAGTGCAACTCTTGGACGGGTTAAAGCTGCCTTGAAAAAAGCTATGCAAACTGCAAATGGTAATTATGAAATGCGTCTCATCCGGTCCTATTAGCGACGGAAACAGAAGGCAGATGCAGCACGTCCAGGCTGTCGACAGGGAAAAGGACGATTGCATGATCTCCAGCGTACCATGGTTGAATAGCTTGACAACAATTACCAAAAGGACGCAGGGTTTTCCTTTGCAGCGTCTACGAAATCCAAAAACGGAAAATCCGGCGTGATGAATATCATGTTTGTTCCATTTGCAGGTTCGTTTCTTCAACTCCCCAATATTGTCCCTGACGTTCGACAGCCTGACGAGGTCACTTGCCAAGAAGGCCGAAATATCCCTGACAAAGCATCGTAGCCGACGTATCCGTTTTATCCATTGTTTGATCATTCCGCAGAAACTGGCAAATTTTCGAATTTCGATCAAAAAGAGCCAATATCATAACAAGTATTATTATTATTCAATTATTATTCATTATTATTATTGACGAATCCCACAAAAATGGAGGAGTACCTCGGCACCGACTCGACAGTATTTTGTTTGGACCCTCAAGTTTATTTTTGAGCTTCTATCGAGGTCCGACAGTGTCAGAGGGTGTCAGGAGGGACAAGTCTTTATGACTTACCACTTTTGGTGATAATAAATAAATAAAAAGCATGACAAGAATTAAAGCACCCGGACGACGAAATGTCTGGCCGAATCATTCCTCTCACGAAGAGATCTGCCATGGCGGAGATCATCAAACTAATGCGAACACGGCAATCAATTCAATTCATTTCATGGTTAAAATAATTACCAGTCTCCAAGAAATACATTTTTTTCATTTGGCGGTGATAACTAAACATAACTACCTCAGACAGAGGCCGAAAGGATGTGTAACCTGAGACAGACGTCGTTATTCTATCCTGCCCAGTCAAACAGATTTTCAGATAGGCGTTGCCAAATGTTGGATGATCACAGCTTTATTATTATTATTGGTTTATTTTCCATCATGCTGCGTTAATATACACGAAGATGGAGTAATTAAATAATAGCCCAACACCCGTTTGGCTTCGATATTGCAAACCGTGGGTGTACGTGTACCCAACGTTTAACAACATGACTTATCAAAAAGTCATGTATTTATCCAGCTTAGGGGACTAGGCTAGCTGTCCGCTATCCCCACTTCCTACGGAGACATAAGAAATGCGCCCCATCGAATCCTACTTCGTTTTGCCAAACACATCTCTATGTTTACAAGTACTGATGTTCTTACCTTTAACGAAAATGTTGCACTCAATTATCTTCTAAAATATCCAACAAACATGGAAACAATTGCACTGATCCAGATGTGTCATCACGTCAAACAACTGCCTACAAAAGGGACAAGTTTAAAAGACTGTACAAGCCCATTCATGCCCACAGAATCGAAAGAACTGTGACTCAGCCACGATCCATGCTTACTTGACTCAACCGCGGCTAACTTATTATGCTTGGAGTGAATGACTCATACAATCGATGTTAAAATATCAAGGCAGTTGAGGTAAACTACCGAGGACTTGCTAAAGTACAGTAGAGGTATGTTTATGTGAACAGATACTTTAATGTGAACAGTGCAGTTCTGGGCTAAATGGTAGAATAAAGATCCAAAATACCTACTCAGGTGTTTTCAGATGCCCTTAATTACCTTTTTAGACTAACTGGTAGTTAGCTTTAGACACAGCAAGTGAAAATGGCTAAGCCCAGTGTCAACAAACGTTCACATAAGCATACGTCTACTGCAGTTGAATCATGTTGAATGAGAAAGGCAGTTCATGTATCATTAAAGAGCTCATCAAGCCTTATTGTCATTATGTGAATGAAAATATTATGTAACGCAGTGGATGTAAAATATCAGACAATACGAGTCAAAATAAAAAGGTGCGTAAATGAAAAAGGCAGTGCAATGCACATTCAAGGCTTCGCCCAAGTCTAATGATGCTGATAATGATTTATTTTTTATTTTCTCGCGTTCGTAATGACTGCAGATCACCCCTGATGACGGGAGTGCAGAAAACACAAAACAAGAAATCAAAACTATAATGGACAGTGTCAAACCAGGGCATGAAACAAAAGAAACGAAACACAACAAGGAGTAACAAGATTCAGAGTTCTTGGAAAACCCTACCGAATCACAAGAAGTTCCAACAGGACACAATGCTTCTCAAGAGCTCCAAACCTCACATAAGCATGGTCAAGTAGTATTACAATTGAAGCAGGACTAAACATTTAAATATAACTATACTGAAAATTCAGAACTGAATCCGCAACCGTAACTCCTTATGTTATTATTTTTTTCATAACTATCTGCAACATTATCTGTTTTAATAAAATGCAAAAGAGAGCTCACCACAGTTGCCACCCTTAACGGTATCCTTGTTTTTAATTCCAGTGTTCTACAAGCTGACTAGTTGACGCCTTACATGCACGAGATCAACTGATTAATTTACAGATCGACATTTCAGTAATATTGTTATAGGCTCGAGAGCAGTGGCGCCGGTGAGCTTGTGTCAACCTCCTCAAAGTATAAGCACGCTGAACATCTGCTGTCATAATGCTTTTGTTGTCGGGGACTGAGGAAGGGCGCACGAGGTGCAGCTGCTTCCGAAGAATTCAACACCGGCAACGGCAACCTAACTAATCCACGACCAACGAGACCCGGAAATGCGAGACCGAAATGAGAAACATTATGAATCTGATAATTTGACGCTTGACAAGGTTTAGCTTAGGGGATTTAATGATACAGCCAGTTTTATCTCCCCGACTGATCCACAGACCATTGTCGAAATATAGAAATGTGGTTGAGGACGGTCTGTAGCGAGAACTTTCCGGAACCATTTTCCGATCGAATCCGGACATCGGTCCCTCGTACGGTTTGCTGGGTAGCGTTTGAAGGAAAACTGTGTCTCAAACAAAAATATTGACCGAGTTCTTGGAATCCGAAAGAGAAGTAGGGGATACCTTTGCTATATATCGGTCTGTCTGTGATCAAGATAACTACTAACAGATCGAGATTTTTTAATGAAAATTAAGTAAGTTCAGGACAGGAGTAAACAAACCAAACACTTCTTGATCAACGCATGCTGATTTAACTTTGCTTTTTGTTCTCATCCGAATCATCGTCTGACCGGAATCCGGCAAAAAGAAGAGCCACGCAGTTCTTCTCGAAGCTGCTGGGTTTGAAGATACAGGGACAAAAGACACACTAAAAAATTTCTTCCAGCGGTTTTCTCACCATACCGATATTTTAACAGAGACTAGCAAAACTTCCACGGTCTGAAGTATCAGTATATTATCTTCAGGCCGCGGATGGCAATCGTGTATGCTGTCAGTTTCTTTTTCCCGGCAAAACCATAGCCACTGGATCAAGGAAGTAGAAAGAAGCCCTAGTTTGGGGTCCTACCGAAACTTTTGGCCTTGTTCTTTGTTCTGGTTACTTAAACTTTGTTCAGTTACTCTCTTCACTAACCCTACAAAATTCAAAGGAAACTGTCAAAGAAAACTTATAGGCAATCAAACTTCAAAATGATTCGAACAAAAACCACATACTTGAGGGTAAAGTCTGGCACTTAACCCTTCTTTCGGCTGGGTTCATTGGCGGTCACACCACCCTCTCTAGTAAACGGATTGATTATTGCTAAACACACCGTCTGGCTGTTATTCCGGCTAAGGCTGGGAATCCAGCAAACGACGACCTTGTTTACAGGTAACCTGGACCGGGAATAGCACCCCTGTAGTGACCGACGTTGGCACTTAAAACGGTACTGTGGTCCTTGATACTGTCACCAGTAGCGGTAATCAAGATGCGAACAGATCGATACTTCATCGGTAATATGAATGAAGTGACAGATTTAGTAACCAAGACCTTCTGGACTTCATAAGCAACCTGCCCGACGCTATCCAGAACGGGAAACTGCGACTGACGACAGACGCAAGAAGGTAGGAGCTGAGGAGGTGCTAATTCCAACACGGTGTACAGAGGGGAGGAAGTGGACGCAGACAGGCTACTACGAAAACAACAAGACTACAGCGGCCGGTTGGGTGTCAGGGAATCCATTCTCGATTTCTTTTTATTGTACCAGAGTCCCGCCGTATAAACCAACCGACCCGACAACTAACAAAATATCCAGATCTACCATGTTGTTTTGGCTGAAGACTCTACACACCAGTTCTAATCGAAATACTGCCACTACCTAACAAATATCTCAATCGGCCTGGGAGTTATCGTGATCACAGACAGACGGGCGGAAGATCTGCGATAACATAGGTATCCCTCACTTAAGCTGATGGAGGTGAACAGCTAAGGCGCAACTACTAAAGGGTTGAAATTGAAAGACACGCTAACGAACGAGTGCAAGTCAAAAACAGCAGGCTTGCTGTAGGTTCAGCCAAGACACATTCCACGCGGCATGTCCATGCCTGTCCGAACTGAGCCGTCACCGGTACATGCAACAATCAGGCCAAAACCATTGGTGAACAAACGAGAACTGATCTGTGCTGTAGCTAAGCTACAACCCAGAAGTTACTCAACTGGTTACAAAACAAGCATGCCCGGTTAGACAACAGGGTGGGACCAGGGTGGCGATCGGAATTGATAAAAGGGTCCGCTTCCTCGACTGATTATCTGGTCTCGTAACAAGGTATTGTCCGGGTTTTGGAGCGATCCTTGACATTTTAATAGTGGTGATAACATGTTTGCGTTATCAACTGTCTAGTAGCAAAGACTGACAGTGAGTCAACACTTCTTTTATTAGTGCAACTGATCGAAATAACTTCACATATCTCGCAGGCCGGGACAATCTTTTCATCTTGGGCTGTTGCAGATGTCATGAGGGTTTCACAAAGATAGACTAAAGGCCTCCGCGGCACATTTGTGTGCAACACATTTCCGAGCGGGAACAGAAGTGTGCCGCACACTTCTGTCACAAGTTGAACCTCGCGGAAACGCCGTTTTATGTTTATTTTTTTCGGTAATCATATATGCCCGAAGATGAAAATGCAATACAGACAAGATCTCAATAAATAGAATATCAAGCTTGCGCCCTTGCCATTCTGTACTAGAAGCATCCTTAGTTTAGTTAGTCTGCTTGGCAAAGCAGCTCACTTTATTATATGGACCATTTCGCCGCTAAAACCGAACTTCCCGCCAAATTTCGAGCCAAAAAATCGAAAATCACCTCTAGAGTTGTTTGTCAAATTTGACCCATATCTCACGGGTCGCTGAAACGGACTTGTTGGCGGCCACACAAACTAGCGCGGAAAACTCTATTTTAGCCACAACTGAGCAACAGCCTCTTTGGGGAATCGCGGACAATCGCCTTTAAAGACCAACGCGACACAACTGGCAAGTCGTACTGAAAAAGCAACTTTACGCTGAAGCCCTTACGAATCTTCTTTGCCACACGACTTCTAGGCTTCGCGCTTGTTCTATTTCCCTGCTTCCTCGGAAAATGTCAGTTTTCAAAAACATTGACAAACAGGCTATAGAAGCTCTGTCGCTCACGAACATACTTGTCACAGCATAATACGAAATTTATCAATCGAGACTTGACCACAAACTTGATAAGAGACCGCAGAAGAAGTATCAGCCAGCTATAACTTACTCGGACCAAAACCGTGGAAAGCGTTTGTTTGCTATCAACGAGCAGAACCAACCGCAAAATTTTTGAAATCAGACAGAGCAAGGTTGAGCTGTAGATACCCAAAGATTAATTAACAGATGACGACTGGGCTTCCAACTATTACAGGCCTGTATTTCAAAACATTTCCTCGCATCCGACGTACTGAACTTTAAAGGAAATCCGACTGAAATGTTCCAAGAAAAAAGGCGAAGTGTCCATAAGACGAACAGTTCTCATTGTAATATACAACCACAATGGAGATTCCTCTTTGGGAGGCAAAAATGCTCAGTCTCAGAAACACCTACGACGGAGAAATTACTGTCTGGCCAACTTCTTTTTATTAAGAAGATGGGCGAGCGAGAATGTCGGTCGCTCTGTTAATGGATTCTAGATTTACTGGTTATCCGAGGAGTTCGGTTGACTAACTGATTATCTATTTTTGTTGTTATTTTTTCTTTTTGTAGCTGTTTTCCATATCTACTTGGTACGGTCACTCGCTACTTTGTGCTGTTAAAACGATGCCTAGGGATTGTGCCGATGGTGGGACTAGGTCTACCTTGGACTTAAAATCCCCTCTCGTCACTAAATTATTTGGCCAATGTAATGGCTCTATGTGGTCTCCACGGGCAGTCTAGTACAGTGGTTCCCAACCGGGGGTACGCGTACCCAAAGGGGTACGCAAGACCCTCGTAAGGGGTACGCGAAGGTCCCAAATCTCTGAAATCAAAAATGTCTGCTTTCGACAAGAAATTAGAGTTTTGGCTTACAAAGTTTCAAAGAATCAGCACAAGTGTCTTTCTGTTTCTTGACCAGTTTACGGATGAGAATAAAATTGACAACCTTGCAGCCTAAAGTATCCCATTTATTTATATATATTTTACACATTAATCCCTTACCATTTATGACAATAAATGACGTCTTTTTGGCTTTCTGACCTTGACAGATCTTAGTAGAATTCTTGGTAGAATAGTAGAACAATGACTCTTCAAGAAGGGGTACGCAACCTTTTTAAAGATTAATTAATTAAGGGTACGCGATACGGGAAAGGTTGGGAACCACTGGTCTAGTACATGCTAGTTGTTGATCTTGGAAATAACGTGCCCAGTTTCTGAATGGACACCGCCGCCAAGTTGCGAAGTCGATCGTGAGTCTGAGCGGGGTCAGACCCGGGAATGCCATGTAAAATATGAACATGAAACAAAAATTTAAATATATATTTATTAATGCAAATTGTACTAAAATGTGCCTGGAAACTGCAACTGGAAATCTAGCAGCTCCGAGTTGTTGATCTTGGAAACAACTCCCCTCCTTTCTGAATGGGCACTGCCGCTTCAAAGTAGCCTATGTACAGGAGGGGTACCTGACCTCGTTTTTACACTACCTCGAGTTTTGCTGCGAAAACGTTAAAATAAAATGTACATGCTGTCCTTACAGTCAAGAGGTAAAATACGACTTTTTAACAGTCGTGTCCAAAAAAATCAAATTCTGTACCTTTTCTTTGTTTTCAAGCTGCTTTGAAAAGGGATTTTTTGGCTATTGACTTTGATAACTCCACCTTTTTCATCCTTTTGTAGTCAATCGAGGTAAGGTTAGAATGAAGGGGTCTTTTCAATTAAACCATTCAATTAGCTTCAATCTAGTATGTTTGTCATATTTGTTGGTTCCTTTTTAAGCCAGATAGATTATTCTGAAGGAAAGACTTCTCTGGAAATTTGAAATCTTGTCTGAGGTTAGATACCCCTCCTGTACTACAATGTAGCTTTACTAATGACAGAACAGACAGCAACAATGTTCTGGATCAGAAAGAATCCAAACACCCGAGCCTAACTTGACGAACCTTCATTTCCCTCTACAAATAACTGCCTTCCAAGTCACAAAATTCCACTAATACGATCAAAATCTAAGCTGGTGTTCCAGAATACCATAGGATAACATCCAAGTTACTTTCACTATGGTTGACTCATGATGGCAGAGTTAGTCAGAGCAGCGACAGGACAGGAGCACGGATGCCAAAGAGACCACGGTCAAGTGCTGGATGCCGTATGATGACCTTGGTTACAGACAAAAAATGCTGAGGCTCGTGCGGGCCAATCAGATGAAACCTTGGCCACAATTTGTCAATGATCTAGATTCGAACCATAACGAGGAAAAGGTTGCACACCTATCATAAGGAAAGAGACGAGAGAAGGAAATTTGGAAAGAAAACGACGAGTGAAAAGTCAGATGGAATCGTTCATGAAACAACAAATGTGAACTGGAGTAAAGGAATCACACGAAAACTGAGGAGCAATTACCATACTGGTGTGGACTGGTCTAACGGATATTATTTATTTATTTTTATAACCCGCTGAAAAGACAGAATAGCGGAGTACAAACAATGAAAAAGAACACAAAACACTAAAATACACTAGAATTCACTCTAGAAGAAGGGACAAGCCGTGATGTGCGGGGAAGCTGAGATGGGACGTTGTGGACAATTTTTTACTTATGGCCGAAAGTTTCAGCAATATATCCGGAAGCTTGTAACGCGAAATCAGATGTCTGTTTTTATACCAGGGGGTAGGAAAAGGAGGAATTTTGCATATCGGTAATAACAAGAACGGAGGGAATGAAGATCTTTTTTCTTTAAAACTGAAGGGAGGCCAGAAAGAAATAAGATAGAATGGTCAGTAAAACTGCTGTAAAGTTTACTAAGGTTTTTTTTTATTGTATTTCCCACGATTAGCAACGATTTTCGAGTATGATACTTGAATCTTTCTTTTTGCATCATTAACCGATTGAGACCGGAACGATTTGAGGCTGTTAGTAATGTGGATGCCCAACCACCGAAGAGATGTGACAAGGGGGATAGTCTTAGTTGGGAGAATAAGCGGCTCTCGGTTAGTTGAATTGAAAGATAAGTATTCGCATTTATTAACGTTCAGAGCCAGACCGATCCGGTCGAAAGCAGCTGAAACAAAAGAAACTGACTTCTTTAATCCGGTCTTGCTTCGACTTATCAGCAGAATATCATCGGCATAAGAAATATAAGAGATATTAATGGAATTAATAATAAAAGTGGTAGGTATAGAAGACAGGATGTTAGAGATGCACATTTTAAAAATGGATGGTGAGAGAACCGCGCCCTGTCGAACGCCACGTTTTATCGGGATTCTAAAATCGGATATCTGTCCATCCACTTTAGTGCGCAGAAAAGAATTTGTATACCAATAACGTAATAAAAAAAATAATAGAAATATTTATGCCATGTGAAAAAAGCGAGAAAAGGGCTTGGGCATGTACAATGCTATCAAAAGCTTTCGACAGGTCCAAAGCACAAATATGCAGTTCCAAGCCTTTTTTAGTTGCCTCAACCAGGAGAGACGAAAGAACTCGGTGGGCATGTGCTGAGAGGAGATCTGATAACCAGGGGCGTCACGGCTGGGGGGGGGAGAGGGGGACGCCCCCCCCCCCCAATGCTGTTGGCCAGTCGGTAAAAAATAACCGAGTCGGCGCGAAGCGCCGCGATTTTTCGTCAAAACAGTTGATTTTTTTCATGAAAACAGTCGGTTTTTCTGAAAATTGGTCGATTTTTCGTCAAAATAGCCGGTTTTTCTGAAAATCAACTGATTTTTCTGAAAATCAGTCGATTTTTTTCAAAAATGTCATTTTTGTTGTTGAAAACAGTCGTTTTTTCTGCAGAAAAAGTCGGTAAAAATTACCAGCCAGTCGGTAAATGCCTCGTCCCCCCCCCAAACATTTTGGCTAGCAACGCCTCTGCTGATAACCCGATGATTAGCCATTGCTGTTACGGTAAACGGCGATTAGCAATAACAAGCCATACCGAGCTATCTGAACAAAAAGTCCA
This sequence comes from Branchinecta sandiegonensis, assembly GCA_030848855.1. Taxonomy (NCBI): domain Eukaryota; kingdom Metazoa; phylum Arthropoda; class Branchiopoda; order Anostraca; family Branchinectidae; genus Branchinecta; species Branchinecta sandiegonensis. Next base: position 18,597,028 of record JAUPMV010000006.1, on the reverse strand, counting down.
AGCAAAAGCTCAAAGATACAGACAAACGCCACTTCCCCCTGTAAAGGAACTGAAAACTGTTTTACCTAAAGAAGAAAATCCATATTTACGGTAAAGTACAAAAAGAACACTTAGCTATGTGGTATTTTCTCAGGCAGGCTACGCTGGAACATGTTCAAAGAGGGACTTGCCTAGAAATCTATTACCTTGGTGAGGAATCAGAATGAACCTCACCCCAGAGACCATCCACACTTTCGCACAATGTTAATAATCAATCGCTTTTTTTCAACATTATCTGTTGAGATTTACCAATCTTCTTCGTTAAAACACCTTCCTAACGTAGTGGGTAACATCAGGCTGCACATTCGAGCAATCAAACAAAATATCACAGAATGTGGATTTATGACGAAACTGACCAGCAAGAAATTCTACAAATAGTCCTTTTAACAGCAAGATTCCGTACCCTCAACGTGTTTTCTTAATGAAGCAGCAATCCCAGTCTCAGAATCGAGTTACTCCTTTCTTTTCGTGTTTTACTAAACTGGTTCTAACAGTATAATTATGTTTTAGTGGACTGGTTCTAAATTCCCAAGAGAACAACTTTCCTCGATTTCTTACCAGTAAACAGAGGGTTTAATCCGGCTTATCTTGTATCTCCACGTGCTATCAGCGAATCACTAGATGCATGAGCCTGGTGCACCAAGGTGAGGTGATGCTAATGGTCAATTGATCTGTAATTCTCTCATTGCCAAAGTTCAGAGCAACAGCAGCTGAAGCCGGTATCGCTTTGTACGGTTTGGCGCGGTTGTGAACCACGCTCCGTCCGCAGCCAATGGCGTTTCGAGACCAAAGGTTAGACAGAGAAGCAGATGGGAACCACGAGCAAAAATATCGGGTCGGAAGTGCCTTATTCTGTCCCGCACTGACAGTCTTTGTTTGACGGTCCTATCCGTCCTTAGGGATGAGAAAATAATCAAGCTCAAATATAAACGAGGCCGACTCTGCGTTCAAAAGCGGCAGGTATCCTAATCCTTCAGGCACTTGAGTTTTTACCAAATAACAACCTGGGACTAATCAAACAAAGAAAAGAGTACTGAACCGGAAGAATACGAAAGACTTAACAAGTACTAACACAGAAAACGCCGAGGGGGCAGGAACTGCTACGATGCCAACCTGAGCAATTTTTCTCGGAAGGGATTGAGGATGTGATTATTTCCTTTCGTGGAAGCAAAACAAGAGTTTTGAACTCAGAGGCCTTGTGGGAAGTAAAAGACGGTTTGAACAGCCAACGCGGATGACAGATTACCACGACATAGACAAGACCAACCTACATAGCACCGACATTCAGGGGCGTCCAATTAGCTTCAAAAATTTTATTTGAAGTTGATTAGATGTTGGATATATGAGTAAGGAGATACGCTGAATTCGTTTCTGAGCTTGAGCTGAGACAAGTAGTTCCGGAATTCCGCCGAAACCGGAAAATTGGCAGAAGTAAGGCAGGAAGTTTCGATCTATCAAAATAGATATGACTTATTAGGGGTAAACACACTTGGTAACTTGGTTTTCTCATTTGATTAGCTATTTGGCCTTAATCTGTTTCTAAATTTTATAGTCAAAATGTTCAAGGAGTCCGGCGAAGACTGGATCTGGCGAAGACAAGACCCAATTGTCTGGATCAAATATTGAACTTTTGGGATCCCATCAAAACCTATGCTCTTGTTCTCCGAGCGAGGGAGCATGTTACGCACCGAGAATAGTTAAACAAGGCTGTTAATGTTAAAATCAGTGGCCCAGTTTCAGTAAACCTCCTGGGGGGGGCAAAACATCCATTTTGGGCCCCCATCCTAGATTTTCTTTTTTGCTCAAACGCAAAACTTAATTGCAGTTTTAAAATATACCATAATGAGTAATAGTAATAAAAAGTAATAAGTAATAAAAATCACTCTTTGTTCAAAGACACTTCACAGATAAAAATGTTCACTGGAGCATGCTGTGACCTGGAGTTTGAGGCCTACCCATATGACAGAATAAGCGACTTTAGACCCTCTGAGACTTTCGATCCAAACCCTATCGAGATTTGTCGCGATCTCGAGATCATGAAATCTTTTGAGTTTGGATATGGGGTTAACATCTTAAAACATCTAACAAACGCCAAATTATATTGAAACTGAGCGCCGTAGGCAAAAAAAAAAATAGGCCTGTTTTCTGCTAAAAACACAAAGATTTTGGTTCATAACCAGACTACTAACTGTGCGGTACAGTGTGAAATTTATGATTTGGTAAATGCCTTTACTTCAGCATGTAAAACAACAAGAAATATAGACAAAAAACCTCTGATTTTGGGCCCCTTTCAAATTCAGGGGGGGCATGGCCCCTTCTCAGATGGCGCCACTGATTAAAATCATTAAGTTGTAGGTATGGGGGTCAGAATAGGCTTACCGACGAAACGTCCGCATGGCAAAAACTTCCTGGCGAAACGTCCACAACGAAACGGCCCCGTGGCAGAATGTTCCCATGCCAAAACGTTTCGATGACAGACGTTCCCACGACAAAAGGTCTCCATGGCAAAACGTACCCGTGGCGAAACGTCCCCAGGATTTTTTTAAGTTCGCCTTGGTCTTCAGGTGCATGACCGAGGTAAAAACAAGAGCTAGAAGCTAATATGGCACTTGCAAGGCTGTTCAGAGGATGAAATATAAAATCTGCCTTTTTGTGGGTTTGTTCTGATCATCTTTAAGCAAAACACTTGAAAGAAGAATGATCATCGACTTTGGCAATCATGAGAATGTATCGTTCGGTAAAAAGTGTTTTATTTTGAACTTTGACTGTAATGATGCGCACTTTAAAGGCGCTAGAATTTCATCTGTAAGCAAAATCTCTTGAGACAAAAACGTTAATAGTTCCTTGGGGATCATTAATATATCGTTTGATCAAAAGTATTTTTTTCACTTTTCGGTTAAGATGCGCACTTTAAGGGTGCTAGGGATACATTTGTTTAAGCAAAACCCTTGTGGCGCAAATGATCATGGACCAAAATGAATCGTTTGATCTAAAGTACTTTTGACTTTGCAGTTAATATGCGCACTTTAGGGGAGCTAGAAATTAATTTGTAAGCAAAAGCCTTGCGGCAAAAATGATCATTGCCTTATGGGGACCATGAAAATGTACAGTTTGCTTAAAAGTTTTCTTTTTCCTTTCGATTAAGAGTAGTACTCCTAGCACATCTGGAAGTACCCTAACTTGCGATCACCGGAATTCCGGACCCCCCCCCCCCCCCTCTAACGTCCCCCACAGTGCCCGGATCCAATCCGGTAATGTAAATGATTTATCTAGAGCATATGTGTTTGTTATCCCACCAAGTTCCATCCCGATCTCTCCAGTCTAAGCGGGTCACGTATTCCCCCCCCCCCCCCCCCAACAGTTGCCGGATCCGGTCCAGACATGAAAAAGAACATTAGAGACATGTCTTCTGTTCAATTATTAAACTTCACTGGAATCCGATCACCCGTTCCAAAGTTACGCATGACTCAATATTCCGGATTCCCCCTCCCCACTCTCCCGGAAACCCCCCTACCCCCCCCCCCCCCCCCCCAAAGTGTCCGGATCCAGTCTAATTGTGTAAACGACTCATCTACAGCAGATGCTTGTTCTTCCCAGGAAGTTTCACTCGGATCCCTCCATTCCAACCAGTTCTCGAGATTTTCGGTCCCCCCCCCCCCAACTCCCCCACAGCTGTCAAATCCGGTCCAAACTTCAAATGGGACATCAGAGATATGTCATCTATTCAGTTCTTAAGTTTCATCATTTCATCACCTGTTCGAAAGTTACGTACTTATCAATTTTCCGGAACTGATCAGTAGTGGGCTAGTTTTATTTCCTTTAAAGCAACATGCATAACCGGTATCTTGTTTCCCAGTAAGTTCCTCAGAGGAAACAAGCGGAAGCCTGGGTCAAACAAAGAGAATGCAAAAATCAGCGTAGTGCCGTTATGGTGGATATAAATGAGACGGTTCAAGATTTTTTTCAGTGAACCTTGCATTGTGTGGGATATTAATTAATTGGACACCTAGGGTATTTTTATCTCTTATTTCCATGCTCTGGTCTTAAATTAATCCGCTTTGGAAGAATGCCGGGTCTGATGTAGGCTAAATCATGGAATCCCCCCCTCCTTAAAAAACTATTATCATATTTTGATTATTGGTTCATTTTAGCTGGGGATGTTTAGCCACGGGGACGTTTGGCCACGGTGACGTTTGGCCACGGGGACGTTTTGTCGTGGGGACGTTTCGCCATGGGGACGTTTTGTCATGGGGACGTTTCGCTGGGAATGTTTCGCCAGGGGACGTTTCGCCAACTCCCCGTCAGAATATACCGTAGTAAGTTCGTGTTCCGGAGTTAAAGAATGAATGGAGCGATTGCGGAACTAAGTCGCATTGGCATTATAGGTGCGACGGGTCCTTTAAAGTTTAACCGAAAAGGGCTGGGATAGGATAATCTAGTTACCGATCACTTATTCACTTAAATTGGCTTGAAGACCCGTTATTCACGAATAATAGATCTTAAAATAGTGGAATTTCCGTGTGATTTGTGGTACCTCTATGCGCTTGTATTTTTGTTGTATGCCTAACGAGAAAGATTTATCATTTTTTTTTTTCAGGCACTAAGCAATCTTCACCAATCTCACCACTGCCCACTGAAAGTCGCGTTTGCGTTGAGATTAAAATTTCCCGCGTCATAGTAGAATTTACGTTGTGGGGACGGCCGCAGATATTCTGATCGTCATAACTAGAGCAGATAGTGGAAAATGAAAAATTCCCTTTGCAGAACCCAAATAAATCAATGTACGGTACGGTATTCAATTAAATGACACAAGATTAAGTTGGGTTTTCTTTCAAACTTTGAGGTAATCCGTATTTTTCTTGAACTTCCGTTCTATACACTAGAAAATGCACGGTGTGTAACTACTAGTTAAGTTTTTAAGCCAACTGCTACTGGACGGTTATTTAAATTCGGATAGTGCAGTTTTAGGCTAAACGGTAAAAACTAGCTACAATAAAAATCAAATTTACGTTGTGGGGACGGCCGCAGATATTCTGAACGTCATAACTAGAGCAGATAGTGGAAAATAAAAAATTCCCTTTGTAGAACCCAAATAAATCAATGTACGGTACGGTATTCAATTAAATGACACAAAATTAAGTTGGGTTTTCTTTTAAACTTTAAGGTAATCCGTATTTTCTTGAACTTCCGTTCTATACACTAGAAAATGTACGGTGTGTATCTACTAGTTAAGTTTTTAAGCCAACTGCTACTGGACGGTTTTAGGCTAAACGGTAAAAAACTAGCTACAATAAAAATCTTTCAAGAAAGCCTTGGGCAACTATTTGACTAACAGACAGAGTGAGTGGACGAGTGACACCATGTGAAGTAAAATAACGTCCGAAAAGCAGATCTCTCTTGTAGGCTACATGTTATGACGAAGTGCACCTTAACCAGGTAACCAACGGGTAAAATTTAACAGTGACAGTACTAAGATCTATCAATGTAATTTCATTGTCTGATCTATCCGATAGAATAGAATCAGGCCCGTATCCAGGAATTTTTTTCGGGGGGGGGGGGGGGGGGGGGGGTTTGCCTGCGGGTCGGACAAAAAAGTACAAAAACGACATAGATCAGAGGGAAAAGCCTATAAAATGACTATTTTTGTATGTTTTTTTTGGGGGGGTCAACCCCCTAACCCCCCCCCCCCTCCTGGATACGGCCTTGAATAGAATATTATTTGATATATCCCCAGATTGTGGAAAAGCAAAATAGTTGGTACTCGTCAAACATAAAATACGGCACAGCGTGTTACCATCTGAAATCATTCTGCGTGAATAATTATGTCATCTTATAAACGACCTACGGTCGCAGGCCCAGGCCTGTCGCAAATGGTCTATCCCAGAGTAATTCTGTCATAAAATTACAACATCTTGTAGTCACCCACGTGCGGTCTTGGGCAGCTGATAAATCTAAACAAAAGGGCCATGATCCCAGCCGGTAAACGAGGCAAAGCTGGCTCCACACCGCAGGTGACGGGAGATAGGAACGAAACCTACAACCGAGTTAGCACCTGGCATTTTATGGTCTACCGTGAAGGATTACTATACCTTTGGACTATAGTTGAAAGCTGGATCACCAATTCAGTGTTTAGCAGCTGCCTACTTGTTCCATAGATGTTATCTAATCAAGAGTGAATTGCATGAACTGAACTCGTGCTCTTGAATGAATGTTTCTTTCTTCAAAGACACGTTGTCTGTGACCTAACCCTGATTTTGCACACCTAATCCTGACCATTATGGCAATTCACGAGAAGCAACGAAAAACCTTGTCTGATAGAACAGTCAAGTTTCGCTTTCAAGATTCGTTTCTTAATAGAGCTGCTTTGCTGCCAATAAACAAAACATTAAACCGGATCCCTTTTTAAACTAAACACTAAAAGCGGATCACAACACTTCACCAGCCCAAGTTAAGGCTTAATCATAACAAGAACAGATAAGGTAAGAACAGGCATGTCTGGAACATGCTGAATGTAAACAAGAAGAAACGATTTTCGTTTACCGGGGGTGGAGCCAAGCCGACGTCTTTCCCGGCCACAGAGAAATATCGTTCTACACTGCTACCGTTGCACTTTGCTAACACTGATTTACGTTCCGGAATCTGGGATCTTTCTAGCTTTCGTCGGTTCAGGGGTCAAGCAATGGCACGGAATTTAAATTAAAGAAAAGCGAAAAAAGGTGTTTTTACTTTAAGTTTAGGAGAGCAATTATAAAAATATTAAACCTTTTGACATGCGTTTGGGCAAGTACCGTATGAATAACTAAAAAAAATGTTCAAAAGATTACTGGAAGCAACATAATCAGTGTTGGGACAAGTACTTCAAATGAAGTTTGACGAATATCAATCGATTTAGCGGACAGACGTTTCTGTTCTTTAAAATGTGGCCAATTTTTTAGCAGAAATGCAACAAAACTGGAAACAGGCATAGATACTTTAAGACGGTCTAGGACGATGAAGGATCTATGACTTATTGTCATTCTGGGACGCGACCATCAAACTGGGGAGTGGAGGGACTGAGAATCCGGAATCTGGATGAAACTTGGTAGTAGGCAAGAGCGCATGTTCTGGACTGAATGCGGAAACTGTGTGGGCGTGGTAGACTTGAGGTACCGGAAATTACGCTTGGAGTCGGGGAATCGGGAAGGTACTTGGCGAGAAGGACCGGCATAGGCCCTAGGTGCACCATTCGCACAACATACAGGATTCGGGCATTGCGTGTGCGTGTGTGGGGGGGGGGGGGGGCGGAATCTTCTGCCACGCAAGTTAGGGGACTTTCAAATCGACTAGGACGAAAACCGTGTCAGGCAAATTAAGGACATAACGAGGTTGACTTGAAGAATTGTCACTTCCCGTGCGGGATCGCAGCGAGTGGGAATCCGGAACTGTGCGACACGCACATTTTTTAAAAGAGTTTGGCACGAGCACGTGTCCCAGACGCTCCGTTTCAGGTCCGGACAAGATCCGGCAACTGCGGGGGAAGTTGGAGGGGGCTACCGGAAATGTTATGGCACGCTTAGAATGGAGGGACCGCGAGACGCCAACTTGGGGGGAAGGACAAGCATAAGCCCTTGTTGTACTACTTATACATCTGGACCGGATCCAGGTACTGTAGGCGGGGGGGGGGCCGAAGCGGGGATCCCGAAACCTTGTAAAATGCAAAACAGATCCATGCGATAAAAAATTAAATCAGAAACAAAAGATATTTTGATAGTAATTGGACAATTAAAAGCTATTCTAACTTTTTCAGAAGCTTGGAATGAAACCATAGAAGTCTGCATTGATCGTTCAGAACTTAATGAACATGAGACGCACGAATGTCTGCTCAATCTCCAAGTTCAGTCTGTTAACTGTCCCCAGAGTCGTCAAAAGTCATATTCCCATGGGTTTCAGTGGCCTCGTATGATCGTAACAAATAAGACCAAAGGTTTCGACGTGATCCCAAAGGGGAATATTTATCGGACTCGTTCGTCCACATTATCAGGTCTTATGGATTTCCAGTCTTCACCATATCCCGTAAACATATTATTTATCACTAACCAACCACTTAATCAGGTCTGCTAGCTAATTCCTTTGTTTCTTTAATTTCCAGTCTAGCCTAGATTACGACGGGAACACCATAGCTCGTCGAAAACTCGGAGGGAATTCTGATCCGACATGTTCTTTATCTGTATATACTTTGGCATAAATACACCACCTTTATAAGTTTTATTGGATGATTGTGTTCCTTTCAAAAATATCCAGTTTTCATAAAACGCGATCTTACAATTCACTTGAAGTAAGTTATATCTACACCAAAATAAACAGCTCAGCAAAGATATTTCTTAAAACTGACATTTTTTTTTAATTTTCGACCGGTTCTAGGGAACCCGGCGAACTAGCGACTCGTAGGTAAACGGAGAAAAAAGACCAGCTTTCTATGTCCTCTTATAACTGAATCGAAACTCGAGAAACACGATGGAAATATAACAGAATTGCATATCAATTTTAAAGTTTTCATCAGGTTCGTTCGGTCGTGTCGACCACGGCGACAGATCGATTCAAAATGCAAAGGTAACCCGCTATCGATACTATAAACCGGTTGATCAATCAATTAAGAACAACCCAACTTCCAAGTTTTGACGGAGGCACACGGTCTTCAAAAACAAAAACCTCAACACGCACCAAAAGAGGAGCGAAGCTAACTGGGTTCGAACTGGGGACCTTCCACGGTCGCTCTGTACCCCGATGCCACTGTGGGTTGTTCAACGAAACAGAATGATAAGTAACAATTTGTAACGCAGTTTAAAGAACACGACCAAACATCGACTTTATCCGAAGCTAAGTAGCCTACTATTTTGGCTATGCCAGACCAGGCGAAGTGTTTAAACCAACAAGAGCTACTAGCTCATATGGCACTTGGTACGAGTAGGAGGTACAAAAAAAGTAGATGACAAACCAAAATACCCCGCCATCCAAAAATGCGGTTCGGACCTAGAAATACGATACCTAGTTTCACTCAAGTCTGAGCATTCCCGGCATCGCCTCGGATCACCTAGGGCAAATGACTTTTCTACCTTCCAAGTTTCACCACAAAAGATCCACTCGTTTCGTCCCTACAGGAACCACACGGTTTCCGGTCCCCCCCCCCCCCCTCCAACTTCCCCTACCGAGTCCGAATCTGGTTCGGACTACAAAATGGATCGTCTGAAGCATTTTCTCTTACCATCTATCAAGTTTCACTCAAATATGAGAGTTTTTGGGGAACTTCCGGTAACTCTCCCCACCGTTGTCGGATCCAGCTCGGACCCTAAAATATGTCATCTAGAGCATGTGATCTCTCTGGATTTTAAGTTTCACTAAAATCGCTCCACTTGTATGACCCCTATGCGAGCCAAAATGTTTCCGGGAATCCCGTTCCAACTCCCCCCACTGTGGCTGAATACGACTCAGAAACATCAACGTCGCATCTCTGACATCTCCTATTCCCGTCCATCAAGTTCGGCTGGAACCGGAGCATAGCCTATCCACAAATTTCCAGTCCCCAATTCACCCCCCCCATCCCCTACCGTGGCCAGATCCGATCCAGACACCAAATAACAAATCAAGGCCGCATTAACTCGGAGCTGTCAAACTTGCATCCCATCCTGTCCCTCCCCCCCTCATCCAACTCTCCCAACCGTGGCCGCATGTGGTTCGGACGAATGTTTTGCTTGTCTAGATAAAGCTTCATCCGAATCGGACCGCCCGTTCGCAACCTACGGAAGCCAGTGATTTCCGGATTCCCCTACCCTCAACTCCCCGAAGATGGTCGGATCCACGAACACAAGTTTTCAAAGGGCATTATATCGGGTCCTAAGTCATTAATACGCCTGCAAAGTTTCATCGTCCTTAGAATAGCCGGAACTATCCTAACTGGCGATCACGGAAATTCCGGGAAACACCCTCTAACTCCCCCCACAGAGGCCCAATAGGATCTGGTTCTATCAATTACGTAACTAATACTTGTTCTTCCCACCAAGTTCCATCCCAATCCCTCAACTCTAAGCGTTTCACGAGATTTCCGGTGCCCCCTTCACCCCCCCCCCCCCACACGTATCGGATTCAACCAGGATTATACATGGAACATCTGAGACGATGGCTCTTTCCACTTGCCAAGTTTCATTCAGTTCTGATCACCCGTTCAAAAGTTATGCGTGCTATCAGATTCCGGGCTCCCGATTCCTCCACCCCCCGACCCCCATGGTGGTCAGATCGGGGAAGCGACTATTGTCAAGTCACTCTGTTCGGGTCCCTGACATGCCTTCCAAGTTTCATCGTCCTAGCACATCCAGTACCGAACTAGCGGGATCACCGGAATTCCGGACCCCCCCCCCCTCCTCGAACCCCCCACAGTGCCCGAATCCGGTCCGGTTATGTCAACAATATATCTAGGACTTGTGCTTGTTCTTCCCACCAAGTTTCATCCCGATCCCTCCACTCCAAGCGTTTCCCAAGATTTCCGGTCCCCCCCCCCTCCAGCTCCCCCCAAAGTCGTCGGATCCGGTCCAGATTTTAAGCGGGCCATCTGAGACACACGGGGTCTTTCCAAATATCAAATTTCATTAAGATCCGAACCATCGTTCAAGAGATATAAATACCTCTAGATTCCGGATTTCCCCTCCCTCCACTCCCCCCACGATGCTCGGAACGGGGAAATGACTATTTCCAACTTAATCTTTTGGGGTCCCTGATATACCTGCCAAGTTTCATCGCCCTAGCTTATGTGGAAGTGCCCGAACTAGCAAAGCCTGGACAGACCGACCGACAAGGCGACAGACAGTCGGACGGACAGAAACTGCGATCGCTATATGGCACTTGGCCGAAGGGCAAGTGCCAAAAAAAATAAACTGGAAAAAGAATTCAGAATGTCTCGTTATCCATAAATCAAACCTCTAAAAGTGGAGTTTTTTTAATCCAGCATATTGACATGTGAATTTATGGAAGTTTCAAATTCTCCAGTTTAATGCTCCTCATAAGGATTGGTTAAGTATTTTCGCCCTATACATATAGCTAAGGCCAGGTACCAATCACTAACTACCGTAAACACGGGTGGCGGATTCGCACGGACCCTTCCATCCTCCACCCAAACTAGTGACAAATATGCAACTTCACAGGCCCTCCCCCCTCATTTCAAGAAAAGTCTTATAGACCTGAAGAATTGTTCCTTACATAATTTTTTTATTTTATAAGGCCAGCATACAGAAAGACAAACCAACTGTTTTAGTAAGTATTAGCATATGACCCCCCCCCCCCCCCCCCCAAAAAAAAAATAAAATAAAAAATAAAACCACACCACTTTTCTATATATAAGACTAGGTAGCAAAACATTACTTGATCCGATATGTATAAATTATGAATGGTTATTAAAACGGTGTGCTAATTTGCCACCTGGATAATTGGCCCTTCTACCAGATTGTTGACCGTAGGACATGCAAGTGTGGCAAGCTTTTCTATTGCAGGCATTAAGTAAGCCAGTGTTGGGAAGTACGTCAAGTACTTGTACTTAAAGTACTACTTAAGTACAAAATCAAAGTACTTGGGTTTTACTTAAGTACAACTTTTATGGAGTACTTAATACTTGATACTTAAGTAAATAACAAGGTACTTGAAGCCATCAAGTACCAGTACATGTTCAAGTACTGCCTCAAGTACATTTTGCTTAGACAACATCGATCTCTTTAAATAAGGAAAAAGGATTCAACAAAAAGGGGAATTCAATAGTTGGCAAAACGTTCAAACTGAATCAAGTTCAATCTGCAGGTTGTCGTTTAAGCTACAAGAAATGTTTTATGGCACTTGCAGCTTTCGGCTCCTGTGCCATAATATATGGGGATCGCACTGTATGTCGTTTGTTGCTACACTTGGGACTTTTGCTACTTAGCGCATTGCACTTCCAGATAAGCTAGGACGATGAAACTTGGCACAAAAAGGACCCAGCACAATGGCCTAAGAACCTTCCTTTCCCGGATCCAACCATCGGTGGGGGAGGGGGATTCGCGTGAAACTTGATTCGTGGTAGGAGCGCATGCCTTGGATGACCCATCTACTTCTCCGAACCGGATTTGGGCCTGGTGGAGGGAGTGGAAGGGGGTGCCGGTAACTGTGTGGCATGCCTTTGTATCAAATGAGTGTAGCGATTGAGATGAAACTTGGAAGGTGCAAAAAGGTCAAAAGCCCTGGATAATCCCTTTGGGGTCCCGGCCGGATCCGACCTCGGAGGGGGAGTCGGAGGGGGTACCGAACATTTAACGTAATCGCTCAGATCCGAGCGAAACGTGATGCTTGGTAAGAGAATGTGCCCTAGTGATCCAGAATTCGGCCACGGTGAGAGGAGTTGGAGGGGGTCCCGGAAACAGTGTGGCACTACTAGAGATCACACGAGTAGATAGGTTGGGATGAAATTTGGAAGGTACAAAGTTGTCCCAGATGATACTTTTTAGGTCCCGACCGGATACTTGATGACTGATAATACGAGCAGATGCCCTAGTTGGTCAGAACCGGATTGGGGCACGGTTGGGGAGTTGGAAGCGGGGGGCCCCTTGGATCAAACGAGTGGAGCCCGTTTCTGAGTCTAAATCATACTCGGTCGTTGTGGGAGGAGTTGGGTTGCAGGTTGCCGGAATCCAGTCTAGGGTACGGTCCGATTTGGTTCCGGTGCGGAGAGTCGGAGGTGGGTGCAAATTACCCGGGATACAGTGCTTAAAGCAAATGCCCAGTACTGACTGGGACAAGAAGATGAGTCAGTAGTGCCGCCATTTGTGAGCAAAGAATGAGTTCATAGTGTTTAATTCTTCATTCAAACTGCCAGACTTCTTCTATAAATGCTAAATGACATTAAGAAACATTTAATTCATTTTCTATTATATTGTCTGACTGGACTAGTACTTAGAAGTACTACTTAAGTACAAGTCGTGTACTTAAAACTCAAGTACTACTTAAGTACATTTGTTGATGGGTACTTAATACTTGATACTTAAGTACAAAATTCTTAAGTACTTGATACTTAATACTTAATACAAATTTGAAGTACTTGTCCCAACACCGAGCAAGACATTGCTTGAACAGCAAGCATGTCTCACAGTGCCTTGCCTAAGTTATAGTGCTTCTTCGTAATTTCTGTAACTGTTCTCTACCAAGTTTTCCTACTTCTGTGAGAGTATCATGAAAAGAAATAATGAACAACTTAATACCAGATTATTAACAGGTTGCAGACAAATATCTCAGCTACCTTTGTTTCCTCGTCCTTTGATTTTCATTTTTTTACCACTAAAAATAAATTTTCCTTGGTAAGGGTACTTTGGACAGCAGCATTCTTAAAACAACTTGGAAATATTGGACCCTTCTGACTTGTCATGATGTTGCAGATTCGAGAGAGAGCTCTGACAGCACAGATTTAGAAGAGAGTTCTCAAAGGCAGATATTTAAGGAAGAATCTTCAATTGTTTTCCCACAAGTTTATTTTCCAGCTTGAGCAGCTTGAGCCTGAAGAGGACCCTTGCCAAGAAGGGCCGAAATATAGCTCTAATAAAATGTAGCTGACTTATCCGTTTTGCACCGTCAAATATGATTCGCAGTCAGCTTGGGCCGTAGGAACATCTATCACCGAAGTACGGAACTAATCGCCCATACATGCCGCCAACAAGTATCCATCTTAGCTGGAAAGAAGAAGAAGAGACAGGTGACTCTAAAACCAAAATGCAGAAGAATCTCTACCCTTTCGGCAACCCAATCGAACAACAAAAACAGCAGCCGAGTCCAGAATGAAATCACAGCACCAACTTTAACTCCAACCAACTTTCAGAAAAGAAGTTCTCAAAGGCAGATATTTAAGGAAGAATCTTCAATTGTTTTCCCACAAGTTTATTTTCCAGCTTGAGCGGCTTGAGCCTGAAGAGGACCCTTGCCAAGAAGGGCCGAAATATAGCTCGAATAAAATGTAGCTGACTTATCCGTTTTGCACCGTCAAATATGATTCGCAGTCAGCTTGGGCCGTAGGAACATCTATCACCGAAGTACGGAACTAATCGCCCATACATGCCGCCAACAAGTATCCATCTTAGCAGGAGAGAAGAAGAAGAGACAGGTGACTCTAAAACCAAAATGCAGAAGAATCTCTACCCTTTCGGCAACCCAATCGAACAGCAAAAACAGCAGCCGAGTCCAGAATGAAATCACAGCACCAACTTTAACTCCAACCAACTTTCAGAAAAGAAGTTCTCAAAGGCAGATATTTAAGGAAGAATCTTCAATTGTTTTCCCACAAAGTTTATTTTCCAGCTTGAGCGGCTTGAGCCTGAAGAGGACCCTTGCCAAGAAGGGCCGAAATATAGCTCGAATAAAATGTAGTTGACTTATCCGTTTTGCACCGTCAAATATGATTCGCAGTCAGCTTGGGCCGTAGGAACATCTAAGTAAGACATTGCTCACAGCCAGGGGCGTCACACTAGGGGGGAGGGGGGGATGCCCCCCCCCCCCCCACGAATGTTGTCAACCAGTCTGTAAAAAATAGCTGAGTCGGCACGAAGCACCACACCACACTACTAGAGATCACACGAGTAGATAGGTTGGGATGAAATTTGGAAGAATCTTGCAGGCAGTGAATCCAAAAACGCATTTTGTGCAGAAGCAAAGAAGTGCTGTAGCAGCGATGCGGCAGCATTATTGCAATAAAAACGAGGCTCTGGTGTAATTCTTCTTATTCCTTAACTAATTTCGACGTTCGGAGCTTTTTTTTGGCAACGTTATTGACGAACAAGGATCCGACTTTTTGGACTTTTCATAATATTGACTTGATATTTCTCTCTTTCAGAATCGCTTTACCTGGTTCTCAGTGATAGGATTCTCCAGTGGCAACAACCTGCCTCTCTATCCAGGCGACTGAGATGAGCTTAGCCATTTCAATAAACGAGAGCATCTATTCTATACGAAAAGTCACAATGGTAGCAAACTGAATGACGTCAGCTTCCTAGATTAAAGTGCGAACAAACGATCAGGATTTCCCGGCCGGATTTCATGCAGTTTCATCATCAAGTTGAAAAAAACTTTTCCTTATGATGGTGCCGAAAATCTGGGCTGGAATTCCAGTCCGGGAGCTCCCTATCCCGATCGTGTGTTCGCACTATTTTTTTCCCCCACCTCCACTCCTCTCAGTGATGCAACTTTCTTTATTATTACAACTCAAATTTCTTATCATTATACGTCCCCTACACTTTACTCTTACACTAAATTCAAATTATTACTTATTTCCTACTTTAAATAATTATCATTCTTTTAATATTATTTGGGCAGTTAAAACTATTAAACTCAAAAAGAGCCGTATCCTACAATCAATCTATAACATTCACATTAAAATAATGGCTCAACTGGTATCACAGGGTGCCCTTCCAGCATGGGGGACTGTGACCAAAATTATCAAAAATAAAATAAACAACCTTTTTTTTTGGCTCTTCACCACTTACCTAAATATCATTCCAACCTCCCAAACCACCCAATAAATAACCTAAAAATAAAATACTCCAATTAATATTTCATTATTTTATTACATTACAATAGGATTGTAATACAAAGGATTCACCATGCTGGAGATCCTCTCAGCAAATAATACTGTAATAATAATCTGTATTTAAAGCCAGAGGCCATATACATGAACAGGTTATACACTGATTAAGCAACAAAATTAAACAAAATATAACAAAAATTCAACTTCTTTGAATTCAAATTCAACTTTCAAATTTAGTGCATCAGTGCATTTGCTGAGAGATTCTTTGGTCTCGGCCAATCCTAAAAGGCTTTGTGATGAAGAGTCTCCAGACAGCAGAGTCATTTTTCATGGAGCATGGTCACTTTACTTGCTTGCTGCAGGAGAAGAATGTGGTCCAGAATGGGCTGAATTCTGAAGTACAGTCACAGTACATTTGAGTACATTAGTTAGGTCATTAGCTCCAGAGGCGTCACTAGCCAAAATGTCTGGGGGGGGGGGCGAGGCATTTACCGACTGACTGGTAATTTTTACAGACTGTTTCTGCAGAAAAAACGACTGTTTTCAACCACAAAAAATGACAGTTTTGAAAAAATCGACTGATTTTCAGGAAAAAATCCACTGATTTTCAGAAAAAACAACTGTTTTGACGAAAAATCGACCAATTTTCAGAAATAAAGACTGTTTTCATGACAAAAATCAACTGTTTTGACGAAAAATCGTGGTGCTTCGCGCCGACCCGGTTATTTTTACCGACTGACAGACAGCATTGGGGTAGTAGTGATGCCCCTGATTAGCTCATTCATATATAGCCTACAATACAACACGAAACAGTACAGTGTGTAGTAAGCAGTAATAGGCTAGAATGAAAAGGAGGATATGTGTCTGAGATGTGCTTAAACAAACTATTCTTGCCCAGTTCGTGCCTGAGCCTCTACCAGTCTACCATGGCATCTACAAGAGCTGAAGAGCAAGTGCACATTAGGCTAGATGGATATTTTAGGAGATTAAAACCCTTTAGGTATAAGGCTTTTGAACTGGAAGTGAAAGAAAATACTTGAAAGAAAGTTTCCCTATTTGCAGGCAGGATAAAATACGCATGGGATGCTTAGATCAGTTTTCCAGCTGCTACTCACGTGCCGGCTTGAAGTTTGAAATTGATGATGGTGGCGTGTCCGTGCAGGAAGAATCGGGCAATTCCGTCATAGAGATAGTTCACTAGTGTTATAGGCGTCTTCTTGCCTTTCCCTGAGGACTCCTCGGGGAGTCGAAGGGAACGGCGAGAATAGAGGGAGTCACACTACGTGGACTCCACGTACAGAAACAGCGAGAACACGGGGAAGCTTCCAAAATGGATTTTGTTCGGAAAAAAATATGCAGTTGAAGATCTTAGTCTGGATCCACTTTATTTTTTAGTTTTGTTTATTCTGATTGTTTTTAATTAAGTTTACATTGAACCAACACCAGCAAAAATTATTTCCCTCCGAATCTGAAAGGGAGTCCTTTTTGATGATGGTGATGATAATCGGAGCATTCCCCATCCGTGAGTCCCCTGTACAAACAAAAACGCGGGGACTCCACGCGGAAACGCGGAGTCCTCGGGGAACGGCGAGAATACCCCGAGGACTCCTCGGGGAATCGAAGGGAACGGCGAGAATAGAGGGAGTCACTCCACGCGAACTCCGCGTACAGAAATAGCGAGAACACGGGAAATGCTCCCGAAATGGGATTTTGTTCGAAAAAAAAATTATGCAGTTGACGAAATTAAAGCGTATTCTCGCCGTTCGCCGAGGACTCCACTTTGAGTTTCCGATCTACTTGTCCGGCGGGAAAACAAATTTTCATATTCGGATTCAGCATGTTTCCCTATCCTGAAATCCAATCGCTAATCAACTTCAGATTAAACTTTTGTTTTTGACAAATTTTCCGGTTTTTGCCGGATTCCGGGTGAACTACCTGTCCGGTGAGAAAACAATTTTTCATATTCGGATTCAGCATGTCTCCTTACACCTAAAGGCGGCTTCACACTGACTTAAGACCCCTTTCACACTGGAGTACTTAGGCCTCTTAAGTGGACTTTATGCGTCTAAAGTCGCACTTAACGTAAGAAATCTCACTTAACTTTAGTATTTTTCAAAGTTGAAAATTTTTCAACTTTACACTCAAAGTTAAGTGCACTTAAGGCGTATTCTCGCCGTTCCCCGAGGACTCCTCGGGGAATCGAAGGGAACGGCGAGAATAGAGGGAGTCACTCCACGCGGGCTCCGCGTACAGAAACAGCGAGAATACGGGGAATGCTTCTAAAATGGATTTTGTTCGAAAAATGAATATGCAGCTGAAAAAATTAGTCTAGATACACTTTATTTTTTGGTTTTGTTTATTCTGATTCTTTTTAATTAATTTTACATAGCACCTACAACAGCAAAAATTGATTCCCCTCCGAATTTGAAAGGGAGTCCTTTTTGATGATGGTGATGATAATCGGAGCATTCCCCGTCCGTGGGGACTCGCGAGAATACGGGGAGTGAGTCCCCGGGACAAACAAAAACGCGGGGACTCCTCAAGTGGAGTCCTCGGGGAACGGCGAGAATACGCCTTTAAGGAAGAGAGGAGAAATTTGTCAGAAAACGAAAATCAAGATGGATTTTGAGGAAACAATTATACATTTTGACCGTGAAATTTTCTCGTCTTTGCAGCATTCTTAGTTTCCTCCAAAAAGATCGCGGCAAGTGCTGAATCATCGTCTGAGCTAGTGTTGGGCGATATTCGAATCGACATATCGGACCAAATACTGATATCGAATATCGAAACGTAAATATCGATATCGAAAACGATATTTTTTCATTCATAATTATTATAAATATCCAACATAACCGACATTTATATATCCGAAATTGGAGAGATATGTTTTCCGTAATTCAGTTCTTATTTATTCGGAGTTTGAGATGACGCAAGATGCTATTTAACGACAATTTTGTTAGTATATTTTGGCGAAACGAGGAGTATCCTATAGCGAAACATGCTAAACAAATATAGGTACCTATCGATGTGTCGATTGTTGAATATCGAAAGTGAAAATGTCGATACATCGAAAAATCCAAAATCGCCCAGTACTAGTCTGAGCTACTGTAAACCATTTTTTCTCATTTTGAATTATTCGCTGATGATGAAAAGGGTGAAAATCTAGGAAGAAATGACGAAAATTTACTTAGCTTCAGCTCCTTGGTGTGAAAGGCCTAAGTACAGTGTGAAAGGATTACTTAACTTAACGTAACATTTGCTACTTAACTTTAGTTCTTAAGTGGCAATGTGAAGCCGCCTTAAATCGGATATCTAATAAACTTCACATAAAACTTTTACTTTTAACAAACTTTCCGGTTTTGACCGGATCCCGGGCGAACTACTTGTCCGGCGAGAAAATTGTTTTCATATTCGTGTTCGGCATGTCTTCTTACCCCATAATCTACTATCACATTAGCTGTTTAAAAATATTTTCTTTGCCACTTAATTTGAACCCCCACCCCTAAATGTAGGGCTACAGAGCCCATCGACGAACTTGACCTTACCCTTGACCCAAAGAATCCTAACCAAGTTTCATCAAAATATCTCATTCCCTTCGAGAGTTATCGTGCTGACAGACGGACAACTTTTGCGATGCCATAGGTATCCCTCCACTTACATTTTGGGATCCCAAAAACAAACACAACTAGACCTACGTTGCGTGGACAACGTGAAGTGTTGCAGCAACCTTTGTTCGGCTTCGCCGACAAAAATGTTGCGCGAGCAACACTTTGGTTTTTTTTCTTCGCTATCGGTCCACTCGAAAGCAGGAACATGGTTTGATGAACGAAAGCTTGGCAAAGACTTAATTCTAAGTTACAGAGACTAACTTTCTTATCCTCAGATTTTAAGAGATCAAATAAAATGTTCACCAATTTGCACTAGTTTCTAGCCCCTTGTGAACCCCTTCTAGTAACCAATTCGTAATTACAAATCCATCTCCCCGCGATAGACATAGTACCAAATTTTTCTCAATTCAAATACGCCAGTAAACAAATAAAAGGATTAATAGGTACACCAACTAGTAAAAGTTACAACCCCCTCATCGCCGAAGATGATTGTGGTCTAACAGTTGATTTTTGCTTTCAAGTAAAAACAACAACAGAATATCGGAAGTAGGGACTAAATTAACTTAGCAGCCAGTTGAACTTTATCCTTTTCAATCGTAGACATCGTGACTTTTGGATACACTATAAAAAGTTTTTCCGAATAAAGATTAAAGTTCACTGCAGTATTTGCTACTCGGATTACTCTTATCTCTACGCAGATAAGATTAATACCAAATAGAGACAAGATGAATCTGAGTAGCAAATACTGCAGTTAACTTTAATCTTTATACGGAGGGACTTTTTACAGTGTACTTGGAACATTATCTTATATAAACTAGTTGGTAATATAAACCTATCCGTAACTTTTCAGGATCAAAATACCATTGATGCCACTCTGCTAATTATTTCGAAACTATATCGTTGTATTACATTATCATTTATATCCGTGGCGTTAACATTTAATTCTATGTTACAGTGGTAGACCATCACCATAGACCATTGTAGCATCTCATGAAAATGACAATGCTATAGCAGCTGATTCTTGAACGATGACATGAACCAAACTTTTCTTATCATCGAAAACACCGGAAACAAAATAGGTGAATAAACTAGGAAAAGTCCAAAACCCCTCACCGCTGAAGATAATTATGGTTTAACAGCCGATTGTTACTTGCAAGTCCCTGACATGTCTAACAATTGGGTTCTGCCTTTTCTTTGTTCGAGTGTGTACCCCACCACTAAAGTATTCAATCCCTCAAAGGCTTAATTTTAAGTTGCAGTGATAGAGCAAGGAAACTAATTTTCTTACCCTCAGATTTATGGGGATCAAGTAAAATGTACACCAATTTTCACGAGTTTCTAGCCCCTCAATAAGCCCTTCTAGCAACCGATTCTTACTTATGAAGTGGGTGTCCTAACGCCACCGTGATCCAGCGCCACCGTATGTTTTCCGCCACCCAGGAAATCTTGCATCATCAAGAGGATTAGTTGGGTCATACGAAAGGGTCAAATATTTTGGTAGGTCCATCGCCACCGTATGTTTTTCGCCAACTCATCAGTGCAGGTAGCGCAGGTAGCTGGTTCATGTAATCCGAGATCTAGATCGTTAAATGCGAAGAGCGGTTTACAGCCACCACGGCAACTCTACGTTAATCCTAGCTAATACGAAGACTGAGCTTAACGTTTCAAATAATTATTTATTTAAGTCCAACTAAAGAATCTGTACAACTTCAACAACTCAAAGCCCCAAATTATTCAAATTTCAAAAGGTAAGAAATCGCCCGCAGAAGTGCTTCTCTTGAAGACTTTCTTTCTTGATACGTAATTTTAACTTTCAGTAGCCTCTCCCCTAGTTCTCTGAAGTCTGGCCAAGAGCCCTTAATCGCTGTGATACTTAATCCGGTTGGCGCTAGACGCCCCATCAGAATATTAGGTCTGACAAGATTTGACCCTACCCTCTAGAGGAAGTAATCCTCTTGGGAACGTAAGATTTCCTGGGTGGCTGTAAACACCCTTTTCACATTTAAAGATTTAAATCTGAAACTACCTGCACAGGCTACCTGAATTAAAAGGTGGCGGAAAACATATGGTGGCGGAAAGCCTCGGTGGCGTTAGAACACTGCTACCCTTACTTATAAGTCCATCTCCCCGTGATAGACATGATACCAAATTGTTCTCGCGATCAAATACACCGGAAAGAAATAATAGGATTAGTAGGTACACCAACTACCAAAGTTGCTAGCCCCTCATCGCCGAAGATGATTATGGTCTAACAGCCGAGCTTGTGTACCAAACTGTTCTTACCATTAAATTCACCGGAAACAAGTAATAGGTACACCAACTAGCCAAAGCTGCAAACCCCTCATCACTGAAGATGATTATGGTCTAACAGCCGACTGTTTCTTACAAGTCCCCTACATGTCTCACAATTAGGATCGGCCTATTTTGTGTTTCAGTGTGTACCTTACTACTGAAGTTGTCAACCCCTCTTAAACTTTTAAACTGTTGTATCTCATGAAGGAATTTTTGTACCAAAAAACGGATGACATATACTTTGATCAGCTCACCAGTATCTGTCAATTGCCGTTGAAAAAAAAAAATTCTATCTGTATTAGTTCAAAAGTTGACTTTTTTGCCGTAGGCCAACTTTCTAATATCACCACTTTGAAAGTAGCAAAGGGTAAGCTCTAATTTCTTTAGCAGTGACAGAACTTTTAAAGCTTGACAGGCCCATCTGATATCACTTCTCTTCCTCACTCCCAAGTGTAAGAAACGGAATGATAAACTCTCAGATGAAATCACGAACAGAAACTGGTAGAAACAATAGATGGCAGCACTTTCGGACCCGTGGGAAAATGACACTTTTTTGATTCCGTAAAATTTTCTATTTATCACTTAAAGAAGATATATTGGATGTGGGGCCACGGAACTGCCACACATAAGTCGCACTTATAGATTTTAGTTCATCTTCAGTTTAAAACTGGTGCCTGTCTGCTAGGACGGAACTTTCCACTCGAAAGCAGAAACGTAATTTAATGAAAAGAGAGCTTGGCTGCACAACTTCAGATAGTCCTCTCTGACATGGGCTATATAACTCCACTTCACTTCGCACACCGTAGGCTCTGGCTCGAGGACAAGCAAAAACCATCCTTTTTGGCCCCAGGCCAGAGATCTACGGAGCTTTCCAAAATGTAATGTCATATTCATCAATCCGGTCTAAGGTCCACACTTTCCGTAAAAACCGCACAGGTTACACCCTTACCAGTTACCAGGAATAAGATGATATCGGTGGCATAGAAAAAAAAAAAAAAAGCTAGGACAAAACCAAACCCGCAACACAATTTCAGAGAAATTTAATCACAAATAAGAAGTAGGCTAACGGGGTGATGAACGGTCAATCGGAGGAGAGATTTTCCATTGTCAGTAGTGGGTCCCGGATCGACAAACGTGTGACGGGGTAAATACAGCAGGAAATGGAGGTATTGGAAATATGTGTTCCGTGTATAGTCCAGCCATAGAAAGCTGACATGTCTTGCACAAAAGGCATAGCTTCCCGAGTCCTTGCCTGTGATACCGCGAACGGTTCGGCACAATTTTACTATAGCCAAAATGGATACCATTAGCAGTTGATTTAATCGCCTCCTCGCAAATCCTTCTCAGACTTTGACCAATAGAAATTCCTAGCCATCGAAATTTGGATCCGAAAACAAGTGGAGGGATCCACTTTGACTTCGCAAAAGTTGTCCGTCTGTCAGCACGATAACTCTCGAAGGGAATGAGATATTTTCATGAAACTTGTTGTGAGCATTCTTTGGGTCAAGGGAAAGGTCGAGTTCGTAGATGGGCCCCATAGCTGCATATGGGAGGGTAAGGGGTTTCAAATTAAGGGGCGAAATAATGAGATAGTCGATCGAGGGGTAAGAAGACTGAACACGATGGTGAAAACCATTTTCTTGCCGGATAAGTAGTTCGTCCGGAATCCGGCAAAAGCCGGAAATTTGATTAGAATTAAAAGTTTTATTTGAAGTTGATTAGAGACGGGGTAAGAATGCTTACCACGATGATGAAAACCATTTTCTCGTCGGACAACTAGTTCGCCCGGAATCCGGCCAAACCAGCTGATGTTTAATTTCAAGTTGATTAGATGACAGATTTAGTCTGTCCATGACAATAGTTTTCTACCCGGACATATAAATCGTCCGGAATCCGGTTGAAACCGAAAACTTTATAAGTTAAAGTTTATTTGAAGTTATTAGATGTTCATTATAAGGATAAGGAGATACGCTGAATTCGTTTCTGAATTGACCTTTTTTTTTGCTGGACAAGTAGTTGGCTCGGAATTCGGCAAAAACCGGAAATTTGGCAGAAGTAAAGCAGGAAGTTTCGGTCAGTATCGTCAAAATAGATTTCTCAGATGATTAGCGTAGCGATGTCGAAGACAAGACCCAATTGTCTGGATCAAATTTCCGAGTTTTGAAATCCCATCGAAACCTTAGGTCTTGTTGCTTATTGTTTACTTATGTTTCTTTTTACTCTTGTACTGCACTTAAGCCCTACGACAGTGCGTAATAAATTCATTCGTTCGCAGTGCAAAACAGGATTTCCCAGCCAAATTTTCTGCACTTGTCATCAAAATCTAATTTTTTGGGGGATCCCAAAACGCAAGTGGAGGAATCCCGATGACTTCGTAAGTTTTCCGTCTGTCAGCACGATAACTCTCAAAGGGGTTGAGATATTTTGTTCAAACTTGGTGTGAGGATTCATTGAGTCGAAGTACAGGCCAAGTTCGTACATGAGCCCTGTAGCCCAATATTTAGGGTCGGAGTTTTAAATTAAGGGATGAAGAAAATATTTTTTGAAGCTAATGTGCAAGTCGATTCAGGGGTAGGGTGACATGTTGAACCCAGAACTAAACTTCATTTTCTCGCCGGAAAAATAATTCGCCCGAAATCAGGGAAAAAAGCAAATTCCGTAAAAGTTCTATCTGAAGTTGAATAAAAGTTCGATTCAAGGGTAAAAAGACATGCCTAATCTGTTTCTGAATTTTCCTTTTTCGCCAGACAGGTAGTTTGCCCGGAATCAGGCGATAACCGGAAAATTGGTAAGAATA
Organism: Branchinecta sandiegonensis; assembly: GCA_030848855.1. Classification (NCBI taxonomy): domain Eukaryota; kingdom Metazoa; phylum Arthropoda; class Branchiopoda; order Anostraca; family Branchinectidae; genus Branchinecta; species Branchinecta sandiegonensis. Next base: position 18,572,736 of record JAUPMV010000006.1, on the reverse strand, counting down.
AGTCTTATCTGAAGTTGAGTAGAGGTTAAACGCGCTGGTCGATTAGAGCGTCGGTTTAGAGGTAAGAATACATCCTGAATCTATTTGAACTTTGTGTTCCCGCCGGATAAGTCAATGGCCGGAATCTGGCGAAAACCGGAAATTTAGGAATAAGTTTTATTCTGAAGTCGATCGGAATATCCACAGAAGCAAGAATACAAGCTGAATCTATGTGTGAACCTGAATTGTCTCGCTGGATAATAAGTTCTTAGAAGTAAAAACTGTTTTAAGTCGGTCGGAGCATCGACAAGTTGAGTTCAAATACTAGCTTTATTTTCTCACCGAATAAGTAGTTTGACCTGAGACCGGCATAAACCGGAAATTAATAAAATAAATTCCGATGTCGATAAAATTTGGTTGGAAGAGGTGGGTGTACCCGAAAAAGACACGGTAAATCAGGAAATACTGTTTATTCTCGCCTCGGATGAATCTATTCGGAATCTAGTGAAAACACGCTTTTGTAATGAGCCTGATATGCTCTTAGCTGGAAAGTGTGACTTAGTGGCTGTTGTTCAGTTGTATGGCAATAATATCAAATGTCCACGGGGTCGGCAAAGTATCTGTGTCAAAAACATCTACAAGTATTTCCCTATAAATATTCCTTCAGCCCAAGCTGACTGCGAATCATATTTGATGGTGGAAAACGGATACGTCAGCTGAATTTTATTGGAGCTATATTTCGGCCCTTCTTGGCAAGGGTTCTCTTCAGGCTCAAAACCTGAAACACTTGTGGTGTTTCCCACAAGTTCGTCTTTCCAACTTGAGCGGTTTTGAGCCTGAAGAGGACCCTTGCCAAGAAGGGCCGAAATATAGCTCCAATAAAATTCAGCTGACGTATCCGTTTTCCACCATCAAATATAAGTATTTCCCTTTTGGATCCCAACGAAACTTTTGGTCTTGTTCCGTACAGAATCAACTTCCCACGAAAAATCCTTCCAGGAATTCCGGTACGCGACCCTGATCGCCTATCACATCAAACTGCAACTGTGATCAAGCTCTTTTTAGTACGGACTGAACAGAGTATAATTTAGAAAAGAAAGTTTACATGGTACTGGAATAACAATTTCAAATGATTGCAGCTCATGCCTATTAAGCCTTAACCACTTGTTTCCATACCTGAGTCCTGTCCGTGTCCTCTTAAGGGTCTAAAACTCCTTAGGAACAAAGAACGTCAACATCAAATGTTTTAGTCAATCTGAACCCTGGCCACTTTTCCTAATTAAAAAATTGTGTACGGTCAAGTTCGCCTGGAAAACATCTTTTACAACACGACGCCAATTTTGAACCGTTACGAAATGTGAGAGAATGATACAATGCAGACGGTCTCTATCGTGGTGCAGTAAAGTCACAAAAATTCACACAAACATGTCTCCGACAGAAAAAGACATCGGGCGGCGTTTGGTCAGTCAGCAGAAGGGAAGCTGTTTAATCGTCATTTTTTGGGCTTCTGTCATCCTTACGCCTTTCTTCTGGGGTCCTGAAAAAGAAGTTTCAATCTTATAACATTTCATGAGTGCGTATCTAGTAGAGGGCTCACGTCTTTACCTTAGCTTCAGTCGCTTTGGTATTTCTGATGCTTACCTGTCTCGCGCCCGAATATTTCCTTAGCCTTCCTGAGCCTCGTTTTTGTTGCATGCTGCAGGTCCACTTCTCCGCCGATTCCGGACTGATTCTTTCTGCATCCGTTTTTGCACTGCAGCGCTTCCAAGGAAGACGGCAGCGCTTCTCAAGAATCACGGACTTGCTCACCGACCAAGTCCGTGCTTCCCTGCAAGATGCTGCAGCGCTGCCGCTTCACCAAGAAGAAACTGAATCCAAAAACGCATATTGTGCAAAAGCAAAGAAGTGCTGCAGCAGCGATGCGGAAGCGCTATTGCAACAAAAACGAGGCTCTGGTTTCAGCCATAGCACTAGCAGTTAAGTGCAGAGCGGCTAAACCATGTTGCCACTGTTCAGATTCTAGATATAGACATGGCCAAGTCTGAAACTGGATTGAGGCCGATGTTCGCTATTATCTCTCTTGCAGAAGATTTCACCAGCCCTCCAGCCCTCAAAGCTATAACAAGATGAAGCCGAAAACAATCCACAGTTCTTGCTACCATTCTTCAGTCCATCGGACAGACATGCAGAACTAGTTGCGTTTTTGAGGTTACCATGGTATCTGTTACCACGGTGACCGGATGTGCAATTAGTCAGTTTTGCAGTTACGGTTGCTCTGCTAAAACGACAATTGAAGAAATTGCGCTTTTCAAAGTCACCCCAAAGAAAAAACTGATATACCGTCACAACACCAAGTGCCAAAGTTCTTTCCCACCAATTTGACAAAAACCCTAGGCTCTATTGTTGGTGATAATGAAAGTGAGATTACTTTTTCAGATACCATAATCAGTTACCAGGGTCGGATGGTGGTATCTGAATATCAAATACTACGATGACTGCCCAAATACCACGTTAACTGCAAAAACGCCTTTTGGCCGTGGTATCATATACCATGTATCTGCAAAAACGCAACTATTCTATACCGTAAACAGTGCTTCCACTTTCCAGGATTTATCCTGAAATTCAGGATTTTTGGAGCCCGGCAGGACTTTTGAGAATCCAGGATTTAGCAGGATTTCCGAACTTTTTCAGGAATTTTCTAATATTACAGAATGCAGTAAGAATTAGCGATTTGTTTCCAGAAAATTTTGCCTGCCGCGCATTTTGTAGTAATTATTCCCTATTTAGAAGAAGGGCGCGTCTAGTTGGCGTTAACTGCTAGGAATTTGTGAGGGTTTAAACCATGCTGAAAGCTACAATTCAAGTTAAGTTTTGACAGGAAAGGCGTATTTAAAAAAATTCGCCTGCTGCACTTAGTAGCCTATAACTTGTCTGGGGTGCGTCGATGCTGCTGTGCGTTTTGTAGGTACCTTTGCAAGTAACTTCTAGTGACGCCCTGTTTAATGGTAGTTCTAATTAAGATACTTAGTAGTCTTATCTATCGACATATATTCGTTTAACATTAATTTAGTATTCTTCTTCAAAAACGTCCTTGTCTCTGTATTCAGCTGCGTTTGTTCAAACCCTCCAACTATAGTCTGAACGACTATCTTTTCAACTAGTATTTAATTTTTTTTTGTTAGCTTTTTTTTGTCGACTTTCTTGTCAGGATTTTTTGAGTTTCCGAGCAGGATTTTTCAGGATTATTTGGAGTTCCCGGCAGGATTTTCGAGAGGAGCAAGCCGAATCACTGACCGTAAAACGCATTTTTTGTTTGGTGGATCGCAACTGTGCCTAAGTTTGCTTACAAAGACCTGTAGTTAAGAAGAACGTTCTGGAAACAGAGACCTTTGAGTGGGGTCCCTGACTAACGCCTTACAGAGCGCGTATTCGTACGGGATCTGGCCTCTACTTGGCTGACAAACTTGCTTCGAGCCGTTTCCACCCTGTACATAATTCGTGTCTGTCTAGCGGAAAATATCACACTGAACCGTTGCGACGAACACCGATGTTGTGTTCACATAGCTACACAGCTTGTAGTTTGTCCCTTCTCTGCTAAAGGGGGCTAGGTAAAACGAAGACCCCCCCCCCCCCCTTCTACGAACTCGACATACGAGAAGTATCAGTTTCTGTCGTATAGTAATTAGTAAGGTCAATCCATACTGAACTGAGTTCATCAGTTCATACAGAACTGACCTTCGTTAGGCTAAAGGTGCATTCTCACCGTTCCCCGAGGACTCCACTTGAGGAGTCCCTGCGTTTTTGTTTGTCCCGGGGACTCACGTCCCGTATTCTCGCGAGTCCTCACGGACGGGGAATGCTCCGTTTATCATCACCATCATCAAAATGTACTCCCTTTCAGATTCGGAGGGGAATCAGTTTTTGCTAGTGTTGGTGTAATATGTAATTAATTGAAAACAATCAGAAGAAACAAAACCACCAATAAAGCGGATCCAGACTAATTTCGTCAACTGCTTATTTTTTTTAGAACAAATTTGTTTGGAAGCATTCCCCGTGTTCTCGCTGTTTTCTGTGCGCAGAGTCCGCGTGGAGTGACTCCCTCTATTCTCGCCGTTCCCTTCTATTCCCCGAGGAGTCCTCCGGGAACGGCGAGAATACGCCTCAAGACTTGGAAGAGCGATAAAAAAAAATACTAACAACTGGCTTACCTGCTTCGGTCGCGGGATGGTGACCTAGAGCGGTCTCGAGAGCTGGAACGACGGTCACGGGAGCGGGAACGGCTTCGGGACCTAACATAAGAGAATGATGGATTGTGTTCGAAGACTGAGGAGAGCATTAAAGACGCGATCGTCTGTCAGGCGCTTTCTCTATTGTACTCACGTCGGTCGGTCCCATTTAAAAAAAAAGGTCTGTTGGCCGTGATCTTTTTCAGATTCTATAATTTTTGGCAGCAATATCATAGAGCTTTCATTGGCAAAGATCGCCAGTGCAACCAACTGCGTATAGCAGCCAACAGACTAAAGAACTGATAACGAGATGTCTGAAGGGCAGCAGTCCAAGTCACTCGACTCGTAATTTATGCTGAAGTAGAAAGTGGTGTGCAGAAAGGAGTAAGATGGGTTGCAGCCTTACAACTGGAGGTCCTCAAGTTTTTTAAAACATGTTTTCTGAAATAGACTAAGTTGGGTAAAGGCTAACAATTAATGCAACTCTCTTGTGTACTAGAGCGGACGACCAGCTTTTTACCGTATGTTACGGAGCCTATATTATAAGCTATACTACGATCAAAAGGATAAGACGGGTAGGGGCATTTGCACATGTCACGAGAGAGAGTTTTATTCACAAAAAAGAGGGCGACGGGGCTATAGCACTCTCACGAATTCTTCGTTTCTATTTTTCGTCCTAATAAACAGAATGGGAAATGAGTTAATGGGCAAAATTTAAGGATTTTCTTTTTTGAATCAAACAAGTCCTGTGTAAAATGTCATAAGGAAGTAAAAAATGTTCACAGAAATTGGACTGGGCAAAACATGATATTCTCACATAGGGGAGCATTGAAACCCCTAATGGAGGCCGACAGAGTAGACGATCGAGTCTGAAGCGAGATTAGTTTTAGAACTCCAAAGATGGTCGAAGTCCTAGTTCTTTCAAGGTGCAATTTACTCAGTAATGTACGCCCTTTTACCTTAATTTTGCGGTTTAGCATTGAGTTGCATGAGACGAGCAGACAATGGGCACTTGCTCATAGCAAAAGAATACTAGCTGGGGCTTTCAAAACGAGTAGCGACCCCAAAGTCAACATTGCATTTATGAAGCCGCAGTTCATCGTTGTTCATCGCAGAAACGAACGCCGCTATATTTAGCATTCGAGGTCACAGCGCACGCAGTGCAGTTATGCGACACTTGAGGCCGCAAAAGGGCAAACGAAGTGAGGGCAAGCGACGAATCATGTGAGACCCGACGAGACTCGGAAGTTTCTCGACGCTTTTACACGAAGAGCATCGACGAGTTCACGAGGATCGACGGATTCCCGCAGAGCAGGGTAGGGAGCCTACAATTGTGAAACAATTAGATGCCGGTACTGCTCCAATTCCAGCTATTTGTCACTCAAAACAACCTCCAGTTCACTGTTCATATAGGTAGGCATAACCTGGCAGAGGCACCACGATATGATGATAAGCTCTTACAATTGTTTCGTATCATTGTTCTTATGGTCTGCACAGACGACCAAGTTTTTCAGGTGGCGTTTTCTTCGCTTTCATCAATTCTGCCTGCCTGCACTTTTCTGTGCAGAACCGATGACAGTGTCAAACATTATGCTAAAATCCGTTCAGTGTCTTCACGCACCAATAAAAAGAACATCGGACATTTTTGGGGGAATAAAGAATATTAATCAGGACAATAATTTTTTTTTCGTCAATGGTACAAAGAACCTGTTACTAGAACCAAGCTGACGATCTTTATGTCTCCAAGACAGAGAGTAAGGAAGGTAACTTCACCGACTACAGAAAGGAAGTGAAGGAAATGGATGGCTACCTAAGATACTAGAAGCCCTATGGAAAGTCTGCAGCTGCTACAACCTCAAAGTCCGGCAACCATTCAGTTGAAGTTTCCAGACAGTGTGCAAGCAACAGAAAATTCATGTCCCTGAAGCCAAGTCCTTCAAGCAGACAAACTGTTTCATAATCTACCAACCTTTTGCGGCTTCCACCACCACTTCTGCTGCTTTTCTTGCAGTCACGAGCAAAGTGCCCCCTCTCTCCACAGTCATAGCATTTCTCATCACGGCTTCCTCCTCTGGAGCCACCTGGTCCTCCTCCGCGCCCAGAACGGCGGCGACCACTGGACAGCTCAACTCTTACTCGTCTTCCGCAAATTGTCCTACAAGATGAAACGCTAGGTCACAGATAAAACATCGAAGTAGTTGAGCAGGTTGTTCTATAGTAATGACAATAATACTCCCTGAAACGAAGCATTTGCAGAAACCTTTTCAATACAGACATAACAGCATCGACTATCCTTACTGTTGATGGTGTTGATAAACCGAGTTGATTTTTGCTAGAGATAATTCTTTTTGAACATTTTTTTTTTTACAGCTTGGCAAAGATTTGAACAAAAACATAAAATGTGTATCTACAGGATACATGATACAACAAGATGAAATGCTAGTTAACAGACAAAACATCGAAGTAGTTGAGCCACTAGTTCTATTTTAGTGGCAATATTACTCCCTGAAACAAAGCATGTGCAGAAACCTTCTGAATACAGCTATAACAGCATCGACTATCCTTGCTGTTTATGATGCTGATTTACCGAGTTGATGGTTGCTCGAGGTAATTATTTTCAACAATTTTTTTTTTATGGCACTTGCCTTCCGGCCGAGTGCCATATACGGATCACTTTTCCGTTGGTCGGTCGGTCAGTCCGGTGATCGCGAGTTAGGGTACTTCAGATGTGCTAGGACGATGAAACTTGGCAGGCAAATTAGGGACCCGAACAAACTAACTTGCAAATAGTCACTTCCCCGATCCGACCACCGTGGGAATATTGACGTATTTATAACTTTTGAACGGGGAATCAGATCTTAATGAAACTTGATATTTGGAAAGACCTCGTGTCTCAGATGTCACACTTCAAGTCCGGAATGGATACGGTGACTCTGGGAGGAGTTGGAGTGGGGAAACCGGAAATCGTGTGACACGCTCAGACTGAAGGGATCGTGATGAAACTTGGTGGGAAGAACAAGCACAAGCCCTAGGTAAATAGTTGACAAGCACTGTGGGTGCGAGTTGGAGGGAGGGTTCGGAAATTCCGGGGATCCCGACTTCCAATGCTTACAAATGTGTGAGGACGATGAAACTTGGCAGGCACAGCAGGGACTCTCCCATTTCAAGTGCCAACAGGATCAGATAAGTGCAAAAAACGATTTTAAGAAAGGATACATTTTTTAAGACCCCAAGGGCCCATGATGGTTTGTGCCACAAATATTTTGCTGACAACTTCATTTCTAACCCGCTTGAAGTGCGTATCTTAACTCCTAAGGCCATACTTTTGAGCGGTTCTAGAAAATTTTTGAGCGACACAGATCAGGTCGGTGCACTGTGCGAGGAGTTGCAGGTGGTTTCAGGAACTCGAATGACCGCGAGTTAAGGTACTTCCAGATGCATTAGGATGATGAAACTTGGCTGGCATTTTTGGGACCGGTCACATTGGCACAGAAGTAGTCTTTTCCATCTTGGGGGTGTGGAGGGAAGGGGAATCCGTAATACTGTGTCATGCACAACTTTCGAATGGGTGATGAGATCCGAATGGAACTTGATTACTGACAAGAGGACGTGTCTCTGATCAAACAATACAGTTTACAAGGTAACTCTTAATTCATATCCCAGAACAAGAACGACCCAACCACCCTCCTCAAGCTTAGATACCTGCTAACAAGCTTGCAAGTGCCATATGAGCTTATACCTCTTATTTTACAGCTTGGGAAAGATCCTAACAAAAACATAAAATGTGAAAATGTTTGTCTAAAGCTGACTACAGGATAGGCCTATATAATGGAGTAAGAAAATTTCAGTCTTAGGCACTTCAGTGACACCTTACACGAAAGCTCAACGTCTGTGACTAGAAAAGCAACTAGTCCAGAAACTTTCTAAGTTAATCACTAACAGTAAAGGACACCTTTACTGTTCTAGTTCGTAATATTTCAGTGGACTACACCAGCAGCTGTAACATGTTTAAGAGTCAATGAATGCTACTATGAAGTTCAAATATACCTTTTAGATAAGGTCTCGACTCGCTTTGCAGGTGAAACTCGGCCACATTTGCAACAATTCCTTACAGAGCGATTGCTTGCTTACTGTCTGACAAAAACGGATTTGAGTCAGTATTCCTTGTTAAGGGACTAATACATAAAATGGTGAGAATGATAGCTTATGAGAATTTCGGTTTAAAGCCCTTCAATGAGCAACTTACCTTCCATCCAAACCTCTAACTGAATCCTCTGCATCTCTGGCATCTTCAAACTCAACAAATGCAAAACCAGGAGGATTCCTTGCTACCCAAACATTCCTGAGCCTGCCGTAATAGGAAAATGAGTCCTCCAATTCACTCTTTGAAGCATTATTTCCTAGAAAATAAAATTACAGTGAGAAGGACTCAACTAAGAGGCATCGTCAAACATTCTGCAAGACTGATGTATTCAGGTGCACATGCTAGACCATCCACTGCAGAGATGGATATTTTAACCATGTAAACAAAAATTAATTCTTTGCTGGCTTGAGCCAGTAGTTGCAAGATTGCAATCGAGAATTGGGATGCTGACATACACAAACAAAACCTACTCAACATTGTCTGTGTTGCATGTTCTTTCTCAGAATGTAGACCTAACTGCTTCTAAGTTTCAGTACGGGAGGCCTGTGCCTCATACCCCCCCACCAAGTCCCCTCACAGTGCCCGAACCCAGTCCGGTTCTGTCACTGATGTGTCTAGTTCTTGTGCTTGTTCTTCCCACCAAGTTTAATCCCAATCGCTCCACTCTACGTGTCACAACATCCCCTCCCCCCCCCCACATTCATCAGATCCATTCCAGACTTGAAACAGGACTCCCGACAGAGATGGTCTTTCCAAATACCAAGTTTTGTTAAGATCAGATCACCCGTTCCAAAGTTATATTTTCATCAAGATTTCAGATTCCCCTTCCCTCCACTCCCCCAATGGTAGTTAGATCAGGGAAGTGACTATTTCCAAGTTAGTTTGGTTGGTCCCTGATATCCCTGCCAAGTTTCATCGTCCTAGCCCTTTTTGAAGTACCCTAACTTGAGAACAGTGGCCTGACAGACCAACAGAAAAGTGATGGGTATATGGCACTTGAGCAAAGCTACAAGTGCCATAAAAACTAAAACCCATACCAGGCAAATTTTACTGCAAATTACTTGCCAAGAACTTTTGATTCACATCCATTTCAGCCATGTTCATCTTATTTTGAAAATTTTGCCTTCTTATTAGTCAGCTGGCTGATAACTTACACTTCATGCTCAAAAGAGAAGATGGCAGTTCAAATTAACAGATTCCTCAGATTGAAAAATGAGCACACTTATAAATTCTAAATAAATTCATTTTTCTAAACTTGAAAATTAAAATATGTACCAAGACAACCCTGAAATAGTTGGCTATTAGCTGATATCAAGTTCGCTATTTCTTTTACTGTTTTACTACTTTATAAGCAAGTTACAAAACTAGGGTAGTGCAGCAGTTAGAGAAGTGTTCAAATAAGCATACCTCTACTGTACATGCATGCACTTCCATTGTTTCTTTCCAGCCTTTACACTTACCAAATGTGTGAAATTGAGCCTTGATTGAAAGGTCTAATTATTCTCTACAACCTAATACTTTTTCCATTTTCGCTGAACGAATTTGCAGATTTGCCAAAAGCCTTTCTTCTAAACACCTGCTGACCAGAGGCCTTACTAGCCAAAATGTCTTTTTTTTGGGGGGGGGGGGGGGGGGGGAGGTATTTACCGACTGGCTGGTCATTTTTACTGACTGTTTTTGCATGACTGTGTTGACGAAAAATTGGCTGATTTTAAGAAAAATACTAGTTTTAAGAAAAAATCAATTATTTTTACGAGAAACAGACTGTTTAGAAAAAATCGGCTGTTTCCAAGAAAAAAAATCGATTTGGGCCAAGGGCATCCCCCCTCCCCCCTGGTGATAACCCCCCTGCTGCTGACCATAGCCAAATTGTTTTTGTGCGACATTCTGTTTCCAAATGTCTATGGCACCTTTGGTGGATTAATTTATGCTACCAGGTCAACCAAAATAGCTTGAGCACGACTACTTGCACCAGGCCATTCTTCAAAGAAAAATAGAAGTAAGTGAATGACATTTTACAATAATTAATTTGGTCAAAACAGATGTATTTTAATGTTCCACATGCGATCCTTGTGATTTAGCCTTTATTCACAAGTTTACTAGGGGTGGTGCAAATATACTGTTGGTGCAAACAGTACTATGGCCTATACTATTTCCGGCAGAATTTAACCTGCTTATTCAATTGCCCAGCTTTGGGCAGTATCTCATCGGATTCAACATCCTTATTGCTTGCAAGTGCAATTTAAGGTAATTTATATCACCACAGAAACTTCCAAAAAGGGCTAACAGTCTCTCAAAAGAAAGCCAGCTTCTTTTCTTCATTGTAGGTCTTTTCCCACGATAAAAGCCTACAAGCTGCATTGCCAGTACACGAATTTCTGCGATGACCTACCCAATTTCTGGAGACTCTGTTACTGTAACGGCTATTCTTCCAAATTCTGTTTCCATCCCCTTAACATTGTTTAACCGTAGGTACTTGGAAAAATATAAAAGCAAACTGCATAATTGTTAGAAACAAACATGAATTCAATGTCAGAAAAACATTTAGTGTTTTAAACAGAGAAGATCTGTCTTTTCGGCTTTCAGACATTGTCATTGACTCTCTTGTACTGTAACAAAGCAGGATGCCCTCACATTTCCATCACAACAGTGGCTAAATATCTGAATTAAGAAAGAAATATGAGTGAATATGATATTAAACACACATCTTTCAACAGGTTTAACTAGTTTATACAGGGTGTGGTGCATCTAAGGCACATCTAAGCAAGAAAATTAATTCCGTAGGGTGCATACAGAAACAGTATAGGCTCCAATAAGGTATCCTGCAGTTGCAGAAGTCACTGCCCACCGAAGATAATCCCATAAGAAAATGCTGTCAATCAGGAAAAGTCTACAGCAATTGAATAATCTTAAGGGCAATTCTGACAGTCCGGAAAGTTCTGCGAGCTTAGAAACGGGCTGTTTTAGCTAATTCGGCTAAAACTCGCTTCGCTTTCCAAAGCTGTTCTCACACTCCATTAGTTTCAGCCAGCATCTGGGAAGCAAATCCACTTTGAGACTGGAAAGTGATTTTATCAAGTAATCGAGAAGATGTAAAGGTGCAGCTACTTTCCGTTGGTTCTTGCCCACGGCGGATTCTCACTTCGCTTTTCGGGAAACGAATCCAAGAGATAACCCAGCTGTGCTTACCTAGGTCGCCGATGTAAACTTTAGCATCTGTATTCCGTGACATAGCTGCTGACAGAATCAGCTAAGATAAACAAAATAACTTCAAAATGGCGTCTTTGTGGTTCTTTTTTTCTTCCTGCTTATGCATGCGGCGTTGGTCGGTGGACAGTGTTGCCAACACTCTATATGACTGAAGGTAAGTTCTCATTGCCCAGATAATTTTTCTGGTCAGATTTTTTTTTCTGGCCAGAAAGTAAATCTGGGAATCCTGGGTGTTCTCACCATAATCTGGTACAGAACAGGAGTGTCGCATTCTATTGGTTGGCTCTGATAAAAGCTTAGAATGCTCGAGATCTCATTTCCAATGAAACTTTGCTCCAGAATCGATCAAGAAAAGATCTGTGTTTTTTTTAACAATTTACCGGCTAATAGCTACAAAATGCCGATAATTTAGTTTCGAAAGTCTAAAATCCTATACCACCTAACGTTAAATTCTTTGCCTGTACTTTTTCCGTTTTTGTCGAGCTATACTTATGTGTTTAATCACTACTACACTACTTCATTTATCTACAAAGTCTGGCTATCAACTAACATCCAAAAGGACAGCCTCACCACACGAATACACATTAATTTAAGCAATTCATTGATCTTAAAGGAACAGAAAACTTGACTAAAACTTGACTCGGGGAGCTAGCTGACATATCAATAATGTACCCTGAGCCGATATTGAGAGTAAGAAAAATTCTCGTTACGACCATTGCAGTTTCCGGGCAGTTTCCGAGAAATCGACTTTTGAGTTAGTAGAAAAAAAGCAAAAGGTTTGTGTGCCGGGAGTAGGAATCGAACGCACGACCTCTTGACGGCTATCCCTATGTGTTATAGGCGTATTCTCGCCGTTCCCCGAGGACTCCACTTGAGGAGTCCCCGCGTTTTTGTTTGTCCCGGGGACTCACTCCCCGTATTCTCGCGAGTCCCCACGGCCTGGGAATGCTCAGATTATCTTCACCATCATCAAAAAGGACTCCCTTTCAAATTCGGTGGGGAATCAATTTTTGCTGTTGTAGGTGCTATGTAAAATTAATTAAAAAGAATCAGAATAAAGAAAACCAAGAATGAAGTGGATCTAGACTAATTTTTTCAGCTGCATATTCATTTTTCGAACAAAATCCATTTTAGAAGCATTCCCCGTATTCTTGCTGTTTCTGTACGCGGAGTCCGCGTGGAGTGACTCCATCTATTCTCGCCGTTCCCTTCGATTCCCCGAGGAGTCCTCGGGGAACTGCGAGAATACGCCTTAAGAATCAGAATAAACAAAACCAAAAATAAGTGGATCTAGACTAATTTTTTCAGCTGCATATTCATTTTTCGAACAAAATCCATTTTAGAAGCATTCCCCGTATTCTCGCTGTTTCTGTACGCGGAGTCCGCGTGGAGTGACTCCCTCTATTCTCGCCGTTCCCTTCGATTCCCCGAGGAGTCCTTGGGGAACGGCGAGAATACGCCTTATGTCAACACGGCCAAAGGCGAACTTTCACAGTGCATAAGTGCATAATTTACAGTGCTAAGTGGCAAGGGCCTGCCAGCGAGCTTTGGGAACACTAAGGAGGGGGTTCGAGATAACAAAGAAGGGGGGTCCTGTCGAAAATAAGTCCTTGTATCTTTATCTAAGCCCCCCAGGTCGGTTTTGATGGCCGAAAGTTGCGTAGTCAAGTTTTCTGTGCCTTTAAACAATTCTCATATTTTATCAAATTCCCCAACTAATATTTATAATGGCTCTTTCAGACTTGAATTTACTACTCTCATTAAACTTGAATATACTAGAAACCTTAGTTACAAACAAACTTTTTATCACTCTTTAGTTTATAACAAGTTCGAAATCTGGCCAAATTTTTTTCTGGCCAGAAAATATCTAATCCAACAGATCGAAAAATCTTGCTAGAAAACACCGAAAGCTGGGGAAATATCTGGCCAGAATTCTGGAGACGAAAATCTGGCCAGATTTCTGGTTGGTGAGAACAGCAATCTGGGCAGTGAGAACTTAGCTTAAGTCGAAAACACGCCAGTGATCCTCAGGAAGAAGGAGTAAACGCTGAGTTAAACGTGTCCGTAACGACCTTGAGGCCTATTCTCGCTATTCCCCGAGGACTCCTCGGGGAATCGAAGGGAACGGCGAGAATAGAGGGAGTCACTCCACGCGGACTCCGCTTAAAGCCAGGCTTCACCTTCCAGATTTTTCTTCCGGATCCCAGGCAGACGTTTTCGTCAAGACGGATCTGGAAGGTGAAACCAGGCCAAAAACGTCTGGAAGTCCGGGGCGTTGGACACCCCAGATTCCGGATGTCGGGAAGGTGGCAAAGAGGCAACCCGTTCAACAAATATGCAAATGAAAGAAGAAAAGGGAAAGTGATTGACAGTTATGATTGGGATGCAAGAGGTATTTGAGATGCAAAGGGGACATCTAGGAAATGTTGAAGAACAGCAAATTTAGCTGTCATCGTTGTCATGAAAATCTGGAAGGGTTGGCTTGACTATGCGGAAGCCCCGGACGTCTGGGAATCTGGAAGGTGAAGCCTGGCTTTTACTGAAACAGCGAGAACACGGGGAATGCTTCCAAAATGGATTTTGTTATATTTTGTAAATAAAGTGGATCCAGACTAATTTCATCAACTGCATATTTTTTTTCGAAAAAAAAAATCCATTTTAGAAGCATTCCCCTTGTCCTCGTTGTTTTCCTAGGGAGAGTCCGCGTGGAGTGACTCCCTCTATTCTCGCCGTTCCCTTTGATTCCTCGAGGAGTCCTCGGGGAACGGTGAGAATCCGCCTTTAGCTGATGCAGCACCTTAGGAATCCGGTCGAAACTGGATATTTGGCAGAAGTAAGGCAGGAAGTATCGATCAATTTCGTCAAAGTAGACATGATGTACAGGGGTCAGAGGCGTCACGACTGGGGGGGGGAGGGGGGGGGGACGCCTCCCCCCCCCCCAATGCTGCCGGCGAGTCGGCATGGTCGATTTTTCGTCAAAATAGTCGGTTTTTCCGAAAATCACTCGATTTTTTTTTCAAAAATGTCATTTTTGTTACTGAAAACAGTCGTTTTTTCTGCAGAAAAAGTCGGTAAAAATTACCAGCCAGTCGGTAAATGCCTCGTCCCCCCCCCCCCCCAAGCATTTTGGCTAGTAACGCCTCTGACAGGGGTAAACAAACATGTTGAATCCATACCTGAACTTGGTTTTCTCAGGTGACTAGCAATTGGCATTAATCTGTTTCTAAATTTTAATAAAACAAATTTTAATAGGTTAAAGTAAAAGAATTAAATTTCCCGGATAGGCCTATCAACAAGAAGAAACTGTCTGGATAAAATATTAAATTCTTGGGATACCATCGAAACCTTTGGTCTTGTTTCTCATTATGGCAGTAGCGGCGGGATCGTAGCGGGAAAGTCGAGTACAGCAGCAAAACAACCCATCAGACATAACTGATGGATGATTTTGCAACTCTCCAGGAATGCATTCCTTATCATTTTGTGTCTTTCTTCTTCTTTGAATTCGTCAGCGCCTGGGTTCCAGGGAGGGACCCTTTCGGCTTCCTTGTGGTTGGTCGTTGGTTTAGTTGTATCGCTGGGTCATGGTTAGGTTAGGGCAGGGCAACCTTGGGCCGAGATGAACGGTGCTCTTAAGAAATACAGAGGAATTTGAGGGCGGTGATGATGGGCAGGACCACTGCTCGAGTGATACTGAAGAGATTTCTTCGATGTCACGAGGGAGGTTTCGCTTCAGGACTTCGGATCTGAGTAGTGTCAGCTTTGGTCATGTCTATTGCATTCGAAAAGAAGATGCTGCAACGTTTCTTGGGCATTTTGGCAGAGTCTGCAGAAGGGGTCCTGTCTTCTCCCCCAGTCGAACTCAGTTTTTCTTGTTATCACGGCGTTGGTCTTGACTCGAAGGTAGGTGCAGTTTTCTTCTCTTGTCTTGAACATCTGGAGGTTGGTTTGCGTTGGTTTCTGGGGTCTGACGGTTGCCAAGGCGTTGTCGTAGGATATCCCGGTGTGTTTGAACTGCGGGTGGGGGGTTTTTGCTCGGTTCGTCAGTCGTTCGCCTAGCCACTGCGTCAGCTTCTTCATTGTGCCTGATCCCTTGGTGGCTTGGGATATGTTGGAAGCAGACTTCTGTTCCCTTGTTTCGAAGATCCGTGATGGTAAGTCTCATCTGGGCCAGGTCGGTGTCCTTAGTCTTCCGACTCAGTTGTTTCACAAGCAGGAGAGCCGATTTGGAGTTAGAAAATACTCTTGCCTTTCCCTGACTGTGGTGGTATAGCCTTGATGACCTTGAGAGCTTCGTTGATGGCTTCAATTTCGCTGGTCAGGACTAACACCTGGTCTGGTTTTTGAAAGTCATACCGGCGTATGTTTGCTGCCGAGGCTGCTTTTCCGCTCTTGACAGATCCATCGGTGTATATTTGAAGGTGGGCTGAGTACTTCGTTCTGGCCATGTCTGAGAAGATTGCCTGGATCTGGGCTGGAGGATATTGTTTTTTTTTGTATTCAATCATGTGGGTGGATACGTCGACTGGATGCCAGGCCCAGGGCGGAGATGGGGGGAACGTTGGAGCTGCTCGTGTCTGCCGTTCCCAGTCAGTGACTCGTTGTCTGAATGCATCCCAAGAGCTGATCAGGTTTTCTTCACCCCCGTTGTTCAGCCCGAAGGTTATTTTGTATATTGGGTGCTCGTTGCCTTATGCTTGTACTTTGGTGAAGTACTTCACCATTAGCGTGCAGGACCTTTCTTCGTTACAGTCCCTTCACAGAGAAATCAAACATCAGTGTCTAGGACCGTGACTTGTCTGCAAGCGCCATCTCCAGAAAGTCGCAGTAAAATGCCTCCATAAAAAGCCTCCATAATTCCAGTTTAGTCACCACGCGGTTTACTTCTTATTAGTAATCCGATGTTTAGATCGAAATCGTCTGCTGCTAGGATAGCCTATGTGTTTAATGATATTCTATAAGCAGAATATAGGTGCAAACCTCCTGACGACGAAAGTTTTGAACAATTGATAGTTGAATAACTGATAATTGATAATGATAACTGAACTGACGGCTTGACCGATCACGCTACCCGCGTCATAGCGCTTATTTGTTCTTGGTCATAATACCTCTGATTAAAGTTTAACCGAAAAGGGCTGGGATAGGGCAGTCTAGTTACCCATCACTTATTTAGTAAAATTGGCTTGAAGACCCGCTGAAAGTGCGTTACTTCGTTGTCCTGCTATCGACGAATAATCGATTTTCAAATAGTGGAAATCCATGGGATTTGTGGTACCTCTATGCGCTTATATTTTTACTGAATGCCTTACGAGAAAGATGTATGTGTTTTTTTTTTTGTTCAGGCAAATCTTCACAAATATCACCACTGCCCAACGAAAAGCCGCGTTTGTGTTTAGATTAAAAAATTGTCCGCGTCATAGTAGAATTTCGCTGTGGGGACAGCCGCATATCTTCTGAACGTCATAACTAGAGCAGATAGTGGGAAATAAAAAATCTCTTAGCAGAATCCAATAACTCGGTGTATTTAATTAAATGACACACAAATAATTTGGATTTTCATTTTAACTTTAAAGAATATATGGCGATCTAGAAAGGTCCGCTATTTTATGCGCCGGCTGTTTTGGAACTGTATTTGGAACGTGATTTTGCGCTCGATGGATTCTCGCATCGATTTCTGGGATCCCAAAATGTAGTGCCGGGATACCTATGACTTCGTAAAGTTGTCCGCACGTCCGTCCGTCCGTCTGTCTGTTAGCACGATAAGTCTCGACGGGATTGAGATATTTTGTTGAAACTTGGTGTGAGGATTCGTTGGGTCAAAGTACAGGTCAAGTTCGTAGATGGGCCCCATAGCTGTATATTCAGGGGTGGGGGAGGGGCTCCAGATTAAGGGAAGAAAAATAAATCTGTATTCAAAGCTAATGAGATGGTCGAACTAGGGGTAAGGAAACATGTTGAACCCGAATATGAAAGTTATTTTCTCGTCGGACCAATAGTTCAAAAACCGGAAAATTTGTAAAAAGTAAACGTTGAATTTAAAGTTGATTATAGGTTCCATTCAGAGGTAAGGAGACATCCTGGATCCGAATATGATTTTTTTTTTTTTTTCACGCCGGACAAGTAGTTCGCTCGAAATCCGGAAATTTAGCATGAAGTTTTAAAACCCAATGATATAGTTTATATAGGGTGAGGAGACATGCTGAACATACTAAGGATAAACAAAAAGTGTGGGCGATCGCCGATCAGTTTAGTTATCTGCAAAGTCCCCACTGGTGCAGAATACATCCGACAACTGTCTGGTGAACAATTTTTATCAAGTTTGTCGACCAATTTTCGGAAAAACCAGGTGGCTATAGAGGCGAAAGCTCTGCGCGTGGGTGACGACACTCTTTGTTATATCTATGAACGCCGGAGGGATGGTGACTTCGGTCGCGTGTATAACGCGCAAAGTTTCTCGGGGTGTCGAAGGGGTTGATATATGTTGTTCACACTTCGTATGAGGATTCACTGTCAAAGTACAGTCCAAGTTCGTTGCTGGGTCCTTTAACCCTATATTTAGAGGCAAAGGAGGGGGTTTCGAATTAAGGCTAAAAAATACGTTTTATATGCGTATGAGATATTCGTTTAAGGGGTAGTGAGGCCTGCTGAATCCATATTTGAACTTAGTTTTCTTGCCGGACAAATTTATCAGGGATTCGTCCGAAACTGGAAATTTGGACGAAGCTCAAAGTTGTTTCTGAAGTCCATTTGAGATGTAGGAGTAAGGCGACTTGCTGAGTCGAATTATGAACTTGATTTCCTTGACGGATAAGCTGGCAAAGTTCGCCGGGACTGCTGCTAAAATACGAGGAACTTGGTAAAAAAAATAAAAAAATCTAAAAGACCTTTGTGAAGTCGATTAGAGATGAGATGCTGGAGTAAACATGCTTGCTGCATCCGTATCTGAACTTGGTTTTCTCATTTGATTAGTTGTTTGGCCGTAAGTTGTCAAAAAACTGCAAAACGGCAACATTTTTTCTGTTCATATAGCGGTTGATTATGGATGAATAGCAAAATGTTAAAGGGGTCCGGCGAAGACTCGGGAATGCACATTAAGATGTCTGGATCAACAAGTCCAATAAATATTAACCTTTTGGGATCCCATTGTTGGGCAAGTCAGCGAGAAGTTTTAAAGGCGCGACAGAAAGCTTTACATTAGTTCTTGCGCTTGGCGGATTCTCGCTTTGCCTTTTGGAAAGCGAATCAGAACGCAAGAATCTCCCTTATGTAGTCATTGCCTTTGATCTAAAAGTAGCTTATGCTCTTTCTAAAAACATAACCTGTTTCGGACATCATTTAAAAGCCTTTTTTATGCTCTCCAGAGCAAGCTGTAAAATTATATACCGCAAGATCGTGATCTTTTACATTATCCCCAAAGAAAAAGTATGTATCACGAAGTTTACCAGCATTTTAGGTTGACTTACCTTTGCTAGCTATCTTTGATATTTTGGTCAATAAACGATATACATATAAAGGTATACCTTTATGTAAACAACTGTTTCCAATCGTAAACAGCTGTTTCCAATCGTAAAAAAACTATTGTTTATATATATACGGGTACCAAACCACTTACGAGAACCCTTGGTGCAATCCTTGTGCTATTTATATTGTGATATCAATAGAAAGTCTATCCTGCTCTCCAAAGCGAGCCAATAGAAATATGCTCCTGCTCCTAAACACAAGAAAATACACTGTCTCTACTTGACACCAAATCTGCTACCCCTTAAGGCCCATTCACAGCGGGTTTTAGCTCATACTCGGTACCAGCCAGTTCCGGAAATCGCTCTGAGACCGAGAATTAGCTGGATTTCTACCGTTCGCAATTGATATTGTTGCCAGTTTCGGGTATCAGTTGGTCTCGGACACAAGTTGGAATCAGTTCAATCTTTGAGGGTACTAGTCAATCAGATTACTTAGGAGAATACTGAGGAATATTCCGATTGGGTAATGCTGGACCACGTCAGACCGGGTAACAATGACCTAAATTCACTTTCGGTTTTCAAGACAGCAAGGAGTGGATGTGATTTTATATATTGGGCTTGGTTCGAAACTAGCCAATCAGAATATTCCTCAATATTTCCGAAAATAATCTGATTGGCTAGTACCCTCAAAAGTTGAACTGGTTTCAATTTGGGTCCGAGACTAGCTGGTACCCGAAACTGGCAACAATATCAATTGATAACGCCAGAAACCTGGCAAAGTTTCGGTCTCGGGAGCGATTTTCTGAACTAGCTGGAACCGGAGTATTAGCTAAAACCCGTTGTGAATGGGCCTTTACGTGATATGTGCAAGCTTCATAATGGGGTACAACTGTACGGACATCACTTCCTTCAGGTTGTTAAAGTTCATATACAAACATGGATATGTTAATCCCACCGATCTTCAGCTTTTGAAGTTACTCCGACAAGTCCAATAACTCCGATAGTGTTACTCCGATAAGTCCGATAGTGTTACTCCGATAGTGAATTCTCGATTCTCCTCTCTCCGGTCTCCTCCCTGATTCGTCAACAGAGTGCGGGTGTTCAATATGCATAAACAGGTATACCGGGATGCAGCCGAGCTGCCGAATTAGTGTTTTTGTCAAAAGCGAGGATGGAGAAGCGAGAGGAGCAAAAACGGTAATTTGTACGAGAATCGAGAATTAGAAGCACGAACGGAGAAAGGCCACTTGTCAAATGATTGACATTATTTCTGTTCTGATTTCATTTTGTTCAGTTTGAAGCATCATAGATAGGCTAACAATAAAAGTAACGGATCCGACGAATTCCCATTATCCAGGCGAATCTTCACATTTTTTACGGACGAATTTTCACGAAAAATACTTGGCCAATGGGCCTTGCTTCTTTTAGGAGCCCCGCAAAACGAATCGGCCGGTATTGATCTGATCGTGAATGGAAATTGATATCAAGCTTTCTTAAATTGCTAGAGCAAACTACGAATGTGTACCGTACAGTAGTGAAGTTCGTTCTCATCTAGCGGTTGACATTTACACAGGGTTGCCACATCAAAAAAATTACAGAGTGAATGAAAAGAATGGATTAGGACTGAAATATTATTTTCATGAAGAACGTGAAATGATGACTTTTGGTCGGAATCATTAGCAAAAATGACACATCTGCACTTTATTTCATGTAAACACGTAAAATCCGCACTTTTGGTCGAAACCACTCCCGCAAAAATGACAGATCTGGTCCTTTTCTGAAATAGAGCGAACTTTATGTCATGCGTAGGAGAAGAGCGACACAAATTAAAGAGAGTGACAATTCACACTATCGTGCGGCATGTGGCAACCCTGCGTGTATACTACTGGATATATTTTGCAAGGAGGGAACCAAAATTTCGACTGTCTAGGGACCTTGTCAGTGTTTAGTCTGACACTGGGGGTAATCTACTGTCTCACAGTATTCTTTAAGTAGACAAGAGGCGTATTTTTCGCCGTTCCCCGAGGACTCCATTTGAGGAGTCCCCGCGTTTTTGTTTGTCCCGGGGACTCACTCCCCGTATTGTCGCGGGTCCCCACGGACGGGGAATGCTCCGATTATCGTCACCATCATCAAAAAGGACTCTCTTTCAAACTCAAAGAGGAATCAGTTTTTGCTGTTGTTGGTGCCATGTAAAATTAATTAAAAACAATCAGAATAAACAAAACCAAAAATAAACTGGATCCAGAATAATTTTATCAACTGGATATTCGTTTTTAGAACAAAATCCATTTTCGAAGCATTCCCCGTATTCTCATTGTTTTCCATACGCGGAGTCCGCGTGGAGTGACTCCCTCTATTCTCGCCGTTCCCTTCGATTCCAGGAGGAGTCCTCGGGAAACGGCGAGAATACGCCTAAGGACACAGTTCCTGTAAGGTAGTTGACTGCGTCAAACGGATACGTCAGCTGATTTTTTTCTAGCGATATTTGATCACAGTTTTCGTTTTCTAGCTTGAGCCTGAAGAGAACCCCTTGCCAAGAAGGGCCAAAATATGATTCGCAGTCAGCTTAAGCTGAAGGAATATTTAAGTCCAATGGACGTCCATTCTGTAAATGGGCCACCGTCCAGACGAATATATGGAATCGAGTGGCAATACATCAGAATATCAGTGACTAGAATCAATATATTCCAGATATCTTTACAAAACCTGTTGAAATAAGCAACTAACAAATACTGGTTATTGAAGGCAGTGCCAACAGGAATTTTGCAGTAAACAACGTAACACTTTTTTTTTCAGGAGATCACATTTCTACACTGACACTTGCTCCTTTTTGAACCCGGAAAAGGTCCACACACAGAAAGCACGGAGTTAAAACATCTCTTGATAAAGTTTCTAAGTTTACTAGGAAAGAAAATTTATTTGTTAATTTCCAGTCCGAATGCAAGAAAGGCTGAAGGATGTAAGATACGGTATCTTCGAGTCGTATCGGACTCTTGAAATCCAATCCCATTTTTGCTGTAGCCTAACCTCTTCTAGATCAAAACTCGACTTCTTGCACTCCCGCACAGGACACGGTTTTGCCCTGCTTGGGAGCGTTATTTTTGTTGTTTCGTTTAAGGAATGTCGAAATTAATATGAACTGTATTCTAGTGCCCTGGAGGTACACTGCAGGAAGGGGATCCGAGGTTCCACCAAGCTTTTAGTCTGAAAAAAATGAACAGGCTTGCTTGCAGCTTCGACATTGCAGTTCGCTACTGAAATAAAGCTAATGAGTCCTTACATCTCTCTTATATCTGGACAGTCGATACAAGTAAGCGTGCGTCTACTCGATCACTTAACAAATTGTTCTCTGGACTCTTTAAAAAACAAACACAAGCAAGGCCATCAAACCAAGACACACCTGCGTTGTCCCTGAACTTCCACTATAAGCTTGCACAGAGTATGGAATATTTTTAGGCTTCACTTTGGCTCGCTCCGCATCCGCACTGGCGCTACTCCCGTTGTCCGTATGTATGTAGTCGTATTCACTATAGTTATCACCGCTGAACATGCATTCCGTCGTTGCTTCAGTGGTTGTGGTTCGGGGCGTTGTGGGGGCAAGAGTATCGTTTGCAAGGAAATATACGTCACTGTAGATCACTTCGATGTTCGTGACGATATCGGATTTCATTATGCCTTCGATGTTGTGGATCACCTCCTTCCCATCAGGGTATCTAGAAAATTAAAATTAATAAGAGTCCGCCTTCTAAAAAGAACAAGTTTGGAGTTCTTCAAAAGTAACACTTCCTTCACGAGCGGAGTACGAACAGCATTAAAATGACAGAACTTGGAGGCAGACGGATGGAGGGAAGAGTTCGGAACTGCGGATCGTTAAGCACTTTTTTCTGTTTAGCGGGAATGCAGAGAGGCATTAAGAAAGTAACACAACATTTAGAAAAATGCATGGGAGGGGGGATACGGAGATCGATTTTACAATCCATTTAAAGACCTAATCCAAACATTATCTTTACCTTGTCTTAGTGATCGCATGCCACGGGTTTGTTTAGATTTGAACTCGATTGCCAAGTTACAGTTTTGGCTCGAGAAAAAAACCACGCACAACGTCTTCTTTTCTAGATGGCGGAATTTTCCAGGATGGATTATCAAAGAATTATAAGACCTAACTGATAATATTTTTAGGTCTTCAGAGGTACCACACTGGTCTTGGTTTTATGATTTATTTGTATTTTTAATAAACAGTTGGAGCACTAGATGGAAATTATTATTTTGACCCTTGGCTCCCTACGTGCCACAACAGTTGTCCGGGATAATCGGCTGAGATTTAGTCCAGGCAGAGTTATTTCAAACCTAGGAAATTTGGTGTTTTTTTTTTAATTTGCTCATTGTTTTACGGTGTTTTTAGTGGTTTTGAACATTCATAGTGACATTAGGGATGGTTAGCATTGTGTGTGTGGTAGAAAGACCATTTTTTGTGGCCCGCTTTAAGCAGCCCAGGAGCGAGCTGTCAAAATCGGTGCCTCCACTTCATTATTTTGAAGTAAGTCGAGTTTGCCGTCGCTGTTCGAATGTGGTTTGGACCCTGTGTTTCAGAAATTCATTCACAAGGGCATTCTGTTAGCATGGTTCATTCTCGAAAGTGATCAAGCAGTGATGTAAGCAGTACAGCCGTTAAGCCACGGACTTCCGGACTCGAAGCCAAACCCCGAAGGAGAGGCGTTGGTTTGGACCCTGGTTTCAGAAATTCATTTACAAGGGCATTGTGTTAGCATGGTTCTCGACGACCTCCTTCCCCCTAGTTATTTTTATCAGTTTAGGAAAGGTGATATAGATCTACGGCAAAATAGACGCGGCACCGTGCGCGCTACCTTGGTCAGATAAGAAACTGATTTGGCGTTACTGCAAAAATGTTTTTTTTTGTTCTATCTGACCGAGAAAGATATGTTTCTGCGCCATACCAGCCAGTGGACAGAGATTAACCCTGAATGAAGGGTGAAGAAGATCGTCGCTTTAGTATACAGCAGGCCTTTGTGGATAACCAAGTTATGAACAACTTATTATGGGACCTTGTTTTCACGACCTACCGCGTGAACTCTTGCCAAACGATGCTGCGGTAACCTCCCATCTATCACATAGCCGTTCTGTGTAACATGTGAAGCCTTCATATAGTTATATTTGAAAGAAAACTTTTAGGATAGAGAACGCAGTGTAATTTAAATTACAACAGATCCTACTTTATCTTACAATAAAATAATGAAATATTCAATATTTAAAGAGGCATTTATCTCAGAGAACAGAAAATTCGTTATGCTCCACCAAACCATGGAATTCTGCCACGGAAACAAGTTCTCTTTATCCCTAGATCATCTTCCCTGGAACCTGGCACAGATGAAAACAAGGGTATTGGTTTTCCGGCAAGTCTCTCACGCTTTGATTAGTTCAGGTGCTCGGTTTCAGTTGCCTAGAAACCGTGGCTCCCGGCCAGCTTGTTTCTTCTATTCCTTACATAATAAGAACTTATCGAAGAACCAACTCATCAGAACTGCAAGTCGTAACCAAATGGTTCAATCAAATCGCTTGATGGCTCCAAAAGAGGGGGCAATGAGGGTTAACGTTACAAAACAAGGCTCCGATCCGGCAAGGAGAACAGGGCTCGTGTCTCTTAACTTTTAAAGTTTTACTGAGAAGCCAATTAATTTTTCTATCATTTAACTGAGGTTAAGGGATTTTTCTTATTTTTCACTATTTGCTCTAGTATAAAGTTCAGAATACCTACGGCCGTCCCAGGGCCGTCCTCACAACGCCAAATTCTACTATGACGCGGAAAATCTGAATCTAAATACAACGCGGCTTTTCAATTGCCAGTGACCGGGTTGCGGAAGGTAACTCACTGCGTGAAAATCGTATTCGTCAAGCATACAACGCAGGTACAAGCGCATAAAGGTCCCACAAATCTGACAGGGAAATTCCACAATATGAAAACTGATTATTCGTGAATAGCGGAGCAACGAAGTAATGCATTTCCATCGGGTCTTCGAGCCTCTTTAAGTGAATAAGTGATGGATAACTAGCTTGTCCTATCTCAGCCCTTTTCAGTTAAACTTTAAGGAAAAGGAAGAAGAAAATTAGAACAGGGGTCTAGGTAAGTACATAAAAGTTGTTAATAGTGTGCTCTGTAGATAGGTTCAATTACCACGGAACAAATACCGTTGTGAAATTATTGCAGAAAAGAGTTGGGCAAACAAAACTAGATCTAGGTTGCCTCGGCAACGAAAAGTGCTGCAGCAACCATTGTTCGCTGGCACTTCGTCGCTGACGAGTAAATACTGAAGTTGTCAACCCATTGAAACTTTCAAAATTGTATGTTTCAAGAAGATTTATTTTCTTAACAAAAATTTTATGACTTAGTCCGTAATCACATTATCAAAGGCTGTAGAATGTCGTCGATTATCTCGATGTAGAGAAGAAGGCCCTTATTTTTTTAGCTTACTTGCAGCGAACGTGTTCCTAGGGACTCATGAAGCAGTGCGGATCGGAGTGCTTGAGTATGAGGGGAGAGGGTGGGAGAAGACCACCTTAAAACATACGACTGGCTAAATCCCGGAAAAGCTCAAGAATTTACTGGTTAGAAACAGTAGAGAAGAACTGCAGAACCAAGGGTGATTTTGTTTTACAAATTTCAAGAAATGTAACAACCGATTCTTACGACTCTTATAAGATTAGGTAAAATTTCATGCGCAATAATAGGTCTTGCAACATCCCCTTCATTTCAGCTTTTGCTAAAGAGAGTGAAGCCCCGGCAGAACTGACAACTGCCTGAGACAAAATCCTTATTTCTGGCAAAATCCAACTACTTCCCATGCAAAGTCAAACAAAATCCAACCCTAAAAGCGCCTTTTCACTAAGTGGAAAATAGGCTACTATAAAGGCACCGCAAGCAAAATTTTTTGGAAACATTTGTGAACACAGCTCTTTTTAGGAGTAGTGCTTGAAGGTAAAATGCTCACGAAATTCAATATTCCACAAATGATGAAAAATTCAGAAAAACTAAGTAGAATTTATGATTTTACCGAAGATCTTCAGAAATCCGTCAAAAATCCGGAAATCCTATGAAAACAATTCTCATCCGTCAAGGATCCAAGAAATTCGTTTTTGACCAAAAAACTGGTAAAAGTGGAAACGCGGAGTAAACCGAACGCTGGTAAGGGTGTGCTAACGCTCGGGCACCTGACTGTAAAGCATACTGAATTTGCATTGATAGCTGGCAAAAGCTCCTCCAGGTCATCCATTTTCCTTTTCGAGGTTTCGAACTTCGTATGTAATTTGCATCCATCGTATCCATTCCAAAAATCACGGAAGATTTTCCGTGTTTTTCATTTACACCAAGGGGCCGAGCGAGGCTGAAAACAACCCAGCAGAATTTTAAAAAGAGTCACATGTATGTTAAACTAGAGCTAGAAGCTCATATGGCCCGTGCAAGGCTGGGTCAGAGGATGAAAGTAGGAATTTGCCAATTTGTGCGTTTGTCGTGATCATTTGTAAGCAAAACCCGATAAGATAAGAATGATCATGGGCCCTTGGAAATCACGAAAATGTATCGTTTGGTAAACAGTATTAAGGGATTCACTTGTAAGCAAAACCCTTAAGGCAAAAAAGATCATGGGCCCTTGGTGATCCCGAATATATGTCGTTTGGTCAAAAGTAATTTTTTCACTTTTCGGTTAAGATGCGCACTTTAAGGGTACTAGAAATTCATTTTAAGCAAATCCCTTTTGGCACAAACATCATGGGTCCTCGGGGATCATGAAATGTATCGTTCGGTCAAAAGCATTTTTTTTTACTGTGCGGTTAAGATGCGTACTTTTAGCTAGAAATTGATTTCTAAGCAAAACCCTTTAGGTGAAAATGATAACGGGCTCATGGCGATCATGAAAATGTAAATTGGGCTTAAAAGTATTTTTATACTTTCCGGTTAAGATCAGTACTTTAATGGGATGGTGATGGTGGATCTTGTCAAGTTTGCAATTTTTCAGCTAAGTTTCATCGTCCTAGCACATCTGGAAGTACCGTAACTCCGATTGCCGGAATTCCGGACCCCCCCCCCCCCCCTTCTAACTCCCCCCGGTGCCCGAATCCGGTTCGGTTGTGTCACTGATATATCTAGGGCTTGTGCTTGTTCTTCCCACCAAATTTGATCCCGATCACTCCACTCCGAGCATGTCACGATTTCCGGTCTCCCCCCCCCCCACATTCATCGGGTCCGGTCCTGACTTGATATGGGACATCTGACATGAAACATTTCCAAATATCAAGTTTCATGAAGATCCGATCACCGGTTCGAAAGTTATTTATACTTCAAGATTCAGGATTCAACCTCCTTCCACTCCCCCCACGATGGTCGGATGGCGGAACTGACTATTTTCAAGTTAATGTGGATGGTACCTGATACACCTGCCAAGTTTCATCGTCCCAGCCCACCTGAAGTACCTTAACTCCGTGTCACCGGAATCCCTGATCCTCCTCCAAATCCCCCCACAGTGCTCAAATCCGGTGCAGTTCTGTTAATGATGTACCTATAGGTCTTGCGCTTGTTCCTCCCACCAAGTTTCATCCCGATCACTCCACTCTAAGCGTGTCACATAATTTCCGGTTCCCCCAATCCGACTATCCCCACATTCACCGGATCCGGTCCGGACTAGAAACAGGACGTCGGAGACATGAGGTCTTTCCAAATATCAAGTTTCATTAAGATCCGATCACTCGTTCGAAAGTTATGCATGCCACTAAATTCCGGATTCCGGCTCCCCTCCCTCCCCCCACGATGATCGGATCGGGCAAGTGACTATTTTCATGTTAGTTTGGTCATGTCCCTAACAAGCCTGCCCAGTTTCATCGTCTTAGCACATCCGGAAGTACCCTAACTCGCAAATACCTGACTGACCGACCGACCGACAGATCGACGGAAAAGTGATCGGTATATGAAACCTGGCCGGAAGACAAGTGCCATAAAAACTGGAATAGAAACTATATCTATTACGACTCGTGCTTTAAGAACCAACTTCCCAAGCTAGTTCCTGTATCAACAGCTTGGAGTATAAGCCAGTTGCCTAGAAACCAAGAGACCATGAATTGGCCGCCATCCAAGTCTACAATGCATTCTGAACGAGACAGAATGAGAATCGCTGATCGAGCAAACAAGACTCAACGCCGCTACAGGAATAACAGCTATTAGATTATCCTTTCGACAAAAAAATTAGGAAAGCCGATAGGTCAGGTCTTTTTCCGGAGACGACGGTTGAGACAAAAAAGTTAAGTAGCGGCTTTTCCCGGCGAGCTCGTGACGAATGACCTTTTTATTGGGGAGACACTCCTGTCAATACCTTATCTTCCCTTTCGGTTGATCAACAATCGAGGACCGCAATTTGCGGCGGAATTCTGTGAAAACATGACCAGATAGAACCTTGACAAACATGGTGAGCAAATAGGCTTTTCGGTCAGCAGCAACATTCTGATATAACGTTGGACTCGACCATCCCTTTGGGCGTTCCCTAACAGATCATTTGTATTTCTTTTCGACTTTCGGCTAACTTATGACCCTGACCTTGTTTTCTTTATTGTGTTGTATATACCTTTGTTGTTGAGCACCTTCCACAGACCTTTCAGGGACCCTTCAGGAAGCTTGGGAAGTAGGGATCGGCACCGTTTCTGTTCTGTTGTTTTTTTTCTATCGCTTTTCGTTCTGTTTTTCGGGAAAAAAATAAAACAGAAAAAAGTTAGCCATTTTTTAAATGCCGTTTCTGTTTCTATTCCGTTTTTATATGATCGTTTTAGCCGTTTCTGTTTTTATTTTACTTGTTTTTTCCAAATTCCAATTTTTGGTTTACAAGATATACGAGTGGCGTCCTGGCGCCATCTAGCGGCTTTTATTCTTCTGGCGGATTAAGCCATCTACCGATATTTTACACTGTTCGGAATAAAAGGCAAAACCCCCTACTTACCAACCAAAATTAAACAATTTTAAGAAACATGCTCTTTAATTAACAATATTTTGTCCATAGAGGAGATTGCTGCCTACCCGACGAAAACGGAAAGGGATATAAAAAGAGTAATTTAACCTTGTAAGGTATAGGACTTCCGAATTTGAGACTGATTTATATATGTTGGAGTTGGATAACCATTCTGAGCCTGTAAATGATTGGAAACAGTTCGCTGGATCTGATTCTTAATTGTATAATTACAGCTTTGTAGAAAAGTTTCATCAGAAATGGGAGTTTGAAGGCTTAAAACTTTCAGTACAAAACGATTTGTGCTTCCTATCTATTGGTAGGAATACAGGGCTACAGCGGCAAAAGTTTGATAACATTTAAAGCGCAACTCTTACTAGAAATGATCTTTTCACAGTGAGATGGCTCAAGAACGTCGTTTTTCGAAAATGCCGTTACTTTCCACGTGAAATTTTCCTAGCCCTTGCGGCGGCTGGACGCAAAATGTTTGAAAAGTGAACGCGCGGTTAAAAGTAGGAAAACCAAGCAAAACAAAAGAAATCCAGAACAGAAGATAGACCTGATGGCCTACCATATCTTCCAAAGTAGCCTTTGAAGCTTCTCATGTCCTTATGCATGAAAGAGTTGTCAGCTTGAAGCTTTCGACGAAGTATACGTTGCGTTTCGGATAAAACTCGGCTCGGCCGAAATAGCGCTGAATAGTCGCAGGTACAAAACGAAACGACGGAGAAAGGCGGAATTCCAGAAGCTTACAATTCCAAAAGGGAGCTACGGACAATATAAAAGGCAGAATAAGCAAGAGGTCCCGTTAATACAAGATGGGTCCCAAAAACTTAATATCTAATCCAGACAATTGGGTCTTGCAGATATCAGGCCTTCGCCGGACTCCTTAAACATTTTTACTATTAAAATTTAGAGACAAATTAAGGCCAATGGCTAATCATCTGAGAAAACCAAGTTCTAATATAGATTCAGCATGTGTGTTTACCCCTATATGTCTTATCTACTTTGACGAAATTGATCAAAACTTCCTGCCTTACTTCTTCCAAATTTCTGGTTTCGCCCGGATTCCGGGCAAACTACTTGAGCGGGTAGAAACTAAAGCTCACAAACTAATTCAGCAGGTCTCCTTACCCCAACATCGAACCTCTCATCATCTTCAGATAATACTTTTACTTTTAACAAATTTTCCGATCGTGGCCACATTTTGGGCGAACTATTTGTCCGGTGAGAAAACTGTTTTCATACACGGCTTCAGCATGCCTCCTTACTTCTACATCGAACCTCCAATCAACTTCAGATAAAACATTTAAAATTTTCTGGTTTCAGCCGGATTCCAGGTGAACTATATGTCCGGGTAGGAAATGATTATTCTACCATTTATGCATGTGGACCAATGACCAATGACGTTGCATGATCTCTGCGGTACATTGGGACTTCAGACTGCCCTGCAGGACAAGTTCCGTCCCGAACCCTACACCTTGAACTTGACGCAAGATTTCTGGTACCCCCAGCCTCCACCTCCTCCCACAGTGGCCGGACCCGGCCCGGACCTGTAACTGGAACGTCTAGGACATGAGCTCTTGCCAGTCACCAAGTTCCATCCAGACTGGATCATTCGGTGAAACTGTTAATTCCAAAAGATATTACCAGTCTTAGCCCGGCAGTGCCTCCCCAGTAGGGGTCGGCACCGTTCCTGTGTTTGCCTAAAACGGAAACGGTCAAAACGGCAAATAATAAACGGAACAGAAACAGGAACGAAAAAAATAAATAAAATGGACAACCGTTTCTGTTTTTCCGTTTCTATTCGGAAGAACAGAAACGGCCTGTTTTTACAAAAAAGCCGTTTTAACAGGTATTTCCGTTTTTTCACTTCTTTAGGTTTATAAGGCGACCATTTGGAACAGTAAGGCGCCTTTTGGAAGGTGAACAGCGCCAGGAGGGACTCAGGGAGGGAGAGGGTAAATGATCTGACGAGAGAAGGTTGTTCACGAGTTATTTTTGTAAGGTGAAAAAAAAAAGGACTCTGCACCAGTCTAGTAAACTAAGCCATTATTCATACCCATACTCAAATGCTGGGGTATGCTGGCAGGGGCGAGCATGGTAGTCATACGTACGTGTGCCCCTTATTACCCAGAGGGTACCAGTTGGAAGTCAAAATGAAAACCCGAATTGTTTTAGTATCCAAAGTATACATATGTATGAAAATAATGGTCACCCTTGTCAGCATGCCCAGCGTTTGGGCATGGGTATAAAAAAAAGGCTTACAAATGTTAAGTTTAAATAATTGATTTGAATGGAAAAGTTTTTAATATTTGTAGGATACGATGAAAAAAGGTTTGTATAGGATATAGAGTAGAACCTTTGGAGAAAAAAAGTAAATAATTAAAAGTATTTTAGATTAGATGAGAATGTTTGATGGGAAAACGAAAAGTTTGAAAATAGAAGGTATTTTTATTGGAGTTGGAAAGTATGAAAATAAAGTATTTATCTTATGATGATAAGTGTAAGTGACGTTAAAGCAGGGTAAACTGTTAGAAGTAATTTAGGTATTAACGTCACTGAGTGGGAGGTGGAGACGCAGCCACTGTTTTACTTCAGTCTAAAACAGGAGAAAATGGAAAAAGAAGTACGCGGGAATAAAAAAAAATGGCTTACAGTCCGAACACACGATAAGGATTTCCCCGCCGGATGTTCTTCACTTCTATCATACAGTTGAAATAATCCCAACTTTTCCATATGAAAGTGCCGAAAATCCGGGCAGATATTCCAGCCCGGGAGCCCCCGACCCTATTCGTGTGTCCAAGGCGTTAGTGTGCTAGTCTGCTCTGCACAGACCATTTGGCTTACGAAGAGTGACTATGTTTTCTGTTAACTATGTTGCACTAAAAAAAAAAAAAAAAAAAAAAATAACTGAACGGAACTGGTATGAGTATCCTAGCGGCTCGCTCGCCATATTCCAGCGTTAAATCAATATCTTATCCAGACAATTGGGTCTAGTATATATCCGGCCTTCGTCAGACTCCTTAAACATTTTTACTTTTAAAATTTAGACACAAATTAAGGCCAATGGCTAATTATCTCAGAAAACTAAGTTCTGATATAGATTCGGCATGTATGTTCACCCCTATACGTCATATCTACTTTGACGAAATTGATCAAGACTTTTTCATCAAACTGATCAACCTATCCCAACCCATTTCCCCTATAGAATTGCTCATCTTTCCCTCAAGTTCGTTTTTCCAACTTGAGCGGCTTTGAGTCTAAAGAGGACCCTTGCCAAGAAGGGCCGAAATATAGCTCTAATAGAATACAGCTGACGTGTCCGTTTTACACTATCAAATACTTATCTTACCCAAAGGTCTGTCGTACTTACTTAGCAAAGAGCTTCGCGGCGTAAGGAGATTCTCTGACGATCCGTCTTCCTTTCAACGTGACGTTTGTCGCAGTTCCGATGTCGAGATCCAAGGATACTTCTTTGCTGTGTCGAGAAAACTTCCCCTCGGCTTCTTTCCCCCAGTCGGTGCTTACAGCCATCGGCAGGGACGAGAGCCGAATTTTAGTTTTCAGCCCTTTAACAAGTCCCCGGACGTGAGTCAGATAAATTTTGTAAGGAATGTCGTAGAACAGGACGGCGGAAACGGTGGAATAGAAGGGAGACTCTTCGTTCGCAAGGGTAACTTCTGCGAGAACAACCTGAAATAAGTACTAACTGAAATTCAGCATTGTCGCTAGCATGTGCGATTTAAGGTAATTTAAGATTTACCCCAGCTTGTTCCTGAAAAAAGTAAACATAAGTTGCGTTTTCGCAGATACCATGGTATCTGTTACCACGGTAACTGGATCTGCAATTAGTCGTTTTTGCAGTAACCGTGATATCTGATATACGGTTGCTCTGCAAAAACGACAATTGCCGAAATTGCGCTTTTCGAAGTCATCCCAAAAAAAAACTGATAATCAATCATACCACTAAGAGCCAAACTTCTTTCTCACCGATTTGACTGAAACTGACGAAAGTGAGATGACTTTTTCAGATACCGCGACCAGTTCCCACGGTCGGACCGTGGTATCTGAATATCTGATACCACGATAACTGGCCAGATACCACGATAACTGCAAACACGACTATAGACCGTGGTATCAGATACCATGGTATCTGCAAAAACGCAACTATAGTAGGCTAAACATAAACATAGAGCTATGTGATGATGGAAATTGTAAAAATGGACTCGTACCACGACAAATAAACTAGAAAGCATTCTTTTGCATTTAGAAGCCTAGGACTCCAATGTCGGAGTCACATAGACCGTCCAGGGCCCCCATGGCGGGGCCATCCAGAAAAAAACAAAGGAAAACATAACTTAATTTGTAGGGAAACCGCAAGCAGAAGGTTGCAGCTTCAAATCCCTCTACGGGCAGTTTTATTTTTCAGTTGACTACTACCAAGTTAACATCTAAAATAGCTCCGATTGCTCATTCCCTACGTTTTCCAGCATCTACCGTCTTAAAGGACCCATTAGTGATTTACTCATGTCCCTTATCACTCCATCCACTCTCATTTCCGATATTTCGGACTTCCTATATAATGTGTATTCACATTTATGCCCCTTTTTGTGTTTACCGTGTTTGGCTCTTTTCGAGGCGGATCATGCTCTCGCATATTGCTTTCGAGAAATACGGTTATGCAAGTTTCTCCGTGTTTTTCATCAATGCCAAGGAGCTGAGCGAGGCGGTGAGTCCGATTTTCACAGTCGGATGTGGGGCCCATAATCGCCGAAATGCGGCTCGAACGTGCGAAACCTTTTACGACGTCCGAATATTTGCATTCAAAATTTCCATCGGACATCGTTCACGTAACTTAAATATGGCGTGAGAAATCTGCACTAACTAAAATCTCAACTAAGCCAGCCGCGAAATTACACCGATTACAGGTTTCGTACGGCACCGAAGTCTCGTTCTCAGCTGGGAAATAACCAGAAATATAGAGTGAAGGCTTTCTTTTCTGCGCGAAAAGGGAAAAGACCATCATCATCGAGGGGACAACACACTGAACAATCGAGGGAACTTTCCTTCTCCTTCTTCTCTTCGCTTGTTTATCCGACCGGTCTTCTTCCCACTACGCCATTATTCGGACAGACTTCTCTGACGCAGAAATCATAAGCACAAACCGTGAGACCGCTTCTTCGTTGGGAAGACGAGCAGTTGGGAAGTAGAAGCAAAAGAGCGACTAGCTTATACGGCACTTACCAGAAAAGGTTATGTCAGACGCAACCGACATGGGGCAGTTCCCGTCAGTCGAAACCAAGTGGGGCAACAGCACCGAAGCCTCTATCGCATCGATGATGTAAAGTGAAAGCAACAATTCACTGTCATAAAGTTTCATAACAGATAACACGAGGATGCTCGGTTTCAACAGATAATGCGTAACAGATAACACTTCGGATGTTATGTGTTGTGTTTCAAAATGTTATGCATGATATGCGTTACCATAAGGAAGAACCGAAAAACAGCCAAAAAGTATCTGCTGAGTTTTCCGACATCATGACGATAAGGAATAAAGTCAGTAGATGCTTTTTTGGCTCTTCCTAACAAAGCTTGTTACGCATAACATTTCATGCATAACGTTTTCAAACACAACAGCTAACATCCGAAGTGTTGTCTGTTAAGCTGCTTTCACACTGGCGCGTCGTTGCGATGCGTTGCGTATGCGTTTATCTTGCGTTGCGTATAGGTTGCGCAGCGTATCTTTCACACCTGCGCGAGAAGCTTTCACGCTGGATGCTCATTTACATTTTCCTTTCTCGGTTTCTTCTGCTGTAAACTTCCACTAGTAGCAAGTTTTTCTTCATCATCAGCATGTTTTTCTAGTTTTTCTTCAAAATCTTCCATTTTCGACAAATCTGATGCGTACGCGTCGACGCAACGCAAGAATGGATCTAATGAAACCGCGCATCCTCGTGATATCTGTTATGAAACTCCTGACAGTGCAGAACTATGAGCTCACTGGGTTTAAACTACTGGCCATGTTAACCTCAAGTTGCCATGTCATAAACATGGACAGACCGACAGTGGAATGGATAGGCGCTTGAATTCATTCGCAGCAAACTGTGAATAAACCAATACCGCTCGGATGAGAGTCACAGCGACAACATCCTCAGCAATCACTTTCGTTCGTTCTAAAGTCAAAGCTAATTGGACATCCAAATAAGCCCTTTACAAGGATCTGAAACCTTTCCTGCTGCCGCACATTATCCACCAAATGACTATATTTGCTCTGTCAAGAAAAAACTTCATTGCCGATGTATGTTTTGATTATTTTAGCCGTCGTTTTTGTGAATATTCATAGTCATAAAACGCACAGGACGTGACCATGACCGGAAAAATTGTCGGTTAGGTAGCTACATTCAAAGCTACCTAACTAAGGTGACGTTGCGGTTCATAGTTTGAAAATTGGCAGGTTACTCCTATTGTTGTTCAGACAGTAACGAGCAGAACTGCAAAAAATCACGAATTCTGCTCAGGTGATCAACAAAAAAGAAATGCAGGTGCCAGAACAAGAAGCTGGAGAATGTCCTAAAAGTATGCGAACGAAAGGTTTGCAATGTGAAAATTCAGCATACTATGCGCTTTTCTGATGAGTCACATTGTGGGTTCACTGGTGCTCTGCTCATCGACTGAATCGCTGGCTACTCCTAGGAAGAAGCTAAACAGGTCGCTATACCCTATTCTAACATATTAGCGATTTAGGGGAAAACAAAATAAATATATTATTTCACTAAAATGAATTCTTTTTCTTTCCGGGAGGAGTAGAGATTTGTCGACTGTCACGTAATGTTGGTGGCACCATTCCAGCGTCGACTTCCAAGTCCCTAGCGAGATATGCAGTGCTCAAGGTGTCTACCTCTTAGTGCTTACACCGTTTACTCGTTCCCCTTAATGACAGTTAAAAGATCCGTTCGCACCGTTGATGTTACTCGACACTCCTTCCCTAACTGTTTCAGTCGCCAAAAATTGTATTTATACATATATAGCTACAGCTATAGCTACTTATCAGGATATTACATCCTTATTGCTTGCAAGTGCAGTAGGTAATTCAGGGTGAGGTCATATTCTCACAGACGTGACTATCCCGCCACGGCTGTTTTTATCCCCACTGGGTCCCCTTGGCTCTGACCAGAAACACACAAAACTTGTAACGGGTATTTCTGACAAATGAGCTCATCAGAAACCGTAAACGGGAGGCTGAATGCGCAGTAATACTCTATATGACTAAGTCCAAAACACGCCAGTGATCCTCAGGAAGAACGAGAAAACGTCTCACTAACGACTCAGACTCAACAACTCAAATCCTGTTCCAAACAATCACGTCGATCTTCGGGGGCAGCTGTGATACCCGAGGTGATACCGCTTCTGGCTCTTCCGCTAGGTACCCGGCGATTTTGCATCGGCAAGGAGAGTTAGTCATCAAGAGTATCAGTGTAGTGCCGTTATGGTGGATAAATGCATTGGAAGGTCAAAATCTCGGAAACAAGAATGGATGGGACGATTAGGGTCGCAGAGAACCAGTAATCTGGGTACAAAGGGTCCTCTAAGATTTTGAACTTCATTCGGTTCATTACTCTACCGACACTGCACTGATTTTTATTTTCCAGGCAGACCACTCTCATTATCCAAATTTGTATCGCGTTCGTGATAGAAGCCAATGCCTGGAGACAGGCTAAAGTCGAAGTCGGGATTTTTTTTGGGGCAAAGCCGAGCTTTAGAGTAGTAAATTATCCTAGAATAGCCTACTGCTGGAGCGACAGTATATGTTGAGAGGCATCCTTTAACTGCTCTTAGTGTGCGGTTATCTAGAGCCTTAACATTAAGCTCTACACTTTCCGAATAAGATCTTTTGTTCCGAAACGTGGTAGATGTATTTCAACTGCTGATTCTCTTGTGGGGACACACAAGATCACGCCTTTTATGCATAGGTCATCCAAGGAAGATGTGCAACTCAATCTGGCAGAAGGTGCAACTACAAAGTTGGCAAATGGAAATGCCAGTGACCCGGGATGTTAGATCATATAGTGTTCCGGTCAACTGAGCCAATGAATTCCTGGCCTCTACGGCTGAGATTGAGGCTAAGATACACTGTAAAATATCTTGCAGGATCTGCTACTGGGATTAATCTTGTCTCTATTGAGATAAGATTATCTCTAATTCGGAATAATCTTATCCCAGTAGAGATAAGATTAATCCCAGTAGCAGATACTGCAGTTAACTTCATCCTTAATCGGAGAAACTTTTTACAGTGTATACTTATTCTCCTTGTTTCTTTCTGCTACGTATGAACTCTTGTGACAGCTTTTGAGCATGCAATACGGTTTCACAAAGTTGGCAAAAAGGTTGTATTTCCCTAGCAATTTCCTAGAAATGATCAACAAAAACGGCTTGAAGTTTAGCCGAACGGTTTAGAAGATGAATTCTCAGTGATTCGTAACCTGGAAGCTCCTTCCATGTGTTAATGACTCACAAATGCTTAAAGTTTAATCAAAAAGGGCCGAGATAGGACAATCTAGTGACCCATCACTTATTCACTTCACAAGAGGCCGAAGACCCGATGGAAATTTGTTACTTCGTTGCTCCGCTATTCACAAATAATCAGTTTTCATATAGTGTAATTTCTCTGTCGGGTGCTTGTACCTGTGTTTTATGCTTGACGAAAACGATTTACGACAAACAAGTCTTCACGAAGTGCTTTACTTTCCTCAAGCTGATCACTAGCCACTGAAAAGCCGCGTTTGTATTGAGTTTTCCGCGCTGTAATAGAATTTGCGTTGTGGAGACGGCTGTTGATATTCTGAATGTCACTGCTAGAGCAAATAGTGGAAAATCGAAAAATCCCTTAGAACAATCCAAATAATTCAGAAGATCCAGTTAGATGATACACAAATAAGTTAGCACTTCAGTTAAACTTTGAATAGCAATATCACAATAATCTGAGAGTATAAAAACCTGGCATGTAATAGGTCCATCCTTGAAGGACCCCTCGCACTACTTACTCTTCAACTTACAAAATTTTAAAATATTTGAATACTTTAAAACTAGGCTCTGCTTTCAACAAATGACCCATGGTTTTTGCTGTTTTAAGCCTATTCCGATACCCCTTGACTAAATATTCTTTGAGCCCAAGCTGACTTTGAAACATTTATTCAAACCATGTTTACAACGGATACGTCAGCTACGATTCTTTTTCAGCAGGTCCTCGTCAAGGGTCCTCCTGACGAGGACCCTTGCCAAGAAGGGCCGAAATATCGCTGATGAAGAATCGTAGCTGACGTATCCGTTGTAAACATTGTTTGAATCAACCCCTTGACTCGTAGCGAAAACAGGAAACAATTTACATAACCGTTTTTTCTGATGAAAAAACTTCTCGCAGACAACCATCAACAGCGTGATACACATCGAAGGTAGCAAAACACGACTAGTGAGAAAATCACCGTGGTTTTGTTAGACGGGTTAGAATGTAGCGTACGAATATCGAGTGATTATGGAAGTAGGTTGCGTTGGTATTATAGGTAAGACAAGTCCTTTAAGACCATTTTGGATGTCTCCTTTCATTTTGATCTCTGTTCTTACTGAAACGTGTTGCTGCGAGAGAGGAACGTTTGATGCCTGAAGTCTCGTCTCACCTTGACGGTGACCCGCAACAGAGGGTGTGTTTGTCTGAAGCAAAAGCTAAAGACCGGATTAGGATTAAGAAGTCCACGTTTGAATACGGACTGTAATTGAAGCTGCACCCGGTTCTCTGTTGAACTAATCTTTGTTGGCTTCCAGCAACTTCGTAAACAAAGAAAACCCACCAACAACAAACAAGAGAAAATCTTTAGCTCTCGGTTTTAGTTCGGAGACGAAGTAAGATCTCTGAGCGTGGGATCGAGGAACTGCCGGCTGAAGAATAGGTCTGAGGAGAACTGACAGTCAACTAATTTTCCCCTTTATACTTGATTTCTTCTCAAATTTCTCTGGAGGAAACGATTAATACAGCTCCACTTCCCAGAAAAGGTTTGCTTTATAAATCGGATATGGAATCCAATGCCAAATCCTGGCTCCAGCAGGGCGTCTCGAGATTGACATGAAATGGCAAAGCTTCTGACCTCATTGCTGAATCGCATGCAAGGGTAACGATTCTTACCGAAGTAGTGCCCAGTGATAGTTTCTTCACAGACTAGAGCTGCAAAAATAAAGCGGCAGGTTCGAGCCAGTTGAGCGGTAATTCAGTGTGGAATACAATATCCAATCCCTCTAGCGAGCCAGACAGATGACAAACTATTTACGAAACGAAAATTTCGAAATCGTCCGAAGAATAGCTACAGATATGACGATACCTGTATGACGATTCAGCAATATCGAGTCAGTACCGGGTCTTTGCGCGCGTGCGAACCACTTAATTCGTAATTTTAAATTTTGTACTGTGTCGGTGAGAATTCTTTTATTTAAGACGTATTGCACGCAACTATATGTCTCCCGCTTTTTGATAACTATCTTGAGACGACGATGCGTAGACTAAAAGTTTGTTTTAACAATGCATTCCGTCAGCTCCTTTCATACAATCGACGTTACTCTGCTAGTCAAATGTTTTTAGAAAATGAAACTGAATCTTTTAATGTTATGAGATGGAAAGCGATAGTTAGTTTTGTTGCAAGGTTAGAAGTCTCCGAAAATCCACTTTTAAAGGCAATTCGTGAGAATGCAGAATGCCGTTCCTGCCATTTTTACCGCCTTTTCCGTCGACTGTGCTATTGCCCTGAGCCACCGAATGGATGGAATTATTGTATATTTAGAAAGAATAGTCTTGTGTTCGTGTAATTTTATTATGTGATGTGTAATATCACGAACTAAATAAATTGATTGATTGATTGATTGATATGACTTCGTTTCGCTCGTAACACCTGAATTTTCCATTCGAGCATCTCAAAGTTTCCGATAGTCTAGTTACACATCACTTATTCACTTGATAAGCCTGAAAACCCGATAAAACTGCGTTACTTCATTTGTCTGCTATCCACAGATAAATCGTTTCATCGAATGAACTTATTCTCGGATTTGTGGTACATATATGTGCCTGTCCCTCTATGCTTGAAATATTTACCAACTACAAAGGTAAGCCATTGCCGAAAATGAACTAAAAATTGCTCCTTTCAAAAGTGCATTCCTTACGAGACATCTTCCAACTGTTTTTCCTATTTCTTCAGCCCTGACTTTTCCCGGCTCAGCGTCTTTAACCCTGGAAATGCAGGCTTTTATTAAATTCAAATTCTCCACGTCTGGGTAAGTTTGGGTTGTCGTACAAGCAGCGTACATTCTGAACGTTATTACTAGAGCCTCGGGTGAAAAAAATACAAAATCCCTTAGATGGGTCAAAATATTTGAGTGTGTACAAATATCTGATGTAAAATAAGCTGCCTGTTCAGTTAAACTTTAAGTCAAGATGGTGACATCAGGCGTCCCACGTCAAAGCTTTCTCCCCTAATATGAAATTTTTTCTCCTCGACTAGAGTTGCTAGAGCGATCAACAAGTTCTTAATTAAGAGTTTAATTTCTAAATCTTTAACGAACCCGAGGGAAACATCACCATGAAATACTCTGATGTGAATAGCTGTCGGAACCGATATTAATAATAATAATTCCTTTATTCTCCATAATAGCATAAGAAACACGCTAGCTTCGGATAGTCAATTACATGTTAATATACTTATTTACAACACACTTAAAAAAACAGCCTCAGGAATTAAAGTTACGTACAAAATAAGGTACAAATGAAGACAAGTACCGGTCAGTCGAATTTACAGGTGGCAGGCTTAGCTTTGGAAGACCGATTGACCGTGTAAACTGCCTAGTACAGGACTTCGGTCGTAAATCTGACACATATTCAGGCAAAATATCTCTGTGAGTTTCAGACGACAGACATTTGAACCCAAATTTCATCGTCAGGGCATGTCTTCTTTCTTTAAGGGTCGGTAGACATAATACACTAAGACTCACTCAGAGTCGAGGTGAGGCCAGGGTGCCAGACCGGGCAAGCGTATTCCGCATTTGGCCTAATGTAAGTGCAGAAAATAGACCTCAGTTGCTTGGGAGGAATCGCGAATCGACGTAACGCGGCAAACGACCGTAATAACAGAGCGCATTTCTGAACTATGGCCATGACGTGGGATTGCCATTTCAGGTCGCTCTCAACTGTAATGCCAAGGATTTTAACCTTGTCCTGAACAGTGAGGCCTATATCTTCAACAGGTGGCAATTGACGCTTTAAAAACGACATTCTCATTACAACACTTTTAGGTAGGCTTACTGTTAACTTAACATCATCAAGGTCACGCGTCAGTGTAGAAAATATCTGTGAGAGTGGAGGCTGGGTCGACTGTGACGATAAAATTCGTAGCGCGAGACTGGAGAGGTCGTCAGCGAACTTATAACGATTCAACAGACTTTTTAAAACTCGATTAAAAACTATAAATAGCCCCTCTAAGAAATATCCAGGACTAAACTTATCCCTGAATAACATCTTAGAGGGATAGTTAGCTGATCAACAAGAAACCGGAAAATTTCGTTTTTGTTCTTGCATAACACTTATCCTAGCCGAATTTTCGTATCGAACCCGATAGCTATTCGCATCGGAGCACGGCTCTAGCCCGGCCCAGACTGGCTCTTTGGCTTTTGACAGTATTTCATGGTGATGCTTCCCGCAGATTCGTTAACATTTAGAAATTCAGCTCTTAATTAAGAACTTGTTGCACGCTCTAGCAACTCTAGTCGAGGAGGACAAATTTCATTTTAGGGGAGGAAGCTTTGACATGGGACGCCTGATGCCTACATCTTGACTTAAAGTTTAACTGAAAAGGCAGCTTATTTTATATCAGGTATTTGTTTATTTACAAAGTCTCGTCTTAGTTGGTGGTGATAACCACTGGGGTACAGTTGTCCAGTAGAGGTATGCTTATGTGAACGTTTGTTGACGGTGTGACCATTTTCATGCACTTGCTGTGTCTAAAGCTGACTACCAGTTAGCCAAAGTAGGAAATTAAGGGCATCTGAAAACACCTATATAGGTATTCTGGATCATCATTCTACCATTTGGCCCAAAACTGCACTGTTAAAATTAAAGTAACTGTTCACATAAACATACCTCTACGGTACTAAATGGGAACTAAACAGTATGGCGGCTCTGAACTGGGATATGGAGAATTGCTTCCAATAAAACATGCTATCTTTACAGAGCAAAAACAACCTCCAAGTCCCACACAAACTTGTTTTCCTCACAAGAGGAAACAATCACTCACCTCTTCATCTACTAGCGTCTTCACTTTGCCGGGATGTTGAGCAAAGTCGGTTATCTCGTATGCTTCTGGTTCAGTCTCCACTAAAAGCTCCCCCTCGGTCGTTTCTCGTACTTCGCCATTGATCACACTTAATATCTTGCCCTAGGAGAAGGACAAATAAAACTTCCATTTAGAGTTCTAGATAGGTGGTACTTTCACAGGCCGGCTTTACCCCCAAGCGGCTGGATCTAAGGATCAGAAGGGGACACAGATCGTTACTACAGAACGGTTCTATGAATGTGGGATTTACAGTCACCGATCATTCTTATTAGATAGATAAACGCCGGTTACAAAATCTTGGCAATCATATGGGCATCAGCCTAGGTTTCTTAAGATCGTGTTCCACCCTACTTGCCGTAGTTACTACGTATGACGTCACGAATTCTGGCTTCTTGGCATCAAGGCTGGAACGCATTTATCTATTTTCAGCAAAATATCGTGCCTACGGGCTAATCCGACCAATCACGTCACAGGGATTCGTAGTTACCACGCTTACTACGCTCCCGAGCGTGGTAAGCTACTAGTTCTATTAGTTACTATTTCGAGAAGGTTGTAACGGTAAGCGTAGTAACTTTTCACGAGGTTGGAACGAAAATAGCAACTAATAGTTACTATTGTTAGAAGGGTGGAACACGTTGTAAGTCCTTACCACATTTAAAATTTATTACACAGAAGTTTCAACAAAGAGTGGAAGATTCCAAATCTTCCGCTAGTAAACTGAACAACACTGCCGTCTTCGAGTAATCTGTAGTTCTTTCTATTTGTGTTGTGTTTAATGGTAAAATTTTACTGCTTGTCTTGTCTTTTTTATTTTATTTTTTTACTCCGTCATCACGGCCACTGTTTTTTTGGACGGGTTACAGATAAACTGAACTGAACTGATTGAATAATTTTAACTTTGGATCTATAATCTACTATTTTGTATTTAATGTTACAGATTTATTGGTTTTCAAATGTGAAGATCAAGAAACGTCGGGCTATGGACTG
Source organism: Branchinecta sandiegonensis (assembly GCA_030848855.1). NCBI lineage: Eukaryota > Metazoa > Arthropoda > Branchiopoda > Anostraca > Branchinectidae > Branchinecta > Branchinecta sandiegonensis. Next base: position 18,529,365 of record JAUPMV010000006.1, on the reverse strand, counting down.
TTATCGTATAATCGTCGCCTAGTATAACGTTATTTCTTTAGAGAAAGAAGCACAGGCATGAATGGGTTGCTAGAACGGCCAAAAAATAGCGGTAAACGGGACGAAACGGACAGACTACACTACTCTGAAAGTTTTGTCTTATCGGAATAAAAATCACAACAGTAAATAATTTGAGTCAGCGACAGGGACAGGACAAATCGCATAGATAGCAATAAATAGCAATAGGCAGATAACCGTGGCTTTAATAATCTAGCGACCTGTCGATTTCTGGCCTTCAAACTTCAAAGAAGTAGCGAGAATATAAACGTTTCAATGCGTGAAATGTTATCAATTTCAAATCAATGATTTTTAGAGTAGGAGCGTCCTTTGAAAAAATAACTATAAGGTGAATTCAAATGGACGAGTCAGTGAATTTCGTTAAAATAAAGGTGGTAAATTTGTTGTCAGAGCCCGATGGCTTTGACGAAGTTTGATCTACACTGTAAAAAAAATCTTGCAGTATTTGTTACTGGGATTAATCTTGTCTCTAAAAAGATAATCTTATCTCAGTAGAGATAAGATTAATCCCAGTAGCACATACTGCAATTAATTTTAATCCTTACTCGGAGAAATTTTTTACAATGTATGTACTCATCTATCATTGTTTATAGATAAACCAGGCATTTTTTCTGTTCTTGAATCTCGACACCATTAGAGTAGGCTATTCTACAAAATAGCATGAGATACAAATAAGATCTTTTATGGCTCATTTTTGTTAGCACGCACATTATACTAATCTACTATGTTGTGTTCCATACAGGACCAAATAAATGCCATTACCAAAGAGCTTGCCGGGCTTGCAAAGAGTTCACAAAAAGAAGCAAAAAGTGATAGAAAGCGTGAATAACTCTCAATAGCTGCGTTAATTTTCGTCGTTCGGTTCACCGTTCCAACCGTCGTCTTACTATAAGCGTTTCCATTATAATGTCGTTCGTGAACGGCGTTCGACTGCCGAGAATAAGGGGTTTTCTTTGTTCGATTGAACCGACGTTTCATTCGTCGTTCCTAAGACGACGAACGGAGGCGGAAAGTCAGTTTCATTATCTCGGTTCAGTAACTAGGCGCGAATTTTCAAAATTCTCGGCAAAACAAACTAAACTTGTAAACTAAGCTTGAAAAAAGTGGGCCTGTTCTACTAAAATCCATTTTTGCACTTTATTATAGCTGCTGTTGTAAATATTAAGTTAGTTCGACTATTAACGTTTTCGTATCAACTTCGTTCGTGAAACGACGTTTATAGAACGTGCCAAAGAAAACACTAATAATATTAATGTTTTCTTACAAAGTTTACAAAAATACAAAGTTTAAACGACGTTTTTGGTTCCTACCGACAACGACGCACGGCGAAAACGAACGCGGCTAATATGTTGATGGACGGAGATTAACAATTTACGAAGTATGGATTTCTATTCTCGTATAGTCCTGTTATATTATGGCTAAGAAACCAAAAAACCGTCCACGATACAACAGGCCCGGACATAGAGATCTGGCAGATTAGCAAACACAAAGTTATTTATTCAACCTAAGTCTACTTTAGAAAACTGACAAGCAGACTTAGAACTGAAACAGAGAAGTACCAACTATACCTTTTTCTACACAATAGAATTATTGCTTCATCCAATGATTACTTCCCAGGTTGGGGCCCCTAGCCTAGGCAGCTGCCTATTTTGCCGATGCATAAGTTCATCACTTACCAGTGCTGTCACTTTTCTCTGTCGGAACCTGTGACAATTGACCGCAAAAATCTGTGAGATTCTGACACCAAGAAAATTCGGTTCTTTTTTCTGTTTCAACGAAAAACTCTTAGTTTTTAAGGTTCCAATTTTCTCTTATAGAGGAGCTAATAATCATTAAAAAACAAAAAATCCTTTTCCCCAGAAAGTTGCCTTGATATTGGCCAAAATGGTTTGGATCGCCAAATTTGCGACATTTCGGCAGAAGTGCGATTTCCTGTGACAAATCTTTCACAGTTGTGAATCTGGGGAGAAGTCGAAAACCTGTGACAGATCACAGAATTCTGCGACCAGTGGCAACACTGCCAATGACTGGGGAAGCTGTGCACTGCCCTCTGTTCACCGAACAACAATTTCCTTGCATTAGCGCCCTCGGGCTGTGCGTAACAACTTGGTAACACATCGGTCATTCCCTCATCAACTGCAGCGATTATAAGTCAACTTTATAATTTGTCTCGGCCTAGATGCTAATTCTTCTGGAGTAAACGGCGGATGTAGATGTTTCTTTTTTTCAAACATACTGACAAATTTCCGTAGCTGCTATACTGCATAAATATTCCTTCAGTCCAAGCTGACTGCGAATCATATTTAATAGTGCAAAACGGATCCGTCGGCTGAATTTTATTAGAGCTATATTTCGGCCCTTCTTGGCAAGGGTCCCCTTCAGGCTCAAAGCCGCTCAAGTTAGAAAACGAACTTGAGGGAAAACCACAAGTTCATGCTGTGTTGTTCCCACAAATTGGTCCTTCCAACTTGACTCCCAACTTGAGCGAAAAGAGGACCCTTGCCAAGAAGGGCCGAAATATGGCTCTAATAAAATTCAGCTGACGTATCCGTTTTGCACTATCAAATATAAAAAAAAGCGATACTGCGTTTTCTGTTCCTCGAACTGATCTCCCTAGGAGAGAGGTAATCTCTATCTTTCGGCTGCCTCGAAACCGCAAATGAGATTTTCTTCCACTCAGGGGCGGGGAAGGCTTGTGACGGCTAGAAAGAATCAGGTCAATAATCTGGGGACAATTAAGAACCAGATCTTCTCGTCCGATGGTCCGAGATTACACGGGTGTAATCTAGGATGACAAGTCGGTAATTACGATATTCTGTACAATGATGTTTTTCGTCGCGATTCGACTAAAGACGTTAAATGACACATCGCACTACATAGTGTTTCTGCTAAGATGTTCTGAGACAGTTGACTACTTTAAAACTTAGTTATAGAAAATTACACAAGGCTTCGGCTCCCTTGCCTTGGAAGATAAACTTGGCAAAATTTGCATAACCTGTCTACGGACCAATAAGCTTCTCTGAAACAATGATTGTGAGTCTGACACGTCAGGTAAAGAAAACAAACTTGGCAAGGGTGACAACCAGTATAATGCTAATGGAGGAGATAGGAAACACTTATGAGGTGCAGAATCTCGGGAACGAGAATGGATGGAAATACTACTGAAGTAGAATGAATCAATAGGCTATCATAAGTACGACGTGTCCTTTAAGCTATGCAAGTTGGCACTTCTGTGCTTACTGTGATTTTGTTCGCCTTTAAAGTAGGTATCAGCACCCGGAAGGTTCCATCTATGCAATCACTTGAATCTAGGAATTAAAAACATAAGAAAGAGAAATTTCATTCTTTTTGCTTCGGCACAGTAGTTACGACTTTTCGCTGCGTAGAATTAAGCGCGAGTCTGAGTTGACAAAGAGTACAGTCGCGCTCACTTGACACTAATAACGCTTCGGCTGATCGCGCTACGACGCTGTTTTGAATTTTGCTGCCTGACAAATCCCTTTGCCGCCTCAAATGAAGTGCGGCCGCACCCTTTGCTAACTCCGAGTCGCGCTCGATTCTACGGCGTGAACAGTCATAACCACTCTACCGAAGTACATTTTTACAATTTGTCTCAGTATGCTACTTTAATTTCTAGATTCAAGTGAATACATATGCAACCACTTGGTGCCGTACGTACGTACTTTAACTACTTAAAGTTTGCCTTCAATAAATTCTACAATCAGACGGAAGATCCCGCGATAGGGCTCCGAAAATTTCACGTGACCAGCTTACAAATGATGTATTTCTTCACATATATGCAGTCGAGTCATGTTAATTAGGTCGTCACCTAGCTTCGAACGCGCTGAAAGATTTGACTAAACACATATGACACAATCCTGGCAATGGTCGTACTGAGTAGCCTATTAAGCGCAATGGTAGGTAAAATGAAATCAAAGTCAAAACAGGGGCGACTCGAGGCTGTGGGGGGGGGGGCACATTTATATTGTAATGAGATCACGCAGGGGTACCGACATGAACTGATCTTTTATTTTATTTTTGTTTAAGTATAGATGAGCGTTTATCAACCGGCATGAACTGATCTTTTATTTTATTTTTGTTTAAGTACAGATGAGCGTTTATCAACCAAAATAGGTGCTCAGGTTACGGAAACGGGCTCACCGGGCGTATGAGTCTCAACAGAAGCTTTTTACTTTCCCTACTCAGTCTGAAATCTAACATTATTACCAAACTACTTCACCGCAATGTATAGCAAACTTGATGAACACAACCTAACTTCCCTCAATTGTGCAATCTCCGAAACTTTATTAGCTCAAGGGAGGGGGGAGGGGGGGAAAGAGAGCTCGCCACTGCAGCAATATATATACGACTTACCCGTCCAAGTGAAGATTCCAATCTCCCGCCATGATATTCGTCATCAATTTTAACCCTGGAAACATAGCTCTCCCGAGACTCTAAAGCTCCGTCAGGGATGAGATAATACTTCGTCCAGTATTGCCAGTCCAATCGGGCGAATGAAGATGGATTGGTCAGAAGCTAGAATGAGAAGGGCAATTAGTATTTCGGATTACTGAGACACTTTTGGGCAAAGTCCAACAACTGCATCGGTCCAGAAAAGCCGGATTTGCGCAATGAGGGTTTTGTCCCGGAGTTCGTGAACGTTTTTAACGAGACGTGATTTTCTATTTTTGTTCATTTTCTCTCTTTTTCGTGTACTGATAATGACACAGATACTGACTTAATTATTTTAATTTCGAAAATTTGGTACTTTAACTGCCGATTTGTAAAATACATCTATCTAGAATCGACATCTCTCTTTCGGATTTGAATGGTTCTAAGACTTTCTTGTTTTTTGTATCTTTGTATACTCAATGCAAATCGCGGAACACCAAAACAGGTGTGGGGAAAATCTACAGACTAATCAACTTATTTTCCATGTCAGAGAGATGACCCGACTCCGTATAAAATGGAGTTTTAAGTAGTATATTCGGTATTCGTGCCCTAAGCCGTTGCACATTGAATACTGAAAACTCGACGCTGGGATTCTCAGCTTCCTTCCAACAGCATAATGAATCACCACCAAGTAATTAGCAATGTAATATCCGTGATTTCAAAATAGCAGGTATTGATGATGTCTCCTTTCACTTTTATCTCCGTTCTTGCTCGAAACTGGTTGACAGGCAGGGCAAAATGTTTCACGCCTGAAATCTTGGATGGTGTTGACCGTGACACTAAAGCGGGGATAGATTTATGTCAAGCAGAAGCTGAAGACTGATCCGGGACCAATATGTCCAGGTTTTGATACGGACTTTAACAAAAGAGTAAATTCGTTTTCCAGCCATCCAGAAAGAATGACGAGTCAAAACGTTAGTATTACTATATTAAAAACGAGACTCCTCTTAATTCCCAGATACAAATTCCTGGAGCAAGTTAGCGCATACACCTAGAGACGGTCAGTTTGTATTTAGGCTATTTCTAATTTCACTTGTAAATGAAACCGACCGCGAACTTACAGCGCCTGGCCACGTGTTAGCTCCAAAAGTTAAGCTACTCCCTGGTGAGAATTCACGTATGGCTTACATCTATGTCAGGTGTGTGTCCTATTTAAAAGCCTGCATACATCAATACCTGATGAGGAATAACTAAATCGGTCTAGCCTTTTATCTCATGGTGGTGGTCAGGCACAGGACCCATGTTTTTGTTTTTCTTTAACCGTGTAGCATCTTTTCGAATTTCTTTCATATTTTTTACTTTTTAGGCTACGACCCCTCCCCTCGGTGACGTTATCTCTTTTTTTCATTGCCCTCTTTAACGTCATCCGCTCTGTCCTATTTTCTTCAAGTAGCTACAAAAGCATCTATTTTCAGTGACGGTTTTTGTACCATGGCCTTCTGTGTACAAAATCAGTCTATACATACATCGACCCATCCAGACCAACCACAACGATTCTTCAACTAGCTTCCGGTCCAAATACGTCCGAGGACCGCTTACAAGAAACGAACCCCCACGCATTGTCTCTGGCCACTGTTCTCCCAAGCTTGAACAAACTAAAGAGCTCTTCTATTCAGGAAAGAACACACAAGGACTCTACCGAGAGGCTCTGTAGTCGGATTCTTTTTCCGGGTTGTGAGAATTTTGTGCTTATAGTAACCGCAAATCGGCAGAGATTCCCACACTCGGTTTCAAAGTAATAAGGGATGATAAGGAACGGAAGTAACTTGATATCAAACTGAGTCTCTATTAGGGTTCCAGATGAGTCGGCGATAGTGGAAAATTGTGCGTTTCCGTCTCAAGAGGTGGGATCATAAAGCTCAACGTGAGTAGAACATGTTGGTAAAAGCCACAGGGGACTTAAACATCGATGCTCTGATGTTTCTGTACTCTATATGACCAGGGACCCATAAATTTCCTGTAATGACTCGCCATTCAGGGGGCTTGTCATTTCCTATGCTTCTATGTTGCTATGTTGCCCGAGCCTCACCTAGTTTCCAAAAATTCCGTTTGAGTCGAATCGGCGTTCTTGCTCGAATAGACAAAATTTGTTGAGACCACTCAGCATGCCACCAGGTACCTAAGCTAGGACAAAAGATCCAGGATACTCTTCCATTACAGAGAAATATTCCTTGTTCAGCATATCAGCTGCGAAAATTTTTTTCTATCTGGATAGTCGGGTATGTTATGTCCGCGGGTATTTCTCGAGCTATTTGACTCTCGGTCAAGAGCGCATCAGAAATCTCTTATTGATGATGTAATAGGTTATTATTTTACCCCTCGATGTCTATTTCCCCAATCGTTACTTTTTATATTGTTTGTTCTCAGTATTTTATATGAAATTCGACCACTTTCTAGTATATGTTGACAATTTTGGTTAGTTTTTAATGTATGTTGACTTTACCACCTGCTATTCGGCTAGTCCGTAATTGGTGTTGAAATAAAACTGAATTGAATTGAATTGAAATTGAGAATGCGCCTCTAATGTCTACACTTAGCGGATATTATACTGTGCTCTTTCTTTTCACCATTAGATAGGAGTTGGGCCAGATCCACGGTCCCAGATACTAACACGCGTTTCTAATCGGGAAAAGGGATGGAAGATTCAAATAAAGGAGAATAATAAATAACGCATTCCTGGATACTTGAAGATGATGAAGTGGTAATTTCATTTAGTATTTGTAACTAATTTTCTCCCAAACGCCTTCTTTGAGGGCCAGTCCAACACATGACTCCTGTAATTAGTTGTAGCAAGAACAAATAATCAGATAGTCTTTGGTACCATGCAGCGACTACGGATACCGCGACAAAACTGAGCGGAGCTAGAGGTACTTGGTTCTACCTTTGAGTTGATACCCGTCTACTTCCGTCTTCGCCATTGATCATCCCGCATCAATAATGGTGGGTTTACACACTGCGTAAAATCCGAGCGTATTTTGAAATCTGAGCGTATTTTACGCACGTTTTGAGCTTGAAAATATTTCTAGCAATACGGACGTATTTGAGAAATCGGTCCGTTTTGTATCTAAATACGTCCGTATTGCTAGAAATCTTTTCAAGCTCAAAACGTGCGTAAAATACGCTCGGATTTCAAAATACGCTCGGATTTTACGCAGTGTGTAAATGGACCATAAGTGCAGGAGGACGCAAGGGCCACACGAAGAGCGGTTAAACTTACTTGTAAATACCAGCTGAAGCCCCCCCAGCTCAATCATCTGAGCGATATCTGAAATCTTTTGCGCCTTATTTTATTCGGCGTTTTAACTCTGTTATGTTTAACTATATTGTTGTTATTTTATCAATTGTGACGTGACCAAGTTTATGTTTGTTTTATTTATAGTGATTTCAGTGTGTTGTTTCTATACGTAGCCATAAGTATTTGACCCGATGATTGAATATTATTGTAACACAAACAACTTGTATATAATATTAGTAATACTTTACTATGGACCACATTAAGAAACCAAAAACTGAATATTGCATGAAGATTATGTAAATTAATAGTATATTATGTACTTGTATGTTAGTGAATTCTTATGATATTTTCCTATGATATTTTAGACAATGAAGAATTTTTGGAAGAGTAAAGTTAATTTGAATTTGAGGCTCGTTGACCCGCTCAGAGCCATTCGAACCAATCGGCTTTGACTTTGAAAGTTTCTTCTACGCGGCTTCACAGCGGTATAGATATTTGTAGAGGTAACGAAATGAACGTGATGTGCCGCGTAGCTCCTAACCTCCGCTCGTTTGCACCGGACAGGGTACTGGGAAATATTCGACTCCGGATGGTCATATTACAGAGATAGGGAGACGGAGGTTCTATCTGATGTTTGTTCTTGGTTGTAATTAGTAGTTTTCCATGATATTTACAAAATCATTATAATTCTAAAATATGAATTTATTATCATATTTCGGCTCGGGGGGGGGGGGGGGGGGTCCTCAAGTAGGCTATGAAGCATTATGGGCATTTTTGGGTAAGGGTTTTCTTTTCGGGTGTTTATATCGAACATATGAATGGTGTTTTTACTTTATTTGTTTTCCCGCCATTTCCCCACGGGCTTTTTTGTGATTTAACTCGTTTAATTTCTGTATGTGCTTCTTACATCGTTCTGGTCAGTTTTCGTTAAAAACTCAACAGTACTACTTTTGCAGACTGTACGAAGAATAAAATTTGTTGTGCATTCCGCCACTTCCCCTTATGAAAATTATATCCTTGATATAAACGGCACGAAATACCACCCAGATCTTTTAACTGTACGACTCTTTCTTAGAGCTTTTTAGAGGCGAAAGCCTTTTCTGTTGGTTTATATTATTGTTATTATAATCGCACACAAAAACGAAAGCAATGCACACAAGAGAATACTGTAGCGGAACGTTCTCAGATCTGTAAAGGACCATTCACGCTTGTGTTGTAACATGAATAAAAATACTTTGCCTTGTAAGCGTTATCCTCCTCTTCCGTTCAACTTGAAAATCAAGTTGTACGCCCATGTATGCGCAGATTAACAACACGGAGCCTGGAGTCTGACAATGAATCCCAAGAGAACCTAACCTTTGATGACTTAGGACACTGAACATCCTGACATGTGGAATTTTACATCATCCTCGACCGGTTTTGTACAAATTCAGTATAATATCTGCTGCTGTGTCTGTTTGACCGATGTGGATTTCACGACTTAGTTTTGAGCCTACCAGGATTGCTGTAATTATTTCAGATAAGGTAAAAGCTTGTAGTTGTCAAAACGCATTTAGCTGTACAGTTTAGTATGACTGACTTTCCATTCAAAGAGCTCATTCAGTTTCAATTATATTACAAATATCTCTCCTTATCCGTTTCTCTCTTTCTTCCGTAACAGTCACGTGATGGAAACGCACGCTGTGATTGGTCACGTATAACTTTTAACACACAAAATAGAACCCGTTCCTATTAACTTTTACTACGGCAAGCCTGACGGGATGAAAGTTTTACCACAGATATTCGCGGATAGCAAGTATAATTCAGAAATTCTGCGCCTTAAACGTAAGCTTGAACGGTCCTTAACTGAACGCACTTGGTCGCAAAACCCTGGGATCGACTACAACCAGGAAGGGAAGGGAACGCGAGAAAAGCAGGAAGGCATACTAAAACCAGGAAGGGCATACTAAAACGAGGAAGGCTATCGCCAGAATTCGCCGCACCGTTCCCTTCCTCTGTTTAGTATTCTTCGAGGGGTTGGCAACTTTTCTGCGAAAAACCCGAACCCTCGAAGAATACTCAACAGAGGAAGGGAACGGTGCAGCTTGAGTTTTTCGCAGCCTAGTTACCGACCCCTCGCTGGACTAGGAGGATTTAAGTCGCCTACAGTCAGAACGAGAAATGGAAAGGTGAATTACAATTTTTATAGTTGCCGACCCCTCACTGAACTTAATGCCTACCCACGTCAGGATACTAAAACGAGGAAGGGATGGTGAACTTTGAATTTGAAAAGTTGCCGACCCCTCGAAGAATACTAAACAGAGGAAGGGAACGATGTGGCGAATTCCGACGACAGCCTTCCTCGTTTTAGTATGCCCTTCCTGGTTTTAGTACGCCTTCCTGCTTTTCTCGCGTTCCCTTCCCTTCCTGGTTTTAGTCGATCCCCAAAACCCTCTGCCGAAGTTTTAATAAATACCCTGTGATTTAAGAAAAGCACAACGATTCTAGATTCGACAGCTACTTACCTCGAAGACTGGGTACGAGTAGACCTCCCCAAAGTACGAAATCCGGCAGAGCTTTGCATTTGTCGATCCAATTATATTATGCCCCCCATGGCGCGCTCGGCAGATGTAACTGGAGTTGGTATCCTCGGCTGCGCCATTCACTGGAACAGCATCGATGGCTGCCCTGCAAAGAACAGTGCTAATTTAGTAAAGGGCCACACAATGCCGTATCACAGAATTGAATCGCAATGAAGAGAAGAAGCGTTGAAATACGGCATTCCGCTGACACCAGCTCTTTTAAAAGATGATAAACGGTAACATTTTTGGATGCAAAAGACTAACAAATGCTGTGGGTCCCGAACCGATAAGTCAGAAGGGAAGGAATACGGGAATTTGCTGTCACCATTATGGACAGGCTCTTGCGGGCCGAAAGATAATTTACGATATCGTAACATTATATTCCGAGTTTGAAAGACTGCGAAATTCGGAGGGTCGTGAACCGGTGAGGCAGAAGGGAACGATTATGGACATTCACAGCCACGATTATGGACAGCTCTTGTGGGGCTTTTAAAAAGAAAATATACATTACTTGATTATTCCGAAAATAAACACATTGAAATGCAGTTAGTCGTGACAGATAACAGAGGAGGGAAGGACTTTTATCGTTTATCGTAGCGCAGATTGCTCGTTATAATTTGTCAGTCGAGTCCCACCCATGGCTATGATTCTGCAACAGTAGTTGCTGTTGGTTGTTGTGATCATTCTATTTTGTTGTTGGCAGAGGAATTAATGTTTTCCGTTTCTTCTTTTTTTGCCTTGTCTTTTGTTGTGCTCCATCTGTTTTTTAATTGATGGGTAACAAATGCATTCATTCATTTTCAGGATGTAACGGGTGATTCATTACCGGGATTATACGTATCAATTTTTGTCTCATGCAGCATGGCATCCTATCTTCAGGCTGGTGTCCGAACCAAATTAGATGAGGTTTAGAACAAAAGAAAAACTTCTATGGAGTTTCGTATACTCTTGAACACGTACAGAGCTAGAATCTCTCCTATTACGTACAGTCTGATAATAATGACTATTAGTCTGTAGAGCATCAGACAATGCGTCGGGCTACTCGAGCTATTTATTTTAACAAGGTGGACTAAGTGACGGTTGTTTAAGACAGGTTGGAAAACGCAGTGATGAGACGCACAATTAGGGCTGATGGGATCTCAGGAATGAGCCGAGGGCTTGGAAACTCTCCAGATGTCCTTATTATCCAACTCGGTTATATTATAGAATAGAATACAGAATAGACTAGTAATATATTCGCTCACACTTTCACGGTTAAAAAAACAAAATTGGTGAGTACTGTCATGAACAAATTTATCAGTATAACATATACCTTTAAAAATAAGTACAAATGGTCAAAGGCTATTTAAAATTTCAACAATCTTTTGTATAAAACTATTTTGCTAACGGCTGTGTTTGGCCGCTACTGGTTGGAATATTGGGACTTTCACAGAGACTGCTCGCTCTTGCCTTTCCCTTACATTGTTGTATGGGGGAGGGAGAAACTCATTGTAGATGGGGTGCAAAATAAGTTTTTTACCGATCTCGAGGCATAGGTTTAATCTCCGTTTCTCCAAGGTATCAATTGTGTACGTGCTTAGAAGAAGGGAGTAGGGTACTTTTGGGCCTTTATGGAGATAATATGGAGAGCGCGTTTTTGGATTCTCTCAATACGTGAGTTTTGATCTGCAGTTAGACCAAAATGCTACACTGCGCATGCGTACTCCATTAATGGTCTTATCTTATGAAAGAGGTATAAAATCCTGAGGATGTGAAGACTTGGGACAGTATGCTTTAATAAAAGCTTTAACATGTGCAGTCTTGAGTTTGCCTTACGGAGTATTTCTACTGTACTATCTTCCCAATATAAAGTTTCAGTAATAACTACTTCAAGGAGTTTTAGTTTTTTTACAGCCAAATTTTCAATGAGCTTTGGTTCAAACTGCGGGGGTGATTTTAAAAAAGAAATAGTTAAAACAGCGCTTTTTTTCTTGGTTAACTTGCATATCGGACAAAGACGCTTCATTTTGTATGTCTTCAATGATTTCTGCTGCTGAACTTTTAATATGACGGTAGCATACTTCAATAGTACTCAAATCGTCAACATACTTCCACCGATCCGGCTGATCCTGTGCAATTTTATTTATCATATCCAAAGAAGCAAAGGTCCTAAAAGAGTACCTTGCGGTACATCACAAAAACTGGGAACCGGGTCAGAAAAAACACTTTTATATTTAGTCATTTGTTGTCTTTCGTATAGGAAACTTGCAATTATTCTAATTATATGAGGGCTTACGCTGAATTGACTAGAAAGTTTATCAACTAAAATCTTATGGTTAATGGCAGGTTAACGAGACCGAAACTTTTACGAACATCAATTGCTATCAAATTTTCCCCCAACAATTCAAATCCAGTGCCTGAAGCAAGCTCAGCTTGAACTTCTATTGACACGTTGGATTCCAACAAAATTAGCAATCAACTGAAATACAATATAAGCATATGGTCTACTGCGGTGGTCTTTTCTCTACTGCGGACATGTTTTCCATCATGATATTGGTTAAGTGGTGTGTCATATAGTCTTGTTTTTCAGACCACACCCGATGAAAATTTTCGAAAATTACTTATATGAAGCTGTAAGCCTTAGTAGCATACAGCAGTAACGGTTGCACTACATTGCTAAATGCTTACTCTAACAAAACTCGATGCTACTGCTTAAGATTATCCCAGTCTGAAGTACAGTTAAATTAAAGTAATCCGTACTATTAAATATAAATCAAAACCGACAACTTCCTCGTACAACTGCACAGGCTACAAATTTTTCATCGAATATATATCTATTTATTTCAAAGCTGCAGTGCTATTCTGTTGAAAATTTGGGACTCATCTAATAAACCTAGCCTACCTACTTCTATTCGTTCCTAAGGCTAGTATTTTATTATTAATTTATACAAATAATTTTATATACTAAGTGCCATTTTTGTATGCACTTTTGTCTTTAACTCTAGTGCTAATTCTGCTGCAATAAAAAATCTTATTCCTAGGTTTAGTATTTTTGCGTTTTTCATAGTACTTCGTTTAATGACTTTTACGGTAATAACGTTCAATCTGTAGAAGCTCAATCATAGCTCAGTCATGTGATGTTCCAACGAAAAGAGAATAAATTGCTGTGGATAGCGTATATACAAACAACTTCGATCAGTCAATCGACCGGTGGTATGAATATTGACTCAAAACTAAACAATGAGGTAGTCAAACTGTCAGATCTCCGTTCAAAGGGAGAGACTGCGCTTCAATGAAGAAACAAATCGAGTGAGACAAAAAAAAATGCAGGTTACGACGAAGAGCCGTCCAGTCGCTGAACAGGCGGAAGCTAGTCGGCGAAAGATTCTTCAAAGGCATAGGAAGGCGGAGTTTAATAAAAATCCTTCAGTGGAATAAATTTAAACCATCTTCCTAAAAACATCGACGCAGAGACTATTCAACTATAGCAGGTGTGAAATGTTCACAGACTGCTGTGAAATTTACAGAGCTGAAAGCCTCTTTACTCCACTAACTAAGATTCGTTGGGGAGATATTTACAGTGAGTCTTTTTCGGTGCAAAACGGAGTACGTCAAGGAGGTGTATTGTCTGCGTACTTATATACGTTTTATGTAGATGAGCTAAACCTTCGTCTGAAAGCGTCAGGCTTTGGTTGCCATATTGGACGAGTTTGTTTCAATAACCTAAGTTTCCCAGATGATATAGTTCTGCTAGCCACAAGTGTGTCAGATTTAAATAAACTGCTAGCGATTTGTGATGAATTTGCCCATCAGCATGATATTATTCATAATACGTCAAAAACTTTCTGCATGTTATTTCGCCCGAAAAGTCTGCGGAAATAAAACCGCCCCAGGTATTTTTGTCAGGAAATGTTGTTAGTTTTGTGGATGAATTTATGTACCTAGGGTTCATATTCTCTAGCGATCTTAGTGATGATTGTCACCTTAAACACTTGTACAGATCTCACTGCATCCGAGCCAATATGTTAATAAGACGGTTCAGCAATTGCTCTACTGAGGTTAAGAATCTTCTGTTCCGGAGTTACTGCACTTGTTTGTATGGTGTTGGCATGATCTCGTCACATACAGTTAAGGCGTTTACTACAATACGCGTGTGATGCAATAATTCGTTCCGTCTCCTACATTCTCTGCCATCTTGGCGTAGCGCTACGGAAATGTTTTCTGATGCTACACTGCCTGATTTTGCGGGGGTAGTTCGCAAGAGCCGGGAATCCATTAGACTCCGGGTCGTACATAATTATTGCGGTAATAGTATTATCGAGGGAGTGAGTACCCCATTTATGAAGTTATCGTTACCCATCTGGGATAAGATCAATTCTGATCTTTTTGGTTTCCCAGGTGGGTAGGTGATATTCGTTATATTACTGTTATTGTTTTTGTTTGTATTTTGTATTAGGCTACTCAATATGGAATTTATTTTTCCGGATTAAAGAGTATGTATGTATGTACTAACATTATAAGGAACTACCGGCCTCCAACCTGTCATCTTCTCGTCTACCGAACAAAAAAGCGGGTAGTTCACAACCAGACATCGCGCGAATTAAACGAGTCAAATCGGAAGCATTCTAGCATTTGCTATATCTAGATCCCCCGGGGTGATTTCTTACGTGTATTGGTCGTGTTACGTGTTCTTACGCATTCGATTTGTCACGTGCAGAAAGAACCCAATGTGCCGACGATACTTAAACTTTCGGGGTTCGCCTGACAAAAGTGTACATAATTTAAGTTTTTGAGCGTAAAAAGAATCCGATGTGTCGACAAGACTTGAACTTTTGAGCTTCTCCCGACAAAAGCATAAATAATTTGATCAAATACTCTTGATGAATAACTCTTCGTGCCGATGAAGATCGCCGTGTACCTAGCGGAAGCGTCTCCACAGCTGTCTACAGCGAGCGCCGTTGATTGGTTGACACATAATTTGATATTCCTTCAGCCCAAGCTGACTACGAATCATATTCGAAAAAACTAAAATCACAAGTGAATTTTCCAGTTTTGGCTGCTTGAGCCTGAAGAGGACCTTTGCCAAGTATTCAAATAATGCATAAACAAGTGCATCAGCTACGATGCTTTGGCAGCGATATTTCGGCCCTTCTTGGCAAGGGTCCATTGGGCTGTCGAACTTCAGGGTTAACGTTGGGGAAGGAACGAACCTGCAATAAATAACTGAAGCTTCTACCGACTATAAACATCCTATTCGGGGAAACTACTTTGACTACCACTGTAGGGAAAAAACTACTACTGAGATTTAAATTTTGACACGGCTATGTTGCAGTTTCGTTCCTTCCCCAACGTTAACTCTGAATTTCGACAGCCTGACGAGGAGCCTTGCCAAGAAGGGCCGAAATTTTGCTGCCAAATCATCGTAGCTGACATATTCGTTTTATTCATTATTTGAATATATGTTTCTCAGTCAGCTTGGGCTCAACAAGTGTTGGCCTTTGCCAAGGAGGGCCGAAATTTGGCTCCAATAAAATTCAGCTGACGTATCCATTTTGTGCTGTCAAACAAAACTTGAGTCATCGTTCGGGCGACGTTTCTCGTTCTTCCCGAGGTTCACTGGCGTGTTTTGTCAGGACTCGGTACGAATGTGCTTTCATCTAGCGGCCCGATTCGGAAGCACCTTTGTAGGCAAGCTCGTATATATCGTAAATCAGACCAAAGCAAAACTTTTAGCTGGCACAAGCCAAGAAAAGTAAACATCCAAAAGTTTGGCAGTTTCTATTTCTTTCAACAACTTATTTTGAGGATTCTTGCCTAACTTTTAGCCTTGATTTCAACAAGAAACTTTGTGTCTAGTAGAACATGCAGTCTGAATTTATGAGCGGGTGGGATTGACGGACTCGTTGTCTGAAAAGGTCGATTCAATTTCTCTTTGTTTGGAATAATGCTGGCTGCTGTTAGAACCTTGCAGAAAGAAGAGGTACAGCAGTGTTTACAATAATCATTTCTGTCGGATGGTAAAGGCGAGGGTAAAGGTTTCTCCCGTATTTTCCACCATATCAACTCACTCATTTGAGACAGAGACACCAGAGTGCACGAGACCGAGAAAAGTCATAACACGCACAACTCTCTAGGGCACAGTTTAGTTACGGTTGTGCGTGCGATATAGCACACATTTCCTTTGTGCTAAAAAAATATCTTTCTCTTCATTACCGCATGGTTTAAACCAAGACGCTAACTCACAGTCCCTCCAGGAAATCAAGTCAAGATTAAATCTCCGCTATGACGACAACTTCTGTGCCGTCAACTTTGTGTGGGCGTTCGAACAATTTTATTGTTATTATCTATTGTTCTTTCATACTGGTTTACTTCTAGTTCCGAGAAAAGAGGCTATGTCAAATCAAATCGTTTATTCATTAAGAATCTTACTCACAGCGTGTGCCGACTAGCTGATTCCAACGTCAACATCTATATACACATCAATATATATAAACAAACAAGAGCTACGAGCTCATATGGGACTTGTTACGAGTAGGTGGGATGAGAACGTCACAAAAAACACCCGCCATCCAAAAATGCGGTTCGGAAATAGAAATAGGATATTTAGTTTCCCTCTGAGCAGTTAAGGCATCGTCTCGAATTATCTGTAGCAAATGCGCATGACTGCTCAAACTTCCAAGTTTCAGCCCAACAAATCCACTCGTTTGATCCCTAGACCTGCTACACGATTTCCGGTACAAAACGGGTCATCTAAAGCATCTTTTTTTTAATACCATCCATCAAGTTTCACTGGAATCTGAGCATTTTTGGAAAATTCCGCCCCCCCCCACACCGTTGTCGGATCTGGTTCGGACCCTAAAATATGTCATCTAGGGTATATGATCTTTCTACATTCCAAGTTTCGTTTAAATTGATCCACTCGTTTGACCCCTATACGAGCATCAAAGTTTCCGGCAATCCCTCTGCTTTAAGCGTTTCTTGAGTTTTCCGCCCCCCCCCCATTCCCCCCCCCCCCCAGGTATCGGACCCGACCCGGACTTGACACTGAACATCTGAGGCGATAGCTATTTCCACCTGACAAGTTTCATTCAAACCCGATCACCCGTTCAAAAGTTATGTATGCTACTAGGTTCCGGACTCCCCATCCATCCACTTCCCCCACTATGGTCGGATCGGAGAAACGACTATTCTCAAGTTAATCTGTTCGGATCTATGACATACCTGCCAAGTTTCATCGTCCTAGCACATCAGGAAGTATGCCGAACTCGCGGGATCGCTAGAAATCCCCCCCCCCCAACTCCTCCACAGTGCCCAGATCCGGTCCGTTTATGTCAATGACGTATCTAGGACTTGTGTTTGTTCTTCCCACTAAGTTTCATCCCGATCCCTCCACTCTAGGCGTTTCTCAAGATTTCCGGTTCCATCCTCCAACTCCCCGCAGTGTCATCGGATCCGGTCCGGATTTAAAGTGGGACGTTTGAGACACGAGGTCATCCTAAATATCAACTTTCATCAAGATCCGATCACCCGTTCGCAAGTTAAAATACCTAAATTTTTGGCTTCCCCCTCCCTCCACTCCCCCCCCCCCCCTGCCCAGATGGTCGGATCTGGGAAGTGACGATTTCCTATTTAATCTGGTCTGGTCCCTGACCATGCCTGCCAATTTTCATCGTCCTAGCCCATCAGGAAGCACCGACCTCGCGGGATCACTAGAAATTCGGACCCCCCCCCACTCCCCCGAAGTGAGCGGATCCGTTCCGATTATGTCAGTCACGTATCTAGGACTTGTACTTGTTCTTTCCACCAAGTTTCATCCGGTCTCTCCACTCTAAGCGTTTTTTAAGATTTCCGGTTTCCCCTCCAACTCCCCCCAGTGTCACCGGATCCGGTCTGGATTCAACTTGGAACGTCTGAGACACAAGGTCCTTCCACATATCAAGTTTCATTAAGATCCGATCATCCGTTCGTAAGCTAAAAATATCTCATTTTCCCTCATTTTTCCAGATTCCCCCTCCCTCCACTCCCCTCCAGATGGTCGGATCGGGGAAACGACTATTTCTTATTTAATCTGGTCCGGTCCCTGATACGCCTGCAAAGTTTCATCGTCCTAGCTTATCTGGAAGTACCCGAACTAGCAAAACCGGGACAGACAGACCGACCGACTGACGGACAGAAATTGCGATCGCTATATGGCACTTGGCCGAAGGGCAAGTTCCATAAAAAAGGCAAGCGTAACTGCCGAGTCAACTGCTATTTCGGTCTGCATCGAAACTGTAAAAAGAACCCTGAAACGAATTTCATTTCTGGACACGGGTCCTTCCTCGCCATTTCCCAGGAAGCACTCGCACTTGTTTCTAACTCAACAGACGAAAGTTGCGTTTTTGCAGATACGGTACCTGATACCACGGTCTAAAGTCGTTTTTCAGTTATTGTGGTATCTGATACCACGGTCAAAAGGTGTTTTTGCAGTTATCGTGGTATCTGGCCAGTTATCGCTGTATTCAGATATTCAGATACCATGGTCCAACCGTGGTAACTGATCGTGGTATCTTAAAAAGTCGTCTCACTTTCATCAATTTTTGTCAAAGTGGTGGGAAAGAAGTTTGGCACTTAGTGATGTGACTGAATATCAGTTTTTCTTTTCGGATGAGTTCGAAAAGCGCAATTTCGGCAATTATCGTTTTGCAGAGCAACCGTATATCAGATACTACGGTTACTGCAAAAACGACTAATTACAGATCCCGTTACCGTGGTAACAGATACCATGGTATCTGCAAAAACGCAACTAAAGTAAGTCAACGAACCAACTCACCCGTCAGTGTCAATAAACGCCGACGTCCACCTGAGCGTGCTCGACGTCAGTCCTAATCCATATGGAGATTTGATCTGCACACTTTCTTTCCCTTGGCTTAAAAGTGGTAGGCTAAACAAGCAGAATAAAAGCAGAGCTACGCCACGTTTCATCTGAAAGAAAACAATCGTATTATACCTCCCTGAGCGTTCATTTGAGATAGACCCGATATTATGTGAGGGTAGCGGTGTGAAAAGCATACCAGTTGACCTTATACAGATACTACGCTGAGGTGTAGACGTCTTGTGTTTATAAAGTTGATGATAAATGAAGAATAACTTTTTTTGAACAGGTATGTTAATGCATATCCTCCTATGACTCACGGTCAGTTATTTTACGATAATCTTCACACAGAAAGTTAGCGGTAGATATGAGAGGATGATATAAGTCATATCAGCCTCCAGAGAGGATGTTATAAGTCATATCAGCCTCCAGAGAGGATGTTATAAATCATATCAGACTCCGGAGAGGATGATATAAGTCATATCAGCCTCTAGAGATGATTTCTGTTCGAAAAAGTTATAACAGTTAACACACCTCCATCTCGGTTGATATCTGAATGACAACCTCGATGGCCATTTAAAAATATCAACCTCGCCTTCGGCATCGGATAGGTTACTTTCAATGACCGTCTCGGTGTTATTTTCCGATACCAACCTCGATGTCTGAAGTTAACCTTTTTTATAACATGGGGTTGGATTTTATAAGGAAGGTTAGGCTATTCGGAGGAAGAGGTAAGATCAGGACAATCTTGATGCGAGAATACGTCTATTCCACTTCATGGAATTAGCATGCCCCCGAGTAGGTAAGGAAGAAACCACGTTTGGACTTTGGAGGAAGGGGGGAAGGCAGACCTCCCAGTAGCGTGTATCCTATTCCGATGGAATAAGCGAGGACAGCGATTCCTGAGAAATCCGTAAAATTTCTCTTATTGGGTTTTTGAGTGAATTTAATTTTGCTTTCCCGTCAGGGCCCATGGGCTTTTTGGGAACAAATTCATTCTTTCACTGATGCGATCATGTCGTGTGGCGGCGGAAAATAAAGAAAAACTCAACAATGAAGTTAACCTACACTTTTGGCTGCTTCAGTTTTCGAATAAAAGAATAAAGGTAAGATGAGAAAACGGAAAAGTAATATTAGTAATAAATACGAACAGAAAAATGATAGTATAGAAGATTTTATTTTTATATATGAGAATGTTTGATGGAAGATTGAAAATTTTGAAAATAGGAGATAGTTCTTAGGGTTGAAGAAAAGTAGGATGAAAGTGTAATGACGTTAAGGTAAAGACAACTATAAGGTATTTTTTGTATTAACACCACTGAGTTGCAAGAGGAGACGTTGCCACTCGAGTTAGTTCATAAAACGAGATATGAAAAAGAAAATATAATAGAAAACAATACTACAAAAAAATCGTTTGCGCATAGGCTAACGCAGCAGTATGAACTTGTAGGTATAACCTGCCGCCGGGCCGTTCTCATCGTTATAGAAACAATGTATCATAATTTTTTATTTCACAGCAGTACTTACAACGCCCATACTCGTGAATTGCGTGGGATTTCTACTTAGCCGCACAAATAAAAACAACTATGACGTAAGTATAACTATTAGTCCTTATGCGAACCCCAAACTCATGCTGTTGGATGACTCACACGTAAAGAACAGCTATGGGCGTTTGACCTGGTGTACTTACAGACCACAAAAAACACCGTATTTGCGCAAAAGCATTGCTTTTAACGTCATTTGCATGGAAAGTAATACGCCACGCAGGGTAACAGAGCATGACTAATTACCTGTCAGTAAGCGACCGGATAACGAGCATCCTGTTAATTTTCATTTTTCGGTCAGACAGGCAGGATCATTTCTCTTAGGAAAATGGGGAGTAAGCGGGCGAAGGACGATGCTCGATGAGATTTTTTTCGCAATTGTTAAGTTAACTTATGACAAGCTACCGCCCGAACGTTTAGCAATTTTAGATTTGAAGAACGCGGTATCCGGGCTACGAAGTAATTCTGCCTCTAGGAGCGCTGGGGTTCGAGTTCATGTAATGAGATCACACGGGTAGTGACTCGAAAGCGCGGTGTCTTTCCAAACCAGTTTAACCAGTTGACGAGTAGAACCCGAATTGTGCGGGATAGATATTGTGGTCAGTGATAATATGTCGTCCTAGCTTACATAGAAGTGCCTGAACTAGCAGAACCAGGACAGACCGGTCTGCGAACAGACATTACGATCGCTATATGGCACTTGAGCCAAAGGCTACGAGTGCCATACAAATGAGCAACCAGCCCCAGGAAATTATCTGAAGAGTCATCTGCAGAAAATGCTAGTTATGAGAACAAGCAAATCCTCGAGCTAGGTCGGTCTGTGACAGATCTCTCATCTAGAATAGATTATGCCAAACGTGGGTATACACGCAGTTTGGAATACCTATGTCAAAAGTCGGCTACACTTCCTAAATGATGGGCACCCTAACCCGATCAATAATAGTTTTAAACAGTGGTTTTCTGAATTTCACTTAAATCATCAATATTGGGTCAGGGTGTCACAGTTTCTGACATAGAGTAACCGGCGTTTGGCATAGACCATGGAACAATGTGTGCATACCCAACGTCTGGCATAGCCTACCTACAAATCTGGCATTACTGGCAGACTGAGGGGGACGGTCGACGACCGTAGGCGACGATCGCAAGAGTTGGAACAAGGACCAACACTTAGCGGCAATGGAAACACCTTTTCCCTATGAAATGAATCAGAAAAAAACGTTTTTGGAAATACCTTTACTTTCCACCTAAAACTAGCGATTCTCTTGTTAGCGCTTGTCGACTTCATCCAGCCTTCCTGCTCTCCGACGCGGCGGCTGGGCGCAAAACATTTGAAAACTGAACGTGCCTCGGTTAAAATTTGGGATAACTAAGCAAATAAAAGAAGTAATAAACAGAAGATTATCAGTTGTCAGCGGACGTTGAAGATTCCGACAAACTTTTCGTTGGGTGACGGAAAAACTCGGCAAGGCCGATAAAGCGCTAAAAATTCGTGGTTACTAAACGAAACAATGGAGAAAGTTGGGGACTTTAGAAACTTATAGTTCCATATGGGAGCTAAGTCTGTTATAAAAGGCATAATAGGTAAGAGGGTCCTTTAAAGTAAGAGTGTAATATAATGGTGCAGCAACTTTTTGTTCGTTAATTTACTGTTTTGTATCATCTTGCATACTGCTTATGTTGCCGTAACCGGTATTGTATGTTATTTGTAGAGACAAGCTTATTAGCTTACCGTTTTGGGATGAATAAATAAATATAAACAAGAAATTCAGGGCGCGACTACAATCTTTCTCGCCCGGTAACATGGTTTTCTAGCCGGGCCGAAAGTCGAGCAAAGCAAATCTTTGGTCCGCGAAACACATTTAATGCACCAGGTGACGCGAAACGTTGCTTCTGTCACATCTAAACTTCCGTTTGTCCATGTCGTCCGTTGTCATTGTCATATCTACCAATTTCCCCGCTTGCTTGACCTATACTACAATTAGTGTTGAGCGATCTTCGATATCGATAGCGATATAGGCCTATCGATATATGGGACCAATTGTCGATATGTAAAACAACTACAACCGCCAGAGGCGTTACTAGCCAAAATGTTTTTATTTTGGTGGGGGGGGGGGGGGGGGGGGCAAGGAATTTACCGACTGGTTGGTAATTTTTAGCGACTATTTTTGCAGAAAAAACGACTGTTTTCAAGAAAAAAATCGACTGGCCGACAACATCGGGAGGGGGGGGGGGGCGGTCGTGGCGCCCCTGCAACCCGCTCAAAGAATATTCTATATGACTAAGGCCGAAACACGCCAGTGAACCTCGGGAAGAACGAGGAACATCACCCAAACGAACCTTTAAAACTGATTACGATCCTGAGTAGACCAGTCAACAACGTTTGCTGTCGTGACGTTTCTGGCTCTTGCGAGGCACGCCGCGATCCTGCTTCAGCACTAAAGCCGCTTTCACATTGACGCGAAGAGGCTTTCATACTAAGCTACGCAACCTCTGCGTTCCGGTTGCGTCGATGCAACGCAGAGCTTACGCAGACAAATAAAACGCAACGCAAGAATAGAACCATGTTCTGTTCTTGCGTTGCGTCAGCGCGTTATGCATCAGATTTTATAGTGAAAAATGGAAGTTTTTGAAGAGAAACTGGAGAATAACCTACTAATGATGAAGAAAAACCTACTAATGATGATTAAAAACTTACTAACTGATGAAAGAAATCAAAATTTGGCTGAAGAAACCGAAAAAGGAAATCGTAAATTCGCATCCAGCGTGACATGTTCTCGTGCAGGTGTGAAAGATACGCTACGCAACCTGTACGCAACGCAAGATAAACGCATACGCGACGCATCGCAACGACACGTCAATGTGAAAGCGGCTTAAAGAGTTAGTGATCAAGAGTATCACCTACAAGGTTAAGCTTCCCTGGCACGCCACGCAGGCCTTCGGCCTATCTCCAGAACTATCTCAAGCCCAGTCCGTTCCTTACCCTTGTCCCCCTCACGCACTTAGTTCCCAAAATAATCAACATGCGATGACAGGACAAGGTTTCGTGCAAGGACTAATTCCGTAAATGAGCCTTATATATGCCATAGGCATAGTAAATAGGCAGGGTAAGAGATACTACAGGCTTGATTTTATGGCACCGGTGGAATGTGAACAATGCAGGAAGAGTATTTTATTGCTGTGTGAGAGGTTACCCAACCGAGTCTTGTTGCATGAAAAGAATTAGTCTAATGAGTTCCGCCGGTACACAAAAATGGCGCGCTGAATTCAGGCCATAGAATGATCGAAAATCTGGAAAGAAAAGCAAACCTGATATCACAGACACAGGCGCGTTCCCTGGATATAGTTTGCATCAAACGTTATATGATACAAAAATACTAACTATGGAGGCAGAGACTGTCCAGCATGGTATCTTGTGCAACTTCCCCTCCCCCCCCCCCAAATTCTGGAGTCGTTGGACGTGGAGCCTGAGGATTTAGAAACTTGGGCTTTTTAAGGGTATGATCTACGGTGCAGACTCTTCAATTCACTTTACCCATTTCGGTAAGAAACCGGTATAGTTGAGACCTCGGTTAACGCTTAGCATAAAACACTTAGTTTCGGAAGTGCTGTAGAAAACGCATCTGTCTTTGTATGTCAATTGCAGCCTTCTGCTCAAGTGCAAGATAGCCATTGTTATGTCTGTCGCCCCCTCGGTCACTCTGCCCGATCGTGTGACGTCGATAAGTTTCGAACGGCTGATCCGATTCGAGTGAAACTCATGGGTGGTAGGGGCAGAAGCCCGGGATATGTCTCGAGATATGTCGTGGAAGAGGGCAGTTGGAGGGGAGGATTCGACCCTGGCGGGCAGAGTTGGAGGGGGTCCGGATATCTCCCGCATAGATAACGCCATTCGCGGGTCTAAACGGCATCCAGTCACGGTCGGAGGAGCTGGAACGCTGTGCCAAATTACTTCACGGATAGGGACCAAACCAGTAGAACGTTTCCGGGAATTTACCATATTAAACGTTACTTGTCCGCAACAAGTGTCATACGAGCTCGCTCTTGTTTTGTTTCGGGGTAGGCTTGGAACCTCTGGCAGCCTTGGGGTCCATCTTTTGAAGTTCTTAAGAAGTGAAACAGAACAAGAATTCCAAGAATGAACATAAATGCCGGACACTCAAGAGCGAGGAGAAACAGATTTCTGCATCAAACTGTATTACAAGGTATGTCTACCGTCGGTGGTCTGCGCCTGTGGTTTCAGCTCAAAGCGTACTACCTTCTAGTGCGTGGGCGAAATTACTGAGAAAACAAGATCCAAATAATGCGCGTCATTGCCCTCTTTGTCACGAAATAGATGAAGAAGGCCACTTTCTGGTAGTATGCAAGCAACTATCGGCTGCCAGAGGAAATTCCTTAATGGGAATGACCGCAATTCCCTGATATCCCCAAGAATGGAAATAAAGTACACACAATCAATAAAGGGCCATTTATACAAACAAGAGCTGGAAGCTCTATGGCACTTGCAAGAGTCAGATGGAAGTTATGGTCAAAAGTAGTTTTTTCCACTTTTCGGTTAAGATGCGCCAAACTTGCAAGGCTGGGTCAAAGGATGGAAGTGATGGTCAAAAGTTTTTTTTTCACTTTTCGGTTAACATGCGCACTTTAAGGGTGCTAAAATTAATTTCTAAGCAAAACCCTTGAGTCAAAAAGGATCATGTGCTCATGGCGATCGTGAAAAAGTAAATTTTGCTTAAAAGTATTTTTTTGCACTTTGCGGTTAAGATGAGTTCTTTAAGGGATGGTTGGATCGGAGAAGTGACGATGTCTAGCCCAATGATGTCAAGTTTTTAATGCTCCAGCAAATTGTCCTAGCACATCTGGAAGTACCTTAACTCACGAACACCGGAATTCCGGACACTCCCATATAGCTCCCCCCACCCCTCGGTACGCGAATCCGGTCCGATTCTGTCACTGATGCACCTAGGACTTGTGCCTGTACTTCCCACCAAGTGTCACCCTGATCGCTCCACTCTATGCGTGTCACAAGATTTCCGGTTCTCACCTCCACCCCCCACCCCCAGTTCATCGGATGCGGTCCTGAATTGAAATGGGACATCTGAGACATGAGGTCTTTCAAGATATCAAGTTTCATTAAGATCCGGAAACCCGTTCGAAAGTTATGCATGCCACTCATTTCCGGATTCCGCCGTCTCCCCCTCCCCCACTATGGTCGGATCCGGCAAGTGACTGTTTCCAAGTTAATCTGGTCGGGTCTCTGATATGCCCGCCAAGTTTTGCCGCCCTAGTCCACGTGGAAGTACATTAACTACGGATCGCTGGAATTTTTATTCAAACAATGTTTCAAAGTCAGCTTGGGCTCAAAGAATATTTATCGCTAGAATTCCGGAACCCCACTCCTCCCCCTCCAACCACAGTGTCCGAATCCGGTCCAGTTCTGTCAGTGATGTATGTAGAGCTTGTGCTTGTTCTTGCCACCAAGTTTCATCCCGATCGCTCCACTGTGAGAGTTTCACACGATTTCCGGTCCCCCTCCGACCCCCCCCCCCCCCCCAGATTCGTCGGATCCGTTCCGGACTTGAAATTAGACATCCGAGACACGGGTTCTTTCCAGATATCAAGTTTCATTAAGATCCGATCACCCGTTCAAAAGTTATACATGCCCTATTTTCCGGATTCGGCCACCTACCCCTCCCCCCACGATGGTCGGATCGGGCAAGTGACTATTTCCAAATTAGTTTGAGAAAATTCAGAAAACCGGTTTTACACACGAACGCGAACACTCGCGAAACACTACGCGAACACTCGTCTTGAGCGTGATCGCATGGAAACTAGTGAATCGCGGCAAATGCAAAGAGTAGTGAGGTGTCGTTAGCGGGTTCAGAATGTCACATAGGAAATTTGGATCTCCGGGTTTAAGAACTAATGAATGATGTTACGGAAGTAGGTTGCATTGACATTTTAGGTACGACAGGTCCTTTAACGAATGGCAACAAATGGGACTCTGAGGAGTTCTTTCTTTCAGGCATCAGGAATGGACCCATCACTAAAGACCCACCAGTGTTTCCTAAGGCGAACTCTGTGACAAGTGTTAGCAGAGGCCTGCGACTTTTTGCTACCTACGAAATTCGGTCCTTTTGCCAATTATTGTCGAGAAATCTCGCTGTTTTAGCTTTATAATCAATGCTTTTGGCATTTTACAATCTCCGGTGGCAGAACTTTGGCCCGCTCTGTCGAAGAAGTCGAAAACTTGTGACAAATCGCAGAATTCTTACGACCTGTGGCAACACTGAGACCCACCTGGCCTCTCAGGGACGTATTTGCAAACAAGGACCTCACGAGCTGCAAGAACTTCAGCTAGTCACCGAATTAAATTTAGCCGGCGATCTACGTCATAGCTTTGTTCAGAGCAAATTTTCCCCGCACCACATTAGTTGCGTTTTTGCAGATACCATGGTATCTGAACTACAGTCTAAAGTCGTTTTTGCAGTTACCGTGGTACCTGATACCACGGTCAAAAGGCGTTTTTGCAGTTACCGTGGTATCTAGCTAGATACCGTGGTAACTGATCGTGGTATCTGATAAAGTCATCCCACTTTCCTCATCACCAACAATAGAGCCTAGGATTTTGTCAAATTGGTTGGAAAGAAGTTTGGCATTTAGTGATGTGACTGGATATCAGTTTTTCTTTTGGGATGACTTCGAAAAGCGCAATATCGGCAATTGTAGTTTTGCAGAGGTTCAGATACCACGGTAACTGCAAAAACTACTAATTGCAGATCCAGTTACCGTGGTAACAGATACCATGCTATCTAAGAAAACTTGTATCAGAGAAAATAAGAAAACATATCCAAGCAATCCCATCGCAGGACATAGTCATTCCTTGTCTACAGCGCATTCCTACCACCTCTCTTTTTGTAACAAGACCAAAGGTTTAGATGGGATCAAAAAGTTCAATATTTGATCCAGACAATTGGGTCTTGTCTTCGCCAGATCCAGTCTTCGCCAGACTCCTCGAACATTTTTACTATTAACATTTAGAAACAGATTAAGGCCAAATAACTAATCATCTGAGAAAACCAAGTTCAGATATGGATTCTTACCCCTATAAGCCATATCTATTTTGACGAAACAGATCGAAACTTCCTGCCTTACTTCTGCCAATTATCCGGTTTCGGCGGAATTCGGAACTACTTGTCCGGCGAAAAAATTAAAGCTCAAAAACGAATCCAGCGTATCACATTACCCCTATATCCAACATCTAATCAACTTCAAATAAAAATTTACTTTAACAAGCTTTCCGGTTTTGACCGGATTCCGGACGAACTACTAGTCCGGCGAGAAAATGATTTTCATAATCGTGTTCAGCATGTCTTCTTACCCCTTAACCGACTATCTCATTAGCTGTTTAAAAATATTTTGTTTGCCCCTTAATTTGAACCCCCTCCCCACCCCTAAATGTAGGGTTAGAGCCCATCTACGAACTCGACCTTTCCCATGACCCAAAGGATCCTCATACGAAGTTTCATGAAAATCTCTCATTCCCTTCGAGAGTTATCGTGCTTACAGACGAACAACTTCTGCAATGTCATAGATATCCCTCCACTTACGTTTTGGGATCCCAAAAACAAAACAATTCTGCCACCTCTCTTATTCTCAAAACAAAACCAGGCAACCAACGGCCGGACACCACTCTCTTCAAATAATCATCAAAGATTCAAATCAAATAAAAATCAGGGGTGCTCAAAATTATTGATTCGCCGATAATTTTCTTTAGTGAGGGGGATCTTCTTGAGTTCGGATTTCTCAGGAGGGGAACGAACAGGGAAACCATACATGACAGTCGGAAGATTTTTAGAATCCTCATGTTGCCGAATCGTCTAACAAAGGAAACTGGAGAACCGGGCTAAGCATTCATTTCCGTAGTTGTAATCACTCATGTCAATTTGGCTGGATGACATTCCAAAATTAAAATTTCACGGTCTTCACAATAGCTCTGAAGGTGAAGTCAAAAGTTTCTGTTTCCCGGAGAGAGGTATCTATTGAGAAATTAGAGCCGTAACCACTACAATAACCCTCGTAATCTCAACATCTTGCCAAATACAATCTTTCTTTTTTACAAAATAATACATAAAGCACGACATCTGCTTCACGATCGAGTTTTTTGTTGTTGAAGAAACGTAGAAAGAAATGCAGGGGAAAACTTAACGGTAGTGTCGATATTTATAAGAATTTAAGCAACTGTTTCCAAAAGCTGAGAACCGTTTAGATGTTTGCATTTCCGCGATCATGGGCTATCGACCTGAATCGATTCCACAATAACGGATTACAACCATAACACTATTTTCCCAAATTTGAACACAAGAATTTTGTCAGCTTGCAATGAAGAACCAATTCTCAAATTTCTCAAAATCTATTTCACATTTCTCAAAATCTATTTCCTTGACAAATTATTTCAGTGACGCTTCGTTCTCAGCGTTCGACCACCCGAGGACTAACGTCCCTACCAAAACGACAAACTTCCCTCATTTCTACTTTCTTCTGACACTCCAATGACTGATGTACTTCTGTTCCTTCCTTTGAGTTCGTTCCCGACCACTTGCGCGCTAACTTCTTTACCAAAACGACAAGCTTACCTTTTTTCTATTTTCATTTTTCTTCTAGAACTTCCATAAATACTATTTCGCTAATCCAAATATCCTTGCATAGCTCCACGTACTGAAATTACGGTCGCCAACTCCGTCACTGAAGTTGAGAACTCGAGATCTACGGCGCAGTCAGCTTTTCCGAACTCCGTTCCGCTTAAGGCTTACTTGCGCGAAGAGTATCGTCGGCAGCAGAGCTAGGTGCTGCAGCTGGATGCACTCGACAGCTTGTACATCACTGCAAGCGCCAGGAAGAGTAGTGGTGCGTCAATATGTAATGAACAAAAAGATGAATCAGATTAAGTCATAAAGATGCACAACACCCGATTCCGTGACACCAGGCAATTGCTCATATTAGCTATGCATAGGCATAAGCTGCCAAATGGGGAATTCCGCCACGCATGACGTTTAGGCGAGGGTGTTTTCAAATAAATTGCTTACTGCATCTCATGGGACAGGTTTCGCACCAGATTTTGCGTTGGTGTGTTCGCTTGGCGGTGGATCGGATCGACGAGCAAATATTAGCTTAGCTGTCGCCGTCGCTCAGAGGTAACGCATCCAATTGAACGCGTTTAACACCTTCTTTAAAGTTTACCTTGGATTTGAACTAGACCCGAAGCCGCGCCGATTTTATTTTTGGCGGCGGAGCGCCACTGTTTGCCGCCGTTCTCCCGACTTATTTAACTAAACTTTTTTGGAACTTTGGGGCCATAATAAGGAGCATTTTCGTGCCTGGATTGGCTGTATATGTAGATAATTAGTATAAAATTAGCAGTTGACTGACCAGCCCGGTAGCCTATCAACAAAATTTCAGCTATTCTTGTATAAGGCGTCACCTTGCCCTTCCATACGGACTCTCGCTGCAGAGTCCCTGCATTTTTACTTGTACTAGGGACTAGGGATTCACTTCCCATTCTCAGGGGCGATTGCTGTTTTACTGATTTTTTTTTGTGCACAGTGCAGTTGTAAAATTAAGTAAGCAAATCAAACCAAAGAAAAATGAAAATAAAGTGTACCATAGCTTTTACAGCCTAATTTTGTTTCGTCACCTAAATGAGTTTGCAATTTTCGAACAAAATCGATACGGATACATTTCATGTGTTCTCGTCGCTCCCAGGAAGTGACTCCCTCTGTTCTCGTGGCTCCCTTCGACTCCCCGAGGAGTTCCCGGGACAAAATGAGAGTTTTAACAACAAATAAGGAAATTAAAATGTAGGCTGTTCGGCCCATAGCCTATAACAACACTTTTCAGATATCTAGACAAACTGAATGAAACAGAAATAAACTTCATCGTACGATCCAAATGGGATGGCTTTTGGCATCGATTACTCATAAACAAAAGTATCATTCTCAAATTTGATTACTACCTGAAACTATAGTTAAAATACCCCCCACCCCCCGATGATCGGATCCTGGAATGAAGGTGTCAGCATTTTTTCGGTTCATTTCTGTGCATGTCAAGTATCGTTGTCTAGCTTATCTGGAAGTGCCCCAACTAGCAAAAGTCGGACAGAAAGACAGACATTACGATTGCATGTTATGGTACTTGAGCAAAACAATGCAAGTGCCATACAAGTGTATCACGTAAAGTGTTCAAATTTACTACTCAACAAAGAACAGAGAAGAACACGATCACGGCTTTTCGTCGACATGCGTAACGCTAGTGACATACGAAGGCCACAGGTTGTTAGCACAAGATCACTATTTTCACTACGTCATGCTGGGCCGATTGTCTGGAATAAATTGCCAGAATCATTAAGAAGGTCAGAGAATCTGTGTGAGTTCCGTCGAGATCTTAAAATCCTTTGTCTCCACCAATATGAGTTTTAAATTGTCGTTATCTTGATTTGAGTCGTTCTCAGGTTGGCGCAGATTCCGTTATGTTTTATTTATCCATTTATATTTTATTTATTTGTTTGGTTTTGTTTGTTTTTGGAGACGGGTTTTTTTTAGTGTATAGTTATTTTGTTGTTGGGTGTTTGACCAGGAACCGAGTAAGTGCATAATTTTGTTGATTTTTCCTTTTCTCTTCCTCTCTTTTTTCTTATTTGTCTATTTATTATAGTGTTATGTAGGTTAATCTGTCAAAGGGGGTTGTTAAACCTCTTAACAAGTGTAAACTTCTGGAGGGTTTTGTAGTTCCTAGTATTTTTTTCAATTGACCCCAATATAATCTCTATTCGATTAACCATATGGACATTCGCATGATGCAGGTGATTCACGGCGGCAACCCATGGGATCTAGCTCTCACATTTTTTTGAGAATATAAGACCCGGGTCAGTAACGTCAACAATTCGCCATGGTCCGAACATTGTGCCTGGACATACTCAAAGAAACATCAACACGGTATCTGACGGTCTGTCTGATTACCTTTTCATTGTCAAAGGACACAGTGGCAACAAGGAGGGCGCGCCGCCGACGTTTAAACGGCGTTAGCTATGGCGCGCCATTTGAAAACCGGAGGCAGCGCGCCGATAAACGGCATGGCTTCGGGGTCTAATTTGAACACTTAATTATTTGGCTCCGCTAAAGGTTTTGATTTTTAATCACCTTCACCTCTAGTAGTGACGTTCAGAATATGCACTGCTCGCTCTTTCAACTTTTTTTTTAAACCTCGATTCAGAATGTGCAATCGCAATAGTCATTTCTTCCAATCTCAGCAGCATACTAGTTTGGTGTGTTTCAGTAAACTAGGGCGTTTAGTCCGATCATGAGAACGACGTCGTTATCAAGAAAACCTGTTTTCTCGGTTGACGACAACTTATTAGAACTGTATACTGCTACGAAGACACAACTCGGGAACTGAAGGAGAAGTTCTTCTTGGCGAGGATTTTGTTACCAAGGGTCCACACAACTAGCAGGAAAACACTATTCGGTTCCTTGATGCTTTAAACAATCTGCCTCTAACGTGTACTGGTAGCCGCATTTTTCCAGCAACTCTGCTTGAAACAACCAAACTGGACACGCATCTTCAAACATGAAAATACTCGAGAAGACAGATTTCTCAGAACCATTCCGACCGGCTAGCTTGACCTGGAAACTAGTTCGCTTCACCTTCTGCTTGTTTGCACTATTGACGACTTCGTTAGAGCTTCATGACGTTGTCGAAACCCGTCCCGCATGAAGAACCCCAAAACCCATCAAGCTTGGCTCACTTTACCAGTTGAGTAGTTGACGCTTCGTGACGAATAAGGATCCCTCATCCATTCACAGCGCGGACGGAAAAGTAAACACTGAAGGAGCCTGAAGACTTGACGAAGCAGCGGGAAGGAATCGAGTGGTCATCTGTCAAAATGAAAGGCGGAAGGCTACTCACTTTGTCATAATCTTGTTACACACCTGCCTCGGAGGGTTTGATTTCCTGTCGCTGTAAAGCCACTTGAATACACGATTCACTAAACATCCTGCAGTAAGGGGCGGAAATAATTTGGGTGAGGACGAAACCACAAGTAAAGTCGGTGCATCTTGTAGATAACAGATACCAATACGCAAGAGTACACGATCACGCGGTTTTTGTGTAATTTTTTTTTCCGGACACGTGCTGACTCGCATGCTGGACGTAACTTGCAAGTTACTACTGACGGGCCAAAAACAGCGGATCCGACGAAATTGGACCGGAAATTATACAATAGCGTTCAAGTCTTTTTGCATAGTAAATAGCGTGAAAGTATTTTGATCAACGGCCATTCTTATTTCTGGTATCCTGATTTTTTAATTCAGGAAGGAATCAGGATTATAACGAAGAATACCTCCCCTGATGAAAAGGTCTGCGCCAAATTTGCGAGTTGTGATCGTCAAAACATTCAGGCTAGTTTGAAAACGTGACGGAAAAACCTTGTGATTCTGTGACTGCTAAAAATTAATGGAACGTAGTCTGCTTCTTCCTAGACGATTCCATAACAGAAAAAAAAATAATAATGAGACATTTCATTATTGTGTGAAGAGGTTTGGCCGTAGGAACTTTTTCATTATTACATCTAAATATCTGCACAAAAATAAATACTAAGCATCCAAAGAATATTCAGCTTTCATAGCGTAACGGTTTGTAGCTTCTTCAATGAAAAGCACTGGGTTTTCAAGAACATTTCGGAGGGTTTAAGTCATTTTCCTGGAGCAAAACCATAAGAAGCCGCAGCACTCTTACGAAGTCGTGGTCAAGTTGCTTCAGACTCTTATACGAGTTGAACATTCCGAGGACTTATTACCATTAACTCAACTCTTGACTTAGCTTTTCTACTGTACAAATCGGAATACATTATACTAAATATTCCTTGAGCCCAAGCTGACTTTGAAACATATATTCAAATAATGTATACAACGGATACGTCAGCTACGATGCTTCATCGCCGATATTTCGGCCCTTCTTGGCAAGGGTCCTCGTCAGGCTGATGAAGCATCAATCAGCGAAATATCGCTTATGAAGCATCCTAGCTGACGTATCCGTTGTATACAGTAACTGAATATACATTATTCTAATAAAAGCTGGCTTTTGAGAGCGGCATAAAACCAGGATTCAATGGTAATAGGGGGTGTCATCGTTCAAACAAAAAAGTTACTCATCCGCGTTGTCGATAATTTGTATTTGTTTCTGCTAGGAATGAATACGTAGATTTTCCACATAATGATGTCTAAAAAATGTTGGTGCGGACGCGGTGGCACACCACGGCTTGCCGCGCCGACAACAAACGTTAATCGGCACCTCACATTGACAACCACTTCGTTTTTCGCCAACGAAACATCGCCTGGGAGGAGCCCCCTCTCCCCTTTTAGTTACGACTCAGTGCACCAACTATTTTCTGGACTTCTTTACAATCAGTAAAGTCAGGCTTTATTCAGGCTTTTTTATTTGGCTTTCAGGAACGCGGGAGTTTCAGCTTAGATACGCGGTCTACCCCGCCTAAAAAATATCCTCGGCTACTAGAATAAATCAGAAGTTATCTCATCCACAAGTTAAAGTTACCTTCAGACTGCGACAGAAAACCTATTTCAAGTTTCCACAACCCCATTCAAACAGACATAAGTGTAAAATTGCGAATTTTTTTGTCTCATTTTTATCACTTTTATGGAAGGCAACATTAAAAAAACGGACAGAACACTCTTGGAAAACAGACAGATCTTCTCATCAAGCAAAACCACTTTATTTAATTTCTTATTCCTTTTCTTACGTGTTCAAGATGACCAAATTTCAAAACTGAATTTACGAAAAACTGTTACGTTACAGAGCTTTTTATGCCCGTCGTAATGGCCGTAAGGATATCGATGTGAAGGCAAGAGCTTCGTGTCCGTCCGAAGGGACCCTAAGCTACTTGAAAGTCATTTACATACCAATGCCAAATCGTTCTTCTCAAGAGATGATCATTTAGATCTTGCTTCTCTATCCCGCAATTGGCTTTATTTTTAGTCATGCTGACGGACAGAACTTCGGCTGAAAATCACATGAGAATTTGCCAACAAATATTTACGTCCGCACGGTGAAAGTTTCTTACAAAGATACGCATCGCCATTTACAGTTAAGCAGTAATACCAGAAGTGTTCAGCCTGAATAGATCTTAATTATGTTATTATAAGGTATCATAACTGTTGCCATATCTCATGCACCGTCAACTCCGTCGACAATAAATACTTCACAGGTGAGGTTCATATTTGTAACGATCAAAAAGAAAAGAAAAAAGCGCCAAAGACTCTCGCAGCATCTGCGTGCACCGTGTCAGGTGAAACTCAGCCAACCAAAAAATCAAAGCAGATGCTTTCGATTCCGCAAAGCGCCCCCTCTCATTCCGATTTGAAATTCAGTCAGCCTTTCTGCTTTCAGGATTGGAGGACAAGAGATTAAATCATTAACTTTCAGCCCATCCAGCTGCAACCCCTTGGTTTTATCCGATTTTCCAGTCTATTCAGCAGAATAAAGTCAGCCTCGAACAACTGCCCTGGTGCAGTCAAACATTGCTTAGGGAAAACGAAAACGAACAAGACCGTAGGTTTCGATGGGATCCCAAAAATTTAATATTTGATCCAGATAATTGGGTCTTGTCTTCGCCATACCTAGTCTTCGCCAGACAGACGCCCCTGCTTTCAGCCTTCGACTCAAGTGCCATAAAGCGACAATGATGTCTCTCTGTCCGTTCGACTGTCTCAATGTCTCACTTTGCTAGTTCCGGCACTTCGTATCAGCCAGACTATAAAGGACACGACGGATACTCAACGATACCTTCTTTTCCAGATCCGACCATAGGTGTGTGGGTAGAGGGAGGGGAAATCCGGGACCTTGTGACCCGCGTTCATTATTCTAGACAGCTGCCTTGAACATTTTTTCTATTAAAATTTTAGAAACAGATTGAGCACAAGTAGTTAATCATCTGAGAAAATCAAGTTCATGTATGGATTCATCGTGTGTGCTTACGTCAATAAGTCATATCTATTTTGACAAGACTGATCGAAACTTTAGTCTGGCAAAAAAAGTAAAGCTCAAAAACGAATTCAGCGTGTCTCAATACAGCTATATCTAACGTCTAATCAACTTCAAATAGCTAATCATCTGAGAAAACAAAATTCAGGTATGGATTCAGCATGTGTGCTTACCCCTATAAGTCATATCTATTCTGACAAAACTGATCGAAACTTCCTGCCTTACTTCTGCCAAATTTCCGGTTTCGGCCGAATTCCAGAACTACTAGTCCGGCCAAAAAAATAAAACTCATAAAACGGATTCAGCGTATCTCCTTTTCCCTATATCGAACATCTAATCAACTTCAATGAAACTTCAACTTCTAACAAATTTTCCGGTTTCAGCCGGATTCCGGGCGACTAAATTTCCGTGTAAAAAACGATTTTCAACTACGGATTCAGCATCTCTTCTTACCCTTGGATCGGACATCTAATCAAGTACAATCAAAATTTTTGTTTTTAAAAAAACTTCCGGTTTTGGCCGGATTCCGGGCGAACTATTTGACCCCCCCCCCCCAAAGAATCCTTACACCAAGTTTATCAAAATATCTCATTCCCTTCGAGAGTTATCGTGCTCAAAGACGGACGGACAGACGGATGGACGGACAACGTTTGCGATGTCATAAGTATCCCTCCACTTACGTTTTGGGATCCCAAAAATAGTTTGGCTTCGAAGTTCCGGCCGGAAGCTGCAACCTCCACTCCGACTACGTTTATCCGATTTATACGTCCCGTGACTCCAGCCTGCCTCCAACTTCCTCGTGATGTACAGTGGGTTCAGTGTTGCCAACGCTTTGAAAGAAAAGGTGCCAAAAAACACCCGAAAAATGTATTAATGACCAATCAATTGTACCATGTCCCAAATTTTCTTCGCGCAACACGCGGATATTTGGCGATAGACATTACAATAAAAGAAAATACTATATCAGACATTTTCCTTTTCACTCATTCCGTTGCTCAAAATACGTATCAGACCCTTCTCAGTTCAGTTCAGACCCATAATTATCACACTATGGGCCATGAATGACTTTTAGTTCACCTGAAAAATTTATAGAATGCAATCTTCTATCTCTGAAAATTAAACTGGTATCAGAAATCCATAACTTTACAATCACAACGTTTCAGATCGAACAAATTTCAGATATGCGTTCCTTTTCACTCATTCCGTTGCTGAAAATACTTATCGGACCCTTCTCTCTGAGGGTGTTCCACCCTCGTACCAATAGTAACTATTAGTTACTAAATCCGTTCCAACCTCACGAAAAGTTACTACGCTGACCGTTCAAGTCTTCTCGAAATAGTAACTAATAGTAACTATTTGCTTACCACGCTCGGGAGCGTGGTAAGCGTAGTAACCACGAATCCCTGTCACGTGATTGGTCGGATTCACCCGAGGCATGATATTCCGCTGGAAAATAGAAAAATCGTTCCACCCTTGAAGACAAAAAGGCAGAATTTGTGACGTTATGCGTGGTAACTAAGGTAAGTAGGATGGAACACGCTCTCTGTGGTCGAGGTCGTGTGTCGGTCGTGTATACGAATAAAACAACCAATTAGGATCATTTGGGAAACTTAGGAGTGTTTTAAGCAGTCAAGCTACACAACGAAAACGACAAGAAAGTAGGGCACTAAAAGTCATCATCCGAGTTAATCTGCACCCGCATTGGCAGATTTTCGATAGCCTCTTCCAGTTTCCAGTATTTCGCCAACTCACCATGCGCACGGAGAGCTTCCAGTCGCTGGTAACCACTCTCTTAGCACAACAACAGCATCAAAGGTAATAAAGCCGATTTTTTATTTTGTATATTTTACCCTCCGCTAAATAATAAAACTCCTCAGCGCATCTATACTCTATAGATAGGTTGGAATTTTCACAAAACTAGGTGCATCGTGAACAATAACTTGCAAGATGTAAGTTACTTATATGTGTAACACTAGAAACAAAATCAAATCTCTCTCTCTGCTCGCACAGTCATTTTCCTTGACAGAGGGACGTAAAAGTCTAATTGTACGACATTGTACCATACTTCGTAAAATGTACTAAAAAATGTGTGATTGCGCCAGATTGTATCAGCAGAGCTGAAATGTACCAAAATGGTACAAGGTCCCACTGTTGGCAACACTGCCGGGTCTGCCTCTAAGCAGGCTTGCCAAGAGCACAACACATAAAAGTGTAAAAATTCATGACAAAAAGGTGCTTGTTGACACCTCGAATTTATTTGCGTATTAAGGTGCTTTCATATTGCCTTTCACACTGGCTTAAGTGGTTACGTGGCCCCTTCACACTGGCCTACTTACGGTACTTAAGGCCGATTTCTTTCCGTAATGTAAGAACGTAACGACGTAACTTAGGCTACATAAGACAAATTTCGTAAGTAGACTTCACCGCTACTTAAGGACTTGCGCTACGTATGACAGTTCAGAACTTCATAAACATAGAGTTTCTAGATGAGAAACTCACTGACTTTGTGCGAGAAAGGGCGCACTTGTAAATCCCAAAACATGCAGATTGCAAGAATAAAAATAAGCATATAAAATGTCTGGTAGTAATTCGCCAGGCCTACCACAGGAGTGGAAAAAAAACTGTTTTTTTTTACATTATTTTGTAATAGAACAATCCTCAGACTCATTCTAACCACACCAGTCTCAAAAAGATTCCTGCAATGCCTTCTCTTTCTGCCAAGACACAGACCCTGGTGGTCTAAGAAAGCAATCAGCAAGTTTGTCACGCAGCTCCCTGGTTTCACTTGCGGAAAAAATGCTACCAGTTTGTCCAATTGCCTGCAAGCATCCAGATGCTGTTCTGACCGTAGCATTGCTTTCAAGTCTTTCAGTTTCACAGCACGTTTGCTGACCAGATAGTTGTGCGATTCTCAAAGCATTTGAGAAAAATACACCTTTGGATCAGGTGGAGCTTAGTTTGAACGTGAAAGGATTACGTAAGGTGTGAAAGGTCCAGGTAACGTAAGATACTTAACGTAAGTTTAGCTAACTTAACGTAAGACCTTACGGATTCAGTATGAAAGCACCTTTACGCTGTGCAATGCGCAATATGCGAGTTATTCTGAGTTTGGAGGAACATTTTTCAAAACATTTCTTAATTGTAAGATCACAATTTTGTAACAAAACTTAATCGACAATTAGCTTTATACAAGGTTTCAAACTGTTGTGTACTAAATCAAAGTAAAACATATTTTTGGGGGCGGTAAGCCGTAACTTAAGTAAAGTAAACGAAAAGGCGCTCTTTCTGATCTAAAAAGTGTAATTTGTATGAAAAGGTGTCATTGTTAGTGTCATGGTGTCGCACAGCGGCAAAAAGTGTAAAAAAACACCGAAAGTGTCACACTTGACAACACTGCCTCTAAGTATATCTTCAGATGTATAGTACTTTTCACAGGAAGAAGCTAAAGTCAAGGAAACGTTGGCGGTCCGATCGGCCAGCCTGATGGGTCAAAAATCTGTATGCTTCCTACCCTAAACTTATCCATTTTTGGGAGTACATTTATTCGTTCATATTAGCGGACTGACCATGGCGGGGTTGGCCAGCACGTCCGGTCGGCGGACCATAAAGGGCGTATTGATTTCTGGCTTCTACGCCAAATCATCGTTCCGGTGGTCAGAAGGTGTACCGGAATTTTTCCGGTGTAATTTTCGATGCTCTTAAACTTTGAGATATCCCCAGTAAGGAAGTTGAAAAACTAAGCAAGTTACTAGGTACGTACACTGTAAAAACTTTCTCCGAGAAAGGATTAAAGTTAATTGCAATATTTGCTACTGGGATTAATCTTACCTCTACTGGGATAAGATTAATCCGAATTAGAAATAATCTTATCTCAGCAGAGACAATATTAATCCCAGTTGCAAATACTGCAAGTTTTTTTTTTACCGTGTAGCCACATTCCACAATACGCCCGCGAGTAGGCGCCCATAGTTATTTTCTAATACAGGAGGGGTATCCAACCTCGAATTTACATGAACTCGAACTTGGCCTGAAAACCTCACAAGGAAATTTCTGCGGGGTCCAGAACAGGTCCTGGGTCACACAGGGTTTCCTTCTTGACAGTTAGGATCTTTTTAGGAATGGACTGAAATTTCCTTCCATCCTTTTTAGGCCAAGTTCGAAGTTGTGTAAATTCGAGGTTGGATACCCCTCCTGTACATCTTCCCCTAACAAGTGTCATATGAGCACGCACCACTTGTTATAAGAAAGCCCCAACATCACCACTCAAACAGAGTAGTTACCCTAACGTCCTTATTTCACTTGAACAAGTAATTTTTGTTAGTAACCATATCCAAATTTAATTTCAACAACTATAAAAAAAAATACGTTTAACAAGATTTGATTAACAATTACTTACTGGACGGAATGGCAAGATAAGGAAGTGCGTCTTTACTTAAAGACAGCTCACTCGGTTTGATGAGCAGGCAATACTTTACCTACACATTCACCAAAACCGACACGGTAGCCGTTAGCTTGGCAGAAACCTAAAAAATGTTTTATACTAAGCCATTGTCAGAAATCGTCAAAAGGTTTCGATGGAATCCCGAAGGGGAACATTCACTGGATTTTCTTCATCCGGGCAATCGGGTTTGTGGACTTAGGGTCTTCGCCTGGTCAAGCGTAACACCTTATATATCCCTAGTCAACGCCTTAACCAGATGTGGCATCTCTCGTCCAGTCCAGATACCGACGGGAATATCAATGCTATTTGGGGTCATCGAAAATTATGGTCCAATGTGCGGTTGTGAGAACCAGTTTGGCTCACGTGGTTTACGAGTGTATGAAGCTGAGTGAATGGAGGAACGAACAGTACGGTGTGGGTGAGTTTTGATGAAGATTGGTTAGTCAGAGTTGTTAGGAATGAGTGTTTTGCTACGATTAAGAGATTGGGGCGATTCCTGAGGACAGCGATGGCACATAGGGGTAGATTTTTGGAACAGGGAAATACCAAAGAATTAACAAACAGTGTGTCATTAGAGAAGAGAAAGATTATGGAGGAGTTTTTTTTGTCTTTGTTTTGGGCGTTTTTTTCTGGTGTATGACGTTTTTTTGTGATTATTTCTTGCCATAGCCCTCGGGCTGCTCAGCAATCAATAAATCTATCTATCTATCTCTACCCTTTATTTTCAAAATCCACCACCTTTTGAGTTTCATAGAGGATTTTTTTTCTTTCGAAAATCACAGGTTTACCGGATTCCGATCGTGCCATTAACCCGGTAGGAAAGCGAAGAAGACATACGGATCAGTCGTCCTATAACTGCAACAAGAACAACTGGACTAATATTAGATCTTTCCCATTTCGCTTTTCGCCATTTCGCCACAGATTTAATCAGATCTAAAAGATCTAAAATATTATTAGATCTAAAATATTAGTTGCGTTTTTGATCCGAATTCTCCGTTCCGAATTCTCGCTTCTGAATTCTCGTGCAAATTACCGTTCCTGTCTGACTTCTGACCTCTGACTTCTCCATTCTCGCTTTTGACAAAAACACTAATTTTGCAGCTCGTCCGCAACCCGGTATATGTGTTTATGTATATTGAGCACCCGCACTCTGTTGACCAATCAGGGAGGAGAACGCAGAGAGGAGAATCGAGAATTCGCCATCGGAGCAACTTCTCGATTCTGCAGAATCGTGAGGCTTTCCCCGTTCTCGATTCTGACAAAAACGCAACAAAAGGAGAATTCACTTCATCTGAATAGTCCATAAACGCGAAACAGGAGAACTCGGAGGAGAATCGCGAGGAGAATTCGAATAAAAAACGCAACTATTATTAGGTCTAACGAATTTCCCATTTCGCCACAAATTTTTACGAAATCATGGGGTATCCCGTCTCTAACGTTTTGGGATCCCAAAACCGGAAATCATTTCGCGGGGTGAGGGGTGGAAGCTATCGAAAAACATGCCCAAGCTTTAGAAACCTGTCGAGTATTTCCAATTGTACTAACACAAATTGTCACGAAAAGCTGTGGGAAAATGAAGCACTACTACGCTGTCTAGTCGACGCACGACTGTTAAGCAATGTGTAGTATTACACATAGTCCGATTAGATGTCGCATCCGAAACAAAACGCATGCGTAACTCACGTCACTAAGGGAGACCCGTATGTAAAACCTGTTCAATCAAGCTTTGACAAGGACGTCGACCGTTCGGCATTTTGGAACAGAGTGGCCGAACCGTAGAACTCCCTACAAGACGATGTAGTTGGTGCAGAGACGGTGTTTGAATTCAAAAAGCTGAAGATGGCATTCATCTGGATGACACGTTTTCGGTCTCAAAATTCCGCAGAGAGTTTTGATTTAGTTCGCTTTCTGGTACCAATCTTTGTCTCTAAGCGAGTTTATGTTTTTTTTTGTTTTTTTTGTGAAGTAAGAGGCGTGAAAGCCTTTATCAGCATTATATTTGTCTGCAATTCGTTAAAATTTCGGAGCAAAGGAGGAAAGTCTGTGTGTTTGGAGGAAAAGGAGGAAAATTTGTATGTTTGCGGGATGATTTCAGGGTGCTTTATTACCAATGTTTTGTTTTTTGTAATAATAGAGCACATTGAAATCATTTTGTTTTATTTTTATGGGAAAATTTAAATAGAGTTTTTTATTGAGTGTAAATTTTTAAAGTTGGGAGGTTGGTGGGTTTTTTTTTTTTTTGTAAATGAATTCGAGTCTTGTTTCTGTTTTTGATGTAGTTGTCTTTGCCACCACAGTAGACGTGCCCTATGGCGGAAGGGCACCTCTCGGCGTGGGTTGTGCTCTTATGTTTTGTTTTTGTTTTGTTTGTGTGTTTGACTTGTTTTCATGTTACAATAATCATTTTGAATGCTTTTCACTGATTTTGATGTTTAATAGTTTTTTTCTATAGTAAAAAGTAAAGGTGAAAATATTAAGGTAAATGTTAAGTTATGAATAGAATACTAAAGTTAATATATTTTTAAAGAAAAAGTGGAGAGAGTAAGTGCCACACTTGTGTCGCTGAGTGGAGGAGGAGGGAGAAAAAAAAAAGAAAAAAAAAGGAGGAAAGTTGCCTCTGATTTTTGAACTGGGACTGCGTGTGCTCGTACCTTTATACAAACACCTCGCTGGTGTGGATCGGCCTTAAAACCAATCTTCTCCAGAAATTTTTTAAGTTTTCCTATGAGGCGTTTTTGGATTCACTGGTGAGCTGAGCTCCCAAATGTTTTAATCCGTTTTCGGACACAGCAGTGTCCATTTTTTCCAGTCCGCCAGTGCGGACTAAACAGAACCTGGTCGAGAGACAGGTTCTAATGAGGCAGATGGCGAAACAAAAAAAATCCTTTCAAAGAATATCAGACACAAGTGATTAAAAAACCAAAAACCAGAATCTACCGGAGCGCGACGAAAGCGCTAATTGCTTAATAATAAGTACAGCTTTTGCGTATGGTTCACACTTTGCCTTTTCTGCGCAGTTAAGTAAACAGTGTGCGAATTCCTGCCTCACGGATTTTAAAGTGTATATGACGCAATCAAACAAGAATTTACGGAAGTGTAGAATTTCTGCCAACAAACGAATCCCGGAAATGAGTTGGACCGAACGAGAGAGTAGC
Source organism: Branchinecta sandiegonensis (assembly GCA_030848855.1). Lineage (NCBI taxonomy): Eukaryota > Metazoa > Arthropoda > Branchiopoda > Anostraca > Branchinectidae > Branchinecta > Branchinecta sandiegonensis. The sequence goes on along the minus strand of JAUPMV010000006.1, from coordinate 18,486,039 downwards.
TACGCAAAAGACAGAAAGCCACGGAATCCAAGTATGCTCGTGAACCGTCAGAACAGTATTTTCAGATTCAACCAGATTTTTCCGGTTTCGTCTCTTATCTCTTTTTTATGACACTTGCCCTTCGGCCAAGTGCCATATAGCGATCGCAATCTCTGTCCGTCCGTCGGTCCGTCTAGGTTTTGCTAGTTCGGGCACTTCCACATAAGCTAGGACGATGAAACTTGGCAGGTATATCAGGGACCCTAAGAGATTAAGTTGGAAATAGTCACTTCCCCGTTCCGAGCATCGTGGGGGGAGTGGATATCCGGAATCTAGAGGTATAGAACGGGTAGTGGGATCTTAATGAAACTTGATATTTGGAAAGACCCCGTGTCTCATACGACCCGCTTAAAATCCGGACCGGATCCGACAACTTTGCGGGGAGCTGGAGGCTGGAGGGGGGGGGGGGGTACCGGAAATCTTGGGAAACGCTTAGAGTAGAGGGATCGGGATGAGACTTGGTGGGAAGAAAAAGCACAAGTCCTATACATCGTTGACATACCCGGACCGGATTCGAGCACTGTGGGGGGTTGAGGGCGGGGGGCGGGGCAGAATTCCGGTGATCCCGCTAGTTCGGTAGCCTACTTTTGGATGTGCTAGGACGATGAAACTTGGAAAGCATGTCAGGTACCCGAACAGACTGACTTGATAATAGTCGTTTCCCCGATCTGACCACCATGGGGGGAACTGAATGAAACTTGGCAAGTAGAAAGAGCTATCGTCTCAGGTGTTCCGTGTCTAGTCCTGGTCGAATCCGATACATGTGGTGGGGGGGGGGGGTTGAAGGGGGGCACCGGAAATTTCGTGAAACGCTTAGAGTTGAGTGATTGGGATAGAACTTGGTGGAAAGAACAAGTATTAGCCCTAGATACATAATTGACAGAACCAGATCATATCGAGGCTCTATGGGGGGAGTTGGAGGGTGTTTCCCGGAATTCCGGTGACCGCCATTTAGGATAGTTCCAGCTTTTCTAAGGACGATGAAACTTTGCAGGCCTGTTAGGAATACTGACAATCAGTTTTCTCCATATCCTGCTTATTCTTTTGCCCAGTTTTTACGTAGAAGTTTCATCCCATCATTTATTTCTGGCCATATCTTGTAAGTGTATTAGTTAATTTGTTTCGTGTATGTGTATTTCATAAATTTGTATTCCTCTTCTAGCTTTGAGCTATTTGGGTTAAACTTGATTGATTGATTGATTAATGGACCGGACATAATGCCCTTGGAAAACTTGTGTTCCTGGACCCGACCAACTTCGGGGAGTTGAGGGAAGGGGAATCCGGAAATCACTGGCTTCCATAGGTTGCGAACGGGTGGTCCGATTCGGGTGAAACTCTACGGGTGACTCAGGAAAGCAAAACATCCCTCCGAACCACATGCGGCCAAGGTTGGGAGAGTTGGATAAGCGGGGGGGGGGGGGGACAGAATGGGTTGCAAGTTGGACAGCTCCGAGTTAATGCGGTCTGGATCGGATCTGGCCACGGTAGGGGATGGGGGTGAAGTGGGAACTGGAAACTTGCGGATAGGCCTTGCTCCGGTTCCAGTCGAACTTGATGCAGATGTCAGAGATGCGACGTTGACGTTTCCGAGTCGTATTCAGCCACAGTGGGGGGAGCTGGAAGGGGATTCCCGGAAACGTTTTGGCTCGCATAGGGGTCAAACAAGTTCCCAAAAAAACTCTCAGATTTGAGTGAAACTTGAAAGGTGGTAAGAGAAAATGCTTCATACGATCTATTTAGTAGTCCGAACTAGATTCGGACTCGGAGGGGAAGTTGGAGGGGGGGGGGGACCGTGTGGCACGTGTAGGAACCAAACGAGTGGATCTTTTGGGTTGAAACTTGGAAGGTAGAAAAGTCATTTGCCTTAGGTGGTCCGAGGCGATGCCGGAAATGCTCAGACTTAAAAATTAGACATCGTATTTCTAAGTCCGAACCGCAATTTTGGATGGCGGGGTATTTTGGTTTGTCATCTACTTTTTTGTACCACCTACTCGTATCAAGTGCCATATGAGCTCGTAGCTCTTGTTTACTTATTATTGGGTCCCATTTATTCTCTTACGTAAATAGTTGTACACAAACCTCCTATCCCAGAACATAAAACCCCTTTTTATGATCTGTTCTCGCTTTAGGTTTTTGGGTGAACAATGTAATCAGGAAAATTTCCATATGAGTTTGTTGACCTATGTGACAAAATAAAACGAAGAAACTTATTATTTCGGAACCCAGGGCAGGGCTCCACATGCAGGAGCCTCTTGGGAAGATGATACACATGATGGACAGGAGCTCCTTTAAAGCAAAAAACACAGAAAAGACGTAAGCAGAGGATAGTGGTACGGGAACTCTCTCGGTTCAGATGGTGGAGCATTGGTCAAGTCAGCCACAAATCCATTAACTTCACCAGTCCATAGTGCTTGTTTGTTTCATCGATCTTTTGAGAAGGTTTCCCAACGTGACGCCCTATTTTCCAAATTTTTGTATTTCTTATTTGTATTTAGTCACGAGTTAGCAACTCCCTTGCATTTCTATTTTATTCGGTTCAAAGGATCATTTTACTTGGGGGTTGTTGACTGTTGGGTAATTTCCAAGCTGAATCACTGGTCCCGCAACCAGAGTCTACAGATACTCTTCTGATCCGCGAACGGAGCTCCCAGACCCTTCTGTAGCTCAGTTTCTGGAGCACCGACCCTAAAACGTAGGCTAAACGTTGACCAAACGTAGGCTTATTGCCTGAATTCCGAGCAAAACAAGCGGTAAAAACTACCACTTGAGGTAGTGACGTTTACTGTAACTAGGAGCGTGTTCCAGCCTACTTACCGTAGTTACTACGCATGACGTCACGGCTCCTGGCTTCTTGACGTCACGGCTCCTGGCTTCTTGGCGTCAAGGCTGGAACATATTTTTCTATTTTCGACAAAACATCATGCCACGGGGTAATTCGACCAATCACGTTACAGAGATTTGTAGTTACCACGCTTATTACGCTCCCGAGCATGGTAAGCAAATAGTTAGCTCTTAGTTACTATTTCGAGAAGGTTGGAACGGTCAGCGTTAGCTCTTAGTTACTATTTCGAGAAGGTTGGAACGGTCAGCGTAGTAACATTTCACGAGGTGGGAACGAAAATCGGAACTTATTGTTCCTGTTAGGAGGGTGGAACACGCTCTAGATGTTGTTTCTGACTGAAAAAAAGGGGGCAGGGAGTACAAGGCATCACTGTAGAAAAAAAATCTTGCAGTATTTGCTACTGGGATTAATCTTGTCTCAGAAAAGATAATCTTATCTCTAATTAGGATTAATCTTATCTCAGTAGAGATAAGATTAATTCCAGTAGCGAATATTGCAGTTTCTTTGATCCTTACTCGGAGAAACTTTTTTAAGTGTTGTGGTTAAGACAGCTTTTCCACCCTCGACAGAGAGGCGCTCTGGAATGTTACGCTGATTGCACTTACCTTTAATAATGACTTCATCCTGATCGCTCAGAAACTTGCGCACCGATCCGTCATCCAGGGGAATTTCCTTCGAGCCCCTCCAGCTAAGCTCAAGCATTGATCCAAACTGATGGGGTTCCTAAAAAGGTTGACATCTCTTAGAAAAGTGGACTAACTGGTCAAGTGGACTGGTCATATCCTAGAGAATGACAGACTATGGGCAAGGGTCCATTCTAAGGGCCCACTACCTCTACTTTTCACAATAGGTGGCAGTGTTTTGTGGTAGATCTGACAGAATCTTCCTCAGAAAGGTAGACCGGACCTGGGATTCAGAAAATTTCGAACGTCTATACAAGTTTTTTGCTCCTTCTCTGTGCTTTTCCTCGCTGGTTTGTACCCGATTCTCAGGAAAACAGACACCAGTCGAATGCGTTCATGATTTTTCAAATATCTCCGTTTTCTTATGTACCTTCCTCGTTGCATGCGCAACCACCGAATCATGGAGACTGGAGATGGAGACCCAACTGTCAAGCTAAAAGAAATAAGTGAACATTTTCTGCCATCATTCATCCGTCTTCCTGCCCATTGCCCAATGCGCCAGTTAATGCAGTAAATTTATTGTTATTTTCGTGTTTCTTTGTGTATTTCTCGTTTTGTGTTTATTTATCGTTTGCTGTCGTTGCAGAGTTTGTGTACCCTCTGTATTTCTTGTTAAGCGTTCATTTACCTTTTTTTCTGTATGTACTGTGCAAATGTCTTATTACTAGGCTGCATGTAATAAATTCATTCATTAATCTACGGACTACGAGTATTACACATTCCTTTAAAGCATAAGTAGCAGACTAGCAGTAGATACATTTTCTATTCCAATATTCTAGCATACGTGACTCTTCTGAAAACCTGCTGGGTTTCTCAAATATTATAAATCTGTCCCGACTGTTTTCAGCCTTGTGGCCCCGATGGTTTCGACGAGCAACACGGAAAAACTTGCATAGCCGGTATTCGTGGCAAGTGAGCTCTTTCGAAACAGAAAGCAGGAGCCTGATCCGCAACGTTAAGAGCCAAACACGAAAAATGAAAAATCAGCATAGTGCCGTTAGGGTAAATAAAACAGACACAGGAGGATCGAAGTCTTGAAAATGAGATGGATCGAATGACTAGGGCCGTAGAGTGAAGCAGTACGGCAGTTCGGTCAGAATAAAACTGGAATACAAACTTGATCCAGTTGAGATGAACTCCGAGAATACTGGCAATCAGTTTTCTCCATATCCTGCTAATTCTTCTGCCCAATTTTTACGTAGTTTCATCCCATCATTTATTTCTGGTCATATCTTGTAAGTGTGTTAGTTGATTTATTTCGTGTTTGTCTATTTCGTAAATTTGTAATCCTCTTCTAGCTTTTAGCTATTTGGATTAAACTTGATTGATTGATTTATAAATTTCCAGTTTTCAACGAATTCAAGAAGCCGTTTATTTGATTTGCGTCACCTTGACCAGACATAGGCTTACTGCCTGCATTCCGAGGAAAACAGTTTGGATTCCGGCCGAACTCGAGAGGTTGATTATTTCGGATGCGGAAAGGAGAAGACAAGAAACCTCTCAGCCGATCCAAACAGAGGGCTGAAAGCCCTGACCAGCTCTTTTACACACTCAAAGACGGGAACCTAAACGGTTTTAATTTTGCCACTGAGTTGCGCCGCCTTCTAGGCACGGAATTCTATCCAAGGGAACAAGCAGCAAAAAACAGCCTGATTTACTACTACAATATCCACCTACTCTTTAACTCCAGTAGATTCTTTGAGTTCCTGGTATTAGGGAGGGGGCCGGGACACTTTAGGAAGAAAACGTTCAAGTGGGGTAACAATTGCCTTTTGCTGGATGTAGATAACTTACTAGCAGTTTTCGCAGCGATTTCCCCAAACGGAACTGAAAGAGGCCGCAGATCTTACAGTTGCATTTTCGCTTGCCTTTTATCGGATGCGTGGTGGGTGTTTTCATGAAGAAGAACAGGATCAAACGGAAAAGCAGTTTTTTGTTTATATATATACGCTGTTCTAATCTGGATTTTCGTGAAAGCACCTGGGCAGCGAGAACCGATCTTAATGGTCTTCAAACAATGCCAGAACAAGCTGGGAAGAGCTGCGTACTTTAAAGATCTTTTGAAGCCGATGCTATTTCATAAATATGACTTTTTTTTAAATAATCAAAAATAGAAATTTGGTTTTGTTTGCGTATGGTCGACACTGGTAATTTGGTTGTGTTTTTGTTGGTGTTCTCCCTGCCGTTCTTTTTTTCTTGTGATCATAGTTGCGTTTTTGCAGATACCACGGTAACTGGATCTGCAACTAGTCATTTTTGCAGTTATCGTGGTATCTGATACACGGTGCTCTGCAAAAACGACTATTGCCGAAACTGCACTTTTCGAAGTCACCCCAAAAGAAAAATAGATATCCAGTTACATCACTAAGTGCTAAACTTCTTTCTCACCAGTCTGACAAAATTTGATGAAAGTGAGATGACTTTTCAGATATCACGACCAGTTACCACGGTCGGACCGTAGTATCTGAATATCTGATACCACGATAACTGGCCAGATACCACTGCAAAAACGCCTTTTGACCGTGGTATCAGATACCACGATAACTGTAAAAACGACATTAGACCGTGGTATCAGATACCATGGCATCTGCAAAAACACAACTCATGTCTCATGTTTGTTTTGGACGAGTGCTTACGAATGTTTGATTTGGGGTCGCCCCCTTAGAACACGCGAAAGCTTTATGGGGTGGCTCCTGTTTACTGTTTGCAATAAAATTATCTCTCTCTAAAAAAAATCAATCAAAACTAACGCATTATCCGAATAAAACCCAGTTGAGATGAGTGGACGAGGGTTCTTACCGGTCCACTGATAGTTCCTGACGCAAGCAGATCACCAACGTTCATGTTGCAACCAGACGACGAGTGATGAGCCAACTGTTGCTTCATGGTCCAGTACATGTACTTAAAGTTGGAGCGACAGACGGTAGTCTCTTTCTCGCTGCAGCTTGCTTAAAATAAAATTTCTTGTTACACTTTCAATAGCCCATGACCCGCAAATAAAACAATAAATGTCCCAAGTAGGTCTATCAAAGCTCCCTGACCCTGGGTGCTTTAGGATAGGTCTGGGCGCCTGTGCTAATAAGCCGCGTCGCATAAAGCAGGTGGTTATCCCCTTTACCAATAGTCCTCGAACAGGAATTTGGTGAGTGGTTGGAAGTCAGCCATCCAATTTTGCTCATGTAATCGCATCTTTCGTGTTTCATGTCTCTGCTTTGAAGGCACTGTCTCGTTAAAATACTGCTGCACATGCACATGAACTTTTTTTTCCTTGAATAACAAATGAAGGTTTTCCCACTTTCCTGTCAAAGTCTCTGCCTGTCATAAAGAGCGTGTTCCATCCTACTTACCGTAGTTACCACGCATGACGTCACAAATTCCGCCTTTTTGCAGTCAAGGTTGGAACGATTTTTCTATTTTCCAGCGGTATATCATGCCACGGATGAATTCGACCAATCACGTGACAGAGATTCGTGGTTACTACGCTTACCACGCTCCCGAGCATGGTAAGCAAATAGTAACTATTAGTTACTATTTCGAGAAGGTTGGAACGGTCAGCGTAGTAACTTTTCGTGAGGATGGAACGGAAATAGTAACTATTAGTAACTATTGTTAGAAGGGTGGAACACGCTCAAAGTTGGAAGAGCTGTTTGCGAGCACACAGGCGGAAAGGCTCGACGTGGGTAGGCCCAACACAGGTATGCTTTCGGCACCAGAGACCATCCCGATGAAAAATTTGTAGCCTGCGTAGTTGTATGGTAGTTGTAGGAAAAAGTTGCATGTAATACTATGTAGTAGCAAAGAATACTATCATTTAAAGTGCCTCAGACTAGTCCAATATTATGTAGTAGTATCCAGTAGCATCCTTTCTTGCCATAGTAGCATCCAGTCTTGCTAATAGTAGCATGCAGTAGTATGTAGTAACACGGTAGCCTTAAAGTAGAAGAATGTAGTAGCATCAGTAGCACTGCATGCTACTTTTTCGTACAACTTCGTACTACTATTTTGAGATAAATTTTTCATCGGGATGTCGTCTCGCAATTAGTTCCTTTTTTGCAGACGCCATGGTATCTGACACCATGGTAGCTGGCTCTGCATTGTGTTATCATGGTATATGCTGCTGAGGTTGCATATATTCAAATAATGTATATAACGGATACGTCGGCTACGATGCTTCATCAGCGATATTTCGGCCCTTCTTGGCAAGGGTCCTCGTCAGGCTGTCAATCTTCAGGGTCAACGTCGGGGAAGGAAACAAACTTGTAATAAATAACTGAAGCTTCAACCGACTATCAATATCTTATTCGGGCAAATTACTTTCAAATACCACTGTAGGGAGAAAACTAGTCCTGAGATTTAATTTTTGACAAGGCCGCTGTTTTTGTTTTTGCTGATAAAGCATTGCAGCTGACGTAGCTGTTGTATACATTATTTGAATATATGCAACCTCGGTATCATATACCATGATAAAAGAACGCAGAGTCAGCTACCATGGCATCAGATACCATGGCGTCTACAAAAACTATTTTCAAAGCCAGCTTGGGCTCAAGGAATATTTATCTACGAAGCTGAGGTTGCTTTTACAATTGCCAAACTCGAGCTTTTAGAAGATACCCCAAAATATATACGTATATCCTGATGGAAAGAAATTACGTTAGAGCAGATGGTCGCGCAGGCCACGCCAAAATTCCCAATCTCCCGAACGCTACCATCCAAGCACGTACCCTAGTTACCCTAGCTACCCTAGTTAAGCCTCTAGTGGAGCCGGCAAGACATTATTCACAGTCTAAAAGAAAGGAACAGATGTCCGATTTTCTTTACTCTTGCAATTACTCTATAGGAGGATCACCCCACCTTATCTCGCTGGAAGTGCGATTTAAGATAATTTTAAGGTAGTGGTCAGGGGCTTCACGACTGGGAGAGGAGGGGGGACGCCCCCCCCCCCCCCAATGTTTCGGCCAGTCGGTAAAAAATAACCGAGTCGGCGCAAAGCGCGATTTTTCGCCAAAACAGTTGATTTTTTTTCATTAAAACAGTCGATTTTCTGAAAATCAGTCGGTTTTCTTGAAAACAGTAGTTTTTTCTGAAAATCAGTCGATTTTTTCGAAGCTGTCGTTTTTTTCTTGAAAACAGCCGTTTTTCTGCAAAAACAGTCGGTAAAAATTACCAGCCAGTCGGTAAATTCCTTGCCCCCCCCCCAAACATTTTTGGTAGTACCGCCTCCGGTAATGGTACTATAAAAACCGAAGACTGGTCCGTATGGTTGGTGCTAATGTGCATGAGTAGCTCTAGGACTGTCACACTCTTCCAAGTGGGATAGTCCCCGGCTTCCCCATGTATCCATTTTACGGCTCAACATTTTAAAGCTATTTTCAACAGATCACGCCATTTATTCGAAGCGTATCGGCGAGGATAACGTACTTGCTTTGTTTGAAACTCAAGATCGACGCAAACACGTACTACCATATTGCAGCATGAGGGGCAGTGCACTGTAAAATGTTTCTCCGAGTAAGGATTAAAGTTACTGCAGTATTTGCTACTGGGATTAATCTTATCTCTACTGAGATAAGATTAGTCCGAATTAGAGATAAGATTATCTTTTTAGAGACAAGAATCCCAGTAGCAAATACTGCAAGAATTTTTGTATAGGTAGCCAAACTAATAACATGAATATATGCATCATATACCTCTCGCTGCAATTTCGGATATCCCCCCCCCAATATCCCAGTGCATTGAAAAAAAAATCTTGCAGTATTTATTACTGGGATTCATCTTGGCTTTATTGAGATAAGATTACCCCTAATTGGATTAATCTTATCCCAGTAGAGATAAGATTAATCCCAGTGGCAAATACTGCATCCTTATTTGGAGAAACTTTTTACAGTGTGGGTAGATCACATAAACTAGAAAGGGCTGGCAGAAACATACAATAAATCTTTTGCAGACAGACTATTAATGCGCTGTCCGAAGCGCCTACGAAACAAGAGCTACGAGCTCATATGGCACTTGTTACGAACGTGCACATGCGTGAACGTTCAAATTTGTGAGCACAATGAGCAGGGTTTTGCAGCTCTTTCGTATTTCGTTGGAACCTATACTTAAGCTACGTGCACACACAGTTCGGTAATATTTCGCATGCGTTAAATTTTCGCTCCGGAAAAAGACAAATATTTTCTACTCATATCGGAACGAAATTATCGGATGGAATCCGCATGCGATGCGCCAAAATTCCGGAGCCGCACCAGACTGCGAATTCGGACTATGTGTGCACGCTACTTCAGATCTAACAACAATAACAACAATTACATTTTTATTCGTTTATTGCCAACTTCTACAGGTCAAAATTTGCAACTACCGTGTTCTTTCTCTGTGTCTTAACTTTTCCGTTCTTTTTCTATTCTGTCAGCTTGTCTTTATTTCTGTCTTTGATTTCCAACAACGTTAATGGTCAACACTGCTTACTTCACTTTACTCAGCAATGGGAGGGCCAAGACTAATAATTGTACAACAACAATTTTAGCGAGCCAAGACAAGTCAACGTATCACTTACGAGCCTCCAAGACGATCAGAAATGTCGCAAGGCGCTTAGGATATTACATCATCTGCGAAACAACAAACAAGTCTTCATTGTCGAGTGACTTAGCGACTCGCATAGAGCAAAGAGGTCCCCAGTTCGATACCACTGTTGGACATATCTTTTCTTTTGCTACCCTTGTTATTAGTTTTCCAAGATCGATGGCTATAGGCTACCTCAGGTTTTAAAGGAAAACAGAATATCAGAAGTAAGGTCTAAATTCGCTTTACAGACAGTAGAACTTATCCTTTTCAATCGTAGACATCGGGACTGATGAAGACCTGAGACATTTTCTTACAGAACTATTTATTATAACAAAGCTATCCGAAACATTTCAGGACCATATTCTAAAAGATGCAACTTACTAAATTGCAAAACTACGTCATTGTTGCCATACCTCAGGGATAAAAAATAAAGCAAGTGCCATAAAAAACGGAAAATATACCAAGTTTCATCGTCCTAGCTTGTCTGGAAGTGCCCGAACTAGCAAAACCGGGATTGCTACCTTTTGCCTAGTGACTACTTTCCCGGACTCACGTAACTCACCTCAGTGTGACCGGATCCAGTCTAAATTGAAAATGAAACGTGCGAGACAATAGGTCATTGTATATCTCATCAAGATCCAATCACCCGTTCGTAAGTTAAAAATTCCTCACTTCCTATTTTTTTTCGGATTCCCCCGCCCTCCACTCCCCCCTCCAGATGGTCGTATCGGGGAAGTGACTATTTCTAAAAAATTAATCTGGTCCGGTCCATCTCGAACACTCGACTATAAGCCTTCCCAAGATTTCCGGTTCCCCCTTCAACTCCTCGCACTGCCACCGGATCCGGTCCGGATTTAAAATAGGGAATCTGAGACACGAAATCTTTCTATATATGTTTCATTAAAATCCGATCACCCGTTTGTAAGTTAAAAATATCTCACTTTTCCGGACTCCCCCTCCCTCCACCCCCCTCCGAGATGATAGGATCGAGAAACGACTATTCTCAAGTCATACTGTTTGGGTCCCTGACACGTCTGCCAAGTTTCATCGTCCTAGCACATCAGGAAGTACAAAACTCAGGGGATCACTAGAAATCCGACCCCCCCCCCCCCCCCCCAAATCCCAGATAGTGACCGGATGCGGTCCGGTTAAGTCAATGACTTATCTAGGACTCATGCTCATTCTTCCCACCAAGTTTTATCCCAATCCCTCCACTCCAAGCGTTTCCCAAGATTTCCGCCCCCCTCCCCTCCACCTCCCCCCAGAGTCACCGGATCCAGTTCAGATTTTAATCGGACCGTCTGGGGCACGAGCTCTTTCCAAATATCAAGTTTCATTAAGATCCGATCACCCGTTGGAAAATTATAAATTCCAAAATATTCCGGATTCCCCATCCCTCCGCTCCCCCCACGATGTTCGGATCGGGAAAGTGACTATTTCCAACTTAATCATTTGGGGTCCCTGATATGCATGCCAAGTTTCATCGTCCTAGCTTATGTGGAAGTACCCGAACTAGCAAAACCAGGACCGCCAGACCGACGGACGGACAGAAATTGCGATCGCTATAAGGCACTTGGCCGAAGGGCAAGTGCCATAAAAACAAAATGTAAGCAGTAAGAGGAATATTCACAGCTTACGTTTTATGGCAACTTGTAGGTTGATATCAAAGTTGTAGTTATCCTCATGTCGAAGATGCTTCATGGGTACAGGGTCTTGAGGGAAATTGTCTACCACAAACGGTTTCAGGGCATCCATGGTGACGATCCAGGGAGAAATAGTTGTACCCAGATTCTTGGCCAAGAATGGTCCAAGTGGTACATACTCCCACTTTTGAATATCTCGAGCTAGAAAAGAGAAAGAAACTCAAGCATCCAGCGTTCCTCCAGTTTAATTCTAGTGGCACCTGAGAGTGAGAAACAAAATTCCAAATTTTTTTTGTTCAGCCCCACCGCGAAGCTACCTTGCTCCCTACCTACCACGCTCGGCCATACTAGGTGGTTCGGGAATGGAGCTCCTAAGCCACTCTGTGGTTCAGATGGTGAAGCATTGGGTAGGTGAGCCAGATATCGTTGGTTCAAATCGTCACCTAGCGAATACTTTAAATTTTTTCGGTTTATTAGCTTCACGGGAGTTTATTTTAAGTTTAAGTTGAGTAACAAATTTATTTAAAAAAACCACTATCATGGCAATTTAGGTTTAACGTCACCTATAATACACAGATGATGCTTTTATTTAGTAACGGTTCAGCAAGTTCCTTGTGTTGACTCCTATTTCGTTCGGTTTCAACAATCATCTTACTTGGTGTTTGAGGACTGTTAGGTAGCTTCTAAGCTGAATCACTGGTCCCGCGACCAGCGCATACATATACACTCGTGATCCGTGAATGGAGCTCCCAGACCCCTCAGTAGTTCAGTTTGTGGAGCAGTGGCCCTGTTCCAAAAACTTGTGGAGCAATGGCCCTGTACACAAAAAAAAAATTCCAGGAATTTTTCCAATCCCACCGCGAAGCTACCTTCTGTCCCTGATATGCCTGCCAAGAGCCCGAACTAGCAAGACCCGGACCGACCGCCCGACAGGCCGACGAACGGACAAAAAATGCGATCGCTATATGGCACTTGGCCAAAGGGCAAGAGCCATAAAAACGGACGCATGTCCAAATACCACCTAAACGAACACCGCAAATATAGCTGGGAGAGCGATTTGACGCCCTTTTTAGCTAACAAAATACCGGCCCATCACATCTCGTAGACTAAAGTGCAGTGGCAGGAATGAATCTCCAAATGTCCGGGAGTCAGGTTTTTACAGACTGGCGAAAAATCCTGCTATAAACATGCTCTCCCCTGGAATCTATCGGTCCCATTATTTTTTTGAAGAAAAGGAAGCTCTTTCAAGGAGTGTTTTAGTCCCCCTTCAACTGTCGGAATCGGAAATCCCGCAGTTGCTAACTTACCACTCCAGTCATTCACTAGTACCATTCCGAAAATATAATCATCCACCTCTGAAATCGGGATGGTGTCTCCCATATTCGAGCTCTTCCCGATGATGAAAGCCGTTTCCAGCTCGAAGTCGAACAATCTGCTCGGTCCGAAAATGGGAGGCTGGTCGTCCTTCGGCTGGGTCTGACCGTTTGGTCGTCTTATTGGGGTGCCACTGACGACAACTGATGATGCTCGCCCGTGGTAACCGACTGGAAGGTGTTTCCTTGAAACAAAAGAACATAAAGGAATACCGACTAAGCCGACCTCATAGTTTCGACATAAGGCGCATTCTCGCCGTTCCCCGAGGACTCCACTTGAGGAGTCCCCGCGTGTTTGTTTGTCCCGGGGACTCACTCCTCGTATTCTCGCGAGTCCCCATTGACAGGGAATCCTCCGATTATCATCACCATCATCAAAAAGGACTCCCTTTCAGATTAGGAGGGGAATCAATTTTTGCTGGTGTTGGTGCAATGTAAAATTAATTAAAACAATCAGAAGAAACAAAACCATAAATAAAGTGGATCAAGACTAAAATCGTCAGCTGCATATTTTTTTTTTAACAAATCCATTTTGGAAGCATTCCCCGTGTTCTCGCTGTTTCTGTCCGCGGAGTCCGCGTGGAGTGACTCCCTCTATTCTCGCCGTTCCCTTCGATTCTCCAAGGAGGCTTCGGGGAACGGCGAGAATACGCCTATGGCTGATGCGGTAGTTTCTGTCTCAAGGAAAGATGAACTGAAAAGCCCTTCTACCAATCCACCCCTGGCCTCTTTTTCAAGACCGCGATCGAACGGAAATCTGTGCCTAGTCTCTGACCCACTGTTTCCCCCAAAACTATAACTGATGGAGAACCATTATCGCACAGTTGACTGTCACATCACTCATCGTAACACTTGCCATCGTTTTCTTCTGGGTCTGAAATCTATCTCTCCTAAAATCTCTCGAACGAATGACTCGAACTTAAAGTTTAATTGAAAAGACAACTTATTTTTGTGTCATTTAACTGAATACACCAAATAATTTGGATTCTGCTAAGGGATTTTTTTGTTTTCCACTATCTGATCTAGTTATGAAGTTCAGAATATCTGCGGCCGTCTCCACTACCTAAATTCTACTATGACACGGGAGATTTTAATCCCAACATAAACGCGGCTTTTCAGTGGGCAGTGGTGAAGACTGCTTAGTGCCTGAGCAAAAAAAAAAAAAAATTCTGGTAAAGAATACAACACAGATACAAGCGCATAGAGGTACCACAAATCACACGGAAATTCTACTATTCGAATATCGACTATTCGTGAATAGCGGAACAATGAAGTAACGCATTTTCAGCGGGTCTTCAAGCCAATTGAAGTGAATATGAGAAGCTAGATTGTCCTATCCCAGCCCTTTTCAGTTAAACTTTAAACATCTCCTTCAAACGATTTTTTTCAGAAACAGCATGTAGACTCCGATAGTTGTAAGATTCAGTAATTTTAAACTTCTTCTTCTTCTTTTTTTCTCCTCTTTTTTTATTTGTTTGGTTTGTTTCCCTTAAGACTATATAATAAAGAATAAGCACCGCCCATTGCCAGGCCTTACGTTAGGCCTTATGGTGGGGACATAAAGAGTTAATGGTGTTTATTATATTTTATGAATAAAACTGAAAACTGAACTGAAAAACTAAACAATTTTACTTTCGGCTTTCTTACTATAATGACATGTCCTATGTTTTTTGCCTGAACAAAGAGATGTTGTGGACCAAATAAGATGATTATAATCGTAGTGTCTCCTTCCTGATAATAATTTTGGATGGACTAAAGTTACAAGCAAGCGATAGGATATTAGCGCCAATGATCAGATAATATCCTATGACATTTGTACATTATTAAAGTAGCTCAATTCCGTTTCGTGCCAGTTTTTCCCTACATCCACTTGGAATACTGGATAGTGACAGATTGTATGACTGGTGAGGACAACGTAGCTCACTTTATAGGGCAATGCCAGGAGTCCCCCTTCCTAGGTCAGGTTGGGAGCTGTGAGCTCTTGCCTGTTATTTTGACGTCTAGAAGTTGGAAAATTGTTGAAAGACTATATGATGGAGAAATTAAATAGGCGGTAGTCACTTATGAAGAGTGAACGACTATGGTGGCATTCTATATTCCGTATTATAGGCTCGTGACTGTTCATAGCCCGCCCGTTTTCAAATAAAACTCTCCCTTACCAGTTAGGCATCAGAGCATTGGCTTTTCCTCTGAACATTTCTCCTACATTCGTTGCATGATGAATACTTGAATAGAAGTCAGTGTAATCTCCAATCGTAACTGGAAGGTGCATCACAGCATCAGCCTGACGATTCAATGCCCTATGAGAGAAAAAAGCATCTGATCCGTCCTGCTGGAAACCAAACAAAAATGCCAGGAAAAAAAATCAGTAGAGCTTGATGTTGATTTTTCTACTATAGCTTGACGATTAAATTTAGTTGATCTTACCCGTGCTATTGCTAGCAAGACTATACAGAGCGTGTTCCACCCTGCTAACAATAGTAACTATTAGTTACTATTTTCGTTCCAACCTCGTAAAAAGTTACTACGCTGACCATTCCAACCTTCTCGAAATAGTGACTAATAGTAATTACACTAATTTGCTTACCATGCTC
This sequence comes from Branchinecta sandiegonensis, assembly GCA_030848855.1. Classification (NCBI taxonomy): domain Eukaryota; kingdom Metazoa; phylum Arthropoda; class Branchiopoda; order Anostraca; family Branchinectidae; genus Branchinecta; species Branchinecta sandiegonensis. Next base: position 18,470,310 of record JAUPMV010000006.1, on the reverse strand, counting down.
GGGAGCGTAGTAAACGTGGTAACTACGCATCTCTGCAACGTGATTGGTCGGATTCGCCCGTTGCAATTCTGCTGGAAAATAGAAAATCGTTCCAGCCTTGACGGCAAAAAGCCAGGATTCGTGACGTCATGCGTAGTAACTACGGTAAGTAGGGTGGAACACGCTCAAAGATACGTTAGAATGAGCAAGTTCTATAAACTGAAGAACGTTCAGCGTTTGCCTCGTAGAAACGAATGGCGAAGATGGCGATATGCTGAGAATAAAGGGTTACATGGTCTTTTGCGAAAGTTCTAATAGCATATATTAGAAGCATATATATCATATATGCTTCTATATATGATAGAGCATATATATCAGCACCTAAAAAAAGGTGATTCGAAACTCCGGAGGGAAAAGCGCAACAGGACACTGACCTATTTGATTAATCAAATCTCAAATCTGTTCTGTCCGAAATCAGACCAACAAAGCTTTTAGCCGATACTTTAATTTACCAGGAACGGTACAGTTTATATCTGATACAAATTGGCACCAGAACGAAAAGATTAAATTGCCCGCAATTTGACAAAGCTAAAAAGTATTGAGCCTTCAGTCCCTAGAATGGAACGACGACACGTTCGAGATCACAAGCTATACTGTGTTCTGAATGCGGTAATATTTGACAAAAGGGTACAAGTAGCCTACAATAGATCTCCAAACCGCACTCGTCATCCGATATGTTCAATATTTTGATGACAGCCAACAGACTACAAATAAATTACAAATATAATATAAATATAAAAAAATAAAAAAAATAAGCACATAAACGCCCAATGTACTTGTAAAGCAAGAACAAATAATCATATAGAACCTCCGTCTCCCAAGATGACTATGCGGAGTCGAATATTTCCCCGTACTCTGTCGGCTGCGAACGAGCAGAGGTTAGTAGCTTCGCGGCACATCACGTATCGTTACCTCTACAAATAGCTAAATCGCTGTGAAGCTTGAGGAAAAGTAGAAGTCAAAGCTGATTGTTTTATGGACGCGCTCCAGAGCGGGTCAGCGCGCGGAGTATGCCTCCTGCACTTTTTGCTCTGCGATGAGTAACGGCGAACACGGAAGATGAATAAACGGGTATCAACATCAGCTCAAACCTGGAGCTCCGCTCAGTTTTGTCGGGGAATCCGTAGTCGCTGCATGGGACTAAAGACGGAGGTTCTCTGATTATTTGTTCTTGGTGAAAGTCACAACCATAGTTAGTTCTGAGTCTTACTTATCGAAACTGGTAGCAAAAACAGGCACACGCCTCTACAAACTAGGCCAAACAATCAAAATAAAAAGTACTATGTGCAAACATCTGGGGAGATGGCAAGTGACTGTCTCCAAGCTGTGCCAAAAATTACCTTTCCCGAAGTTCTGCATCGTCTCTGAGAACAGGGTTGTCCTTAGCTAAAATGTTCCTCAGAGTAGCACGAGCCTCTGTCCATGCCGGCTTTCCAAGGGCAATGAAGGAGTTCAAAGTTGGCTAGAACAAAAACGTAAAAGAAATACGTACAAATATGTAATAACTGACTAATGTCTTGTTCTGGCTTCAAACTTGGCTAAGTTACGGTACATTTTAGTTCGTTCAAAACCTGACTATTTACAATGCCGTCTTCATACATGAAGGCTGTAGGATAATACTTAATTAGGAGAGTTCAAACATATGTGAGCTCGGCAGAGATATCCTATGTATGTTTTATCGATTCTTCCACAACATTTGAGAACTTAACCTTCAGAAATGATCAATTCTCACATCTTTCCCATTCAAGTTTTCTTGGAAAACTAGAACTAAAACTAAAGATTTAGCAAGTGAAGTAAGGGCAAAATAATAATTATGAAAACTCAAAACACAGGTCAAGAAAACGCTTCTGCTGCTAATAAGCTACATGTAGGCTAAACATGCTGCATTTCACATTCACAGAACTATATAACATTACCAAACTGGCAGAACATAGCCAGCAAACAGAATGGCATGTACAACAACTACTTTCAAGTCTATCTTACCTGCTCAAATACATGCTGAGAGGCTGCAAGAAGTGGGCCACTGAAGAGATGTCTAACAACAAGCAGGTCGAGAACGTATTCTCCAATAGCAACTCCAATGTGTCTTTCACTCTATAAGATATAACAGATATTCCAAATATGATCTTGACCCTTGGACCAGTTACTAGACCCTTCAAGGAATCCTCATACTTTGAACCTTAGCAGATGTTATGTTTCATATATATATATAAATGAGGCTATCACTGAAGCTCTGCAAAACCAGCAGTATAACTATATGCTTGAATGGTTCAGCTCTCGTACTTTAACCTAAACACAAAATTAGTAGACAAACAAGGTTAGATCTACGTTGCCTGGGCAACGTGACGTGTTGCAGCAGTCTTTGTTGGGCTCCACTGACTAAAGTGTTGTGAGAGTGACAATTTGGTTTTGTTTCTTCGCTACCGGTTAAATGCTGAAGTTGTCAACCCATCGTAATCACATGGCTATCCCTCAGCCTTCAAAAAAAAAAAAATATCGGAATAAACCATTCTAGCCCCTCATGAAAATGACAATGCTCTAGAACCAATTCTTACTTACAAGTGGAAATTGGGAAGTAAGACATGGTGATAGACATGGAACCAAACTGTTCTTATCATAAAAAACAGTGGAAACAAAATAGGTAAACCAACTAGCAAAAGTTGCAAACAATTCAATTCAATTTAGTTTATTCATTAAAAATATTGAAACGGCGGTAAGCCGACTAGTTGATTTTACGTCAGCAATGTATACAATAAGATTATAATATTTGAAACTAAATAATAGCGAGGCTGCTAAGCAACTTGAATCGATTCAGCTACAACACTAAAAGAGACTAATTGATTTACATCCAACAACCCATACACAAGTAATGAAAGGAGAATTAGGTTTGCTGTCTCTTAGAACGCGTCGGCTAGTTCAAGTAGTTAGATTTTGGTTAAAAATAGTAAGTCTTCAAGAAGATAGGCTGCTGAAAGTGGCATACGTAGAGGCCCTGGGATCATAAAAGAAGCGTTCTTGGCCTTGGCAAGTGAAAAAGCTGTTGGACGAAGCTGGACTGTCATATGCGTGGAATGATGGCCATGGTGATGCCGAAGATTTGGAAAATTTGATAGGAAAATTTACTTCAGTACTTCAGGACCAAGAAACCCAGTTATGGAATGAGGCTATTCGGAAGTCGGAGGTTTATTTGTTATTTGGATTAGAATTTTATTTTAAGCTAGGTCTACCCGCAGAAATATTAAAGATGTGGTTCCAACTCCGGGCGAATTGTCTCCCATTACGAAGTCGGAAAAAGGTTTTTGAAAAGAATAGGTCTTTGCCGGTGGCCGAGTGTGCTTGCCGATTTTGTGGTGGGGTAGAAGAGAGTTTATGCCATCTGCTGACGGATTGTCGGGGGGTGAAGGAAATTAGAGATAGTTTTTTTGGTGGGGTACCCATACTATTTCCTGGTATTATGAAGTCGACGAATCGTCAGGTAATTCGGTCTGTATGTGAATGTTTTAAGTGTATACTGGAAGTTTGGAGTAATCTTATTGTATGTAATATTGAAGTTCAATTTTGTTAGTTAAGTGCGAGAATGAATGCTGATGTATGCCCTTTTTTGGCTTTAATAAATAAATAAATAAATAATATATATAGAGCTAAATCCCATATCACACTATGGCCCATAACTGGCCATTTGACTGTCAGGTCACGTAACTTAACAACAATTACGCTAAAATAACCAAAATAGAAATGACCTTACAGTCTAAGGGAAATATTAGGAACCAACTGTAAATCCATTGTTAAAAAACTTGACAAAAGAAGGGACAAACTATTTAGGTACCGGGTGTGGGAATAACCAACCGGTTGTAGCCTTGGTAATGGCAGAGTCACTGACCGCGTAAGTTGGATACGTGTCGTCTCGTATTCTGTTGGCAGGATTTTTCTTAGGATTGGGTTGGCCAGAATACTTGTACCAAACTTAAGGGATATATTTAGGCGACGGGTCAGGCGAAGGAACCTCTCATCGACGATGATGATTATGGTTTAACAGCCGATTGTTATTTACAAGTCCCTTATATGTCTCACAATTGGGTTGTCAACCCATTGAAACTTTCACATGATCAAAGTATATCACTCAGCATTAAAGAAAAAGAATATGAGAAGAAGGGACTAAATTGACTTTGCAGACAGTTGAACTTTTTCCTTTTTTAATTGTAGACGTCGTGATGGATACAAACTTGCAACATTATCTTAATTAAGATTCATAGATGCCACTCTACTAATTATTGCGAAACTACATCGTTATTTTAGATTATCATTTGTATCCGTTGCCTAACACTTAATTCTAAGTTACAGTGATAGACCACAGAGACTAATTTTCTTACCCTCTGATTTATAGAAATCAAATAAAATGTGCATAATTTACACAAGTTTTTTAGTCCCTTATGAACCCCCTCTAACAACCGATTCTTACTTGTAAGTCCCTCTGTCCGTCATAGACATGGTATCGAATTGTGCTTATCACCAAATACACCGGAAAAATAACAGTTACGCCAAATAGCAAAAGCTGCAAACCCCTTCATCGCCGAAGACGATTATGGTCTAACAGCCGACTGTTGCTTACAAGTCCTCGACATGTCTAACAATTGGGATCGGCCTATTTTTGGTTTCAGTGTGTACCTTACACTGAAGTTGTCAACCCCTCGAAACTTTAAAAATGGTGTGTCTCATGAAGAATTTTTGTACCAAAAAACGGATGACATATATTTTGATCAGCCCATCAAGAGCTATCCATCCTCGCTGAAAAAAAAAATTATTTTGCCGTAGGCCAACTTTCTAATATCACCACTTGGAAAGAAGCAATTTAAAAGCTCTAATTTCTTTAGCAACAGAGAACTTTTAAAGTTTAAGAGGCACATCTGAAACCATTTCTCTACCTCGATCCCAAGTGCACAAATGGAATGATAAACTCAGCAGAAATCACAAACAGAACTGGGTAAAAACAACAGATGGCAGCACTTTCAGAACCATGGGAAAATGCCACTTGTTTGTTTCTGTAAATTTTTATATTTATTGATCAAAGACGATATATTGGTGAAAAGTCAGTTTCCTGATTAGTTGCCTAACCTCCAACCAGAAAAACAATGTGGGTGTCCAGTTTGCTGTGTGGGGTAAATAAAACTGGTTTGGTGCCCAATAAGAAATTTTACTGTATGTAGTGGCTCCATCTATCACAAATTCCTGACGTTAAAGACTATGCCAAAAACAGCTCCACTATGCCAAAAGCTGGAAACCCTAACACACTAAAAAATATTTGTGTTGGTTGTTTTTTAACCTGAGTTGGGGGCGATTAAATAAAAATTTTCAAGTCTGAGCCTTTGACCAGTAGATCACTGGAATATGATTTTCTACCTTTTAACTTTGGTTTGAGGTCAAAAATTACCTCTCTACCTTGCATTTAAGAAAAGCATAGGCCTAATGCTTCTTTTGAAAATGCTAACTTAAATTATAGTATAACTTACATTATAACTTATTTATTTAGTATTTTTTTGTCTTTTTCTTTACTGTACCTCACTTGTTTTTCCTCTGGAATTTGTGGGTAATAAATAAGTTACTATTATTACTAAAAGACAATGCCGATGGGAGGCCATGTTAAAATGATATGCTCCAAATTTAATTTTAACAAGAGACATTTTGGATGCTGGCATTACATCCATTTGCTTCTTTGCATATTCATCACTGCAAATAAATTATAAGAGAAAATGTGCATATGATCTCCATGTGCTAAGCTAGGAGATTCAATGGTATGATTATAAGTGGCCATTCAGTCTTGGCACCAACAAATCTTTCTATACAAGTTCATTTAGTAATTAATGTTTATAGCATGATTTTCTTGCAATAAAAAAAAAGTTTGGACATTTCTACTTTTGGCCATTTTACATAGTCCTGAATGTAATGGTGTAAAAAAAACTTGAAGCAGTTGCTGGGTTGCAACTGCTCAGAAAAAGACAGGGAAAAAATTGTGTCAACTTGTCTTTTAGCATTACATAAAAATTGGGAAATGGTACTACAAGCAACAGTGATCCATGTTGCAAGCCTACTTGAGTTCAGTCATCAATATTATACTGGGTTAGATTTAGAGCTAGAATGACCAGCATTTGGCATAGGCTCCCAAATTGCATGTAGATCCAACATTTTAATAATAATAATGTAAAGCAGCAGAAAAGACTTTCACCACTAAAAATTGCCTATCCAAATATCAAAACTTGTTGTAGACTGAAGCAATTTGGAATTAAACTCTCCCTTACTTTCCTAATTGTTAGGTGACAATGTCTCCTGGCAAAAATACAGTTATCAACTGACAAAGTTTCCTGGCAAACCAACAGTTATGAACTGATGCCATAACAAGCCTCTTTGGCACAACACCAGTTAAGAACCACAACCTCTCACTAGAAGCTTTTTAGCACTGCATCCAGAGGCGATACTATCCAAAAAGTAAAAGAAAAAATGCCTGTTTTTAAGAAAAGAACTACTGTTTTGACCGAAAATCAACTGATTTCAGAAAAAACAATTGTTTCCATGAAAAAATCAACTGGTTTGGGGCAAGTTATTTACCAACTGGCTGGTCATTTATACCAACTGTTTTGCAGAAAAAATGCGTGGTTTCAAGGAAAAAAAAGTTTTGACGAAAACTCGACTAGTTTTCAGAAAAAACAACCGTTAAAAAAAAAAAAACTAGCCTACTGTTGTGACGAAAAACCAGCTGATTCTTGGAAAAAATGAAAAAATCAAGTGTTTTAATGAAAAATTGCACTCTTTGCATAGAATCTATGTTTTCTTACCGACTGGCCCCCATATGATGCCCCTAACTGCATCAGCTGATAACTAAAAATGGCCAGTGCCCAGGGGCAAGCCAGGAGATTTCGTATTTTAATATGGTAATAAGCAGGCTCCAGGCAGGCTCCACAATTCCGCTTTTGGCCATTTTAAATAAATAATTTAGCCTGTATATCAATCATATTCATATGTCAATCTGAAGACACTGTGGCCAAAAAGGGAGGATTTGTGTATGACAATGACAAATGCAGGATTGAGTGCACGCTGGCACAGACTTAAGGCCTTTTTTTTCCGCGACACAGTTGTGGGCCACACACTTCTGAGTGTTTGTCGCAGAAACACAATTGTGTGCCGCACAGTCAAGCCACTAGTTCAAACTCGCGGAAACTTCATTTTGTCTATTTCTGTGGCAGTAAATATCGGAAAATAAAAATAAAATTCATGTAAAATCACAATAAATAGAACTCCAGGCTTATTTGCCTTACCATTCTGCACACAAAGTATCCTCAGTTTTAAGTCTATATGCTTGAAAGAGTAGTTAGCTTTATTGTTTAGACACTATTTTGCTACTTAATTTGAATTTCCCGCTAGAATCGAGCCACAAAATCGGCAATCACCTCGCCAGTTGTTTGTCGAATTTGAGCCACAAAGCAAGCCAGGAAAATCTTGTTAGTCATGGAAACACATTTATGGGCTGCACAAAAGGCCACGGAAACACACTTTTCGAGCCACAATCGACCCACAAACTGTTGCACGGAAAAACGCCTATAGATACAGAAACGAAGTACATTCTTACATTCACATCTTTTGAGAAAACTCCATATGGAAGATTTTCGTAAGAAAAGTCAGAGTCGGGACCAACTTCAATCCAGGACATACTGAAGGTGCAAACGAGCTAAACAAATTGACTTGAAGAGACGTTTAGAATTATTCAAAGAGAGTACTTTTAGCAGCCTAACAAAGTAAATTACAGTCAACTGGGCTGGTGCGCTGCGTCTTCTCTTCAGTTCAATTACTAAACTGACTTACTTACTTACTAAAGAGAGATTGAACCGTACCCAAACGAAAACCGATATTTCTTACCTCACCGTGTAAACGATCCTTGATTAAACTTTGTTTAATCCAGGTTTATTCAATACAATAAAGGGTTGTGAAAAAATTTCTAAGTATATGTTACCATGTCCACGGTTCAGTGAAATAATGTGGAAAAGGTAGAACGAAGAACTTAACATTTCGAGGCATAGGATTTTCGACTATAGGCGTATTCTCGCCGTTCCCCGAGGACTCCTCGAGAAATCGAAGGGAACGGCGAGAATAGAGGGAGTCACTCCACGCGGACTCCGCGTAGAGAAACAGCGATAACACGTGGAATGCTTCCAAAATCTATTTTGTTCTAAATAGATATGCAGTTGACAAATTAGTCTGGATCCACTTTATTTTTGGTTTTGTTTATTCTGATTCTTCTTAATTAATTTGACATTGCACCAACACCAAAAATTGATTCCCCCCCCGAATCTGAAAAGGAGTCATTTTTGATGATGGTGATGATAACCGGAGCATTCCTCGTCCGTGGGGACTCGCGAGAATACGGGGAGTGAGTCCCGGGGACAAACAAAAACGCGGGGACTCCTCAAGTGGAGTCCTCGCGGAACGGCGAGAATACGCATTATGAGACTTTAAATACTAAGAAACATTTCTCAGACCCATTTTTGATTGAGTAAGTACGATTTGTGTGTGTGAAGTGAATTTTAAATGTGTTTTAAAAGGCCTGAAAATTGCACTATCAGAAAGAGTCTCGCACCGTAAAGGTAGGCTATGACGCAATGATTCAAAAAGTGACAAATAGGATGAGAGCCATTGTTTTACACACTTCCAACTAAAAGTTGTTCAAAAACTATGTTTAATCGATCAAGAAATGTTTGCTTAAAAGTCAAATTGCCTGACAAGTCAAATTGTCCCCTTTTAGTCAATTGCCTGACAAGGCCCCCAGTTCAGAAATTCCTGTTATCGATCCAAACGCAGTTTTTGAATATTACGAAAACTTGATACTAGTAATAGCAATTATCTGAGCGAGATATCTATCAAGCTGTTTGTCGAGTTTGCAAGTGAACTGACCCTAATTTGTACCGCAGTTTTTATGGCACTTGCCCTTCGGCCAAGTGCCATTTAGCGATCGCAATTTCTGTCCGTCCGTCGGTCCGGGTTTTGCTAGTTCCGGCACTTCCACATAAGCTAGGACGACGAAACTTGGCAGGCGTATCAGGGTCCCGAAATGATAAACTTGAAAACAATCATTTCCCCGATCCGTCCATCGTGGGGGGGAGTAGAGGGAGGGGGAATCCGGAACCTTGAGGTATTTATAACTTTCGAACAGGTAATCGGACCTTAATGAAACTTGATTTTTGGGAAGACTTCATTTCTTAGAAGACCACTTCAAATCCGAACCGGATCCGGTGATTTTGGGGGGGAGGGACCGGAAATCTTTGGAAACGTCTAGAGTGGAGGGATCAGGATGAAACTTGCTGGGAAGAACAAGCACAAGTCCTAGATCCATCGTTAACATAACCGGACTGGATTCGGGCACTGTGGGGGCAGTTAGGAGGGGGGGATTCTGGCGATTCAGTGAGTTCGGTACTTTCCTATCTACTAGGATGATGGAACTCGGCAGGAATATGAGGGATCCGAATAGACTGTCTTGAAAATAGTCGTTTGCACGATCCGAACATCGTGGGGGAAGTAGAGGGATGGGGAATCCGGAATCTTGTGGCATTTATAACTTTTGAACGAGCGATTGGATTTGACTGAAACTTGGCAAGTGGGAAGAGCCATTGTCTCAGATGTTCCATCGGATGCGATATTAAGGGGGGGGAGTGGAAAAGGGCACCGGAATTTTCGTGAAACGCTTAGCATCGAGGGACCGGGATGGGATTCAGTGGGAAGAACAAGCGTAAGCATTGGATACGTTCTTGACAGAATCAGATCATATCAGGACTCTTTAAGGGGAGTTGGAGGGGGTTTCCCGGAATTCCATTGATCGCGAGTTAGGCTACTTCGAGATGTGCTAAAGAGGATAAGACTTGGCAAGCACATTTGTGACCCGACCAAATAGACTTAAGGACCCGACACAATGCCCTAGGAAGACTTCCGTTCCTGGATCCCACCATTTTTCGGGGAGTTGAGGGAGGGAGATCCGGAAATTACTGACTTCCGTGGGTTGCGAACAAACGGTTCGGTTCAAGTGAAATTTTATGGGTGATAAGGACTGAAGACCTAAATATACAAAGTATATTGTCCGAACCCCATGCGGCCATAGTTGGGGGAGACTGGGGGGGGGGGTCCGGAAACTTTGTGATTTGCACAACAATCAAACGGATGGGCGAAATGCGCTGCAAGTTGGACAGTACCAAGTTTATGCGGCCTAGATTTGCTATTTGGCGAACCGGATCCGACCAAGGCAGAGGATGATGAAGCGGGAACCGGAAATTTGCAGATATGCTCCGACTCAAGTAAAACTTGGTGGTCGGGACGAGGAAATGTTAGAGATGTGAAGTTTATTTGCCTGATTCGCATTCGACCACAGTGGGGGGAGATGGAGGGGAGTCCCGAAATTGTACTGTGGCTCGCATAAGGGTTGAACAAGTAGATTGATTTGAATGAAACTTGGAAAGCAGAGAGATTGTATGCCTTAGATGACATATTTTTGGATCCGGACCAGAACCGAGGACGGTGGGGAGGGGTACCGGAATTTCCGGAAATATGCTCAGATTTACTTTCTCGTTTCTCACACCACCTACTCGTGACAAGTACCATATGAGCTCGTAGCTCTTGTTCATCTTCCAGTCATACCATGGTTCTCCACTCGGGAATCATTTTCAGATTGAACGCTCTGAAACCTGTCAGTAACCAGCTGGAGCCATCAGGATCAGCAGGGTAGGGTAGGCAGGGGCGTCACTAGCATTTACCTTTGGGGGGGGGGTCCGGTTTGTGCCGACGGACTCCAAAATTTGCCGACAAAACACATCGGCAACGGCGTACATTTCCCGCCGGACGGTTGAAACGCAACTTATTCGCCACAAGTTAACTTCGTATATTAAAGTTCACGTATTCGGCTTTTCATTTCAGCTTTCGCTAAAAAGCGAAGCCACCAACGACTGTACCCAGAGCAAGTTAAACTAAGCGCCACCGGCGAAATCTTTTAAGGCTCCTTTTTCTAGAAACTGTAGCTGTACGTACCATTACAAGTTCTAGCCAAAATACGCCGCAGGCGAAATTTTGTGTAAAACCAACTGTAGGCTAATGCATCAGTCGAGATTGTTCCTTTAATGTAAATTCGCATATTTAAATTCAAATACTCGGCTTTTCGTTTCGGCTTTCGCAACAAAGCGAAGCCTCCAACGATTGTACCCAGAACTACAAGCTAAGCGCCTCAGGCGAATTTTTTTTAATCTGATTTTTCCGAAAAAAATTGGGTCCGACAAATGTTTGCAGAATTTGATTTCTTGCATATAAAAGAACCCGATATACCAACAAGAACATCAGCGCCCAACAAAAGCATTCATAATTTGATTTCTTCTTTGTTTTGCCTGACAAGACTGTAAAGAACTATAGGCGTATTCTCGCCGTTCCCCGAGGACTCCTCCGGGAATCGAAGCGAACGGCGAGAATAGAGGGAGTCACTCCACGCGGACTCCGCGTCAAGAACACGGGGAATGCTTCAAAAACGAATTTTATTCAAAAAAAAATATACAGTTGACGAAATTAGTCTGGATCCACTTTATATTTGGTTTTGTTTCTTCTGATTCTTTTTCGTTGATTTTACATTGCACCAACACCAGCAAAAATTAATTCCCCTCCGAATCTGAAAGGGAGTCCTTTATGATGATGGTAATGATGATCGGAGCATTCTCCATCAGAGGGGACTCGCGAGAATACAGGGAGTGAGTCCCCGGGACAAATGAAACTCGGGGAACGGCGAGAATGCGCATGATATTTCTTACGTGTAAATAGAAGCCGATGTGCCGACGAAACTTAAACTTTCGGGATGTTGCCCGATAAACTTTTACAGAATTTGATTTCTTACTTGCTAAAAGAGCCCGAAGTATCGACGAGAATACCGACGTCCAACAAAACCATACAGCATTTGATTTCTTCTGTATTTCCTTACGTGTAAAAACTTGATTTCCAACGTGTAAAACAAACCGTTGTGCCATCGAGACTTGAACTTCCCGGTTGCGGCCGACAAAGTTTGCAAACTTTGATTTCTTTCGTGTAAATCGAACCCGATATGCCGACGAGCCGACAGACGCCCGATAAAAGCATACGAATTTTTTTCTTCGGCATTGCTTATGTCTAAAAGAACCGGATGGGCCGACGAGAATACTGAGGCCCGATAGAAGCATGCAGAATTTGATTTCTTCTGTGACTTGCCCGACAAATGTTTGCAGAATGTTATTTCTTACGTATAAAAATAACCCGATGTACCGACTCCCGACAAGAGCATACACAATTTTATTCTTTCTGTGTTTGCCGGCGCTTCGCTCCGACAAACAAGTGAACTTTCGCCGTGCTTGGCCCAATGTAAGTAATTTCTCAGGACCTTTGGGGGGAAGCCCCCCCCCCATGGTGATGCCCCTGAGGGTAGGGCCAAGGTGGGACGTCAGGGAACCATTATTTCAGTTCTTTAGTATATTTCTTGACTTCCGCCTTTCCCCTTCGCTATCAAGATGTTGGCGACTTTTTACTTTTCACTTGCCGGTGTGTACTTGAATCCAAATTCACCTAAATCCAGTACACCAGTTTGAAGTTTTTATTAGATTAAAAGCTCACTAATAGCTCTGCAGTAATATGTCTGGTGCCACTGGACTGCTCAGTTTCGCCGGAAGTAGAGTTACTGGCGAGTCAGTAAGAACCCAAAATGGTAAGGCAATAGATACATTTTCAAAATTTGAGCTTTCGTTCAAACACATGAGGCGTATTCTTGCTGTTCCCCGAGGACTCCACTTGAGGAGTCCCCACGTTTTGTTTGTCCTGGGGACTAACTTCCCGTATTCTCGCGAGTCCCCACGGACGGGGAATGCTCCGATTATCATCACCATCATCAAGAAGGACTCCCTTTCAAATTCGGAGGGGAATCAATTTTTGCTGTTGTAGGTGCTATGCAAAATTAATTAAAAAGAATCAGAATAAACAAAACCAAAAATAAAGTGGAGCTGGACTAATTTTTTCAGCTGCATATTCATTTTTCGAACAAAATCCAGTTTAGAAGCATTCCCTGTATTCTCGCTGTTTCTGTACGCGGACTCCACGTGGAGTGACTCCCTCTGTGCTCGCCGTTCCCTTCGATTCCCCGAGGAGTCCTCGGAGAATGGCGAGAATACGCCTATGGCTATGATTCTTCAAGCCTTTAGGTGAGATTTGGAGGTGTTCCATCCTACTTACTGTATTCACTATGTGTGACATCACGAATTCTGGCTTTTTGCCATCAACGGTAAATGCTGGAAGGATTTTTATATTTTCAAGCAGAATATCATGCCCAGATTATGCCACGGGTGAATCCAATCAATCCCGTTACAGAGATGCATAGAAACCATGCTTACTAGGCTCCAGAGCATGGTAAGCAAATAGTTACTACTAGTTACTATTTCGAGAAGGCACGAGAAGGTTGGGGTGATCAGAATAGTAACTTTTCATGAGGTTTGAATGAAAATAGTATCTATTAATTACTATTGTTAGAAGGGTGGAACAAGCTCTTGAGGTCAAATTACCTTTCTACCTTGCTCCTAGATATTTTAATTCTTTATTGAGAGTGCTTTTGTCCATTAGCCTGTAACATCTTGGAAACATGCCATTCATTCATATGGTATTATTAAGCATTATATTATGTTAATTGCTTTATATTCTCCTTGAGCCCAAGCTACCTGGGAACAAACCTGCAATGATTTCAGGTTCGTTCCTTCCCAAACGATGCCCTGATTCTGAAGTTTGATAGCCTGACCCATGCCAAGAAGGGATGAAATATTGCATTGTAGCTGATGTATCCGTTGTATGCATTGTTTGACAAGATTGTTACGAATTGACAAACAAATTGTTCTCACCATCAAATACACAGGAAAGAAATAGTAAGATTAATAGGTATACCAATTACCAAAGTTGCCAACCCCTCACGAAGATGATTATGGTCTAACAGCCGATCGTTGCTTACAAGTCCCCCACATGTCTCAAGATTGGGATCAGCCTGTTTTTGGTTTCAATGTGTACCGTACCTTACTACTGAAGTTGTCAACCACTCAAAACTTTCAAGCTGTTGTATCTAAACTGATGACGTATACTTTGATCAGCTCATCAAGATCTGTCGCTTGCCGTTGAAAAAAGTTTATATCTGTATTAGTTGACTATTTTACCATAGGCCAACTTTCAAATATCTAGTCCTTCAGCCCAAGCTCACTGTGAATCATATTTGATGATGCAAAACGGATAAGTCAGCTACATTATTAGAGCTATATTTCAGCCCTTCTTGGCAAGGGTCCTCTTCAGGCTCAAGCTGGAAAATGAACTTGTGGAAAAACAATTAAAGGTTTTTCCTTAAATATCTGACTTTATGAACTTCTTCTTTGAAAACTACTGGACTTTAAGCTGGTGCTGTGATTTCATCCTGACACGGCTGCTGGTTTTTGCTGTTCGATTGGGTCATCGAAAGGGTAGAGATTCTTCTGCATTATAAATATAGCTGTTTATCACATTTTATACTAACACCTCTAGAACCAAAATATTTCACATCAGTAACCAAACAAGTATTGAAGTAACCTAATTTGTAATCATCCGACTTTAAAAGCCTAAACTGTCAACAAACCGCAAATATAAGTCCAAAGAAATGTTGAAGGTCTTGGACAAATAGCTTGAGTTCCAACAATGATCTGCCAGCTAGTCCGACCCTTTAAATCTATTTTCTGTTAGCAAGGTAATATCAAGTGCTATAAACCAAATCGAAGAAGCCTAATACCCCCTTTGTCACAGTTCAGTAAGAACGGCATGTCATCGATATATGACAAAACAGTCTAGTTTCCAACTGTTCATTAAAGATTCAAGTACTTCGCATTGTCTTATTTGTTGCTGCTAAACCAAAATCCTCATCCATAGATATATCTCCCCAAATATAAAAGAGTTGTAGCCTACTTGAGACCTGTCATAGACGAACTTAACTCATGGGAAATCTAGGCCCAGCTGCCCGTGAACAGGAGGAGTGGGGGGGGGGGTCGAGACCCATCAAAATGCGTGTTTACACCTCTTTTTCCTCAAGTATATCAGCTTAGAGTTTGATTCCAGTCACAGGTCAAAAACTTTTTTCATGGGCAATTTAAGCCCACTTGCCCATGAACGGGAAGGGTGGGGGTGGTTCAGCTCCACACATATATCCCCACCCCTAGGATTCAAAAGCACAAACGAATTTCATCGCCTTATATGCAGTTATTGTCGAGTGAAAAGCATTCAAAAATTTAAAATCTGGGCCCAATTGCCCCTGAACCAAGTGGGGGTGGGGTTTGGGACCCGCTAAAAGCAAAAAGAGACCCCAATGCTCACAAACCTACTAAGTTTCAACATGATACCTGTTGATTCCTGTCACGGGTAACGAACTTTGCTCCTGGGCAATCTGGGCCCAGTTGCCCATGAATGGGGTGGGGGGGGGGGAGATGCAACTTTAAAATCGAAACAAGAATGAGAGTTTTTCCTGGCGCTTCAACAGGGTTGCTAAGTTAAAGATAGTGAGGAGGTCTGTAATACAATCCTTTAGAGGACTTCGAAACTACGAGGAAGCCTCTGAATTGTATCCTGTCAAGCGAATCAGACTGTTCACGAGTAATTCCGAAGTGCCACACAGGACAACAGTATTCCAGAAGTGGGCGTATGAAAGAAAGATAAACTCTAAGGAGATGCTTTGGTGGAACTCCATAACCACACATGAGATGTACATATGGGTTAAACCTAGGAACTGGATGCACTGCCAGTCTCTGGGGCCTTATGTGGTTGGGAATATAGGTAGGGGGATTACGATTTGATGAATAGGGTCATCCAGTGTACTGATCTAGAAAAATTTCTTTCTAGTCTGAAAGCCAGTGTAATAGTCTATGCATGCATACCTTGACCAGAGGAATTTGTTGTTGCTGAGTACTGTTCAGTTTTGCACTAATAGGATTTTTCTTACAGTTATGGCTGCCTGTTCCATATCAAACATTGTGAAGTCATCACTGGGGCCAGTAGGGTTGGACAAAATGTTGGTTGATGACATTGGAGTAAGTGGAACTATGTGTATATATCTTAACTCCATTTGCTATGCTGTAGTATCCCATTAGAAATCCTACCAGATTATTCAAGAGGAAAATACATTAATCGTATTTTTTGCCAATAGAGATCA
Organism: Branchinecta sandiegonensis; assembly: GCA_030848855.1. Classification (NCBI taxonomy): domain Eukaryota; kingdom Metazoa; phylum Arthropoda; class Branchiopoda; order Anostraca; family Branchinectidae; genus Branchinecta; species Branchinecta sandiegonensis. The sequence goes on along the minus strand of JAUPMV010000006.1, from coordinate 18,454,040 downwards.
CAGGCCTCTCTCCCAAGTCCTGTGTCTTTTCTTCTAATTTGACTGTTTTTGGTAGAAAACAATCAATCAATCAATCACGTTTAATCCAAATAGCTAAAAGCTAGAAGTGGAATACAAATTTACGAAATACAGACACGAAACAAATTAACTAATACACTTACAATATACGACCTGAAATAAATGATGGGATAAAACTACGTAAAAATTGGGCAGAAGAATTAGTTGGATATGGAGAAAACTGATTGCCAGTATTCCTCTCAGACCGACGCACGGAAGATGGGAGGGGAGGGGGGAATAGATGGGCCATCTGGGGACAACACATTATCTTAGCTCCAAACTTATTTGAAAGAGTATTTCTGAGTTCAGTTAATTTAGGAACGTCAAGTTTAATTAGAGCCTCTTCATATGAAATATTATGATCACCCAGAATTATTTTCACTGCTCTCTTTTGGACATTTTCCAGGCGATCAGAGAGCTCTGCAGAAAGAGAAGAATGCCAGACTGGAGAAGGATATTCTAAATGAGGACGGATATAAGTTTTAAAATAACAGAGGAGGCATTTAGTATCCAAACCGAAAGATCTAAGGGTGGAGAGGGATTTAATTAAAAAGTTGGTTTTATGGATAATATTGTCAACATGAGAATTCCATTTCAGATCGTCATCGATTATTACCCCAAGCAGTTTAACGGATTTACACTGCCTGAAAGACGATGGGTATTCAGCAGTTTCTCTTCGCAGTCTGCTAAACCGCATAACCGAAGACTTACTATCATTAATTTGCATTTTCTTGCTTGACAGTTGAGTTTTAAGGGAAGTTGTGGAATCTTGCACCGGATTTGAACTGTTCGGAAGTGTGAAAGAAAGCTTAGAAATAACGAGAAGGGAGAGATTATCTGCAAATTGATACCTATGAAGGAAATCTTTAGCAACATTATTGACAGAACAAAGGAAAATCAGTCTGGCACTCTTCTCCTGAGAAGATTTGCAATCTCATTTCTTTGCAGGCCTGGGCAGAAAGGGCAAAGGGCTTGGTATTATATAATGGCAAAGAGAAGTAAGGAATAAGCGCTTGGTGTAAAAATGGGAAAATGGAATCAATGCGTTGGAAGATGGGCGATTCAAAAAGCGACTATTGGTCTAAATATTCTTTGAGCCCAAGCTGACTTTGAAACATTTATTCAAACAATGTTTACAACGGGTACGTCAGCTACGATTCTTCATCAGCGATATTTCGGCCCTTTTTGGCAAGGGTCCTCGTCAGGCTGTCAATCCTCTGGTTCAACTTCGGGGAAGGAAACAAACCTGTAATAAATAACTGAAGCTTCTACCGACTATAAATACCTTTAAAGTAAGCTTCTACCGACTATAAATACCTTTAAAGTAAGTTATCTTCAAATACCACTATAATGAAAAAACTAGTCCTGAGATTTAATTTTTGACACGGACGCTGTTTTTGCTGGACGATTGGGGCGATGACAGGAAAGGGTTTTTCTGCATTTTGGTCAACTTCGGTTTTTTTATTAATCAGGGACTGAAAACTTAAATATTATTTTATTAATAACCTCGTTCTACGTTTCTATTATCGAGTACTCGTCTGTATCTATTACTTTGAATAATGACTGCACGGAAAAACTAAACTTCTGTTGGGAAGTTTGGACAAGGAATGTTTTCCAGCTATGAAACCTTATGCAACTCGACTTTTAGGATGTGACTGTCACCAATGATGGTGCCACTATCTTGAAGCTCTTAGACGTTGAGCATCCGGCTGCCAAAGTCCTTGTTGAATTAGCACAGTTGCAAGACCAGGAAGTTGGAGATGGGACAACATCTGTGGTAAGCATGTTTTCGATGTGTTAATACATTTTTTTGTGAATGAGTTGGGTTTACTGTTCTCTTTCCAAGACACGAAGGAAATTAAAGCACATAGGGGGAGCTTGAATGTCTGTTGAGCTGAACCAAGATTCTATCCACAAGAAAATGTTCTTGGACTAGATGATGCGATCTACACGACAGTGTGTTAAGCCATCTCCATCTTCCCTTCAGCAGGGCTTGTGGAGGGCTGTTGAAGAAGAGACATCCGTTCAGCTGGATGGTGTCGTCACTTGTCAAGCTTTTCGTACAAAATGGCCATTAGATGGCATTGACACGGAAACACCCATCATGATGATGGGACAGAGCCATCCACACGAAACTTCCCCTATGGAAGAAAGGAAAGCAAATCATTTTTTTTTTACTCTGGCGCAAGGCTTAATTTTCCACCATGCCCACCTGAACCTGCTGGAAGTACTTCCTTATTTGAACAAATAATTTTTCTGCACCGTACCAGAAATTGTGGAAATGACAGGTCCGGCAGGCATGACGGTCCAGCAGGCATGACGGTCCAGCAGGCATGACGGTAGCCTCCAAGCCCATCTCAACCATATCCAGGAGTGGGCCGAAGAATGGCTACTATCATTCAACGTCAGCAAATGCTCCGTCTTATACTTCGGACCAAAGAACGAAAACGCAGTTTACTCAATGTGGGACCCTGACAAGTGGACCTAGATAGATCTCCAAACCCACGACGAAGAAAGGGACTTGGATGTACTAGTGGACAATCAGCTCAAGTTCCACTCCCGTACAAGGCACGCGGTTTCAAAATGCAACTCAGAGCTTGGCCTACACAAGAGATCCATCACTAGTAGATCCCCCAAAGTCTTTCTCAGACTGAATAAAGACATCATCAGACACAACCTGGACTTAGGAACCTGCCTAGCCTCTCCCCAATGCAAAGGCGACATAAGACTTCTTGAAGGTGTACAGAGACGCGCCACCAAGGTTATTGGTGGCCTTAAAGACCTCCCCTACGAAGAAAGACTGAAAAAACTCAAACTTCCAACACTGGTGTACCGCCGCAGACGAGGTGACATGCTACTTACCCACAAACTCTCCAATGACACAACCAGTCCCCTCGACCTGCACAAGTTCAATCAACCCACACGAGAGACCACTCCAAGAAACCAAATGCCACGTGAAAACGAAAGTACGTCAAAACTTTTAACCGAAAGAGTTGCCAATGTTTGGAAGTCCCTCTCTGAGACTACAGCGTCAGGAACTTTACCTGAAGCTTTCAAGAAGTCACTTGACAACGAGTGGTCATGCAAGGACCGGAAATACTGCTGAGATGACCCAGACCAGTAACAGAAGTCAGCCATCATCACTCACGGAGCAACTACAGATCCATTGGACCTTAATCGCTCCTCGGAGCAACTACAGATCCATTGGACCTTAATCGCTCCTAAGTGCGAATTAAGGTAATTAACTGAAAAGGGCTGAGATCACTTGTTCACTTATCACTTATCACTATCACCCATCACTTGTTCACTTAAAGAAGCTTGAAAATGCGGTGAAAAATGCGTTACTTCGTTGCTCCGCTATTTACGAATAACCATTTTTCATATAGTGGAATTTTCTTGTCGGATTTGTTTTACCTTTATGCGCTTATGTCAGTGTTGTATGCTTGACGGAATCGATTTACGAAAAATAAATTTCACGCAGTCAGCTACCTTCCGCAAGCTGATCACTGGCCATTGAAAAGCCGCGTGCGTATTGATTCAGTTTTCCTGCGTCGTAGTGGACATTTGCGTTGTGAGGACGGCCCTAGGTATTGTGAACGTCATACTAGAGGAAATGAAAAGTAAAGAAATCCCTTAACACAATCCAAATAATGCAGCGTATACAGTTAAATGGCACAAAGAATAAGTTGTCCTTTCAGTTAACCTTTATCTTATTTGGATTTTTTTTTAGGGAGGAATTCCAGGTCTCTTGTTGTCAACTAAAAAAAAAGCTGATCACCCAAAGTGGGAACCATGGAAAGCAATGGATTAAGATCTGAAGTGACCGTTTCTTTGTCCTTAGCCTTTTGTCGATTTTTCCCTTTGCCGCTTTTCTTGTCCACTTCCCCTTCCATGCTGCTGGTAGCGTGCGGGCGTTCTTTCAGTCCAAAGGGAGAAGGCACACAAAAGCTCGCCTATTTCTCATCTGATACTTTTATAGGTCATCATCGCCGCTGAGCTGTTGAAGAACGCAGATGAGCTGGTCCGCCAGAAGATCCACCCTACCTCAGTTATCAGCGGGTATCGTCTAGCTTGCAGGTAACCTTTTGTTTACCTTGAAAGCTAGGATAATAGCCTTCCTTTTTTGAATGTTCAGGTCCACCATTTAACAAACTTATTCTGACACTTCTGTATATGATAGTCCTTAGGTGGTAATCCTTCTTTACATCAGAAAACTAGCCAACCATTTATGCCACGTGCACACATAGTCCGATAAGATTTTGCGTCCGAAAATACGGATGCGAATTCGCGTCACTATGGGTATCCGATCTGTATCCAGGGTGCCAGGGTGTCGTATCCGACTGCGAACTACCTTTAATCGGCTGAAAAATCTAATGTCAGTGTCGCTTCTGGTACAACGAAGGCTTATTTCAACCGCCCGATCTTTCCCTTCCATGAGCCTGACACTGTACTCAGTTAGCCGCAAGGTAGAGAAGTGTCCAGGAATTGTGTCTGGGAGATAGTTGTGGATACAAAGATGTCCCTACCCGATCAATCTTCCGGGTGGGTGTGTAAGGAGTTTGAATAACTTGGCAATGGGTTTTTCAGGGTTGCCGATCTTCGGTGTTTGATCGAAATTTGCTTTTTTTCGAAATTTGCGGGTTTTTTTCTCCGGCGAAAAAAATTAAGTGTCTCACCGGTTGCTATGTTTACGCCGGAACCCGGTTTCCCCCCGGAAAACGAGAAAGACGGTGACAGGCAACAGTGGCTCATTGATGTTCAAACTTGCGTGTGCCAAAGTTTGGGACAATGGGTGTGGTGGGGTACACTTTCCTGGTTTGATTTTCTGCCGGAAAGGAGTTCTGTTTACCAGTACAGGATCCAAGATCGGTACCATATTAGTTTCAAGTTTTCGAGTTCCTATCCACCTAATTTTGAAGACTTCGCAAGGGGTAAGTTTTGCCCAGGGCTGCTTTTAGGCAATCACGGGTAAATTGGACAATTACAATGACATTGCTCTGTAATTGTAATTAGGTGGTGGGAGGCTAGGTGCTTTGAAGTTGGCTTCACGAAAGCAATTCCAAAAAGTTCATCAGTTCGACTCTTGTAATTTAACGTGGCACTTAAAGGCTTTACTATGAAATATACTACTTATAGGGAAGCCGTCAAGTATATCCAGGAACACCTGACGATAGGAGTCGAAGAGATTGGCCGTGATTGCTTAGTCAATGCCGCTAAGACCTCTATGTCATCCAAGCTCATCGGAGCTGATGCTGACCTCTTCGCCAACATGGTCGTTGATGCAGCAAATGCCATTAAGGTTAAAGACGGAAAGGGAGGCTTCGTGTATCCCATCAAGGCTGTCAATGTCCTGAAGGCTCACGGAAAGAGTGCCAGAGAGTCCATCCTCGTTGATGGCTATGCACTAAACTGCACAATCGCTGCACAAGGTAAAGACTTTTGATTTTGATTTTCTGGATTTTTTAGCGATCCGGTCTTAATAGTCTTATATGACGTAGGTGTTCTTACTGCTTCCCCGCCAACATGTTCTCGAGTTTTCCCTTAGTTGGCACTCCCTACTAGTTTTGAGGTCCCTTTTGTGTCATACCTTTACCACAATAGCTACTTTTTCCACGAGTTTCCTGCAAGTACATTTGCGTCAAGAAAAGGTTTGGTCCAGTTACTGGAGAAACCGATTGTTTTTGAAGAAATTCGATATTTATCTTAGACGATGGCGTGAATTAATTTGCGCTGACGTCATACCATCGGGTGCTCCGAGCACAGGAGAGGGAGTGCCCCTCGCCTCCGTCCCTTTTACCAATTCTGCAGAGAAACAAATTTTCTCGTGGCTTAGCCCCACCCATGGCCCTTGATTCCTGCCAAGTGCCGGTCAAGTTAAGTACTTATCCCCACTGTGAGCTGTTTTCGCTTTTCCCGCTAAATTTTGCGGAAGTCATAACTTTTTATGCAAATTTCGTCCAAGCGAAGCGGTATTCGTAGGGCGAAGCGTGACAGCCCCCAGTTAGACCTGGGCATAAACCTCGGATTTGCAATTAGACCAGGAATAGGCTGATTGATCGAAAACAGTCGAAAATTCAATGAAAAATATCGTGTTGTAGGGAAATTCGCAGCCAAAATTTTTGTTTGAGAGTAAAGTAAGTAAAGTATTTAATACCCGTATTTTTCACTTAGAACAAAACGGAGTAAAGAAGAAAATAGTGGCGTTTTTGATCACCGATGAAATTTCACCAGTAGACGCAGCGAGTTTGCCGATTCGTGCTTATTTACTGTTGCCGTTCGCCGTTGTTTTTGGGTGCGCAAAAACGGGATTTTGTTTTGCTGGCAGTGTACTTCTGTTATAACATAAACTACACATTGGATATGTCTACTCACATTGGACTTCAAAGAGGCTGTTCTCATAACGCAGAACATAAAGAACATAATACTCATTTCGCTCCATTTTTTGAGAGAAACGCCAAATCGTCAAACGAAATCCCAACGTCTACGGCAAACGGCGAGTCCTTGGCCGATCGTCAATGGACAGGAATTCAGGCGATAGACGTTAGCCGATCAGAACAAAAACAGAAATTATGACATACAGCTAGGGCAATCGGCTTCCGGCGAACGTCAAAAACGACAAAAAGGGCTACGCTATCGCCAAACTAATCGGCGATCAAAAATGCCACTAATAAAGAAAAAGAAAAAAGAAGAGAAATTTAAAGCACAACACAAATACAGAAACATGACATTTACATAACAGTTACGCAATCAAGAACAATAAAAGCGTCGAAGCCAGGGGTGGTTCCATTTCCCCTGGAAATTTGAAAGAGTCTGTGCACGTAACTTTATCAGTGCTTATATTATTTTGTCTTCGTTTAGGTATGCCAAGGAAAGTTACAAACGCTAAAATCGCATGTTTGGACTTCGGCCTCATGAAGACGAAAATGAAGCTTGGCGTCCAGGTTGGTTGCATTTTGTTTAATTTTGTCTTTCACGTTCGCATGCTACTACACTTCCCCTCTTTCCCCCAGTTGTTTGAACCCATAGGTGTAGATCTTTCTTCTCTGTCAGGGAGCGAAGGCTGTACACAAAAAAAGAAAGACTAAAAACTTGATAAGTCGGCTTCTTTCCCGTGCGTTGAACCGCGCATCTTGCTACATTGCTGACTCTAATTTTTACAGATTTTGGTCACGGACCCCGAGAAGCTGGACGCTATCAGGCAGCGTGAATCAGATATCACAAAGGAAAGAATTCAAAAGATCTTGGCTACCGGCGCTAACGTCATCCTTGTCAGTGGTGGCATTGATGATCTCAATCTTAAGGTAAGTCGAGTAGTGTTTTATCTTTCACAGCGCATGTGCCGAATTTGACCTTTACGTCAAATATACTCACACTAAAATATAAATATATATATACAACCAACCAGTTCGTCATTTCAGTTATGATCATAACACAATGCATAAAATATGCCCTGGGCCTCTGCAAAGCTCGTCTAAAACTGTAGTCTAAGTAAGTAAGTAAGTAAGTGTCTTATTTGTAACCCGCCATTTCGAAAAAGCGGAGTAAATCAAAGGAAATAAATAAAACAGAAAAAGACACCAATTTTCAATCTTCGGCCAGGAAGCAGTGGAGATGGTCGTGCGCTGGTTGGGCTCTGTTGTCAATGATTTTTGACAGCTTCGAAGAAACATCCAAAAGGGTACCGCTTGACAAAGTGTGCTGCGTCGTATATGGTCTTTAGGGGGCCTCCCATTCCGCATACCTCTGCTGTATGAGAGGGAGAAGGGCCTCACTTCAAGAAAGAATCAAACACGCTTGCATCCAGCAACCCAGCGCATGGCCTACCTCAAATAGAATAATTGTCATAAGGACTCGCGACAATTAAAAGAGGATTTTACTACTAGCCTACTGTTGCACCAAGAGTGATTTCAGTTAATAACTTCAGTTAGTTAGCACAGCAAGTGCCCAAACCTGGAGGGTGATAGTAAAACGTTAATCATATCTTGCATATGAACAGCTAAAAGGACCCCGCTTGCTTATTCTGCCTTTCGTAATATACTTAGCTCCCATATGGAATTATAAGCTTCTAAAATCTCCACCTTTCTCCATTGTTTCGTTTTGTAACTACGAATTTTTAGCGCTCTTTCGTTCTTGCCTAGTTTTCCCGTCATTCATTCATTTATTCATACTACACAAACTACATAACATAAATACATGGCAAGAAACAACACCCCCTGAAGCTATCTTGTTGGGGGTCACCCAACCAAAAGTTTGCCGTAATCTTCAACGTCCGCTAACAACTCTTTCACACATAAGGATGTGATAATCTTCTGTTTATTACTTCTTACATTTGCTTAGTTTTCCCACTTTTTAACCAAGGCACGTTCAGTTTTCAAATGTTTTGCCCCCAGCCGCCGTGTCGGAGAGCAGGAAGGCTGGATATAGTCGACAAGTGCCAACATGAGAATCGCTAATTCCAGGTGGAGAGTAATGGTATTTTCGAAAAAAAAAAATCTGATCCATTTCATAGGGAAAAGATCATGTCTCGTAAGAGTTGTGCTTTGAGAATAAAGCCATGCAATTAAAAACAAATGCTTTCGAGCTAAGCTGAAGCTCGATGAACTCTGTGGCTCGTTATTTAAGGTGCGTCTAAACCTCATTAAGCCATTTCACATCCCGCAACAGCCGAGAAAATCATTGAGCTAACGTGAGTTGTTGCTCGTATCAGTTTTAATTTATCATGCTTAAGATGAAACCGGCGACAAAATTCTTCAGGCAGATGTAAAACTTCAACGAAACAAACTACGTTTTCAGAGAGCACCTTGCGAGCACTGTGTCTATACTGAAGCTGACAGTGAGTGCTGCAAATATTTCCCTCTTTTCAGTTTGAAAGCAGCAACAAGTGCGATAGCAATCTAGTAGCCCTCCCGGCATTGTGAACGGGAGGTGGGTTCCCCCAAACGCTAATCTAGACTGCAATGACAACAAGTATGCAAAATTTAAATGTGATACCTGTCAGGTTACGAGCTTCTCTCGTGGGCAATTTGGGTCCAGTTGCCCATAAGCTGGGACGATGGGAGAGGTGCAATACCAAAAAGCTCGGTCTAGTTACGAACAGATATCGCTAGGGAATCTTTGCCCGGTTTCCTCCTGAACTGAGTGGCTGTGGGGGGACCCCCAAAAGACAAGCTAGGCTCCAATACCAACAAGTAGACCGAGTTTCATCTTGACACCAGTCATGTTTCACAAGTTACAAAGTATTTTCTTAACCCTATAGGATATATATTCATGTCTATAGCAAATTTCCGATTCATTGTCCTATCTTCAGTTGCGTACAAGTTACGAACATTGGTCAGTTGGCTATCTGGGCCCGGTTTTCCCTGAACGGAGAGGGTGTGCGTTTGAGGGAGGGGGTTAGGCACTGAGAGACACATCTAAACCCCAATGCCAACAAGTACACCTTGGTGTATCCAAGTGCACCAGTTCCACCTTGATACCATTCATGGGTCGCAAGTTACGATGTGGGCCCGTTCCAGTTCCCTTGAACCGGAAGAATGGGGAGTTCCATATCCGTTTAGCACCGTCGGTTATAGAATGGGGAGGGGAGTCCAGAACTGGTAATTCCAGAAGTATACCAAATTTAATTTAACGTATGTCACGGGAACTTATAACTCAATGGCAATATGGGCTCAGTTGCCCATAAATGGGGAGTGTGGAGGACGTGCATAACTGCATCCACAACTCCATAACTACAAGAAATTTTGTTGTCCTATCTCTAGGTGGTGTCAAGTTACGAACAAAAAGTCACTAGGCAAGCTGGGCCCAAGTGCCCCTGAATAGGGTGGGTGGGTATACAGTTGATCCAGGAAGAGCTGCACAGCTTGCGCCTGAACTAAGACAAGTAGGCCAGGGTAAGGGAATCATAAGTAATTCACCACCTGCATTGAAAAGAGAAAGTTAAACTACTATACATAATGAGTTGGAAAACCACCTTTGAGAGTGGGCTAATAATCCCCTCCACCCCCCCCAGAAAAGTTATACTAAAATTGTCATAGCTGTGTTTTAAATAGGCTTTTAATTTTTCTTCTAGTATTTCATCGAAAGCGGTGCTATGGCCGTCCGTCGCTGCAAGAAAGCTGATCTCAAGAGGATTGCCAAGGCTACGGGTGCCGTGATGCTTTCCTCCATGGCCAACCTGGAAGGGGAAGAAAGCTTCGAACCGTCATACCTCGGTGAGGCAGCAGAAGTTGTACAGGAAAGGATCAGCGATGACGAGCTCATCTTTATCAAGGGGTAAGTTTGTTCAGACAAACAAGTTACGTGTTGGCATTCTCCCCTGTCCCGTTTACGTGTTGGCATTCTCCCCTGTCCCCCATTCGATATTACTTCTAAAATGTTTGCTTGTAACTTCTAAAGCTCGATAAGTCCCTTACATTCAGCTCCTACTAGAGCAATTTAGGGGCTTTGAGGATGCCGTCGACAACAACTTTATATGGCGTTCGATTCGTCAGTAATTAAGAATCCATTGCACCAACCACCGCAATACCCCCCCTCCCCCCCCCAGGTTTTGTCACCTGGAAAGAGCTCGTGTCTCAGATGGTACACTTCAAGTCCGGAACGGATCCTATGACTTTGGGGGAGTGGAGCGGGGGGGGGGGGGGGGGGGGCTGGAATCGTGTGCCATGTTCAGAGTGGACGGATCGGCATGAAACTTGGTGGAAAGAACAAGCACAAACCCTAGATACATAGTAGACAAGACTGGCCGGATCGGGGAACTGTGGGGGGAGTTGGAGGGAGGGTTCCGAAATTCCAGTGATCCCGAGTTAAGATGCTTCCACATGTGCTAGGACGATGAAAAATGGCAGGCATATCAGAGACTCGACCATTTTCACGCAAGAACAGTCATTACTCCGATTTGATCATCGTAGGGGGAGTGGAGGAAGGGGGAATACGGAATCTTCAGGTATGCACAGCTTTTGAACGGGTGATCGGATCTTAATCAAACTTCATGTTCGGAAAGAACTTATCTCTCAGATGTCCATTTCATGTGCGGCCAGGATCCGATCAGTGTGGGGGGAGGGCGGAAATTTTGTGACACGCTTAGAGCGTAGCGATTGGGAAGAACAAGCAGAAGCCCTGGATACATCAGTGACAGAACCGGACCGGATTCGGGCACTCTGGGGGAGTTGAAGGGGGGGGGGGGGAATTTCGCTGGTCGCGATTTAAGGTACTTCCATGTGTGTTAGGACGACGAAACCTGGCTTGAACATTAGAGACTTAGTAAGATTGGCTTAGAAATTGTCACTTCCAAGATCCGGCTATCCCTTAACGGACTTCTTAGCCGCACAGTACAAAAAAAGAAAAAAAAAAAATATTTTCACGATTCCCTTGAGCTCGTGATACTTTGTGCCTCAAGGGTTTGTTTGGAAATGAATTTCTAGCATCCTTAAAGTGCGCATCTTAACCGAAAAGTCAAAAAAATACTTTTGACCAAACTATAGATATTCATGATCCGAAAGGGCCCAGGATCATTTTTGCCTCAAGGGTTTTGATAAAAGATGAATTTTTAGCGCCCTTAAAGTGCGCAGCGTCATAGCCAAGCGCAAAAATAAAATACTTTTTACCGAGCGATACGTTCTCGTGATTGCCAAGGTTCCGTGATCATTCTTATCTCAAGGGTTTTGCTTACAGATGATCACAACAAACCCACGAATTGGCAAATTCCTACTTTCATCCTCTTGCCCAGCCTTGCAAGTGCCATATGAGCTTCTAGCTCGTGTTTCTTATATGAATTTTTTGGAAATGCAAGCGAAAACGTGGAGTTTGTGAGTTCGTGAACTGCTAATCGTTCCATTTCTGTCACAAACTTGCTTTAGTTTACCGAGGAACTATTTATGAGCATTGTTTGTTTTCTAGACCAAAAGCAAGGACTGCCAGCTCCATCATCCTGCGCGGCCCGAACGACTTCTACTGTGACGAGATGGAACGCTCCATTCATGACTCCTTGTGTGTTGTGAAGCGAGTCCTTGAGTCCAAGTCTGTCGTTGTCGGAGGCGGCTCCGTTGAAGCAGCACTTAGCATTTATCTGGAGAACTTCGCCACTTCCTTGGTAAGATAGAGTTTGGTCTCTAGTGTCTACCCTCCCTTGGTGTCTAGTCTTCAACCTCCCTCTTCATCTGGACGAACTTTGTATCGTCCATGTTTCATGGTTGCAACATACCAGGAAATATGATGATGAGCTGTATAATATGAGGGGAAGGGGGGGGGGGGGGGGAAAGGCAGGGATGGGGAGACAGTTGTTTTATCTTCCTGGCGAAAAAAAAAAAATATGCCACCCCAACCCCCGAAATGCAAATACTTAGGGAATTAGAAAATCTCATTAGAAATTGGAATTTCGACCGCGACACACGAGATTAAATGTAAACGCGTGACAAAACGCATCTCAAAAATTTTGTAAGCTCGTCTAGGGCACGCATGCATCCTCAACGTGTGAACCCGCCCGTGACTGCACGGTCCGGCGTGGTCGGCTAGGCCCAACACGTAGGGAGTGGTTGAGTTATAACACTTCAGCTGCTTGTTGATTGGTGGAGAGTAGGGGTTATGGAGAATACAGTGTAAGAGAGCTTGAGAACGATAAAACTGCAAACCTTCCAGACTCGAGAAAAGTCATGCCTTCCTGATTTTTTCATGAACTATAGCTTGCTAAGACGGAAGACTTCTGGCTAAGACGGATGCTAAACGTGTGAACTGTCATGTGTCGACATTCCATCTTCCTGATTGATTAAATAGATGACTGGAGAAAAATGACGAGGTGTTTCACGATTGATTTATCTTTCAGAGCTCCCGCGAGCAGCTCGCGATTGCCGAATTCGCCCGCTCCCTGTTAGTTATTCCCAAGACTCTAGCGGTTAACGCAGCACGGGATGCCACAGACCTTGTAGCCAAGCTGAGGGCGTTCCACAACTCTGCCCAGACAAAGCCAGAGCACGCAGCATTGAAGTGGTGAGTGTCTTCCTCATTTTCTTTCTCGCGTTGCTTCTGTCTATAGGCGTATTCTCGCCGTTCCCCGAGGACTCCACTTGAGGAGTCCCCGCGTTTTTGTTTGTCCCGGGGACTCACTCCCCGTATTCTCGCGAGTCCCCATGAAAGGGGAATGCTCCAATTATCATCACCATCATCAAAAAGGACTCCCTTTCAAATTCGGAGGGGAATCAATTTTTGCTCTTGTGGGTGCTATGTAAAATAATTAAGAAGAATCAGAATAAACAAAACCAAAAATAAAGTGGATCTCGACTAATTTTTTTAGCTGCATATTCATTTTTCGAACAAAATCCATTTTAGAAGCATTCCCCGTATTCTCGCTGTTTCTGTACGCGGAGTCCGCGTGGAGTGACTCCCTCTATTCTCGCCGTTCCCTTCGATTCCCCGAGGAGTCCTCGGGGAACGGCGAGAATACGCCTTATAGTTGCGTTTTTGCTGATACCATGGTATCTGTTACCACGGTCCAAAGTCGTTTTTGCAGTTATCGTGGTGTCTGATACCACGGTCAAAAGGCGTTTTTGCAGTTATCGTGATATCTGGCCAGTTATCGTGGTATCAGATATTCAGATACTACGGTCCGACCGTGGTATCTGAAAAGTCATCTCACTTTCATCAAATTTTGTCAGATTTGTGAGAAAGAATTTTAGCACCTAGTGATGTAACTGGATATCTGTTTTTTCTTTTGGGATGACTTTGAAAAGTGAAATTTCGGCAATAGTCGTTTTTGCAGAGCACCGTGTATCAGATACCACGAAAACTGCAAAAACGACTAATTGCAGATCCAGTTACCGTGGTAACAGATACCGTGGTATCAGCAAAAACGCAACTTATGGCTTTCATCCCGTGAGACACAATGGAGCCACACAAGTCTGTATTGAAGTTAGTCTGTCAAAGAAATGTTTGTGTTTTACGTGGCACTAGATATGGAGGCTTACGGATGTTTTGTCCTTAAAGGACACCTGAACAATGAAACCATACTTGAACACACCATGGAGAATGCATTTACAGACATGGCCACGGAGAGCATTCTTCTCCTGAGCGTGACGTTTTCAAAATAGGGATGTTCGTTTCTGGAAGTTTGCACATGCAGACTCCAAGACAAAAAGCATAATTCATTCAAACCGTGGACAGCACTGGCCGGATCGTATTGGAATTTCTTCTAGATATACGTTAGGGCTTAACTGGTTAAAAAATATTCCAGAAGAAGGGTTGATTGAAGACATTTGTTCATTTCTAAAATTGTTCGGTACTGAAAAAGGAACAGATGCAAAACGGAGCAAAAATCTTAGCTTGGAAACACTATTTCGTATTTGGATTGGGTTTTCTGCAGGCAATGTTAACGGAAGTCATACAGATAGGGATGATACTTGGTACTCTTCATTCAGGTGTCCTTTAAAGTACTTATTGACACCTGATGGGTTGCGTATGTAATCCCTTGAACCAATAAAATAAGGTATGTTTTGGTTCCTGATTTTGTCACGCATGAAGAATGACTTTGCCGCCTGAAATCGGCCTCACATTAACCGCAGCCTTATTGCATGGAACGATCGATTCTACGCAGTGATAAGTCATAACTACTATACCGAAGCAAAAAGTTAGAAATGTCTCTTCGTTACTAATTTCTAAATTCGAGTGATCACATATGCAACCTGTCAGGTGCCAATACGTACTTTAAGGCAAGACCACAAGTAATATACAGCCATAAGTAACTCGTGACGATAGATTTCCTCTTCCACCTCCTTGTGGGCACACTAGATAGACCGAACACATGTTTTACATTGCATATTTTAGGATATGGACTTCAAGTGGGCATGGATAGGCCACCTATCAGAATCTGTAATGTAATAACCTGAGAGTATCCCCCTGGGAGAATGACCAAGCAGATTTATCGACTAAAAATTCTGAAGATCCACCACTTTAATTACTACAGTTTAAGATATTACCGGTGTTTAGTTTCTCATTGAAACTTGAGAGGCGTTTCATTCAGCTGCTTCGCCTGCTTGTTGTTGAATAAGGTAGATAAATCGTTGCGAAATAAATATATTCTTTACCGAGTGGCGACACATATATATTATAGCTTTCTGTGTGCAAGGAGGGGAGGGGCAGTGCCTACCTAGCACAAGATCCTACGTGCAGAAGAAAATTAAGTTCTTAGCTAGATTAGATTTTTTCCCAGTGACTAGAACAGTGGTTCCCAACCTTTTCCGTACCGCATACCCCTAATCAAATGTTCGAAAAGGTTGCGTACCCCCTTTTTCCGACCGTGATATCATATCATAAATGAAAAAGCATAAATATATAGAAATAATATATACAGAAAACGACACTCGAGGCTACTTTGTAGCCAAAATTTTGTCAAATCTCGGCTCGATGTCATTAATGGCAATATTTTTTACAGTCAGCCTGTTTCTGTGTTTGGTTTTGATGTTCTCCGTGCTTTCATCAAGCTGCATCGCAAACATTCTTGTTAGCTTGATTCGCAACCTGAATGACAATTTCACTTGCAATGTCTTCGACTGTTTCTTAAACAATATTGTTTGACACAGGAACAGATTTTACTGCAGTGGGCTAGCTTGTTTTGGAATCAACATTAAACTTTCACTAGGGCTTATAACCAGAGGCGTCAGGGAGGTGTTTGGCAACACCCCTCCCCCTGAAAGTGGTCGGCCAGATCGGCGCGAAGCGCCGCTATTTTTCGTAAAAACAGCATTTAAAAAAAAAAAAAACAGTCGGTAAAAATGACCAGCAAGTCAGTAAAAATACCTTGCCCCCCAAAAAACATTTTAGCTAGTGATGCCTCTGCCGGTATTATTAGGCATTTGGCAATCATAAATGACTGAGGCGAGATTTTGAAGCGACAGACTAAACCGACTCTGGAACCTTCGCGTACCCCTTAGGGTACGCACGCCGCCGGTTGGGAACCATTGGACTAGAACACCCTTCCATAAGATGTAGTTTTGGCTGATTCTTTGAACGCCTTGAAGTTCGGACTTTACAAGTCTCTGGGTGTCAAACGACACACCTGGGGACATTTGACCGATCCGAGTATCATTAGCCTGTCATTTAATTATGTAGCGGCTGGATCTCGTAAAGTTATCTCGTAACTTTGCCAGAGACATTTCATACACACTCATAGGGTTCACAGACATTGTCCGTATCCCGTACGCCTCATATCGTCCTGTTTGCTGCAGACTCTCTGACTGCATTTTTCCATGTGTATTTTGTTTTCAAACAGTCAAATGTACGCTTCTGTAATGTTTTGGTTGCTTCCGTTCTCCAGACTACAAAATAGAACACCATTTTCTTCAGGTTTGGCTTGGATCTCATCGAAGGTGTTGTCCGCGACAACAAGAAGTCGGGCGTTCTCGAGCCAGCCGTGTCCAAAATCAAGTCCCTGAAGTTTGCGACTGAAGCTGCAATCACCATCCTCCGAATTGATGACCTGATCAAGCTGGAACCAGAACAGCAGGGAGGCAGAAACCCACATGACGATATTGGATGCTAGGCCGTTTGAAATGATTTTTTTTTACATCAAGCTTCTTATCACTCCTGTGCTGCACTTTTGAATAAACGAGTAACCCACAGGCAACGTGTTTCGTGCAAAGTTTACCCTAGTTAATTTGGAAAATTCTCGGCCCATGATTTTTTTGTCGTCTATCTTCGTACATACGTTGCTATGTTTTTCAGCCATAAGGCGTATTCTCGCCGTTCCCCGAGGACTCCACTTGAGGAGTCCCCGCGTTTTTGTTTGTCCCGGGGACTCACTCCCCGTATTCTCGCGAGTCCCCGCGGACGGGGAATGCTCAGATTATCATCACCATCATCAAAAAGGACTCCCTTTCAAATTCGGTGGGGAATCAATTTTTGCTGTTGTACGTGCTATGTAAAATTAACTAAAAAGAATCAGAATAAAGAAAACCAAAAATAAAGTGGATCTAGACTAATTTTTTCAGCTGCATATTCATTTTTCGAACAAAATCCATCTTAGAAGCATTCCCCGTATTCTCGCTGTTTCTGTACGCGGAGTCCGCGTGGAGTGACTCCCTCTATTCTCGCCGTTCCCTTCGATTCCCCGAGGAGTCCTCGGGGAACGGCGAGAATACGCCTATAGTCGGGATCCGCTTTTACTGTTGAGTGTATCTTCTGTCTCCGGCGGAGCGCGCCTCAGTTAGAGACGTGTCATCTCAGCCGCACTTTCGAAGGAGTCATCCACCGGGAGAAAGAAAGGGGCTTAAAAGCAGAAATATGTGCAGTGATATGCCCTCGTGAATCGGAACGGACAACCAC
Organism: Branchinecta sandiegonensis; assembly: GCA_030848855.1. Taxonomy (NCBI): domain Eukaryota; kingdom Metazoa; phylum Arthropoda; class Branchiopoda; order Anostraca; family Branchinectidae; genus Branchinecta; species Branchinecta sandiegonensis. Next base: position 18,436,676 of record JAUPMV010000006.1, on the reverse strand, counting down.
AATGTCCTCCTGTTCCCATATTGCATTCCGTTCATAGCTCATACAAATATCAATCTCTTGTTGTAAAACCATCGTGTCGATCATTTAGTGATTAAGTACACAAGTTCGTTGCCCTTCCTTAGTTTACGGCTGTCAAACCGCTTCGGCACGATGATGATGTGGTGACGGAGACTTTTTAAACGAAAAAGTTTTCTGGATTTGTTGACGAAAGTCTTACTGGCGTCTTATAAAATAAGGAGAACAAGAAAAAAGCTAGATACCAAGTTTCTGACCAGAATTCTCTCGTTAGACCTTTAGGCCAGACACATACCCCAAGGTCATAAAATTGTTTCTCTCGGCACCGCTGAGAAGGAGCGGACGCCATTTGCATGGCCGCCTCCTGGTGTAGAATCTTCCGCGCTTTGTCTAGGGTTATTTTTCCACTGCACGAGTTTTCTTTTCTACAACAGCAACCGCGGCGCTTGTCCTGCTGCCTAAGAACCAAGATCGTGTCCCTGGAACTGGCCTAGAAAGTAAAACGTGAAAGCTATCACCCAGCTAGCGGGATAGTTCTGGGATCTAGCTCAGTAACAGCAGGTAGGTACAGTAAATCAGACCTAAGTAGACTGCTCACAGCTTGTTATAGTTTGACCCTTGACTTGATTGAGTTGAAGGGACCATCCCAGTCAAGGACTCAAGGAAGGGTTGACTAGCTGTAGGCCATTTTGAAAATAAGATGAGGTAAATATAAGCAACCTCTATAACTCAATAAGCCATGTCTATTTTGACGAGGACTGAAACTTGCTGCTATACTTCTGCCAAATTTCTGGTTTCAGCAGAATACTGAGCAAACTAATTGTCAGCATATATCCTTATCTCTATAAAGAACATTAATGCACTTCAAATAAATCTTTAACTTTTCTGCGCCAGGGTATGACCATCAGAATTCTTAGAAGAGACTCACGAGGGGTTTCCCATTACGCGGCAGGAATTCCGGTTACAACCGGATCCCGGAGGAATTATATGTCTGGATAAAAAATGATTGTCATATAACAGACTCAGCATCTCTTCTTACCACTAAATCTGTCACCTAATCAACTTCAAATAAAACTTGCTTTTAAAAAAATTTCTGGTTTTGGCCAGATTCTGGGTGGTTTTCACCCACCATTGTGTTCAGCACTGGTTCAGCATGTCTTTTTACCCCTTTATCGGCTATCACATTAGCTGTTAAAAAATAATTTGTTTGCCCCCTAATTTGAACCCTCTCCCCCACCCCTAAATGTAGGGCTACAAAGCCCATGTAGGAACTTGACCTTACCCTTGACCCAAAGAACCCTTACACCAAGTTTTATCAAAATTTCCCATCCCCTTCAAGAGTTATTGTGCTCACAGACAGACGGACAGACATACAACTTCTGCTACGTCTTAGGTATCTATCCACTTAGGTTCTGGGATCCCCCCAAAAAAGGCAAGCAGAGTTTCTGTACGAATATCGGCAAAAATAAAATATTTGAGGCAGTATGCATTACATTTGGGGTAGGAGTATGATTTGGAAATAAGGTATTGCAGCCAGAGTGCAGCGTTTATACAGGAGAGGTATCCAACCTCAGATGAGATTTCCAATTTCCAGAAAAGTCTTTCCTTCAGAATAATCTGTGTGGCTTAAAAAGGAACCAACAAATATGACAAACATACTAGATTGAAGCGAATTGAATGGTTTACATATTGGATAATTAAATATGCTTCAATATTTCTAGTTAAACATATTTTTCTTTTCAAACAAGATCACTTCATTCTAACCTTATGTCGATTGAGTTACAAAATGATGAAAAAGGTAGAGTTACCAAAGTCAATAGCCAGAAAACCCCTTTTTAAAGTAGCTTCAAAACAAAGAAAAGGCACAGAATTTGAATATTTTTGGACACATGACTGTCTGTTGAAGAAGTCATATTTTGCCTCTTGACTGTCAGGACAGCATGTATATTTCATTTTAACATTTTTGCGGCAGCAATCGAGGTAGTGTAAAAACGAGGTCAGGAACCCCTCCTGTACAGCTCCTGTACCACAAACCCGTGATTTTTGGTTACCCTATCTATGCCAATTGCTGGGTAGCATTTATGCTATGCGGACCATATGTCTAATGCTGGTTATCTGTTGATACCCTAACCCTGTTCTACTCAATATAAAGGAACTCTGATTGGTTGATTTCTGAACTTCACTCAAATACCATTATTGATTGGGTTGGAAAGTATCCAGTATTTGGCATAGGATATAGAAAAATAAGGGGTTTGTAGTAGTTTGTTGCTGGGCTGTTGTACCCTGTGTATACCAAGCCTGAACAAAGGTTAGTTTAAGGGCCAACTTTTGTGCCATGACTAGTCAGTCAGTGACTATGAGTCAGCTGCAAAAATTTTCAAGGCAATCACTGACAAAATTAGCCAATTTGGCATAAAATACGCACATCTGGAAGCACTCCTAAGTAGTCATTGTGCCATGGCCATATCCTAGTTCACTGAGTTTGTGAAAAGTAAGAATGTGATAAGAATATCAGAGTTCCAGCTTGATATCTTTGATGCTATTTCCTTTCTTGCTCTCATAGGCCTGCATGATTGTATGGTTTATGTTATAGTTAAACCAACTTTCCTGAATACCTTGGAGAAACAGCAGAAACGGAACTCCCTGTTTGAATTTGGTTAAAGTTGAATGGGCCCATCAACCTATCTCAGTCCCACTCTATACGCGTATTCTCGCCGTTCCCCGAGGACTCCACTTGAGGAGTCCTCGCGTTTTTGTTTGTCCCGGGGACTCACTCCCCGTATTCTCGCGAGTCCCCACGGACGGGGAATTCTCTCCGATTATCATCACCGTCATCAAAAAGAACTCCCTTTCAGATTCGGAGGGGAATCAATTTTTGCTGGTATTGATGCAATGTAAAATTAATTAAAAACAGTCAGAATAAACAAAACCAAAAATAAAGTGGATCCAGACGAACTTCATCAACTGCGTATTTTTTTTTCGAACAAAATCCATTTTGGAAGCATTCCCCGTGTTGTCGTTGTTTGTGCAAGCGGAGTCCGCGTGGAGTGACTCCCTCTATTCTCGCCGTTCCCTTCGATTCCTCGAGAATACGCCGTATATAATGACCCTCTAGTGGAGCTAGTCACAGGGGTTTGGGTTTTGCTCTGTTTCCGATTTTTTCGGGTGCTCACAGTCTGGAAGAAGACACTAGACCTGTTAGCTGGCCTAGTAAGGATCTCCAATAAAAACTAGGCTGTGTTACACTTTGGACTAAAGTTTATACCGATCACTTTTCGGTCTGTCGGTCCACTCTTCTTGAGTTAGGGTACTTCCAGAAATGCTAGGACGATGAAACTTGGCACGCATAGCAGGGACCTGACCAAACTAACTTGGAAATAGTCACTTCCCCGATTCGACCACTGTGGGTGGAGTGGAGGGATGTGGAATCCGGAATCTTGAGGAATGTATGACTTTTGAACGGGTGATCGGATCTTGATGAAACTTTATAGTTGGAAAGCCTCGTGTCTCAGATGTCCCATTTCAAATCCGGGCCGGATCCGATGAATGTGGGGGGGGGGGGGGCGGAAATCTTGTGATACGCTTAGAGTGGAGCGATTGGGATGAAACTTGGTGGGAAGGACAAGCACAAGCCCTAGATACATCAGTGACAGAACAGGACCGGATTCGGGTAACTTGGGGGGAAGTTGTAGGGGGGGGGGGGGTCCGGAATTCCGGTGATGGCGTTTAAAGATACTTCCTGATGTGCTATGACGATGAAAATTGGCTTGAACATTAGAGACTTGACAAGATTGGCTTCCAGATGTGCTAAGACGATGGAACTTGGCAGGCATATCAGGGACCCAATCAAACTAACCTGGAAATAATCAATTTCCCGATCCGACCGTCTGCAGGGGAGTGGAGGGTGGGGGAACCTGGAAAATTGAGGGCAGTTTGTCACACTTTTTCGAGTTAAGGTACTTTCGGATGTGCTAGGACGATGAAATTTGGCAGGCGTATCAGCGGGGGAGGGGGGGGGGGGGTGGAGGGCGGGGGAATCCGGAAAATTGAGTACCTAGTGTGTAACTTTCGAACGGGTTATCGGATTGGAATGAAACTTAATAACTGAATAGATGAAATGTCTATTATGTCCCATTTGAAGTTTGGACCGGATTCGACAGCTATGGGGGAGTTGGGGGGGGGGGGGAAATCTCGAGAAACGGTTAGAATGGAGGGATCGGACTGAAACTTGCTGGGAAGAACAAGCATCTGCTCTAGATAACTCGTTTACACAATTGGACTGGACCCGGACACGGGGGGAGGGGGGGGGGGGGGTCCGGAAATCCGGTAATGACGGTTTTTGGGGATTTTCACGACGAAATTTGGCAGGCATAGCAGGGACCCGATCAAACTGACTTGGAAATTAAAAAAAAATCGATGCGATAATCGTGGGGGGAGTGGAGGGAGGGGGAATCCGAAATATTGATAACTATTGGAGGGAAGGGGGTGGAGATATTACCGGCTTAGACTGGAGAGATCGAGATGGAACTTTGTGGGAATAACAAACAGATGCTCTCGATAAATCATTTACAGAACCGGATTGGCTCCGGGCACTTTGGGGAAGTTGGAGGGGGGGGGGGGGGTCAGGAATTCCGGTGATCGCAAGTTAAGGTACCAAACTTCCAGATGTGCTAGGACGATGAGACCTGACTTGAACATTAGTGGCTTAACAAGATTGGCTGAGAAATTATCACTTGCCAGATCCGGCCATCCCTTAAAGGGCTCATTTTAACCGCAAAGTACAAAAAATATTTTTAAGCAAAATATACATTTTCATGATCCCCATCAGACCATGATCACTTTTTCTCAAGGGTTTTGCTTAGAACTGAATTTCTAAATATTCCTTCAGCCCAAGCTGACTGCGAATCATATTTGATGGTGGAAAACGGATACGTCAGCTGAATTTTATTGGAGCTATATTTCGGCCCTTCTTGGCAAGGGTCCTCTTCAGGCTCAAAACCGCTCAAGTTGGAAAGACGAACTTGTGGGAAACACCAAACACCAAATTTTTGAATTTCTAGCTCCCTTAAAGTGTGCATCTTACAGCAAAGTGGAAAAAAAAACTTTTTTTGACTAAACAACACATTTCATGATCCCCGAGGGCCAATGGTCTTTGTTCCACAGGGGTTTTGCTTAAAAATTAATTTCTAGCACCCTTAAAGTGCGCCTCTTAACCGAAAAGTCGAAAACATACCTTTGACCGAACGCTATGTATTCATGATTCTAAAAGGCCCACGATAATTTTTGCCTCAATTTCTAGCGCCCTTAAAGTTAAAAGAAGTGCCCTTAAAAGAAGTGCAAGAAATAGAAATACTTTTTACCAAACTATACCTTATCGTGATTTCCAAGGACACGTGATCATTCTGATTTCAAAGGTCTTGCTTACAAACGATCACAACAAACCCATGAATTGGCAAATTCCTACTTTCATCCCCTGCCCCACCCTTGCAAGTGCCATATGAGCTTCTAGCTCTTTTTTTTTAGGTTCTAGATGACGAGTACTGTGGAAGATGACAGCTCAGTCTTGAGACCTCCAGTGCCAACTGCCATACAAGGAGTGAAAGGCTACGTGCATGCATTTGAGAACGGGACTGGAGAGGTGAGATAAATTCTGTTTTAGCAATCGAATGCAGTCCTTATTGGTCCAGTAGGCATATTTCTCAGTGTCCCCTAGCTTACCAAGAAACCTGGTCAGGGATTCAGTAGTTTGTTGCCTGCTTTATGGATTGTCATGCTATATTTCTGGTCGGAATATTGAACTTTTTACTGTAGTTTTGTCCTATGAGAAGTCAATATTCAGGGGCGTCACGTCCCCCCCCCCCCCAATGTTGTCGGCCCGTCGGTAAAAAATAGCCGAGTCGGCGCGAAGAGCCACGATTTTTCGTAAAAACAGTCGATTTTTTTATTTTCTTGGAAACAGTCGGTTTTTCGCAAAAATAGTCGATTTTTCTTAAAGGACACTTGAACAATGAAGCCATACTTGAACACACCATGGAGAATGCATTTACAGACATGGCCACGGAGAGCATTCTTCTCCTGAGCGTGACGTTTTCAAAATAGGGATGTTCGTTTCTGGGGGTTTGCACATGCAGACTCCAAGACAAAAAGAGCAATTAATTCAAATCTTGTACGGCGCTGGCCAGATCGTATTGGAATTTCTTCTAGATATACATTTGGGCTTAACTGGTTAAAAAATATTCCAGAAGAAGGGTTGATTGGAGACATTTGTTCATTTCTAAAATTGTTCGGTACTGAAATAAGGACAGATGCAAAATGTAGCAAAAATCATAGCTTGGAAACACTATTTCGTATTTGGATTGGGTCTTCTGCAGGCAATGTTAACGGAAGTCGTATAGATAGGGAGGATACTTGGTACTCTTCATTCGGGTGTCCTTTAAAAACAGTCGGTTTTTCTTAACATAATTGTCAAAACAGTTTTTTTTTTATAAACAGTCGTTTTTTCTTTAAAAGCAGTGTGTAAGAATGAACAGTCGGTCGGTAAGAATGACCATTCAGTCGGTAAGAATGACCAGTCAGTCGGTACAAATGACCAGTCAGTCGGTAAATACCTTGCCCCCCCACCAAACATTTTGGCTAGTAACGCCTCTGGTCAGAGTAAGTTCGTGGATCTCACAATCATTGTTTAGATTCAAGCTCTACTATGTAACCAAAATCTACATCGTCAGACGTTAAATAACTGTCCGAATTCATCTGTCACTGGAGAGCTCCTCCGTTTGCGTGCAGATTCCTTATTTGTGTGATGTCTCGAATCCTTCCAGTTTCTGTCTATATATATACTGGAAGGGTTAAGATGCCAAGGGAAAATGCTTTGTGTATCCTCGGGATCAACAGTGGCCTGATACCAGCTTTGTTTCAGAGATGACCAAAGAATGAGCCGAAAGTCCACTAGAACAGTATTAAAAAAACTTTGTAGAGGCTAGTGTCCCATTTTTTGCTTGCGTTGTATCAGAGAAATTTTTCACTTTCGGTTTCCGCGGCCTGAAAACCGTGCTGCAATCTCGGACAGTGCTTCCAATTTTCTTCCACTGCAAGTTCAAATCCTGGCAGAAAGCAAACAAACCGAGCAACATGGAAGATTTGTGTGGCTTTGCTGGAACATTGTTTATCATTGTTCGATATAAAGAAACTTGTGTGATATCTTACTAAGAACTGTCCATTTTCGAAATCGTACCTTTCCTTTGATTTTCTTCAGTTGAAAGTGAAAAGCGATACCCGCAATATGATTTGTGCATTTTTCGCGATTCTCTTAGGTCAGTGGAAACTGGTCCGGCTTCTCCCGAAAACCCTACTTGAACTGTAGGATAAGCTAAGGGCCACACAAGTGGTATCTTGGGCTCGTGTAGCCTACGCGCAGCGGATACTCACCGACCGACGTGGTGCGTGTCAAGGGGCAAAGGCTTGCTGTAGGCACAAAGATGCAAGCAGAGGAACGGAGACAGGCTGGAGAAATGGGACCTCCCACAGAAAGACAGTCGGCTGAAATCGATATCCGAAAAAAAAGTTTGTCATCGAATCTGAGCCCTACAGAAGGAGAGAATCATTAAAAAGTCCGAGTCGTTCAACAAAACACAAATTCAACTGTATAGTTGATACAGTTTGAGTGGCGCTCAGCAGCTGTTCCAAATTACTTTCTAATATAATAATAGTAATATGTAATTGCAATAATAAGGCTTTCGCCTCTATAAATTTCTGTTAATATGTTGACTGAGAAGCGAAAGCCCTTTTATAAAAATAATAATAATACAAAGCAAGAGAAAAAGGTTTCGCCTCTAAATAACTCCTAAGAAATTTTGAGTAGTCGAACTGATCAGAGTTAAAACCCCCATCAACAATACACTTGAAACTATTCATCGATTCAGCATTAACCGCATCTTCGGTAAGGCTTTTCCGAGGATCCGCAGTTTATAACAAAGAAATATTGGCGACCTTTTTCCACCGTTAGTTAAAGAGGACGTAAAGTACAGATTGTTGTGCAAACACTTGATGGAAATCTTGAATGGGAATCCCACTTTGATACTCTTGATGGTCTTTATGCGTGTTATCCCCCCCCCCCCCGTGCGTACCCTCATCGCTTACTCCCTCTTCTCTGATCCCGCCACTAAATAGATCGTCTCTTGCAGGTTCGCCATATATTGCTCCATGAATGTGATGTAATTCTGGAGTGCAAAGTATGCAAAAACCTCTTCAGAAGCTTGGCGAACTTCACATCTCATAAGCGTTTCTACTGCAAAGTTGACTACGCTGACGTCCGCCTTCAGATTGACCCGAATCCTATTGTGGAAACACCAACCGAAGTTATCCACACCGATGAGGTGATAAATCAGACTGCCGAAGCTTTGAGCGCCGAGGCTGAACCAGCTGGAGTTGCTGGGCATACCAACATTACCAGAAAACCGTTAAGTAGTATAGCTGACAAATTATTACAGCGTGCTGGGGGGATTGCTACACTTGGACAGTCAGTGTTCAAGCCCCCAGTAAACCCAACTGAATCATTTGCAAAAATACAGCAAGTGATTGCCAACAGAGGGGCAAAAGCGAGCACTACTGTGACACTAGAGCCAGTTGAGGGAGTTCGATCAGCCGTTTTCCAAACTGTTAACCCCGCCAGTGCCAGATTGCAAAGTGATTGGTTAGCAAAGCATAATAATTTTGTTCCTGCTGTTTTGCCAAATGGAAGGGTTGCTAGTGAATTTCCTGAAAACCCCCTTGCTCCAGCTAAGGAGACTTTGAGGACACAGAAGCCGGAAGCAGAAGGACGAACTGAGCTCACGAAGCTTAGCATTTCTTCCGATGCGGGGAGCGGAGATGGGGCTAAAATCAATGTTGGATCGTTTATGGATTTAGTCGGTGGAAAGCCTAGATGTTCACAGTGTAAGTTTTATTTAGGTAGAGAAGGTTGGGAAGAAATGAAAGCTAACGTAATTTTAAAATGTGCCGTAACTTGGAGTAAATATAAACATTAATTACTTAATTATATTAGTGAACCTTTATGGAAAATACTTACGATTATTTTATATTTCTTTGTCCTTTTCTACTGCGCTTATGCCCTTGAGCAGTGCGTCATAAATCCTTCATTCATTCATTCATATGATAGTGGGGCTAGTCGAAATGCTCAGGTTTGCCCAGAACATTCCTCATCCAGTGTGACGCATTTTCTAGAAATTATCTTCAGTTGTAAACAACGATGTAGGAACTCGTTGAGCAGAATACGGGGTTTTGGAGATAAGCATTTTGGGCTGCTGAGCCAGGAGCACACCATAGTCCAAACTTTATTCCCAACTTTTTCATCTGTGGGTTTCTGGATCCTAAAGTTCTGCTTAATTAGTCGCAGTTGAGTTGAAGACTGAGTCCATACTAGTTCAACTAGTATGGAAGAAGAGGCATGCTCCATTATTGCGGGGAGTAGAAAGAGGTTGCATGTCCGAGGCACCTGGTGTACTTGAGACCGACAGAGGCGGGTACCCTTGGGAGTGAACAGGTTTTATTTATGCTGTCGTCATGTAATGTGTCAAACCCCGTCACGAATGGTCGAGGAAAAATTCACTTACTTGGACGAAACGATGCATTGCGCTTGTTTACCAAACCCTGCTAAAGATGAATGTACTAAAAAAAAGGGGTGAAGACCCCCCCCCCCCCCGCCACAACACACACAATAAACCCCACTGAATGGTTAGAAAATGGTTTACAGGTCTTGACACTTGTATTTTCTAGGCTCGTTGATATTCAGCACAGAGTTGAATCTCAAAGACCATATCATAGTGGAGCATCTGGATGGTCGTGTTCGGTACATGTGTCCCGTTTGCGACAAGCCTTTCCCTGCCGCACCCAATCTCAGGAAGCATCTTAGAGAAAGTTAGTACTTATTTTCATAATGTTTGGTTGTTCTGAACCGATTAGTTCTACTAACTAATCTGTTCGGCATCATTAAACATAATTGTCAGTCAGCTTGGGGTGAAGGAATGCTTCTTTTCTTTCTCTGAGAATTTGGTGAGTCTTGTGAGCTAGCAAATTTTTTGGTAGTTTTACGGCGTCCTGGTTGGAGGTCACATGTACATCGTCTGCAAAAATATGGAAGTCAGCAAAAGTTTTAAGTCCCTTTAAAAATGATTTCCTCGGGTCTGTTTCTTGTTAATAATAATAATAATAACTTTTATTTCAGCCAGAGGCCATATACACACACACACAAACACAACAAAAGTTAACAAGCACTAGAACAAGCTAGGGACACACGTCCCTGAGGAGCGCTCTCCTCATAGGAAGGTAGCTGAAGAGGGGATCAGAGGCATTCCTGACAAGAAAATTCTCAGACCAGACAATTCTCTGGTGAAAGGACGCTTTAGATCGCCTCACTACCTCATTCAGTGTACAGCACCTTCGGGAGACAAGTTCATGGCTCACGCTACAAATCTTTGGTAGTTTATATAGGCGGCGGGCAACCGGATTGTAGCCAGTTTTGAGTAGTCTGGCCGATTTGAGTGAAATATTGGCCACTAGAGATATCCCTAAAAGCTGGTAACAATAGCACTGGAACAAGCGAGTTTTCACTGCATCCGAGCAGTGCCCAAATTTGGGGACGATCATGTTACCTCCCTTAAACAAACCTCGTAGAAGCGCGGTAACATGGTCGTCATCCCGACAGTCGTCCCGAAGGGTGTACCCCAAATATGTAAAATTGTACAAACACACAAGCCGCACCCTTTCAGAGGAACGGGTAAGCCAGGGGGTAGGTAAGCCATTGCAAGCGTTTTTTTTTCATGTTGAACAGAATATCGTGGGACGTAGCGTAATCATCGCAAATTTTTTGGAGCTGATTGAGGGCAAAAATGGTGGGCGAAATTAACACAATGTCGTCCGCAAACATAAAATGATTTTAACAAAACCCATTAATGTGGTAACCAAGGGTAAGGCATAACTTTAGCGAAAGCTCATCAGTATAAACCGTGTACAAAGCGGAGATAGAACACGCCCCTGGCGTAGACCGTTCCTAAGATGAAAAAAAATCAATGTAGCTATCCCCCCAACGTACACGAAATCTTTGTTGAGTAAATCAAAGACATAATATTTTCACGCACACGGTTGGGTTCACGTACACCAGAATATCAAGCGTAGTGCGGTGGTTCACGCGATCGAACGCCTTAGACGCATCAATAAAACATAGAAATACCGGAATCCAGAAAAAAAGAAAGTAATCCACCACGAATTTCAGAAGGTTATGCTGCAGACAGACGATCATGTTGACCGGCTACGGATTGCAGTGTCAGAAGTTTCATAACAGACGCCACAAGATGCGCAGTTTCAGCAAATAACGCTTGCGGTGTTATTTGTTATTATTTGCAAACGTTATGCATAACAGGCATTGTTACGAAGAGCCGAAAAGGCGTATGCTGACTTTTTCGATATCTTTCGGCTTTGTTTTGGCCCTTCTGAATGCATAACGTTAAGAGTAACGTTTGAAAAACAGAACAGCTGACATCAATCAATCAATCAAATTTATTTCCAAATAGCTTAAATCTATTTTAAAGCGAATAAAATATTTACGAAATACACAGAAACGAAACAAATTAACTAATACACTTACAAGGTATGACCAAAAATAAATGACGGGGTGAAACTATGTAAAATTGGGCAGAAGAATCAGCAGGGTATGGAGAAAATTGATTACAGTGTTCCTCTCGGACCGACGCACGGACGACAGGAGGAGGGGGGGGGGGGTAGACGGCCGATCTGAGGACAACACATTATATTTGCTCCAAAATTTTTTAAAAGAGTATTTTTGCGGTCAGTTAATTTATGAACAGATAACATCGTAAGCGTTATCTGTTGACACCGCGCATCCGTTTGTTATCTGTTGTGAAACACATCTGTTATGCGACAATTGTTAATAGGCTATTGGATTCCGAGAATCCTTTAATCATTACTGCAAGTAATCATATCCATCACAGTGTTCCACTGTGGTGACATCTTCTGTCAGTCCTCACGTTCCCAGTGAGGTGAACTGTCGAATTGTGTTGTTTACCTTTTGTGTTTTGTTTGTTTTTAGTGTTTTTTGTATTGTCTCAAGACTGAAAAAAAAGAAATTGATTGATTGATTGAAACTTCTGACAGTGTGGTGTCCCTGCTAGAATTTTCGGCACATTATCAATCCATTCAGAGAAAGGTAAGATATTTTGTCCACTTCCTTGTGAAAGTGAAGAAAATCCTGCCGGTAAAATCCGATAGTATTTCACCAGCATTAGACACGAAATGAGTATATAGTCATATGCCCTTTACCATGATCTGAAAAACTTCTTTGCCCGAGTTACCAGCGAGTCCCCTAATCAAGTGGTTAGATGGTCTCGTGGTGAGATTTGTATTGTATTATTGTATCGCTTTTCAGCAAATGCACATCATTTTGTACAAATATCGGGGGATTACCCGATATATTACGATATATTTTATTTGCTCGTACAGTAAAGGACGCGCACAGTTTATGCTAGAAAGGGGTTTAGTACATTTTTAAGCAAGAGAAAGTTGGCTCTGACGAGTAGCATGAGCCACACGCGTCTCTTCACGTCTAACATTGTTCCTTGACCACGGATCGTTAATAATCCGCAACTTGGCGCTATTCAGTATTCAAAGTTAAATGTATGACTCGGTGGCGTCCACTGATTGACTTGTTTCACCCAAGGAAATCCTATCAGTGTTTCTGTCAGGGGTTAATCTAGAGTCTGTCACACCCTTCGAGTATTTGGTGTTCACTTTTATCCCAAATTGGATGATGAGCTCTATTTTGGCATGTTGCTGCATTGGCTAGATCTCTCTGGGCTCGGGCTAAACGGAACGTGAATATTCGTGTTCGCCTAGGCTAGGTGAATCCTGTGTCCCTACCGGACAAAATTCGCGCCGTCCCATTTCAATTCCCCATGTCGTTTTTTTCGCGTCGCGTCGAGGAACAGATTCGCGTTCTGTGGACGCCAATATTTGTTCGGAATTTTCGTATGTTCTATAACCGCAAATAAAAAAAAAACTTTGAAATAAAATATACATTTTTGTTGATCCACATGAGCCCATGATCATTTTTGCCTCAAGAGTTTTGCTTAGAAATGAATTTCTAGCTCCCTTAAAGTGCGCATCTTAACCCCAAAGTGAAAAAAATACTTTTGACCAAACGATACATTTCATGACCCCCAAGGGCCAGGATCATTTGTTCCACTAGGGCTTTGCAGAAAAATGAATTCCGAGCACCCTTAAAGTGTGCATCTTAACCGAAAAACGAAAAAAAAAAAAATACTTTAGTCCAAACGATATATATTCATGATCCCCAAGGGCCCATGATCATTGTTGCCGCAAGGGTTTTGCTTACAGTTGAATTCCTTAAAGCATAAAACACACTTTTGAGCAAAATAAACATTTTCATGATCCGATGAGCACATCATCATTTTTTCCTCATTGCGTACAGATGAATTTCTAGCGCCCATAAGTACGGATCGTCACAGCCAAGTGCAAGAATAAAATACTTTTTGCCAATCGATACATTCTTATGATGTCCAAGGGCCCATGTTCATTCATATCTCAAGGGGTTTGCTTAGGTACTAATGATCACAACAAAGCCCCGAAAAGGCAAATTCTTACTTTCCTCCTCTGAACCAGCCTGCAAGTGCCAGATCAAGTTCAAGTTCTGTTTATTTCAAATTAAATTCAACATAAAGAGCCGTATGAGCGTCTAGCTCTTGTTATCTTTTCTTTCCTTTTAGTTCATCAGAAAAATGGAACGGCGCTTGACGAAACGCTTCGAAAAGTCGTTCGCAAGGTTCACGTCAACAGTGAAACACACAGAAGTCCGGGGTCGACTCCTCACAAAACTCAGGTGAGAAAAGTCCTTGACTTAGACCTTAGTTCCCCCTGCACCCGCTGCCCAGATATCTTCCCTTTCGGTCTGGATAGACGCGTTGTATGTTCCGGAGGTCCGACTGGTAGGTCCGGCGAGGACTGTTCTTCGGTGGCTGTTTTCTGGATCCCTCTGATTTCCACTGGAGGGTTACGTTCGGTACTAAGTAAGTAAGTAATTTATTTCTGACCCGCCATTTGAAAAGCGGAGTATGTAAAGTAAAATAAAAGAATTAAATAAAACACAGTTTCAGTTTCATTTTTTTTTTTTTCAGTTTCATTGGACTACATTTAAAAACAAATAAATACACAATTTACATTCCTGCCAGGAAAGCACAAATGTAGTGCTTGGCTAGGGCAGGGAAATAACCGATATTAATTTAAACATCAAACAGAATCAACTAACTGAACATTATATTTAAAGAAAAAAAGAGGAGCGGAAAAACATAATCTATTTTTTCAACTTCAGATAAAACGAGAGAGAAAATAAGGGAAAGAAGGAACGAGAAAGAAAGAAAACAAAAAAAAGAAAAACAGGGGGGGGGGGGGGGGTCATAAAGGAGGAAAACACTAAACAATTTTCCTGTAATGACCTTTCGCTGCTCGCTTGAAGGAAATGAGGTTATTCGAATTCCGGATATCTAACGGTAGTAGATTCCAAATTGACGGTGCATAAAATTGAAAAAAACAAAACAAATACAATATACAATTTTTCATTCATCGGACAAAGAATGTAGAGTGTCATGTGCTTGCTCGGCCCTGTTGTCCATGATTTTTGGCAGAGCCGACGAAATTCCTTGTGACGCTTGTGACGCTGACGTGTGACGCTCTCTGCTTGCATCTTTAAAGGACCTCTCGCACTATTTACTTTTCAACTTGCAGCATTTTAAAATATTTGAATACTTTAAAACTAGGCTGTGCTTTCAACAATGAACCCACGGTTTTGGCTGTTTTAAGCCTTTTCCGAGACCCGTTGACTTATAGCTAAAACAGGGAAACAATTTACATAACCGGTTTTTCTGATGGAAAAACTCTCGCACACAACCGTCGGCAGCGTGATACACGTCGAAGGTAGCAAAACACGGCAAGCGAGAAAATCAGCGTGGTTTCGTTAGAGGGGTTAGAACGTATCGTACGAAATAGGGGTCTCCGGGTTTAGAAATATATGGAGTGATTATGGAAGTAGATTGCGTTAGTATTATAAGTAAGACAGGTCCTTTAAATAGTCTGTATGTCACTTCCCATCTTGACGACATGGCCCAATTATCGCTATCTCTCTATCCCCGGGATATCTGTTTATTCCAGGCGAGAAAAGTAATTGGTGCGTAACTGACAAGGCTGAGAGCAATTATAATGGTTTTTTTTTAGATTGTTTGATTGAGGGAGGGGGCTGCCTTTACAGAACTTGTTGAAAAAGTTGTGTTGTACCCTCGAAGTCGGTTGATGATCAGTGAAGTTGGCGGTCGCGACCAGGATTAGCCCAATCTATTGCAGTGTCCGAATGTAGTTTTCTACCTGCCACTGCTTTTGTTTAGACAACAGTTTTCGAAAACTTGATTATTTTATATATCTTCTCGTAGAAGAAATATAACGTGAACCGCCAATATGACATAAACAAACTGAATCAGAAAAAAGAAATAAGTCAATCATGTCAGCAGCAACGAATACAATAATCTAAAAGAATCGCTGTTTCAAAATGGCGGGTCATAAATAAATTACTTACTTACTTACTTACTATTTGAGGCTAATACATATTATCATTACAATACATATTACCAGGATCCCAAACTACCTAATTAAGGAATTTTCTACTCAGCTGGCAGAAGGGGTGGTAAGTTCTCATTATTTCCGAAGGATTTTCTTGTATCATCCCACAGTGGTGACAAAAACATAGCTAATGGGCTAGTGGGCGAATGAAAATGTGTCATGGAAAACGGTACAGCACTACCTCTCAAAAATGAACAATCTATGAAGGCCTGTTCTGCTCTCTGTCTTGAGCCAGTGTGAGAAGACCAGGATCAATTCGTTAGTCAAAGTTTAGGCCGACGACCACCTAGGCGAGAACCGCGTATAGGACAGTCGAAGACGGTTTTGGGGAGCCCCCGAGTGGTCACTTGCTAGAAGTAGCCACCATCTTGTAGAGGCTATGTGGCCTTATTGTTTTTGCAATGTATTATCATTATTATTATTATTATCTGAGTTGTTGAGATGGACCGGTTCCAGGAAGGAGCTTTTGCACCGCAAGCGCTAGAAAGCCACCAGTTGGGTAGGAATTGTTGGTACTCTTAGATTTAAATGCTCTACTCTCAGCAGGAGCCATCTACCGAAAAAACCTCCCTTGGCTGCTCAAAATGCAAACGCACCTTTCAAAGGAAAGACCAGCTTACATCCCATGAGATTTTCTGCGTTAACAACGACAAGAGTTGCTTGAGAACCATCCGTGAGCGGACCCTTTCCACCAGCAGTGTTGGATCCTCGGGTACGTCAGATAACAACAAAAATCAGGTAAGCAAATGAATAGTCAAGTATTCCCTATTGGGTGATTGACTGTTTTGTTGGTTATTTTGGTCCGAAATAAGCTGGATGAATTCTTTCGTCGATGACGAACGATAGCTTCCAACCTCTTACATAGTTGGTTAAATCTAGCGCCCTAGTCCCAGTCTTTATGTCTCTTCCACAGGCTGGAACGACGATGATAGCTTTTTTTTTCGTTGGATGGTGCTGAATCCTTGTCCCTGCCGCTTTCTCAACATGCTTAAAGTTGTGGACCATTTTTTGTTTCTATGTTTGTTGGTGATTTTTCTTTATTTTTCTTTATTTTCTTGTTTGTTGTTTTTTCTTTGTATGTATTTAATGGGTGAATATTTAATGGGTGTATTATTTAATGGCTGTTTGTTCAGTAAAAAACAAAGCAAAAAACATTAGATTTGAATACGATATTCGTTCATAAAAATACGGCCCAAGCTGATTGCGAATCATATTTGACGGTGCAAAACGGATAAGTCAGCTACATTTTATTCGAGCTATATTTCGGCCCTTCTTGGCCCTTGCCAACTCTTCTGTCGGTCGGTCAGTCCGGTGTTTGCGAGTTAGGGTACTTCCAGATGTGTTAGGGTGATGAAACTTGGCAGGCATATTAGGGACCCGAAGCCTGGGCAGTTTGTATTTGTGACGGTCGACGTATTCACCCACAAAGTTTAGTTTTTTTTATGGAAGGAAGGCAAGAAGGGCCGAAATATAGCTCGAATAAAATGTAGCTGACTTATCCGTTTTGCACCGTCAGATATTCGTTCAGTATTTTACGGATTTGTTCCACCAAACTTTGCCAGTCTCGTTAGTTGGTAGCCTACTGGAATTTTCGGGGGAGACTAATTTAGATTAGAGGGTTCTCGGGACCCCACTGGGCACGGTAAAATGCCCTAACTCTCTAGTATTCCTGGTATTGTCAATAAGCCTGGGCAGTTTGTATTTGTGACGGTCGACGTATTCACCCACAAAGTTTAGTTTTTTTTATGGCACTTGACCGGAAGGCAAGTGCCATGTACCGATCACTTTTCTGTCGGTCGGTCAGTCCGGTGTTTGCGAGTTAGGGTACTTCCAGATGTGTTAGGGTGATGAAACTTGGCAGGCATATTAGGGACCCGACCAAACTAACTTGGAAATAGTCACTTGCCCGATCCGACCATCGTGGGGGGAGGTGGCGGAATCCGGAAAATAGGGGCATGCATAACTTTCGAATGGGTGATCGGATCTTAATGAAACTTGATATCTGGAAAGACCTCCTCTCTCAGATATCTCATTTTAAGTTCGGACCGGATCCGATGAATCTGGGGGGGGGGGGACCGGAAATCGCGTGAAACTCTCAGAGTGGAGTGATCGGGATGAAACTTGGTGGAAAGAACAAACACAAGCTCTAGATAAATAAATGACAGAACTGGACCGGATTCGGACACTGTGTGGGGGGGGAGTTGGAGGGGGGGTCCCGAATTCCGGCGATCCGTAGTTTATGTACTTCCAGGTGGGCTAGGACGTTAAAACTGGCAGGCATATCAGGGACCCGACCAGGTTAACTTGGAAACAGCCACTCGCCCGATCCGACCATCGCGGGGGGAGGGGGAGACGGCGGGATCCGGAAATTAGTGGCATACAAAACTTTCGAACGGGTTATCGGATATAACTTGATATCTTGAAAGACCTCATGTCTCAGCTGTCCCATTTCAAGTCCGGACCGGATCCGATGAACTGGTGAACTCGATGAACTCGAACGGGTTATCGGATGTAACTTGATATCTTGAAAGACCTCATGTCTCAGCTGTCCCATTTCAAGTCCGGACCGGATCCGATGAACTGGAGGGGGGAGGAGGGGAGAACCGGAAATCTTGTGACACGCCTAGAGTGGAACGATCAGGATGAAACTTGGTGGGACGTACAGGCACAAGTCCTAGGTGCATCAGTGACAGAATCGGACCGGATTCGGGTACCAAGGGGGGGGGGGGGGGGGTTGTAGGGGGGTGTCCGTAATTCCGGTGATCGTGAGTTAAGGTACTTCCAGTTGCGCTAGGACGATAAAACTTTGCTGGAGCATTAGAAACTTGACATCATTGAGTTAGACATCGTCACTTCTCCGATCCGACCATCCCTTAAAGAGCTCATCTTAACCGCAAAATACATAAAATACTTTTAAGCAAAATTTATTTTTTCACGGTCGCACTGAGTACATGATCCTTTTTGCCTCAAGGGTGTTGCTTAGAAATTAATTTTTAGCACCCTTAAAGTGCGCATCTTAACCGAAAAGTGAAAAAAAAACTTTTCAAAGCCATCGCTTCCATGCATCCTCTGACCCAGCCTTGCAAGTTCGATATGAGCTTCCAGCTCTTGTTTCATCAGTGTGCTGTGATGCCCTCCCGTCACTTCTGCCATGACTGGCTTGTAAATCCAGCAGAGTAGTAAGTCGGTAAAAGTTTTTCGTAAAAACAATTTATTTTTTTCATGAAAACAGTCAATTTTGTCATTAATCAGTTGATTTTTCATCAAAACAGTAAGTTTTTTCTTAAAAACAGTTGGTTTTTCTGTAAATCAGTCGATTTTTCGTCGAAACTGTCGCTTTTAATTGAAACAGTAGTTTTTTTCTGCAGAAACAGTCGGTAGAAATGACCAGCCAGTCGGTAAAAAACTTGCCCTCCCCCCAAACATTTTTGCTAGTAACGCCACTGCTCATTAAAAGGCGAACAGCCACACGATCATGGTCGGCTGCTCCCGGGCTTGAATTCCTGCCGGGATTTTGGCACCATCATTACTTCCAGATAGAAAAGCAGCTTTTATGATTACAGAGAATGAAAATCCGGCCGGGAAATCCTTATCGTGTGTTCGCACTATGAACGCGGAAGACTTTGTTCTTGGAAGTTGAACAACGCTTAGGGCGTGTTCCGCCCTACTTACCGTGGTTACTACGCATGAAGCCACGAATTCCGCCTTTTTGCCGTCAAGGCAGGATCGGATTTTTCTATTTCCAGCAGAATATCATGCCACGGGCGAATCCGACCAATCACGTTACAGAGGTGCGTAGTTACCACGCTTACTACGCTCCCGGGCATGGTAAGCGAATAGTTGCTATTAGTTACTATTTCGAGAAGGTCGGAACGGTCAGCGTAGTAACTTTTTTCGAGGTTGGAACGAAAATAGTAACTAATAGTTACTGTTGTTAGAAGGGTGGAACACGCTCTTAGTCTGAAATCCATTTAATCTGAAATGTCTGTGCCAAATTATTTAGTTCGGGCGTTGTGGTGGTCCTTGCACTCCCGGTGGTGTAAAACTCAGCTTCTTTTTCCAGGTGAGCAGCATACAAGTTCGAAAAGACTATAGCAAGAAAACAATCGTAGTGGTACCAAAAACTCCGGAAAAGTCCGATGCAGTTGTTATATCCACGAAAGCCCAAGCCTTGGTCCAAAAACTTGCAAAAAACACATCCTGCGTAGTGTGTGAAATGAAGTTCTCGCAAGGTGACTCAACCACTCGGCATATTGCCAGTACTCATGTAAACTGGAACCGCTACTGCTGCACGATATGCAATGTAAAAAGATACGAAAAGTATACTATAGTCCGCCATATCAACTTGAGCCATAGTGGTCTTTCCGAGCCTGCGGATAGCCACGTTCGAGCGCTGACGGTTGCTGAACAGGAGGAAGGGCTTATCGAGGATCCGAAACCTAACAGTAAAACCAGAGCGAGTCTTGACACAAGCGGGAAAGAAGCTCCTCAGGAAACTCAATTCAAAATCGAGGTACGTACTAAAACTCTCGACATTTCGCCGCCTATAGTATCCGTTTCCGAGAGTCTCCCAGTGAAGTCGGAGCCTAAGACTGATCCTACTGTTCAGCCGAATAAGCGGAAATTGTCACTACCCGTGTCGGGTCGCGTCCGGACCAGCTCTGGCTTTACCTCTCCACCTACCTCACCCACCCGTATGCAGAATCGTCTGAATAGAAAGAACTTGAGCACAGATAGGAAATTGTTCATAGTGTTGCCGATGCCGAAGAAGAACAGGGAAGAGACCAAGAGTGAAAATAAAGTTGTGACGGATCTGGTGTCTAGTCGCGCTAGTACATGCAGTGTTGAGAGCTCTCCTGATAGTAAAGCCAGCACGTCAAGCATAGACAATAAGGAAAATAAGGCGAAATCAAAAGGGGAACCTATCATAGCGAGTGTGGCCGAGGGTAAGGGGCTAAGGAAAAGGAAAAGTTCGCCTGTCAGAGTGGTTCCTGCGAAAAGGAAATAGTAGTGAATGTAGCGAAAGGGCTGAAGACCCCTCGATTGTGTAACTTATTGCTGTACGTTTCGGTGAGTAACATTCTCACGTGATCAAAGACCATCGTGCTTCTTTGTTCGATTCCCCGTGAGCTTAAGTGTACTTCTGTTGTCGGCTGACCATGCAGCCCAAGGGAGTGTTTTTTGTCAGCTTGATGTTTCCTCCCGTTTGCACGTGGATGTGATCCTAGAGCAATAGCTTTCGCTCACTCTGCTGTACCTGATGGGATCGTTGCTGTCTGTGTTCGAAGTGAGAAATCAAGGGGTCGCTATCGCTTCTTAACGGCAGACGTGTCGGGTGCCGTTGCTTATGGTAACGAACTGCAAAGTAGGTATACTTACGTCATTTGTCTTGCACACTCGACGCTGGTCCAAATCGGTTGCATGCATGCAATGCAACCTGGCGGCGAGCGAAACATCTTTGGCAGACCATATAATATCCGGAGAAACTGGCTTGGAACTATTAGTGTACCGTCGGACGTCAAATATTCCTGTCCGTACCGTACTGATTTTTTGGGCGAAGGAACACACTAGTTGCGTTTGTGATCGAAGATTTGTTCACCGGTTCTTAATTTCATTTTTCAAACGCCGTCGAAGTTCACTGTTTGCTTAATGAGGCACGGTCAGAGTTTGAAGGACAAAGAAACTGTCGGCGACCAAAAATCGTAGTTAACAAGAGACGCTTTAGTTTGACGGTAACTTCAGACTTCGATCTAAAAGGTAACTACTGCAGAATCTGGATTGTCTTAAAAAAAAAGAAGGGAAATTCGGCATTTTTTGGTCAGCGTGGGTCGTAATTGTGTGCTTTTCTCGTTTCGCTCATTTTTGGAGGATTGTGCAGTTCAGTTAGGTTATGTACGTGACCTTGATTGAGGTGTTCTTCGTTCACGGGTATACGCGTACTTTTTGGCTGATTTTCGTATTGTACGAACAAGTTATTTTCTACGTGCATTCTTAGCTTGTAGAAAGAAGGCGAGCCTGGGCAGCACTGTACTAGAGCTTTGGTTTTCTGTTTTCAAAACAGGCTTACTTTCCGTGGACCAATTGGCGACCAGTGCAACAATAGCTCATTTCGCATATGGGATTGTATTTGTCAATCTGTAAATCAGCTGCTTCCTGTCCTCGGCCAATGCGATGGGGTGGCCGGTCAGTTGCTTGGTAGATTGTTCATTTCTGAGGGATAGGCTGCATGTGCTGTACCGTTTTCCATGATATATTTTCTTTCGCCTAGTAGCCCCTTTGGCTATGTTTTTCACCCCTTCTACTAGCTGGGTTTGAAATGCCTTAATTAGGTAGTTTTGGACCCTTGTATAAAATAGTAATATGTATTAGCCTACAAATGAAACAGCGATTGTTTTCGATTATTGTATTCGTTCCTGCTGACATGATTAACTGATTTTTTTCATGAGCCATTCAGTTTGTTCCTGTCATATTGGCGGTTTACGTTATGTTTCTTCTACCAGAAGATAAATAAAGTAATAAAGTTTTCGAAATATTGTTGTCTAAACGAAAGCAGTGGCCGGTAGAAAATGACATCCGGACACTCGGAATAAATTAGTCAAACCCTTGTGATCGTAACGTCACTGACTATAAACCGAGTTCGAGGGTACAAACACTTTTTTCAACATATTCTGAATCGGCAGCCCCCTCCCTCCTAAAGGGCACTGATATTGCTTTCTAGAACTTTGAAGTCATAATAAAATTTCTGTAGTGCTGATCTCGAATCCTGTGTTTCCAAATTTTGCTGATCTCGAATAATGGTGATCTCGAATCTTTCAGGACTGTGTCGTCAAATTATAATATTAATCCACAGCTATTATTTGAAAATGGAACTTTCCAGTAAGCAGTTTCTTGTAGCTTGTAGACTACGTAAATCAGTGCGCATTTGTCGCTCTACAAGTTGTGTATGTTTTGTCCTCTTAAAAAGGGTTTTTTCGGCTCTCAACAACCAGCGAACCAGTTTCTCTCGAGTCTTCGCTGGTGAGGTAAAACTAGACAGTTGTGGGGAGCAAAAATGGTATTTAATTTAGGGAGCCGTCACCAGTGACAGACAATGAGGTTAATTCGTAAACTTACGGTTTTGACCGGATTCCTGTTGGAATTTCCATACCAGGCGAGAACAAAGAGTATTTTCTCATTCACCACGTCATTTCCTAGTAGGCTGCCAACCATCCAACGAGTTGTGTTGTATAGCTTTTGATGTACCTAAATGTAGGAGCCCCTCCCCTAAATACCGAAGCATGAATCCTCCCGCCCCCCAGTTGCTTTTTCACATTTGCTCTCCACAACAACAGATAATACTAATTACCCTTATTAAAATCAACCTTTGGGGTTAATAAACTCAGCAGGTTGCTAAACGTCCGGGATGGGAAGTGTGTATCGCTTAAACATTCTGGTAACTTCGTGCTTACAGCCCAAGACTTCGCCTATTAGTCCAGCTGTCCAGGCGCGACTCGTCAAGCTGCACTCCGGAGTCCCAATCTTCATTTACACATGCGGCAGCTTGATTTTTTTTTACTTTTTTTAAACCCGTAGCCGTAATTTAACTTATTTTAACATTTCATAAAAAAAAGAAAAGAAAATCACATTTCGTACTTTTTGTGGCTACTCCTCCATCCCTCAATGACGTTAATTTTGATCTATTTTTACCCACTTTTAACATTTATTCAAACAATGTTTACAACGGGTACGTCAGCTACGATTCTTCATCAGCGCTATTTCGGCCCTTTTTGGCAAGGGTCCTCGTCAGGCTGCCAATCCTCTGGTTCAACTTCGGGGAAGGAAACAAACCTGTAATCTTTCCTTCCCCTTGTTTCCTTCCCCGAAGTTGAACCAGAGGATTGGCAGCCTGACGAGGACCCTTGCCAAAAAGGGCCGAAATATCGCTGATGAAGAAGCGTAGCTGACGTACCCGTTGTAAACATTGTTTGAAAAAATGTTTCAAAGTCAGCTTGGGCTCAAAGAATATTTATTTACGTCACTTAATTTTTGAAAATAAGCCCGTATTGCAATTACTATTCTTCCCCCAGCAGCTCATAGCTGAATTCAGTACGAAGTCGGTGGTTTTCGTTGGATCATAGCCAAACAACTGATCGCCTAGAAAGCTAAGAACAGACATTGATTCAGCATGTATTCTTACACTTTAATCGATTTCATACAAACTTTACGAAGTAAGGTATTATATCATATCCATCACTAACGTTTTGGGATCCCAACCCTCCCAAAATAAGACCAAAGGTCTCGATGGGATTCCATAGGGGAGTGTATACTGGATTTCTTCGTGCAAACAATCGGGTCTTGTGGACTTCGCGTTATCAAGGCTCGGAAACGTGTTAGTAGCCATATCTCCCGTCCAGCCTAGACTACGACCGAATTTCGCAGTAGCCCACTATTTGAAAAGTCATTTAGCACATCATATCACTGTTCGACATGTTCTTTCTTTCGAAATTTGAAGTTGAATAGCTATTAATCCTGCGTGTTTTCCTGTACCCGTATTTTGACACTAGAATTCACTTAATATAACAAATTTACTTATCGCGAATTTCCAGTTTTGGCCAGATTCTTTGAAATAGATTGACCGCTTAGGACTTCAGAAATTCTATCAAATTTGCGGTTTTGGCCGGATTCGGGACCGGATTAACATATTTCAGCATGTCATTCAGCCTTACCACTTAATCTAGCTTTAAAAACTATTTTTATTCCACCCTTAATAGGGCTGCAGGACCCATCCACGAACTTGCCCTGTACTTTGCCCCAAAATATCATCATACTAAGAAGTTTGATCAAAATATCTCAGCTCAACCACTTCGAGATTTATCATCATTAAAAATGGAAGTACGGACACACTACGAAATTACAGGTATCGCGTAAGCTGTAAAGCTGAACGGGTGACCCCGTCCACGTGAAAATGAAAAAATCGGTCGGGTGTTGAACAGCTGAGGAAGATGGGTTCCGTTCACGCGAAGATGCCCATTCAGCTGGATGGGAGCATGATTGGGAAGGTCCACATTATTACTGTCTTCAGTCTGTGCAGACCGTTTTCCTATCCACGTTCAGCTCAACGCTGCCCTCGGAGCGAGCGTTGAACGGGAGGCGTCCGTCGAGCTGGATGGCCCGTTTACTTGTTCATCCGTACACGCGAAAATGACAAAAAGGTCGACGCAAAAATGTCACGATCTTGTGACTCAAAAGTCTGATAGGCAGCGATCTTTTGCCAGCATCTTTCTTCACATCTTTTCTCAGGTTCGGTACGCTCGTAAAAATCATTCTTCAGCTCTTTCCTGAAATGAACTCCAGAGCCTCCGGAGCAGCGTTGACAGACTGTGTGCATATGCGCCATTTGGGCGCTTTTTGGAGGCGGCTGCGCTTTGAATTTTTCAATTTGTGTGCATTGCGCCAACTTTGCGTATTTCTCTCAATTTTGGCGCAAATTGGGCGCATTTTGCTCTCCGCATCCCCTAGAATTTGAAAACCAAACTAGGATCTGTAAGGACCACACAGGGATTAGATCTCGAGGGTTGCGGGGGACTCAATATCTTCACTGAAATGTCATTTGGGAATACTGATATTTGATGCTTGCTGGTTCAAAATATGCTGACCCTCTCTACTGCTCCATGTCTTGAAAGCCAGCGAGCAACCGCTATGAGCGCTACGATATTTGGATCCGAGAGTATATTCGCTGGTAAGCAGTTGGTCTTGTCAGATTCATGCATAGCCTATCTGAAATGTGTTTTTTGGGGGAAAAAATGTTTTCTTATTTGGGATTTTTTTTTAAATTCGTCTTGTGAATAAGGTCTTTTTTTCTCATTATCGTTGCTAGTTTTTGTCTCACAAAAGCTGATTAACTTTTCTCGTGTCTTGCACATCACAGACCAGAGCCATTACTCAGCCACTACTGTCGAAAACGTATGGGTAGAAAGGGGGGGGGGGGGAATTTGTCGTCTACTTGGTCATTTTTACCGACTGTTTTCAAAACAAACGATTGTTTGAAGATCAAAAACCGACTGCTTTTACACAAAAAGTCTTAACTCATAACTTAAAACTTCAGAAATGTCTATTCGTTTTATATTTTGATAAAATCTACGATTCTCAATAAGAATTGCAGCGCTTCTCGCCAACTCAGTTTTTTTACCGACTGATCAAAACCATGGGGGCAAAGAAAATAACGGAAATGCGCCGGGGCGCATTTTTGCTTCTCTTGCTGCGCTGTGTCAAGCATCTGGCAACACTGGTCCAGCGCTGTACTTTTGAAGTTCTAAAACGTGTTCATGAAAATTACCAAGATGATCCGAAATCCCATCTGTTTCTCAGGTAAGTCATAGCTCTCAGTTTTTCTGTAGCGTATTGTACTGACTTCAGATTTCCGCTGTTTCTGTATGTGATACAGGGCCACTGGTAGTGGTACGTTATTAGAGGTTGAGCAATATTCATTGAAAATGAAGTCTCTAGTCTAGGCTTCATCATTGGAATCTCTAGCCCGGTGCAGGCCTATAAGTGGCAGCCTGAGCCGAAGGACCACCCAAAGATATAAAGTTGTAACATTGATTGGAGGGACAGCCCAAAACGTTTCAAAAATCACTGCAACACTGTGTGTGTTGGTTGATGGAATATCATAATTGTGAGCAGATTACAAGGGATGCAGAACTTTCTTTATGTCAGTACAGGATACCTTGCTATTTGCATCCCCCCTCCTTGAGTGAAATAAATGCACATAATTCCCACTGTTTCATGTGTGAAATTGGGTCATGATTGAAAGCGCTAATTGTTCTGTGCAACATAATGTTTTTTTAGTTTTCGTTAAAGTAATAACAGCACTGCTGACCTGTGCTGACCTGCTAACCATGGCCAAATTGTTTTTGGGCCAGCTTTGGCTTACAATTTCTTTGCACCTTTTGTGGAATGATGTGCACTACCAGATTAACCCAAATAGCTGGAGCATGACTATTTGTGCCAGCATCTTTCTAGCACATGTATTTTCACCGTTCAAAGAAGAAATAGAAATATGTGGGTGACATTAGACATCAATAAATTTGGTTGGGATGGATGTATTTTGATGTTCCACATGCAATCCTTATAACTTTTTCTTTATTTATTCATGTTTACTAGGTATGGCGCAAATATATGGGGGCACAGTTAGCATGGTATGCTGGAATAATTATTCATTAGTTGAAGGACCTAAGGACCTGTCTTACCTATAATACTAACGCAACCTACTTCCATAATCACTCCATCTATTTCTAAACCCGGAGACCCCCCTTTCGTACGGTACATTCTAACTCCTTTAACAAAACCACGCTGATTTTCTCACTTGCCGTGTTTTGCTACCTTCAGTGTGTATCACGCTGTCTAGGGTTGTCTGCAAGAAGTTTTGCCATAGAAAAACGGTTATGTGAATTCTTTTCCTGTTTTCGCTGTAAGTCAATGGGTCTCGGAAAAGGCTTAAAACAGCCACAACCCTGGGTTATTTGTTGAAAGCATAGCCTAGTTTTAAAGTATTCAAATATTTTAAAATACTTTGGTTTTCAGCCAAAGCTTGGCTGCTTTCACGCGTTGAAATGCTTATCTGGTATTTTACACGACGCTGACCTCACAAAACAGCCGCTCGCAATTGGTACTTATGATGTAAGAAAAGCTTTCGACTCGCTTCTACATCCACAAGCAATGCTTGAACTACTTGAGCGAGGTGTTTCACCTGTAATTGTCATACCGTTGATGAATATGTACCATCACATGAAGGCAAAAATAAGAATCCCGGGGAAGACCGTACTGTCTGATGAATTGCCAGTGCGGATTGGGGTTAAGCAGGGTGCTATCACTTCACCTGTTATTTATAACAACGCTACGGTATCTGCCCAATCAGACCTTCCATCGTGTTGTATTCATAAAGGACTGGATCTATCTATCCTGTGTTATGCTGACGATGTTTTAAACATAAGTAGAACTGTTTCTAGCCTTGAAAATTGTTTCCAGGATATTTCGCAAAATTATCAGGGAATAGGTTTGTCTATGAATACATCAAAATATGAAGTGCTGCTTTTTAATGATAATAGTGATTTTTCTGTTGTTAATATAGCTTTAGAAAATGTTATAATAAAGCCGAGTGATAAACTGATGTACCTTGGTATTCCGATTGGCAAGACTCTGAAACAAACTAAAGCTTTGATTATTGAGAACATGGAAAGCAAAATTCGTCGATCTTATGGGCAAACCGTTTCAACCCAGTTCCACCTAAACCGTTACCTCTTAGCAAAATTATATAACAGTGTTGCGCTTCCCCATGTTCTTTATATAGCTCCTTTTTCTGAAACTTTAAATGACACGGACCGACTAAAAATTAAACGGATTTACTTCAAATTTGCAAAATATCTTCTTCGCTTTCCTCCTTGGACGCGCAACACCTACATGATGAAAAAATATGGTATCGTTGACCCGATTCTTAAACTTGACGAGCTTTGTCAACGACTAAAATGCAAACAGAGCGGCCATGAGTGGCAAGGGATTGTTTTCTGATATTTTTTGAATTATAAGTGTGATTTTCTCCTTGTGATTTGCCTTTTGTTTTTCTTTGTTGTGTGATTTTTTTTTTTTTTTTTTTTTTTGTGTTTCTTCTATTTTTCTTCTTATACTCCATCATTTTCTCTTTCTTGTACGATGGGTCATAAATAAACATTACATTACATTACATTACTGTAAAGTTGAGTAGTTAATAATGCAAGGGGTCCTTTAAGAAATATTTAGGATCATATTTTTTTTTATTGGGGGGGGGGGGGCCCTTCCCCCCCCCCCCATAAATGACACCCCTGCTCACCTTCCCAGACCCTCCCACTTCCAGGACATCCTAGGTTTTAAGAAAGGTGGCTTTTGGCATTCACTATTTTAATGATCCACCATCATTTCTTACACACATCTTAAAAATTGGCTCCCTGAAGAGTATCAGTTACTGATCAGGTTACAGAAAGCCCTTGTAACCGAATTTTGTGTCTAACCTAAGTCATTATACCTTCAATTATACAATTCTATCAGCCTAGGCTAAGCAACACTTATTTTAGAATGGGGAGTCTGCATCTCCGGAGGGTTATTTGGTCACATGACAGTGACTAACCTTCAGTTCGTCACAGTTGATTACGTAGATGGACATCTTAAATATTCTGCAGTATCAGCCAGCTCTCAGCCTCTGTATTTTTTTTTTTTTTTTTTTTTTTTTTACTACAGGGGCACTATGATGGCTAAACCATGTAAGTTAACCTGGCATTCTACATTTCATTTTTATTATCTCGGGATAGGTGCATGCCTGCTTTAAGGTTTGTGTGTTCACTCTTAGGGATTTCTTCTTTGCACATTTTTAACTTTTCCGACTTCTGCAGTTCGCAAGATGAGCAGCCGAGCAAAGATTGGCTTCATTGGACTAGGAAATATGGGCGGACCAATGGCTTTGAATCTCCTTCGTAAGGTATGATAATTTAGGCTACTTACAGGATCAAGCAGCTCCCACCCCCCCAAAAAAAATTGTTTGAGACTCGGTAAAATTTTGTGCCGAAGTCCCGGAATTTACTAAACTTATTCGGTGTTTTTTCAATACCAGAATGTGATCGAATGTGAAAGTGATTCGGTAGGTACACTAAATCCCGAATAGGCTGTCAATCCATAACTATTCGGTATAATTGTCGGGATTCGGTAATATATTCTGTGTAATTGCCGGGATTTATTAGTTATCATGAATCCCCAAACTTCGGTCCAGTTTATACCGAATATCAGTCCAGTCCATAATAAATTGTTCGGTATAATAACCGGAATATTCGGTATTTAGTTAGACCGAATCATCCGTCCGAAATTATTTGGTAAAAGTATGCCGAATGTCGGTCCGTAATTATTCGGCATTATATTTTGGTATTGTAATTATTCGGTTATAATATCGAATCCTGGATATCAGTCTATAATATTCGGCATCAACTTCTCCTGACATCTGGTCCAGTTTCAGCGTCAATCTTAAAATCTTGCTTTGGGCTTCTCAGAATATCAAATCAGTCGTATGGTTAGAGCTGGCCAGAGGGACATAAAGGTAGGAATCAAATCTTGAAATTAATAATTGGGTGTCGAAATCTCTCAAACCTCTGTTGAAAAAGTGGAAGATTTTCAAAATCAGCATTACTTGGTTTGGGGCAATATCTCTTTATTTTAGCACAAATTGGTTGATTAAACCCAATTTATGTCCTGCAGGACAAGGCATGAACAAAAATCGGCTTTGTAAGCATTGTGAGAAGATGGTCGAGTGAAGGTTACAGACACACCAGCGACTCCATCTGCAGCCCATACTCTTATTTGGGAACCAAAAAGACGCTATGATAACCAGATGTTTCTGAAAATTTTGCCTACGGAGCCTTTCGTAGCAGACTATTATCTATCATTTTGGCGGAGGCTTTGGATTGGAAAAAACTTTAAAGGCTAGAATGTGTAAGGGAAATAGCCGAACTTTGAGGAAAAAAGACAAAATTTTGCCTGCGTTCACTTTAACATGGCCTTGGGCAGCCTAAAGTAGCTAGAAGCTGCTGCTGGGGCTACGCTGTCTCCGGTGTTAATTTTTCTGGAAATGCTTGTGATCTTTGAGTTTCATCCACATTAGAAACTAGAATTTGCATGGGAAGAAGTTAGTTTTGCAGGAAAAAAAAAATGCGAATTTTCAAAATTTCGCCTATGGCGCTCAGTTTAATTTTATCTTGAGTACATTAGTTAGAAGCTAATGCCAGAATCGTGCCCAGCAAGTGTTTTTCGCAAAACTGACGCCTAGTAGCTGTCAAATCATATTTCGTTTTGCGCTTTAGTCAAGTATTGCTATTTGGACTTGAGTTTTCATCTTTGTAATATTTTGGCTCTGCCCCCCCCCCCCCCCCCCCCAAACAAAATGCACTTGCGACTCCCCTACCTAGACAGCGATATCTTAGACATCATATAACATCAAGGTAGAACTTCAGACTTTCAGATGATGGTTTGGTGCTCGCGCTCATAGCTGAACGAGGTCTACAGTAAAAGAGTCGTTTTCTGAAGACCAAAATAATCTGTATTTCCAGGGCCACCCTACAGTCGTTTATGATGTGTTTCCAGAAGCTATGACGAGACTTGCAGATGAAGGAGCAATCATAGCTCATCACCCATCTGAAGTAGCAGAAAAGTCCGATCGTATCGTCACCATGCTCCCTAACAGTAGTCATGTTAAGGAGGCATATGAGGGGGAAAATGGAGTGCTAAAGTAAGTCAAATTATCTAACAGTTTAGTACGCAATAGTTTTTTGGGATCCCAAAACGTAAGTGACGGGATACCTATGATTTCGTAAATCTGTCCGACCGTCTGTTAGCACGATAACTCTCGAAGGGAGGTGAGATATTTTATTCAAACTTGAGTGGCGTTTTTTTGGATGTAGTTTCGCTTAACAGCGTTTTTTTTTTGTAAAAAAATCATGCCGTTTTTTTTTATCCATTCCCTTGCTGTAGTTTCGAACCTGAAAATACGCAGCTCAAACTACAAACTACCTCGCAAATTTAGTTTGACTAGTAGTTTGAGTTTTGGAAACAAGAACTCAATAAAACGCAAGTAAGACAAAAACAAGAGCGAAACTACAAACTTTGACAAAACAGAAGTGAATCCCAAAAAACGCAAAGTTAGGCATGAGTACTCGTTGGGTCAAAGTACATGTCAAGTTCGGAGATCGAAGAAGCCCTTTAGGGATGGGGGGAAAAAATGTTTTTTACAAGCTAATTAGATAGTCGATTCAGGAAACATACTGAATCGGAATATGAAAATTATTTTCTCGCCGGGCAAGTAGTTCACCCGGAATCAGGCAAAAGCCGGAAAATTTGTGAAAAGTAAATTTTTAATCCGAAATTGATTGGAGGTTCGATGTAAGGTCAAGAAAACATGTTGAACACAGAATATGAAATTTATGTTCTTGCCGGACAAGTTCACCCGGAATCCGGAAATTTATGTTCTTGCCGGACAAGTTCACCCGGAATCCGGCAAAACCGGAAAATTTATGAAAAGTTAATCTGAAGGTGATTAGAGGTGTGAATTAGGGGTAAGAAGACATGCTGAATCAAAATATGAAAGTTATTTTGCCGGACAAGTAGATGGCCCTGAATCCGGCCACAACCGGAAATTTAGCATGAAGTTTTAAAACCCAATGATAAAGTCGATATAGGGGAGGAGACATGCTGTTGCAGCTTTCGAACATACTAAAGATCGTAAGGAGAAATGGTGAATCCAGTTTTGAACTTTATTATACGCTGGCAAAACCCGGAAATTTAGAAGGAAAGGTTCGCCTCCCAGTGTCACCAGCTCTTTTGCTTTGCATGCAGTTCGCCGAGAGTAGCCTTCTGCTAAAAGGAGGAATTTGGTCAAGTGGTCAAGTTGGTCTGAAGTCGATTTGAGATGAAATGTTGGAGTAAACATGCATGCTGACTCAATATGTCAACTTGGTTATAGGGTATAGCAAAATGTTAAAGGGGTTTGGCGAAGACCGGAAATCTGCTAATTCGCCCAACTGCATCAAGTATCAAGTCGTCCAATAAATATTGAATATGTTGCATCCCATCGAAACCTTTGGTCTTGTCTTGGTACGAAGCTACTACTCTGGAACAAG
This sequence comes from Branchinecta sandiegonensis, assembly GCA_030848855.1. NCBI lineage: Eukaryota > Metazoa > Arthropoda > Branchiopoda > Anostraca > Branchinectidae > Branchinecta > Branchinecta sandiegonensis. Next base: position 18,404,301 of record JAUPMV010000006.1, on the reverse strand, counting down.
CCTTTTGAAAAAAACCTGTTTACGCTTTAATACTGGAGGCTTCAAAAAAGGAGTCGACGAGGATTGGAAGGATGCTGAATATTGGCTACATTGGGATATCAGTAGTGAGCCGTTGTAACAACCCCAACTACCAACTAGCAAGAGTCTACGTGAGGGCACCCCATCTAGTCTGGCTGGAAGAGCGATTGCGGTAATTGTAACTGTGGTACCTTAGAAATCTTATCCAGTCTTTTTTCCTATCCAATCTTTTTTGCATAGCCTGGGATCTAGGATTCAAAGTAAGAGAAGCCAGAGTAAGCAGTTCCTTTCCTTACAGGCTACAATTAGAAGACCGGGGGTCAGGCATAGTTGATAAACCAACTTTAGGAATCGCAGTGACATTGGAGGATATGTAGACCATGCACTGTACTTTATTATAATCAACGTATGATCGCAAAAGCAGTTAAAGCAAAATCACATAGTATACAATTTTTGTAGGACAGCACGGACCGGTACGCTTCTTATTGATAGCAGTACTGTTGATCCAGAGGCATCTCGGTATCTGACGAAAGCTGCTGAAGCCAGAGGCTGTGTGTTCATGGACGCACCTGTGTCAGGGGGTAAGTAATGCCGCATTTTTGCTCTGTTGACGGTCGTACCCTTTGGGATGAATAGGGTACCTTTGGGAGGTCTCTTGTCTAAGTATCTCCAAGACCAAAAGCCTCACCTGCGTGCAGCAACAAGGTGCTTGACTCACCCAAGCGACCAGAGGCGTTACTAGCCAAAATGTTTGGGGGGGGGGGGGGGGGTCAAGGAATTTACGACTGGCTGTTAATTTTTACCGACTGTTTTTGCAGAAAAAAACGACTGTTTTCAAGGAAAAAACGAGAGTTTCGAAAAAATCGACTGATTTTCCAAAAAAAACGACTGTTTTGACGAAAAACGACTGATTTTCAGAAAAATCGACCGTTTTGATGAAAAAATCAACTGTTTTGGCAAAAAATTGCGGCGCTTCGCGCCGAATCGGTTATTTTTTACCGACTGGCTGACAACATCGGGGGGGGGGGCGTCCCCCCCTCCCTCCCCCGGTCGTGACGCCTCTGCAAGCGACTAAGAACGCCCCAAACAGCAATCAGCTCTGTCGCATAGCCGGTAGTACAACAAACGTGCGACGTCTGGGGCACGCATACAGGCTGCCTCGCGCTAACAGCGATTCAGCGTAATATGTATGGTATCTTTTTGTCTAACTGGGGATACATGGTAAATTGACCTTGACTCTGCGCATCATTGCGTTGCTTACATACCGTTTGGTGTAAGGTGTTTCCTCTATTTAGTGAGACGTTAGATATCCTTTTTTATAATTCAGAAAACTGACGAAATGGCAGTATTTCGTATCCCGCGGAACTGTTGTTTGCAACTCGAAATTCGGACTCGCAACGTAATGCAACTCGGTTTGACAGATACCAGCCTCTCTTTACCTTATTTGCTCTCTCTGGCCGTTATTCGTCAATCTTAAATATTCCTTGAGCCCAAGCTGACTTTGAAACATATATTCAAATAATGCATAAAACGGATATGTCAGCTACGATGCTTTAGCAGCGATATTTTGGCACTTCTTGGCAAGGGTCCTCGTCAGGTGTCGATCTTCAGGGTCAACGTCGGGGAAGGAAATAAACCTGTAATAAATAACTAAAGCTTCTACCGACTATAAATATCTTATTCGGTCAAATTACTTTTAAATAGTCTACAACTGTAGGGAAAAAAAACTAGTTTTTTCCCTACAGTGGTATTTAAAAGTAATTTGCCCGAATAAGATATTTATATATCTTTATTTTTATTTATATTTGGAAGGTTTATTTATAGTACCTGGTTTGGCCCATGAATTTTAAAGTTAATTGCTCAAAAACGAAAAATAAAAATGGACAAGTGGGAAAGGGATTGAATTTGAATTTGTAATGTAGGTTATAATTCAAATATTGAAGTTTGAATTTGAGATCTTGAAAAGTAGGTTGTTTGTAGATATCGCAGTTGCGTGTTTGTTGGAGATAGTTTGTGGCAGTTGAGTACGGTTGGAGTTTATATGTATAGTGGTGATGGATTACGCGTTTGTGGATAAGAGAAAAAAGAGTATAAAAATTACTGAAGAAAATAAGATTTAGTAAAATTTATAGGAGAAATGATTAAAAGATAAAATTTGAATTTTTAATTTGAAATTTATATAAGAGTTTAATAATAGAAATAAAGATTATAGTTTTGAAGTATAGATTTGTAGTTTTTTACGTTAAAGAGTTTAAGAAAATATTAACGTCACCGAGTGGAGGAGGAGTCGTAGCCCAAAAATTCGAAGACAGGCTTATTTTATAGAAAAGATGCTACGCGGGATTAAAAAAAAAAAAAAAAAAAAAAATAGTCGGAAGCTTCAGTTATTTATTGCAGGTTTGTTCCTTCCCGACGTTGACCCTGAAGATTGACAGCCTGACGAGGACCCTTGCCAAGAAGGGCCGAAATATTGCTGCTAAAGCATCGTAGCTGACGTATCCGTTTTATGCATTAGTTAATCTTAATCATGTAATTGTTAACAGCCTGACGAGGACCTTACCAAGAAGGGCCGAAATATCGCTGAAGAACATCGTAGCAGGCTTTTCTGTTTTGAGTCATTGCTTAATATATATTTACTAGTCAGCGTGGGCTGAAGGAGTATTTAATCCTTTTGTTTGTATAGGTGTGAACGCGGCTAAAGCTGGTACCCTTACGTTCATGGTTGGAGGTCCAGAGGGAGAGTTCGAAGGAGCCAAACCTCTTCTTGAAGATATGGGCAAGAACATCGTCTACTGCGGTAACGTTGGATCTGGACAGGCAGCTAAAATATGCAACAACATGCTCCTTGCAATCAGTATGGTTGGAACTTCGGAAGCGATGAACCTTGGAATCAGGTAATTGATATTTCTATTCTTTGGTTTAGATGATCGTCTGAAAATTTCGTACATTGTCCAAACACGTTGGTAAACTTGATGACCACAATAACTGTGTTCATGCTCTGGGTATGCCTTCGCACGCTTCCTTCTATACGTTCCACGCTTTCTTCAACATTTAATTTTCTCCGTTCACCGTTGCACTAAGTAAAACCAAGAACGAATAATCTGACAGAACCTCTCTGTAATATGACTATGCGGAGTCGAATATTTCCCCATACCCTGTCGGCTACGAACGAGCGGAGGTTACTAGCTTCGCGCCACATCACGTTTCTTTACCTCTACAAATAGCTAAATCGCTGTTAAGTCGCTGGTGAGGAAAAGTAGGAGTCAAAGCTGATTGGTTCTATGGACGCGCTCCAGAGCGGGTCAGCGCGCGGAGTACGCCTCCTGCCACTTGCCAGCCTCCTTCACTATTTCTTTTGCGATGGCGAACGCGATGTGCGAACGGCGAAGACAGAAGAGGAGTAAACGGGTAGCAACATCAGCTCAAAACTAGAGTAAATTACCTCTAGATCCGCTCAGTTTTGTCGGGGTTTTCATAGTCGCTGCATGCGACTAAAGACAGAAGTTCTATCTGATTATTTGTTCTTGGTAACGGCAGGCTAAAAATCGAATGCCCTTGATTTAGTTACCGACATATTTTTCGTTTGGATAAGAAAAAATGGGTAGCCTGAGATACTGAGGACATACACGACTTGCAACACACGGAAAATGCAATGAAGCAAAAAGGTGACGGGGAACGGCGATAAAAACTTGCAGGTTTAGAAATTCTAGTATAGCTAAGATGCAGTCTGTACACATTGAGCAAAAATGGGAGTTTTATCTTTTTTTTGCTGTGTTCGGAATACGGAGTTATGGAGCCAGCGCTGGTGCACGACTGATTGAGTTTCTGGAGGGACGCTACCTATCGCTAGTGTTGCTAGTGTCGCTGATATTCAAGTTTGTGTCACTTTGTTCTACTTCCTAGTGTTGTTTTGCTTTTTTTTGACGATTTTCTAGATATTAATTTACTTTGGCCACTCAAAGATATCTTCTTTCTTGGCGTAAGATATGGGTGCCAAAGTGTCAAGTAAAAACATGTTCTGGATTTAGATCTTGTTCGAATTTAAGATGCCACAACTTTTGGGACAACAAAGAACAAAACTATAGCTGGAAGCAGGTGGGAAGGCTTTAAGAATAAAACGCAGAAATGCGCAAGATGTCGGGGCGAGTATTATTCGTGAAAATGAATTGTGCGACGATGCAGGAAATACAGAAGAGTTTTATCGACAGAAATGCAAAAATTAAATACCTCTTTTAGTGCTGTAACGAACGAGGTATCAGAGGGATACGAATCTTCCGTATTTGCCGAACACGTGCTATTTGCAGCTTTCAAAGGACTAGCCAATATAATAATAATAATAATATATTCGCAAATTGGATGGCAGGCTGTTAAGCCTCTACAAAATTCTCAGTTTACATTTCTTCTAAGTTTGCACAAGGAGACAATGTCACTTGAATAATATACATCAACTTCTTTCTTGAATGTCAGTAGGTTTGTGGAGCAGATTACTCGTTGTTCGAGTGCTGGACCACTCGGTTGCCGAAAGTCCAGCGGCCCATGTCCTTATAAAAGCGTTGCGTCCTCACTTTGTGCTGGTGTCCTCGAAGATGATTATTATTGAACTGCATGATTATCAAGTAAAGCCCCAGACTAAGTCGGGCCAGAAGAAGAAAATCTGTGGTTGCGGTAATTACAGTGGAAGGAGTACTATTTCTAGTTCCGTCTGTGGTTAAAGAATCCAAAAGTGCAGAAAAGACTTGTTTTCTTACTATTTTTCTTTTAGATTGGGACTTGAGCCGAAGCTTCTCGCCAAGATTTTGAATATGAGCACCGGGCGTTGCTGGTCCAGCGAGCTGTACAACCCAGTTCCAGGAGTCTTGGAAAATGTTCCCGCTTCAAATAACTACCAGGTAGGATAACCAATCTAGGCCTATAAATGCGAATTTATTCAGTACTTAAAACTTACTGTAATGTAATGTAATGTTTATTTTTCACTCATCGTACAGGAGAGAGGAAATGATGGAGTATATAAAAAAGAAAGTAGAAAAAAACATAAAAAGATCACACAACAAAGAAAAACAAAAGACAAATCACAGAAAGAAAGTAGAAAAACACAGAAATGATCACACAGAAAATCAAAGGGCAAATCACAGAGGGAAAATCACACTTATAATTCAAAAAATGTCAAAGAAAATCCTTTGCCACTCATGGCCGCTCCGGTTGCATTTTAATCGCTGACATAGCTCGTACAGCTTCCGGATCCGGTCAACGATACCGGATTTCTTGGTCATGTAGGTACTGCGTGTCCAAGGAGGAAGACGAAGAAGGTATGTTGCGAATCTAAAGTAAATCCGTTTTAGTTTTAGTCCGCCCGCATCATTTAATGTTTCAAAAAATGGAGCTATATATAGAACATGGGGAAGCGCAACTGTTATATAATTTTGCTAATAGACTTCGGTTTAGATGAAACTGGGTTGAAACAGTTTTACCATAAGACCGACGAATTTTGCTTTCCATGTTCTCAACAAAGCACAAAAAGCAATGGAGCACAAAATCAATGGAAGCACAAAAAGCAATGGAGGGCGTGTAGCCCTAGTGACGGAGCAGAACGAAACGCAACGCATTGCAACAACGCGTCAATGTGAAAGCGGCTGAACACAACATTTTTTTGTATGCTGTTATTGTTTTGAATATAAGTAGAACTATATCTAGCCTCGAAAATTGCTTCCAGGATATTTCGCAAAATTATCGGGGAATAGGATTGTCTATGAATACAGCAAAATGTTAAGTGCTGCTTTTTAATGATAATAGTGACTTGTCCGTTGTTAATGTAGCTTTAGATGGTATTACAGTTAAGCCGTGTGATAAATTGATGTACCTTGGTATTCCGATTGGTAAGACGCTGAAACAAACTAAAGCATTGATTGTTGAGAATATGGAAAGTAAAATTCGTCGGTCGTATGGTCAAACTGTTTCAACCCAGTTTCATCTAAACCGAAGTCTACTAGCAAAATTATATAACAGTGTTGCGCTACCCCATATTTTGTATATAGCTCCATTCTCTGAAACATTAAATGAAACGGACCGACTAAAAATTAAACGGTTTACTTTAAATTCGCAAAATACCTTCTTCGTCTTCCCCCTTGGACGCGCAATACCTACATGACCAAGAAAAACGGTATCGTTGACCCCATTCGAAAGCTCGATGAGCCATGTCAACGACTAAAATTCAGTAAGAGCGGCCATGAGTGGCAAGGGATTGTTCTTTGATATTTTTTGGTTTATAAGTGTGATTTTTCCCTCTATGATTTGCCCTTTGTTCTTCTTTGTTGTGTGATCTTTTTGTGTTTTTTTCTACTTTCTTTCTTTTTTATACTCCATCATTTTCTCTTTCCTGTACGATGGGTGAAAAATAAACATTACATTACATTACATTATTATGTTTATTCAGTCCAGTGTTTGTACTGTTTTTTTTTGGCTCTGGCCTTCGGGCTTTTGTAAATATTCATATACATTATGTTCATAAACAAAACTACAGATCGCGCGAAGCGGGAAGACCACTGGGGGTTTCTGGTGGTTTCTTTCTGGTGATAGTCACGGGTGGTATTTCTGACAAAGTCAATCATATAAACTGTCGTTATTCGGAAATCCCTTACTTAGAAGATTTACCGCAGCCTGTTTTAGCGAGCTGTTCATCTTGTTTCAGAATGTGAATTAGGGGTCGGCACCGTTTCTGTTTCTGTTTCTGTTTCTGTTTTTTTACTACCGTTTTCTGTTCTGTTTTTTTTTTAAATAACAGAAAAACAGAAAACAGGTAGCCGTTTTTTTAAGGCCGTTTCTGTTTCTGTTTCGTTTTTTCTATGACCGTTTTTGCCGTTTCTGTTTTTAATTTACCTGTTTTTTTTTCCAAATTTCCGTTTTTTGTTACGACTTATACGCGTGGCGTCCCGGCGTAATGTAGCGGTTTTTATTCTCCCGGCGGATTATGCCATCTATCGATATTTTCCGCTTTTCGGAAGGAAAGATTTGTGAGTCATAATAGAGAGAATGCACCCTACCCGACGAAACGGATATTTTTACACCATCATTAGAGGAAGCATAACAACAAAATTAAAATTAGGAGGTATAGGACTTTCGACTAGTTATTATCGGCCTAGCTTTTGATAACCATTCTGAGCCAGTGAATCGCTGGAAACGTTAATCTGGCTATTTTTTGTTGGTATAATAACACTTTTGCTGGGAACGCTAACTGGCTATTTCTTGTTGTTATAACACTTTTGCGAAACGGAGTCTCGCCTTCCATTGGTCGGTTAAGACGCGTTTTTTAAATTCAACCAATAGGAAGCACGAATCGTTTTGTACTGAAAGTTTGAAGCCTTCAAGCTCCCATTTCTGATGAAACTTTTCCACAAAGCTGTAATTATACAACTAAGAAAGAGCCAGCGAACTTTTGCAATGTTCAAAAGTTTTTTTTTCACTTTTCGGTAAAGATGCGCACTTTAAGGGTGCTAGAAATTATTTTTTAAGCAAAACCCTTGTGGCGCAAATGATCATGGACCCTCGGGGGATCATGAAATGTATAGTTTGGTCAAAAGTAGTTTTTAATTTGCGGTTAAGGTGCGCACTTCAAGGGAACTGGCAGTTCGTTTCTGTAATTTAAGGGATGGTCGGATCTGGAAAGTGACAATTTGTGAGCCAATCTTGTCGAGTCCCTAATGTTCCAGCCAAATTTCATCGTTATAGCACATCTGGAGTACCTTAACTCGCGATCACCGGAATTCCGGCCCCCCTCCAACTCCCCCACAGTGCACAAATCCGGTCCGTTCTGTCACGGGTGTACCTAGTTCTTGTGCTTGTTCTTCCCACCAAGTTTCTCCCAGATCAGTCCACTCTAAGCGTGACACAAGATTTCCAGTACTCCCCCCCCCCCCCCCCAACATTCATCGGATCCGGTCCGGACTTGAAATGGGACATCCGCGAAACGATCCCCCGTTCAAAAGTTATATGTACCTAAAGATTCCAGATTCCTCCTCCCTCCCCACTCCCCCACGATGGTCGGATCGGGGAATTGACTATTTCCAAGTTAATTTGGTCGGGTCTCTGATATGCTTACCAAGTTTCATCGTCCTAGCCCACCTGAGAGTACCTTAACTCCGGATCACCGGGATTCCGGAACCCCCTCCGACTTCCCCCACAGTGCCCAAATCCTGTCCATTTCTATCTATGGTGGACCAAGGGCTTGTGCTTGTTCTTTCCACCAAGTTCAATCCTGATCACTCAACTTTAAGCGTGTCACAAAATTTCCGGTCCCCCCTTTAGACTCCCCCCCCCCCACACACACACACTCATCGGATCCGAACCGGACTTGAAATGGAACGTCTGAGACACGAGGTCGTTCGAAACATCAAGATTCATTAAGATACGATCACCCGTTACAAAGTTATACATATACATACGTCAATATTTCGGATTACCCTCACTCCACTCCCCCACGGTGGTCGGGTCGTCGAAGTAACTATTTCCAAGTTAGTTTTGTCAGATCCCTATTTGCCTACCAAGTTTCATCGTCCTAGCACATCTGGAAGTACTCCAACTCGAGAACAGTGGACCGACCGACCGACCGAAACGTGATCGGTATATGGCACTTGAATGAAGCCCATGCTGAAACGCGGGGGCATGCTGACAGGGGTGACTATGGTTCTCACACGTAGTTGTACCCCTTTTTCCGTATAGGGGTATCAGTATACAGTACTTTGGGAACTAAAACAATTTGGTATTTAATTTTTTACCTTGAAATTTTTTTGCTTTTAAAGGGTACTGGTACCCTTCCGGGGAATAAGGAGCAAACATAGGTATGATTTCCATACTTACCCCTAACAGATACCCCAGCATTTGACCATGGGTATAAAAAAGGGGTTAGTTTACTATACAGGTGCAGAGTCCTTTTTTTTCACCTTACACAACTTCTCAATGTCTTCTCATTTCAGACCCTCCGTGAGTCCCCTCCTCACGCTATTCACTTTCCAACACCCGCCTTATCGTTCCACATGATCGCCTTATTGTTATCTTATAAACCTAAAGAAGTAGGAAAAAAAAACCCAGAAATACCTGTTTAAACGGCCGTTTTTTTTATAAAAACGGTCCGTTTCTGTTTTTCCGGAAAAAAAAGGAAAAACAGAAACGGTTTTTCGTTTTTTTTCTATCACCGTTTCTGTTTCTGTTCCGTTTTTTATTTGCTGTTTTTTACCGTTTCTGTTTTAGCCAAAAACAGAAACGGTGCCGACCCCTAATGTGAATAGATTGGATCGAATAACCATTCGACTTACAGATTACATTAGTTCTGGGATGTCGGTTCAGTAGTTTTCTAGAAAACTAAAGGCGTTTTCCCATGCTTCACAAATAGTTTGTGATCGATTGTGGCTCGAGAAGAGTGTCATTTGTGTTGCCCACAAATGTGCTTCTGTGACCAACAAGAGTTGCGTTTTTGCAGATACCATGGTATCTGATACCACGGTCTAAAGTCGTTTTCGCAGTTATCGTGGTATGTGGCCAGTTATCGTGGTATCTGATACCACTGTCAAAAGGCGTTTTTGCAGTTATCGTGGTACCTGGCCAGTTATCGTGGTATCTGAAAAATTCATCTCACTTTCATCGATTTTTGTCTAATTGGTGGGAAAGAAGTTGAATATCAGTTTTGCTTTTGAGATGACTTCGAAAAGCGCAATTTCGGCAATTGTCGTTTTTGCAGAGCAACCGTATATCAGATACCACGGTTACTGCAAAAACGACTAATTGCAGATCCAGTTACCGCGGTTACTGCAAAAAAGACTAATTGCGGATCCAGTTACCGTGGTAGCAAATACCATGGTATCTGCAAAAACGCAAATAAGATATTTGTGTCTCGAATTCGACAAACAACTGCCGAGGGTGGTTTCGATTTTGCTGATCGGATCTGGTGGGAAATTCAAATTTAGCAGCAAATAGTGTATAATAATAAAACTTACTTACTTTATCAAGCATATACACTGTAAAAAGTTTATCCGAGTAAAGATTTAAGTTAACTGCAGTATTTGCTACTGGGATAAGATTGATCCGAATTAGAGATAATCTTATCTCATTAGAGACAGGATTAATCCCAGTAGCAAATACTGCAAAAAAAAATATTTTACAGTGTAGAGATAACAACGAGGAACCTTTCTGCACAGAAGTCCTTGAAAGTCCTATTTACTGAGATTTTATTTTTATTTTCAGACATTTCAGATTACCACCAAAAACTGGAAAAAACGCGTTTCGCATTTTCAACTTTTGGCTCGGCTGTATGATACGCAATAGTTTCCGAGACAAACACTCAGCAGTGTGTGGCCCAAAATTGTGTTGTGAAAAAGACTCCTTGTTCCGGCCAATGCGATAAGGTTTTCGCGGAGTGGTTGTGCGTTGTATTAGCTAGGCGGCTTCCTAACTTGCGCTAGGTGAATTCTCGTTCGATGTGTATTTATTTATATCCTCGTTTCTAACTAATTTCAAAGCTCTGCTTAAGTATACGATAACCAACTTTAAAGGACCCGTCGTACCTATAATGCATGCAACCTACTTCAGTAACTGCATTCATTAATTCTTAAACCCGCAGACTCAAATTCCATATGTTAAATTCTGGACCCGCTAGCGACACCTCACTAATCTTTGCACTTGCCACGATTTGCACGCCACGATTTACTATTTTCCATGTGCATTAAGCTCCTGGCGAGTGTTTCTTGTCATGCTATTGGTGCGTAAAACCGGTTATCTCAATTTTGCCAAGTTTTTGTTGGAAGTCTATGGGTCTGAGAAAAGGCTTGAAACAGCCAAGGCCGTGGATAATTTTTTAAAAACAGAGCTTAGTTTTACAGTATTTAGATAGTTTGGAATATTGAAACATAAAGAGAGATGTGCTTTAAGCGAGCTCTTCAGCGGAAATCAGAATTTGTAGAAGTTATCGTGGAGCGTTCTGTCGATGGTAATTTCCTCGGAAAGGACTTAGCAGACCACACATGGCTTGATCTAAATTGCCCCGCGAACTGTCATACATTGATGTCTTAGTTTATAACCATGAATTATCCATGAAAGTGATGCCGTACGATTAATTCGAAACTCGAAAGAAGATAATTCGTCACATTGACACATCGGAATTTCAAATAGTTTTGAATAGTTTTGAAAATATGAGACTATAAGATGGTAGATTGAACCAACAATTATATTTGCACTCGTTAATTTTTTTTTGGTGGAAATATTAGAACACCGTTTTTTTAAATGTATGTAGGCTTCCTTATTTGTTTTGTTCAGTGGTTAATGCCTTATGCTATCATTTATTATTTGTTTGTAAAAATTTTTGATGTCACTAGCATGTCTGGCACTTTATTTAACCCTAGTGGCACTTTATTTAACCCTACTACTATTTCCTTTTCAGTAAAATTCTACCTTACCTTTACCTCATTCTCCACTGGGAATTTCGTAAAAAAAAGAAGCAAGAGTAATCCCAAGAAACCTCGCGATAAGATACACCTGCCATCTAGAAAGTGAAAGCTCACTAGACCTTGATAAACTTTAGGATCGGCGTATTGGTAAATATGGTCTAAGATGTTCGTATTTCAGGGCGGCTTCGGGACCGCGTTGATGACCAAGGACCTCGGTTTGGCCCAAAACGCAGCAACTTCCACCGCCACCCCGATTCCCCTCGGCGCTTTGTCTCATCAGCTCTACCGACTCATGGTTACAAGAGGATATGGGAAGAAGGATTTCTCTGCCGTTTATGCCTTTCTTCAGGAGATGGAGAACAAGTCGTAGACTTGCAATAGACAAGTTAGTAAATTCATACCTTAGAAAGTTCGAAACCCGCATTGAAATAAGGGTGGGAACTGAGTCTGGTCTTTTATCACAACCACTTATCACTACCTTGCATCTCTAAAAAGATGTGACGTCATTCTTCCACCAAAGGCTTCAGGTATATGCGGTGTTGCCAGTGGTCGCAGAATTCTGCAATTTGACGTAGGTTTTCGGCTTCTTTCCAGATTCCATTTCTCGTAGGAACTGGCACTTGTGCCAGAAATGTTGCAGAATTCTACGATTTCAAACTTTTGGCCAATAAAAAGCAGCCTTTTTCGGGAAAAGGATCTTTCGTTTTGTGAACATTAACTCGTCTTATAAGAGCAAACTGGAAGTCCAATTCGAAACCATTTGTTTTTTTATTATGATCACCATAGGCGTATTCTTTTTTTGTCGGGTTTTCATTAGTCCGTTTTCTATCGAGTCAAAAACCGATGAAATCTGCGTCACGTATAACGGGCATTATGAAATCTGCTAAGGCTTTAGCTGTAAGAACCGCTCATTTGCAAACGCTGCACCCCTGTTTAACCAAGAAACCGACTCTTCGTTGTTTGTCAAGAAGGAATTTGTTGTCTTAATTAGCGCTGAAGTGTACCTACACTGTAAAAAGTTTCTCCGAGTAAGGATTAATGTTAAGTATTTGCTACTGGGAATAATCTTGTCTCTACTGGGATAAGATTAATCCGAATTAGAGATAATCTTATCTCATTGGAGACAAGATTACTCCCAACAGGGGCGTAATTTGCTATAGGGGCAGGGGGGGCAACTGCCCCCCCCCCCCCAGCTGAAATTTAGCGTCTTCGAAACTCTCGTCGAAACTAAGATAGGCCTACAGAATTCAAGCATCCACAGAAACAGATCGGTTTTCTTTAGTATACCTTTGTTTTATGGTAAGATTGGAACACGGAAGCCTTGAAACTTTTATAGCGATCTGCATGCGCTATGCAGGGTTAAACACGTCTATGTCAGACGACCGACTAAGTGATCTTTTGGTCATTAGCACCCAACCTATAAAAGCGAAGAAGCTCGAGTCAATCGCGCAGTGGACAGTTTCGAGAATTTGAAGAAGCGTCCTTTCGCCTTGGTCGATTAGTAAAATATCTCTTTGTTCCTTTGTTTTTACTACGTTTTTCTTCTTAAAATAAAACTGCTCATTTACACTTGACTTGGGGAAATGGGCTCCAACTTTGCCCCCCCCCCCCCCACAGGATTTTGACGAAATTACGCCCATGACTCCCAGTAGCAAATACTGCAAGATTTTTTTTTTTACAGTGTAACCACACTAACGACTCCCTTCCGCTCCAGACTGTACACTGTAAAAAATAAATCTTGCAGTATATACTACTTGGATTAATCTTGTCTCTGAAAAGATAATCTTACCTCTACTTCAGATTAATCTTACCTTAATAGAGATAAGATTGATTCCAGTAGCAAATACTGCAGTTAACTTTAATCCTTACTCGGATAAACTTTGTACAGTGTAGGAAAGGGGGATTTCGTAAGTTTTCAGTAGCGTTTTTATCACGAATTGATGTCGTATGTGTAGGCTCCTACAGAGCACGTTGGTACCCCGCTTTTGCCGCCTACCGGGCTCGTAATGCAAACATGCGCGAAAGGCAAGACTTCGGTTGCAAGAACCGATTAGTTTCTTTTAGTTTATTACTGTTTATTATACAAACCAACTTTTACATACGAAACTACATGAACACACCTTTTATAACCCTCTTACCATCCTTTACACATGTAGTCGAAGGTTTAAAAAGAAACAACGTCCTTGAGAACCTGTTTAAACATTAAACAAAAAAAATAAGTTCAAAATAGTTCAGAAGTTCGGCGTCCAAGATGTCATTCGTTCACTAGAGAACACGTCAGCGTCACTACTATGGACATCTCGTCATCCTGGTCATCGAGGACACGATGTTTTTCATGAATTTTCAGGCCCAGTTAGAAATTATGTTTAAATTTTGTGTGTTTATACTGTTATTTACCTTGTGTTGTTTTTCGTTGTTCTGTTTACTCCGCTATCACCTTGTGTGTTTGGCGGGTTACAAATAAAATATATATATATTAAAATACTCACGGCTTAGTGAGTTTCTAATTTACGACAGCCCATGGAAATGAGTTGTAGCCTAAACTATGACCCTCATCGAGGTAACGGGGCCTCTGACTGCAGGAAAGCCCGGATGGGACTGTGTGTTTCCTGCGTGTTTGTTGGAACCTGTTGGCTAGGATCTCCACTAATTTTATTTTATTTATTTATTTATTTGTGACCCGCTTTTTGGATTTCGGAGCATGAGTAAAATACACAAAGTAAAATACACATATTAAAACATTAAACAAAACAATGTAAATAAACATGAGTACATTATTTTCATATAGTTTAAAAATACACTAAATAGACTTAAAAATTTATAAGTCTAAAAATTTTAAGTCTGTATGAAAGATGTCGAATGACGATTTCAACACAGGCTATATCTTGCCCTATATCTGTCTTTTTCTTTTCACCAAAACCCCTATGTGAGGCAGAAGCGGGGTGCTGTCGTGCCTTGCGTGCTTATTTTGTGAACCTGTATGCCAGGACTTAGGTGCGTCGGTTACCGTGGTATCATCTTTGAGAATTTTTAAATCCAATGAGTGTAAAGACGGGAAGGCTGGATAGTGCCGACAAGCGCTAACAAGAAAATCGCTAATTTCAGGTGGAAAGTAGCCTAAACTTTTGTTCTGATCCCTTTCATAGGCAAAAGATCGTTTCTAGGAATAGTTGTGCCTTAGATGCGAATGTTACCTTGGTATCATCTTTGAGAATGTTTAAATCCAATGAGTGTAAAGACAGGAAGGCTGGATAGTGTCGACAAGCGCTAACAAGAAAATCGCTAATTTCAGGTGGAAAGTATCCTAAACTTTTGTTCTGATCCCTGTCATAGGCAAAAGATCATTTCTAGTAAGAGTTGTGCTTTAAATGCGTAGGTTACCGTGGTATCATCTTTGAGAATTTTCAAATCCCAAGAGTGTAAAGAACAGGGGGGGGGGCCTGCTGTTGGACATAGTGGAAAAGCGATGACTTGAAAGTACAAGGATTTAAGTCCGAAATCTAATTTAGGTTTGCACGTCCCGGTGTGATTTCCGAGCCGTAACAAATCAAACAGTGGTCAGGTCCGAAGAATGCAAGTATAAGTATTTTTTGTCCTGTCCATAATGCTACTACTTGTAAATATAGCCGTTTATTTTCGTATATGGTTTGGATTGTGCAGATTCTTCGACATCTAGCATTTCATAAAGGCACTATCTCTTGATTTCTGTAAACATCGTAGATGGCGTCAAAAGCGTCTGGTATGATAAATCTGTTGGTCGGAAACGCTTATAATAAAGTTGTTATATTTTTTGTCCCGTCCATAGTGCTACTACTTGTAAATATAGCCGTTTATTTTCGTACATGGTTTGAATTGTGCGACATCTAGCATTTCATAAAGACACTACCATCCTATAATTTCTTTAAAAACGATAGACGGCGTCAAAAGCGTCTGGTATGATAAATCTACTCGTCGGAAACGCTTTCATGTCCTGTTTGAATATTTCATGTGAGGTCATGGAAAAGAAGTGTTCTTTCTAAGGGTGAAAAGGCCAGTCGTTATAAATACATAGTATTCCGTTTTGCCTGAATCATGCTTGCTGTTGCTAAACCGACCAGTCGGTTAGAATTTCCATTCGGCCCTTCTTGGCTTCTCGCTGTTCGAGCGTCGACTAGGGCCGGAAGGGGACCCGTATGAAGAAGGACCAAAAAATTGCCAAATAAAGCTTTTGCTGGCTTACGCGTTTAGCAACATCAAATATTACGAGTATGTTAAACGGCACTATACTGCCACCAGTCCGAAAAGATCTTTTCATCAGGGTGCCGTATTTCTTTGACTAAAGAAGGCTGAAGAAAATCTTTGGGGCTAGTTTCGGATTGGTTCACTTTGGGGGGGGGGGCTTATTCTCTATTAGAGAGAAATTAATGAAAATGAAATCAAATAGAATAAGGCGCACGGGAAAAGTATTGCTAGATTGGTAAAAAAAAATAAAAGGAGTGCGATCTTTGCAACTGAGGGAAAACAGTTCTTAGTTGTGCTGTCTGGTCATACAAGTTAAAGCTGCAGCAGTCCATCTAGGAGTCGAACGAACAGTTTTTCGACCGCCAACAGGAAGCTTTTTGAAGTTGGTGTCCTTTCGAACTCAGTTTCCTCTTTCTGAAACAATGTTGGCTATAAGGTGAAATCCTGTAATTTTGGATGGGCTGACATATAATGATAGATACTCCTTCAGCCCACGATACAAAATTACTCGAAACGGATAGGTCAGCTGGGATATTCTTCAGCTCTTAGTTTCTTTCTGACGCAGGCTGAAGAGGACCCTTGCCAAGAAAGGCCTGAGGGACTGGTCTGGGACAATGATAGGTTTCGCTATTTTAGCTTTGTTTGCCGAGTTCTTTTCTCGCGGTCGCTAAGGAGTGACTGAAGTGCCACTCTGTGATGGGTCCAATTTCGGCTTTTCTCAATTGGATCCCAGGCCAATAACACGATTGTCTTTGGCAAATCATCAAGATTGACAGGGCTGGCCCACCCACCGGTTTTCGGGTGTCAGTCAGTCCGAGTTTGACGGACAGCTAGTGCCGGACATAGAGTAGAACATGGTCAGTATAATCTCCTACAGAGCCGGAGGAGGATTAACTTAATTAGTGGTAGAGGATTCAGGATGTCAAAGCGTGTGACAGGGCTTATATTGAAGCCCCTCCTGCTAGCTTGATCGTACATGATTTCATTGGGATTCTGGTCATGGAATTTGGGAAAGAGCTTTGAGCCATAACCCGTCTTACCTAGTTTGGACATTCCCGCCATATGATAACCGTGCTTGGTGCCGAACGCATATCGCTCAGCCGGTATGAAATGGAAGAAATAACAGAGGTTAGCAAACTCCATGTCCTTCTCCAAAACCTATAATTTTGTCGCGAGGAGTTGCTCACATCCTCTCGTGGCCAACAATTGGTCACTGGGTACATACTTGTATTGTACATACTTGGAAGCTTTAGCCTGAAGTGAAGCTGACTTATCCGTTAAACAGTGCAACTGTACTGTACACCCATTCTGGGAATAAGCAACCCTCGGTATCACGTGACATTGCCTCGTGTTAAAGAACGCACATATCTACACGTTCTATATGCATCCATTTCCAACCTTGAAAATAAATATCATGCTGGATATAAATGCCAGATTTAGTTTCTTAGCTTGGAGTTTTCAGTGGAGTGTTCATCTATGAACAGTCCAATCTTACGAGCGCTGTAGCATCTTTCAGCTTTCGTTTTCGGTTTTCACCGTATTTCGGGCAAGTGCCATATAGCGATCTCAATTTCTGTCCGTCCGTCGGTCGGTCGGTCGGTCGGTCTGTCCAGGTTTTGCTAGTTCGGGCAATTCCACATAAGCTAGGACGATGAAACTTGGCAGGCATATCAAGGACCCCAAATGATTAAGTTAGAAGTAGCCACTTCCTCGATCCGAGCATCTGTGGGGGGGGGGAGTGGAGGGAGGGGGAATCCGGTAAAATTAGGTATTCTTTACTTACTACCTGGTGATCAGATGTTAATGAAATTTGACACATATAAAGACCTCGTGTCTCAGACGTCTCATTTTAAATCCGGACAGGATCCGGTGAAATTGGGGGGAGTTGGAGGGGGGGGGACCGGAAATCTTGGAAAACGCTTAAAGTGGAGAGATTAGGATGAAACTTGGTGGAAAGAACAAGCACGAGTCTTAGATACGTGATTGACATAACCGGACCGGATCCACTTACTGTGGGGGAGTAGGAGGGGGGATCCGAATTTCTAGTGATCCCGCGAGTTCGGTACTTCCTGCTGTGCTAGGACGATGAAACTTGGCTGGCGTGTCAGGGACCCGAACAGATTGACTTGAGAATAGTCGTTTCCCCGATACGACCATCTGGGGGGGGGGCGTGGAGGAAGGGGGAATCCGGAAAATTGAGGTATTTTTAACTTACGAACGGGTGATCGGACTTTAACGAACCTTGATACATAAAACCACCTCGTGTCTCAGACGCCCCATTTTAAATATGGAGCGGATCCGATGACATTGGGGGAGTTGGAGGGGGAACTGGAAATCGTGAGAAACGCTTAGAGTAGAGGGTTGGGGATGAAACTTGGCGGGAAGAACAAGCAGAAGTCCTAGATAGGCGAATGACATAAACGGAACGGATCCGGTCACTGTGTTGGAGTTGGGGGGGGGGGGGGGGAGGTCCGAAAACTTTGTGACATGCACAAAAAGCAAACGGATGTGCCGAATGGGATGCAAGTTGGACAGTACCAAGTTTATGTGGCCTAGATTTGTCATTTGCCATCCGAACCGGATCCGACCAAAGTAGGGGTAGGATGAAGCGGGAACCGGAAATTTGAAGATATGCTCCGGTTCCAGTTAAACTTGATGGGCGGGAAGAGGAGTAGTTAGAGATGCGAAATTGATATGTCCGAGTCGTATTCGGCCACAGTGGGGGAGTTGGAGGGGGAGTCCCTGAAATGTTGTTGCTCGCAAAGGGGCTAAACGAGCGGAGTGATTTGAATGAAACTTGGAAAGTAGAGAGACCGTATGTGTTAGATGGCATATTTTAGGGTCCGGACTGGATCCGAGCACGGTGGGGAGGGGTACCGGAATTTCCGGAAAAATGCTCAGATTTATTTTCGCGCTTCTCGCACCACCTGCTCGTAATAAGTGCCATATGAGCTCCTAGCTCTTGTTTGTGGAGCTCATAACTCGTGAACCAGTGCAGGTATCAAGTTCAAACTTGGTACACTGTAAACTTCTGGGTATATTGGGGTCTCGTTTTGCCTTCTGAGGGTCCCCCCCCCCCCACATCCGCCCAGTTCAGGGGCAAATGGGTCTCGTCTAGATTGCCCAGTGAATAATGTTCATAACTTGACCAGAGCTGGACACAGGACGATGAAATTCCTTGTACTTGTAGATCCTAGGGCTGAGAAATTACTTTTAAAGTTGCACCTTCCCCACCCATCCCGTTCATGGGGAATTGGGCTCAGATTGCCCAAGAGTAAAGTTCGTGACCGGTGACAGGAGTCAACAGGCATCAAGTTGAGGCTTGGTAGGCTTGTGAGCATTGGGCTCTCTTTTTTCTTTTTGAGGTTCCCGAACCCCACTCCCACTTGGTTCAGGGGCAATTGGGCCGAGATTGCCAATTTTTGTATGTTTTTAACTTGACAATAACTGGAGGTAGGGCGATGAAACTTCTTCTGCTTTTAGATCTTGGGGTTGGGATTAAGCTGGTGTACTTGAGGATATATAGGTCTAGATACGTATTTTGATGGGTCGCCCCCCCCCCTCCCCCTTCATGGGCAGCTGGGCCCAGATTTCCCATGAGTTAAGTTCGTCTTTGACAGGTCTCAAGTTCAACTCTTGTATACTGTGGATATATATGTATAGATCTGGAGTTTGGTGTAACAGCAACAAAGACAGCCGCGCGACGTACTTCAGTCCTTAATGAAAAGTTGGGAACTGGACGGTTTTGTCATATTATCGATGATATGCCGTTCTTAATGAAGTTGTGACGCCGCTTCGTCACAACTTCAACTACATGCGGTTTATTTCAGTTAAAAGCTTTTAAAGTGGGAGGATTTCAAATTAGGTTATTTCAATACTTATTTGGCTATTGCGGATGTGAAATCTCTTGGTTCTAACGTTGTTTGTATATATGATGTGATGAACATTTTACCTTCACACTCCACGTTTGAGCGCTTGCGCACTTGTAACTTCATAAACTTACCGTGACAGATTGAAGACGTCAGGTCCGATATCCTTGCACAATAATCCACAAAGTGAAAAGTTGTAACTACGAAACTGATGCCAGCTTTTCAAAATTTAACCTTTTGACCTTTAATTACGGACTTGACACTAATTGCCCAAGAACGCGACAACTATTCGCTTGACGACTAGGATACGGAGTCGGAGTTGCAACTACGGAACGCTCGTTTGTATCAAATCCGCCACGCTCGAACCCGTGCTACTTTACTTTATGCACACTCGAACAGCGGAGGCATAGCTTTCTTTACAGTGCTCGAGTCATAGTATAATGCATCTTCATTTTGCTTCGATGGTTGGGTCAAAGCAGACCCATCCGTCATTCGAGTTCTTATTCGCTTCTAACAAAGGGCCGGATTCCGCGCAAACTAAGTGTCCGTTTAGTTATGGATTCACACAGGTTTTCCTAAAAGCACTCAGGTCATGGAATATTGTCAGTCTTAATTTTTGCTTTAAAGGATCTTTTTATGTACTTCTAAAAAATTGCCGGATTCCGGGCCGGACGGAAAAATAGTTCAGTTACGGGTTCACTCGATCCACTTCATTCAGCTTACACTGTAAAAAGTTTCTCCGAGTAAGGATTGAAGTTTACTGCAGTATTTGCTACTGTGATTAATCTTATCTGTAACGAGATAAGATTAATCCGAATTAGAGATAAGATTATCTTTTCAGAGACAAGTTTAATCCCAGTAGCAAATACTGCGAGATTTTTTTTTACAGTGTATTGTCTTCTTCTACCAATACAGTTTAATCTTCTCTCAGAAGATTTGTCTGTGTCTTAAAGGGAAAATTTCCCCCTGGAAGTTTTTTTTGTTGTTGTTGTTAAACCCTCATAGGACCATTTGACTTTTCGTCACGACTTCCACATTATCTTTTTTCCGTGTATATGTATCTTTTTTGTCTTGAACGTGTATATGGCCCTCGGGCTTTTTTCAATACAATTATTATTATTATTATTATCTCATTCGGAACTGGCGTGGCTAATTGCGCTTTAAGCCGCTTTCACACTGACGCGTTGAGGCTTTCACACTGAGCTACGCAATCTCTGCGTCGCGCTTGCGGTGACCCAACGCAGAGCTTATGCAGACAAATAAAACGCAACGCAAAGAATAGAACCAAGTTCTATTCTTTTCAGTGAAAATGGAACTTTTTGAAGACAAAGTGGAGAAAACCTACTAACGATGAAGAAAAACTTAGTAATGAGGAAAGAAACGAGAATCCAGCATAAGAAATCGAGAAAGGACAATGTAGATACACATCCAGCGTGAAAGCTTGTCGCACAGGTGTAAAAGATATGCTTCGCAACCTGTACGTAGTGCAAGATAAACGCGTACGCAGAGCATCGCAACGACGCGTCATTGTGAAAACGGCTTTAGTGTGTGTCTCGGAGCGGCGACAGTGGAGACGCAGGCTTCCTATCAGGACTCATCTCATGGAGCTGATTTAGGTCCTCAGTTCTGCTTTAATTTGGCTTCATGATCTGCTCGTGTCACTTCGACTCACCCTTGCTCTTGTCTACTGTGACTCAGTTCGCTCTTACTAACTTCACGAGAAATTATGCCTTTTCAAATTACGCGCGCTTCTAGGGATTAAAGTACGATTGGAAACGCTACTCCGGTTTAACGCGTAAACTGGTCACCAAACCAAGGTTGAAAACTCGTGAATTGGTTTTCAGTCTAGATTAATAGTTAAAAAGCTAAATATATATATACAGTGAATAAAAACGGAAACGTCAGCTACGGGCAGCGCTATTTTGGCCCTTCTTGGCAAGGGTTGTCAGGCTGTCGACATGGATCCTTGCCAAGAAGGCGACGAGGACCTTTGCCAAGAAGGGCCGAAATATCGCTGCCAAAGCATCGTAGCTGACGTTTCCGTTTTTATCCATTTTATGAATATATGCTGCCAAGCCAGCATGGGCTCAAGGAGTATTTAAAAGCTAAATAAAAGAATATCATTTCAAGCTAATAGTAGTTATCATATAAAAATAACAAAACATGTTACATCAGAAGTAGCTACCAGTACATAATCCCCTAAGAGTGCTCACTTGGAAAATCGCAAGTTGTTGTGACCTCTCACGGAAAACTGTCTGACTTTCAAATAACCACTTAAATTTTCATTGAGACTGCTGCGTCTCCAGTCGGAAATCCTTAGAATTAATCGGAACCGGCGAATCTAATTGCGCTTTAATATATATCTCGCGTAAAGCCCTGGTCACATCGCGTGATCTCCGACCCTTTTGCCATAGGCACGGCGTTGCGCCTGCCCCGCCACTTATCCCATCTACGGCGCTTCAGTGCTACCCTTGGAAATTGCTCGCTCGTGCTTTTCAAAGTGTATACACTAAGCAAATATGGCAGTTGGAGGCAGTTTGCACTCAATCCAATGCGCTGATAGTTATTAGTTACGACGAGCGAGCTTTTTATGCGCGCGTTTATCGGCGTTAATCACACGTTGCGCCTATTTTGACTATTACCGTTGCGGAATGACATATTACGAAAATGTTTTCTTGAATTCAAATGAACATCATCTGCAATTATTGGCTTTTACAAACATCCACCCGTTCAGTTTAGCGGGGCGGTGCGTTTTTTCTTTAAACACTACCTGCGTCAGTTAGAAAGGAGAAATACTTTGATATCAAAACCAGATATGGTGGCGGTAAATAGCAGGTGCGTTTCTAGACGGCTTGCGCTCTTGTACGAATCATGAAGTTGGTAGCCTGTCTTAAAGATGTCGGTATAAATTTGCTTTGTTTGGTATTGAGTGGATTCTGGCGGGCCAGTTTGTTGGAAGAATGATATTATCGGTAGGTTATATAAGATGCGGGAATGGTAAAAGCAACTCCGCCTTAAAGGACCTCTCGCACTACTTACTATTCAACTTACAGTATTTTGAAATATTTGAATACTTTAAAAATAGGCTGTGCTTTCAACAAATCACCCACGGTTTTGGCTGTTTTAAGACTTTTCCGAGACCCGTTGACATACAGCGGAAACAGGGAAAAAATTTACATAATCGAGTTTTTGCAATCCCAAAACGTCTATAAGCACGAGAAATCTCGAAGGGAACGAGATATTTTGATGAAACTTGGTGCGAGGACTCTTTGGCTCAAGGGAGAGGTCGGGTTTGTAGATGGGCTCTGTAGCTCAACATTTAGGGGTGGGGGAGGTGTTTCAAGCTAAGGGACGGACAATTTTTTGTTTTAACAGCTAATGAGATAGTCGATTTAGGGGTAAAAAGACATGCTGAACACGAATATGAAAACCATTTTCTCGCCGGACAAGTAGTTCGCCCGGAATCCGGCCAAAACCGGAAAGTTTATCAAAAGTAAAAGTGTTGTATAAAGTTGATTAGATTTTCTTAACTCGTGCTCCAGTGTTGCCAGCCTCTTCAACCAACTGGGTTTCGCTTGTGCACATTACTTTCTTGCGACGCTGACGTTGTCCGCCTCGCTGTACGTGTGATATTGTGGGTTCTAACCTACTTGTATGAAAGACTGGACTGAAAGAAATCCTTTTTTGGGATCCCAAAACGTAAGTGGAGGGATACCTATGACATCGCAAAAGTTGTCCGTCTGCCCTTCTGTCTGTCCGTCTGTAAGCACGATAACTCTCGAAGGGAAGGAGATATTTTTATGAAACTTGGTGGGAGGACTCTTTGGGTCAAGGGAGACGTCGAGTTCGTAGATGGGCTCTGTAGCTCAATATTTAGGGGTGGGGGAGGGGTTAAGGGGCGAACATTTTTTTTAAACAGCTAATGCGATAATTGATTTAGGAAAAAGAATACATGCTGATGATGAATATGAAAAACATTGTCTCGCCGGACAAGTAGTTCGCCCGGAATCCGGCCAAAACCGGAAAGCTTATTTAAAGTAAAATTTTTATATAAAGTTGATTAGATCAGTGGTTCCCAACCTTTCCCGTACCGCGTACCCCTAATCAAGGTTAGTAAAGATTGCGTACCCCCTTTTCCAGAACGTGAAAAAGACGATAGTTATTATCGTAAATGATAAGGCATAAATGTGTGAAAATATATACAAAATCAATGAGGCAATCACTAGAGGCTGCTTCGTAGCAAAAATTTTGTCAGATCTCGGCTCGACGTCATTCGCAGCATATTTTTAACTGTCAGCCTGTTTCTGTGTTTGGTTTTGATGTTCTCCGTATTTTCATCAAGCTGCATCGCAAATGTTTTTGTTAGCTTAATTCGCAACCTGAATGACAATATCACTTGCAATGTCTCCGGTTCTTCTTGAAACAATGTTGTTTGACACAGGAACTGATTTTACGGCAATAGGGTAGCTGTTTTTTAATCAACGTTTTTCACTTACTTTCACTAGGGCTTGTAATCAGAGGCGTCACGCGCGGGTTGACAACACCCATTCCACCCCCCCAAAAGGTCGGCCAGACGATTAAAAAGAAAAGAGTCGGCGCGAAGCGCCGCGATTTTTCGTAAAAGCAGTTACTTAAAAGAAAACAGTCGGTATAAATGACCTGTCGGCCAGTAAAAATACCTTGCCCCTTAAGATACATTTTGGCTGGTGATGTCTCTGCTGGTAATCTTAGGCTTTCGGCAATCAAAAATTAGTGAGGCGAGATTTTGAAGTTACAGGCTAAATCAATTTTGGTTCCTTCGCGTACCCCTTGCAAGGGTCTGGCGTACCCCTTGGGGTACGCGTACCACCGGTTGGGAACCACTGGATTAGATGTTTGATTTAGTGGTAAGAAGATATGCTGGACATTTATTTGAAAATCATTTTCTTGTCGGACAAATAGTTCGCCCGAAATCCGTCCGAAACCGGAAAATCTGTTAAAAGTAAAAGTTTTATCTGAAGTTGATTAGATGTTCGGTATAGGGGTAAGGTGATACGCTGAATTCGTTTTTAAGCTTTAGTTTTTGCCGGACAAGTAGTTCGCCTGGAATCCGGTCGAAACCGGAGATTTGGCAGAAGTAATGCAGGAAGGTTTGATCAGTTTCGTCAAAGTAGATATGACGTACAGCCTAGGGGTAAATACACACATGGTGAATCCATATCTGAACTTGGTTTTCTCAAATGATTAGCCATTGACCTCCTTCTGTTTCTAAATCTTAATAGTAAAGATGTTCAAGGAGTCTGGCGAAGACCGGATATCTACAAGACCAAATTGTCTGGATCAAATATTACATTTTTGGGAGCCCGTCGAAACCTTTGGTCTTGTTATTAGGGTGATTTTATGCATCATA
Organism: Branchinecta sandiegonensis; assembly: GCA_030848855.1. Classification (NCBI taxonomy): domain Eukaryota; kingdom Metazoa; phylum Arthropoda; class Branchiopoda; order Anostraca; family Branchinectidae; genus Branchinecta; species Branchinecta sandiegonensis. The sequence goes on along the minus strand of JAUPMV010000006.1, from coordinate 18,379,375 downwards.
GCCCATTCAAAAATGGGCATTATTTACTTGATGTACGTAAAAGATGTACTAAAAGCACCAAAAAGGTGCCAACAATCACGGAAGATGTAAAATGTGTTTGGAAGCTGCGATCTACTGAGGGTTAATTGCTTACTGCATGGCTTACTTTTGGTAGAATGAGAGGAACCCAAATAGGAATTGTGTATGCTGTCTTTGCGGTTGCGAAGAAGAGGATATCGGTATTTTTTAAGCCTTTTTGTTGATTAGTTTTAGGGATGTTTACATGTTTGTGCACTTTTTAGTGGAGCGTGTTTGTCCGTGAAATCTTCTGCCTAATGTATCCCGAGACCTGTGTACTCCACAAAGGTTTCATTTATTCTCTGAGGCCCACGACGTATACAAAACAGTCTTTTAAAACTTCCGCGGAGCGAGCGACGCTGAATGAAAAGGTTTAACCGATGAACTAGTTCGATTATTTTAGGTTTTCGTAGGGGTCGGGAACTTCGGTAGCGTAGCAACATCTTAGTTGAAAAAAAAATAAGAAAATTCACATCGTGACAAAGGACTTCGGGCCTTTTTCCAGTACAGTTCTTAATTATCATCAGTAATTTTGACATCGTCCCGTCTTTCTCCTCTTGCACTTGAGCCTTCACATATGCGTCTTCCTCCATTTCTCCCTTTTTCCGAACTGAAGAGAATAGAATATTGCTTTCCGTTGTTTTAGATATCTTGATACAGGATGCCTTGCCATTTGGTCCCCCCATGACATTTCCAGCCTCTACAATCACCAAATGTGTGAAATTCGGGCCTTGATTGACAGCTGTAGCCATTCTCTACAGCGTAATATCCTTCCGTTTTCACCTGCTGACCGTGGCCAAATTGTTTTTGCGCCAGCTTCCAAGTTCAATTTTCATTTGCTTCTTTCGTGGATTTATTTGCGCTACCAGGTTGACCCAAATAGCTTTAGCTATTTGCGAAAGCGTTTTTCTGTCGCATGTACTTGCGACCTTTCGACTTTGTTTTGCGCCAGGCAGTTCTTCAAAGAAGGGATAGAAGTAAGTGGAAGACATTTGATATCAATTAACTGGTCAGCCAGGATCTGGTCAGGATGTATTTTGATGTTCCACACGCGATCCTTGTGATTTAGTCTTTATTTACACAAGTTTACTAGGGGTGGCGCAAATAGCATGGTGTCCTGTAGATCAAGATATATCTTAAAGAACCCCTCGCACTATTTACTCTTCAACTTACAGTATTTTAAAATATTTGAATACTTTAAAACTAGGCTGTGCTTTCAACAAATAACCCACTGTTTTGGCTGTTTTAAGCCATTTCCGAGACCCGTAACTTATAGCGAGAACACGGAAACAATTTACAAAACCGTTTTTTTCTGATGGAAAAACTTCTCGCAGACAACCGTGGACAGCGTGATACACATCGAAGGGTAGCGAAGCACGGCAAGTGAGAAAATCAGCGTGGTTCTGTTAGAGGGGTTAGAATCCGGGGTTGGTCACCAAGAACCAGGGTGTACGAGTAACTTACTTACTTCAGCATACTTTGGGATTACTTTTGGTTACATTGGGTTACATTAGGTTATTGAGATACTTTTGCGTTACTTTCCAGGGTGTACGAAGTTACTTTTGGTGACCAACCCTGGGTTAGAATGTACCGTAGGAAATTGGGGTCTCCGGCTTTAGAAATATATGGAGTGATGATTAATCTTGTCTCTACTGGGATAAGATTGATCCGAATTAGAAATAATCTTATCTCAATAGAGACAAGATTAATCCCAGTAGATTTTTGCAAGATTTTTTTTTACAGTGAGGTACTTTAAGACTAGAGACTAAATCAAGATAGATCAAGCTGGAAGAAAATCAGAAAGAAATTGCAGCAGTGGGATGCCCTCGAAATCGAGAGAGATAGTTAAATCATTATAGCCCCTTTCTCGAAATGACTTCTTTCCTGCTACATTACCGCCGACACAGAATCGCCTTCAGTTACAATGAGTAATAACATTATTTCTCCGCCGTTGGGGTCTTCTTAATGATGCCAGTCGCTCAATAGTAGTATTTTCTGCGTTGTAAATGATACTGATGGCATTGCAATCGGTCACAATAACACCTAATCCATACCATTGAGCTCGGAAATAACCAAAGCACATCTATTTAATTTGAGTGTAGCCTAGAATTCTTGAAGTTAAATGTCAGCGAGTCCGAGTACCTTATGGCGATGGTGGTGATCGTGGGTCAGTCAGGATAGCAATCATCATTGATTGTGAATGACATCGCGTGTCTTCGCTTGATAACCTTAACTAAATCTGGCGAAAGATTTGGGTAGGTAACCAAGAATTTAAAAGTATCTCTTTTTTTAGTTCGGTGTTTTATTTAAGAGCAAACCAATTTATTCACTGTAATTGACTCAGATCGGGAGAGACCACTACCTGAAATGGGTGGCAGTATTCAGTCATGCAATCTGAACAAGATCAAAGGTTTCGATGGGATCTCAAAAGGGAATGTTTATTGGACTACTTCATCCAGACAATCGGATCTTGCAGGTCTCCGGTCTTCGCCAGACCCCGTTAGCATGTAATTTAGGCTATCTTTAATCAACCGCTTGAAATTGTTTCAAAATGATAGTTGTGTTTTTGGCGGGGGATCCATCCAGCGGGATCCATTCACGATCTACTTTGCACACATCCCGATGAAACATTTTGGAAAATTGTACGAAAAAGTAGCATGCAGTACTAATTGATGCTACTACATGCTTCTACTTCAAGGCTACCGTGTTACTGCAGACTACTGCATGCTACTATTAGAAAGACTGGATGCTACTATGGTAAGACAGGATGCTACTGGATAATACTACATAATATTGGACTAGTCTGAGGCACATTAAATGATAGTTAAATGATACATGCAACTTTTTCGTACAACTACGCAGGCTACAAATTTTTCATCGGGATGCACCCGCCAACAGGAGCGCCAGCTCTTCCCATCCGGTACACAATACAGCCTAATCCACTGAGAAAACCAAGAACAGATAGATTCAGCATGTAACGTCTAGACCCATTTCAGAGAGCTCTGGTTGACTTCAGAATTAACTGTCACTGTTTCAAAACCTCCAGTTTGTGCCGAAATTTGGTCTAATTACTTGTCCGACGAGGAAATAAAGTAAATGTATGGATTCAAAATCTGTTTTTAGTCCTATATCGAATCTCTATTCGACTTAAACGAAAAAATTACGTCTACAGTTTCTCTGGATTTGGCCAGACTTCGGTCGAACTAGTGAGCAAGAAAATAGAGCTAAAACACGAATCAACATGTCTCCTATATCGAACCTCAAATAAACATCAGAAAAAAAACTTCTACTTCTACCAAATCCCGGAAATGGCCTGATTCCGGCGAAGTGTTAGTCTAGCAAGAAAATAAAGTGCAGGTATGGATTCAGCATGTTTTTTTTCACGTGTACCACATCTCTAATCGACTTCAGGAAAATTAAATACTTCTTCTAAATTTGCGGTTTTTTTTCGGATTCCGGGGAACTACTTGTCCGGCAATACAATACAGTTGAAAAACGGATTCAGCATGTTTCCCTAGATTAAACCTCCAGTAAACTTCAGAAAAAAACTTTTACCAGGTTTCCGGTTTTGGCCCGATTCGAGGCGAGCTACTTGTTCGGCCAGAATATTAAGTTCAGATATGGTTTCATCATGTCTCCTTACCTTAAAATCGATTGTCTCATAGTCTTTGAAGGATCTGTCTCACCTATAATACTAACGCAACCTACTTCCATAATCATTCCATATATTTCTAAAGCCGGAGACCCCAGTTTCGTACGGTACATTCTAACCCCTCTAACAAAACCATGCTGATTTTCTCACTTGCCGTGTTTTGCCACCTGTATATCAAGCTGTCGACGGTTGTCTGCGAGAAGTTTTTCCATCAGAAACAAGACCTAAGGTTTCGATGGGATCCCAAAAATCTAATATTTGATCCGGACAATTGGGTCTCGTCTTCGCCAGATCCAGTCTTCGCCACGCTAATCATCTGAGAAAACCAAGTTCAGATATACCTCTATAAGCCATATCTATTTTGAGGATACTGACCGAAACTTCCTGATTTACTTCTGCCAAGTTTCCGGTTTCGGCCGAATTCCGAGCGACCTACTTGTCCAGCAAAAAAAGAACAATTCAGAAACGAATTCAGCGTGTCTCCTTATCCCTATAAAGAACATCTAATAACTTCAAATATAACTTTAACTTGTAAAAATTTCCGGTTTCAACCGGATTCCAGACGAATTATATGTCCGGGTAAAATATGATTCTCATATACAGACTCGGCGTCTTTTCTTAGCCCTAAATCTGTCATCTGATCAACTTCAAATAAAACTTTAGCTTTTAAAGGACACCTGAATGAAGAGTACCAAGTATCATCCCTATCTGTATAACTTCCGTTAACATTGCCTGCAGAAAATCCAATCTAAATACGAAATAGTGTTTCCAAGCTATGATTTTTGCTCCATTTTGCATCTGTCCTTATTTCAGTACCGAACAATTTTAGAAATGCATAAATGTCTCCAATCAACCCTCCTTCTGGAATTTTTAACCAGTTAAGCCCAAACGATCTCTAGAAGAAATTCCAGTACGATCCGGCCAGCGCTGTACAAGACTTAATGAATTGTGCTTTTTGTCTTGGAGTCTGCATGTGCAAACCTCCAGAAACGAACACCCCTATTTTGAAAACGTCAGCTCAGGAGATGAATGCTCTCCGTGGCCATGTCTGTAAATGCATTTTCCATGGTGTGTTCAAGTATGGTTTCATTGTTCAGATGTCCTTTAACAAATTTTCCGGTTTGGCCGGATTCCGGGCGAACTAGTTGTCCGACGAGAAAATGGTTTTTATCATCGTGTTCAGCATGTCTTCTTACCCAATAATCGAACATCTAATCAACTGCAAATAAAGCTTTTAATTCTAACCAACTTTCCGTTTTTTGCCGGATTCCAGACGAACTACTTATCCAGCAAGAAAATGGTTTTCACCATCGTGTTCAGCATGTCTTCTTCTATCACACTAGCTGTTTAAAAATATTTTGTTTGTCCCTTAATTTGAACTCCCTCCCCCACCCCTAAATTTAGGGATCTACGAACTTGACCTTACCCTTGACCCAAAGAATCTTCACACCAAGTTTTTTATCAAAATATCTCATTCCCTTCGAGAGTTATCGTGCTGACAGATCGGACGGACAACTTTTGCGATGTCATAGGTATCCCTCCACTTACGTTTTGGGATCCCGAAAACGGTTATGTAAATTGTTCGTAATGTAATGTAAATCGCTTCAAGTCAACGGGTCTTGGAAAAGGCTTAAAACAGCCAAATCCGTGGGTTATTTGTCGAAAGCAGGGCCTAGTTTTAAGGTATTCAAATATTTAAAAATACTGTAAGTTGAAAAGTAAATAGTGCGAGGGGTCCTTTAACAATTATTTGTTTCGCCCTTTATTGAAACCCCGACGTCTAAATATAGAGAGATCGACGAACTTCAGCTGTACTTTGACCCAAAGAATTCGCACGCCAAGTTTGACAAAATATCTCGCTCCCTTATGGAATTATCGTAGTAACAGTCGTACGGACGGACATACCTTACAAAATCCATTTTGGTTTTTAGATACCAAGAAGAAAAAAAAGAAAAACATGAGCTAGGCGTGGAAAAAACAGAAGAAAGCTATCTGTATGTTTGGTTGATTTCGCATTTCCTTACAGGAAAATCTTTAGTCTTTTGTTAGCGGCTTTCATATTGCTTGGTATAGAATTTCAGATCTTCGGCCCAGTAATTTCATTTTAAAAACTGGAGCTTGGGAGACTTTGCCCTTGAGCTGGTCCTCTATTTATACTGTCCAGTTTTCTCGCTTTAGCCCTGTAACGTACCAGGGTTGTATTTGATAGCGTGCTTTCTTCGTCTGAGCCGTATCGCGTTTGCTTTAAACGATAAAGAACTCAGAAATTTCTCAAAAAAGTGAAACAAATGTGATGCAGTGTCCTTTCTTTCTATATTCGGGCGGTTTTCCTTCTTGTGGCTATCAGTACCCTGTCAGAAGTTTCAAAACATAAAACACAATGATGCTCAGTTTCAACAGATGCCACTTGGAATATTATCTGTTGTGATTCTGCAAACGTCGTGCATTGACTGTTATGCATAACAAGCATTGCCAAGCCTGCCTTTTCCGATATCATGATTATAAACATAAAAGTCAACAGAGGTTTTTCCGGCGGTGTTCTGCTGTTTTTTCATGCATAACGTTTAATGCGTAACGTTCGCAAAATCGTAACAGCTAGCATCCTAGATGTTATCTTTTGAAGCTATGACAGCTAACATACTAAGTGTTATCTGTTGAAACTACGCATCATTGTGTTATTTGTTGTGAAACCAAGAATAAATAAGGGTGAAACTTCTGACAGTCTAATCGCTACGCCTCCTCCGCCTTCCTATCGCTACGCCTCCTCCTTATGTTGTACTACGACTGCCCAGTCCCTTTCCCCTTACGGTTTAGTTTTCTCGAGACGGGTAAGAAATTTTCAGAAATGTATTGAAATTCTCAACGGTACTGTCATGCTTCTGGTATATTTTTTTCTGAAGACCTTCCTTCTCTCCATGAAGTCCGCCGTTGTTCGTTTCTTTCCCTTCAATCACGGATTTTCGCGTCAAGCTATCCTCAGCTACACTGTCCGAAGTTTCATAACAGATACCACGAGGATGCGTTCAGTTTTCCGACATCATGAAGATAAGGAATAAAGTGAGTAGATGCCTTTTTGGCTCTTCCTGATAAAGCTTGTTATGCATAATATTTCGTGCATAACGTTTACCAAACACAACAGATAACATCTGAAGTGTTATCTGCTACGCATTATCTGTTGAAACCGCGCATCCTCGTGTTATCTGTTATGAAACTTCTGACAGCTTAATTGTCCTGTCTGTGCCGCAAATGCGTCGGTCTCTGCCTGTTTGACGAGCTAGGGGAGAAGTTCGTCCTCTGGGTTCGACCCAGCATGACTAGTGCTGCTTACATTTGCCTTTTTTTATTAGTTTTTTTTTTTTTTAAATTGATTCAAATCCCATGTAGACCAGTCAACAGCTTGTTATGCATAATATTTCGTGCATAACGTTTACCAAACACAACAGATAACATCTGAAGTGTTATCTGCTACGCATTATCTGTTGAAACCGCGCATCCTCGTGTTATCTGTTATGAAACTTCTGACAGTGTAATTGTCCTGTCTGTGCAGCAAATGCGTCGGTCTCTGCCTGTTTTACGAGCTAGGGGAGAAGTTCGACCCAGCATGACTAGTGCTGCTTACATTTGCCTTTTTTTATTAGTTTTTTTTTATATTTAAAATTGATTCAAATCCCATGTAGACCAGTCAACAGGTTTGTTATAGTCAGGTTGTGGTGACGTTTCTGGCTCTTCGCACACGGCGATTCTTCATCAGCACGAAGAGTTAGTCATCAACAGTATTGATACCTGGTTCATTTCAAGGTTCGCTTTTATTTGGAAATAGAAAAAAACTGACACAAAAACATCGAATACGTGGGCAACTTAACACTGTCATGAAAACGAGAGAGGATGTCCAAACATGCTTGGTGGATTTATATTCCGAGCTTTCAGGCTTTGGAAGGAGCTGAAGCCACCACCAGCGTGGTGCATGAAGGCAGAACCGGAGCTCATCACCGGATGAAATGGTGGCGATGCTAGCGGAGCTGACACTGCTGTTTGGTGAGGTTTGAAACCCGACTTTTCTAGTTGTTGGTGCTGACTTCGCACAGCAAATCTGTTAACGTGTACGGGGATTGGAACAACGATTTTTGGTGCTTTATTGTCTGAGCAGCTTGGCGTGGCAACTTGACCGGGTTTGAGTCCTCCAGATACGACGCTGGTTTTGACTCGCTTCCATTTGGCTCGACGGTTTTGAAACCAGATTTTAACCTGAGAAGAAAGAAATGTGAATATGCGATGTTGGTTTAGAGACTTGGCTATGCTGTTCCGTGCCTGTACAAGGCCTTCAGTGAGATCGAAAGGGGTAATAACTCTTTTTCCTGATGGTTTCCAAGTTCATTAAAACAATGTCTACTCGAGAATTCACAGCAGAGCTTTTCCTTTTATCTGTTGTAGAAATTTGGCAAATATGATGCAATCTTTGTGATGTCCGTTCGAACGGGATCCTTTGTAACTACTGGCGGCATGCGAGTTTCGCTGATTTTGTCGATAGACCTATTGTTCCTAATGCATAAACTGCACTGCTATGCAAGCCCTAAGATAAGTCCTGCATTTTATCCTTACTTGTGCTGCTGATATCCGTCTAAAACAGGATGTCGATTTGAGACGAATATTAAGACAATGCACTGAGGGGTCCGGAAATAAGCATACCTGGACTTCAGTAAGTCGGAGATCTGCTGCTATCTGGGATCGTTCTGTCAGACTGAGATATTTCTTTGCGTGGAACTCTTTCTCAAGCTCAATCAGCTGCTCACTCGTGAACGCAGTCCGTCGGCGTCTAGACTTTCCTGAACTCCTCTGATCTTTGAAGCCATCGTCTATCTTGCTCGTTTCACCGTTTAGACCTTCTTCAGCGTCACTTGAGGCGTCCAGGTCGGTCTCTGTAAAACATTGAAACTTCAGGAATCTTTGGTCGACTTCTTAGTAGTGCTCTGTGCCGACGCTCTAAGAACTTGAGCCAACAAAGGGCTTGTAAAAAAGTTCGCAAACCATTACAATTTTTAGTTAGTAACGGGCTATAGGAATAGTGATCTCGGTCGCGGCACATTTATTGAACTGTTTACATCTCCATGTCACGTGATAGTTAGATAGTCTAGAAAGCTGCTTGTATAAGTCCCATCATCACATATCTGGTTAGCAGAGTCTGCGTTTATGCGTTCAAATGGTGCATTTTACACCCGGACGGTGCATCTCCTGACGTTTGCGGATGTTTAGTAATTTTCTTTTACGTCGAAGATTATAATAGAAGCGCAATGTAGTTGATACTGTCTGATGAGCCAGGGGCAGAGGCGTTACTAGAAAAACTGTTTTGGGGGGGACCAAGGAATTTACCGACTGGCTGGAAATTTTTACCGACTGTTTTTGCAGAAAAAAACGACTGTTTTCAAGAAAAAAACGACAGTTTCGACAAATTGACTGATTTTCAGAAAAAAAGACTGTTTTGACGAAAGTTTTAATGAAAAAAATTAGCTGTTTTGGCGAAAAATCGCGCCGACTCGGTTATTTTTACCGACTGGCCGACAACATTGGGGGGGGGGGGCGTCCCCCACCGGTCGTGACGCCCCTGGCCAGGGGTAGGCCGTCTAGATCCCTGGGCTAGAACGGTAGAAAATTTCATTCACGAGAGAAGCAGAGGAGTTATTGACAAGGTTTCAATCAGTTTGAAGAGCAAGTACCCAATGTTTCAAGGTTTTGATCACAAAAGTATTTAATACACAAAGCTAGTTCGAACGGTTCAAACCCTTCCATCAGAATAATTAATAAAAACAAAATTATTGACTCAATGCCTAGTGGTACAGACGCCGAAACTTTGTGTGGAAATACTTGGAACGATACTTTTTGGAGAAGCCTAGTGTTTTTGCCGTGGAAAAACAGCAAACGCCTCTTTCTTCACTCAGTTTGATTTCTGATTTGCAGTGAAGGTATTAGTTTATCGTGACCAGAGCCCTAAGGAACGACGCAGCTAAACGAGAAAGTTGTAAAGCTTATGAGGACTTCAGCAAATATTAGAAATAAAATCAACATATACTGTTGCAAAGTATTCGGGATAAGGCTGATCTGAGAATTATACTGAGCATTTTTCTAAAGTTTGGTCAAGTGTCTCATCTATTTTGTGCTGCCTTCTTCATTTGGTTCCGATGGTTTGCATCAGAAAATAATGTGGCTATTCGTCATTAAGGTTTAAGCTCAGTAACCTAAAATTAGGACAAGTTGTTCAGACCAGTAGCAAGATCGTTTAAAAAAAAATATCAGAAACTTCGTACCTTCCAGGTGAAGATATTAGTATTATGTGGAATTTTCTCTGTGTCTGGTCACGATATTATTTGCTCTTTTGTTTATCTTTTAGCTCGATTTGGACAAGCATCTCCATACCGATTAAGATTGAACACGCTTGAATTAAGATTGCGGATGCTTTTTGTCTAGTTCTCTTTTAGCAGTAACAGCTTCTTTGGTTGTGTCTCTAGTGTGGAAGTATTAATTTCCTTGACCATAATAACGCAACCATCAGTTCTGATTAATCTTAAACAGTCTCTCGAGTTCCAAGAAAAAACTGTGACATCTTATCCCATAAATTCCATTAACTGCAACACTAACCCTGTGCGCCAAATTGCATGCAGAGCATATAGTGAAACTGTAAGATAATTGATAGGGTTTACTTCAGCTTTAATCATGCAATTTAACATTTCATCAGGTTGGTGCTAAGAAATGGGCAAAAAATTGCGAAAAAACTGCGAGTGGCTACTGAAATGAGCAGAATGGATAGTTCGAGCAGATTAGCAAAAAACAGGCGTGGGAAGGGTCAAATTTAATAATGATATAGACTGGGCATTGTAGCTATTTCCCTGTGCCACTGAAAAACACTAATTAAGATCACGTTAACGCCAGAAGAGGAGATCTCAAGTATCTTGTCTGACAGTATGATCGAATATGGGCATTGTGGTAGCTTAGATGACTAAGCTACCAGAAATCTCAGTAACGGCTACGAATTACAGCGCTTTAAACTTTAACTGGAAAGGCAGCTTATCTTTACATCTGATGTTTGAATGCAATAGTTACGTTTTTGCAGATACCATGGTACCTGTTACCACGGTAACTGGATCTGCAATTAGTCGTTTTTGCAGTAACCGTGTTCTTATGGTTGCTCTGCAAAAACGAAAATTGCCGAAATCGCGCATTTCGAAGTCATCCGAAAAGAAAAACTGATATTCAGTCACGTCACTAAGTGCCAAACTTCTTTCCCACCAATTTGACTAAAATTGATGAAAGTGAGATGACTTTTTCAGATACCACGACTAGTTACCATGGTCGGACCGTGGTGTCTGAATATCTGATACCACGATAACTGGCCAGATACTACGATAACTGCAAAAACGCCTTTTGACCGTGGTATCAGATACCACGACAACTGCAAAAACGGCTTTGGACCGTGGTATCAGATACCATGGAATCTGCAAAAACGCAACTAACGAATTGTTTTGACTCATCTAAGGGATTTTGTATTTATTCACCCGAGGCTCTAGTAATAACGTTCAGAATGTGCCCAGCTTGCATGACCAAGGGCATGGCTATGGGGGGGGGGGGGGGGGGGGGTACCACCACCTCTCGAAGAAAGAAAAAAGCTAAAGTGGGTGCTCGCAGAGCGCGAAGTCAAAATAAATAAGCTAAACTATGAACTCGCAGAGCGCTCAGTAAAAAAACAAGAGCTGTAAGCTCATATGGCACTTGCATGTGTCAAGATGATTTGATTGATCAAGAGTAAGTTTCGACTTTGCGGTTGAGATGCGCGCTATAAGGGAGCTGGAACTTCATTTGTAAGCAAAACCCTTGAGGCAAAACTGCTAATGGGCTGATGGGCATCACGAAAATGCATATATTGCTTAAAAGTATTTTTTTTACTTTGCGGTCAAGATTGGTACTTTAAGGAATAATCGGATTTGGGAAGTAGCAATTTCTAAGCAAATGTTGTTGAGTCTCCAATATTCCAGCGAAGTTTCATCGTCCTAGCAAATCTGGAAGTACCTTAACGCGCGATCACCGGAATCCCAGACCCCCCTCCCCCACCTCCAACTCCACCCACAATAACCGGAGCCAATCCTGTTCTGTAAATGATTAATCCAGAGCATCTGTTTGTCATTCCCACGAAGTTCGATCCAGATCACACCAGTCTAAGCGGGTCAAGTATTTTCCGCCCTCCCCCCGATAATTGCCGGATTCGGTCCGGAAATGAAAAAGGCCACAAGAGAAAAATGTCGTCTGTTTAATTATTAAATTTCACTCGAATCCGATCACCCGTTCCAAAGTTACGCATGACTCAATATTCCGGATTCCCCTCCCTCAACTCCCCCCCCCCCCCCCAAGATTATCATATCGAGGATTTTTTTTTTATTCCAAGTCAGTTTGACCGGGTCCCTGATATGCCTTCCAAGTTTCGTCGTGAAAATCCCCCCAAAACGGAATTCCGGGATACCCCTCCTCCCCCCCCCTCAAGTGCCCGGATCCAGTCAAATTATGTAAAAGATTTTTATGGACCAGATGTTTGTTCTTCCCAGCAAGTTTCACTCCGATACCATCATTCTAACCGTTTCTCGAGATTTCCGGTCCACCCCCCCCCCCCCCACCCAGCTCCCCCGCGGTGCACGTAGCCAATCCGATTCAGCAAATGACTTACCTAGAGCATCTGTTTGTTCTTCCCACAAAGTTCCATCCCGATCCCTCCATTCTAAACGGGGCACTATTTCCCCCCCCCCCCCAATAGTTGCCGGATCCGGTCCGGATATGAAAAAAATCATCGGAGAAATGTCCTCTGTTGAATTCTTAAATTTCACTCGAATCCGATCAACCATTCCAAAATTACGCATGACTGAAAATTTCGGATTCCCCTCCCTCCACTCCCCCCACCATTATCTGATCGACAAAATTTTTATTTTGAAGTCAGTTTGATTGGGTCCCTGATATGCCTGCCAAGTTTCATCGTGAAAGTCCCCAAAACCACCATCACCGGAATTCCGGGACCCCCCCCCCCATAAGTGTCCGGATCAAGTACAATGGCCTAAAGGACTTATCTAGAGCAGATGCTTGTTCTTCCCAGCAAGTTTCACTCCGATCCCTCCATTCTAACCGTTTCTTGAAATTTCCGGTCTCCCCCCCCCCAACTCCCCCCTGGCTACCGAATCCGGTCAAGACTTTAAACGGGACATTACAGATATATATTCTGTTCAGTTATGAAGTTTCATTACAATCCGATCATCCGTTCGAAAGTTACACACTTCTCAATTTCCCGGATTCCCCTGCGGATTCCCCTCCCTCCACTCCCCCACCATTATCTGATCAACAATATTTTTATTTTGAAGTCAGTTTGATTGGGTCCCTGATATGCCTGCCAAGTTTCATCGTGAAAATCCAAAAAACCACCATCACCGGAATTCCGGCCCCCCCCCCCCCCATAAGTGTCCGGATCCAGTACAATGGTCTAAAGGACTTATCTAGAGCAGATGCTTGTTCTTCCCAGCAAGTTTCACTCCGATCCCTCCATTCTAACCGTTTCTTGAAATTTCCGGTCTCCCCCCCCCCCAACTCCCCCCTGGCTACCGAATCCGGTCAAGACTTTAAACGGGACATTACAGATATATATTCTCTTCAGTTATGAAGTTTCATTACAATCCGATCATCCGTTCGAAAGTTACACACTTCTCAGTTTCCCGGATTCCCCTGCCCTCCACCCCCCCCCCCCCCCCCAAAAAAATGGTCGGATCAGAAAACTGATTATTCCTAATTTTGTTTGGTCGGGTCTCTGATATGCCTGCCAAGTTTCATGGTCCTAGCACAACTGGAAGTACCCTTACTCGAAAAAGTGTGACAAAATGCCCTAAATTTTCAAGTTTCCAGCGCCCCGCATTCCCCCCCATATGGTCGGATCGGGAAACTGATTATTTCCAGGTTAGTTTGGTCGGGTCCGTGATATTCCTGCCAAGTTTCATTGTCCTAGCTCATCTGGAAGTACCCTCACTCGAAAAAGTGTGACAAAATGCCCTAAATTTTCAAGTTTCCAGCGCCCCAACTCCCCCGCATATGGTCGGATCGGGAAACTTATTATTTCCAGGTTACTTTGGTCAGGTCCCTGATATTCCTGCCAAGTTTCATTGTCCTAGCTCATCTGGAAGTACCCTAACTCGAAAAAGTGTGACAAAATGCCCTAAATTTTCAAGTTTCGAGCGCCCCCACTCCCCCGCATATGGTCGGATCGGGAAACTGATTATTTCCAGGTTCGTTTGGTCGGGTCCCTGATATTCCTGCCAAGTTTCATTGTCCTAGCTCATCTAGAAGTACCCTAACTCAGAAAAAAGTGACAAAATGCCCTAAATTTGCAAGTTTCCAGCGCCCCGCACTCCCCCCCATATGGTCGGATCGGGAAACTGATTGTTTCCAGGTTAGTTTGGTCGGGTCCCTGATATGCCTGCCAAGTTTCATTGTCCTAGCACATCTGGAAGTACCCTAACTCGGATATGTGGGACAAAAAAACTCGGACCGACCGACAGACCGACAGACGGAATTGTGATCGGTATATGGCACTTGAGCCAGAGGCTGCAAGTGCCATAAAAACAAAGGATAAATCCGACATAAAATAATTTTCATAGATGAAGAAGGCCGACGGAAATACCAAAGAGTAAAAATGGAAAACCTAAACCTACATTTTTATTCTGGACTGACCGAGCTGAACCATAAAAAACAAGAGTAAGTTTCGACTTTGCGGTTGAGATGCGCGCTATAAGGGAGCTGGAACTTCATTTGTAAGCAAAACCCTTGAGGCAAAACTGCTAATGGGCTGATGGGCATCACGAAAATGCATATATTGCTTAAAAGTATTTTTTTTACTTTGCGGTCAAGATTGGTACTTTAAGGAATAATCGGATTTGGGAAGTAGCAATTTCTAAGCAAATGTTGTTGAGTCTCCAATATTCCAGCGAAGTTTCATCGTCCTAGCACATCTGGAAGTACCTTAACGCGCGATCACCGGAATCCCAGACCCCCCTCCCCCTCCTCCAACTCCACCCACAATAACCGGAGCCAATCCTGTTCTGTAAATGATTAATCCAGAGCATCTGTTTGTCATTCCCACGAAGTTCGATCCAGATCACACCAGTCTAAGCGGGTCAAGTATTTTCCGCCCTCCCCCCGATAATTGCCGGATTCGGTCCGGAAATGAAAAAGGTCACAAGAGAAAAATGTCCTCTGTTTAATTATTAAATTTCACTCGAATCCGATCACCCGTTCCAAAGTTACGCATGACTCAATATTCCGGATTCCCCTCCCTCAACTCCCCCCCCCCCCAAGATTATCATATCGAGGATTTTTTTTTTATTCCAAGTCAGTTTGACCGGGTCCCTGATATGCCTTCCAAGTTTCGTCGTGAAAATCCCCCAAAAACGGAATTCCGGGATACCCCTCCTCCCCCCCCCTCAAGTGTCCGGATCAAGTCAAGTTATGTAAAGGATTTATATGGACCAGATGTTTGTTCTTCCCAGCAAGTTTCACTCCGATACCATCATTCTAACCGTTTCTCGAGATTTCCGGTTCACCCCCCCCCCCCACCCCACCCAGCTCCCCCGCGGTGCACGTAGCCAATCCGATTCAGCAAATGACTTACCTAGAGCATCTGTTTGTTCTTCCCACAAAGTTCCATCCCGATCCCTCCATTCTAAACGGGGCACGTATTTCCCCCCCCCCCCCCCCAATAGTTGCCGGATCCGGTCCGGATATGAAGAAAATCATCGGAGAAATGTCCTCTGTTGAATTCTTAAATTTCACACGAATCCGATCAACCATTCTAAAATTACGCATGACTGAAAATTTCGGATTCCCCTCCCTCCACTCCCCCCACCATTATCTGATCGACAAAATTTTTATTTTGAAGTCAGTTTGATTGGGTCCCTGATATGCCTTCCAAGTTTCATCGTGAAAGTCTCCAAAGCCACCATCACCGGAATTCCGGGACCCCCCCCCCCCCCATAAGTGTCCGGATCAAGTACAATGGCCTAAAGGACTTATCTAGAGCAGATGCTTGTTCTTCCCAGCAAGTTTCACTCCGATCCCTCCATTCTAACCGTTTCTTGAAATTTCCGGTCTCCCCCCCCCAACTCCCCCCTGGCTACCGAATCCGGTCAAGACTTTAAACGGGACATTACAGATATATATTCTGTTCAGTTATGAAGTTTCATTACAATCCGATCATCCGTTCGAAAGTTACACACTTCTCAATTTCCCGGATTCCCCTCCCTCCACTCCCCCACCATTATCTGATCAACAATATTTTTATTTTGAAGTCAGTTTGATTGGGTCCCTGATATGCCTGCCAAGTTTCATCGTGAAAATCCAAAAAACCACCATCACCGGAATTCCGGCCCCCCCCCCCATAAGTGTCCGGATCCAGTACAATGGTCTAAAGGACTTATCTAGAGCAGATGCTTGTTCTTCCCAGCAAGTTTCACTCCGATCCCTCCATTCTAACCGTTTCTTGAAATTTCCGGTCTCCCCCCCCAACTCCCCCCTGGCTACCGAATCCGGTCAAGACTTTAAACGGGACATTACAGATATATATTCTCTTCAATTATGAAGTTTCATTACAATCCGATCATCCGTTCGAAAGTTACACACTTCTCAGTTTCCCGGATTCCCCTGCCCTCCACCCCCCCCCCCAAAATGGTCGGATCAGAAAACTGATTATTCCTAATTTTGTTTGGTCGGGTCTCTGATATGCCTGCCAAGTTTCATGGTCCTAGCACAACTGGAAGTACCCTAACTCGAAAAAGTGTGACAAAATGCCCTAAATTTTCAAGTTTCCAGCGCCCCGCACTCCCCCCCATATGGTCGGATCGGGAAACTGATTATTTCCAGGTTAGTTTGGTGGGGTCCGTGATATTCCTGCCAAGTTTCATTGTCCTAGCTCATCTGGAAGTACCCTCACTCGAAAAAGTGTGACAAAATGCCCTAAATTTTCAAGTTTCCAGCGCCCTAACTCCCCCGCATATGGTCGGATCGGGAAACTTATTATTTCCAGGTTACTTTGGTCGGGTCTCTGATATTCCTGCCAAGTTTCATTGTCCTAGCTCATCTAGAAGTACCCTAACTCAGAAAAAAGTGACAAAATGCCCTAAATTTGCAAGTTTCCAGCGCCCCGCACTCCCCCCCATATGGTCGGATCGGGAAACTGATTATTTCCAGGTTAGTTTGGTCGGGTCCCTGATATGCCTGCCAAGTTTCATTGTCCTAGCACATCTGGAAGTACCCTAACTCGGATATGTGGGACAAAAAAACTCGGACAGACCGACAGACCGACAGACGGAATTGTGATCGGTATATGGCACTTGAGCCAGAGGCTGCAAGTGCCATAAAAAAGGAACTAAGCTTGGCGCTCGCACAGCTCCCGACCACAAAAATTGAGCTAAAGTGTGCGCTCACCCAGGAAAGCTAAATGGGGTGCTGGCGGTACGCCCGGAAAGTTTCAGTAAGGGTAGTTTAGGTTCACAAAGATCTGATTTGACATCCATTTTGGACATTGGCGGTTCGGGGGACTTAAAGAATTGTATTCTCAGTCGCATGTTTCGAGCTTGCCCGATTGATATAAAGATGCAGGCTATTTTAACATAAACAAGTTTGATGATAAGAATTTTCCTCCAGGGCGAGGTTGAAAAAAATCAGCTTCGTGGGCAACGAGAGAGGATGTAATGACGGCCCTGATTATAGCAATACCTCATTTGATTTCGTTTTTTACTTTGTTTTTTAACTGTAAATTCAGTCCATTCTGTTTCAAGTTTTTTTTCTTTCTGGATGATCAGTCCTTCTTTTCGAAAAGGGCCGAATCTAAGCACTGTGATGTAACAACTTCCAGCAAAATGTCTCACATTTTTCGGGATCCGTCATGATCAAAGACAGGCGGGCAGATCCATGATAAGTGGCCCTTACTTTCATTTGGGATACAAAAAGACGTTCTGATCATAAAGGATTCCACAAATATTGGATAATGTTTTCTATATTAATAATGTTTATTTAAAGTCTTGTAGTTTCATATACAAAACAACAAAAAAGAAACACACTTTTGACTGTATTAGTAAAACAAAGAATTATCAATCAAGAACAAATAACGAGATAGAACTGCTGTCTCCCTGTCTCTGTCATACAAACATGCTGAGTCGAGTAAAATGCGGCCGACTCCCGACGCAAACTAGCGGAAGTGGAGCTTACCCGGGACATCAAAAGTCGTTACCTCTACAGAGAAGGTGTAATAGCTTGTTCACACGGGACCGAGATAATGGTGCACTTACACACTGCGTAAAATCCGAGCGTATTTTACGCACGTTTTGAGCTTGAAAACATTTCTAGCAATACGGACGTATTTCAGAAATCGGTCCGTTTTGTATCTAAATAAGTCCGATTGGTAGAAATCTTTTCAAGCTCAAAACGTGCGTAAAATACGCTCGGATTTTACGCTGTGTGTAAACCCATCACAAGCGCGCAAACAGCGGCTGATCTGTTGAGACGACGAATCAACTGTTTGGGGTTGACGGGAGAATTAAAAAGAAAAAACATCTAATTGTAGAAACATCTAATTCCGAAAATTCTTTTTGTTTGTAACAAACTATATAAACAAAACAAAAAACATCTTGTGAATTATTCAAAGTCAAATAAAGTTGACTTGTAGTCTTTAGACTAGGAAAAAGTCATAAATTTAATATTGACAGATTTCAGGCGACTCGACAATTTTAAGTTAAAAAGCAAATAAAATTCATTGAAATATTTTTGTTTTTAAATGAGAACATAAAATATAATTAATGGTAAATATAAATTATACGAGAACAGAATGCAATCATTTAGCGTTGTTCAGTCACTTTTCAGTGAAGGTTGAATGGAAAAGTTATTCAAATTATTATTTTTTTTAAAGAAAAACAACGAAAATAAATATTAGCCATAAACAGAAAACACGCTGTTGTGATTAGAAAATTATTCTACCTTTTTTTTCGAAATCATTTAGTAATCCTGGAATCCTTGGTGCAAAAACCATGTTATGTTCACATTAGTCTGACAGAATTTGAACTGGATTGACCTAAAATTCGCCAAGTTTGACCTAATCTCCCTAATTACAGTCTGTTTTCTGTCCCCAGAGTCATCAGAGGTCACATTCCGAAGGATTTAGTATATCCCGATCGATGACCGCGATGAAAATACACGCCTATTTGGAAGATCAGAGGCTGATTTTTTTATTTTTTTTATCAACCGCTATTTACGCGCGTAAATCAGCCGCTGATCGAGAATCGGCCGCTGTTTCAGCCCCGTGTGAACAAGCTATAAACCACCGAGGAATAAAAATCGAATGGAGGCAGAAGTGATAAGCCTGTTCACACTGGACTGGACGCGGAAACAGCTCATTGAATCATACAAGCTTTCGGGGGTTGACAAATAAATTCAGAAGCAATTAAGAATATATCCAAATATGAATACTGGCATTCGATACAGAGCAGATATGACGAATGTTTCAAACCCTCTGGTAATTTAGTAAAAAGTATGACAAACTGTATTTGGTGACGTAAATTGTATCTTTTCGGGGTCAGTTCAACTTGGTGGTGTCAATATCCAGAACAAGAAGAGATAAATTTCATTCCAGATATTTGCTCTCATCTGAGAATATCAGATGCAAACAAGCAGATTCTTTAAAAAAAAGCCCGTGTTTCAGGTTTAGTAGGCTGAGTGGAAATGAACAAATATTACGCCAGATTGAACATTATACAATAGGCTTCTACTGTGACAAATCAACCAGAAAATATTTTGAACTAAATTTAAAAAAAAAAACTAGGACTAGGGTCCTAGACAAACTAGAACCCACATGGCAGGGCTCAGTATGAAAACCAAAGACTTTATTTGATGGGAAAATACGCCGTTGACATGGAATTATTTGTAAGTAGTGAACTAAAAGACAAAAGTGCGCTTCGGATAGACCAGGTTGAGGTGAACTTTCGTCTTTCAATTCACAACTAAATTGAATCAAACTCACTAAATCGAAATGTATACAATTATTTTTCTCGGAAAAAAAAGAAGAAAAAACAACAAAACACACACTCGCCTACTGGTATTGTTTTGACTGTTCCATGCTATTCTACCTTTTCGGTAATTTCAGTAATCCTCGCAAGCCTTGATTAGCCTACATTACTCTTAGTTTACACTCGTCTGACAAAGTTAAAACTGCAGATGTTGAAACTGAATGGGTCATGACCTCAGTGAGTGTGTTTCAGATCCCAGTTTTTCATTGTATGGTTCTCCCCAGAGACATAAAAAGGAATGTCACAATGGATTTCAATGTCCATATTGATGGTCATGGTATAAGAAAAGCGATTATGAGCGACCATCGTCAAGTTTGCTTTATTTTTCGGATCACTAATCGGACGCCCAGCGTCTGGTCAAAGAAAATCAACGCTGTTTCCTTCTCATGTGAACAGGCCAGAACATCCGCCTCGCTAGTGGCAACGTTGTTTTCTTCGCAAAAGCTCAAATGTGTTCAACTTTTCAAGATGCGAGGAAGCAGTACCACACCATCTCCAACATGTTAACCTTGGATTACCCAGCTTTTGACACTGCAATAGAAATGGGTCAGGCTGTAGGCCCTGAAACCGCAAAAAGGACATGCAGGAGTTTAGCATCTAAACCCCTTTCCCTATTGTTTCCTATCAATATATTGATTTCTCATGCTGAATCCACAGGGCCGATTATCGCCTAGGTAGATTCAGTTTGAAATAATGCGTTTTGTGCCGATACGTGCTTTAAAGAGTGCTAGCTTCTGTAACGAGGCTGGAACGTACCCTGTAAGCGGGTAAAGGCATGTTTGTTTGAACGTTTGTTAACTTTGAACAGTGCCATTTTCGTGCACACGCTGTGACAAAGGTCAGCTAATTGGGCCCCTTCGAGGACACCTGAATAGGTATTTAGATCTTCATTTTACTATTTAGCCCAAAACTGTACTGTTCAAATTTGAGTAACTTCAAATAAACATTCCTCTTCTGTACCGTAATCATCGAAAGCGCGCAATACTCTTGATGACTAACTCGTCTTGACGATACAAAATCGCCCTGGACCTAGCGGAAGAGCCGGAAGCGGTATCACAGCTGCTCCCAAACATCGCCGTGATTGTTTAACACAGGATTGAGTTGTGAGTTTGAGTCGTTAGTGCTACTTTTTCTCGTTCTTCCCGAGGATCACTAGCGTGTTTGGTACTTAGTCATATAGAGCATACAAGCTAAATTTGGACTTACCACCTGCGGAAACTGGGCTTGGTGAGCAGGATTGTCTTCCTGATATCGTATTGTTTTCACTCGGAATATCTGGCTGGTGAGGTACATTGACGGGGGTAGTTTGCTGGGGGATAAAAGGTGGCAGTCCTCCAGAGAAGCGAGGGTAAGGCCAAGATAAACTCGGTTTACACTCTCCTTCGCCTGAGAAAAGAAAGTCCGATTGTTGTACTGTTTATGAACTCCCCAACTGCTGATCTGATTCGGGTTATCACCTGCTCAGTATTTACGGAATTCGATATCTCATTCCCTTCGAGAGCTATCGTGCTGACAGACGGACAACTTTTGCGATGTCATAGTGTGTCCCTCAACTTACGTTTTGGGATCCCAAAAACGATCATGCTCTGTACCTTCTGTTTGACGGATAGAAAAGGAGTCTTTTGTTTTTATTCGATCTGAACAAAAGAAGGTACCGTTCAGCGCCGCACCAGGCAGTGGACGAAGTTACTTTAACAAGGCGGGGGAGGATTGCTTTGATATAGAACAGGGAGCAAAAGTCCCTTCTGAATTCTTTTGGCACCTCCAGTGGCAACTTATAAAATCTTTGTGAATTACTTCCCGATGAAAAATTTATCTCGAAATAGTAGTACGAAGTTGTACGAAAAAGTAGTATGCAGTACTAACTGATGCTACTACATGCTTCTACTTCAAGGCTACCGTGTTACTGCATACTACTGCATGCTACTATTAGCAAGACTGGATGCTACTATGGCAAGACAGGATGCTACTGGATACTACTACTTAAGATTGGACCAATCTGAGGCACATTAAATGACAGTATTCTTTGCCATTACATAGTATTACATGCAACTTTTTCGAACAACTACCATACAACTACGCAGGCTACAAATTTTTCATCGGGTTTATTTGAATTTTTCTCTTTCTGCCAAATGTCATCGCGGATTTTGCTCGTCGCATGGGACTGATAAACAAAATATTTTATCATTATCCGTTCATGGCTGTATTCATAGTGTAACTTGTTCAGGGGAACAAGAGGCAAAGACCTGTTATAGAACACATTCGAATCAGTTTTTTTTTCTTTTTGGCTGTGTCAGTGAAAATTCGGATGGGATTAAATTTGGGAGGTGTGGTGGGTTTGATTTATTGTAAAGGAATTCGAGTGTTGTCAGAAAAAAAGAGACAAGGACCATAAACACCGGGACCGGGTAAAGATCCCAATTTTGTCACCAAAAACTCAGTCATAGATCTTGCGAAACAACGGCGAGAACGCCATCAAGCGGCTAACTCAGTCCATGTTGCACTAAGTCATAAATGAGCTACTTCTAGTTATCCTTAAGTCTACGACTGCTAGGTCTGTAGTGTGTTTTGGCAACATGATAGAAAAAGTTATTAGTTTAGTAGAAAGTCGGTAGTCGGTAGGATATTAAGTTAAGAATGTGAGGTTGTTTGTTATTTGAGACTGTTTTTGTTTCGTTTTTCTGTATATGGCTTAATAGCTTTCAAATACAGATATATATATATATATATAATAGGTTTGGTTGAGGTCTCACGACTGAGAACACTCGCCAGCAACGATAAGTTCCATCGAGCATCGACGCTCACCCGTATATAGACAGCTCCAGCGGATCGGGACCATCGTCCACAAGACTCGCCGCGACCGGTATCGTACGTTTATGTGCCCATTCTTTTCGTCTCACTTTATCTCTCACTGCCATGGTCCGACTTGAACAGTCATATAAAAAGGAACATCTCCAAGTATAGTTGTATAAAATAATAATAAAGGCTCTATTCTGGCAAAATGGAATTACAGATAAAGACGGATAAAGATACAATCTCGACGTTCCCTTATCTTAAAACAAGTCTGAACCAGTACCGTACAATACAAAAACTACAAGCAAAAATCCAGAAGTGCCAAGAGTAGGAATAACTTGGGCCTGGATCAGGTCCTTCAAGCATATGTCGCCTAATGGACGACAGGTGACGCCAGTCTTCTTTTGAAACATTTGAGGTGATTAGTGCGTGTGACCTTCGAATATAAAGAATTAAACTACATCAAACCAGCAAAGACTGTTTGGGCACCTTAGAATCCTTACGCCATTTCCGAGGCCATTTCCGCAATTTCGTAGTTCCGTGCGATCTCAGAGAATTTCAGCCTAGTGTTTGCGGCGAATGAACCGATTAAAATTGGACGGACCAGGTTATTGATTAGCCACCGTCAGTCGCTGAAAAACAACTAGAGACATGCCACTGCATAAATTACATACCTGGTTGGAGTCCAGGATATCCAGGGAGGCTCGACCTTTGTAGCAACATCGTCATGTAACTTCCGTACAACACATCCACCGGGAAATTGGCCATGGCGGATCCTGCATTATTCAACTGTGACATTCTTGAAATAGAACTTGAAGACTGCTTTGTTAAGACTTCTCTAAGTACATCTAAGCTCATCATTATGCTCTTTGCGACTGAGTTTCCTCGGTTTCTGCTTCTTTCCAGCGTAGATCCAAAAAGTCTCCCCGCTCACCATTGGTCGAGAGAGTGTTTCTTCGGCTGGCTTTTAACACCAAGCTCCTGTCTGATTGGTGGAGAGGTGGTAAAAGTCGTTTCGATGTCGGTGGAATGATTGTGGTTGAATTACGACTTGATGGGTATTATTTAGCTTCACTTGAATGGCACGGAAGTGATATGAGCTTATAAATTAATAGACTCATTGTCGGTAATGACAGTAGGTTTGTGATATTCTGCGATAATGGCTCGAAATAGTGACCTGTGGCAAATGAAATTACTACTGAAGAGGTCTAGCCCATTGGAATGCTGTTTGCTGGAGTTCACACGATCTAGACTCAGAGTCTTAAGAGGTGCAAAATCGAAAAGGGGTCATGCATCTGCTTTTCTTTCTCACCATTTTTTGAAAGTTTTGAAGTTTCCCTTCTGTGAGTAAGAAATAAGGTTATTATTTTTTGGCCGGTGCAGATGAAATTGTTAAAAAAAATCCAACAAGTTAAAGCTTGTCTGGAGTCTGGTTAGCTATTCTGATCTCAACCACGGGGCCGAGCTAACGAGCTCGTATCCCTGCCGGCCCCCAGTGATCAAAATATATTGTCACGAAGTATTTTCGAAGTAAAAGAACCTGAAACTGAACCAGATCGTGAGGAACAGAGCAAACAAAACAAAAAGGAATACCCCCCCCCCCCCCCCCCCGAAACATACAAAAATAATCATTTTTACAGGCTTTTCCCTCTGTTCTATGTCTTGGGAGCATAGCTAATAACTTCATGGACAGAAAATGTTTCGGTATCACCTCACAAACACATGCGCATTCCTTACACAAACCCACTACCATGCCAACCTTTAATACGCTTCGATTCTGCAACCTAAACTAAACTACGGCAGGCCTGGGAGTGAAGTTAGCTGCAAATTGCGCTGCACTATTACGAGAGATCATTCCAGTAGCAAAGTTTGATTTCTATTCTTCATTATACTGTGAGGGCCGACTCGAGCCGCTGGCCAATCCAGTCCAGTACATTTTCAAATTCAACCCGGTCATTCCGTGGTTACCTTAAATAGCCTACCTTATCTCGCAGCTTGGAGCAGTCGCAGGCCCGTATCCAGGAATTTTTTTCGGGGGCGGGAACGGTTTTGAGCCTGAAGAGGACCCTTGCCAAGAAGGACCGAAATATATAGCCTCAATAAAATTCAGCTGACGTATCCGTTTTGCACTATCAAATATAATTAAGCTCTCCTATTGCCAGCATTACTATTTCAGTTGGGTTTCCTTTTCGGAGGCTGTATCTTTTTCTAGCAACGCGAGTTAACCCCTTGGCTCTGCGGCCACCCTTGCTTAAAATAACGGCGTCCGCATATTATTTTTAATCCGTAAAATAACCAACAACAGACCGACCATAATCGCTCTCTACTCACAATAGCCATCCAGAGAGTGAGGTTACAAAAAAGTCTGCCTACTAAGTGCCCCTCGATCATATCAATCGTCTCTTCGATTACCATAACAAATGAGCATATATCTTTTTGGGCAATGCGCACCCCGCTTAAATGTAATAGCATCCCTCTCATTATTGACAACCGTGAAACTCTGATCATGTTAGGATATTAGATCCCACTATTAGGAACGGGGATCCGTGGGACAAAACAATTATGTAAAAAAGTGCCACTGCTTGTAACGATTGCACTAGTGCTCCTGGACCATTAGTAACACTGTAAGGGGAATAAAATTATGGGAATGTTAGGGGCAAATCGCTCGTAAGTGTCCTTAATCAAATATAGGAAGAGAGTAGGCCATTCCAAACCAGTAACGGTCTGGGGACAATGTAACCTACTTAGCCTTAAAAAGGGGGATTGAGCGTTCACAAGGTCGAGATCCTTCAGGCCTAATTGATTTTCTGTAGCAGAACCAGCCATTCTTTTTTTTCCCGATGAAAAATTTCTAGCCTGCGTAGTTGTATGATAGTTGTACGACAAAGTTGCATGTAATACTATGTAATAGCAAAGAACACTATCATTTATAAAGATTATCTGTCTTACCATAGTAGTATCTAGTCTTGCTAATAGTAGCATGCAGTAGTATGCAGTAACACGGTAGCCTTGAAGTTAGTATTGCATGCTACTTTTTCGTACAACTTCGTACCACTATTTTGAGATAAACTTTTCATCGGGTTGGCCTAGTCATCATCATTCTAGAAGATACCCTTTGATCTAGAAGTAAAGATTTCACATGCAGATGAATAACTAAGCCGAACCGATAACAACATATCACTGGTAAACTTTCCTAAGTCCGTAGATCTTAATTTGCTCCGAAGTGTAAAAAAAGGTAGGAATTTGTGCCATTCATTATGATATTTTGATGTCAGATAAAGCTTGCATGCATAACGAAGCAGAGATCAGTTTTGGTTTCAAGCAGAAATAACGTAGTTCGGGTCCGTCTTTAATCAAATTTAGGAGGAGAATAGGCTTTAACAGTCTGGGGACAGTGTAACCTACCTAGGCCTAAAAAAGGGATTGAGTGTTCACAAGGTCTTCCAGTTCTAGTTACATTTTTTTTAGACTTAGCCACAGCTATTTTTGTAGCCCAGTTAGCCATGATTGTTCAGTCAGCATCACTGTGGGGTTGTCAGCGAAACGTCCCCGGCGAAACGTCCCCATGACAAAACGTCCCCATGGTAAAACGTCCCCAACTGAAGCGTCCACATGGCAAAATGTCCGCGGCAATAGATGTTTTTTGTTCATCGCTGAGGGATAGCTATGCCTATGAGGTTACTGATTGCGTCATCAATTCAGACAAAAAATGTTCTTGGAATATTACATTTTGAAAACCACGATGGGTTGGCTGCTTCAGCATTTCACCGATAGTGAAGAAACAAACCAAAGTGTTGCTTCCGGCTATAGCCATTTCTTAAAGAAAGCGCAAAGATTTAGTAGTTCGTCAGTTTTCGTTTTATCCTTTATTTAATTGGTTTATTTGTATGTTAGTTTGCGCTGCGATATAACTCATTGATCTCGCTTTTGTTCGATATTTAATTTGGTGGTATTTATTATAAAAGGATTTTATTAAAGGATCAAACCAGTCTTACCTAGATTTTTTTGTGTCTCTCTACCTAACTAATCGTTCCATCCGCTTTCGTTTCCTCGCATCACATGTCCTTTTTATCCACTCTAACGGAACTACGCAAATTTTTGTATTCTCCTTGTTTGACCCTCTTTGAGCCAAAGCGGGCTTCCCCTCCTCAGTTTGTGCATGTTGCTTCAAACGACCTAGTGCTAGAACTGATCAGTTACGAGCCAATTGCAAGGCATATTACACTATATATTTGTTGGAAACAATACATTTATGAAGCAACCGGTCCCACATCTGTAATGCACACTCTAAAGTTGTTTTACCTCGATCATGCACTTGATGATCGAGCCGAACTTAAAAATCTCGCCACGGGGACGTTTTGTCATGGGGACGTTTTCTCACCGGGACGTTTCGCCACGGGGACGTTTTGTCATGGGGAGGTTTCGTCGGTTAGGCATATATTTGTACAAAAGCGTAAGATTTAAAGTCTCGTAGTGTATTTTTTTTCTGGAATAGTAAAAGATAGTCTGCCGCCTGTTATCTGTTTGAATTGTGGATCCTTGCGTTATATGAATGAATGAATGAATGAATTTATTCCCAATAAAGCCCAAGGGCCATGGCAGGAAAAATAACACAATAACAAAAACAAAATATCATACACTCCAACAACAAACCAAAAAATCAACTTCTATAAAAATAGTTCACGGTGGGCCATAGCTAGCTTCAGGAATCTACCCAGCCTTCGGATCTCACCAAAACACTTACTTCCCATACTTGAAACCAAATCGCTTTCCTCCCAAGCCTCCCGACCAAACACTTCCTTTCTTCCTCGTTAATCCTTCCTATTTCTTTTTTAAAATCACCGCCCCAATTTGAACCTCTGATTCCCAAAGAACTCCTTTGCTACTCAATGACTCTCCTTGGCGTGGTCATCTCTTCTGATCTCTCTTGGCATGAAAACACAAAATCAATCTTAAAGAAAACAAAGTATTTCAATGCTTAAAACATTGAAAAAATTTGGAGTGCCGAAAGAAAAACTCAAACTTATCTACTGCATGTTCATTCGGTCAATAACAGAATATGCCTGTCCAGTTTGGCACTTCGGACTTACAAAAGAAGAAGAAGATCAGATCGAGAGAGTTCAGAAGAGATGTCTTCAGATAATTTATGGTGGACCCAAGCTTCCATATTCTTACTACCTGAAAGAATTTAATCTTCAAACTTTGGCTAAAAGAAGGCAAAACCTTTCCCTAAGTTTTGGTCAAAAGCTTCTAAAACATCCTCTCCACAGCCGTCTTTTGCCTCCTCCATATGCTCCCGAACGAATACGCCTCCCGAGAGAAGTGGCTGTGAAGGTTCCAAAGTTGACACCTGTTTTTGCTAAAATAGACCGTTATAAAAAGAGTTTTGTGCCTAGTTTTGTGGCCCTTTTTAACTCAACTTGACTTAAAGTGTGTCGTCGTTTTGTTGATTGTGCAATGTGTTTATTTGCTAACAATGTACCTGACGAAAAAATATCAAATTTGGCAGTTTGCTATGATAAGCCATATTTTTGAATTAAAGTTTTATTCTATTCTATTCTAAACGCTTCCTTTCTTAATTCTTTCAACTGCAGTGCGGCTAATGCCTATACTCAACGCATTTGGTAGTTCATCACCGAACTGAACGCTCCCGTTTTGTACTGCATCTTCAGTCGTCAGTGTAAATGGTTGTAACAAATAGAGTGTCCACTTGTTCTTCACGCATGTTGGGGTGGACCGGAAGTGCGAGATGACAAATGCGTTTCATCCCATAATTTGTCGGACAAGGATTTGTTCTTGATAAGGGGTCCTGCAGATGATATATTGGACGGAATTAAGTTGCACGTTCTGGGTCACAGTGTGGTGAATAATGAATAAGAAAAGGTTGTAAAGAGCCAAGAGGTCCGGTCCGCAACGGAGTCCAGCGAGTAAATTATCACTCTTCTGGAATTGCTGGGAACTGACCAAGGGAGGATCAGAAGAGCTGGCAGAATCTGTCGCGGAGGCGTAACCCGTGACATATTGCCGGCAGGCTACTGTTAGAAGCTTTGTCCAGTGTATACAATGCTACCTCAGCAGTTCTTCCCTGACTACTTAAAGTTTAGCTGAAAAGATTGCTTATTTTTACATCTGATGTTTGAATTACATCTGATGTTTCAATTATTTTGCCTCGTCTAAGAAATTTGTATCTTCACCGGGGCTGCAGTAATAACGTTCAGAATGTGCGCTGCTTGCAGGACAACTCAAAATTCCACCTGAGGCGGAGAATTTGAATTTCAGCATAAAGCTGCTTTCACATTGACGCGTTTGCCTTTCACACTGAGCTACGCAAGCTTGCGTTGCGCTTGCGTCGACGCAACGCAGAGCTTTCGCAGACAAATAAAACGCAACGCAAGAGTAGAACCAAGTTCCATTCTTGCGTTGCGTCGACGCGTACGCATCAGATTTGTCGAAAATGGAAGATTTTGAAGAAAAACTAGAAAAACATGCTGATGATGAAGAAAAACTTGCTACTAGTGGAAGAATTTAAATTACAGCAGAAGAAACCGAGAAAGGGAAATGTAAATGAGCATCCAGCGTGAAAGCTTCTCGCGCAGGTGTGAAAGATACGCTGCGCAACCTATACGCAACGCAAGATAAACGCATACGCAACGCATCGCAACAACGCGTCAATGTGAAAGCAGCTTAAGCCTGCATTTCCGTGTGTGACTGACGCTAAGCTCGGAGCAACTCCTCTGAGGGGAGTAGGAGAGTGATGATAATATGTATTTTTGTTATACGTGTTATTTTTCGGCAATGGCTTACCTTTGTAGCTGCTGAATATTTCAAGCAAACACAGTAAAACAAATCTTGCAGTGTTTGCCAGGGGCGTCGTTATAGGGTGTGTGGGGGGGTGGTACCCCCCCCCCCCCCCCCCTCGAAGAAAGAAAAATGCTAAAAAGGGCGCTCGCTGAGCGCCCGACCACAAAAACTTAGCTTAGCAAACACTGTTTGCTACTGGGATTAATCTTGTCTCAAAAAAGAATATCTTATCTCTAATTTGGATTGATGTTGTCCCAGTAGAGATAAGATTAATCCTAGTAGCAAATACTGCATTTAACTTTAACCCTTACTCGCAGAAACTTTTTACAGTGTAGAGGCACAAGCTCATAGAGGTACCATAAATTCAAGAGACCATTCATAAGATCAAATCGATTATCTGTGGATAGCGGACAAACCGAGTAATTAGGGTTTGCATGCCTATTTAAATACTAAATGAAGTGTAACTAGACTGTCAGATCTCTGTCCTTTTCGGTTGAACTTTAAATGTTCTGTGCCGGTAAAAATCTATAGCATTGATGGCGGGCGGGTTTGTCTCAAGCAGTAGTTAAAGGTTGGGTTAAGCTACGTGCACGCAACCCGATAAGATTTTGCATGAAAAAATACGCACAAATTCGCGTCACTACACTGTCAGAGGTTTCCTTTACAGATACACAAGGATACGCAGTTTCAACGGAAAACAGCTCGGATGTTAGCTGTTGTGATTTGAAAACCGTATGCATTAAATGTCATGCATAATAAGCTATGCCGGGAAAAGCGGAAAAATCGCCGAAAAAGCGTCACCAGACTTTTTTTTGTTTATCGTCATGATACCGGAAAAGTCAGCAGTATGAATCTGCATACGATGTATCAAAATCTCGGAGCGAAGTCGAAAACTCGCTTCCGAATATCGGACTGTATGTACATCGGTGTGCACGTACCTTTAGGGTTATTATTTCCTGGTTTTGGTATTGACTGGACAGTTTCCAGACCACATAATTCATATCCGACGTTTGGAAGAATCTGGATGAAACTTGATGGACAGAAAGATAATATTCATGTCCTCTTTATTTATTTGTAGTGAACCCTCGAGTGAACCAAACGCTTTCCGTCCCATCACAAAAACGAGTGGGTAGATCGGCAGCCTGTCAGGCCATTTGGCAGGGGACTAAGCATACGATAGGTTTTCATTTCGTTTTGCCAAGAATTCGGGTCTATTTTCTCAATGAGGTGCCATCTATTGCCGATCGCTCCCTCCCCTTTGTCTCTAAAGCTAACAATAAATTTCCATCATAACTCATTACTGCCAGAGCTCAGTGAATGCGGCGGTTCAGAGCGGGTGACGCGAAGTGCGAACTTGCACCCGTTTCTCATCACGCGACCAAAAAAGCGCCACGCCTCTTCCAAAGAAATGCCTCTCCCTCCATCTTGTGACAAATCACCCTGACACACTCTTTTGAGCCAATTACCAAATTTTTCGATTGAACAAACCGTCATTGTTGCTGTTGACTGCTTTTGTGGGTTGGCGAGGGGATTGGCACTTAACTGCCTGCAACACTAAAGATAATAAGGAAACTCGTGCTCCTCTTTTTAGTCCAGTAAAAGTACGATAAAAATGGGGTCAACCCGGACAAAACATTTACACTGTAATGTTTAGAAAAAATCGCTGAACAACAAATCCAAATCCACCAAAATCGCCCGGTGGGCAAACTTTCTAGGGCTTCCTGAAAAGGTGAAGTGGGTGAAAAATGAAGGGGCGAAAAAAAGTTTGTTTAGGGTGGTATGACAGCCGATTCGGAGGTAATGAGACATGTTGAGAAGTAGTTCACCCGGAATCCGGTGAAAACCGGAAATTTCAGTATCAGAAGTAAAAAGTTTATTTTCAACAAGAAATCTTTTTTTGGTGAATAGCAGTCGTTTTAGGGGTAAGGAGACCTGCTGAGTCCATATCTAAACTTTTTCTTACCCACCTGACAAGTAGCGGCCCGAAATCCGGCGAAAACCGGAATTCGATATCGTACAAGAAAAAAGTTTATTCTAAAAAAAAAAATGTTTTGTCTAATAGCACAGTCGGCTTAGGGGTAAGGAGACCTATTCGGCCATATCTAAACTTTTTTGTTCGCGCGACAAGCAGCTCGCCCGGAATCCCTTCGAAAACGGGAATTCGGTTTTCGAAATTTCGGAGTTCGGAAGTCCTTATGGACTCGAAGGCTACGAAAGACGATGATTGCAGCAGGAGAACAAGAAGTTTAGAATCTACAAAGGGAAGTCTGGAAAAACTCTTATGCATAACGATATCGCCTGTTCTTAGCCAAGCTAGCTTTCTCCTTCAAGGTTGTCTGCCCGGATTGGATACATTCTACGCCTTCAACAGCGTAGTTCCATTCTATGCACGTGAATGTGCAGATAATAAAATGAGAAAGCAACTCTACTGCAATGAACCCGTAGAACTGACTATGACAGCTTTCTGCTGGAAGTTACATCCCAGCAACGATGAACAAGAAACCAGCCCGCAAAAGTCTTCTTCACGTCAACCCATGCAAGTGCCAAGCACGTTGTGACTTGCGGACACGGTAAAATGCAACGGACGTAGTTACCAACGAGCCCCTACAGCTGCAGAGGTTGGTTCCAACATCTCTTTCAACGAGTACACTATCATCGTCGAGCTAGAAGTCTCCTTTATATACGTTAGCTCCCTCATCTAACACGGATGGTAGCTGCAATGAAGAGATCGCAACACGGGTCTCCTCGGCAAAAGGTTTCTTCGCCATGATGAGAAACAGCGCATAGAACCGTCAAAATGTCGAGCTGGCACCAAAACCCATATCCGGATCTATCAGGTGAAGATCCGTTCGGTCCTGCTCCATGGGTTCTAAAATGGCCCATTAAGGCAGTTGATGCTCAATTGCTTAACGTTTTTGACCACGGCCGTGTTCGAACGCTCCTTGGTGTACGCCTCAGCGACAGGACCCGGAATGCAACAAATTGAAGACGGTGCTTCAGACGATTAGACTCCGCATCGTTGGTCAAGAAACCGCGACTGACCTAGTTCTGGTTGAATTTCATCTATGGATTCTGCATGGATTCTTACCCCTATGCTGAAAACTGTAATTGACGTCAAAATAAACTTTTACTTCTACGGAATTTCCGGTTTTTGCCGGATTCCGGACGAACTACTTGCCGGAGAAAAACAGTAAAGGTCAGAGATGGAAATAAAATGCCTTCGAGCTCGTAAATCGTCATATTAGCCCAAAAAAAATTTTTGTCATAATAAAATTACTTCTATCGAATTTGCGGTTGCCACCAGATTCCGAGCAAATTACATGTCGGGCGAAAAAAAAGTATAGACAAGGCCTGAGCAGGTCTCTTTACCCCTAAACCGACTGTGCTATTGGACCAAACATTTTTTTTTTTTAGAATAAACTGTTTTCTTGGATGGTACCAATTTCCGGTTTTCGCCGGATTCCGGGTGAGCTACTTGTCGGGCGAATACAAATGTCTCGATATCGATTCAACTGGTCTCCTTGCCCCTAAACCGACTTTGTTATTAGACCCAAAAAGATTTTTTTTTAATGAACTTTTTGCTTCTATGGTACCTAATTTCCGCTTTTCACCGGATTCCGCGCCAACTACTTGTCGGATGAAAAAATAAAGTTCAGAAACGGAATCAGCGTGTTCCCTTACCCTACCCGACTGTCACAATATCATAAACAAGTATTTTTTCTTCCCTTAATTTTTCACCCCCTCCACCCTTTCAGACAGCCCCAGAAAGTTTTCCTACCAGGCGATTTTGGTGGATTTTGGATATGTTGTTCAGCGTTTTTTTCTGAACGCTATGGTGTGAAGAATGTTTGTGGTGCAATTTTGTCCGGGTCAAACCGTACTTTTACAAGAGAAGTTTCGTGATTGTGGTTTCTTATGGTTCGCTGGTGTATATTTAAACCGTAATCTGCTTGGCAAACTGTTCAGTACATTTGTACCACCACACGTTTTGGCCCTATATTGTTCATCGTCCCATCTCGATGGGTTGTGTGGACAGCAAGTGCACGGTGCCGGCACCGGCCTAGACCAGCCGTGCACCGGTTTTCAAGTGTTAGAGCATCGAAATCAGCATGTTTAGAAGGGTTTGAAAGATGAATCACCAACTTTATGGCTGGCACCGCTGATTTTGGCCGGTGCCGGGAAAGGGTGTACAGCAGGTGCCGAGCAGTGGATACCCGCTCTAGAAATCACCTACGAAACCAGATAAGTGATTTAGCAGACCAGTTTACTATAAATACGCCAAAGACCGCTACTCTTAACCTTCTGCTATAGAAATATATTCGAAGTACAAAATTACTGATCGGATACAATCCATCTTCGACACGATCTTTTTCTTTGTACAACTTGTGTGTTATGTAATGGTTTGGTTATTTGTTTGGTGATTATGTGCGTTTTGTATAGCTTAGATCGGCAATGAAGACAAAAAATAACACCTACGATACGATACCAAAGACTGGTGAGCAGGCCCGTATCCAGGAATTTATTTCGGGGGGGGGGGGATTTCGCCTTTCGGGGAGGGGGGGTTACCTGCGGGTCGGACAAAAAAGGAAACAAAAGACATGGATCAGAGAGAAAAGCCTGTAGAAATGATGATTTTGTATGTTTCGGGGGGGGGGGGTCAACCCCCTACCCCCCCCCCCTGGATACGGCCTTGCTGCTGAGATACAAGGACCCGTTTGTTGCTCTGGAATAAATGTTTCTTCCTATCGGTGCTTCTATCGAGTGTCTACCCCTCTGCGTGCTCCTGGTAAATCAAAGCGGGGGCCATGTGTAAATGAAACCGACTCCGACATTTATTGTAGGCGTTGAATTGTCAACTCATTCGACAAATTATGATCAAATGTAAAGGATTAAATGGTGTGTTTTCACCCCTTATGATTTATCAGTTGGTGCTTTGCGTGGGAACAGCACTCCCAAAGGTGGTGGGTTTTCTAAAGTCCTGTCACGATGTTTCCGCAACATTTCGTATTTTCTTTGAAGATTGTAATTGGGAGGAAGCAGGATGTCATTTACACCCCTGTTTAGTGCCAGAGCCTGCTGGACTCATTGATAAGCTTGAATTTGATTCAATCTGTTGGGCTCACTTGTGCATTGAAGAATTGAGAATAACTTTATTTTTGCATTTTTTCCCCTGTTTCTATACACATTCCAGATGGATGTGCTAGAACCAGGGGCGTCCCGAGGGGGGGGGTGTCGGGGGGGTGCAGCACCCCCCCCCCCCCCGAAAGCCTGTGGGAAAAAATTCCGGTAAATTTTGACTGGTGCGGCGAAGCCGCGCCAGTTAAAATTTGTCAAATTCAGCTGAACTTGATGATTTTTAGGGAATCTACCGGATTATTGCTCAGGGAACCTACCGGATTTTGCTCATGGAATCTACGCTAAATCTTTCACAAGGAATCTACCGGAACTTGTCTCACGGAATCAACCGGAATTTACCCCTCGGAATCTACGAAATTCGGCTCAGGGAATCTACCGGAATTTGTGCGAAATCTTTCAGAAGGAATCTACCGGAACTTGTCTCCGGGAAACTACCGGAATTTACCCCTCGGAATCCACAAAATTCGGCACAGGGAATCTACCGGAATTTCTGCGACATCTTCCACAAGGAATCTACCGGAACTTGTCTCAGGGAATCTACCGGAATTCACCCCCCGAAATCTACCAGAATTCGGCTCAGGGAAGCTACCGGATTTTGCTCATGGAATCTACGCTAAATCTTTCACAAGGAATCTACCGGAAATTGTCTGAGGGGTTCTACCTGAATTTACCGCACGGAATCTACCAGAATTCAGCTCAGGGAATCTACTAGAATTTGTGCGATATCTTTCACAAGGAATCTACCGGAACTTGTCTCAGGGAATCTAACGGAATTCACCACACGAAATCTACCAGAATTCAGCTCAGGGAAGTACCGGATTTTGCTCATTGAATCTACGCTAAATCTTTCGCAAGGAATCAACCGGGATTTGTCTGAGGGAGTCTACCGGAATTTACCCCACGTAATCTACCAGAATTCGGCTCAGGGAATCTACCGGAATTTACCCCACAGAATCTACCGGAATTCGGCTGAATTTGAATCCAAAATCGCCGACAGCTTTCTCGACTTCTTTCCGGGGATACCGGTGAGCCAAGAAGAGTTCAACAAGAGCTGTAAGCTCATACGGCACTTGCAACTGTATGTAGTAGGCAAGGGCTCTGTCAGATTCAACGGGTCCCTGATATCGGATTATCAGGGCCTGCCCAGTTTCGTCTTGAAAAACGCCATCAACGGAATTCCGGAAGGCCCCCTCCACCTCCACCCCCCAGTGTCCGGATCCAGTCCAACTGTGCGAATGATTTATCTAGAATAAATGCTTGTTCTTCCCAGGAAGTTAAACTCCGATTCCTCCATTCTAACCATTTCTGGAGATTTCCGATCACCCCCTCCCAACTCCACCATAGCTGTTGAATCCGCTATTATAAGTTGAGATGAATCATTTGATAAAAAGTACTTTTCGACTTGAAGTTAACATGCGCACTTTAAGGGAGCTGGAGCTTCATTTGTAAGCAAATCCCTTGAGGCAAAAATGATAATGAGCTCATGGAGATCATGAAAATGCAAATTTCGCTTAAAAGTATTTTTCTTACTTTGCGGTCAAGATTGGACCCTCAAACTCCCCCCACAGTCGCCGGAGACAATCCAGTTCTGAAAAAGAATTATCCAGAGCATCTGTTCGTTATTCCCACGAAGTTCCATCCCGATCTCTTAAGTATAAAACTGACATCACCGAAATTCAGTGAAACTTCGCTCTACCCCCCCCCCCCCCCCCCCAAAGGGTCCAGATCCAGTCCAACTGTGTAAACGATTTATTTGGGGCAGATGCTTGTTCCAGCAAGTTTCACTCCGATCCCTCCATTCTAACCGTTTTTCGAGATTTCCGGTCTCCCCCCAACTCCCCCATAGCTACCGAATCCGGTCCGGACTCCAAATAGGACATCAAAGATATGGCCTTAATTAAGTTATCAAGTTTCATTCCAATCAGATCACCAGTTCAAAGGTTACAGACTACTCGATTTTCCAGATTCCCCGGCCTTCACCCCCCCCCCCCCCAGATGATCGGATAAAAAAACTGATTATTTCCAAGTTAGTTTATTCGGGACCTTGGTATGCCTGCCAAGTTTCATCGTCCTAGCACATCTGGAAGTACCCTAACTCGAAAAAGTGTGACCAGCTGCCCTAAATTTCCCAGATTTCCACGCCCTCCACTCCCCCGCAGATGACTGGATCGGGTAACTGATTATTCAAGGTTAGTTGGGTCGGGTCCCTGACATGCCTGCTAAGTTTCACTGTCCTAGCACATCTGGAAGAACCCTAACTCGAAAAAGTGTGACAAAAAAATCGGACCGACCGACAGACGGAATTGCGACGGTATATGGCACTTGAGCCAGAGGCTGCAAGTGCCATAAAAACGAATTAGCCTTGTTTTGACGTGATGTAGAAAGTCGTCGGTAGAGCCTCGAAACAAACAAAAAGTGTGAAGATATATTCGAGGTCTCTCGTCAACTGAAAGACGTCTTACCACTAGTATGGAAAGCGTTCAAGCTGGCGGGGAAACGAATTTTAGCAAGATGAAGCTGGTTAACACCACCTTGCGTTCAACAATGGCTGACCAGCGTCTTGAAAGTCTGCTATAAATAGTATGTGAAACAGATCTAGTTGATGAGTGTGAAATTGGATGTGTTGAGGATAAATGGAAAATGGTTAAAATGCGTCGAATAAATGTGTAGGGTGTGTTGAATGTCAGATTTTTGTTTTGTTGTAAGTGTTAACGAGCCTTTTTTTTGTTTACTATTGTTTACAATACGTAATCGAAGTCAGAACACGACAGTATTCTAGACTTTCTGCAGAGATTGTCACTACGAGAATTTCGGTAAAACCTCGAAAAATTCTGATAAAAGCTCGAAAAATTCCGGTAAAAGCTCGAAAAATTCCGGTAAAATTCTGAAGCTGCACCCCCCCCCGATCAGGAAGGTATCGGGACGCCCCTGGCTAGAACGATGAAACTTGGCAGGCGTATTAGAGACCTGGAAATAATCAGTTTCCCGATCCGACCATCTGGGGGGGAGTGGGGGGGGGGGGAGTCTGGAAAATTGAGGGCAGTCTGTCACACTTTTTCGAGTTAGGGTACTTTCAGATGTGCTAGGACGATGAAACTTGGCAGGCGTATCAGGGACCCGACCAAACTAATTTGGGAATAATCAATTTTCCGATCCGACCATCTGGGGGGAGTGGAGGGCGGGGTAATCTGGAAAATTTAGTAGTGCGTAACTTTCGAACGGGTGATCGGACTGGAATGAAACTTAATAACTGAATAGATGACATATCTCTGATATCCCATTTCAGGTCCGCACCGAATTCGACAACTATGGGGGAGTTGGGGGGGGGGGGGGAGATCGGAAATCTCGAGAAACGGTTAGAATGGACGGATCGGTGTGAAACTGAAGAACCAGCATCTGCTCTAGATAAATCGTTTACCCAAATAGACTGGATCCGGACGCTTGGGGGGGGGGGGAGGGGTGTTTCCCGGAATTCCGGGGGTGGTGGTTTTGTGGACTTTCACAACGAAACTTGGCAGGCGTATCAGGGACCCGATCAAACTGACTTTGAAATAAAAATTTCCTCGATCCGATCATCGTGGGGGGAGTGGAGGGTGGGGGAATCCGGAATATTGAGTCGTGCGTAACTTTGAAACGGGTGATCGGATTCCAGTGAAATTTTATGATAGAATAGAGGACATGTCTACGGTGATCTTTTTTGTCCGGACCGGATCCGACAAGTATTTGGGGCTTAGACTGGAGAGATCGGGATGGAACTTTGTGGAAATGACAAAGAGATGCTCTAGATATATCGTTTACAGAACCGGATTGGCTCCGGGCAGGGGGGAGTTTCAGGGGGGAGCTGGAGGGGGGGGAGGTCCGGAATTCCGGTGATTGCGAGTTAAGGTACTTCCGGATATGCTAGGACGACGAAACTTGGCTGGAATATTAGAGATCAGACAAGATTGGCTTAGAAATTCCCACTTCCCAAATCCGAGTATTCCTTAAAGTACCAACCTTGACCGCAAAGTAAGAAATATACTTTTCAGCTAAATATACATTTTCTGGATCCCCATAAGGCCATTGTCTCTTTTGCCATAAGGGTTCTGCTTGCATTGAAGTTCTAGCTCCCTTAAAGTGCGCATCTTAACCGCACGAAAAGTACTTTTGATCAAACGATACGTCTTTGCCCATGATCATTTGTGCCACAAGGGTTTTGCTTAAGAACGTATTTCTAGCACCCTTAAAGTGTGCATTTTAACCGAAAAGTGAAAAAAATACTTTTGACCAAACGATGTATATTAATGATCCCCAAGGGTCTGTTATCGTTTTTGCCTCAATGGGTTAGCTTACAGATGCATTTCTAGTGCCTTTAAAGTGCGCGTAATTACAGCCAAGTTAAAAAATAAAATACTTTTTACCAAACGCCTACATTCTCATGATTTCCAAGTCGATGATCATTGTTTGTTATTATGAGGGTCTGCTACATTTATTTTGTCATATGACAATATATATTATATATATAGGCTATTGTCCACAGATGAAGTAGGGACAAGTAGCGTGATTGGATTTGGATGTACGTGCTACTAGGATTAAGGAACTCTGTAAGTTAAGTTCCAGAAGGTAGCGTTTCCCACAGAAAAAGTTTAAGTTTTTTCTTGAAAGTGTAATTTTTTTCTCGTTTGAATTTTGTTGTTTTTGTTACATTCACGTCCATGGTCTCAGATTTGCCGTGCTAATAGATTATTATTTTTCTTTCTCTTATTAACTGTCTCTCCATGTGGCCATGTCCACTATCGTTTCTGTTATTCTGAATTTACGAGTATGCTACTAATTTTAGACGGAAGTGCAACCTTGATTGGAGTTGGGATTTAACTTAGCTGTAGATGAAATTGCCCGGTTCCTAACAACCCAGGTCCAGCACTTCTTCTAAATCTTAAACTAGCCGTTGGTATTTACGTTTTTCGGAAGCTTCCATCTTAGTAAATACGGAATAAAGCTTAAAGGACCCCTCTTGCTTATTCTGCCTTTTATAGTATACCTAGCTCCCATACAGAATTATAAGCTTCTAAAATCCCCACCTTTCTCCATTGTTTCTTTTGTGCCTACGAAATTTTAGCGCTTTTTTGGCCTTGCCGAGTTTTGCCCGGACCACAACGAAACTTCTGCCTGGATTTTCAACGTCTGCTGACAACCCTTTCACACATACGGATCTGAGAAGCTTTTGTTCATTACTTCTTTTATTTGCTTAGTTTTCACACTTTTTAACCACGGCCCGATCAGTTTTCGAATGTTTTACGCCTAACAAGAAAATCGCTAAGACCAGGTTGAAAGTAACGGTATTTTCGAAAATGTCTTTTTCTGGTCCATTTCATAGGGAAAAAATCATTTCTAGTAAGAGTTGTGCTTTAAGTGTCGGCTCAAGATTGCTCGCCGGATTGTTTCGGCATTTCCGTTGCCCGATTCCCATTTAGCCAGTCTAAATGAACAGCCACTATGGGAGCGAGCAAACCTTCATATTGGCCATTAGTCTTGGGGAAAAAATTACTAATTTTTATGACAGCATTGTCACTTTAACTTAATGTAGGCTATTTTTTGTGTATAATCCATCGTACTGAGAAAGAAGATTGGTGGAGTTTAACAACTGAAAAGACCGACAAAATGCTTGGAGACACGTTTCGTATTCAATGAAAAGTAGAAAATTGCTTCCTTTACAGCGAATGGTCCTGCTTATAAAACACCTCAACCTCGTCTTTTTCGTCACATTCGTTGCGCATTTTGCATACGGGGGCGTAGCCCAGCCTGGAAGGGCGGGCGGTCTGGCGACCCGTCGCCCGAACAGTTTTGAGTCGTGGATGCAACCCGCGACTTAAAGGTGTAAATAATCCTGTTTCTTTCTGTAAACGTTAATTTTGCCAGACCAACCCATCTTTATCACCTACCCCATACCCTAATCGAGAAGTCGCGAACATTTAATGATAAGGTGGTTTACCCTGTCTGATCACCGGGGTTGGTGGGTATCGAAGGAAAATATAGACGCCCCGAAAACTTCAAAGGTTAAATCAATGTTTTTGCGTGGGAACTAGACCTTTTGTATATATTTACACATTACGTCATTATTAGTATTTGAACCGAAATTAAAGGGCATGAAACGCGGTAGTGAAACGTCTTTCAGTTACCAAGGCCTTGCAGTAACCGCGGCTTTAATCCTTTAGGAAAACCATAAAAGTGTCATATTTTCGTCGGGAAAAAAATCTTAATCTCTACTCCCGTACACATGTAACTTTCCCTTCCACCAAAAAAACAAACAAACTGCGATTACATTCACTACTTTCAATATCTTATACTCACCGCTTTTACTCATACTCTTGATGACTAACTCTTCGTGCCGATAAAGAAACGCCATATATCTAGCGGAAGAGCCTGAAGCGTCACCACAGCTGTCCTCTACAAACGCATTTGATTGGTTCACACAGAATTTGAGTCAACTTCGGGCGACGTTTCTCGTTCTTCCCGAAGTTCACTGGGTGTTTTGGACTTAGTCATATAGACTATTTCGAGCGATTAAGTAGTGTCGAGGTTTAAGCGTCAGGGATAACGTCGGGACTGGAAAAAACAAACCTGCAATAAATAGTCTCCGACCTTATTCCTGAAGTTCAACAGCCTGGCGAAGCCGGAATATGACCAGGGTTGCCACATCATTAGAGAGTGACTTTTGG
Source organism: Branchinecta sandiegonensis (assembly GCA_030848855.1). Classification (NCBI taxonomy): domain Eukaryota; kingdom Metazoa; phylum Arthropoda; class Branchiopoda; order Anostraca; family Branchinectidae; genus Branchinecta; species Branchinecta sandiegonensis. The sequence goes on along the minus strand of JAUPMV010000006.1, from coordinate 18,338,114 downwards.
CCCAAAACAGAGTGAACTGGGAGTGAAATTTATTTTCATGAAATGTTCACTTTTGGTCGGAATCACCACTAAAAACGACTCATTTTAATTTTACTTTCATGAAAAAAACTTGAAATAGTCACTTCTGGTCGGAATCCCTGCTGTAAAATGACACATTTGGTCATTTTCTGAAATAGAGTGATTTTTATGTCCTACGTAGGACAAGAGTGACAAAAAAAAATAGAGTGACAATTCACACTATCGTGCGACATGTGGCAACGCTGAATATGACTGCCAAGCATCGCATCTGACGATTCCGTCTTCAGCCATTGATTGGGGTTTTTACATTCCCTCTGTGAGGGGCGAAAATCATCGGTGAATAATTAGCAATGGGGCAGATTTTTTATTTTTAGAGATGAACTGGTAGAGATGAAGCAAGTTTGGTGTCTTTTTCATTTTTGTTTTTTAGTCTTCATCGAAATGGTTTGCTATCGAGGACAGGAAAGTTTGCTACCTGAAATCTTGCCTCTCGGCTACCCTCGGCTCCACAAGAGATGATGGGTTTGAGTGAAGCAAAAGTTGAAGACTAGATTGCGATTATGTTATTATATGATATTGTACAGATTTATTGCATGCCAAAACTGTACAAAATACAATAGGGAGTAAGAAAAAAAGAAGAAAAAAGGCACCAAGATACAGTTTAACACGAATATGTACAGCGGACCCAGTAAACTCAACTGTCAAACTGTTCTTTCCAATTTCTGGCAGGAAACACATAGCCTATTATTTCGGTTAAAAGTGTTATGTTCCCCGAAAATACAACATAACACAGATTTCTACTATATTTTTTTTAAATTCTAAAACAAGGATGCTCAACCAGAACCAAAGTGTACAAAACACAATAGGGGGCAGAGTATAAGAAAAAAAGAAGAAAAAAGGCACCAAGATAAAGTTTCAACACGAATATGTACAGCGGACCCAGTAAAGTCAACTGTCAAACTGTTCTTTCCGATTTCTGGCAGGAAACACATAGCCTATTATTTCGGTTAAAAGTGTTATGTTTCACGAAAATATAACAAAAGAATGATCATAACACAGATTTACTATTTTTTTTTTTTAAATTCTGAGACAAGGATGCTCAACCAGAACCAGTTAAATGTTATCAGACTTCTTACAATGTATACAATAGAGCTTGTTTTCCTCCTGTACCACCAGCAGGGGCGTCCCGAGCCTTTCTTCATTGAGGGGAGGGGGGGGGGGGGGGGGCAAACCTGGTAAATTGACCGAATCGGTACCTGATATTTATCGAATTTATTATATTTTCCCCCCAAAAACAGCGAGTTGCGTTCAAGAAGCTATACTGTAAAAAGCTGCACAGTATGTACAAAATCAAGTCGAAAGAGAAAATTGGCGTGTATTCATGCTCTTCCGCTTCTTATTTTCAGGGATAGCCTTTTACCTTTGGGGGACGTCCAGTTTTGCTCACAAGACTTGAAAATGTGCCGACAAAAACGCCGTTGCTGCAAAGCAACAACGTCGCTAACGGCTGTACCCAATACAAATTAAAGCGCCGCAGGTGAAATTTTGTAATCCGCCTTTTTTCTGGCAACATTTAACTACTTTCCATGCAAATTCTAGCTTTTAATGTGGTTCAAAAAATTCCAAGTCTTAAACGCCAACTAAATTAAGTGCCCTTCTTCTAAATAGTGAAGACTGCGAAATGCGCTGCAGGTGAAATTTTGGGGAAACACTTATGATCGAAGTGCCTTTTTGCGATCCCAAGACTACCTATTAAACCCCAGATAAGCTATCTAGCGAAAAAAGGGGCCATCCAGGGTAAAGTAGATCCAAAGTTCATTTACCCTGAATTTACAGCAAACAAAAGTAGGCTAGTTTTCACGTCAAGATACGTGCTTATCTCTGGTACTGCAATCATTAGAAGTAAAAGTTAAGTAATGAATGGCAACCAGCTGGAACTACCGTTAGTTGGTAAAGAACAAGAACTAAATAAATGCAACTTAACTTACCGAACTCAGTAACTGGGGTGAACAAAATAATCAGTCGTACTACCGAAAAACTAACTAAAAAAACAAGGAACAGATCGGGAGCGGAATAAAACAACCGAATTTCGTAATGGAATAAAACTCTTGTTAGAAACACCTAAAACAACCGATGTGTCACGTCTGGTAATAGATACGGACTAAACAAAAATCTGGTGAACTACCGAATTCGGTAACAAATCAGAATCAAATGAATCGTATTAATCCCCGAATTATGAAGTGGACTGACCGAACGCGATAGAACAGATACGGACTTGAGAAAACGATGAATTACCGAATTCGGTAACGAAGGAAACCAAATATAAACGTTAAATCACCGAATTTACGAAGGGAAAGACCGAATGCTCTGAAATCGATGCGCACTGAACAAAAGTTGGATGAATTACCAAATTCGATACATCACGTTAACAAGTTAAATCACCCGATTTGGACATATGGGGACAAAAGATTTTCGTCGCGATTCCCGTTTCGACCGGAATTTTCGCCTTCGGTGAAAATTTGACCGAATGCCCAAAACGTAGGGGTGGGGCGCTGCCCCCGTTGCTCGGGACGCGCCTGAACACCAGAGGCACCCAGAAAGAGTATCCACGACTAGGCACCCGCCTTCTCTCTCGTGAGCTGTCCTCCCACTCAATTTGCAAACTTTTTTTTTCAATCAATCAAAAACTTTTGTACTTGGGTTTCTTCTTTGATTTTTTTGCAGTTACTGTAAAGTCCTCCTCTACTTGTCTATTTGTTACAGAAACCAAACAATGATCAATAAACTTTCAGTCGCAAGTATAACCGTTTAAAGCTGTTGGCTGCAGCGTTTTCTTCCCACTAGGTCTTGTCCGTTTGTTTGAAGTGTAAATTTTTACTTTGATTTAAACTGTGTCCCGTTTTTCGGTTGTAATCCACTATTTCTGTTTTATGTATGTATACATTTATTGCCCATCATAAATGTAAGAATACAACGCTGATGGAGTAATAAAGAAAGAAAAGAAAAAGATGAATAGCTTCTGACGAATACAAATAGAACAAATAACGGCAATCTCATACAGGGGCAGACACACGGTCAACGAAGGACCACTTTGAAGGTGCTTACACCAGCAAGCTGCTTCCGATGTCTCTCGTTTCTTTTATAGAAGTGGGTACAGAATATTCATTCATTCATTATTATTTCCAGTCCGTTCTGGAGTTACTTGTCTGTTATGGCATCTCTCGTCTGTCATGAAAATATTCGCTAGTATCATCTCCGCCAGCAACAATAGAATCTGGCTCACACACTGTATGCAAATCGGTAATGGATAGACGCCGACCTAAGAAATTATGCCACGGCATGTTCATCCGGCTGGGCTACAAAAACCCTCGCCAGTTCACTTACATGATCACACATGTTTCTGAAGTGCCAGTGAAAGTATGTAGAAAACGACTCACGGATTTATGTTGTTCTTCTACTTTACAGTCGTCATTAAGAGAGCTTATCCGTTGACAGTCTGGTAATGTGCTACTGTCATGGAGCTGCTCTCTTTATGAAGGCGTTTACAAACGGATGTCAAGGCACCACAGGAACCGATTCAGCGATACGCCAAAAAGAAGGTTTGCCGAGATGGGGAGGGGCGGGGGGGGCTAAACTTCGCGAACCAAACACGGTGTTGATGATCCATTTGTGCCTGTCGATCAGCGCCGTGCCGAGTTTATTTCTTCTTTGTACGGGAACCATTTCTTATTAGGCTATAGTGATTTATTTAGGGTTCAATTTTTTCAATTCAATTCATTTATTCCCAAAATTCTGATAAAACAAAATGCGCGGGATTGTCAAATTACAATTGGGTTAATTCAAATTAAAATTACGGATAAAAAAAGGCACAACTGAGTTAAAATAGCGTTCAGTGCTATGAGCGGGCGGGTTCATTAGCTGAGCTTTCTTACCTGCCCTAGAAACACTCCTTGTTGGGCGAGTATCCATTCTTTTTTCATCTTTGGGTGGCAGGATCTCACGGTGCATTTCCGAGGCAAGGCACTTAAGTCCGTTGTACAGTTTGTTTGATTCCTGTATTTCCTTTTTCCTTTTATGTTCGTCTTTTTTCCAGCACTCCAGATGGACACGCTTAAGTGCCGTTTCTTATATGGGTAACAATTTATTTATTGACTATAAATACTTAAGTTTGCAGACGAGCGGGGCAAGAAAACCACTGCGGAAAACTTAAATCAATAACGTCTAGCCTATTCGAGATTTTGCTTTCTAGCTTGCGAAACCTCCTTCATGTTCAAAATCACCACGGTTAAAACTAATGTTTAAAGGATACCTGAATGAAGAGTACCAAGTATCATCCCTATCTGTATGACTTCCGTTAACATTGCCTGCAGAAAACCCAAGCCAAATACGAAATAGTGTTTCCAAGCAATGATTTTTGCTCCATTTCGCATCTGTCCTTATTTCAGTACCGAACAGTTTTAGAAATAAAGAAATGTCTCCAATCAACCCTTATTCTGGAATATTTTTTAACCAGTTTAGCCCAAACGTATATCAAGAAGACATTCCAATACGATCCGGCCAGCGCTGTACAAGATTTGAATGAATTGCGCTTTTTGTCTTGGAGTCTGCATGTGCAAACCTCCAGAAACGGACATCTCTATTTTGAAAACGTCACGCTCAGGAGAAGAATGCTCTCCGTGGCCATGTCTGTAAATGCATTCTCCATGGTGTGTTCAAGTATGGTTTCATTTTTCAGGTGTCCTTTAAGGTTGTTACACCGAGTTGGTTCACTGTAGATCATTTTTTCTTCCGTATTCTTTTTTGTTTGCGTCGCAGCACTCATAACATGGGACGGAGAAGCCTAACTATAATAGTAACATGTTTCTTGCACTAGGATTGGTAAGTCAGGCTTGACCCCCCCCCCCCCCCACACACACACACACGCATGCAGTAAGGGGGAAGCGGATATTTAAAGTTTTACAAGAAAGCCACATTGTCCTTCCTTCCATAAAGTAATAAATGGAAGGTCTTATCTACAATGTTACTTCCGTAAATAACAGATGCAATGCGCGGTGGTGGCTCACCATTCGTTTCTTCTAACACTCAAAGAAATTCCCAGCTTCCTTATTGGAACTAATTTGGCCAAGGTACCATGCGATTCAGCCTGACAATTTGATCCATAATCGATCTGTAATTCAGTTTCTTTTATTGCCATCTCCCCCTTGTGCGTGGCAGCTATATTGCTTTCCAAGTAACCGGAGTCCCAACATCGAGCCTAATAGCACACATCAGTTTAAATGTTTTATTCTTGTTAGATCCAACACTACAAACTGGAACAATGGCTATTCGAATCCGATTCCTTAACCTAGTCATTGTGCAATGTCATATTAGCGTTACAGCTCACAAAGTTGTCGAAAATCTTGTGAATTCCATAAAAACTGAAGCTGTACTCGCGCTTCATATCAAAGCGATTGCACTGTATCTAATTTATTACAAAGACGCTGTCTTTCAACTCTCCTCTCGACAACTCCCAATACTCTATATGACTTAAGTCCAAACACGCCAGTGATCCTCGGGAAGAATGAGAAAACGTAGCACTAAAGACTCAAACTCAACAACTCATGGTGGGTTTACACACTGCGTAAAATCCGAGCGTATTTTACGCACGTTTTGAGCTTGAAAACATTTCTAGCAATACGGATGTATTTGAGAAATCGGTCCGTTTTGTATCTAAATACGTCCGTATTGCTAGAAATCTTTTCAAGCTCAAAACGTGCGTAAAATACGCTCGGATTTCAAAATACGCTCGGATTTTACGCAGTGTGTAAATTGACCATCAATCCTGTACGGCGATGTTTGGGAGCAGCTGTGATATCGCTTCCGGCTCTTCCGCTAGGTACAGGGCGATTTTGCATCGGGAAGAAGAGCTAGTCATCAAGAGTATTTTGTGTGTCTTTCAACAGGAAAAAACTGAGCGAAGTCCCTACGGAAGGTGATTTTCGCGCCACCCGATGATCTCTTGTCTGACTACGAAACATCATCACGCCCTGTGGGCAGGGGCGTCACGACTGGGGGGGGGGGGGGGCGCCCCCCCCAATGTTGTCGGCCAGTCGGTAAAAAACAACCGAGTCGGCGGGAAGCGCCGCGATTTTTTGTCAAAACTGTTGATTTTTCGTCAAAACAGTCGATTTTTTTCATAACAGTCGTTTTTTTGTTGTTGAAAACAGTCGTTTTCTCTGCAAAAACAGTCGGTAAAAATTACCAGCCAGTCGGTAAATGCCTCCCCCCCAAACATTTTGGCTAGTAACGCCTCTGCCTGCGGGAATCCTTCTATACATTATAGGTTACAAGAGGCTATGAATATATGCACCACTCAAGTCGAAATCCGTTACAATTCGTCAATGACTCAAGCTTCAAAACTGCAATTATCACCACTTCGTACCTGGACTTGCGGGTGAGAAAAGTCAAAAGTAATCCATACAAATAAATACCTTTTCCGTTCCAATTAGAAAATGCTCCTACAATACCGAAATTCCCCACTGAGCACAAATTTCGCATCACAATAGTTGCGTTTTTTGCCTTTCCTCCGTAGGTCGGTTAACCTACCTACTTGCCACTATTGACCGTTTTTTCGTCTCGCCGGTCGGTTCGACTGAGCTCTAAAAAACGGCTTATAAGAAAAAATGGCGTCTTCCAGTCGCAGGCGCCTATCTCTACAATGAGAATTTTGAATTTCGCGCCGTGCCAAGAGCGTAGGTCGGTTGGGTGGAGCTCAGACCTCAGTCCACAGGTCGGTTAACCGACCGACGAACGGCGACGAAAAAACAGCTTACAAGGATTTAGGTCCGTTAACCGAAGAAAGAAAACGGCTTATAGAGAGAAATCTCGCAGGTCGGTTAACTGTATGACGGCAAAAAACGCAACTAATGTAAATTTTACAAAAGTGAGACTTCCTCATGCCATTTTATGGCTATTCGAAGTAAAACTCGCTGTGAGTGGGAACGGGGCTTTATCCCACACGTCATCTCATTCCGAAAGCTCGCTACAGGTGGGCAACTTCGGTTTAAGCTAGGCGCTTGAAGACGTGGAAAAGTAAGGTCAATCTTCACTATCTGGATTTCAGGATATCGGGGCTTCCTCATGGCATGGCCAGCCATGGACATGGCAACAGGACAGGGCTGTTGCGGACACGAATTCCAGCCGATCTTTTCGGCACCATAATTAGTTCCGTACGGAAAATTTGAGATTATGCCAACCTTTCTTACCATGTCTGATAAAAATCGAGAAAAACCCGGGGTAGACCACAATCGCCTTTCCACACGATGACAGTTTAGAAAACCGTCTCGGATTTTGGTGAAAATGATAATAGCATATTTTACAATCGTTCAATGATAACTGAATATCCATTTTCCATATCAACGATTCTCAAATACAATTTGTTTATTACTCTTTCTTCTTGTATTCAATCTATTTGCATACCTACTTTTCTCGGATGTACCGAGACAAAGAAAGCTACAAACGTCGAGTATTAAGGAAAGTAAAACTTCATCTCAGTAGGCTTTACATGATTTGGAGAGTGTTCCATCATTCTAAAAATAGTAACTATTAGCTACTATTTTCGTTCCAACCTCGTAAAAAGTTACTACGCTGATCGTTACAACCTTCTCGAAATAGTAACTATTCGCTTACCACGCTCGGGAGCGCAGTAAGCGTGGTAACTACGCATCTCTGTAACGTGATTGGTCGGATTCGCCCATGGCATGACAATCTGCTGGAACATAGAAGAATCGTTCCAGCCTTGACGGCAGAAAGCCACAATTCGTGACGTCATGCGTAGTAAATATGGTAGGTAGGGTGGAACACGCTCTTGACTTCGTGTCTCCACGGCACTCTCGCAACTCCAGCCCGTAAGTTTTGAAAATATGCAGCAGTAACAGCAGAGCAAATCAGTTTTCAAGTCTTCATAAAGTCTGAAACCACTCAGGCCATTTTATAATAACGCATTTTCTGCACGCCACTGCGAAATTCACTTCTTCCACAATTAAAGTTGCTGGTGCGTTGGAAATACGTAACCGGTCGCGGACTGGAATTGCATTATCAGAATGAGATTTTCCAACTTCATGATGAAAGTACAGATAAACTTGCATCCACTCATCTGAGCGTTACCTGAATTCATTTGGTTCGTACTTCGAAAAACATTATAATGGTGACCTGGAAAAATCGTCAATAAATCATGTGCAAATAATTTAATTCTGTAGGTGTTTTAAACTGTTTTTGACTTCCGCCGTTATTTTTTGTCATCGACAAGAATATTAAGGTAAAATAAAGTAAATTTGAATTTGAAAAAAAAGCATAAGTCTGCTCTGCCCTCCCCACAAGACCCAAACCTCAGAAGAAGTCAAGCAGTGTATTTTTTCTCGAGTTTAAAGGGCAAAGAAGGTTATGGCAAAAAGGCACACCGGAATGTCAGCTAACCACCGTTCCAAATTTTCAAACGATCGTTACGGTGCGCAAAGACGATCGCGGACTGGAATTCCTGCCAGGAATTTCAGCACCATCATTAACTCCATACGACAAAATTCAGATATTTTCAACTTCACCATGGAAGTTAAGGCCGAAAGAAGCCTGGTCATTTGTCCACAACTTTAGATCCTTTGCTTGAGTCACTTACAAAGGTTAGCCACAACGAAACCAACCAACTCCATTTTGGTCATCCTCCGAGATTGACAGAAGAGTCCTACTTTTAACCGAATAATTATCCAGCTGAATATACACATAATAAGGATGTAATAATGGCAGGTTATATAGCACACGGTTTACAAGAGTACAGACGGAATACAGCTACAGCAAAACCTCAGAGAACAAAGAATGCTGAGTGCAACAGTGGATTTACAACAGTTAGATGCATCTGTATTAGGATAACGTGAGGAAAACACTGAATTTGAAGGGAAATTCTTAAAAACAGCTATCAAGTGTGATTAAATAATAGGCGCCTTCGTCGCAATCCGAGTAGTTTCTGGTTTTCACTCACTGGTGTCTGCAGTTTCTTCTATAAGGAATTTTTGAGTCTCATCATCTTACAGTGATTTCTCACTCCCGACCAGTACATCCGCACCGGTTAGGTAAAGCCAGACACTGGGGAGTCCAAAAACGTTTTTTTTAACGCTCGGGATCAGTCACAAGGAAAAGTTCGGACGGTGTCTCGTAATGCATTTCAGGGATTTTGGCGTGAGCTTATAAAACAATCCTCCTACGCTGAACAGGTTTTCTCTCGAGGCCATGTGATCATCTGTAAGGGGTAACAGACTCGGCCAAGTCAAGAACGTTCCCAACCGATAAAAATTAGCACAGTTATTCACTACTTTTTATAAAAAGTCAGTACGCTTAAGTTAGCCTTCATGAACATTTGCACCCAGAATTTAGCCATGTACCAAATGAGCGACGAAATAATTCGCAGCCGAATTTCTGAGGGTTTATAAATGTTCAAAAAACAAATTTCCCTCGCTTCCTTGAGTCCAGAGCAAAATAACACTAGGGAGTAACGCTAAGGCTTGAAAAAAGTGACACACACTCGAATAGCAGCGACATTAGCACCACTATCGATAGAGCACGTCGCTACCGAAACTCAATCAGTCGTGCACCAGCGCTGGCTCGGATAACTCGATATTCCGAACACAGCAAAAAAGAAGAAGATACGTCTCCCGTTTCATCGATGTGTGCGAACCGCATCTTAGCTGTAGTAGTCGATACATTTTCTAAACTCGCAAGTTTGTCTCGTTTGAGTATCTCGATCGTAGTGGGCGGCGCTACGAGTAAGGCCCCGTTTCAGATGCATTGAAAGCATAGCTCTTGGCGCTACTCTATAAAGTTATTTTGCTCTGCTGGAGCCGTTCTCCCAGAGCTGGTGGACTCGGACTCTGGACTCGTCTCGAGACGCCTTTTTCAAGGACTCGGACTTGCTGGACTCGCAGCAGCTCTGCGTTCTCCTGACTGTATTGCACCAAGACAGTAAAGAACAGGAACACGTGCGAATAACATGTTAAACCATTTGATTCCCTTGGAACAAGTCGCTTAGGTTACGTAACAACATGACAGGTGGTAATGAAAAATGAGAATATCACAAGTAAAACTATCCTAGGACCGTTTCTTCGCGGTTAGGAGAGCTCACCAGATTTCCGGTTAATGTCCTTGACCCGCAGAATCTGTATTTTCAAGTTTTGTGGTCTTCAATTTGACAGATTTACTTTCTTATAAACCACGCGACGCAGAACCCTAGCTCAAACCTACAAAGGCATTAGCATGATTTTTCAACTCTCTATTTCACTTTCCTGCATTATACTACAATAAATTAAACTTTCGAAAAGAAGAATTCTTTTCGCCTTCGACCCATAGCCAAAATGCCGACGCAAAACCCTTAGTTCAGACCTAAAAAGGCATTAGCATAATTTTTCAACTCTCTATTTCACTTTTTTTCATTATACTACAATAAATTAAACTTTCGACAAGAAGAATTCTTTTCGCCTTCGGCACACAGCCGAAATGGAAAAAATTTCTCGCGTCCATTCGCCCTTTTTTGTGGGACGACGTTCTCCCTCAATGGGAACTAGGCTTAACACAAAAGGAATGACGCGTAACAGGAATACGAGATACATTACAAAACCTTTCCTAAAATTCAACTTCGACCAAAAGGCACCACAAACTTGATGATTGAAACACACACGTCTTTGCCTCACAGCTCCATAGTAGTTAATAAAGTCAACGAAATAAATACTTTTTTTTTCTCTCCTATTCCCGATGAGTATAGTAGTAACCTATCCCGCACAGGTACCGTGCATTCATAGCAAATTTCATGATCGTTTACGAAATCATTCAGTGAACTCGGACGCCACTAAAACAAGTCATCGTCCATTCCCAGGTTAGAAACACGTCGGGGTCAGGATAGGAATGAAGCGTTTTGAGCTTAATGCGACCGCAGTGTAAGTGCTGCAAGCAGATTGTGAGTGACGCTGAACAGATTATGCAAATATTTCGATCGCTCCTTTCGATTTCGCCATATTTTTCTTCATTTCCAACATTTTTCGTCGAGCTTCATCGCGGGCTTTGGCGGCTTCTTCAGCTTTCGCTGAACGTGGAACAGGAGCCGAAGGTGTTTTCGCCACAACGCGTCGCTTCGGTGTGGCAGATGGCGTGGCGGAAGAGCCTAGCGCGGCCACGTGAGGAGAAGAGTTGATCTGAAAATGATCAGCGCATTGAATAAGAGAAGGTGGTTCAAGGTTTTTTTACTCTTACTATAACTGATACATAAACATTAAAGGACCTGTCTTACATATAATACTAACACAACCTACTTCCATAATCACCCCATGTATTTCTAAAACCGGAGACCCCAATTTCGTAAGGTACATTCCAACCCCTCCAACAAAACCACGCGGATTTTCTCACTTGCCGTGTTTTGCTACCTTCGATGTGTATCACGCTGTCGACGGTTGTCCGTGAGAAGTTTTTCCATCAGAAAAACTGGTTATGTAAATTGTTTCCCTATTTTCCCTACAAGCCAACGGGTCTCGGAAAAGGCTTAAAACAGCCAAAAACCGTGGGTTATATGTTGAAAGCACAACGTGGTTTTAAGGTATTCAAAGATTTTGAAATACTGTAAGTTAGAGAGTAAACAGTGCAAGGGGTCCTTTAATAATATGATACTCTGCACTTGAAATTTTTTCAGGGTTTGAACCGGAGATAAGAAAACATCGAATGGTTCAAACCCTTCCATAAAAGAAAATCAATAAAACAAAATCGACCCAACGCTGAGTAGAACGATCACCGCACGAAATCGCCAACACGAAGCAAAATCAAACCAACAGAACACACAGCGTATGACAAGCCTAGGCGAAGGCGGCAAGTTGCAATTGGAAGACTAGTTTATTTTTTTACAATCCGGGTTCCCATACCAATGGCTTGGTTCCCACAGTGGCTGTACTTTTATGATAATCTTCCAACAAATTTGATTACAGATTTCAACCTTAACATGACCATGACTTCCTGGATGGTGGTCTTTAATAATAATATTATGAATGCATAAAACAGACTTTCACCTCTACAAATATCTCAGGACACTGTTAAAACGGCCATCAGCAACCCTTTCAACTTCGTTTTCACGTAGCGGCCACCGCGTGATTGGCGACCCCGCCAAACTTCGTTTTCATGCAGCGTCGTTTTTCGTCAGTCGTTTTCAAAACGACTAAACTGAAGTCAGCCAGGTGACGCCTGCTTAAATTGATTTATGTTTTTTGCGTTCACAATGTTTTCAGGAAGACGATTCCAACGAACCACAACTCAGTTTTGAAACTCAACATTCAAAAACCTTGCCGAAATTTCTAACCACGAATTTTCTGACTATGTCCCCTGAGACAGTTTCGGTTAACCACGAGGACATCTTAAGGTCTGATGTTTCAAAATAATTATGACAAATTCGGTTAGACCGCCTCGGCGGAATCTATACGCTAAACTGGGTAACCGTAGCTTTTCATGCCGGTTTTCAAAAGGCAGGTGACGACGGCTGGAACTGCTTTCGTTGGTCTTGGAACAACCTTTCTTCATATGCTACAAAGTACTTTCACATACGGGAATTTCCCACCTGAAATCGATTCACACAAAGTGTAAGAAATTTCGACCCAAATTCAGGTTAGTTTCTGCCTCGACCTTGCCCGTGTCAGAAATTTCGGTCGAAATCGTGCCACCAAATCGCCCTTCGAAAATCCGGTCGATCCGAGGAAGAAATTAACCTGAAATCGGGTCGAAATCTGTTTCACTCTGTCTGCGTCGCTTTCAGGCGGGAAATTTCCGTACGGTTCTTCGGTAGGGTAGTGGAAACTATACAGGGAGAGTCCTAAAGATCGAAGCAATGGGAAAGTCAGAAAGGTCAACCTTTGTAACAACAGTGGACACACAAACTCTAACAAACAAGCTCATTGTCACATTGTCAACCGACCTTGTCAATCTACAGTTGTCAATCGACCTTGTGTCCCCGGCTTGACCCGCTATTTATTGCAATTTTATACAGAAGTACAATTATAACCTTGAACCATTCGGATCTCACAATACAGAAAATACTGAAAATGCAAAAAAAAGTTGATGGGGCGGGGTTTCAACGCGATGCAACTTACGGCTTCCAAGTTCCAGTTCACCTTCTTCAGCGCCTTTAACTCGGAAAAAAGATCGTTGATGTGTTCAACCTGGATTGACACCATGTCCCAGAAGCCAGCCAAATCTTCACCCGTCGTTGGAAATGCGTCGTCAGGGGGAGGTTTCTGGACAAATAAGAAATACATGATCAGTTGCCAGGCAGACATGACGTTTACTTGGATCTGTGGTCATCTAACTACTACAATGGCTAAATAACGATACTTTTACCTGAGATTTTCGTCAGGTAGCCTACCTGTATGGACATATCCACACAGTCTCACTAAAAATTGCCAAATATTCCCCAAATACAAAAAAAACTGAAAATTACAAGATACTAGGGCATGAGCGATTGTTAAGTAGAGTCTAAAATCAAGCAGTCCCATAAAAGTGGACACACTGTATTTCGTACGATGCATGTAATCTGCTCTAACGACACACTGTCAGAAGTTTCATAACAGACTGCGCATAACACTTTCAAGAATAACACCTTTTCACTTAGAAATAAAGTGTTATGACCAATTAAGTTTACACTATTTCGTGCCTAGATCTCCAACAACACCTTCAATTGGTAAAAATACTAACGGGAACGAAAGAAACATAACATATAAAATCCCAAAGTGTTATCTGTTGAAACCGCGCATCCTGCTGTTGTCGTTATGTAACTTCTGACAGTGTAGTATTTTTACCTATTGAAGGTGTTGTTGGAGATCTGGGCACGAAATAGTATAAACTTAATTGGTCGTTACACTTTTTTTCTAAGTGAAAAGGTGTTATTCTTGAAAGTGTTATGCGCAATCTGTTATGAAACTTCTGACAGTGCAGTTGACTGATTTTTGCTTGCACCGCGACTTGCTCTTTTACGTCTAGTCTACGGCATGCGTATCTTCATACGCATACACTCGGGTGCTTTCCTCGGTTTTACTGTGACGAACGGAGTCTAAATGCTAGAATTTGAGGGTGCAGGATTTGTAGCCTACAGTAGGCTATAGGTAGCAATAGTAGTTGGTACAGGATTTTTTTGGTTTTAATATTGGGAATGAACAGTATCTAGTGTTAGATCTTGTGATCGAAGGGGAAAACAACAAATGCAAAACACACTTTTTTATGTTTATTTTCCTAGAATAGGCATCAGATCGTGGACGCCCACCGAGGAAAAAGGGTTTCACCAGTGCAGACATTTTAAAAAGAAAACACAGAAAAGTCTGCAGTGGGTACTGTCAATTTACTTAGTACTTACAATATTTTTATGGCAAAGCCCAGCAAACTGTTTGAACTTCTGCGCCAGGAGAAGCTTTGCTTTCCCAACAGCAGCTAAGACTATTCCTTTCACTTCCTCTTGATTCACAACTTCGTCGATGCTAAGGTAAGTCTCTGCTTCTTTTATCATGATTTCGATGCGTTCGACCTCAATCTGAAGGACCTGAAGAAAAAAAAAATCTTGTATAAACTTTCAAGCGAAAAAGAAGAGCTACAAGATCATATGTCACTTGTTAAGAGTAGGTGATGCAACAAAGTAGATGAGAACGTCACAAAATGCCCTCTTCAACCTCCACAGGTTTAAATCCAGAAGTAGGATATCTGGTTTCACTCGAGTCAGAGAATTTCTGGCATCGCTTCGGATCATCTAGGGCAATTAAATTTTTCTACTTTCCAATTTTATATCCAATCGTTTGAACCCTTGACGTGCCACACTACTTTCGGTACCCCCCTCCAACTCCCCTACCGCAGCCGAATCTGGTTCGGACACAAATGGATCATCCAAAGCTTTCATAGAATTCCCCCCCCCCCCGCTGTGCCCGGATCCGGTCAACTCTCGACCTTCCTTTCAACTCTCAAGTAGGCAACTTTCTTTTTACCTACTTTATAATGTTTTCAGTTGAAGTCAAGTCTAATAAAAAACGAGATTCTGAAGGTTTCAAACCTTCTTCGGCTATTGTGTCTCTGCCTCAGTTTGTCTCAGATGGTTTCTTAGGTGATTTTGAGAATGATAAGTAATTTCTGCCAAGAGCTCCAGGGTCATACAGTCACGATAAGTCATTTCTGCCAAGACCTCCAGGATCATACAGTCAATCTTTTATTTTCTGTAAAAATGGCTTTCTTCCAGTTGCGGAGCTTTTGTCATGAACAAGTTTGTATCCAGTTGGCCTGTCTTTGCACATTCGCGCAAAAGTCTGGCTTTTAGGTCAGTACTGCCTTGATAGGGTGCAATCCCTCTATATTCACTTTACAAGATTAGCTGTTTAAATGTACTAAATTAGTCATATGCTTGCTTGGGCTTTAATTTGTGACTTCTGCTAGGTCTATAAAGCAGAATATGAATTTCTTCAGTGGGATGCTGGGTTCAAATGTCTAGATCATGACTGCTGAAATCAGTGAAATCATGTCCCTTGCTACCTGTCAGTGAGAAAGGAACGTGTTAGTTATTTCCACAAAGGACTGGGTTTCTCAGCATCTGAGCGTGGACTTAATCGGGTTAATGGGAAAAATTAAGGGGCAAAGAAACTGGAAAACTTTGTTTCTGGGAAAAAGTGTGGATATTAGGGTGGATATTAGAACTAGTCGGAAATTATGTGGAGGGGTCACTATTCCTACAATAAGAATAACGGGCTTCACAGGTTTAAAACATTAGTTGCGTTTTCGCTGATACCATGGTATCTGTTATCACGGTAACTGGATCTGCATTAGTCGTTTTTGCAGTTATCGTGGTATCTGATACACGGTGCTCTGCAAAAACGACTATTACCGAAATTGCACTTTTCGAAAAGAAAAACAGATATCCAGTTACATCACTAAGTGCTAAACTTCTTTCTCACCAATCTGACAAAATTTGATGAAAGTGAGATGACTTTTCAGATACCAGGACCAGCTACCACGGTTGGACCGTAGTATCTGAATATCTGATACCACGATAACTGGCCAGATACCACGATAACTGCAAAAACGCCTTTTGACCGTGGTATCAGATACCACGATAACTGCAAAAACGACTTTACACCGTGGTAACAGATACCATGGTAGCAGCAAAAACGCAACTATTAACTCACCTTCAAAAACTTGTGTCCCTCTGCAGGAGATTCCGTCTCCACTATACTGACAATACCTGGCAGTTCCTTGTCTGGTTTGGCATGGATTTCAGTTATCACAGTTTCCACTTTGATCCCACCGACCGGATTGACTGAGACTCGGGCTCCAGAAGACCTGTCTGTCTCATCGTGGAACAACTTTTTACTTGCAGTCTTCAGTGGAGAAACTTTCTTCAACGACAGCTGCTCGCGGAACTCAGGTCTTAGATGGCGGAAAACTGGTGGGGTCGGGCATCCGTTTGAAGAGGAAGTAGCTTGCCCTTTGGCTTCTTCTGCATCTGTCGTGTCTCTACCCCAGTTTGTCTCAGATGGTTTCTTGGGTGACTTTGAAAACGATAAGTAATTCCTGGCCAGAGCTCCAGGGCCGTACAGTCGCTCAATTCTTTGCTGTACAAATGACTTTCTTCCAGTTGAAGAGCTTTTGCCGAAATTTTCTTGGGTGTTCTCAGGGGTAAGTGGAACAACTTCAATCTCTTTAAAACGAAAATCAAAGCTTGGAGAACTGTTTACAGCTATGCTTGGTGCCACTTTATTTCTGACACGACCTCTCTCAGTCGGACTATACCTCTCATTTGTCCGAGTAACCGGTATTTCCACCGAGTTCACAAACTTTTCAGAATTATTGTTGTTCAGGAATGATGACAGGAAGATCTGGCGGTCTGATTTCTCTCTCTTCAAATATCCTCTGTCAACACTTTTACTCCTGGGGGGTCCAACTGGTGGTTTGACATCTATTTTTCCTTTTACACTTCCATTCTGAGACCTGGCAAATCTGTTGTTTAGCTCCATAACAGCCACTGGACTTAATAAACCTCCAAGGGTGCTGAAAGGAACAGCGGGAATCTCACTCGGACGAAGGGGGCTACCATCACGACTCTTATTCAAGAACAAAGGCACTCTGTCTCGACTGCTCTCTCTTGAACGAAGTTCTTTGCGAGCTTCTGAATTGTACCACGTCAATTCCGAGTACCCATTAATGGAACAAGAAAGGTTCACATAGGAGAGTGGTCTGGTTCTGATGCTCGCACCATCTGGTTCATTCCTAGCCATATTCAACCTAAAAAGAAACAAACACAATAATTACTAAAGGGCAAAAGTGGACAAGCTAAAACACATCTTACTGATGGGATAAACATTGACAGTCAGTGGCAGGCTAAAGTAAGGAAGAAGTTACGAATTACTTTCGAACAAGCACTAGACTATCACTGATTGATTCTACATCCTTATTCCTTGCAAGTGGAATCTACATTAATTTAAGATAATGTTGGAACGAACCCATGAACTTTGTACCTTTCAAGTTTCATCCCAATCACTCTATATGTTTGTTCATACGCATGTCACAAACTTTCCGGGACCTCCCTGCAAGTAAGAGCTGCAGACAAATAAATGGCAGATCTATTGTATCTGCCCCTACCACCATCAAGTCTCAATCGAATCGGAGCACCTCCAAAAATGTACCCTCCCCAGCGCCTCCTCTCACACCACCGACGTTGGATCCCGGTCTAAAAATCTAGGGCCCATGATCTTTGTAACTAGTTTCATCCTAATCACTGCATACCTTTGGTCCATATGCAACTCAAAAAATTTCCCGGACCCCCGTACAACTCCCGCACCATTGTTGGAGAAGACACACGGCATATCCTGGGGTCCATGAACTCCACATGTTCCAAGTAAATGCCAATCCCTTTGGTTTGTGGGGCATGACCCCCCTTCAAACTCACACAAACTAGCACATTTCGGGCATCTGTTCCTACCAGCCATCAAATTTCAATCAAACTGGGTCACCCGCACCCGTTCTCAACCTAAGAATGTCCCAGAAAGGAAAGTTTTCTAGATTAGAAAGGAAAGTTTTCTGGAGTATCAGTTGGGTCATTTATATGCCTGCCACGTTTCATCATCCTGTCTTTTGTTCTAGTCCTAGCTTACGAACTAGAAAGAACTAGAACTGAGTGCACAACAGTTTCCGGGTATTTTTACGTGATCCGACAGCATTCATCAAAGGCGAAAGTCATGTGAGACTAATGGGAATGAATGGTGACCATTTTGCAGTACCAGTATGACAAAAAATTAGAACAAGCTAAAAATGATTCAGAAGGTACCAAAAGGCACTCATAAAATAAGGCATTCTTTTTATTTAGTTCGTGAATAAAAGTTCATGTGGCGCGTATTTTTCCATTATTTTTGCCCGCGCGTAATAGCTGTTACAGAAAACTTCACCAACTCCCGCATCGATGTAGCGCCTCGGGGATGTTCGCAAATATTTGTATGCGTTCGATTTACGAACTAAAACGTAAAGCAGTTTTGTCGCTAAAAAGCCGCCTTTTGAGGTCAGATAACAACCTGATCCAAATTCTTTCCACTCGAATTTCCAACTTGCACTGCCTTTGTGGGAAATGGACTGATGAACTTGTGGTTCGTTGATTTTTTTATACATATGTGGTTATGTGTGATATGTAGGCTAGTGATAATGTGTGTTTTTCCTCTATGTATATGGCTACGGATGAATTAAATAAATAAATAAAAGAAGTAAATATAGGCTACCCAGCGATGGCATAGGGTATCCAAAATCAGGGGTTTGTGGTCAGTGGCGTCCCAAGCCTTTCTTTATTAGGGCGGGCGAACCTGGTAAATTTGACCGAATTGGTACCTGATTTTTACCGAATTTTTCTTTCCACTCCAATTTCCAACTTTCACTGCCTTTGGCAGACTAACAACACGGCAAGTTGACGAAGCTGCAATGTAAAAAGTTGCATTGTGTGTACAAAATCAAGTCTAAAGAGAAAATTTGGCACATTTTCACGCTCTTCCACTCATGTATTTTCAGGGATACGCCATCACTAGCCATATACCTTTGGGGGACGTCCCGTTTTGGCAACAGGACTTGAAAAGTGTGCCGAAAAAGCTGTACCCAGAAGCAACACAGGCAAAATCTGTTGAATCCGCCTTTTTTTCTGCAACATCTAACTACTTTCCATGCAAATTCTAGCTTTTATTGTAGTTCAATCCCCCCAAAATTCAAAGCCTCAAACGCCAACTAAAAGACCCTTTTTCTACACAGTGAAGACTGCGAAATGCACCAGAGGCGAAATTTTGGGAAACAACGATGCTCAAAGAACCTTTTTACGATCCCAAGACTACCTATTAAACCCACAGGCTTCTGGTAAAGAAAAGGGTACATTTATTCTGAATTTACAGCAAAGAAAAGTAGGCTAGTTTTCACGTCAAGAGACGAGCTTAGTAACTGGGGTGAACCAAATAATGAATTCGCAGCCTACTACCGAAAAACTAACTAAACAAGAGCTAAAAGCTCATATGGCACTTGCAAGGGTGGTTCAGAAGATGAAATAATTTGCCTTTTTCGTGGGTTTGTTCTGATCATCTGTAAGCAAAACCTTTGAGATAAGAATGATCATGGACTTGGAAATCACGAGAATGTATTGTTTGGTAAAAAGTATTTTATTTTTTGAACTTGGCCGTAATGATGCGCACTTTAAGGGCACTAGAAATTCATCTTCAAGCAAAATCCTTAAGGTAAAAACAGTAACAGGCCCTTGGGGATCATTAATACATACCGTTTGGTCAGGAGCATTTTTTTTCACTTTTCCGTTAAGATGCACACTTTAAGGGTGCTAGAAATAAATTTTTAAGCAAAAACCTTTTGGCACAAAAGATCACAGGTTGAGATGTATCGTTTGATCAAAAGTACTTTTCGACTTTGCGGTTAAGATGCGCACTTTAAGGCAGATAGAACTTCATATGTAGGCAAAACCCTTGAAGCGAAAATGAAAATTGGCTCATGGGGATCATGAAAATGTATATTTTGCTTAAAAGCATTTTTCTTACTTTGCGGTCAAGATTGGTACGTTAAGGAATAGTCGGATTTGGAAAATGACGATTTCTAAGCCAACCTTGTCGAATCTCTAATATTCCAGCCAAGTTGCATCGTCCTAGCACATTTCGAAGTAGCCTACCTTAATTCGCGATCACCGGAATTCCGGAACCCTGCAGCTCCCCCCACAGTGCCCGGAGCCAATCCGGTTTTGTAAATGATTTATCCAGAGCATCTGTTTGTTATTCCCACAAAGTTCTAACCTCTCCATCTATCTCAGTCTAAGCCGGTAATGTATTCCCCCCCCCGCCCTCCAATAGTTGTCGGATCCGGTCCGGACATGAACAAAGATCACCAGAGACATGTCCTCTGTTCAATTACTAAATTTCACTCGAATCCGATCACTCGTTCCAAAGTTACGTCCAGTCCAATCGTGTCAACGATTTATCTAGAGCAGATGCTTATTCTTCCCAGCAAGTTTCACTCCGATCCCTCCATTCTAACCGTTTCTCGAGATTTCCGACCCCCCCCCCCCCCAACTCCCCCATAGTCTGTCGAATCCAGTCTGAACTTCAAATCAAACTTCAAATTCAATCCGATCACCCGTTCGAAAGTTACACACTACTAAATTTTCCGGATTCCCCCCCCCCCCCCCATATGGTCGGATCGGGAAACTGATTATTTCCAAGTTAATTTGGTCGGGTCCCTGATACGCCTGCCACGTTTCATCTTCCTAGCACATCTGAAATTACCCTAACTCGAAAAGGTGTGACAAACTACCCTCAACTTTCCAGATTCCCCCGTCCTCCACTCCCCCGCAGATGGTCGGATCCCTGATATGCCTGCCAAGTTTCATTCTAGCACATCTGGAAGTACCTTAGCTAGAAAAAGTCTGACAAACGAACGGACCGACCGATGGAATTGCGATCGGTATATTGCACTTGAGCCAGAGGATGCAAGTGCCATAAAAGAATAAGGAACAGATGGGGAGCAGTATAACAACCAAATTTCTTAATCAAATGAAACTCTTGTAGAACCACCTAAAACAACCAAATGTGGCAAGTCTTGTAATGGATACAGACTAGAAAAATGTTTGCAAAAAAGGTTTTCGTTCGACTCGTATCCTTTTATTCTACCAGGTCTTTCTGTTAGGAGAACGAAGACCTCGAACTATGAAACATGGCAGATCTCCCAGCTAAAGCCAAATTCGAACTGGAAAAAAATGGTTGCGCGATATGCGTAAAGCGGATCTGTATTTCTTGCGTTACCAAACTTAATCAGAACACTACTTTTTCAATTTCCCGCCAACAAATTCAATCCTTTTTTACCTTGAGATAGCCCTTCAAACGACTTGACACTTAACAATTACCGACAGGTGACTCTAACGTGATTGGCTGGCCCGTCGTAATGTATTTAGAGAGGGTTCGGCGCTGAATATGGCTCTTATGTACGCCGTTCCATGAAACTCGAGCAGTAGCCCCTACTGAAATCTAAAACTCTTCGATTTGAATAAAGCTTTTGGTGTGGAAGATTTTGCTTTTGATAAATAGATAAATAAGGCTTATTTTGGCAGTCTTAATTTGAATTACAAAGCTTTCCGTGATTTTTAATTAAATATTAATAATTTTTCAAGGGTAAGCCTATCCAGCGTTTGGCATAGGGTGTCCAGCTTTTGGCATAGGCTACACCAAACCTTGGGCATATCCAGCATTTGGCATAGCCTATCCCAAAATGAGGGATTTGTGGTAGACTGGTGAAGTCCTAACAATGTCCTAACTGATAAGAAGGAAACCCTGAGTGACCCAGGACCTGTTTTGGACCTATCTGGAGTCCAGAGAAATTTTTTGTAAAGTTTTCAAGTCAAGTTTGTATACCATAAAGCACTTGCTGTGTTTAAAGCTAGCCTAACTACCAGTTAGCCAAAGTAGGTAATTAAGAGCATCTGAAAACACCTGTATAGGTATTTTGCATCTTCATTCTACCATTTAGCTCAAAACTGCACTTTTCACATTAAACTTTAATGTGAAAACTTTAATTTAAAGTAACTTTCTACTCCTAGACTAGGTACAGTGTTACAGCAAGAATAAATAAGGGAAGAATTTAGAAGACTTGAATCATGCAACATTGTTTTCTACCCGATTCTCAAGTAACGGGGTGGAGCCTATTCGGCGCCTGTCCCGAAGTAATTATTGCCGCTATTTCTTCAGATAGCCGTACTTCACGTCAAGAAAGTGCACCGAATTCAAATAAAACAGATAGAGGCCGACATTTTGCCCTTCTCCCTCCAACAAATCGCAGCTACCACTAGTTTAAAAGAGAGATAAGGGGCTAAAGTACAGTGAGATGATAGAAGTCGTGCAATCCTACATTCAAGGATGACGAAAGTAAAGGCAGAAAAAGGCCGTTGGACTGAACACAAAAAAAGTTTAAAGAATGAAGGGACATGCTTCCAAATGTGTTCACTCTTGGCTTAGAAAGTCAGTTAGAATATCCGTCTCTGGAGAAGTGGGAAGAAAGATTTACTTTTTTTCACACAAAAACATTCGTGTAATATCTATGGCAGATTGTTAGTGATGAAAAAAAGACTGTTAATAGGAGAGATAGTGAAACATTTTGCCAGCTACCCGAGATAATGATATACATTTTGACCAAAATTAAAAAGTTTTTATCTCAAATGCAGACATTTTGAATGATACCCTACAATTATCTGTTTCAGTAATCAATTAAAATTTAAAATTAGGAAGTCCTTGAAGCCAACTGTTTTTCGCAACTGACTGAGAACTGTTAGGAACTGAATTTTGTGTACAGAGTACAACTTAAAAACAAAACATAACAACTAAATTAGGAAATCCTTCAAGCCAACTGTTTTTTGCAACTAACCGAGAACTGTTAGGAACTGAATTTTGTGTACAGAGTACAACTTAAAAACAAAACATAACAACTCTTTGAGTACAGTTCGCCAGCTTTGCCCAAATTCGAATTTGAATTAATGTAAAAACATGATAATGAAAAAAAAACATAACGAAAAGGCGGACTGTTAATAGCATAGACATTGACAAATTTTGGCAGATGTAAAGTGCAACTATCCGAGATAATGATATACATTTTTGACCAAGAATAATAAGTTGTTTGTTATCACAAATTGATACGTCTTGAAAGATATCTTACACTCAGCAATCGTTAGTTTAAAATTAGGACTTTATAGCCTACTGTTTTTCGCAACTACACGAGAGTACAACTTAAAAACAAGACATAGTAACTCATTGAGTACATTTCGACAGCTAAATACCTTAAACTATCCAAGCTTAATACCTTTTCTAGAAGCGATTCTGTAAAGTCCTGAGAAGACCAAAATAAAATGACTAATGTTCACACAGATTCTACTGAATCTTAACTAAATGCATGCAGGTTAGGTTTACCCTTCAACGTTCAAGTTATTTAATTGCTCCCTCGAGTCATCAAATGCCGCATTCCCTTGGGCCTTGGGCTTTGTGAAGGGTCGTGATAACATAAGGGTCATATTGCAAATCTGACCCAAGATTGAAAATTAGTTTCCATTCATATAATCCTCGGAAACAGCACTGTTTGAACTCCCCGCCTTTTCTGACTGCTCCATCACTTTTGCTCTGGAGGTAACACTTAATACTGCAAGAGGCAACATGCAAAGCTCCACCCCCGATACACATAAGATCGGACCAAAAGAGATCCAGGATGCTGACATCAAGGTTATGTGAGTTCTCAATTCTTCCCTTATTTATTGGTGGTTACAGGAAGAATAACTACCATAAAGATGTAAAGATAGCTTACCTCCAGAATTTAAAGTACAGGAATGCTTGACCAACTGAATACTAGATTAAGGGGTGTAGTGTTTACTAGCCTTCCCCAATATTTACACAAATTCCCACACAAGTTCACACAAATATTTATTTCCTCTTTTCTTGCAAACAAATGAAATAACAAGTAATTTCTTCTTTTTCTTGCTCAACAGCTCAGTTTACCGCAGAACAAAGTCGAAGAAGAAGAAGGCAAAAGTCAAGAATTCGAAAATACAAGCAGTGTTGCCTTTAGCTGCAGAATCCTGCGACTTCTCACAGATTTTTGCTTCTTCGACAAAGCGAACCGGAATTTTGCGACCGGTTTCTTACCGGTAAATAGTAAATGAAGCAAAAAAGTTGTCATTAGAAAGTGAGGAAGCGAGCTTTGTCGTTATTAGTTGGTAAAAAAAAAACAGTTTCATAGACGCAAAAATAGCACAAAAATGCTGACAAAAATGTCACAGGTTTTTCTCGCCAAAAGTAACAGTTCCATGAAAGAAAAGTGGCAACACTCAACAATAACGGTACACATTACACAAATAGTTATTTAGCCTAATAAATTATGGTGTAAACTTAATTGTATGGGAATTCTGTACAGTCGAGACGTATGTAGTGACATCGTCTCACGTGTGATTGAGGACCCAACATAGGATTTGATTGTCCCTAGCTAGGCCGTTTTATTAATGTAAACACGACCAGCACCTCACTTGCCGCTCGGCTCTGCACATACACATTAAAATACTTATTCACTGATAGAAGTAAACTACAACTTTTTGTCAACTTGTTTGATCAAATGGGTGCCATAACTTCAAATGTATGTAGCCTAAAGTTGTGTTTTTTTTTCACTTCTGTAGTTCTGTTTCGGCAAAGTTTGTACTGTAGCTTGGGCCTTGGCTCTTGTTTTGTCTTATTTGTGTTTTATTGTGTTCTTGTTTCTGAAACTAAAAAAACTAGTCAGACTACATTTGGGAGGTAGTTTGTAGTTTGAGCTGCGTAGTTTCAGCACAGTTTCAGATTCAAATCCACAGTAAATGGAATGGACAAATAAACCGCATGAAGCAAAACTTTTTTTTTTTCACGAAATATGCTGTTAAGCGAAATTACATCCAAAAAGTGCAACTCAAGTCTTAAGAATTCTTTTTTTTTTAGCGTTTTTGTCAGAATCAAGAAGAGGGGAAGCTTCACAATTCTGCAGAGTTGAGAAGTTGCTTTGATAGTAGCAAGTAGCAAGTAGCAAGAATTGAGAAGATCAAAAATGGTATTTGGATGAGAATTGTGAAGTGAGAACTAAGAATTCAGATAAAAAATGAAACTAATCTTAGAAGGAATTTTTTTTTTTGCCCTCCCAACTAGTTAATCCTAACTGTCAAGAAGCCAAACCTAGCAGGCTAGTGATTTATGACCTAGTGACTAGTCACTGGCCTACCCCACAGAATAAATAAATAGTGACTAGTCAGGACTGCAAAGAAATGTCCTTTCGACATTTTTACATTTTGGGGCCAGTTTTTAGGCTTTCCTACATTCAAGGTTTGGTACCTCTCCTGTACCTGTCCTGTACAAGGGTGGGCACCTGTCCTGTATGCTGTAATCAAAATGTACATAACTTCAAAAACTGACCCCCATAATGTGAAAAGGAAATTCCCCCCTAGGACCAGAAGGACCTAGTTAGGACTGAAAAGAAATTTCCTTTTAGATTTTTGAGGCCAGTTTTGAGGTTATGTGGATTCGACGCTGGATACATCTCCTATAGGCTTGTGTGAATCGTGTCTAATAGTGAGCTGTTGCCAAAGAACAACTTAAAATCCATACAGGGCAAAATTTGCTGCAAAATTCTTGCCAAAAACATCTTCCATTCATTATTTTACATATGCCACTTTTATTTGTCAGTTTGGCTGTTACTGCCACCTCCTATTCCTTTCATTTGTGGCAAACATAATGTAGAAAGTATGTAAAGTTCATAATAAAATGTGTGATACCGAATTTCAGTTTAAAATTTGTGCCAGGACAACCCTTGAACAGTTGACTAATAGTTGATATTAAGTTTGTTATTTTTTCTTTCTGTTTGACTGTTTGTAAGCAAGTAGAAGAAGAGCTTATATGGCACTGGTAAGAACAGTTAGCATGTTTGTCAAATATTGTTTGCAGTTGTCAAGGCTTGATCTCTCTCCGGATATTATTTTCATCAGGAGACGGCTTGATCTAGTAAATCTGAAATGGTTATTCCACTCATTGACTGCAGTTTCAGAATAGAAGTTTTGTTGTACTCTTTGCCCGAACTGGATCTGACCAAAGAAGTTGGAAGGGTTTTCACAAGATTTCCAGCGGCCCCCTTGGAGCTCCGCACATCGTTATCGGAATTGGTCCCGACTTGAAACGCGAGATCTGAGACATTGGCTCTTGCCACTTGTCAAGTTCTATTCCCATCGGATAACCCATTCGAAAGTTATCCATTCCACTAGACTTCAGATTCAATATCTCTTCATCCCCCACGATGATCGAATCGGGGATGTGACTATTTCCAAGTCAATGTGGTCCGGTCCCTGATACGACTGCAAAGTTTTCTCTTCGTAGATAATCTGGAAGTACCCCAAGTCGTGATCACCCGCATTCCGGGAAACCTGCTGCATCTCCACCCGCAATGCCCCGGTACGGTCCTGTTCTGTTAATAATGTATCTAGGGCTTATGCTTATTGTCCCTACCAAGTTCCGTCCCGATCCATCGGCTCTAAATGTTTCACGAGATTTCCGGTACCCCTCTGCAGCTCCCAGCCAGTTATTGGATCCGGTCTAGACTTGAAACTGAAAATTTGAGACAATTGTTCTCGAGTCTTGTCAAGTTTCATTTATATACGATCATCCGTTCCAGATTTCACCAGATTCCGGATTCCCAATCCTTCCACTTCCTCAATGATCAACGAGTCGGGCAAGGGACTATTTCCACGTCAATCCGATCGGGTCCATAATATGCGTGCCAGTTTTCGACACATCTGGAAGTACCTTAGTTCACGATCACCGGAATTCCGGGAAACCCTCTCCAGTTCCCCCACTGTGACACGACCCGGTCCTGTTTTGTCAATAATGTATCTAGGGTTTTTCTAACCAAGTCTCATTCCGATCCCTCGACTCTTAAGCATTTGATGTGATTTCCGGTGCCCCCTCCAGCTCCCCCCCCCCCAGTTATCAGATCCGGTTCAGGTTTGAAAATGAACATCTGAGACACTTTTTCTTGACACTTGTCCGATCACCCATTCCAAATTATGCATGTCACAAGATTCCGGATTCCCCATCCCTCCACGATAATCGGATCGGGGAAGGGACTATTTTCAAGTCAATCTGGTAGAGTAGCTACACTGTAAAAAGTCCGTTCGTATAAGGATTAAAGTTAACTGTAGTATATGCTACTCAGATTCATCTTATCTCTATTTGGTATTAATCTTATCTGCGTAGAGATAAGAGTAATCCGAGTAGCAAATACTGCAGTTTTTAACTGTAATCTTTATATGGAAAAACTTTTTACAGTGTAATATGCCTGCCAAGTTTCATGGTCCTGGCATATCTAGAAGTAGGACACCCTAACTAGTGATCACCGGAGTGAGTGAGTGAGTGAGTGATCACCGGAATTCCGGGAAACCCCCTACAGCTCCCCCCCACTGTGACACGATCCGGTCCTCTTTTTTCAATAATGTATCTAGGATTTGTGCTTGTTCGTCCCTCCCAAGTTCCATCCCGATCCCTCGACTTTAAGTGTTTCACGAGATTTCCGGTGCCCCCCTCCAGCCCCCCCTCAGTTATCGGATCCGGTCCGGATTTGAAACTGAACATCTGAGGCATTCGTTCTTGGCACTTGTCAAGTTTCTTGCATTTCAGATTACCCATTGCAAAGTTATGCATGGTACTAGTTTCCGGATTCCCCATCCCTCCACTCCCCCCACGATGGCCGGATCGGGGAAGTGATTATTTCCAAGTTAATCTGGTCGGGTCCCTGATGCGCCCGCCAATTTTCATCGTCCTAGCTTATGTGGAAGCGTTTCACGAGATTTCCGGTGTCCTCCTCCAGCTCCCTCCCGCACCGTTATCGGATCCGGTCCTCTTTTGAAACTGAACATTTGAGACATCTGTTCTTGACAGTTTCATGCATGTCCGATTACCCGTTCCAAAGCTATGCATGTTACTGGTTTCCGGATTCCCCATGCCTCCTCTCCCTCTACGATGGCCGGATCGGGGAAGTAATTATTTCTAAGCTAATCTGGTCGGGTCCCTGATATCCTGCCAAGTTTCATCGTCCTAGCTTATGTGGAAGTGCCCAAACTAGCAAAACGCGGACAGACCGACAGAACGACTGACAGATCGCTATATGGCAATTGAGTATGCTCAAGTGCCATACAAACCAGGGTGGGGAAATAATTAGAGAAGTATTCAAATAAGCACACCTCTACCGTACTGTACAGTATAGTAGTCGGAGTCAGCAGTAACCAGATGACTACTGTTCTCAGGGTCTCCTACCATAAATCCCTGATTTTTGGATACCCTATGCCAAATGCTGTATATATTTAACGTCTAGCATGCCCCGTGCCTAATTTTGCATAAACCTGTACCGGATTGTGGGGCCTGGATACTGTAAACCACCAAATTAGATATCCTTTATTTATAGTAACTGGAACTGGAACCTCAGTTCGTCCACATGTCATTTAATCCGCACCGCGGTTCAGGGGATTTGTGGGTGGGGTTCTAGCTCCCCCCCCCCGCCCGCCACACACAGAGTCAGTAGTCCCTTATTGGACATGTCTAGACGTACTCATTTTGGAAATAGAAATATATTTTTGTGAAAAGTAGGCTATCTAAAAGTGTGTAGAGAGGCGAGCGACCAGCGAGCCGCAGTCACGTGTTTACGTTTAACTAGCGTGTCTAAGGAAAATTCGTAATTGCTTGCAGTTAAAACTGCAGGGTTTGGCCGGGGGAAGGTCGAGATTTTTTTTTCGCCTAGACCCGGAGGTGTGACATTGCGGCCTGGCTGTACAAATCGAAGGAGATATGCAAGAATGGGAATGGCTTAGCTGGGTGAAGAACTTCTCTGCAAACTTTTCTGTAGTTCTCTTCTCTGTATACTCTTCTGATGTACAAATTCAGTTATGTGGCATCAAAATTGACTTTTGTCTGGTAGTTGTGATAGTGACGTAGCCTACCTATAGGCGGAATGTTGTGGTTTTACTTCGTAGGCTAGACTAGCAAAGATACTATTTTCTTTTTTTTTTGCAGATATATAGTTTTGAAATGTCTGCAGATGTACAAAGTGAAGAGTCGTGTAGTGTTTTCGGAACAGAATATGGTGTTGCAAGGACAGTCTTGAGAAACCTCGGATGTAAAGATCTCTGCCGGGTGGCTTCTGTGTGCCAGCTTTGGAACGAGGCGTCAAAAAATGTGCTATCACATCGTGCTACTATGCACTGGAGCTGTGAAGCCCAGATCGAAGAGAAGAGGCCTTACAGGCGGGTCCAAAGGACTTTTTCACTGAATGATTTCCTTGATGAGTTCAGGAACTCCCTGGACAGTTTACCATCATTCTGCATCTGTTTCACAACAGCGGACTCCTTACATTATAAAGAAGAGAGCGATAGGTTTGGAACCTGCCGCCACCATTTGCTGGATACTCCGAAGTCAGTAACAGAGCATGCATGTAAGTATTTAGTCTGGATATAGATGATAATTTCTACAACCAGAGATCTGAAAACTATGTTTGCTAGCTGGACGAGGTGTTTGTGGACGGCGGTCTCTCCAACACTGCGATTTGCTGTCCCCTCATTTACACTTCTGCCTTGTGCTACACGACTTTTTCTTTCATTTTCCGACGTACGACAGAATGGCACTGCAACACATACTGCAGACTGGGCTTTCCTTAGAACATTCTCCAGCAATGAGGACAACAGTAACCTCAAGGAGATGGTCTTTGAAGACTCGGAGGACTGTCTTCCACTTTGGAAGTTTGTGACGTATCTCGCAAAGATAGGATTTTGCGCGAAATCGCACCAGTCTGAAGCAGGGGTATCAGTGCTGTCGACAAGAACCGATAATGATAGAAAGCCAAAACCCCAAGCAAAAATCTACTATCGTAATCCGTAAATATAGAAAAGTGTTTTGTATACCGTCTCAGTTTATTCTCAATTGGATAGCACCATAATACTAGTTTGTGTGCTCGTGATTGGTTACAGTAATTTTTCCTGAAAGGACCCCTCGCACTATTTACTCTTCAACTTACAGTATTTTAAAATATTTGAATACTTTAAAACTAGGCTCCGCTTTCATCAAAT
Source organism: Branchinecta sandiegonensis (assembly GCA_030848855.1). Classification (NCBI taxonomy): domain Eukaryota; kingdom Metazoa; phylum Arthropoda; class Branchiopoda; order Anostraca; family Branchinectidae; genus Branchinecta; species Branchinecta sandiegonensis. Next base: position 18,307,903 of record JAUPMV010000006.1, on the reverse strand, counting down.
AACCCAAGGTTTCGGCTGTTTTAAGCCTTTTCCGAGACCCGTTGACCTGTAGCGAAAACACGGAAACAATTTACATAACCGTTTTTTTCTGTTGGAAAAACTTCTCGTAGACAACCGTCGACAGCGTGATACACATCGAAGGTAGCAAAACACGGCAAGTGAGAAAATAAGCGTCGTTCTGTTAGAGTCGTATGAAATTGGGGTCTCCGGGTTTAGAAATACATGGAGTGATTATGGAAGTAGGTTGCATTAGTATCATAGGTAAGACAGGTCCTTGAAAGATCTTTTCGAGGAGTGTTGGCTTTGCAGTACCATGTTATCAGGTAGGCGAAGCACATGGCCCCCAATCTGTTTAGGGGTCCTGCGAGGGCCGTGAGGACGGGGGAACCTATTTACCGAAAAAATGTCTCAGATTCCTGGCTTTACCGAAAAAGGAAGAAAAAACGAGCTACAACGCAATGCTTGTTTTAACTCTTGACTACTTTTGATTTCAAGCGCTCATTTTTACCTAAAATTACCTTTAAATTGCAGATTGGAGCACAATAAGGATTTATCATGTAGGATTCGCTCCGTAGTTGACTGGTTTGTAGTTACGTATGATGGTTTGTCTTGTGATGAACTTAAAACATTGATACTGGTAGCAACGGCGTCCCATTTCAGCTTCCACTCAATGTCAGCCCACTCCTCATCAACGGATTTTTGAAGGATTCAACTGATAAGATAGATAGGTAACATTTAATTGTACAAAAAAGCCAAAAGCCATGGCAACAAAATAAACAAAAAAAAGCAAATGATCAAAAGAAAAACTACGATCTATTAACCTACTAAGTACCCTCATCGAACACCCTCACGCATTCTCCAAACACATAATTCCTCAGCTCCCTTAATTTTTCACATTCACACATGACATGCACCACATTTTTATTCTCATCTCCACACATTGGACAGGAGAAATACTGACCAGAATGTTCGGAAGAAGTTACAATCACAGTTTACGGTTTTTTTCGGAGAGGGTATTCGAACGGGGTATTGCTCTTCAGAAGACGAACTGATGTCTAATTCTTGTCGAAGCATGGGGTTTTTGTATTCTTCTGATGTGTCCACGCGATTTGGTGGCTGGGTTTTGCGCGAGGATTGGGAAAGCTAACAAACAAGAGCTGGGCTCATATGGCACTTGCAAAGCTGGGTCAGAGGATAAAGGAAGGAATTCGTCAATTCGTGGGTTTGTCTGTGATCATTTGTAAGCAAAACCCATGAGATAAGACCGAGCATGGGTCCTTAAAAACCACGAGAATGTATTGTTCGTAAAAACTATTACTTGTGCATTTGGCCGTGATGATGTGCGCTTTAAGGGCGCTAGAGATTCATCTGTAATGAACACTCTCGAAGCACAAATGATGATAAGCTCATTGGAATCATGAAATGTATATTTTGCTCAAAATTATTGTTTGTACTTTAAGAAATTCACTTGTAAGCAAAACCCTTGAGGCAAAGATGATCATGGGCCCTTGGGAATCACGAATATATATCGGTTGGTTAAAGTATTTTTTTTTTACTTTTCGGTTAAGAAACGCACTTTAAGGGTTCTGATAATTAATTTGAGTTAAAATGTATACTTTGCTTAAAAGTATTTTTTTGTACTTTGTGGTGAGGATTAGTACTTTAAGAAGCCAATCTATAAGCCAATCTTGTCAAGTGATTAACGTTCAAGCCAAAGTTCATCACCCTAGCCCATCTGGAAGTACCTTAATTTGTGGTCACTGGAATTCCGTACCCCCCCTCTCCCACCAACTCCCCTCAGAGTGTCCGAACCCGGTCCGATTTGTCACTGATGTATCTAGTTCTTGTCCTTGTTCTTCCCACCAAGTTTCATCCCAATCGCTCCATTCTAAGCGTGTCACACGATTCCGATCCCCCCCCCCACACATTCATCGGATCCGGTCTGGACTTAAAATGGGACATCCGAGACACGAGGTCTTTCCAAATATCAAGTTTCGTTAAGATCCGACTACTCGTCCAAGAGTTATACATACCTCAGATTCCAGATTCCCCCTCCATCCAGTCCCCCACGATGGTTGAGTCGGGAAACTGACTATTTCTAAGCCAATCATGTCAAGTCTCTAATGTTCAAGCCAAGTTTCATCGTCCTAGCACATGTTGAAATACCTTAACTCGCGATAACCGGAATTCCGGACCCCCCTAACTCCCCCACAGTGCCAAAATCCGACCCGGGTCTATCACTGACGTATACAGTTCTTGTGCTTGTCCTTCCCACCAAGTTTCATCCCAATCTCTCCACTCTTAGGCGTGTCACAAGATTTCCGGTCCCCCCTCCCGACTCTCCCCCCCCCCCCAAATTCATCGGATCCGGTCCGGACTTTAAATGGGTCATCCGAGACATGAGGTCTTTCCAAATATCAAGTTTCGTTAAGATCCGATCACCCGTTCCACAGTTATACATTCCTCAATATTCCGGATTCCGCCTTCCTCCACTCCCACCAAGGTGGTCGGATCGTGAAGTTGACTATTTCCAGGTTGATCTGGTCGGATCCCTGACTTGCCTGCCAAGTTTCATTGTCCTAGCCCACCTGGAAGTAACTTAACTCCGTATCACCGGAATTCCAGAACCCCCCTCCAACTCCCCCCACAGTGCACGAATCCGGTCCGGTTCTGTCAGTTATGTAGGCTACCTAGGGCTTGTGTTTGTTCCTCCGACCAAGTTTCATCCCGATCATTCGACTCTAAGCGTGTCACATGATTTCCGGTTCCCCGCTCCGACCCCCCCCCCCTACATTCATCGGATTTGGTCCGGACTTGAAATGGGACATCTGAGATATGACGTCGTTTTATTAAGATCCGATCACCTGTTCGAAAGTTATGCATGCCACTAAATACCGGATTCCGGCTCCCCTCCCTCTCCCCACGATGGTCGGATCGGGCAAGTGACAATTTCCAACTTAGTTTGGTCGGGTCCCTAATATGCCTGCCAAGTTTCATCGTCCTAGCGTATCTGGAAGTACCCTAACTCACAAACACCGGACTAACTGACCGACCGACCGACAGACACCGGTATATTGCCCTTGGCCGGAAGGCAAGTGCCGTAACAAGCATAGAAGATTTGAAGGCAAGACAGTGTTCTGATCATTATCCGTCTTTAGGCTCTAGCAGCTAAGCTTGCGTAGTTTTAGTACAACAAAATTAAATGAATTTTTACACCGCAACGCATAGGCAACGGAAATTGAGCGTTTCTGTCATGATCGTTCTGTAGGGGACAGCGAACACCTCGTGAGATGACCCTGAAGATAATCCACTACTCGGGAAATTTAGTCTAACTTTATGTGAAACTGGGTTTAATGGAGGCTTGCGCAAAAGAAATTTACATTGAACCATCTGAGAATCACAGTGTGTTCTTTCGTAGGACGGTATAACATCAACAAGTTTTTGTTTTATTTCTTCCCCAGAAAATTGCATGCGTTCTGTTGGACAACTTAAAGAATTAAGCATCGGACACTGGGACAAAACATTTTTTTTCTTTTTATGGCACTTGAGCATACCCAAGTGCCATATAGCGATCGTAACTTCTGTCGGTCTGTCATTCTGTCGTTCTGTCGGTCTGTCCCGGTTTTGCTAGTTTGGGCACTTCCACATAAGCTAGGACGATGATACTTGGCAGGCGTATAAGTGACCCAACCAGTATTAACTTGGAAACAATCACTTCCCCGATCCGGCCATCGTGGGGGGAGTGGAGGGATGGGAATCCGGAAACTAGTAACATGCTTAACTTTAGAACGGGTAATCGGACATGCATGAAACTTGACATACGTCAAGAACAAGTGCTTCAGATGCTCAGTTTCAAATCCGGACCAGATCCGATAACTTGGGGGAGGGGGGGGGGGGCTGGAGGGGGCACCGGAAATCTTGTGAAACCCTTCCACATACGCTAGGACAATGAAATTTGGCAGGCATATCAGGGAAACGACCAGAATAACTTGGAAATAATTACTTCCCCAATCCGGACATCGTGGGGGGAGTAGAGGGATGGGAAATCCGGAAACTAGTAACATGCATAACTTTGGAACGGGTAATCGGACATGCATGAAACTTGACATATGTCAAGAACAAGTGATTCATATGTTGAGTTTGTTTCAAATCCGGACCAGATCCGATAACTGGGGGGGGGGAGGGGGCACCGGAAATCGCGTGAAACGCTTCCACATAAGCTAGCACAATAAAACTTGGCAGGCATATGAGGGAACCAACCACTTTAACTTGGAAATAATCACTTCCGCGATCCAGCCATCGCGGGGGGAGTGGAGGGATGGGAAATCCGGAAACTAGAAACATGCATAACTCTGGAACGGATAATCGGACATGCATGAAACTTGACAATTGTGAAGAACAAGTGTCTCAGATTTTCAATTTCAGATCTGGACCGAATCCGAAAACTGGGGGTTAAAGGGGGGGGGGGGGGAATCTCGTGAAATGCTTAGGGTCGAGGGATCGTTATGGGACTTGAAGGGAAGAACAAGCATTAACCCTAGATACTTTATTGACAAGACAGGATCGTGTCACAGTAGAGGGTGTTGGAGGGGTTTTCCACAATTCCGAGGATCACGATTTAGGGTACTTCCAGATGTGCTATGACCATGAAACTTTGCAGGCAAGTTAGGGACTTAGGGTGATCACGAGTTAGGGTACTTCCACATGCACTAGAACCATGAAACTTGGCAGACATATTAGGTACTCTCCCAGGTCGACTTGAAAATAGTTCTTTTCCCGATCCGATGATCATGGGGGGAGTGGAAGGATGGGGAATCTGGATTCTAGTGACATGCATAACTTTGAAACGGGTGATCAGACGTGCATGGAACTTGTCAAGTTTCAAGAACAAGTGTCTCAGATGATCAATTTCAACTCTGGAACGGATCCGATAACTTGGGGGGGAGGGGCAAGAGGGGGGTGGGTGCCGGAAGTCTCGTGAAACGCTTAGAGTCGAGAGATCGGGATGGGACTTGGAGGGAAGAACAAGCATAAGCCGAAGATACATTATTGACAAAACAGGACCGGATCGTGTCACAGTGGTGGGGAGTTGGAGGGGGTTTTCCACAATTCCGATGATCACGAGTTAGGGTACTTCCAGATGTGCCATGACCGTGAAACTTTGCAGGCATGTTAGGGACTGTATCAATTTGGCTTAAAAATAGTTCCTCCCCCGATCCGACCAGCGTTGGAGGAAGAAACAGTTGTCAGTGAGTGACACAACCATTTCAAATTTACTAGATCAAGCCCATGCTCTGATGAAATAAATATCGGGAGAGAGATCCAGCCTTGAAAACTGCAAACCGTATCTGGCAAACATGCCAACTGTTCTTACAAGTCCCATATGAGCTTTCAGCTCTTGCTTTGTTTTACGATTCGTGTCACAGTCGCATAATGAAGAATTTTTTTCCGATACTTAGGAGTGTGAAGCAGGAAGTGTGGGTAGTTACCACCTCCGGTGTCCTTATAGTTTCTTCTAGGGGTGTGAAACATGACGCTAGTCGCTACCGTATGTACCCTGGGACTATCTAATTTTCGATTCTTTTAGGGATGGAACTCATCACAAAACGTTTGCCGCAGTGTCCGATCCTCCTTGTGAAATGCCCAGGAATTGTGGGGACTGATAAAGATAACCAACAGGTCTTTGAACACGAGTCTGCAGTTGGTGTGACCATCTTATCTTTCCCCAAGCTACCAGATTTTCACATTACCCCTTTTCGACTCAACAAGGGGCAAATTAACCGGGCAGCTCAGGTAAATGAGAAACGTGCTATTGTTTGTCTGATTTTGGGACCCTTCCCATGCTTTCAGACCATGGTGCGGGTTGTCCCCTCTTCTAACCACCTTAAGAGACTTTGAGTGTTCCACCCTACTTACCGTAGTTACTACGCATGACGTCACAAATCCTGGCGTTTTGCCGTCAAGGCTGGAACGATTTTCTGTTTTCCAGCTGAATATCATGCCACAGGCTAATCCGACCAATCACGTTACAGAGATGCGTAGTTACCACGCATACTACGCTCCTGAGCATGGTAAGCAAATAGTTCCTATTTCGAGAAGGTTGTAACGGTCAGCGTAGTAACTTCTTATAACTAATAGTTACTATTGTTAGAAGGGTGGAACACGCTCTTACCTCGTCTGTGGTTGATGCCCTAGTAAAATAATGACAATAATTAATTTTAAATTCGTCGTATAATCATAAAGATAGTGATGTTATGTCTAAAATAAGAAAAGAAAAATATACGAAAATAATTAAGGGCACTAAAGGTGATTCAACTCTCTTCGAAATAGAAAAAAAAATCAGTAATAAGAAAAGAACCACAGAAAACACTAGAATAAGAATCTCCTTCTGAGTTGGTAGCCGACGAGGGTCTTCCTGCTAACTTCGAAAAAATCTAGTCTGCTACTAGACTTTTTGGAAATTGAACGACGGAGGTTGTAACCTAGCCGCGTTCAAAATACGCAATATTTCGCAGTTTTGTGATGTCTCGTTTTAAATTTTCTCAAGCCCATGGCTTGATGATTCATCCACGAAACTTAGAATAGAAAAGCTGATACCATTCCGTGTGCAGCAGGGGTGATAAATCGACCTGGGCGCTTACAGCAGCGTTTTTGTAACTAGTGGGGCACGTGATTGCCCCTTGCCTAATCCCAAGATGGACGTGAAGTTCCGAAGCTTTAAACTCACCTGAAGTTTTCTGTACATATGATATAAATGAAAGTACCTTCAGCTGACATTACCCTTCTTAACAGCTCAGGCATAGTCTGGGAATGTACCAGAGATCCGAAAGCGCCACTGACTTCATGTGCACCGATAGCGACGGGCTTCCGTGAGCGCGCCAAGCGTGGGAGTGACTCCTGTCTTAGCGCATAGATCTCGTCTGAAACAGTTAGGATGACATCTAAGGTTGTAAACAGTAGGGGGGAAGCCTTTCAGATGGTAAGGCATTTTTTGATACTGTACAACCGCTCTTGAGGCAATCGAAACAAACCTCAGTTGAATGAGGAGAAACAAAAAACAGGACTCTTTATCGCCGGAGTACTCACTAGTGTTCTATTGGTTTTTCCTTAAGGTTAACCAAAAGGGCTGGGATAGGACAATATAGTTACCCATCGCTTATTCACTTAAATTGGCCTGAGAACCCGCTGAAAATGCGTTACTTCATTGTTTCGCTATTCACGAATTATTGATTTTCAAATAGTGGAATTTCCGTGTGATTTGTGTTACCTCTATGCGCTTGTTTTTGTGATGTATGCCTTACGAAAAAGATTTATTATTTTTTTTTTTGTTCAGTCACTAAGCAATCTTCACCAATCTCACCACTGCCCACTGAAAGCCCGCGTTTGTGTTTAGATTAAAATTTCCCGCGTCATAGTAGAATTTACGTTGTGGGGATGGCTGCAGATATTCTGAACGTCGTAACTAGAGCAGATAGTGGAAATAAAAAATCCCTTTGCCGAATCCAAATAATTCAGTGTTTTCAGTTATATGACACAAAAATAAGTTGGCTTTTCAGTTAATGTTTAAAGTCGTTTTTTGAATTATTGGTGAATGCTCACTAGTGTTACAACCCGTTTACGGACTCACCATTATTTGGTTTTACCTCGCCAGTGCGGGATTACCGGAACCTGGTCGGGGAGGAAGGTTGAGAAGTCGTTGAGAGAAGGTGAGAAGTCGCCAGGAAATGATGAAACCAAATAAATACTAGGAGTCCGACGGATGCGCTCATAATGTATGTCATTTCAGGACTTTTTATTTTTTGCAAATACTAATACGAAAACAAAGTAGGCCTTTGTGACACGTTGTGAATCTTACAGTAAGTGATAAACTATGAGTCGGACGTGTACATTTCCAGGGCGTAAAGGGGAAAGATGAACTATTGGCTCTAACGCATCTTCCGCAAGATATCCAGCCAAAGGCGGTCCTGATCTTCACCAATGCTCGTGCTTACGGCTTCGTTGGGAGTCTGTCTGAGGAGTTTTCGAGGTAAGGGGTTTCTTGATCAGAGAATCCTATTTTGGGTCATATTAGTTCACTCTATCGTCTGGCATGTAAACCGAAGTGTCAAACTTAAAGCCATGCGTTGACAGAGAATGGATTGGCGCTCGCGTGAACGAGTTTGCTGCCACCTAGCGGGCACAATTTGCTATCGTTTCTGTTACTCCCCCCACGGACCAGCGACCAAAGACCCATGCTCGTTTAGGCCCGAGTAGAGAGATCCAGGGTCCGTAGGCAGTTAACAGAGGTAATTTAGCACAACACTACTTTTATCTTATTATTTATTTCGTTAAAAGTAAACTTAGAAATGAAACAGAGAAGAACCTAACATAATAATAATAATAGTAATCTTTATTCTTTCCCTTTATCACAATGCAATAAAATGGGTGTCACGGATTTATTGTGAAGTATCACAAGCGGTGGCTGTATTCGTAAGATATGGGAAAATGTAACAAAGTGATTAATAATTATTAAATGGTTAGCTTTAAATAATAGTTAAGTTATGCATAAAAATAAGGAAAGTAAATTACGTTAGAACCTGATAATAGTTATTCTAAATAATAGATTGTTTAAGTTAAGGAGACTGTAACTTTGTTCTCTTGAGAGAGATATTATTAAGTGAGTATAAAGTACCTGAGAAGCATTATATTTGTGTGATTGATTAGAGCCAATAAAAGGTATTCTTTCTTTACCCCTTACTTTGTAAGGTATATAGGCTTAGCCTATGTGTTTTTGAAGTCTCTAACGGGACGGCGTCTAGTAGATAGGCTAGAGACCTCGCAGTGACGTCCAGTGGTGTTACCGTACTTGGTGACCCTGGGTCGTCACAATGAGTATTGTCAAAGAAAAGAAGAGAAAAACACAAAAAAGATGCAACATGAAGAACACACATGATGAGCTATCACTTCGATGTGAGGATATTGTCGTTGTAGTGCTTCACGTAGTATGTCACGAAGGAGTTTAAAAATCTTGTCGTCCAGTGTGTAGGCGGGCATTCTAACGTTTATACACACAAAAAAGGACATTACCACTTTGGCCCCTGGCTGAGTCCCCTTCCGAGGTTGAGGCCGCAGGCAGTAGTCCGCCACTGCTTCGGCTAGGCCTCTGGCGCCCGGTATACTAAATATTACGAAGCCGGCAGACGTAGCCGGATGATTTAGCAACGGAGCGGAGCCCAAACCCGACCGAGGACTTAGCCTAGCTGCGAAGGTTTTACTTTCACCGTCACCGTCTCTGCTTTAGAAGTCTGAGGCTTTATTTTCCTTCTAGCTGTTTCGAGAATGAAGTCGCTATCGGTGGTGGATTCATTGAGCACTCTGTATTGCTGCCTCTCACCGAGCAATACAACGGGCCGGACGTCTTCGGCCTCGTCTTCCACGGAGATGGAGTGCAAGCAGCATCGCTGGTCGTTGCCTGCCAGGACAATGAAGGAGTGGAAGCCAAAATTAAAGAGGTCAGTAGTTAAGGGCCTGTTTACCTACAATGCCAGTGCAACCTATTTCCGTGACTGCATTCATTAGTTGCGTTTTTGCAGATACCATGGTATCTGTTACCACGGTAACTGAATCTGCAATTAGTCGTTTTTGCAGTCACCGTGGTATCTGATATACGGTTGCTCTGCAAAAATGACAATTGCCGAAATTGCGCTTTTCGAAGTCATCCCAAAAGAAAAACAGATATTCAGTCACATCATTACGTGGTAAACTTCTTTCTCACCAATCTGGCAAAATTTGATGAAAGTGAGATGACTTTTCAGAAACCACGACCAGTTACCACGGTCGGACCGTAGTATCTGAAAATCAGATACCACGCTAACTGGCCAGATACCACGATAACTGCAAAAACGCCTTTTGACCGTGGTATCAGATACCACGACAACTGCAAAAACGACTTTAGACCGTGGTATCAGATACCATGGTATCTGCAAAAACGCAACTATTAATTCTTACACCCGAAGATACAAATTTCATGTTACGTTCTGAACCCGCTAACGATACTTCAATAATCTTCGTACTTGCCACGATTCAATAGTTTCCATGCTCATTATGCTGCCGACAAGTGTTCGAGTATCGTGCTATTGATGTGTAAAACCGGTTTTAATTTTGCCAAGATTTTGCTAGAAGTCAGTGGGTCTGGATAAAGGCTTAAAACATACAAAGTCGCGGATAATTTGTTAAAAGCGGAGCATAGTTTTATAGTATTCAGATAAATTTGAATATTGGAACATGGAATAGTAATTAGTGCGAGGTGGGCTTTAAAGTTTACCGGATAGGGCTGAGATCCGACAGTTTTACTTAAAGGACCTCTCGCACTATTTATTCTTCAACTTCCAGGATTTTAAAATAATTGAATACTCTACAACTAGGCTGTGCTTTCAACAAGTTATCCACGGCTTTGGCTGTTTCAAGAATTTTTCGATACCCTTCGACTCGTAGCGAAAACGGGGAAAAATTTACATAACCGTTTTTCTGATGGAAAAACTCCTCGCAGGCGACCGCCGACAGCGTGATACGCATCAAAGGTAGCAACGGCAAGCGAAAAGAGTGTCGTGCTAGATCCCGGGCTTTCAAAAACATGTACGAATCGCCGTTGACTCGCCTAACGTATCTATAAGTTTTATAAAGTTTATATAGTGTTTCGTTTTCTTTGTGTGTAATTCATTTTTCTTTCTTTCTACTACTCCGCTCTTTCATTTTTTGTATAACAGGCCTCAACAAATTATTATTATTATTATGTATTGCACGCTCACGAAGGGGGTCTGAGAGACAGGAGTACATACCATTAAGCCGCTTTCTGCGCACCTTTCACGCTGGATGCTCACGCTTTCGCTTTCACGCTGGATGCGCATTTACGTTTTCCTTTCTCGGTTTCTTCCGCTGAATTTTCGTTTCTTTCATCATTAGTAAGTTTTTCCTCATCATGTGTAGGTTTTTCTCCAGTTTTTCTTCGAAAACTTCCATTTATCACTAAAAAACATGATGCGTACGCGTCGACGCAACGCAAGAATAGAAATCGGTTCTATTCTCGCCTTGCGTTTTATTTGTCTGCGTGGCGTCGCTGCCAGGGGCGTCACGACTGGGGGGGGGGGGGGGGGAGGGGGGGACGCCCCCCCCCCCCCAATGCTGCCGGCGAGTCGGTAAAAAAATATGAATGCTGAAAACAGTCGTTTTTTCTGTAGAAAAAGTCGGTAAAAATTACCAGCCAGTCGGTAAATGCCTCGTCCCCCCCCCAAACATTTTGGCTAGTAACGCCTCTGGTCGCTGCAAGCACGACGCAGAGGTTGCGTTGCCCAGTGTGAAAGGCTCAACGCGTCAATGTGAAAGAGGCTTTATCCTTTCTATTGTTGCCGTAATAATAATAATAACAATAATTGTATTCAAAGCCAAAGGCCATATAGAAGAAAATACATATAAAACAACAAAATAAAATAACTTTACATGAACTTCGCCATCGCTCTCTCAAAATTTCACCACACCATCAACAAATCTGCAAATTTTACATATAGCGCTTGGCGTCGTGCTCTTTAAGATGTCAGGAAGTAACATAACCTCACCTCCCAATAATTCCCTTGTTAACCTAGAAAGCTCTGGACACCGGCACTGAACATGGGCCAGATCATCAACTCCATTACCACATAGAGGGCAAGCACGTTCGGGTGGCTGGTCTTCATCTTTTCTCTTTAAAAAATAACTATGTCTATACACTGGTAGACAGTTGGCCCGCAACTGGATCCAGTACCGCAAATATAACTGGGGCAAATTTATCTCAAAGCACAACTCTTACTAGAAATGATCTTTTCCCCATGAAACGGATCAGAAAAAAGTTTTCCGAAAATACCATTACTTTCCAAGCGATACTTTCCAAGGGATTTTCTTGCTATAGCTTTGTCGACTCTATCCAGCCCTCCTGCTCTACGACGCGGAAATATCCTTTAAAATATACCTTTTCACCAAATACTTCTTTCATTTGTCTATACTATATCAATGTCCCTGATCTACCTACCTGACCTATATTATCACTCGTGCTTTGTCTTGCAGCTGAAAGAGTGCAACCTACCGGAGGAGAAGTCAGTCTGCTTTATGTTTGCGTGTGTGGGAAGAGGATTTTGCCTTTTTGGTCAAGAAGATTATGAAACCAAAGTTTTCCGGAAATACTTTCCGAAAACTCCAGTTTTTGGTTTCTTCGGCAATGGCGAAATTGGATGCGACTACCTTCCTAAACCCAAAACGGAAAATCGAAAGTTTAGCTTTAGCTCAGAAAACAACCAACTTCCGAAGAAGGCGAAGTTGGGTCGTGAGTACACGCACGGATATACTACAATCCTTGTGCTACTTTCTTTCAATAAGAGTAGTTGAGGGAGCTTTAATTTGTCGTGATTCAGTTTGAAGTTATCCAAGTACCGTACCTTATTTTCTTACGATTTTGCGAACGTTTTTTGAGCGTGTCTCCGATTTTTATGGTTTAACACAATATATTGTATTTCAGTGCCGCCGATTTCAGCTTGTTGCTAGAAAGTGAAAGGGTTCAACCTCTGCGGTTTTTATGGGAAGTGTAGACCTCAGGCCGGATTGATGAATTTTGGAAAGCTTAGTAGAAATTTTGCCTGGGGCCAAAAAATATGGCACAGCCAAAGTATCTTCTTGGAGCGATGAACAGAAAAATTCACTTAATCAAAGAAGTGGCATTTTCCCACGGGTCGAAAGTGCTGCTACAGATTACGAGCCATTTCCGTTTTTTATTGGGCTTGGGATTAAGGCAGAGAAATGGGATCACACGTGTCCCCTAAATTTTAAAATTTCTCTCATTGTCATTTGTGTCACTGTCAAAGAACTGGAGCTTACCCTTTGCTCGTTTCTGAATGGTGACATTAGAAAGTTAGCCTACAGCAAGAAAACCAACTTTGATAGATTTTCTTTTTTAACAGTTGCAGATTGATGTGTCAAACGACGAATGAGTTACATGGAGCTTGTCGTTTCAAGTTTTGTTTTGTAATCCACTAGAGGGCGATTCTGGCGGTCTGGAAAGCTCCGCGAGCTTATGCGCCAGCTGTTCTTGTGACTTCGGCTAAAAGCCGCTTCGCTTTCCAAGGCCGTTCTCGCGCTCCGCTAGTTTCCGCAAGCACTTGGAAAGCGAATCCACTTAGCGAGTGGAAAGTGATTTCGGCAAGTCAGCGAGAAGTTGTAAAGGTGCAACTTGAGGGTCAGCGACTTTTTGCTTGTTCTTGCGCTCGGCGGATTCTCGCTTTGCTTTTCAGAAAGCGAATCCAAGAGATCGCCAGAATCGCCCTTAGACCTGACCTGAGAATGATTCCTGCTTCACGCGCGACGCTGATTGTTCGAACTGATCAAAGACCTTAGCAGTGGGAAAGACCCACAAGCCCACGAGCTGCAACAATTAGCCCCGTTTAGCGCTTCAACTTTCGTCAGAGTTACTGCTTCGTTGACATTTTGATCGATCGTTCTGCAAAATCATCATCAAACTACATGCTGTGTGATATTTTTCTCGAAAGCAATGTGCAACACTGGATAAGGAGTATTTATGCGAGACAATAGGCATCATTTTCAAAAAGAAAACGCTGCCAGGCTTTTTTTTTATTACCAAGAAAAATTTTGTCTCTGAAGTACTCTTCGTTTGTTTACGCTCACGTGGTCGTCTATCGTTTGCAGTTCCGAGGTCGAAGCCTCGAGCTGCCCGATATTCCACGACACGCTTTTCACGGAGTTTCCTGTTTGTCCTACCGATAAGCTCTTTGGAACTGATCTGTTATTAGATCAACAGCAGGTTCAAGGTTTTGGTTACACTTCTGTTTAAAATCATAATAAATAAAGGGTCAAGCCGGGGACGCAAAGGTCGATTGACAAAAACTGATGCAAGTCCCTTGCGAATTAAACTTCAAGGGTGCATGGAAGAGTAGTACGACGTCCTGCTGTAACGAGGGACGTCCGCTGACGGAAACAGATTGCATTTCAACGAAAATACTGCCCATTTAACCTCCTTGCCGTCGTTCCTTTTTTCTTCGAAACTCAGCTCAACTTTTTGTTTTGCCCATTTTCCCAGGTTTCAGCTGCAGGCGGTAAATTTGTTTCTGGTTTTGCGAAGATAAAAAAAAAACCGACTGATTGGGATACCAAGCTGTCTTCGTCTGCATTCTTCGTTTGCACGAATCGCACGTACAAGTAAAACTCATTAAAAACGAGAACGGAAACCAAACAACAAGAGCTGATAGCTGTTACGGCACTTAAATGGATGACAGCAAGTTCAGGTGGACGACAAGGTTATCAGAAAGTGTGATATGGCCAGCGTAGGGTAGGGGCGTGATGTCTACTGATGACAGGTTTGTTTTCTTCTCCGACGTTGACCCTGAAGATTGACAGCCTGACGAGGACCCTCGCCAAGCAGGGCCGAAATATCGCTGATGAAGCATCGTAGTCCTTGTGTAGGCTACGTTATTTGAATATATGTCTACTGATCAGGTTCATTTTCGTTGCACGGATGAGTAAGCGGCAAGTTTGTGCTTTGGTCTGAACTCGAGAGAAAAAAAACTTCCCGAAGGTTCGAAATGTCACCCGATTAAACGTACCACTATTTTTTTTCACCTTACAACATAAAAGTAGCTTCGAAACAGCTTCGAACTCGAGTTTCGTACGTTAATTAATCGCAATATATTTACAATGTACTTTCTATCTCTAATCACATGAACTAATCTAAAGGCTCTGTTGGGGTTGGTGGTTGTCTCCCAGGCTGAACCCCTGACTGCTCATTCAGCATAGCTTCAAACTGTACAGGTTCTATCAGATTCTTATCTTTGTAGGCAGGGGGGCCAATAAGGTCTACGATGTCCTGATAGTTCAAAGTCTCTTTGGCTAAGAGGGCTTTGGCAATCTATAAGAAAATAAGCTATAGACAATGATTTTTCATTTTCGCGCCTGACCTCTTAAACGGGGTAGCCGTTATAACCATACACAGATCATCTAAGTTTAGTTTTTCTACAGTATCAACTAGGTCCATTATGACACTTCCAATTCTAACAAGATTCCGGTCGAACAACTACAAGAATAGAACAATTCCGTGATTAAACGTGCCTTTATCTCGTTTCACCACCAAATTTGACCTCCATTCGAGACCTCTGAGGTTTAGTAGAAATCTTTCAACGCTTAAAGGGATCAGAAATATCAGTTTCGCAAATACCAATACGTACCAATGCGTTGGTGCCTATCGCCTTTTGTCCCGACTTCCCCTCTCCGACGTGGAGGTTCGACGCAAAATGTTTGTAAACTGTTCGCGCATTGGTTTAAAAGTAAAAAATCTCGATCCAAAATGAAAAACAAAATGTGAAGCTTATGGTCCCCTTCTTTTCGAAAGGGTCTGGAAAGGGCTTTCAGCAGACCTAGTGGCTTTCGTTGACGTTTGCGCTGATTGACTGGCAAACTCAACTCGGCCGAGAAAGCGACGAAAAGTCGTATATGCAAAACGAAACAATGGCAAAGGGCAGGGATTTTTACACCTAAAGACTATTACCAATGACATTTTGATGATCTCAATAATGTTACTCTTCTGGAGATAACAAAAGGACACGCATGCCAAGATCGTACCAGAATGCGGAGACCGGAGGCTTGCGGCCGCTCCCACGATGCCGCAACAGCGTTCTCTGCCTTATACGTCTAGGGTGACGTCCAGAGGCGTCATTTCGCTGAAACCTAAGGGGGGGGGGGGGGGAGCGGCGGCGTCCCAGTCCCCCTTCGGGGCCCCGAGACGCACGGGCGGTTTTAAATGCTTGGGCGGGGGGGAGGGAGGGGTGAATACCGCAAAATAGCACTACATACGGAAAACTAAACGAATTTAAAGAAACCAGTTTGTGATAGGTAAAGGTCATACCTAATAATAGGAACTCGCTGTCTAGCGGAGCCACCGCAGCACCTTCTGAGCGCCGCAGGCGAAATTTTTGTTTGAATCTTCATGTTTTCTTAAAAATTTAGCTTCTTCCCGAACAAATTTTAGGTTTTAAAATGGCCCAGCCCCACAACTGTAGGCCCAAATCTCAAAGTCGCAGGCGAAAATTTTGGAATTCTTTATGATTAGAGTGCCTTTTTGGATCATAAATGAAATCAAGGGGCACCTATCATAGATCAGCTCGTAGTGATTGGTCACGACACATTCCAAACAGTGGGAGACATTTAACTGAAACTGAGTAACCTTTGCTGCGACCCACATCAAACACTGATTTAAAACTGTTCTTACCGTTTTACAAAATAAACAACCTGGGGCTAAGTGGTAAAGGTACTGAGCCCTCCCACCTTCCTACTCTTATATTTTGTGCTCCTTTGGGCGGTGCCCCCACTTGAATTTCCAAGGGGGCCCTTAGCTATCCAGAAAAAAAAATCATAAAGTGATACTCGACGCCATGTTACAAAGATAATGTCTTCATATTCAGGATTCAGACACACAACTTCCCTAGACTAAAACGTGCCTGGAAGACATTCGATCCCCTCGGTTTTCATGATTGACCTTGCTCAACTGATACGGCGCAACCCGATGTCACAATTCTGATGGGAAACTGATACTTCGGGCTATTTTTCTGTTTTTCCTGAGTAGCTCTGGGTCCCCTTGGAAGGTCAGGCCCCCTCCCCTCCCCAAATGACGCCTCTGGTGACGTCACAGGATTTAATGCGTAGGACAAGATCTGGTGGACAATTTATTGTCCATACTTACTAGTTCCAGCTTGCCTTGGTTTTCTATGAGAAGTTGCTCAGTGCTTTGGTAAGCGCGAGCGATGTAACGTCTTGCTTGTTCATCAATTATGCTCGCTAGCTTCTTGCTGTATGGTTTCGTTCCGAATTTGTTCTCATCCTCGGGAAACGAGAGATGTCCAACGACGGGATCCATACCGTAGGACCGAACCTTGAGAAAATAATGGCAATTTGTTCATCTTTGAAAAGATCCCTAAGGGCAAGCAAGCATTGCTGCCGTCCGCTTGGCATGGTACAGCTGGCCTGTCACAGGCTATTGGTATCGATGGGGAGTTTCACAACTAATCTTCGCCTCTCGGATCGTTTGTTTATTGGTCCAGTCAGTGTTACGGACTGTAAAGCCTGTCAGAGGCTATCAGTTCAGATGGAGAATTTCACAACTAAGTCCCACGCCTCGCGTCGTTTGTGATTGGTCCAGTCGATAATAAGGACTGTGCAAGCCAATAAGATTCCGCACAACAGTGTGCTTTCAAACTGGAGAGATATTGCGAGAGTAGGATCTGATCTGTTTTTTCTTCGGCAATTCGAACTGGAATGAATTATGGTAATAGTCTATTCTACCTGAGCATAGGCGATCTTCGTCACTTTCTGGAGATCATTCTGCGCACCCGTTGTGATCCTGTTGAAAGTCAGAGCCTCTGCTACGCGTCCACCGAGGGCCATGCAGATCCTCTCGAAAAGCTCCTCTTCCGAATAAAGCCTCTTGTCTGTCGGAGTGTACTGAGCGAAGCCAAGAGCCTGGTTAGTTCGAGGGACGATGGTGACTTTGAGAAGAGCGTCGGTATTCTTGAGAAGCCATCCGACCAAAGCATGACCGGATTCGTGATAGGCGACTACTGACTTTTCAGCAGGTGAGATGGCCTAAAGACGAAAAGAAATATATTGTTGCAAGAGGTAATAGCAAGGAACAAAGCAGGGAAATGAAAAAGAAACGTAAGTATAGAAGTCGGATAATCTTTCGGCAAAGTAATATTATCTTGAAAATTACACTGTAAAAAAAAATCTTGCAGTATTTCTACTGGGATTAATCTTGTCTCTAAAAAGATAATCTTATCTCTAATTCGGACTAATTTTATCTCAATAGAGGTAAGATTAGTCCCAGTAGCAAATACTGCAGTTAACTTTAATACTTACTCGGAGGAACTTTTTACAGTGTAGACTGAAATACTAGCAATACTTACAAAAGACTGCACTGTCAGAATTTTCTTAACAGTCATACAAAGACGCGCAATTCCAACAGATATGGGTTCCTAAGAGCCTTTAAAGCACAGCTCTTACTAGAAATGATCTTTTTACAATGAAATGGCTCGGAAATATAATTTTTTCGAAAACACCTTTACTTGCCACGTGAAATAAGAGATTTTCTTGTTAGTGTTTGTCAACTCTGTCCAGCCTTCTCGCTCTCTGGCGTGGCAGGGGACGCAAAATATTTGAAAACTGAACGTGCCATGGTTAAAAGGTGGGAAAAACCAAGCAAACGAAAAGAAGTCCAGAGAAGATAGACCTGATGGCCTACCCTTCCAAAATGAAAGCAACATTTTGAAGCGTCTCGTGTCCTTATGTTTGAAAGACTTGTCGACTGACCTTGAAGCTTTCGCCGAAGTTTGCGTTCGTAATTGGCAAAACTCGGCAAAGCCGAAAAAGGAGCTTATTATAGCTTAAAGTTTAACTGAAAAGGACTTAGATAGGACAGTCTAGTTATCCATCACTTATTCACTTACAGAAGCATGAAAACCCCGCAAAAATGTGTCAATTCGTTGCTCCACTATTCATGAATAATCTATTTTCAAATAGTGGAATTTCCTTGTCCGATCTGTATACTCTATGCGCTTGTATCTGTATTGTATGCTCGACGAAAACGATATGCGAAAAATAGGTGTTCACGCAGTGAGCTATCTTCCGTAAGCTGATCACTGGCCACTGAAACACCGCGTATGTATTGAGATTCAATTTTTCTGCGTCATAGTAGAAATTTGCGTTGTGAGGACAACCGTAGATATTCGGAACGTCGTCCTAGAGCAAATAGTGAAAAATAAAAAAAAATCCCTTAACACAATCCAAAAAATGCACTGTAGGCCTATTCAGTTAAATGATACAAACATAAGTTGGCTTTTCAGTTAAACTTTAAGGGAGCTGCAGATAAGATAAGACGAAGAATAAGCAAGAGGGGTCCTTTAAGGAACTGCTCTGATCCACGAACAGTTGCCTATTCTTGGCTCCATCTTACAACACATAATATCGACTGTCCGATTGATCATAAACAAGACGACTAAACGGTTTAATAATAGACTTACCTGAGTTTTCTTTTCAGCCCCACCAACGACTCTTTCAACAGCATGCTCCAAGTCTTCACCCGTTACAACTTTCTTTTTCATTCTGGCAGCATACAAAGCCGCTTCGTTCGAGACATTCGCTATGTCTGCTCCGCTGAAACCAGGCGTTAGGGAGGCCATGCGAGGTGAATAGTAGCTGGGCGGATGCTCCAAGACGATACACTTCATGTGGTGCTCAAAGATTTCTTGTCTTTCTTGCATGGTAGGAAGGTCAATCATAATGTGGCGGTCAAACCGGCCCGGCCGAAGTAGAGCCTAAAGAAAAAAAACGGTAAGTCAGTGTAACTATCAATCTAACTGAAGTGGTGATCTAAATTTTCAGTCTTTCTTATTCCTGCTTTGTCGCCAGCGCATCTTGGATTTCCGTTTATTTCCCTGCCTTTTTATTTTTATTGATTTATAACCATCAGGGTGCTTGACGTGCATAAATACAAGAAAATGAAAACGAAAGAACAGAAGAAAAAGGAATATACATGGAAACAACAACAAGAGCTACGAGCTCATATGGCACTTGTTACGAGTAGGCGGTACAAGAAAGTAGAGGAGAACGCCACAAAATACACCCGCCATTCAAAAATGCGGTTCGGAAACAGAAAACGGATATCATATCACCCAATTCTGAGCTTAGGGGTGAACTTCCAAGTTTCAGCCCAATAAATCCACTCGTTTGATCCCTAGACGTGCTACAAGATTTCCAGTGCTCCTCCATCTTCCCCTACGGCTATTTCCTATTTAAGCTGGTCTGGTCCCAGACATGCCTGCCAATTTTCATCGTCCTAGGACATCAGGAAGCACCGAGCACCGGGACCACTAGAAATTCGCCCCCCCCCCCCCAACTCCCCCAAAGTGAGCGGATCCGTTTCGGTTATGTCAGTCACGTATCTAGGACTTGTGCCTGTTCGTTCGACCAAGTTTCAGCCGCATCTCTCCACTCTAAGTGTTTTCCAAGATTTCCGGTTCCCCCCTTCAACTCCCCCCAATGTCACCGGAGACACGAGGTCTTTCCATATATCAAGTTTCATTATGATCCAATCACCCGTTCGTCAGCTAAAAATATCTAATTTTTCCGGACTCCCCCTCCCTCCACTCCCCTCCAGATGGTCGGATCGAGGAATCGACTATTTCAAATTTAATCTGGTTCGGTCCCTGATACGCCTGCCAAGTTTCATCATCCTAGCTTATCTGGAAGTGCCCGAACTAGCAAAACCGGGACCGACAGACCGACTGCCGGACAGAAATTAAAATCGCTATATGGCACTTGGCCGAAGGGCAAGTGCAATAAAAACAGAAGTCTAAACTAACCATTGAGAAACTACATTTTATACGTATGCGATGTCAAGGTTGCGCTTTTAAAGTGACTTACTTATTTGAGCATCTGGATAGCATTATCGATCCACGATTGTCATACAAGGTCTTGTACAGCGATATTTAGGCGTGTGAACCAATCATAGACATGCAACAAAGCAACAATCGTCACCAAGCAATTAAAAAGGATATAATTATTTTGATGGAAAGGGCTTGGGTCACCCTAGAACAACACTGCACTAGCCTAGCCTAGAACTGTGTCATCCTTCCCCAAAGTTACAGGACACGTCGTACTTGTGATAATAATTCATTCTACTTCAGTATATTTCCATCCATTTTTGTTCCCGAGATCATTCCATAAGTGTATCCTATCTTCTCTATTGGCATTATACTGGTTATCACGCTTGTCACGTTTAATCTCTTTTCTTGACGTATCAGGCTCCCGATCACTGTTTCCGAGACACTTATTCGTCAGAAGACCGGTTATGCAAATTTTGCCAAGTCTATCATTCAAGGCAAGGGACATGGAAAGAGGTCAAAAACAGCCGAAGCATTGTGTAGTTTGCTGTAAGCATAGCTAAGTTTTACAGTAGTCAACAATCTCAGAACATCTTAGCAGAAACACTATGTAGTGCGAGGTGTCCTTTAAGGATATGTGGCGGAGCGGGTTCCAAAAATGCCCAAAGCTCCAATTTCTTCAAAAGAATCATACCACCGAGTATACCATCCATTTAATTACTAATTTGACCCAGCCTAAGACCTCAGCGAGTTTAGCAGCAATCTGTCCGGCGGATTTCAACCAGGCAGTTAAAGTCCTTCTCATGTCCAAAAGAAAGCTCAGAAATCGGGAGGCGCCATTTTTCCAGGTAAAGCCATGGCTTTTCTGAGGGCATGTAGTAGCTTATGGAAGAACTGAAACGGCACTCTTAAGAACTCCAAGCAAATGCCGACGAAACTGCAGGCCTTCGCGGAATGGAAAGCAGTGTTTCACACTTAGTTTATTTTACTTTGCATTAACCGGTGTTTTATTTATTTTTCAAACCATTTTGTTTTGACGTACAAGGCTATTTTTGTTCTACAGAAATATTCTGTGAAATATACTTATTGATTGATTGATTGAAGATCACACACCTCAACCATTTAGAGGGTCTAGCCTTCGGGAACGGGGCAGGATTGATACCCATGCGACAATGGGAGAGGCAATAGTTGCGTTTTTGCAGATACTGTGGTATCTGTTACCACGGTAACTGTAACTGCAATTAGTCGGGGAGTAACTACACCTGCAACCACGATTGCTATGCAAAAACGACGATTGCCGAAATTGCGCTTTTCAAAGTCATCCCAAAGGAAAAACTGACATCCAGTCACATCACTAAGTGCCAAACTTCTTTCCCACCAATTTGACAAAATCCTAGGCTCTTTTGTTGGTGATGATGAAAGTGAGATGACTTTTTCAGATACCAAGATCAGTTACCACGGTCGGACCGTGGTATCTGAATATCAGATACCCCGATGACTGGCCAGATACCACGATAACTGCAAACACGCCTTTTGACCATGGTATCAAATACCACGGTAACTACGAAAACGACTTTAGACCGTGGTATCATATACCATGGTATCTGCAAAAATGAAACTAATATTAGAACCATTCAATACTTACTCTGTCCAAGACGTCCGCTCTGTTCGTAGAAGCAAGCACGATTACACCTTCCTTGGTAGCCATGCCATCCATTTCAACGAGAAGCTGATTGAGCGTTTGCTCCGACTCCCCTCCGTCTCGGTCCATCCCCGATTCGCTCCTTGTTCTTCCAATCGCATCAATTTCGTCAATGTAGATAATACAAGGAAGACGGTTTCGAGCTTCCTTAAACAGGTCTCTGAAAAAAAAAAATTCCCTTGTTGAAGCTTCGTGACTTCTTGAAACCTGATCATGACAATGCTCGCTGTTGCCCCTATTCGCTCAATTTATACATTTACTCTAAAGAAAACTGTCTGTTCGTTAAGCTAAAGAAAGTTACTCCATCACCGGGCAGCTTGCTGAATGCGATTTAAAAAACAAGGACACCTTCGAGCGAACAGTTAATTTGCGTCATAATTACAAAGTTCACCTAGACACCGTACTGGAATTTCTTTTTATAATAAGAGGCGAAGTTACCAAAGTGACCTCAGAATAAATTTTTTCCTGCTTAACCACGACAGCAACCTTTTCCTTCCATGAAAGTGCCATAAACAAAAAAACACACATGTATTCCCTTCCTTCAAGGTTGCTACTCGCAAGTGGCTAGCCTCTTTGCTCAGCACCTGGATTCGGTTCGGGAACACCGGGGTTCTTAATTTTTCTTCCCCATGCATAACAAATCATGCCTGAACAATTCACTCAAAGTCACTGGATCTCTTCGGGATCCTTCATACTTTTTTGCTTAAAAACTGTCAAGCTGTTGCAACTGGACATTTGGAAACCTACCTCACACGAGCCGCTCCTAAGCCGCCGACCATTTCGATGAACTCTGATCCATTCATACTAAGGAAGGGGACACCTGCTTCTGTAGCCACGGCTTTGGCGAGCAGAGTCTTTCCACAGCCAGGAGGTCCAAGAAGAAGAGCTCCTTTTGGGGGCTAGAAGAGGTTTATTAAAGGACCTGCCTTACCTATAATATTAACGCAACATACTTCCATCATCACTCCACATATTGGAGACCCCAATTTCGTACGATATATTCTAACCCATTTAACAAAACCACGCTGATTTTCTCACTCGCCGTGTTTTGCTACCTTCGATGTGTATCACGCTGTCGACGGTTGTCTGCGAGAAGTCTTTCCATCAGAAAACCGGTTATGTCAATTTTCCCCCTGTTTTTGCTATAAGTCAACGGGTCTCGGTAAAGGCTTAAAACAGCCAAAACCGTGGGTTATTTGTTGAAAGCACAGCCTAGCTGAGAGTATTCAAAAATTTTAACATACTGTAAGTTGAATAATAAATAGTGCGAGGGGTCCTTTAAGAAACTAAGGAATGTACTCGGTTGTTCTATCCACGTACCAGATCAAAGTCATCAGCTGGCGGGACAGGTCGTGAGTTATACCCCGATGAAAAATTTGTAGCCTGCGTAGTTGTATGGTAGTTGTACGAAAAAGTTGCATGTAATACTATGTAATAGCAAAGAATACTATCATTTAATGTGCCTCAGACTGGTCCAACCTTATACAGTAGTATCCAGCAGCACCCTGTCTTGCCATAGTAGCATCCAGTATTGCTAATAGTAGCATGCAGTAGTATGCAGTAACGCGGTAGCCTTGAAGTAGAAGCATGTAGTAGCATCAGTTAGTACTGCATGCTACTTTTTCGTACAACTTCGTACTACTATTCTGAGATAAAGTTTTAACGAAAATAATCTACTTAATCAGAACGAATTTTTTTAACGCCAACAAAGACTTCTGTATCCAGAATTACCATAGACAGTTAATATTAAAACACAAATTGAAAAATTGGCACAGTAGCGCGAATCCGCACACCAATTTTCACACGCGAAACTTTATCGGAGTGTGTGTGCACGTACCTTTAGCCTCTGGTCCACATTTAGCTAAAGTCCTCAGTCTGTCCTTCATCCACAGACAAGGTCCTCTGTATATGAAGAATGGTAGGTTACAGTTTGCTTTGGATTTTTTCTATATGCACCAAGTCACATTTTGGTTGTACATCATTTATCTATTTATCTGTCTAGTCACTAAAAGTCTTTTGCTTAGCAGCTAGCGAAAACAGAGGCCCTAGTTTAGCTGTGACTCTACAGCGCCCCTTGCTCGACATGTGTTTAGTCATCAGTAGTACAAGCAACGTTGCAGGTTGTGTTCCACCCTACTTACCGTGGTAGCTACGCATGACGTCGCGGCTTCAGGCTTCTTGGCGTCAAGGCTAGCACGAATTTTTATTCCTTTAGCTAAATATCGCGCCATGCGCCAATCCCACCAATCGCGTCACAGAGGTAGTAGTTACCACGCTTACCACGCTCCAGGGCAGTCAGCATAGTAAGTTTTTGCGAAGTTGGAACGAAAATAGTATTTAACAGTTACTATTGTAGGAGCGGTGGAACACGCTCACAATTTCTTCGATTCTCGCTGACAACGCATTACTCGTCTAAAAACGCAGCGGGTGAGCTAGGGGAACAGATGGCTGGAAACTCACGAAGAAAGACGACACAAAAGAAAAAGACTATAAGTGTTAAAAACTGACCAAAGTTAAATCGTCCCATATTTTGAGATTTATTAGAACATGAAATAAAATTGCATTTTTGTGTTTTGAGGACCACTTTCAACAAATGGTCAAAGAGCTACGTGTAGGTACACAGGTGGCGACGAAGATACCAAAGAAAATGCTGCGTTCCACGGTCATTGCGCTTGAGCAGGAGGTCGCGAATTAGTTACGACCCTGTGGCTAACCCACGACCCCCCCCCCAGTTCTGAACAAAAAATGGATTTATGACAAAAATACGTACCTTTGCTCCAAGTTCCTTGTATCGCTCAGGCTTCTTTAAGAAATCAACAAACTCCAGGACTTCTTGCTTGGCTTCTTTGAGCCCAGCAACATCGGAAAACCGAACTCCCCTTCCTTGCCCAGCCATTGGGTCAATCAAAGTGAATTTAGCTCTTGAGAAGGAAGACTGCAACAAAATTTACATGAAATGCCACTATTTCCTGCACATTCCTTGTGCCTAGCTGTATGAATTTGCAATTCAGGAACAAAATAAAAGGAACCATTTATTGTGATAACAGACGTTTCTTACACATACTATGGTAACGGATAGCATAGTATCTGGACTTGTTTCCCTAACTGCGTTCCATCAGCACGAATTTCTAAAATGAAACCTATCACCGTGGTACTGACGTGAACTAAGGATTTATATTCAAATAATGCATAACATTTACTCACGATTTATCCTCAGGGGCGTCACTTATGGGGGAGGAGGGAGACGTCCCCCCCCCCCCATGTTGTCGGCCAGTCGGTAAAAAATAACCGAGTCGGCCCAAAGCTCCGCGATTTATCGAAAAACAGTCTATTTTTTCTTGGAAACCGTCTATTTTTCTTCAACACATCGGCTTTTCGTTTATTAGTCGCTCCTAAAATCCGTCGGTTTTTCTTCAAACAGTAGTTTTTTCTGCAAAGACAGTCGGTAAAAATTACCAGCCAGTCGGTAAATACCTTGCCCCCACACCAAAACATTTTGGCTAGCAACGCCTCTGTTTATCCTGTTCAAACCTTAAGCATGGTCCTTTGTCATCTTCGGTTACGATACACATGTAATTAGTAAACCCCCGAAATCAGGGAAAAGACTAGGTACAAATTATGAACGCAATTTTCATAGAGGGACAATCCTTTAAAGAGAAGAATGTTCTTCAGCCTGTACTACCAGAAGTTTGATAACACTGAACACACGGACGCGTATTCTCATGTTAAATGATCTGACGGATGCCCATACTTATGTTCTGACCTTGTACAGTGTGTGGTACCCCCGTGCTCCTTTACGTCACTCGCGGCCAGGCCTACCCACTCGGGATCTAAAGCGAACAAACTGAGTCTATACGGTGGAGTATGGATATTTCTCTAGGGCAGTCAAACAAATGTCCCTCTACTACTCTAACAGGAGCTCAGAGGTAATCGGAAGCTCTTCAAGTTCTGAAGAGCTTCAAAACCACCATGTACATCAGAACCTTCCCCTTAATTTTTCTGGTTCTTTGTGTTCATACAGCAGAGTTTCAAAGTTTCTTCGTTCTCAAGAGCTTCGAAACCACCATCGACATCAGAATCTTTCCTTGTTTCTGATCCTTTGTGACCATACTGTTGAATTCCTAATCAAGCTGCTTCAAGTAGCTTCAGTAGGGAGAGCGGGGTACCATTAACCACGGGGCACCATAAACCAGGGCTGTATCACCCACTTCCTGTTGCTGTGATTACTCCTCCTTTTCATCCAATGTCGACCTCTGGTACCTCTAGGTTCTGTTTCACTACGGACCAAGGCTACACTTGTGACGGCAATAAGAGTATTTTTGGGGTGATAAAGTAAAAATTTTGTTTCAGACTATTTGTTTACTTAAGGTGACGAACCTGTCAGATCAGGATGATTGTTGGGTTTGTAATGGAATAGTATTATGGCTTTAAGACTGCGGATTTCGATTTACGTTCCGTTTATTACTTATTTAGTTAGCCATTTTTTTGGCAATTCTTTTGCCATAGGGGATGAATGAACCACTTGCCATGGGGAACAATGAACCAGTGGTTCACCGTACACCGTTATGGACCGCGAAGCGCCAATCGTTTTGTTCCTTACTACATACTTACTGATTTGATTACTTACTGCTTTACTTACTACTATTAAATATCTGAATCTATTTGAACGGTTGGACAATATTATATCGTATCAATACCTGTTGATCCTATGATGTGAAATCCGGCAAGGAAAACTATTAAAGGCTTGACTCCTGCAAATATGATGAAAAAGGCATCCTAGAAGTTGAAGGAGCAAAAGTAAGAGAAACAACTCGTTCGTATAACCCTCTTTCGATACATTAGGAAACACAAGGAAAGAAGAGGTCAGCGCCTGACTATGGAAAAGGCAACGGGATCTTCAGCAAAGGGCAAGATCGCTTGCTCTGCAAGTAACTGATGTCAAAGTGCATCCCAAAGTTCTTCGATAGATGCCAAGCAACTTGGACAGACCACCTCAGCAGAACGTAGGATTCTGGTGACAGTCATGGCTGGCCAATCAGTGCACTTGGGACTCGTAACCCCCCCCCCCCCCCCCCTTTCTGTTAGTGTTTCCGCGGGTAAACTTTAAGTTGGCCATGCTCATTGGGCCCCATCTGGGTCGAGGACGTTGAGGGTTAAGGCATAGACATGAGCTTGCGAGATGGTGAGATAGAAGAAGGGAACCATGGGCGTGTTGTTCCTCAGAAGAGTCACGCGTGACACACTATGTTGCTGAGGGAATGTCCAATGTACATCGACAGTTTGGACCTCGAAGTGGAGTTCTGGAAGCATTTGGATAACGAGGAATTTGTTTCTACCGATGATACACGATTCATTTTGAAGTTCCAATTGGTGTTTCGCCTCCCAAAGCCAATCCCCGCTGGTGGGAAATCCCGCCAAGCAGGGAGGTTTGTTTTTGGAATTAACCTTGGGAGGTTTCCACTTGGACAAGATACAGTTGGTATTTTATAAAATTTCTACTTTTTGTCTTCATATTATACCCGAAAAATGCACAGTAAAAGAAGATCAATCACACTGGTTCATCGCGCCCCGAGGGTGGTTCATGGTACCCCAGGGTTGGGGTAGGATGAACCAGCTGACCAAGTTTTCTAGAACCGTCGGTGTGCTGTACTCGAACAACTTAAATGTCAACGAAAAATACTCGGAGATGAGCCGATAAGTAAGCTACATTCTGAAGTGAAAAAGATGCTGAAAGCTCCTTTGGTTGCCTGGAATAAAATCAAAACAGAAATGTGGTTCATGGTACCCCGCTCTCCCCTAGTAGTTCAGAATTCTAAATGATCTCATAGGCTATTTCTCAGACACTAAAGGATCATTTACACGGCAGGTATTTTTCCCCGGAGACGAGAAGGGAAAGTGTTTACACGGTACTCGGGTATTTTTCAAGGGAGAGGACTGTCATGTGGCAATAAATTACAAGGTTGTAAGGCTCAGGATATCTCTCTACAATGGATACCAACATGTGTCTATTTGGACCACTTTTTGGGATCCCAAAACGTAAGTGGAGGGATACCTATGACATCGCAAAAGTTGTCCGTCCGTCCGTCTGTAAGCACGATAACTATCGAAGGGAATGAGATATTTTGATGAAACTTGGTGTGAGGATTGTTTGGGTCAAGAGTAAGGTCGAGTTCATAGATGGGCTTTGTAGCCCTATATTTAGGGGTGGGGGAGGGGGTTTAAATTAAGGGGTAAGCAAAATATTTTTAAACAGCTAATGGGACAGTCGATTATGGGGTAAGAAGACATGCTGAACACGATGGTGAAAACCATTTTCTCGCCGGACAATTAGTTCGCCCGGAATCCGGCCCAAACCGGAAAGTTTGTTAAAAGTAACAGTTTTATTTGAAGTTGATTGGATGTTCGATTTAGGGGTAGTAAGACATGCTGAACCCGACGGTGAAAAACATTTTCTCGCCGGGCAAGTAGTTAGCCCGGAATCCGGCCAAAACCGGAACATCTGTTAAAAGTAAAGGTTATATTTGAAGTTAATTATATGTTCGGTTTAGGGGTAGTAAGACATGCTGAACCCGATGGTGAAAATTATTTTCTCGCCGGGCAAGTAGTTCGCCAGGAATCCGGCTGGAACCGGAAAATTTGTTTTAAGTTAAATTTTAATTTGAAGTTGATTAGATGTTCGATATAGGGGAAAGAAGATACGCTGAGTTCGATTTTAGCTTTTTTTTTTTTGCCGGACAGGTAGTTCCGGAATTCGGCCGAAACTGGGAAATTCGCAGAAGTAAGGCAGGAAGTTTTCGTCCAAACAGATGTGACTTATAGGGGTAAACACAAACATGCTGAATCTATGTCTGAGCTTGGTTTTCTCAGATGATTAGCTTTTTGGCCTTAATCTGTTTCTGAATTTTAATAGTAAAAATGTTCAAGGAGTCTGGCGAAGACTGGATCTGGCGTAGACAAGACCCAATTGTCTGGATCAAATATTGAATTTTTGGGATCCCATCGACACCTTTGGTCTTGCTACATGGGCATAATCAAAATTATTCCTCGAAAATCCAGTTGTATTGTTGCTGACGTCGAAGAATACCCTTCGACAAACAACTACCCGGGTAAAAAGTTCGCGAAATTGAAGTCCGAAATACCCGGGTTTTTGTTGCTGTTGCGGGGAAAAATACCCGCGGAATACGGGTAAATACCCTCCGTGTAAACATAGCTTAAATGGATAATAACTTACAAACATGTCGAAAGGTGACGATGCGCCTTTTCCTCCTTTCCGCTTTGATAACAAGGACAGCAGGATGGCAAACATAACCAGGGAGAAAAGAATTCTTCCAGCGACGCTAGAGTATCTTTCATAGACAATAGGAACGCCTTCACCAGATTTGACCCCAAGCTTTTGCTCTGCCTCTCTGAGACGCATCTCGAACTTGTCAATGTCCGGAACGTTTATGTGGAAAACTTTGTGGTCGACCTAAAAGTAGACCTGTGGTTAGGATTCTTTCAGCGTAATGTCATGTGAACCTGCACAGAATAGTTTCGTCCTGTTTTACACTACTAAGGCTCGAAAACTCTTTACAGTCACTCGGAAACCAGAGAAACCCCAATACCACAGGACTTCTTATCATATGAATGAATGAATGAATTATATATTTGCATATTAAAGCCATCAGAACATCATGCAACAAAACGGTACAAATTTACATACATTCATACACACTAACACACTCTTAACAATTTAAATGTACTCTCAACACTTTATTTACACTGTAAACACCACTTCTCCATCAAAAGAAATCATTCCGGTGTTTAAAAGCCAACTTAAGGAACTTCCCAACATTTCTTTATCCTTTAAAATCTTTGCTTCCCATAATCCCATCATTTTAATAATCCATTTCTTATCCATTCTCCCCACTACAAAAATCTCCTCCCTTAGTTCTTGTAACCTTCTACAGTCACACAAATGGTGGGATACCGAAAACTCTCGCTCTTTTAAGAGGTTGACGAGAGTAGCCAAGCGCGTAATTGCAACCGACCTGAGTTGGGGTGTTGTAAACTGCCGCAACTGAGGGGATTGTCAAGAGTTCCATCGGGGGTTTCTTGAGGAGCGTTAACAGGGTACTGAACCAAATCTTGGAAGGCCAATCGGGGGCTACCAGAATCAAGGTGCACGGTTCTCGTTTCATTTTCAACAATAACTCCGCTATCAATACAAAGGGGGGGGGGGACGCATACAGGAACATTCCCGTCCAATTCAAACTGAAACAATCGGTTGCTAACTCCCCGTCCCCCTGACGAAGGGAAGAAAACATTGGCAGTTTCGCATTCGTCCGGCTCGCAAATAAATCTATTTCGGGTGTCCCGTATACGCTCAATATTTGCCTCACTATTTTTATATCTAAAGCCCAATCCTTGCGTTTCGGTATTAAACGCGTGGTGGCTTTGCCCCTGGATAGCTGGTCGGCTATTTTGTTTGCTCTTGTTGAAATGTAGACAGCTTTGACAGAAATTTTGAATTCCGATGCTAACCTCCAAATTCGTGATGCTTCTATGAACAAAGTCATAGAGCGACCGCCTTGGTGGTTTATATAAGAGACAGCTGTTTTGTTGTCGATATGCAACAGCACTTTCCCATCTTTCAATTGTGCTGCGAAGTGACTGAAGGTCAAATAAGCTGCTTGCAATTCCAATCGGTTTATACTGAAACGGACTTGCGATCATGAAAGATGCCCCGAAATCTGTTTTTCCCGCCAATGGCCCCCAACCGGTCAGACACGCATCCGAGTAGACGTGGTCGGTTGGAATAAACGGTCCTAGAGGCACACCAACATTCAACAATTTCAATCTTTTCCATCGGGTTAAAGCACTCCTGAGGGGGGCTAATATAGGGATAATACTCTTCATTTTGAAGGGTTGATCTCGAGGGTTGACCCATGAATTCAAGTAATACTGAATTGGTCGAAAAATAACCTGCCATCATCATACATTTCTCCACACATAGGGCAGAAGTAGTAAAGACCTCATCTTTCCTCTTTTTCTCCATCTACTTTCTTCTTGCAGCGAGCGGAAACCCATCAGCCCTCATACTTATTAT
Source organism: Branchinecta sandiegonensis (assembly GCA_030848855.1). Lineage (NCBI taxonomy): Eukaryota > Metazoa > Arthropoda > Branchiopoda > Anostraca > Branchinectidae > Branchinecta > Branchinecta sandiegonensis. The sequence continues at coordinate 18,276,672 of JAUPMV010000006.1, read as the reverse complement.
CAAACTCAACTCTTCGCTACTTAACCCTGCCATGAAATAAATTTCCTCCACCATATCTCTTTTGCCCCTGCGTACAACCTCAGAGATTACGGGTTACTCACCTCGCATAACCACGTCTGTATTTCCTGGTCCTGGAGTGTCTGTTTAACTACTGTAGACACTCGTCCAAACCCCAATCCTGGACCTCCCCCCTCATTCCACAAATTGGCTAAACCAGTGTTGTCTAAAATAAGTTTTTCCAAAACTCAGGTAGTTCCGAGGATCGGGATTGGCCGTTACATGAGTTGACTCCTCATCATTCTTCGTGTCTTTACAATTTGTTCAGAGTTTTGAAAGAGGTGTTTGAACGTCAGTTCTTCACAGTTGCTCTGGTTCCTCACCAGAATGTCATGCAAACTGTGTGATTTCAGCACGAATGTGAATACGTACAATACAATTTTTTACAACTGCAAAAATGTCTCGTAAATACTATAAATAGCGTAACACGCTGCGGAAAACAGCTGTTCCTGGACAAAAGCTGGAACACAAAGGACCAATAAAACTAGCAGTAAATGCTCAAAACATTTGGGGGTCCACACACAGTCAAAATTTCATTATCCGTCCTGACTAGCACAGGAACCTTCAAAGCTCCATAATATTCACAATCAAGTCTGCACCGGACTTGGTGGGAATTCTGCTTTGGGGTAGGACTATGTTCCAATAAAGTCCGGTGCAATATTCGAAAGTGAATGTTTCGGACATAACTACAGATTCCAATCAAATGAACTTCTGGCTCCGACCCTTCGGAACCCTTTCGGCCTGAAATTTTTTATCCGCTTCAAAGTTCGGAATAGGTGGGAAACACGCTCAAGAGATGACGAAAGACTTGCCTTTTTTCCTTTGACGACAGCTCCATCATGTAGCACTACTGTGACGACATCGGCGCCAGGTCGGAGGATAAGTTCCTGAACTTCTCCTTTGGCTAGCATGTGGTGCAAAAACTCGTTCCAGGAGACGTATCGGATTGTTGTCTATAAAAAAAGAACAAACACGATATAACACGGTTTGGTAAAAAAATAAGTGCACAACAGCTCAACCGTGGTTTCTTTCTGATAACTGAAGAACATACCAAATCACATTCCTCATTACATAGCATAGAAAAGATGCATTAATCCGCTTGTTACAGCAGAGACCTGTTACACGGGATGGTTACTTACCTACTGCCACTATAGTTTTAGGTCACAACTGACATTTACCGCTACAGGCACTGAAAATAAATCACAATCTCACAAACACAGGAATTTTAGCTACTGATGTAGAGTGACAGGCTATACTGTAACTGGAGAGCCAAAAAAAGTGGAATAAAACAACAATTTACCCACCTTTCTCTAACTTTTATTTCATATTATGACTTGATCTTTTCCCAAACTTTCCTCCCAATTAGCAGGATCCCTAACACGTCAGGGTCCTGCTGACCCAAGAAATACCTTACGTTCAATCAAGAATAAATAAGGGGAGAATTGAGAACTCGCATAACCTCGATGTCAGCAAACCAAGTCTTTTTTTCCCGATTCTCATTTACCGGGGGTGGGGTGCGTCTAGCAGTATTAAGAGATACCTCTAGAGAAATGGTGACGAAGCAGTCAGAAAAGGCGGGTAGTTCAAACTGTGCTGATCTCTGCGGAATTATAAAAATGGAAACGACTTCCGATCTCGAGTCAGATTTGTAATAATAAACTCATCATCATCACGACCTTTCACAAAGACGATGAAGCCCAAGGGAGCATATGCTCAGGTCAGGGAGCAATTAAGCAACTGGTAGATTCAGGCATATAGACCGAACAATGCATTTAGTTCAGATTCAATAGGATCAGTGTGAACATCAGTAATTTTATTTAAGTCTTGCCAGGACTGTGAAGAATCGCTTCGAAAAGGTATAAAGCTTGGAAAATTTTAGCCATTTAGCTGGCGAAATGTAATTAAAGAGTTATTATGTTTTGTTTCTACGTTGTACTTTCTGCACAAAACTTAGTTCAGACCATTTTCTTGTTCAGTACCGAAAAACAGTTGTCTCTTAAAGTATTTCTTAATTTGAAATTAATAGTTGATTATTGTAACTGATAACTATAGGGCTAAGATATTATTCAAACGTTTCTATCTGTCATAGCAACTTATCATTATCATCATTATTCGAGTAGTTGCACTAACATCTGGCTAAATTTTTCCATCACAAAGAAACTGCAAGAGAAATTTAATGAATGTTTTTGTGTGACGAATACAAAAAAAAGGTAAATCGTTCTGCTCACGTCTCCTGGGACGGAAATTCCAACTCACTTTCAAATCTTAAGAGTTAAAAACATTTTGAAGTCTGTCCTTTCCTGCTTTCAACCTGAATTGGCGTTAAGTCAAAATTTCTGTCGATCCCATTTTGCCTTTATTTTCGTCATCCTTGAATGCAGTGGAATGCCCGACTTCTATCATCTCACTTGACAGTTGCCCGGAGCCCTTCACATCGTTTCTTCAGACTGACGACGGCGCGATTTGTTCGAGGGAGATGGGCAAAATGTTTATCCGTTTCCGTTTATTTTGAATTCTGCGCCCTTTCTTGATGCGAAGAAATCGCGATCAGAAGAATTAGCGCCAATAATTACTCTGTGGTCATGACAGAAGCCGGGGTGGCTCCACCCCCGGTACTTGAGAATCAGGAACAAGATACTTCGCTTGATTCAAGTCTTCTCCTCTCATTCTTGGTTCAATCCCCTCCAAAGAGCACTAACCTACCTCTGGTTCATGCTCATTCTTTTCGACCAAAAACGTCTGTACAAGCATCCATACAATGTAGAGGTTCACAGCCCCTATGAAGAACTTAAGAATCGCTGTTCTTCTAGCTTCATCTTCATCATCTGGCTTCTTATTCCGGTCTGAATTGTCCTGTTGCCGCAAGGACAAGCAAGCTCTGAAACCTCTTGTCTGTACATACCCCAGAAAGGGTAGGGGATTCTGGTGGCTCGGGATCCATGAGTCTGATGTTTTTTTTCCAAGTAACAGCTGTAGGAAAAAAACAGTAGTTTATCATCCTTGCTGTTCTATGGGAGACAGATACCAAGAACAAATAACGAGACAGAACTGCTGTCTCCATATCTCGGTCATAAAATACGTCCGACTCCCGACGCAAACGAGCGGAGGTTACTAGCTTCGCGCCAATCACGTTTCATTACCTCTACAAATAGCTATATCGCTGTTAAGTCGCTGAAGAGGAAATCTAGCAGTCAAAGCTGATTGGTTCTGACGCGCTCCAGAGCGGGGTGGCGCGCGGAGTACGCCTCCTGCTAGCCTCCTTCATTATTTCTTGTGTAGTAAGAAACGGTGAAGACGGAAGAGGAGTAAACGGGTATCGACATCAGCTCAAAGCTACAGTAAATATCTCTAGGTCCGCTCAATTTTGTCGGAGTTTTCATAGTCGCTGCATGCGACTAAAGACATAAGTTCTATCTGATTATTTGTTCTTGCTGATACCTTGGAACACCTTCCGAGTTTTCTGCAGGCATATGGTCTTGGCTCCTGCGACTTCCATGTGCAGTACCAGGCAAGAAAGAAAGACCCATGTCTAGACCCAAGGCCTAAGGTATGGTAATACTTGCCAATACTATAGGTGGTTTGGAACAAGTGCGATGGACATTCCGATCCACGATATAAGAGAATCAATGTCCAGTGGTGCATTACAGATCCAGTCAATTTGACCTTCAATATCTTACTGACAAATACTAAAAATTCATATGACTTGAAAGTCAGCTATGACTGGGACCATTATTTCTTAATAATATGGCTGGCTAGGTTATCTATACAGATCTTTCTTAAGAAAAGACCCAATAAACACCACCAGAAAAGAAAACATACTATCAGGAATGTTGAAATACCTTTTGTGTTTTCAAGAGCAATGTCTTATCAGCTGTTTCTTTGGCAATAGCATACCTAAAAGATAAGTGTAATATTAGACTACAAATCAGAAAGTAGGCTAGCATTTTGATATACAACTTCCGATGAAAGGTAAACTGGTAAAATTAAGAACTAAAAGAAAATAAAGTACAGGAGCTGACCTCGTTTTTGCACAGCCTCGAAGTCAAGAGGCAAAATCTGACTATTTTTTCAACAGTCATGAATCGCAAAAGATTCAAATTATATGCCTTTTCTTTGTTTTGAAGCTGCTTTAAAAGACATTTTCTTGTTATTAACTTTGGTAACTCTACCTTTCTTATAACTTTGTAAGTTACAGCAAGCAATTTGAGCTCAGGTAAGAATGAGGTGATATTGTTTGAAAATAAAAATATGTTTAACTAGAAATATTGAAGTCAAATTTATTTCTCCAGTACCTATTTAAACCATTCTATTAGGTTCAATCTAGTATCTTTGTCACATTTTTTGTTCTTTTTTAAGCCAGATAGATTTTTTTCTGAAGGAAAGACTTCTCTGGAAATCTAAAATCTTGTTTGAGGTTGGGTACCGCTCCTGTACAAAACTTCTCCTTTCCACAGATAAGCTGCAGAGGCATACCCCACCAAACTTCAGATTTCTAGAAACATAGTCTTCTCTTTAGAAATACCTATTTTGCTTACAGAGGAACTAAAGAAAACATGAAAAAAAAATCAAACAAACTGAAGCTAAAATAAAATCCTTTCTTCTTCAATATTTATAATCAAAGAATTTTGAATTTTATACAGAATCTACCTCATTAATATCTGTTTCTTGCAGGATGATGAAAAACATTAGAGGTACCGTAACAACCTTATCAACCAAAAACACCCGTTTAAAGCAGCTTCAAACCAGCTAAAACAAAAGAAAAGCAAGTAATTTGGACAAAATGGGAGGCAGAACTGTTGAGACTAATAAAATTTTGTCTTGACTTGACTACTAGATGCACAGAAATTTAATTTTATGTGCTTGCTGTTAATTTAGAGTTTGCACAATTCAATGCCGGTAACCACTTTTACACAAATATATTTTCAAACCAAAAATCTATCACATCTCAGAGATTCAGCTTCTGCAGTTAATATTAAGTGTTCAGTAAGCTTGCGTATTCATTATATTGAAAAAAGTGACCCCCTTTTGGATTTGATGGGACTTGTATTGTTGATAAAAAAAAAACCTCAAGCATTTCGGAGGTTAATATCAATTTTTGAGATCAACAATGATTTTGAGGATATTCTAAGACTAAAACCTATTGTCTGAAAAGTGCCTGAACTAGAAAAGTCAGGCAGAAGGATATACATTCCAAGTGCCACACAAATACATCAAGTAAAGCGTCAATACTATTTTAAGTGTTTTAGTTAAATTGCTTTGTTGTTGTGTAATTCATAGATATTTGTTCCTCTTCTAGCTTTGACTGTCTCATACTGGAGCCTATACTATTTCTGTTGGTCTCTACTTTGGTACGCACCCTACAGAATTAGTCTTCTAGCTCAGATGTTCCTTTGATGCACCACAACCTGTCTAAACTAGTTAAAACTGTTGAAAGATGTGTGTTTGAAATCATATTCACTGATACTGATTGACACTTTAAGAGTTACCGGTAGGTGACTCTGACGTGATTGGCTGGGTCGTCGTAATGTATTTAGAGCAGGTTCGGAGCTGAATATGGCTCTTACGTACAGCGTTCCATGAAATTCGAAGAGTGGCATCGACTGAAATCTGAAACTCTTTGATTTGAATAATGCTTTTGTTGTGGAAGACTTTGCTTTTGATAAATAGATAAATAAGGCTTATTCTGGCAGTCTTAATTTGAAGTATGAAGCTTTCCGTGATTATTAATTAAATATTAATAATTTTTCAAGGGTAAGCCCAGGGTAAGCCTATCCATCGTTTGGCATAGGGTATCCAGCTTTTGGCATAGGCTATGCCAAACCTAGGGCATATCCAGCGTTTGGCATAGGTTATCCAAAAATGAGAGATTTGTAGTAGACTGTACTGTATAGGTATTTTGGCTCTCCAATGAAGACATCATTCTACCGTTTAGCCCAAAACTGCACTGTTGTTCACGTTAAAGTAGCTGTTCACATAAGCATGCCTCTAATGTAAATCTTTCTTAATTCAGAAGTTTTGGCACTGTTGTGATGGAAATGGAGTCACAGCATCCTGTAGGATAAACAGGTATACCAGTTCAACGTAAAAAATGGAATTTTTTCCATTTTCTGGCCTATTATATAGAATTTCTAGAGTTAAAGTGGAGGGAGAGGAGGGGTTAAGCAAGACAGAGTTTCCTAGTCTCTCTAGAAATGAAATATGAAAAAAAAAATCTAGCTCCACTGGTCTAATTGACACCAAAAATCAATGCAAACAGGAGATTCTTTTTCAACTCAGTGGGAGATTTCCTTGAGCAGGGGAATTCTCCCAAAAGCCTGGTGCCCAACTGTACAAGAGAGTCAGTGTTGATGCCTGAATGACAAAGATCTTCTTCTGGTGCACAAGTATTACCTTCTACCAAAATGGTATAGCCTGATAGCTAATTTCCGATTTTTTAAGCAGCAGATTTCCCACTGGGGAATCATTGACGAAGTAGCTTATTTCAATAAGCCTTTCCACTTTATTATGTCACGACACGTTGGTCATTACGTTTAAACTGTTTGCCATTGGTATTTCGCCCGTCATTTGACTTTCTTGTAGTGAACGGTGTGAACTCTATGAAACTGTGAAACAGGCGGGAATTGAAGCGCGCGAAGATTCGAAAGCAGTGATGGAAGTGGTTTCTTGGAGGGAAAGTTTTATTATTGGTGATACAGGAAAACTGAAGTCGTGGAAAGCCTTATATGCGTGGGAGTGACATAAAAATGAGTGATCTGTGAAACTGATTTACTATGGATAAGAAATCAAGAAAGAAGCTGAAGAGTTTGACTGAAAGACAGCAAATAGCTCTAGTTTTGGAACTGTCATCCAGGACAAAGTCAGAACTCGGTAAAGTCTCATTTCATTTATTTGTTATGATTATCACTCAGTGCATATTGTTTTAGGAATCAGTAAGTAAATATTGGCTTGATATCACTTGACTGGTTGCTGTCTGCAGCTGTCTGTAAATGTCTGTCCAGAGGCAGAGTGGCAGAGTTGGTCATGAAGGTCAGGGGTCAGGCTTAGAGTGTGCTATATTAGTAGTATATTATGTATAAATACTATGGGAATGATGCTTTGGACCTGTCTAAATTGGTGACTCCTCGATATATTCCACTCTTTGTGAAGTTATGATTCGTTTACAAGTTTTGTAAGGTGTAGTCTCTGGTACTCCCTGCCAAATGTAAGGCCTATGTGTGACAGGTTGGATTACTCTTGTTAGAGTCATACTTTTTAGTTCTTGTAACTGTTTTTGGCTGGTTTAAGGAAGGGACCAATAAATACCGATTTACTAGCCTATGAGGAATAGCTGTTAAAGGTGTTACTAGCCATGTATTAGGGGGGGGGGGGGCATTGTGTTTACCAACTGCCTGATTTGCAGAAAAGAACAACTGTTTTCAAGAAATATATGACATGTTTTAACAAAAAACCAACTGATTTTCAGAAAAACCAACTGTTTTTTAAGAAAAAAACTATTGTTGAAAAAACTGACTGTTTTCATAAAAAAATCAACTGTTTTTTTTACCAAAACCAAAATCATACATAACAGAACCAGACAAGGATCTCAAGTGCTGGAAGTGTCATCAGCTCGATTTTTCGCTAAGTGGCTTTACAGTTGCAATTCTGCCTTTTTTTTGCTGGTGTAGTTTTAGATCTTGGATTTTCAAAGATACTTAATCTCATTTAATCTCATTTGATTCAGAAAACAGGATGTGCTGTGGGCAGGGGCATCATGGGGGGGGGGAGGAGGGACCCCCCCCCCCCAATGTTGTTGGCCAGTGGGTAAAAAATAACGGTGGCGGCGCTTGCCAAAACAGTTGATTTTTTTCATTAAAACAGTTGATTTTTTCTGAAAATCAGTCTATTTTTCGTCAAATCATCATTTTTTTCTGAAAATCAGTTGATTTTTTCGAAACTGTCGTTTTTTTGCTTGAAAACAGTCAATTTTTCTGCAAATATAGTCGGTATAAATTACCAGCCATTGTCCCCCCCCCCCCCCACCCCCAATATCTTGGCTAGTAAGGCCTCTGGCTGTGGGTACGCCCAATCATGCTCAGTGCTTCTGTGCTTCGAAGTATCAACAGAGATTTTGTGCAGTTTTGGTGCCAGACTTGGATGATATTTAGTATACAGTTTGTGCTTCTAACTTATCAGTTTCAGCACTCTGTTGCCACTGTAGTATTCCAAGGACTTCCGGAAATGTGAAGTCTAAACTCATTCTTTCACATGTAACATGTTTTTTTTTTCTCTGCTATAATGTGCGGACTGAATGTGACAGCAATGGGACCCAGCAAGGTGCTGCACCTAGAATGTTTTTTGTAAAAAATTATCACAGAAATTGAAAGTACACAGTTTCAGTTTTAGAGGAAGTATCAGGACAATCAGAAATTCAAGTTGGAATTTTAGGGAAAAACGAATGCCTTATTACGGTTAGAAAGCATTCATAATATCTGATTGTGGGCGCAAACCATGTTACGGCTTAAATAAAAGAATTTCTTGAATTTTTTTCTGAAGAATAATTCCATGTACATGAGGGGTATGCAACCTCGAACTATTATGACCTCTTGGCCCGAAAATACTACAAGCAAACTTCTGTACGGTCCTAAATTTACTCTAGGACATTCAGGGTGTCTTTCTTGATAGTTAGGACCTTGTTAGGACTACACCGATCTTTCCTTTAAACCTTTTTAGGCCAAGTTCGAGGTTATAAGAATTCGAGGTTGGATACCCCTCCTGTAGATTCTAGACTACATCTTTTACTTTTACAGGAAAGGAATTAGTGCAAGAAGACAGAAAACAGAGGAAGTGTAATGCACGAGGAGAAACGGCTGTCCATATTGCTGCCATCAAAGGTGACCTTCAAGCACTGGAGGAGCTTGTAAAAGAGGGAACAGAAGACATTAATGCCAGGGATTATGCACGTAAGAGGAATCATTGTGTGACTTTCATTTTGGTATTCTCCCTAGGCTTATCGTTTGTCGTTACGTCGGTATCCGCTGAATTGGTGAAACTTATTACATGACCTTGGCTTCACCTGTTCTTTGTATATCAACGGCGGAATTGTGGTGTCGCTCTCAGTCTTACCTCATTAACATCTGGTGTCTTAACCAGAGTCTGTTAACATCTCATTAACATCCGACCTGTTTGGCTAAGTGCGTTTTCGGAATGAGCATACTTGTGGTGAACTTAGCGGGAAAATCAGAATCTCACTTTATTGCAAGTTCAGTTCTCTTTGGTTTGTCCGTGACGTCTCCTAAAGGGACTGAAGGAAGGCTTGTACGGAGGAACAATAAAAAAAAACAAAGAAAGCGCGCCTTTATCTCGGACTTAACAGCCTATAAAATATCGTTGAGAAAAAGAGAAACGCGGTAATCCAGAATACCTTAGCCATTGAATCACTATACCTACCGTGTCTACTCTTGAAAATACCCCAGGCTTTCTTATTTTTTGTGTCTCGCATATACCTAAGAGTATGAATAAAGTCGGGCGGATTCAGTATAACCATTGGCGGAACCGCTTCACAGCCCCGCCTTCGTTTCTCAAATCTTTTGAATGATACATTGATATCTTGTCTTTGTTTTCCTCTCGTCCGTATTATTCCTGGCGTTCTGGCACCCTGAATATTATCTGAGGGGATGGGTGCTTCATATTTGCCCTGACCCTGATTAATATATAGGCCTATATATGTATTGAATTTATGACCCACCAAATGCTCAAGGTTACAGTGGAGTAAAAGGAAAAACAACACAAATAAAAATGAACATAAAGCACGGCAATTTAGCCTGAATTTTTAACTGGGTCGAAAAAGCTCATGTAGACGATTACCTGGATGATTAGATTGATGAGGTGGCTTAATTTGGCGTACATCCTCTCCTACAAGGTTTATTTGATAATGAACTTGTGCAGGAGTTGGAAGAAACTAAACTAAGTAATGCCCAACTACTCAAAATAAATAAAGTCACGCTCTGTTATGTTAATGTAAGCTAGAAAGAAACGCGATTCATACATCAAGTTTTCAAGCTTAAGTAACTTACAGTTGTCCGGAAGTTAAATTAACCATAAGAGCCATTCATTACGTGGCCATTAATGGAGTGATTTTCTTCCCGCTTTATTCAGGGTGAATTTATTTCCACTATCTAGTATGGTGGTGAACAGTGGCGAACTCTGTCTAGGGCCCCAAGCTTAGAAGGGGGCCCCGGCTACTGGCCGAACTGGCAAATGTAAAAATTGTTTCATTCTAAGTCTGCTCGTCTATTTTAGGAAGATAAATAAATAAATCAAATATAAGACTTAATTGTTTTTTTATAAATTATCAAAAAAGGGGGGCCCCGACGTAGTGAACTGCCTGGGGGCCCTGGATATCTATGTTCGGCCTGGCGTTGGAGGACAGCATTTCTTGACCAGATAGGACGGATGGATGCTGTGTCAGAATTATACCGGACAGAGCACCACCCGATGAAAAATTTATCTCAAAATAGTACTATGAAGTAGTACGAAAAAGATGCATGCAGTACTAACGATGCTATTATATGCTTCTACTTCAAGGCTACCGTGTTACTGCATACTACTATATGGTACTATTAGCAAGACAGCACGTTACTATGGCAAAACAGGATGCTACTGGATACTACTACATAAGATTGGACCAGTCTGAGGCACATTAAATGATAGTATTCTTTGCTATTACATAGTATTACATGCAACGTTTTCGTACTACTACCATACTACTACGCAGGCTACAAATTTTTCATCGGGTATCTATTAGCAAGAACTGAGGAAACTTCTTTGGGGGAAGAAGGTCGCCAAAAATCACGCTCGTGAAATACCATTGTGTGTAAATATATGGGCTGGCTAAAATATGCTTTGGTAACGCTCGAACTTTACATTCGAGGGGATGCTCACACATTTACTTGATGATTACACCAAACATATCGTTTTAAAACTTGCAGACTTCGGCTATAGCGCTTCATCCTTTGATCCCTGTCCCTCTCGTAGTTCAGTGGCTAAACCACTGGGCCGTCGTGGCAAAGCTTATGTAAGGTTTTGGTACGGACTTACATGACGGTAAACGCATCCAGCAGGTTGTTCTTCGGATTTTTTTTTTACGTGGGTGAAGGGTATCTACATTGATGTATCAGCACTTTAGGCTACAACACGACGATTGGACATTACAGGCGGGGTGGGATTCAAAAATCCAACATCCCCTCTCCTGTATACGACAGTCGATACTGCCCTGTACGCTAACTTGTACGATTCCATTCCATAGCAAGCACCAACCTTTTTCTGCTCGAATAAATGATAGCCCGTAAGAACTGAGTTGTATCCAATATAATGCAATTTCTCCCACGTTTGGTGAGAGTAAACTTGTGATTTTGATTTTTCGAAACTTCAGCTTTATTTTGCATTCAAATGAAAGTTTCGTCGGTAGACTCGGGAAACTTCGGTAAGGGAGTAAGACTGCTTTCCTGTTACAACTAACGGATTCGCCTTAGCCTTTGATTCACCCTAGCCTATAAAGATTCTTCACTGTATAACATAGGCCTACAAGAAAAAAAAATCGTACAAACCTGCGGATATTGGTAGACTTACTTATGAGGCTAATTGAGCTATGATGGAAATATACGTAAAGAAGTCCTTGCGGAAAATAGAAAAGACGGGTACGGTACCAGTAGTTACAGAAGGATTTGAACCGTTTCAGTAAACATATACTGGTAATGTAGAATTCTAAGAGCGCCCTCCGCGTTTGGGTACTGTAACTGAAAAGAAGGCGAAGCGTGCACTTTTGTGCGTGTTCTCTGACACAATATCTAGGTTTGTCAGAGGAACAACATTTTGCGATGGTTCCTGATTCTCGTTTCTGTTAAAGAGGGCTCAAAATGTGCTGTTTCGGCTTCACACCAACTCCTCTCTGTAAAGGCCTATCATGATACCAGGAACTTTTTCTTTCCGCGAAAGTGCCATAAGCACAGAAAAAGGCACTTACATTAACTTCTTTCAGGTGCTATTGGCAAGTTGGTAACCCCTTTGCTCGCAACCTGAATGCGGTCGACGATGACGGAATTCTAAAATTCCCCCCATGAGAATAATGAATCGTCGTTCCATAATTAGCAAGTTAAAGGACCACTATTTACTCTTCAACTTAAAGTATTTTAAAATATTTGAATGCTTTAAAACTCGGCTGTGCTTTCAACAAATAAGCCACGGTTTTGACTTTTTTTAGCCTTTTACGAGGCCCGTTGACTTATAGCGAAAACAGGGAAACAATTTACATAACCGGTTTTTCTGATGGGAAATCTTCTCGCAGACAACCGTCGACAGCGTGATACACATCGAAGGTAGCAAAAATGGCAAGTGAGAAAATCAGCGTGGTTTTGTAAGAGAGGTTGGAATTTACTGTACGAAATTGGAGTCTCCGGCTTTAGAAATATATGGAGTGATTATGGAAGTAGGTTGCGTTAGTATTATAGGTAAGACAGGTCCTTTAACATCTGTGATTTAAGACATCAGAATGTAGCCTAAATTGATTGCTATACAAGAATTTTTGATGCCTGAAATTTTGCCTGGTATTGATGGTGACCCACACCAGAGGGTAGGTTTGTGTCAAGCACGAGCTGAGACTTGTAGCACTAGTATGTGCTAGTATGTCCAGGTACGGGCTGTAAGGACCGAAGAAGAGACAGGCACATTAGCTGTTTTTTGCCAATTCTCCCTCATCCAGTTAACCGACCTTTTTACCACTTTACGCCGTCTTTCGGTGTCCCATCCCGTTTGTCCGGCGAAACAGAAAATTGCTTATTTCGCATTTTTAGAATTACACGAAAGATTCGAACTTCCTGCCTCATGACGAAAGTAGGCCGGTTATAGAGAAAAATAACGCTATTATAGGGAGTAGCGCCAAGACCTATGCTCTCCATGCCTTGCAAACGGGCTATATTCGTAGTGACGCCCACTACGCTTGCGGTATTTAAAACGAGACAAACTTGCGGGTTTAGAAATTTCTAGCAAAGCAAAATTGCGGTCTGTACACACCAAGAAACAACGGAGGCTGTATCATTTTTTTGCTATGTTCAGAATATGAAGTTATCGGAGCCAGCGCTGACGAACAGCTGAATGAGTTTCATTAGGGACGTTCTCTATTGCAAGTGGTGCTAGTATCGCTGCTATTAGAGTGTGTGTCAATTTGGTCAAGGCTTGGCGCTACTCCCTGTGTTATTTTGCTCTGGCCGGTTGGACCCTCCAACTCAGTCCACAGGCCGGTTAACCGACCGACAAACGGTGACGAAAAAAAATAGCTTATAAGGAGTTTGGTCGGTTAATCGAAGGACAAAAACGGCTTATAGTGAGACATCCCGCAGGTCGGTTAACTGGGTTAACAAAGCTGTTATTTTCCGGTCGTGTTCTGTGGACACTGTTTTAGTAAACAGACCTTGTTTTAGTAAACAGACCTTCGAGTCACCTACAACTGGTCGGTCTTCGTCTCTTTTGATGTTTTGTTAGTGCCCCGTAACACGTGTCATGTCATGTTTTAGTTTAGCTTACGATCATCGGCCATATTGGCAGCCATGAAGGAATGGCTGCTGTGATGGTTTCCATTGCATTCACGATGGTAGGTCATAAAGGGTTTCGCCCTAGCCACGCCCATCGATGCTATAAAGATCTGCCGAGATTATGCGGGTGGCCGTGGTTGAAAGTATCCTTCACTGACACCGCCTTTGGATAATGGTTATCTGGGAAACCATGCGCGCTCAAATGTGAAATTCGATGATCGGTCTTTTATGCTGGCCTCAGCTCCACCCGCGTTTCATCCGGGACTCTGCATCATCTTGCGTCATTATGAGCGTGCCTACTTCATGCTTCACCACTATGTCAGTTTCTTACGGGAATAGTTTGCCAGCATAATTCCCTTGCTTACTATGGAGGTGTGCAGTCCCATTGCATTATGCCTTTTTCTCCTGTAGGCTGGACGCCGCTTCACGAGGCATCTAACCGTGGGTGGAGCGATGTAGTCAGGTTCCTCCTTCGCCATGGTGGAGATCCGAACGCCAAAGGTTTGGATGACGTCACACCGCTCCATGACGCTGCTGTCAATGGGCACGCAGAGGTAGGAGTAAATCTTTAGAGTACTACTTACTCCGATGGAGAACGACTGACTAATCTTTTCTCTCATTCGCCTCCCGTAGAACAACTAGAGTAGTGTGTCTATGGAGAGAGGGGAGGGGGGGGGGGAGGGGGAAAAAAGGCTTTGCGTTGTGTAATACCAAAAGAGAAGCTTGCTCCGTTTCATGTTGGGAAGACAGTAACATTGGAAAGGGTAACAAGGAAAGGGAAAAATCTAGGTGTCATCTTCAGGATTCCACTTTTGGTCGGCTTTAAACGTGAAATCGTTCGTAGGACCGCACTGATGCACCCCCCCCCCCCCCAAACGAAGAATTCACATTTAACTCCCATTGTTTTGCTAAAGAAATTGTTTCATAGTCGCATAGCAAAATCACAAAAATCAGCTCGACAAAGCGCAAAAAATGTCGTCAGCCCTTTGGCCGAGTTATTTAATTTCAGCTTAGCCAGATTCGAGGGCGTCCCAGTGCGTATCCGAAATGTATATTGGGATCCGACAGTGTAGTGCAGTAGCTTACCGCTCTTATCGCAACATGTTACTTGCACCCTTACTTTGTGACATTTAATTCCGATCACCCGCTTTAAAATTTAAGGTGCATTTTCTTATTTCCGACCAGACTCCATCCGGATTTGCCAGCCCGTTCGGCAAGTAAGACGATCCGGACGATTAATATAGGTGCCCACAGAACCCGAATTCGCGTTGGCCTAGGCGAAATTGACGTCGCCAACGCAAAAAATTCGCTTCGCTAGATAAAAATTTCGTGCCGCGCCGTTTCAACTCCAAGTCGAATTATTTTCGCGTCGTCTCAGTTCGCGCTGAGGAAATTCAAGAGATCAACAATTAACCTGGCCAAAGTAGAGTATACAACCAGATATAGAGTATATAACCATAAAGTTGACTTTTCACCCTGTTGTCGTTCTAGTCCTACGTATCGTATCCAAGTATACACATCTAAGGCGTATTCTCGCCGTTCCCCGAGGACTCCACTTGAGGAGTCCCCGCGTTTTTGTTTCTCCCGGGGACTCACTCCCCGTATTCTCGCGAGTCCCCACGGACGGGGAATGCTCCAATTATCATCACCATCATCAAAAAGGACTCCCTTTCAAATTCGGAGGGGAATCAATTTTTGCTGTTGTAGGTGCTATGTAAAATTAATTAAAAAGAATCAGAATAAACAAAACCAAAAATAAAGTGGATCTATACTATTTTTTCAGCTGCATATTCATTTTTCGAACAAAAATCCATTTTAGAAGCCTTCCCTTTATTCTCGCTGTTTCTGTACGCGGAGTCCGCGTGGAGTGACTCCCTCTATTCTCGCCGTTCCCTTCGATTCCCCGAGGAGTCCTCGGGGAACGGCGAGAATACGCCTTTGGTCTGTAGCATGTCTAGAAAGCTACTAAAACGTAATTTTGGTCTACAGAGGTGAGGAGCCAGGCTGAATGTCAGAATGGCAAATTCTATGGAGGAATTTTGCGCACTTGGGCTTGCCAAGTTTAACAGCCGTCCGCCAACCCTTACTTATGTTTTGTAAAGGGGCACCATCGTCCAGTCCCTAAAAGGAGACATATGCTATAAAAACAAGACCAAAGGTTTCGATGGGATCCCAAAATTTTAATATTTTCTCCCGACAATTCGGTATTGTAGATATTTTCGGTCCGAGATTCGGTCTTCAAGAGACTTCATAAATATTTTTAGTTTTAAAATTTACAAACAGACTAAGGCCAATGGTAGGCTAATAATCGGAGAAGACCAAGTTCGTAATTGACAGTGCAAAACGGATAGGCTACGCCAGCTGAATTTCACCAAGTTCAGATATATTCAGATATCCGTTTTGCGCTGTCAAATATTCAGATATGGATTCAGCATGTGGTTTACCCTATAGCCTACGTCGTATCTCCTTCCTTCCTTACTTCTGCCCAACTTTCGGTTTCGGCCGGATTCCGGACAAACTACTTGTGTGGCAAAAAACTAAAGCTCAAAAACGAATTCACCATATCTTCTTACCCCTACATCCAACCTCTAATCAACTTCAGATTAAACCATTACTTTTAACAAATTTTCCGGTTTCAGCCGGATTCCGAGCGATCTATACGTCCGGTCAGAAAACGATTGTCATATTCGAATTCAGCGGGTCTTCTTACCCGCAAATCGAACATCTTATCAAATAACTCTTAACAAATTCTCCGGTTCTGGCCGGATTCCGGCCGAACTAATTGTCCGGCGAGAAAATAGTTTTCATATTCGGACTCAGCACATCTCCTTGCCCCTAAATCGAACCTCTATTCAACTTCCTATTAAACTTTTACTTTTCTTAAATTTTCCGGCTTTCGCCGGATTCCGGCTGAACTATTTGTCCGGCGAGAAAATAATTTCATATTCGAATTCACTCTGTCTCCTTACCCCTAAATCAACTATCTCAGTAGTCCCTTAATTTGAAACCCCTCCCCCACCCTCAAATATAGGGCTACAGGGCCCATCTTCGAACTTGACCTGTACTTTGACCCAAAGGATCCTCCCACCAAGTTTCATCAAAATATTTCAATCCACTCGAGAGTTATCGTGCGGACAGACGGACAACTTTTGCGATGTCATAAGTATCCCTCCATTTACGTTTTGGGATCCCAAAAACAAGCCATGGGTGTTATTTTGTGACAATGTCCAAGATTTAAGAACGACATGCCCACTCAAGCCAGCGACAACCATAGGAGGACCATCCACCTGTGTCGCTGGACGATTTAAAGTAATAGTCGAAGGCAGTCTGTGAAGTCTGGTCCGAAATATCTTATTTTAGGTAGTAGTATTTACTCCCTATTATGCCCAGCTGATTCATACGTTAAGTGCCAGCAACTATAGCATAAACTAAGAAACATGGCGAAGTTGGTAATGTGAATGTGTAATGTAAACACTAGAAATAACCTTTTTACGCGTTTGTCGCTTAAGGCAGAAACTGAATAGGAAAAGCGTTTCCTCTGACGAGTTTCCCTATGTTTGCGAAACAAACACTGCTTGCCCTACCTCTTGCTCTGAATGCCTTCCCACTATCGCCTAATTCCGCAACTTGCCACATCCCCCCCCCCCCCCCAGGGTGGTTGGAACACAAAAGTTTGGAATATGGGTACTTATGATCTAACCCAGTGGTTCCCAACCTTTTCCCTACAGCGCACCCCTAATCACGGTTCGAAAAGGTTGCGTACCCCCTATTCGCTAACATTTTCGTTAGCTTAATTAGCAACCTGAATGACGATCACTTACAATGTCTTCGATTCTTTTTGAAACAGTATTGTTTGACACAGGAACAGATTTTACGGCAGTATGTTAGCTGTTTTGGAATCAACCTGTTTTATTGACTTGGGCTTGTAATCAGAGCCGTCACGCACGAGGTGGCAACACCCCTCCCCCTAAAGTGGTCTTGCAGACGGTTAAAAAGAAATGAGCCGGCACGAAGCGCCGCGATTTTTCGTAGAAACAGTTTTTTTTTTAAACAGTCGGTAGAACTGACCGGCCAGCCAGTAACAATACCTCGCCCCAACAAAAAACATTTTGGCTAGCGATGCCTCTGCTGGTAGTATTAGGCTTTCGGCAATCAAGAATGAGTGAGGCGAGATTTTGAAGCTACAGACTAAACCGATTTTGGTACCTTCGCGTACCCCTTTGGGTACGCGTACCACCGGTTGGGAACCACTGATCTAACCCATCTAGGCATCTTTAACCGCGATGCCGGACAGACCTAGTAATAGTGCGAACACACGATAAGGGTTTCCCGGCCGGATTTTCTTCACTTTCACCATAATGTTGAAAAAATATCAACTTTTCCAAATAGAAGTGATGATGGTGCAGAAAATCCGGGCAGGAATTCCGGCCTGGGAGCATCCGATCCTGATCAGGTGTCCAAGGCATAACTGACATTGCAGTCGCTTTGTGAGGCGTAAGCCTACACAAACAAGAGCTACGAGGTCAATTGTTAGTTGTTATGGAGATACGGTAAAGAAGAAATGTAATTGAGGGCGTCGCGAACTTTCCTTCCTCCATCCAAATCCCCACAGTCGCCGGATCTGGTTCGGACATATACGTGGAAGATCTGGGTCAAATCATTGGGACTTCTTCTTCGGGGCCACACCCGTCGTCACAAATTATTGGCAGTTAGCAGCATAGTGTCCAAGTGCAAGGCGCTGTGACACCATGAAGTACGTTCAAAGAAAAATTCTGAGATAGCAGACAAGTCTAATCAGGCTGACAATCCTTCTTCAAGGAAAATACATCTTATCTATAGGGCAACATTCCTGAATCTCGTATAGTCTAGACCAGGAACTCCTTGGAATTTTCCTCAAAATTTGGCTTATCGAAAGTTTGATAGTCTAGATGAATGGGAAAGAAGTCCGAAAGTTTCGCTAGGATCTCGTGGGATTAGTCGAATCAGATTTCCGGTTATCTGCCGATCCCGAAATGTACTGTTTTATCCCTGATCGATCCCTTTCGGTAATGAGATCCTTTTGGCTTTAGGTAATTTTTCTGGCCTAGACCGGATTGCTAATGCGTGTAAAAAACTTGAATATCCTGACTGATATGTTCTGTATGTGTAGAGTAAATCTGCCGAGGACTTTGTCCTTTCCGAAATTTCCGGTCTACATTATGTTCCTGTCGTATAATTTGTCTGGTAGGAAGACAACTGAAGATAGAGAAGATAGATGGGCTCACCTTTCTCATCTCCATACCCGATGCAAATATTGGAGGATGTTTTGTTTCCAGTTGTGAGCTTTAGTAGCATGTAGCAGTAACCGATACCACTACATGATACTGTATCAAGACTGGATGTTACTGGATACTACACCTTGAGATTATCCCAGTATGAAGCACTCTTAGATAAAAGTTTTCCTTCGAATTTTTCATCATTTTTCAACAAGTCAGATATTGTTGTAACTATCGAATTCCTGTTTTCATCGGATTCCAGCGAATTCGGAAGAATTAAGTAAATGAAGGTTGACGATCGATTGTGCATCTCCAAACACCTGATAAAGTGATAGCACAGGTCTACCGAACTTCCAGTTTTCATGGTTAATGTTACCAAACGGCTTTTATGTTTGGCCGAGATTCAGTATTGTCGAAATTTCGGCCCTTCTTGGCAAGGGTCCACTTCAGGCCGTACCTAAAAATATGAACTTGTTGGGACTGCATAGATGGGATCAACTTGTTCGCTTACCACACCGTCGACACTCGAAACAAGTTGACCAAGAAATGATTAGCATATATGAATTCAGCATGTTTCCTTACCCAAATCTGCAGTATCATTAGCTTGAATTTTTTCTTTATTCGTGGTAATGTGTTAGCCTGAACATAGAGCTTCTGGGCCCAGCCAAGGTTGAACAAATTTTGGGATTCCAAAAGCTGACTGCACTACTTCGCAGTTTGCCATGTCTATTTGTTTGGATTGCTTGAGGGCGGCCGAAGTTTGGTAATCAATAATTTTTCCCTTCTTGCCAGCTTCCATTAGGGTATGTTGCCCTTGGACATACTTAAAGGACCTGTTTTACTTATAATACGAACGCAACCTACTTCCGTAATCACTCCATAGATCTCTAAACCCGGAGACCCGAATTTCGTACGGTACATTCTAACCCCTCTAACAAAAGCACGCTGATTTCCTCAATTACCGTGTTTTGCTACCTTCGATGTGTATCACGCTGTCGACGGTTGTCTGCGAGAAGTTTTTCCATCGGAAAAAACGATTATGTAAATTGTTTCCCTGTTTTCAGTACGAGTCAATGGATCTCGCAAAACACTTAAAACAGCCAAAACCGTGGGTTATTTGTTGAAAGCACAGCCTTGTTTTAAAGTATTCAAATATTTTTAAATACTGTAAGTTGAAGAGTAAATAGTGCGAGGGGTCCTTTAACAATTGCAGCTCGACAATGTAAAATGTACCAACACTCCCGCTATGCCTTTATGTTGGGGAACATTACAAAATTTGAAAGAATTATACCAACAAGGAATGTTGGTACAACGAATGAAAGGACTTTCAAGGAATGAAAGTGAGCTCACTGAGCCTGATAGAAGCTCATTTTCTCTTGTATCTCGGTTGAAGTGCCATTTACCGACCGATTTTCCGTTGATCGGTCTGTAGGTCTTAGGTCGGTCGGTCTGCTGACCACGAGCTAGGGTAATTCCAGATCGGATAGGAGGATGAAACTTGTCGAGCATCTTAGGGACCTGGACAGTTTCACTGGAAAATTGTAATTTCTCGGTTTCAAGCAACTATGGGGGGGGGGGGGTAGAAGGTGAATCCCGAGTCTTGTGACACATGCATAACTCTTCTGCCAGTGATGCGACCCGGGAAAGTGATGCAAGAGCACGTCCTGAGTGGACCGTTTACAGGTCCAGACGAGATCTTGCCACTTTTGTGGAAGTTGGAGCGGGAGTCGCAGACCTGTGACAGGCCCAGGTGCCAAACTCGTGGAAGGTTAGGGCCGTAGGCAGAACGGCCTTCAAGACCTAGATCTGTCATTTGCTCTTCTGATCACTGTGGAGGGTGTTGGAGGGGGGTCTCGGAATTCTTCTGGCACACGTAAATGCGGAACTATCTAGGTTGAGGGGGTGCTCACTTCCAAAATAGCTGTACAGCCCGGTCGATGCCCATTTCAGCCGGTGCTCACGGAGGCTTTATTTAAATTGTTTCCCACCAAGTGAGGATCCCTTCGGGAGGGATTGGGTGGGATTATGTAGGTAGAACCGTGGTAAGATAGATGCGCTGTTTTGCGTCCGGATCGGATCCGCTCATTGCGAGGTGATTGGGGGGGGGGGGGTCACGTGGTATGCACATATGCCAGACGGAGGGATAAAAGTTGGAAGTCAGAATGTTCAGGATTCAAGAAATGGACTTATCGAGCGCATGTCTTGTCAGCAGATCAACATTGACAGGTATGTTCAGTGAAAACATTCGTATTCCGGATCCGACAATCCACGAGGGGTAGAGGGACGGTGGATCCGGAACCTTGTGGCACGTCGCGAACCGAATTTTGCTTAATTTGTGTATGACTGGGTGATCCCTCCAAAAGGCACATCTAGACCCCAGTGCTGCCCCCGTGTCAACAACTACACCAAATTTTAACTAACCCGCTGTCAGGTCCTGAACTTAACTCACTGGAGAAAGTGGATCAATGGGGGGGGGGGGTGCAGTTCTAGTAAACACTTTCAGACCCTAGGATCTGCAGTTACACGAAATTTCATCGTCTGGCTCAGGTCAAGTTGAGAACTTAAATCATTGGGCACTTTGGGTCCAGTAACCCCTATTCCGCCTCGGTGTAGAGGGCGGGACCCCTAAAAGGAATATTATGATCCCAATCACAATGCCATGGTCCATAAACGTAACTGGTCTGGGCACTATTGCCCATGCACGGGGAGGTTGGAAAAGACGCAACTCGAAATACGCGAAACTTCAATCGGATGTTCCACTACTGACCGTTTCAAGGTACGAAATCAGTCACTGCGAAATCGAGGCTCATTTACCCCTAGGCCGTATGTGTAAATGGGGGAAATCGTCGATACTCCACTAACGATCCCAAAAATGTATTATTTGATCCAGAGAATTGGGTCTTGTCTTCGCCAGACATTTTTACTATTAAATTTTAGAAATAGATCAAGGCCAAATAGCTAATCATCTGAGAAAACCAAGTTCAGATAAGGATTAGCATGTGTGTTTACCCCTATAAGTCATGTCTGTTTTGACGAAATGGATCGAAAAAAATATTTTTTAAAAGCTAATGAGTTAGTCGATTGAGGGGTAAGGACATGCTGAACACGAATATGAAAACCATTTTCTTGCCGGACAAGTAGTTCGCCCGGAACCCGGCCAGAACCGGAAAGTTCGTTAAAATAAAAGTTTTATCTGAAGTTGATTAGATGTCCGGTTTAGGGGTAAGGAGACATGCTGAATCCGAATATGAAAATTATTTTCTCGCCGGACAAGTAGATCGCCCGGAATCCGGCCAAAACCGGAGAATTTGTTAAAAGTAAAAGTTTTTACATTCATTAGGTGCTCGATTTACCGGTAATAAGACATGCTGAATTCGTGTATGACAATCATTTTCTGCCTGGACACATAGTTCGCCACGAATCTGGCTGAAATCGGAAAAGTTGGTAAAAGAAAAAGTTTTATCCGAAGTTGATTAGAGGTTTGACATAGGGGCTGAATGCGTTTTCGAACTTCAATTTTTTTTTTTCAAGACAAATAGTTCTCCCGGAATCCGGCTGGAACCGGCAATATGGCAGAAGTAAGGCAGGAACTTCCGTCAAAGTAGATATGACGCAGGGTATAGGGGTAAACACGCATGCTGAATTCAAATTTGAACTTGGTCTTCTCAGATGATTACCATTTGCCTTAATCTATTTCTAAATTTTATTAGTAAAGTGCTCAAAGAGTCTGGCGAAGACTGGATCTCTACAAGACCTGATTGCCTAGATCAAATATTAAATTTTTGGGATCCCATCGAAACCTTTGGTCTTGTTTCGGAAAGGGTCGAGTAGAAGCGCTGCCATGTACCAACTTTCGGCAAAACACCCTCTACGTTTTGGAATTATCGGAATATGTGCTATCACAGACAGACAGATCTATGATAGCTGGGCATCCCTCACTTTCGTTTGGAATAAAAAGAAGACTAAATGTTTTCAAGAAGATAAATGTTTCCAAAAACTTCGCCTGCAGCTTCTTCCATAGAAGCCTATTCGCTATCTAGTCGAACGTCGCGTCACTAAATCAGTCGATTTTTCTTCAAAACAATCGTTCTTTTTCTTAAACAGTCGTTTTTTTCTGCAAAAACAGTCGGTAAAAATGACCAGCCAGTCGGTAAATACCTTGCCCCCTCCCCCCAAGCATTGTGGCTAGTAACGCCTCTGAACGTTTGTTCGGTTCGTTCAGTGTTCACTTCCAGTTTATAAGCAGGCCTTCAGCCCAAGCTGACTGCGAGTCATATGCGTTAAGCGGATACGTCAGCTGAATGTTATCTTATCCCGTTTGTCCTTTCAAGGGAGATAATGTATTGTGTCGGCTTTGTGGAAAATCCGAGGGGTTGCCCATTCTTGATTTTAGTGTACAGCAAGTGCCCGGCCGGTGCCGGCAGGGGCGTCACTAGCCTTTTACCGTTGGGCGGGGGGACGTCCGGTGTATGCAGACGGACTAAAAATGTGCCGACGAAATACGCCGTTGCCGCGTACATTTCCCACCAGCGTAGAATAGAACCGGTGCAAAGCTAACTGTAACGCATCAGTTGAGGTTATTCCTTTAATGTTATTTCGTCTATTAATGTTCACATATTCGGCTTTTCATTTCAGCTTTGATGCTAACGCATCAGTTGAGGTTATTCCTTTAATGTAATTTCGTCTATTAAAGTTCACATATTCGGCTTTTAAATCTGCCTTTTTTCCGGAAACATTTTGCTATACCTACCACACAAGTTCTAGCTTTTAATGTGTTTCAAACCCCTAAGAATGTCAATCCTAAAACGCCAACTAAATATCGATACTGCAGAGAATACTACAAAATGTGCCGCAGGCGAAATTTTATGTAAAACTAATTGTAATGCATCAGTTGAGGTTGTTCCTTAAATCTAATTTCGTCAATTAAAGTTCACATATCCGGCTTTTCATTTCGGCTTTCGCTAAAAAGCGAAGCTTCCAACGACTGTACCCAGAACAAGTTCCCACCAGCATAGAATAGAACCGTGTAAAACTAACTGTGACGCATCAGTTGAGGTTATTCTTTAATGTAATTTCGTCTATTAATGTTCACATATTCGGCTTTTCATTTCAGCTTTCGCTAAAAAGCGAAGCTTCCAACGACTGTACCCAGAACACGTTAAAGCAAGCGTCGCATGCGAACTTTTTTTTAATCTGCCTTTCTTCCGGAAACATTTTGTCATACTTAACATATAGGTTCTAGCTTTTAACGTGTTTCAAACCCCCAAGAACGTCAATCCTAAAATGCCAACTAAATGAAACACCTATCTTCCAAATAGAGAATACTACAAAATGCGCCACAGGCGAAATTTTGTGTACAACTAATTTTGATGCATCAGTTGAGATTGTTCCTTTAATGTAAATTCGTATATTTAAATTCACACATTCGCCTTCTCGTTTCAACTTTAGCTAAAAAGCGAAGCTTCCAACGCTTATACCCAGAATAAGTTGAACTAAGCGCCGCATGCGACTTTTTAAATCTGTATTTTTTTTTTTTTGTAAAAAAATTGCGCCCGTTTGCAGTATTTGATTTCTGACGTAAGAACCCGATGTGCCGAAAGAAAATCGACGCCCGACAAATGCATTCAGAATTCGATTTCTTCTGTGTTTATTACGGGTATAATCGTTGTGTCTGGGTATAATCAGTACCCGATACCCGACAAGACTGTAAAGATCTTTATTTCTTACATAAAATAGAACCCGATGTGACGAGTACTTAAAGTTTAACTGAAAAGGGCTGGGATAGGACAATCTAGTTATCCATCACTTATTCACTTAAATTGGCTTGAAGACTAACTGAAATGCGTTACTTCGTTGTTCCGTTATTCACGAATGATTGATTTTCAAATAATGGAATTTCCGTGTGATTTGTGGTACCTCTATGCGCTTGTATCTGTGTTGTATGCCTTACGAGAAAGATTTATGATTTTTTGTTTGTTCAGGCACTAAGCAGTCTTCACCAAGCTTACCACTGCCCATTGAAAAGCCGCGTTTGTGTTGAGATTAAAATTTTCCGTTTCATAGTAGAATTTACGCTGTGGGGACGGCCGCAGATATTCTGAACGTCATAATTAGAGCAGATAGTGGAAAATAAAAAAATCCCTTAGCAGAATCCAAATAATTCAGTGTATTCAATTGAACGACGCAAAATAAGTTAAACTTTAAAAACTTTCGAGATGCGCCCGATAAACGTTTTCAAAATTTAGTTTCTTACGTGTAAAAATAACTCGATGTGCCGACGAGATTACCGACGCCCGGAAAAACCATACAGCATTTGATTTCTTCTGTGTTTTGCCCGACTGGACGGTACAGAAGTTGATTTCTGACGTGTAAAAATAACCCGTTGTGCCGACGAGAATTGGACTTCCTGGGTGCGGCCGACAAAGTTTGCAGAATTTGATTTCTTATGTATAAATAGAACCCGATGTACCGACCGACACCCAACAAAAGCATAGAAAATTTTATTTCTTCTGTATTCCTTATGTATAGAAAAAAACGATGTGCCGACGACAGTACCGAGGCCCGACAGAAGCATGCCGAATTCGATTTCTTCTGTGCTTTGCCCGACAAATATTTGGAGGATTTATTTCTTGCGTATAACAAGAATCCGATGTGCCGACGAGACGACGACGCCCGACAAAAGCATACAAGTTTGATTTCTTCTGTATTCCTTATGTATAAAAAAAAAAACAGATATGCCGTAGCATGCAGAATTCGATTTCTTCTTTGTTTTGCCCGACAAATGTTTGCAGGATTTTATTTCTTGCGTATAAAAAGAACTCATTGTGCCGACGAGTCGACCGACGCTCGACAAAAGCATAAAAAATTCAATTTCTTCTGTGTTTGCCGGCGCTCCGCCCGACGAAAGTACTTTCTCAAGACCTTTGGGGGGGGGGAAGGTCCCCCCATCCCCCCCATAGTGACGCCCCTGGGTGCCGGTACCGGTTGCAACGTGTAAGAACATTCATATCAGCATGTTTAGAGGCGAGAATCGCCTAATTTATGGACAGCACCACTGGTTTCGGTCGGCGCCGGAAAAGTGTGTACAGCAGGTTCCGGGGAGTGGGTAACTCCTCGGGAAAAATCTGTAAACGGAAATCCGGGTCAAGTTCATTTAATGAACCACACATAAATCCTGCTAATTTAATGGTCAGACAGGCTGCCACAAACTGGTTATGGACGTGGTCTAACTTCCTTAGTCACCATTAATTGATACTGCAGAATCTGGGGGAAACCATTGCCAGTCAGTATGCATAATTATTGCGAATACATCTACGTATTTGTCCAGAAACATCTAACCAACATTACTCAGAAATTGCTGAAATTGATTTCAGATTTCACATAAATTCGTTGCTGTTTTTTTTACAGGCTCATTAAGTTGTATTTACTGACTCTAGCGGACACACCTTTTCTTCTTGAAAACCTGGCGGATTTTTTAGCAGAAATGTTGAAAGTAACCTCAAAACACAGCCAAATATTTAGCTTCTTTTTTTTTTACTTTTTGGGATCTCAAAACGTAAGTGGAGGGATGCCTAAGACTTCGTAAAAGTTGTCCGTCTGTCCGTCCGTCTGTGAGCACGATAACTCTCGAAGGGAATTAGATATTTTGTTCAAACTTTGTCTGAATATTCTTTGGGTCAAAGGACAGGTCAAGTTTGTAAATGGGCTCCGTAGCTCTATATTTAGGAGTGGGGGAGGGGGTTCAGATTAACCAAATATTTGTAAACACTAATGAGATAGTCGATTTAGTGGTAAGAGTCATGCTGAATCCGTATATGATAATTATTTTCTCACCGTACCCGGCCGAAACCGGAAAAGTTGTTCTAAGTAAAAGTTTTACTTGAAGTTGTTCAGAAGTTTGATACAAGGGTAAGCATACTTGAAGAATCGTATTATCAAATTATTTTCTCCCCGAACATACAGTTCGCCCGGAATCCTGCCAAAACCGGAAATTTTTAAAAGTAAATGTTATACTTGAAGTTGCTTAGAGGTTTGATACGTGGGTAAAGAGACGTGCGTAATCCGTATATGCAAATTATTTTCTCCCCGAATGTTCAGTCCGACCGCAATCCGGCCAGAACCGGAAATTTGATTAAAGTAAACGTTTTACTCGAAGTTGATTAGAGGTTCGATACAGGGTAAAGAGACATGCTGGGTCCGTTTATGAAGATTATTTTCTCTCCGGGCATACAGTTCGCACGGAATCCGGCCAAAATCGGAAAATTTTGATGTAGGGTTAAAGAGACATCCTGAATCCGTGTATGAGAATTATTTTCTCTCCGTACAAATAGTTCGCCCGGGATCCGGCCTTACCCAGAAAACTTGCTAAAAGTAACAGTTTGCTCTGAAGTTAAGCCGTTTGGCCGTAATTTTTCAATAAAACACCAGTACGGTATCATTTATGTCTATTTTCAAACGGTTGGTTGGTGATAAATAGCAAAATGTTTGGATTGGATAAAAAAAACCCAATAAATATTAAAAACTGTGGGATCCCATCGAAACCTTTAGTCTTATTATCCATATACAAGCAAAATGTCTGTACTTCCTTTGATTGTTGCGTTGAGATCTACTTTATAGGCCAATCAGTGTACTTTCCGAATCGCGCTTCTAGATGACATAATCCCATGGTCTTACCGATCCCTGGTTTGAACCAGCGTCTTGAAAGTGGGTGATCTCCGACATCACGAGTGCGATAAAGCTTCCGGACTAACTCCTCAGCTATGCCGCGAAATTCAAATTTTCCCTCCTTTTGTAGGTTTCTCTATATGTACGCACGATATCTCTCGATCGGGTTGTGATGTAATCAAACGGGTTAGCTTGCAGTTGTAGCCCATCATAGTGTCTGTAGCTAAAACAACGAACCTGCAATCGTAAAGAACACAAATAAACATACAGTAACGTAGATAATTAGTTAACATACAGTACCATAGATAATTAATTCCGCTTCACAGTTCGATTTTACTGTGTATGGATTTAGTAGAATAATGTTTATTCAGTCATGATCTGATTGGCCATGCATTAATTTTACATACAATACAAACAATAATAACTACCTCCCAACTCCTTTACACACAGCATAAACAAATAACATATAATACATATTCATACAAGACAAACAGTATTAAATACCTCCTAGCTCTTATTTAAATTTTTCCCTCACGCAATCTTCCTCCATTTGTATCACTTTGCAATTAGTCGACGTCAAAATACCAAGCGAGAGCTCCCCGTATCCAATCTCACATAGGAAGGGTGAGTTATTTTATATATGATGATATGATATGATATGATATTTATTGCAAAAAGCCAACTGGCCATAGCAACTATCACAATAAATCACATACAATACAAACAAGACAAGAAAATAGATATAGCTTGAAAAAGAAAATAGATATAGCTTGATAACACTTACATTAGATCCTCCCGATGCTTCGCTGCCAACCGGACGAACATTGCCAAATTTCTAATTACTGCGAAACACTTATCTCCAATCAAATCTACTAACCCTTCCTCCCCTAAAGCACTCCTCCCAAACATTTCCTCCCTTAATCCCCCCAACTCACCACATTCACACATAAAATGGAACAGACTCTCATCAATTTCACCACACATAGGGCAAAAGTATGGGCCATCACGCACCCGATTTTTCCCCAGGTATTTCCTTTTTTCCCCAAGTGGCAGTGCGTTCCCCCGTAAACAAACTAGTGCCTCTAAACTTTTCGAATCCAAACCCGCTCTAAAATATATTTCCTCCCCCCACCCCTCTTTGGCTTTTGCATAAACTTTCAATGATTCAGACTGGGCCTTCATACATTGCCACGTTTGCACTTCTTTTTCACGCAGTACTCTTTCTACCTCTTTTGACACTGCCCCTAAAGCTGCTGACAAACCTTTTCCTCCATTCCAAAACACAGACATTCCACATTCATCCAATATCGTCTTAACTTGCTGTGGCCAAAATTCTCTTGATACGTCCTGGAGGGCCTCCATATAAGCTCCCTTCAAAGGGCGTACTCTTGGTAGTGTTAATATATTCTCCCAAAATCGGACCATTCTAATTAACCGTCTATTTCTTAATGAATACAGACCAAGATCTCCCTTCACAACAATATTACTAAACGACTCTTTAACTCCCAACCAACGCTTAAAATATTTATTTTGGATTACTTCCATTTTTGGTGCTTTTACATACCCCTAAACTTCTGAAGCATAATGCATCGTAGGCACAATTTTTGTTTGAAATACCTGTTTATGTAACTTAAGATTTTTAATATCACGAAGACTACTACCCATCACTAGCCCCGCACTACGACTACCTCTTGACACACCCATCTCCACATGCTTTGTAAACCTGCAATTTGAAGAAAACATAACTCCTAAGTAAACAAACTCGTCCACCACTTTTAAAGGAGAACCACCATAAGAGAATCTATCGCCCGGGTCCACTTTACCCCTTCGTCGGAACACCATACAAACGGTTTTACTAGTGTTAATTAATAATTCTTTTTTGCCGATATACTGTTCCATAAGATCTAATAATGTTTGCAAATGCTCTCTTGAATCAGCCATCAACACTACATCATCAGCAAATAATAACAGACAAAGACTGATTGTATCTAGTGATAACATTGGTGCACCATTCTTGTTCATAAATTCTTCAATATCATTCAAAAAGATGGTTTTCCAGCGTCTGGTTTATAAATTAAGGTGTGATAACATAGGTTTTGTTCGAGTTTATGAGGATGGTAGTGTAGGGGTAAAAGAGATGCTGAAACTACAGCTCTCATGCATTACCTATCTGGACCAGTAGTTTGACCGGAATTCGGGGAGACCTGGGAAATATATAAATTTTCGATTAGTGTTAAAATAACGACAAGAAAGACTGGCATGACCGTCAATTTCTGTGGTTGTTCCTGTACTAAAAAAGTCCACAATTATATTTCAGCTTGAAAAGGCCGTTTCCTCGGTGTTATGACAATAAATACGCCTAGACGCACTGAAGCCTGAATTAATTACACAAGCTTCTTTAGCTGCCTTCTTCAGTAATCTGACTAACCAGTCTTCTTCTCACCCGTGAAAACTATTTTGTTTTGAGTGTGATGTCTGATGTGTTCGGCGAAACGTCTCGAATCGAAACGTCCCCTTTGGGAAATGTCTCCATGACAAAACGTCCCCGGCTAAAACAAATAGCAAAAATATGATAGTATCGTAGTTAGTTTTGGAACCTCAAGAAGTTTAGGCTACATCAGACCCGGCATTATCAGAATGGATTAATTATGATCACACCATGAAGAGATTAAAATAGTATGTAAGATACAGTGGCGAAACTAGGGGGGCAGCTGCCCCCCCCCCCCACGAAAAATCCTGTCGGCAAACCGGCAGTGTTTGTCGGTGCGAAAAGCGCTGGTATCATTCTGTTTCTGGTACCGACAAAAGCTCTGTCTGTGAAAAAGGAAACTTCTTGTGGGAAATCGGCAGCGTTTGTCGGTGCGGAGACGGTGCGCGGATTCGGTACCGACAAGAGCTCTTGACAAAACTTTCCTCATTCCGTTTCTGATACCGACGAAAGCCCTGTCGGCAAATCATGAAACTTGTCGTAGGGAAATTGGCAGCGCCTGTCAGGACGCGGGTTCCGTTTTCAGTACCGACAAGATCTCGTTAAGTAAACCAGGAAACTTCTTTTCCGGTAATTGGCAGCGTTTGGCGGTGTCGAGACGGTGCGCAGATATGGGTAAAAGCAGTAGGCTGATCAAAAATGTTTCGTTCCTTTCTGTTCCTTGACGGTAAACCAACCACACCG
Organism: Branchinecta sandiegonensis; assembly: GCA_030848855.1. Taxonomy (NCBI): domain Eukaryota; kingdom Metazoa; phylum Arthropoda; class Branchiopoda; order Anostraca; family Branchinectidae; genus Branchinecta; species Branchinecta sandiegonensis. The sequence goes on along the minus strand of JAUPMV010000006.1, from coordinate 18,245,959 downwards.
ACAAACCTGTTTCCTTGGTTTGTTCTTGAGTGATTTCTCTGTTCCAACCCATAAGCTGCCCTTTTGGTTTGATCTAGATGTACATGGTGCAGTCTATTCGGGAAATAATCCACTTTATTCGGTGACGTATGACTTTCAAATTCCCGTCAGTGATAACCCCCCACCAACTCCGCCAACCGAGGTCGGATTAGACCAGAATATCTGGATAACAAATCTAGGTCACATGGGCGCAGTATCGCCAAGTTTATCTCAATCGCTCAACCAATTTGGTCACTAAGCGTTTCAGAAAATGTCCAGGATTCACCTCCAGTCCCCCCACACTACTACCACCATGGCAAGAAGAGATTCGGACACACAAGGCACATATTTGGCATCTGCGCTTACCACCCATCAAGCATTACTTGAAACGAAGCATTTGAATGAATGAAGGATTTACGACGCACTGCCCAAGGGTGTAAGTGCAGTAGAAAATTTCCAAAAGATTTCCAGTGGCCCTACCTTTCCGGTACCCCCAGCCCCACCTTAACCCCACGGACGTCAGATCCGGTTCGGGCCTCATTACATGTCTAGGTCCCATCAGTTTTGCACCTTTCAAGTTTTATCCCAGTCACTCCATCCGTTCGGCCCCTACGCGTATTACAAAATTTCCGGGACCTCCTTGCAACACTGTCCTCGGACGCGGGTAAATGGAATATCATAAGCAAGTTTCAGGCGAATCCAAGCACTTTCTGTGGCCCATCAACCCGTTTGGTTTGTGCTGCCGTGACCTCTACCTTCCACTCACAGTTGTCGGATTTCGTTCCGACGCAGATAGCAAATTTAGGGCATCTGATCTTATCAGCTATCAGGTTTCCATAAAATTGGATTGCCCGCGCTTTTCACCTCTACTTTGATCCAACGCAGCCTCATACCAAATTTCAACGAAATATATCAACCCCTTTGAGGGTTATCATGGTAACAGACGGACAGACAAATTTACGCAGTCATAGGTGCTAACGTTTTGGAATCACCATAAAGCCGCTTAGCGGGGTTCAAATTAAGGGCCGAACAAATATTTCTTAACAACTAATGAGATGAACTGGAGGAACTAATAACAGAGGAGTAAGAAGCATGCTGAACACATATATGAAAATTATTTTCTCGCCGGACAAGTAGTTCGCCAGGAATCCGGCCAAAACCGAAGATTTGTTAGAAGTAAAAGTTTTATTTGATGTTGATTAGATGTTCGATTTAGGGGTAAGAAGACATGCTGAATACGTATGTGACAATCATTTTCTACCCGGACATACAGTTCGCCCGATATCTGGCTGAAACCGGAAAATTTGTTGTAAGTAGAAGTTTTATCTGAAGTTGATAAAGAGGTCTGGTGTAGTGGTAAAGAGGCACGCTGAATCCGTTTATGATCTTTTTTTCTCACCGGACAAATAGTTCGCCCGGAACCCATAGCCTAAAATTTTTTAAAAAGTAAAAGTTTCATCTGAAATTGATTAGAGGTTTGATATAGGAGTAAGGAGATATGCTGAGTTCGTTTTGAGCTTTAGTCTTTTGCCGGACAAGTAGTTCGTCCAGAATCCGGCCGAACCGGAAATTTGGCAGAAGTAATGCAGGAAGTTTTGATCACTTTCGTCAAAGTAGATATGACGTGTAGGGGTAAACACACATGCTGAATCCATATCTGAACTTAGTTTTTCAGGTGATTAGCCATTGGCCTTAATCTGTTTCGAAATTTTAATAGTACAAATGTTCAAGGAGTCTGGCAAATAACGGATATCTACAAGACCAAATTGTCTGGATCAGATATTGAATTTTGGGATCCCCGTCGAAACCTATGGTCTAATTGATCTTTGAGTAGACCTAAAGAGTCGAGCAGGATTTCAAAGAAAAACTGCGTCTAGTGCGTCCGATGCTTTAAGTGACCTAGAATTATCAGTTATATCCTACGACAAGACAGGTGGCACTGTATATTTTTTGGGAAACGGTACATATTTTGATAGACTTGTCACCCATCAGCTCTTTTCTGAGCAATGAAAAGTTTTCTGCGCAAATCTAGGCTTGGGGACGTTTCGCCATTTGAACGTTTTCCATGGAGACGTTTTGCCACGGGGACGTTTCGCTGTGGAGACGTTTTGTCACAGGGAAATAGCCGATGTAAGATATGTTGCGTGATCCATTTTCCTTTTTCCCTCGTACTTACTCGTTTTGTCTCTTGTTATAATGGGTAGCCTAATAAAGTTCTTCTCGTCTTCCACAAATTTTCATCGTGTTCAGTTCAGTATTGCGGGACTCTTTCTAAGAAAAAGAAATAGATCCTGCTAATGAGTTTTCTGCATTTCAGGTCGTGAAGATTCTGATGTCCGGCGGAGCGGATCCCCTTTTTGAAACACGAGATGGTCGCGCTGTGAAAGATATGGCCGCCTCGAGCGAAATTAGGGAGTTATTAGACAAACAACAAAAGGAGGTGGCTCCCACTCCGCCCACTAAAGAGGTAGCTGCTCCTGGTGTACTACACACCAAGGCAAAAAGGAATCCCCTCTGCAACATTCAAGAACCTGCTGTCGAAGGCGCTAATACACCTAACTCCTCGTGTAGAGTTTCGCCCTTCATAAAAATCCAAAGCCCCCAGCAACTGAACAAATCAGATGCATACACAGCGGGGGGCTTCATGACAGAAGCAGATGCGGGCGAAGAAAAGGAAAACAAGTTCGCCACACCACCATGCCGGTCCAGCGCTAACGTTCTAAAACCCATTCACAAACACAGAGCGAGAAATTCCGTTCAGGAGTTTACACCCCGAGCTTCGAAAACTATCAAAAGGCTAAAAAAGGTCAAACCGAAGGCGTTGCGGTATATGGATGAAGACGGCATTGACATTGAGTTGATTGGAGGTTGTCAGTCCCAGACTAGTGGGGGTGCTGGACAAATAGCACTTCTGTCGTCCGAAGAGAAATCGTTTTCGGATATCTCCGCTGGTGACTGTGTACCAGGAATGGACTTTGCAGGACCCCTAGGGAGTTTCAAAGCATCTGTTTCAATCCACGTGGGACTGATCGCAAATGAGCAAGTGGTTGAGCAACACACAGCTGAAAACACATGTTCAACGATTCACCAGTTTTCTGAAGCAGGTGGATTTGAGGATGCACATATTATCGTTGACATGGGTGCATGGACCTTTGACCCGTTCACGAGCCCAAGTGTAGTTGATTCGTCGTCGTGCATATTTCCATTTGAAGGTTTGAGTAAACAAGCGAATCGCCGAGTGCTTGAGCATTATGAAAAACAAACATGCAAGGTGAATGATGTTCAAAATACGGCCGTTAAAAGATGCGCGACAGTCCCCTCGTGCAGTGAAACTGAAACTACTACGTACTTTGACCTGCCTGCGGGAGAGATCCGCGAATTACCATGCGCGCTAACCCGTCAACAGCACGGCACGCATTCTGTAGTTGAAGGTAATAAACTAGGCATAATTACCCAGACGGTAAACTACGACAGTTTAAGTAGAGGAGAGAAAAAATGGGAATGTAACCCTCCCAAGCAGAAATTGTTTCCACATAAATTGATGCAGCACCAGGAGATAGAACGATCCCTCGATACTGGGAATATCCGTCGAAAATCAATAGACTGGATGGAAAGTCTGGGGGTCCGAGCTGACTTGAATGAAACTGTGACAGAGAATGGAAATGTGACAATACCCTCTAGTATTAAACGTCATGGTGGGGTTTCGAATAGTAAGAATAGCCCTTGCGTCTCCCCGCGTAATGCAGTATTTAGTTCACTTTTTAACGACTTAAAACAAGCAACCAAAACTTTAGTGTCTAGTACTAGACATGCTCATGAAAACACACATTCCGGTCATTCGCTGACCTGCACCCAAGCCAGTCCGGGTATTCAAAATTGGCGCAAGTTACAAGTTTCGTCCGGTGAAAATGCCAGTGGTTTTTCCGGGAATAATTCCCTCCAGTGCATCGAAGTGAAGTGCAGAGTTAATCCATCAGACTCAGGGTCTTCTCAGTCCAGCAGTTTGTATCATTTTGAACGTGATAATAAAACCAGTGAATCCTTCCTGTCTGAAAATGGAGTTTGCCCGGGCTTGGAAGGAAAAGAATCGAGAGATACACCGGTCTCCACGACTGTATTGACAGCGAGGCCCGACGGCCTTGGTTGTGAAAGAACGCCGTGTAATCAGGCGCTGGACACAAGCCAGGAGCCGAGACTCAATAATTTGAAAAGCTTAGAAAAATCGGAGAATTCGAGTGAGAAAAAGTGCGCTGTGTGTAGAAACGAGGAAGTCGCTGAAAATGGAGTACTGTCGCTTGTAGATCACGACTACACAACTGTGTCCGACTCTAATAAGAAGACCGTCGATATGGATAACACAGGTAAGATTTCACGTATCTTATTTCCTACTTGTGTGTATATTACTACAGTACTATTAAACAGCCGTAGATTCAGTATGTGTGGTTGATCGGTACACTGCCGTATTATGAGCAGTTACTGGAAAAATAATCGCAGGGATTGGAGCTAAATTACTCTAAGTAATCGCGCATACTATTATGATTACAATATTTCACTAAAACTTACAGTATGGTAGAGGTATGCTTATTTGGACAATTTTCTAATGTTTCACTACCTTGGTTTAATTTCTTGCTTATAAAACCGTCAGATGGAAAGGAAGAATAACAAACTTGACATCAGCTCACAGCCAACTGTTTCAGCTTTCTTCTGGCGAAAATAGTAAGCTGAACTTTCGATTTTATTAAAAAAAAATTCTTGTGACTATGTTTCTTCTTTCATTATGGTATGCTGTTTATTTTGAACTGGTTTTCCAAAGCCTCTCATTTTGCTTTTACGCTGGAATCTGTAGAGAGGCTACTCTGACCCTGACCTATTCCACTGTAAAGGAATTCTGTTTGGTTTGTTTCTGAGCTTCAGCCGAATCATCAATATTTTGTTGGGTTAGGGTACCCCGCATTTTGCATAGGTTATCGAGCGTTAGGCATGAGATGAATTTGAAACATTTGTTGTGTGAATGCGAAAATTTGAATGAACTTAGGTTAGAAATTTTTGGAGTAAATGAAAGAGGGGTAGATGAAGGATAGATGTGTAGGATCATGGGAAATAGTTGTTTTATGAGTATTAAACAGTTGGCGAGGCTCCTCAGGGTAGCCCTAGCCCATAGGGATAGGTGCTTAGAGAAGGTATTATTTTTGTTTGTTCGAGATTATTTTTCATGTATTTGCCATGGCCTTTGGCTCTTAGTGTGAATAAATCTTATCTTATCTTATGCCAAACGCTAGATATACCCAGCGTTTGGCATAGGGTATCTAAAACTGAGAGGTTTGTGGTAGACTCTTTTGAACGCCATCTGCTTGGTGAAATTATGCATAGCTCGGCAAAATATGTACCAGTTCTAATAAGGAGTAAAAGGAAATGAAGAACAAATTTTTCAAAATCCATCTGACATGTGATAAACGGGGGATGAAATAAATGTTGTCGGCAAGTATTTTGCAGTAAAGGTTGCCTTGTGTGGGTTGACTGTTCATTGTTAGGTGACGTTCAAACAAGCGTAGCTCTACTGTAGTCAAGACTGATGATTTTGTGTGTATGTGTGATCAATCGGTATACTGCCTACATAAGCAGTTACTCAAAAAATAAATGCAGACGATTACAGTTATAATTCCTTATTGGCAATCTCATTTATGATGACAATGACAATTACTTATGCAGAAACAACCATGAATGATTACAACCACTCGCGTGATAGGACGTCCGTGATAGGAAATAGTAAATGACAAGATTGAAGGTCCGATGGGATCCCAAACGGGTGAGTATTTGAAAGCTTTCGAACCAGGTGGTATTGAAAATTGAGGGTTTTCGTCCAGTTTTCGGTTTTCGTCCTATTCCTGACCAGCCACTGATGTTCCATGAAAGTAAAGCGAACAAACCGACCCAGCGTGTCATTCCGCCCTCCTTTTGACACTGCCGTTGCCGGTCTGCAGTAGATTACCGAATTCCGGTTTTCATCGGATTGCGGCGCGATAGCTAAATTCTACCGAATTTCTTGTTTTTTTTTCGAACTGATGATCCAGCCTGGGCCTAACGAGAAAAGGAAATGCAGATTTATGCTCAATACTTTCCTTATACCGATACGCCGGATTCCTATCGAAGTAAGGATTCTATTTTTCTTAGCTAAAAGGGTAGGCTAATCAGCTGATTTATGTTCTAACGATATTTCGGGCTTCTTGGAAGGGTAGGGGCAGGCTGAAGCTGGAAAAACGAACCTGTGATAATAAGAGATGAAATGTCGATAGAATAAACATCTGGTGACTTATCCGTTTTGCGCAGTCATATAGGATTCTCAGTTAGCTTGGGCTGAAGGTACAATACAGATAGGTCTACTGATCCGTTATGAAAGCCAGTTGAAAGTCAGGTGCTGACCCAGTTTGGACATAAATTAGGAGTTAAATCGGAAGCATTCTAGTATTTGCAATGCCTAGGTCACCCCCATCCAAATCGTCAGTTCAAACCAGGAGTCGGTACCACCGCGTGGTCATCTGGTGGCGCTATTCGGAATTGTCGCGACTATCAAAATAGATTTTAGACAGACGTTAGAAAAGAAAATCATACGGATAGAACTTTTTTATCTGTTTCTTTCAGTATTTTTTTAAGTTTTTGTGTCATTGCTGCTTAAATAAAACATATTCAAGAAGAAAGTGTTTATCCCTCGAGCTAGTTAATGGAATTTGGCCTACTGAATAATAAACGAGCGGACGAAATTTATTGGTCTTTTGCTGTGAAGTGTCGATTTGGTTTTTTGTTATTTCCGAATACTATTGGCTGCGTTTAGGATTTTGAGTATAGAAACAAGATCAAGGGTTTCATTGGGATCACAAAGGGTAGCTGGCTGATCTTTCGAATACGGCCACTGCTTCTAGCAGGGGTTGCCAATCCCTTAAATTTTAATATCACCCATGAATACTTTCTAGCAAAAATCATATCAGACAATAAGTTCATTTGTAAACGTCCCTACCAGATTCCGAAAGACTATCCATTCGAAGCGTGAACAAATACTATTTCCCGATTCATTGCCTCTTTTCCAAACAACTACACCTCAACTGACCAGAGTATGTCTCTGAAATTCTGAGCTCATTCCCCTCCCGGAATTCTACAGTGACAAATCTTACGGCTATTCTTACTTCCATATCAGAGCATTACGGGACTTTGGAATTTACTTTCTGGGTGGAACTCTTGTCCAGCGAGAAAATAAGCATCACATATGGATTCAATATTTATGCTTACCCTTGTATCGAATCTCTGATCGACTCCAAACTGTTTTTTTGCTTCTATCATATTTCCGGTTGTGGCCGGATTCGAGTAAACTACCTGTTCGACGAGAAAACAAGTTCAGATAAGGATTTTGCATGCATTCTTAACTCTATACCGCTCCATTCGACTACGAATTGGACCTGTACCACAGAATCCGCACACCAAGTTTAACCAAACTACCCCAACCCTTTCGAGAGTTATCGGGCGAACAGACGGACACACTGAACAGTTCGTTAGCTCTTCCTCGCGTCCTCTGTACCTCACCCCTTTTTGTAAAATATATATTAAAATAATATTATTTTTTTAAAATAAAAGTAATATTAATTTTTTGCTAAAATTGCCACTATGGACACGCAACACGTATTTATTAGTAAGTAAGTTTAGAGTTTCCGAACCTATCAACGCAGTGGAAGATTCTTGCAACCACATTGGATGTCCCGGCTTTGCGTCCAGGAATAGCCACCATCTGATTAGTTAACCTTTTTCTTTATGTGGTATTGTTTCTGTTTGTGTACTGTTCTTCCTTTTCCAATTTCCGTGGCCATACTCCTCTAGCTCTCAGGGGCGTCCTGCGGGGGAGGGGCGAGGGGGCCGGCCGCGATGCCCGTTTTACAAAATTTGTTGTCTCCAGATTCCCAAATCGGGTGATGTAACGTGTTTATTGGATCCAGTTCTTTACCGAATTTGGCAGTTCATCCACTTTTGTTCAGTCCGCATCGGTTTCTCCGCATTCGGACCGTCCCTTCCTAAATTCGGTGATTTAACATGTTTATTTGGTCTCATTCCTTACCGAGTTCTGTAGTTCACCCGACTTTTCTCGTGTCCGTATCTGTTCTGTCGCATTCGTCAGTCCATTTCATAATTCGTTGATGAATCAGATTCATTTGGTTCTGATTCGGTTACCGAATTCGGTAATTCCCCGGATTTTTGTTTAGTCCGCATCTGTTACCAGACTTACCACATTCGCTTGTTTTAGGTGGTTCTAACAAGAGTTTTACTACATTACGAAATTCGGTTATTATACCGCTTCCGATCTGTTCCTTATTTTTTTAGTTACTTTTTGGGTAGTACGGATTGATTATTTGGTTCACCCCAGCTACTGAGTTCGGTAATCTTCAATGGCATTTATTTAGCTCTTGTTCTTTACCATTTAACGGGAGTTTCAGCTGGTTGCCATTCATTACTTGATTTTTACTTCAACTGATTGCAGTACTTCAGGAATAAGCACGTCTAAACACGTTAAATTGTGCCAGGAAAAAAAGAAAAAGGGCGCTCTAATTTCTCTTGGGCACAGCCGTTATCGACGTTTTCGCTTTGCAGCAACGGCGTTTTTTGTCACATTTTCAAGTCCTGTTGGCAAAAGTGGACGTCCCCCAAAGATAAAAGGCTAGTGACGGCGTATCCCTAAAAAAACACATGTGGAAGAGCGTGAAAACGCGCCAAATTTTCTCTTAGACTTGATTTTGTACACACTATGCGACATTAGCCTATACATTGTAGCTTCTTGGAGGCAACTCGCTGTGTTTAAAAAAAAAAAATGGTAAAAAGCAGGTAGGCTACCGATTCGGGCAATTTTACCAGGTTTGCCCCCCCCCCCCCAATGAAGAAAGGCTCGGGACGCCCCTGAGTGCACTGGGATCCCGTCAGGATGATATCTTAGATTGCTCCCAAGTGAAATTTAAGGTGGGGTAATAAGATTCATTCATTCATTCAGACGGACGGGCGGACAAGCTTTGCGAAGTCATAGGTATCCCGTCACTAACATTTTTTTATCCCTTTTAGGTGTAGCTGTGTTCATAATAATCATTTTTGTAGCGGTTATTTATCCATTTTTCGCGATATCAGTTAAATTCAATCGCACCTTCATATCGACACTAAACTATAGTCAAAAGTTCGATAACATTTTAACCTAAGTTTTCCCGTTCTATATTTCTGTCTGTGTGCTAGCACGATAACTATTGGGGGGGGGGGGTATTTTATTCAAGCTTCGTATAAGGATCCCGGAAGTCAAAGTACAGGTCAAGTTCGCTAATGGGCCCCGTAACCCGATATGTGGGACATGTTCTCAGAATGAGGGACCGAACAATTTTTTTTAACCTGATGTGACGGTGGTTTGGCGATAAGGAGACAGGTAGAATCCATATATGAAACATATTTTCTCTCCGGACAAGTAGTCGGTTCGGAATCCGGCCAAAACCGGAAAATGTAGAATTAGAAGTTTATTCTGAAGTTAGTTGAACTTCGCTTTAGGGAAGAATGAACGCTGAATCCATATCTGAACTTTATTTTTCTGTCGGACAAGTATTTTGCCCGGATGTTGACCCAAACCGGAAATTTGTCATAATTAATAGTTTTTTTTTTGAAGTCCTTCAGAGCTTTGATTTGGTGGCAAGAATACACTTTAAATTTATTTCATAGGTTTAGTTCCGTGCTGGAGAAGTAGTTTGCCTAAAAACAGAAATTCGTCAGAAGTCAAAGTCTTGTGTGAAGTCGGGAAGAGTCAAGATAGAATATGAAAGTAGGCTAGTTATAAGAAAGCACGCTGGTCGTGTATCTTCTCTTTGTTTCTAAGTTGCATGCCGACCGACTTCCAGCAAAAAACATAATTTCAGTAGTACTTTTAAAAAGTCGTTAGGGCGTTTCGGCAATGGGATAAGCTGACATGCTGAATCGATCGATCTTGTTTGTTTTACTGCTTGGTACTTATCAGGACTAGGAACAGAATTCGATGGGGACCGAAAATCCTGTTGACATTCGTGTAATGGCCTTATCGGATGCTTTGAATTTCGGTCTTGGGGAAAGAAGGCATATGAAATCAATCTTTCGGCCTCGTTTCACTTAAAGCACGCCATACTGTTTATACTGTTTATACACTTCATACTGTTTATATTCCAGTATGCAAAACTGTCTGAATACTGTAAAACTAAGCTCTACTTTTATCAAATTATCCATGACTTTGGCTGTTTCAAGCCTTTTCCCAGACTCATTGACTTCTAGCAAAAACTCGGCAAGATTGAGATAACCGGCTTTACGCATCATTAGCATGATACCCAACACTCGTTGGGAGCATATGCACATCAAGTGCAAAGATTATTGTGGTGTCGTTAGTGAGTTTAGAATGTAACATATGAAATTTAGATCTTCAGGTTTAAGAATTAATGACTGTAATTCCGAAGTAGGTTGCATTGGCACTACAGGTACGACGGGTCCTTTAAGTCGACAGTTCGATGGGACGGAAAATAGAAACATCGGTAGTTCTAATTATTGTTTCTGTCAAGTTGGTCATGTCGTTGGAGTAATAATGAAACAGTTCATGTCGTTGGTCTAACGAATGATCTCACTTCCCTACCGGGTAAATGGCACGACCAAAATCTTATGTAAACCGGTGTTTTCGTGAAGAACAACATCCTTTGGCGAGATATGTGAGGTAGTGTATTTCAAAATAGACAGCATGTTGAATCAGAACGTTCTATGATTCTTCAACTAGCATTGATATTCCGGTCGTAATTTGGGCTGGACGAAAAATTAAAGACATAAACTAATTGATCTTGTGAATGGGTCGATTAGGCAACGTTCACGCAATCGAGCGAAGACCGGAAGTCCACTTTCCACAAGACCCGTTTTACAATAAATATTATCTTGTGGGATCCGATCGAAACGTTTGGCATTGTTATATTAATTGTAATACATCTCTCTATCAAGTTGTTGCTGGCGGACGGACTGACAAACTTTACGAAGTCATATATCCCGCCACTAGCATTTCTTCATCCAAAAATAGAAAACATAATTTAGATAGACTATAGGCTACATAACTCAAATATGCGCGAAAATTATCAGAATTAAGATGATTTTAATCTACAGTGGCGGCATATCGTAGGCTACAGTAGAGCTGTGTGATTGGTGTGTGATATCCAAAAATAGAAAACATAATTTAGATAGACTCTAGGCTACATATATTCAAATAATGTATACAACGGATACGTCAGCTACGATTCTTCATCAGCGATATTTCGGCCCTTCTTGGCAAGGGTCCTTGTCAGGCTGTCCTGATGAGGAGCCCGTCAATTGATAGCCTGACGAGGACGCTTGCCAAGAAAGGCCGAAATATCGCTGATGAAGAATCGTAGCTGAGGTATCCGTTGTATACATTATTTGATATATGTTTCAAAGTCAGCTTGGGCTCAAAGAATATTTATCTAGGCTACATAATTCAGTATGGGTGAAAATTGTCAGAATTAATCAACATTTTAATCAACAGTGGCGGGATATCGTACAGTAGAGCTGTGTGATTTTGAATGTCGCATAACCTTGAACTCGAATAATATGGTGAAATCAGAACCTTGCAAACCTCAACGCACAGTCATGACCTCAAACAATTATTTAAGTAATGTGAAGTCAGACTAAATCCTCATACTCTATTTATCTGATCTTTTGCTCTTTTTCTCAGTTGCTTTTGCATCATCAAACGGCAAAATACGGCTTCGGAAGTATTGCGTTACTTTATTACCGTTCGAATTGTCCCAACAGAAGAAGCATAAAACTAAAAAAAAAACAAAAAAAAAACAGCAGACGAGATTTAAATGGATCTGATTTCATTATCTGAAAAACACTTGGCTCTTAGCAATTAAGTTTGTTATTTGTTATTCCCATTTGATTGCTTAGAGGCGAAGAGCAAAACCATGGCTGTTCAAAATTCGAAAAGTGTTAAAGGACATCTCGCACTACATAGTGTTTCTGTCCAGATTTTCTGAAATAGTCGACCACTTTACAACTAGGCCATAGTTGCGTTTTTGATACCACGGTCAAAAGCTGTTTTTGCAGTTATCGTGGTATCTAAAGGCGTTTTTGCAGTTATCGTGGTATCTGGCCAGTTATCTTGGTATCAGATACTCAGATACTACGGTCCGACCGTGGTAACTGGTCGTGGCATCTGAGAAGTCTTCTCACTTTCATCAAATTTTGTCAGATTGGTGAGAAAGAAGTTTAGCACTAAGTGATGTAACTGGATATCTGTTTTTCTTTTGGGGTGACTTCGAAAAGTGCAATTTCGGCAATAGTCGTTTTTGCAGAGCACTGTGTGTACCACGATAACTGCAAAAACGACTAATTGCAGATCCAGTTACCGTGGTAACAGATACCATGGTATCTGCAAAAACGCAACTCATGCATTACAGTTACACACGGCTTCGGCTTTTTTTCGCCTCTTTCCATGTCCCTTACCTTGAATGACAATCTTGGCAAAATTTGTATAAACAGGTTTTCGGACGAATAAGCTCCTCGAAAGCAATGATCGAGCGCTTGATATATCACGTAAAGAGAACAAACGTGGCAAGCGTGATAATCGGTGTTTAGCTAATAGAGGAGATATAGAGGTATAGATGAGATAGATATCGGGAACGAGAATGGATTGAAATACTACTGAAGTAGAATGAATTACTATCATAAGTACGATGTGTCCTTTAAAGAAAGCATACCGCTACTGTATCTGTCACATCATAGATCTGTTGGTATTTCTGTTTAGGTGATGGGGAAGGTAATACAGATTTGAGGATGGAAATTTGTCACCAGCAAGGTAATTACAGTGTGGTAGGATAGAATGACAATCTTGAATGACAATCTTGGCAAAATTTGTATAAACTGGTTTTCGGACGAATAAGCTCCTCGAAAGCAATGATCGAGCGCTTGATATATCACGTAAGGAGAACAAACGTGGCAAGCGTGATAATCGGTGTTTAGCTAATAGAGGAGACATAGAGGTATAGATGAGATAGATATCGGGAACGAGAATGGATTGAAATACTACTTAAGTAGAATGAATTACTATCATAAGTACGATGTGTCCTTTAAAGAAAGCATACCGCTACTGTATCTGTCACATCATAGATCTGTTGGTATTTCTGTTTAGGTGATGGGGAAGGTAATACAGATTTGAGGATGGAAATTTGTCACCAGCAAGGTAATTACAGTGTGGTAGGATAGGTTTGCGAATAACGATAGTAGGCTAAGAATTGTTCATATGGCCCATCGAGAAGACTTTGTCGCTATCTTTTTTCACTTGTTTCAGTGGATGAGTGGATCTGACGAAAACTGGTAGCTAGTGCTCAGTTTTTTTTTGGGGGGGGGGAATGAATGTTATTATCCACTAGTCATCTGCTAAAAATATTCGAAAATGTTCGGGGACTAATCAACTGCTGATATTTAAAATAAACACGCAGTGCGTTGCTAATGACGATTCCTTATGTTAACCGAAGGGTCCAAAGTTAATTAAGAATCCCAGCGCCGCCGAACGGCATCCGGGTGGTGATCAAAAGGGTTAACCACTTGAAGGTTGCAGCGTGAAGGAATGGAAACGTCACTAGTTTCACAATATACAGCGAGGAGTTGATTTTGGCAAAAACTAGTGTTGTTTTAGGCCTTCTTTAAGCAGTCCTACTAGAAGGTTAAAACTGCCATGAGACTTCTAGTTTTCTCCGGATAAATATTAGTAGGAAATTCGCTTCACAGTTCGTTTTGTCTTCTGTCTTCTGCCGAGCCTAGGTTGATTTCAGTCATGAAGGAATCGAGTAATGCTACGAAGTACGTAGGCTATTGCGTATGCTATCGGTTTGTATCCACATGACCTAGTATTATACAGATTGACAGATTGAGTGGAGATGATAGTTGCGGAGGTTTTCCATGGCTTCTCCATTTTCATCATTCCGGCCGGAAAAGTATATATAAATACAAAAAAGAAATTTCAGTTCGCGGTCGAATCCTGTACCAGTGACAGTTTAAAAGGACAGTTCCTTGCTGGTGGGGCGGTTTGTGATGATGCTGGTGGGGCGGTTTATGATGATAATGGTGAGGCGGTTTGTGGTGATGCTGGTGAGGCGGTTTGATCCCTGTCTTCAGGCACCCCAGTAATCTCTCTGTTCATTTGGAAGCACAACAACTCTTGAAGCGGTTGAGATCGTTCGTCTGCTTTTGCTCTAAAACGTTCCTTAGCCTATCAAAGTACGTACTTAAGTCTAAGGTGAACAGTTTTTAAGTTGATTAGAGTGTTGGCATAGGGAGTACATAGACATTCTAATCGGTACGTTTATCTCTCTTGTCCTAGTTGGCCAGAATCCAAAAATTGGGTAGCAGGAAATAAATTGATAAAGTCGAATGAAAGTTTGGAGATTGTGGGCTTGCTGGATCTGCGTTTTCGCGTCGGAAATCGCGAACAGCCGGAAATTCTGTAGAAAAAATGCCAGTGCCGGGTCGATTAATAGATCTATGGGTAAGACACAAAATTATTATAAAGATTGACTGCGAAACTGCGCAAAAAAATCCTGAATCGCTGTCGGTTGATGTCAGATTATAAAGTTTAAAGTCCAATCTGACCTTTAGCTTTTTTCTCTAAAAATCGACCCTCTGATGTGATATGGGTCACCGTCGAGGCGAGACAAGATTTCAAGCATCAAACATTTCTGTCCTCAATAGCAACGAATTTTTATCATGACAAAATAAATGTTAAAAAAGACATACCAAAATGTTCACAAAGTTTAAAGTTTACGAAACTCACAAATTAAGAATCCGGGCATCGGTGATTTGGGCGAAATGAGAAGCAGGCGATGAAGTTTGAGCTTGGTCACACTAGTTGTTCTTTTTTTCTGATCAGCATTCAACGCAGAACTGTCCTCACTAGATCCAAGAACAAACAGGTTTTTGGTGTTGCCAAATAACAAAAAATACGATACATCAAATTCCCTTTTTTGTCTTAAATTTTTGATCAAATAAGAACCAAACAGATTTTCTGATTATGTCAAAGTAACATACACTGGTATTTTTTGGTGCGGTTGACTAACAAAATGACGTACCGTAAGTAATAATCTTTCTCACGTGAAAAACAAGACCAAAAGTTTCGATGGGACCCCAATAATTTAATATTTTATCCAGACAATTGGGTCTAGTAGAGATCCAGTCTTCGCCAGACTCCTTGATCACTTTACTAATAAAATTTAGAAACAGACTAAGGAAATGATAATGACCCGATAAGACCAAGTTTAAATATGGATTCAGCATGTTTGTTTGCCCCTGTAGCCGGCGTCATATCTACTTTAACGAAAGTTCCTGCCTTACTTCTTCCAAATTTCCGGTTTCGACCGGATCCCGGTCGAACTACTTGTCTTGCAAAAATTCAAGTTATAAAACGGATTCAGCGTACCTACTTACCCCTATGTCGAACCTCTAATCAACTTCAGATAAAACTTCAACTTTTAACAAATTTTCCGATTTCAGTCGGATTCGTGGCGGACTATGTGTCCAGGTAGAAAATGATTGTCATACACGATTCAGCATGTCTTCTTATCCGTAAATCGAACACCTAATGAAATTCATATAAACTTTTACTTTTATCAAATTTACCGGTTTTGGCCGGATTCCGGGCGATTTACTTTTCCGGCGAGAAAATAATTTTCAAATTCGGATTCAGAATGTCTCCTTACCCCTTAATCGAACATGTAGTAAACTTCAGATAAAACTTTTACCTTTAACAATTTTTCTGGTTTTGGCCGGATTCCGGGCGAATTACTTGTCCGGCGAGAAAATGGTTTTCATATTCGTGTTCAGCATGTCTTCTTACCCGTTAATCGACTATCTCATTAGCTTTTAAAAAATATTTTGTCTTCCCTTAATTTCAGACCCCTCCCCTAAATATTCAGCTATGCCCCATACGAACTACGAACTAGACCTTTCCCTTGACCCAAAAAGTCCTCACACCAAGTTTCATCAAAATATCTCATTCTCTTCGATAGTTATCGCGCTGACATATGGAATCAGAATCCGCTTTTGATAATCATTTTCTACCCGGACATTTAGTTCGCCCGGAATCCACTGAAACCGGGAAATTTGTTAAAAGTTTAAGTTTTATCTGAAATTGAATAGATGTTCGATATAAGGCTAAGGAGATACGCTGAATTCGTTTTTGAGTTTTAGCTTTTTGCAAGACAAGTATTTCGCCCGGAATCCAGTTGAAACCGGAGTTTTGGCAGAATTAAAGATAAGTGCCCACAGAACGAGAATTCGCGTTCGCCTAGGCGAATTTGACGTCGCAAGCGGAAAAAATTCGCTTCGCTAGGCACAAATTTCGCGCCGCGCCGTTTCAACTCCAAGTCGAATTATTTTCGCGTCGCCTCAGTTCGCGCTGAGGAAATTTGGAAATCAACATTCTACCTGGCCTAAGTAGAGTATATACCTAGCCAGATATGGAATATATAAGCATAAAGTTGACTTTCCCCCTATTTTCGTTCGAGTCCTACGTATCGTATCCACGTATAAGTATCTAGTCCAGTGGGGCATACGAACGAATTCGCCGAGCGGCGCGAAAGAACAAAATTCGTTGGCGGAAAAAATTCGCGTTCTGTGTGCATCTATCTTAGAAGATTTGATCAATTTCGTCAAAGTAGATATGACGTATATCCTAGGGGTAAATACTAACATGCTGAATGCATATCTGAACTTGTTTTTTGGGATCCCAAAACGTAAGTTGAGGGATACCTATGACTTCGCAAAAGTTGTCCGTCTGTCCGTCCGTCCGTCCGTCTGTAAGCACGATAACTCTCGAAGGGAATGATATATTTTGATGAAACTTGGTGTGAGGATTCGTTGGGTCGGCGGACCAGTCGAGTTCGTAAATGGGCTTTCTATGCCCTACATTTAGGGGTGGGGGAGGGGGTTCAAATTAAGGGGCAAACAAAATATTTTGAAACAGCTAATGTGATAGTCGATTATGGGGTAAGAAGACATGCTGAACACGATGGTGAAAACCATTTTGTAATCGGGCAAGTAGTTTGCCCGGAATCCGGCCAAAACCGGAAAGTTTGTTAAAAGTAAAAGTTTTATTTGAAGTTGATTAGATGTTTGATTTAGAGGTAGGAAGACATGCTGAAGACGATGGTCAAAACCATTTTCTCGACGGACAAGTAGTTCGCCCGGAATCCGGCCCAAACCGGAAAGTTTGTTAAAATTAAAAGTTTTATTTGGAGTTGATCAGATGTCCGATTTAGGGCAAGAAGACATGCTGAACTTTTATGTGAAAACAATTTTCTTCCCGGACATGTAGTTCGCCCGGAATCCGGCCAAAACCGGAAAATTGTTAGAAGTTAAAGTTTTATTTCTAGCTGATTAGATAACCGATTTAGGGGTAAGAAGAGACGCTGAATCCGTGTGTAACAATCGTATTTTACCCGGACATATAGTTCGACCGGAATCTGGCTGGAGTCGGAAAATTTTTTATAAGTTAAATTTTTATTTGAAGTTGATTAGATGTTCATTAATGGGGAAAGAAGATACCCTGAGTTCGTTTTTGAGCTTTCTTTTTTCGCCGGACAAGTAGTTCTAGAGTTCGGCCGAAACCGGGAAATTGGCAGAAGTGGCAGGAACTTTTCGTCAAAACAGATATGACTTATACGGGTAAACACACATGCTGAATCGATATCTGAACTTTGTTTTCTCAGATGATTAGCTATTTGGCCTTAATCTGTTTCTGAATTTTAATTGTAAGAATGTTCAAGGATTCTGGCGATGACTGGACCTGGCTAAGACAAGACCCAGTTGTCTGGATCAGATATTGAATTTTTGGGATCCCATCGAAAAGTTTGGTCTTGTCTCAGATGATTAGCCATTGGACCTTCTTCTGTTTCTAAATCTTAATAGTAAAAATGTTTAAGGAGTCTGGCCAAGACCGTATCTACAAGACCCATTTGTCTGGATCAAAAATTAAATTTTTGGGATCCGGTCTTGTTGCTGTGGAGGAGAGCTTGGGATCGGAATTTCCTTTTACTGATAATGCCACTCCAGGTTTCTGGTAGTGAGTACTCGCCTGCCTCTAGGCTACCAATGACAAAGCGAATTGTTCGTCTGTCCGTCTGTGTTGACTATAACCCCCTATAAAGCAATGAGGTATGCTAATGACGACTAGTATGGGGTCAACAGATCATCCTGAAGGAACCAGTGCCACAATAGCAAAAGCTAAATAATTGGCAACAATGAGAACATAAATAAACACAAAACAATAGCTAACAACATCAAAATAATTTACACAACGACAACATAGTAGCAAAATACAGAAAAAACAAGGGACTGAACAGGCACAACAGACAGATGAATCAAATAAACGGCAAACGTGATATTTTTTGGTTGTTGAAGTAATTTGTGACAAGGGGTGAAAACGAGTGGAGCCGACGCGCGGTACTTAATGCTGGAAACGGCTTGGAGTAAATCTGAATGCCTTGTTGAACGAGTCGGTTCAGGAGCTAACATTTAGGGGCGGGAGGGCTTATGAATATAGGGACGGAAAATTTCTTCGCACCAAGTACAGGATGGATTGCGAGGTAAACAGAAATGATGATTCCGGAATTTCTTTTAGTTTGTCTTTGATTTACGTTTCGCCCGGAGTCTAGTAAAAATGTAAATCATGGAACAACAAGACCAAAGTCTTAGATTGGATCACAAAAATTTAATATTTGATCCAGAAATTGGGTCTTGTCTTCGCCAGATCCAGTATTCGCCAGACTCCTTGAATATTTTTACTATTAAAATCTAGAAACAGGTCAAGGCCAAATAGCTAATCATCTGAAAAAAAACAAGTTCAGATATGAATTCAGCATGTGTGGTTACCACTATAAGTCGTATCTGTTTTGACGAAAGTGGTCGAAACTTCCTGCCTTACTTCTGCCAAATTTCTTGTTTCGGCCGAATTCCTGGCGAACTAAAAATCGGCTAAAAAAATCGAGCTCAGAAACGAATTCAGCGTATCTCCTTACCCCTATCTCGAACATCTAATCAGCTTTAATAAAACTTTCACTTATAACAAATTTTCAAGTTTCAGCCGGATTCCAGGCGAACTATATGTCCGGGTAAAAAATCATTGTCATATACGGATTCAGCATCTCTTCTTACCCCCAATTCGGACATCCAATCAACTTTAAATAAAACTTATGCTTTTAACAAGTTTTATTCCGGGCCAACTACTTTTCAGGGTAGAAAATGAATTTCACATAAGTGTTCAGCATGTCTTCTTACCCCTAAACCGAGTATCTAATCAACTTCAAATAAAACATCTATTTTTAACAAAGTTTCCGATTTTGGCCGGATTCCGGGCGAACTACTTTCATAATCGTGTTCAGCATGTCTTCTTACCCCTTAATCGACTATCTCATTAGCTGTTTAATAATATTTTGTTTGTCCCTTAATTTGAACCCCACCCCTAAATCTAGGGCTACAGAGCCCATCTACGAACTCGACCTTTCCCTTGACCCAAGGAATCCTCACACCAAGTTTCATCAAAATATCTCATTCTCTTCGAGAGTTATTGTGCTGACAGACGGACGGACGGACAGACGGACAGCTTTTGCGATGTCATAGGTATCCCTCCACTTACGTCTTGGGATCCCAAAAACAGATCAGAGAGGCTTTACTGGAATACTTCAGACGGAATACGGAGAAAGCCGGAATTCTTGGAATCACTTGTTGGTTGTGGCTGGGAATTGATTAAACGGTGGAGGTAGGGATAGAAAGAACACGTATAATAAGAAAAAAAATGCAGTTGCTTTTATTTACTTTTTTCTTGACAATGCAGAACGGAAATTTTTAATTTTTTATTGTGGTGGATATTTGGCTGGAATCCGGCAAACACTGAAAATCTTCAGCAGTCTGTTTGGCTGGAATCCGGCAGGAATAATAAACTTCAGTATCGACAAGACTTTCTGCTGGAGAGGATTAAAACGGCAGGCAGAAGAATACACAGTGATACTAAACTTAGTGGTTATGGTTTGCTCGGAATGTACAGTCACAATCCGGCGGACGGTGGAACTGGGGACCGGACATATTGCGTGACGAAGTAATTGTGCAGTCGTTGCATGGGTAATAGAAGATATGTGATCAGGCGATGCTGTTTTTCGCCTAAAGTTAGTGGCCTGGCCGAAGATGATTGAACACAGGTCGGACGTACAAAGAGAGAAATAACCTTCCAAACCAGAAAATATTTCTACTTCCCTGCTTGTCATCCTCGGTTGAATAATCCGGCCAGGGTTCGGCGAAAAGCATAGCAGTCCACGAAGGGACAAGTTGCAAACCAGTAAGAATGCTTCCAGAATATAGCTTCAATAGGCCTGTTTTATCCTATGTGTATATGCATTACGTCTCACCCGTTTTTGGGATCCCAAAACGTAAGTGGAGGGATACGTATGACATCGCAAAAGTTGTCCGTCCATCTGTCAGCACGATGTCTCTCGAAGGGAATGAGATATTTTGATAGATCTTGGTGTGAGCATTCTTCGAGTCAAGGGAAAGGTCGAGTTCGTAGCTGGGCCCGATAGCTGCATATTTAGGCGAGGAGGAGGGGTTTCAAATTAAGGGACGAACAAAAACATTTTTTAAAAGCTAATGAGATAGTCGATTAAAAGACGACATGCTGAACACGAATATGAAAACCATTTTCGCTCCGGACAAGTAGTTCACCCGGAATCCGTTCGAAACCGGAAAGTTTGTTAAAAAGTAAAAGTTTCATCTGAAGTTGAATAGATGTCCGAGTGACGGGTAAGGAGACATACTGAATCCGAATATGAAAATGATTTTCTCGTCGGACAAGTAGATCGCCCGGAATCCTGCCAAAACAGGAAAGTTTGTTAAAAGCAAAAGCTTTATCTGAAGTTGATTAGATGTCCGCTTTAGGGGTAAGGAGACATGCTGAATCCGAATATGAAAATGATGTTTTCGTCGGACAAGTAGATCGCCCGGAATCCGGCCAAACCGTAAAGTTTGTTAAAAATAAAAGTTTTATATGAATTTCATTAGGTGTTCGATTTACTGATAAGAAGACATGATGAATTCGTGTATGACATAGGTTGGTCAGAGGTTCGACTAGGGGTAAGGAGATACGCTGAATCCGTTTTTGAACTCAATTCTTGCAAGACAAGTAGTTCGCCCGGATCCGGCTGAAACCGGAAATTTTGCAGAAATAAAGCAGGAACTTTCGTCAAAGTAGATATGACGCAGGCTAGTAGGGGTAAACACACATGCTGAATCCATATTTGAACTTAGTCTTCTCAGATGATTAGCATTTGCCTTAATCTGTTTTTAAGTTTTATTAGTAAAGTGCTCAAGGAGTCAGGCGAAGACTGGACCTCTTTAATACCCGATTGTCTGGATCAAATTTAAAGCACAGAGGACAGTATTTACGATTTAATTTATGTAAATACCTCAATAATAAGCAGTTTCCAAATAGTACGCGCCATCGCTTACGATTTTGTCGTTTCTGAGTTCTTGCAGAACCTGATTACCTCAGCGTACCATGGATATGTCATGATCGCTACAAACCACAATATTCGAAGTTGCTTCGGTGCATGTGTTCTGAGAGATGAATTCCGAATCTTCAAGAAAGTGCGATTTATGTGAATGTTGCAGCAAAATTCAGAGCTTTCTTCAGTTTTACACCAATTACACCCTTTATTGAGTGGCTGTATTATGTCAGAGTTGTTTTTGATACCTCTGGTATTTTGCAACTGCATTATGATGGGTTAATTTTCATCTCAAAGAGGCTATTGGCTGCTGCAGTCTGAAGTATCTCTCACATCATGGAAATAACTCTAGCAAGGTATGGAATCTTACTGGGTTCATTGTTTCTACTTCTCGTGATTCCACTTGAGATCTGATGTTTTTTTTTTTCAGTTTAATATTCTGTTCTTGATCTCACAATACCACATTAATCTCGTTATGAGAGCTTTCTGTTAGGTTGGCAGTTGTGGGATATTTCATAAGGTGGCAGGATTTTGTGGGATCCAAAACGGCACTTATCACATATGCTTTCAAAAAATTTCTCCGAGGGGCCTTAATAGTAGTTTTAATTTGTGGAAGGCGCATCACTTATGTTGGGCCTTAGGTTCATCATTTAAGTCACACTAAAATCTAGAATTTGGGTGGGAGAAGTTGAAGTTCGCGGAAAAATTCAAGTTTAAAACAAAATAGTTGCCCGAGACACTCGGGCTACATTTGTCTTGAGAGCAGTAGTATCAAGCTGCTGCTGCTTGGGTGTCGCTGAGGAGCAAGCTGAAATGAAGGACCTGCTTGGTCACATTGCTGTTGTGAACAACCTTTTGCTTTATCTCCATACAAAATTGGCGGTAATGTGTCATCAAACCTGTGTAATCTTTCACCTGCAGCGCCATACTTCCCATCCAAAGCTACAAGTCAACAACCTCAACAAGATATGCTATTAATGAGCTAACTTTGAAGATATCAAGCTACCTGATGAAAAATTTATCTGAAAATAGTAGTATGAAGTTGTACACAAAAGTAGCATGTAGTACGAACTGATGATACTACATATTTCTATGTCAAGCCTACCGTGTCACTGCATTCTACTCTGTGCTACAACTAGCAAGACTGGATGCTACTATAGTAAGACAGGATGCTAGATACTACTGCTTAAGATTGGCCCAGTCTGAGTCACATTAAATCATAGCATTATCTACTATGACATATAAATACATGCAACTTTTTCATAAAGCTATCATGCAACTTCGCAGTCTGTAAATTTTTCAGCGGGTATATGTCAGTGCTGGGGTGGTCTATCTGCCACAGATGCATGATCATAGGCAAATTGGGGTACGCCATCAGTTTCAAATAGTCTCTGCCTACTCCTTTTAACCTGTGCTGGCTAACCCTGTTGACTAAAATTAATTTTGAATGATTGTTTTCAATTTCGACGATTTCAGTCAAATTGTCAATAAATTCTACAGTTAGAGTTGTAAGAAGCATATCCACAATTTTTGGGGATGGTGCTCCATGATATGAGCACTGGTATGGTGGAGCAAGGGCACAGTAACCTACCAGCCTGCAAAAAACCTTGATTTTGTATGTCCCATGTCATATACTGGGTATATCATGCATTTGGCATGCTCGTGTCTTGTTCTAAGTCATTGTGCCCCAACCTGTGAGCACCAGTGCTCATACCTTGGGGCGTATCCTAATTTAAGAGCAAGCATGTCCTAAAATCATAGATTTGTGGCAGCACGCATATTCATTTTCTGGAGCTTGCATCTTAGAAAAGAACCCCGAACTCAGATTCAAAACTAAAAACAAACAAAAAAAATGCAATTTCTATGCTTAGTCTGTGCTTGAACAGCTCCCAGAACTTGAATATTCCCTCAGACGTAACAGAAGTAGAAGAAGAGGACTGGAGTGCAGCAAAGAAATTGCTTGGTTTACTGTAATTTACCTTTTTACCATACAGTATGCACTTTGAAGTGCATCACTAAAATATAGGCTATATCTTTCTATTCTATCAGTAGTGCAGGCCCTTTCCATATGTTGAAACCAAGTGATGGGGGACATCTATTGAAATGTCCGGGGGCTAGTTCGATCATAAAATATATCACTGTTGAGATAAAATTACTATAATCCACAGCAAATCTTGCCCAGCATGGACTTAGCTCCTATATTTCGTTTTTGATCCTTTATTTTATTGTAATACTACATAAAGTATATCGCAGCATGAATGGGAATCTTTCGTATAACTATTCGAAGTACCCGAGGCAGCTAATTGCTCCAGGGATTGTTCCAAAGTTGAAGGTGTCATTGTCCATATCATCCATATTTACAAAGTCTCAATCTGACTTTTTCCTTCTATGGTCTAAATGAAACAATGAGCTCTACACAGCAACTTCCATTATCACAGACAAAGTTTTTCAGAGTAGGCTATATAAAAAAAACTTGTATAATTCACAATCATTCGAAAATTTTTGACCTTTTAATCAATACAAAATGTCAAAACTATTCCTTTTCCCTGGGAGTGGTGAAGCTGGAAAAACTCGTGATGCCAATGTTGCTGTTGCCTAGAAGAAAAAAAAACATATTACATGTCTATCTAAAGTCACAACACAGACAGAAAGTTGCGTAGGACTGTTCGTTTTTTATGGCACTTGCAGCCTCTGGCTCAAGTGCCATATACCGATCACAATTCCGTCTGTCGGTCTGTCGGTCGGTCCCGAGTTTTTTGTTCCACATATCCGAGTTAGGGTACTTCCAGATGTGCTAGGACAGTGAAACTTGGCAGGCATATCAGGGACCCGACCAAACTAACCTGGAAATAATCAGTTTCCCGATCCGACCATATGCGGGGGAGTGCGGGGCGCTGGAAACTTGAAAATTTAGGGCATTTTGTCACTTTTTTCTGAGTTAGGGTACTACTAGATGAGCTAGGACAATGAAACTTGGCAGGAATATCAGGGACCCGACCAAACGAACCTGGAAATAATCAGTTTCCCGATCATATGCGGGGGAGTGGGGGCGCTCGAAACTTGAAAATTTAGGGCATTTTGTCACACTTTTTCGAGTGAGGGTACTTCCAGATGAGCTAGGACAATGAAACTGGGCAGGAATATCAGGGACCCGACCAAACTAACCTGGATATAATCAGTTTCCCGATCCGACCATATGCTGGGAAGTGGGGGCGCTGGAAACTTGAAAATTTAGGGCATTTTGTCACACTTTTTGAGTTAGGGTACTTCCAGTTGTGTTAGGACCATGAAACTTGGCAGGCATATCAGAGACCCGACCAAACAAACTTAGAAATAATCAGTTTTCTGATCCGACCATTTTTTTGGGGGGGGGGTGGAGGGCAGGGGAATCCGGGAAATTGAGAAGTGTGTCACTTTCGAACGGATGATCGGATTGTAATGAAACTTCATAACTGAATAGAATATATATCTGTAATGTCCCGTTTAAAGTCTTGATCGGATTCGGTAGCCAGGGGGGAGTTGGGGGGGAGACCGGAAATTTCAAGACACGGTTAGAATGGAGGGATCGGAGTGAAACTTGCTGGGAAGAACAAGCATCTGCTCTAGATAAGTCCTTTAAACCATTGTACTGGATTCGGACACTTATGGGGGGGGGGGGGTCCCGGAATTCCGGTGATGGTGGTTTTGGGGATTTTCACGATGAAACTTGGCAGGCATATCAGGGACCCAATCAAACTGACTTCAAAATAAATATTTTGTCGATCAGATAATGGTGGGGGGAGTGGAGGGAGGGGAATCCGAAATTTTCAGTCATGCGCAATTTTGGAATGGGTGATCGGATTCGAGTGAAATTTAAGAATTTCCCGGAATTCCGTTCTTTGGGGGATTTTCACGACGAAACTTGGAAGGCATATCAGGGACCCGGTCAAACTGACTTGGAATAAAAAAAAATCCTCGATATGATAATCTTGGGGGGGGGAGTTGAGGGAGGGGAATCCGGAATATTCAGTCATGCGTAACTTTGGAACGGGTGATCGGATTCGAGTGAAATTTAAAATTAAACAGAGGTCATTTTTCTCTGGGGACCTTTTTCATTTCCGGACCGAATTATTGGCAACCGGCAATTATTGGGGGGAGGGCGGACCGGCAATTATTGGGGGGAGGGCGGAAAATACTTGACCCGCTTAGACTGGTGTGATCTGGATCGAACTTCGTGGGAATGACAAACAGATGCTCTGGATTAATCATTTACAGAACCGAATTGGCTCCGGTTATTGTGGGTGGAGTTGGAGGAGGGCGGGGGGTCTGGGATTCCGGTGATCGCGCGTTAAGGTACTTCCAGATGTGCTAGGACGATGAAACTTCGCTGGAATATTGGAGACTCAACAACATTTGCTTAGAAATTGCTACTTCCAAAATCCGATTATTCCTTAAAGTACCAATCTTGACCGCAAAGTAAAAAAAAATACTTTTAAGCAATATATGCATTTTCGTGATGCCCATCAGCCCATTAGCAGTTTTGCCTCAAGGGTTTTGCTTACAAATGAAGTTCCAGCTCCCTTAGAGTGCGCATCTCAACCGCAAAGTCGAAACTTACTTTTGATCAATCAAATCATCTTGACCCATGCAAGTGCCATATGAGCTTACAGCTCTTGTTTTTTGTCCTCAGAGCGTTTGTTTCATGCTTGTCAACACCATCACCATTTGGTTAAAGGGGCTCTTCAGGGTAGCTGAAGTTTGCAACTGCAAGCTTTGCAACTATACAAACAAACTGAGTCTGGGATCCCAAAACGTAAGTGAGGGATACCTATGACGTCACAAAAATTGTCCGTCTGTCCGTCTGTTAGCAAGATATCTCTCTAAGGGGTTGAGATATTTTGTTAAAATTGGACATGATGACCCCCACCTTCGAACTGTACTTTGGGTTAAAGTACAGTTCGAAGGTGGGCTCTGTAGTGCTACATTTAGGGGTGGGGGAGGGGTTTCAAATTGAGGGGGGGGAAATATGTATGAGTTACCAAGGAAACAAACCTGTAATCAAATTGATTACAGGTTTGTTTCCTTCCCCGAAGTTGAATCAGAGGATTGACAGCCTGACGAGGACCCTTGCCAAAAAGGGCCGAAATATCGCTGATGAAGAATCGTAGCTGACGTATCCGTTGTAAACATTGTTTGAATAAATGTTTCAAAGTCAGCTTGGGCTCAAAGAATATGCATCAGGTACCATGGTATCAGTTACCAAGGTATCAGTCATCACGGTATCAGCTACAATGATATCAGTTGCCGTGGCATCAGTTACCATGGTGTATATATATCATTGTAAGAATCTCAGCAACAAGTAAACATTTTCTGGCGAAGACCGGATAGCGAGAAGATCCAGTTGTCTGGATCAAATATGACATTTTTGGGATCCAATCGAAACCTTTGGTCATGTTCAAATTCACGATACTTGCAGCCAAAAGCAGCAGACCAGCATGTAAATCACTGCAAGTCTGTGTCAAACCTGGATAAACCTAGTCTTAATCTCTCCTTCAACTCTTCCTTGAAATCTGGTTTCTACCCTTTCAATTGTAGGTAATCATCCATACCAGCCAAGATTAGGGGCATGAAACATCCTTGTACTAAATAGCAACCAATTCGAACTGAAATAAGATAAAATGAAAGACGACACTGAAAATGGGATGAAATCATCGCAGTATGATATATCTCAGTATCCCGGCGTCACCGAACCGCATCTAGGTGGTGAGCAGAGGGGCTAGACAGTTGCAAGTAAAAATCTGAAGAAATGGAGAGTATCTGCAGTATTTCAGTGTTAATGGTACTTTCGTGGTCTCAGTAAACCAATCACCTAGAATTAGTTGGTGAAAACAAATATAACATGCTGTATTTCAAGGATAAACACTCACCTATTTACTAAATCTCTCTGTGGAACCAGTCAGCGGGGTATTGCAAACATGGCTGTGGCTGTGAGTCTACAAATCTAGACGCAATGCTGTGATACACAGGTGTACTACAGGTCAGAATCCTGGGCTGTACTTGGTAGATCACATTAGGAAGCATGTGCATCTATTGACCAGACGTAACATTTTCTGGATATGCACCTTTAAAAAATTAGACCATTTCAAGCAGCGTAGAAGTATTTTAATGCGCTACACTATAGTCTTAGCTTTATATGAATTACAAATGCACATCAAGAAACAGCCTGACTGAATTTCAAGGAGAGTCGAACATGATTTCCAGATAGCTAAACCTTGGGCTGAAGGAATACTTATAAACTGAAAGTAGTTTCTTTTGTTTTTGTATGTTGTCGATATTTAGTCCTGGTTTAATTCTGAGACAATCATAGGATCTCGAATAAATGCTGTGACTGTCTGTCAGACTAGATCAGCATAGTCTCCGTTTTAGAGTTGTCTTGGGATCATGAACAGCTAGAAAAAAAAGTTTGTTGTAAATGTTTAGTGATTTTACTCAACCCTCCAGTATTGTTTGGTATTGTAGAGTGTTTAAGCTTCTTCATTGCTATCCCACAATTCCCATTTATGGTATTCTCAAAACAGAACTGACACATTCTTGACAGAGAGGCAACCAGAACACACAGACTTAGTGCACTAGACTGGCCCTAACAAAGTCTCTGTTAATCAGTCAGCTTATCTGTCGGTCAAGCTATGTCAGCATGGAACTCGGTTGTGAATTGCATACAAATAGCATTCAAAGTAAGGGTAGCCTACCAATTGAAGACCCTTACAATTAAAAAAGCGTTTCTCTTAGTCTATCCTACTCTAACCAAGTCTCTGTTCGGCCTGGTTGCTGGCCTGTCAGACTGCACCAGTCACCAGTGCACTGAGGATTGTATAAATAAATCTTTAACGGTAGGGTATGCAATAAGGCTGGGGTCTTCTCTCTCATTAAAAAAAACTTATCTGCTGCAAGTATAACTATTTTGTAATTTAACTCTAACCACTGATATTGTGTTGTGTTCTGGGGTGCTAAAGCTTTTCTCATTGCCAATCCCACTTTACCCAAGTTGGAGTTAACCAGTCTGGTTTTCTGTCTGTCAGGTTATGTCAGCAAGAATTTTCTGTTCAGAGAATGACGCACAAACATGATTCTAAAAGAAGGTTATAGTTTGCGACAAGTCTGGGGACCCTGACCTGATGCAAATATTTTTTATTTACTCAAACAATCAATATTGTGTCACGTTACTAGAGTGCTCAAGCTTTTTGTGCAACCTACCTTACCATAATTGGTTTTGTTGTCTGTCTGTCAGACTTAATAAGCCTGAACTGGAGTCTCTTTTTTTACCTAGTTACCTTGTTACCTCGACTACAGTAAGCTATCACGCACATACCAGTTTGAGGCATCTTCGTCATTTTTTTCGGGTGGACTTGCAGGCTCAACCCTCCTTGTACAGGAGGGATACCTGACCTCGTTTTCATACTACTACTATTTTTGCCGCGAAAATGTTAAACTGAAATGTACATGCTGTCATCTAGAGGCAAATATGACTTTTTGAACACTCATGTGTCCACAAATATTCAAATTATGTGCCTTTTCTTTGTTTTGAAGCTGTTTTGACAGGAATTTTCTAGCTGTTGACTTTGCTACCCTTTTCATCATTTTGTCGCCAATCGAGGTAAGGTTAGAATGAAGGGATTATGTTTGAAAAGAAAAATATTTGTAACAACAAGATCGAACCAATATTAATTTATCCAATATGTAAACCATTCAGTTAGCTTCTGTCTAACATGTTTGTCATATTTATTGGTTCCTTTAAGCCAGATAGATTATTCTGAAGGAAAGACTTGTCTGAGGTTGGATACCCCTCCTGTACCTTGAGAAGTTGAGAAGTGGCTGGTATAAATATCCAGCACTGCCCTGTTCCCTGGAGAAAATCCTCCTCACTAGTTTCACTGGTCTCACTACTTCTAGTGCTGGCACAACTGCTACTGCTAGACCAGTGCTTCCACTCCCCGCAGTCCCAAAATAAGTAGGCTTCTCTTAAAAAATAAGTACTTAGCAAGTAGAAGCTAGTATGAAATGAAAAAGAGTAGCCCAAATTCATTCAAAAAATGAAAAAGGGCATTTTCGATGGGGAGGATGCAGAGTGAAACTTTTCACAAAATCTATCCGAAATTTAATGACAATTTGAGCTTTGGCTAGATTGTTTTAAATTTTTAAACCAGTTTTAAGTTACTTTAAAATGTTAAAATTCAAAAATAATATTTTGTAAGTACAATTAGTAGCATAAAAAAGAGCGGCTCGGCAGCTGATTATGCAGCTACTAGTAGTCACTTTTGCGAAGAACACTTGGACATGCGTATTGCTGCGGCTGATTTCACTTCAGCTTCAGACTACCAAACCCAAGATCAAATTAAACTGAGCGCTGCATGCTAAGTTCTGATATTTGCATTTTCTTTTTCTGCCGAACTCAACTGCTTCCCATGCAAATCCTAGCTTTTAATGTGGATCAAACATTAAGACCCCAAGACATTTCAGAATCATCAAGAACAGAGAGGGTGAAACCCTAACAGTAGCTTCTAGCATTTTTCTGCCAATATTTAACCATTTCCAGTACAGGTTATCGAACAAATGTTTCTCAGATCTCAGGCCTAAAGCCAGATAAAAACCCACCTTCTAATAGAGAACATTATGAAATGCGTTGCAGTTTCCCAAGCATCCAGTTTTCCATTTCCAAAGCAGCCGAAATGAAAGCAAGGGAAAACCGTGAAATCATAGTGTTTTTCTTTTTTACTCTGAATGCCAATGGTGACAAAGCCGATTTATGTCAAACCATGCCCTGCAGAATTTTTTTTTTAAATCAACCTGCTTTTCAGCTATACTAGAGAGAACTGCAGACAAAACCAACCAATGTTGAAAATATAGAGCTTTTGCATAAAGATTAAATGTTGAGATAATAAGTAGGAGACCCGAAAAATAAATAGGCTAGGTAAGTAGATCAAAACTTTCGTAAGTAGAAAAGGCTGAAAATAAGTATTCTACTGCCAAAGTAAGTAGAAGTGGAAGCACTGGAAGCACACTCAAAACACAGAGCCAACTAGATACAGCACTTGAAAAATTCAAATATTTCCACGCAGCAACGGCAAAGTTCTCTGAAACACACGTAGCGGCAACGTAGAAATTCGAGTAACAACTTGGAAACACTGGCAATCTCACGATCACCGTGAAAAATGGTGGAAGACCGCTAACTTGGAGATAAAGGATTTTTTATCAGAAAAGGTTTCGGATGAAAGCACATCTACTAGGGGGAGGGGTGGAGTAGAGAAATAGCGCATTAGGTCGCTGAAGCTTTAAAATTTTTGGGATCCCATCGAAACCTTTGGCCTTGTTCCCTATTATGATGGCGATAAGATCATTTCTCCGTTTAGGATTTCGCTTGTCTCAGTCTAAGTCTGCTTTTCTCTAATATCTATGGATTTTAGAAAAGCCAGATGGTACTAGTTTTTTCCTTTTTTTTCTCTACATTTCTGTCATTTAGAAGGTTAATTAGAAGGTTGGATATTATTTTTCACAGTAAAATAATCTTTTGTGATCTAAGAGCCAGTGGCCGTGTTAAATACATAAAAAATAAACCCAGATAAACAAAGTAAATAGAAGTACGAACTACTGTAGGCACTTGTCCCTATCGGCCAAGGATACCCAGAGGAACCTCGCCAACTGCTTGGTTTTAACGAAATAACGCTCAGAAAAACGCTGCCCTGTGATGCTAAACATCCATCCTGCATTTGGCAACTTTCATTCCCTCCAAATACTTTAAATCTTTCGCACAAGCTTTCACGTTCACACATAAAATGCTTTAGGTTCTGATTCATACCACACATTGGACATAAGTAAGGACCGGACCGATCCTTGCCCCCAACCCAGTATACCGCCTTCTTTTCCCCATGACTGTCTGTCCTACAACTTGCCAAATTCCTTATTTCCTCCCTTTCCAACCCATTTGAAAGTGCAATTCTTCCCCGCAACAGGTCACAGGGACAGCGATCTACTGTTAGTCGTCATTTTGCCAACATTAAAGTTCTTGGTCACAAACGACTTCCCAGTGTCTTTCTCACATCACCCACTGGAAGTACTGGGTCATCAACATCATCCCAAATCTCTGACAATCCACTAAGAAGACTCGCTTTATCTGCGATTCCCATGAATTTCTTTTTTGCCTCGTATACTTTCCTAATACTCTGAATTACTTCCTAATACTCTGAATTCGTGGCATCTGGAGCAACTTCTTCTGGAGCATTTATGATCAACGTCCGATTAGTACCGTTTATGTTTGAGTGTATTTGTTTTACTCATGTTGGCTACTTTGTCTTTTTTCTTTTTTTCTTTTATCATACACCACTAGTTATTAGATGAAACTAAAGAAGTAAAGTATATTTAAACCAATTTTGATTTTGGAGGAAGAATCAAACGGCAGAAGGAAACTTAAAGAATGAATGAATGAAAGGCTTTTCTTCCGCCAAAATGACGAGACAAAAGGAAAAAAGTACAAAGGGTAAGGCATTTACAGAATGTCGGAAGTTTTCTGATTTTAGGGAATAACCATTTGGCAGATGGTCAAGCGTAATCATGTAGTTGTTTTCGTTTACAGTGAGGACGTTTGGCCAGAAATGGGTGTAAATAAGAATTCAGAAGCGAGCGAAGGCAGCTGAATTCAATCGTCAGCAGCTTTTTAAATAACATATGTGACGGACTGTAGTCGGATATGCTATTTTGGACGACTATTTCGTCCGAAATATGCAGAATATCAGAAATTCGGTACGAACTATTTGCTTACGGTAATGGAAGTTATTGAGAGTGTATGCAGTGGTAAAAAAAAGATTGAGAGATACAGGCGATTCTGCACCACCCTGCTATGTCTGAATTTTATTATGGGTGGTAGGGTGGTTAGGGGAGGAAGGGTGAGCAGGGGGCAAGGTGAGGTTGGGAGGGAAGAATGGGGGGAGGGGGGAGTTGAGTATTGATGATGAGAGAGATTGGATTTTTTTCCTTTTTTTATATATATAGGTAAGTAGTTATGTAGACTTTCGCACGAATGCAAACCCTCTAGGTTTTTTCTCCAGCGCGAAAGTGTTGTTTTTTATTTATTTATTTGTGAACGTTGAAAACAAAAACTTGAACTTTAAGTGTATTGTGCCTTTGTCTGTGTCTTTTTTTAATTTTCAATCCGACCCGCGGGCAAGGTCCCCCCCCCCGAAATAAATCCCTGCCTTCACGTATCGAAGCTTAGAAAATAGGGACATTCTCGATCCTGGTCTGGTATTGCCAGGTGTTCCGCAGATGGTTGGATATTTTTGCAGTTTTTGTTTTAATTGCAGCCTCTCGCTTTTCAAAGCCGTATTGAAACCTGTATTATTTTATTTTAGTATCAGAAGTTTGATAACATTTAACACCCTGCGTGTGTTTGCGTTTTGATTTTGATTTGCCCTTTTTGAGACTATGTATCGCGAAAAGATTTCGCTTAATATAACATCAGTATCCTCGGAATGCAACATAACGTTTTCACACAAGGATGCGCATTCATATGTTAAACGTTATCAAACTTCTGACAGTGTTCTAATCCAGTTTCCAGCCTTTACTTCGTACGGACAAACCCACGAACTGTTTTAGGCCACGGAAGATTACTGTCATCAAAAATACCTATTTAAATAGCAAGAAATTGCAGGCCAAAAAGAAAATTAAAAAACAAAGAAGACACAGGCCTACAGCGTATTCTCTCGGGTAATAAAACAGCTATGCCATTTCTGATAATTCACTGATGATTAATTTTGCTCATAGATAGGATTTAAGAATCCCGACGTCGCGGAATGATATAGAAGACTGAGAAAAAGAAGGAACTGAATCGTTTTCTTCGACTTTCCGGAACGAAAAGTTTGATAGTGTATATAGAGAGTAGGTTGGTTTTCAAAACAACGGAAGATCCCCCCTCCTCAACCGGATAAAAATGCTGACTTTTTCGTCCTCGTCAAGGGAGGCTTCTGTTTCTGGCCGGATTAGGCCTTGACTAAAGTACGTAAATCAGGTCAGAAAGACTTCGCTGATTTGGTGTTACATTTCCCCCTCAACGGCGTTTCGGATAGCCTATCCATAGTGTTTTCTTCACCAAATCCTATGTTTTTGTCCTCGTCCGTCCATAACTCTGTAGGGCTGCATACGCACAAGTTATTTGAGAACAATAAACCCGTCTGGACCGCGGTTCCAACTATAGATCGGTTCCCAAGGCTGTTGCCAGGCGGTTCCTTGAGAACGCTCTTGGCCGGTACGGTCGCGCCGTTTCCTTTGTCGAAAATGGATATGCTATTTTGAATTTATCTAACTGAGGTTTTTAACCTTGGCGAAATTCCAGGAAATATGGATAAACATTGCCGTTGACGAAATTGTGTGTTTTTTTTTCTAGTGAGAAGAAAGCGAAAGCCAATTATTACCCGACGGAATATCGGATCATCGGGAATTAACCAAATAGAACCGGATTCAGAGAGTGGGATTTGCCAAAAAGGTAAGCGGATTTTCTATAGGGAGTGATAACCAGGGTTTGTCAGTCTACCATAATCACTGATTTTTTGTTAGGCTAGCCAATGCCAAACGCTTGGCCATACCCATAGTTCGGAAAAGTCGATGGAAAATCATTCAATTGCTCCAAGCTGCAAGGTAGCTTCTGTCAAACGTGGATTACCCTGTGATTTTTGGTTAGGCTAGCCAATGCCAAACGCTTTCCATACCCATAGTTTTGAATAGTCGATGGAAAATCATTCAGTTGCTCCAAGCTGCAAGGTAGCTTCTGTCAAACGCGGATTACCCTGTGCCAGGCCCGTATCCAGGAATTTTTTCGGGGGGGGGGGGTTTGCCTGCGGGTCGGACAAAAAAATACACAGATCAGAGGGAAAAGCCTATAAAAATGACTATTTTTGTATGTTTCGGGGGGGGGGGGTCAGCCCCCTACCCCCCCCCTGGATACGGCCTTGCCCTGTGCCATATGCTGGGCAGCCGAACTGACTGAAAAGGATTTTAATTGGTTCAGTCTTAATTACGCCAAAAATCAGTCTTATTTTATTGGGTTAGGGTGCGTATCCCAGCATTTGGTATATTGTAGGGTAGGCTAGACTTTTTGATATCTGACGCCTCTGCATAGTCAAGCCAAACCTTGGGGATTTTCGTGAAAGTGACTGTGAGCCCCAGCTGTGAGCGTGTTTCACCATCCTTGTAACCAGTGGCGAAACTAGGGGGGGGGGCGTGGGGAGGGGGAAGCTCCCCCCACGAAAAATCCTGTCGGTAAATCGGCAGTGTCACCGTTTCTGATACCGACAAAAGCACTGTCGGAAAAACAGGAAAGTTCCTGTTGGGAAATGGGCATTCCGTTTCTAACACTAACAAAAGCTCTGTCGGTAAGCCAGGAAACTTCTTGTTGAAAAATTGGCAGCGTTTCTCGATGTGGAGACGGTGGATAGATTCGGTTTTCGGTACCGAAAAGAGCTCTGACAAACACTTTCCTCATTTCGTTTCTGATACCGAAGAAAGCTTTGTCGGTAAATCATGAAACTTGTAGGGAAATCGGTAACGTCTGTCGGTGCTCGGATTCCGTTTTCAGTACCGACAAGACCTCTTTAGGTAAATCAGGAAACTTCTTGTTTGGAAATCGGCAGCGTTTATCTGTGCGGAGACGGTGTTCGGATTCCATTTCAATACCGGCAAGAGCTCTGATAAAACACTTTCCTAATACTGTTTCTGATACCGACAGAAGCTCTGTCTTGCTGTCTCTGTCAGCTTCTTGTCTGGAAATCAGAATTCATTTTTCGATACAATGACTGGGTCTTGTCGGTAAAATGGGAACTTTCTTTTTCGGTCTGTTTAAATCCGGAATGGATACAAATCTTGTTGTCAAATTCAGTATTTGTGAACTATTTGTCATTGCGAGACTTTTTGATGTGTTGACTGGAATATTCTCATCGGTAAATCCGAAAATGCACTAATCAAACACTTCTTCGTTCCTTGACGGTAAACCAACCACACCGGCAAACCTGTTTCCTCGAACTGTTCTTGAGTGATTTCTCTGTTCCCACCCATAAACTGCCCTTTTGGGTTGATCTGGCTGTTTACCAATCCGGGAAATGGTCCACTTTATTCAGTGACTTTTGAGTTTCAAATTACCGTTAGTGATATCCCCACCAACTTGGCCCACCGAGGTTGGATCAGGCCAGGATATCTGAGTAACACAATTAGGTCACATGTGCGTAGTATTGCCAAGTTTATCTCAATCTCTCAACCGATTTGGTCCCTAAGCGTTTAAGAAAATGTCCAGGACCCACCTTTAATCCCCCCACAGCACTACCATAATGACAAGAAGAGGTTCGGACACATAAATGGCACATATTTGGCATCTGCGTCTACCATGCATCAAGCATCACTCGAACGGAGCATTTCCGAAAAATTTCCGGTGGGCCTACCGGCCCGGTACCCCTCAGCCCCACCTTCACCCAGCTGACGTCAGATCCGGTTTGGGCCTCAAATTACATGTCTAGGTCCCATGAGCTTTGTACCTTTCAAGTTTTATCCGTTCGGCAATCCGACCCGCGTTCGGCCCCTACTCGTATTACAATATTTCCGAGACCTCCTTGCAACACTGTTCTCGGACGCGGATAAATTGAACATCTTGGGGGCAAGTTTCACTCGAATCCGAGCACTTTCTAAGGCCCAAGCACCCGTTTGGTTTTTGAAGCGTATCACAAAGTTACTCTGACCCTTACCTTCTACTCAGTTGTCGGATTTCGTCCGGACACAGAAACAGCAAATTTAGGGCATCATATCCCATCAGCCATCAGGTGTCCATAAAACTGGATTGCTCCTTCACGTCACCTGTACTTTGATCCAACGCATCCTCATACCAAATTTCAACAAAATATCTCAACCCCCTTGAGAGTTATCATGGTAACAGACGGACAGATGCTAACACTCATAGATGCTAACATTTTGAACCCCCCAAAAGCCGCTAGTTTACAAGCGAAGAAGACAGCCGCGTAAATCTTCAAGCAGTGAAGTAATGTGTTGCGGTGTCTATCACTACTTTTCTGGTTTGCAAGACTACTGACTGCATAGTATGTTCCTAGTTCTGTGTGATAACCATTGGTGCCAGGAAGTTAATGGCGAATTCATTAATTGATATGTTACAACTTATTATTACAACGGTTGCAAGATGCGGCGGCAACGGCGCTTTTTGTCGGTAAATCATTAAGTCTTGTCGATAAAATCTGGGCTTGCCCCCTCCCCCCCCCCCCCCACACGAAAATGGGCTAGTTTCGCCACTGCTTGTAACGGTAACTTTTGTCTACTATTTTCGTTCCAACATCGTGAAAAGTTACTATGCTGACCGTTCCAATCTCAAAGTAGTAACTAACAGGAATTATTTGCTTACCACACTCGGGAGCGTAGTAAACGTAGTAGTTCCGATCTCTGTGAAGTGATTGGTTCGATTAGCCCTTGGCATGATGTTTTGCCGGAAAAAAAATGTGTTCCAGCCTTAACGTCGAGAAGCCGGACGGAAAACACGAGCGCTATGAAATTTGTATATTCTCTCACACATGCTTAATCAAAACTCAAAGGACCACACACTTGTATGGCACTTGCCTTTCGGCCAAGTGCCATATACCGATCACTTTTCCGTTGGTCTGTCGGTCAGTCCGGTGATCGCGAGTTACGGTACTTCCAAATGTGTTAGGACGATGAAACTTGGCAGGCGTATCAGGGACTCGACCAAACTAACTTGGAAATAGTCATTTGCCCGATCCGACCATCGTGGGGGGAGGGGGAGACGGCGGAATCTGGAATTTAGGGCAAGCTCAACTTTAGAACTGGTGATCGGATCTTAATGAAACTTGATTTCTGGAAAGACATCATGTCTCAGATGACCCATTTTAGTCCGGACCGAATCCGATGAATGTTGGGGGGGGGGAGGGGGGAACCGGAAATCTTTTGTCTTGCTTAGAGTGGAGTGATCGGGATGAAAATTCGTGAGAAGAACAACCGCAAGCCCTAGGTACATCATTGACAGAACTGGACCGGATTCGTGCACTGTTGGGGGAGTTGGAGAGCGGTTCCGGAATTCCGGTTATCCGAAGTTAGTTACTTCCAGGTGGGCTAGGGCAACGAAACTTGGCAGGCAAATCAGGGACTCGAGCAGATTAACCTGGGAATAGTCAACTTTCCGATCCGACCATCGTGGGGGAGTGGAGGGAGGTGGAATCCGGAACCTTCAGGTATGTATAACTTTCGAACGGATGATCGGATCATAATGAAACTTGATATTTAGAAAGATTACATGTCTCGGATGTCCCGTTTCACCAGACCGGATCCGATGAATGTGGGGGGGGGGGGGGCCCAAAACCTTGTGACACGTCTTCAAATGTTACGTTTCGGGAAAAGATAAAATTTAAAAGGGTCATAACATACATAAGGATGCGCAAGCATGCTTTAAACGTTACCACACTTCTGACAGAAGTAATACTCCTGGCAAAAAACCAAAATTTGATAAACGTGAAAGTTAATTCTGAAGTTGATTAGAGCTTTGAAAAATAACTAGATACATGATGAATACATGTGTTCTAGGTTTCCTTAGCGGATTATTTGTTTGCCATAATCCATCAAAAAACACCATCGTATTTTGCATTTGCAGGCGAGTTAAGTAGATATATATAACATAACATACTTATGGGGTCTTGCGAAGGCCGGGAATCTACAAAAACCCGAGTTTCTGGATGAAAGAAATATTACCTTTTGGGATACCTTCGATACTTCTTTTTTTTTCTAGCAAGAAGTTTGTTTGGGAAGTCGGTGACGCTCATGTTCTAAAATCGGCGACTTGAATGATCAGAATTATTTTGCACTTGCTTCTTGCTTCATGTTCGTTTCTAATGCCTGAAACCCATAAACTGAAATTTGGAAAGTGAGCAGATGTCTTTGACAAGAATACCGTGGGTGTTTTTGGGATCCCAAAACGTAAGTGGAGGAATAACCTATGACATCGAAAAAGTTGTCCGTCTGTCCGTCCGTCCGTCTGTCAGCATGATAACTCTCGAAGGGAATGAGATATTTTGATGAAACTTGGTGTGAGGATTTTTTGGGTCAAGGGTAAGGTCAACTTCGTAGATGGGCTCTGTAGCCCTATATTTAGGGGTAGGGGAGGGGGTTCAAATTAAGGGGATAACAAAATACTTTTGAACAGCTAATTGTAGCCCTATATTTAGGGGTAGGGTAGGGGGTTCAAATTAAGGGGATAACAAAATATTTTTGAACAGCTAATTTGATAGTTGATTACGGGGTAAGAAGACGTGCTGAACACGATGATAAAACCATTTCTCGTCGGACAAGTAGTTCGTCCGGAATCCGGCAAAAACCGGAAAGCTTGTTAAAAGTAAAAGTTTTATTTGAAGTTGATTAGATGTTCGATTTAGGGGTAAGAAGACATGCCGAACACATGTGTGATAAGCATTTTCAACCCGAACAACTAGTTCGCCAGGAATCCGGCTGGAACGGGAAAATTTGTTAAAAAGTAAAAGTTTTGTCTGTAGTTGATTAGAGGTTCGGGAGGTCGGAAGGAGACATGGTGAATTCGTTTTTCAGCATAAATTTTTGCCAGACAAGTAGTTCGCCCGGAATCCGGCCGAAACCGGAAATTTGGCAGAAGTAAGGCAGAAAGCTTTGATCAGTTTCGATAAACTAGATACGGGATAGGATGCAGGGGTAAACACACATGCTAAATCCACATATGAACTTGGTCTTGATGAGATGATTACCATTAGCCTTAATCTGTTTCTAGATTTTGATAGTAAAATGTTCGTGGGAGTCTGGATGTCTGGACAAATATTAAATTTTTGGGGATCCCACTGGGACATTCGATCTTGTTCGCACGAGCAGGATTCTCTTAAAACCAGGCTTCAGCTTCCAGATTTTTCCTCCGGATTCCAGACAGCCGTTTTCGTCGAGACGGACCTGGAAGGTGAAGCCAGGCCAAAAATGTCTGGAAGTCTGGGGGTGTTGGACACCCGAGATTCCAGATGTCTGGAAGGTGCCATAGAGGCAACTGGTTCAAGAGACATAGTACGGTAAATATGCAAAATTTAGGAAGAAAAGGGAAAGTGATCGACAGTTGTGGTTGGGATGCGGAAGGGGGCATGTACCTAGGGAATGCTGAAGAATGGCAAAATTAGCTGTCAGCTGTCATGAAAATCTGGAAAGGTTGGCCCGGACATCTGGGAATCTGGAAGGTGAAGCCTGGCTTTTAGACAGTCGTCGGGAGCATGTTACGCAGCGAAAATAGCGAAACAGGGCAATAGAGAAAGTCACTGAGTTTTCGTCACTGGCTATATTAAACTAGGGTCTCCGGGTTTTAAGAATGGATGGAGAGAAGTAGGTTGTATTGTCATTACAGGAACCACGGGCCCTTTAAGCTTCCCAAAAGCGGCAATGTTTTGCTTAGCTGCGTGTCTCACAACCTGAGTAGTGCCTTGAATCTCTGCCTGGATTGAACTTTGAAAAATCTTGCCACAGTGAACGCCACAGTTTACATCCTATTTATGCTAAATTTATCTTTAAATTCCTGTCTGCTCGCAAAGCATTCAGGTCCGAACATCATTCCAGTTACAGATTAACGTGGAAGAGTGTGCCAACGTCGCCTTCACGATAAAATGGGTTATTCCTTTAGAACTTGTTTGAAACACAGTCGTTCCAGACTGAATTGCGTCGTAATTTATTCCGCATGGGAAGTCTGGAGATAGTTATTAAATCCTGGGTTTTCGGTTTTTGGGTCCCAAAACGTAAGTGGAGGGAAACCTATTACTTCGTAAAAGTTGGCCGTCCGTCTGTCTGTCTGTCTGTCTGTCGATACGATAACTCTCAAAGGGGTTGAGATATTTTGTTCAAACTTGGTATGAAGATTCTTTGGGTCAAACTACATGTCAAGTTAGTAGATGGGCTCTGCACCTCTACATTTAGGGATGGGGGAGGGGGTATCAAATTAAGGGCGAAAGATGTTTTTTTTTAAAGCTAACGAGATAGTCTATTTAGGGATGAGAAAAGATGTTGAATCCGAATATACAATGTATTTTCTCGCAGGACAAGTAGTTCACCCGGAATCCGGCCAAATCCGGAAAAATTGTTAAAAGTAAAAGTTTTATTTCAAGTTGATTAGAGATTCGATTTAGGGGTAATGAATGCTGAATTCAGTTAATAGATCTATTTTCTTTCCGGGCAAGTAGTTCGCCCGTAATCCGGCCGAAACCGGAAATCTGAAAGGATAAACCCATTAAGATAGTCGGTATAGGGTAAGGAGACCTGCTGAATCCAGATCTGAGACTAATTTTTTCGTCCGACAAGAAGTTTACCCGGATTTTGTGGAAACCGGAAATTTGGTAAAAACTGTGGCTCATTATGAATTCCATTAGATGTTCGCATCAGGAGTAAGAAACAGTAGATAAATCCATGTCTGAACTTTATTTTCTCGTCAGACATGTAATTCTGCCGAAATTTACAAAAATCGAAAATTTGGACGGAGAGATTCAGGGTTCGCCTTTCAATGCCACCATGTCTTGCTTTGCATGCAGTTTGCTCGGAAAACAGCTAACACGGAATTTTGTCAAAGTAAGAGGCTTTTCTAAAGTCGATTAGAGATGAGATTTAGAGGTAAACATGCATGCTGGACCCATATCGGTACGTGTTGTTATCATCTGATTAGTTGTTTTGCCGCTGGTGTCAAAAAGCTGTTCTAAAAATTCCGAGGCTTTATCATTTTTTTACATTTTCAAGCAAATTACTACGGAAAAATAGTAACATGTTAAAGGGGTTTGGCGAAGATCGGAAATCTACGAGACCCAATTGTCTGGATCAAGTAGTCTGGTAAATATTCAATTTTTGGGATGCCATGAAAACCTTTGGTCTCGTTTTCAAATGTTTCTTTATGCGTACTAGACGAAATAGGCTAGTAGTCTTTTTGTCGTATCTTAGGTGCCAGGGACTCACGGTGTTTTTTCCATATGCTCGATAATATCTAGACCACATTTATTGGACTGCTTGATCCAGACAATCAGGTCCTGCAGATTTCAGGTCACCCGCAATCCGGCGAAAATCGGAAAATTTGTGAAAAGTAAAAGAGGTTTAGTTTAGGGGCAAGAAGACGTGCTGAGTCCGAATGGTGCAGTACGTTTCTTGTTTCTAAACCGTTTGTCTCTTCAGCCGAGCTGTATTTCTGACAAGTACATTTTGGGTATTAACCCGCCGCCCAAGCACTAAAAACCGCCACGGGGTACCGAAGGCCGCTGCTGCCCCCCCCCCCTTAGGTTTCAGCTAAACGACGCCTCTGATTTGTCTAGCTCTCTGTACAAATGTTTGTAATCAGCAACGATGGTCTAGTAAGGTGGCCTAACTGGAAGAAAGTGAAAAAAGCTACATTACCTGGGAAGCAGATAGCAGATTTTCTACTCCTCAATCTGTGGTTCTATTTTAGAGCGTGTTCCATCCTTCTAACAATAGTTACTATTAGTTACTGTTTCCGTTCCATCCTAACGAAAAGTTACTACGCTGACCGTTCCAGCCTTCTCGAAATATTAACTAATAGTTAGTATTTGCTTACCATGCTTGGGAGCGTAGTAACTACGCATTTCTGCAACGTGATTAGTCGGATTCGCCCGTGGCATGATATCCTGCTGGAAAATAGAAAAACCGCTCCAGCCTTGACGGCAAAAAGTCGGAATTCGTGACGTCATGCGTAGTAACTTCGTGACGTAATTCGTGACGTCATCCGTAGTGACTACGGTAAGTAGGGTGGAACACGCTCTTAGTACGTCTAAGACAAGTGCTGATGGTGAGGCTTAGGGGGACTAACAGAAACTAGTCCGCTAGGAAGCGCTTAACTGGAATATGGCGAATTGCAAATATGTTTTGGTCTCGACATGACAATCTCAGCACTCCTCAGAACATGCGTGTCCTGATGATCTGTTAGAGACAGACCAAATATGCTGTCAAAACCAACTGAAAAAAAAACAGAACCATCGCCTGCCACTCTTTTCTCGCGATTGTACGACGTCTGAATTCCTAATTTCCTTCGTTGAGCTAAATGTAAGCAATTACCCAGGTAATTAGCTATGTTCATGAATTTTAGATGCCAGCTTGCAAACAACTAATCCATTATTTGGGATATGTTGCTTATGTAGGACAAAAATGTTTGATGCCTAAAATCTTGGCTAGTACTCCATGGTGACCCACAAGAAAGGGTGGGTTTGTCTCAAGCGGAAGGTGAAGATTGTATTAGAAGTACCTTTTTCACGACAAAATGGTCCGGGATTAGTATTTTTCAAAAATACTCATAATTGCCTCGTCAATTAGGGATTCCCGTGTTAGCGCTTGTGGCCTCCGGCCGGGCTTACCGTGTTTTCTGGCGGTTATCCTGTTTATCCACAGTCTTGATCAGCAATCAACTGTTAACCACCAAAACATCTCTGTTGGTCAACAGAGGTGGCTCTGCGCCAATACGCCCCTCATAAAATTCTACTCAGATTAGTTCTTTTTTGGCCGCTAGGTGCGCTATCGTAAAGAAAACAATGACACTTTACTTCTTGGTGTACGTTTATCCAGGTTTGTTTTGCTATTTTCAATTCCTCTTTATGCCTAACCATGTTTAAAACTGTTTAAAATGCCTCTTCCCCTCTTTTTGCTTTACCCAACTCTGTATGTCAAGCGTCATCAAGTTTGTCATTTCTGGCTTCCGACTTCAGTACTGAGTGCTGGCTGACTTTTCAACGAGGCTAATGCGCGACTCGATATGAAGCGAAAGCCTAATCGCTTATTCACCCGTCAGATAACTTATTCCCCGATCTCACGTGTGATTGTTATTGTTCCTCTAGCGCGTCTGGCGGCAATTCGTCATCGGATTTTAGGAAGGACGTATACGCTATGTTTGAAAATTATGGCAGGTTAAAGCGAGGCTTCACCTTCCAGATTTTTCTTCCGGATTCCAGACAGCCGTTTTCGTCGAGACGGATCCGAAAGGTGAAGCCAGAGCCTCGTTTTGTTGCAATAGCGCTTCCGCATCGCTGCTGCAGCACTTCTTTGCTTTTGCACAATATGCGTTTTTGGATTCAATTTCTTCTTGGTCGAAGCGGCAGCGCTGCAGCATCTTGCAGGGAAACACGGACTTGGTCGGTGAGCAAGTCCGTGATTCTTGAGAAGCGCTGCCGTCTTCCTTGGAAGCGCTGCAGTGCAAAAACGGATGTAGAAAGAATCACTCCGGAATCGGCGGAGAAGTGGACCTGCAGCATGCAACAAAAACGAGGCTCAGGCCAAAAACGTCTGTAAGTCCGGGGTGTTGGACACCCCGGATTCGGGATGTCTCGAAGGTGCCATAGAGGCAACCCGTTCGAGAGACACTACAAATATGCAAATGGGAGAA
Source organism: Branchinecta sandiegonensis (assembly GCA_030848855.1). Classification (NCBI taxonomy): domain Eukaryota; kingdom Metazoa; phylum Arthropoda; class Branchiopoda; order Anostraca; family Branchinectidae; genus Branchinecta; species Branchinecta sandiegonensis. The sequence goes on along the minus strand of JAUPMV010000006.1, from coordinate 18,201,928 downwards.
GAAAAGAGAAAGTGATTGACAGTTGTGACTGGGATACAAGAGATATTTTAAATGTAAAGGGGACATCTAGGAAATGTTGAAGAACAGCAAATTTATCTGTCATCATTATCATGAAAATCTGGAAGGGTTGGCTTGACTCTGCGGAAGCCCCGAACGTCTGGTAATCTGGAAGATGATGCCTAGCTTTTAGCCTACTCCACAAGTTGACAGAGTCGATCAACAACGCTTTCAGTTGTTTGGTTGATTCGACCAACAATCTTGGCCGCAGAGTGGGTCGCTAGAACGCACTGTTGATCACATTGGCTCAATCTGGAACCACTAAAAAACGCCTGTAGCGCAAAAATACTTGTTTTTTCTCGCAAAAAATTGCGGAGATGATGCGGCGGCTTGACGTTCGCAATGACGAAATAAGATCAGTCAGCGCATCTCTAGTCTAAAACAAAAGTTATTGCCTGCAGAAAAATCTTGGCTTGCGGTGAGAAACGAAAAATTGAAATACACTGATGTACAAGGATTTTGCTAGGAGGAATATTTTAGAGGCCAGTACACTGTAAAAAAAAATCTTGCAGTATTTGCTACTGGGAATAATCTTGTCTCTCTTGTGATTTGATTATCTCTTATTCTGATTTATCTTATCCCAGTAGAGATAACATTAATCCCAGTAGCAAATATTGCAGTTAACTTTAATCCTTACTCGGATAAACTTTTACAGTGTAGTTCACTTAAGTTGCCACTTGGAGTGTGAAAACAGTGAAAACCAAAAGGGGTCCTTTAAGCTTGTCATCAGGATACATAGATGCTTAGACCATCTCTCCTCTTTCACCTTCACCTGAGTAACACGATTCTTTTCAGTTTCAGGGGAGTGTTTCTCAGAAAAAAATTTCACGCGACTAACCATCCGATTGGGACCAACGGACGGAGAAGGAGGAAGGTAAATACTCGATTTTGTAACCGGTTTCTGGTTTCGAATTAAATGCCAGACGCGTCGACACTAGTACAAATAGCATTTATCGTACTGTCTGCCACGCCTTTGGAATTTCATCAAACCACACGGAAAAACCAACTGGGAGATTTTCGCTAATATTTATGCTCCCAGTTTTCTTAATTTTAGCTTGGCCTGGTTTCGTGTTTCGCTTGGAAAATAGTCAAATGAAAAAATATTAGAACCCAATATCGGCTAAGAGTCAAGTATTTCAGTCTTGACAAAAAGAATGAAATAAACTTTCTTAATACTTTCTAAATTTTAGCCTGTCCTGGTTTCGTGTTTCGGTTCGAAAATAGTCAAATGGAAAAAGTAAATTAAGAACTTGATATTTCAGTAGAAGTATTTCAGCCTTTACATAAGTAAAGAAATACAATTTCCAAGCTTACTTTCCTGTTTCTTTTTTTTTGAATTTTCTTTTTCTTCTGTTGTAGAAATTTGAACACGAAGATTCAAAAATATAATAGGCTGATTTTTTTTACTTTAGTTTACTTAAGTTAGACCACATATGTAAAAGGCATGTGAGTGAGAACTTAGTACGCACGGGCTTGGAGTTTTGCTACAGATATCGGTTGAGTGGGCACTTTAAACTATATGTGCTTAGATCGTGGGCATTGTGAGAGTGGGCAATGAAGCTCGATAAACGTGGGGATTGTGGGAACCACCCGAGCTACCGGTCGCGTGGGTTGTCGCCGAAACGTCTCCTTTGCGAAACGTCTCCATGACAAAAAGTCCCCGTGGCAAAACATCCACCGGTATTCGCATAAAAGACGGCAGTATTTCAGTCGATGCAGAACCATTGATGTTTTTATAAGTAGTGAACTGATAGACAAAATGCTCTTCCGCGGGGATTTGAACCCAGGTCCCTCTGCTTACAAGGCAGTCACTCTACCATCTGAGCTACCGAGGGGATTGTGAACAGAGTTCGAAAACCACTACAATAGTCTGGTAGACATACAGTGGCTCCGACAATGGAGTCCTAGACTTCTAAATTATATTCGAAAAATGTTTCTGGTTTATTGGTCACGGTACAAGTCCCTTGTTTAAAGTGCCATTTATGTATTATTACCATTGATGATACTGTTTTGGGGCCCTGATGATGATGACGAATTACCACCTGAAAAAAAAATGGAAATTCTGCAGTATAAATAAGAAGCAGAAACCATGGTCTGTGTCAGTCTCTAGCTAGATTCAAACAGTCTGCATCGTCGACTTTAGACCGAACAGGTTCGAAGCGAATGGGCTTTATTGAAGATACAGTGTTTGACCAGGTAGCGATTCTGGTTTGATCCACGTGACCGGAGCTTTACGTTGCCTTTCTCAAGTGGAAGCTTAGCATATTTAGCAGTGCAAAACGAAAATTTATCCATGAAGCTTTGCTTTACGGTTGGTATAGTAAGAGAGGGGTTACCCATCCGTGGCACCTTCTGTACACCCTTACCCGGCACCGACCGAAACCAGCGGGTACCGGCCATATATTAGACAATTCCCTATTAGGCAGCATGCTGATTTGGATGTTTTGACTCGTGGCAACCTGTGCTGGCTGGTGTCCGGTACACTGAAATCGTGTGTGGCAACCCCTTGGTAGTAAGCATAAAGATTTCCGCGTTGTCGTTTCTTGACTAGCTCCAGATTTGATCAGAGTTGAGTAAGAGAAAATAGCATCGATTTCCATTTTATTTAATTACGCCCGTCACATCCTGCTCGCAGCGTACGCTGACGTGTATAGCGCTTATTTAGCTTGAACAGTGCTTTAGGAAAGACTGCGGCAACATCAGGCCTCGGATATTATTTTATACATTGCAGCGTACAAAACCCCATACTCAAATTTCACGCGTACTTTTCTTTCACCTCTTACTCACGATTGATTTCTTCCTGCGCTGTACTGTAATTGTCGTTTCCTCTGGGTTCCCGCGCCCCTGGCCTTTGCCTCTTTCATTACCATCTGCTATTCCTGTTTTGGAGCTACACTGCCATCTGTTTTCTGAAAAGTAAGCCAGTAACTGCGATAAATAGCCTCGTGTTTTGTTGTTAGAATCATCTTGTGAATTCTGTTACTTTTCGGTGTCAGAGTGCCCTAATCTTAGTAAGCGTTGTCCTATTTACCGAGTATCTATGGTTTAGAGTAGAGAATAAGATTACACGGCCTGCGTAGCCCTTATCTTGTGTCAGGTTGGGCGAGATGTGTTCAGTCATCTGTTTGTCGAATGTGGTAGCTCCAAAACATCGAAAAATGACCGTTAGATGGCATCGCGATTCACGGTCCTGATTTTATAGCATGGATTCGAAGAATTGCTCCAGAAATGAACCAGAGCAGACTTCAGACTCCGTGTCATCAAGTGATTCAAGTACAGACCCCAAATTTGGCGGGCAGCAAACGTCCAAACGTGTCAATGATGATGATGTTGGAATCGAGGAGCAGAAGAAAAGAAGAAGGCGTAATGAGGAAGGCGGGGCGAGGGGAAGAGCTAAAGGTAAAAGTCTGCTATACTTCACTAGATTACGAGTAAAGATTCCAAGGAAGAGACTAAATGAAAATAACGTAAATCATGTTTATGTACATTGTTTTGATTAGTGTTTTAATATGTGTGTTTTATTTTGGGTATTTCACTCATACTCCGCTGTTATGCGAAAAGCGGGTCACAGATAAATAAATAAATAAACAAAAAATAACTAAAACGGAATGTAACCAGGTAAAATCCGGGAAATAGCGAATTTTCTTGGTGAGAGTTGTCAAGGTGTCGTTACATTGGTGGAGCAAAATGCGGATCTAGGAATGTTGTTGAGGTACGTGCACACACAGTCCGATTTTTGAAGTCGGACGCGAATTTCTTCCGTCGCTCCGAAATCATGACGCAGCGCATGCAAGTTTTTCAAAGTAAAGCAAATTTTGTATTTATATTTTCGCATGCGAAATCTTGTCGGACTGTGTTTTTAGGCACTGTCTAGGGAACCGGGAGCCGTACTTTACGTCCTACGGGCTACGGAACCGGTAGTTCTCACGGAAACCAAACCATAAGAGCTACGATTCCGGGATGTGACGTCATTGACTAACGTAAACTTGTATGTGCTGGCTCCCGTTCCGGTAGTAAATAGCTCACGGAACTTTATCGTACCGGCTTCTCGTCCGGTAGTCTCACGGAACCTTGTACTCAGAAGCTAGGGAGCCGGTAGGTGATACCGGAAACTATATAATTGGAGCTTGTGTTCCGGTAGTGTCGACATGGGATATAGAGCTCACGGAACAGTTTGGATGAGAGCTAGGATGCCGAGATTTTCACTGACTTCGAGAAAATAGCATGGGAAAAAATCCACTACCGGAACCCATATATTGAGAGCTAAAGTACCGGTAGCAACAATTATTCGGTTGAAAATGACCAGCTCATGGACACAGATGGCTATGGGCTAGTGTTCCGGTAGTGCATACAAATAATTGAACTCACGGAATCCAACTCCCATGCGCTAGGGTTCCGGTATTGCAAAAAAAAAACAATTTAGGACCCCATGTCGGAGCCACGTAGACAGCCCAGGTTCACATTGCCGGGCTCATGGAGAAAACCAAATATTTAATGTGATGATCAAATCTGGCCCGAGGAGCGTTTTCGTCTTTTAAAGTTTAACCGAAAAGGGCTGAAATTGGACGATCTAAATATCCATCACTTATTCACTTAAAAAGGCTTGAAGACTCGAATAAAATGCGTTACTTCGTTCTCCGCTATTAACGAATAATCAGTTTTCCTATAATGGAATTTCCCTGTCGGATTGTGGTACCTCTGTGCGCTTGTACATGTGTTGTCTGCTTGACGAAAACGATTTTCAAAAAAATAAGTGTGCACGTAGTGAGCTACCTACCGCAAGCTAATCACTGGCCACTGAAAAGCCGCGTTTTTACTGAGATTCAAATTTTCCGCGTCATAGTAGAATTTTGTGTTGTGAGGACGGCAGTAAATATTCTGAACGTCATACTAGTGCAAATAGCGAAAAAAAAACAAAATCAAATCCCTTAACACAGTTCAAATAATGCAATGTTTTCAGTCAAATGATACAAAAACTTGTTGGCTTTTCAGTTAAACTTTAAGTTCACTATTTTAACCTATTGTTTGGTTCAGTTCCAGTGGCAGCTCTGAATTCCTTCTTTTTTTGCAGGGTCTGAAAAGGGGAAAGTCAACCGGAACACTGGAATCAAGCAACCCCCGCAGCTGCAACCGGTCATGGCTTCCTCACCAGCTCCGAGTATTCCTGAACAAATAAGTGGTGCCAGTACCTGCAGTTCTTTCAGCCCGAAATGCGCCCGAAGTCCGGAGGTTGAGGTTGAGGAGAAACGAACCAGCGATGGAGAGTGCGCCCCGAAAGTTCCACCCCTGAAGATAGTCATTCCTTCCGGTAAATTGTTTTTCCTAATATATTTGGGCAACACTAATACTGGTCGAAGAACCCGTCATACTTATAATGCCAATGCAACCAACCTCTAATCGCTCCATCTACTCTTAAACCCCAGAGACCCGAAGAAGTTCATCTGATGCATAATAACTTATGGCATCTATCTGATTTTCACACTTGGCTTCTTACGCTGTTTTCGATGCCTGTCATGCTCCCGGCGATGGTTTGCGAGAAGCTCCCTTGCCAGAAAAAAACGTTATCCAGATTGTTTCGATTGTTTTCTAGACACACAGCCAGTCTTTAATTTGGTAAAAAGCAGCGCCTGGCTTTAAAGGACACCTGAATGAAAAGTACCAAGTATCATCCCTATCTGTATGACTTCCGTCGTTAACATTGCCTGCAGAAAACCCAATCCAAATACGAAATAGTGTTTCCAAGCTATGATTTTGCTCCATTTTGCATCTGTCCTTATCTCAGCACCGAACAATTTTAGAAATGAACAAATGTCTCAAATCAACCCTTCTTCTGGAATATTTTTTAACCAGTTAATCCCAAACGTATATCTAGAAGAATTTCCAATACGATCCGGCCAGCGCTGTACAAGATTTGAATGAATTGCGCTTTTTGTCTTGGAATCTGCATGTGCAAACCTCCAGAAACGAACATCCCTATTTTGAAAACGTCACGCTCAGGAGAAAAATGCTCTCCGTGGCCATGTCTGTAAATGCATTCTCCATGGTGTGTTCAAGTGTGGTTTCATTGTTCAGGTGTCCTTTAAAGTATTTAACTATTGGTAAATTGGACGGTGCGAGGTGTCCTGTCAAGGGGAGCGTTGAAGTTCGTATTCCTGGAATAAATATTCAGCACGACTGTTGTGTTGCTGCACGAGATTCTGAATTCACCAACTGGCAACTAGCCTTTTCTCGGGACTTCCGGCTAAGCCCAAGATCTCAAGGGCTCCCCTTCATCGCATTTCCGCTTGTAAATGCGACCCCCTGGGGTTCTTATCAGTCTTGCTAACGACCAGGGTACAGGTAACGAAAGGGATCAGCACGTCTTTTGCTGGTTTAAAACAAATAGGAAAGAAATAGTTTGCTTCGCCACTGCTCTCCTTTGCTCCCAGATGGGGCTCTCGATAATAATAAGGGTAAAATCAAGAGTGTCTGGTCGGCTCGCTCCCCAGACGAGCGAGTAATAGATAATTGAGTCGTAAAATCTCCACAAATTTGCACAATCCTGAGACAATGTGCATTGGCACAAGAACCGGAAAAGCGACTTGTTCTGTCTAGGACTTACTGCGGCTAAAACAATTTGAGTGTAAAATTGAGTAAATAATAGTGTGTGTTTGGGAGAAAACACGGTTTCTTCGCCCATTTTCTTTCAGCTGAATGGTGCCCTCAGTAAATTTAAATCAGGCCTGTAGACGCTCGCGTGGCCACTTTACAGCTTACCTACCAGTTTTTTTTTAAAGGTTCGCCGGATAGGGCTGAAATATGTCCGGTTAAGAATGAAAAACCGTGCTCATGCATTCAATAAATTCTCAATTTCGGATAATTATGACCAACAACAGCACCAAATTACCTTCTGTAAAAAAATAGAAATGTCAATAAAAAAAAATGCTGGTTCTGGGATTTTCTGTCGTTCGAGATTTTACAAACGGAAAAACCACATCGTCAGTAAAATTCAAATTACGCGGTCTAACTGTGAATTTGGTCTCGTCGGGACGCCATCCCTTATTCTCAACGCCACTACGAGAGCCCCTCGACAGATAAAATAAAATAAGCTGTCTTTTCGGTAAAACTTTAAAATGTGTAGAGGCGGAAGGCCGGTAATTTTAATTCAACTCTATTGTTATATGTCAGTGTTAGTTCTGCACTGCTGTACCATCCTCATGTGAAGATTTCGTGAAACAGCTGCGACTTTATTAATGTCTACGACGTCTTTATCAGCCGTAAGCCCGTAACCTACTAATATAGATTCTTCCAGCAATATTTGTGTCTTGTTTCTCGTTAGTGACTTAGCCTCTGTTTCAGCGGAAAACGAAACTGCCGTCAAGTCAGGGAAAAGCCGGACTGCTCAGCAAGCATTGCCATATATAGTCTCAGCTTCTAGTCCTTGCAGCGAAAAAGAAGGAGCCATGAGTCCCGGTAAGTCTTTCTTCTTTTACGACTAGCGACACATCGAGCGTGTTCCACCCTTCCAACAATAGTAACTATAAGTTACTATTTTCGTTCCAACCTCGTCAAAAGTTACTACGGTGACCGTTCCAACCATATTGGAATAGTAACTAATAGTATCTATTTGCTTACCATGCTCGGGAGCGTCGTAGGCGTGGTTCGCCCGTGGCATGATATTCTGTTGGAAAACAAAAAAAAATCGTTCCAGCCTTGACGGCAAAAAGCCAGAGTTGGTGACGTCGTGTGTAGTACTACGGTAAGTAGGGTGGAACACACTCATCATAGTATGTTACAACACTAGCGTGCAGACTCTAAAGCTAGAAACACTCAACCAAAGGAGACACGATCTCACCATCGCATTTGGATATTCCCTCCTTCTGTCTCCAGACCATCGTGACATCCTACCGCTTTTTTACACCCCTGAACCAACCGTCGACACGCGGCAAAGAAAGAAAAGTAGCGAAGGAACAACTCCTTAAGGCGTATTCTCGCCGTTCCCCGAGGACTCCTCGGGGAATCGAAGGGAACGGCGAGAATAGAGGGAGTCGCTCCACGCGGACTCCGCGTACAGAAACAACGAGAACCCCGGAATGCTTCCAAAATGGATTTTGTTCGAAAAAAAATATGCAGTTGACGAAATTAGTCTGGATCCACTTTATTTTTGGTTTTGTTTGTTCTGATTGTTTTTAACTAATTTTACTTTGCACCGACACCAGCAAAAATTGATTCGCCTCCGAATCTCAAAGGAAGTCCTTTTTGGTGATGGTGATGATAATCTTAGCATTCCCCGTCCGTGGGGACTCGCGAGAATACGGGGAGTGAGTCCCCGGGACAAACAAAAACGCGGGGACTCCTCAAGTGGAGTCCTCGGGGAACGGCGAGAATACGCCTTTAGAGAACCCGATTTCAAGTGTTCTCAGCGTTTTTCAAATACTTTGTACCTTATTTCATATCTAATTATAACAAAGCAGTTTTTGACACTTAGTTGATTTTACTTTGCATTAACCGTTGTTTTATTTATTTTTCAAACCATTTTGTTTTAACGTACAAGGTTATTTTTGTTCTACAGAAATATTATGTGAAATATACTTCTTGACTGATTGATTGATATTAGGGAAATAGCATTAGCAGAGAGCAGAAATAACATTGATTTCTTCATTACTTCCGTGTCGAAGGACTCGTGTTGTCATTTATACCTTTTCGTTCATTTTCCGTACATTCTAGTAGACTGTATTTCAGTAAGATTGTATAAATTGTTTATTCGAAGAAAGCTTTAGGAATTTGTCTTCTCTGCCGGGCTTTTGTAATTAAAAAAAACGAAGCTGAACTGGCTATGACACGCCACGAGTTTCCAACCGAAACCTGCGGGCACTTGAAACTGAATCTTTTTAGTATCTTTAGTAAAAGCTGGTGAATACTCTTGATAACTAACTCTCCTTGCCGATGCAAAATCGCCGTGTACCAGCGGAAGAGCCGGAAGCGGTATCACAGCTGTGGCCAACGATCCCCGTGATTGGTTGACACAGATTTGACTTAATGAGTTTGATTTGTTAGGGTGACGTTTTCTCGTTCTTCAGGAGGATCACTGGCGTGTTTTGAATTTGGTCATATTGCTTTAGAAGCGCTTGAATTGTTTTGGAGAAGTGCTAGAAAAAACTGTTCAGAGGGTACCAGGAAGCGCTAGGATTCTCGTCTGTTTCTTAAAAGTTGTGGCATTCAAAACCTAGCCGCTCGATAACTGTTTAGTTGCACGGCTGCATGCTTTGCGATACTGATTTTTATCAGCGGTCAGCCCCCCCCCCCCCCCGGAGCTGCCAAGGAACAAACCTACTTTTCTGTTTCAGGCGAGGATAAAAAAGATGGAGACTCTGGCGACAAATCCTCCCCGAACGGTCGAGTCACTCGAAGCTCCCAGAAGACCGGCGTCTCCAGCTCCAAGTCTCCCTCCCCTGCGCCCACCCCAGAAGTTGGTGAAGGGTCAGAGCACGGGACGCCTGTGAAGAATGAGGAACCAGTTAAACAGGAAGACAATTCACAAAGTAAGGGAAACACGAGAAGATATCATCCTAAAGTTCGTTGCAGTATCCAAGATCCATCTATAGGAGGGGCATTAAAAAGTTTCTAGGTTTGAAGGTTGCTAGAGACATCTTTTTCTGCAATCACATTGGAAAGTGCCAGTTATGTGCTCGGAACTGCGTACACCTCTACGTTTAATCAGTGTCGGGTGCACTACTCTGAAAATGTGTTTATTTGTAATCCCCGAATTCGAAGGGACCTCCTACGCACGAATCCTACTGGCAAAATCGGAATTAACACTGCACTGAAATCAGACACCTTAATTACTTTAATTTGCACTTCGGGGCAAATTAAGATCTGTAGATCTGTTGAATGAAGTTGAATCGGTGGTATCTCAGAGCAGGTATGAGCAGGACGGGATGTCCCACTCATATTTCCAGTCCTTCATGGCCCACTCTTTGTCTAGTGCCTTCTTGAATGCATCAGGAATGGGGGCTGAGACTGTTGTTTCGCAAAGCTCATACCAGGGGTTGACAAGAAGAAACTTTTTCTCGACCTGGTTTTGACAGACTGTTTGAATAACTTCTTTGAGTGTCCTCTGGTGCACTGTGGGGGGCCTGGGTGGTTAGGCAGGATCTTGGCGTATGGTGAGTTCAGCAGTTTGCGGGTCATCACCATGTCGCTACGGTTGCGCCTGTACACTATTCCATTATTTTCCTTATCACAAGTATTTTCATGCCTTTGCTCTCCATAATAATAATAATATAATAATACCAAGTAAGAGAAAAGGCTTTCGCCTCTAAATAACTCTAAAGTCGTATTCTCGCCGTTCCCCGAGGACTCCTTGGGGAAGCGAAGAGAACGGCGAGAATAGAGGGAGTCACTACACGCGGACTCCGCATACAGAAACAGCGAGAACACGGGGAATGCTTACAAAATAGATTTTATTCGAAACAAAAATATGCAGTTGACGAAATTAGTCTGGATCCACTTTATTTTATTTATTTTTTTTAATTCTGATTGTTTTAATTGATTTTACGTTGCATCAACACCAGCAAAAATTGATTCCTCTCCGAATCTGAAAGGGACGCCTTTTTGATGACGGTGATGATGATATGAGCATTCCCCGTCCGTGGGACCTCGCGAGAATACGGGAAGTGAGTCCCCGGGACAAACGAAAACGCGGGGACTCCTCAAGTGGAGTCCTCGGGGAACGGCGAAAATACACCTTAAGAAATTTTGAGTAGTCGAACTAATCAACAATGCACTTGAACTATTCATCGATCGCATCTTGGGAAAGGCTGTTCCAAGGATCAACAATTCTGTTGCCAAAACCCCACTTAAAAACGTCCTTGTGGAATCGTGATTTTGCAAGCTTGTACGCGTGCCCCCGATGATGACGGTTAATGCTGAATGTTACTAAATCAGTCACTTCAAAATTCTCATAACTTCCATTGATTAATTTGAATGTTTCAATGAGGTCTCCTATAAAAAAAATGTGTATGCAATAGAGGGAAGGCGCAACTTGGCTAATCTCACTTGGTAGGGAAGATCGCGCAGATCTGATACGAACTTCGTAGCTCTTCGTGAATTTTTTCATAAGCCTCAATGTCACAATAGTAATATGGCCTCACTGTGGCGTGGCCATATTCAACAATCGGGCCAACCATGGAAAACCATAAGAGAGTCCTTCACAATTATCGCCTCTCGCGTCGTGTGAGTTATTTATTCGGAGATACAGACCGTGCAAACGGATCAGAGGCAACATATAGTGCGAAGTAGGTAGTTTTCTTCCACAGTGAAGATACGTTGGGGGAGTCAATGCATAGGAACTGATTTCTTCCCGTGAGTTCGAATTGGAATGCAGCAACTGTATGTCCTTCACTCCTTGATGGGAGACTCGAAGAATGAGCTCTTCAGTCTTCAGTGAACCTTTAATACCTGGCCTTCAATGTTCGCCATTGGAGAGGTTCCTTAGCGATAGTAGAAATCTCGGAATGAATGTCCCTAGCAGGGACTAGGCAGGCGTTACAGTGTTTATTAAAAAAAAAGACCATAACAGACAACAGAAAAGCTAGCGCCTATCTTTGGGCCAATTGTCTCCCGCCCAGTTCCGCCAAAATAGGAGAGATAGGCGAAAAATTGTAACGCCGGCCTTTTCAGGTGTTCACCCGCGGAAGCGCAAAATTAAAAAACCCGCAGAGCCAGAAGTAGCGACTATGGAGCCAGTCGCGTCTGTAGTTCAGCCGAACCCTCCAGCGACAGAACCCCAACCGTTTATGAACTCGGTGGAAGAATTTCTCAAGATAAGGAAGCAGGTAAACCCTTTTTCTAGAATTCGCCTTATTCCCAGTTCGGCGCTCCAAGCGGATTAGTTTCTGAAAGTCAGCCATTGTCTCTTTATCTGTGACAGAGAGATAGTGAAATCTGGATCGAGAGCAGAACCTAATAGCTTTCACTTCTACTCCAAAAACAGTGCACAAGTTCAATAGCTTGGAGAGCAGATTACAGATTTTCTTCTCATCAACTTAGTGGACCTGTTTTGCCATGGCTGTCACAAGTGTTGATAATGAGTCAGTGGAGGAATTTCAGCAAGAACAAATAAGCCAATAGAACCTCCATCTTTGGTCCCATGCACCGACTATGGATCAGTCATACACAAATCCTCATTTTTTGAGCAATGTGCCCCAACGGCTGGGCATGCCCTGCAAGAAGGGCATGGTACCCCGATGAAAATCTGTTGAATTGAGAATCCGCAATGGAAATTAGCTATTCAAGCAGATTTGTATGGTGGTACCATGCCGTCGCTACAGGGCATGATGACCCAACGTATGAGCACCATGCCCAAAAATTGAGGATTTGCTTATGACTGCTGTGGATACCCCAAAAACCTGAGCAGAGCTACAGCTACTTGCTGAGCTTTGAGTTGACGCCCGTTTACTTCCCTCTTAGCCGCTGCGCTTTAAGAGGAAATGACCGTAGCAGGCAGATATGACCCGCCTCTGCCGTGTTAAACAACCAACCGTCGGTTAACGCTCGACTTTTCTTCCCCGGGGCGCTACTGCGATGAGCTGTTTGTAGAGCTAATGAATTGTGATGTTCCGCGTCGCTCCTTGTTTGCATTGGGAATAAATTCGACTTCGCATGGTCGTATTACAGAGATCGGGAGACGGAGGTTCTTTTCTTATTTGTTCTTGCTTTCAGTAATTAGTCCGCTTGGAAGCGTTGAACAGGAATTTAGTAAATTACATCTGCAGCAAGCAATAACCCCTTTAATACAATTGATAAGAAAAACTCAGGAACGGGACTCGCGGAGATAGACTTCGTAAATCGTCTTGACAATGTGTCTGCCTTCGTCTGTTGTTTGTTTATTACAATGATAGAAAAAAATCAGACACACGCCCATTTTACGGGCATAACAACTTGTCACACAACTTGTCATTTCCGAAATGGTGTCAAATGCTTTTTTGAGGCGTCGACTCATGGGCTGGCAACGGCATGTGACGGAAGTTGGTTCCACGCCATCACAATGCAATTTCCAACTTTCTATCTTTTTTGAAGCGCTGTGAGGCAAGCTTAAACTCATTGCCCCTGAGGTTTGAGGTGGGAGCAAGAAGTTCACTTGCAAGCCGACTGTCCTAGGCACCACTGCAGTTTTGTTGGCCTCGATCTACTTAAATAGATCTTCGAAGTTTCAAACTTTCAGTTTTATTTCCAAGTTCAGAGTAAACAAAATTATCTCGACGTGCGTCAGTACAACGTACTTGGTCTGCAAAGCATCGTGGGAATAGCGAGTTTCACCATCGACAAAGAACCAATACATATTACGTGAAGCCCAGTGCGAGAACATTTCCTGTAACCCTAGGCTCACACAGAGCAAATCGTGGCGATGAACGAGATTTTTCAGTCGCAGCGACAGAAGATTTTTATCGCCTGGTTGTTCACACTGAATTCGTCGGCAACAGAATTTAACGCAAAAAAATTGAAATTACAGCCACGTGACAGGAGACATGGATGATGATGATGTTTTGCTTTTGTCACTGCTTGCTAGACGGCGAAGGGATAGACGTTCAGTATGCTTTTTAGAGAACAGTCGCTTCGAAACTTGAACAGTACGTGAGATCTACGTAGGTTCGGACACATTTTCCCAGGCTTTCAGTAATAGCACAGAGTTCTTATGTCCCTTTTCTCGCTTTTCATAAAAAATGGGGTAGAACTGAACAGCAATAATTAATTTTTCTAAAAGTGAATCATCAAAAAGGAATTGTCCATGTTGCTGTTGCGTGCATAAAATCGTACTGTCGCCCGATTAAAGTTGAATTTTCCCAACATTGAAATTCGCCTGACGAAGCAGCAGAAATCGTCGATTTTGGCGACAAAAATCTCGACGATGGCCGTTATCGCCTCAGTGTGAACGTCTGTGTGAACCTAGGGTAAGACTCTATAAGCTCATTTGCCACATTAAATTTGATACTTGAATTTAGAAACGTGTTCCTAGAGTTCGTACTCTCGTTTTTTCCAGGAGACGTTTATTTCGACTCAACGACTCGTTGTTCTCTGAGCAAAGAATGCTTGTTTCTGCGTAATTTATATTCCCAAAACCACGAACAGGAAATTACTCAGCACTAAGTGCATTAAGACTTGGTCTGTCGCCAAATACATTTTAATTAAATTAGCGAGAGTTCGTGTAAGGGTTAACAGACCATGACTCTCCATTACATCTTATCCTGTGACAAAGGCCAGTAACAGGGTCTAAGTTCACTTGTTACAATGAACTGTTCGGTCGCTTCGGTGACCTAGCCCACTTGGTTGCACGGTGCACGTCTCCAGGTGCAATTAGTGCAGCATCTAGATTCGTATTGAACATTTTTAAAATAAAAGTTGATCGGGCGAGTGCAGTTTAGTTTATGTAGTATGATAATAGTATTTATTAGGAAGTTTTATATTTAGTTGCTTGTAGATGGCCCTAAGGCATAGATAAATAATTATTATAAACCTTGGCCCCTAACGTGATACAGGTGATTAATCTGTTGTTTCATTTAGGTTGAACAGAGAAGGAGAAACCTAGTTCCCGTCAAGATTAAACCCCCACAAGGATTCAAGGACTACCTGATGAACCGCTGTTCGTACGTCTTAGCCGGAAATGCTTCTTCGCGGATGGCGGTTGCAACGTTGGCAACACCGCAGTCTCTTCCGACATCAATGCAGGAATTGTTCACGCAGCAGGAGAAGGAAAGATACAAGCTCAGAATGCAGGTAGGTTGTGTGTTAAGAAGAAATACAACCTATGCTGCTGACGAAACTTGGATTCGAAATTCGAGAGCTTACACTGTAGAAATTTTCTCCGAGCAAGGACTAAAGTTAACTACAATACTTGCTACTGGGATAAGATTAATCTGAATTTGAGATGATCTTATCTCAGTAGAGACAAGATTAATCCCAGTAGCAAATACTGCAACATTTTTTTTTTCAGTGTAATTATTCTCTCGATATTCTCCTGCTAGGTTTTCTGATGCCCCGATACCGAATGGTTTTGTGCTGTGGTGTCAGCGAACTGCCTTAATCTTTAGTTTAGGGCTGCTGGAGATTATGGAATAGCTTCATGGGATCTTGTTCCTGGTTGTATATGTGTGTTATGTACTATGTCTAGTCGATTAATAAATGAATGAATGTTTCCTCGGATAATGTAAGACAAGGGAAAGTACAATTTTTTTTAAATGAAACTTCGCAGTAATTGAATAAAGATGCCAAACGCAAATACAGTTGCCATGTCGCAAAGTTGTCGTCGCGTGAGTTTGACATAAATCCTGTACACAGAGTAGCTACGCTTAGGTATTTTGTGAATCCGCTAAATTAAACAGATTTGACAGCGAGTCAAATTAATGGCGAAACTGAACATGATAAAAGAATATGTTTAATTCCGGTAGGCTATTAGTTAGTAATAACGTTTACTTTCCGTATACTATCTTTAAAGATAATGAACAGCTTTTATAGTTATTCACAGATAAATAAATAAACATATAATTACAGTCATATTCAGTGGCAGTTGCAATGTAGTCAGTCTCTATTTGCATGTTCATGAAGTATACAAGTTTGAGTTTAGTTTGAGGGTCGGATAGATACGGCCGGAATCCGGAGAAAAACAGAATTTTGGTATATGGAAACCAACTTCTTGCTTGGTTTGTTCAAAGTTGTTTGTGGGGTTAGTTTGAGGGGGAACCCTCAAACTCGCTCGAACCCTCGCTGATCTTAATTTTTATTTTTTGCTTACTGTTTTTTAGCCGGATCCGGTAAAACTCTCGCAGGCTATAGAGTCAGGGAGTGGGTAACTGCAGTCGGTCATGACAACCGTGTATGTGGTAAATTTGTTCTCCTCTCACTGGCATGACTTGCATTTAGCAGATGCAAGTAAAAATGTACCGAGCTAGGGACGCCACCGAAACATTTGTTCTGTTCTTTTTCTTTTCGTACCGAAAAAAAAAATGTTGGTAATGGTATCATTTCGGGGCTTCTCCACCTGCCGGTATTTCCACTTCTTTCATGAATTTTTTTTGTTCATCTCATACATCAAAGAAAAGCGAAATAGAGCCTTTGTAAGTGCTGTTGGATTTAGGTCTCTTATTTCATAGAGCTGTTAGGAAAACATTCCAGTTTATTTGGAAGAACAGGAACATATTTACGGGCCAGCGATCGGTACGTGGCCAGATCGATTGCCTGGTCACGGCTGAAAACAAACCGGAATGAATTAAGCCGCTTTCACATTGACGCGTCGTTGCGATGCCCCGCTTATGCGTTTATCTTGCGTAGTGTATCTTTCACACCTGCGCGACAAGCTTTCATGCTGGATGTGTGTTTTCGTTTTCTTATGCTGAATTGTCGTCATCGTTAGTACGTTTCTCTAGTTTATCTTCAGAAACTTCCATTTTTCACTGAAAATCTGATCCGTTGCGTTTTATTTGTTTGCGTAAGCTCTGCGTTGCGTCACCGCAAGCGCGACGGAGAGGTTGCGTAGCTCAGTGTGAAAGCCTCAACACGTCAGTGTGAAAGCGTCTTTACTCTCACTTGTCTGTACGCCCTTCCTAAACTCCAGTGACGAATCGCCGCCAGATGAGCTGGATAAACAATAACAATCACACGTTAGATCTTGGAATAAGTTATCTGAATGGGGAGTAAGTGATTAGGCTTTCGATTCGTACCGAGTCGCGTATTAGCCCCGCGGAAAAGTCAGTCAGCCTGAAGTCAGTTTTAAACATGGCCAGGCTTTTTACACTGGCGCATCCAGCGGAAAAAGAAGAACTACTCCGAAAGGAATTTAGGAAGGGCGTATTAGACCTAGCCGAGGCATGCTTAATTGAACGTCGCCTGACAGTGAACCTTTGCGAAGAAAGCCAGGCAAGTTTTACTGCAAAAATTTGTAATTCAGATTAGCTATGTTTCAACACAGCTTTGTATATTTGGGGGACTGTTTCATTCTCTTTCTTCTTTCCACATCCCAGGCCTTCACAAACCGGCGCTGAACGGTCGAAAATAGAAGACATTTTTGTCAATAGAAAAGCGCGCTCGTGAACTTTATCGGAATATTTCTTTCGCCGATAGTAGCTCATCCAAACCTGCAGACGACCCTTTCCAAATTTCTTAGCATCGCTGCTAATTCATTCAAACCAGTGAATCGAAGAAGGAAAAGTTTTAAAATTCGAAGAATTTATGTAAACACAACTTTTTCAATTTACTTTTGTGACAGAAAGGTTACTGAAAGAGTTAGCTGTTCACTAATACCAAGTTTATCATTTCCCTTTCTATTTGACTATTTGTAGTCAAGAAACAAAGCCAAGGTATGAAAAAATTGAGATGTTCAAATAAGCATACCTCTACTGTACGTCATGGAGCCATTGCGGCGAGTGTGAGGGGTTTATGACTTCTTGCGATGACATTAAAACAGATGCTGTTCAGGGGCACTCCAAGACAGTAAGAAACACCATTAGATTTTTTATTGATTTCCTATCTTCGACGTTTTCCGGCTTTTTATTTTTGTTCGTACACATTGACAGTAACGTGTTTTCAGCATTTGGTCGAGAAGGAGAAGCTGGTCTTATCCGTGGAGCAGGAGATCCTGCGAGTTCACGGCCGGGCCGCCCGAGCAGCTGCTAACCAGAGTTTACCCTACTCGGCCTGTACCATACTCAAGGACGAAGAAATCTACAACCCCATAACGCCAGAGCAGGAGGCCAAAGAAAGCAACGCCAGGTCTCGCTTCACTGGTCGTTTGCTATTGTCATGGCTACAGGATGTGGACGATAAGTGGGAAAAGATTAAGGTTTGTGGTTTTTTTCTTTGTTGAAAATGTAAGCTGACCATTGCGGTTTGATAGACAGTACCATGCGTGTGATCGCTTCCATCGCTTGTTTACGTAGTCTACCGCTTTTATTTGTGTGGATTGGATTAAGGCCCATTCACAACGGGTTTTAGCTAATACTAAGAGCGTGTTCCACCCTCGTACCAACAGTAACTATTAGTTACTAAATCCGTTCCAACCTCACGAAAAGTTACTACGCTGACCGTTCCAGCCTTCTCGAAATAGTAACTAATAGTAACTATTTGGAGCGTGGTAAGCGTAGTAACCACGAATCTCTGTCACGTGATTGGTCGGACTCTCCCGTGGCATGATATTCCGCTGGAAAATAGAAAAATCGTCCAGCCTTGACGACAAAAAGGCAGAATGTGTGACGTCATGCGTGGTAACTACGGTAAGTAGGATGGAACACGCTCTAAGTACCTGCCAGTTCCGGAAGTCTCTCTGAGACCGAAAATTAGTTAGATTTCTGCCGTTCGCAATTGATATTGGTGCCAGTTTCGGGTACCAGCTAGTCTCGGACCCAAGTTGAAATAAGTTCAACTTTTGAGGGTACTAGCCAATCAGATTACTTCGAGGAATACTGAGGAATATTCCAATTGGCTAATGCTGAACCACGTCAGATCGAGTAACAATGACCTAAATTCACTTTCGGTTTTCAAGACAGCAAGGAGTGGATGTGATTTTATCTATTGGGCTTGGTTCGAAACTAGGCAATCAGAATATTCCTCAGTATTTTCGAAAATAATCTGATTGGCTAGTACCCTCAAAAGTTGAACTGATTTCAACTTGGGTCCGAGACTAGAGTTGCGTTTTTTGTTATGTAGTTTCGGCCTAGTTTCGCTTAAAAGCCGTTTTATTTGTCCATTCCATTCGCTGTAGTTTCGAACCTGAAACTACGGAGCTCAAACTACAAACTACCTCGCAGACGTAGTTTGGTGTAGTTTGACTTTTCGGAAACAAGAACTCAATAAAACGCAAGTAAGACAAAACAAGAGCCGAACTACAAACTTTGACAAAACAGAAGTGAATCCAAAAAAACGCAACTTAGCTGGTACCCGAAACTGGCGCCTGGATCCATTGCGAACGGCAGAAACCTGGCAAAGCTTCGGTCGCGGTAGCGATTTTCAGAACTAGCTGATACCGAGTGTTAGCTAAAACCCGTTGTGAATGGGCCTTCAGTAACTCGAAACTTTGTTACAAGTCCTGTCCTAGTCCTTAGCGGTGTTTTTCTCTAGGGTGATTTTGATACGACTTCTATCTCCTCAGGAGGCTATGTTATTGCGGCACCACAATGAAGCCGAGTCTCTGCATGCCGTTCAGAAAATGGATTGGGAATGGCGACTGAAAGAACTGGGACTTTGCGAGCCCAAAATGCGACCTGTGATCGACGAGTCCTCGGTACCCATGGTACAAGTTAGTGACGATTTCGACCTCTTGCCGGCCTGAAATTTTCTACCCGATGGTATGAGATAAAACCAAGGACTCATGGTAACACGCCTGTTAACGTTTATTGACGTCGAAGCAGAAGTTTCTTTCTGCTAAGGCTGACTTGCAAATCTTAAAGTGCTATCTTCTGGCAGTAGTTAACTAGCAGTCGTTTGTATCAGTTGCGGCCCAGCAACTCCTGTTTGATGCTAGGAAAGTCCGACACCGAAAAAAATGTCAGCATTTGTTTTGCTTTGGCGCTGACTGTGAGCCTTTGACGACTGAGGGCCTGCGCGGAAATATCATAGAATTGAAGCAAGGCAACGCTGTCTACAGTTAACATCCCTGGGAAGTCTGCGTAGATTTCGCACCATAAGACGCTCTACTGGAGGGAAAAGCGAGTGAAATATTTTGGGCCCTTAAACCCAGTTATGTGATAAAGCTGTGTCGCCATTATAGTGTGTAGGGAATATGTGGTCGAGGGCAGTATTGATGCGGCATTGTCAGGTGTTTTTTGGCAGTTAATGAATCGAGCGACACTATCTCGATTTCTTGCACCTATGCGAGTTTGCCTCGCATCGGGGTGTCTGCGAGGTCCTTGTTGGGGTTGACCCCTATATTTATTTTTCTACTGGCGTTTTCGACTACCTGCCGACTTCACTTCCAGATCAAATCTAGCTTGTTGTATCGATTTGCCTGCGACATCCACAGTCAAGCTTGTCACTCTAGAAATCGACCGGCATATTACAGCAATATTAGCCGGCAGCACTAGTCCAAGGCACTCGATAACATCTTATATTATTAGAGATTTGCGGAAGTTGAGACGAGAAGAAATCAAATACGCCAGCACTACTCGAAAGTTGGCAGTTCCGTTGACAAGCGACCCAGGAGGGACTTAGATAGTTCAAGCAAGAAGGAGTAAACTTAAAGGACCTGTAATATTAATTCAACCTACTTCCGTAATCGGTCCATCTAGACCCCATTCTAAAACCACAACACTAATTTTTACACTTCCCGTTTTGCTACTTTCGATGTGTATAATGATCCCGACGATTGTTTGCGAGACGCTCACTCGTCAGAAAAAAAAACGATTATGCAAATGTGTCCGTGCTTTTGTTTAAGTCAACCGGCCTGGAGAAAGACTTAAAACAGCCAAAAGCCGTGTGCAATGTTTTAAAAGCAGAGCCGAGTTTTAAAGTATTTAACTGTATTAAATTCTTTGAAAACAAACAGTAAATAGTGCGAAGGGTAAGGTTTTTTTCGTAAAGCAGTCGATTTTTTTGTTTTGGAAACAGTCGATTTTTGTTCAAAACAGTCGGTTTTCCTTAAAATCAGTCAGATAACCTCTGGATGGTTATTTTCGGATTAACCTAGTCGTCTTGGTTAGGTATACAAGTGACACTGGAATATGATCGCTTCCTGACACAACGACTGGGGTAGAAAGTCTTACCTATTGAAAAGAACGCGTTGTAACAAAAAAACGATTGGCTAAATCAGACAATCATTTACAAAAATAAACTTTTTTCACTAGGTTGAACAGGTCCAGTTATTGGTATCTTTTCTGTATAGCGCTCGTAAATCCGGGACTCACGATGCTGAAAAAGGGTAGCGTCTCGCGCGTTGAGATCCTATCCCGAAACATTACTGTGAAACGAATTCGCCTTATCCCAGACAAGCGAAGACAAGCTCCAAACGGACTGTTGTCTGAACGTCCTCAATTGTCCCATCATCACCACTTGTGACAGAGATTTTGGAAAATGCGGATCCATTAGGATCCGCATTTTAGTTTAGTTTCTACTAAACTAAACTGTTTAGTTTCTACTCTAAAGACAGTGCAAATCTTCCATTGCTAGGGAAGCAGTGCAGATTATGAAAAATCGCCGTGTGCGTAGCGAAGAGCCAGAAACTTCACCACAACCTGACAAACGTTGCTGATTTGTATACATAGGAATTAATTTTGAGGCTTTATGGGTTACGTTTCTCGTTCTCCCCCAGGCTCACTGGCGTGTTTCGGACTTGCGTCATCTAGAGTACTTGGGGGACCCTGAGAAAATAGTCCGCTTGGAAGCGCTGAACGAGGATACGGCGAATATTTAAGCAGAAAATAAACAAAAAGATCCCGGTTCATGGGCGGCGTTAGAAACCCTCCCTTTTTGTCGCAGCTGCGTGTTCGTTTGTTATTTGTTAATTTGTACCTGGAAGAGTTTATTACTGCTTAGAGTACGATAATTTGTGATAATATAAGTTTGAGATTGAAATTCAAGATTTGTCCCCAAGAAGGTAGACTACTGACGAGTGAATGTAAATTTTCTTCCGTTCTCGCGTTTGCATTTGCGTGTCGTGGAGACGTAGACGTGTGACACACAATGACTATCATTTCTTATAGATAAGGCGTATTCTCGTCGTTTCCCGAGAACTCCTCGGGGAATCGAAGTGAACGGCGAGAATAATAATAATAATATTTATTTATTACCCACTTACATCAAAAAGATTAATAGTGGAGTATAAACTTGAAGAAGGAAAAAAAAAAAGAATACTCGGACTCCACGTATGGAAAACAACGAAAACACGGGGAATGCTTCCAAAATGGATTTTGATCTAAGAATAAATATGTAGTTGACAAAATTATTCTGGATCCACTTTATTTTTGGTTTTGTTTATTCTGATTGTTTTGTACTTAATTTTACATTTGCACCAACATCAGCAAAAATTGATTCCCCTCTGAGTTGGAAAAAGAGTCCTTTTTGATGATGGTGTTGATAATCGGAGCATTCCCCGTCCGTGGGGACTCGCGAGAATACGGGGAGTGAGTCCCCGGGACAAACAAAAACGTGAGGACTCCTTAAGTGGAGTCCTCGGGGAACGGCGAGAATACGCCTATAGTTGAAAGTATAAATCCAAAGCATATTCTTGTTTCTTATTCCATCGCATGCCTTCTATAAGGAGCATTGGACATATGGGAAGTAGTACAGTACACGATTAATAACCTGTTCATATGGTCTTCTAGCAGAGCGATTTCTTGGCCCCCAACTCCCCCCCCCCACCCACCCCCAATACATTTTAGTTAGTTGACACAACACAGCTAGGACAGCGGATGGTTCCGTCGGCGCTGTTTCTAGGACAGATATTAAATCAACCAGCAGTTCTCTGACGGAATCTGTGACATTTGAAATTCGTTCCATTTTCATTTTCAAGAAAAACTCGTAGACCTCTTGTGGTCGACCAAAGGTGGGTGTTTAAAGTTTGACCGAAATTGGCTGAGATCCGACAATTTAGTTATACATCACTGATTCCCGCAAATTAGACTGGGAAAAACCCGACAAAATGCGTTACTCCGTTTGCCCGCTATCCAGGTAATCGGCTTCATCAGATGAACTTATTCTTTCGAATTTGTGGCACCTCCATGTGCCCGTCCCTGTATGATTGAAATATTTACCAACTACAAAGTTACAGTCATTACCGAAAAACAAACTAAAAATGCCAGATTCCTTGCACGACATCTTAACAACATTTTCCTACTTCCTTCATCCGCGACTTTTTCAGGCTTAGCGTCTTTAACCCTAAACGCAGGCTTTTCCTTTTTCTCGAATTCTCAGCGTGAATTTTGGATGTCGTGCAAGCAGCACACATTCTGAACGTTATTACTAGAGCCTCTGATGGAAATAAATAACACAAATTCGCTTAGATGGGTCAAAATATTTCAGCATGTTCAAATATCAGATGTAAAAGTAAGCCGCATTTTCATTTAAACTTTAAAGGACCGGGTTTTGGGATTCCAAAATGTAAGTGGAGGAATTTTCTTATTATCACATTAATTACATCAATTGTTGGGTTCTTTATGCTAAGATTATTTTTTAACAACCTATGACTTCATAAAAGTTGTCCGTCTGTCTGTCAGACCGATAACTCCTGAAGGGGTTGAGGTATTTTGCTCAGACTTGGTGTGAGGATCCACTGGGTCGAAATACAGGTCAGGTTCGTAGATGAGACCTGTGACCCAATATTTAGGGGTGGGGAAGGGGGTTTAAGTTAAGGGATGAAAAAAAATATTTTTCAAGCTTATGCGAGAGTCTAGACGTGCAGCATCCAGAACTGAACTTCGTTTTCTCACCCGACAAACACTTCGCCTGGAATCCGGAAGAAGCGAATATTTCGTAAAAGCGAAAGTACTACCTGAAGCTGAATCAAAGTTCGATACAGGAGTACAGAGACATGCTGAATCTGTTGCGGAATTTTCCTTTTTCGCCGGACGTTTGCCCGGAATCCGGCGAAAAGTGGTATGAGTGAAAGTCTCATCTGAAGTTGAATAGAGGTTAAACGTTGGTCGATTAGAGCGTGGATTTAGGGGGTAAGAATACATCATGAATCTATATTTGAACTTTATGTTCCCGCCGGACAAGTAGACGACCGGAATCTGGCGAAAAGTGGAAATTTGGTAGGAGTAAAGTTTGTTCTGAAGTCCATCAGAACATCCTTAGAGGAGCAAGAAAACAAGCTGAATCCATGTGTGAACCTGAATTTTCTCGCTGCGTAATTAGTTCATCCGGAACCCGACAGAAACCGGAAATTTGATAGAAGTAAAAAAATGTTCAAGTCATCAATAAGGGGCTAACAATACATTTTGAGTCCAAATATGAGCCTTATTTTCTCACCGGACAAGTAACTGGACCGGAGTCCGGCAAAAACCGGAAATTTCGAAGAAGTAAAATGAAATTTTGATGTCGATAAAATTTGGTTGGAGGAGGTAGCTGTTCCAGAAAAAGACAGGGTGAAACAGGAAATACGGTTTATTTCGCCTCGGATCGTTATTCCTGTCGGAATCTAATCAAAACACGATTTTTTCAACTGATCCTGATTGTTTGATATGCTTTAATTGGAAAGTATGACTAAGTGGCTGTTGTTCAGCGGTGTGTTCGAATGATATCAAATGTGCACGGGTTCGGCAAAGATTGAACATCTGCAAGACCTGATTATCTGTATCAAGAAGATCGACAAATATTCCCTTTTTGGATCCCATCGAAACCTTTGGTCTTGTTGACATGTGACAAATCGCAGAATTGTGCGATCACTGGCTCCATTAAAGGCATAGGAGGCATTGGACATAAGTGATCTGAACAAAGGGGACTACCTGTTAAACGATCGATGGTGAAAGGGCCTCGTTGGTAACTAAAGTATGAAGTAGCCCGGTTGAAGCTGCGCAGAAGAGTAGAGCCTTTTTGAATCACAAACTCAAGAGAAGGATACCTCGAGCGTGTTCCATCCTACTTACCGTAGTTACCACGCATGACGTCACAAATTCTGCCTTTTTGTCGTCAAGGCTGGAACGATTTTTGTATTTTCCAGCGAAATATCATACCACGGGTGAATCCGACCAATCACGTGACAGAGATTCGTGGTTACGACGCTTACCACGCTCCCGAGCGTGGTAAGCAAATAGTTACTATTGGTTACTATTTCGTCAAGGCTGGAACGGTCAGCGTAGTAACTTTTCGAGAGGCTGGAACGGGTTTAGTAACTAATAGTTACTATTGGTACGAGGGTGGAACACGCTCCTAGTGTCAGGTGATCAACTCATGCAGCCTAATCAATCTCATACAAATCCTCAGTGTTAGTATGGCACGGTGCTCCAGAGTTGGGGCACGGTGCTCCGGAGTTGGGGCACGGTGCTCCAGAGTTGGGGCACGGTGCTCCAGAGTTGGGGCACGGTGCTCCAGAGTTGGGGCACGGTGCTCCAGAGTTGGGGCACGGTGCTCCAGAGTTGGGGCACGGTGCTACTAAAAATTGTTTAATTATTAATTTTTATTATTAATTATTTTTAATTTTAATTATTTGTTTAATTAATTGTTTAATTTAATTATTAAATTGTTCCTTTGGATCTTCGATTCAACAGATTTGTATCGGGGTGCTGTTATTATTATTATCATTATTATTATTACTACTTTATTTCAGTCCATAAGACCATAACAACAACAAACAAACATACACTGAAAAAAACACAAAAGAAATCTACCCCATGGAAAAGATATCCAGGAGGATATCCTTCCATACGGGTAGCACAGGAAAAATGGGTAGGGCAGCAAAAGCCACCAAATCATTATCACAGTCCTTTAACCAGCAGAACATAGCAACGTTAGCTTTGCGGCGCAGCTCCTTCAGGGTAGCAACTCTTTTCTCAACCATTGCACCACTGACGCTGCATCGCCTAGCCAAACGGAAAAATTTCCGAAAACCCGCGTTGTAGACAACTTGCAAAGCGGACAAAGACCGAGCATGGGCAGAGGAGACCAGGCCAAGAGCAAAAAATTGGTAACAGCAAGTCTTCAAAAGTAATTGGACCGGAGTCCGGCCAAAACCGGAAATTTCGAAGAAGTAAAATGAAATTCTGATGTCGATAAAATTTGGTTGGAGGAGGTAGCTGTTCCCGAAAAAGACAGGGAGATAATGCCCTGCGTTGGAGCAATGTGCCCCAAAACTGAGGATTTGTGTATGACTGGCCGTGCTGTGCACGTACTCAGTATCATTCTGTCCCTGCAAAACGAATGCAAAATCAAACATACACTTTGGGACTCCACAGTAACCTTTGGTCTTATTGTTTAATTTATCTACCGCGAAGTAGAACCAAGGAACTCTAGAGTAAACATCGCAGTTGCACAACAAAGGTCGAATTAGGGAAATAGTCGAGAACCCCGCCTTTCTGGGAGATGTAGCGGAAAACAAGGAGTTTTCGGGACCAATTCACGTTTTTGCTTTCTCGGGAGGATTCGCTTAAGATTCCAGAGATAGCTTTGCTCGGCAGGGAAAGTCTGTCTCGTTAACTGCTGCGACACTTGGAATTGTTCCGCTACTCCATGACCGGCAATTCACTGCTATTCGGAGTAAAGGGTATGTAAAGGATAAAGGGTACTTACACGGACGAGAAGATCAGGAAGTATTCTCCGTTGTTAATATTTTATTCCTCTTTTCTTCCGAGTTAAACCTTGTAAAACTTCAACTGTCGCTAGAAAGGGTGGTAATATTCCATGAAACTGTAGTTGGTTGTTTGAGGGAACCAGTGGTTACTCGAAACGCGAAAACCGGATTAACGAACGCAGTGGGGTTCCAACTCAACCTTTTATGCGGCACTATAAGCAAGAAAGCTACATGTAGTAGAACTTCCGTATCCTAGCTCCGACGCCAGTCAACCTGGGTAAGAGCGAGAAACGTCGCCCGAACAATGACTCAAATTATGTGGACTTTCAGTCCATTATTAATAACAAAACCGATCAAAATGCAGAAAAATACTTTTCCTGTCATCGCCCCAATCACGCAGCAAAAACAGCGGCCGTGTCAAAAATTAAGTCTCAGGACTATTTTTTTTTTTCTACAGTGGTATTTAAAGTAATTTCCCCGAACAAGATATTCATAGTCGGTAGAAGCTTCAGTTATTTATTACAGGTTTATTCCTTCCCCAGCGTTGACCCTGAAGATTGACAGCCTGACGAGGACCCTTGCCAAAAAGTGCCGAAATATCGCTTCCAAAGCATCGTAGCTGACCTATCCGTTTTATGCATTATTTGAATATACATTTACAGCTTTCGAGGGTTATATGTTACGGAATAAGTTGAAACAAGAAGGAGATCAATTTCATTTCTGCTTTCTTCTCAGGGGATGAAACTGTAAAATCAGATTTTTAAAGCTAACTGGAAAAAATGAAATATTCTTTTTTTAATGAAAACAAGACCAAAGGTTCAGATGGGATGCCATAAGTGGAATTCTTACTGGACTTCTTCATCCTGACAAACTGGGTCTTGCAGATTTCCAGCCTTTTGCTTGAACATGTTATTTCTCTCCTCGTAAGATCACCCAGATTGTGGCCTAGTTACAATGCTAGTCGAAAAGACAACTCTTCGAACAAGTTCTTCACCTGTATACATACACCGCCTTATAAGTTTTATCGGAAGATTTCACTCCGTTTTATATCCGATTCTGATCATCAGAGGCGTTACTAGCCAAAATGTTTGGGGGGGGGGACGAGGCATTTACCGACTGGCTGGTAATTTTTACCGACTTTTTCTACAGAAAAAACGACTGTTTTCAGCAACAAAAATGACATTTTTGAAAAAAATCGACTGATTTTCAGAAAAACCGACTATTTTGACGAAAAATTGACCATTTTTCAGAAAAAACGATTTTTTTCATGAAAAAAAATCGACTGTTTGACGAAAAATCGCGGCGCTTCGCGCCGATTCGTATTTTTTTACCGACTCGCCGGCAGCATTGGGGGGGGGGCGCCCCCCCCCCAGTCGTGACGCCCCTGCTGATCATACCCTAATGCGGCAGTAAAGCAAAACAGGTAGATGGATTCATTATTTTATTTTATACCAACCGGAACAATTTTACAGATATTTATTAGAACTAACATAAACAGAAAAAAGTGCTGGTTTACCGCGCCTTACGGCCAAACGACTGATCTGCTGAGAGAACTAAGAACGTACGTGGAGTTGGATTCAGTATTTATTTTTAACGCTATTTGGAATCTCTAATCGATTTCAGAAAAACAAAATTACGAGTGTCAGATTTCCAGATTTGCCCGGATTTCAGGCGAACTACCGGTCCGACAAGAAAACTGAGTTGGAATGTGGATTCCTTTTTAATTCTATCCTAAACCTCCCACTGACTTCAGTGGAAACTTTAACTGAACCTGTTTTCCGGTTTGGCCCGGTTCCAGGCGAACAACTTGTCCGGAAAGAAAATAAAGTTCAAAACATGAATTAGCATGTCTTTTCACCATTTTATTGAATCTTAAATCGACTTCAGAAATAAATTTACTTCTACCAGTCTTCTGGTGTAGGCCGAACTCCGGCGAAGTAGTTGTCCCGCAAGAAAGTCAAGCTAAAAAACGGATTAAGAATGTCTTCTTACCCATAACTAGACCGTCAAATAGCTTGAAAAAAAATTTTGTTCGCACCCCTCAGTGAAACCTCCTCCCCACCCTTCAATATATGGCTAGATAGACCATATCACTTGATCTGTACTTTGAGTTTTGACCCAAAGGATCCTCACACCAAGTTCGAACACTATATCTTAAACACTTCGAGGGTTATCGTGCTAGCAGACAGACGACAGACAAACTTCGCGAGTCGAGGCTATCCGAGAAACAGACATCAGCAGAAGAGCCAACGTTGGTGCTGTTTTGACAACTGAAAGCTATTCTACATCTTCCCGAAATTATTCAGAATAATCCTGGGAAGCTTTGAAATAATATTATCATAGTTAGTTCACATTGATCCGACAGAGTTTAAAGTGGATGGTCCTGAAACTCGGAGTTAATACTTCTTAAACCCCGAAATTCAGTTTGTTGACGTCCTAAGGGTCATGAAAGGTCACATTTCAGTGGATTTCATTCTCCCGACGGATGGTGGGATAAAGGGCGATTCTGGCGATCTCTTGGATTCGCTTTCCGAAAAGCAAAGCAAGAATCCGCCGAGCGCAAGAACAGGCAAAAAGTCGTTGCGCCTCAGTTGCACCTTTACAACTTCTGGCTGACTTGCCAAAACCACTTTCCACTCGCGAAGTGGATTCGCTTTCCAAGTGCTGGCGGAAACTAGCGGAGCGCGAGAACAGCTCTGGAAAGCGAAGCGACTTTTAGCCGAAGTCGCAAGAACAGCCGGCGCATAAGCTCGCGGAGCTTTCCAGACCGCCAGAATCGCCCTTAAAAGTAAGCGCCCAAAGGCCGCTGATCGAAAATTGGCTGACGAAATGAGCCCGTGTGAACAGGACAGAATAGCCGTAATAGCTAACGCTCTTTTCTTCGCAAACGACTAAAAATGTGGAGCGGCGGGGACAAAGAGTTTACGCACGTCAACTCTGAAGCCGAAGAAGGTTCCATATTGGCTCAGCCTCCGCTCAGTTTGACGGAATATTCATAGTCGGCTCATTGACGGAAGACGGAGGTTCTACTACAAGTGTTTATAAGTTCTTGCTGTGATCGGAAATCGATCCTGTTTCCTAGCCGAATGCAAAACCCCACGCATGTGTATCAGTCACTGGCGGCTAGCGAGGCGTGTACGGACACTGGTCTTGGGCTCGAAGAAGCGAAAACGGTAAATTTCCAAAATGCCGGGAAAATTTGCAATCAAATCACACTCTCGCGATACAAGATTCTGGGCATATGTTTGGGGCTGTCGGCTCTGAACAAGACCAAAGGTTCCGTGGGGTCCGAAAATCTGAATATTTTGTCTTGACACAGACCCAGACAATCGCACTGTCAGGAGTTTCATAACAGACAACACAAGCATGCGCAATTCAACAGACAGTGCGCGTTGTCTGTTGAGTTGGAAACATATACGTTAAATGTTATGCAGAACAAGCATTGCCAGGAAGAGCAAAAAAAGCATCGATTGACTTTTTTGTTTGTCGTCATGATGTCGGAAAATTCAGCAGCTGCTTTTTGGCGATTTTTTGGCTCTTCCTAATGGCAACGCTTGTTATGCATAACATTTTTGAACACAACAGACAACATCGAAGTGTTGTCACGCATTGTCTGTTGAAACCGCGCATCCTTCTGTTGTCTGTTATGAAACTTCTGACAGTGCGAGTTATGCAGATTTCCGGTCTTCGCCAAACCCCTTTAATATGCTACTATTTATCCACAATCAGCCGCTTGTGCAAGAAATGATACCGTTTTGGTGTTTTTGACAAGTTACGGCCAAGCAACTAATCAGATGACAAAAGCCAAATTCAGGTATGGATTCAGCACGGATGTTTACCCCAGCCTATATCTCACCTCCATATGATTTAGAAAATCTTTTATCAATTTCCTCGTTTTAGCTGTATTTCGGGCCAAGTGCATGCAGAATAATAGAGCTAGTGACATCGAACGGCGAACCAAGAATCAATCGATCCAAATTGACGGTTTTGGCGAAAACAACCGCCGAACGAATTTCTAATCGAATCAAGGATGAACTTTCGTTTTACCAAATTTCCGGTTTGTCCGAATACCGGTACTTCTTGTCAGGCGAGAAAATTAGTTTCAGATCCGGATTCAACATGTCTCCTTACCGTATGTATCGACTATCTCATGGAGTCTTAAAACTTCCTGACAGATTTCCGGTTTTGGCCGCAACTCCGGACGAACTACTTGTCCTGCAAGAAAATAAAGATCTGAAACGAATTCAACATGTCTCATTTGCCCCAATTTCAAACTTCTAATCAACTTATGATACAAATTTTACTTTTAACACATTTTTCGGTTGGCCGGATTCCGGATGAACTACTTGTCCGGAGAGAAAACTAATTTCATATTTGGATTCACCTTGTCTCTTTGCCCCTAAATCGACTATCTCATTAGCTTTTAAAAATATGTGTCGACCTTTAATTTTACCCCCCCCCCCCCACCCCTATAAATACAGAGGTACAAAGCCGATCTGCGAACTTGAGCTGTACTTGAACCCAAAGAATCCTAATACCAAGTTTCAACAAAATATCTCAACACTTTCGAGAGAGAGAGACCCCCCACCTCCCACCCCTATAAATACAGAGGTACAAAGCCGATCTACGAACTTGAGCTGTACTTGAACCCAAAGAATCCTATACCAAGTTTCAACAAAATATCTCAACACTTTCGAGAGAGAGACAGACAGACGGACGGACAAACTTCACGAAGATCCCAAAAAAAGAGACAAAAATACGTTTCTTCCCACCTCAGCTTCCCCGCATACCCTTGCCTGTCTTATCGTTTGAGACAATTCTAATGTGTGTATGTGTGGTGTATTTTCTTTTATCTTTCGTACTGCGCTGTTCTGTTCTGTTTAGCGGACTAAACAATTAGTACAATAAGAGATGCGTTTCTACTTTTCTACAGTAGCCGCAGGCCACAAGACGACTGACTCATCCAAACTAACTCGCAATACAACGTCTCAGCACATAAAAAAGGAAACATTCCTGGATTTTGATTAAACACTAGCCTTGGTCTTCTCAGACGTTTCCAAGAAGCCTAATTTATCCGTCCGTGATTCCTCTTTTACGTCTCGTGACGGAAATTATGCGCAAACACGTATGGGCAAAATGGTAACTCCAACAGGATGAAATTCCTTCTTCACCTCACCAACCAGTTATTTTTTCTCAATGTTTAAAACATACCACGGTTAATCTATACGAATAATCTTTTCTACCCCCTGACCGCTCCATCCATCAGGCCATTTGGAGACAAACCATTACCAAGATCGCTCACGGGCTCCCAACCTTCCTACCCTCGTGTACAGGCGCAACCCAAGCGAAATAATGATGACCCGCAAACTGCCGAACTCACCATACGCCAAGATCCTGCCTAGCCACCCAGGCCCCCCACAGTGCACCAGAGGACACTCAAAGAAGTAATTCAAACAGTCTGTCAAAACCAGGGCCAGAAAAAGTTTCTTTACCAACAGAGTTGTCAACCCCTGGAATGAAATGTGCGTAGCAACAGTCTCGGCCCCTACTCCTGAAGCAACAAAGAGTGGACCACGAAAGATTGGAAGTATGAGTGGGACATCCCGTCCTGCTCATACCTGCTATGAAATACCACCGATTCAACTCAGGAAAATTTAACAGATCTACAGATCGTATTTTATTCGTATTTTATTAATTCGTATTTCCAAGATCGCTAACAACATACACTATTTCTATCTACCCCCAACGACACTACACTGATTTTGCGATTGCGGTTGTGTCTCTTTCAAAGATATATATATACCGAGATATATACTCAGACTCCCAAAACTGTTTCCCGGAAGTTCATTAGTTAAGGATACTTCTTATGCAAGTCTTGTCGTGTCCGTAAACGGACTAAAACATTGTTAAAATAGCCGCCGATGTTATGTGTGATCTTTATTTTTTATATAATGAGTATGGTTTTGAAGGAGTCGTGGTAAATATTTGGGAGAAATAACGGAAAAACAGTAAACCTGATTTCGATTTTGCGGCTGAATTTCACAGAATAAAATGACGGAAGTTTCCCCGCAAACTTTTCTGACAAAGCAGGGACCACGGGCTTATGCTGTGGATACACAATCAGGATTTCTAGGATTGATTTTCTGCACTCTCATCATAAAGTTGATAAAGCCTCGACTTTTCCGTAGGGAACTGATGATGTCGCCGAAAATCCTGGCAGGAATACTGTACGAGCGTTTTCCACCCTACTTACCGTAGTTATAACGAATGACGTCAAGGATTCTGGCTTCTTGTCGTCAAAGTTGGAACGCATTTTTCTATTTTCGGTAATATATCGTGCCGCGGGGTGATCGAGCAGATCACGTCAAAGAGGTCGTAGTTA
The DNA here is from genome assembly GCA_030848855.1 of Branchinecta sandiegonensis. Taxonomy (NCBI): domain Eukaryota; kingdom Metazoa; phylum Arthropoda; class Branchiopoda; order Anostraca; family Branchinectidae; genus Branchinecta; species Branchinecta sandiegonensis. Next base: position 18,169,304 of record JAUPMV010000006.1, on the reverse strand, counting down.
CCAAGCTAACTACGCTCTTGAGCATGGTAAGCAAATAGTAACTATTCTGAGAAGGTTGGAACGGTCAGCGTAGTAACTTTTCACGAGGTTGGAACGAAAATAGTAACTATTAAGGCGTATTCTCGCCGTTCCCCGAGGACTCCTCGGGGAATCGAAGGGAACGGCGAGAATAGAGGGAGTCACTCCACGCGGACTACGCGGACAGAAACAGCGAGGACACGAGGAATGCTTCGAAAATGGATTTTATTCGAAAAAAATATGCAGTTGACGAAATTAGTCTGGATCCACTTTATTTTTGGTTTTGTTTATTCTGATTATTTTAGTTAATTTTACATTGCACCAAAACAAGCAAAAATTAATTCAAATCCGAATCTGAAAGGGAGTCCTTTTTCATGATGGAGATGATAATCGGGGCATTCCCCGTTCGTGGGGACTCGCGAGAATACGGGGAGTGAGTCCCCGGGACAAACAAAAACGCGGGGACTCCTCACGTGAAATCCTCGGGGAACGGCGAGAATACGCGTAAACCAATCAACAACGTGTGTTGTGCTGACGTTTCTAGTTCTCCACTAGGCACAGGGCGATTCTTCGCAGGCACGAAGAGATGTCACCACAGTCAGACGAGATCCCACAGGACAGATTGCACTGTTGTAGAATGAAATAAGATCGAGACCGCTACTGAAGGTACGTGGACACACAGTCCGATGTTTGCAGTCGTATGCAAATTTCCTCCTTCGCTCCAAAACTTTGACGCATCGAATGCAGTGTTTCACACAGTGACACGATTTTCGCAGCGAAATCTTATTTGACTGTGTGTGCAGGTAGCTTAAAGGAATTTCTGAAACATCAATATAGGCGCATTTTTGTCACTGCAAATAATAGCTAAGAAAATATTAGATCTGGAAGCTCTCTTTCGAGAGAACGGGGTTCGTCAGGTAGGTAAAAATTTTCGCTAAGTATGTTCCGTAAAGTTTGACACTGCAAAATTAGTGACGCAAATTATTCTTTAAAAAAATCGACTTTATAATGTCATCATTGTATACCGCATCATTTTAGCACATTTCCAGTTTCCTGGTTCCACATATCTAAATTTATTTGACAATTTTACTTTGGATCTATTTCCTACTGGCTAACTTTATGAACTTTACGAAAAAAGTTGAATTATTCGTTATTTTGTGTCCACTCACACTGAATATTTTGAGTCGCCGAATTTTCATTTCCACATTTTCTGTTTCCTACATAGAATCGCACAAGCATTTCCTGTACCCTGGAACATTTCTGAGTAACCTGTTTTGTCCTGATCAGTCGTTGAACACTCGAGATTCAAGAATCTAGAAGCCAATGACGTCAAAAGTCCCAGAAATTTCTTCTCATACACTTGAGTTGACAATGTGGTTTGATTTAACGTAGTCATGTTTATGTACATTGTTTTGTTTAGTGTTTTAATATGTGTCTTTAATTCGGTGTATTTTACTCATACTCCGCTGTTATACAAAAAGCGGGTCACAAATTAACAAATAAAATTAATTTGTGGGTTTCTGGATACTAAAAACGAAAAGGATGAAAATGAACGTTCATGTCACAAATTTTGAGACAAATGCCCCTTGCCAAACAAATTTTTTAGCAAGGTAGACAGAAAAGGACATGTTACGGTTATCTGATATTTGTGTGAGATAAGTAGCGCACGGTGGCTCAAATCATGCATTTTCGAAAGTCCCGCCAAAGAACCACAATAAAGCGAACAGACCGACTGTAAACACTCTACTTGGAGCGTGTTCCATCCTACTTACCGTAGTTACCACGCATGACGTCACAAATTCTGCCTTTTTGTCGTCAAGGCTGGAACGATTTTTCTATTTTCCAGCGGAATATCATGCCACGGGTGAATCCGACCAATCACGTGACAGAGATTCGTGGTTACTACGCTTACTACGCTCCCGAGCGTGGTAAGCAAATAGTTACTATTAGTTACTATTTCGAGAAGGCTGGAACGGTCAGCGTAGTAGCTTTTCGTGAGGTTGGAACGGATTTAGTAACTAATAATTACTATTGGTACGAGGGTGGAACACGCTCTTGGTTTACAAGAAATGGTTTGTATGTTCTAACCAGCCGCTTTCATGTAAATATAAGTTAAATGTAAACAATAAATCAATCAATCAATAATCCTATTAACCCATATAAAAAAATGGCACAAGGCGGGCCCATATCAAGTATCCGAAAAACAATAAAAGAAGAAGAAAGAGAAAGGTCAGAGTAAAATTACTAAATAAACGCACTATCATATGGGTCGCTCCGAAAGATACAAAAAGACGTCCTGCGTGCTTTAAAGTTTAACTGAAAAGGGCAGAGATGGGACAGTCTTGTTACCCCTCACTCATTCACTTAAAGAGGGTTGAAGATCCGATGAAAATGCGTTACTTCGTTGCTCCGCTATTCACGAATGATCAATTTTCGAATACTGGAATTGCCCTGTCAGATTTGTAGTACTACCTGTGTCGTATGCTTGACGAAAAAGATATATGATTTTTTTTTATGTTCAGGCACTAAGCACACTGTAAAAAGTTTCTCCGAATAAGGATGCAGTATTTTCTACCAGGATTAATCTTATCTCTATTGGAATAAAATTAATCCGAATTAGGGGTAATCTCACCTCGATAAAGACAAGAGTAATCCCAGTAGCAAATACTGCAAGGTTTTATTTTACAGTGCAGTCTTCACCAAGCTTATCACCGCACACTGAAAAGCCGCGTTAGTGTCCAGATTCAAATATTCCGCGTCATAGTAGAATTTGCGCCGCTGTCGGGACAGTCGTAGATATTCTGAACCTCACTACTAGAGCCGATAGTGGAAAATAAAAAAAAATCTCTTAGCAGAATCCAAATAACTCAGAATATTCAACTAAATGATACAAAAATAAGTTTGCTTTTCAGTTAAACTTTAACAAAAGTTTTCGCAAACTGCCGTAAAGGGTTTCACGGAACAATTTTCTACAATTTTACGAACCTCGAGAGCAGCTTTACTCTCTTTACGAACGTCGCCTAAGCCGTCCTCAAGTTTACGACTTAATATCGACTGCCAGGGAAATCCCAGGTTTCAAGGAAATGTTTCACTAATTCATGGTGTAAACAAGCGTCAGATTAAGGGAAACACTCGTAAACAAATCATGAAAGACAAGAACATTGCAGAGAGCCCGAAAATAAATTTGGAACTAAAGCGTGCCCGGATTTCCGTCCTATCCTCCCAATTCTCCAGTTTAGATGCTTGGTTTTAGAGGGTTTCTAGCTAGATTGTTTATATGAATTACGGGCAAAGAGAACCAGGCTCGACCTACAGAGACTGATACGATATGATATGACACGGCATTGAACGATTAAAAAGGTGCAAGTCCGAACATCAATTGGGCAGCCTGCATAAGAGGATAAACATGTTCCTTAGCTATGTCAAATAATGGAAGTGATTCCAAAGTATTTACTTTTGGGATCTCCAAACGTTAGTGACGGGATACCTATGATTTCGTCCGTCTGTCTATCTGTCCGTCTGTTAGCACGATAACTATCTCGAAGGAGTGGGATACTTTACTGAAAATTGCTCTGAGGATCCGTTGGGTCAAAGTACAGGTCAAGTTTGTAGACGGGTTCTGTAACCCTGTAATTAGGAGGTGAGGGAGGGGGTTTCAAATTAAGGGGATAGTTTTTGTTTTCAAGAAAACGAGACAGTCCTTTTAGCGGTAAGAATACATGAAGTATTTCCTTCAGTCGTGTCGACCAAGGCGATAGATCAATTCAAGATGCATAGGTAACCAGCTATCGATACCATAAGATAAGATAACATTTATTCCACTAAAAGCGCAGAGGCTATGGGAAAAAATAAACAAAAATCAAAAACAAAAACCAAATAAATGATAAATATTTTACACATTCGTTTACAGGAACCTTTATCTGTGGTTCGTCGAAACCGAAAGGAATCTTCCCAACTTTTCAATATCACCAAATAATTTACTTCCCATTACTTTTACCAACCAATCCTCCCCCGAATAACTAACACCAAAAATTTTCCCACGAAGATCTGAAAGCTCAGGGCATACGCACATTAAGTGAAAAATAATTTCATCCAATTGTCCGCACATTGGGCAAAAGTAAGGACCAGACTCTTACCTTACCCAAATATCTTCTACGCTTTCCTAAAGGTAGACAATCACCCCGTAAACTCATTAACAACCTCAAATGCTCTGCTGGGATCTCCACCTTGAAAAAAATTTCCTCCCCCCATGTCTCTTTGGCCCTCGCGTACAACCACAATGAATCAGATGCAGCCACCCCACACTGCCAAAATTGTATTTCCTTGTCGTGCAACTAACCTCCACCTCCTTAGCAATACTCACCCCATTTCCTTCTCTAGGTCCTTTTCCATCACACCAAAACCGGTTGATCAATCAATTAAGAACTACCCAAATTCCGAGTTTTGACGGATGCACGCCCGGAATCCGGCGCAAACCGGAAATTTTGCAGAAGTAAAAGTGGTTTCAGAAGTCGTCTAGAGATACGGTACAGGGATACGAAGACATTCTGAATCGCCTTTGAATGTCGTTTTCTTGCCGGACAGGTAGTCCACCCGGAATCAGGCCAAAACCGGAAATTTGATAGAACTAAAACGTAAAAGGATCGACGACGATTAGAGATTAAGGAGACACACTGAACCCATTTTCGAAATTTGTTTTCTTAGAAGATAAGCAGTTCGCCCGGAATCCGGCCAGAACCGGAAATTTGGTAGAAATAAAAGAAAAATTTCTGAAGTCGATTAGAAGTTCAATGTAGGGGTAAAAATACACGCCGAATCCATATCCCAACAATTTGTTTCACCGGACAAAGAATTCATCAATATTCGACAAAACGAGGAAATTCGATACAAGTGAAAATTTATTCAGATCTTTGATTTGAGGTCCAGAATCCATATTAAATCCATATGTGTTCTTGGTATCTCAAAGAATCAGTCGTTTAACCTTAATCCGCGGAAAAACAACATTTTCATAGCTCTTTGTACCATTCTACCAATTCCTCTTCTAGCTTTAAGCTATTTGGATAGTAAACTTGATTGATTGATTGATTCTACTAAATCTCTCCATCGGGTTATTCCTGTCAGTGTAATGATAACAAAGCTGAATCCATCTATCTGGTTTGTTTTACTACCGGGTAAATGGTGCGAGAATCGGATAAAAACTGTGAATTTGGGAAAGAACAAAATCCTCCGACAGAATCAGGACCTTGCGAAGAAAGAAAATCTACAAGCCTGGATCGTCTGGATGAAGAAGTCCAATAAATGGGTTACAAAATTCGTTAAATATTACAGCTTATCGGAAGTTTATTAGCGCTTTCCATATGGGCGTAGGTAGATATGCTGAATTCTTTTTTAGCTTTAGTTTTTTACCGCACAAGTAGTACATCCGGAATCCGGTCGAAACCGGATTTGGCAGAAGTAAGGCAGGAAGTTTCGATCAATATCGTCAAGGTAGATGTGACGTATAGGGGTAAACACACATGCTGAATCCACACCTGAACTTGGTTTTCTCAGGTGACTAGCCATTGGCATTAATCTGTTTCTAAATTTAAAAGTACAAATGTTAATAGGTACACTGTCCGAAGTTTCATAACAGATTACGCATAACACTTTCAAGAATAACACCTTTTCACTTAGAAATAAAGTGTTATGACCAATTAAGTTTATACTATTTAGTGCCCAGATCTCCAACAACAGCTTCAATAGGTAAAAATACTACACTGTCAGAAGTTACATAACGACAACAGCAGGATGCGCGGTTTCAACAGATGACACTTTGGGATGTTATATCTTATGTTTCTTTCGTTCCCGTTAGTATTTTTACCAATTGAAGGTGTTACGAAATAGTGTAAACTTAATTGGTCATAACACGTTATTTCTAAGTGAAAAGGGGTTATTCTTGAAAGTTTTATGCGCAATCTGTTATGAAACTTCTGACAGTGTAAAAGTAAAAGAAATTACATTTCCCGGATAGGCTATCTACAAGATTGTCTGGATCAAACATTACATTTTTTGGATCCCATCGAAAACCTTTGGCCTTGTTCTCCTACTCCATCCATTTGCAAATTGTTTGTGTCTCTCAAATGTGTTGCCTCTATGATACCTTCCAGATCCCGGAGTCGGGGGTGCCCAACACCCTGGACTTCTAGAGCGTGTTCCATTCCAGCTTCTAACAATAGTAACTATTAGTTACTATTTTCGTTCTAACCCCGTAAAAATTTACTACGCTGACCGTTCCAACCTTCTCAAAAATAGTAACTAAGAATAACTATTTGCTTACCACGCTCGGGAGCGTACTTACCGTTGTAACTACGATCTCTGTGACGTGATTGGCCCGATGAGCCCGCGGCAAGATATTTTGACGAAAACAGAAAAACGCGTGCTAGCCTTTACGCCAAGAAGCCAGGGTTCGTGACGTCATGCGTAGTAACTACGTTAAGTAGGGTGGAACAAGCTCCTAGATGTTTTTGGCCTGGGTTCACCTTCCGGATCATCTCAATGAACACAGCTGTCTGGACTCCGGCAGAACAATCTGGAAGGTGAACAGACCTTTGCCGAGCTGTTGGCCGGACTAAAACATTTTCACCCAGTTCTCGAGGCCTATTCGTTCGGGATCACGGGCTTGTCGGTATGAGCGAACGGGTTTCAGTCTTCAACAACAATAAACATACTATACATTACTATTCTACACATTCAGTATACCAATGCGTGAAGGGACTCCTGGACCAATGTAGCATAGGAGGTTACTGGAATGAAGATAGGGGATACCCATCTATTAAGGTCGGTTCGATTGGTAGGGAAGTCCAAGGGGTCCTCCCGGATCAGGAAATTCAGAGGTGGCACGTTGACCTGGTGGCTTCCGGGTCCCTGAGTTTGTACGCGACTGTCAAAGAGAGTTGGGGGGAGGAGGTTTATTTTAAAGCGGGACTTAAAAAGGAGGAGTTAAGGTTGTTATCAAGTTTTCTGGGAAATTGTTTACCGTTTAGTGAGAAGAGAAATTCTAAGTAAGTAAGTAATTTATTTATGACCCGCCATTTTGAAAAGGTGGAGTAAATGTAGAAAATAAACAAAACGCATAAACACACAGAAAAGACACTTAATTTTTAAATTAAGTGTCTAATTTTAAATTCTTAATTCTATTGGTAAATGTCGTGGAAAGACTGGTCCTCCTTTCATCTGCCCAATGTGTGGGATTGCGAATGATGGTTTAAGCCATTTTATAGAGAGCTAAATGATTTAAGATCCGAGGTATTTGGTGAAGGACTGTTTGGTAAAGAGTGGATGTCTTAAATATTAAAAAGTTAATAATTTCGTGATGTGAGATTGGTAGGGAAATTCTCCGGATAGGTTTGCGCCAACGCTATTTGTTTATTTAATAGTTATTATTTTTTCTTTGTACGTGGATAGTAGCTTTTGTTTATTCAAACCAATGTTACCACTATATGCTTTACCCATGGCCTTCGGGCTTTCGTGTAAAACATATTCTATGGACCCACAGCCCAAAGGTAAATCATGATTTCTTCGGCTACAAACACTTTTCAATTACCCTTTCCTGATTAATCATCGCATAATTAGATAAGGCCCTTCCGAGAGACGACAATGCCCCTTATCCGTGAGACGAAACTCGCTCGGATTTTCAAAGAATGACGGAACCTAAGGGCTCAACTAACAGTAAACAACAACAAGTACTATAGTTATGACGCGTCGGAGCCGAGTGCTCGATTTAGTCATCAGTCCAACTGAGAAGAGCTAAGAAGTAAAAATTAATCTAGTGGAGAAAATTATCTCGCCGAATTAAGTGGCAAGTTTTTGGATCTGTGATGGAAATTGGACGGGTGAGAAGAATTTAAGTTTATAGTATTTAATTTATGTCCGTTAGAGAAATAATTAGTTTTGTGTCATTTGGCCATTCATCACAGTCAAAATAACTGTTCTCCGGCCGTTAAAAGGAGTTAAATCGGAAGCATTCAAGTTTTAGCAATGTATGAATCAAAGTCGCGACCCCTAACCGAGACGCGGTGTGAACGTGGTATCATCTCGTGGTATATGGTGATTTATTTTGAACAAAGGAAATCAGACAAAAAAAAGAAACTCTTAACTGGTGTAGATACGAATAAAAAGTACAGCGAAATATTTTGCCCTATCTATTGCTTTCAATAATTGATGTTGAGGATTTTATTTCATTCGTATACTGTACGCTAGCCCAATGAATAATTCATGAGCGGATGGGATTGCCTGACTCGTTGTTTGAAAGCGTCGATTGGTTTATCTTAGTTGTGAATAGCTTAGTTGGTTGGATTTTGGATAAAGAAAAGGTACAGTAGTGTTCACAATAGCCTATCCGCTGATAATGGTTTCTCCGTCATCTTCCACCATACCAATTGACTTGAAATGAAACGTGGTGGTCAATTGGGGTGGTTCTCAAAATCACTATGATTTTGTTGCCCACGCTTAGTATACTCACGATCAAAATGCCCACATATGCCAACGGTCAAAATGCCCAGTGCTCAAAATGCCCACGGTTCAAAATGCGCTCGACTCAAGATGCCAACAATTGAGGTCGAAGACCCCCAAAATCAAAACCGTCCAAAATGTCAACGGCCCAAAATGCCGACAGTTCAAAATGCTCACAGGGCAGGCTAAATCGTCCTGGTTCAAAATACCGACGGATTAAATTGTCAGGGAAGGCCAAAAAGGTCCTGGGACAACAGTCAACGAGAATACAAGGGACAGGGATTATCACGGAAAGATATTGAAAGGGATTAATTTATTATTTGTTGATCAACAGAACTATTTGCGTGAAAGTACAAAGAAATGCCATACAAAATTGTTCAATCTTGGTTTTCGAAATAACCCGTTCAGTATTTCCCAGCGACTCGTCGATGTGGGGTAGAATCCTTCTACTAATCTAACACCGACTGGTGTAAGAACTCGTGAAGTGATCGGAAGTAATAGAAGAAAACCGGCTAGACAACACGTCATGCCGGGTTTGATAGGATCTGACCTAGACGCCCATTAGTAAAGATCGTCCTGTTCGGTTGTATATTTTGTGATGAAATTCTGATCAAGGTTAAGATGGGTTACATGTTAAACTCGTCTCCCGGTCACCGTGGATCAGTCTAAGTGAGATTGTGATAGCAAGTGGTATTGGATTACTTCGTCTGAAATTCGCTGGTACACTACAGTGATCTTCTGTTTCGGTATGTCCGGTTTTCCAGATGCTTTTGCAGAGGACTCAAAATATCATGTTCTAGGTACTTGAAACCAAATCTACTCTCTATTTTGTGTTCTGTATCTTTCCCCTTTCTGGACCATCTTCAGAAACGAAATCTTCGTCAAATTCGTTCCATTAGCATTCGGTTTTGCTTTTGCTATTGTAATCAACCATGGAGTTCCATGATATTTCGGTTTAATGATTTATAATAATTATGGTTGTTGTTTTTGTGTTGTTTCTTCTTTTTTACCATATCCCCTCTCTGCCTAGACGGGATATAAATACAAATTTAATTAATTTAATTTGAACAACAGTGGCGCATTATTTGATTGAGGCTATAGATTCAAGAGCGTCTAACCCCTTTACTCAGCTCCTTTTCGCATTTAGTAGGTGACATGTCTCGCAGATTCGGAAATCCCTCCATGCATCATTGCTGAATAATCAGCAATGGCGTGTTTCGAGTTCTGATCTCACCTTATAGATGCCTTTGTTTTGTTTTTATTTTCTTCATTTGTCGAAGGCTGTTACTATTCAACACTGTAAGAAGTTCCTGTGAGTAAGGATTACAGTTAACTGCAGTATTTGCTACTGGGATCTCTACTGAGACAAGATTAATCGGAATTAGAGATAAGGTTATCCTTTTAGAGACAAGATTAATCCCAGTAGCAAATACTGCAAGATTTTTTTTACAGTGCAGATAGGAAGGTTTGATGCTTGTCTCGTTTCACAGTGCCGGGCTACCGGATAGGCAGGGTAAGAAACGGATTAGGATACTACTAATTTGATCTTCAAAGAAAAATATAACTGAGCTCTCTTAGAGCACAAACGATCTTTTGACGATAACGTCAATGGTCGGCGCTTGACTGGCAAACTCGGTTTAAAAAGCGCTAAAAGCCATAGGTACATGAATGAACCATATTTGACGGTGCAAAACGGATAAGTCAGCTACATTTTATTAGAGCTATATTTCGGTCTTTCTTGACAAGGGTCCTCTTCAGGCTCAAGCCGCTCAAGCTGGAAAATGAACTTGTCACAAGTTCCTGTTGTTGACAAGTTAATTTTCCAGCTTGAGCGGCTTGAACCTGAAGAGGACCCTTGCCGAGAAGGGCCGAAATATAGCTCTAATAAAATATACGGTAGCTGACTTATCCGTTTTGCACAGTAAAATATGATTCGCAGTCAGCTTGGGCTGAAGGAATATCTATAAATGAACCAATGGCAAAGGACGGGAATTTCTCAAGGTAACAATCGCAGGGGAGCTAGGGTGATCTGAAAGGCTTAATAAGTAGGAGAGGTCCTTTTAATTGCTTCGGGGGAAACTACAGATGGGTAATATTCAGCAGCGATGTTCAACTCTATCTAGCGGTTGCAGTTCAAGCTGCTTGGAGATGATTTGCAAGGAGGGACCGAAAACTCGACTGCTTAGCCCCCTCCATCCATACGGTGTAAGTCCGGCAATGTCTTTGCACAGTGGCCCAACTACTGACAAATGAAAATGATGAGGTATTAGGGTTAAGAGGTACAGGTTTGGAAAATAATTAGGCTATGACTGTCTTTTCATTCCCGAATGGCGATATATACTTGACTGTCACTGACACTTTTCTCTTATCGCTGTTAATGCAAAAGAAAAATTTTCGAATCATGCTTCATGAGATTTACCGGTCAGCTGAATTCGATCCCATAAACAAACCAAAACATAATAGGATGTGAAACAAGAAAGACTCTGATAAGGTCTTTGCCATTCTTTTACCACCTTCATACGAGAAAGCAAATTGGGTTTGCAGCATTCGCAGTAGTTCGTTCCGAACTTCTGAGCTACAACAGTGATTCTTCATCTCGTGATCGGGCTAATTTTCCGCTTAAAAAACAACTCGTTTTTCCACGAATGTATTTGGAGCCCAAGGGAAGTCGTGCACAGGCACTAAACGTTGTTCACTTCCTGATTACTGCACGAAAAAGTTTAAGATTCCTAACATGAACATAATAAATGATACAGTTTGGAATTTCCAAGATGGCACTGAATTTGAACTTGCCATATTCGCTTATTCAAAACAGTAGAGATACTGCTGGCATACGAAGCTGTTTTTATTGGGCTCCCAAAATGTAAGTGGAGCGATACCTATGACATGGCAAAAGTTGTCCGTCTGTAAGCACGATAACTCTCGAAGGGAATGAGATATTTTGATGAAACTTGCTGTGAGGATTCTTTGGGTCAAGGGAAAGGTCGAGTTCGTAGATGGGCTTGTAGCCCTATATTTAGGGGTGAGGGAGGGGATTCAAATTAAGGGGCTAACAAAATAATTTTAAACAGCTAAAATTAATCCGTCGATTAAGGGGTAAGAAGACACACTGAACACGAATATGAAAATCATTTTCTCCCCGAAAAAGTAGTTCGCCCGGAATCCGGCCAAAACCGGAAAGTTTGTTAAAAGTAAAAGATTTATTTGAAGTTGATTATATGTTCGATTTAGGGGGAAAAATGCTGAAAATTTCTGTGAAAATCATTTTCTACCCGGACAAGTAGTTTGCCTGGAATCCGGCCAAAACCGGAAAATTTGTTAAAAGAAAAAGTTTTATTTGTAGTTGATTAGATGTCCGATTTCGGGGTAAGAAGAGATGCTGAATCCGTACATGACGATCGTTTTTGCCCGGACATATACCCGGAAAATTAGTTATAGTAAAAGTTTTATTTGAAGTTGATCACATGTTCGATCTAGGGGCAAGGAGATACACAAAATTCGATTTTGAGCTTTAATTTTTTTGCTGGACTGGTAGTCTCGGAATCCGGCCGAAACCGCAAATTTGGCAGAAGTGAGGCAGGAAGTTTCAATGAGTTTCCTCACAATAGATAGACTTGTAGGGGTAAACACACATGCTGAATCCATATCTGAACTTGGTTTTCTCAGACGATTAGCTATTGGCCTTAATCTGTTTCTAAATTTCAATAGTAACAATGTTCAAGTAGTCTGGAGAATACTGAAACTGGCGAATACAAGACCCAATTGTCTGGATTAATTATTAAGTTTTTGGGATCCCATCGAAACCTTTGGTCTTGTTACTCCCTTAGTACAACGCTGACGTGGTTAGGCTAGTCTTTATGTACCAGATATCGACCTATTTATTTATTAGTTCATTTGGCGTTAAGCTTTATAGAGAACAAATTGTTTGAGTAACGCACAAACGACGTGATTATCTCAGATCCCTGTGGGGACATTCTTCAGAACAGCCTGAGTCCAATGACGACAGCTCCTCCCCCCCCCCGCCATGACTCGTCCCTCCTCAATCAGATCAGTTTCACAATTAATGCTATCCCATCAGCTAGGTAGCTGGAACAAAATGCCTGAGCGCTGTTCTGCTTTTAAGTCCAACAAGCACGAAATAAATGATATTCTGTTTTCGAACACAGCAACAACATGTCATATAATTTATCTCTCTTGTTGGCCTCTTGGAGAGGACCATAATTTGAAAAAATCACGAATTTTTCCCGTCTACAGTTGGAACAGAGCCACGCAATTCGCCAATCAGAGCTCGGAGTCCGCGACGTACATGTGTTCGACGGAAAACAGGGCTTCCTGGTAGCCTATAGGCTCAGGGCCCGCCCTCGCCGAAAATGTTACTAGCTCTGTGGCAGAATTGTGCAGATTTCGTGAACATTTTGCACGTCATAAAATAATTTCTTATCCATCACTGGCTCCATCCATCTAGTGAGCGGTTAATCAACTCGGAGGCTTTTACTGCTATAAACCTACTTGGGAACCCAGGGCAGCTGTGGGAGAGCAGAGTAGCTTGAAACTGAGATACCTACAACGTCATTTGGCTACCCTTTGCCCATGGTACTTAGCAATAGCGATGAGAATCCTAGAAGACTAACTTCATATCCGTGATTATGTGACGAACGCGAAACCCCTTTAGGAGCTGGGGTCTAGCCGATATTCCCTAGCATAGTCCCATTACAATCAGTGAATTCAAAATTATCTTCCAGAATGTTTATATACCCGTGCTCGAGGCACTGCCAGAATCGACCGACAAAACGACCTCATTCATAAGTTCGCTATCTGACCCATTGCAAAGGCTCGCAATAAAGGACCTGGGGGAGTGGCTTCGGACCGTGCTCGGAATTGACGTCAAGACCGCCTCCTTCGGAGAAGTAGAGCCGAGAAGGATGAACGTTCTGGGCGACATAATCGTCGCAAATCTGACGGAGGTAACAACAGCAGCAACAGACACTACATCAGAAACGACACCATCCCCCAGGTTTCGATCCTTTCGGAACCATCATCATGTACGGGACCAGTTTGCGTAAGTTACCAAATTTTCTAGTGATCATTTCCGAAGTGCATTCTTGCGTGTTTGGAAGTTCAACGACAGTTTACAACAATATCTTTCGGTACCTGGGCGGTGTCTTCTAAAAGCGACGAGCGTGTAATACAATCAACCATATTACCAGTTCTCGTGCGAAGTAAGGAGCACGATTTGCAGCATTCCCGGCGGTAAAAAATAAAATTAATAGTTATGCATCGTTTTTGAAGCGAAGTGGCAAAATTACAGTTCAGTCGTTCCAACAAGGTCCAAAACTCAAACACAAACTATTTTCCGTATGACAGGTTCGAAGACCGACTACAAATAGAAGCGATATCATACAGACAAAACAGAAGTAAAAAACATTTGACAAGAATATTTAAAGATGTTCTTGAAAGAAAATTTCATGTCAAAACAATAAAACAGAAAGAAGGAAAAAAGGGGAGGAAGAGAATGAGCTCAATTAAACGGGCTGATATTTTTTTTTAATTGATCGGACTACAGTAGATGCTTCTTGGACACTTCTCGAACTTTTGTACTATCTTGGCTTTGGCTTGTCGCATCTAAACAGTCAAATGGGAATAATAATATATTCTAAGAACCAAGTGTTTCAGGTTGCTTTTCACACAAAGAATGAAATAAGATTCTCTTAATTTCGTCTCTCAGGATAGTTGACAATTATGAAAGTAATGCAGCACTGTTGCAAATAGGACACTTCCACGCCGCGATTTTGCTCTTCGAGGTTGCAGAGGCAACTCAGCAAAATATTAGAAGAAAACTGGATTGTGTGGCTTTAATCTGAATTTGTCTTGCTAACTGTTTGCATTCACGACTGTTTATTAGTTTGGGGCCGTTAGATGTCAGGCGACGTTCAAAGTAAGCCACCTCTACTGTCCGCCAGGCTTCTCTGTGCGCGCAATGAAAACACGGTCAAGAAGATATTTAAATTGAACGTTGCCAATTATTCTATCCCAGAAAAATTTCAAGGTAGTACATTTCTTTACGATTGCCTACGCCCGTGGTTTCACAAGATGGAATCCGTATCGTTAATATTCAGTAGGCTGCACTCTGTTCAACAAAATCAACGTCCCAAAACTGAATTCGGAAAAACATCATTCGAACTGAAAAACAATCCTCTTCAGTTCTCTCAAGAGGTTAGCCGTTGGAAACTTGTCACCTACGGTCAAGAGGGCAATGAGTAATTTCTAGACTCACTTCCGCAGTCAATCACGTACTTTACGCATCGGACTTTGCCTCAAAAACAACGTGACATAACATCCTTTGACGTTGGTTCATAATCTCGTGATGCAATAGTTTTTTCTCCTGATCCCAATGTAGATAATGAATCCTAGCCATAAAAGAATTAACTTTTGTTTGAGCAAATAGCAGAATTAACTTTTGTTTGTACAAATAATAGAATTAACTTTTGTTTGTTGAGGATTTTGCAGGCTTTACAGTTTATCTTCCGGATCTCAGAAAGCCACGATAAATTTTGCAGAAGCCGGAAAAATCTGGTTTAAGCTTTCCGACTTTTTTTTCCCAAGTATAGTGACGCATTTGCGAATGAAGGCGAAGGAGAACTTAAGCTGATTGGACCATGAACGCATGTTTCCATAACATTTTACAGTAGATGTAAATTACTTTGCACGTCAACTATCTGTGAATGGTGCTGAAGAATATGATAAGATTCAAACAGCGATTATTTGTAGGCTACACAATAATGAAACCAATAATAATTTTAAGCTGAGCCCCTGCTCACTCTGCGGTGAAGGGGATGATGACCTAGCACATTTGGTTGCACTGTGACGCGAACTCTCGTTTTTAAGGGAATCTTGCTGGGGGGTAAGGGAGATACTGTTTCCTGATATATTGAAGAGCACATCTCCAGGAGCAATTAGTGCATTATGTAGATTTGTGTTGGAAAGTATTAAAGTAAAAGTTGACCGGGCAGGCTTTAAAGTCTTCAGTTTAGTTTATGTAGTGCGATATTAGAAGTTATTATGAAGTTTTTGGGATCCCAAAACGTAAGTGGAGGGATACCTATGACATCGCAAAAGTTGTCCGTCCGTCCGTCTGTAAACACGATAACTCTGGAAGGGAATGAGATATTTTGATAAAACTTGGTGTGAGGATTCGTTGGGTCATCGGACAAGTCAAGTTCACAGATGGGCTTTGAAGCCCTACATTTAGGGGTAGGGGAGGGGGTTGAAATTAAGGGGCAAACAAAATATTTTGAAACAGCAAATATGATAGTCGATTATGAGGTAAGAAGACATGCTGAACACGAAGGTCAAAACCATTTTGTCATCGAACAAGTATTTCGGCCGGAATCCGGCCAAAACCGGAAAGTTTATTAAAAGAAAAAGTTTTATTTGAAGTTGATTAGATGTTCGATTAAGGGGTAGGGAGACATGCTGAACATGATGGTGAAAACTATTTACTCGACGGACAAGTAGTTCGCCCGGAATCCGGCCAAAACCGGAAAGTTTGTTAAAATTAAAAGTTTTATTTGGAGTTGATTAGATGTTCGATTTAGGGCAAGAAGACATGCTAAACACTTATGTGAAAACAATTTTCTACCCGGACATGTAGTTCGCACGGATTCCGGCCAAACCGGAAAATTGTTAAAAGTTAATGTTTTATTTTTAGTTGATTAGATATCCAATTTAGGGGTAAAAGGAGATGCTGAATCCGTGTATGACAATCATTTTTTACCCGGACATATAGTTCGACCGGAATCCGGCTGGAGTCGGAAGATTTGTTATAAGTTATATTTTCAATTGAAGTTGATTAGATGTTCATTACTGGGGAAAGAAGATACCCTGAGTTCGTTTTTGAGCTTCCTGATTTCGCCAGACAAGTAGTTCTGGAGTTCGGCCGAAACCGGGAAATTGGCAGAAGTTGCAGGAAGTTTTCGTCAAAACAGATATGACTTATAGGGGTAAACACACATGCTAAATCCATATCTGAAATTGGTTTTCTCAGATGATTAGCTATTTGGCCTTAATCTGTTTCTGAATTTTAATAGTAAAAATTTTCAGGGAGTCTGGCGAAGACAAGACCCAGTTGTCTGGATCAGATATTGAATTTATGGGATCCCATCGAAACCTTTGGTCTTGTTCCTTCGACCATTTTGCCCTTATATTGCTCAATTGCTTTCGCACCTTTTAACGGCCAGTTTAATGCGTGCAGCCGAACTGCCACAGTTTTGCATCACTTTCAAGATCGTCCGAAGTATCCCAACAGAAGAAAAATAACATTCAAAATAGAATAAAACGAAACTAATTTCATGCTTTACGATCAAAGGAAAGTTGAAACACTTGACTTTAAGTAGATATCAAATTCTTGAATTATCTTTCGTATTTAACTGTTTTAGAGGGGAAAAGAAGGTAATCGGAAATTTAGAGATGTGTTAAAAGAAGCGCCTGTAACCCTTTGTCTGGAAGACTCTCAAAAGCGGAAACGTTTCTAAGCATTTCTAAGCAAGTCATGAGAAATTATCATTTTGTAAGAAGAGGAATTTGTAGCGAAAGACTCAAAATGATGGCTTTCTAACCGTGAATTATTTTTCCTGTTTATCCTCAAACGCCGACAGATTTCTAAGCATCTTCAAGAGACGAAAGAAATAAAATATAGCTTTCTGTCCGTCAATCCATTTTACAAATATTGTTTCTCTTTCCCCGATTCTACTAAAGAGAAATCATTGGCTGAATTTCCGCCAAGAAAACCAACTACGGAGAAAACTGACTAAAACCGGATCAAACTTTTGTCGAGCAATTCAAGGGCACGTGTTCCTGATCTTAGTTCACGAACTGTAACTACGTGGAAGGCGCTCGAGAAATCCTGATTCAGATAACCTTTCAGACATTTACGACAGTTTAAACGCAAGGAGCAGGCTAGCTTAAAGTCCATATACAAACCTGGGCTTGTTATTCCTAATCCAGTATTCAGCATATGCTTCACCAAACTCGCCCCTACTTATATTCAAATAATGCATAAAACGGATACTTCAGCTACCATGTTTTGGCAGCGACATTTCGGCCCTTCTTGTCAAGGGTCCTCGTCAGGCTGTCAATTCAAAGTCAGCTTGGGCTCAAGGAATATTTATCACCCCTAGTGTGGCCCATCGCCAAGATGAGGCAAGATCCAGACATTCTTGTGGTACATAGTGACATCTTTAAATGAGAAAGAAAGTATAAGGTTTGAAGCCAAGCTGACCATTCATTTCAATTAAAATAGAAAAACGAGATTTTCGGGTTTTTTCTTGATCAGCTAGTTACCCCTCCAAGATGATGTGCGAGGGATAAATACAATTTCAGATATTTCGGTTGCACTTCCGGCAAACCATCCTCAGCAAAAGAAACAAAACTAAATCCTAAAATCCACCACAATAACAATAGGAAAACGATGCGGAACCAACAAACAATAAGATGACATGTAACTAAAAACCAGAAGAACGATGCGGAATGAACGACATGCAGATAAAAGTAAAATAACGAAAGATAAAATGTGCGTGTTCAAAGTGTATATGTACAAATCTGTGATTATTTACAATTCTGAATTCTGTTTATATTTACAATCTACCATCCGTCTGGGAAAGCGCAAAAGCTTTCAGCCAGAAAACGGCCCAATCCAAAAATCCATAATGTGTTCACTTTGAATAAAACCTTTCACAGAACAGGAAAACAATGCGGAACCAACAAACAATAAGATAACATGTAACTAAAAACCAGAAGAACGATGCGGAATGAACGACGGTAGCTAGCTGATCAAGAAAAAAACCCGAAAATCTCGTTTCTCTATTTTATTTGAGAAATAAAATAAAAATAAAATAAGGCGTTCAAAACAATCGCACGGATTTAACTGATGACATAGAAACTTGTGAATATGCTATTGCCATTTATTCACAAATGATTCAGAAAGCTCATGGAAGCAGAAGTGTAAATGTATCAAAAAACAGATGAGGCAAGATTTCAGACACTCTAGTGTCTGTAATATTTCAAGCAAGAAAGAAAATAAAAATTAAAGAAGACATTCAGAACATTTGTACGGATTTAGCTGCTGACATAGAAAACTCACGAATATGCTATTGCTAGTCACTCACAACTGATTCGTAAAGCGGAAGCATGTCCTGCATTCTCCTAAGGAATTATAGCGTTGCGGAATCCAGAGAATAGAGTACCAGGTGGTGCGCACAGGGGCTAGAGACTTAGCAACTAAAAACCCGAAAGAAGGCAAGTGCAGCTTTGTCACTGTTTCTGACATTTTGAAGGAATAAAAAGTTTAATCTTATCAGAAAAGAGAGGATACAGGATAGATGTGAAAAGAAACACGTATTTAGAGCCCGTCTTAACGTGTGAATTTGCGTGACCAAGCTTATCAAGGGCTTTCCCCTTTCCCCACTAAGATGAACGACGTAGTAAAAAGCATTCTTTGACAACTAATTTCAAAGTGCAAATACCAACAATGGCTTACATGGAAAAATAAATATTGAAGAATACATTACGTCTCATGAAACGGTCGACTTATTCCAACGAAAAACAAGTGCGCAAGTGCTCAAACGTGGAGTGTAAAGTTTATTACATCTTATATACAAACAAAGTTAGAACCAAGACATTTTCACATCCCCAATAACCAAAACAGTACTAAAATAACTAAGTTGAAATCATCCCACTTTAAAGGTCTTGCAATAATAGTTACTCATACTCCGCTGTTATCCAAAAAGCGGATCACAAGTAAATAAAAAAAAATAAAAGAAAAAAGCTTTTAATGTAAACAAACCGCATATAGAACTACAAAGAGATCTTGAAGATCTTGCAAGAATAGTTTCAATTTCAATACTGAATGTTTTGCCAGCCATTCTGACCCTTTAAACCTCTTTTCAATTAGCAAGGTAATAACAATCAAAATGCGTATCTAGACCTATATATCCTCAAGTATACCAACTTAGAGTTTGATTCCAGTCAAGGGTCAAAAACTTAACTCACCTGCCTATGAACGTGAAGGATGGGAGGGTGGTTCAGCTCCACATACCAACCCTAAATCTCAAAGCACAAGGAATTCCATCGCCCCGATCTCCAGTTATTTTCAAGTTAAAAACATAAAAAATCGGCAATCTGGGCCCAATTGTCCCTGAACCAAGTGGGAGTGGGTTTGGTACCCCAAGAAGCCCCATATTCCCCAGCCGTAGGATCTACAAACACAAGGAATTTGATCGTCCTATGTCCTGCCCTGGTCAAGTTATGAACATTATTCACTGGGCAATCTGGGCCAATTTGCCCCTGAACCGAGTGGGTGTGGGGTTGGGACACCCACAGGCACAACTATACCCCAATCCCCACAAGTGTACCAAGTTTGAACTTGATACCTGCGCTGGTTGACGAGTTATGAGCTCCACAAGAAACGGTTCAAGGTTATCTTTATTTGGAAAAAAATCTATCATCACTTTCCGCTGCTGAGAGCAGAGCTCGAGCGCACACGAAAAAATAAATAAAAACCAAATTAACCTAAACATGACGCATCATACCCAATCACATCCATCCGCTAAATAATCATACAGCTAACCGAGACCAACCGACAACAGACGGTGAAAACAGAAAGCTGCTATAGCGCTCGCAAGAGTGGATTGTTCATAAATGAACACTCCGCTAAAAAGCCTTCTTGGCCTCATCGAGAACTAAAGTGAATGCTGATTTGCTATTAAGCAGTGGGATATTCTGTTCGATGTAGAGAAGTGAGCACTACGTAGGATTCACTTCAAGTTTGCTAAGTACCTTCTTCTCTAGATAATACAGAAATAGATATCTTCGATGTAGAGGAGTGAGCGCTACGTAGGATTCACTTCAAGTTTGCCAAGTACCTTCTTCTCTAGATGATGCAGAAATAGATATCTTTCGTCGATTCGGGATTACTGAGCCCCTGCTTGCCGGGAAATCGCAGTTCAGTCCCACTAATCAGCCTTCTCTCCAGCTGTGGAAAACTATTACGTTTTAAATGTAAGGTTTGTTGTCTGATGCGATACAGTAGTGGTCAGAGCTTCGTTGATAGATAAAAATAGATCTAGTTTTATTGATACAACTCGTAGCGCCGAATTGGCACTAAATATGCCGACCATTACATTTAAAGGACCGCTCGCACTGTATACTCTTCAACTTACAGCATTTTAAAATCTTTGAATACTTTAAAACTATGCTTTGCTTTCAACAAATAACCCATGGTTTTGGCTGTTTTAAGCCTTTTCCGAGACCCGTTGACTTGTAGCGAAAACAGGGAAACAATTTACATAACCGGTTTTTCTGATGGAAAACTTCTCGCAGACAACCACCGACAGGCGTGATACACATCGAAGGTAGCAAAACATGGCAAGTGAGAAAATCAGCGTGGTTTGTTAGAGGGGTTAGAATGTACCGTACGAAATTGGGGTCTCCGTATTTAGAAATATATCGAGTGATTATGGAAGTAGGTTGCATTAGTATTATCGGTAAGACAGGTCCTTTAACGGGTTAGAATAACTCGAATATATACAATCGTTACACAAAAATTTGATTGTTGTCTTTCGAAGTCTGGCCTGTGTTCGGGACTCGGCTCAGATAACATTTTGACACTTCGGGAGGTTACAGCTCCCCAATACTGCCAGAGATCACACTACCACACCTGTCGGTAAATTGACATGAAAACTTCCAGTTATCCCTGGCTAAGTATAGTATTGAAACTGAATCTGGACCTAATGTAGTTTTGGTCATGGCTACGACCGTGGGATCTCGTGGGGCCTGGGTCATAAAAAGTCCCACTGGACAAATAACTTTGAGGGAAATTGCTGCCCTAAGCAACACCTCCCCTGCTAGGAGTTTATCCCCCAAGGACATTCTGTTCCCCTAGTTAAAGCAGTTTCCAATCCGCACATTTGGTCAGTGCTTGGCGCTTAAGCAAGCGAGAAACCCAAGCAGAATACATTAGAAAATGTGGACTGGTGAGAGTCCTGGGGCCTATTGAAAGAGCGACAGTAGAGATATGCTTATTTGAATGTTTGTTGACGCTGAACAGCAAAAGTAGTAAAACCTGAGTATGTTTTTTGGATCTTCATTTTACCATTAGCCCAAAGCTGCATTGTTCAAATTTAAGTAACTGTTCAAATCAGCATACATCTACTGTAGCTTCCAGGAAAAAATACGTATCTTTGAGAAGTACTTTCGGTACGTAATCTACACCTGGCAGGTTGTATATTATGAACTCCCTTGAGTCAAGAAAAGAAAATAACATAACGGAATAAAATAACGTAATATAACATAAAATAACAAAATTTGCCCGGGTAGCCTATTAATACAAATAACGCGGCGAAACTGGAACCAGCGCTTCTGACTGACTCCTACGCTGTTCCGGATTTCACCGCGTCACTTGTGTCGAATGAAGCTCAGCCGCGCTTTTTCCGGACCTATCCGTCTCGCACGGTCTACACTGTAAAAAGTATCTCAACTAATATACCGAGGATTTTTGTATATTATTTATTTTCGATATTTAGGTGAGTACATATGCAACCTGGCGGGTGGAGATCACTGCTTTAAAAAGGGGCGAATTTCACATGAGAGCCGTAAGAATGTTTAGCATAGGAACAATGGTTTCGCATAGAATATGCATGTTTCATTCATATAGCTCAGTGTTCCAGTCAGATGGAGAACAAAAAGCTATGGTAATTGGTGTTAGCATGCTTTGGATTCTATGACGCTAGCAATTACCTGATTAGCACCACTTAAGAGTATTTCAGTGGACGTAGAAATAGATCTGCATCTAGACGCTCTTTCTGCTTGAACCAACTCCTTTCAGAAGGCTATATCGTGATATCAGCAACCTTTTTCTTCCACAAAAGTGAAAAATGCTGAAAACTCTGGACACATCCACTTCCAGATTTTAAGTATCTGCCCGCACACAGTGGCCTTTCTCGTTTGCTTTGGTTTCTTGTTCTTTTTGTTTTGTGAAGTGTCTGTTTTGTTTCTTTTATTGCTACTCCGCTTTGATTTTTTGTAGTGGGTCAAAAATACATTATTGTTATCATTATTATTACATCTGTTACTAGAAATGATCTTTTCACTATGAAACGGATCAGAGAAAATGTTTTTCGGAAGTACCGTTACTTTCCATCTGAATTTAGCGATTTTCTTGTTAGCACCAGTCTTCCTGCTCCCCGACGTGGCGGCTGGGCGCAAAACATTTGAAAACTGTACCTGCCGTGTTTAAAAAGTAGGAATATGAAGCAAATAAAAGAAGTCAAAAACAGAAGATTCTCATATCCTTGTTTGTGAAAGAGTTTTTCAGCAGACGTTGAAGATTCAGGCAAACTTTTTGCGTTGCTTAACTGGCAAAACTCGGCACGGCCGAAAAAGCGCTAAACACCGTAGGCAAATAACGAAACAATGGAGAAAGGTGGGGTTTTAGAAGCTTATAATTCCATAAGGGAGCTAGGTATATAATAAAAGGCAGAATGGGCAAGAGGGATCCTTTAAGAGCTTTCTTCGAACTATTGTAAAATTAATATAAAAAAGGATCCCCTCGGAGTCGGCTTCTTATCATCCCAATACCGCGTCGGAGAAGAATCCTAAATTTGGAGAAAATCGATTGGGATTCAAAAAAGATGTTAGAATGAACAGAATACAATAGAATTTATTCGAAAAGTGTCTTTCACAGCGAAGACGCCGAAATCTCGGTATGAGGATCCTTTCTGCAAAAGTACAGGCCACGTTCTTAGAATATTTAGGGGCGGGGAAGGAGGTTTCAAGTTAAGGGTCGAAACAGATATTTTTAAAAGCTAATGACAAAGTCGACTTAGGGCAAAATTACATGCTGCTTCCAGATCTGAAACTTATTTCGTCGCCTGACAAATACTTCGCCAGAATTTCAGCCCAAACCGGAAGCTTAGCAGAAGTTAAAGTTTTTCTGAATACGATTATGTTCGATACAGGTTAGAAGATAAATGCTAAATCCATATCTGAAGTTTCCCTCAGGACAAGTCTTCCGTCACAAAACTGGAAATTTGTTGAACTAAAAGTTTTGTCTGAAAACGGCTCCAGTGACGAAATAGGGGTAAGAAAACACGCTGGATCACGATACTTTACTTCATTTTCATGTCGGACCGATATACGCCTTACGAGTACGAGCGCTAATGACGGCTGAAAATCTATGAGACCCGATAGTCCGGATGAGGAAGTGCGATAAATATTCCCCCTTGGGATGCCGTCGAAACCTTTAGTCTTGTTTTGTCGACCAGTGACTTTTGGTCATAGATTAAGATTCCTTCAGGTGTGTAATAAGAATCTTTCTCTACGGCATTTCCGCACGGAGAGCCCTCAAGACGATGAAATCGCATCAGAGAACCGCCAGGACGATGAAATCGCATCAGAGAACAACGAGTCCAAAGGTTTCGATGGGATCCCAAAAATGTAATATTTGATCCAGACAAATGGGTCTTGTAGATATCCGGTATTATCACTAGACTCCTTGAACATTTTTACTATTAAGATTTAGAAACAAAGAAGGCCAATGGCTAATCATCTGAGAAAACCAAGTTCAGATATGGATTCAGCATGTGTGTATTTACCCCTAGGCTATACGTCGTATATATTTTGACGAAACTGATCAAATCTTCCTGCCTTACTTCTGCCAAATCTCTGGTTTCGACTGGATTCCGGGCGAATTATACTTGTCTTTCAAAACTAAAGCTAAAAAACGAATGCAGTGTATCTCCTTCCTTACCCCTATATCGAACATCTAATCAACTTCCGATAAAACTTTAACTTTTAACAAATTTTCCGGTTTCGGCCGGATTCCGCGCGAACTACTTGTCCGACGAGAAAACGGTTTTCATATTCGTGTTCAACATGTCTTCTTAACTCTAAATCGACTATCGCATTATCTATTGAAAGAAATTTGTTCGCCCCTTAATTTGAACCCCCTCCCCCAACCCTAAATGTTGAGCTACAGAGCCCATCTACGAACTCGACCTCTCCTTTGACCTAAAGAGTCCTCACACAAAGTTCCATCAAAATATCTCATTCCCTTCGAGAGTTATCGTGCTGACAGACGGACAACTTTTGCGATGTCATAGGTATCCCTCCACTTACGTTTTGGGATCCCAAAAATACAATAGAGCTTGCTGTTGTTCTTACAAGATTCATAGAGATAACGGAAATATCAAAGGATGCTTCGAGATCATTCCCCCCCCCCCCCCAATCCCAGGAGTGTTCCCTTCTGTTACATCTCTCCTCGGTTACAGGATATGCAGGATATGCAATTACTCTCGTTCAAGCGACATCTTGCTGGTACACCGTTCAATTGTAGCGCTTGTGTGAATCCTTTTTAGTGTATAGTTGTTTTTACAGTTGATACCGTAGTGTTGTTAAACAGTAGTCCATGTGTTTTGTAGGGAGAGAAGCTTCGGCTTCTTTCTCCTCTTTTTCTGTTAATAAATAAATAAAACTACACACGGTTTTCTCGTAATATTCCAGGACGTTTTGCTCCTTTCTAATCAGTTCAACTTAAAAAAAATAACCCACCACTTCCAGTAAAATTTTCCACTTCGAGCTTTGAATCGCGTCAATACAAAAAGCGAGACAGGTTTAAAAAAGGTTTTCCCGTCCAATATAACGCACGAGGTATGAGATGAAAAGTCTCGAATAAAGTCGATTGGTAGAATGTCAAATGCAGTCAAATGTAGTTAGAACGGATGAAATATGTTGAACAAAATCTGTATTTCGGAAGTACTGTAATCAGTAAACTTCATCTGAACTCTCAAGCAGTATGTGAATAGGGGGTTTGTGATGCTTATACTGGCAGAACAGAGGCGTCACGTATGGGGGATTTTGTCGACCAGTCAGTAAAAATAAGCGAAGCTTCGCGGTTTTTCGTAAAAACGGTGACTTTTTCGTGAAAACAGTCGGTTTTTCTAAAAATCAGTTGATTTTTACTCAAAACAGTAGGTTTTTTTCTCAAGGGGGAAAAATCAGCAGCCAGTCGGTAAATAGATTAACCCCCCCCCCCCCAGGGCCGTATCCAGGAATTTATTTCGGGGGGAGGGGGTTGCCTGCGGGTTGGACAAAAAAGTACAAAAAAGACATAGATCAGAGGGAAAAGCCTGTAAAACTGATTATTTTTGTATGTTTCGGGGGGAGGTGTTAAACCCCCTAGCCCCTCCCCTGGATACGGCCTTGGCTATGACTGTCTTTTTATTCCCGAATGGTGATATGCAAACTGACAGACTTTAGCGAAAGAGCAGGAGGATGGACGAATTCTTGGGTTCAAAATGTCGAAAATTCACGAGAATTTATGAAGAAAGTGTTGTAGCCTGATTCGACGTTAGCCTAACGCTTGTCCCGCAAAAATATCTCACTTAGTTCAAAATGAAAAAGAAAAACCTGGAAACTCTGTCTCGTGTTCCAAAATTTATGCACAAAATCGGACTATGCTATTACATAGAATCAGGATACACTAAGGGCATATAAGACTTTAGGAAAATAACTTTTTTACGACCTTAGGCGAAGCATACCCGTATCATGGCTTACATACGGTGTAAACACGCGTTGGGAACAAGATGTTCCGTGGTTCGGCCCGCACCGATCCATATCTCTTCTCTAACCTCTCACAGATTGCGTACAACTTCCTGGCTTCGGATGAAACTACTCAAATATGTTCTCCTTCCAAGCTTATATGTTCTTGATACCAGGAACCCAATCTTTCAAATCATCTCTCGAGATTCTAAAGCTGCACTGATTTTCGCAGCTTCTTCTATCTCAACAGGATTCTTTCAGTTCGTTCACCTCCTCTCCTAACATCTTCCGATGGTCCGTCTGAGAGGACTGGACCCACCAATCGCCAACTTAGGCGAATTCTAGCATTCACTGGGGGTTGTTTGCCAGAATCGTAACGGCAGAGCTTACCTTCTAGTTAAATCTAACATCCACATTTTTTCTTCCAGCTGGGGTGCCATTGTCTGCGCTGCCGTTTTCCTGGTAGTCCTGGCTTGTGTCATAACAGCCTGGTGGGTTCATAAGGTGAGTTCATATATTCAAGCCTAAAGGCAGAAGGGCCATTAGTTCTAGAAAATCAATCTTCGTCATTCGGGGAATCAGTAATAAATATAAGGATCTCCATAATTTTGAAATAAGAATATTTGGTTTCCCCATCACTTCGCTCATTAATCTCTGACAAGGTACTTCTGGGAAAAAATAACGATGTTCGTGAACGAGGAAAAATTCCAACGTCCAGGCGAAAGAGCTCTGATAAACATTTTACAGTGCTTTAAAGCTGGCTTTGTTTCGCTCTTTGGTGGGAAAATAACAATTCCATCAAAGGCTTAGAGGTCCATGCTGAGTGACCTTCTAAAACCCGATGTTCCCGAACAACAGCTGCAGAGCCTGTGAAGCCAATTTTGGGCTACCAAGCTCTCACTGGTGAAGTTATAAGGATATTTTAATTTAGTTGTCTCAAGCTTGTGTATTTTTACAGCACTTGTCTTCCGGCCAAGTGCCATATACCGATCACTTTTCCGTCGGTCGGTCTGTCGGTCAGTCCGGTGATTGCGAGTTAGGGTACTTCCAGATGTGCTAGGATGATATCAGCGACCCGACCAAACTAACCTGGAAATAGTCACTTCCCCGGTTCGACCATCGTGGGGGGAGTGGAGGGAGGGGGAATCCGGAATAATTGAGACATGAGTAACTTTCGAATGGGTGATCGGATCTAAATGAAACTTGATATGTGAAAAGAACACATGCCTCACATGTCCCATTTTACGTCTGAACCGGATCCGACAACTGTAAGGGGAGTTGAAGGGGGGGGGGGGGGGGTACCGGAAATATCGTGAACGCTTAAAGTCGAAGGATCGGGATGAAACTTGGTGAGAAGAACAAGCACATATCTTTGATACATCCTTGACATAACCGGATCGAATCCGGGCACTGTGTGGGGGAAGGGGAGGCTGGGTCTGGATTTCCGATTTTCACGGGTAAGGTACTTCCAGATGTGCTAGGACGATGAAACTTGGCGTGCATATCAGGGCCCGACCAAACTGACCTGGAAATAGTCACTTCACCGATTCGACCATCGTGGGGGAGTGGGGGGAGGCGGATCCGGAATATTGAGGCATGCGTAACGTCGAGGTAATTGGATCTGAATGAAAGATTAGATTAGATTACATTAAATTTTATTTTACACGTGTATAGAAAACATTTTGCAGCACCTGCTAAGAAAAACCCCAAAGGGCTTGTTGGCCGCAGGTGGCAGTCTTCTCTATTCTATATATTGTGGTAACACTACTTTTACATTATTCTACATGCCATCCATACACGGTTCATACATATACAACAAACATTCTGCTTACAAAAAACACTCACGCATCATTACTATTCTTTTGCAAGGAGAAATCTCTTCGCTGTAGCCTAGAAGGATGCTAGATTTGACTCGCATTTCTAATTTCAACTGGAATTATATCCCATACAGAGGGTGCAAAATTTCTAATTCGAAACCTGATATGTGGAAAGAACAAATGGCTCACATGTCCCATTTACATAACCGGATCGGATCCGGGCAGTGTGTGTGTGTGGGGGGGGGGAGGGTGGTTCCCGGATTTCCGGTTAACAACTGGACTTATCAGGGACCAGACCAGATTGACTAAAGAAAAGTCATTTCTCCAATCCGACTATCGGAGGGGGGAGGGAGGGAGGGGAAATCCGGCATCTTGCGGCAAGCATAACTTTCGAACGGGACTTCGGACACAAACGAAACTTGACAGCTGGAAAGAGCTCGTATCACGGTGTACCATTTCTCATCTCACGAACACGTTCATAACCCCCCAAGGACCCACGATCATTTGTACCTCAAGTATATGAATCTTAGCTAAAGTGCGTATTTTAACTGCAAAGTGAAACAAGACCAAAGGTTTCGATGGGATCCCAAAAATTTAATATTTACAGACAATCGGGTCTTGTAGCGGTCCAATGGTAATCATCGGAGAAGACGAAGTTCAAATATGAATTCAGCATGGGAGCCTGCGTCATGTCTACTTTGACGAAAGTTCCTGCCTTACTTCTGCCACATTTCCAGTTTCAGATGGATTCCGGGCGAACTACTTGTCTTGCAAAAAATGAGGTTCAAAAACAGATTCAGCCTATCTCCATACCATCCATATCGCCATAATCAACTTCACATAAAACTTCAACTTTTAAAAAAAGTCCGATTTCAGCAGGATTCGTGGTGAAATGTATCCAGGTATAAAATGATTGTCGTACACGAACTCGGCATGCCTTCTTACCCGTTAATCGAACACCTAATGAAATTCATATAAAACTTTTACTTTTAACACATTTCCGGTTATGGCAAGATTCCGGGCGATCTACTTGTCCGGCGACAAAATAATTTTCATATTCGGATTCAGCATGTTTCACTATCCTTAAATCGAACCTCTAATCAACTTCAGATTAATCTTTTACTTTTGACAAACTTCCCGGTTTTGGCCGGATTCCGACCTATCTACTTGTCCGACGAGAAAATCATTTTCATATTCGAATTCAGCATGTTCCCCTAAATCGGATATCTAATCAACTTCAGACAAAACTTTTACTTTTAACAAACTTTCCGGTTTTAGCCGGATTCCGGGTGAACTACTTGTCCGGCGAGAAAATGGTTTTCATATTCGTGTTCAGCATGTCGTCTTACCCCGTAATCAACTATCTCATTAGCTTTTAAAAAATGTTTGTTCGCCCATTAATTTGAAACCCCTCCCCCTCCCCTAAATATGCAGCTATCGGGCCCATCTACGAACTCGACCTTTCCCTTGACTCGAAGAGTCCTCACACCAAGTTTCATCAAAATATCTCATTCCCTTCGCGAGTTATCGTGCTGACAGACGGACAACTTTTGCGATGTCATAGGTATCCCTCCACTTACGTTTTGGGATCCCAAAAATACTTTTTACCAAAAGATCCATTTTCAAGAAAAGTCATTTCTCGATCCGACTATCGGGGGGGGGAGAGGGAGGAGACATCCGGCATCTTGCGGCAAGCATAACTTTCGAACGGAGCTTCGGACACAAACGAAACTTGACAGCTGGAAAGAGCTCGTATCACCGTGTACCATTTCTCATCTCACGAACACGTTCATAACCCCCCAAGGGCCCCTGATCATTTGTACCTCAAGTATATGAATCTTAATTAAAGTGCGTATTTTAACTGCAAAGTTAAAAAATACTTTTTACCAAAAGATCCATTTTCATGATTCCCACGGCCATTATCACGGCCCGTGATAATTTTAGCCTCAAGGGTTATGCTTACAAATGAATTTCCAACATACTTAAAGCACCAATGTTACCGCAAAGTTGAAAAAACATTTTTAAGAAACTAAACATTATTAAGATACCCAAGGGCCCATGATCATCTGTGCCCCAATTATTTTGCTTCCAAATTCAGTTCGAACCCCTTAAAGTACGCATCATAGCCACAAAATGCAGAAAAATAATACTTTCGAGCGAATGATATACTTTCGTAACCCAAGGGCCCATGATCATTTGTGTACCAGTGCATTTGCTTACAAAATGGATTCCTAGCCCCCTTAAATTGCGCATTGTAACCGCAAAGTGCATGGCATATTTTTACTAAACCGTAAATTTCCATGAATTCGAAAGGTCCATAATCGTCCGTGCCTCAACACAGCAAGAATCTTAGCTGTTACCATTAACCTACTGCGTATGCGCATATGCCATATGAACTTACAGCTCTTGTTGTTACAGTATTTATAGTTTCACTGAATGGATCGGTTGATTTGGATATAGGTTTTGTTTTATATACAAATATATTACAGTCAACTTCATTAACAAATGGCTTACATATCGATTCGCAATTAGGAAACCTTTTTTGATTTTTCAAACGTTCGCCACCAATCTATAGGGAAGTTTCCCAGAGCCTATCTTTTTTTTCAAGTCTGCAACAGCAACAGCCAGTCAAACGCGAATCGGCAGACACTAATTCCCCATCCTCCCGTTCCCCAGTGGAGACCTGTCAGTTTGTTATTTCTGCGGGCTGAACGGTCTGAAACCTCCCAGTTCTGATCTCTTCCAATTCTTTTCAGAAACAACAGGATTTTCTACGGCAAAGAATCCAATCTATGGAAGCAAGGCGTGGTGCAACGGCGCCCTTATCGTACATGGTCAGAACTCGAGTTAATCCGAATGCAATTTCGCCGCCTCCGACTTACGTTGAGGTAAGTTACTTCTGATAACACAGGGTAGAAAAGTGGCGACAGTCTTCTACCAGGCACGGACACAGAGATCCAGTCAAGGATCCCTTGTTGGTAATTTAGCAAAACCCAAACTTAACTTTCTTTGACTTCAGAAGATAGACAAGCAGAAATGTACGAAGTACCAACTTTACTTTTTTGCACATTACAATTACCAGACACGGACATAGAGATAATAGACAGTTAACAGAGTCAAGGTAACTCAGCAAGAACCAAACTTCACTTCTTTAGAAAATAGACAGGCAGAAATGTACGACAGCAAAAACCAAATTTAACTTTTTTTAACGACTTCAGAAAATAGACAAGCAGAAATTACGACAGCAAAAACCAAACTTAACTTTTCTGAATGACAAGTACCAACTTTACTTTTTTGAAAATTATCATTACCAGACACGGAAATTGAGATCCTGGGCCCCTTTTTTGGTAACCAAGCAAAAACCCAACTTAGGCTGCGTTCCAGAAACTTAACAATTGTTAACAATCGTCAATTTTATTTCGGGGCGGAGCTAACTTCAGCTTTAACGATCGCTAACTTTTCCCAAATTCTACGATTGTTAACTTTTCCCAATGATGCTCACCAACCATCGTTACAAAATAGTTAACAATCGTTAAGCTATGGGACGGAAATCGTACGTAGGCGGAGCTTAACTTTTCGAAATCAGAAACCTGGAACGCAAAAAGTCAACAATCGTTAACAATTTGTTAACAATTATTAAGTTCTGGAACGCAACCTTAATTTTTTTTTTAACGACTTCAGAAATAGTCAAGCAGTGTGAACGAAGTACCAACTTTCCTTTTTGGTATATTATAGGCACTTCGGCCCCTGGCCGGGGGCCCTCCCGAGGCTGGGGTCCCTGAAAGTCTGCCTAGTTTGCCTACACTGTAAAAAGTTTCTCCGAATAAAGATGCAGTATTTGCTACTGGGATTTATCTTATCTCTATTGGGATAAAATTAATCCGAATCAGGGATAATCTTATCACAATAAAGACAAGATTAATCCCAGTAGCAAATACTGCATGATTTGTTTAGTGTAGACAGAAGTTCGTCAGGGCTTGCTAAACAGTAGAGGTATGCTTCTTTGAAGTTTAACCGAACAGGGCTGAGATCCAACAGTCTAGTTACACTGAGATCCGACAGTCTAGTTGCACTTCACTTATTTACTTAAACAGGCAGGAAAACCCGATAAAAATATGTTACTCCGCTAATCAATAGATTTCACCGAATGAACTTATTCTTTCGGATTTGTGGTACCTCTATGCTTGAAATATTGACCAACTACAATGGTAAGCCTTTGCCGAAAAACACACACTAAAAATGGCAGATTCTGTGCAAGACAGCTGCTTCCTACTTATTCTCCGTGACTTTTCAGGGCTTACCCCGCTGAAAAATTATTATAGAATAGTAGTCTGAAGTTGTACGAAAAAGTAGCATGCAGTACGAATTGATGCTGCTACATGCTTCTATGTCAAGGCTACATTGGCATTCTACTGCATGCCACTATTAGCAAGACATGATGCTACTGGATACTACTGCTTAAGATTGGCCCAGTCTGAGGCACATTAAATGATAGTATTCTTTGCTATTACATAGTATTACATGCAACTTTTTCGTACAACTACCATACAACTACGCAGGCTACAAATTTTTCATCGGGTACAATGGTAAGCCTTTGCCGAAAAATAAACTAAAAACGGCAGATTCTGTGCAAGACAGCTTTTTCTTACTTATTCTCCATGACTTTTAAGGGCTAGCGTCTTTAATCCTGGAAATGCTGAGTTTTTTTTTAATCCAAATTCTCCGCGTCTGGATGAATTTTGGGTTGTTTATCAAGCAGCATACATTCTGAAAGTTAATACTAGAGCCTCGGGTGAAAAATATGAAATCCCTTAGATGGGTCAAAATATTTCAGTGCATTAAAATATCAGACGTAAAATAAGCTGCCTTTTCAGTTAAACTTTAAACGTTCATTAACCTTGGAACAGTACGGTTCTGCGGTAAATGGTAAAATAAAGACCAAAGACATCCGCTCACGTCTTCTTAGGAGGTCCTAATTAGCTTCTTTGTCTGGCTGGTACACTGTCAGAAGTTTCATAAGAGACAACACAAGGATGCGCAATTTCAACAGACAACCCGCAACAGACAACATTTGGGATGTTATCTGTTGTCGCGACAAACCTTACGTATGAAATTTTATGCATAACAAGCATTGCCAGGAAGAGCCGAAAAACCGCCAAAAAAAGCATCTGCTGAATTTTCGATATCACGACGACAAGCAAAAAAGCCAGCACAATGCCGACAAAATCCGGAACTCAAGAGTTAGGTTGAACTTTAATTTCAAATGTTCCAAACAAATAACAATGAATCACTTCACTGCAGAGAGCACGCTAGATAGACAGAATATAACAACGACAAATACAAGTGAAAGATGGTCATTCCCAACTGTATAGAATAAAACAACCACCATCCGATCCCAAGTACAGAGACACCTAGCAAGTAACCTCCACAACAACAAACAACAAGACGAGACGACCAACGGACCGTCAGTACTAAAGGACAAACAGTTAGAAAAGAAAATTCGGGCATAACTTGCCTTAGAAACCTGGGAAATCTTCCCACTAAGGCCTACTGCAGCACCGATAAAGGTCGTAATTCACCACAAAACACCTGGAATATATTCCGGTCCAGAATTCCGGAGTTAGAAAAAAAAGTATAATCGTAACTCGCTACAGAAACCTGGAAAATGTTCCCACTCAGGCTTACTGCAGACGGACTTGAGGAGTAAAAAAATCAGGTCGTAACTAATCACAGAACACCTGGAAAATATTCCAGCTAAGACATACTGCAGAATCGAAAAAATCTGTATTTCCGAGTTAAAAACAAAAATCTAGTAATAATTCGCCACAGAAACCTGGAAACTTTTCCCACTAAGGCTTACTGCAGAACCGAAAAACCGGACTTCACGAGTAAAAAAGAAACAGTCGTAACTCACCAAAGACCACCTGGAAGATATTCCAGCTAAGATGTGCTGCAAAACCGAAAAAATTCCGAAATTCCGGAGCGAAAAAGAAGAATCCGGTCATAACTTATCATTTAGCTCCACCTCGGGGAATGGCAAACCGAGATAAATGAGCATTGCCGCAGTTTTACGATCTTACTTTCATTCGGGAAACAAGGAAATCGGATGTTTTATCTGAGAATGTCCATGCTCAGATCCAGACAGGGCAAATAATCCAAAGAAAATTTCGATCCTGAGCCATATCATTCTGATGGAAATAGTATTCCCCGGAGCATAATATCTCATACCTAATCCAATTTCAGCTCGCCCCAGACGGTGTTTGAAACTTTCTTATGTCAGGCTTCTATGAATTCGGGCAATCTTTTTTTGAGATATCGGAAAGTTGGTATTCTCATTTTGCTTGAAAATGGTTTGCACGAGAGCCCTTTTTCGATAAATCGCCGGCGATCTCGAGGGCTTGTCACTGCTATATCATCTAGGTCTGCAGGTCCCTTTATCCCTAGTAGCAAATATCCATGACGTGTTGTTCACACCGGATCCTAAGGGTCAGTTTCCTTTATCTGGCTCTAATTTCTCAGCGATCCTTCCCCTTTTAAAGGACCCGTCGTACCTATAATGCCAATGCAACCTACTTCTGTAATTGCTCCACTGATTCTTAAACCTGGATACCCTACTTTTATATGATACATTCTAAACCCGCTAACGCCTGGAACCCGCTCGGACTTGCCGCATTTCATTGTTATCCATGCGTATCGTGCTCCCGACGAATATACGCTTAGCATGCTGTTGGTGCGCAAAACCGGTTATCTGATTTTTTTCCGTGTTTTTGGTATAAGTCGATGGGTCTCGACAAAGGCTTAATACAGTCAAAGCCATGGATAATTTGCTAAAAGAAATGCCTAGCTTCATACTGTTCAGTTATCTTTGAACATCGGGACACAAACAGCAAATAGTGCGAGGTATGCTTTAAGTCCCCTTGTTTTTCACTAGGTGACGGACAGATGAGAAAAATATAAATGCTACCCTCTACTACCAGATGAAACTGAATCGGTCTTACCGAAATGATAACAGAGCAAATGGATTCTTGTGAAATAATAATTTCACTCTGTATGACGAATAAAATTGCTCGTCAGCGCCATACCAAGCAGTGGACAAAAATGACTCTAAGGAAGAAGACGACCAGTCTACCAAAAGATAGGTTAGGAAATAACATAGCTATGAACAACTTATTATGTGCCCTTGCGGTATGAAACTTAACCGACAGACGCAAAGGCCATTTTAGCACTGAACGAATGAAACAAAAAGCTAACTGGTGTCAAGAAAAGTTGCAGTACTCAAGTATACGCAGTGACATGCCCTGGAAAACCGTAAGCGATGGGCGAAGCGAAGAGAATCATTGAACAATGTTCGTACTAATGTTTCTTTCAAATAAGTAAAGAAAACCATATTTGGTTTTAAACTGATAAAGCCGCTTTCACATTGACGGGTCGCTGCAATGCGATACGTCTGCGTTTATCTTTCGTAGCGTAGCGTATCTTTCACACCTGCGCGAGAAGCTTTCACGCTGATGAGTAGGCTATTTACGTTTCCCTTTCTCGGTTTCTTGTGCTGAATTTTAATTTCTTTCATCGTTAGTAAGTTTTCTGCATCAGTAGTAGGTTTTTCTTCAGTTTTTTCAAAAAACTTCCATTTCCCACTGGAAAATCGTATGCGTACGCGTCGATGCAAGGCAAGAATAGTAGAAGAATATTTGTCTGCGTAAGCTCTGCGTCGCGTCGCCGCAAGCTCGACGCAGAGGTTGCGTAGCTTACTGTGAAAGGCTCATGCGTCAGTGTGAAAGCGGCTTAAGTCAGTTGGGATTTATTCTATGACATAGCGGCCTTTCTTGGCAAGGGATCTTCAGGATCGAGCTAGAGAAATAAACTTGCGACATAGCTTCGATCCAGGGTCTTGATCGCAGGCTCGTTAAAATGATTTGCGGTCAGTTTGGCCTGAAGGAATATTGGCGGTTGAATAATGACTTTACTGGACAAGCTTACTGTTAAACTGAAGAAGATAAAGAAACACTTAGGCAACAAAAGTACCGTTTTAGTTAGTCACGAGCCATTTCGGTGCTTTTTAACAGGAAGGAAAAAATCCAATTCTCCGTAACGCTCCGTTACAAATGTGGATTTCACGGTCGGTGATTAGCTTCCAGTGTTTGCAAACGACAACTCGTGCACTTCGGTTCCACCAATGCTTGGACATTTAAGAGTAACAGCTGCACTTCCCAGTGGAACAAGATAGTCGGAACAACAGTTAGGGCCCAAATTATAGCCCACTAAAGCCTGAAGGCATGGTAGATGTATAATGCTTGTACAAATTTACAAAGAACAGTTGGGAACAGACGGTCAAGCGTAAATTCTCCTCCTTCAGACTCCCCCCCGGAAAGTCCCTCACGCGAGCCAAGGACATATTGACACCAGGGAATAGGCGTACCCGTCACCAGAACCTCTTGGTGCCAATGAAGGGGCGTACAAACCGATATCTGAAACTTTTTCGTGCCGTATTTTCCAAGCACATGTAACGAAAAAGGAAATTTGGTATAGTTTAAGTGACGAATTATCGTATAATGCTTCACAACTGTAGTCTATATAGCCAACTTCTTCTCACCCGCTAAGTGTATGCTTGTAATTCGACGTGTTTAGCTGTGTTTTTAGTGCCATCTGGCGCTACAAGCTTAATCAATCACATATGTATCCGTCCATCTGTGTCAGAATGTATTTTACGGTGTTATGTTAGTTGCACCAATGGGTTGGCTGGAAATTCTAATTGGCTATACTTTTGCGAACTAAGAATTTACACGGCTAGCTCTCCTGCTTACACTGAAAAAAAAAAATCTTGCAGTATTTACTACTGGGATTAATCTTGTCTCTAAAAAGACAATGTTATCTCTAATTCGGATTAATCTCATCTCAGTAGAGATAAGATTAATCCCAGTAGCAAATAATGCAGTTAATTTTAATCCTTACTCGGAGAAACTTATTATAGTGTACATATCGGCACACAACCATATTTCGGCAGGAAAGGAACAACATTTTCCAATTTAGCGTAGGCGTATTGGTTTACCCGTGTTGCGTTTTGTCGTGTTAACCCATGCCACTCTTACTTAGTTTGACTAAATAACTCATTCGTTCCCCACTTTTCTGTTATCGCCGGATTCACCAGAATCCGGTCAGTCAGGTAAAGAGTCACCTTGACTTGTTTTGTCGAACTGATCTACAGATTCTTATACTTTCAGGTCGTAAACGAATACAGCTCCGGCATCCCGCCATCGTATACAGAGGCAATGAAGCGCAAGCAGTACACATGCTTCAACGAGTTAAAGCACTCCCAGTCTTTCCTAGCAAGTGACATTAAAGAAATTGCCAACATACCCGACGACCCAGAACAGGTCCTAAACCCCAACGAACACCGGGAAATCATCTTAGACGCCCATGATCTGAGCAAAGACATTTTGTCGAACGCACTGCCACCTTTCAACGACTCCCGCAGTCGTTGACATCCGCAACCCTGCGGAACATTCCCGAACGTTTACACATTCAAAGTCACAGTATTAGGGCGATTCTGGCGATCTCTTGGATTCGCTTTCCGAAAAGCAAAGCGAGAATCCGCCGAGCGCAAGAACAAACGGAAAGTAGTTGCGCCTCAGTTGCACCTTTACAACTTCTCGCTGATTTGCCGAAATCACTTTCCACTCGCGAAGTGGATCACTTTCCAAGTGCTGGCGGAAACTAGCGGAGCGCGAGAACAGCTTTTGAAAGCGAAGCGAGTTTTAGCCGAAGTCGCAAAAACAGCAGGCGCATAAACTCGCGGAGCTTTCCAGACCGCCAGAATCGCCCTTAATGCAGTCTCAAGACCGGTAGCACCACTGCCATGACTTTTTGCATCAAAGATGGCGCTTTGCAAGGGGACGTCACCGTTTACAAAGAAAACGAATTTTTACTATTATATTGTCTTATACTTCTGACGTTAAAGTTGCCGACGAGTTATTACTAGATGGCGTGACTGACAATGTAACCTTCATCCTATCTTGTTATTCTGCGGGAGATATCCACGCGATAGGCAAGAAAGTGAAAGGAATTCTGGA
Organism: Branchinecta sandiegonensis; assembly: GCA_030848855.1. Taxonomy (NCBI): domain Eukaryota; kingdom Metazoa; phylum Arthropoda; class Branchiopoda; order Anostraca; family Branchinectidae; genus Branchinecta; species Branchinecta sandiegonensis. The sequence continues at coordinate 18,131,317 of JAUPMV010000006.1, read as the reverse complement.
CAGTGGGTGTACTGATAATTCTGTCAGACAGAGAGCAACTGAGCTGTAAGCAAAATTAACTCTTTAGTGACATCACGTGTGTTATTGTAACTTATATAATATGTAAATGACCAGTTTGACAGTGAGAGTAAGCAGAACAGAAACAAAAACTTACAAATAACATAAGGGCTCCGCCGTATTCTGATCCGTCCAGATTACTTGTTCTGTGATTGTGAGAACAGTTCGTCGGTATCGAATATTTTAGGTGCTGTGAAACCATGACCTGACTGTGTGATAGTTGCTTCTCGCACCTAAAAAGTTATTTGTAATAGAGTTTTTAATTTATTTGTACAGATTGTTGATAACTGAAAATAGATCTGATATTTTTTAATGATAACAGAAACGACCTAGTGTCGTACGTGTGTAGGTATACTACATTTAGCAGGCAGAGAATGGTTTTTCGTCCATCTCAAGACGAGTCTCAAGTGTGCCGAAACACTCTCTATTCTGCACCTCAGGGCACGATAGAAGACTGAATGCCCTCCTACCCCGGGTGACAAAAGTCATATTATTCTTATCAGGACCATACCCTTACAGGCTACACATTTCAGGAGTCTGTGGAATACTCTTGGAGCGTGTTCCACCCTCGTACCAATAGCAACTATTAGTTACTAAATCCGTTCCAACCTCACGAAAAGTTACTACGCTGACCGTTCCAGCCTTCTCGAAAAAGTAACTAATAGTAACTATTTGCTTACCACGCTCGGGAGCGTGGGTAAGCGGAGTAACCACGAACCTCTGTCACGTGATTGGTCGGATTCACCCGCGGCATGATAATCCGCTGGAAAATAGAAAAATTGTTCCAGCCTTGACGACAAAAAGGCAGAATTTGTGACGTAATGCGTGGTAACTACGGTAAGTAGGATGGAACACGCTCTTGATGACAATCTCTCCTTGCCGATGCAGAATCTCCGGCCTCTCCGGGTACCTAGCGGAAGAAAGGCAGAAGTGGTGTCACACCTGCTCCCAAAAATCGCCGTGATTGGTTGACACAGGATTTGAGTCGTTACGGAGACACTTACTCCTTCTTCCTGAGGATCACTGGCGTGTTTTGGACTTAGTCATATAGAGTATTACCAACTACTGACACGGTTAAATCCCCGTATTATTACTCTCGCTAGCGCCCAGGCAATACCATGAACAGCCAAAACACGCCCAGCTGTTAAACAGTTCCAACTAATTAACTCTTCGGGTCGACGAAGAGTCGCCGTTGGCCTAGCGAAGAACCAGAAACGTCACCGACGCGACACGCAACAAACATTGTTGATTGGTTGACATATGATTTGAATCAAGTCTGAGAATTCGTTTGGGTGATGTTTCTCGTTCTTCCGAGGTTCATCGGCGTGTTTCATCCCGAGTATTGCCGTGTAGTATGAGGTTGTTACAAAAAACGAATATTGCACCAATTTTAAGTTCAGGGGCTAGTAACTTAAAAAAGCAGCATTTGCGTACGATGTCACCCTTTTTTTGCAGACTCACCTGCAGTTGATGAAAACAACTTTTAGTGCAGGGGCGTCATTTGGGGGGGGGGGTAGGTGCCCCCCTGGCCTTCCAAGGGGGCACAGACTTACCCAGGAAAAACAGAAAAATAGCCAGAAAAAAATCAGTTTCTCATCAGAATAATTAAACCCTTTAATCCGAGGTAATGAGACATTGTTCGAGGATCGATTGTCTTCAAGGCGCGTTTGAGCCTGGGACATCTGTGTGTCTTGAAGTCTGGACTCGTAGAGAAACAGTTTTGTAACATGGTTCGAGTATCACTTTGTGATTTGTTCCTGTGTAGCTGAGGCCCCCTTTGAAATTCAAGTAGGGGCACTGCCCCAGAAGGGCAAGAACTAAAAGCGTAGGATGAGGAGAGGGTCAGCAAACGATCAGTGCCCTTTCCACCTAATCCCAGCTTGTTCATTTTGTAAAATGGTAAGAAACGTTTTAAATTCATGTTTTGCAATCCAATTGGCACTGCTCATAGAGAACTGCAAAATTTTCACCTGCGGAGATTTTTTTCGTATGCTCTGTTCATTGGAAGGGTGGGAATTTGGTGGTTTGGGCCGCGTTCAAATTTACACTTTGTTAGGGAAATGGGAGTTTTGTTACAAAACAGACAGATTTGAAAAATTTCGCCAGCGGCACGCTTGGCGATTGCATGCATTTTCTTGATCGACAGTCGTTACAAGCTGCTGCGGTGGCTTCGCTCTCCGGCGAATTCCTGTTATTGGGCATGACCTTTCACAAACTGGTTTCTTCAAAATCGTTGAAACTAGTTTCTTCAAAATAGTTGCTTCAGAAAAGATACAATCATCTATTTTAACATTTTGGTAGGAAACTCCTCAAGATTACATGTCATGTCCTGAGGGGGCGTCATGACCGGGACGCCCCCCCCCCCTAATGTCGTCAGCCAGTCGGTAAAAAATAACCCAGTCGGCGCGAAGCGCCGGATTTTTCGCCAAAACAGTTGAGTTTTTTTCATTAAAATAGTCAAATTTTCTGAAAATCAGTCGATTTTTCATCAAAACAGTCGATTTTTTCGAACCAGTCGTTTTTTCTGCAAAAACAGTGCCAGTCGGTAAATTCCTTGCCCCCCCCCCCAACATTTTGGCTAGTAACGCCTTTGCTGTCCTGTTCACTCATGTCGAAGCTCACTCCCTAGTTAGCATTGACCATAAATTTTGAATTTTTCTTCCTGAGTCAATGAAAATAGGAAGATCAATTCCATGACAACCAATTTCTTTTTCATTAATTTCTGTTAACTTCGTAAAAATAGGGTGCTTTTATCCATTTCTGCAATTTTGCTGAACGAACTTTTATATGATTGTAGCAGAACGGGATGAGAACGGTATTCAGAACTGAGGTTCCTATTCCGTTAATCATCCAGCTGAACGGACTGAAGAATGAGATAGCGTACAACTCGTTCTCCGTTCTGCTAAAAACGGACAATAGCACTACGGCGTTCTACTAAAAAAACGCCTATAGGAGAACGGGGATAGAGAACGGAGAACGGTTTTGTTTACAAAAAACGCGGCTAATATTACTGAGCGTCGGGCGCATCAAGCGCATGGGCGTAATACTAGACGCTTATCTGAGTTGCACCTAGACCACACAACTGAAGATTAAGCGCGAAATGATGGAAATGCGTGCGTGCCGATTTATGTCAAAGGACACCTGAATGAAGAGTACCAAGTATCATCCCTATCTATATGACTTCCGTTAACATTGCCTGCAGAAAACCCAATCCAAATACGAAAGAGTACGTGTTTCCAAGCTATGAGTTTGCTCCATTTTGCATCTGTCCTCATTTCAGTACAGGACAATTTTAGAAATGAACAAATGTTTCCAATCAACCCTTCTTCTGGAATATTTCTTAACCAGTTAAGCCCAAACGTATATCTAGAAGAAATTCCAATACGATCCGGCCAGCGCTGTACAAGATTTGAATGAATTGCGCTTTTTGTCTTGGAGTCTGCATGTGCAAACCTGCAGAAACGAACATCCCTATTTTAAAAACACGCTCAGGAGAAGAATTCTCTCCGTGGCCATGTCTGTAAATGCATTCTCCATGGTGTGTTCAAGTATGGTTTCATTGTTCAGGTGTCCTTTAAAGCGGACCACAAAAAATGGTCTTTCTATCACAAACACAATGCTAACCATCCCTACTGTCACTATGAATGTTCAAAACCACAAAAAAGCACCGTCAAACAATAAGCAAAAAAAAAACCCAAATTTCCTAGGTTTGAAATAATTCGTCTGGACTAAATCTCAGCCGATTACCCGGGACAGCCGTTATGGCACGTAGGGTCCGTAGGGAGCCAAGGATCAAAATAATAATTTCCATTTAATGCTCTAACTGTTTATTACAAATATAAATAAATTAAAAGCCCAAGACCAGTGTGGTACTCCTGAAGGCATACAAAACAATCAATGAAGTCTTATATTCTTTGCTATTCAAACGTGAAAAATTTCGTCATCTGGAAAAGAAGACGTTCTGCGTGGGTTTTTTCTCGAGCCAAAACAGCAACCCGGCAATCAAGTTCAAATCTAAATAGACTGGTGGCTTGCGATCAGTAAGAGAAGGTAAACAGAATGTTTCGATTAGGTATTTAAGCATACGAATACCCTGTGCAAGGGGTCAGAGCACGGCTTTAGTGTTTGTTACATTATTTAAGAACAGAAGAGAATGAGTGTCACCTTCAACTGACCCCCTGGGTTGAGTCACGTCGTTCTTAACTAATGGGGTAACTTGTATCGGTTGGTAAAAAGTATTTTTTTTTCACTTTTCGGTTGAGATGCGCACGTAAGGGCGCGAGAAATTCGTTTCTTTTTAACAAAACCCTTGTTGCACAAATTATTGTGGGCCCTTGGGGATCATGAAATGTATCATTTGGTTAAAACTCTGTTGTCATTTGCGGTTAAGATGCGCACTTCAAGGGAGCTATGAATTCATAAGCAAAACCCTTGATACAAAAAGATCATGGGCTTATGGGGATCATGAAAGTGTATATTTTTCTTTAAATTATTTTTTGTTTTGCGGCTAAGATGCGTACATTAAGGAATGGTCGGATCTGGGAAGTGACAATATCTAAGCCAATCTTGTCGAGAATCTTATGTTCCAGCCAAGTTTCATCATCCTAGCACATCTGGAAGGGCTTAACTTGCGATCACTGGAAGTCCGGACCCACCTCCAACCCCCCACACAGCCCGGATATAATCAGGTTCTGTAAAAGATTTATCTAGACAATTTACGCACGATTCAATATTCCGGACTCCCCCTCCCTCCACTTCCCCACGATCAGAGAGATCGAGAGATCGAGAATGACTTATTTCCAAGTCAGTTTGATCGGGTCTCTGATACGCCTGCCAAGTTTCGTCGTAAGAATCCCCAGAACCGACATAACCTGAATTCCTGGAAACCCCCATACAGCCCCCCCCCCCCCAGTGTCCGGATCCATACCGGTTGTGTAAACGATTGATTTAGAGTAGATGCTTGTTCTTCCCAGGCAGTCCCACCCCGATCCCTCCAGTCTAACGGTTTAGCAAGATTTCCGGTCTCCCACCAACAGACACAGCTGTCGAATCCGGTCCAGACTTGAAATGGGACATCAGAGACATGTCTTCTATTCAGTTATTAAGTTTCATTTGAATCCGACCACCCGTTTGTAAGTTCAATATACATAGTTCAATAAACGACTCAATATGATTCCCTCTCTCTCCACCCCCACCCCCACCCCCCTCTCAGATGGTCGGATCGGGAAACTGAATTAGTTGGTAGGGGCCCTGATACGCCTGCCAAGTTTCATCGTCCTAGCGCATCTGGAAATACCCTAACTTACAATCGTGGGACAGACCGCCCGACCGACAGACGGAATTGCGATCGGTACATGGCACTTGAGCCAGAGGCTGCAAGTGCCATAAAAACGCAAAATCTTTATGTTATAAAGAACTGCGTAGGCATTCACGTCACTGTAACGAACATAATGCTGATTTCACAAAGGGAACTCGGTGTGAACGGAGTGCACAATAAATTTTTCCCACGCACTGAACACTGAACGCTATATTAACTCATTTGTGCCTTTTTTATCCGCAATTTTAATGTGAATTAACCAAATTTGTAATTTGACAATCCCGTGCATTTTGTTTTATCAGAATTTTGGGAATAGATGAACTGTAACTGTAATTGTAACCGTAATAAATAAACCTGAAATATCTCAAACTGAGAAGTCTAGGACCCTAATTTCGGAGCCTCGCAGATAATCCAGGACCCTAAAGGCAAATCCCCATGGAGAAGTCCAGACTATGCCTACGACTTCATATGAAGATCGGGAGGGACATAAAGAAAGCTCGGACAAATTACGTGCATGCATTAGGCAACAAAGACAATAGGATAGACCGCTATTAAAGGTCTAGTTCAAAGCAGAAAATCAACTTGACAAACATCTTAGGTTTCCGACAGTGCTGACATAAAAAATAGCGGGAACAAAACATGTGCTGTTTTGCAGTTCAGAACAGATAACGACGTCCTTAGAAACCGCGAAGGGTTGCCCACTCTCGCTGAGGTGTGGACCAAGTGCCTGGGACTGGGAGTGCGCAATTCTTACAGAAACTGAAGCAATTCAATAAAACATGGAGTTAAAGCCAGGCTTCACCTTCCAGATTCCCAGACGTCCGGGGCTTCCGCACAGTCAAGCCAACCCTTCCAGATTTTCATGATAATGATGACAGCAGCAATGTCTGGAATCCGGAAGAAAAATCTGGAAGGTGAAGCCTCACATTTAATCCCGCCAGTGAGTTGCAGCCTACACGCCTTAATTTTACGAAACAAAGTCAAACTTTCATATGAACTTTAAGATGGCAAATACCCAGGGCAAGGAGTGTCAATGTAACGTTAAAAGACGGATATCGGCCTGAAGAGAAATCAACTTGGGCTTTTAACCTGCAGGGTTTGGTATCAGGACGACTGCAGGAATCTGGCACCTGATCGTAAGTTCCTCCAAGCATCTCGAAGTAGTCACGTACGTTAGAATCAGTCAACTGGATCATTCAGATGGATACTCTAACCCAATAAAATAGCCAAGGGGTTGCTCTCTCTCCGCCACCGGTGTACACCTCGGTACGGTACCGGCGCGGCACCACGGCACCGGCACGGCACGGCATCGGCATGGCATCGGCACGGCATCACGGCACTGGCGCGCCTCCGGCACGGCACTGGCACGATACCGCCGGCCACCGACAAATTTTCTGCAGATTACTGTTCGCCATCTGGCGCCCAGTAACGAAGGTACTTGAACGAAAGAATTATCGAAAACATGCGGCCGAGAAGAAGCTGAACTAGATATGAGGACGATGCTGTTGACCAAAAGCGCCAAGTAGCCAACCATGTTTCTGTGCTAGTGTTGGGCGATATCTGGATTTTTCGATACATCGGTATTTTCACTTTCTATACTCGATAATCTATATATCGGTACTGATATTTATTTACCATGTTTCGCTATAGGATACGTCTCGTTTCTGCCAAAACCTAAGAACAAAATTTTCGTTAAATAGCATCTTGGATCATCTCAAACTCCGAATAAATAAGAAATGAATTAGGGAAAACAGATTGCTCCGATTTCGGATATATAAGTGTAGGTTAGGTTGGATTATTTAGAATAATTACGAATGAACAAATATCGTTTTCGATATCGGTATTTACGTTTCGATATCGATATTTACGTTTCGATATCGGTATTTGGTCCGATATATCGACCTATCGATATCCGATATATCGCATCTTGGATCATCTCAAACTCCGAATAAATAAGAAATGAATTATGGAAAACATATTGCTCCAATTTCGGATATATAAGTGGAGATTATGTTGGATTATTTACCATATTGAACAAATATAGTTTTCGATATTGATATTTGGTCCGATATATCGATCTATCGATATCCGATAGATATATAGATAGATAGATCAGTGTATTTCAAAAGCCCAAGGGCCATTTACAAAAAAAAAAAAAAAATTTAACTTAAACAATCAGACTCCTTCTTAATTCTAAACATTTGTCTATATACACACCCACACGAGTAATAACGGTAGGGTTAGTATTGCTCAAAATTCCGGGAAGTGACAAACTTACACCATCTAGATAAATTTCGCATCTTGGATCATCTCAAAATCCGAATAAATAAGAAATGAATTACGGAAAACATATTGCTCCAATTTCGTATATATAAGTGTAGGTTAGGTTGGATTATTTACAATAATTACGAATGAACAAAAATCGTTTTCGATATCGATATTTACGTTTCGATATCGATATTTGGTGCAATATATCGACATATCGTTATCGATATCGAGTAGCTTCAGTATATTTTGCTTCTGGTGAAGGTAATTCAGTGGCGAGCAAACATTTTTTCATATGTGTAGGATGTGCTAAAAATTAAACTTGGCTGGAATATTTAACTTGGAAAAAGTCAGTTTCCCCATCAGACCCTCTGGGAGTCCAATAGAGGTATGCTTATTTGAACGTTCGTTGACTTCGAGCATTGGCATTTTAGTAACATATTAGTAGGTAATTAAGGATCGACAAGATTGGTTTATAAATTCTCATTTTACAGAGCCAATCACATTCCTTAAAGTACTCATCTGAACTGCAAAGTACAGAAAATACTTTGGAGTGAAACATATATTTTCATGATCCCTATGAGCCCATGATCATTTGTGAAACAAGGGTTTTGCTTCAAAATGAATTTCCAGCTCCCTTAAAGGACCCATCGCACTATTCACTCCTCAACTTACAGTATTTCAAAGTATTTGAATACCTATGCTGTGCTTTCAATAAATAACCAACGTCGACAGCGTGATACACGTCGAAGGTAGCGAAACACGGCAAGTGAGAGAATCAGCGAGGTTTTGTTAGAGGGGTTAGAATGTACCGCACGAAACGTGGGTCTACGGGTTTAGAAATATATGTAGTGGTTACGGAAGTAGGTTGCATTAGTATTATAGGTAAGACAGGCCCTTTAAAATGCACATCTTAACGAAAAAGTGAAAAAAATAGTTTTGACCAAACGATAAATATTCATGATGCCCAAGGGCCATGATAATTTTTGCTTCAAGGGTATTGCTTACAAATGAATTCCTTCGAGTCCAAAAAATAGTTTGAGCAAAATATACATTTTCATGATCCCCATAAGCCCAGAGTCATTTTTGCCTCAAGGATTATACTTTCAGATGAATTTCTAGTGCCCCTAAAGTGGAAAAATAAAATACTTTTTTCCAGATCATTTTCTTGATTTCCAAGGGCCCATGATCACTCTTATTTCAAGGGTATTGCTTATAAATAAACACAAGAAACCCAAGAATTTGCAAATTCCTACATTTCATCCTCTGACCCAGCCTTGCAAGTACCATATGAGCTTCTAGCTCTTGTATCCAACCCTTGCTCGTGAAAATTGTAGACTTGCCTCATTCTTGGCCAATATCTGACGAAATTTGTTTACATGTACATCAGAAATCATGGTTTATCGTAATATTTTAATTTGAAGAAAAAAAAAACGCGGCACCGGCCCGGAACCGCGGCACGCGCCACTTTGTGTACATCGTTTTTGGGAGTGAGCAACCCCTCAAAAGTAGCGATGATTTGAGTGAAGCTCAGAGATCAATCGATCAGAACTCATCTATATTGGGATAGGTCAGGGTTAGAATACCAACAGGTATCCAGCGTTTGTCATAGGGTATCCAGCATTAGGCATAGGGTATGACAAAATCAGAGGTTTGTGGTAGACTGGTTAAAACATTGGAATATAATCTGTATTTAATGTGACTTGTGCTTTCGGACAGGATACCCCTCCCCTCTTTTTCTGCAACCCACACCGTTTTATCAAATTATGCTTGGGCCTAGTTTTTATTTTTATTTTATTTAGACTGTTCCCAAAGACTGTATCCGAGTCCCTGTCTCCACACTCCCTTCCTATTTCGACCTGAGTCTGACAGGTCGCATATCTACTCACTTGAATCAAGAAAATAGGAAAATATAACCAGGGTCAGACCGAAGGGGGTGGGGCCGTGGGGGGCTAGTGAGATGCCCCCAACCCTCATTTTCAATCAAAGCCAATTAACGCACAGGCGCTCATTCAAAGCCAATTCCAGTCGTTTTTCATCCTCCTGCAAAGGCTTCCATATTCAAACTCCTCAGTTTTTGTGGGCACTACCCAGCTTAAGTTGTAAATCCATTCCCTTTAAAGACAAGCCGAGTCGTTTAGACCAGGCTTCATAACTGCGTTAGACCCGAGACATGATTTTCGAAGGTTCTGTACCTTGAACTGGCAGCAACTCGCTGTTTTGAAACCTGTTCTAGTCGTACACAATCTGTATCTGTCTCACTTGGGCCTTTTAAGATTTAGCCTGTCAAAATTATTTCAGTGACGTCTGACCGAATAACATCTTGAATAACCTGAATAGCATGTTCTAGTCGTATATAATCTGTAACTATCTCACTTGGGTCTTTAAGATTTAGCCTGCCAAAATTACTTCAGTGACATCTGACTGAATAACATCTTGATAACATGACGGGAGACAAGGTTACGTGAATGGGCTGTTGTTCAAAATTTTACTACGAGCGGAAAAAAGGCATGAAATTTCGAAACAGAACGGAAAAGCAATAAGAATTCAAACGACAGGACCAATTTTAATATCAATCGGCCGTGATTCGTAATTTGTTATGTTGACGATCCGCAGCTAGCACTTGTAAATGCTATGAAGGAAATAAATGAGTTATATAGCCTATATTATTTTTATATTTTCTAGATTTAAGTATATGACTACATTTGCAACCGGTCAGGTGTAGACACGTACTTTAAGTAGCTGATCGATCGCTGTCTCCGGATTCTAAGCAGCTTCTCCAATCCTTACGACTTTGCAATGACAGACCAAGCCAAACTTTACTGCTAAATCGGCACTACTTGGCAAGAAGATCTGTCAAAGCAATCCCCTATTTCCTTGTTTATTACAGCGTGCAACCAAAGACTTGAGGGAAAAATCAAACTTGGATCACATTTGCTACATACTTACAGTGGTAAACAGGGGACCAAAAAGTTTCTTCAGGGGATTAACGGGTGACAAACTAGCTTCCGCAACTCCAACTTCCTTCTCCAGCAAATTCACGTTTTCTTTAATGATCTGCACTATGGCTTCAAGGTGATCTATTCTCTCAAAAAGTGGAGTCAAGCTCTCGAAGCTGGCAGAAAGCTGTGGTAACAAAACTTGCTGACAAAGCCTGCTGTCTATCTGGATCTAGAAGGCAAAAAAAAAACTCAAAGCAGCATACAGATGTGGTCATTCACCACGGCAGTAGACCCATAAGACCTTGTTTCACTCCATTGTCGCAAATTCCATGGTAAATTTTGAATATCGTGTACCTTTTTAGGGGCTTTCAAATAGAAAACTTGCGTCGCTCTCGCGGTTAGTCTTCGAAGCGTATAGGCTGCGTCGGTGCAAACCCCGTGGGCTGCTGTGTTCCATGCGCATGAAAGTGAAATAACTTAGTTATAATATTAATTTCTGTTGGACTAGAATATATTTAAATGATAATACTATTTATGACTTAACGAACACTTTCGATAATATTTATTTTGATGTAGGCTACAGGGCCTACATCAAAAGATTTGGGACTAGAATATATTTAAATAATAATACTATTCATTTATAATACGGCTTTAAGAAACCATTCGATAATATTTATTTTGATGTAGGCTACTAGGCCCTAGGCCTACATCAAAAGATACATCAAAAGGCCTACTAAAAAGATTATCCGCCCTAGGAATCCATAGCAGAACTTTTCAGTGGTTCCGATCGTACTTGCACGGACGATCTGGCAGTGTGATTGCATATGACGTTACCAGTCCACCATATACTGTGATTGCGGATTGCCTCATGGATCCGCCCTTGGACCACTATGTCTCAAGGATCCGTCCTTTGACCACGGATATTTCTGATATATGTGGATACATCTAGAATTTACGGTAGTGGTACCAAGAATAAATAAGGGAAGAATTGAGAAGACTTGAATCATGGGACGTTGTTTTCTGCCCGATCCTCAAGTACCGGGGGTGGAGCCTATTCGGCGCCTGTCCAGACCACAGATTAATTATTGGCGCTATTTCTTCTGATCGCCGTGCTTCGCGTCAAGGAAGTGCGCCAAATTCAAAATTAAACCGAAAAAGGCCGACATTTTGCCCTTCTTCCTCCAACAAATCGCTGCTACCACTAGTTTAAAAGACGAGACAAGGGGCTAAAGTACAGTGAGATGATAGAAGTCGTGCAATCCTACATTCAAGGATGACGAAAATAAAGGCAGAAAAGGACCGATCTGGACTAAACACTATAAGTTTAAAGAAGGAAGGGACACGCTTCCAAACATTCATTCAATCTCTATGGCAGATTCTTAGTGATGAAAAAAAAAGACTGTCAATAGGATGGATAATGAAACATTTAGCCAACTACCCGAGATAATGATATACATTTTGACCAAAAATAAAAAATGGTTATCTCAAATGTAGACGTTTAATGGTACTGTACAATTATCATTTTCAGTAATCGATTGAAATTTAAAATTAGGAAATACTTCAAGCAAACTGTTTTTCGCAACTAACCGAGAAATGTTATGAACTGAATTTTGTGTACAGAGTACAACTTAAAAACAAAACATAACAACTCTTTGAGTACAGTTCGCCAGCTATGCCCAAATTCCAACTTGAATGATGTAAAAGCATGATAATGAAAAAAAAACGATTACGAAAAGGCATAGACAATGACAAATTTGGGCAGATGTAAATTGCAACTATCTGAGATAATGATATACCTTTTGGACCAAGAATAATAAGTTGTTATCACAAACTAATACGTCTTGAAAGATATCCTGCACTCAGCAATCATTAATTTCTGTTTTTCGCAACTACACGAGAAAATGATATGAACTAAATTTCGTGTAGAGTACAGCTTAAAAACAAAACATAGTAACTCATTGAGTACATTTCGACAGCTAAATATTGTCCAAGCTTAATACCTTTTCTAGAAGCGATTCTTTACAGTCCTGAGAAGACCAAAATAAAATTACTAATGTTCACACTAGTCCTATTGAATCTGAACTAAATGCATGCCTGTTAGGTCTATGCTTCAGCATTCAAATTGCTTAATTGTTCCCCTGAGTCATCAGATGCCGCATTCTCTTGGGCTTCACCGCCTTTGTGAAGGGTCGTGACAACATAAGCTTCATATTGCAAATCTGACCAGAGATTGAAAAGGAGTTTCCATTTATATAATCCTCAGAATCTGCACTGTTTGAACTTCCCGCCTTTTCTGACTGCTTCATCACTTTTGCTTTGGAGGTAACACTTAATACTGCAAGAGGCAACGCGCGAAGCTCCACCCAGTCTCCACCCCCGATAAATTAGATCGGACGAAAAGAGATCTAGGATGCTGACATCGGGGTTACGTGAGTTCTCAATTCTTCCCTTATTTATTCTTGGTGGTACTTGGGATAAAAGCCTTCGTTGACGATGCTATTCTTACAGTTGCAACAAAGTCCGTGGGCGAGCTTGTTTCGATAAGCAAATGATGCACTATTATCAACCTGAAGACATTAATGGAATCTAGCTGCCGTAACCAAATACCCCCCTCCCCCCCCCCAATGTTTTCGGCCAGTCGGTAAAGAATAACCGAGGCAGCTCGATTTTCCGTAAAAACAGATATTTTTTCGATATTTTTTAGTCAAGTTGAGTACTTCAATCAATCAATATCTACACATCTACATCGATTCGTATCTGTAGCCTACTGTTTTATTCTACAGCTTATTATCTGTACCGATTTGGGTTTGGATTCTTTGGGGATGGGCTGAGCTAACACACACACAAAAATTGAACCAGACTTCATTCTCAAGTATATTTTCTATATGCAAAGCTTGTGTTGCACCTTCAAAGACACAATTGTCAACATGCCTATTCACTAATTTACACCAAATTACTTAAAATGTTTATCATGCTGTGGAAAATTACCTGTAGCCTCACAGTGAACAGTCTTCAAAGAAAAAACTCAAACACATACCAGGCAACTTTTACTGCAACATTCTTGCCAATATTGCTTAACTCATATCAATTTTAAAATCTGTGGACAAATTTGTAAATAACTTGACATTCTTTGCTACTTATTCTTCTTTTAGAGAATCAATCCTTCACATAGGCTACCAACGTCGATCAATTTGAATCTGAAATTTATTAATAGGTGATTCCACCCAAAACCCTTGCTGTAATTTTATCTTTCACCCATAAACAGCATTCATAGATGCACACAGATCTTTACCTTGCTCTAAGAATTTAGATAAATTCAACTTTTCAATTTACTTTGGTACCAGGAAGATTTCTGAAACAGTTAGCTCTTCCGCTGTGTAGGTTTGACAGTATGAGGAAAGTAGAAATAGAATCAGGTGAAGGTGTAATTGTTTTTGAGCGAGCTGAATCTATTTGTTATTTTGGGTGTTATTTTCAACCAGAGTCTGTCATGGAAAGAGCATATTAATTGGGTTAGGACTAAGGGTTTTTGTGGTTTTGGAATTATGTTTAGAATTAAGCATCTTCTCCCGTATTCAGCTCTGACATCTCAATATTATTCTTTGGTCCATTGCCATTTTGGTTACCTTAAATTGCACTTCCAGCGAGATAAGGTAATGTGATCCTCCTGTAGAGTCTCATCAATAATATGTCTTAATACATTTATAGGTCCTATCAAACCCATTCAAGTCATTCAGAATAAAGCTTGGCGCATTCTGAAATTGTTTCTTCCCGCCCCATCCAAGTTCCCAAATAAAAATTCAACCGAGACCCTCTTTACACTACATAATATTCTTCCAGTACGAAGTGTAGTGCAATATTTAGTAATGCTTTTTAAAATTAAGATTGATCAATCATTGCTATCCGAATCATTGCTATCCACCAATCATTGCTATCCGATAAATGAATCTTTTGTGTAACATAAATTACGAATGACTCAGGTGGTTACTGAAAGGTCCAGGTTCTGTCTTTGGTATCTCATTCCTGTTCACTGGGAGAGTGTGAAGTCAATTACGGATGTAACGGTAGGAATAGTTGCTATAAAATCACAGCTTAGAAGAATGCTGATCGAGAATTACAGAAGTTAGGTAAGTGATTCTCACTTTCCGGTTTCTCTTATTTTATTATATACGAAGTCTACTGATATTCCCATCTTTGTCTACTTTTATTTCTTCTTTATATATTTATTTTTTTTCAATTGTGACTGTGCCATGCTGTCAGTTAGATGTATGATTATTTAGGGGATGGATATTATTGGGTATGATGCATCATGTTGAAGTTATTTTTGGCTTTACTTTTTTCCATGTGTGCAATCTCAGCTCTCAGCAGCCAAAAGTACTAATGATACATTTTGTTTGTAAATAAAGATAACACTGAACATTGAACCTTGAACCTGTTGAGTTATACCAATATTTTCCCTTCCTCTTTGACTGTCTTTTAAACGAGAGACAGAACAGAAACAGAATCAAGGTATCAAAAGATTGAGAGAGGTATTCAGGAGATGTTCAGGTTTGTTCAAACCAGGTTCAAACCCTACAGTTCATTCAGGGTTCACCCAGGTTCAATGGGTTCATACTGGGTTCGTCTCCTTATTCTTACCATTTCTATCAAGTTCTTAAAAACTTCCAATTGGGCATGCAGCTTCTCAACACCCTTTGATAGGCATGTTGCTTCAAAGTCAAATTTAGCTTGGACCACACCTACTATATCAGCTGCTATTGCCTTTTTCAAATCACTTACTACATCATCAATTTGAGAACTTGCTTGCACTTGTACACTTTGCCTCATATCCAGATTTTACACAAAAACGATACTTGACGAACAGAAAGTAAAAATTCCAATTCCAAAGTTTTGAGTTCCCCTCTAAAGCTCTATGTCACACACTGAGTCACGCTCATGATACGAGTGTTGTTTGTATTTCCCGCCGGGACTTTCCGTTACAAAGAGGTAATACGGTGCAAACGATGAAAGTATCTTACAACCTGCTCTGAACCTGCTACAAGCTGTTCCAGAGCTGTTCCCGAAACTTGGAACTAGAGTTGGCTGGCAGGTGACTGTAGTCTGTAGCAGTTTCACGCACGTTCAAAGATCGTCATTACCTGCAGTGGAGGAAATTATGGTCTTCCTTTCATGACAGGGAAGTAGTCCGAGAAGCCGCACCGAAATTTGGCGGCGTCCTGCCGTTGGGGTCGGCAGGGGCGTCACTAGCCTTTTACCTTTGGGGGGACGTCCGGTTTGTGCCGACGGACTAAAAAATGTGCCGACAAAACACGCCGTTGCCGCATTACGGCAACGGCAGACATTTCCCGCCAGCACAGAATAGAACCGGGGTAAAACTAATTGTTGTATATTAAAGTTCACATATCTGGCTTTTCGATTTAACTCGCTAGAAAGCGAAGCTTCCAACGAATGTACTAAGAACAAGTTAAAACTAAGCGCAACAGGCGAAATTTTTTTAATCTGCCTTTTTACAGAAAAATTTAGCTTTTAACGTGTTTCAGACCTCTACGAATTTTAATCTAAAACGCCAGCTAAATGAAACACCGTTGTGTAAGCTAACTGTAATGCATCAGTTGAGATTATTCCTTTGGTATAATTTCGTATACTAAAGTTCACATATTTGGCTTTTCACTTTAGCTTTCGCTAAAAAGCGAAGCTTCCAACAACTGTACCAAGACAAGTTAAACCAAGCGCCGCAGGGGAAATTTTTTAAATCTGCCTTTTTCAGACCGACTTTTAACGTGTTTCAAACCCCAAAAATTTCTGTTCTAAAACGAAGACTAAACTATACACCATTCTTCCAGATAGAGAATACTACAAAATGCACCGCATGCAAAATTTGTGTAAGACTAACTGTAATGCATCAGTTCAGATTGTTCCTTTGGTATAATTTCGTATATTAAGGTTGACATATTCGGCTTTTCATTTTAGCTTTCGCTAAAAAATGAAGCTTCCAACGACTGTACCACGATAAGTTAAACCAAGCGCCGAAGGCAAAATTTTTTAAATCTGCCATTTTCCTGAAAAATTTAGCTACAGTACAATTTCCGGCTTTTAATGTGTTTCAAACCCCAAGAATTTCTATTCTAAAACGAAAACTAAATTATACACCATTCTTCCAAATAGAGAATACTACAAAATGCGCCGCAGGCAGAAATTTTGTGTAAAACTAACTGTAATGCTAACTTTGATGTAAATTCATATATTTCAATTCACATATTCGGCTTTTCGTTTCAACTTTCACTAAAAAGCGAAGCTTCCAACGAATGTCCCCAGAACAAGTTGAACTAAGCAACGCCGGCGATATTTTTTTAAATCTGTATTTTTTCCGGAAAAGTTTGCGCCCGAAATATGTTTCAAGAATTCGATTTCTTACGTATAAAAAGACCCGATGTGCCGACAAGAAGAACGATGCCCGACAAAAGAATTCAGAATTCGATTTCTTCTGTGTTTTGCCCGACAAGGCTGTAAAGAACTTTATTTTTTACGTGTAAAGATAAGGCGATGTACCGACGAGATTGAACTTCCCGGGTGCGCCCGACAATGTTTGCAGAATTTGATTTCTTACGTCTAAGTAAAACCCGATGTACCGACAAAAATTTATTTCTTCTGGATTCCTTATGTATAAAAAGAACCCGATGTGCCGACGAGTCGACCGACGCCTGACAAAAGCATAATTTTTTTTATTTCTTCTATGTTTCCTTCGCCCGACGAAAGTACTTTCTCGAGACCTTTAGGGGGGGGGGAGTCCCCCCCCCCTCCCCTCCACATAGTGACGCCCCTGGGGGTCGGTTGCCCGCCAATAAAATTCTGCACCGAATCTTTTTTTAGGTGAAACGTTTCATATTATCTTTCTGTCTAGCCCTCTCTTTTAAAAATATATGAATATGAACATGCTCCTAAAACTTCTTCATAATCTGAAAGCTTTTGGATAGTTGGCTACCGTTCATCTTTCCCACAGAGGCCGTATCCATTCATAAATGTTGAACTGGAAGACAAAAGTTGTCCTCAGCCGAGGTTTGAACCCTGGATCTTCGCTTTTCCATATAACTGCTCTGTCAGTGAGCTACCGAGAAGTTTGTGAACATAGTCTGTAAACTATATACTACAAGAATCAGACAGAAGTGGGCCATAGGAACACTGATCCGACCGAAGGCAAATTCATCTAAGCAGTTCACATCCACATGTCACTGGATTAGATAGATATTCCATCTACGTATATCTGGTCGTACCTATCAGACCTCGAACAAAACATCTCGGCCCATGATTTTGTACCACCAAGTTCCAGCAATTCATCCGTTTGGTCCTTCTGCGTATCACACAATTTCTGGAACCCCTCCATCTTCCCCACTGTGTCCACAGCACATGCAATTCGGACACATATCAAGGCTCCAGGTTTTAATTTACACTTCTGTACAAAATCACAGCATATAAAGGGTCAAAGCCAGACTAGCCGGAGATACAAGGTCGATTGAGAATTGACTAGGGACTTAGCTCCTCTCACCCACCGAGCTGATTCCAATCGAAGCACTCCCGGAAAACTCCCGGTTGTCGCAAACTCCCCACCGAGGCTCGAAGCAGTCCGGTTCTAGAAATAACATATCCTGGACCCATGTGTACGTTACAAGTTTCACCCCGATCCCTCAGCCCGTTCGGTCCCTATGCGTCAACTTTCACACGAATAGGAGCACACTCTGAAAATTTTCGGTGAGACCTAACTCTCCCAACCGAGGCCAGATCCGATCTGGACTCCAGAATAACATATATAGGACACATGACGTATGTACGATCCAAGTTTCATCCCAGCGGTACCTACGAATGTTAACGGATTTGCCCCTCCCCCACACCCCCAAGTTTCACTCGAGTCTACGTACTACTGGAAAATTTCAGGAACGGTACACCCTTCCGACTTCCCCCCACCGAGGCTGGATCCGGTCCGGACCTCAAAGCACACACCTAGGACCCATGATCTGTGTATCGCCAAGTTCCATCCCCAACCCTCCATCGTTTAGCCTCTATGTATGCTCTAACATTTCTGGAGTCCCCCCTCCGTGTTCGGATGCGTTTCGGACCTATCTACGGAATATCTCTGGCATCTCATCGTTCTAGCTTACGTGGAAGCGCCCGAACTAGCCAAAGTGAGACAGAGGGACCGATATTACGACCTCTACATGGTCCTTAAACCGACGGCTTCAGGGGCCATAAAATCACTAAGGACTTGTGGGGTAAAAAATTCAAAAGAATTACTACAGGGCAGGACGACATGGAAGATGAAATACCACATGCTTCGGATGAGGGCTTCGGCTCAACAATATATCAGGGCGACATTTTAAAGAATTATGAAGAAGAAAATTGAGGATCAAGAAATCCAAGATTTACAAGTAAAACAGCAAAGTTCAGAAACTCTTTAAGTTGTATCTTAAAGTTAAGATGTGTTTGGTTTTGAAGATTATTTTAAGCTAGGGCTAGATCGTGTTACCCCGAAAACATGGTTCCAGCCCCGATCTAACAGTCTGCCGATCTTCAGTATAAATAAACTTTTTATTGGGAGGAAAGGTGTCCCAGGGGAGAATTACTTTTGCCCTCTTTGCAAGTTGCAAGTTGCAAGTTGCAGGAGGAGGATTTGGACCAGTTCCTCCTAGAGTGCCAAGCGTTTTCGAATTTGTGCGTAAAATTTGTTCGGGGTGGGGTGCTTTTCCTTCCCGATATCCTGAAAATCTACGAACAACTTTATCATGGAAGTCTGCAAACACGGAGTTTAAGTGTTTGAAAAGTTTACCTTAGTTTCTGTAACAGCTTATGTAACAGGTGGAACAGTTTACTTGTGTGGGTATACATCTATTCAGTCCTGTATGGCCTTTTGGCTGATTAAACAAGCCTTGTCATTATTATTATTGTTAAAGGGATTTTTGCTCCTTGTGACATCCAGTGCCAAGCCCATTTATACTTGGTGGATTTGTTCAGGTAGGCCTACGTCATTTTTGTGACAACAAAATAATGGGTTGTGCGACTACCACGACTAGATCTAAAACACTAGCTAAAGTAGAAAGCCCGTGTACTTTATATTAAAACATAGCACAATGATTTTTTACATATTAGATCCCTCCGGTGCACACTTCTTGTTTTCTACTCCGGCACTCTCTTCCAGTTCATGTCTCTGTCACAGCTCAAAACAAGAAAAGTTTTACGATCCACACTTTCCCTAAAAGTCCGTTTATGACTTGACAGCTCGGTTAACTTCTTGTCACCTCCAAAAACCAGAAGAACAGACGACAGCAAACGTTACTCCAACCACAACAATCCACAGGGAATCGGGGCTCTGATGACTTCTCTGCATGGCGGCAGGGAATTCGCCTAAAAAGCAGAAAACGGAATTACAGAAGCCTGAACAAGAAACATTTATAAGTGGAACAGAACAGCGAGCGGTTAAGAATACAAAGAGTTCCCTAGGACACAAAGACCTCCCCCCCCCCCCAGGATAGCGCCCTCGATAAAGAGATGAAAGACACATGGCAACTAAACGCTGCAACCATCAAGCAAGAAGCTTACATAAAAACATGAGATTAAATTCAGAAGGCTGAAGCGACCTAATCAGAGAACTTTCGGGAGCAAGAACTTCGTATAAAGAAAAAGTTGGTATAAAGGAGTCAGGATATTATTGATCATCAGTATATTTTGAGAACAAAACGAACATCCCGGTCTCAGCGTTCAAGCGTGACTTATTAAGCTGTTTTACGGCCGAGCGGAAAGTATGCATCGTACAAAAAATTGCGCAAGTACAGCAATACTCTTGACGACTAACTCTCCTTGCCGATGCAGAAACGGCGGGTACCCAGCGGAAGAGCCGGAAGCGGTATCACATCTGCTCCCAAAGATCGCCGTGATTGGTTAACACAGGATTGAGCTGTTGAGTTTGAGTCTTTAGTGTCACGTTTTCCCGTTCTTCCCTAGGATCACTGGCGTGTTTTTTGCTTAGTTATATAGAGTATTGCGGACGCATGAACCACTGATAAGAACTAGCGTCGAAAGCCTTGATATCATCAAGTGTTGATTTCATAAGTTGCGTTTTTGCAGGTACCATGGTATCTGATACCACAGTATAAAGTCGTTTTTGCAGTTATCGTGGTATCTGATACTACGGTCAAAAGGCGTTTTTGCAGTTATATATCGTGGTATCTGATATTCAGATACAAGATCTGATATTCAGATACCACAGTCCGACCGTGGTAACTGATCGTAGTATCAGAAAAAATCAGTTTTTGTCAAATTGATGGGAAAGAAGTTTGGCACTTAGTCATGTGCTTGAATATCAGTTTTTCTTTCGGGATGACTTCAAACAGCGCAATTTCGGCAATTGTCGTTTTTGCAGAGCAACCGTATATCAGATACCACGGTAACTGCAAAAATGACGCAGATCCAGTTACCGTGGTAACAGATACCATGGTATCTGCAAAAACGCAACTATAGAGTTGATATCCTTTGGTAGAAAGACAGAGTAAAAGTTCAGGAGCAAGAGCAAGTATGACCCCCCCCCCCACCAAAAAAAAATCTTTACCCCACTCAGTAACGAATGAGGCTTCCCCCTCGGCAGAGCACTCGTTCCTGCGCAAGCAAGCTCAGAAGTTCGACGTCAAGATGTCCTTGATCGCTAGAGAAAACGTAGGCGTCTCTACTATGCACATTACGCCACGCGGCTCATCGCATACATGCCGTTTTTCATGATTTTTGTTTAGGCCCGATTATAAAATGTGTCTCAATTGTGTATGTTCATGTTGACTTTGTTTGTATCGACTCTTTGTTTTTTCTCCGCTGTCACCTTGTGCATTTGGAGGGCTCCAGATAAGCCTGAAGGACAATTTTTCTCGAACAGGTACGTAGCGCTTACCATCCTCTGTCCCACACGTAATTATATTCCGGTAATCTTTACCGACTTTTCTAGTGGTGGAAATTGCTTTAAGATCAAATTCTTCGAATCCACCTTGACAAAATGTTTGGTTTTTGTTTCGCAGGGTAGAAGTAGTAAAGGTTAACACAAACTAAATCGTAAAATCCACCACAATACCAACAGAAAACCGATGCGGAACCAACAAACCATAAAACGACACGTGACTAAAAACAAGAAGAACGATGCGGATTGAGCGACATGCATGTAAAAGTACATAATGAATATTAAAATGTGCGTTTTTAAGCAGTGTACATGTCTAAACCTGTATTGTTTAGAAGTTCTGTGTTATGTGTTTCTTTTTACTGACTGTTTTTACAATTATTCGCCTGAAAAAGCGTAGAAGCTTTCACCCAGAATTTTGTCAATTCCTATAATCCATCACTATCAAACACTCCAAATAAATACTTTCATAGAACTAGCCACTTCTCTTGGGAGTAGTATCATCCTATGACTTTTCTCGAACAGATATGTAGTGTCTCATGTAGTCCCACATCATTATGACAATTGGTTTTAAGGAGGCTGATACGATATCGTATCAGGCTCCAGAGACGATGATACGAAGCAGTATCAACCTCTGCAGAAGTTCATCGGACACTTTTCCTCAACTACTGAAAAGTTTAACCTGGCCTCCAAAAAATAAATAAAAGACTTCCCTTTCAGAAAGAAAAACAAAAAGAGCACAAAAAATTAATACAGAAAAAAATGTTGAAAAACATAAGGCTGCAGAATTTTGTTTTAGAAACTGGATGGAAATTTTGCTCCTATCCAACCAACCTGGGTCACTCATAACATGTTACAATCACATTTCCACTGAAAATGCAACTTATCAGCTGAAACAACAATACTTTCAACTTACTTTCCTTTACTTTCCATAAGGTAGCTATGGAGTAATTATCAGTCTTTACTCTTGATTTTGCTCTAATTTTTCAACATCAGTTTTCAGTGTAGCCACTTTTTTCTGACGGAACCTGGGACTTATGGCCGGAAAAAACAGTGACAATCTGTCGCCTATGAAACCAGGGGTGGTCCAAAGGGGGGGGGGGGGGGGTGAGGGGGGGGTGTCTCACCCCCCCTGCCTTTTGTTAAGTCATATCAGTCGTTTATTTTAGCCTCGCCGAGGTGTGAAAGTATTTATTTGGAGTGTTTGATAGTGATGGATTATAGGAATTGGCAAAATTCTGGGTGAAAGCTTCTGCGCTTTTTCTGGCGAATAATTGTAAAAACAGTCAGTAAAATGAAACAAAGAACACAGAACTTCTAAACAATCACATATTTATACGTATACACTGCTTAAAACGCACATTTTTATAATCATTATGTACTTTTACTTGCATGTCGTTCAATCCGCATCGTTCTTCTTGTTTTTAGTCACTTGTCGTTTTATGGTTTGTTGGTTCCGCATCGGTTTTCTGTTGGTATTAGATTAGATTAGATTAGATTTTAGGGAATAGATTATTAGGGAAATCTTGCGGCACGCTTGTACCGTGGTGGGATCCGGACGGGAATAGGCGGGGAAACAAGCATAAGCCCTAGATAGATCAGACCTTGTCCGGCGACAGGGGGTATGTAGAGAGGAGGGGTAACAAAAACTTCAGGGTAGGACATGCCATACCGCATGAAATTGCAATTTACTGATCTATCTAGGCACTGTGAAGCTATTTGTGAATCTATCCAGCCGCTGCAAGGGAGTTGGAGGACGTCGCGATAAGAGCCATCTGACCACGATAGCTCGAACCTTAGCTGATTTAGAAGCTCGAACCTTGCAAGTGTCATATGAACTTTCAGACCTTCTATGCTCGAGCTGCTAGCAAACGATATGCGATAACTGGGGAACCAGGGAGTTCCAATTTCCATAACTCCTTTCTTCCCATTTAGTATCCCTATCTTAGCATTTAGTATTCTGCAGGAAGGAGAAGGTTAAACAACCCAAAACCAAAGAGGACCAAAAGATAGCAGTTTTATCGTGAAGTGAGCGTAGCAAGTCGGCTTTCTGTATCATGCTTCCACAAAGATTATTTTCTTAGAAGAAAATCACACTTTGTATTCAACGGTTGTTAGCATGTAGTTTCGGAAGTTTCTCCCGTAGTTTCTTGAAGATAAGTTTATTAAGTACTTCTGGTACATCGCAGTTTTTTAAGGTGCTCCAGAGTTTCCGGGTTTCAAAGTAGATTCACGGGATCTGGCAAGAAATGGAAAGAGATAGGCCAAACCGCTGAAACTTTAGAATTAGTTAGCTTTCATACAACTGAAATCTGCTGTCTGAAATCTTGCTAGAAATGACTTTTTTGTGATAAAATAATCCGGAAATATTGTTGTTCAGGGACACTCATGCTTGCCTCGTGGATTTAAGGATGCTCTTGTTAGCGAGCCAAACTTCTTGTCTGGCAATCCTGGAAAATCTCTGCTAGTGCTGAAAGTGAAAAATTCAAATACAGTAATTCACAACGTTCATCAAGTATGAAAATCTGAAACTGAAAATCTAGTTAATAATCACTTATTCACTTAAGCAGACTTGAAGACCCCCAACACTTCTTTCAATCCTGTGGTAGCTCTTTGTCATTTCAAATATTTAGGATGAGTAACAACCCGACTAACCTACAAGACAGGGGCGGTTCCAAGAGCTTGGGGATGGGGGAAGGACTCAAAACGATCCGATTTGTTATAGGGTGTAGTAAAAGGTCATTCGTAACAGCACGAATTTCAGCTTTCGCTGATGAGAGTTATATCACTATGAACATAAAAATAACTCAAAACTCCAAAGAGAAATAAATAATTCAGTATATTCAAATACAAGATATGATACAAAAAAATGCCGGCTGTTCAGTTAGACTTTAAGCTTTTACTCAACTGACATATAGTGGAATTGCCCTGGCGATCACTCTAGACACCTGGAATAACCTTGTTAGTTCTCCAGTGCGGAGCTCTCTTCCACGCAGACGAAAATACCTTTTAAAGTTTAGCTGAAAAGCCAGCTTATATTATAACTTTGATTGAATAAACCAAACTATAAGGACTCTGCTTAGGGATTTGTATTTTTTGTTTAGGAGCAAGAACAAATAAGCTAAAGAGCTAAGTATCTCGGTCTCTGTAATACGACCATGCGGAGTCGAATACATTCCTGATGCCCTGCCCGACGCAAACGAGCGGAGGTTAGGAGCTACGCGGAACATCAAAATTCTAAACCACATAACGCAGTAGAGCCCCGGAGAAGAAAAGTCGAGAGTGAGCGACTATTGGTTGTTTAACATTGTCACGTCACTGCAGAGGCGGGTCATTACACGGCTGCTACGATTTTTTCCTCTCAATCCACGGCGGCTAAGAGGGATGTAGACGGGCGTCAACTCAAAGCTCAGCAAGTAGCTTAGCTCTGCTCAGCTTTGTCAGTGTATCCATAGTCGGTGCATTGTGATAAAAAAAACGGAGGTTGTCTTGGCTTAGTTTTTTCTTGCTAGTAGTGACGTTCAGAATACGCACTGCTGGTCTGACAAGCAAACCCGATGTTGAGAATCTGAATTCCAAAAAAGCGCAAGCCATCGTTACCGTTATAGTTGCTAAATATCTCAAGCCTAGAGGTACCACAAATCCGAGAGAAAAAGTTCATTCGACGAAAATCGATTATATGAATAGCGGAGCAACGAAGTAACGCATTTTTGGGTCGTCAAGCCCTCGGTCAAACCTACTTAAGTGAACAAGTGATCGGTAACGTGAGTGTCGGGTCTCAGCCCTATTTGGTTAAACTTTAATTAACTGAACTTTTACCTTGCAGCAAAAGAACTTGAATTTTTAATTAACATTTGACAGATATGATTGTTATTTAAGCAGTTGTTAGTAACTGACCCAGCTACCCCAAAACCCGCTTCTGTTATTTTACCATATTCCCTAGAAAAAAAATGAAGGATGAAATACTGGGCACCAACAACGCCCAGTATTACTGAACTGGCAACCGTTTCTTGTTACTGAGCAATGTTGTCTCTGCGAACATAAATCGTGTCGCTAATAAGAAGGTTGCGTTCCAGAGAAGTTATTGCAAGTTATGATGATCAGAGGAGGAACCATCTGTTTTTGTGGTAGTTACTACCCTGTCTGGAAAGAAAATAATGACATCGTGGACAGACTGACGGCAATTCATGCTGAACATTATAACTTACAACCCAACTATCGTAAGTAAGCTGAACGATCATAACTCTTATGGGACGAAAATGCGGGGGGTTACCCATGCTGTTCACTCTTTTCCGGCACCGACCGAAACCAGCGGGTTTCACAAAAAAAAAATTCAATATCATAACAGATCTGCCACGTGAAAATCTATACAGATTTGTTTGTGGCAGGACTCAATAATTTAATCACTTAACATAATTATATTGGGAATGAAAAAGAAAAGGAGAAAAAGAAATACAATACTATACATAATCAACTATATAAAGAAAAAAAAGAAAAGAAAATATCCAGTATTATAGATAAATAGAAGACAATTAAACCTTGTGGCAGTCCAGAACCGATTCATACCCAAGGTAACCCTCTCTCCTCACCCATCTTTAATCATCAAAAAACTTTTAATCTTATTTTTAAATGATTTACACTCTCGGCCATCCTAGTGCTCTCCGGCAGATTATTCCATGCCGCTTCTAAACATGCTGATTTTCATGTTCTAACACATGGCAACCACTGGCACCTCGGCACCGAGCACTTGCTGTACACCCTTCGAGAAAATGGAAAAGAGGAGCTGATGGAATGAAAATAATAATAGAATCGTAACAATCGTAATTGATAATAGCTCGGTAGAACACTACCATAGTATTGCTGCGCGACACTGACGGGTGCGAACTCGCATAAAATTTGCTCCAACACTTCAAGTTGGATTTTCAACGTAGGTTTAATTTGACTTCGAACACTGCCACTTTCACCAGATACTGCGACAAGAAAGGATGGACAATGACAATAACTGGTGTCTCAACTTCTTCTTCGAGATTCCCGACACCAGTTTTGGTTGAAGTGGATCCGGAAGCTCAAGCCCGGCCAAAAACGCCGGAAGTCCGGTGTCATAGAGGCAACATGTTGAGAAGACAAAATAAATGAGGGTATATGGCTGGGGTTGAAAAAAGGATAAAAGTTGGGATTGGGAGGCATGCGACAGCAAAAGGGACTTGAATTAGCTACGATGGTTATCGAGAAGAGTTGGCTTGACAAAAAGAAGAGTTGGCTTGACTACGGAAGACCCGTTGCAGAGATATGATAATCTTTAAAGTGAAGGCTGGCATAAAAGACTTCCAGATTTTCCTATTTGGATTCCAGAAATCCGTTTTTGTCGAGATGGACCCGGAGATGGATCCGAAAGAAACGCGCTAGAAAACGCGCTAGAAAAATCCGGGGTGTTGGAAACCCCCAGATTCCGGAACACGGACGGCGTAGAGACACAATAAATATGCAGATGAATGAGTAGGAGAATAAAAAAAAGTGAGCGACACTTGTCGCAAAAGGTATCTGAAGGAGACATCTAGAAAGTACTGAAGGATAGCGAAATTGGCTATCATCATTATCATGAAAATGTATCAGGGTTGGCTAAACTGTGTGGAAGCTCTGGGTATCTGGAAAGTGAGCCCGGATTTAAGTCACTGTACCGGGTGAAAATCTGCGATTATCATCGATATCATGCGATATCATCTGAATACTCTTGATACTCTAAATACTCTTGATATCTACCATGAAGAATCGCCCTGTACCTAGCGGAAGCGTCAACACAGCTGTCCACAACGGACGCCGTTTATTGGTTGACACAGGATCTGAGTCATCGTTCGGCGATGTTTCTCGTTCTTCCAGAGGTTCACTTGCGTGTTTTGGAAGTGTTCGAAGTGCGTTGCAGAGACGTGAGATCGGACCAAGATTCGGGTTTGCGATGACAGAATTCATTCATGACAGGGGATGCAGAGCCAGAGCAAGTATGTATTTTGAGAAGGAGAGATAGATGTTCTGATACAGAGTACACTGTCAGAAGTTTCATAACAGATAACACGAGGATGCGCGGTTTCAAGAGATAATGCGTGACAGATAACACTTCGGATGTTATCTGTTGTGTTTGAAAACGTTATGCATGAAATGTTATGCATAACAAGCTTTGTTAGGAAGAGCCAAAAAAGCATCTACTGACTTTATTCCTTATCCTCATGATGTCCGAAAACTCAGCAGATACTTTTTGGCGGTTTTTCGGTTCTTCCTGATGGTAACGCTTATTATGCATAGCATTTCGAAACACAACAGATAACATCCGATGTGTTAATTTTTACGCATTATCTCTTGAAGCCGCGCATCCTCGTGTTATCTGTTATGAAACTTCTGACAGTGTAGTATTTTAAGTACTGACTAACAAGAGTTGAAACATCATACGGCGCTTGCAAGGATAGTTGAGCCCTTGTAGCCATGGTCAATGGCTGAATCAAGGCACAGCAATGATAATAATATCAGTTAAGGTTTGCTCTTTGAAGATCGGATGGCTCTTCCGAGCTCCCCCTCCCCCCCCTCGAGAGTTCGAGAGTTCTGAGAGAAGATTTCCGGGATCGGCCCCTCATATCTCCTGAAACATCACGTGGATACGGATCTTTAATAGGTGCAACCAGGGCTTATGCTTGTCCTTCCCGCCAGGTCCTGTCCCAATCCCTTCATTCTTAGCTTGCAACAAAATTTACGGTACCTCTTCTAACTCCACCCGCAGTTACCGCATCTATTCCAGACCTGAAACGGAACATCCAAGACCTGTGCTCTCGTCAGTTCTCAAGCTCCATGAATGATTCGTCCGATTGTTGTTCTTATCATAAGATCTCGGATGCCCCCCCCCCTCTCAACTCCCACTGGATGGCCATATCATCGAAGGGAAAATTTTCACATCAATCTGGCGAGGTCTCTAATATGTCTGACAAGTTTCATCGTCCCAGAAAATCTGCAAGTACCTTAGCTCGCGTGCCACAGTACTTCTGGGAGCAAAATAGGTTCCTCGACTCCTCAATACGCCTGACACGTCTGAGCCTGTCTGGAACTGGATTAACCTAGCTTGCTATCAGTGGACCGACGTACAGGCCGATGGAAGAGTGATCGGTGTAAGGCACTTGAGCCGAAGGCTGCAAGTGCCATAACCTCAGTTACTCGTGAGAAAGCAGCAGCGTCCGAAGCTAAATAACACCTCTTACCATCAGGGGCGTCACGACTGGGGGGGGGGGGACGCCCCCCCCCCAATGCTGGCGGCCAGTCGGTAAAAAATAACCGAATCGGCACGAAGCGCCGCGATTTTTTGTCAAAACAGTTAATTTTTTTCATGAAAACAGTCGGCTTTTCTGAAAATTGGTCGATTTTTCGTCAAAATAGGCGGTTTTTCTGAAAATCAGTGGATTTTTCTAAAAATCAGTCGATTTTTTTAAAAACAGTAATTTTTTGTTGTTGAAAACAGTTGTTTTTTCTGCAGAAACAGTCGGTAAAAAATACCAGCCAGTCGGTAAATGCCTCGTCCCCCCCAAACATTTTGGCTAGTGACGCCTCTGCTTACCATTAAGAACATGGACGGTTATAGCTGCCTCATCTCCTGAAGTTGGCCGACATTTGTAAAGTCCAGCATCCTTTTCTCGTGCTTTCAACAGGCGCAGTGAGCTGACGGTGGTGTACCTTGAATAACGCTCCGTGAGAACGATGACACCACCTCGCGGAGAATCGTAATTTATTCTCTTAAAGAAAAGAGACAGTTAGTTACGTGAGATCCTGGCACACGAAGATGAAAAAAGAATGGATACTCGCCCAACAAGGAGTATTTCTAGGGCAGCTAAGAAAGCTCAGCTAATGAACCCGCCCGCTCATAGCACTGAACGCTATTTTAACTCATTTGTGCCTTTTTTTATCCGTAATTTTAATGTGAATTAAGCCAATTGTAATTTGACAATCACGTGCATTTTGTTTTATCAGAATTTTAGGAATAAATGAATTGAATTGGATTGAAATATCGTCTGAAGGGCTCAGGAGTATGCACGAAGGTTGATGACATGATCACTCTAAAGAGCATACAAACTCCTGTACAGACTCAGGTCGAATTCTTCGCTTTCTTCTTGAGAGGTTCTTTGTGCTATTTTGTGTCGGTCTCTTCAGTCGATTCTTCCATAAACAACATTCATGGATTGATTACGTCAACCACCGGTTTGATGGAAAAAAAATGGGAAGTGACTGGGCTGGTTGGTGATGATGGTGTTTACTGTAAAATACAATGAGATCATAGTGTAGGTTTTCAGCTCTACTTTAAAGACTGAGGGAGGATTCTTGAATTATCAAGGAGCTGCGCATCGAACTCTGACTGAATGCATGTCAAATTCATAACAACGCTGCTCGAGGACAGATTTTAAGTGCCAACCATTGGGTTGACAAACGGCAGATTGGGTAGCGGATTCAGTTGCGGGTCTGGGTGAACACGCCCATTCAATCAATCAATCTTTATTCTTCAGAATATGCCTTAGGGTATTAACAAAAAAACGAATATTTGTTCTCTCGTCAAACATAGATGTTTACAATTGTGCTTTTACATGTTCAAATATTCATTAATTACACAAAAAAAATGCAACAAATTAAAGCGCTAAACTTCAAGAATTAACACAAAAAAGGAAAAGGATTTTACTTAAAATTTCCCGTTAAAAAAAAACACAAAGGAGGGGACAAAACTTCTTTCGTACTTCGCATGAATTGCCGGTATGGGTTGGATCTTAGCCAATCTTAGGAACTGGTTGCGCTGCCATCTCTGTGGCCTTATGCAGTCGGGAATGTGTGGAGGGGGAAGTATGTGACGATGGGTGAGGTCTTCCAGTAGTTGGTCACCAAACTTAGAACGGTTTGGCAAAGATGTGAGGCCAAACTCGTTAAGAAGCGAAATGTATGGGATTTTGGGGGATTTTGATATTACTAGCGAAGAACGGTACTAGATCCTCTCGAGCCATTCCGACTTAAATCGAAGTGCCATACTAGGACAGCAGTATTCAGGGAAGAGCGAATGAACACAAGGTAAATGCGAAGGAGGTGGTGTTTAGGGCTGCCATGGCGGGAGAGCATTTTGGGGGGTCTTATACCCATATTGCCTCTTATTAGCATAGACTGAAGTTGCGTATCCCACTTGAGATCTGAAGTTAGACGAACACCTAAAAGTTTGAGCTCCTCCACTCTGCTGTGATCAGGTAGGTGAGGTTGGAAAGTTGGATTTGACTTGAGAAAAGATAGAGTGAGAACGGCTGTTTTGTCTTGGTTGACGGTCATTCGGTTGGCTGAAGCTTCTTCACTGATGTCATTCATTATGGTAGCTGCACTACTGCGGATATTTTTGTAACAGCGCTCTAAGATCGAGAGATCGTCGACAAATTTCCAACGGTCGTTCCAGGAGCCTGCGAGGTTATTGGTCGTGACTAGGAAATGTATTGGTCCGAGCAGAGTGCCTTGGGGCACACCACAATAAGCTGGTAGTGGATCAGGAAAGACAAATCCGTACTTTGCTCTCTGGGACGTGTCAAAAAGGAAAGCTGCGATTAGTCGGACAAGGAAAGGATGGACATAAAATCATTTAAAAGCTTCCTTAGAAGACTTGAATGGCAAATAAGGTCAAAATGCTTTTTTCAGATCAATGGCGATAAGGTTGATCCAGTGATCTGGTTCATCCAGTTGTTTAAGGATGTTGTCAAGTAGACTGGCCAGGTAATGCGTGGTAGACGTCTTTCGCGTGTTGTCATATTGTCTCGGATCAATCTGGGTTAAAATGAAACCCTTGAGCCACGTTGAAAGAAAACTCTCGTAGACTTTGCTAAAATATGGGCGTTAGTGTTAATCCTGAAAAGACTTCGGAGTCTCCTTCTTGGGAATTGGGGTTACAAACCCATTTTTCCAGACCGAAGGGTATTCCCCAGATTGTGTTAAAGAGTGTTCTCAGCGGTCCACCCAGCAACTTCCTTTTCCGATTCGGCTGATGGTAGGAGCAATGCTCTACATGTGCCATTTACGTGTCCTAACCGTACTAGGCCACAGTGGGGAGGGGGTTTTTAGTACCTGTAATTTTGTAACACATTCAGGGACCAGACCAATGGAGAGATTGGGATGAAATTTGGACGGTGCAAAGGTTATGAATAGAATTTAATATATTTCTACAAAAGCCCGAAGGCCATAGCAAAAAAAATTGGTTTGAATAAACATTATAAACAGCATACAAAAAAACAATAACGAAACTATTCAATTCAATCCAATTCACTTTATTCATCCAAAAATCCGAGCAACCCACTCCGGAGGAATTTCCCAAACATTCTCTCTTCGTTAAATTGTCTACTTTTCAATATTCCAAATATCCACTCTTTCCAAACACCATACATCCATATGTTCCATTTTGAGGTACGAGTGGGGTCTAATCTCGATACCCGGGAGTCCGACGGCGAATCGGACATTTCTTGGAAACTAAATTTTCACTACGAATGGTTCGTCCAGCTCGAGCAAGACGTGATGGGTAATAGCTGAAGCAGATGCCCATTTTTTTTTTTTTTTATGGCACTTGCAGCCTCTGGCTCAAGTGCCATATACCGATCACAATTCCGTCTGTCGGTCTGTCGGTCTGTCGGTCTGTCGGTCGGTCCGAGTTTTTTTGTCCCACATATCCGAGTTAGGGTACTTCCAGATGTGCTAGGACAATGAAACTTGGCAGGCATATCAGGGACCCGACCAAACTAACCTGGAAATAATCAGTTTCCCGATCCGACCATATGGGGGGGAGTGCGGGGCGCTGGAAACTTGCAAATTTAGGGCATTTTGTCACTTTTTTCTGAGTTAGGGTACTTCTAGATGAGCTAGGACAATGAAACTTGGCAGGAATATCAGGGACCCGACCAAACGAACCTGGAAATAATCAGTTTCCCGATCCGACCATATGCGGGGGAGTGGGGGCGCTCGAAACTTGAAAATTTAGGGCATTTTGTCACACTTTTTCGAGTTAGGGTACTTCCAGATGAGCTAGGACAATGAAACTTGGCAGGAATATCAGGGACCTGACCAAAGTAACCTGGAAATAATAAGTTTCCCGATCCGACCATATGCGGGGGAGTTGGGGCGCTGGAAACTTGAAAATTTAGGGCATTTTGTCACACTTTTCCGAGTGAGGGTACTTCCAGATGAGCTAGGACAATGAAACTTGGCAGGAATATCACGGACCCGACCAAACTAACCTGGAAATAATCAGTTTCCCGATCCGACCATATGGGGGGGAGTGCGGGGCGCTGGAAACTTGAAAATTTAGGGCATTTTGTCACACTTTTTCGAGTTAGGGTACTTCCAGTTGTGCTAGGACCATGAAACTTGGCAGGCATATCAGAGACCCGACCAAACAAAATTAGGAATAATCAGTTTTCTGATCCGACCATTTTGGGGGGGGTGGAGGGCAGGGGAATCCGGGAAACTGAGAAGTGTGTAACTTTCGAACGGATGATCGGATTGTAATGAAACTTCATAACTGAAGAGAATATATATCTGTAATGTCCCGTTTAAAGTCTTGACCGGATTCGGTAGCCAGGGGGGAGTTGGGGGGGGGGGGAGACCGGAAATTTCAAGAAACGGTTAGAATGGAGGGATCGGAGTGAAACTTGCTGGGAAGAACAAGCATCTGCTCTAGATAAGTCCTTTAGACCATTGTACTGGATCCGGACACTTATGGGGGGGGGGGGGGCGGAATTCCGGTGATGGTGGTTTTTTGGATTTTCACGATGAAACTTGGCAGGCATATCAGGGACCCAATCAAACTGACTTCAAAATAACAATATTGTCGATCAGATAATGGTGGGGGAGTGGAGGGAGGGGAATCCGCAGGGGAATCCGGGAAATTGAGAAGTGTGTAACTTTCGAACGGATGATCGGATTGTAATGAAACTTCATAACTGAACAGAATATATATCTGTAATGTCCCGTTTAAAGTCTTGACCGGATTCGGTAGCCAGGGGGGAGTTGGGGGGGGGGGAGACCGGAAATTTCAAGAAACGGTTAGAATCGAGGGATCGGAGTGAAACTTGCTGGGAAGAACAAGCATATGCTCTAGATAAGTCCTTTAGGCCATTGTACTTGATCCGGACACTTATGGGGGGGGGGGGTCCCGGAATTCCGGTGATGGTGGTTTTGGGGATTTTCACGATGAAACTTGGCAGGCATATCAGGGACCCAATCAAACTGACTTCAAAATAAAAATTTTGTCGATCAGATAATGGTGGGGGGAGTGGAGGGAGGGGAATCCGAAATTTTCAGTCATGCGTAATTTTGGAATGGTTGATCGGATTCGAGTGAAATTTAAGAATTCAACAGAGGACATTTCTCCGATGATTTTTTTCATATCCGGACCGGATCCGGCAACTATTGGGGGGGGGGGAAATACCTGCCCCGTTTAGAATGGAGGGATCGGGATGGAACTTTGTGGGAAGAACAAACAGATGCTCTAGGTAAGTCATTTGCTGAATCGGATTGGCTACGTGCACCGCGGGGGAGCTGGGTGGGGTGGGGGGGGGGTGGACCGGAAATCTCGAGAAACGGTTAGAATGATGGTATCGGAGTGAAACTTGCTGGGAAGAACAAACATCTGGTCCATATAAATCTTTTACATAATTTGACTGGATCCGGACACTTGAGGGGGGGGGGAGGAGGGGTATCCCGGAATTCCGTTTTTGGGGGATTTTCACGACGAAACTTGGAAGGCATATCAGGGACCCGGTCAAACTGACTTGGAATAAAAAAAAAAATCCTCAATATGATAATCTTGGGGGGGGGGGGGGGAGTTGAGGGAGGGGAATCCGGAATATTGAGTCATGCGTAACTTTGGAACGGGTGATCGGATTCGAGTGAAATTTAATAATTAAACAGAGGACATTTTTCTCTTGTGACCTTTTTCATTTCCGGACCGAATCCGGCAATTATCGGGGGGAGGGCGGAAAATACTTGACCCGCTTAGACTAGTGTGATCTGGATCGAACTTCGTGGGAATGACAAACAGATGCTCTGGATTAATCATTTACAGAACAGGATTGGCTCCGGTTATTATGGGTGGAGTTGGAGGAGGGGGAGGGGGGTCTGGGATTCCGGTGATCGCGCGTTAAGGTACTTCCAGATGTGCTAGGACGATGAAACTTCGCTGGAATATTGGAGACTCAACAACATTTGCTTAGAAATTGCTACTTCCCAAATCCGATTATTCCTTAAAGTACCAATCTTGACCGCAAAGTAAAAAAAATACTTTTAAGCAATATATGCATTTTCGTGATGCCCATCAGCCCATTAGCAGTTTTGCCTCAAGGGTTTTGCTTACAAATGAAGTTCCAGCTCCCTTATAGCGCGCATCTCAACCGCCAAGTCGAAACTTACTCTTGATCAATCAAATCATCTTGACACATGCAAGTGCCATATGAGCTTACAGCTCTTGTTTGGTGGTGGTGGTGGGGGGGCTATTAGAAGCGCTTACATATTTAAGTATCTTGCTCTGATTGATGTCACACACTACATACGAACAGAGAAGAATGGGTCCGAGCAAGACTTTCTTACGATATCTTACTTGTTTGGTTCCTTGAAGTCCCTTACCCTCTAAAAGGCTCTATGCAGCATTCAAACACTTTTTTTTGCAAAGTTATTAATGCGTCATGTGTTTTTTTTCTCTCTCTCTTCTTTCTTCTTTCATGTGTATAAGGATGGGAAATAAGCATATTCATTGTTTCAAAATATGCCGAGGAAACCTCTTGAAGACCAACTAGGTTTAATGGAGACATCACCCTTTTCACGTTTGCTCTTCCTCTCCCATCCTCTTATGACGATCCTATTCCTTAGAGTGTGAAATATCTGTAAGCCTAAGGCGGCTGAAAACTTCCCACTTTCAGCAGATGCTGAGGTTTCATCGGCCCATTATCCATATTACAGCTTATTAGGGGAGATACCCTTCAAATCCTCAAATGTTAAAATCTACAGCAATACGTCATTATCATTATGGCCCGACATCCGTTTCGGACACCCTGCTATAAGAGGCCAAAGAATCGTAAGATTATAAAAACAATAGCTGAAAGCTGACAGGACACATGTCAGGTTAGTCAGCATGTGCATTCGTTAAGGTTCGCGTCGTCAAGGGTGGATGGCTGCTACTCCCTGATTTGGACCTATCAATGGAACATGTAGGATATGTGAATTGGCAAACTACCAAGTTGTATCCGGATCGGATCAACGCATATCACAAGATTTCCCGGATCGCCCTCCAACTCCCCTAACGGTCCCCGGCTACTCTTCGTATGAGACATCTGGGACTATCACAGTCTCACCCAGTTCCACAAATTTTCGTCGATCCCTCCACTTTAGGCGTGTGCGTCACAGGTATTCAGGGACTTCCCTCCACTCCTCCCACAGCAGCTGGATCCTGTCCGGATGAACCATCTAGCATATGAGCTCTCGACAACTATGAATTTCACTCGTTCAGAGGGTTAGAGATGCTACAAGATACACCGGGAACCGATTCCCCCCCCCACAGTCCCCGGATACGGTCCGGATGTACAAATTGTCCGATTAGAGCTTATGACCTTCCTTTCCGTCAAGTTCCGTCCCAATCTATGCACCCTAATCAAGCCACAAGGTTTCCGGTACCCCCTCCTGTTCCTCCACATTCACCGGATCCGATCCGGCCTGTAGGTGAACAATATAGAAAATTCCTCTTGTCAATAAAAAAGTTCCATCCGGATCGGATCATTCCGTCGAGTGTCACAAGATTCCGTTTACCCATCCCCACCCCCCTGCTCACTCCGCAGTTGCCGGATCTCCGGATACAAAATCTAGAGCACGTGCTCTTGCCAACTATCGAGTTTCTTCCAGATCGAATCATTTTTCTAGAGATATACATGCCACACCTCCTTTTTGTCCCCCGCCCCCCCTATATGGTCAAATCTGGGAAATGGCGATTTCCAGTTGAATCTGGTCAGGTCGCAGGTATACTGTAAAAAGTTTCTCCGAATAAGGATGCAGTATCTTATCTCAATAAAGACAAGAGTAATCCCAGTAGTAAATACTGCAAGATATTTTTTTTACAGTGTAGGCCTGCCTTGCAAGTTTCCTCCATTTCTTCCTAGCCTATCTGGAAATTCCTATTTCCGGACCAGCGGTCCGACGGGCCGACCGACTGACAGAAAGGAATCCGTAGGCACTTGAGCAAAAGAATAAGAACTTTATTTCCGCCAAAGGCAGTTGCAGTGCAAGCAAAAGCCGAGCAAAACAAATGTAAAAACATCAACTACAGCATCCCAGTATTAAAAGCCAAATGCTTTCGTTCAGTGGTTTCCAGCCGAGGGTACGCGAGACCCTCGTAAGGGGTACGCGAAGGCCCCAAATCTCTGAATTCAAAAATGTCTGGTTTCGTCAAGAAATTAGAGTTTTGGCTTCCGAAGTTTCAAAGAAACAGCAGAAGTGTCTTTCTGACCCTTGACCAGTTTACGGACAAGAATGAAATTGACAACCTTGCAGCCTCAAGTGTTCCATTTATTTGTATATACTTTTACACATTAATTCCTTACCATTTATGACAATAAATGACGTCTTTTTGGCGTTCTAACCTTGACCGATCTTAGTAGAATAGTAGAACAAAGAATACAATGATTCTTCAAAAAGGGGTATGCAACCTTTTTGAACCTTAATTTGGGCTACGCGATACGAAAAAGGTTGGGAACCACTGCTTTAGTGGGTGGAATGACATCTTTATCTGGAACTTTCAGACGGCTGGACCAGGTCCAATCCTGTATGTCTGAGGCATGTGCTCCTCTTGACATTCAGTAAGTTTACTTTGAATCAGAACAACCATTCGGGAGCTAAACATTGTCACAATTTACGTACCCCCCCCCCCCCTCGATCAAGCTCCAGTAAAGCCATTTTTCTTCACTCCCTAGGGTACTGCGAGGAGAAGAAGCCCATACAAGACATTCTCTATTAGCCAGAGAAAAGTCGAAAGAGGTCTGTCTAGCAAAATCACATTCAACTTTCACTTAATAGAGCTACTTCAAAACCTCCCTCTTAGAAAGATCAATAAAACCGATCCAACCACGCCAGAAGTTTATGGTAATCTTGTCCGCATCCTTCCAAAATATAAATCACCGTGACTTACTCCAGACTCCTTTACAAAGTCCCCCAAACCGTTTGCATACATACTTTATCATTGTTTGTCCAGAACACATGTTCGGGCGGTTCAGAGTGTCGAACAAGGCACGTCAGATTGATCGTCGAGCCCCTGTCAATGAATAGCTCAGGTCCTCCCAAGATGACGGAAGATGCCTCTGCAATAAAGAAGTTTATAATGATGAGATAAGAAGTTTTGCGGGGTCCAACTTGAACTTCCCAAGTTTTATGTTCTGCTGGAGACGGAAAGAACAACTTCAGGACCAACAAATGAGCATAGAAAAGAACCTTTAAAAGAGTTTCGAGGCCCAGTCACGCTTCGTTTTAGGCTAGCTGTGACAAACTGGCACCGCCGACTACACCATGAACAAAGGCTTGGGTAAGATTTGTGGGCGTTCGACTAAAAAGAGGCACGGCATGGCGCAGGAGGCACGAGTAACAAAAAGAGATTAGCAAGTAGTAGAAGTAGAGAAGTAAGTGAGAGTTCGTAACTCCAGAGCCTAAAAGAGGGCACAAGAGCATTGTTCCTGCCCCTCACTCTGAAGCCTGAAAGGGCCCTTTTAGTGTTCGTGCCTGTTTTTAGTACTTGCGCCTCCTAAACTATGTCGTTCCGTGCCTCGTTTTAGTCCATCCCGACTTGCGATTTTTTCTGTTCAGTGTAGGTATGTGCACTACGGGACACTCGATATGTATTTTCCCTTCCGAAAAACTGGCGAAAAGGCTCCCTCGCAAGGTAGCTACTGTGGTTGAAAAGTTGTAGCCAAACAAATGTGCCCACCAGAGCTTAGCAAAGAGTTTTGTCCCTTCTATTCTAAATTTATATCACGAAACGGCAGCGGAGCTGTTCGTTAAACTTATAACGTGATTTATGATTATTGTATATACGTAGTAGGATATATGTGTGTGCTCATGGGTTGTATTCTATGACGATTCTAAACAAATTTGGCGTCAGCCACGACAAGTTTTTGGCGAATAAAAATATTTATCTATCTATCTATCTAGATGATATATGTGGTGGCTTAACGGGACCAAACCATCCACAAAACCGCATGTCTTGTTTCACGTGCTGTACTAGTCTGATCAATAATCTTTCCTTCCTGGATATTCCCGAGGCTCACCGGCTCACCGCCTAAAGTTGGGTGCCGAGAGAACGCGGATTCCCATTCGCCTAGGCGAATTCGGGGTAGCAGTGAGGAAAATCCCGCCGTACGACTTCAAGTCCAAAGCGTTTTTTTTTTCCACGTTATGTGGACACAACGGCCTAAAACACAAAAGGTGATTTCAGTTCCGCGTGCCGCCGCGCTCGAGAAGCTCCCGGCAGTGGTTGCCAGGATTCTCGTCAGGCAGCTCTAAGTTCTCTGGATGAAGTGGAAACTTAGCTTAACAAATACCTGGGGGTGGAATTTTAGAAACATAACTTCACCACTCGAACATACTGACACTTCCAAGCTATTTGAATAATACAGCAGAAGTATGTTACCATCAACGGTTACATAACTTTGGGAGTATTTGCCTAGAAAGAGCGTGGAATTAACACCCATCCAAGTGGAATAAGCATGTACAGCCTATGTTAAAACGATCCAATATGAGCATAAGATCCCTGAAATTGCTCTCCCGCCATGGCACCCCCAAAGACACCTCCTCCCCTCGAATACTGCTGTCCGATACGGCAACGCCTCGAGAGGGTCCAGCGCCTACCTTTGCTAACAATATCAGAATCCCGTCCATTTACCTTCTCAACGAGTTTGGCCTCATACTTTTGACAACCCGTAGTCACCAACTTTCGAAGTTTGGTAACCTAACTACTGGGAGACCCCATCCATCGTCAAATATTTCTCTTCCCCACATTCCCAACCGTACGACAGAGATTAGCAGGGCAGCCAGTTCCAGAGATCCAACCCATACGTACAACCTTGGCACAATCCACCCGCGGTATGAGAGAAGTTTTGCCACCTCTTTTGAGAGTTTTTTCAACACGGATTTTTGAGAAAAATCCTTTTCGTTCATTTTCAAATTTTCAAGTTTAGTGTTTGAATTGATGCCAATTTTGTTTTTGTTTGATTGCTATTTTTATTTCGATTGCTCAACTGCTATACTCTGTAAAAGCGAGATTGTATATAGTATGTCTGGAGAGAGGACAGATATTCGTGTTGACTGGATGCCATTAAAATTTCTTCAGGAACTACTTTACGTCCGAAGATCATTAACGTTCAAGAAGCATACTTCGACTTCACTTTCACGCTCACTGCCTCGGTTTTTCACGTGGTTTTGCATGCTTAGCTTGTACAGCTCCGGGCTTATCCTCTTGGCTAACAGAAGAAGAGACTAAAATGGATTATGTCTGCTTCTTGATTAGCTTATGCTTCCCTGTTCCCTCTTGTACCACACGAATCCCGGTATCCCTTATTCTTTAGGATGTTCACGATTTCAAGAAAAACGAGTTGACGAAAAAAGTTTCGGTTTAATTTCGGCTCCTATCATGACCTAGACTTATTTATGAAATTACGGCCAAGCACGTAGCCGCCCCCTCCTTCCAACAAAAAAAGAAATAGGATCCACATCGTAGACAGAGTCTGGGGATAAGTGAGTGGTCACGCGTCTCAGTTGCAACAAGACCAAAGGTTTCGATGGATCCCAAAAATTTAATATTTGATGCAGACAATTGGGTCTTGTCTTCGCCAGATCCAGTCGCCAGACTCCTTGAACGTTTTTACTATTAAAATGTAAAAACAGATAAAGGCCAAAAAGCTAATCATCTAAGAAAACCAAGTTCAGATATGGACTCAGCTTGTGTGTTTATAGATTGTAAACACACCACCATACCAAGATAACATAAGACTAATCTATTTTGACGGAACTGATCGAAACTCCCTGCCTTACTTCTGCCAAATTTCCGGTTTCGCAAAATTCCGGGGGAAACTGCTTGTCCGGCAAAATAACAAATCTCAAAAACGAATTCACCGTATCTCCTTACCCCTGTATCGAACATCTAATCACCATTAATTTACAACAAATTTTCCAGTTTCAGACGGATTCCGGGCGAACTGTATGTCCGGGTCCAAAATGATACGGGTTCAGCATCTCTTCTTACCCCTAAATGAGACATCTAATTAACTTAAAAAGAAACTTTGGCTTTTAACAATTTTCCGGTTTTGGTGTTACGACGGGTTTTCATTTATTAGCTTCATTTATAGTTTTTATCTGGTTTATTCAGACTCAGAATTAAGGTCAGAATTAAAGAGACATTGTTTCCGAACCTTTTAAACTCAGCCAAGATTTAAAAGCAAGTATTGTTTCTGAATTCAAGACCTAGTCCGAATGTAAAGCTTAGATGATCGTAGTTTGCGATCAGAAGCGGGAGACTCGTGGCAGATCAGTGAAAGGAGAGCAAGGAGTGATTGACGTCAGAAGAAGTCTTTGACGAGGCTTCTTTAGTTACTTTTAGTCGAGAGTGTGGCGAAGCTTCGAAGTGACAACATAACAATAAACGTGTCCTGAACCTGAATTTAGCGAAAAACATTCGAACAAACATACGCCTTCGCCAAACACTGTCAGACTGAAAGACTTCGTGGACAGCTAAGTGAGCTGAAAGGAAGAGCCCTTCCTTTCGGGCCTCTCCCTTGGACGGCTACGGGCTAGGCAGTAGCTACAGGGGTGGCCGGAAGGGGGGGGGGTGGGGTGACTCACTCCCCCTGCCTTTTGTTAAGTCGTTTATTTTGCTCTTTTGCTAAGTCGTATTAGTCGTTTATTTTGGCCCCGCCGAAGTCCCTGGCGTCAATTTTAATCAAAAACAATCCAAGTCGTAAAAAAAAAAAAAAAATTTGTCGCTGCACAGCTTCAGTCGTAAGCCAGTCCCTAAAGACAAGTAGAGTCGTTCCAACCAGGTTTTGTAACCCCAATAGGTCAGCAATGCGGGCACCTGTTCTGCTCCCATGGGATTTGGATCTGCCTCAGTTAGGTCTTTCAGATTTTAGCCTGTCAAAATTACTAAAGGTTAGTTGTTAAAGTGAAGTCTGGCTGGGTAACAATTGATGTACCTTATAGACCAAAAGTGAAAGACAAGGTTATGTGCATTCATTGTTGGTCATCTTTGGCTATAAGTGAAAAAAGAAGGAATAGAATTTTTAAACAGAATTAAAAAGAAAAGCCATCAGAAATTAAATGACAGGAGAAACGTGAAACAAGTGTGCCCAGAACAGATGGAAAATTGTCGATTACAAAGAGAGGTTAAGGTGGGAACAATGCTTGAAAAGGACAAGGAAGATTTTAATATACACCCGAAATTCGTTTCCCAGGACAGGAGGGGTTCTGCAGACACTGGAATAGCTCATTCTAGTCGAGAGGGAAATCTTTGGCCTCTATGCTAGCAGAGGGGTTACTATCAAAAGTGTTTTTTTTTGGGGGGGGGGGAGAGGAACAGAAATTTCAGTCCAAGCTGACTGCGAATCATAGCACTATCAAATATGGGAGGAGCAAGGTATTTGCCGACTGGCTGGTAATTTTTACCGGCTTTTTTTGCAGAAAAAACGGCTGTTTTGACAAAAATTCGACTGATTTAAAGAAAAAACGACCGTTTGAAAAACTGACTTACGAAAATCTGACTGTTCTGAAGAAAAATCGACTGTTTGCAAAGAAAAAATCGACTGTTTTTACGAAAAATAGCGGCGCTTCGCGCCGATTCAGCTATTTTTTTTACCGGCTTGGCGACAACAGGGGAGGGGGGGGGGGCATCCACCCCCCCCCCCCCCATACGCGACGACCCTGTATGCTAATGTTAAAGCACACCTGAAAAGACTTCGTAAAATTCAGGACACTCATACAACTCGAAAATGATGTCTTTTATGTTTAAGTTATTCTAAAAGCGAACTTCTCGTTTTCATTAGCTGTGTATAGTATCTTCTGTCTCGTAGAATCAAATTGTGCAAATCAGTTTTAAGTTGCAAATCTTCAGATGCAGCTCACTGTAGCTTTACCTGCTTTAGTTTTCTTCATGAAAGTACAGTGTGTCGAATGACAAATAAAACGGTACACTGTACTTTCATAATGAAACAAAAGTACATCAAATCACCCGGAAAAAAAAGCAACTCAAGTCTCGTCGGCGAACCGGTGTCTTTTTCTATCTGTAAACTCCTGTCAGGCCAAGACCAAAAGTTCGTTACGTCCGTGAATCCGGACTTTTTTTTAATGCACTGGCAAACCTGTTTTCCTCGTTTCGTTCTAAGGAAGTATGTTTTGAACGTGAAAATTACTTTTTTTGCTATTAGTTCGGAGCAAATCTACTTTCTTTTCTATGGGCATTATTTTGTCACTTTTTTCGATGGACATAGTCGTGATTTCATAGCTATTCTTAACTTTTCACTGGGATCGCGAAAGGACGCTCTGCTCCTCGGCGTTTACGTCCATAAATCCGTTTTTTCTTTCTTTTAATGCACTGGCAAACTTCCTCGTTTTGTTTCTGAATAACCGTGTCTTTAACGTGAAAATTACTTTTTTTGCTTTAATTCGGAACAAATCCACTTTGTGTCTACTTTGTTTTCTATGGCCACTATTTTCACTTTTCGACGGTCAGATTTGTGATTTCAAAGTTATTTTCCTTTTCAATGGGATCGCAAAAAGACGGTCTGCTCCTCGGCGTTTCACAGAATATCGCCTGTGGCGCATTTCATAGTATCCTCTGTTTAGAGGAACGGTGTGTCATTTACTTGGCGATTAGGCTTGGAACTTTTTAGATTTGAAACACATTAAAGGCTGGCTGGAATCTTTCTAGACAATGGCAGATTAAAAAAAAATCGCCTGCGGCGCTTGCTTTATTTTGTCCCGGGTGAAGGCGTTGAAAGCTTTCCTCTTTAGCGAAAGTTGAAATGTAAAGCTGAGGCTATGAAGGTATGTATACAAAAATTTTGATTACAAGAATAATTTCAGCTGATGCATTGCAGAATTTTACACCGGCTCATTATTTGCTGGTGGGGAATGTGCGCCATTGCCGCGTAGGCCCAACAGCTCATTTTTTTTGGTGCGTGCGAGTCGTATATTCCGATCCAGGAGTCGTTGAAATGAGGGGTCTCACCCCCCCCCCTGGCCTGAATGCTTCGGGCCACCCCTGAGTAGCTATAACAGTAATATCCTAACACCATGACGTAAAACCAATTGTTTTAATGTAAAAAAAGATAAGGGACTAATCGAGTCTAAAAAATCTTGAACACCCTTCGTAATACTGGCCGGATTCC
The DNA here is from genome assembly GCA_030848855.1 of Branchinecta sandiegonensis. Taxonomy (NCBI): domain Eukaryota; kingdom Metazoa; phylum Arthropoda; class Branchiopoda; order Anostraca; family Branchinectidae; genus Branchinecta; species Branchinecta sandiegonensis. Next base: position 18,087,370 of record JAUPMV010000006.1, on the reverse strand, counting down.
CGGCGAACTACTTGTCCTGGTGGAAAATGATTTTCACAAAAGTGTTCAGCATGTGTTCTTACGTCTAAATCGAACATATTATCAACAAAGAGCTGCGAGCTCATATGGCCCTTGTACGAGTAGGTGATGGAAGAAAGTAGATGAGAACGTCACAAAATACCCCCATCCACCCCCCAAGATCGGACCTAGAAATAGGATATCTAGTTTCACTCAAGTCTGAGCGTTGCCGGCATCGCCTTGGATCATCTAAGGTAAATGTTTCATCCCACTACTTTGATCCCTAGGAGTGCTTCCCTATTTCCGGTACCCCTCCCCCTCAAACTCCCCTACAGCGGCCGAATCTGGTTCAGACACACACAACAGATCATCTAAAGCATATTCTCTTACTGTATCTAAAGCTTATTCTCTTACTTATCAAGTTTCAACAAAGTCTGAGGATTTTTCGGGAACTCCTGCTCCCCCCCCCCCCCCGCACCACCGGGCTCAGATCCGATCCGTACCATAAAATATGACATCTAGGGCATATGGTCTCTCTACTTTCCGAGTTTCATTCAAATCAGTCCACTCGGTTGACCCCTATGCGAGCAAAAACATTTCCAGGCTCCCCCTCCAACTCACTCCCGCTGTGGCCTAGGACTTATAAACTTCGCATCTCTGACATCTCGTTTTCTCGTCCTTCAAGTTTGAATCGAATCGGTCCATATCTGCGAATGTCCGGTTTCCGCTTCATCCTTCTCTTGCTGTGGCCGAATCCGTTCCGGAAACCAAATAGCAAACTAGGCCGCATAAGCGTGACACTGTCCAACTTGCATCCCATTCAGCCCATTCGTTTGTTTTTTATACATGTCACAAAGTTTCCGGACCCCCCTCCAACTCCCCCACATCACGATTGCTGCCTATGGGTCGGAGACATGTTTTGCATATCTAGGTCATTAGTTCTTAACACCCATACAGTTTCACTCGAATCGGACCACCCGTTCGCAATCTGTCGAAGACAGTAATTACCGGATTCCCATTCCCCTAACTCCCCCTAAAGTGATCGGATCCAGGAACGGAAGTTTTCCTAGGGCGCAGTGTCAAGTTCTTAAGTCTATTTGGTCGGTCACTAATAAGCCTGCAAGTTTCATGGTCCTTAGCACATCTTGAAGAATCCAAACACGCGATCACCAGAATTTTGGGACACCCCTCCAACCCCCCTCAAAGAGCCCCGATACAATCTGGTTGTGCCTGAACGTATCTAGGGCTTATGCTTGCTCTTCCCACCAAATCCTATCCCGATCCCTCAACGCCAAGCATTTCATGAGAATTCCGATGAACCCCTTCAACCCCCAACAACTATCGGATCCGGTCCGAACTTGGCATGGAATATTTGAGACGACACCTTTTTCCACTTGCCAAGTTTCATTCAAATCCGATCGCCCGTTCAAAAGTTTTCCCACCCCTACAGTCCCCCCGCGATGGTCGGATCATACAAACGACTATTCTCAAGTTGGTTTGTTCGAGTCCCTGATATGCCAGCCAAACTTCATCGTCCTAATACACCAGGAAGTCCCGTTCTCGCGGGATCACCAGAATTCCGACCCCCCCCCTCCCCCCAACATCCTTCAGAGTGCCCGAATTCGGTCCGGTTATGTCAATGATGTATCTAAAACTTGTGCTTGTTCTTCCCACCAAAGTATCATCCCGATCCCTCCACTCGAAGCGTTTCCCAAAATTTCCGGTTCCTCCCTTTAACTCCCCCAAAGTCACCGGATCCGGTTCGGATTTTAACTGGGTCGTCTGTGACACGTGGTCTTTCCTTACCCTGACCCGGATTCCCTCTCCCTCCACTCCCCCCATGATGCTCAGATCGGGGAAGTGACTATTTCCAACTTAATCTTTTGGGGTCCCTGTTATGCCTGCCAAGTGTCATCGTCCTAGCTTATGTGGAAGTGCCCGAACTAGCAAAACCCGGACCGACCAACCGACGGACAGAAATTACGATCGATCGCTATATGGCACTTGGCCGAAAGGCAAGTGCCACAAAAAGAGAGATGGTCGAAGATGAGCCAGTTACTAAGGGCATTAATAAGTTTAAAAGGAAAGCAAAAAGTTCCGAGGTCAAAGTTTCGCCCCCCTCTTACCAACGGTAACGGCGATCCATTCCTTGGCAAGGTGACGCTCGAGACCCGAGTTAGGCGGCACAACAATAACCTTACGGATTCAGTGAGAAGCCCCAAATACCTTTACCGGAACAAGCTTCTAGTATGACAGTAAAGAGGACTTACCAACTACTGTGAGATTAATATATTGACTGAAAGTGGGGGTGGAGCCCATTTGACATTCGTAAATTCCTGCATCTCTTTCCTGAACATATCGGATTTCGAGGTTCCAAGTTTCCCCTCCAGCTAAGTGATTCGCTCTGAAGCGCTGGTCTGTCGTGTACGTGTAGATTCCCACAGTCAATAGGTGTAGATCTCTGTGTCTTAACCATGAGACCTAATACAAATATTATATTAGATTTCGGCTAAAAGAATAGAATCAGAATTCCAGCTCCTTTTCAACAAAACTGGAATAGCCATAGTTTGTTTCGTGAAACTAGCTTCATTTGGCAAGCTTTGGATATAAATATTTTCAACACAGTCTTATTTTCTTCTTGTTATTTTAGCCATGAAAGAGGCATGTCTCAACATAACTGGTACGTGATGTGGTGATCAAATCTGTCATAACGACCAGCGAGTTTTCTGTGTTAGGTTTTTCAAAAGTAGCTGTCACAGCGTTACCCCCGAAGTTGACCTTTTTGTCATACAAAATGAAGAATGCATAACACTTTGTAACGAATGATAAAAAAAAAAAAAACACTAAAAGGGACTAACTCATCGGTTGTTGTACAACTCAACAAATGCTGGAACAAAACTCCTTTTATATCTTTCATGAAGAGGGGCCACAGGGGCTAGTTTGGGGATTTTGTGGGATTTCTCTCGCTGGGTCTAATACATCTAGGAGAATAGGGGGGTGGGAGAATATTACGTAATCGGGGAACAGATAGGGTTTTCACTTGGTTCAAGATTCGGTAGCGCAAGTGCAAAAGGTGGTGTCTGTATCAAGCCACCTCATGAGAGCGTACACCGAAATTCAGTTACAGGAGAAAGGTGAGCCACGGATCGACTAAAAAAGAGGCACCGCATGGTATGACGCAGGAGGCACGGGTAATAAAAAGAGATTAGCAAGTAGTAGAAGTAGACAAGTAAGTGAGAGTCCTTAACTCCAGAGCCTAGAAGTAGGCACGTCAGAACATTTTTGCTGCAACAATCGTAGTTTTTGCTGCAACAATCGTAGACAACTTACGAATTTGCGACATGTCTGCTATTAAAATTTCATATTTCCAATTTTCCAAATTTCTCCTTGGGTTCCCCATTTCTTTCAGTAATTCGCAGTTGGTTCCCAATTTTAAAGTAAAAGACCCAGTTTTAATTTTGAGGAAAAAGATGACCAACTTTTATAAAAAAGCTTCGGTAGCCCTCCAAACCCACAACCTGTACCCACTTTTTAACAAGTGAATAATATAGTGCGTTACTTAGTTGTCGAAATCGTGTGTATTTTTTATAGTATTTATGTGTTAATGAATTGACCAGATGGTTTAGGCATAGTTCTGTTTTATACATTATTTTGTACTCTTCAGTTCTGAGGGAAATAAATGAATAAATAAATAAATTCTTCCTGCCCCTAAGTCTGAATCCTGAATGGGCCGTGTTAGTTTTCGTGCCTCTTTTTGGTACTCGTGCCTCCTACACCATATCGCGCCATGCCGTGCCTCTTTTTAGTCGATCCCTCTATTTTGCACTTCCTTTTATCAAATCTGAATTCCTCGCTGGACAGCTAATGAAAAGCCGTCACTGCATCTATAAGGTTACAACTGTTTTCCCAAGATGATCCGAGTATCTGTAATGCAATTACAATGGCGCGGGCCAGGAAAGTTCCAAATCTTGTAAGTGGACTGAAGTCGAATGGTGGTCCGAGTGAGAAGGTAGACAGACAAAAAAGAGTTTCGTTTATTCTTTTACTGAGTTTATTCTTTTACTAACTCTTTTACTTTTACTTCTTTTTCTCTTTTACTTCTTTAACTGATAAGTCTACGTTTACACGGCAAAATATAGCATGGACAAAGCATCGATATAACTAGAATTACGTTACATGGGCAACGTAAGTGTTGGGTCAACTTTTGATGGGTTTCGAGGACAAAGTGTTGCGAAGCAACACTTCGGTTTAGTTTCTTCGCTACCATTTTAACTCTGAAGTTGTCAAACCCTTTCAAAATGATATGTATTATTCCAAAAAGTTTTTTTTCAAACATTGATTCCTTCATTACCCAATCAAAGGCTAGCGCTCGGTGTTTAAATAAATTAGTAATATAGGGAAATATATATAAAATTATACTGATTTGGCAGTTGAGCTTTGTCCTTTTCAGTCATGGACATCGTGATGGATGAAAACTTGCAATACAATCTTACGTAACTTGGTTCGTACTAGAGCTATCCATAACGTCTCCTGATAATGCTACTAGAGACATAGACACCAACTTTCTAATAAGCACCACTTGGAACGAAGCAAGGGTTAAGCTCCAATTTCTTTCGCAGTGAGAGTACTTCTAAGTTTAGCGCTTGCACTTATGAAACTCTTCTCAGTCTCAATCTCTTGCGCAGAAATGGAGTGATAAACTCAAAGGAAATCACAAATAGAAATTGGCACTTGGCAAAATGTTCTCTGTCTTTTTTTCACTCGGGGAAGTACTTGTGGTAAACTGCAAACCATCAGTACTCCTCGCATCCGTACAGGAGACTGTCTCAAGTATCTACGCTATTTGACACAAGTTGCATTAGAAACGGAGCATTTTCTGAAAATTTTCGGTACCCCAGCGAACTCATTCCAGCGAGGCCAAATCCGGCCCGAATCCCAAAATGTCATCTCGGCTGGGGCCTTTCCATTTTTCAAATTTCATTCCAATCGCACTTGCCAATGGCACTTGCAGCTCCGCTCAAGTGCCATATACCGATCACTTTTCGGTCTGTCGGTCTGTCTGTCAGGCCACTCATCTCGAGTTAGGGTACTTCCATAAGTCCTAGAACAATGAAACTTGGCAGGCATATTAGGGACACTACCAAGCTAACTTGATAGTCACTTCTCCGGTTTGACCACCGTGGGGGGAGTGGAGGGAGGGGGAATCTAGAATATTGACGTATTTTTAACTTTTGAATGGGGAATCGGATCTTAATGAAACTTGATATTCGGAAATACCTCCTGTCTCAGATGTCACACTTCAAGTCAGAATCCCCGACCGACTTTCCCCGGATCCGGGAGTCCGGAAACTAGGAACAAGGGTAGCAAAAGGGGAGCAAAAGGGCTTTGTCCGGATGTGGTATCGATCCGACGTTTTCTTCGGTGGAAGCCTCGCCCACTAGCCCAAACCGCCGTTTTTGCTTGTAGAGCCGAATGCAGGAACAGCTACTTCTGTCTCCATTTTGTACTCTGGGCCGAATGAGGTCAAAGTAGTTATATGTTGATTGATATGTTGATACTGTTCCAGATTGGTACTCCAAAACAGAAACTTCCAGTTCGTTCAGTTTGAATAGTTGTACAGACCGAAACAATCACTTCCCTGATCCGGCCATCGTGGAGAGCGGGGGATGGGGAGCTGAGAAACTAGTAACATACATAAGTTTGGAACGGGTGATCGGACATGAATGAAACTTGACAAGTGTCAAGAAAAAGCTCATCAGATGTTCAGTTTCAAATCGAACCGGATCCGATAACGGGGACGGGGGACCTGGAGGGGGAACCGGAAATCTTCTGAAACGCTTACACATAAGCTAGAACGATGAAAATTGACAGGCATATCAGGGACCCCATCAGATTAACTTGGAAACAATCATTTACCCGATTCGGCCATTGGGGGGGGGGGGAGTGGAGGGATGGAGAATCCGGAAAATACTAACACGAAAAAATTGACAAGTGACAAGAACAAGTGTCTCACATGTTCAGTTTCAAATGCGGATCGGATCCGATAACTAGGGGGTGTGAAGGCGAGCACCGGAAATAAAATGATATTCTACTCTGTATATAACTCCCAAGCAAAAAACTCCCGTCAACATTTTGCCTATTCTTAAAAGTGCCATATCAGCTTTCCGCTCTGGTTTACTCTAGGTGAGCCGACAAATTTCCGGGACACCTCTCCGACTCCGCCCACAATGGCCGAATACGGTATGGACAAATAAACAACTTCATGTAGAGCATATAACCTTCCTGCCTTCCAAGTGCACCATCCGTACCACCATCACCATCTGTAATCAGGAGCAAAATTACCCTCTATGCTAACGATACAATAGCTGATCAGCTCTGTCGAAAACAGCGATAAACTCTCAGTCCTTCAAAAGGACATCAATAGCCTTAATGATTGGGCAAGAACGTGTCAACTGCAGTCCAATACTGACAAGTACAAAGTGACACGCCTTGTTAAAACAAATCCTAGGCATCAGTACACAATGTCAAACCCCACAGCAGGAAGAAACGTGCAAACTCATACAAAATCAAGTCTTGCTTCACCTCTACACTTCTACAAATCAAGATACAAAAACTCTTCGAGGTCACACTAAGAAGATTCCAAAGCCATTTGCTCACACCAGGATTCGAAACTACTTCTTCTCATCCACACTGTCAGAAGTTTCATAACACTTTCAAGAATAACACCTTTTCACTTAGAAAAAAAGTGTTACGACCAATTAAGTTTATACTATTTCGTGCCCAGGTCTCCAACAACACCTTCAATAGGTAAAAATACTACACTGTCAGAAGTTACATAACGACAACAGCAGGATGCGCGGTTTCAACAGATAACACTTTGGGATGTTATATGTTATGTTTCTTTCGTTCCCGTTAGTATTTTTACCAATTGAAGGTGTTGTTGGAGATCTAGGCACGAAATAGCGTAAACTTTATTGGTCATAACACTTTATTTCTAAGTGAAAAGGTATTATTCTTGAAAGTGCTATGCGCAATCTGTTATGAAACTTCTGACAGTGTAGAGTGGTGCAAAACTGGAACACCCTGTCAGAGGAAATAGTCAGTGCACAGACAGTGGACTCGTTCAAATCCAAGCTTGACAAGGAGTGGGAAGCCAAACCCTGGAAATACGAGTGGGATGCCCCGGAATCCTCTACCAGACACTAACCGGAAACCAGTCCAAATATGATGTGTGACCAAAATCACTCAAACAAGCGGCAACCCCAGGATGACCATTATCGCTGGACAGTGACATCGCAGGTAATTTAAGGTAAGTTTCATCCCAATCGCTCTACTCGTTTGATCCCTAGGCGTATCAAACAATTTCCGGGACCACCTTTCAAGCCCCCCCCCCCCCTATCGTGGCCGTATCCGGCTTGGACAGATAAACGGATCCTCTAGGGCATAATCTCTTATCACCCAAGAAATTTAACTCGGTTCTGAGCCTTCCCGGGATATTTCCCGTACTCCCTCCAACTCCTCCCACCGTGGCAAAATCCGGCCCGAATCCCAAAATGTTTCATCTCGGGCATTTGGCCCTTCTATTTTAAAGTTTCATTCCATTCGCTCCTCTGGTTTTTGGGATCCCTAAATGTAAGTGGAGGGATACCTATGACATCGCAGTTGTCCGTCTGTCCGTCTGTGAGCACGATAACTCTCGAAGGGAATGAAATATTTTGATGAAACTTGGTGTGAGGATTCTTTGGGTCAAGGGTAAGGTCAAGCTCGTAGATGGGCTCTGTAGCCCTACTTTAGGGGTGAGGGAGGGGTTCAAATTAAGGGAAAATAAAATATTTTTAAACAGCTAATATGATAGTCCATGGGGTAAGAAGACATGCTGAACCCGACGGTGAAAACCGTTTTCTTGCCGGATTCATTCCAATCGGTCCTCTGGTTTTTGGGATCCCAAAACGTAAGTGTCAGTAAACGTCTGTCCGTCCGTCTTTGAGAACGATAACCTCTCGAACGGAATGAGATATTTTGATGAAACTTGGTGTGAGGATCCTTTGGGTCAAGGGCAAATGTAAGGGGCGAACAAAGTATTTGTAAACAGCTAATATGATAGTCGATTATGGGGTAAGTAGACATGTTGAACACGATGGCAAAAACCATTTTCTCGCCGGATAAGTAGTTCGTCCGGAATCCGGAAAAAATGGAAAGTTGGTTAAAAGTAAAAGTTTCATTTGTAGTTGATTAAATGTTCGAACACTTACGTAATAAGCATTTTCTACCCGGACAACTAGTTTGCCCAGAATCCTGCCAAACCGGAAATTTGTTAAAAGCAAAAGTTTTATTTGAAGTTGATTAGTTGGCAAATTTTAGGGTAAGAAGATACGCTGAGTCTGCTTATGACAATCATTTTTTACCCGGACACATAATTCGTCCGGAATCCGGTTGTAACCGGAAATTTTTGTACAAGTTAAAGTTTTATTTGAAATTGAATAGATGTCCTTGAGAGGGATAAGGAGATACGCTGAACTCGTTTCTGAACTTTCATTTTTTGCTGGACAAGTAGTTCGCTCGGAATTCGGCCGAAACCGGAAATTTTGCAGAAGTAAAGCAGGAACTTACGGTCAGTATCGTCAAAACAGATATGGCTTATAGAGGTATATCAGAACTTAGTTTCTCTGACGATTAGCCTGGCGAAGACTGGATCTGGCGAAGGCAAGACCACATCGTCTGGATCAAATATTAGATTTTTGGGATCCCATCGAAACCTTTGGTCTTGTTTACTCCAGGCTAGCCGAAAACCTTCAGGGACACCCTCTCGAATTCCCCCAACAGTCGCACATGAACGGATTACCTAGGGCTCTCTCTTATCACACAATCTCTTATCACCCATCAAGTGTCGCTCGGGTCTGAGCCTTCCCGGGAACTTTCTGGTTCTCCCTCCAACTCCACGCATCGGAGCCAAATCCAGCCCGAGTCCCAAAAAGTTTCATCTCGGGCTGTGGTCTTTCTATTTTTCAAGTTTTTCAAATCCAACTAGGACCCAAAAATGGATTATCTATTCTTTCTTCGTTCACCACCCATCGAGTTTCCCTGAAATCTGAGCATTATCTGCGGAATTCCGGTATTCCGGCACACCACCGATCGTCGAATGTGACAAATGAATATTTTCTAGAACATTTGGTCGGGTCCTTGATATATTTGCCAAGTTTCAGCGTACTAGCTTACGTCGTTACTAGCTTACATCGTCCAACCTGAAGCAAAAAAACCTGGACCGACCGACAGACGGAAAGTCTTTCGATCGCTACATGGCACTTGAGCCAACCGTTGCAAGTGACAAAAACACAACAAAACCAACTCGCAACACAGTTATTGAGTATTTACGGGATATTACTCTTATTGTCTCCAACAGAAGACGCAGAGACGTCAACTCTGGCTGGAGGAGTAATTTATTGTAGCCAGAATGATTAAAGGGCGAGATGAAACAGAGATGCCCAGAACCGTTTGTGGACGAGGATCGCCGAAACATCTCTGAAGAACATCGTAGCTAACTTTTCCGTTCCATTCCTTTATATATGCTGAGCCAATGTTTTCACCTCGCTAGATTTCCGACAGAGGATTTCCTTCTCTGGTGTCATGAGGTCCATCTCAATTCTGACGAAAATTGTCGTGAAAGCATTTAACCTTTCTAGATGTTACATTGGGTAACAGAGCCAAATGGCTACAATGGTCATTTTAAATAATTATGCTCGGAAAACGCTGTCACGTCAAGGTTGAACTTCTGACACAGGATCCCCTTGTCATGAGATCCATCTTAATCCTGAAGAAAAACGTCGTCAGAACATTTGCCCTTTCTACATATTACATTTGACAATATACCAAAATGGCTACAATATTCGAATATTTAGGCTAGGCCAATATTGTCCCCTCAAGAATGAATTTCTGACACAGAATCCGGTCTTCACCCGTCTCAGAAAAATCCAATTTAACTAGAAACGGAAGAGGTTTCCATGGTGACAAGTCAACCGAAATTTTCCCAGCTTTCTTGCAAACTGTCGCTATAAAGTTGGTTAAAAAGGCAAACACGGCGTGCTAAAGACCACTGGAGGTAATTAATTATAACGAGTGAACTTTCTAATGCATAATTCAATGACAGTGAATTAATGGACGGACTGATAGCTCAAAGGAACTCACCAAGACGGTAAAGGCAGTAAGTACCAAGATAAAATAGTTGTTCCACAGTTTTGGGATGGATAAGTAAATAAAAGCAGAGGAATTTCTACAGTGCTTCAGTTCAATTTTTGGAGGGTTCCGCAGATAAATGTGCTTTTGCCTCTCATGCAAAAATGAATACAGCTTACGCACTTCAGGCGTTTTACGAGATGCCACGATGGGTTTGTGGCTGGGTTCTGTCTCGAAAAGAATAGTTGCGCTTTTGATCCGAATTCTCCTATTTCGCGGATTTGGACTATTCAGATGAAGTGAATTCTCCTTTTCTTGCGTTTTTGTCAGAAAGAGAACGGGGAAAGCCTCGCGATTCTGCATAATCGAGAAGTTGCTCCGGTGGTGATTTCTCGATTCTCCTCTCTGCGTTCTCCTCCCTGATTGGTCAACAGAGTGTGGGTGTTCAATATGCATAAATACAGGGCACTGTCTAGGGAACCGGGAGCCGTACTTTATGTCCCATGGGCTACGGAACCGGTAGTTCTCACGGAAACCCAACCATATGAGCTGCGACTCCGGGATCTGACGTCATTGACTAACGGACAATTGTCTGTGCTGGCTGAGGACCCCTGCATGAGAACAAGTTACTAACAGGAATGACCGTCTCCCTGTTACTACTCTCTCCCTGGTCCCTGCAGTGTCAAAGAATGGTGGCCCTGCATTCCCATTTTTAGTAATTGGTTCGAGGCCTCCTCGTGCGAATGTGCACGGGAATGATCTGGAACTCGTACCCAAGCAAACTACGGAAAAAAGGAAGGACGGTGCAATTTTAGTACCTTGTTCCCGTTTTTAGTACGTGTTCCTCCTGGACCGTGCCGTTCCGTTCCATTCCCGTTTTTAGTCTATCCCCAGATAATCTCATTAAAAACGTATGTAAACTTAAGATAGAAATGTTTCATGCCAGTCCTCATGAGGTGAACTAACTTTCAGAATTGCAAGTTGTTCACACGATGTTTCGTGATAGGTCACGACCCCTGCAAGAGTATGTATAATTTATCAGAACTCCCGCATAAAAGGGAGTAAGAAAAGGAGAGCTATGCTCGTCACGCCTGTTTAGTAAAGAAACGTGTGTTAATCACAATAGCTTCCTCGTTCTTAGAAGAACATGTCCCTTCGCTGCAACTTTAAATCTTTACGAAGTTTGTTCTCGAAAGTGATTTACTTGCTGGATAACAAAGCCAAAACTTCCTTCCCCGGGTTCTTTGCATTTCAAGTCTCGAAGCCAATTAGAAAGCATTTCAGCAATACTGGAAGGGAATAGTACTAACAGAGTGTTGAGAATTAAATTAGGGAGCTGAAGCAGGGTCACGTGATAACAAGAATGTTTTGGAAGAATCCAAAATGGGTTTTGAACTTATATGTCATGACAGCGGCCTGAGGTGGCCTGTTTAAAGCGGACCACAAAAAATGGTCTTTCTACCATATACACAATGATGACCATCCCTACTGCCACTATGAATGTTCAAAACCACAAAAAACACCGTCAAACAATGAGCAAATAAAAAAAAAGGCCAAATTTCCTAGGTTTGAAATAATTCGCTCTGGACTAAATCTCAGCCGATTATCTGGGACACCCGTTATGGCACTTAGGGAGCCAACGATCAAAATAATAATTTCCATCTAACGTTCCAACTGTTTGTTACAAATACAAATAAATTAAAAAACCAAGACCAGTGTGGTACTCCTGAAGACATAAACAACATTTCGTCATCTGGAAAAGAAGACCTTCTGCGTGTGTTCTTTTTCGAGCCAAAAAAACAACCCGGCTTAGCGATCAAGTTCAAATCTAAATAAACTGGTGGCTTTCGATCAGAGAGAAGGTAAACAGAATGTTTGGATTAGGTCTTTAAGCTAGATTGCATAACACTCGAGTCCTGACAGCAGATGCTATCCAGTATTCTCTGGCGTCCCTGTGCTGGTGAAGAAACAGCGAGTTTACCCGATTATCTTCCACCCCGTACAATACCGCTCTACGCTACTCGTTCCACAGGAATACGCTCTGCATTTTCAACAGCCTTACATAAGCTTAGTCCACCATATTTCAGTTTCTGGGTAAAGCCCAGTCAAAACAAAAAGTCGGATATTTGTTTCGTTGGATAATGTTATGACCAACATTCTGACCAAGTTAACTTCGGAGTTAGCCAAGTCAAGCCGAAGCCTTGTTCGTCGATGAGATTAACATTGGTAAAACAATAAATACTCCTTGAGCCGAAGCTGACTGGGAAAAATGTCTGTGGGAAAAAAATGGTTAAGCAAGGAAAGTCAGCTACGATGTTCGTTAGCGATAATAATCATAATAATAAGTGTATTCCAAAGCCCAAGGACAATACACAAAACAAAAAAACATCACTAACAAGAGCTACGAGCTCATATGACACTTGATACGAGTAGGCGGTACAAGGAAGTAGATGAGAACGTCACAAAATACACCCGCCATCCAAAAATGCGGTTCGGAAATAGAGATAGGATATTTACTTTCACTCAATTCTGAGCAGTTCCGGCATCGTCTCGGATTATCTGTAGGAAATGCGCATGACTGTTCAAACTTCCAAGTTTCAGCCCAATAAATCCACTCGTTTGATCCCTAGACGTGCTACACGATTTCCAGCCCTCCATCTCCACCTACCGTGGCCGAATCTGGTTCGGACTAAAAAATGGATCATCTAAAGCATCTTCTTTTATACCATCTATCAAGTTTCACTCGAATGTGAGCATTTTTGGAAAATACCAGTACCACCCCCACCACCACCGTTGTCGGATCCGGTTCGGCCCTAAAATATGTCATCTACGGTATGTGCTCTCTCTACATTCCAAGTCTCATTTGAACTGATGCACTCGTTTGACCCCTACGCGAGCCTCAAAGTTTACGGCAATCTCCCTCCAGCTCCCCCCACTGCGGCCGAAGAGGACCTGGAAACATAAACGTCGTATCTCTTAATCCCCTCTTCCCGTCCATCAAGTTTTACTGAAATCGGAGCATAGCCTATATCCAAATTTCCGGTACCCCCCTACCTTGGCCAAATCCGGCCCGGACGCCAAATAACAAATCTAGGCCGCATAAACTCGGCGCTGTCGAATTTGCATCTCATTCGGTCCACCCGTTTGGTTTTTGTGCATGTCAAAAGCCCCCCCCCCCCCCAATTCCCCCAACCGTGGTTGCATATAGTTCAAACGCATGTTTTACATGTCTATGTAATCGATTCTTCTCATCCATTAAGTTTCACACGAACCAGACCACTCGTTCGCAATTTCCCTCGCTCCCTCAAAAATTCTCGGATCTAGGAACGGAAGTTTCCGGGGTTTGTTGTGTCAGATTCTTAAGTCAATTAAGTTGGGTCATTAGCATGCCTGCAAAGTTTCGTTGTCTTAGTACATCTGGAACTATTCTAACTCGCGCCTCCCTCCAACTCTCCCCACAGAGCCCCGAAACCATCTGGCTCTGTCAATTTCGTATCTAGGTCTAATGCTTGTTTTCTCCGTTAAGTTCCGTCCCAATCCCTCTGCTTTAAGCGTTTATTGAGTTTTCCGGTCCCCCCATCCCCCTCAGGTATTGGACCCAACCCGGACTTGACACTGAACATCTGAGGCAATACCTCTTTCCACCTGACAAGTTTCATTCAAATCCGATCACACGTTCAAAAGTTATGCATCAAAAGATTGCGGACCCCCCATCCACCCACTCCCCCCACGATGGTCGGATCGGGGAGAGGACTATTCTCAAGTCAATCTGTTCGGATCCCTTACATACCTGCCAAGTTTCATCGTCCTAGCACATCAGAAAGTATGCCGAACTCGCGGGATCGCTAGAAATCCGGACCCCCCCCCCCCAACTCCCCCACAGTGACCGGACCCGGTCCGGTTATGTCAATGACGTATCTAGGACTTGTGCGTGTTCTTCCCACCAAAATTCATCCCAAACCCTACACTCTAAGCGTTTCTCAAGATTTCCGGTTCCCTCCTCCAACTCCCCCCAGTGTCATGGGATCCGGTTCGGATTTAAAGTGGAACGTCTGAGACACGATTGTCATCCTAAATATCAATTTTCATCAAGATCCGATCACCCGTTCGCAAGTTAAAAATACCTCAATTTTTGGCTTCCCCCTCCCTCTATCCCCCCCCCCCCCCCAGATGGTCGGATCGGGGAAGTGACTATTTCCTATTTGATCTGGTCGGGTCCTGACATGCCTGCCAATTTTCATCGTCGTAGCACATTAGGAAGCATCGAACTCGCGGGATCACTAGAAATTCGGACCCCCCCCCCCCCCCCAACTCCCCCAAAGTGAGCGTATCCGTTCCGGTTATGTCAGATCTAGGACTTGTGCTTGTTCTTTTCACTAAGTTTCATCCGGATCTCTCCGCTCTAAGCGTTTTCCAAGATTTCCGGTTCCCCAAACTCCCACCAATGTCACCGGATCCTGTCTTGATTTGAAATGGGAGGTCTGAGACACGAGGTCCTTCCATATACCAAGTTTCAGTAAGATCCGATCACCCGTTCGTAAGCTAAAAATATATAATTTTTCCTAATTTTTCCAGATTCCCCCTTCCTCCTCTCCCCTCCACATGTTCGGATCGGGGAATACACTATTTCTAATCTAATCTGGTTCGGTCCCTGATATGCCTGCCAAGTTTCATCGACCTAGCTTATCTGGAAGTACCCGAACTAGCAAAACCGGGACCGACAGAAATTACAATCGCTATATGGCACTTGGCCGAAGGGCAAGTTCCATAACAAGAGCTGTAAGCTCATATGGCACTTGCATGTGTCAAGATGATTTGATTGATCAAGAGTAAGTTTCGACTTTGCGGTTGAGATGCGCGCTATAAGGGAGCTGGAACTTCATTTGTAAGCAAAACCCTTGAGGCAAAACTGCTAATGGGCTGATGGGCATCACGAAAATGCATATATTGCTTAAAAGTATTTTTTTTACTTTGCGGTCAAGATTGGTACTTTAAGGAATAATCGGATTTGGGAAGTAGCAATTTCTAAGCAAATGTTGTTGAGTCTCCAATATTCCAGCGAAATTTCATCGTCCTAGCACATCAGGAAGTACCTTAACGCGCGATCACCGGAATCCCAGACCCCCCTCCCCCTCCTCCAACTCCACCCACAATAACCGGAGCCAATCCTGTTCTGTAAATGATTAATCCAGAGCATCTGTTTGTCATTCCCACGAAGTTCGATCCAGATCACACCAGTCGAAGCGGGTCAAGTATTTTCCGCCCTCCCCCCGATAATTGCCGGATTCGGTCCGGAAATGAAAAAGGTCACAAGAGAAAAATGTCCTCTGTTTAATTATTAAATTTCACTCGAATCCGATCACCCGTTCCAAAGTTACGCATGACTCAATATTCCGGATTCCCCTCCCTCAACTCCCCCCCCCCCCCAAGATTATCATATCGAGGATTTTTTTTTCTTCCAAGTCAGTTTGACCGGGTCCCTGATATGCCTTCCAAGTTTCGTCGTGAAAATCCCCCAAAAACGGAATTCCGGGAGACCCCTCCCCCCCCCCCTCAAGTGTCCGGATCCAGTCAAATTATGTAAAAGATTTATATGGACCAGATGTTCGTTCTTCCCAGCAAGTTTCACTCCGATACCATCATTCTAACCGTTTCTCGAGATTTCCGGTCCACCCCCCCCCCCCCCCCCCCACCCCACCCAGCTCCCCCGCGGTGCACGTAGCCAATCCGATTCAGCAAATGACTTACCTAGAGCATCTGTTTGTTCTTCCCACAAAGTTCCATCCCGATCCCTCCATTCTAAACGGGGCACGTATTCCACCCCCCCCCCCAATAGTTGCCGGATCCGGTCCGGATATGAAAAAAATCATCGGAGAAATGTCCTCTGTTGAATTCTTAAATTTCACTCGAATCCGATCAACCATTCCAAAATTACGCATGACTGAAAATTTCGGATTCCCCTCCCTCCACTCCCCCCACCATTATCTGATCGACAAAATTTTTATTTTGAAGTCAGTTTGATTGGGTCCCTGATATGCCTGCCAAGTTTCATCGTGAAAATCCCCAAAACCACCATCACCGGAATTCCGGGACCCCCCCCCCCCCATAAGTGTCCGGATCAAGTACAATGGCCTAAAGGACTTATCTAGAGCAGATGCTTGTTCTTCCCAGCAAGTTTCACTCCGATCCCTCCATTCTAACCGTTTCTTGAAATTTCCGGTCTCCCCCCCCCCCAACTCCCCCCCTGGCTACCGAATCCGGTCAAGACTTTAAACGGGACATTACAGATATATATTCTGTTCAGTTATGAAGTTTCATTACAATCCGATCATCCGTTCGAAAGTTACACACTTCTCAATTTCCCGGATTCCCCTGCGGATTCCCCTCCCTCCACTCCCCCACCATTATCTGATCGACAATATTTTTATTTTAAAGTCAGTTTGATTGGGTCCCTGATATGCCTGCCAAGTTTCATCGTGAAAATCCAAAAAACCACCATCACCGGAATTCCGCCCCCCCCCCCCATAAGTGTCCGGATCCAGTACAATGGTCTAAAGGACTTATCTAGAGCAGATGCTTGTTCTTCCCAGCAAGTTTCACTCCGATCCCTCCATTCTAACCGTTTCTTGAAATTTCCGGTCTCCCCCCCCCAACTCCCCCCTGGCTACCGAATCCGGTCAAGACTTTAAACGGGACATTACAGATATATATTCTCTTCAGTTATGAAGTTTCATTACAATCCGATCATCCGTTCGAAAGTTACACACTTCTCAGTTTCCCGGATTCCCCTGCCCTCCCCCCCCCCCAAAATGGTCGGATCAGAAAACTGATTATTCCTAATTTTGTTTGGTCGGGTCTCTGATATGCCTGCCAAGTTTCATGGTCCTAGCACAACTGGAAGTACCCTAACTCGAAAAAGTGTGACAAAATGCCCTAAATTTTCAAGTTTCCAGCGCCCCGCACTCCCCCCCATATGGTCGGATCGAGAAACTGATTATTTCCAGGTTAGTTTGGTCGGGTCCGTGATATTCCTGCCAAGTTTCATTGTCCTAGCTCATCTGGAAGTACCCTCACTCGAAAAAGTGTGACAAAATGCCCTAAATTTTCAAGTTTCCAGCGCCCCAGCTCCCCCGCATATGGTCGGATCGGGAAACTTATTATTTCCAGGTTACTTTGGTCAGGTCCCTGATATTCCTGCCAAGTTTCATTGTCCTAGCTCATCTGGAAGTACCCTAACTCGAAAAAGTGTGACAAAATGCCCTAAATTTTCAAGTTTCGAGCGCCCCCACTCCCCCACATATGGTCGGATCGGGAAACTGATTATTTCCAGGTTCGTTTGGTCGGGTCCCTGATATTCCTGCCAAGTTTCATTGTCCTAGCTCATCTAGAAGTACCCTAACTCAGAAAAAAAGTGACAAAATGCCCTAAATTTGCAAGTTTCCAGCGCCCCGCACTCCCCCCCATATGGTCGGATCGGGAAACTGATTATTTCCAGGTTAGTTTGGTCGGGTCCCTGATATGCCTGCCAAGTTTCATTGTCCTAGCACATCTGGAAGTACCCTAACTCGGATATGTGGGACAAAAAAACTCGGACCGACCGACAGACCGACAGACCGACAGACGGAATTGTGATCGGTATATGGCACTTGAGCCAGAGGCTGCAAGTGCCATAAAAAGCAATACTTCAAGTATTGAAGCTATCAAAAGGAATATGGAGCCTCACTACGTAGCTGAATGGGCTACCTATCACTAGACAAGGTTTCATGAGACAATTCTATCACGAGACAAAAATTTCGGGATAAATTTTCGCGAGACGAGTCAGTGATTTGGCAATTTTTCACAAGACAAATTATCACGAGGCAAACCTTGCTCAAGACAAATTTCCGTGAGACAAATCCGGCATAACGACTTTCTATAAATTTCTGCGACTGAATTTTATTTGATCTATACACACACACAAAACTAAACTAAAACGCAAAGTAGGAAATTAAAATGTAAACAAATCAAATGCGGGAAACCGGGATGTCTGATTAATAAACTCTTCCAAATTCATAGAGATGTTCTTCCGCTTACGGTGCTCAAGACCTAGCCGGGTCTTCAAGACCATAATTAACCGGATTAATTTTGAAGCTGATCAGAATGCCCCAAAAGCAGGATTGGGCTAATTATTGATTGCACCGTCAGGAATTGATTTTGAACGTCAAGAGATTAGCAGTCCAAAATCTGATACTCTTATTCATCGCGATCATTGATATACAAAAGGCTTGGCATAATAAAGTTCAGTTACAAAAATGCGGCTATCAAGGAACCATCTCTAGTGAAGTACGCGTTTACAAACTTTCAGATTTGTAAAAAGACTTGGAAGTGGTCCGAGTCTTTTTGTTTGTAAGTTTTGTAAAGAAAACAGCACTGACAGGAAAGGTGTTTCTTCTACTTCTGGAATGTAAACATACAGCTGGTACAGTTATTAAAATGTTTTGATTCTTAAAGGACCCCTCACACTATTTACTCTTCAACTTACGGTGTTTTAAAATATTTGAACACTTTGAAACTAGGCTGTGCTTTCAACCAATAACCCACAATTTGGCTGTTTTCAGCCATTTCCGAGACCCGTTGACTTATAGCGAAAACAGGGAAACAATTTACATAACCGGTTTTTCTGATGGGAAAACTTCTCACAGACAACCGTCAACAGCGTGTTCCATATCGAAGGTAGCAAAATACGGCAAGTGAGAAAATCAGCGTGGTTCTGTTAAGAGGGGTTAGAATACACCGTACGAAATTGGGGTTCCAGGTTTAGAAATATATGGAGTGATTATGGAAGTAGGTTGCGTTATTATCATAGGTAAGACAGGTCCTTTAAGCTTGTTGAAGGAGTGAATGATTTAACGTAAAATATGGACAGGGATGATTGACGGGGATAGAACAGTACCTTTTTTCCCAATACAAAACAGACATAAGTTGTTCTCCATAAAATGATGTGACTTCCCCCGCAGATGCGAGTTGGAATGAATTTCTTTTTTCTTGATCAACGGCCACTGGCAGAAATGACGTAAGAATCTTGTAGCGGTTTGTAGAAAGAAATAAAGAACCTACTGCCAAATGCCACTTATTACGCATATACCAGGTGAATCTTTCTTTTACTGTTTGATCTTTCATATCGAGTCCTGGTTGAAACTGGTGACTTGTATGAGGGTGGTCCTGTTGGGGGGGGGGGGGTCGTTTTACTGCTACTTGAGTCTTCTCTGTCTCTATGTTTGGGGAAATGGCGGATATGGTACTAGAGCACGCAACCAAAGAGCAAAGAACGTGGGAAACATTCCCGGCTTGACACTTGTATCCTTTTTTCGTTCATGACCCCCAGAATGGAAGCGCTAAATTAGATCTTAGTGCCTCAGGACTGTGTAAGAGAAAGACGATTGTGAAAATAAATGACGCGACGGTGACCAACCCCTTTTAGCTCACAAATTCTCGTGGATGGTTTTTTTTCTTTGTATGCAAGCTCGAACTAATAGACTTCACCACCAGTGGAGCGATTCTTCACTTTTATTTGACCGAATTCAGAAGCAGAACTGGTATGTCTGAGATGCACCATAAAGATTTGATATAAATTTTACGTCGTATATATATTGACAGATAAATAGTGGCTTAGTTCACATTTAACGTCCCATAAGCAGAACTTTCTTGGTCTTGCTCTCGATACGAGGGCTAAAATCTTGGTCTTAAGGCCGGTGCGAAAATCTTGGTCCTGTCCTTGGTCTTGTCGACATCACTGCCAGTTTCACTACGACTCAAATGGTATTTCTTACGCGTAAGTGGTAGAAGAAAGTAAATGCCAACGTACTAAAATACCCCCCTCTAACTCCCCCACCGTCGCCCGACAGGGTTTGGATCTAAAAGTGGGACACGTAGGGCATCTGCTCGTACCTCCCATCAACTTTCATTCGAATCTGAGCATTTCAAGCACCCGACTCCAACTCCACCCCCGTGACCGGATCTGGTTCGGACAGAAGAATGAGTTTTTACGGCTCGTGCCTTCCGGCCAAGTGCCATGTACCGATCACTTTTCCGTCGGTCGGTCGGTCCGGTGATCGCGAGTTAGGGTACTTCCAGATGTGCTAGGACGATAAAACTTGGCAGTTATATCAGGGACCCGACCAAACTGACTTTCAACAGTCGCTTCCCCGATTCGACCATCGTGGTGGAGTGGAGGGATGGGGAATCCGGAATATTGAGGGATGCGTAACTTACGAACGCGTGATCATATCTGAATGAAACTTGGTAAGTGGAAGGAACATATGCCTCACATCTCCCGTTTTACGTCCGGACAGGATCCGACAAATGTGGGGGGAGTTCGAGGGGGTGGGGGGAATATAGTGATACGCTTAGCGTGGAGGGATTGGGATGAAATTTGGTGAGAAGAACAAGCATGCCCCAAGTATTTTGCTTCCGAATTTAGTCCAGTTCCCATAAAGTGCGCGTTGAATCCGCAAAGTTCATGGCATATTTTTTACTAAATCATACATTTTCATGAATCCGAAAGGTCCATAATTATATGTGCCTCAACACAGCGTAAATCTTAGCTGATACCCTTACCTACTACATATGCTTGCAAGTGCCATATCAGCTTAGACGGAAAAAGGCTCTGAAGTACTTCCTTACATCAGACCTCAGTGCAGGTTCGTCAACTTATAAACTAAAGTAAAGTTAAGCTATGTTCTGGTCCTTACTTTTGCCCGTATGTGTGGTTCACTAGGGGAGGATATCTTGCATCTGGTGGGTAGATGCGTTGAGTTAAATGATCTGCGTAAAGAGATTTTTGACATAGTAGGATGGCGGAGGAGGATTTGGTTAAGGTTATGGGGAAGAAAAATTGTGGGGACCTTCGTCGGCTTGGAGGCTCCTCAAGCAGTCTATGGAGCATCGGGAGCGTTTTTGGAGTAAGGGTTCCCTCCTATTGGTGTAAACATTGTGTTTGCGAGTGTTATTTTGTGTTTATATTATTTTCCTGCCATGGCCCCACGGGCTTTTTGGAATAAATTCATTCGTTCATTCATTCATAGTTCACCGCAACATATATGTATTTTATGCAAAACTGGAGTTGCTTGTTCAAGTTAAGCAACATAAGAATAAGAAACTAAATAAAACAGATTCACTTAATCAGAAGTCTCTCCACTAGAGTCCTTGACAATGAAAACAAGACCAAAGGTTCCGATGGGATCCCAAATTTTGATGCTGACAGATACGATCTTTGTGCCGACCGGTTTTGTATAAAACTCAAGTTCAGATATACCTCTATAAACCATATCTAATTTAACGATACTGATCGAAACTTCCTGCTTTACTTCCGCCAGATTTCCGGTTTCGGCCGAATTCCGAACGAACTACCATACTTGTCCAGAAAAAAAAATGTTCAGAAACGAATTCAGCGTATCTCCTTATCCGTATAAGGAACATCTAATCAACTTCAAGTAAAACTTTAACTTACTTTAAATAAAACTTTTGCTTAAGGGTTCCCTCCTATTGGTGTAAATATTGTGTTTGTGAGTGTTATTTTGTGTTTATGCTACTTTCCTGCCATGACCCCACGGGCTTCTTGGAAATAAATTCATTCGTTCATTCATTCATAGTTCACCGCAACATATATTTATTTTATGCAAACTGGAGTTGCTTGTTCAAGTTAAGCAACATCAGAATAAGAAACTAAATAAAACAGATTCACTTAATCAGAAGTCTCTCCACTAGAGTCCTTGAATATGAAAACAAGACCAAAGGTTCCGATGGGATCCCAAAAATTTGATGCTGACAGATACGATCTTTGTGCCGACCGGTTTTGTAGGAAACTCAAGTTCAGATATACCTCTATAAGCCATATCTAATTCGACGATACTGATCGAAAATTCCTGCTTTACTTCCGCCAAATTTCCGGTTTCGGCCGAATTCCGAACGAACTACCATACTTGTCCAGAAAAAAAAAGTTCAGAAACGAATTCAGCGTATCTCCTTATCCGTATAAGGAACATTTAATCAACTTCAAATTTTCCTGGGCTATCTACTTGTCTGATGACAAAATGGTCTTCACCATCGTCTTCAGCATGTCTTCTTATTCCATTATCTGTTTTAAAATATTTCATTTGCCCGTTAATTTAAACCCTCTCCCCCAAACCCCTAAATGTAGGGCTACAGAGCCCATCTACGAACTTGACCTTACTCTTGACCCAAAGAATCCTCACACCAAGTTTCATCAAAATATCTCATTCCTTTCGAGAGTTATAGTGAGCGCAGACGGACAGACAGACGGACAACTTTTGCGATGTCATAGGTACCCCGCCACTTACGTTTTGGGATCCCAAAAAGTTGCCGTCGATGAAAGCGATGAAGAACCGAGAAGAACAAAAGAGACTCAGCAAGTTTGCGTTGAACCCAGTCTCAAGGATTCCGCTGCAAGCGTGAAAGAACCGATAAAGCGCAAAAGATTACGGACGTGTAACCTAAGCCAGTCTGTAGATCATAAACTTTACCCAAAAAGTGCGTTTCTTTCAGAGTTCTGCCTTACGAGGAACTCACATTCACAACAGGATGTTGTTTATGGCAGAAACTAGTTTTGTGGCATTTTTCCCCTTTTGTCGACAGAGAAGCCTCCTTAATAGTAATTCAACCCACCGTTTTGTTGCCGAGTGATTTAACCCTGCAAGGCAGCGATGCTATCTTCCCCGCTGTGGCTGCAGTGTAAATGGTCTCTGAAGGTTTAATTGACTTGGAGGATTCCGATTCGTAGTCTGACAGGGTCATCACTGCACCTGGAAATATGATAGAGAACATGAGTATTGCACCGGAAATTATGTCCTAGCGGCTTCCTGGCGATAGTGGTCAAGGAAATAATTAAACACAACCCGGAACATTTAGGCTGAAGGTCAGAACTCAAAAGGTTTTCGGAACTCTCTCTGTCAGTATAACTGTGTTACGAGAGCAACACTTTGGTTCTGTCCTGTTCTTATGGCACTTGTAGCCTCTGGCTCAAGTGCCATATACCAGTCGCAATTCCGTCTGTCCGCCTGTCGGTCGGTCCGTTTTTTTTGTCACACTTTTTTTTAGTTAGGGTACTTCGAGATGTGCTAGGACGATGAAACTTGGCAGGCAAATCAGGGACCCGACCAATATTGAGTCATGCGTAACTTTGGAACGGGGATCCGATTCGAGTGAAATTTAGTTTCTATCATTTTGTTCGTTACTGAATAAGACGATGCGTATGGGTGGTCGTTGTAACACCCAAAGGACGTAATAGATTTCAAACCGGTGACCAGAACTGAAGCAAGATCAGTTTTGACTAATACATGCTTCGGGTATTTCGGTTCGAGCACGAATAGCATGCACCTTCTAAATGAATCCGTGGCTTCCTTACATCCATCCACTGTTCTTTAGAAAAGGGAGGGGAGGAATGTAGGGACAGAGAATCCGAAAATTCACAGCACTGTCTCTTTCTTACATTACACAAGACCGAACTCGTTATTATGAGTTTGTCATTTCATTTCTTTCACTCGGGACTGAGGAAGAGGAATAATATCAGATGGGCCTCTTAAACTTTAACAGTTCCCTCATTGCTACAGAAATTAGAGCTTGTCCTTAGCTTCTCTCTAAGTGGCGGTATTAGAAACTTGGCCTACGGCAAAAACGTCAACTTTTGAACTAATACAGACAGAATTTTTATTTAACGAAAATCGACAGACTTTGATGAGCTGATCAAAGTGTCTGCCTTCTGTTTTTTTGTACAAAAATTCCTTCATGAGATACAATGGTTTGAAAGTTTAGAGGGGCTGACAACTTCACTAGTAAGGTACTCGCTGAAACCAAAAACAGGCCGACCCCAATTGTGAGACATGTAGGGGACTTGTAAGCAACAATCGACTGTTAGATCATAATCACTTCAGTGATGAGGGGTTTGCACCTTTTGCCAGTTGTTGTACCTATTATTTTTTCCAGTGTATTTGATTTTAAGAACAATTTGGTTCCCAATTGTAAGACGTTTGTCGGACTTGTTAGTAAGAATCGGCTGTTAGGCTACAATCATCTTCAGCGATGAGGGGTTTGCAACTTTTGCTAGTTGGTGTACCCATTATTTATTTCCGGTGAACTGGATGTCTATCACCGGAGAGGGACTTGTAAGTAAGAATCGGTTCCTTGAGGGGGTTCATGAGGGGCTAGAACTTTATCTGTCTACGACTGAAAAGGATAAAGTTAAACTGTCTGCAAAGTCAATTTAGTCCCTTTTTTACACATTCTGTTGTTTCTTACCAACGTTCAGGGATAGCCTTTGTCACCTTTGATCATGTTAAAGTGCTGAGGGGTTGACAACTTCATTGGTAACAATTTCAAAAATAGGCAGAAGGTGAGACATTTCAGGGACTTAAAAGTAAACATCGGCTGTTAGACCATAATCAACTTCGGCAGTGAGGGATTTCTAACATTTCCTAGTTTGTGTACCTATTTTGTTTCCGGTGTTTTTGATGATAAGTGAGTCCATGTTTATCACGGGGAGATGGACTTGCAAATAAAAATCGATTGCTATAGCATTGTCATTTTCATGAGATGCTAGAATGTTCTATGGTGATGGTCTATCACTGTAACCGAGAATAAAGTGTTTACGCAACGAACACAAACAATAACGCAAAACAATGACATGGTTACACAACAATTAGTAATCTGGCATCTATGGTATTTTGATCCTGAAAAGTTACGGACAGCTTTATAATACAAACTAGGTTATATAAAAATGTTCCAAGTTTTCACTAGTCCCGATTTCTACGATTGAAAAGGATAAAGTTCAATTGGCTGCAAAGTCAATTTAGTTCCTACTTCCGATATTGTGTTTTTCCTTTAAACCCTGAGGTATAGCAACAATGACATAGGTTCACAATAATTAATAAAGTGGCATCTATACATTTTGATCCTGAAAAGTTACGGTCAGCTTTACAACACCAACTAGGTTATATAAAATGATGTGTCAAGTTTTCACCAGTCCCGATGTCTACGGTCGAAAAGGATAATTCAACTGGCTGCAAAGTCAATTAACTCCCTACTTCCGATATTCTGTTTTTCTTTAGACCGTCGGGATACATGTGTTTGCGGATTCTGTCATTAGTTCAGAAAAAAAAAATCTTCGTGGAACATACCGTTTTTAGAACCACGATGCTTTGACAACTTCAGCATTTAACAGATAGCGAAGACAAAGTGTTGCTCTCCCAACACTTTAGTCGGCGCAACCGAACAAAGCTTGCTGCAATACTTCACGTTGCCCAGTCAACATAGGTCTAGTTTTCTTTCTGTTTAGCCTTCAGCTGATTTTCTTTACTTTCTGGGATGCCAAAACTAAACAAAGGAATATCCAAGTCGTCGACAATTTGTCTGGCTGTCGGACAGATTCGATACAATCTACTTTCAGGTCAGTTTCTCAGCTTCTTTTCTTTCATTCCCTTCATTTCATCCCTCCTCGCAAACGAAGCGAGAACGTCCCTCAGAAATCGTGAATTCGTCCGAACGTATTTAATCTTGAAGAGTCTACAGGTCAATGATGAAGTCAACTTGGCAGATGAGCAGTAATTACTAGGGAAGAGGAAGGACTTACGAATTTAGGGATTTAAGAATTTTTCGGGGACCTAGATGGCATATTTAGGGGTCTGACTACAGAAGCTTAGACGCTTTCAGTTTTTGGCTCGGATGGTTTACGCCGCAATCCGGTAAAAACACAACTTTCTCTACATAATTTTGGCTGAAAAAATTGGTACACGAAATCACATATAGAAAAATAATAATGCTTATTTAGTCGAAAGGTCATGTGACTTGAATACCATATTGGCTACTACACTTGTACAACAAAACAAACCGTTGCAATTTACCCGATCTAAACTAAACTGATCTTACTATACGAAATTTGCCGGGAAGCACCGGGAAGCAAAAAAAACTGTCCCAGCCAAATTTAACTCTCAAATGCAAACGAATTGCACTGGAGAAGGAGGCGCACAAAATTCTCTGCCGCAACCTTGTAAAGAGGGCAAAGGTATGTTTCCCCCAGTCCGCCCATTGGGAAGTTTCTCCTCGGTGGCAGTCTAACTGAGTGCAGCTTGAACCAAGTGAGGTAAGTAGCATGCTGAACAGAAAAAGTTACCATTCTCCTCATCAGGTGAACAACTGTGCCGGAATCCGGCGACTCGCGGAGCAAGCGCAGCTGTTTGTCCTGCCAGTTCGAATTTTATCCGAAATTCGGCGGGAGGTGGGCGGAATCCGGCGGAGACGTTTGAAATGCAGGAAAGGAAAGGCAAAGATACTAAAAGTAGGAAGGGCAAACTAAAACGGGGAAAGAATCACTAGAAATCGAGGATTCGAGAAACTGGCAAGCTGCAACGTTCTCTTCCTCTGTTTAGTATCTCGTGAGCGGTCGGTAACTTACATTTGTAAAAGTTCACCTTTTCCTCCTTTTAGTACCCAGTCCGTAGGTGACTAAAATCGAGTCCAGCGAGGGGTCGGCAACTAAGATATTTCAAGTCCACCCTTTCTTTCCTGGTTTTAGTAACTTGCCACGGATAGTACCTTAAAGTACTAAAACGAGGAAAGAAATTGGGAATTCTAAATTATTCTTCCTTGAGGGGTTGGCAACTATAAGAATTCATAGTTCACGGTTCCCTTCCTTTTAGGCTTTCCTCCTCTTAATAGTCGAAAAACTGGCAAGTTGCACCATGCTCTTCCTCTGTTTAGTATTTCATCAGGGGTCGGGAACTTACATTTGTAAAAGTTCACCTTTTCCTCATTTTAAAAGACTAATAATTTAGAATCCATCATCCTTTCTTCGTTTTAGTACTATAAGGTACTATCCGTGACAAGTTACTAAAACCAGGAAAGAAATGGTGGAGTTGAAATATCTTAGTTGCCGACAACTCGCTGGACTCGGATGATTTTCGTCGCCTACAGACAGGGTACTAAAAGGAGGAAAAGGTACACGTGAACTTTTACAAATGTAAGTTACCGACCCCTCACAAGATACTAAACAGAGGCAAAGCACGTTGCAGCTTGCCAGTTTTTCGAATACTAAAAGGAGGATAAGGTAAACTTTTACTAATGTAAGTTGCGGACCCCTCACAAGATACAAAACAGAGGAAAGGCTTGCCAGTTTTTCGAATCCTCGGTTTCTGTGAATTCTGTCCCCGTTTTAGTTTGCCCTTCCTGCTTTTAGTATCTTTGCCTGCTTTTCTCTTTGCCTTTCCTTTCCTGCTTCTAGTCGATACCGTTTTAATTTGTCTTTAATGGGGGCAAAATGGGGCGGATAAATGATTATGACTTCTTACTCCAGCAAATGGCACAGGATTTATGTCATGTAGTCTAGTTCAAACAGGAAACTCGCACAACTGAGACGGTAAAAAGGATCCCGCCAAAGAATTTCTCTTTGTTTGATTTAATGAGATAAGAAACAAGACCAAAGGTTTCGATGGGATCCCAATAATTTAATATTTGATACAGACAATTGGCCATATTCCTGTTCAGCGCTTCCAATTGCGGACTAGTTTCTGTTAATCCCCCTATGCCTCACCGTCAGCACTTGGATCAGACAATGTAAAATAGATGCACAGGTTAGTGAGTGGAAAATCGGTCATCTGCGTCCCAGGTAATGGAGGTTTTGCATATGTCTCAGCAGCGGAAAGTGAAAGTGACCCACTACCCTATGGATTCGACTTTTTACTATGTCTACACAAGTGTTGGTTATCAGGCAATGGGGGACTAATAGAAACTAAACCACTATGAGCGCTGAACTGAAATAAGGCCAATTGGGTCCTGTCTTCGCCAGACTCCTTAATATTTTTACTATTTAAATTTAGAAACAGATTAAGGCGAAATAGCTAATCACCTGATAAACCCATCTATCAGATTTTGCATTTTTGGGATCCCAAAACGTAAGTGGATGGATACCTATGACCAGAGGTGGGCGAATCCGACCATGAAAGGATTCGAATCCGAATCCAGGGATATGGTGGGGATAGGGTGGTGGAGACCAAAGCCTAAGCACACTGTATAAAAATTGGGAAAACGGAAACTGGAAGGATGAAGTCTAGGAATTTGAGCGGATTCGTAAGATTTAGGGTTTGGAATCCGAGTCGGAATCCAAATCTAGCCTGACAAGCAGAAGATTTGAATCCGGATTCGACTCCGGCCAAAAGAACGAATCCTGGATTCGAATCCGGATTCGGATTCGCCCATCTCTACCTATGACATCGCAAGAGTTGTCCGTCTGTCAGCACGATAGCTCTCGAAGGGAATGAGATATTTTGATGAAACCTGGTGTGATGATTATTTGGGTCAAGGGAAAGGTCAAGTCCCTAGATGGGCTCTTTAGCCCTGCATTTCGGGGTGGAGGAGGGAGTTTAAATTAAGGGGCAAACAAAATATTTTTAAACAGCTAATGAAATACTCGATTAAGGGGTAAGACGACATGCTGAGCATAAAGATGAAAACCATTTTCTCGAAGAGAAAGAACAACAAGGACAACAAGGCCCAACCAGCACACGATGTCGTCCACTGCTTCCTGACCGAAGATTAAAAATTAAGTGTCTTTTTCTGTGTGTATATATGTGTTTTGTTTATTTTCTTTACTTTCGTCATTTACTCCGCCTTTTCAAAATGGCGGGTCATAAATAAATTACTTACTGACTTACTTACTAGAAGATATGCTGAACACGAAGATGAAAACCATTTTCTTGCCGGACAAGTAGTTCGTCCGGAATCCGGCCAAAACCGGAAAGGTTTTAGGAAAAGCTTTATTTGAAGTTTATTAGATGTTGGATCTAGGGGTAAGAGGACATGCTGAAACTTTTATGAAAATCATTTTCTACCCGGAAATGTAGTTCACCCAGAATCCGGAAAAAACAGAAAATTTGTTAAAAGCAAAAGTTTTATTTGAAGTTGATTAAATGTTCGATTTAGGGGTAAGAAGAGATGCTGAATCCGTATTTGACAATCATTTTTTACCCGAACACATAGTTCGCCTGGAATCCGGCTGAAATCGGAAAATTTGTTATAAGGTAAAGTTTTATTTGAAGTTGATTGGATGTTCGATATAGTGGTAAGGAGATCCGCTGAATTCGCTTCTGAGCTTTATTTTTTGCCATACAAGTAGTGCGCCCGGAACTCGGCCGAAACCGGAAATTTGGCAGAATTAAAGCAGGAAGTTTCGATCAGTTTCGTCAAAATAGATATGACTTATAGATGTAGACACACATGCTGAATCCAAATCTGAACTTGGTTTTCTCAGATGATTAGCTATTTGGCCTTAATCTGTTTCTAAGTTTTAATAGTAGCAATGTTCAAGGAGTCTGGCGAAGACAAGACCCAGCTGTCTGTATCAAATATTAAATTTGTGCGATGCCATCGAAACCTTTGGTCTTGTTTCATCCGAGGCTCTAGCTTTGACGTTGAGAATGTGCGCTGATTGCATGAATATCCAAAATTCATCAAGACGCGGAGATTTTGAGTTTGAAACCAAGCTTGCATTTGCAGGATTAAAGCCGATTAGCGCCGGCTTAGCTTTCGTCACTGGCTTACCCTTGTGGTTGGTAAATATTTCAAGCATAGACGGACATGCTCATAGAGTACCACAAATCCGAAAGATTAAGTTAGTTCGGTGAAATCCATTATCAGTGGACAGCGCAAAAAAGGAGTACAGCATTTTTATCGGATTTTCAGGCCTATTTAAGCGAATACACGATGTGTAACTAGACTGTCGTCTGGTCGTCCGAGATATCATCCCACCAGAACATCCGAGAACATCAACCTACACGAGTTCGCCCGCAACGAGCTGTGGCTGAGATGGTACACGCCTTGCACCAACAAGGGTTTCTCACTCGC
The DNA here is from genome assembly GCA_030848855.1 of Branchinecta sandiegonensis. Lineage (NCBI taxonomy): Eukaryota > Metazoa > Arthropoda > Branchiopoda > Anostraca > Branchinectidae > Branchinecta > Branchinecta sandiegonensis. Next base: position 18,057,316 of record JAUPMV010000006.1, on the reverse strand, counting down.
GATACGAGCGTAGTTTCGTACCTTCGTTATCATCAAGTTTTTTAATGCCCATGACGAATTGTGAATATGACCATTGAATGTACGCAAGTTTGAGTTTTAACTGTTATAGTTATGGTCAAATTGACGATTGTGATTTATTGTATAGGCCATTGACGACAATACTGCTATTCGGCATGTCCGTGGAAAGTATTTTGAAATTAAACTGAATTGAAAATTGAATTGAATTGACTGTCGGGTCTTACCCCTTTTCGATTAAAGTTTAAACAATACGGGCTTGTAGCTTCCTTGTGAAGTCATCAGGAAACCAACTTGGCTTTCAGCACTGTTGTAAAGTTCTGGTTTTTGTCCCGGTTTCAGATGACCAATGAAAAGCAGATCGATTTGAAACTTCAACCAAGTTTCTCTTGGTTTCTTAGTTCTATCCATTTCATTTATTCACTAGCACGAGACGTTTAAATGACACGTTTAAAGAAAGCCTAGCTTGCGACCAACTGGGAGAGAATACGCGGAGGACAACGTAAAGCGTGTCTAAGCACTCTAAAAGGAAGACTTCAAGTACATCGGCGGTTTTCAACGTCATGAAAGGATGTGGGAAAACGCTTATAGGAGAATGGGATAGAGAACGGATAACGGTTTAGTTTACACAAAACGCGGCTAATATTACCGAGCATCGGCTGCATCAAGCTGCATCACAGCTTTAGCGTTTTGTTACATTATTTAAGAACAGGAGAGAATATCCTTCAACTGACCGCCTGGCTTGAGTCATGTCGTTCTTAACTAGTGTGATAGCTTGTATCGTTTGGTAAAAGGTATTTTTTTCACTTTTCGGTTAAGATGCGCACTTTAAGGGTGCTAGAAATTCATTTTTTTTAAACAAAACCCTTGTTGCACAAATGACCGTGGGCCCATGGGGATCATGAAACGTATCGTTTGGTTAAAAGTCTCTTTTCACTGTGCCGTCAAGATGCGCACTTCAAGGGAGCTAGGAATTCATTTGTAAGCAAAACCCTTGACACAAAAATCATCGTGGGCTCACGGGATCACGAAAGTGTATGTTTTTCTTAAAATTATTTTTTGTACTTTGCGGCTAAGGTGCTTACTTTAAGTAATAGTCGGATCTGGGAAGTGATAATGTCTAAGCCAATCTTGTCTGCGATCACCGGAATTCCGGACCCCCTCCACCCCCCCCCCCCCACCCCACACACACAGCCCGGATCCAATCAGGTTCTGTAAATGTTTATCTAGAGAATTTACGCACGACTCAATATTTCGGCTAGAGCAGATGCTTGTTCTTCCCAGCAAGTCCCACCCCGATCCCTCCAGTCTAACGGTTTAGCGTTAGACTTAGCTCCCTCTCGCTGTTGAAAGCATTGCGAAAATTAAGGAGCGCTTATTTTCATCCACAACTTGAGCGAGCTCGGTACAAACTTCGGCTAAAGAAAAAAAGTTTGCTTCGAACTCGAGGCCTTATACGGCTTTAGAGAATTCGGTTCAGGTCGCATGGAGCAAACAAGAAAACTTTGAACTTTGCCAGCAGCCTACACACACATACGGCCCAGTGAGGCTAAGTATGAAACTAGGAAAGTTAGAGTTTCAGTAGTTCCGATGAGAAATTTGGGTTCGGACACGATGGAAATCCTTAGATGGAAATTCTTTACTTAGTCTTTGATAGACCTTCTGAAATTCCCATTCTGCTGACTGTATTGTAGGTTAGGCTACTCACAAGTCACTTACAAAAAATTATCAAATACATTTTTAAGCAGCCACTGTGGTTTCTGCCACGGAATGTCGCTGGACGTTCACTCACTCTTTCCTTCCGGCTCACCAGAGGCCTCACTAGCCAAAATGTTTGGGGGGGGGACGAGGAAGTTACCGACTGGTTGGTAATTTTTACCGACTGTCTCTGCAGAAAAAACGAGTGTTTTCAACAGCAAAAATGACAGTTTTGAAAAAAATCGACTGTTTTTCAGAAAAATTCACTGATTTTCAGAAAAACCGACCATTTTGACGAAAAACCGACCACTTTTCAGAAAAAAACGACTGTTTTCATGGAAAAAATCAACTATTTTGAAGAAAAATCGCGGCACTTCGCGCAGAATCGGTTATTTTTTACCGACTGGCCAACAGCATTGGGGGGGGGGTCCCCCCCCCGTCGTGACGCCCCTGCATCTCACTACCCCTGCTGCAATCTGTTGCAATAAGGTTGCCATCCTTATTGCCCGTTGCTGTTATCACTAAATATACAGATACCGTTGAATTTATCTTTCCTTGTTTTTGGGATCCCTTGGTAAAATTGTCCGTTCGTCCGTCTGCCCATCGTCCGTCTGTCTGGCCGGACGATAACTCTCGAAGGGGTTGAGATATTTTGTTTCAAACTTGGTATGAGGATCCATTGGGACAAAGTACAGGTCAAGCTCGTAGATGGGCCCTTAAGCCCTATTTCTGGGGGTGGGGGAGGGTTTCAAATTAGGGGCGAACAAAATATTTTTCTAAAGCTATGAGATTTAGGGGTAAGGAGACATGCTGAATCCATATCTGAACTTGTTTTGTTGCCGGACAAATAATTCACTCGGAATCCGGCCAAAACCGGAGCTTTGCTTTTTGAGTCAACTACAGCTTCGATTTAGGAGTAAATATAAATGCTGAATCCATATACGAAGTAGATGTTTTCACCGGAAAAGAAATTCCTCCGGAATCCTGCAACGCGGAAATTTGATAAAAGTGAAAGTTAATTCTCAAGGGCGAGAATGCACGCTGGATTCATATATGTTCTTTGTTTTCTCAGCGGACAGATCGTCTAGCCCGAATCTGTGGAAATCCAGCAATTTTACTTGCACATTTCTCATAGGTCTCTCTGGCAGGTTATTCCTGTAGGTATAAAGATGACAGGACTGAATCAATATCTCTGCTTTGTGACTACTGGGTAAATGGTAAGGTCAAAATCGGAAATAATCCAGAAATGTCAGAATGAACAAAACCGTATCCATGACCGTAATGGATCGGTATAGTTTCGACTAGCATTCGTATTCCGGTCGTAATCTGAACCCAATCTGGGTAGAATATGAGCTGGGGAGTGTGACGAAAACAAAAAATCTTCAACACCAGATTGTCTGGATTTGAAGGGCAATATATATTCACCTCTGGGATCCAGTTGAAATCTTTCGTCTTTTTACCCAAGAACTTTGGTTTCCTAAACCTTTTTTTCTTGCTTAGCAACATTTCTTATTTATTCTACGATTTCTTAATTTTTGGCTCTGGCTCCACCTCCTCTCGGTGATGTTCACATTTTTAACCACTTGACGTCACCTACTACACTGTAAACAAAAATCTTGCAGTATTTGCTACTGGGATTAACCTTGTCTCTAAAAAGATAATCTTATCTCTAATTCGGATTAATCTTATCTCATTAGAGATAAGATTAATCCCAGTAGTAAATACTGCAGTTAACATTAATCCTTACTCGGAGAAACTTTTTACAGTGTATATCTAAAATAAACTCAAACCCTATACTCCTTGTGGGAAATAATTGACCGCCGTTATCTTTATCACCGAAACTTCAAATTTCACACGATCAATCTGCTGATCCGTCAGAGTAAGACTTGGCAGACTAAGGTAAGGTACAATTTTAACGGCAAATATAAATAAACCTGGTGTTTCTCAAAAGCATCAGACATACCAGTGGTATAAAAAACAACGCTTCACTAATTCTGATGGACTGACTTTATAAGCTCGAAAAGCGGTCTTGGTGGTTCGGTCAGCTAATGTAGCGTACGAGATCCAAATAAGTTAAATGTGTTTAAAAGTGCTGCATTATTTAAATTCGAGAACGATCGGAAATTAGGATGAAATTCAAATACGGGGAATGAAACTATCTAATGCTGCAATTGCTTGCAGGGCAGTTTCTGTCGACAGCGAGTTTTATTCATACCACAAAAACGGGTTTCATCGAACGAACGTGTGCGACGTAACTTGTATGATAGACTGATTAAAATGGTCTTTATGGTCGTCAGCATGCAGTAATTCAGAATAGCCGAATGGTGTACGAGAAACTGTATCATATTTAAAGAAATGCAGAAGCACAATTTTGAAAGTTCGGTCCATGTTTTGTCTGATCTTCATGAGCTCGATACACTGGCTCGAACACGAGTCGAGAATGTCTACCGTTTTTTGCTCTCGTTTCAAGCGTTCAAGTGCTTTCATCTTTTCTGGGATCCCAAAACGTAAGTGGAGGGATACCTATGACATCGCAAAAGTTGTCCGTCTGTCCGTCCGTCTGTGAGCACGATAACTCTCGAAGGGAATGAGACATTTTGATGAAACTTGGTGTGAAGATTCTTTGGATCAAGGGAAAGGTCGAATTCGTAGATGGGCTCTGTAGCGTATTCAGGGGTGGGGGAGGGGGTTCAAATTAAGGGGTAAACAAAATATATTTTTTTACAGCTAATGAGATAGTAGATTTAAGGGTCAGAAGACATGATGAACACGAATATGAAAACTATTTTCTTGCCGAACAAGTAGTTCGTCCGGAATCCGGCCAAAACCGGAAATATTGTTAAAAGCAAAAGTTTTATTTGAAGTTAATTAGATGTTCGATTTAGGGGTAAGAAGGCATGCTGAACACTTATGTGAAAATCATTTTCTACCCGGACAAGTAGTTCGTCCGGAATCCGGCCAAAACCGGAAAATTTGTTAAAACAAAAGTTTTATTTGTAGTTGATTAGATGTCCGATCTAGGGGTAAGCAGAGATGCTGAATATGATATGATGAATCTGATATGACAATCGTTTTTTACCCGGACATATAGTTCGACTGGAATCCGGCTGAAACCGGAAAACTTGTTATAAGTTGAAGTTTTATTTGAAGTTGATTAGATGTTCGATATAGGGGTAAGGAGATGCGGTGAGTTCGTTTTTGGGCATTTTTTTGCCGGACTAGTAGTTCCATGCAGAATTCGTCCGAAACTGGAAATTTGGCAGAGGTGAGGGAGGAAGTTTCGATCCATTTCGTCCAAACAGATATGACTTAAAGGGGTAAACACACATGCTAAATCCATACATGAACTTCTCTGATGATTAGCTATTTGGCCTAAACCTGTTTTAATAGTAAAAATGTCTGGCGATGACTGCATCTGGCGAGACAAGACCAATTGTCTGGATCAAATATTACATTTTTGGGATCCCATCGAAACCTTTGGTCTTGTTTCTCTAGCTGGTTTATTCGCTATTTTAGTCAGTTTCTTCACTGAGTTCGCTTATTTTCTAGCCTGTGTAAAAGGGCTATTAACAAAACGAAACCGGGAACCTAACCATGCGCACGGAGAATTGAGTACAAAGAACTTGATTTTGTACATGGTTCGGAAATCGTACCGTATCAGGGCGACCAATGACGATTTTCCATCTAGACTGTCTTCAAACAAAAACACATAAGTTCCCGCTTAAAGTTGACAGACATGCCTCGATCCTTCCTTCTTGCCAATCAACATCGAGCCCAAAGGAACCGTGATATTCAAACTCCCAAAGGACAGGAAATCGAGAAGTAGAGTGGAAAAATGGGACAAACAAGAAAAAAAAATGTCACTTGTGGATTATAACAAGTATCTGGGGAAAAGATGCAGGGTTGAAACAGACGGTTCTCACGCTGGACTCAAACTGCCCTGTCACACTAATCTGTCCTCCAGCCCAGCAATTTAAGTTTCCTTAGAGCCTTTACAATTGTGGGTTACAGTTGGAAAATCAGGGTTTCCGATTGGGGTCTCGGTCGTCGTTTTACATTTTGTATTTAGTGTTCTGTTATTGCTTCTGCCAATAAAGCGTGTCCCGTTAACTCTCTGGGAATAAAGAACAGTGTGTTCGATCAGAAGCCTCAAGAAGCTACATAGATCAAGAATAACGGCTTATAACATCAGAAGAAACCCCGTTACAGGATACACAACTTAGTGTGGCGATACAACAGCCAAAGATCGCTTTCACTCCTTCAGGAACTAAGAGACCTAGATCATACGCACCAACTAGGTGGGCTACCAGATTATGACTGGATCGAGTCAATCGAGGTGCTTGCAAGAAGAGCTCGCTATTGAGAAAAAAAGTGGACACCAGTAAATAATTATATAAACTTAAACAGATACGACGTGAATAGTGTCTATCTACTAATTTGGAATGCCTTTTGTCGGGTTCAGACATTTGATTCACCAGCATTTCATTTTATACACTAAATCTAGAATAAAAAAATAATCTTTCATTCATGCTAATGTCGCACAGGGATCGACTAAAAGCAGGAAAGGAAAGGCAAGAGAAAAGCAGGAAAGAATACTAAAACCAGGAAGGGCAAACTAAAACAAGGAAAGAATTAACAGGAATCGAGGATTCGAAAAACTGGCAAGCCTTTCCTCTCTTTAGTATCCCGTGAGGGGTCGGCAACTTACATTTGTAATAGTTCACCTTTTCCTCCTTTTAGTATTCGAAAAACTAGCAAGCTGTGCCGTGCTTTTCCTCTGTTTAGTATATCATGAGGGGTTGGCAACTTGCGTTTGTAAAGGTTCACCTTTTCCTCCTTTTAGTACCCTGTCGGTAGGTCCAGCGAGGGGTCGGCAACTAAGATATTTCACGTCCACCATTTCTTTCCTGGTTTTAGTAACTTGTCACGGATAGTACCTTAGAGTACTAAAACGAGGAAAGAAATTGGGAATTCTAAATTTTACGGGGTCAGCAACTATAGTTCACCGTGGCGTTCCCTTTCTCATAGGTGACTAAAATCTGAGTCCAGCCAGGGGTTGGCAACAAAGACATTTCAAATCCAGCATTTATTTCCTGGTTTTAGTAACTTGTCACGGATGGTACTAAAACGAGGAAGAAACTGGAAATTTTAAATTTTGAGGGGTCGGCAACTAAAATCTAACTAAGTCCACCATTTCTTTCCTGGTTTTAGTAACTTGTCTACTAAAACGAGGAAAGAAATTGCGAATTCCAAAAACTGGCAAGACTTTCCTCTGTTTAGTATCCCATGAGGGGTCGGCAACTTGTAAAAGTTCACCTTTTCCTCCTTTTAGTACCCTGTCGGCAGGCGACTAAGATCATGAGTCCAGTGAGGGGTCGGCAACTAAGATATTTCAAGTCCAGCATTTCCTTCCTGGTTTTAGTAACTTGTCACAGATAGTACCTTAGACTAAAAAAAAGAGGAAAGATACGGTGGATTCTAAATTATTAGTTTTTGAGGGGTTGGCAAATATCGAAATTTAAGGTCCACCATTGCTTTCATCGTTTTTAAGAAAATTTAGAATTCCCAATTTCTTTCCTCGTTTTAGTACCCTGAGGTACTATCCGTGACAAGTTATCTTAGTCGCCTACCGACAGGTTACTAAAAAGAGGAAAAGGTGAACTTTTACAAACGTAAGTTGCCGACCCGATATACTGGACAGAGGAAAAGCACGGCACAGCTTGCCAGTTTTTCCGAATCCTACAAGGAGGAAAAGGTGAACTCTTACAAATGTAAGTTGCCGATCCCTCATCGGATACTAAGCAGAGGAAAGGCTTGCCAGTTTTTCGAATCCTCGATTACTGGAAATTCTTTCCTCATTTTAGTTTGCCCTTCCTGGTTTTAGTATTGTTTTCCTGCTCTTAGTCGATCCCTGTCGCACAACGTGTCTTGATGAATTGAACATGATCATACTGGCGTCTACTTCGAAGAATTAAACGAGGTATAATAATGCTATTTCTTTACGTGCATGCGAGGTTTTAAAAAGTATAAAAAATAATTAGGAAGTAGATTTCCGCTATTGGCATAACTTTAACTCCACGTTACCGAGGCAACCTTGTTTGTGCCTAATTGGCCAATAGCAAATCCAAGTCATGCAACGAGATCAGTAAAATACCAAAACGAGAAACAATAATAATCAAACATGAGAGAATGCGGGATTCAGATAAAGGCTTAAAACCAGAAAATAGGCTGTATATTCCAAGGATTTTTGGGGTCTCAAAAGGTAGGTCACGGGATACCTCCGACTCTCCAAAGTTGTCTGTCCACCTGTCAGAAAGGTTGAGACGTTTGTTCAAATTTATCGAGAGGGTCTTTTGGGAAAGTACAGGTCAAGTTCGTAGATGAGCTACTAGCCCTACACGTAGGGGCTGGCTACGGGTCTCAAACTGACGACTAAGAAAGCGATTTAGGAGTAAGAAGGCATGGATCCTTGCTCGCTAGACAAGATGTAGAGGTTATACACGCTGGATGCATATCTGAACTTCATTACGTCACCGGAGAATTAATCTGCCAAGGAATCCGGCGATAACCGGAAATTCGGTAAGGCGAACTCTGAAGTCGACTAGAGCTGTGACATGGTTAAGAAGAACCTCAATTCACAACTGTTTTTGGTTAATTCCTTCGTCCAAAATCCCTCAAAGCCGGAAATAATTTGTCAGTAGTTGAGATTTCGTCTGAATTAGGTCAGAGTGTCGAACTAGGAAGTACAAAATCGTGCTGGATCAGCAAATTTTACTTTATTTTCCTGCCGGACAAATTTTTGGCCGGAATCCACCAAAACCCAGAATTTATAACCCAGGTTATAATTTATTGATCAAATGGTTTTTAGTGCCCCGATGCTGATAAATCGAATCCGGCAAAAGCATGAAATTCGGTAGGCATCGTTTATTATGTTTATCGGGTGCTTGGGTCTAGGGGTCGATCTAGGATTTCGATCAGAATATCCTACGAGTTTCCGACTAACATTATTCCGGTTGTAGTCTTGGCTAGACCGGAAAGTACAGACAGAAAAAATTATCTCATTGGTCCGGCCAAGCGGTTGAATCATGGATAAGTAACGTGCTCACGGGAGCTGGCCAAGGCGAAGTCGTTAAAGGACCCCTCGCACTATTTACTATTCAACTTACAGTATTTCAAAATATTTGAATACTTTAAAACTCTTCTGTGCTTTCAGCAAATAAACAAATAAACAGCTTTGGCTGTTTTAAGCCTTTTCCGATACCAGTTGACTTTACAGCAAAACAGGGACAATTTACATAACCGTTTTTTCTGATGGAAAAACTTGTCGCAGACATCCGTCGACAGCGTGATACACATCGAAGGTAGCAAAACACGGCAAGTGAGAAAATCAGCGTGGTTTTGTTAGAGGGGTTAGAATGTACCGTACGAAATTAGGGTCTCCGGGTTTAGAAATATATGTCTTGTCAATAATGAACTCAGGTTTCTTCCGGGATATATCTGGATCGGTGACCTTTTTTGGTAACGTTCTACTAGGGGACGTGCTACAGACCCAAAAAATTAGTCCCCAACAGATTCAAAAAGCTCTCCATCCCATGTCCACTAGAGATGACAGAAGACATAGGCACTATCTTGACAGGCACGCCGTAGGCAGATGACAACCTTAGGAAAACGCTAATTTGATCTTAAGAGGACACAAAGGGACATAATCACCAACTGACAAGCCCCGCAACGCAAAGGAAGAGCTAAGCTTTGCAAAATAATGAGGAATGCTTCACTGCGTACAACGCAGAGATGGACATCTGACTATCCCACAGTCAAAACTTTGATAACGTTTAAAGCAAAACTCTTACTAGAAATGATATGTTCCCTATGAAATGAATCAGAAAAACGTTTTTGGAAATACCATTACTTTCTACCTAAAACTAGCGATTCTCTTGTTAGCGCTTGTCCAGCCTTCCTGCTCTCCGACGCGGCGGCTGGGCGCAAAACATTTGAAAACTGAACGTGCCTTGGTTAAAAAGTGGGAAAACTAAGCAAATAAAAGGAGTAATACACAGAAGATGATCACACCCTTATGTGTGAAAGAGTTGTCAGCGGACGTAAAAGATTCCGGCAAACTTTTCATTGGGTGACGGGAAAACTCGGCAAGGCGCTAAAAATTCGTAGTTACGAAACGAAACAATGGATAAAGGTGGGGATTTTAGAAGCTTATAATTCCACATGATAGCTAAGTATATTATAAAAGGCAAAATAAGCAAGAGGGGTCCTTTAAGGTCTAATCAAAGATAAGTAGAGATAAGTATTGAGGAAAGTGTATTGTAACCGCCATGTATCTTGCCTGGCTATTTCAATATATTCATATTCATATTACTGTTTCACTCTACTTCCCTCTTCGTTCCATTAGTTCTCATTTCGGACTTTGATCCAGGTCCTAATGGCATTGTGCGAATTTTTGCATTTATCGCCTCAACAATAGGCGGATCAGGCCCCACTTATTTTTTCCAAGGGTCCTTTGGGGTTTCCATCGGGGTTTCCATTGGTTAGAGAACAGGTTATACAAGCAGGGGCGTCGCAAAGGGGGGGGGGGGTGCATCACCCCACCCCCGCCACCTTTTTGAGATTCGGTAAAATTCTGGGCCAGTCCAAAATTTTACTAGAACTTTTCGGTATTTTTTCGATAGCAGAATTGTTCGATATATTTACGGGGATTCGGTAGTTATACAGAATCCTAAATAGGCTATCTGTACAAATCTCTTCGGTATAATGATCGGGATTCGGTATAATTGCCAGTATTCGGTAGTTATCACGAATCATATTTGACGGTGCAAAACGGATAAGTCAGCTACATTTTATTCGAGCTATATCTCGGCCCTTCTTGGCAAGGGTCCTCTTCAGGCTCAAGCCGCTCAAGCTGGAAAATTAACTTGTGGAAAACAATGAAAGATTCTTCCTTAAAATTTAATTCATTAAATTATTATTTAGGAACATCTATAATTATCACGAATTTGGTGAGAGAAGTTACTGAAATCATTTGGTAATTTTTCGATGCCGGAACTATTCAGTATATTTATGGAGATTCCGTAGTTACAAAGAATCCCGAATAAGCTATTGGTTCAGAATTATTCTTTATCATGATTGGGATTCGGTAATTTATTCAGTAAAATTTCCAGGATTAGGAAGTTAACCACGAATCCTGACTTTGTTCCACTTTCGACGAAAGCATACCGAATATGAATATTGTTAGGTGGTCTTTCGATACCAAAACAATTCGGTATAATAACTGGGATTCGGTAATTTATTCGTTATAATTGCCAGGATTCGGAAGTTACCACGAACCTCGAAACTCAGAAGAGGTCGAGTGAAGCACTGTTCGCGGACAAAAGGGATGATCTGTGATATCATCGATAGTCCTTACTTTTATTTTGGATCCCAAAAAGAATATGTAATCATAAATATGTCGAAAATTCCGCCTGCCGCACTTTTCGTAATATTCTCTATTTTGTGGAAGGGCGCGTCATTGACGGGGGTCTTAAGCCAGTTTTATGATTGAGATTTCGAAACATTAAAAGCTAGAATTTGGATGGAAATTAAATTTGGCAGGAAAAAAGCAAAACAAAATTTCGCCTGCGGCGCTCACTTTATGTGAGCGCAATATGGGTAGCATATTGACTAGACTACAGTTGCTGCTGCTGCCGGAACGTCGCTAAATCCGGTTTCTGGAACTTCTTAGAGTTCTTAGAGTCTCGGTATTTAATCAAAGGTAAATTGTACAATTTGTAAGAGAAACAGTTAAGTTTTAGCCTACAGACAAAATGGATTTGGAAAATTTGCTATAATAGATAGAAGCTGTTACTGCAATCATGCCCGGTAATATATTCTCCATATGGGCTTCGCTAAAACGCCGCCTAATATTGGGCTTGTCGTCTTTCATGCTGCCTTTTATTGTTACTCTCCTACGTAATCGTTTCAGTTCCATAATTTAAAGCTCGAATACTTAGTTCTAGGATTCGGTAAAATTTTTGAAAGATTCGGTAAAATTTTGGCTCTGCCCCCCCCCCCCACCGAAAATGCACTTGCGACGCCCCTGTATACAAGTTATGCGTTTTTCTCGTCAAAAATCCTTGGTACCGAGTTAGGCTAAACCATTCGAGACGGATTTGTAACCTTTGAGAAATCAATGAGAGTTTGAAAGGAGTCTGGTTTGTTAGAATAGGAAATGGAGCAAGTTGCTAGAACTGGAATAGAAACTGCATTTACTTCCGACTTATGCTTTAACACAGGGATGCGCAATTTTTGCAACATTTTCGATGTAGTCTGCCAGTGTGACAGAGTGTTTCCGCTATGAGCTTTTAACGGGATCGACTAAAAAGAGGCACGGCACGGCACGTCATGAGATTAGCAAGTAGTAAAAGTAGACAAGTAAGTGAGAGTTAGGAACTCCAGAGCCTAAAAGAAGGCACGTTAGAACATTGTTCCTGCCCCTCACTCTGAAGCCTGAAAAGGTCCTTTTAGCTTTCGTGCCTCTTTTTAGTACTCGTGTCCCCTACACTATATCGTGCCGTGCCGTGCCTCTTTTTAGTCGATCCCTTTAACTACGACTGATTTTCGAAAGAAAGTTTAGTGTAACTACGCGTTTGCGACACACAATCGTCGAAATGTTATTACTAAAGAGTAATCTTACTTCTCTTTATTTTCCAGCTTAAAAAGATGCAAAATTCGCAATTGGTACTGGGGGTGGAGAGCAGTGACCTCCCACCCTACCATACTTCACTGCTTCCAGTCAGGGTTGCCACATCGGAAAACTTTAGAGAGTGACTTTTGGTCGAAAACAGAGAGTGAACTGGGAGTGAAATTTTGTTCTCACGAAAAAATGTGGAATGCTCGCTTTTGGTCGGAGTCACTGCTATAAAGATGACAGACCTTGATTTTGTTTTCATATAAGACGTGAAAAACTCACTTTTGGTTGGAATCACTGCTGGAAAATAACAGATCTAAACGTTTTTTGAAACAGAGTGAATTTTCTGTCCTACTTAGGACAAGAGTGACAAAAACAAAATAGAGTGACAATTCACACTATCGTGCGAAATGTGGCAACCCTGCTTCCAGTATATCTGAGAGCACTCAGTTATGCTTTATAAATCCCGAAGCCCTCTCTGATTTTCTCAGTCACTGATCATACGGTGTTCGAGCTATTTTCTCAGTCACTGATCATACGGTGTTCGAGCTTCCATTTTCAGCCATTTGAACTTTATGATTTTAGCATTCCTGAGAGACTGAAGAAGCGTCCTTTCAAAGACTTGGGTTAAAGAGGTTGATGTGGTCCCCTTGGATGTTGTTCGACGGTCTGAGATGATTACCGTAAACCACTCTAGTACCTATCCCCACACTTGTTCAGTTTCATTCAGTTCTGTTTCATTCTCCTATATTTAAATACAAACATACAACTAACATACTTAACCTCTCAGGATGTGCGTGGCTACATCAATTTTTGAATTTAATCACCCGATTTGACTTTAATGATAGTGTTTAAATAATTTCGCTCTGTTGCTTATGTCAATTTGACTCGCTTACTCTAGTATTTCGACTATTAAGCAGGTGCGTCACGACTAGGGGGGAGGGGGGAGGACGCCCCCACCCCCCGAATGTTGTCGGCCAGTCGGTAAAAAATTGTCTGCAAAAATAGTCGGTAAAAATGACCAGCCAGTCGGTAAATACCTCCCCCCCCCAAAAAACAAAACAAAACAAAACATTTTGGCTAGTAACACCCACCCCTGTGAACGGAGCTGAAATCCGAAAAGCTTCATCATGAACAAGCTTTTCATCCATCATATGTGTCTGCGCTAAACAGATATGTCAGTTGAGTTTTATTCAAGCAATATTTCGGCCCTTCTCTTCAGGCTCAAGCCAGAAAAATGGAACCTCTGATCTGATCAATAATATCCTTGCTACAAAATCTGGACTGCTGAATTTAAGGCAAACACCGCGAAGCAAATCTATTACTCCGTTGGGATCTGGGATCACAAACTATGAGTTGCGTTTTTGCAGATACCATGGTATCTGTTACCACGGTAACTGAATCTGCAAATAGTAGTTTTTGAAGTAACCGTGATATCTGATATAAGGTTGCTCTGCAAAAACGACAATTGCGGAAATGTCGCTTTTTGAAATCATCCCAAAGAAAAACTGATATTCAGTCTCATCACCAAGTGCCAAACTTCTTTCCCACCAATTTGACAAAAATTGATGAAACTGAGCTGACTTTTTCAGATACCACGATAACTAGCCAGATACCACGATAACTGCAACAAGTGCGCAAGCGCTCAGACGTGGAGTGTAAAAGTAAAATGTTTATCACATTCTACAGACAGCTTTAGAACCAAGACATATCTCATACCCAATAACCAAACAAGGATTGAAATAACACAATTTGTAATCATCCCACTTTAAAAGCTTTAAATGTAAACAAACGGCCAGTATAAATCCAAAGAAATGTTGAAGATCTTGCACGAATAGCATAAGTTCGAACATTGAATGGTCTGCCAGCCAGTCTCACCCTTTAAACCTCTTTTTCCATTAGCAAGGTAATAACAAGTGCGATAAACCAAATCGTAGCAGCCTAATGCCCCCTTTGTCACAATTCATTAAGAACGGCATATCATCGATCATATGACAAAACAGTCAAGTTTCCAACTGTCCATTAAAGATTAAAGTACGCCGCGTCGTCTTATTTGTTGCTGTTACACCAAATCCTCATCCATAGATTTATCTCCCCAAATATACAAGAGTTGGACCTGAGACCTGTCACTGACGAACTTCACTCATAGGAAATATGGGCCCGGCTGCCCATGAACGGGAGGGGGGGGGAGGGGGGGGGGGAGGGACCCATCAAAATGCGTATTTACACCTTTTTTTCCTCAAGTAAACCAGCTTAGAGTTTGATTCCAGTCACGGGTCAAAAACTCTTTCCATGGCTATTTGGCCCGCTTGCCCATGAACGGGGAGGGTGGGGGTGGTTCAACTCTCCCCAACCCCTATGACCCAGAAGCACAAAGGAATTTCATCGCCTTATCTCCAGTTAATGTCATGTTAAAAGCTTTAAAAAATGGGCAATCTGGGCCCAATTGCCCCTGAACCAAGTGGGGGTGGGGTTTGGGACCCGCAAAAAGTAAAAAGAGACCCCAATGTTCACAATCCTACCAAGTTTCAACTTGATACCTGTTGATTCCTGTAACGGGTAACAAACTTTACTCATGGCAATCTGGGTCCAGTTGCCCATGAACGGGGTGGGTGGGGGAGGAGCAACTTTAAAAGCCATTTCCCAGCCTTAGGATCTACACGTCCAAGAAATTTCATCGTCCTATGTCCAGTTGTGGTCAAGTTATGAACATTATTCACTGGTCAATCTGGGCCCATTTGCCCTTGAACCGGGTGGGTGTGGGGGTGGGACCCCCAAAAGGCACTACTAGACTCCAATACCCACAAGTGTACCAAGTTTTAGCTTGATACTTGCACTCGTTCACGAGTAATGAGCTCCATAAAATATGGTAAAAACCGAAAACCGAAAGCTGAAAGCTGCTACAGCGCTTGCAATAGTGGATTGTTCCAAGGAACACTCCACTAAAAACGCCTTTTGACCGTGGTATCAGACACGATGATAACTGCAAAAACGAATGTAGACCGTGGAATCAGATACCACGGTATCTGCGAAAACGCAACTATGGTCTGCAAAAAAAAAGGTGGAATAATACTGAGCTGACGTATCCGTTTGGAGCAGTCACGTGTGGAAGTCACCCTGGGCCGAAGGAATATTTTTTCCAACCTATCATCGAGAACGAAAGAGGAAATTGGGAGTTGAAATAAACGATGCAACCAACTGACATACCCAATGATATACGATACTATATAATAACAAGAGCTGAAAGCTCATATGGCACTTGTAAGAACAGTTAGCATGTTTGTCGCATACGGTTTGCAGTTGTCAAGGCTGCATCTCTCTCCCGATATTCATTTCATCAGAAAATCGGCTTGATCTACTAAATCTGAAATGGTTATTCCTCTCAATGATAACTGTTTCTCCCACAACGATGATTCGATCGGGGGAGGGACTTTTTTTTAAGCCAATCTGATAGAGTCCCTAACATGGTCCCTAACATGCCTGCCAAGTTTCATGGTCATAGCACAGCCTGCCAAGTTTCATGGTCATAGCACATTAGGAAGTACCCTAGCTCATGATGACCAGAATTGTGGAAAACCCTCTCAAACTCCCAAAACTGTGACAAGATCCAGTCCTGTTTTGTCAGTATTGTCTCGTATTGTCTCTACGGCTTATGCTTGTTCTTTCCTCCAAGTCCCATCCCGATCTCTCGACTCTAAGCGTTTCACGAGATTTCTTGCACCCCCCTCCAGCTCCCGCCCCCCCCCCCCCCAGTTATTGGATTCGTTCCGAACTTGAAATTGATCATCTGAGATACTTGTTCTTGACATTTGTCAAGGTTCATTCACGTCCGATCACCCGTTCTTAAGTTATGCTTGTCACTAGATGCTGGATTCCCCATCCCTCCACTCCCCCCAACATTGCTGCATCGCGGAAGGAACTATTTTCAAGTCGACCTGGGAGAGCACCTAACATGTCTGTCAAAGTTCATGGTCATAGTACATCTTGAAGTACCCTAACTCGTCATCACCGCGGAAATCCAAAACGACACCTTCCACTGCGACACGATCCGGTCCTATTTTGTCAATAAAGCATCTGGGGTAATGCTCGTTCTTCCCTTCAAGTTCCATCCCGATCCCTCGACCCTAAGCGTTTCAAAAGATTTCCGGCCCCCCCTCTACCTACCACCCCCAGTTATCGGGTTCGGGCCAGATTTGAAATTGAAAATCTGAGACACTTGTTCTTCACACTTGTCAAGTTTCATGCATGTCCGATTACCCGTTCCAAAGTTACGTATGTTTCTAGTTTCCGGAATCCCCATCCGTCCACTTCCCCCGCGATGGCTGGATCGGGGAAGTGATTATTCCCAAGTTAATCTGGTCAGTTCCCTGATATGCCTGCCAAGTTTCATTGTCCTAGCTTATGTGGAAGCGTTTCACGAGATTTGTTTAGTTTAAGTTTAGTTAGCATCAAAGCAAAATAGCTCTAGTTATTTTGCTCTGGTTATTTTACTCTGGTTATCATTTAGCATTCGTTCTGACCACTTGGTCTTACTTTAATCTTTAAACCGTATCTTATACATACATCAAAGCGTAATAGCGTAGCCCCGTGGTAGAGCGCTGGACCTACGCCACAGAGGTCGTTGGATCGATACAGCATTTGGACATCCGCTCTTTTGCTCCCCTTTTGCTACCGTTGTTCCTGGTTTCCGGACTCCCGGATCTGAGGAAAGTCGGATTGGGGAAGTGATTATTTGTAAGTTAATCTGGTCGGGTCCCTGATATGCCTTCGAAGTTTCATCGTCCTAGCTTATGTGGAAGCGCCCGAACTAAAAAAAACCTGGACCGACCGCCCGACCAACAGACCGACGGACGGACAGAAACTGCGATCGCTATATGGCATTTGGCCGGAGGGCAAGTGCCATAAAAACCGCTGAACAACAAACTGCTTTAGTATTGGACGATATTTAGTTCGATTTTTCGATATATCGATTTATCGATATTTTCACTTTCGATATTCGATAATCGGTATTCTTTATATTATCATGTTTCGCTAATTGGACGCGTCGCGTTTCGCCAAAAATTTAAGAACAAAATTGTCGTTAAATTGCATCTTGATTCATCTCAAACTCCGTAAAATAAGAACTGAATTACGGAAAACATATTGATCCAGTTTCGGATATATAAATATAGTTTATGTTGGATTATTTACAATAATTATTAATGAACAAATATCGTTTTCGATATCGATATATACGTTTCGATATTCGATGTCGATGTTTGGTCCGATATTTCGATATATGGTTATCGATATCGAATATCGCCCAACTCTAATGTTTATGAACAGTGCGTTCTAGCAACCAAGAGAAACCTCTCTGGCAAACAATGTTGGTCAAATTGACCAACAACTGATAGTGTTGTTGCTCGACTTTGTTTGCAAGTATGTCAATCTGCCAAACTGCGTTTTGGCGAAGATTCGCCTCTGTTGATCAACAGGGATGTTTTGGCGGTCAACAGTCGTTCATTGATCACCACTGTTGATGAACAGAAGAACCGCCAAAAAACAGGTTGAGCTGGGTATTTACACCTTACATTAACGCCTCGTCAGTGCTTGACCCGATTTCTTGTCGAACGTTATTAGGAGTCTTTTTGTGGTTTAACTAGGGCCATCCCGCCAGTACACAGTATACCAAAAGCGTAGGGAGTACACTGTCAGAAGTTCCATAATAGATGCGCGGTTTCAACAGACAATGCGTAACAGACAACACTTCGGGTGTTGTCTCTTATGTTTGAAAATGTTATGCATAACATAAAGAGAGAATTAATTTCCAAATATTAGAGGGGAAGAATAGTAAATAAAACATGGGTTTATTTTCAAAAGTTAGGTGACTTGAATAGTTAAAAGTGGGTAAAAATAGATTAAAATTAACGTCACTGAGGGATGGAGGAGTAGCCACAAAAAGTACGATATCTGATTTCTTAGTTTTTCAAACGATATAAAAATAAGTAAATGAAAAAAGATGCTACGGGAAAAAACAAACAAACAAGGGTTGTCATCAGGAAGAGCTGGAAAATCGCAAAAAGCATCTGCTGAATTTTCTGACATCATGACGACAAACAAAACAGTCAGTAGAGGCTTTTTGGCTTTTCCTAGGACTGCTTGTTATGCCTAACATATTATGTATAACGTTTAAAAACACAACAGAAAACATCCCAAGTGTTGGCTGTTCCACACTGTCTGTTGAAACCGCGCATCCTTCTGTTGTCTGTTATGAAACTTCTGACAGTGTAGGAATGCAAAACTCCACTACAACTCATACTTCATGTCGCTAAACGATTCTTTATAACAACTAAAATTCGCAGTTATCTTGGGTCGAAGGACTATTCATCCACACGAACTCCTCACCTGCGACACGTCCTGCTTCTGGGACAACCATAGCGAAGGCACAAAGAAATCCAAAAAACTGTATCTTCATGTGATTAGCCCTTCTCGGTGATTTGCCTGATTGCATATCCAACCACTCCCGAGTTCATTGCACCTTGGGTAGCGACCCAGGGAATAACAGTGAAGTCCGCCTTCCTCCCAGACCGCAGAATCAGTTTACTTCGCTGCAACTTGTCACTAACTAGTTCTTTCCCTTGACAGGGTTTTCAGCGGCGAAGGATCCTGGGAAGAGCGGACGCGCAAGGTTCAACAGGATGTCGGAAACAGAACATCGTAGAATTTCAGTTACATCCCAGGATAGAGCAAACTAACCCTAGTTATTTTGCTCTGTCCCAGGAGGATTGACTATAAGAAGGCACGGTGCAGGCGGACCGAGTACTAAAAAGAGGCACGGGTGCTAAAAAAGGGCACGGTATCCCGATGAAAAATTTATCTCAAAATAGTAGTACTAAGTTGTATGAAAAAGTAGCATGCAGTACTAACTGATGCTACTACATGCTTCTACTTCAAGACTACCGTGTTACTACATACTATTATACAGGATGCTAGTGGATACTACTACTTAAGATTGGACCAGTCCGAGGCACATTAAATGATAGTATTCTTTGCTATTACATAGTATTACATGCAACTTTTTCGTACAACTACCATACAACTACGCAGGCTACAAATTTTTCATCATGACACTAAAAGAAGGGGTGTCGCACCAGGAAGCACGCACCGCCCATGCCTTCTTTTAGACAATATCGTTCGGGCATGCCAGCGCACACCCGATAAAAAATTCGTGCCCTCCCTCCCGAGCCTAAGAGAATTTATTGCATTGTTCAAATAGGTGTACTAATGTGTTATACGGCGTATACATATTCCTCTTTTCCTCAGGGTGCACTGTAATTACGTGTATAGGAGAGCAGACCCGGGTTCGATTTTGGCTTATACACAGCCAATAAGATCGCTTGGTTGGTTCCACCAGCGGGCCGAGGAAAGAGCAACGTCGCCATGGTTGCCACCGTAAGCACTAATTGTTCTACTTTGTTGGAAGCTGAAGTAACAACTTTTATTGAAAATAACACGTTTTGTTCTGTTACGACTGCTTATTGTTAGTTCGAGGATCAATGCTGTCCATCCGTTAAGTTTTTTACAATATAGCTGATAAATATTTCCCTTTGGGGTCACGTCTAAGCCTTTGGTCTTGTTCTGCTGTGTATTCTCTTCCTTACATTCGTAGATTAGTTTTTTGCAACGTATAGAGCTTTCTGGATCCCAAAATGTTAAACTTTTACTTCGTAAAGTTTGCCCAATCCGTCCATCTGGCTGTGTCTTTCTGTTAGCACGATAACTCGCGAAGCATTCGAGGTATTTGGTCCAAACTTGGTGTGAGGATCCTATGCGTCAAAGTGTTCGTAGATGGGTCTGTAGCCTTATATGTAGGGGTGGTGGGGACGGTTTTGGATCAAGAGCTAATGATTACTAACGGCATACTAACGTAACCTACTTCCCTCCATATATTTCTAAATCCGGAGCCCCAATTTCGTGCGTACATTCTTCCTCTAACAAAACCACGCTGATTTTCTCGCTTGCAGTGTTTTGCTACCTTCGATGCGTATCACGCTGTCGACGGTTGTCAGCGTGAAGTTTTTTCATCAGAAAAACTGGTTATGTAAATTGTTTCCCTGTTTTCGCTATAAGTCAACGGGTCTCGGAAAAGGCTTAAAACAGCCAAAACAGTGGCTTATTTGTTGAAAGCACAGCCTAGTTTTAAAGTATTCAAATATTTTAAAATACTGTAAGTTGAAGAGTAAATTGTGCGAGGGGCCCTTTAATGGGTGGCGTGCAGCGACTATGGGTACCCCGACAAGACCGAGCGGAGCTAGAGGTACTTCCTGTGAGCTTTGAGTTGATACCCGTCTATGCCGTCTACTTCCCTTTTCGCCGCTGTTTCAAAGATGGGATTACCTGAACAGAAACAATGAACCGCGGCTCACGGTTTTTTTTTTTCACTTATTGTATTTTTCCCGCAGCTCGACATTTTGAAGGGCGTCCTTACTTTCTTTATTGAACTTGTTTCCTTATTGCAACGATTTTCTTTTCCTGAATATTCCCATCTCGAGAAGTAATACAGTTTCAGTGGACATTTTCTATCTTGTACATGTAACCGTAAATTTTCTTCCTCGGTGGAGCTTCTTGGTTTTTGTCTCGGTTCTGGTTCTGACAAGTGTTCTTTCAATTCAGTTTGTGCCAGTTTCAGCGTAGATTTAGTATAGGGCATTTTATATTTATTTTAGCCTATATCTATTTTAGCTCATTGTGAATAGGATTGAAATTAGCTTTTTACGAAATCTGGTCCGCTGAATTTAAGGCAAACTCCACTAAGCAATCCTGCAAGTCCGATGGGATCCGGGATCAACTAAAAGAAAGCACGACATGGCAGAGTTGGTGGACTCGGACTATGGACTCGTCTCGAGACACCTTTTCTGGGACTCGGACTCGTCTCGGACTCGTCCTTTGTGGAGGAGGACTCGGGCTCGTCTCGTCTCGAAATCCGGGCCGAGTCACCCGAGTTCAAGAGACGTCTCGGACCAGCAAATCCAAAATGAAATTGACCAATTCAAGAGATTGGCCAAGGGATGGTTATGTCGTAACATTTGCAAGTAGGATTAAGTCAAGTAATACCTTGGAGGTCTAAGAATTCATATTAGGAACCGGAGGTAACAAGGTTGTAAAGGCTTTTGGCAAAAACAAAACGTATTGTTAGGACTCGGGGCGTGACTCGGTCTCGAGACACCTTTTTCGCGGACTCGGTCTCGTCTCGTCTCGAACGATTTTTTTCGCGGACTCGGACTCGTCTTGACTCGTGAGTGTCACTTCGGTCTCGGTCTTGTCTCGGACTCGATCACAGCGGACTCGCAGCACCTCTGCGGCATGGTGCAGGCAGATCGAGTGCTTAAAAGAGTCACGGTGTACTTAAAAGAAGGTATGCTGCACTAAAGAGGCACGCATCGTCATTCCTTCTTATAGGCTCTGGAGTTCTCGAGCATTCCCGCTTAAAAAATCTCGAGGGACAGGAGCCATATTCCTTTTAAGGTTCGGGAGGAGGTTACGAATCTTTTGAACAGATGTGCGAAAAATGAAGAGGCACACATTTCGTGGTATCTTCTAGGCTCCGAAGAGAGGACACGAATTTCCGGATTATTGTTGATCGTTAGCATAAGCTCCGTGCAAACAATACAAAGTCTGTACATTTTCCTGAAGTTTCTACAAGGCCCTCGTCAGACCTGTTTTTTTTTTCAAATTCATTATATTCTCCAAATATTCTTTTACAACGAATAGCATAGGACGTCAACGAAAATAATATCCCTTTTTGATTTATCATTGACTTATGGCGGTTACATTTAAACGATACGTACAAATATAAATAAACTTCTATAAATAAATATAAATAAAAAGTCATCAATTCATAAAATATTAAACATATCGGTAACTATATATCTACAATTATAAAATGACAATATATACAATTAGCCTATGTCAACAATACCTCAAAATATTTACAGTTGTTTTGTTGTATTGAATTAAAATGTTTCACGAAATACGGCACGAAGGACTTGAGAAAACGATCCGACGAAGCAGCTGGAGGCATTTCTAATAGTTGGTGTTTGAGATTTTTTGATCCCCGGGTTATTTTCTCTTGTCTACTGCTTTGAAAACTTGGAAGTATTTCACGATGATGATCGGAATTCAACAGAGTCATCCCAAAATTCATCAAGAGCTGATGTCTTCGCTGGCTCAGTGTCATCAGATTCAGTTTTGAAAGATTTGTATTGTAGTCAGTGTACGAGGGTCCAAGAATAATTTTGCACGCCCGTTTTTGTATTGACTCAATTTTGTTACTCTGCTCAATAGTTAGAGATGCATGCCATAGACTACAAGCGTACTCGGTTATAGGCCGGACGTAAGTCTTGTAACAGTTTAGGAGTGACTCAATTGAAAGTCCAAATCGTCGGAAGTAACCAAAAGCGTTCAAAAGCGCGGAGCCTTTGCCTGTTATGTAATCCACATGGCTATTCCAGCGTAAATCGTCAGTAAACACGACACCTAGGATTTTGACGGATTTACTCGATGACAGATGGTTTTCCTCGATGGGTGGTACTTCTCGTTTCAGAAAACTGATGCGGAGGGTGGTGCTCTTTTCATGGCTGATACCAAGTTTAAACTGATCAGATTGTGAACTTAGCTCGTCAAGGACCCGTTTGACAGGATTCGATGTCGGAGAGTCTGATAGAAGACTCATTATAGAAAGTAAGTTAAGGTTAACCTTGGAATGTGCATAGCATCACCAGCAGCAAGAACAAATAATCCAACTTTGGCCCCATGCAGCGACTCAGGATAACTCGAAAAAACTGAGCGGAGATATATATACTTGCTGGGATTTTTGAGCTGATACCCATCTACTTCCCTCTTCGCCGCTGCGCATGCCAGATGAAAAACTGTAGGAGGCGTTCAGGCGTGGGAAGCCCGGTCTGTAGCGCGTCATCCGACGTCACAACGGTAAACAAACGATCAGCTGTCAAGGACGAAACACAAACGGCGTTCGTAACGAAATTTCTTCTTCGGGGCTCTACTGCGATATAGCTGTTAGGAGTTCTAATGTTCCGTGTAGCCTCTACCCTTCACTCGTTTGTATCGGGCAGGGTATCGAGAATATATTCGACTCCGCATGGTCATGTTACAGAGAGAGGGAGACGGAAGTTCTTGTGATGTAAGACCTTCGAGCGAACTGATATACCTTGACCTTCCAATTGGCATGTCTGTATCCGCAACTCGTAAGCTGATTATTGCTCGCGCTGATAAGAAGCTCCGTGGAGCATACGCGTCACTTGTTCCGTCGCAAGTGAGTATGTCTAAAACGCTCCTTGTAAAGCTTTACAACGCAGTGGCTCTGCCTCATTTACTGTTTGTGGCTCCATTCTGGAATCTTTTAAACGCCACGGATAAGAAAGAGTTAAAGCACAACTCTTACTAGAAATGATATTTTCCCTATGAAATGAATCAGAAAAAATGTTCTTGAAAATACCATTACTTTCCACCTAAAACTAGTGATTGTCTTGTTAGCGCTTGTCGACTATATCCAGCCTTCCTGCTTTCCGACGCGGCGGCTGGGCGCAAAACATTTGAAAACTGAACATGCCTTGGTTAAAAAGTGGGGAAAACTAAGCAAATAAAAGAAGTAATAAACAGAAGATTATCACATCCTTATGTCTGAAGAGTTGTCAGCGGACGTTGAAGATTCCGGCAAACTTTTCGTTGGGTGACGGGAAAACTCGGCAAGGCCGAAAAGCGCTAAAAATTTGTATTTATGAAACGAAACAATGGAGAAAGGTGGGGATTTTAGAAGTTTACAATTCCAAATGGGAGCTAAGTATATTATAAAAGGCAGAATAAGCAAGATGGGTCCTTTAAGAAAGCTGTTCTTCAAATTTGCTAAGTTTCTTCTTCAACTTCCCAGTTGGTCCCGCAACCGGTACTTGATTCAGAAGTACTCTGTCGCAGACCCTATACTAAGTATTGATAGTCTGGTCGCGAACTTTAATAATAAGGATGTTGTACACCCCTGGATGGGCATTCTATTTTGATAATATTTGTTTGATTTTGTACTAGGTTAATGTTGGTTTGTTTTTGTAGTAGTTTTTTTTCTTTTTTCACCTTTTTTCCCCCTTTGTGCTGTTGATGGGCAATACAATATTTCATTCATTCATTCATTCTTGTGATTATTTGTTTTTTATTTAAGGATGATATGCAGCTCCTAGAAAAAGTGCAAAAGAGAGACGCTAAAACGATAACAAACAGGAAAGATAGATCCTATCATCCCTGTCTAAAGGAGCTGAATTTAACAACTTCTTTCTCGACGACGGAGATCTGATTTGCTTATGACTTATAGGCTAACTTCACAAGAAAACTTCCTAATTTCGTATGCTAATTGTTCAAAGCATTGGCGCGGCTAGAAGGGGGCAATTCGAGGAGCTGTTTAAGCGATGAGTCAGAACGCGTCAACGCCAATAATTCTTCTCCTGTCGTGTTGTCAACTCCTAGAATAGTCTTACCAAGGAAACAGTATGAGCACCCAACGAGGAAACTTTCAAGAAAGTTGTTAGACAAAGAGTGGAATGACGTGCCCTGGAAGTACCACTGTCGCGTGCATCTGATATCTAACAGCACATTCCAGATCACATCGTCAACGAAGGAACTATTCAACATATCAAGATGGATCTTCACTCCGAAGTGCGAAGCACTTTTATAAGTTTTATCGAGGATTTTGTTCTTTCTGATATTTCCCGTCTACATCAAAACGCAATTGTACCATTTGTCCACTTACATATAACGGTCTTCTTAAAAGAGTTGCATCATAAGCATTCTAGCACTTGCAACGCCTAGAACCCTCCCACCCAAGACCCAAGATGAAACCACGGCTCGATCTGGCCCCTGGGTCATCTAGTCGCGCGGGTCGGAAGTGCCCGACGTGGGGAGGCTGGGATTATAGTTTGACTATGGATCTAACAAAATGTTTTTATTGTAGCAGGCATAAGGAAAATTTGTAGAAAAATCAAACTAATTATTTGCATTATCGATTTCTTTAAGTATTTTGTTTTCTGTTTTTTCTTGTTAATTCCCTTAAGTCCAAAGAATTAAGGATGTAAACTAGATCACAATAAACAAACGCCGTAAATTATACTAAATTAGTGATTTCTTGAAGATTCTGAAACTGAACTAAATAATATTTAGCTTCCGAGACCCAAAATGTCAAATTGGCCGATGGATTTCTTCTTCCGACATATCTAAACGTCCACATGGTGACATACTTAGTTGTTTTAATCCTCTCATACGCCACTCGATCTTCTCGAAGATTTAGTAACTATTTATCCAAGCGTCGGGAGATCAACGAATAGTTAATTAGCAATGGCGGACTTGCTTTCAGGAGTGAATTGTGTTCAAGTAATTTGTGGATAACGTCACCTACTATGAGGATTTTGAGGAAAATAAAGGTAACAGCGTGGTCGTAAAAATCCGACCCATCGAAAAATGATGGTGTCCCCCACCTCCCCGGCCCAAATGAATCAAACTTTTACCAGTTGACGAATTTTCCATTTTTGCCGGATTTCGGGGAATCAGGCCGACCTAGCGACTCCATAGGCAAACAAAGCATTAATGCCAATTTTCTGCGTCTTCGTATCACCGGACCGGAACTCCAACCACCCGATAAAGATGCCAACCGAATTTCCCGGTTTCCACCAGATTCCGCCAGTAGCATCAAACCAAGCAGGAAAACAAAGCACATCGACTGATTCAACATGTCAGATTACCACAGTATCGAAAAAATATACTAATCGGGCGTTATTTCTTACCACTACTTCGACACTAAAATATTTCAGACAAAACTTGTACTTTAAGCAAATTTCTGGTTTTCGCCGGATCAGCACTCGCCGGAGATAAAAATTTTCTCGATCCGAACATCGTGGGGGGAGTGGAGAGAGGGGGAATCCAGAATATTGGTCATGCGTAACTTTGGACCGGGTGATCGGATTCCTGTAAAGTTTAATAACTGAACGGAGGACTTGTCTGTGGCGATCTTTTCCATGTCCAGACCGGATCCGACAACTATTGGGGGGGGGGGGGGAATATGTTACCCGCTTAGACTGGAGACATCGGGATGGAACTTTGTGGGAATAGCAAACATATGCACTAGATAAATCATTTATAGAACCGGATTTGCTCCGGGCATTCTGGGGGGAAATGCAATGGAGGGGGGGGGGGGGGGTCCGGAATTTCCGCGAGTCAAGGTACTTCCAGATGTGCTAGGACGAGGACTTCAAGTCAGTTTGATCGGGTCCCTGATATGCCTGCCAAGTGTCGTCATGAAAAACCCAAAACCACCATCAACGGAACCCTCCCCCCCCCCCAAGTGTCCAGATCTAGTCCAACTATATAAAGAATTTATTTAGATCAGATGCTTGTTCTTCCCAACAAGTTTACTCCGATCCCTGCATTCTAACCGTTTCTCGAGATTTCCGGTCTTACCCCCCCCCCCCAACTCCCTCATAGCTGTCGAATCCGGTCCGGACTTCAAATGGGATATCAGAGAGATATGTCATCTAAGTTTCATTTGAATCCGATCACCCGTTCGAAAGTTACGCAGTACTCAATTCTCTGGATTCCCCCGCCCTCCACTCCCTCCCACCCCAGATGGTCGGATCGGGAAACTGATTATTTCCAAGTTAGTTTGGTCGGGACCCTGATATGCCTCGAGGTTTCATCGTCCTAGCACATCTGGAAGTACCCTAACTCGAAAAAATTGTGACAAACCGACAGACGGAATTACGATTGGTATATGGCACTTGAGCCAGAGGCTGCAAGTGCCATAATAATCGCATTGGCTATGTGTTTTTCATGGCTATGTTTTTTTTCAAAACTAGGAAAAAAAAATATAGTTTTTCGCTCCTTAATTTGATACCCCCTACTCCACACCTAAATATAAAACTTGACCTTGAAGATCCCAAAGGGTCCTCACACCAAGCTTGAGGAAATCTCTCAAAACTTTCGAGAGTTTAATCGTGCTAACAGACGGACGAATAAACGTTACAAAGTCATCTGTACCCCGTCACTCATGTTTCTGGGTCCCAAAACGACACCTTTCTTTTTTGTTGAAGAGGATAGTGTTTAGTTGAAGTTATTTTTCTTTTTATAGTTTACTCCACTTGTACTACTTGTTTCTTGTAGTTGTGGGTGATAAATAAATAATAATAATATTAATAATAAGCACGAGGACACTCAGGATCGGCGAAGTTTTTAGACTGTTTATCGACAGCGAATTTGGGTTTATCTATCGAAGAGAATCTTCACAACCTCTTCATGCAGTTTGTAATAATCTTAAGCAGGTAGCAGGTTTACCTGCACTGTGATGCTTTCCGTGTTCAATATTCCAACTTCACATATTCACTCGCCGAAGTATGTAAGTAAACAAGAACGAGAATATGGCAATTTTCGAATGGCAAAAATACTATGGAAGAATTTTCCCAACAACGTTTCCATCTTCTTACTCATGAAATTGACAGCAATGAGAACTGCTTTTCAATAGGCTATTCCACCACAAGTAGTTTCGCTCTCTCCCTTTCCATTTCAGAGTCGGTATGGTAAAGGGGATACCCCTCAGAATTAAGAAAATAAAAGCTCCCAGTCAGGGATGGCCGAATCCACGAAGCAAGCATTCTGAAATAAATCCGATTTGTTATATGTAACCTAAGGCGTTTTCCAGCGGGTCCTGAAAGAGTCTGTGGCTCGGTTATGGTTGGAAAAGAGTGTCCCCGCAGTCATTTGTAGGACGACGAGTATGACAATCAGAGGCTTTACTAGCCGAAATGTTGGGGGAGTAAGGCATTTACCGACTGGCTGGTAATTTTACCGACTGCTTTTGCAGAAACAATGACTGTTTTCAAGAAACAAACGACAGTTTAAAAAAAAGTTGACTGATTTTCAGAAAAACCGACTGTTTTGACAAAAATCAACTGATTTTCAGAAAAACCTAATGTTTTCATGAAAAAAATCAATTCTTTTGACGAAAGTAGTCACCCCCCCCCCCCCCCAGTCGTGACGCCCCTGTCTACAGTTTCTGTTTTTTCTGTAAGACTGAGCCCTAGTCAAAGGCCTACTGTTTATTAGGCCCGTGCCGGATATTTTATTCAAACAATGTTTACAATGGATACGTCAGCTAAGATTCTTCATCAGCGATATTTCGGCCCTGCTTGGCAAGGGTCCTCGTCAGGCTGTCAATCCTCTGGGTCAACGTCGGGGAAGGAAAAAAACCTGTAATAATTAAGGGCCGAAATATCGCTGATGAAGAATCGTAGCTGGCGTATCCGTTGTAAACATTGTTTGAATAAACGTTTCAAAGTCAGCTTGGGCTCAAAGAATGTTTACCGTGCCGGATCCTGACAGTTTTCAGACAGGCGCGTAAAAGGAAGGATTGAGGGATCAGTGCGAAATATGGTAGCAAGAACAGTCATTTTCCCTGCAATATGCCATTTCGACACTCTCAGTTGGGTCTGGCTCCTGTGGACCGATTTTCCGTGTGAATTTCGGACAACTTTCAGAAATTCTAGGAATTTGAAACTCGGCATGTAGATTGGGGACATAACCCAAGTAGCAGTGGGTGGCTGGAGCGAGAGGAATTCTGGAACATCCTAGCGTGCGAAACTTCTAAGCAGCTAACCTTATTCGGGTGAAAATCATCTTCATAGAGGTAATAGCACATTCACTAGATGGGTCATTTACTGTAAAAAAAAATCTTGCAGTATTTGCTACTGGATTAATCTTGTCTTTGTTGAGATAAGATCATCCCTAATTCGGATTAATTTTATCCCAATAGAGATAAGATTAATCCCAGTAGAAAATACTGCATCCTTATTTCCTTGTTCCGTATCAGCTTTTGCAGTGTAGTCAGAATCCCGCTTATGCTAAGTATGAAATTAACCGATATTATCATTCTATTCTTTCCGCTATTAAAGAAGCCGAAAGGATTTCTGTACCAGTTAAGCGTGTCCGAATGAAAACTCAAAAACCTCTTTGGTCTCGTGACCCTCACCTTAAGGCTTGTAAAAACAAAGCTAAATTTTGGTTAAAAATCTGGGCAGAATGTGGTCGGCCGAAGTGCGGTAATGTTTTTCTTATTAAACAGAAAACTAAATTAGAATTTAAGAAGTACCTGAAAAGTGTTCGTTATCGTGGGCTTGATTTTCCGTCTTCATCAAAAGAATGGAGCAAAGTAATTAATTCGAGTAAAATTGATGATTCTGATGTAAGTAGTGATGCTATTCCACCAAGTAGTTGGCATACTCAATATTCAAAGATATTCTCTGTGTTAAATTATTGTGTTCATAGTAAGTTTAGTGAAGCACTTCTTAAGATAATCCCTAGTTTTTTGAGTCAGCGTTATGTGCTTCCCATTTCGCTACATGATGTTATGAATGCTTTAAAACATCTCAAGTCGAAATCCATCGATGCTGATGGCATTTCAAAAAAACATCTAGCTCCCGAATGTGCGGAACTTGTATCACATCTTGCGCTTTTGTTTCAAATGTGTTTGGCGTCTTCCGTTGTCCCAGAAAGCTTTCTGTGTGGGAGCGTGACTTCAATTTTAAAAAGAGGGAAATCGCCTACAGATTGCTCTTCTTACCGTCCAATTACCGTCTCCTGCAATATTAGCAAGGTTTTTGAGTATGTACTTTTACCTAGTTTAACGCAAAATATTTCTTTCTTCGGGGATAATCAGCTTGGTTTCAGATCTGGTGTGGGGTGCCAACATGCACATCGTGTCCTTTCTTCCATTCTACTTTCTAATTCTTCCAAGGGTAAAGGTGTCTATCTCTGTACTCTTGATCTTTCCAAGGCTTTCGACTCTGTTGTTCATAACCAACTCTTCTTTTCTTTGGCTTCTTCTGGTGTAAACTTTTCAGTTGTTTACCTTCTAGGGTTCTGGTACTCTAACTCTTACCTCCGCTTGAAATCTTCTCCAGAAACAACTATTAAAGTACTTCGAGGTGTAAGGCAGGGGGGTGTTTTAAATCACCAACCCTTTTCAAAATTTGTATTTCTACTGTTCTGGAAAAGATCTCAGGCACTTATTTTACTGGTTCTACTGATGTTTCTTATATAGCTTATGCTGACGACATCCTGTTGATCAGCCGTACTAAATCAGCTCTTTCTGCGATGGTTTCTCTAGTTTCTCAGTCTTTCCTGGATATTGGCTTATCTCTGAATCTTGATAAATGTGAATTCTTGTCTTACAACCTGTCTTCGTCTACTCTTCTAGCATGTAATGAATTTTCTGTTGTTTCTGTTTCTTCTTTTCGGTGGCTAGGGATTACTGTTTCTGATTCTTTAGCTCTCTTCCGTAGACAGATTGTTGCAGATGCAGTAAAAAAAATTCAACTTAGTTATTCAAAAATTGTAGCAAACCGTGGAAAATATAACAGAAGAGCTCTTGGGCGTTTATTCTCAACGTTTTCTGATCATTCTGTTCTTTATTATTCGGGTTTTCATTCTGTTCTGAAGCTAAAAGATTTGAAGAAAATGAAAGTTACGTATTTCAAATTTTGCAAATTTCTGCTTTCTCTGCCACCGTGGACTAGAAATCGGTACTTGGTTAAAAAATATAATGTTACGGATGTAGTTCAAAAGCTCGGTGACCTACACAGAAAGCTTTCTGTGGACGCATTTTGTAAAATAGGCCCTGATCACGGTCTTTTTCAGTTTTTTGTTGAAGAGGATAGTGTTTAGTTGAAGTTATTTTTCTTTTTATAGCTTACTCCACTTGTACTACTTGTTTCTTGTAGTTGTGGGTGATAAATAAATAATAATAATAATAATAATAATAATAATATTCGGAGAAACTTTTTACAGTGTTTACAAGCCCGGCTACTGGCTACTGAGAGGGGAATTGGAAATCTTGTGGCAGGCATTTATACCAAACTGCTTATTCAACACATACCCTAGAGAACCCAAATATTATTTATTGCCGTGGGGGGGGGGGGGCAAAGAGTAATCGGATTATTTTGTTTGTGCTAAACAGAAAAGTGAGCTGAGGCTTTGGCAGCAAAAAACCGGTCCTTCTTGTCAAGGGTCCTCTTACCATTAAATATGATTCGCAGTCAATTTTGGCTGAGGGGAATACCTAGGGCCTGAATTTTTATCTGAAACTAACCCACCTATAGTTGAGATCGGAGAAATTTGACAAGTAGAGGCGTTTTTCCGCAGCATATTTGTTTCCCACACATTTCTGGGTATTTGTCATGGAAACAGAAGTGGTGTGTTGGGCGGCTGGGCGTTGTTTTGGCCAGTAATTTATATGCCAGAAACGAAGATTATGAAAATAAAATCTCAATAAATAGAAATCAGGCTAACGCCCATACCATTCTGTGCTATTGGGATGGTCAGTTTTGTATCTATCTTCTGGACAAAGTAGCTCATTAATTGAAGTTTTATTCGCTACTAAATTTAAATTTCCCGCCCAATTTTCGAACCCCAGTGCCGAAAAGCATCTTCGAGTTGTTTCTCAGAGCGTGTTCCACCCTACTTATCGTAGTTGCTGCGCCTGACGTCACGGATTTTGGGCTTCTTGGCGTCAGGGCTGGAACGAATTCTTATATTTCCGGCAAAAAGTTGTGCCACGAGCTAATCGAGCCAACCACGTCACAGAGATCGTAGTTACCACGCTTACTGCGCTCCCGAACGTGCTAAGGTACTATTAGTTACTATTTCGAGAAGGTTGGAAGGTTAGCGTAGTAACTTTTGACGAGGTTGGAACGAAAAGAGTACCTAATAGTTACTATTGTTAAGAGGGTGGAACACGCTCTCAGTTTCAGCCACAGTGCGAGCCACACAAAATTTTTGGTTTTGAAAGCAACATATTGTCATTAGGGGGGGGGGGAGGGGGGACGCCCCCCCCCCCCATGCTGTCGGCCAGTCGGTAAGAAATAACCGAGTCGGCGCGAAGCGCCGCGATTTTTCGTCAAAACAGTTGATTTTTTTCATGAAAACAGTCGGTTTTTCTGAAAATTGGTCGAGTTTTCGTCAAAATAGTCAGTTTTTCGAAAAATCAGTAGATTTTTTTGAAAATCAGTAGATTTTTGTGAAAATCAGTAAATTTTTTTCAAAACTCTCATATTTTGTTGTTGAAATAGTTACTATTGTTAAGGGGGTGGAACACGCTCTCAGTTTCAGCCACAGTGCGAGCCACACAAAATTTTTGGTTTTGAAAGCAACATATTGTCATTAGGGGGGGGGAGGGGGGACGCCCCCCCCCCATGCTGTCGGCCAGTCGGTAAGAAATAACCGAGTCGGCGCGAAGCGCCGCGATTTTTCGTCAAAACAGTTGATTTTTTTCATGAAAACAGTCGGTTTTTCTGAAAATTGGTCGAGTTTTCGTCAAAATAGTCAGTTTTTCGAAAAATCAGTAGATTTTTGTGACAATCAGTAGATTTTTTTTGAAAATCAGTAGATTTTTGTGAAAATCAGTAGATTTTTGTGAAAATCAGTAAATTTTTTTCAAAACTCTCATATTTTGTTGTTGAAAACAGTGGTTTTTTCTGCAGAAACAGTCGGTAAAAATTACCAGCCAGTCGGTAAATGCCTAGTCCCCCCACCAAACATTTTGGCTAGTAACGCCTCTGACTACCTTTTTTGTATTTTTTTTTTGGACGGCTCCTCCGTGGCGAAGCGTCCCCAAGATTCCTAATTTCTCCAAGGTCTTCAGGCACATGCCCAACTTCAGTAAAAGTATTTCAGAGATTGCATTACATATGTAGGAACATTCTTTATAGGCAGGAAAGGGCGGACGTGGGATCAGTGTGCTTCACATATGCACTATTTCCCTTCAAAATATATTGTGTAATCTGCCTTTCCCTGGGCTCATAACTGTTCAGTAATAGGTTAGTTCAAGGTCGTTTCAACTAACATGCATAACCGGTAGTTTTGGTTTTTGTTTCAAGATACTGTTTAGTGAACCTTGTACCTTGAACCTTGTTACCTTGAACCTTTAATCTCTTATTCCCATGCTCTGGTCTTAAATCAATCCGCTTTGAAAGAATGCCGGGCAGACGAAAATCGACTGAAACACGGTTTAAGAGACTGAGGTTGGAAGTGCCATGCAAAGCAAATCTACACTGATCCGTTGTTAGACAAAGTATCTGCATATCGGATACGAGAAGCACAAGCTCGAAACGATTAGTTTAGTGTACCTCATTTAAAAAACGACATCTTTCACATCTGGCCACACCCTCAGCCCCAGCCTGACAATTAGCACTACGCAATTTCAAACATGAGAAAATCGCTAACCAAATGTGGGGATATCCACTAGCAAACCGTAGCAAGCTTAGACCTCGCCCGGAATTTGCTACATGTGAACGAACACATCTGTTTAACGAACCTAATTGGAAGGTGGACGGACTGAATAATTACTTGCCGGCGGCGGTGACCTTCTTCAAGCTTCACCTCCTACAAAGTCTTCCCTAGCTCCCTTCTCTTGGGCAAACAATAGCCCATTTTCTGGCCAACGCAAGCACTTTTACGGCAGTTGGAATCCCGCGAATGGCATCACTTTCTTACAAACAAGAATGTGAGACAGTTTTCGGTCAATCGTTGTCTTTTTTTCCCAAGGTAATGGTTGTCTCACAGAACCCAGACACGCGGCTTTGTCACGGCGAATCCACGGAGGTTCGACGAACCAATAACACAAGAAGTTAGCTTCTGGTACTTGGTCAACTACGTTATCCATGCCATAAGTTACACAGCCAAGATGACTAAACACGTTGCAAATTTTCGGGATCCAAAATTATTTTTTTTCTGTCTGTCTGCAAAACGAGCGGTTTGACGTAGAAAATGAAGCGTAACGTCTTTGCTGAATGGTAAGGTCAACTTCGCTTTTTTCTATTTCATCATTTATGGGTAGTCGAGGGGCATAAGAGAGCTCTGAAAGAACCCTGTGCTCTCAGTAAGCTTTTGGAGCAAAGTTGATGTGCTGTCCTGTAAAACGACCGAATACCCGTAAATATACCGAATAGTTCCGGTATCTAAAAAATACCAAACACTTTTAGTAAAATCTATTGTCTATTCCCCACCCCCTCCCGTCGTCCGTCCGAGAGGAACGCTGGCAATCGGTTTTTGCCACATCCTGCTGATTCGTCAGCCCAATTTTAGGCAGTTTTACTCCAACATTTATTTCAGGTCATTTCTCGTAAATTGTCTTAGTTAGGTTGTTGTAATTTAATGTGTTTTGTAGATATTTCGCACGTTGACCTCGTTTAGCTTCAAGCTATTTGGTATTAAAGTTGATTGATTGATTGAAAACGAAAATTCTGATGGCGTGGTCGTGTTATTTCTTTACTGGGTGTTTCGAGTGTCGATCTAGCTAGGTGAAAGAAGACATTGCATATCGATTTTCCGGCTTCGTTTTCCTTTATTTGTGTTTGTCCAGACAGTCGTTTCGTTGTAGTGATAATAAGAAGACTGATCCATTTATCTGCTGCACTTTCTTACCGGGTAAGAGGTACGACCAGAACCAGATGTAAACCGGAAATTTCGGAGAAAACCACACCCACTGATAAAATGTATGGTGCATTTAAATTTGTCAATAACTACACTGTCAGAAGTTTCATAAGAGATTGCGCATAACACTTTTTAAGAATAACACCCTTTCACTTTGAAAAAAAGTGTTATGACCAATTAAGTTTATACTATTTCGTGCCCAGATCTCCAACAACACCTTCAATAGGTAAAAATACTACACTGTCAGAAGTTACATAACGACAACAGCAGGATGCGCGGTTTCAACAGATAACACTTTGAGATGTTATATGTTATGTTTCTTTCGTTCCCGATGGTATTTTTACCAATTGAAGGTGTTATTGGAGATCTAGGCACGAAATAGTGTAAACTTAATTGGTCATAACACTTTATTTCTAAGTGAAGGTGTTATTCTTGACAGTGTTATGCGCAATCTGTCATGAAACTTCTGACAGTGTAGGTGTATTTCGAAATAAAAAGCAAGTTGAATCACGATATTTTATGGGTCTTCAAATATGATTCGTATTCCGGTCGTGATCTGCGCTGGAAGGAAGATTAAAGACTGAACCTAATGGATCTGGGTTAAGAGGTTGATTTGGCACAAATCAGGCGACGACCTGAAGTCTTCAAAACCCAACAGCCTTGATGACGAACTCTAACAAATATTTAATTTTGGGGTCCCAGTGAAATCTTTGGTCTTGTTTTACAAATCTTAAAGGATCCCTCTTACTTATTCTGCCTTGTATAATATACTTAGCTCCCGTATGGGATTATAAGCTTCTAAAATCCCCACCTTTCTCC
The DNA here is from genome assembly GCA_030848855.1 of Branchinecta sandiegonensis. Taxonomy (NCBI): domain Eukaryota; kingdom Metazoa; phylum Arthropoda; class Branchiopoda; order Anostraca; family Branchinectidae; genus Branchinecta; species Branchinecta sandiegonensis. The sequence goes on along the minus strand of JAUPMV010000006.1, from coordinate 18,021,597 downwards.
ATTGTTTCGTTTCGTAACTACCAATTTTTAGCGCTTTTCGGTCTTGCCGAGTTTTCCCGTCAACCAACGAAAAGTTTGCCGGAATCTTCAACGTCCGCTGACAACTCTTTCACACATAAGGATGTGATAATCTTCTGTTTATTACTTCTTTTATTTGCTTAGTTTTCCCACTTTTTAACCAAGACACGTTCAGTTTTCAAATGTTTTGCCCCCAGCCGCCGCGTCGGAGAGCAGGAAGGCTGGATAGAGTCGACAAGCGCTAACAAGAGAATCGCTAGTTTCAGGTGGAAAATAATGGTATTGTTGAAGACATATTTTCCTGATCCATTTCATAGGGAGAAGATAATTTCTAGTAAGAGTGGTGCTTTAACTGTTGGAAGGTTGAACATCTGTTACGGTTTTCGATATCCACACTTCAACGATAACGGTCGAAATAAGCAACTGTCAGCTTATTGCTTCGGACATCCATCTATTCCCTTATTTCGGTCACGACTTTGATATCCCTCTTTTATGGTGTAGGAAAAAGCTGAATGGCTAGTTTAATGCCGCATGGGTATAATGTCGTGCCGTTAGGGGATGTTAGGAGATTGACAGGAAAGAACCTAATATACTGGTTTCTAAGGAATCAGGGGCTATGGGAGGAAATCTTTGTGAATGAATGCTTGAAGGAAAAAGTTTTTAAACTTGGTAATAACCACTAATACAGGTTCATTCAAAGGTTCATCTCACTTGTATAAGTGAGCCAGGCCAACATCTTTTTCGGTTCTTTTGTTTGCAGCCTGCCCTGTATCCTGTGTCACGTTTGTATAGGGCGATTAAAAAACCGGATCGCGAAACATGAGCAGAAAAGTATCCGGGGTTATTTTTATAGATAAATGTTGTACATATGATTCAAAGTACCAGACAAGCATACCGAGTCCAAGCCTACGATTCAGTAACTCTCGCAAAAATGGAAACGTTGTTGTCGGGGATACATCTGGAGTCCGGTTTTCGAGAAAACCTTACTATACTTTTAATCGTGCCATTGGCCTCGGGCTGCATAATCAACGGATTGAATCTAACGGTATTACTCGACAATCTTCTTTTTTCAGATTCCCCTCTTCTCAGTAAAATTTGTGACACCTACTCTTCCGTCTTCTCCAAATCTTCTTCAGTAATCTCCAACAAAATTTCCAATTTTAGTTTTGGTTGATGACTTAATTAATGAGGACAATTCAGACTATAGCTGTGTCAATAACGGACAGTCTGAAAAGCCAGCTTTTTTGCAATGCCAAAACGCTAGTGACCTACGACTTCGTAAAGTTTGTCCGTCGGTCTGTTAGCATCAGAGGCGTTACTAGCCAAAATGTTTAGGGGGGGGGGGGGCAAGGAATTTACCGACTGACTGGTAATTTTTACCGACTATTTTGCAGAAAAAACGACTGGTTTCAAGAAAAAAAAACAATTTCAGAAAAAAAATGACTGTTTAGACGAAAAATCGACGATTTTCAGAAAAATCGACTGTTTTAATGAAAAAAAATCAACTGTTTTGGCGAAAAATCGCGGAGCTTCGCGCCGACTCGGTTATTTTTTACCGACTGGCCGAACATTGGGGGGGGGGGGGGGCCGGTGGGGACGCCCCTGGTTAGCATGTTAACTCTCGACGGGATTGAGATATTTTGTTCAAGCTTGGTGTGAGAATTCCTTGTGCCAAAGAACAGGTAAAGTTCATTGATGAGACTCGTAGTCCTATAGCCTATACTTATGGGTTGGAATCAAAATAAGGGGTGAAATTTTTGCTAAGCTGTTATCACATTCGATTCAATGTTAAAGAGACATTCTGAATCCATACTGGGACTTATTTTTTCACCGGACAAGTAGTTCGACCAAAATCCGGCGAAAAATCGAAAATTTTAAATAGCAAGACCAGAGGTTTCGATGGGATCCCAAATATTTAATTTTTGATCCAGGACAGTTAGGTCTTTAGGCTAATCATATGGGATAACCAAGTTCAGATATGGATTCAGCATGTAAGTTTACCCCTATACGTCTTCTTACTTCTTGCCTTACTTCTTCCAAATTTCCGGTTTCGGCCGGATTTCGGCGGGACTACTTGCCCGGCAAAAGGTCTCCTTCTCTCTATCAAACCTCTAATCAACTCCAGATGAGATTTTTACTTTAAACAAATTTCTCGGTTTTGGCCGGATTTCGGGCGAACTATTTGACCGGGGAGGAAATAATTTTCATATACCGATTCAGCATGCCTACTTACCATTACATCAAACCTCTAATCAACTTCAGATAAAACTTTTACTTAGAGCAGTTTTCCGGTTTCGGCCAGATTCCGGGCGGACTATATGTCTCGGTAGAAAAATTGTCGTACAAGGATTCATCATGTCTTATGACCCCTAAATCGAACATCTAACCAGCTTCACATAAAACTTTTACTTTTGACAAGCTTCCGGTTTTGGCCGGATTAAGGGCGAACTATTTGTCCGACGAAAAAACAGTTTTCATATACGTGTTCAGCATGTATTCTTATCTCTAAATCGGCTATCCCATCAGCTGCTAAAAAACATTTTGTTAATTTGAAGCCCACCTCTAAATGTAGGACTACACAGCTCACCTTCGAACTCGACCTGTCCCTTGACCCAAAGAATCCTCATCCTCACACCAAGTTCATAAAAATGTCTCATTCCCTTCGAGAGTTATCGTGCTTACGGACGGACAGACTGACAACTTTTAAGGAAGTCAAAGGTATCCCTCCACTTGCATTTTGGGATCCCAAAAAGTTTAATCAAAAGAGTGTAAACGTAGGATAGGAAAACACGCTGGAACGGTAGTTCGGATTCTGACCAACTAATATTCGGCTTCGAATCGATCATTATATTGGAAACGATGGTAAATATAGAAATAATCAGTTTCCCGATCCGACCATCTGGGGGGGGGGTACAGAGGGGGAATCGGAAAACTGAGTCGTGCATAACTTTCGAACGGGTGATCGGATTCGAATGAAACTTAATAACTGAATAGAAGACATGTTTCAGATGTCCCATTTAAAGTCCGGACCGGGTTCGACAGCTGTGGGGGATTTGGGGGGGGGGACGGAAATCTCGAGAAACTGTTAAAATGGAGGGATAAGAGTGAAAATTGCTGGGAAGGACAGGCATCTGCTCCAGATAAATCGTTTGGACTGGGTCCGGAAACTTTTGTGGGGGGGGGGGGGGGGAGGGGGTTTCCCGGAGTTCCGGTGATGGCTGTTTGGGGATTTTCACAACAAAACTTGGCAGGCATATCAGGGACCCGATCAAACTGACATGCAAATAAAAAATTTCTCGATCCGATCATCGTGGTGGAAGTGAAGGGAGGGAGAATCCGGAATATTGAGTCATGCGTAACTTTGGAAATGGTCGGATTCCAGTGAAATTTAATAACTGAACAGAGGAAAAGTCTCTAATGTTCTTTTTCATGTCCCTACCGGATCCTAGAGCTGTTCGGGGGGGGGGGGAGAATACGTGACCCGCTTAGACTGGAGAGACCGGGATGGAACTTGGTGGGAATAACAAACAAATGCTAGATAAATCATTTACAGATCCAGATTGTATTTGGGCACTGTGGGGAAGTTGTAGGGGGGGGGGGGGGGCGGAATTCCGGTGATCGCATGTTCAGGTACTTCCAGATGTGCTAGGACGATGAAACTTGGCTGGAACATTAGAGATTCGACAAGATTGGCTTAGAAATCGTCACTTTCCAAATTTGACTATTCCTTAAAGTACTGATCTTGTTTGCAAAAAAAAAACTTTTAAGCAAACTATACAGTTTTATCACCCCCATGAGCCCATGATCATTTTTGCCTCAAGGGTTTTGCTTACAAATGAATATCTAGCTCCCTTAAAGTGCGTATGTTAACCGCAAAGTCAAAAAAGTGCTTTTGATAATACAACACATTTCGGCCCAGGATCATTTGTGCCACAAGGGTTTTGCTTAAAAATAACTTTCTAGCACCCTTAAAGTGCGCATCTTAACCGAAAAGTAAAAAAAAACTTTTGACGAGACGATATGTATTAATGATCTCCAAGGGCCCATCATTGTTTTTGCCTCAGGGGTTTTGCTTACAAATGAATTTCTAGCTCCTTTAAAGTGCGTATCCGGTATCACTAGAGCCAAGTTAAAAAATAAAATGCTTTCTATCAAACGATACATTCTCGTGATTTCGAAGGGTCCATGATCATTCTTATCTCAAGGGTTTTGCTTACAAATGATCAGAACAAACCTACGAAAAGGCAAATTCCATATTTCATCCTCAGAACCAGCTTCTAGCTCTTGTTCTGCTTGGTCAACACGACGGATGAAAACCGGAAATCCAATTGGCCTCGTTTTATGTCTGTATAGGATTATAGGTTTGAATTTTAAGAAGACAAGTTAGAGAAAGTTAAGAAAACATGAATTGTATCTCCCGACTTCGTTTCCCAATCAAGTCAACTGTCAGCACGTTGCTGACAGCAAATCGAATCATGATGCTCAATAAGTTTTCAAACAGATTTCCCGGTCGCAATCTGGGCTGGACTTAAGATTAAAGACAGAACCTAACGAGGTTAATTAGTGATAATTAACATGATTACACGACCAGGGGAAGACCCAATGTCTGAATGAGAAACTCCAATTAAATATTCACCTGTGGACCTTTGGTCTCCTTGTGAATGCAGGAATTACTTTGAATGCTCTAAGGAATTATTTATTTTTTCATAACAAGCGTTTCGTTCTGACTTCGAGAGTGTGGATCACTACACTGTCAGAAGTTTCATAACAGATAGCGTATAACACTTTCAAGAATAACACCTTTTCACTTAGAAACAAAGTGTTATGACCAATTAAGTTTACACTATTTCGTGCCTGGATCTCCAACAACACCTTCAATTGGTAAAAATACTAACGGGAACGAAAGAAACATAACATATAACATCCCAAACTGTTATCTGTTGAAACCGCGCATCCTGCTGTTGTCGTTGTGTAACTTCTGACAGTGTAGTACTTTTACCTATTGAAGATGTTGTTGGAGATCTGGGCACGAAATAGTATAAACTTAATTGGTCATAACACTTTTTTTCTAAGTGAAAAGGTGGTATTCTTGAAAGTTTTATGCGCAATCTGTTATGAAACTTCTGACAGTGCACTGTTGCCCACCTCCTAGGGCAGTGCCAGGAGTCTCCTCTACCGGATCAATTTGGGGGAGGGCTGCTCTTCCCTGGTATATTGACATCGACATGCCATTATTAAAGCAGTGGTAGAATATGTGAGTGGGAATGTAAATAGGAGATAGTTTATGTGTAGCAGGATCATTATTTTTCAATGCGTTAATATATCTGAATGTCGTGTATATAAAACTCTGTGTATGGTCCATTCGAGGCTAAAGAAACACTATTCTTTAACAAGCGAAGGAATTCCTTGTTGTCAATGTCGTCTGTTCTAACCAAGCTGCAGTTGTAATCAAATAATTGTTTTCCTTCTTGACCAAACTACTGTCAACAGAAGTTCCCCACCGTTGTTCTATTTCTAACTCAAAGGTAAGATTCGATTGTCACATCCCCAGAGGAAACGTTGAATACAGTCTGATTTAAACTTACACAGGAGTCTTCTTAACGGCTGTGTATTATTCAGCGGGATTGATGACATCCGCGAGCTTGACAGCTTTGCCAGGCTCAACTGGGAAAGTTGGAACGTGAATTATCGTCGGTCATTGAGCAAGACCACCTCACGTAAAGAAACCAAAGATTCATGGCTTAAAAGTCATGGGACCCTTGGAGAGGAAACAGAAGGAGCTGTCAAGTGGAGATACTGAATATGGTAAGTGTGAATTTTAAACAAAATTATGGGGTTCATTCGTGGAATGTGGACGGATAATACAGAGGAATGTAAAAAGAACCTGGGAAAGAAGTATTCGGAGAAGCGCAAAGCTTAGATGACTTATGACGGCTAAAATTTGTACTTGTGGTTATGATGATTTGCGGAAAAGAGGACATGGAGAAAAATATATGCAAATTATTAATGAAAATAAGCATTATAAGTAAAATGATTAAAGAACACATATATATAGAATAGTTGAACATCTGAAATGGTATTGGGAATAACTTTTTAATATAGTTTTGGAAGGGTAGGGGACGTTGATGGGTTTAATGAAAAAGGAACGCCGATATTACGTAGACGAAAGATTATACAAGTGAAAATTCTGCATATTGGACCGATAAGCACTATCTAGTGGCCACATTAGTCAGATAACATTCAGTATGATTGTATAACTTTCGTTTCAGAAATTTATCAAAAGTAAGCTTTTCCCGGTCATTTCCTGGATCTTGTGCTGACTTTACACCCGAGGCACGTCTTCATTTATCGGGTCTGGGTTTTCGTTGTTGTTTTGTTTCATAGCTAGTTCAATGCTGCACACACTAGCCCCTTTGTTTTTAATGTGCTGCTGCCATCTTCTGATATTTCGTGAAAAAACGGAAATTCAACCTTCCGAAGAGAGCTGTGACATGGTACGGTGATGAGCACTGGGACACGCGGCCCCAAAATCAATACGGATTGGGGCACTGTGTCCCTATACCTCCTCAAAACGACAAATTTATGGAGACTCAATATTTATTTCCGTCTTTGCTTTTATCCATTGGCCATAAAATAAGCTATGATTTACGAAGAATGCTTTGAAGGTGTTACAACTCTTCAGCAGCACTAGCCGCTGTAAATATCCTTAGTATAGTCGAAGCCATCTCGTATTAATCTATATGACTAAGTCCAAAACAGGCCAGTGACCCTCAGGAAGAACGAGAAAGTGTGCCACTAACGGCTCAAACTCAACAACTCAATCCTGTGTCAACCAATCACGGCGATCTTTGGGGACATCTGTGGTGCCGCTTCTGGCTCTTCCACTAGGTACACAGCGATTTTGCATCGGCAGGGAGAGTTAGTCATCAAGAGTATTTCTAAATTATACTTCTAGTTCCTCTTAAAGGACACCTAAATGAAGAGTACCAGGTATCATCCCTATCTGTATGACTTCCGTTAGCATTGCCTGCAGAAAACCCAATCCAATTACGAAATAGTGTTTCCAAGCTATGATTTTTGCTCCATTTTACATCTGTCCTTATTTCAGTACCGAACAATTTTAGAAATGAACAAATGTGTCCAATCAACCCTTCTTCTGGAATATTTTTTAACCAGTTAAGCCCAAACGTATATCTAGAAGAAATTCAAATACGATCCGACCAGCGCTGTACAAGATTTGAATCAATTGCGCTTTTTGTCTTGGAGTCTGCATGTGCAAACCTCCAGAAACGAACATCCCTATTTTGAAAACGTCACGCCCAGGAGAAGATTGCTCTCCGTGGCCATGTCTGTAAATGCGTTCTCATGGTGTGTTCAAGTACGGTTTCATTGTTCAGGTGTCCTTTAAAACTGAACTGTATTGATTGTAACGTAACGAATTTATTTCAAACAACCACTATCATGGCAATGCCAAATTTGGGTATTACGTCAAGCATGATGCACATTTTAAAATCTATACAGTTAATCATCAATTCGTCATCACAGACCTGTTATAATACATAAATGAAAACCAAAAACAGAACACGGACGTTGGAATAATATCACAGACAGCTACCACCATCATTATAAATTTTTGTGAAACTCGGAACGAAGCTTTTCTGGTATCGCGTATGTGTTGCAGGTACGGGGGACAACTTTGGAACCTTTGAACTTGCGACCCTTTCCTGTCGGTTTCTTGTGTTTTCATAAGGAGGTGGAAGGATATCGGATAGAACAGGATGGTGGAGGAGCTTATGACCAACCGCTAGGCTCAGCCGCAGTCTCCGACTCTCAAGGGTTTCCATCTTAAACTTTTTTAGGAGAGCAGAATAGGGAACTTTGGGCTCACGACTTATTATTAGGAGTGCACGTTTCTGTATTCTTTCTATTTGTTGTGTCTGTTCGGCAGTAACGGCAAAGTGCCAAACAGCAGCCGCATATTCCAAAGTGGACCGAATGAAAGAAACGTAAATTCGGACAAGATGGGAATTAGGTACTTGGAACTTAGCCAGAAGTTTTAACAGCTGTAGACCAGCGTTTGCACGCTTTAGCATTACGTTGGTGTTGTCCTCCCATTTAAGATCAGACGTGATTGTTACACCAAGGAGCTTTAGCTTCTGTACCTGTAAACCAGAAGGCAGTGTTTCTTCAAAGGAAATGCTAGTTTTGAGGAAGGAAAAGGTTAAAATTGCAGTTTTATCTTCGTTTACCTGCATGTCCAACAACCTGGCTCCATCTTTAATGTCTTCTATTATGCCTGCAGCTTTGCTTTTAATATTTCTGTAGCATACTTCGGTTAAGCTTAAATCATCCACAAATTTCCAGCGATCTGGGTACTCTTGCGCTATATCATTCATCATTACAAGGAACAGGATAGGTCCAAGTAAAGTTCCCTGTGGAACACCACAGAAAATATCCGATAGTTCAGAGAACACGTTTTTGTACTTCGTTGTTTGTTTTCTATTCTTCAAAAATCCAACTAAAATATTTACAATAAAAGGACTGACCTTGAACTTTTCGATAAGTCTCTTTATCAAAATTGTATGATTAATGAGATCAAAACCTTTTCTAAAATCTATGGTTATTAAGTTAATCCACTTATTAGGGTCGTCCAAATTCTTTAAAATAAAATCAATAAGACTAATTAAGTAATGACTGGTTGAAGTTTTAGGACGGTTCCCGAATTGTCTCGGGTCGATCTGCGACATTATCTCTGCTTTCAACCACGTGGATACGAAACTCTCGTAAATTTTGCTAAAAACTGGTGTTAGAGTAATAGGTCTAGTCCCTTCAAAATCATTTTTTGCTCCTTTCTTCGGGATAGGCGTGATATAACCAACTTTCCAAATTTCAGGGTATGTACCTGTAAGGGAAATTGAATTATAAATATCTGTAAGTGGACCTGCCAGTTCCTTGGGAAAAGCCCTGATTAACTCGACGGGTATGTCAACAGGGGTTACACTAGTACGTCTTAAAGAACTTAACTTTTTTGAAACTTCGTCGCGTGAAATTCTTGGTACTTCTTTCTCATCAACTGGTTCTTGGGGGATACTTTCAATAACAAGAGGGGGAAGTGATTGGACTATTTTTGAAAGATGGGAATTTAACTGATTTGCTGTGCTTTTATCATCTTGATCAAGGTTAAAATCCATTGATTTCTCACTTTTACCACAAAGGCGCTTAACATTTTTGTACCAGTTACTAGGTTTAGACTGAAACAGAATTCCAACTTTATTTGAATAAAAACTTGCTGCTGCATTTCTAGTTTCTTTTCGTATTCTGTTTCTCAGCTTCTTACCTTCCTCCGTTTTTCCCTCCCTGAACAGTTTAATTTTTCGACGAATTAGCTTTTTTATGGCAGCCGTAATGTATGGTCGATCAGTAGAGCATCTCTTGTAAGTCTTTTCTGGAAAACACTGTTCGTACTTATTTCTGAGTTTATTTTGGAAATTTTTAGCATTTTCACTTACACCATTTTCATCTTTACTGAATTGCCACCATCGCTGTCGCATGCTGATTATTCGTCGTGTCGACTAGACTGGACTCTAACTGGTCTAGTGTCCGTTATACTTTCACAGTCGTTCTCTTGTATTCTCTGTATAACTCAGTTCAGTATATGCATGGATGATGTTTTCGCATTGATATAGCTCTCATGTGATCCATTTAATGACAGCGACTGACAGCGTGTTCACTAGACCTGCATCTTAAGAGCACGAAATAGCTTTCAACCTCAAAACTACGGTACGGTTGTTTCCAAGGGCGTCGCTAGCCAAAACTTGAGGGGGGCATTTTGGCTTTCGTAAAATTTTTAATGAGAAAAATCGTGATAAAAATAACCGTTTGGCAGATTTCCGGTATGGCTCAAGAGTCATACCAGTTACAAAACAATAGCTAAGAAACACAGCACCACATGCGGGAAACTGTACGAATTTAAAGAAACATTAAAGCTAGTATGTCTAACATTAAGGTGAACGTAATTCAAAATAAGCGAAATTCGCTTCCGCAATAGCCCGAGCCGCAGCAGTTTGTTATGACTGTATATCGGACAGAATGAAAATGGGCGCCGCAGGCGACATTTTTGAAGTAAGCTATGACTTTTTTCGGGCAAAACACTACTTCCCCTCAACAAAACCTAGCTTTTAATGTTGCCCAAGCCCCGAAATTCCAAGCCTAAAACCAGGCTGAAATGACACGCCCTTCCAGTAAATAGAGCCAACTACGAAAGGTGTCGCAGGTAAATTTTGTGGAATCCGGTATTATCAGAACGTCTTTTCGGATTCCAAATGAAAGTAAGGGCCACTTAGCATAGAGAACCCCATCTGTCTAAAATGCGACACATTTAGCGGGAAATTTGTAATGTGTTTGAATTCAACCATCTCCGAAAAAAAACGTACTTATAATCCAGAAAGAAACTTGAAACAGAGCACCCTTGTTCTGAATTTAAAGTTAAAATACAAAATAAAAATCAAATGAGTGTTGCAATAATCAGGCCCACCATTCCACCTTCTCTCATTGCTTCAAAATAAGCGAAATTCGCTTCCGCAATAGCCCGAGCCGCAGCAGTTTGTTATGACTGTATATCGGACAGAATGAAAATGGGCGCCGCAGGCGACATTTTTGAAGTAAGCTATGACTTTTTTCGGGCAAAACACTACTTCCCCTCAACAAAACCTAGCTTTTAATGTTGCCCAAGCCCCGAAATTCCAAGCCTAAAACCAGGCTGAAATGACACGCCCTTCCAGTAAATAGAGCCAACTACGAAAGGTGTCGCAGGTAAATTTTGTGGAATCCGGTATTATCAGAACGTCTTTTCGGATTCCAAATGAAAGTAAGGGCCACTTAGCATAGAGAACCCCATCTGTCTAAAATGCGACACATTTAGCGGGAAATTTGTAATGTGTTTGAATTCAACCATCTCCGAAAAAAAACGTACTTATAATCCAGAAAGAAACTTGAAACAGAGCACCCTTGTTCTGAATTTAAAGTTAAAATACAAAATAAAAATCAAATGAGTGTTGCAATAATCAGGCCCACCATTCCACCTTCTCTCATTGCTCACGAACCGGATTTATTTTTGAACGTCGTACGGGAGGAAAATTCTTACCATCACTTCTTCTGTTAAAATAATAAGAATCTTTGCATGAAACTAAAAAAATTCTTGGAAATGTAAGCCCCAAGCAAAATCAGCCTGATTTTGGCTTGAATCGAGAGACATTGGAACACAACAGATCGTGTTAAAATTGTTCGCTGCAGGGTGAAATTCATTGTTCGATAACTCTCTTTTGTCGATCACGGAAGCTCAAATCTGACAGTCAAACTTCTCATTCTGACAAAATATGACTGAAAAAATCTCTTTTATTTGTATTCGAACGACTAGAAATAGCCCGCCTCTTCGCCTCTGTCGATCTGGCAAGAAACATGCGACTGAAAATGCAATTCCTTAAGCCTCAAACGCTCGAGAACCCAAAAACACCGATGTCCAAGCTGGATGTCAACCCAGTTTCTTGATAATCCTGAACTAGCTTTACTGACTTTTCCGGGCGCACTGCCAGCCCCCCATTTAACTTTCCTGGGTGAGCACCCAGTTTAGCTGAATTTGTGTGGTCGGGCGCTCCCAGAGCGCCCAGTTTAGCTTTTTTCTTTCTTCGGGAGGGGGGGAGGGGGTACTCCCCCCCCCCACCCCATATCGACACCCCTGGTTGTTTCAGCAAAACAAAACAAAACAAAACAAACAAACAAAACAAAACAGAACAACAAACAAAAACAAACAAAACAGATAACATTCGAAGTGTTATCTGTTACGCATTATCTACTAAAACCGCGTATCCTCGTGTTATCTGCTATGAAACTTCTGACAGTGTAATGATACCCAGGAGCCCATCATCGTTTTTGCCTCAGGGGTTTTGCTTACAAATGAATTTCTAGCGCCTTTAAAGTGCGCATCATTACAGCCAAGTTCAAAAATAAAATACTTTTTACAAAACCATACATTCTCGTGCTTTTCAAGAGTCCGTGATCATTCTTATCCCAAGGGTTTTGCTTACAAATGATCAAAACAAACCCACGAAAGGAAGATTCCATATTTCAGCCTCTGAACCAGCCTTGCAAGTGCCACATAAGCTTCTGGCTATTGTTTGTAAACCCGTATCTTTTCTAGTTATTTTGTACTGTTTTACTTTTTGGGCTACGACTCCTCCTCCACTCCACGACGTTAATCGTTGTAAGTAGTGAACATAACAGTGAATCTTAGTAGCGAAAGAAGTCCAGTAGGCCAGTGGGTAGAGGTCTGGGACAAAAGTTAGTCTTCGGACCATAGCGTCAGAACTGAGTGAGCTAAAACATTATGCCATAGACCAAACTTTAGCTTAGGGATTCGGCAAAGACTCTTAACTTTCTTAATTATTTTTCTCCTTCTTTTTTTTTTTAATATGAAAAAAATGACACCCTCTGTTTTGTCCCAATGCTTGAGGACCGGTGGAGGTCTGGGACATAATGGTGGGGTGGATTGGGACACAATGTACTTCGACTTCGCTTATGTGAAGAAACACAACCAAATGCTACAAATATAGAGAATTTTTACGAAATTATAGTATTGTTCTGCACAGCTCTGAATCCCTCCACTGGCAGTTGCAGTGGACAGCTGAAACAACCAGGGGTGTCGCTATGGGGTGGGGGTGGGGGAGTAATCCTTGTGGCACAAATGATCATGGGCCGCAATGTATCGTTTGATCAAAAGTACTTTACTGACTTTGCGGTTAAGATGCGCACTTTGAAGGAGCTAGAAATTCATTTGCTAGCAAAACCCTTGAGGCAAAAATGATCATGGGCTGATGGGGATCCTGAAAAGTAATGTTTGCATAAAAGTATTTTTCTTTTATTTTGTAATTAAGATTGGTACTTTAAGGAATGGTCAGAGTTTCTAAGCCTATCTTGTCGAGTCTCTAATGTTCCAGCCAAGTGTCACCGTCCTAGTACATCTCGAAGTACCTTAACTCGCGATCACCGGAATTCCGGCCCCCCTATAACTCCCCCCACAGTGCCCGGATCCAATCCGGATCTGTAAGTGATTTATCTAGAGCATTTGTTTGTTATTCCCACCAAGTTCCATCCCGATCTCTCCAGTCTAAGCGGATCACGCATTCCCCCCCCCCCCCCCAAATAGTTGTCGGATCGGGTCCGGACATGAAAAAGAACATCAGAGACATGTCCTCTGTTCAATTATTAATCCGATCACACGTTCCAAAGTTAAGCATGACTCAATATTCCGGATTCCCCCTCACTCCCCCCCCCCCGATGATCGGATCGAGAAATTTTGTATTTCCAAGTCAACCTGATCGAGTCAGTGATCTGCCTGCCAAGTTTCGTCGGGAAAATCCCCAAAACCGCTATCACCGGAATTCCGGGAAACCCCCTCCCCCTCAAAGTGTCCGGATCCAATCCAATTGTTTAAATGATTTATCAATAGCAGATGCTTATTCTTCCCAGCAAGTTTCACTCCGACCCCTCCATTCTAACTGTTCTCGAGATTTCCGGTCTCCCCGCCGAATCACCCACCGCTGTCGAATCCGGTCCGGACTTTAAATGGGATATCAGAGACATGACTTCTACTCAGTTATTAAGTTTCGTTCGAATGGGACCACCCGTTCGAAAGTTCACGGCTGAATTTTCTGGATTCCCCCTCCCTCAACTTCCCCCTAGATGGTCGGATCGGGAAACTGATTATTTCCAAGATTTTGGTCGGGTCCTGATATGCCTACCAAGTTTCACCGCCCAAGCACATCGGGAAGTACCCTAAATCGTAATCGTGCGACAGACCGCCCGCCCGACCGACAGACAGAACTGCGATCGGTACATGGCACTTGAGCCAGAGACTGCAAGTGCCATAAAAAAAAAAAAAGGAATACGTCAAGTATAACTTGTAAACGACAAATAAGGGATTTTTGGGATCCCAATAGTGGAGGGATACCTATGACATCGCAAAAGTTGTCCGTCCGTCCGTCTGTAAGCACGATAACCCTCGACGGGAATGATATACTTTGATGAAACTTGACGTGAGGATTCTTTGGATCAAGGGTAAGGTCAAGTTTGTAGATGGGCTTTGTAGCCCCGGGTGTTCAAATTAAGGGGCAAACAAAATAATTTTAAACAGCTAATGTGATAGTCGATTATGGGATAAGAAGACATGCTGAACACGAAGTAGTTTGCCCGGAATCCGGCAAAAACCGGAAAGACAAGCTTGTTCAAATAATTCCCCAAAGCAACACAAGATCGCATAGTCTGCAGTTGGAGCCTGTGAAGATGAAGATTGCAAGATCTAATTCTTACCATCATTCGTTTATACCCCGGGTCATCAGGATCTGGAACAAACTGCCGTTTCCAGTCGAAAAGATGAAATCACTGGAAGCCTTCTCCAATAGCCTAAACATAAACATACCATATCTCGAGACTTTCAACGTAGGACGACTTTAAATGGCAATCGTGCCGCAGTCGATCCGCTCTTCGCCCTGCCATGTCATTTTTCTTTTAACAAGTTGTCAGTTATGTAGAAATTTTGTATTGAGAGGCGTGAGGAATAAATTATTATTATATTATAATTTGGTTAAAAGTAAAAGTTTCATTTGAAGCTGATTATAGGGGTAAGTAGACATGCTGAACACTTATGTGAAAAGCATTTTCTACCCGGACAACTAGTTCGACCGGAATCTGGCCCAAACCGGAAAATTTGTTAAAAGCAATAAGTTTTATTTGAAGTAGATTAGATGTCAGATTTAGGGGTAAGAAGAGATGCTGAGTCTGTACATGACAATCATTTTTCAACCGGACATATAATTCGTCCGAATCCGGTTGTAACCGGATTTTTTTTTTATAAGTTAAAGTCTTATTTGAAGTTGATTAGATGTTGTTTATAAGGATATACGCTGAATTCGTTTCTGAATTTTCTCATTTTGCTGGACAATTAGTTCGCTCGGAATTTGGCCGAAACCGGAAATTATGCAGAAGTAAAGCAGGAAGTTTCGGTCAATTTCGTCAAAACAGAGATGGCTTATAGCGGTATATCTGAACCTGGTTTTCTCTGATAATTAGCCTGGCAAATACTGGATCTGGCGAAGACAAGACCGAATTGTCTGGATCAAATATTAGATTTTGGGATCCCATCGAAACCTTTGGTCTTGTTTCATAAGCCATGGACGGATATACCAAAAAAATTGACGTAGCCTACCCTAGACGATTGTTATTAAACGAATAAAAAGGCGTGAAAAACGCTAATCAAAGGACAAATTACTGGCAAAAAAAGTGTGGGGTCGATACTTATCCATATAGAAAACATGAAAAAATGAGAAACCTTGCCATGAATTGAACTTTATGTTTCCTGCTCTTTCCGTGGCAACATTTCTTGTCAAAAGCTTGATTACATATTTATGGCATTTTCCCACAATCATCGACTAGAAACCTGATCAGATCCATTACACTAACAATTAGTAGAATCTTTCTACAAAGTCGTAGCATGTCAAGTAAGACTGCTCTGATCTACCATTTGTCATGCGAGCTTGAATAAAAGATCAATGGATCTGGCCATGCCAGAAGGACTTCCGGGACACATCAAAGGTGGCTCATGATTTTTACGCTTTCAGATCCGCTTCTTCTTCGTTATTTGCCTAAGCTGCTGTGCGCTCGGCATGGCCGTGAGTCAGGAGGGACCAGCAGTGCCCAACCCAATACAGGGCAGAAACATCACTGACAGTCAGCCACTGGTTTCTGCCAGCCAAGAAGAGCCCGTCGAAGATTATTCAGAGGAAGACGAAGATTATGAAGACGAAGAGCCAGAGGAATACGCAGAAGAGAAAGAACAGGAGCCAATCCCGGCCAAAGCCCCCGGAAAGCAGTCTTCCGAGGTTGACAAAGTAAAACAAAGCAACCCCAAAGAGGAGGAGGTTAGGTCCAGGCCTTTAGAAACCGTTCCTTCGAAGATGCACTCCGCGCCAGCGGCAACTACGAATGAACACAGGCCGCAGCCAGAGTTCAACAAACTGAACAGCTTTCTGAAGCGCCAGCTGCCGAACCGAATCGAAGAGCCGGTGGAGTCCAAACTGCAGAAGAGAAGGGACATGTATCAGCCTGCAGCCTCAGGTAAGTACCCGACTAAAAGACGTGGAAAGACCAGTCACAGCAGTCGGACATCAGTTACGTTTTTGCAGATACCACGGTAACTGGATCTGCATTTTGTAGTTTTGTGCAGTTATCATAGTATTTGATAGCCTACTACTACTGTTGTTTTAAAGCCACGAAAACTGCAGAATTCGCGCTTGTACTGGTCACCCCTAAAGAAACACTTACATCCTATCACACCACAACAGTCATCTTCAAATCCTCAATTTTTGGGCATGGTGCTCCAACGTTAGGACATGCCCTAACGTTTGAGCACCGGTGCTAATGCGCTGAGGTTCATGCCACGCAGCAAGGGTATGGTACAACTATAAAAATCTGCTTGAGAAGCAAATTTCCATTTCAATTTAATAGATTTTTACTCCTCTATGCAAATACTGCCGTGTTTGGGAGGAATCTTTACAACACACCCTGTCTGACTGTAGGCAATTACAAGAAACAAGACCAAAGGTGTCGATGGAATCCCAAAAATCAAATATTTGATCCAGACAATTGGGTCTTGTCTTCGCCAGACCCAGTCTTCGCCAGGCTAATCATCAGAGAAAACCAAGTTCAGATATACCTCTATAAGCCATATCTATTTTGACGATATTGACCGAAGCTTCCTGCTTTACTTCTGCCAAATTTCCGGTTTCATGCGAATTCCGAGCGAACTACTAGTCAAGCAAGAAAAGAAAATTCAGAAATAAATCCAGCGTATGTCCTTATCCCTATAAAGATCATCTAATCAACTTTAAATAAAACTTAGACTTAAAAAAATATCCGGTTACAACCGGATTCCAGACTAATTATATGTCCGGGTAAAAAATGATTGTCATATATAGACTCAGCGTCTCTTCTTACCCCTAAATCTGTCATCTAATCAACTTCAGATAAAACTTTTGCTTTTAACATATTTTCCGGTTTTGGCCGGATTCCAGGCGAACTAGTTGTCCGGCGAGAAAATGGTTTTCACCATAATTTTCATCATGTCTTCTTACCCTGAAGTCGAACATTTAATCAACTTCAAATTAAACTTTTACTTTTAACCAACTTTCCGATTTTTGCCGGATTCCGGACGAACTACTAGTCCGGCGAGAAAATGGTGTTCACCATCGTGTTCAGCATGTCTTCTTACCTCCAAATCCAACATTTAATCAACGTCAAATGAAACTTTTACTTTTAACAAACTTTCCAGTTTTGGCCGGTTTCCGGACGAACTAGTTGTCCGGCGAGGAAATGGTTTTCACCATCGCGCTCAGCATGTCTTCTTATCCCATAATCGACTATCACATTAGCAGTTTAAAAATATTTTGTCGGTCCCTTAATTTGAACCCCCCTCCCCCCCCCCTAAATGTAGGGCTACAAAGCCCATCTACGAACTTGACTTTACCCATGACCCAAACAATCCTCACACCAAGTTTCGCCAAAATATCTCATTCCCTTCGCGAGTTATCGTGCTTACAGACGGACGGACAGACGGACGGACGGACAACTTTTGCGATGTCATAGGTATCCCTCCACTTACGTTTTGGGATCCCAAAAAGGAGGAACATGCTATCAACCTTCAGACGATTTCACTAAAGCCAGAAGTAGCCACCATAGGCGACATCCACAAGATACCGAAGAAAGAAGAAACCGAAGTTTTCAGAAAAATCCTGGATCTACTAGCATCCCTGGATATTACAATATAAAGGAGGACTTCAACCAATAGTCAACCGACCACAAAAAGAAAAAGTCTAAGGGGGTCAATGGATCCCAATGATTATATTCTAGAAGAAGAAGAAGAAGGTACCATGCCCTTGATCTAGGGCATGGCGCCCCAACGTCTGAGCACCGGTGCTCAAACGTTGGGGCATGTCCTCACGTTGGAGCACCATGCCCCAAATTTGAGGAACAATCGTGCCAAACCTCTTTCACACCAATCTGACAAAAGCCTAGGCTCTTATGTTGGTGATATAGATGACTTTTTTCAGATACCACGGTAACTGGCCAGGTTCTCAGTAACAGTGAAAGAGACTTTTGACAGTGGTATCAGATACCATGGTAACTGCCCAAACGCAACTAATGTGGCATGTGCACTGATAGGGGGAAGAGGTAAATTTTCAGTAAAAAGACTTTCAGCTTTGGAATCGGTCGATGACAAGTAAAACGGCTCAGAGAGCTCAAACCAAGTAGACTGCAGTAGAGGTACGCTTCTGTAAACAATAATACACGTTTTTGAAGATCTGTTTTTTTTTGTCTCTAAAACAATCAAATGCCAATGATAAATTAAGACCTTCTTTTCTGCTAAGCGGCAAAGTGTTACACTTTCTTCTTACATAAAGAGCGAAATAAGGTTATTGTAATCCAATCTGCTGTTCCTTTCTTTATGTTCCTAAACTTCGATTGGGGGATGGTAAAAATGATGCAAAAGTGTCGCAATACTTCGGACGCCTTAATTTTGCCGTTAAAGTAATAAGGGCAGAATAGTACAAAAATGCAGTTTGTTAATTTGACAATTTTGACAATTTTGATGTTTTACTTAGATTACCGTTTGTTAGGTTGGAACTTCGGCGACCCCTAATAAAGGCCGAAATGAAGCGGGACTGAGAGTTACTTACAGACCCATACATAATTCTAAGGAAAATTATAACTGCTTGCAACCGTTGCAAAGTATCGGACTAGCTATGCACCGATAATATAATCATTTCGCAATAGGTTTCTCGATCACTTTAATTTGCTAAATCAAGAAATATTGGCTGCGTTCTTTGTCATGGGAGTTTTCACCGGCGGTCTTCGGTAATTCTTATAGGGCGTTTTTGCATCCACCGGTGTCTACTCACCAGTCTTATAACCCATTTTTGAACTAACCGGTGTCCGGTTTTGTCTCACCGCTGCGGACTAACCAGAACCTTCTCGGGAGTAAGCACCTAGTAAGTACCTTGCCCCCCCCCCCTAAACATTTTGGCTAGTCAACCAAGACTACGAATCTGATTATTTCGCAAGTAAAGCGATCTCGACAACAACAAGAGCCACTGTCGAAGGACTCATTACTGTTTACTGGACCCTTGTCTCGTAAATTTCTCTTCGATTAATTCACAAATCCAGTAAAGCCTTCCCTATGTTTTCCCTTAACTACTTCCATAATCACTCCAGATATTTCTAAACCCGAAGACCCCAATTTCGTACTGTACATTCTAACCCCTCTAACAAAACCACACTGATTTTCTCACTTGCCGTGTTTTGCTACCTTCAATGTGTATCACGCTGTCGATGGTTTGTCTGCGAGAAGTTTTTCCATCAGAAAAACCGGTTATGTAAATTGTTTCCCTGTTTTCGCGTACACGTCAACGGGTCTCGGAAAAGGACTAAAACAGCCAAAACCGTGGGTTATTTGTTGAAAGCACAGCCTAGTTTTGTTTTATTCAAATATTTCAAAATACTGTAAGTTGAAGAGTAAATAGTGCGAGGGGTCCTTTAAGAACAAATCCAACCTTCCATTGTACAGGCCTGCAGTCCCTTAAATCCTACAGAAAAACTGAGGGACTTGTTCCAAGGAAACGTTGCTTAGTAGCTAATGCAGTTGCGAAAAAGAGACTGACACTTACAGACAAAGGGAACAATGGGATCAGTATTCAATATTTCTTCTCTCTTTCTTCGTAACTTAAATCTGAGCTATGACAACGTCAGGGTTCAGGAATGAGGTGAACGAATCGAGGCGTGAAGAGATTATTTCCTCGTAATTTTTTAAACTGCAGCGACTTTTTCGCAGAATGGATGATCGCGGTCAAATAAGAACGTGCAAATCTGGCAAAATAAACCTGCTCTGACACGAAGCAATGATTGCAGCCTCGTTTCTTCTAGCTACAGCCTGAGGAGGGCCCTTGCCAAAACAGTCGAAATGTTTCTGGAGAAAATCTCAGCGAAATTATCGGTTTAGCGCCATCAAATATGGTTCGTATTCGCCGCAGCTCGGGCTGAAGCAGTGTCGCCATTTCACTAACCCTTATGGGAGGGGGGGGGGGGGGGGAAGAAAAAGTTTTGCCCTACCCGAGGAAAAAATTTCAAGAATTATGGAGTTGTAAGTTTAATAGCATACAGTAGTAACTGTTCCCACTGCATACCGCTATTAGCAAGACTGGATGCTACTATACCAAGACAAGATGCAACTGGATACTACTGCTTAAGACTGGTTCAGTCTGAGGCACGTTAAATAATAGCACTATGTACCATTACACATCGATACATGCAGTACAACTATCGTACAACTACACAGGCTACAAATTTTTCATCGGGTAATCCCAGCTTTATCAAAGAGACTCAAAATCTGATTGCTATTCTGGGGGTGTATTTGAGGTAGTTTCCAAATGAACCGTAAAGTAAAGTCAATGATTTGCATTTTGCCTTTCGAAACCATTTAGCGAAAAAAAATATGGAGAAGACTTTTGAATACAGGGGTTCCCCCCTCCCCGAATGGCACCTCTGCGCTAAAGGATAACGAAAGATCTTACCTCTGGAGTCCAAAACTTAAGCTGCCTCACTTCTCTAAGCGTTAATCCTTGACATATTTCCTCCTCCATTTTCTTCCTCGAATTTCTCTTTTATAGTGTAAAACTCCACTTTAAATTTCACTAGTGGAAAGAAAAGCACTTGAACGTTCACCGACTATTAATCGTGTTTTTTCTTTCAGAAAACCAGCACCAGCCTGAATACGAAAGGGCGCAAATAAAGGTCTACCGCGGTCCAGCTGATGATAAATCGAAGTTCGCCCCTTACGGCTACTGGGTTAGAGAACCAGCCAACCCCCATTAAAGAAATACATGACAAATACAATTACTAATTATTTATTACTTATTTTTGTCATTTTTTTTAGCCTAGTTGGTCGTCTCCTAGTTTTAGTAAACTAAATATTCCTTCAGTCCACGCTGTCTGCGAATCATATTTGGCAGTGCAAAACGGATACTTCAGCTAAATTTTATCAGAGCTATATTTCGGCCCTTCTGGACGAGAGTCCTCTTCAGGCTTAAGCCGCTCAAACTGGAAATGAACTTGGTAAAAGAAAGTTCTTTATCCAGTTTGAACGGCTTGAGCCTGAAGAGGACCCTTCGCAAGAAGGGTCGAAATATAGGTCTAATAAAATTCAGCTCTAACAAAAAGTAGCTCTAATAAAATTCAGCTGACGTATCCGTTTTGCACTGTCAAATATAAAAGTCCAATCCTGTCAGAAACTAGCTGAAGATCGAAGCACCGCGTTGAAATTCTAATAACGGAGTGCTGGTGCGGCACCTAGAAATAACTTTACCAAGTACTAAAACAACCCGAGGGTTAATCAATATCGAATAAAAATAATATAAGTAAACATAATAATACAATTAGAAAAAGATTGTGAACTGAGGAAAAAGAGTATATTATGGGCACGATCCAATAAATTAATAGTCGGAAAACAATTACTGCACCTTTGACACTGGGTTAAATCGTTGAACTTCCACTCCACCATGCGGAAAGGCTTCCCTTGGCTTGTGCGATTACATCACCTAAAGAGTAAGATCAGATTTACTGCACTGGAAAACCGTTGAAAATATGTTCCTGCTTAGACTCATCCTCGTCTCTCGTAAAAGTGATTCGAAAATACGGAATTCAAAATAAGTTTAAAGATTTTCCTGAAAAGCCAAAGTAAGTGAAATTAAATATCTTGATTGATTTCCCAGACTGAGTATTTTTGCATTTGTCCTAATTGGTTCACACTTTAGAACTTTTAGAAAAATCAGTATCATGTCGTGGGTTCTGGACTGGGTTCTGCACCGGCTCTGTTGCAGTTTGTCCACGGGTAGCGATAGGCAGGCCCGTATCCAGGAATTTATTTTGGGGGGGGGGGGGGTGCCTGCGGGTCGGACAAAATAGTCCAAAAAAGACATAGATCCGATAGATCATTTTTATATGTTTCGGCAGTGTCGACAGTGTTAGCAGCATAGCTAACGATGTCCAGCAGAACAAAGCATCCAGAGCAGATAGCACTAGGGAGTAGCGCCAAAACCTATGCTTTCCATGCTTTGCAAACAGGCCATACTCGTAGCGCCGCCCACTACGGTTGTGGCACCTAAAGTGAGACAAACTTGCGGGTTTAGAAATTTCTAGTAAAGCAAAGGTGCGGTGTGTCCGCACCAAGGGAACAATGGAGGCCATATGGTTTTGTTGCTATGTTCAGAATATGAAGTTAGCGGAGCAAGCGTTGGTGAACGACAGAATGAATTTAAGTAGGGACGTTCTCTATCGCTATTGGTGCTAGTATCGCTGCTATTCGATCGTGTGTCAATTTTGTCAAGTCTTGGCGCTACTAGCACCACTAGCTATACAGAACGCCCTTACTGAAACTCAATCAGTCGTGCACCAGCGCTGGCTCCGATAACTCCATATCCCGGACCCAGCAGATCACCGCTCCCGATACCGAAGATGCCACGGGAATACTTTCTTTACAATCTTCTTCTTCCGCAGAAGGTTTCCTTCAGTTCTCCTAGAAGACACATTTTAGAGTAATGTAAAGCTGAGACAACTGCCGTAATAAATGAGGCGCACGTTGTCGGCACCACAGAAAATGTATCATCATCATCAAAAGTACTCTGTATATACACAGTAAGAAGTGAGAAGCTCTGAGAATCACGCGCGATGCCTTGACAAACCACGTCGAAAAATGTCTCCCAAGTAAGAAAGCTTAAAGTTTCTTTTTTTTATAGAGAGTTGTGAAATGTATTGTTTTCACCATATCTATGTATTTCGTACGGGCCAATAGGATACTTAATTATTCATTCATTCATGTTTGCTCCAATCCGAGAGCTGATCTTCATAGTTCATATTCGCTTTCTATTCCGTACCCTCAGAGCTTAAATGCTACGCCAGAATGAATATCTTGCCTAAGCCACCATTAGATCAGAGTTCCAACATATGCTTCCCAACCGTTAGATATCCCTTTTACTAACATCTTTAATTTACTACATTAGTTTCCGGCTCGGAAAATAATTAGAAAAGACGTAGTTTCTAGAGCCATTTCATCATTTCCCACAATTCCAATAAAGCGTTTCTCAATAACCAGAGGCTCCCATATCAAGTGGTCCGCGCAGCTAACCTCGTAACAGTTCGATTTCACTAAAAGCGGAGAT
The DNA here is from genome assembly GCA_030848855.1 of Branchinecta sandiegonensis. NCBI lineage: Eukaryota > Metazoa > Arthropoda > Branchiopoda > Anostraca > Branchinectidae > Branchinecta > Branchinecta sandiegonensis. The sequence continues at coordinate 17,998,261 of JAUPMV010000006.1, read as the reverse complement.
ATTTAACCGTCGAATGCTGCCTAGCGCGGGGAGCAAGGGTGTAATATTAGTAATTAATGCTACGATCCAGTTTGTCCACTGAGTAACTAATTATTATCTGATCACCTATTCACTTTAAGGTTAAGTCCAAAGCTCATGGGACTTCATTAACTGATTTGAGTTTGTATTTAAAGTCAAGTGTAATGTGTTTTATTCGTTAATCGTTTGGTGTCTGTACACCAGTGCAGATGTCTGTAAATAAACTGCACATCGCAACCGAACCGGGTCCTGTCAATATCCATATTATACGACAAAGGGGAACCAGTTCCTTAAAGGACCCGTCCTACTACAGTAATTCATTCTACTTGTGTAGAATTTCCATCCATCCTCGTTCCCGAGATTCTCCACATGATCGGCTTTGTGTATCATATCTTGTCTATTAGCATTACACTGAGTATCACGTTTCTTCTTTTCATGCTGTTACAGTAATTCGTTCTACTTGTATAGAATTTCCATCCATTCTTCTCCGGATTCTACACTTCATAGGCTACGTGTATCCTATCTCGTCTAATAGCATGACAAAAAATCTAATCTAATAGCGTGAAAAAAAAATAGAATCGGGTCGGTAGTTCGTGATTAGTCAAAAAATCCTGCCCTTGTCAGTGCATGTAATAAAGCCAAGTTCTGGTTTGGAGCGAGTGTGGCCGTCAAGTACAAGACCATTACTCTAGTCGTAGCATAAATCCGGCAATGCTTTGTAAGAATTGGTGAGAAACGAGCAGGAATGTAGTTTTTCTGCGGCAGATATTCCAGAGTCAGAACGGTCCGCGCACTTTACGAATGAGTTTGCTTCGCCAGACCCCGAGACTGAAGCTAAGGCTCGGCGTGAACTTACAGAATTTCTCAACACATACCCGGCTTGCGTTACTTCTTAGTTTCGCGAAAATCCGTCGTAGTAACTATTTCTCGCCTAAAGCGAAAACGATCTTCGGGTATTGACAATGTTAGCGCACTCCGTGTTATTAACGGGGATCCTCTGCTTGTTGATCATATTTGTTTATTAATGCAGACATTAGCAATGTCCCTACAGCATTTTGTATAGGGGACCTTCCTCCAATTCCGAAAAAAGGAAAATCTAATGCGACGCCACATTGTTCAAGCTTCCGTCCAATTACGGTGTCCACGACTCTGTGTAAAATTTTTGAATTGTTATTTATTGATGAGTTGAGTAATAAGTGCTATGTCTATTCAAACAATGTTTACAACGGGTACGTCAGCTACGATTCTTCATCAGCGATATTTCGGCCCTTTTTGGCAAGGGTCCTCGTCAGGCTGTCAATCCTCTGGTTCAACTTCGGGGAAGGAAACAAACCTGTAATCTTCCCCGAAGTTGAACCAGAGGATTGACAGCCTGACGAGGACCCTTGCCAAAAAGGGCCGAAATATCGCTGATGAAGAATCGTAGCTGACTTACCCGTTGTAAACATTGTTTGAATAAATGTTTCAAAGTCAGCTTGGGCTCAAAGAATATTTAAGTGCTATGTCCCCCCTTCACAGTTCAGATTTCAACCAGGTATCGGCTGCACCCATGCGCTTGCCGTGGTAGCATCAGCGCTGATTGATGCCGAAAATTCGGGGCAAAGTTTGGTCATAGCCGGTCACGATGTTCGTCGAGCTTTCGACGCTTTGATTCACGCTGCCATGCTTTTGCATACGGCGAAGGGAGGTGAAACTCGCGCTGTAATAATGTCCTTGCGGAATAAGTACTCGCGGCTTCGAGTAAGCTTCCGTAATCTCATACGTTACGTCGAATCTTTCACACCTCCAGTGGACCCCTTCAGACTGATGTAAAAACAGAACTGAAGAATTCATTTTATTTTCTCAATTTTTCATCGGTTTTGATGAAGAATATGACAAGGAACAGACGCCAGTGATGGTATTTCAACAAAGCTATCTACCTTTTTGGGAAGTAATTCAGATAATCCTGGGAAACGTGAAAGAAAGTCATAGGAGCCTACATTCCAATGGAATTTAAAACTAAACTGTCACAAAAACTGGTTTGATTTGAACTGAAACCCTAATTTCAGCCTGCTGACTCTCCCCAGAGTCTCTGCCTCAGAGTCATTAGGACTCAGTTTCAAGAAGCGCTACCATGACAAAACATGCTCCATTTCGAAACTCTGCGCAGAATAGTAGACTCTTTTTTCAGCTGCTTTGCCAGTTTGTGCTGTTTTGGGCTAATCCGCTAATGTGACAAGGATGCTGTTTTTTCCATCATAAATCCAAGGTCTCTCTTGGAAAGATTGGCAATCAAATCAGGTAAATCCTTTTTATTTAATTTCTCCCTCATCATCTTACGTCGCCTTACCTTACGTTTCTCAAGTTGAACAAATTTCAACTCTTGATTTTTAAGTTACGGAGGAAAATTTTTACGTTACGGAGATCTACGTAGGCTTCTTACGTCGACGTAGCGTCTGTAAGTATCTCAGTGTGAAGGGAGTACGTAAGAGCTTTTTTCAGTCTAAAGGTACCTTTAAGGCTTAAGCTGCCTCAAAATTTACTACGGTCGCTTCACCCTTGTCATTATGGTCGTTCAGTCCCAGTTCGAAAGGGTACTCGGCCGGGGGCTATCTCCTCACCAGCACTTTTTAGTAATAGTGTTCTAGATGCGCAGTCTCTTTGTCTTTGTTCATGTCTTTTTCAAACCATTGACATGTATGTTATGCCGAAGATTTTTTTAATTTAAGCAGGTCAGTCCAGCGGGTAGAAGAAAATTTTAAAATTATGCAGAATGAATAAGATCATCTAGGTCTTGAATTTAATTCGGCTAAGTCAAACGTTGTACATAAGAGATACCCGGCCATTGCCAGAAACCTTAAAGGACCCCTCGCTCTATTTACTCTTCAACTAACAGTATTTTAAAATATTTGAATACTTTAAAACTAGGCTGTGCTTCGAATAACAACCCACGGTTTTGGCTGTTTTAGGCCTTTTCCCAGACGCGTTGACTTGTCGCGAAAACAGGGAAACAATTTACACAACCGTTTTTCTGAAGGAAAAACTTCTCGCAGACAACCGTCGACAGCGTGACACGCATCGAAGGTAGAAAACCATGGCATGTGAGAAAATCAGCGTTGTTTTGTTGGAGGGGCTAGAATGTACCGTACGAAATTGGGGCCTTTGGGTTTAGAAGTATATGGAGTGATTATGGAAGTAGGTTGCATTAGTATTATAGGTAAGACAGGTCCTTTAAATATGTGAATCATGTAATATAATCCTTAAATCCCCCTTAGACAGATCCATTAGGAAATACATTTCACCGAGAAGAATGTCAGACAATTGTAAGTTCATTCGTAAACTTCCGGTTTCGAACGGATTGCCCATCCAATGCCAGAACAAACATTATTTTCCGAATGTTCAAAAACAATTTAATTACCCACTATTACAACTGTTTCCGGGAAAAAACTTCCAAGCGTGTTTCCACTGAGAGGGTATACATAGACAAAGAAATGAAATCCCTTTTCAGAAACAGAATCAAACTGGTCAAGGGATGTCAGCTTCCGGAGGCACGGTGTCTAGCTAACAAAATCAGAAAGAAAACTAGTAAGGCCGCCGAGAATTACTATCGTACAAAATTAAGTGACCTTTTTGGGATCCCAAAACGTAAGTGTAGGGATAGGTACCTATGACATAGCAAAAGTTGACCATCTGTAAACACGATAAATCTCGAAGGGAATGAGACTTGGTGCGAGGATTCTGTGAGCCAAGGGAAAGGTCGAGTTCGTAGATGTAGCCCTACATTTGGGGGTGGGGGTTCAATTAATGGACAAACAAAATATTTTTAAACAGCAATTGAGATAGTCGTTTAAGCGGTAAGAAGCTATGCTGAACACGAACATGAAAACAGTTTTCTCGCCGGACAAGTAGTTCGCCCGGAATCCGGCTAAAAACCGGAAAGTTTGTTAAAAGTTTTATTTGAAGTTGATTAGATGTTAATTTAAGGGTAAGAAGACATGCTGAACATTTATGTAAAAATCATTGTCTACCCGGACAAGTAGTTCGCCTGGAATCCGGCCAAAACCGGAAAATGTGTTAAAAGCAAAAGTTTAATTTGAAGTTGACTAGATCCGCCCGGAATCCGGCTGAAACCGGAAAATTTGTTATAATTTAAATTTTTATCTGAAGTTGATTAAATGTTAGATATAGGGGTAAGGAGATACGCTGAATCCGTTTTTGAGCTTTATTTTTTCGCCGGACAAGTATTTCCGGAATTCCGCCGGACCGGAAAATTGGCAGAAGTAAGGGGGGAGATTTCCATTGATTTCGTCAAAACAAATATGACTTAAAGGGGCAAACACACACGCTGAATCCATATCTGAACTTGGTTTTCTCAGATAATTGGCTATTTGGCCTTAATCTGTTTTTGAATTTCAATAGTAAAAAATGTTCAAGGAGTCTGGTGAAGACCGGATCTGGCGAAGACAAGACCCAATTGTCTGGATAAGATACTGAATTTTTGGGATCCCACTGAAATCTTTGGTCTTGTTCAGTCTAGGCCTGTCAGTGGTACAAAGGGGTCAACCGACTGTGTCCAACTGCAGCCCAAATGAATGACACATGGTATTTGACACGGATTGTCAGGTGTCTTCCACCTAAATATTCTTTGAGCCCAAGCTGACTTTGAAACATTTATTCAAACAATGTTTACAACGGATACATCAGCTACGATTCTTCATCAGCGAAATTTCGGCCCTTTTTGACACGGGTCCTCGTCAGGCTGTCAATCCTCTGATTCAACTTCGGGGAAGGAAACAAACCTGTAATAAATAACTGAAGCTTCTACCGACTATAAATATCTTATTAAAGTAAATTATCTTCAAATACCACTATAATGAAAAAACTAGTCCTGAGATTTAATTTTTGACACGGACGCTGTTTTTGCTGGACGATCTGGGCGATGACAGGAAAGGTTTTTTTCTGCATTTTGGTCAACTTCGGTTTTTTATTAATGAGGGGCTGAAAACTTAAATATTATTTTATTAATAACCTCGTTCTACGTTTCTATTATCGAGTACTAGCCTGTATCTATTACTTTGAAATAATGACTGCACGGAAAAACTAGGACTGAGATTTAATTTTTGACACGGCTGCTGTTTTTGCTGCACGATTGGGGCGACGACAGGAAACATTTTTTCTGCATTTTGATCGACTTCGGTTTTGTTGTTAATAAGGGACTGAGGCTTAAATTTTCTTCCCTTAATAATCCCGTTCCACGTTTCCGGTAGGGAGTACTCGCCTGTATCTCGGTTAATGCCTGCTCAGTTTTTCTTTATCTCAACGGCTTCTCGAATGGTTTGATGGAGTCCTCTGCACGTTGCAAGAATTTGGGCTTTTTCAAAATATACTGAATGGGATGGGTTTTCGGAAATATGTTCTGCAAGTGCAGATTTGAAATTATAGTTATGACGGTGTCCGTTGGAGAGGGCGTGGTCAATTTCTTGCTCATGCTCTGCAAGTCGTTTCCCGAAAGTTTTCTCTGTCCTCTATGTAATGCTTTCCGCAATCACAAGGTATTGAATAAATGCCTCTTTGGTACTGATTTGGGACTTCATCTTTTCCGGAGTTTAGGTAGACAGCAAAGTATTTTGGGTTCTGTGAAAGAACTGGATGTTGTATTTTTTCAAACTTTTGGACAATTTTTCGGTTACTCCGCGGACGTACGGAAGGTAAACGCGGGCATTTTTTCCTCAGCCTCACCATTACTAGTAGAACTTACAGGATCTTTGGGGGATGAATGCAGCTTCAGTCGTCTTCTGATGATCTGTTCAACCAGTTGAACGGGGTATTTGTTTCCAAACAGGACGTCCCGAATGTGGCTAAGTTCGTCATCTAGGAGATCTTTGTCGCAAATTTTGATGGCTCGGTCAACTAGTGAGATAACTACTCCGCGTTTCACATATTCGGGCTGGTAAGAATCGTATGGATGGTATCGATCGTTGCGGGTGGGTTTTCTATAGACTGAGCAGACAAAACTTCCTTCGCTGTTAGCAATCAAAACATCTAGGTACGGCGCTTTTGTGCATCATTTTCAAATTCAATCCTGAACTGGATAGTCGGTTGGATTGAGTTTAAAGTGTCAACGAAACTCACAATGTCTGTTTTTTGGCCTTCCCATGCTGTGAAACCATCATCAACATAACGTTTGTAGAAACTTGGAACCATCGGCGCGATGCTGAAAGCGATTTCTTCAATTTTCCTCAGGGTTAATTCGGCGAGTCCCTGCGAAATGAAGCTCCCTATCACTGCTCCTTCATGCCGCCAGTAGAATTGCCCCATGTAGATGAAATATGTTGATTCCCAAACAAGTTTAAAACAATCCAGTATTTCGCTTACAGTTAGGGGGGTTTTGTCTGCCAGTTCGGGATAATTCTCTAGTGCTTCTTTTAGGGCATCCAGGGTGAAATCTTTCCTGAGATTGGTGAACAAAGATACAGCATCAGTGCTTGCTTTTTGCGTTTCTTTGGTGACACGGTATTTTCGCTTGTCATCGCCCCAATCGTCCAGCAAAATAGCGTCCGTGTCAAAAATTAAATCTCAGGACTAGTTTTTTCATTATAGGGGTATTTGAAGATAATTTACTTTAATAAGATATATAGTCGGTAGAAGATTCAGTTATTTATTACAGGTTTGTTTCCTTCCCCGAAGTTGAATCAGAGGATTGACAGCCTGACGAGGACCCTTGCCAAAAAGGTCCGAAATATCACTGATGAAAAATCTTAGCTGACGTATCTGTTGTAAACATTATTTGAATAAATGTCTTCCACCTCTAGATACATCCAGTTTCTCGCAACGAAAATTAAAGGTGAGCCCAGAAACAAATCTTCCGACCCTCCCCCCCCCCCCCATAATAAAATAAGAATCCCCGAAATTTCAGAAGTAATAACAAATTAAGCAAACATAAAAGAACTAGTAGAACTCCAGTTGACACTCCAATAGAACTGTCAAGGCTCTTCTCGATAAACTAGCTTTTCCACTCAGAATATATTTAAGACAATTTCGAGACCGAAATTTATCCCGACATTTGCAAGGTAGCTTACGTGACTTCCATCCACACGAAAGGTTCTCCAATAGGCTTCGACTCTGTCCGACAAATCACCCTCACACCTACTTCAGCAAGTTGTACGAATATTATTATCCTTGCCCCACTTCAGAATGAACTTTTACTTGTACCAAATCGAGATCCTTGAGAGATTCATCCGAGATGTTGGCCAACTTTTGATACGTTGACCGGAAAAGTCTTCTCGGTAAATCAGGGAACTGATTTTTATTATTGGAAAGCAATTTTCGGTACCCTTCTCCTCCCCCCCCATCAAAGTCGAATCCGGTCCGGACCTCGAAATGGAACTCATCGGGTCCATGTCCTTTTGTATCTCTCAGATTGTGTCACCATCCGTCTATCCGTTAGCATAACATTAATAGAAAGTTTGCAAGCCGGTGAAGTGCTTTTCCATCACAAATTTTCTGCTGCATTTTCTGGTTCTTGTAGAAAATGTATAAACGGTTGACCCTTTGCTACCAAGGAGTGAATGATAAATGCACAAATTTTCAAAAAAAAATCACCTAGCTGATTAATTACAATTACAGTTCATTATTTCAGTAGTTCTATGATGCATTCGCTTGGGACTGTGCGTCGCTGCCACGAACGGCGCGTTTCGTCGATAAATTGTCAAGTCCTGTCTGTAAAATCTGCCCCCCCCCCCCCAGAACACACGAAAGTGGGCTAGTTTCGTCATTGCAGTAGACACTGTTCGACATAGCGTGACCTCGTTCATTTCTGAGGAGAATCCAGAAGAACTTTCTCTAATAGGGGTTTATGCAAGTTGTTCATCATAGCAGGAGCAAAAGTTTTCGCATGTTAGCAATTAAAGTACCCATGTCATAATTTTTTTGTTTTCTGAGGTATACTTGCCCTTTAGGCAGTCTGGACATGAAAGCCGCTAGTTCATACAGAAAACGAATTCGCCAGGAAAAAACGCCGAGGGCTAGCGGTCGCTCTGGAAACAGTGTGGTTCTCATGTGGCAGATGATTCGAAAATATTCGGTCTAAGATGAGATCCATGACACTGTTAGCGATACGCAGCTGACCGAAAGATGGCCACCGTTTCTTTTTCCTGGCTAGAAATTTTGTTCGGGAAGTCGGAAGTCGGTCGCCTATTGGCGGCTTGAGTGGTCAGCGTTGTCTTGCACTTATTTCTTTCTCGCTCTGAATATCCGAAACACTCGAAATGGTTCTTGCCAAAGCTAGCCCATAATAATCGACTTTCATATGGTCAAATGTTCGATCTTAATCAGGCCAAAATATTTTGCTTAACCATGTGCATGATAGAGAAAGGACTAATTGTGATTCCAGGTAGACAAGGAATTCTGTGAATATGGGAACTTCGAGACTACAGGTACACAACGGGAGATGAGAAGATGAATGAGTGGGCATAATTACTGGAACGATGATTTAAAGGCTCCCTTAGCGACAGTATCGATTTCATGTTTCGGTGCTTCAGGCCGGGATTGCGATGGTTGTTTGGGATCGACCAAAAAGAGGCACGGCACGGCACGGAATACTGTAGGAGACACGAGTACTAAGAAGAGGCACGAAAACTAAAAGGGCCCTTTCAGGCTTCTGAGTGAAAATGTTCTGACGCCTTCTTTTAGGCTCTGGAGTTACGAACTGCCACTTAATTGTTTACTTCTACTACTTGGTAATCTCTTTTTATTGCTCGTGCCTCCTGCGCCATGCCGTGCCTCGTTTTAGTCTGTCCCTGGTTGGTTGGGTGCAAACCGTTCAGCAGACCCTGTGCTTCTCCCTAGATTTCTCTAGGAACTGGTACTCGTTTTAAGCTAGCCCAGAACCGCAACACCAGCTCCGTCGAGGGGGTCGAGGATTCGAACTCGGGGTCCACACTCGTCTTAGTTCATAGTCCTACGCCTTAAAGCACAACTCTTACTAGAAATGATCTTTTCCCTACGAAACAGACCAGAAAAAACGATTTTCGAAAACACCATTACTTTCCACCTGAAATTAGCGATTTTCTTGTTGGAGCTTGTCGACTCAATCCAGCCTTCCTGCTCTCCGATGCGGCCGCTGAGCGCAAAACATTTGAAAACTGAACGCGCTGCGGTTAAGAAGTTGTAAAACTAAGCAAATAAAAGAAGTCAAAAAAAGAAGATTATCATATCCTTATATGTGAGCGGGACATTTAAGTTTCCGGCAAACTTTGCGTTGTCTGACGGGCAAAACTCGTTACAGCCAAAAAAGCGCTAAAAATTCGTAGGCACAAAACGAAACAATGGAGAAAGGTGGAAATTTTAGAAGCTTATACTTCCACAAGGGAGCTAGGTATATTATAAAAGACAGAATAAGTAAGAGGGGTCCTTTAACGACTCGACTATCGATGATTCATTTTAGCGTGATTTCGGTCTAGGGAACCAGAAAACGACCACAAAATCAAAAGAAACTAACCGACAGCTTTTCCTGTTTGTGCCACAGCTTTTCCTGTCGTGACTGCGGCTCCAGTAAGTTTCCTCCCACTCTCAGTAGACTGCAGCGTGCTGAAAGAAAGATTCATTGCCAAAGCTCACATACATAATTTTGCATCTTTCAGCTGATTTATACTCGGCATTTTAGCTTATCTTCATATGCAAGCCGCTGCTTAACACATAAAAGGCATTTCCCAGTGAACCAAGCAGAGGGCTTACGATCGGTCTGACGACTTTCGTGTGGTTCTTTGGCGGGATATTTCTAGCACTACTTATACTGGAAGAAAAGAAGCTGACTAGGAATTGTCCGTTTCTGTTCAGCTAGCTAAAAGTCTGGCTGAGAAAGTGAGTGACGGTATGTGTTCTGAAACTGGCGACTTGAATAGTCTAAATTATTTAGCACTTCACTGTAGCAAGTTTTTCCAAGTAAGGATTAAAGTTAACTGCATTATTTGCTACTGGCGTTAATCCTATCTCTACTGAGATAAGATTAATCCGAATTAGATATAAGATTATCTTTTTATAGACGAGATTAATCCCAGTAGCAAATACTGCAAGATTTTTTTTTACAGTGTTCATTCCCTTTTGTGTTTAAGGATAAAGTTAAATTGTCAATTCAAATGATCAATGACGTCATCTGATTCCAGATTTCTTTAACCTTCAGGGCTCGCTTCCTTATCAGGGCAAAACATCTTACTCAAAAGCTGCTCAAAAGTGAAAACGGTAATAACGAAAGACTGGTGCGATTCCGACAACGAAACAAAGGCTCGTTTTCTAGCTTGGGCCTGAAGAGGGCTCTTGCCAAGAAGAGCCGAAATATCGCTAGAACAAAACTTAGCTGATGCACCCATTCGACGCAGTCAAATGTCATTCGCAGTCAGCAAGAACTACTTATGAAAAAAATAGAACTAGTAATACTAAGGAAACAGAAAAATCTGAAAATGGGAATTAATTTAGTGACTGGAAAAGACACGAAAAAAAAATTAATGGACATGATACCCGAATGGCTGCTTTAAATTGCTTCGAAAGGAACACCGCAGAACGTCGTTCAGAAGTAAGAACTACTAAAGCAGCAAGGATAGAATAGTAAGCTCTTGAGACATTTATGCACATATGTGCATGTCCGGTAAGTCAGGGTAAGGCGATATATATTTTTTTTTACCACATGCCCTTCAAAGATGGGCCAAACTGAGCCTTATTCCAATTTTTTAGGATTTTAGCTGAGCAGTAATATAATTCGTGACTGAAAGGGTTAAGGAAGTAGCAACCGTAGACGATAGTACGATGGGCTCTTTTGAAAACTAATTTGCTCCTTGGGAAAGAAAATATGCGTCGGTTGGACTTCTCCTCGGAGACAAAGCCCCCCTACTGAGAAGAGACCGATCCGGCCAGGTTGTCGTAGGACAGAAAATTCCGCAAGGCTTTTGGTGACGGGAATTAGCCTTCTCCCACCATCAACTGATGCTTTTACACCCTCCGTTAGGTCAAGGGCCTCTCTTCCTAACCTTAGTTCGGTTCGTTCTTGGCCAGTGAGGACTTCACGTGCGACTTTCTGGTAAAAAGAATTTTTTGCGCACTACTTATGACGGATCCACCTAACTCATCGATACACCTCTATTGACACAATCGCATTCTAAAAGCATTTATCTACAGGGCCTGGAGAAACAACGTACCAACGCAGAAGATGATCGTAAATGAATCACAGCACACAGCTAACACTGGAATCGCGAGCGGTGAAGGAAAACTCAACGGCCGTTACCTTCAGTAGTAACGACGTGCAGTGGAGGTATGTTTCTTAGAATGTTAATTAATTTGAACAGTCAATTTTTCATCAACTTGCTGTAACAAAAATCAACTATCAGTCAGCCAAAGTTACGCGTGCAAAGAACACCTGAATGGGTGCTTCGGGAATTCATTTTAGCATTTAGAACAAAGTTGCACAGTTCAAAGTTAACCAACGTTCAGAGAACCATACCTCTACTGTACTCGATCTCGAAAGTCTGCTGAAAGTTTAGTCCTTACAAAGGGCATAATTGGGCAATGGTGACTATGACCAAGTTTTAATTAACGTCGCAAAGTTTTCAGTTGGAATTTCCGCCATCTGGCATTCTGTTTATAATAGCGTTCGTAATTATATTCCATCCCCTCAGCTAACTCGTAACTCAAATTCATGCCCGCTGCCGGTACTTTTGAGATGCGATTACCACCATCGCATAAGTCAGCGAGACCTCAGTGATGTGGCTAATAGAGATGAGTATTTCGGCTAAATTGAAATTCCGGTTCACGGCTCATGTTCCAGTATCGGTCCAAGCAAATTCTTTCCGGAGGTGACATTATATATTATTGCCCGAGTAAGGGTATTACGACGACTGTATTTGTATGTGAAAGAAGCACTCTCAACCTGATGTTATGGCGAGGGATGTAGTAGGCCGGACATAGATGGTAAATGTCCTTGGATACAGTCATCGGAGTCAGGACAGCCTAGGGCGTCTGGTGGCCTACTACACGTGCAGACTTCACGGGTTCATTGTGGATTCCCCCGGTTGATTCACACTAAGGTCTGCGTCCCGAACCACAATAGGCTATAAACCACCCATCATCCACTAGGCCTTACAGGCCAGCCCACTCTAAGGAGCTTCAAACAAGACTCATAACAATGACCTAACGTCCGTAAATAAACAAAAGGTGTTTTGTCTGGTGCTTGCAATATGATATCGACAACCTTTAAGTAAAAAGGGTTGTCCCCGGTCGAGGCCCGGAAAAGAAGTGTGGAAGAAGATGACTCATGCTCGCCGGATGAGTCATGAAAATGAGTCAATAAAATAATACAAGAGCCGCGACAGTATAAAAGCCGAATGGAAAGGGAGTAGCGCTGCGTAGCGGCGGCATTAGTTAGCAGTGCGGGGTGCAGATGGCAACACCGTTACAAGGGGGAGTTGGCTTGAAATTGTTAGTCAAAGGCATAACGGATAAAAATGTTACCACCAGTGCCAAGAGACGGTGACACCCAAGTTGTTCGTTACTCGCCTCAACGCAAAAAGATCGAAAAGATTCAAAATCGAATATCAGCAAGACCCAATTGTCTGGAGCAAATATTAAATTTTGGGATCCCATCGAAAACCTTTGGTCTTGTTATACATGTCAAAAGTTTCCCGACCACCACTCCAACTCAGCCAACCGTACCCGCATGTGATTCAAACGCATTTTTTCCATGTCTACGTCATCAATTCTTATCACCAGGGAATACAGAACGAATTCGTTCATACATAACGAATAACAACCAAATATTTACAAGTTTTTGGCCCGACAAAAGCTTACGAAATTTGATTTATTACGTGTAATAAGATCCCGATCTGACGACGGGACTTAAACTTTCTGGATGTGTCCGAGAAATGTTGCAGAATTTGACTTCTTCTGTATAAAAAGATCCCGATGTGCCGACAAGAATGCCGACGCTCGACTGAAGCATTCACAATTCGATTTCTTCTGTGTTTTGCCCGACAAGACTGTAAAGAACTTTTTACGTGTAAATAAAGCGGATGTGCTGACGAAACTTAAACTTTCAGGATGCGCCCAATACACATTTACAGAATTAGATGTGCCGACGGAATACCGACGCCCGAACAAACCATACAGCATTCGGTTTCTTCTGTGTTTCGCCCGACAATACTATGCCGAACTTTATTTCTTACGTGTAAAAATAACTTTATGTGCCGACGAGACTCAAACTTCCCGGGTGCGCCTGCAATAAATGTTCGCAGAACCCGATGTGCCGACGAATCGACCGGCGCCCTAAGAAAGCATATAAAATTGTATTTCTTCTGTGTTTTTGAAAGGCTGTTAACCGTAGGCTGAACTGATTTCATGAAAAAAAAAAAAAAAAAAAATATACTGCGGTTCAGACTCAAGGCTAAATTTTGAAATTTTACTTGAGTTCATCGAAACTGACAACCGAGAACCCGATTAGAGAAAATCAAAGAAAACAAAGCGTAACTCGAGAGCCCAGCTAACAATGGAAGCGACACGTATTTAAAGTCATTCGTGCATTAATTTACTATGAATTTCAATTCCAACGTTGTTACTAACCTGTACCTAACTAGTGATTATAAATGTGAAAAGGTAAATGCTGACAAGATCAGTGCTACTTTTCATTTTGTTCTGAAAGTATATTTCAGTTTTCTCCTTTTTTTTCTGAAAAAAGTATGTACAGAATAATATGAAGTGATTTGTTTGGCTTCGCCCAAACGCTTGTTTGGACTTTCCTACAGTCAGAGGTGCTGTACATGTGTAAAGAATAATAGGAGCATTTTAAAAGGCTTGTTTATTTAGTTCAGTTTGTAAAAGTTGATTCTTACAATAAAGAGTATTAAACTAAAAAAAAATTTAAATTAAACTGAATTTTAATCCATACCAAGAGAGCCGCTTTTCCTCATTGCGATTTTGTAAAATCATGCTCCAGCCATGTGTTTTGCCTTTCATGATGATGATGATGAAATTTTATTTCCGCACTTAAGAAGAGGAAAATAGCTCGTACGGACAAATAAAAGGAAAAAATACACTGAGCTTTTGATAATGTAGTAAATACACAAAGATCGAAAAATAAACATTAAAAAAAGAAAAGGGACTCGGGTCTAAGAAATGTTCTTCCTATATGCGACATGCGGGCAGACATGCGGAAGGGCAGAAACGTGAAGGTCCTGGGAAATTGAAGATAACTTTGCACAAGGGTCAGAGGGCAAAAAAGTGGCCGACGCGAAATGTACTGAATCCGGCCCTGCATCAAACAACTCAAAGGCTCCTGAAATAAATGTTTCGCTATCTCATTCGCCATTCCCCGGCCGGAAAGAGAAAACACCCAAAAGAAACATGTCACTTACTGGGAGAATCGAAGCTTCACATCGGTCACTGAAAGTTGGCCGATTCCTGGATGACCAGGATTCACCTGCATTATTCCTGTGTGCGGGCTTTCTTGCCAACGTCGGTAGAACTTTGTCTGTTTGAGAGCTTGCATGAAGGACGTATTGAAAGGCTCAAGTTCTTTTGCTGTTTCTGAAAAGACAAAAGATGAAGGGCTTGTTCTTCCCTTTGGTTTCTGAAGTGGCTTTTCATTCGGGAAGATAAGGTGGACGGTACTAAAACTATTCGTTCGAACTAAAATAGGCCTATATAGTCGGATGCATTTTATTTCGATGGTGAAACTGAGAATGAAAAACATTTTCATCGCCTCCGAATATTCGGGCGAAATCTTGCGACACGCTTAGAGTGGAACGATAGGGATGAAACTTGTTCGGAAGTGATCTTTCTTATCTCAAGTCTTTTGCTTACAAATGATCACAACGAACCCTCGAATTGGCAAATCCCTACTTTCATCCTTTGACCCAGCCTTGCAAGGGCCATATGAGCTTCTAGCTCTTGTTGATCGTCTTACTGTTTTCGCATCGGATATAGCGAAACTCGTAACTGTCAACTTCTGTAGTGACAGTGACCGCTGCAGGAAAATGGTCTCCAGTTTGTGAGTTCACCAGTGAGGATGACCTCCCAGGAAAAAGGATCAGGTGAATGTAGGCTCCTACAGGATTCTCTTGGGTCAGGATGCTGGAGCCGAGTTCTTACGGGAACCCCCCTTCCGTGTAAGAAAGAACCATTTCTCAAGTGACAAGGGCAGAAGGATAAAAGAGACCCAACGCGAGGTCAGGGTTGCCACATGTCGCACGGAGTGAATTGTATCACTCTATTTTGTCTTTGTCAATCTTGTACATACGTCACAAAATTCACTTCATTTCATAAACGTAGAGATGTGTCATTTTTACAGCATTGATTCCGACCAAAAGTGACTATTTAAAGTTTTTCAAAGAAAATAAAATTAAGATGAGAACTATTTGCAGCGGCGGCTCCACGTTGCAAAAAATTATTTTGGCCATACTATACATGAACTGATTGTGTAAGAGTTTTGCTTACAGATGAATTCCTATCTTCCTTAAAGCGTCCATCTGAACCGGACAGAGCATCTCGCGCAGGGTTGCGGCATCAAAACAATTTAGAAGTGACTTTTGGCTCAACACGGAGGGTGACATTCTATTTTCAAGAAAAAATGTGAAACGGTTACTTTTGGTCGGACCCGATGAAAATGCCTTACTTCTTTGCTCCGCTATTCCCAAACAGTCGATTTTAATGCAGTGGAATTTCCCTTTAGTACCTCTATGAGCGTTTACCTGTGTTGTATGCTTGAACAAAAGGATTTACGAACAAGAGCTCGAATGCTCATATGGCACTTGCAAGGCTGGTTCAGAGGATGAGAGTAGGAATTTGCCAATTCGTGGGTTTGTTTGCAAGCAAAACCCTTGAGATAAGAATGATCAAGCGCCTTTGGAAATCACGACAATGTATCGTTTGGTAAAAAGAATTTTATTTTTGCACTTGGCTGTTATGATGCGCACTTTAAGGGCGTTAGAAATTCATCTGTATGAGCAAAAACGATAATCGGGCCTTGGGGACCATTAAACTATATCGTTTGGGTCAAAAGTCTCGGTTAAGAAGCGCACTTTAAGGGTGCTAGAAATAGATCTGTATGCAAAACCGATGTGGCGCAAATGATCATGGGCCGAAATGTAGCCTATCGATTGATCAAAAGACTTTTTTTTACTTTGCAGTTAAGATACGAACTAGAACTAGAAATTCATTTATCCTTAAGGCAAAAATGGTCATGGGCCCATGGGGATCATTAAAAGTTTATTTTGCTTAGAAGTATTTTTTTACTTTGCGGTTAAGATTAGTACTTTAAAGAATGGTCGGATTTGGGAATTGACGATTTCTAAGCCAATCTTGTCGAATCTCCAATATTCCAGCCAAGCATCATCGTCCTATAACGTCTGAACTCGCGATCACCGGAATTCCCCCCCCCCCCCCCTCCAACTCCCCCACAGTGCCCGGATCCAATTTGATTCTGTAAATGATTTATAGTTGTTATTTCCAAAAAGTTCCATCCCGATCTCTCCAGTCTAAGCGGGTCAAGTATTTTCCGGTCCCTCCCAACTATTGTCGGATCCGGTCCGGACACGAAAAAGAAAATCAAAGACCTGTCCTCTGTTCAATTAAATCTCAATGGAATCCGATTACCCGTTCCAAGGTTCCTCATGACTCAATATTCCGGATCCCCCTCCCTCCACTCCCCCAACGATGATCGGATCGAGAAAATTACTTTTTCCTAGGCAGTTTGATAGGGTCCCTGATACGCCTGCCAAGTTTCGTCGCGAAATGCCTCAAACCGCAATCCCCGTAGTTCCGGCCCCCCCCCCCCCATTCACGAATAATCGATTTTCATAGTGGACTTTACCTGTCAAATTCATGGTACCTCTATGCGCTTGTACCTGTGTTATATGCTTGACGAAAACGGTTTACGAAAAATAAGTGGTCATGCAGTGAGCTACCTTCCGCGAGCTAATCACCGGCAACTGAGAAGCCGCGTTTGTATAAGATTCAAATTTTCCGCGTCATAGTAGAATTTTGCGTTGCGAGGCCGACCGTAGATATTCTCAACGTCGTGCTAGAGTGAATAGTGCACAATAAAACAATCCCTTAACACAATCCTACTAACGCAGTGTGTTCAGCTAAATGATACAAACATAAGTTGGCTTTTAAGCTAGACTTTAAGCACTGTGCGGTTAATATGCACACCTTAAGGGTAAACTCTTGATGTAAAAATGATCAGAGACACTTAAAGGACCTTCTTGCTTATTCTGCCTTTTATAATATACTTAGCTCCCTGTGGAATTATAAGCTTCTAAAATCCCCTTCTTTCTCCATTGTTTCGTTTTGTAACTACGCATTTTTAGCGCTTTTTCAGCCTTGCCGAGTTTTCCCGTCACCCAACGAAAAGTTTGCCGGAATCTTCATTGTTCGCTAACAACTCTTTCACACATAAGGATGTGATAATCTTCTGTTTATTACTTCTTATATTTGCTTAGTTTTCCCACTTTTTAACCAAGGTACGTTCAGTTTTCAAATCTTTTGCGCCCAGCCGCCGCGTCGGAGAGCAGGAAGGCTGGATGTATTCGACAAGCGCTAACAAGAGAATCACTAGTTTGAGGTGGAAAGTAATAGTGTTTCCGAAAACGTTTTTTCTGATCCATTTTTTAGGGAAAAGATTATTTCTAGTAAGAGTTGTCCTTTAAGGAACACGAAAATGTATCGTGATTAAGTCCGGACCAGAAACGACGTCTTGTTGTCACTTATTTAGATCGTATAACTCGTTCGAAAGTTAACACATTAATCTGGATTCCCCTTCGTCCACCCCCCTAGATTCCTGACTCGAGAAACGACAGTTTACAAGTGAATCTGACCGGATCCCTCTCTATAGTGTCCCTCTCTATTAGCCTAGCCAACTATGTATTGATTTAGTGTACAAACAAAACGAACCTGAACTTGTGTTTTTCGTAAATATTTTATTCACCTCTTCCAACTTTAAGCTATACGAAATTAAATTTGATTGATCGACTGAAATGCAATATCCGAGACACGTGCTCTTGTCATTTACCAAGTTTCATTCGGGTCTAATAACTCGTTCGAAAGTTCCAGATTCCCTCCCTTCCACTGTTCCAGGATGGTCGGATCCGGGAATCGGCAATTTTCAAGTCAATCTGGTCGGATCACTATCCGCCTCCCAAGTTTCAAATATCTCTTTCCCTCTAAGAGTTACCGTGCTGACAGACGAACAGACGGAGGGACAGCTTTTACGAAGTCATAGGTATCCCTCCACATACGTTTTGGGAACCCCATGCCTCCGAAGCAGAAGAGGATGCTGCAAATAGACATCATCACTGGGGTGAGTTTATTAAAGTATAAGCAATCAGTTGTCCAAATGGTATCTCGCAAGATATTCTGCCATTTTTTATTTTCCTTCTCAAAGGGCTATCTTACGATGTGAACCATACTAGCGAAGTCGCCTAACAAGTCGTTTCTTGGGATCCCAAAACGTATGTGGAGGGATACCTATGACTTCGTAAAAGCTGTCCCTCCGTCTGTTCGTCTGTCAGCACGGTAACTCTTAGAGGGAAAGAGATATTTATTTCAGGGGGTTTTGAAGATAGGAATAAAGCAGTGCCAATGAGAATTGTGAGACGGTGACAAATGAGGGTTCGAAATTTGTTCTTTGCAATAGATACCATTCACGCATTCTACTACGTAGCGAGAAGCGACAATCAAGTCATCGTAATTAAGGCAAACGACCCTGGCATCGTTGTCCAGTGTCCTAGCCACAAAACAAGCTATCTATGGGTGTGACACCACAAGTTTTCTTTAAGAAGCTGGAAAGGTGAAGTTCCCAAGACTTGCTGAAAAGTAGGGCGTCGAAGCAGAATTAGCCAAGTGCACAAAGTCGATTGAAGAAGAAGTCGATTAGAGATGAGATATTGGAGTAAACATGCTTGTTGAATCCATATCTGATCTTGGTTTCCTCATTTGCTTAGTTGTTTGGTATTAAGGAAACAAGACCAAAGGTGTCGATGGGATCCCAAAAATCTAAGATTTGATCCAGAAAATTGGGTCTTGTCTTCGCCAAATCCAGTCTTCGCCAGGCTAATCATTAAAGAAAACCGAGTTCAGATATTCCATCTATCTATCAATCTATACCTCTATAGGCCATATCTATTTTGACGATACTGACCGAAACTTCCTGCTTTACTTCTGCCAAGTTTGCGGTTTCGCCCGAATTCCGAGCGAACTACTAGTCCAGCAAAAAAAGAAAATTCAGAAACGAATCCAGCGTATCTCCTTATCCCTATAAAGAACATCTAATCAACATTAAATAAAACTTTTACTTACAAAAAATTCGGGTACAACTGGATTCCAGACTAATTATATGTCCGGGTGAATGAAGATTGTCATATACAGACTCAGCGTCTCTTCTTACCACTAAATCTAACATCTAATCAACTTCAGATATAACTTTTGCTTTTGACATATTTTCCGGTTTTGGCCGGATTCCAGGCGAACTAGTTGTCCGGCGAGAAAATGATTTTCACCATCGTATTCAGCATGTCTTCTTACCCCTAAATCAAACATTTAATCAACTTCAAATGAAACTTTTACTTTTAACAAACTTTCCGGTTCTGGCCGGATTCCGGACGAACTACTTGTCCGGCGAGAAAATGATTTTCACCATCGCGCTCAGCATGTCTTCTTACCCCATAATCGACTATCGCATTAGCTGTTTAAAAATATTTTGTTTGTCCCTTAATTTGAACCCCCTCCCCCAGCCCCAAATATAAGGCTACAGAGCCCATCTACGAACTCGACCTTACCCTTGACCCAAACAATCCCAACACCAAATTTCATCAAAATATCCCATTCCCTTCGAGAGTTATCGTGCTTACAGACGGACGGACAACTTTTGCGATGTCATAGGTATCCCTCCACTTACGTTTTGGGATCCCAAAAACGTCAAAACGGTAACATGTTTTTTTTACATATTTAAGCGGTTGATTATGGATAAATAGCAAAAATGTCAAAGGGGTCTGGCGATTCAATTGTCTGGATCAAGAAGTCTGATAGATATTCAATTTTTGAGATCCAGTCGAAACCTTTGGTCTTGTTAGTGTCCGAAAAGCAACAAATCAAATTGTCCGTTTATGCGTATGGCTTTAACAATAAGATTCTCTTAATTTGGACGTCATGTTTGGCGTCATCGATATCCAGATGAGAGTTCATCCAGATATGAGGAGAACTAAAAAATTCTGCTAAAAAATGAGCACGGCAATAGAAAAAGATTTATGCGATCCAGGGTACACTGTAAAAAGTTTCTCCAAGAAAGGATTAAAGTTAACTGCAGTATTTGCTGCTGTGATTAATCTTATCTCTACTGGGATAAGATTAATTCGAATTAGAAATAATCTTATCTCAGTAGAGACAATATTAATCCCAGTAGCAATAACCTACTGCAAGATTTTTTTTTTTTTTTTAAGTTTAGGAAACAAATTGTGTGAAAAATTAGAGTTTCGTGACTGAAAATGCACATTCGGAGTGAAGGGAAAGAATGAATCACAACCGGCGTGAAGGGAAAGAATGAATGAGTATAGTGCATGGAATGGTTGCTTTAATTTTTTCAAGACTTCCAAGGACCCAAAACTCCAACAGACAAAATGGCTCAGAGCAATTTCGTTACGGGAACACCTTCACTAACTTGAACGATTTGACCGATAGCCTGAACGTGAAGGGAAAGAATGACTGAGTATAGTGCATGGAATGGTTGCTTTATTTTTTCAAGACTTCAAGGACCCAAAACTCCAACGGCCAAAAAGGATCTGAGCAACTTCGTTACGGGAACACCTTCACTACCTTGAACGATTTGACCGATAATTTGAACGTGAAGGGAAAGAATGAATGAGTATAGTGCATGGAATGGTTGCTTGAATTTTTTCAAGACTTCCAAAGACCCAAAACTCCAACGGCCAAAAAGGCTCTGAGCAATTTCGTTACGGGAACACCTTCACTAACTTGAACGAATCTCGGAAGGTTCCTCATGGGGCTCTAAAAAAAAATAAGGACTACTGCAGAATGATCATTAACTTGGTAGAACTTTTCCAATCTTTCCTTAGGGGATGAGAGAAAAAAATTCCGATCTGACCTCAAGCCCAGATAAGGTCTTAAGAAGTTGGTTCTTTGGCAGAGTGAATCCAGTATGAAGGTTAAAAAAAGGCAGAAAAAGGGGAAAGAGAGTCTACCCTGACAACAAGAAAATGAACAAATTATAGCTGTTTCTTCACCGAAAAAGAAAATTCCTCCGTTATCTGAGATTACTTTTCAGGAAAGCAAGAGCTAGGAACTCGTAGGCTACTTGTCCCCGGAAACTGGTACAAGAAAGTAAATGAGAACGGCAGACAAATTTTCTGAACAGATCTGGGCCATTTTCCTCCTACTAACTATCAACTTTCCCTTGAATTAGATCAACCGTCAGCAGCTTGTCACAAGGTCCCAGAGTACCTCTCCCTCCCTCCCCCTCCCAAGTATGATCGGATCGGGAAAGGATGGTTTTCTAGAGCACTGGTCGGGTCTTTATATGTGTACCAAGTTCGTCGTCCCAGCCTATGTATCGAACTAGCAAAAGCAAGACAGAAGGAGGGCTCAACAGACAATAAGATCACTATGGGCACTTACAGCCTGCAAGTGCCATAATAACATTCCAACAGGCTCATTCCTCCGCGGTGATTACAGTACCTCCTTCGATAAGTTTCTCCCAGAGGAATAAAAGGTAACTATTGCTCAAATGCTTGCGTAGTAACAGGAATTCAAAATCGGCTTTCTCGCTACAGACAACCGCTTAAATGATCACAGTTCCATATTTGGGGATGCTTACATAATCATTTTATTTAGTATAGTTCTTCCATCAGAATCTTGTTTATTGGTCTTTGTTTTCACTTGAGCCGTTAAGGCTGCAAGTGTCACATGCCAAATACCGACGATCTTCGCCGTCAGTAGGTCTGTCAGTTCGCTCATAACGACTGAAACTAATTTCAGATGGACTAGGCGAATTAAACATGCTAAGCGTATTAGGGATCTGCCAAGATTGTCTTGAAACTGTCATTTAGTGGACCCGACTATCCGGGACGTGGGAATCCGGAATCTTGTGAACATGCATAACTCTCGAACGAGTGATTTAATTTCGGAATAATCTTGACAGTTGACAAGAGAAAATGACCCAGATGCTCGATTTAAAGCTGTGGAGGAGCTGGAGAAGGGTACCGGAAATCTTGTGGCACGGATCGGACGGGACTTGGCTGGAAGGACAGGCCATCAGCCATGGACCCAAATAAAAATCCAGACCGGATCCCGGCACTGTGTGGAAGTTGGAGCGGGGAGGGGGGGGGGGTGGCAGGCATGTGGTCACGGTCACTGTGGGGGAGTTGAAGGGTGGCAACTGCACACATGTCCTACATGATCCACTGATAGATAGGTTAGTATATCGCGTACGCTGGCGACGTGCTTCTCGTCAGTAGAAGCAAATTCCCGATTGAAAAGAAAAAACAACGTTCCAATCTTTCCTTCTGAATTTTCAACAAAACTAGAAGCTCATATGGCACTTGCAAGGCTGGTTCAGAGGATGAAATATAGAATTTGCCTTTTCGTGGGTTTGCTCTGATCATTTGTAAGCAAAACCCTTGCGATGAGAATGATCATGGACCCTTGGATATCACGAGAATGTACCGTTTTGTAGAAAGGATTTTATTTTCGAACTTGGCTGTAAAGATGCACACTTTAAACGCGCTAGAAAATCATCTGTAAGCAAGACCCTTGAGAGAAAATCGATAATAGGCCCTTGGGGATCATTAATATAATATCGTTGGCCAAAAGAATTTTTTTTTCACTTTTCGGTTAAGATGCGCACTTTAAGGGTGCTAGAGATAATTTTTTTAAGCAAAACCCTTGTGGCACAAACGATCATGGGCCGAAATGTATCGTTTGATCTTAAGTAATGTTTTAGTTCGCAGTTAAGAGAGGACCCCTCGCACTATTTACTCTTCAACTTACAGTATTTTAAAATATTTGAATACTTTAAAGCTAGGCCCACAGTTTTGGCTGTTTTAAGCCTTTTCCGAGACCCGTTGACTAGTAGCGAAGACAGGGAAACAATTTACATAACCGTTTTTTCTGATGGAAAATCTTCTCGCAGAAAACGGTCGACAGCGTGATACAAGTTGAAGGTGACAAAAGTGAGGA
Organism: Branchinecta sandiegonensis; assembly: GCA_030848855.1. Taxonomy (NCBI): domain Eukaryota; kingdom Metazoa; phylum Arthropoda; class Branchiopoda; order Anostraca; family Branchinectidae; genus Branchinecta; species Branchinecta sandiegonensis. The sequence continues at coordinate 17,975,038 of JAUPMV010000006.1, read as the reverse complement.
AATCAGCGTGGGTTTGTTAGAGGGCTTATAATGTACCGTACGGAATTGGGTCATTGGGTTTAGAAATATACGAACTTTTCTCATCCCTATCTCTATGACTTCCTTTAACATTGCCTGCAGAAAACCCAACCCAAATACGAAATAGTGTTTCCAAGCTACGATTTTTGCTCCATTTTGCATCTGTCCTTATTTCAGTACCGAACAATTTTAGAAATGAACAAATGTCTCCAATCAACCCTTCTTCTGGAATATTTTTTAACCAGTTAAGCCCAAACGTATATCTAGAAGAAAGTCCAATACGATCCGGCCAGCACTGTACAAGATTTGAGTGAATTGCGCTTTTTGTCTTGGAGTCTGCATGTGCAAACCTCCAGAAACGAACATCCCGATTTTGAAAACGTCACGCTCAGGAGAAGAATGCTCTCCGTGGCCATGTCCGTAAATGCATTCTCCATGGTGTGTTCAAGTATGGTTTAATTGTTCGGGTGTCCTTTAATCACTGTAAATTTTTAATTTATCTCCCTCGTTCGTGTCGGAACCGTAAGTTAGTTCAGAGGTTCGGTGTGCAAGATGATATTCAGTCACCGGAGAGCAAGTCGGTGTCTCTACTAACACGACCAAATTAAGGTTTCGATGGGATCCCAAAAATCTCATATTTGATCCAGACAATCGGGTCTTGTCTTCGCTATGGATCAGAAAACCAGAAACCAAGTTCAGAACATACCTCTATAAGCCAAATCTATTTTGACGATACTGACCGAAACTTCCTGCTTTGCTTCTACCAAATTTCCGGTTTAGGCCGAATTCCGAGCGCTGTCCAGCAAAAAAAAGAAAATTCAGAAACGAATTCAGCGTATATCCTTATCTCTATAAAGAACATCTAATCAACTTCAAATAAAACTTTACCTTATACAAAAAATTCCGCTTACAACTGGATTCCCGACGAATTATATGTCTGGGTAGAAAAAGCTTTTCACATAAGTGTTCAGATGTCTTCTTACCCCAAAATCGAACATATGATCAACTTCAAATGAATCTTTTACTTTTAACCAACTTTCCGGTTTTTGCCGGATTCCGGACGAGCTACTTGTCCGGTGAGAAAATGGTTGTCACCATCGCGTTCAGCATGTCTTCTTACCTCATTATCGACTTTCACATTAGCTGTTAAAAAATATTTTGTTAATTTGACCCCTTCCCCCACCCCTAAATATAGGTCTACAGAGCCCATCTAAGAACTTGACCTTACCCTTGACCCAAAGAATCCTCACACAAAGTTTTATCACAATATCTCATTCCCTTCGGCAGTTATCGCGCTAACAGACGGACAACTGTTGCGATGTCAGGAATCCCTCCAAATCCCCCCTGGGATCCCCAAAAAACACCTATTCATCCAGCTCATCGTCTATATGATGTTTTTCATGAATTTGTACGCCCAGCTAATGATCCACACTAAACTGTCATGCTTTATGTTGGTTTTTACAAAACGTAAGTGGAGGGACACCTATGACATCTAAAAAGTTGTCCGTCCGCCCGTCTGTCTGTCTGTCTGTCTGTGAGCACAATCAATCTCGAAGGGAATGAGATATTTTGATGAAACTTGGTGGGGGGATCCTTCGGGGCAAGGGAAAGGTCGAGTTTGTAGATGGGCTCTGTAGCCCTACATTTAGGGGTGGGGGTTCAATTCAAGGGACAAACAAAATATTTTTAAACAGCTATTGAGATACTCGATTAAGGGGTTTGAAGACATTCTGAACACGAATATGAAAACCACTTTCTCGCCGGACAAGTAATTCGTCCGGAATCCGGCCAAAATCGGAAAGTTTGTTAAAAGTAAAAGTTGTATTTGAAGTTGATTAGATGTTCGATTTAGAGGTAAGAAGACATGCTAAACACTTAGGTGAAAACCATTTTTTACCCGGACAAGTAGTTCGCCCGGAATCCGGCCAAAACCTGAAAATTGTTAAAAGTTAAAGTTTATTTGTAGATGATTAGATATCCGATTTAGGGGTAAGAGGAGATGCTGAATAAGTGTATGACAATCATTTTTACCCGGACATATAGTTCGCCCGAAATCCGGCTGGAACCAGAAAATTTTTTATAAGTTAAATTTTTATTTGAAGTTGCTTAGATGTTCGATACAGGGGAAAGAAGATACGCTAAGTTCGTTTTTTAGCTTTCTTTTTTTCGCCGGACAAGTAGTTCCGGAATAGGCCGAAACCGGGAAATTGGCAGAAGTAAGGCAGGAAGTTTTCGTCAAAACAGATATGACTTTTAGGGGTAAACACACATGTTGAATCAATATCTGAACTTTGAATTTTCCCCATGATTTGTCCTAGTGAATTCTACCATTGATATTTCCTAGTGAATTTCACCCTTGATATTTCCCAGTGAACTTTACCATTGATTATCGGCGTAATATATATTGCGGCACCGTGAAATTTCCCTTTGATATTTCCCCGTGAATTTTACTATTCATTCTCCTCGTGAAATTTGGTCGAAATTGCATGAATTTTCCCCTTGATTTTTCCCAATGAATTTTTCCCATGATTTCTCCTAGTAAATTTTACCATTGATGTCTTTCCATCTGCAATCAATATCTATTTTATTTGCATTTTTCTGTGATATTTACTCCTGATTTTTACCTATGATTTTCTCGTTCGAAATATTTTGTCCTATTTGGTATTCCATATTGTTTTCTGAGATGATTAGCTATTTGGCTTTAATCTGTTTCTGAATTTTAATAGTAAAAATAAGCAAGGAGTCTATGGCGAAGACTGGATATGGTGAAGACAAGACCAAATTGTCTGGTTCAAATACTGAATTTTTGGGATCCCATCGAAACCTTTGGTCTTGTTCCCTTCTACTCCTCTGTCACCTCACGCTTGAAGTGTTGTGATCGGTACGAAACTCTGCGGGCATGTGAAGCGTAACTGCCAGACGTGCCATTTAGAGATCCAGATCGGCTCCGGCAACCGCGGGGGAGTTGCAGGGAGGTGGGAGGGCGGAAGAATGCTCCAACCTTGAAAACACGATCCGTCGCTTATATAAGTGCAAACTACGCTTGCAAGAGCATAAGGGCTTCCAGCTCTTGTGCAGCCTTCAATTTTATTGCTGCATAGCGATCGTCTTTTACGATCTACTGTCGTTCTGTCCTACCTTTTTTCTAGTTTCGGGCATTCACACGTGAACTAGGAACGATTATGGAATGCATATAAAGAACTTAATTTTACAGGAAACCTTCATTTTACCGATTCCCGATTGAGTTACGCGTTGGGGGAGGGTGCCTATTCCGCTTAATCCAACTTTGTGTCTCGCCCAGTGCAGAAGAAATAACTCTTCTTTGGAAAGCCTGGAACTTTACATCACAATAAATCATCCCGGAGCTTGACAGCTCCCAACATATCGTTTGGCGAGGGCTGTACAACATTAGCTCAAAACTGTAATTGGCAAAACCATGCAGGAAACGGAACCAAGACGAGGTCGCAGATGGCGTGACGGTTTGTTTTGTGGCTGCAAATGCAAACTGACTGGCCCCAAGCTCCCACTAAAAGGAAAGTCTAAACGTCGAGTATAGCTTCGACTGAAGACACATACTGTCTCTTTGACACGCTATTATTGTACCATTTTCTTTCACGGGCTTGGAATGAGATCCTAATATGGCGTGACATGCTCATAATCCCTCCCCCTCAAAGAATTAAAGAACAAAACAAGGTGCCGAGCGGAAACTGGTGCTGACATTTAGCAAAAAACTTCCGGAGCGGCAGACCATCCAAGCTATGCAGGAAGTTCATTATGAGCGTGTTCCACCCTACTTATCGTAGTTAGTACGCACGACGTCACGAATTCTGGCTTTATGCCGTTAAGGGTGGAACGACTTTTCTATTTTCCAGCAGAATATGATGCCACAGCCGAATCCGACGAATCACGTTACAGAGACGCGTAGTTACCAGGCTTACTACGCTCCCGAGAATGGTAAGTAATTAGTTACTATTAGTTACTATTTCGAGAAGGTTGGAACGGTCAGCGTAGAATTTTTTTACGACGTTGGAACGAAAACAGTAACTAATAGTTACTGCTGTTAGAAGGGTGGAACACGCTCTATAGTACTGGACTGTAGTTGCAAACCCCTAAATCACATCGCTTAGTGTTCCATGGTTTCATAGTCTTGTGCCCAGCACAACTTTTGTGTTTCTTGAGATTTGCAGAATGCACTAACCCCTCGAGCTCGCCGTCGTGACTCATTATTGTTGTGTCGATTCGGACTGACAAGTCAGAGTATTTCATTCGGGTTTGTTTTAGTCTCGGGTCCACAAGCAATCTGGCCACATGCCGATCGCTGGCCCCGATGTCATCTGCAAATAGTTGTACTCGCGACTCAATTTTTTGTGTTCATCATCTTGTTAATAGTCGGAATGATTTTACAACCGCTCTTGGCCTACTAAGATACATACCCTGCCTCAAATGTTAAGCATTGCACCTTTCTGGCGAATGTTAAGTAACACTCATTAAAAAAACAAATTAACTCTATTTATTTTGTTTCTGTAAATTCCTGCTCCGCCTCCTTCCATGGACCCGAAATAGTAAAATCGTCACTACTTACAACATCACTGACCCACTTACAGCAGTTGGACAACTTATACAGAAATACAACAATAACATTAAGCATCAATGGGAGAGCATTCTTCTACAATAGGATAGTTTTATAGATAGGATAATGTTATCGTAGTCTCTATGTTTGTCTGGTCTCCTCTTGTTATAGTGTTTCCTTCTTCTTTTCTTTCTTTATTCCTACTCCGTCTATGCCATGTGCTTTTGATGGGTGAAAAACAAAATTATTATTATTCTTACAAACCTAACACACAGTTTCAGTAGGGAACCCATATGACATTATTACAGCGACATATGTTCACGAGGAAAGCCAATCGTAGAGCCGGGAAGCCGCGACATTTTTCGCATAAAAGAGGTAGGCTATACCAAACGGGGGAATCCACATAGTCTTAAATTTCAGATTACCTTCTCCAAGTCTTATAGATCAAGTCCTACAGATATGGTTCTGCCTGCTAAGATTATTGATAAAAGAGTGGAAGATTTCAAGTCTTCCGCTAGTAAACTCAACCACCAGTGCTCTTCCCTCTTCGTGTAATCTGTAGTTATGTTTGTGCAGTGTTTAGTGAACAGTTTTGCTACGTACGTTGTCGTTTTTCTTATTGTTATTGTTTTTTTTTTGTTTTTTTTGCACTCCGTCACTAGGGCTACCCTCCCTCTTGACAGGTAGTAAATTGATTGATTGAAGAATGTTCTATTTGTTTCCCTTGTTAAACCCTATAAGCCTCTGGCTATTCGGACCAAGACAGGACCATCTCGGGAATCTCACCTATTCGCCTATTACTTAGGATATCCAGAGCGAAAATGTGTGTGGGGGGGGGGGGGCGGAAATATTGAGAAACGGTTAGTATGGAGGGATCGGAGTGAAACTTGCTGGGAAGAACAAGCATCTGCTCTAGATGAATCGTTTACACAACTGGACTGGATTCGGACACTTGGAGGGGGGGGGGGAGGGGGGGTTTCCCGAAATTCCGGTGATGGCCGTTTTGGGGATTTCCACAACGAAACTTGGCAGGCATAACAGGGACCCGATCAAACTGACTTGGAAATAAAAATTTCTCAATCCGATAATCGTGGGAGGAATATTGATTAACGGGACCAACTCTGGAACGGGTGATCGGATTCGATTGGTGGTCTTTTTCAAGTCCGGACCGGATCCGACAATTATTGGGGGGGGGGGGGGGGGATTTACGTTACCGGCTTAGTGCGTAATTTTCGAAAGGGTGATCGGATTGGAATGAAACTACGAGGTAACTACGAGGTAAGAGGGAGTTTTCTTGGGGGTGGTGGTTGTGAGCCCCTTCTTGGAACTTTGAAGTCGACGTCGAAAGTAAATATAGTAGCAGTTGGAAATTTTGTCCTGAAAGGTCTTATTATTCGAAAGTTGAGCGTTACATGATTTTGTTTGGTAGTTGTTTGTTGTTGTATATGTATGTATACGGCCTGAAAAATGGCTTTAAATACAGTCATTCATTCATTCATATCCACAAGACACTGCCCGCAACTCCACCTTTTTTGTTTAGGTTCTCTTGCAGTCCAGTCCCTGTATGATTGTATCTCTTCATTATCTGCCACTGAAGAAGCGATTAAAGGGTAAACCCAACCGGCCCCTAGACGTCCGGCCCAGTAAACCATGCCGGACTATTCCTGTTACAGCCAGGGTCTAATTTTGTGGATGCTTGCGACTCACCCTCTGTCCTTCACCGCTACCTTATTCATCTTACACGCCAACCTATAATTCAGTCGTATATTTTCTTGCCCGTCCGGTTCCGTGTTCCATTTTTTGTGTCTTCTTTTTCTTTTTAAGTTTGTGTACGTTGTGGCTAATATTATCTACTATTATTTATTTTTATTACTCATTATTTCCTTTTTGTTCCCTATTATTTAGCTATTGTTATCGGGTCAATCAACTGCTTGCCATTTCACCGTACTGAAATTTTCCTCCGAAAAAAAGGGAATGAAAAATAACGTACCATCGAGAAGTGATGTTCGAAGGAGCTGAACAACGTAGGTCTTGAACTGCAAACGGATCCAGTTCTCTCCGCCCTCCCATCCAACGCCGTCGACAAAGAGGCCATGCTTCTCCCCTTCCACCTGTCGCACAATGGAGTCGACGAACCTCAAATCCTCAGTCGTCAAACGCAATTGTCGCCGCAACTCCACGTCGAGAAAATCCACCCGGCGAGTTTCCAGCTAAAAGGAAAAGAGGTTTGCTAACGGATGAGAACATACAATTCCTACCAAAGAGCCAAAACAGGACGGCGAGATCGTGCTAAGAATACAACTCGGGAAAGTTTACCCTACTGTTTTTCGGATCCCAAAACGTAATGGAGGGATACCTCTGACTTCGTAAACGTTGTCCGTCTGTCCGTCCGTCAGCACGATAACTCTCGAAGGGAATGAGATATTCTGATGAAACTTGGTGTGAGGATTCTTTGGGTCAAGGGCAGGTCGAGTTCGTAGATGGGCTTTGTAGCCTCTATATTTAGGGGTGGGGGAGGGGGTTCAAATAAAGTGGCGAACAAAATATTTTTTAAAAGCTACGGAGATAGTCGATTTAAGAGTATTCGACATGCTGAACACGTATATGAAAATCATTCTCTCGCCGGACAAGTAGTTGGCCAAAATCGGAAAATCTGGCCAAAACCGGAAAATTTATTAAAAGTAAAGTTTTATATGAAGTTATTAAACCTTCTCGATTTAGAGGTACGAAGACATGCTGAATACGTATATGAAAACCACTTCCTTGCCGGACGAGTAGTTCGCCCGGAATCCGACCAAAACCGGAAAATTTGCTAAAAAGTAAAAGTTTTATCTGAAGTTGATTAGATGTTCGATTAAGGGTAAAGAAGACATGCTGATTCCGTATGACAATCATTTTCTACCCAGATACATAGTTCGCCCGGATCCCGGCTAAAAACCTGATTATTTGTTAAAAGTAGAAGTTTTATCTAAAGTTGACTAGAGGTTGGATTTAGTCGTAAGAATATATGCTGAATCCGTATATGAAAATCATTTTCTCGCCGGACAAATAGTTCGCCCGGAGTCCGGCTGAAACCGGAAAATTTGTTAAAAGTAGAAGCTTTATCTGATGCTGATTAGATGTTCGGTTTAGTGGTAAGAAGACATGCTGAATCCGTATATGACAATCGTTTTCTACCAGGACATATAGTTCGCCAACAATCCGGCGGAAACCGGAAAGTTTGTTAAAAGCTGAAGTTTTATCTTAAGATGATTAGAGGTTCGATAAAGGGCTAAGGAGATATGTTGGACTCGTTTTTGAGCTTTAAATTGTTGCCGGACAAGTAGTTCGCCCGGAATCTGGCCGAAACCGGAAATTTGCTAGAAGTAAGAAGGAAGTTTTGATTTCTTGATCTGTTTCTAAATTTTAATAGTAAAAATGTTCAAGGAGTCTGGCGAAGACCGTATATTAACAAAACCCAATTTTCTGGATCAAATATTAAATTTCTGGGATCCCATTGAAACCTTTGGTCTTTTTCCATCTGTGGCTCAATGTTTACTTGTCTGTAGGGGAGAGGGGGGGGGGGGGGGACAGATTCGTTACGTTTTTGCTTTTTTTGCATACCAAGATTTCGTTTTAGATTCTGTGAACTCCATTTTTGTTCGACTGTCTAGAATCATGACTAGCTGTTATTGTTACTTCGCAGAATCTTGTTCCCTGCAACATTTTCTTTGCACATTCGATTTTTCCATTAGCTACTTTTATCCATAGCTGGGGGCTGGGGACATGGTTGGGGCAGCCCTAGACATATTTTTTTTTAACTCCGGAAGGACTTTCAAGGAAGTTGTATACATATTTTTTAATTTGCTTTCGTTCGGACATGGCTGGAGCAGCCCCAGGTATATTTTTTTTAACCCAGGAAGGACTTTCAAGAAAGTAGTACACACGTTTTTTTTTTTGCTTTCTTTGCTTCAATTCAGGTTCGTTCGTTTGCTTCCGTTTGGGAAAACTGTACAAGTATACTGTCACTTGCACGACGTGTTTTAAATGTGTCGCAAAGACTTTCTGAGCCTTTTTGTTGCCTTTTTCCTTCCTTCGTCCGATTTTTTCTTCTTTCGTTGTTTTTTCTTTTTTCTTTTTACCCTTCAGCTTCTCTTTCTTAGCTGCCCAAACCTGCCCCAAGTGCTTTTGTCCGGACCTGCCCCTGGTGCTATTTCACAGAAAATTTGTAACTCTCAAACTCTTGTATCAATTACGGAGATTCGTCTTTGACATGGTAGAACCCAACCTTAAACTGCCTAAATAAAAATCACCAAATCTGGCTCTGTAGAGCACTCCTTGACCCTACATTTCTCAACAGAAGATGTCTCAACTGACGTTTAACTCATAGCGCGTTCACGACAATTCTTTTCACATAACGAATTCTCACAAAAAAGAGCATTCGTGAAGTAACACGTAAGACTTACTATCATTTTATGGCTGCAACACAGATGGATCTAGATTTTCGGAAGGATTTTACAGATGGCAAAACACATCACGAAAAACACAAAAAAAAATTTCCATGAATTGCCTTTCCCTTCCCATCGACGGCAAACCCGATGGCACGCAGCCAAAAAAGGCTGAGATCCGGCAGTCTACTTACGGATCACTTCTTCACTTTAATAGGCCTGAAACCCGATAAAAATGCGTTACTTCTTTGGTTCAGGTTCAGTTTTATTTATTAATAGACGTACTTCTACAAAAATTAACAATTTCAACAAATCCGAAGGGCGCCGCAAAGCACGAGTAGGCCGGACCTGAGTCCGCTATCCATAAATAACCGATGTCATCGAAAAACTTTTTCTTTCGGATTTACGGTACCTCCTCTATGCTTGAAATATTTAGCAAATCACAAGGAAAGCCATTGCCAACAAATAAACTAAACACAGCAGATTCTTTACATTCAATATCTTTTCCTATTTTCTTCAGCCGTGATTTTCCTAGCTTACGGTCTTTAACCATGGAAATGTAGGCTTTGGATGAAATTCAAATTCTCTGCGTCTGGGTGAATTTTGGATCGTTTGGATCGGGTATAAGCAGCACACATTCTGAACGTTATTACTAGAGCTCCGGGTAAAAAAATAACCGTTAGATGAGTCAAAACAATTCATTGTATTCAACTATCAGCTGTGAAAATAAGCTGCCTTTTCAGTTGAACGTTAAAGGTACGTGCACACAAAGTCCGATTTCCGAAGTCAGATGCACATTTCCTCCTTACGGTCCATTTACACACTGCGTAAAATCCGGGCGTATTTTGAAATCCGAGCGTATTTTACGCACGTTTTGAGCTTGAAAAGATTTCTAGCAATACGGACGTGTTTAGATACAAAACGGACCGATTTCTCAAATAAGTCCGTATTGCTAGAAATGTTTTCAAGCTCAAAACGTGCGGAAAATACGCTAGGATTTCAAAATACGCTCGGATTTTAAGCAGTGTGTAAACCCACCATTAGCACTCTTCGACTCATAACGGATACGCTTCCCCATACCGAGGCGAGTATCGCATGCGAAATCTCATCGGACTGTGTGCGCACGTAACTTTTGAGTACTGTTGCCCTGTTTGGCATTTTGGGCTTACACGCGACCAGTCCGACTCGCTTGAGAGAATCCAATATAGAGCGCTACTTGTTGCATCTAAATCTCCTAAAGTCCCTTATATCAACCTTTCAAAAACTTTCAATCTTAGTACTATAGCGAGGCGTCGTGAAAAATTATCGGTAAATTTTGGTCTAAAAACTCTTAAACACCCGATCCTCCGTAAAATCCTCCCCCCTGATTTTGAAACCGAACGGCCAAGACCCCCAAGACTAGTTACGAACCCAATTCCAAAACTGCAACCTTTCCAATGCGCCCACGTAAGATACAGTAACAGCTTTGTTCCGACATTTATTAAACTCTTTAACGCTTCATCCACAATTAAAGAGCCCACATGATTTTATGTTGGTTTTTAAGCACATATGTTTGACCGCTTAGTATAGTGTTTTTCTTTTTTTGTCTCTGTTGTTCCGATGCAAACAGAAATAGCAGTTAACTCGGCAGTTAAGCTTGCTTTTTTTTTGTTTATGTATATTGATGTGTATTTATGTGTGTGTATGACGTTGGAATCAGTTAGTCGGCACACGTCGTGAGTAAGATTCCTAATGAATAAACGATTTGAAAGGGATTACGTCTGTAGCATCCTGTAAACCCTGCCCAATGCCCAATGCGCTTAGCTTACTCAATAAATTTAGTGTTTTTCGTTGTACGTTTTTGTTATGCGTTTATTTCTCTTTTCACTCCTGTCTTGTGCTGATACCTAATTATCAATTAAGTCAAGCTTAAACAAATCAATCATTCATTCATTCTTTAAAAATTCAGCAGATTATTCCGTCATAAAAAGGCCCATCCGCCATGTTTCTTTTCATCTGCCAGAACGTTAAACTTTCTGCGAAGCTTTCCACTAGCTTCCGGATTAACTTTCCGGGAAAGCTTGACTAGCAAGAGCAGGCGATGTCACTGCTTCATTATTTTCTTCACAAGATAATGAAGCCTGGGCCTCAAAGAGACAAAATCATGGTTACGTTCCAAAACTGAACAATTGTTAACAAATTGTGAACGATTGTTAACTTTTTGCGTTCCAGGTTTCTGATTTCGAAAGTGAAGCTCCGCCCACCTACGATTTCCGTTCCAGAGCTTAACGATTGTTAACTATTTTGTAACGATGGTTGGTGAGCATCGCTGGGATAAGTTAACAATTGTAAAATTTGGGAAAAGATACCGATCGTTAAAGCTGCAGTAAGCTCCGCCCAGAAATAGAATTGACGAGGGTTAACAATTGTTAAAGTTCCTTGAACGCAACCCATGTAGGGCTGTTCCACTATGACTAGTCTCGCGATTGTTCTGTAGGCAGACATTTCTTTGCCGGTTGCACAAGTACGTACCATCGGGCAAAAAAGAGACAGTAAAGTTTAGTGGGGCTATTCGCATGTAACTGATACAAATTTTCATTTCTGTAGTAAAGAATCCTTTCGAAAATTTGAATAGTAGGACACAAAACTTGCCCTGGTAACTTTTTTTTCTTTCTAATGTATTCTGATGTTTGTCTTCGTAAAAGTTGTCTTCTGTCAGCACGATAACTCTCTAAGGGGTAGAGACATTTTCTTCAAACTGTTGGTATGGTATGAGGAACCACTGGCTCAAATTATACGTAGATGAGCCCTGTAGCCCCATATTTAGGGGTGGGGCTGCAAATTAAGGGACAAAAATCCAGTGAGATAGTCGATTTAGGGGTAAGGAAGCATGCTGAATCCATATCTGAAACTTATTTTATCGCCGGAAAAATAGTTCGTCCGGAATCCCGCAAAATAGTTCGTCCGGATCCGGCAAAGTAGTTCGTCCGGAATCCGGTCAAAACCGGAAAATTTGCTAACAGTAAAATTTTTATCTGAAGTTGACCAAATCTTCAATTAAGGCGTGAGAATACATGCTGAATCCGTATATGACAATCGTCTTCTACCCGGATAAGTAGTTTGCCCGGAATCCGGCCATAATCGAAAAATTTGTTAAATTAAAAGTCTTATTTGAAGTTGTTTAAATGTTCAATTTAGTGGTAAGAAGACATATTGAATCCATACATCACAATTATTTTCTACCCGGACATATAGTTTGGCCGGAATCCGGCCGAAACCAGGTAATTTAAAAAAAGTTTATCTGAAGCTGGTTGGACGAGGCTCGATGTGGTAAGTTAAGGAGGCATGCTGAACAAAGTTTGTCTGACAAAGGCAGGATATCTACAAGACGCAATCGTTTGGATTAAATATTATTTTTTTTTGGATCCCATCGAAACCTTTGGGTTTGTTAAGGTAGACCTAGTCAGTCAGCCACAAACTCCTGATTATTGGATATCCTATGCCAAACGCTGGGTATATCTAGCGTTTGGCATAGCCTATGCCTAACGCTGGATGCCCTATGCCAAACATTGGATAGCTAGCCCTAACCCTGACCTACCACACTATAGATGAGTTCTGATTAGTTGATTTCTGAGCTTCACTTGAATCATAAATATTTGATTGGGTTCAAGTATCCAGCGTTAGGCATAGGGTGTACCCCACGCTAGATATACCCAGCGTTTAACATAGGTTTTCCCAAAATCAGGAGTTTGTGGTAGACTCGATCAGAAATGTTTCTGTAGTATCGGTCAGCTGCTTTATATTTTTCTAACTGCTTTAGAAACGACTGAGGTATGTCTGTTCACAGCTTAATACATGTAATATATAAATAATGATGATAGTAATAAAATAGCTAATTGTGCAATAACCAGCGCCAGGTTCAGGTTCAGGTTCTTTAATTTCAAAATAATTCGTGACAATATATTTTGATCACTGGGGGCCGGCAGGGATACGAGCTCGTTAGCTCGGCCCCATTTTAAACACTGACTACATAAATAATGTAAATGAGTCGTTCCTCTGTAAATATGCACACAGAAGAAAGAAAGACTCGTTCCATTCCGTATACTTACACACGCCATACCAAACTCTCCACACAATAAAATAAAAATAAAAAAAATAATAACAACAAGTTGTGGTAAGCCCCTTTTGATGAAGGTGAGCTAGGCGGAGCGAGAGCCACCCAATGCAAGAACGGGGAAACGAAAGCAAATGAAGAGACTTCACCGGCTTAAAGTTCCGAGTTTCTGGGATTCCGCCATAGGGGCTATTAGTGACATTGTTCCGGGAAATGCTAGCATCGGGTCTTAAATCAAGGTCTTCCAATCGTGGGAGTGGCAGGACATTACTGTTCCTGCCCACTGGCCCAGAAAGAACAGGATTTTTCTGGCCATTGGGTCTGAATATGACCAGATAAGAAAATCAACAGGGAGCGAGGCTCCTTTACATCGATCGGGTGCGAAAAAACGCGGATTTACGAACCATGGAATGAGTATTACTCAAGGAACGTATAGGGAACTTTTCTTTTAGCTCGCGTGGCTCTAATTGATACTGAGACAATGGTCTAGTCGAGGAGCATCCCGATAAGATAGGCTACGCAAAAAGTTAAAGAACCTCTTGAGTAGAGGAAGAGCAAATGATACGTACGCGATACAAAAGTTTTGCAATTGTTGAGGGTTGCTGAGAGTCCTGAGGAAGTTACGACGGAAGCAGAGCATTCGAGAATACCAAAATCTGCTTTTTTTTTATTTTCGCGTACGCGATTTAACATTGCCCTTGTTTTTTGTAATCGTGTTCACCACTTATTTGGTTTAATCATAAGCAAAGTAGAATTTCGGTTTGAAAAGAACAAAGTTTTCAAAGACCAATGGCTACGTGGCCGAGTATTCCTAATTTCGTGGAAACATCTGACTGTGATTCAATTTTCTTACATGATAGTCTCATTAATCTACGACAATACTCGGGAGATCTTTCGACAGGTCTTCTGCTCGCATCTACAAATTAGAAGAAATTGCCAACGACTATGAACTCGTTTCCGTATCTAGTCAATACTCATGTCTGGGCGATTACACTGAAAGCTTTTCAAACAAACTTTGGAGGGCTAGACTTATAGGTCTATAAGTCTAAGAGAACCCAACTAGAATGCAGTCAAACGGAAATGAAATCTCTTAAGAGGCCATATAGCAACTTCAGATCCCGTTTGGTACTGATGACAATTTCTGGAACAGCGTTCGCCCAACTGAAATCGCTTTTAGGGGAGAAAGGAAACTTGCTCTACAGAATTAAACACACAGACGGTCGGCAAACTGGGTTACAGGTCAATATAACGAAAACGACAAAACCAAAGGTTTCGATGGGATCCCAAAAATCGAATGTTTATTTGGCTTCACAACCACACATTGGAGGGTTTTGTAGATTTCCGGTCTTCGCCAGGCTCCGTAAGAATATTACGATTTATCCTTAAAGGATCACTCGCACTATTTACTCTTCAACTTCAATTTTAAAATACTTGAATACTTTAAAGCTGGGCTGCTTTCAACAAATAACCCACGCTTTTGGATATTTTAATCCTTTTCCGAGACCCGTTGACGTGTATGCGAAAACATGGAAACAATTTGCAAAACGGGTTTTTCTGATGGAAAACTTCTCGCAGACAGCCGTCGACAGCGTGATACACATCGAAGGTAGCAAAACACGGCAAGTGAGAAAATCAGCGTGGTTTTGTTAGAGGGGTTAGAATGTACCGTACGAAATTGGGGTCCCCAGGTTTAGACATACATGGAGTGATTATGGAAGTAGGTTGCATGAGTATTATAGGTAAGACAGCCCTTTAATAACCGATAGAAAATGTACATACAAAAAATTATACCATAGCATACCCTACTGACGTCTTTTGAGGGATTACGGCCAAACCGCTGGCCCATCGAGAAAATCAAGTTCGGATATGGTCTCGACATGTATATTTACCCCTATATATATACACGTCTAATCGATTTTAGGAAAGTCTTTTACTATTCCAAAATTTCAGGTTTCAGCTGAATTCCGCTATCTCTCCGGGTAGAAAATAAACTTCTGATACAGATTTATAGCCTATGTCGATATGGAATATGCGGTGGTGGTTCGACATACTAATATATACATAGATATGTCGGCGGATGAATCACCAGAAAGATCTCACACGCATTCTGCCAATTTTATCATGTAAATGTCGTGTCCGAATCGGTTTTTTTTACAGGTTTCCCCATCTATGGGTTAAGAAGCCAAGCAAAAGCCGAGCAGAAGCAAGACGTAGATGGCGACCGCCAAGAGTGAAACCTACGAGCGAACCACGAATCTTAGCCCCTTAAGGCCGCCACAAAGCTCTGTGTAACTTAAGTAATTGACTTCAAACCAAGACATCTACCAAATTTCCTGGTTTTGGCAAATTCCGTCAGAATTATCTGATAAGAAAATAAACTTCAGCAATGGACTAACCGTTTGTTTTTAACCCCATAAGAACCTATAATCCGAGACTTAGGCTAAAAAGCTTTCGGGTACGGCTTCAGCATGCCTCGTTACCCATTAAATAGACCATCTCAATGGCTTTGGAGTAGACTATCATTAAATAGACTAATATTTATATTTAATAATATACATGTTGGCAGATCTTTCACTAGACTGATCTCGAACGCATTCTGCCAATTCAAACATCGAAAGAGTTCGGGTTTAGCTGATGTGAAAGGACCTGACGTACCTGTAGTGTCAATATTGCAACCTACTTTCCTAATCGGTTCATCCATTCTTAAACCAGGCCATCCGAACTGAATACGGCTTACTCCCCTAACGCCCCTAACGACAACTCGAATAATCGTCAAACTCGCCTTGTTTCACTACTTCGATTCGTAACATGCTCCAACGTTGTTTAGGAGAAGCTCGCTCGTCAGAAAAAACGGATATGCAAATTTTCTCCTGTTTTTCTAGAAGTGAGAGGCTTAAAAGCAAAAGCCATGAACTTGCTAAAAGCAAAGCCTGGTTTTAACTATTCAACTATTTTGGAATACCAGAACAGAGCCTACACAGTACGGAGTGCGACGTGTGCTTTAACTTCTTAATTATCACTCCCATTTGATTGTTTTAGGGTCTAAAAAGGAAACCAATGGGGTCTAAAATTTGGAGAAGTGTTCAAGGAAGCTCTAATAGACCCGAATCGTAACACAGATCACCCTTATGGAGCAAATCCGGCAAGGAGCAACCCACACAGTAAAAAAAAATCTTGCACATTTTGCTAGTTGGATTAATCTTGTCTCTACTAAGATAAGATTATCTCTAATTCGGATTAATCTTATCCCAGTCCAGTAGAGATAAGATTAATTCCAGTAGCAAATACTGCAGTTAACTTTAATCTTTACTAGGAGAAACTTTTTACAGTGAAAACAAAGGCAGGTCCAGAATGATTTATTAAAGCACATAATAAGGGGTTATTTGAAGTCTTTAAACACCGTGTTAGCTCGATCGTTGGCATTAGCATATTTATTTTCATCTCACCTCTACACTTGCTCGGTTCGTAGAATGCTTCGAGAAACTAGGACGTTTTTTTCTTTTTTCCATGTCCTACAATTAGTCCGAAAAGTTGCGTGACACCAGCATAAAGCATCCCTCTTTCTGCGGCCGATCACTTCTTATTACTATTATTGTTAATATGTTCATTATTATCTTAATAATTATTACAAATATAACTATTATTAATACCCAAAAAGGTGCAAGCACAGGCACAACACATTCAACAAAATCGTAAGAGAAACAATCACTTTTAAAGGAGATCTGAAAAATGAAACCATACTTGAACACACCATGGAGAATGCATTTACAGACATGGCCACGGAGAGCATTCTTCTCCTGAGCGTGACGTTTTCAAAATAGGGATGTTCGTTTCTGGAGGTTTGCATATGCAGACTCCAAGACAAAAAGCGCAATTCATTCAAATCTTATACAGCGCTGGTCGGATCGTATTGGAATTTCTTCTAGATATACGTTTGGGCTTAACTGGTTAAAAAATACCCAAGAAGAAGGGTTGATTGGAGACATTATTTCATTTCTAAAATTGTTCGGTACTGAAATATGGACAGATGCAAAATGGAGCAAAAATCATAGCTTGGAAACAATATTTCGCATTTGGATTGGGTTTTCTGCAGGCAATGTTAACGGAAGCCATAGAGATAGGGATGACACTTGGTACTCTTCATTCAGGTGTCCTTTAAGAAGCGATTTTTTTCGCCTATCATAAACAATCTTCGAAGCCTCTGGAAAACTTAACGAAAATTGTCAACACAAGACTTGTCGATACCCACATGGACGTCAAGTGCATTCTGAAGGCGTCAACTGATAGGCTGGCAACAACGTGGGACGGAAGCTGGCTTTTGTGAACGGGAATAAAACTGTTAGGAAGGCAGAACTCCTCAGAAAGGTATTCTTGGGTCAAGGCTAGGAACATCGATCCAAAAAATTATAGCAGGAATACGCTGTTCGGGTTATGACGCCTTGAAGGTACTCCACCGCACCAACTCACAACTCCGCATTTGTCATAGCTCCCCCTTTATCAACTTTCCATTTAGCTGGACCCAGTTTTCAAAAGAAGCAGAGTAGTCCAATCGGATAGCCGTCGGAAGGAAATGACCCAGTATATCACTCAAGGGAGACTGAGGGGAAAGGTTCCTTAGAATCGGGGGCAATCGATGTCTTTATGAAGATACAAGGCAGAAGGATATACTCTACGGAAGGAAAGAGATGCTTCAACTCACGGATATTACCGTGATAACAAGTCAAACCGATCGAACAAGTTAAAAGGACAGAAAAGATTCTTCAAACGAAACTTCTGAAGTGAACAGGGTGATCGACTAAAACATGAATGGAAAGGAAAGGCACGATGCACGGGAAATCCTACAAAAAAGGGAAAGGGTACCAAAACTGCAAGAAATGATAAAATGGAGAATGCTGCATTAGGAGACAGAAGCGTCACGTATGTGGGGAGTGGGGGGACGCCCCCACCCATCGATTTTCCTTAAAAAAGGGCCATTTTTCCTGAAAATCACTCGTTAAATGACCAACCAGTCGGTAAATACCTTGCCACACTCCGACACCCCCCAAGCACTTAGCTAGTAACGTCTCTGGCAAGAGGTAACCATACTAACAGACTCCTTGTTACTATTATATCAAAATTTAGAAACCGACTAATGCCAATAGCTAGTCATCTTAGAAAACCAAGTTCAGGTATGGTTTCAGCATGTGTGTTTACCCCTATACGTCATGTCTACTTTGACGAAACTGATCGAAACTTCCTACCCTACTTCTGCCAAATATCCGGTTTCGACCGGATTCCGGGTGAACTACTTGTCAGGCAAAGACTAAAGCTCAAAACGAATTCCGCATATCTCCTTGCACCTATATCGAGCCTCTAATCGACTTCATATAAACTGTAACTTTAACAAATTTTCAGGTTTTGGCCGGATTCCGGGCGAAATATTTGTCCGACGAGAAAATAATTTTCATATAAGGGTTCAGCATGCCTCTTTACCACTACGTGAAATCTCTAATCATCTTTAGATAAAACATTTTAAAATTTTGCGGTTTCGTCCGGATTCCGGGCGAAAGATATGCCCTGTTAGAAAATGACTGTCGCATATGGATTCAGCAGGTTTTCTTACCCCTAAATCGAAGATTTATCAAGCTTCAAATATAAATTTTACTTTTAACAAATTTTCCAATTTTGGCCGGATTCCGGACGAACTAATTGTCCGGCGAGAAAATAAGTTTCATATGCAGATTCGTCATTTCACCTTACCCCTAGATCGACTATGTCATTGGCTTTTTAAAACGTTTTTTTTGTCCCATAATTTGAACCCTAATTTGAAAACCGCCACAAGAGCAAATGTCCGAAATCATCGACAAACAAAAAAGTCAGCAGAAGCTTTTTTGGCTGTTTTTTTTTACTCTTCCTGGCAATGCTTGTTATACACAACATTTCATGCATAGCCTTTTCAAACACAACAGATACCATCCCAAATATTGTCTCTTACGCATTGTCTGTTGAAGCCGCGCCACCTTGTGTTAACTGTTATAAAACTTCTGACAGTGTACTACTACCTCAATCTGTCCCGGAAGCTCGTTATCCCGGCGTTTGCTACTGGTTCCTCAACTGTCCCGCAAAACTCGCTTTCTCAGCGTTCCTGCCAAAGTTTGCGGCTGCAGAAAACTATCCCAAGGTCTTATTCTACCACAGGCGTGAAGGGATTCCTAATGGAAATTCATGAGGGGACCCATCCGCAGCAAGCAAAAACTAGCGGCAAATTCTTCGTTCCTAATCAGGGAGCGGTTGGAGAGGGAAACGCAAGCTGGCAGAAAATAAACTAGGGCGTTTTGATGGGATTACAAGCGACTTAAAGTTAATTATGAACGAATAACGCCCTAATGGAACTCCGGAATACAATAAATAAGTCCTGTCACTTTCAAATGATAACTTTGAATGGAATGGCGGAGTAGTGTGTGACTAGTCCATTTCAAAGGGTCGAACTAAAACGATGTCCATGGCTGGTGCCGAATCCGACACAGGTCTGCCACAAAATGAAGTTGCTTATTCGAACCTCGGGCTAGGCAAACATGAACCACGGTTAATCGGGAGCTAGAGTTCGGCGATCGGTCCCAACCGAAGGCTGTAAAAACCTACCAACAAATGAACTGAAAGTGCGCCTGGGCAGAAATAAACGTCGCCTTGGTTGGATTTCGTACTCCAGCCAATCAGCTCGCTCGCAGCGTACAATACGTCACTTCGCAATTTCCGAATTCTCTTATGAGCAGGTTTGTGCCAGGATTGCCTAAACTAAATATTCCTTCAGCCCAAGCTGACTGCGAATCATCTTTAATAGTGCAAAACGGATACGTCAGCTGAATTTTATTAGAGCTATATTTCGGCCCTTTTCCCATAAGTTCGTATTTCCAACTTGAGCGGCTTTAGCCTGAAGAGGACCCTTGCCAAGAAGGACAAAAATATAGCTCTAATAAAATTCAGCTGACGTATCCGTCTTGCACTATCAAATATAATTTCCTAAACTCCCATTTACAAACTACGTATTATCCCCTATGCTGCTATATACGTTTTTGCTGCTATATATGTTAACCAGCCAATACTCTTGATGACTAACTCTTAATGCCGATGAATAATTGCCGAGTGCTCAGCGAAGAATCAGAAATGTCACGACAACGAACGTTGTTGACTGGTCTAGACAAGACTACAATCAATTTTGAGGGTTCGTTTGGGTGACGTTTCTTGTTCTTCCCGAGATCCAATGGCGTGTTTTGGACTACTTATAGAGAGCGTGTTCCATCCTTCTAACGATAGTAACTATTATTTATTATTTCCGTTCCATCCTCGCGAAAATTCCTATGCTTACAGTTCCAACCTTCTCGAAATAGTCACTAATAGTAACTATTTGCCTACCATGCTCGGGAGTGTAGTAAGCGTGGTAACTACGCATCTCTGTAACGTGATTGGTCGGAATCGCCCGTGGCATGATATTCTGCTGGACAATAGAAAAATCGTTCCAGCCTCGACGCCAAGAAGTCAGAACTCGTGACGTCATGCATAGTAACTACGGTAAGTAGGGTGGAACACGCTCAGAGTTTCTACTTTCAGAAGTTTCACGACGTTTACACACGGATGCTCAGTTTCAACAAACATTAAGTAACACACTGGCTGTTGGCGTTACAAGAAACCGTGACAAACGATGCGTTCCTGTAAAACATCACGTAAAACATGATTTCAAACGTTACTTTTAGCGAGATGCAAGAAGAAAGTACACTGAAAAAAAAAGAGGAAAGGTCCGGTCCCTTCCTTCCGTCCTATGGGTGGAGAATGATTGAGGATGCATGCCACTTTTTGTGAGAATGCATAGTTAGAAGGACTAAACGAGGAAATTTCTTTTTTATTGGGGTGGGGATAAGAAGTGGATTATAGAAGTGATGAGGGGTAAAGACAAATTTTGGATTCGTCAAGTTAGCTTAAAACACCGCAGACATAGGCTATACGTAAGGTGATTTAATAAGCATGTAATAGTGTCATAGTATGTTAGTCTTGTTTTGTTGCCTTATGGCTTATTCCAGCAATTATCATTCATATCACGTAAGGGACCCCCTCGCACTATTTACTCTTTACATTCCAGTATTTTAACATAGTTGGATACTTTCAAGCTACGCAGTGCTATCAACATATTGCCACGGCTTTGGCTGTTTTAAGCCTTGTCCAGGCCCGTTGACTTTGCAACAACAGGAACAAAATTACATAACTGGTTTTTCTGATGGAAAACTTCTCGCAAATAACCTTCGACAGTATGATACGTATCGAAGGTACCCCCCCCCCCAAGACACGACATGTGAGAAATTCAGTAAGGTATTGTTAGGGTGGTTAGAATTTACGGTACGAAATTCGGGTTACCAGGGTTAAGAATGGATAGAGCGATTACGGAAGTATTATAGGTAAGACTCTTTAAAGCTTAACTGAAAAGCAAACTTATTTTTGTGTCATTTAACTGAATACATTGAATTATTTGGATTCTGCAATGGATTTTTTTTATTTTCCACTATCTGCCTTTGTTATGACGTTCAGAATATCTGTGCCGTCCCCACATCGTAAATTCTACTATGACGCGGGAAATTTTAATATCAAAATCAACGCAGCTTTTCAGTGGGTAGTGGTGAGATTGGTGAAGACTGCCTAGTGCCTGAACAACAACAAAAAATCATAAATCTTACTTGTAAAGCATACAACAAAAATACAAGCCCATAGAAGTACCACAAATCACACGGAAATTCCACTATTTAAAAAATAATTATTCGTGAATAGCTAAGCAACGAAGTAACGCATTTTCATCCAGTCTTCAAGCATCTTTAAGTGAATAAGCCCTTTTCCGTTTAACTTTAACAGCTAATAATGGGGGGAGTCTGTAATGTAAACAAATAATGGGCCATCTCATATCTGTTGGAACCGCGCATCCTTGAGTAAATAGTACACAACTTCTCACAATGTAGCGGTGTTTCAGGTTGGGAACAGAATTTTCGCAGACTCCAGAAGGATTACAAGTTCTGGAGCTTCTTGAGCCTCTACAGCCAGTAAACTCATTCCCCATTCGGTTGGATCAGCTTTCCAACTACAATGAAAAAGTCCTTAGAAACCGTAAAAGCTCCCGGAACTAAATGAAGATACTCTTCCTCTTTGAATTGACTTGAACTTACCTCAATTAGAACATCGAACAGATCCTTCTTCTCTAAGAGTAGGGCGTTTGATGTTCCTGTGAGATAAGCAGTGACTCCGTTTGCTGACAGAACATCCATATTTGACAGTGATATGTATGGATGAAGAGTGTAACCCTGAGGAATAAACCGGAAATAATTCTAGAATCCGTCGGCCTATATATCTTCACGGAACTGTGGAGGAAGTGGGGGAGAAATAAGGAATTTAAATTAGTGACTCTATCGATTTAAAAATCTCTACATGTAACTGTCTTCGAGAAAGTAATCGGCCGTGCATATCGTACCGTGTTCATTTAGACTATTCTAAAGATGAATGGAACAAATGAAGGAGCAAAGGAAGGTAAAACACGAAGCTAATCCTAGGATTCATCTAAAAAGGATGCGGGAGAAATATAGAATCGAAATCAGTTACTCTATGGACATTATTAATTCTACGATTGCCTTCCAGAGAATTACAAGTCGTGCACATCATACTGTGTCAACCTTTTGCGGAAAAGGGATGAAGCTTGTACCACCTAGGGAACAAACAAATAATCCTGGAATTCGTCTAACATACAACTCCGGGAAACAATGTATGAAATGCGGGAAAGACAAGGATTTAATTACTATTGGAAACTCCACGTAAAAACATAAACAACAAGACCAAAGGTTCCGATGGGATCACAAAAACTGAAAATTTGATGCAGACAGTTACGATCTTTCTGCCGACCAGTTTTGTATAAAACTCAAGTTCATATATACCTCTATAAGCCATATCTATTTTGACGATACTGATCGAAACTTCCTGCTTTACTTCTGCAAAATTTCCGGTTTCGGCCAAATTCCGAACGAACTACCATACTTGTCCAGAAAAAAAAGTTTAGAAACGAATTCAGCGAATCTCCTTATCCGTTTAAAGAACATCGGATCAACTTCAAGTAAAACTTTAACTTATAAAAAAATCCGGTTTCTACCCGATTTCGTACGAACTATATGACCCGGTAAAAAAAAAGATTGTCATTTGCAGATTCGGCGTGTCTTCTTACCCCTTAATCGAACATCTAATCAACTTCAAATAAAGCTTCTACTTCTAACTAGTTCTAACAGAGTTTCCGGTTTTGGCCGGATTCCGGGCTGAATACTTTCCCGGCGAGAAAATGGTTTTCACCATCGTGTTCAGCATGTATTCCTACCCCTAAACCGAACATCTAATCAACTTCAAATAAAACTTTTACTTTTAACAGACTTTCCGGTTTTGGCCGGATTCCGGGGTAACTACTTATCCGGCGAAAAAAAGATTTTCACCATCGTGTTCAGCATGCCTTCTTACCCCGAAATCCAATATCTAATCAACTTCAAACAAAACTTTTACTTTTAACAAACTTTCCGGTTTTGGCCGGATTCCGGGTGACATACTTGTCCGGCGAGAAAATGGTTTTCCCCGACGTTTTCAGCATGTCTTCTTACCCCTTTATCGAACATTTAATCAACTTCAAATGAAACTTTTACTTTTAACCAACTTTCCGGTTTTTGCCGGATTCCGGACGAACTGCTTGTCCGGCGAGAAAATAAGTTTCAGAAACTCAATCAGGATGTCTACTTACCACTGAATTAACTTTTGTCGTGAAAGCTCTTAAAGTAGAGTAGAGAGCTTCTCTTGTAACTAGTAGTAGTGGTGTAAATGTACTAGAATATCCCTCCGGAGGTCATGAATTATTCTTAGAACCGTTAATATTGTTCAGCATGTCCTTTTACCCCATAATCGGCTATCACATTAGCTATTTAAAAATATTTTGTTCGCCCCTTAATTTGAAACCCCTCCACCACCCTCAAATATAAGGCTACATAGCCCATCTTCGAACTTGACCTGTACTTTGACCGAAAGGATCCTCCCACCAAGTTTCATCAAAATATCTCAATCCACTCGAGAGTTATCGTGCGGACAGACGGACAGACAGACGGACAACTTTTGCGATGTCATAGGTATCCCTCCACTTACGTTTTGGGATCCCAAAAAACAACAGAACGGTCAGGGTCACTCGGTTCACGTAATAAATGCGCTGGGTATAAGAAAATAGACTGTATTTGTTTTGCTTTTCTGTAAGGCTTTGTGGATCGGCACCGACTATCGGTTTCAAATTGTGTTCACGTCAAGTAGCTGTATGACTTGATGACTGGTGCCTTTACATTGATTCTTTTGCCAGAATACAATATAGCGAAGTCAACGATTGAAATAAAAGTAGAAACGAAAGTCTTCGTATTCTACGGCTAGTGACTGCAAATACACAAAGGGACCAGACAATCAATGAAGGAATACCATTGTTAGTGTGGGTCTTAGACCCAGGGGTACTATGCTCCTAGCTAAGGTTAGCTGAAACGTTTCGCAAGTTTATTTACATTATAAGCACATCCACAATTCCGTTTTCTGTCGGATTCCGGACGAAAATCAGTCCGACATCAAACGAAGGGACTTTATCCGACTTGAAACAACAGCTTCTACTTCTCACAATTTTCCGGTTTTAGCCGGATTCCCCATGAACTATTTTTCCGACGAGAAAATAAACTTCAGATATGGAACCTTACCTCTAATCGATTATCCAAAACAAATAATAGGCTTCTGGGAGTGGTTTGTAGACCAAGCTGGTGAGCAAGATCGTATGGACCTTGCCGGTAGCGTGGATTGTATTTAGGCTGCCTGGACATCATTTCCATTCTCAGAAAGTATGAATAAAGTTCTTTTTCATATTCTCTCCCCAACTAGACTATCACTCAACGCATCAAAAACTACCATCCCCCGACCGAAAACAAAAGATACTTGACGGTAGTGACGGCACTTAAGCTGTTTTTTTAGCAATATTTTCACTTGATAACATGCTCCTTTTTCTAACTAGAGCCTTAAGAGGACCCTTGACAAGAAGGGCCGAAACATCATTAGAATACAACTCATCTGACGTACCCGTTTATCGCAGTGAAATGTGATTCACAGTCAGCTTGGAATGAAAGAATATTTGTGACAAAAATGAAAAGAACATTCCCTATCCCTAAGACACCCGCAAAATTTGTGTTTCTAAATTTTAGTAGTAAATTGTTCAAGGAGTCTGGAAATTATCTGGATGAAATATTAAATTTTTGGGATCCCGTCGAAGCCTTTGGTCTTGTTTATATTTGACACTGCAAAACGGATAGGTCAGCTACATTTTATTAGAGCTACATTTCGGCCCTTCTTGGCAAGGGTCCTGTTCAGGCTCAAGCCGCTCAAGCTGGAAAATGAACCTATGGAAAAAAATAAAGATTCTTGCTGAAGTCTCTGGTTTTGTGAATTTCTTTACAACGAAGTACGGAACTTAAAATATCCAAGATATGTCGACAAGTATCCATCTTAGCCAGAAGGAGGGGACGGGTGATACGAAAACCGAAACACGGTAAAATCTCTATAAAATCTCGATCGACCCGATCGAGCAGAAAAAACAGCAGCCGTGTCCAACATGAAACCGCAGCACCATTGCAGCTTTAACTTCGAACAATTTTCACGAAGAAATTCACAAAATCAGATAGCCTACTTAAGCAAGAATTCTTAGTTGTTTTACGACAAGTTCATTTTCCAGCTTGAGCCTGAAGAGGACCCTTGCCAAAAAGGCCGAAATATGGCTCTAATAAAATGTAGCTGACGTATCCGTTTAGCAGTGTCAATGTCTATTTGACAGTCTGACTTTCGCAGTCTGATGCGAATTTCCTCCTTCGCCAAACTGATGACGCGACGAATTCGGATTTCCTCATAGTGACACAGATTTCGCACGCAAAATATTATCTTACTTTCTGCGCACCTAGCGACAATATTAACGGTTCTAAGAATAATTCATGACCTCCGGAGGGATATTCTAGTACATTTACACCACTACTTCTAGTTACAAGAGAAGCTCTCTACTCTACTTTAAGAGCCTTCACGACAAAAGTTAATTCAGTGGTAAGTAGACATCCTGATTGAGTTTCTGAAACTTATTTTCTCGCCGGACAAGTAGTTCTCCTGGAATCCGGCCAAAACCGGAATTTTTGTCAGAAGTAGAAGTTTTTTCTGGAGTCGGCTTGACATTTAATATCGGGGTAAGCATACATGCTGAATCCATATCTGGAGTATGTTCTGTCCGGAATCCGGAAAAAAAAGGATATGGCTTACCGACGAAACGTCCCCATGACAAAACGTCTCCTGGCGAAACGTCCCCGACGAAACGTCCCCGTGACAAAACGTCCCCATGACAAAACGCCCCCGTGACAAAATGTCCCCGTGACAAAACGTCCCCATGACAAAACGTCCCCGTGTCAAAACGTCCCCGTGACAAAACGTCCCCACGGCAAAACGTCCCCAAGCATAGATTTTTAAGTTCGCCTCGATCTTCAGGGGCATGATAGAGGTCAAATAACTTCTGAGTCTGCATTACAGATGTGGGAATATTCCTTATAAGCATGAAAGATCGGACATAGGACCGGTTGCTTCATAAATGTATTGTTTTCAGTTAAAATATATAGTATAATATACCTTGCAATTGACTCGTAACTGATCAGTTCTAGGTCATTTGAAGCAACATGCACAATCAGAAGAGCACCAATAAACTCCTCAGAGAAGGCGGAAGCCGGCTGTGGCTCAATTAAACAAGGAAAATGCAAAAATAAGCGTAGTGCCGTTATGGTGGATAAAAAGGACATGGGAAGCGAGGAAACGAAAGCGGATGGAACGATTACTTAGGTAGAGAGACATAGTAAATCTAGGCTAGTCCGGTTGAATCCTTTAATAATTTTTTTTTATAGTAAACATCACCAAAATAAATCTCGAACAAAAGCGAGATCAATGAGTTATATCGCAGCGTAAACTAACATAAAAAATAAACCAGTTAAATAAGAGATAAACCGAAAACTTTGCACTTTATTTAAGAAATGGGTATAGCCGCGGGAGCAACACTTTGGTTTGTTTCTTGAGTATCGGTTAATTGCTGAAGTAGTCAACCCATCGTGGTTTTCAAAAGTTTATATTCCAAAAAGATATTTCGTCTGAACTGATGACGTAGTCAGTAGTCTCATAGGCCTAGTACCGCTAAGAGATGAAAAACAAATTCTATAGCCGGGGGCGTTTCGCCAGGGGACGTTTTGATCGGGGACGTTTCGCCATGGGGACGTTTTGTCACGGGGACGTTTCGTCAGGGGACGTTTCGAATGAGGAAGTTTTTTCGACAACCCATCTACGAACCTGACCTGTACTTTGACACAATGGACTCTCACGCCAAGTTTCAAGAAAGTATGTTTCGTGATTTGAGACTATTCTATATAGGGCTTAACATTACATCCTTGATAGCTTATTTATATATATATATCACAACCCCTTCGAGAGTTATCGTGCAAACGGACAGACTGACGGACCGATGCGATCAGACGGACAGACTTTACGAAGTCATAGGCATCCCGTCACTGACGTTTTGGAATCCCAAAACTGGTCCCACCCTCTACAAATACAGCCAGTTGTATTCTTTTTATGTTACATTGTCTGCCTGGCTAATTAGAACGGAGCAGCTACAATTAACGATAGCAAGTGCATTAGCTCTATAGAGCTTCTTCCCAGGAATTACAAGGGAAAATGTAAATTCCTCTGTCTTGCTTTAACACTTGAGTTGAGGAGTTCTGTGGCAAACAGAGCGCTTGTGGAATGTAAATAAGGTTCCCTAGAGAGACGGTCGGTTCGAAAACAGACAAGCTCGACTAGTTCGTTCCAGCCTTCCACCAGAAGAAACTGAAGGTTTCTCCGTGGCTGATTGCAAAAGCCAACAACAAGGTACGATCAACCAGGGTAACTTTGAAGTAACAAAGCGTTTTCGACAAATGCGACTTTACTCTTAAAAGACCCCTCGCACTATTTACTCTTCAACTTACAGTATTTTAATATATTTGAATACTTTAAGACTGCGGTTTTGGCTGTTTTAAGCCTTTTCGGAGACCCGTTGACTTATAGCGAAAATAGAGAAACAATTTACATAACCGGTCTTTCTGATGGAAAACTTCTCGCAGACAACCGTCAACAGCGCGATACACATCGAAGTTGGCAAAACACGGCAAGTGAGAAAATCAGCGTGGTTTTGTTAGAGCGGTTAGAATGTACCGTACGAAATCGAGGTCTTCGGGTTTAGAAGTATATGAAGCGATTATTCAAGTATATTGCGTTAGTATTATAGGTAAGACAGGTTCTTTAAGGGGATTCCTAACTGAGAACACAAGAGCCTTGCGTTGTTCTCGCATTCGCGTATGGGCTACGTCGGTCTTTCCACACCGCGAGGGCTGCTGATTTCCATCCACACGAAAGTGAAATAGCCTTGTTATCATTTTAATTTATACGGCGATTAAAGACATTACTAGATAATCCTTAATATGTATCATAAGATGTATTACACAAAAATAAGAAATGGCTCCAAACGGAAGTCAGCTAGGATATTCTTCAGCGATAATTCAACCCTTAGAAGTAGTGGACACGGAGGATCCTGGGTTTAAATCCCAGCTGAAGAGCACTATCTTCCTTAAGTCCACTACACTGTCAGAACTTTCATAACATATAACATAAGGATGCGCGGTTTCAACAGACAACACTTGGGATGTGTGTTGTTGTGATTTTGAATGCACTAATTGTTATACATAACACGCATTGCCAGGAAGAACCGAAAAACCGCCAAAAAAGCATCTGCTGAATTTTCCGATATAATGAAGACAAACAAAAAAGTCAGCAGATGCGTTTTCGGAATATTTCGGCAACGCTTGTTTGCATAACAGTTCATGCAAAAAAATTTATCACAAGAGATTACATCCGAAGTTTTGTCTGTTGAAACCGCGCATCCTTGTGTTATCTGTTATGAAACTTCTAAAACCAGAACCAACGAGGTATTTACTCGATACCCAGCGACTGCGAGAAGTGCTATGTTGGCAGGACAGAGAGGACTTTCGAAAAGAGGCTCACAGAACATGAACAGGAGTGACCACGCCCTTTCCAATGGACACCGTCCAAATTACATCTTCAAATCAGCACTGGCGGAACACGTTTTCGAAAACCCATCCCACGTTGTACATTTTGAAAAAGCCCAGATTCTTTCAACATGCACCGGACTTCATCAAACTATAAGAGAAGCCGTTGAAATTATGAAAATCCGTTCAGGGATCAACAGAGACACAGGCGAATACTCACTACCAGAAACACGGAAAGGTATCATCAGTGAAAGGAAATTCAGACCCCAAGCTCTTCTCTACAACAAAACGAAATTCAACCCAAATGCAAAAAATGCCGTGTCCAAAATGAAATCACAGCAACCTTTTTAACTCCAAGCAAGACTCACGAAGGAATTTACGAAGTTAAATATTTAACGCTAGGCTAGAATCTCTAGTTTTGTGTTTCCCACAAGTTCGTTTTTCCAACTTGAGCGGTTTTGAGCCTGAAGAGGACCCTTGCCAAGAAGGGCCGAAATATAGCTCCAATAAAATTCAGCTGACGTATCCGTTTTGCACCATCAACAACTTCTGACAGTGTACTTATAAAACTTTTCCATCGCAAGGAAGAGATGGGCGAATTCGAATCCAGGATTCGTCCTTTTGGCCGGATTCGAATCTTCTGCTTGTCAGGCTGGATTCGGATTCCAAACCCTCAATCTTACGAACCCGCTCAAATTTCTAGTCTAAATCATTCCAGTTTCCGTTTTCCCAGTTTACATAGTGGGCTAGGCAATCCAACTTTTTGGTCTCCACCACCAACCACCCTCAGTAACCTATCAAGTTATCTGACAACCTTAGGTCTCAGGGCTTTTTGTCACCTCTGATTTTTAAGCTAGAACCTATGTACATGATTTGATTTTTGTTAAGGTCGGGGTCGAATCCTCAGCATGAAACGCTGGATTCGGATTCGGAATAGAATTCGTACCTAGCCCTGGATTCGGATGGGAATCCTTCATGATCGGATTTGCCCATCTCTGTCTCAAGGGCAACTCCCCCATAAATTAAATCTTTGGTTTTCGCCATGAGGAACCGTAATGTGCGTCCTGGTTTGTCGGCGTGGCTCTGAAAATAGAATCCTAGACTTCTAAATTCAGCTAAGAATTCACTTCTGGTTTATTTGTCACTGACTACTGTTTGGGTAACGGCCACTGTGCAAAACAGAAAATTAATCTTGGTGCCTCAGTCAAATCATGTCTAATTTTCTTTTTTTTTCATGGAAAAGTAGCTACAATAATTAATAATGATGTATAAAATGGCTTACCGACGAAACATCCCCATAGCAAAACGCCCCCTGACGAAACGTCCCCGGCGAAAAGTCCCCGTGACAAAACGTCTCCAAGCATAGACTTCAAGTTCGCCTCGATCTTCAGGTGCATGATCGAGGTAAAATCAGAGTGTGCATTACAGATGTGGGAACATTCCTTATAAGCAGGAAAGATCGGACATAGCACCGAATGCTTCATAAATGTACTGTTTTCAGTTGGATGGATTTGATCCTTTATATTTAATATCACCAAATTTGGTGATATTTATTATTAAAAGATTTTATTAAAGGATTTTATTGAAGGAGAGGATTTTATCAAAGGAGATCAATGAGTTATGTCGCTTCACAAATGTATTGTTTTCAGTTGGACGGGTTTGATCCTTTAATACAATCTTTTAATAATAAATGTCACCAACTTAAATATCGACAAAAAGCGAGATCAATGATGTTATATCGAAGCGTAAACTAACACACAAAATTAACCAATTAAATACAAGATAAAACGAAAACTGACAAACTACTAAATCTTTGCGATTTCTTTAAGAAATGGCTATAGCCGGGAGCAACACTTTGATTCGTTTCTTAAGTAGGCCTATCGGTTAAATGCTGAAGTAGTCAACCCATCGTGATTTTGAAAAGTTTATATTCCAAAAACATATTTTGTCTCAACTGATGACGCAATCAGTATTCTCATGGGCCTAGCTATCCCTCAGGGATGAAAAAAAAAAATCTAATTGTGTTTTAGTTGCCCAGCATAGTATTTATATCTTGAAGTTCTAAGCTAGCTCTCTTCAAAACACATTTATCAGAACCGACTGTCTTTATTCGCCTCCCTGACCCCAGCTTCCCGATGAAAAACTTGTAGCCTGCGTAGTAGTATGGTAGTAGTACGAAAACGTTGCATGTAATACTATGTAATAGCAAAGAATACTAACATTTAATGTGCCTCAGACTGGTCCAATCTTATGTAGTAGTATCCAGTAGCATCCTGTCTTGCAATAGTAACATCCTGTCTTGCTAATAGTACCATATAGTAGTATGCAGCAACACGGTAGCCTTGAAGTAGAAGCATGTAGTAGCATCGTTAGTACTGCATGCAACTTTTTCGTACTGCTTCATAGTACTATTTTGAGATAGATTTTTCATCGGGTTAGCAAAGCTATTGATTACAATGAAAATTTTCCCGTCTTCTTTCTTTCGTAAGATGAACTGAAACTGCCAGAATTGACGAGAGGCTCCTGACTAAGTGAATTGTCGGCTTCTCTTATTAATCCCCTGGGCTAGCTTCCGTAACTATCCCATCGACAACAATATGTGAGCGAACAGTCGGAAAATTTGTGTGAACTGACGTTTATGCCAACTGACGTTTATGCCAACTGACGCCTATGTCGACTGACGTTTATACCGGCTGACGCTTATGTGAAGTGACGGTAGACGAACTGACAGTGGACGTGTTGGTCAACTGACGTGTTGCTGAAGTGACGTGTTGGTCAACTGACGGATTTTTGGGGGTCAACTGACGTGTCGGCGAACTGTCGGAAAATAAATATTCCTTCAGCCCAAGCTGACTGCGAATCATATTTGATGGTGCAAAACGGATACGTCAGCTGAATTTTATTGGAGCTATATTTCGGCCCTTCTTGGCAAGGGTCCTCTTCAGGCTCAAAGTCGCTTAAGTTGGAAAAATGAAGGTGTTTCCCAGAAGTTCGTTCTCTCCCCCAAGGATTAGCATCCGTACTTACTCTAGTCTTGCACTCGGTTACAATATTAGCCTTCTCCATTGCCCCTGAAATCACAAACCCTAAAGTAACTTCCCCTGGCTCGAGAAAATCAAGCATTCAAATCAACAGGGACAAAGTTCTGAATGCTACCTAGGCTCAACTGTCATCACCATCTACGACACCCGTCTTCTTTCATGTGTCCCAACTGACAACGGGATAAGGAAGGTATCACTTGCTAGATACAACTTTTGGAAGTTTTAAAGCACAATGAACACTTCTAATGCTTTACTTTGTATTAAATGCTTCACAAATAAACATTTCCGACTGCCTTTAGAAGGCGCTACGAAAATCGGCCGTTTTCGTGTTATCCCTTGTCTTTACCTCTCTGGCATTTCGGCGATCCAAATCTTAGGAGCTGTGATATCGTGGCAGGAAATTCAAAAACTCCCAGCAATGCTTGATAGAAAAGGATATATTTGAGATGTCACCAAAGTCAAGCCGCAGATGCAGTTTACCTGATTGTTCTAGTGTTTCATCAGAAGTTCCATGGCTTAAAGTGCCTATAAAAGTTTTTCTTTGTGGAATAGTGTTGTGAAGCTTGATTAACTTGCTTTAAAAAATGTACCAGAATATGCAATAAGCTTATAAGAAATAACATAGCTACAAAAATCATTCAAAAACAAATAACCTATTCAAATCTGAATTATACAAGCTGATTTATGCATAAAATAAAGATCTACTAAGTATTATAAGAAACATCACTTTTATCTTTGTCCAAGCTGGTAAACTGAGCATGTAATCGCCGAAAAAATTATACTTTGAAATATCACAGAGAGGAAACTGTTGAAAAAGCTGCTGATCTAAGGCGTAAGCATTGTTACTAGGTTGTTACAGAGTGGGATTGGGGTAGTTTGATGTGCCCATTGAACTTTAAAGCATCTGTGCCAGTAACTATGCCGATTCATTCGTTTTCTGACCTCCCGCTGTACTCCCATTTTCAAATAAATACTTGTTCAGCCCAAGCTGACGGGAGTATCGAAATTTTCGCAAGATAAAAATGAGGTATTGAAATTTTACATCTAGAACTGAGAGTCTTAAATAGATTTCAAAGAATTACCTTTTTTCACAGAATTCCTTTTCTAAAACATAACATAACATAACGAATTTATTTCAAACAACCACTATCATGGCAATGCCAAATTTGGCTATAACGTCAAGCATAATGCACATTTTAAAATCTATACAATTAATCATCAATTCGTCATCACAGACCTGTTATAGTATATAAATGAAAACCAAAAACAGAACACGGACGTTGGAATAATATCACAGACAGCTACCACCATCATTATAAATTTTGTGAAACTCGGAACGAAGCTTTTCTGGTACCGCGTATGTGTTGCAGGTACGGGGGACAACTTTGGAACCTTTGAACTTGCTACCCGTTCCTGTCGGTTTCTTGTGTTTTCATAAGGAGGAGGAAGGATATCGGATAGAACAGGATGGTGGAGGAGCTTATGACCAACCGCTAAGCTCAGCCGCAGTCTCCGACTCTCAAGGGTTTCCATCTTAAACTTTTTTAGGAGAGCAGAATAGGGAACTTTGGGCTCACGACTTATTATTAGGAGTGCACGTTTCTATATTCTTTCTATTTGTTGTGTCTGTTCGGCAGTAAGGGCAAAGTGCCAAAAAACAGCCGCATATTCCAAAGTGGACCGAATGAAAGAAACGTAAATTCGGACAAGATGGGAATTAGGTACTTGGAACTTAGCCAGAAGTTTTAACAGCAGTAGACAAGCGTTTGCACGCTTTAGCATTACGTTGGTGTTGTCTTCCAATTTAAGATCAGACGTGATTGTTACACCAAGGAGCTTTAGCTTCTGTACCTGTAAACCAGAAGGCAGTGTTTCTTCAAAGGAAATGCTAGTTTTGAGGAAGGAAAAGGTTAAAATTGCAGTTTTATCTTCGTTTACCTGCATGTCCAACAACCTGGCTCCATCTTTAATGTCTTCTATTATGCCTGCAGCTTTGCTTTTAATATTTCTGTAGCATACTTCGGTTAAGCTTAAATCATCCACAAATTTCCAGCGATCTGGGGGCTCTTGCGCTATATCTATCCGGAATCCAGTCTTTTTATACTATGCACGAGGTTCAGCAAAACATTTGGGTCTGAACAGGATCAAAGATTCGACCAAGACGAGATGCGTGAATTAAACGACACCAAAAGACCAACGTGACTGATTTGGCAAGATCGTGGTTTTGGATAGAACGAAAAGGAAATAAGTGCAAAATAAT
Source organism: Branchinecta sandiegonensis (assembly GCA_030848855.1). Classification (NCBI taxonomy): domain Eukaryota; kingdom Metazoa; phylum Arthropoda; class Branchiopoda; order Anostraca; family Branchinectidae; genus Branchinecta; species Branchinecta sandiegonensis. The sequence continues at coordinate 17,940,457 of JAUPMV010000006.1, read as the reverse complement.
CCCGACTACTCAAGTCGCCATTTTACACAATTTTTTTTCACAGACTGACTTCTCGAGCAAACCGTTCAGCTACAAAAAAACGGTCATCTTTCGGTCAGCTGATTGTCGCGTAACGTACGTTATGGTGTCAAGGATCTCTTTCTGGACCGAATATTTTCAACAATCCGCCACATTTAGCTTATGAATTAGTGGCTTATGAACTGCAGACTGCCTAAAGAAGAAGTATATTTCTTCTGAAAAACAAAAATGATGTCATGGGTCCTTTAAGGTTGCCATGACGAGCCTAAAATGTAATTACTTTACTTCCTTTTCGTACTCCGTCGGGACAAAACTCCAGAGCTCTCGCTAATGACAAAACCCTTTTATTGTCTTAAACTTTCAACTTCGGCGTCCCAGTAGTAATAACCTTTTCTGGTCTTACTCATAAACTTTTTTTTACTGAAGATATAAGTACTGATTTTTTACTTTCATATCATAGTCCAAAGTCCTATATGGCTATTGATTTTTTTTAACACAGCAATAAACCAGTATTCAGATTCTGTTTAATGTTTGACCTTTCTTTTTCTCTCTCTCATCCTGTGTAAAGAGCAGAATTTGCGTTTCCACTGAAACATCTCAACTTTATAGGAAAGAAAACTGGATTTCAAAAGGGGGAATGATTAAATCGATATGTACAGAAGTGGTTAATATTGCCACAAATAATCTGATGTTTCTGTGCACCGAAATTTATTTTCATTTTTGTCTTTGTGTTTACGGTTGCGCACATGGCCCAGTCGGCTTTTCAGAAATACGCGTCTAGATATGCTATTCATTCATTCATCAATCGGCTTTGTCTGTTGCTAAGTTATCTGTTCACTGACATGCAAGGCAAGTATATTCAAATAATGCACAAAACGGGTACGTCAGCTACGATGCTTCAGCAGGTTATTAATGGAAGGTTATTAAGGGAATAAAGTTTAAGCTTTCAGCCCCTTATTAATAACAAAACTAAAGTTGATCAAAATACAGAAAAAAAACTTTCGTGTCATCGCCCCAATCGTGCCGCAAAAAAACAGCGGCCGTGTCAAAAATTAAATCTCAGGACTAGTTTTTTCCCTACAGTAGTACTAAAGGTAATTTGCCCGAATAAGATATTTTTAGTCGGTAGAAAGCTTCAGTTATTTATTGCAGGTTTGTTTCCTTCCCCAACGTTGACCCTGAAGATTGCCAGCCTAACGAGGACCCTCGCCAAGAAGGGCCGAAATATCGCTGCCAAAGCATCGTAACTGACATATCCGTTTTATGCATTATTTGAATATACTAAAATAATCGTTTTTTTATAGGCTCCCCTGATTTATGTTTTTCTCTTACTGTTTGGTACGGATTAAGTCCAAGCCGCAGGTACAACACACCGCCGAAATCAATTCCTGGATCCGCCCCTGCTGGCATAAAACACAAACTGAACTGAAGTACGGTTCCAGAAGCCAGACTTAAAAAACCTTTTTCAATTCATAGGCACCCTTGTAGAAACACAAGCCAACATTCGTGTTGCTGAGCAGTGCACTCAAGGTGAGCCAGAAGCTCATTAAGCTCATTTCGGAGCTCCCGTTTTGTTTTCCTGTCGCCTTCCCATCTTCCCATCTTCCACTTCAAGGTTCGGAAGTCAAAGAGCTCCACCGTAATTATTCTTTTCCGGTGACTCCCAACCACAGGCACTTTCTCTTTCCTTTTATACTAAAAATTCTTTCAGCGTTATCTCAAATGGTTCTGAACCGTTGCTATACGTAATCTGGAACTAGCTTTTTGGAGAAGTCACTGACAAAAAAAGGCATGAAGGGAAGCATGACAGCAGTAACTTTCATCGAATCAAAAAAATTAGCTGTATTTCTGACCCGAATATGTAGATGTCAGCAAGACAGCCCTGGTAACTTCAGCGTACACTGTAAAAAATCTTGCAGTATTTGCTACTGGGATAAATCTTGTCTCTAATGAGATAAAAATATCTCTAATTCTGATTAAGCTTATCCCAGTAGAGATAAGATTAATCCCAGTAGCAAATACTGCATTTAACTTTAATCCTTACTCGGAGAAACTTTTTACAGAGAAGCTCATCCAGAGCCAATCCTTCCATCTGGCAAATGTCCCTACTCAGAGACTACACGCCACGCGATTCCAGAAGGGCGGTGGGATCCTTGACTTTTAAACGACCTTCGAATGCAGTCAGATAATTGACCCACATTCCGAGCTATACTCTCAAACCAGGACGAGACACTAAATCGGGAGTCCAGATGATGCTTGGATCTCTTTCATCTTCCCTGTGCTGGATGTCTTGGTCTCCAAGTTTGTAATGAACTAAGAGGCTTAAAGTTTAGCCGAAAAGGGCTGGGATAGGACAATCTCGTTACCCATCACTTATTCACTTAAATCGTCTTGAAGACCCGCTGAAAATGCGTTAATTCGTTGTTCCGCTATTCACGATAATGGATTTTCAAATAGTGGAATTCCGTGTGATTTGTGTTACCTCTATGCGCTTGTATTTTTGTTGTATGCCTTACGAGAAAGATTTATGATCTTTTTTGTTCAGGCAATAAGCAATCTTCACCAATCTCACCACTGCCCACTAAAAGCCGCGTTTGTGTTGAGATTAAAATTTCCCGCATCATAGCAGAATTTCGGCCACAGATATTCTGAACGTCATAACAAGAGCAGATAGTGAAAAAAAAAAAAAATCTTTGCAGAATCCAAATAATTCAGTGTATTCAGTTCAATGACACAAAAGTAAGTTGGCTTTTCAGTTAAACTGCAACAACAACACGGGAACCAAGCGCTTCAGTATATGCAGCAACGTACCTCATTTAAAGGACTCGTCGTACCTATATTACTGATTAACCGTAAGTCCCAACTCGCCCCGCCAATTAGATTCCGAACTCCCTGCGTAATGTTTATCCACCCTAACGGCGCTGGACTGATTCTTCAGTTAACTTTTTTTGGAGCTTTTCGACACGGATCGGATAGGCATTCTGGAATTTGCGATTTTAGATTTGCGACTTCGGCTAAAACTCACTTTCGAGAGATGTTTCAGAGCTTTGCTAATTTTCGAAAGCGTAACGAACTATTCTGGACTTCAAATCTACAAAGTGCGTAAAAATTCATCTCGTATGCACTGTAAAAAGTCCCTCCTAAATCAGACTTTAGTAACTGCAAATCACCGAATTCGGAGAGTTTTAGTCCGAGTTCGGACAGTTATACAAAAGCTGGAAGCTTATATGGCACTTGCAAGGCTGGTTCAGAGGATGATATATAGGATTCGCCTTTTCCTGGGTATCTTCTGATCACTTGTAAGCAGAACCTTGAGATAAGAATGATCATGGACTTGAAAACCACGGGAATGTATTGTTTGGTTAATAGTATTTTATTTTAGAACTTGACTGTAATGATGCGCACTTTAAAGGTGCTAGAAACAAATTCGTAAGCAAAACCCTTGTGGCACAAATGGTCATGGCCTGATATGTATCGTCTGATCAAAACTACTTTTCGACTTTGCGGTTAAGATTCGCACTTTAAGGGAGCTGGAACTTCATTTCTAAGCGCAACCCTTGAGGCAAAAATGATAATGGGCTCATGGAGATCATGAAAATGTATATTTTGCTTAAATGTATGTTTCTTACTTTGCAGTCAAGATTGGTACATTAAGGAATAGACGGATTTGGGAAGTGGCGATTTCTAAGCCAATTTTGTCCAATCTCTAGTATTCCAGCCAAGTTTGATCGTTCTAGCACATCTGGAAGTACCTTAACTCGCGATCAGCGGAGTTCCGGACCCCCCCCCCCCCCTCCAACTCCCCCACAGTGCCCGGAGCCAATCCGGTTCTGTAAATGATTTATCTAGAGCATCTGTTTGATATTCCCATAAAGTTCCATCCCGACCCCTCCAGTCTAAGTGGGTCACGTATTCCCCCCCCCCCCCCAATAGTTGTCAGATCCGGTCCGGACATGAAAAGGTCACCAGAGACTTGTCCTCTGTTCAAGTATAAAATTTCACTGGAGTCCGATCACCCGTTCCAAAGTTACGCATGACTCAATATTCCGGATTCCCCTTCCCTCCACTCCCCCCACGATGATCGGATCGAGGAAATTTTTATTTCCATGTCAGTTTTATCGGTTCCTTGATATGATTGCCAAGTTTCGTCGGGAAAATCCCCAAAACCACCATCACCGAAATTCCGGACCCCCCCCCCCCCTCCCAAGTGTCCGGATGCAGTCCATTCATGTAAATGCTTTGTCTAGAGCAGATGCTTGTTCTTCCCAGCAAGTTTCTCTCCAATCCCTCCATCCTAACCGTTTCTAGATATTTCCCCCCCCCCCTCCCCCATGGCTGTGGAATCCGGTCCGGACTTCAATGGGACATCGGAGATATGTCATCTATTCAGTTTATAAGTTTCATTCAAAACTGATCACCCCTTCGAAAGTTACGCACTACTCAATTTTCTGGATTCCCCCGCCCTCCATTCCCCCCAGATGGTTGGATCGGGAAACTGATCATTTCCAAGTTAGTTTGGTCGGGTCCCTCACATGCCTGCCAAGTTTCATCGTCCTAGCAGACCCAGTTCCATCGTCCACAGACCGACAGACAGAATTGCGATCGGTATATTGCACTTGAGCCAGAGGCTGCAAGTGCCATAAAAACCGATGGAGGATTTAAACGCTAGAATGCAATATACTGCAGATTAAGCTATCTGAGTTTTTTGTTACAGTGTAGTTGCGTGTTTTCGTGGAAATTTTCAGTAGGCAAAACTTAGCACAACTATTGGTGGCCGTTTTGCTTGCTCACAGCTCAAATTAGGACAGTGGTCTAAAACTGAATTTGTGCAAGCTGAATTTTATGGCACTTGAGCCAGAGACTGCAAGTGCCACAAAAACCGACGGGAGGATCAAAACGCTAGAGTGCAGACAGAATTGCGATCGGTATATTGCGCTTGAGCCAGAGCCTGCAAGTGCCATAAAAACCGATGGAGGATTAAAACGCTAGAATGCAATATACTGCAGATTAAGCTATCTCAGTTTTTTGTTACAGTGTAGTTGCGTGTTTTCGTGGAAATTTTCAGTAGGCAAAACTTGGACAACTATTAGTGGCCGTTTTGCTTGCTCACAGCTCAAATTAGGACAGTGGTTTAAAACTGAAAGGAAACTTTTCCAGGGGAACGGCTGGATGTTCGGAATCAATAACTCCCAAATTAAGCAGTCACCAGTACGATGCACGACCGTACGCTGAGAAAAAATGAACTTCCATTTACCTCTCCGAACAACTGCAGGGGAAAGCCACACTCTTCATCCGTGAGATCGGCGACAGCCACAGGCGACACAATAAGCTGGGGGGGAATTTCAGTCCCTTCTTCGACTTCCTCTTGAGGACCCTGATTTCCTCGCCAGAGTGCTGTGCCTATCCTGGATTTAATTGAAGACAACTTGGTTGCAATGTTTGTCAAGCTCTCAGAGCTGACGAGTCCTTTGATGGAAGAATCTGAATTGATACTTGACTTGCTCCCATGGAGCTCGGTCACGCTTGTAGCTGGAGATCTGCAATAAACGAACGACTTATTGACGAATACGAAGCCGAATGATCCTAAGTGCAAAAATCTCCCTCTTAGGAGACCTCCAGCGGCCCAATCTTCAGCCATGACCTTCACGAAGGTCAGAGTGCCAAAGGTGAGTAGTACTATGCCCAGCACGGAGATAGATGGAAGCATTTATTCAAACAATGTTTACAACGTGTACGTCAGCTACGATTCTTCATCAGCGATATTTCGGCCCTTTTTGGCAAGGGTCCTCGTCAGGCTGTCAATCCTCTGGTTCAACTTCAGGGAAGGAAACAAACCTGTAATCACAGGTAATCACTGTAATTTGACCACAGGTAATCACTGTAATTTGACCACAGGTAATCACTGTAATTACAGGTTTGTTTCCTTCCCCGAAGTTGAACCAGAGGATTGACAGCCTGACGACGACCCTTGCCAAAAAGGGCCGAAATATCGCTGATGAAGAATCGTAGCTGACGTACCCGTTGTAAACATTGTTTGAATACATTTTTCAAAGTCAGCTTGGGCTCAAAGAATATTTAGATGGAAGCCCCGGGCCATCAAAGAGATAAGAGATCAAAGAGATAAATGGAGCCCCATCAACTATACTCAAATTAAATGCACAAACAAAAAAAGGTTTCAGCCTAATTTGAGGGGGAAATGCACTCCACAACTGGTCTCGGCCAAGTTTAAAGGGGGAATAATGCTCTTCTAGCCGGACACTTCTACTCACCTGGAAGCAGGGCCGTATCTAGGGGGGGGAGGGGGGTTAGGGGGTTGCCCCCCTCCCCCCCCCCCCGAACATACAAAAATAATCGTTTTTATAGGCTTCAAGCTGGACCAGGTCCCAACGCAGGACCACTAATTCTCAAACCGGTAGGATTTCAGTATGAACGGAACAGTTCACACTGAAAGCAGTTCTAGTTCTAAAAGTTACAGGATCCCGCCGTTTTGCGTCAATTTTCTAGCGGACACATGCCGGACGTACCGTAACTTAAATGCATAGATAAAAAAACGTTGCTACTGAAGGTGCCAAAAACACCGGAGGACTGATCAGACGAAAACGGACCTGAAATCAACCAATAGCTTTTTTTGCTAAGCAATAGTGTGCGAGTCTTTAGATCAATCGCCATTTTGATTTCGGAGCAACATAGGGAAGAATATCTCCCCCGTTCTACGCCGGATTTCTCATGACGGGAAAACGTTTGCGCTCAAGTTTTGGGGTTGTCATGTATTCTAACAAACCGGCAACACTGTCAAAGTAAACAAGAGAAAAATATTAGAATAAAGAAGAACGTAGATCTCTTTGAAAGAAGCGTAAAAAAAGCATAGATCTTAACTTTTCCAAGACATTTATCACATAGTTTTGGCAACTGCGGAGTGAGGAAGGCGCATTCAATGGTTCATAATTGTGTTACTAATTTGAAAACGTGTCGGAAAACCCCTATGATCCTGTAAGCTCCCATTGGTTCACACATATGCATTTATTACGGTTACGTTCTGTCGCAGACTCGGAAGTTGAAACTTCTCAGCGCAAAGTAATAGCGTCGAGAAGCGCTGTTTTTTACAAGCAAAATACAACAAGAGCTAGTAGCTCATATGGCACTTGCAAGGCTGGGTCAGAGGATGAAAGTAGGAATTTGCCAATTCGTGGGTTTGTTGTCATCATTTGTAGGCAAGACCCTTGAGATAAGAATGACCGTGTGCCCATGGAAATCACGAAAATATATAGTTTGGTAGAAATTATTTATTTTGCACTTGGGTGTGATGATAAGGGCGCTAGAAATTTATCTGCAATCAAAATCCTCGAGGCAAAAATGATCATGGGCCTTTTAGGTCATGAATATACCTCGTTTGGTCAAAAGTATTTTTTTTTTTACTTTTTGGATAAGATGCGCACTTTAAGGGTGCTAGAAATTCATTTATAAGCAAAGCCCTTGTAGCACAAATACCATGGGCCCTTGGGGATGATGAAATGTATCGTTTGGTCAAAAGCTTTTGTTTCACTTTGCGGTCAAGATGCCCACTTTAAGGGAGCTAGAAATTCATTTCTAAGCAAAAGTCTTGAGGGAAAGGTGGTCATGGGCTCATGGGGATCATGGAAATGTAAATTTTGCTTAAAAGTATTTTTTTACTTTGCGATTAAGATGAGAAGGGGAGACCAGCTATGACTGGGACACGTCTATATATGGGACATCGAGGTTTTTCTAATGAAAAGCTACGGCCGTTACTGCATAGAATTTGTATCAGAAATTTTTCTGAAATGAGTTTTTCGACCTTCTTTGTAAATTCAATAGAAACAGAGGTGGGCAGGTCTTCACAGGATAAAGACAGTCGATCGAATGGCAGCTACAAATGGAGCCTAGCTATTAGACTTCTTCTGAGATATCACCATTTTGTATATAAGCACCATCTGTCATAAAAAATGCAAGTCACTTTAACTTCAGGTCAAAATGTGATGACTGGGACACATGTACCAGTCACGATTGGGACAAGCAAATATTCAAACAAAATGGTGGGGATGTCTGGGACGTACACAGTGCAAAGCGGGCTCTTTTGCCACTATGTCCCGATCATCCCGGTCATAAAAAGGATAGTTATACATTATTAGTTCACTTTATTTGCTGTTTTCAGGCTGTTTGTTAACAGCATGGCATGTTTCTGAGCATTCCGAAGATTTAAAACAAAGCCATTTTCTGTGTTTCGTATTTGTTTCGCAAATAATCTGAAAAAGACTACAAAACAGAGGAAAACATAAGCACAAAATCGATGATGATGAAAAAGAAGGAAGTAAAATTTCTCCGTTTTACTGATGATGATGACCGGTTCATGTTGAATGAACCGGCAATGCAGTGACGAATCGCTTCACGTGGGAGGTCTTCCGAAAAGCAAGAAAACTTGGATGACTTATTTATCTATCTCGCAAAGAAAGTTAAAACACTTTGTCGCCAAAATCATCAAGCTGTTTTCCACAGAAATTGTAAATGTACTGCATGAAAAAAAATGTATGTGTACAGTTGAGGAATCTGCGGAAGAAGAAATAACTGTAGTGCCTAAATTGGCAGATCCCATGAGCTCGGGTGGAACAAAACGAGTGTTGAAGCACTTAGTCTTGGCTGAAGATCCCCTACAAATTGAGATCTTATGTCTTTCGTTTCTTTTATATCCTTTCTGCACCTTATGTTCATTTTTAAATTTTTTGGCATGTTTAAATCATTACCACATCTGAAGTAATGGTGTCCCAACGGACCCCACCATTATGTCCCACGGGTAGACGGCAAGTTGATGATTGGGACAAAATGGAGGACTTGGCCATTTCGTTTTCTGCTCTCAAACTATCAGCAACACAATGTCGGGAAAAATCTGATAAGCAGAGTATAGATTAGGCTTCCATTTGCAATACTTGACAAGAAAATCGGTTCACAACTTTTGGAGTTATAGCGAGCCAAGCATTTTTTGTCCCAATCATGGCTGGTCTCCCCTACTTTAAGGAATGGTCGGATCTGGGAAGTGACAATTTCTAAGCCAATCTTGTCAAGTCTCAATGTTCAAGTCGGGTTTCATCGTCCTAGCACATCTGGAAGTACCCTAACTCGCGATCACACGAATTCCACCCCTACTCCCCTACAGCTCCCCCCACAGTGCCCGAATCCGGTCCTGTTCTGTCACTGACGTATCTACGGCTTGTGGTTGTTCTTCCCACGAAGTTTCATCTCGATCGCTCCACTCTAAGCGTGTCACAAGATTTCCGGTTCTTCCCTTCAACCGCCCCAATACATTCATGGGATCCGGTCCGGATTCGAATGGGACCTTTGAGACACGAGGGATTTCAAAATATCAAGTGTCATTAAGATCCGATTCGAAAGTTATACACGCCTCAAGATTCCGGATTCCCCGTCCCTCCACCCCCCCACCCCCAGAATGGTTGGATCAGGGAACTGACTTTTGCTAAGCCAATCTTTTCAAGTCTCTAATGTTCAAGCCCATTTGCATCGTCCTAGGAAATCGGGAAGTACCTCAAAACAGGATCACCGGAATTTCGCCCCCCCCCCTACAACCCCCCCTCCCAAGTACCCAAATCCGGTCCGATTCAGTCACTGATGTAACTAGGGCTTGTGCTTGATCTTCCCACCAAATTTCATCCCAATCACTCCACACTCTAAGCGTGTCACAAGATTTCCGGTCCCGTCTTCCGACTCCCCCCCCCCCACCCAAATTCGTTCGATCCGTCTAAACTTGAAATGGGACTTCTGAGACACGAGGTCTTATATAAAGTTTCATCAAGATCGGATTACCCGTTGGAAAGTTATACAAGTCTCAAGATTCCGGATTCGCCCCATCCCTCCACTCCCCTCACGGTGGTCGGATCGGGGAAGTGACTATTTCCAAGTTAGTTTGATCGGGTCCCTGATATGCCTGCCAAGTTGCATCGTCCTAGCACTTTTGGACGTACCCTTACTCGAGAACAGTGGACCGACAGACCGACCGACCGAAAAGTGATCGGTATATGGCACTTAAAAACACAGCCTGAATGAAACCGACGGGTTACCCACTCCCCGGCACTTGCTGTGTAACCTTTCCTGGCACCAGCCAACATCAAGGGTGCCGGCACTAGCGCAGGCCATAAACTAGGCAATTCTGCTGATTTTAACATTCAACAAGAGCTGTTAGCTCATATGGCACTTCATGAAAATGGGCCTTCATATGGGCATCATGAAAATGCATATATTGCTTAAAAGTATTTTTTTTTACTTTGCAGTCAAGATTGGTACTTTAAGGAATAATCGGATTTGGGAAGTAGCAATTTCTAAGCAAATGTTGTTGAGTCTCCAATATTCCATTGAAGTTTCATCGTCCTAGCACATCTGGAAGTACCTTAACGCGCGATCACCGGAATCCCAGACCCCCCCCCCCCCCTCCTCCAACTCCACCCACAATAACCGGAGCCAATCCGGTTCTGTAAATGATTAATCCAGAGCATCTGTTTGTCATTCCCACGAAGTTTGATCCAGATCACACCAGTCTAAGCGGGTCAAGTTTTTTCCGCCATCCCCCCAATAATTGCCGGATTCGGTCCGGAAATGAAAAAGGTCACCAGAGAAAAATGTCCTCTGTTTAATTATTAAATTTCAATCGAATCCGATCACCCGTTCCAAAGTTACGCATTACTCAATATTCCGAATTCCCATCCCTCAACTCCCCCCCCCAAGATTACCATATCGAGGATTTTTTTTTATTCCAAGTCCGTTTGACCGGGTCCCTGATATGCCTTCCAAGTTTCGTCGTGAAAATCCCCCAAAAAACGGAATTCCGGGAAACCCCCTCCTCCACCCCCTCAAGTGTCCGGATCCAGTCAAATTATGTAAAAGATTTACATGGACCAGATGTTTGTTCTTCCCAGCAAGTTTCACTCCGATACCATCATTCTAACCGTTTCTCGAGATTTCCGGTCCACCCCCCCCCCCCCAGCTCCCCCGCGGTGCACGTAGCCAATCCGATTCAGCAAATGACTTACCTAGAGCATCTGTTTGTTCTTCCCACAAAGTTCCATCCCGATCCCTCCATTCTAAACGGGTCACGTATTTCCCCCCCCCCCAATAGTTGCAGGATCCGGTCCGGATATGAAAAAAATCATCGGAGAAATGTCCTCTGTTCAATTCTTAAATTTCACTCGAATCCGATCACCCATTCCAAAATTACGCATGACTGAAAATTTCGGATTCCCCTCCCTCCACTCCCCCCACCATTATCTGATCGACAAAATTTTTATTTTGAAGTCAGTTTGATTGGGTCCCTGATATGCCTGCCAAGTTTCATCGTGAAAATCCCCAAAACCACCATCACCGGAATTCCGGGACCCCCCCCCCCCCCCCCCCATAAGTGTCCGGATCCAGTACAATGGTCTAAAGGACTTATCTAGAGCAGATGCTTGTTCTTCCCAGCAAGTTTCACTCCGATCCCTCCATTCTTACCGTTCCTTGAAATTTCCGATCCCCCCCCCCCCCAACTCCCCCCTGGCTACCGAATCCGGTCAAGACTTTAAACGGGACATTACAAATATTTATTCTATTCAGTTATGAAGTTTCATTACAATCCGATCATCCGTTCGAAAGTTACACACTTCTCACTTTCCCGGATTCCCCTGCCCTCCACTACCCCCCAAAATGGTCGGATCAGAAAACTGATTATTTCTAAGTTTGTTTGGTCGGGTCTCTGATATGCCTGCCAAGTTTCGTGGTCCTAGCACAACTGGAAGTACCCTAACTCGAAAAAGTGAGACAAAATGCCCTAAATTTTCAAGTTTTATTGGAATTGTGATCGGTATATGGCACTTGAGCCAGAGGCTTCAAGTGCCATAAAACGAGGCAACCGGTGCCGGCACCGGCCGGGCACCGTGGCACAGCCGCTTGCTGCACACCAAAATCGAGAGTCGACAACCCCTTGAGTGAAACTAGGGGCTGCTCACAAGTCTCGACACCACCACTTGCGCTGAAACATGTCAACTTTATTGTCTGCGCGAAAAGATCACGCAGTCGACATGTCTCTGTGAATGAAATGATGGAGCTGAGGTGTCCGTGTCGCCAAAAGAGCAAGAAATGCGATAACTTTACCATGACACAACATCATGCGATGGGGCGGTTGGCAAAAACGACAATTTAAAAAGACTCGAACGATGAATATAAGGGGATAGTCTGAAAATGTAGTGGCAACGAAGAGCTTTTTTGCTATTACAGAATTATTTCACAGTTATTTCCGAATCTGCCAAGTCATCTTTCTGACTAAGCTAATTATTCCATTCAAAGACCGCTTTTTCAATTGTGTAGACTAGCTTAATTAAAGGGAGATTTTCGGTTTCCGGTGTAACCTTTGTTTAACCGACATGTGAACTAGATGGCAAAAAGAACCCAAGTCGGTTTCAACACTAATTCAACCAAGAACAAATTGTCTGATAAACCTCCGTCTTTAGTCACACGCAGCGACTAAGGATACCCCGATATAACTGAGCGGAGCTAGAGGTACTTGCTGTGAGGTTCGAGTTGATACCCGTTTACTTCCTCTTCGCCGATGCACAAACAAGATGAAACAAGACCCAGAAGCTCGTATGGCCCTTGCAAGGCTGGGGCAAAGGATGAGAAGCATAAATAAAATAAGAGATGAATAATTTTCTTTTTTATGCGATAGCCCTTCAAGTGGTAATCATGGACCGTGTCATCAGCTTTCGTCTTTGTAAAACAAAAAATCCTGAGCTATAGCTGCTGTTTTAGAAGTCTGATGTGTTAAACAACTTAAATGTTATATTAAACTCTGAAAACATTTCGAATAAGCTAATTAGTGCGATCGAATTGTAAGCTTTCAATCCTTTAAGTGATGTTAAACGAAGGTCATCTTCAGAGGTGAGGAGTTGGCAACTAGTTCTAGTTGGCGTACGTATTATTTGTTTCCAAAGCATTTGAGGGTACCATGTTTATCACCGGCAAATAGGATTAAATGTTTACGCGACGACTGCAAATAATAGTGCAGCACACCGATATAGTGTCGCAATTATTATTAGGGTCTATCTACAGGGGTATGATTCTGAAGAGCTTTTGATAGTTTGATAGTACTAACAATGTTCTATAGGGTTATACTGCACGTTTTCACCCGTCACTCCATCCACAGCTGAAGAGTAAAATTTGGATAAGTCTGCAAGAGATTTAATACTGTACATTTTAACTAAAAAGAAAAGAATTACCTAATTGATCTGGCTTAACAGTTGATTAGGGATACATAAAATGCATACGGAGCCTGGCAAAGGCCGGAGATCTACAAGACCCGATCCTCTGGATGAAAAGTCCAACAAATATTCCCCTTAGGGATCCGATCAAAACCCTTGGTCAATTGTTGCTAGAGTTGCTATGTAAGTTTTGACAGAATGTGTAACTGTTCGCAGCGCGAATAGTCACGTAGCTGCCGCCCAAAAATCTTTTAAAGGACCTGTCGTACCTACACTGCTGAATCACTCTTTGTATACAATCGTTTTTATTTTCATTTGCAAGATTTCAAAATTCTGATGTCATTTGCTGCTATACCGATATCTGGCAATTTTCATAGCGGATCAGGCTCCCGCTTATCGCATTTTTCGACCCACTACCGACAAAGAAATAAGCTACTAATGCTGGCCGTTCACTCATACGTTGCTCATTCGTTATTAACTTCCTGGAAATTTTGTTATGCATTTTATATTTGTGCCCATTTTCCCACAAGTTAGTATTTGAAACTTAGTGGCTCTGAGCCTGAAGAGGACCCTTGCCAAGAAGGGCCGAAATATAGCTCCAATAAAATTCAGCTGACGTATCCGTTTTGCACTATCAAATATGATTCGCAGTCAGCTTGGGCTGAAGGAATATTTGTACCTGTTTTAATGGATTTATGCCTTCGGGCAGTGCGTAATCAATTAGTCATTCATTCATTCACTGGTCAGAAGTTTTCCGTCATCCGGTTATGGAACTTTCTTCATGTTTCTCTCCAAAGATAGAGGGCGGCAAAAACGACCGGGACGGGTCTGTAATTTTGAGGAAACACTGCACATTTCGAAGGAGTCCGGTACGTTAGAATACTGGAACATAAACTGTATCTACCTCCACTAATGCTTTAGGCTTTGAGACGTTCGAAACAGTTTCATAAATTCACCATACTTGTGACATTGGTTCCACTGGCTTTCTATACATTTTACAGAACTTTCCACCTCCAACACTATGACGGATACGGTTTCCTATTTCACGCTTTCCGGACTTGGGCTGGGAATGTCAAACAATTCCGTCTCATGCAAAAAAGTTAAATTGCCAACAGAAATATTCATGCTATTTCCAAATTGTTGCTCGGCAAACTAGTACTCCCAGGATTTCACATCTTGCTTCCACAACACCTGATTATGGGCATTACATATTCGAAAGGGTTGATCAAATAATACCGAAATTTTGCAGCAGTGATTCTTAAAGTTTAACTGAAAAGCCAACTTATTTTTGTATCATTTAACTGAATAAACAGCATTTTTTGGATGTGTTAAGGGATTTTTTTATTTTTCACTATTTGCTTTAGAATGACGTTCAAAATATCTACGGTCGTCCTCACAACGCAAATTTCTACTATGACGCAGAAAAACTGAATCTCAATACATACGCGGCGTTTCAGTGGCTAGTGATCAGCTTACAGAACGTAGGCTAGCGCTAGATCACTGCGTGAAAACTTATTTTTCGTAAATCGTTTTCGTCGAGCATTACAAGCGCATAGAGCATACAAATCAGACAAGGAAATTCCACTATTTGAAAATCGATAATTCGTGAATAGCGGAACAACGAAGTAACGCATTTTCGCCAGGTTTTCAAGCTTCTTTAAGCGAATAAGTGATGGGTAACTAGATTGTCCCATCTAAGACCTTTTCAGTTAAAGAAGGGGCTCCGAGACTCTAGTACTCGAATGGATTTCAAGAGACTTCGAGCATTTGGGAAACGTCTAGGGCCAATTTTAACATGAGATTTCATATGTTGATTTGACGTCAGAACGACACAAATGTGCCCACTCGAGCAAATTAAACTGAAATGCACATGACCGCAAATTGGCTCTTATGGTAACCTACGGGAGAAGGAGGTCACGGACTGGAATTCCTGCAAGGATTTTCAGCACCATCATCAATTCCGTGAGGAGAAGTTGAGACTTTTTTAACTTTATGGTGAATGTATAAAAATCACGACGGGAACCCGATCGTTTATTTGATCCGCTAACAGTCCCTTTTAGCCAAAGGCCCCTGGTTCAAATCCTGGCAGAGGAACAAGTTTGTATTTCGGTTCAGTACAATGTTTCCATCTCAAGGACATTTTTGTTTACGAAGCTCCAAAACTAGAGGTCGACTTCAAAATTCAATTCAAAACTTACTTTTAGCCATTACAGGAAATTTATGGGTCCCTGCTTTTAGTTTATTTGTCACGGTACAAGTCCCTTAGATAACATTCCAACCACGTAACTTCCGATCGTTTACCCTCCCCACAACCCCACTGGTCAACAAAACATTGAGTCCATTTGCAGGGCGTCACGACTGGGGGGGGGGGGGAAGGGAGTCCTTGGCGGTTCTTTTGTTCATCAACAGTGTTGATCAACGACCAACTGCTGACCGCGAAAACAGTGATCAACAGAGGCGAATCTCCGCCAAAACGCTCTGTAAAATATGGCAGATTACTACACAAGTTGACAAACAGAGTCGATCAACAACACTTTCAGTTGTTGGTCGATTTGACCAATAATGTTGGCCACAGAGAGTTCGGTTGGTCCTTATAACATACTGCTGATCAACACTGGTTCAATGCTGAACCGCTAAAAAACGCCTAAGCCCCCCCCCCCCCCCCCCCAATGTTGTCGGCCAGCAGTCGGTAAAAAATAACCGAGTCGGCGCGAAGCGCCGCGATTTTTCGTCATAAAAGTTGATTATTTTCATGAAAACAGTCGGTTTTTCTGAGAATCAGTTGATTTTTCGTCGAAACAGTCGGTTTTTCTGAAAATCAGTCGACTTTTTTTTCAAAACTATATTTTTTTTGAAAACAGTCATTTTTCTGCAAAAACAGTCGGTAAAAATCACCAGCCAGTCGGTAAATGCCTTGCCCTCCCCCAAACATTTTGGCTAGTAACGCCTCTGCCCATTTTGTATAATCACAGAAGACGAGGTATAACATTCTCTAGGGACCTGTTCGGTCACACGTAACCCCAAAAACATTATTACAAGTGATACATCAGTTCGTGAGAGAATTCTCATTTCCCTCTGTTGTAATTTCAGCAAACGTTGCAAACCCTCATCGCCGAAGGTGGTTATGGTCTAACAGCCGGTTATTGCTTACAAGTCTCCTAGATGTCTCACAATTGGGATCTACAACAAGAGCTGTCTCTAAGCTCATATGGCACTTGCAAGCATACGCAGTAGGTAATAGTAACAGCTAAGATTCTTGTTGTGTCGAGGAACAAACGGTTATGGACCTTTCCGATTCGTGAAAATGTAGGGTTTAGAAAAAAATATGCCATGCAATTTGCGGTTACAATGCGCAATTTAAGGGGGCTAGGAATTCGTTTTGTAAGCAAATAAACTGGTACACGAATGATCATGGGCCCTTGGCTCACGAAAGTATATCATTCGCTCGAAAGTATTATTTTTTTTGCATTTTGCGGCTAAGATGCGCATTTTAAGGCGTTCGAACTGAACTTGGAAGCAAAATACTTGGGGCACAGATGATCGCGGACCCTTGGGGATCCTAAAAATGTTTAGCTTCTTAAAAATGTTTTTCGGATTTGCGGTAACATTGGTGCTTTAAATATGTTGGAAAATCAATTGTAAGCAAAAGCCTTGAGGCAAAAGTTATCACGGGCCCTTGGAATCAGGAAAATGGATCTTTTGGTCAAAAGTATTTTTTCGCTTTGCAGTTAAGATACACACTTTAAGGAGGCTAAAATTCATATACCTGAGGTACAAATGATCACGGGCCCTTGGGGGGTTACGAACGTATTCGTGAGATCAGAAACACGTCCTTTTGTCAACTGTCAAGTTTCCTTCTAATCCGACCAACCGTTCAAAAGTTATGCATGAAATTCTGTTAGTCCGAATTCCAATTCCCTCCACTCCCCCGAAAATAGCCGGATTGGGGAAATGACTGCTTCCAAGTCAACCTGGTCCGGTCTCCAATACACCAGCCGAATTCCATCGTCCAAGTGCATCTGTAAGTACCTTAACTCGCGATCACTGGATTTCCGGAAAACCCCTTCCAAGGCCCCCACAGTGCGCCGCTCTGGTCCATCTTTGTCAAAAATGTATTTACAACTTGTCCTTCTTCTTCTCACCAAGCTTCATCCCGGTCTTTCCGCTCTTAGCCTGTTTCGAGATATCCGATCCCCCTCCAATCCTCCCCCCCCCCCAGAGTCGTCGAATCCGGTCCGGACACGAAATGGTACATCTGTGACACGAGCCCTTTCCACATATCCAGTTTCATTTAGATCCGATGATCCGTTCGAAAGTTACGTATGCCTCCAAATTCCGGATTCCCCCT
Organism: Branchinecta sandiegonensis; assembly: GCA_030848855.1. Taxonomy (NCBI): domain Eukaryota; kingdom Metazoa; phylum Arthropoda; class Branchiopoda; order Anostraca; family Branchinectidae; genus Branchinecta; species Branchinecta sandiegonensis. The sequence continues at coordinate 17,922,841 of JAUPMV010000006.1, read as the reverse complement.
CCCTCCACTCCCCCCACGATGATCGAATCGGGGAAGTGACTATTTCCAAGTCAGTTTGGTCGGGTCCCTGATATGCCTGCCAAGTTTTATCATCCTAGCACATCAGGAAGTACCCTAACTCGCGATCATCGGACCGACCGACCGACAGACAGACAGACCGACCGACGGAAAAGTGATCGGTATATGGCACTTGGCCGGAAGGCAAGTGCCATAAAAAATGACACGGAGTTGTGCCTTTGTTGTGAAAATGAAACATGTTCCCACATTTTTTTGGAGTGCCCTATTTTTGTTCGTGAACATTTAGACTTAATATTTCACCTTAATAGAATCAATGTCCCTTTTCCATTTAATCTTGATTTGTTTTTTAAAGTTAGGGACGTTAGAGATGTTGTGTTGGAATACATTTGAATTTGGAACTATGATTTGATCTAAAAATATGTGGCTTTTTTATTTAAGACAACGGAATTCACAGTGTGTAATAGTCAGTTTGTTTTCCTTTTCTTTTGAATAAACTGTTTGTACAAAATTATATGTTGTAGTTTATTTTAGATGTTTAGTTTTGTTCCTTTGATAGTTGTGAAATGCCGTAAGGCTAATAAAATGTAATAAACGTAATCGTAATAACGTAATAAACACGTAATAAAACTCATTCATTCACTGAAGTTGTCAACCCCTTGAAACTTTCAAAATGGTGTATCTCATGAAGGAATTTTTGTACCAAAAAACGGATGCATATACTTTGGTTAGTTCATCAAGTTCTATCGACCACCGTTAAAAAAAATATCTATCTGGATTACTTTAAAAGTTGAATTGTTTGCGGTAGGCCAACTTTCTTATATCACCATTCACCCCTTAGAAAGGAGGAAAGGATAAGCTCTAATTTCTTTAGCAATGAGATAATTTTTTAAGTTTAGGGCATATCTGATACCATTTCTCTATCGCAATCCCAAGTGCAAAAACTGGAATGACGAACTTGGCTGAAATCACGAAGAGAAATGGGTAGAAATAATAGATGACACTACACTTCCGGGCCCGTGGGAAAATGACACTTTTTTGTTTCTCTAAATTTGTCAATTTACCACTCAGAGAAGATATACTGGCTGTGGGGCCGGGCAACTGCCTCACGTATTTAGCACCTATAGATTTTAGTCCATTTGAAACTGGTGCCTGCCTGCTTGCCTGCTATAACGGAGCTTTCCATTCGAAAGCACGAACATAATTTGAGGAAACGGAAGCTTGGCTGCGCAACTTCAGATAGTCCTATCTCTGACAGAGGCTATACAACTCCGCTTCACTTGACACGCCACAGGCTCTAGCTCGATGACAAGCAAAATCCATCCCTTTTGGCCCCAGGCCTAACTTCTACGGAGCTTCCCAAAATGTAAGGTCATATTCATCAACGCGATCGAAAGGTCCAAACTTTCCGTAAAAACCCTAGAGGTTAGACCTTACCACTTCAAATAAGCTGAAATCGGGGTACTAGGAAACAAAACAAAAACAAGAGCTACGAGCTCATATGGCACTTGTTACGAGTACGTGGTACAATAAAGTAGATGTCATAAAACACCCCGCCATCCAAAAGTATGGTTCGGACCTAGAAATAGGATTTATGGTTTCACTCAAGTCTGAGCATTTCCGGCATCGCATCAGATCATCTAGGGCAAATTACTTTTCTACCTTCCAATTTTCAACCCAATAGATCGTTTCACTTTCACTTCACTTCACTTTTCTTTCTTCACCTAAAAGAGCCCCGGTACGACCTGTTCTGTCAATTACGTATCTAGGGCGAATGCTTAATATTTCTACCAAGTTTCATCCCGATCCCTCCACTCTAAACGTTTCCAAAGATTTCCAGCCCCCCCCCCCCAACTCTCCGCAATGTCACCGGATCCGGTCCGGATTTAAAATGTGACTTTGAGGCACGAGGTCTTTCTAAATATCAAGTTTCATTTAAATTCGATCTTCCGTTCAATAGCTGAGCTTGCTACTAGATTCCGGATTCCCCATCCCTCCACTCCCCCCATGATGGTCGGATCGGGGACACTACATTCTCAATTCAATCTGTTCGGGTCCCTGACAAGCCTGCCAAGTTTCATCGTCTTAGCACACCAGAAAGTACCGAACTGGCGGTATCACTAGAAAATCGCCCTCCCTCCAACTCCCCCACAGTGAGCGGTCCGGTCCGGTTATGTCTTGTTCTTTCCACCAAGTTTCATCCCGATCTCTCCACTCTAAGTGTTTCCAAAGATTTCCGGTTCCCCCCTCCAGCTTCCCCCATGTCACCGGATCAGGTCCGGCTTTAAAATGGGACGTCTGAAACACGAGGTCTTTCTATATATCAAGTTTCACTGAGATCCGATCACCCGGTCGTAAGTTAAAAATACCTCGTTTTTTCCGGACTCCCCCTCCCACCACTCCCCCCCCCCATAGTCGGATCGGGGAAGTGACTATTTCTAATTTAATCTGGTCGGGTCCATGATACGCCTGCCATGTTTCATCGTCCTAGCTTATGTGGAAGTGCACGAACTAGCAAAACCGAAACCGACAGACCGACGGACGGACAGAAATTGCGATCCCTATATGGCACTTGGCTGAAGGGCAAGTTCATAAGAAACGGGACAGAATCAAAGTGTTGCTCTATGCACAATTCATACCCGACAAAATACGTCGTTCGATTCGCTTGAATTACACTTGCAAGTATTAAGATGTAAAACGCCGATGATTAGCTTTAAGTTGTTTATGATGGTTCCAAGGGGATGAGCGATTCAAGAGCGCACTAGTCATTCCTCCAGGGCTTTGATTTCCAGTCATTATCCAGCCGCTTCTTGAAGGATTCGGATGTTTTGCTGGTAACCGTATCTTCTAATACAGCATCCCACAAGGGAACTAGATACTATGTTTGAGAAGAACAGCTCTCTAACCCGATCTGAACAGAACTTCCGCTGCAGTTCTCGAGAGCGACTCCTGGTCAGCAACTGCTGATCGGTTGTGAATAGAGGAGGGAAGGCAGTTCCGAGTTCAGTAGGCTACTCTGAATACTTGAAACATGTCTCTTCTCTATCTCTGTATACCACGAGTTGGTAGGTTCAGTTTGTGAAGCCTTTGAGGGTATCGTCGCTGTCACGAATTAAGGGGTCAAGCAACATTTTTCAAGATGTTCACGAGAAGAAAAAAGTCGTAGCTGACGTATCCGTTGTAAACATTGTTTGAATAAATGTTTCAAAGTCAGCTTGGGCTCAAAGAATATTCAATCTTGATGTTTGTATGTTGAACATACAACAGTAGACAGAAGAAAAGAACATTAACTTTTTTTAACGATACTGATATTTTTATGTTGCTTAGCTCTTTTTGATCGTTGTTGCTCAGCTCCTTTTAACCGTTCTCGTGGCGGTAAGATATTTTTAGCAGCTTTGTATTTCCGGAATGCTTGCCGTAGGGCTCTGAAAAATGTACAGTAGATCCATAGCCCTAGTATCAACAACTCATCAATTGCTCAGTGATAGCATATGCTGATGACATTCTGAGCCTTAGTCGTGTTAATTTAATAACCATTCGAGTGAGCCAACGATCATCAACCTTATGGGATACCAAGTCCAAAGCAAATCCAGTCTGACGTACCTAGACTGCCAATCGGAGATTCAGTGAAAACCACTCGAATATTACGGATAGCTCATTTGCTGAACTCGATGAAAAATTTGTAGCCTGCGTAGTTGTACGAGAAAGTTGCATGTAATACTATGTAATAGCAAAGAATACTATTATTTAATGTGCCTCGGACTGGTCCAATCTTATGTAGTAGTTTCCAGTAGCATCCTGTCTTGCCATAGTACCATCCAATCTTGCTAATAGTAGCATGCAGTAGTATACAGTAACACGGTAGCCTTGAAGTAGAAGCATGTAGTAGCATCAGTTAGTACTGCATGCTACTTTTTCGTACCACTTCGTACTACTATTTTGAGATAAATTTGTCATCGGGAAGTGCATCAGTGGAGCTTATGCCCGTATCTTATGCCATTGCCTACACCTACAATGCCACTTCTCTTCCACACGTTCTGTATCTTTCCCCTTTCTGGACCATCTTCAGTAACGAAGATCTTCGTCAAATTCGTTCCATTTTTCTTTCGGTTTTCTAAATATTTGCTACGCCTTCCCCCCTGGACAAGGAACAAACAACTCATCGAAAAGTTCCGTATAGCTGATCCGTCTGCGGCTGTCCTGAAATCCATCAGCAGGGTGAAGGAAAACTGTAACCACCCATGGAGCTCTATGATGTTCCGGTTTACTGAATTTTAATTATTTTGGTTGTGGTTGATGTTATGTTGTTTCTCTCTCTCTTTTTTTTTACCATACTCCTTCTTTACCTAGACGGGTTACAAAGAAAATTTAATTTAATTTTAAAAAATGTCGTTTGACCCCTAAATAAGTGATAGCGAAGAAACGCGCGACTGGACAGTCCAAATGGTCTTTGCAACTCTTCTCTGTACTCCTCCCAATAGCTGCTTGTCCTGTTTATATTACTCCAAGCGAAAGCCCAATCGTTTAAAAAGCACTACTAAAACGAAGGGCGACTGAAGGTCTTAGGCGAAGGGCCAGCCATAACGCATAGCGTATAATAAAATGATTGCCAGTCATGAAGGCTATTTTCAGTTTCATACCGGAACTTACGCGACCTAGTCCGAAGGTTTACGCTTCCCTTACGAGTCGCGCGGAAAAAAAACTTTTACGGTAAGGCTTATAACGTCTCTTAGTTTCCTTCACCCCAGTATTCTATTGGGTTCTCTTGGAACTGTAGTGCTTCAGGTATGTTTGTTGGTGAAGTTCTTCCATCTTTTGGTGAAGTGAGGCGGGCATCTGCCCTATCACTGCATACAACTTCTGCGCGCTGAGAATCCTCTCTTTCTTATCATGGTGAGTTCCCATCTGCGGCTGAGTTTGCCAATTTGGCTGCCGTGGGGTAACCTCCTTTATTGTGGGTTCTCTCCAGGATGATCTGTTGAAATTTTGTTTTATTTTATTTCTTGTTTATATTTATGCCAGTGTGTTACTTATTTTGTCATTTGTTCGACCCTAGTTGGTTGTATTTAAATAAATAAAAAATACCCAACCATAGCTACCACTAAAATGGTCGGAAGCCAACATTCCCCTTTCCCCTTAAGAGCAAAACCAACTTACATTTGAAGAGAACTGCTATCCTTGACTAAATTTCCATTCTGGACTTCCTCAACCGATGGAACTTTTTCAAACGTGGAATGTGAATTAACTGGACTAGAAACATTTTTATCACTTTCGCCACTCTGAGGCACACTACGACTCGCACTTACACACTTGTCCAAACCACTCTCAATCATCCCAGGAAAGAGAGAGGTTAAAGTTAAAATTGCAGTACAGAGGGGTTTCACCGGGGAGCCGAAGAGCAGAACCCTTTTCTCCAGTACGAGGAGCTTGAGAAGAAGCAGCGTTTCGTGGCAAAAGTAAAGCAGCAGGTCGGTCGCTTGAAGTCCTAAAAAGAAAGCATTATTTAGATATTCCTTCAGCCCAGGTTGACTGCGAATCATATTTGATCGTACAAAACGGATACGTCAGCTGAGTTTCATTAGAAGGGCCGAAGGATAGCTCTAATAAAATTCAGCTGACGTATCCGTTTTGCACTATCAAATGCGGATTATTTATCAAAGGACGTACAGCACTGCATACTGTTTCAACTCAAATGTTCTGAGATAGCTTACAACTTTACAACTAAGCTGTGCTTACAGAAAATTACACACGGCTTCGGCTGTTTTTAGCCTCTTTCCATGCCCATTGCCTTGGATGACAATCTCGGCAAAATGTGCATAACCGGCCTTCGGGCGGAAACAGCTCCCCGGGGACCAATGATTGGGCGTCTGTTACGTCAGTTACGTGTTACGTCACGTGAAGAGAAGAAATCGTCACAAGCGTGATAATCGGAGGATATAGGAAACATTTATGGGGAACCAATCTGGGGAACAAGTATGGATGGAAATATTAGTGAAGTAGAAGAGAGTTACTATCATAATTACGACGTGTCTTTTAAGGGACTATCATCACGGTATTCCAATAATTTTTCAGGAATGGCCAACAGAGCAGCAACTCGAATTTCAACGCTCCGGTTCGCAAAGCCTCTGGTGATTTTGGCCCAGTAGCAAGTCCAACAAAACTTGAAGTCTCCGGCAAAATGTCTGACGCGGAAGGTCCAACGGATGATGTCCGTCACAAGATGATCAAAGTTCAAATCGTCCAAGTCCCTCTGTCAACTGAAGCGACTTCCAAGTAGCCTAAGCTCTCCAGACCCCCAATTCCTAACCAAGGTCGGAACGTGCCTGATCAAGTCCCAGACACCTGAATTATTAAAATGAGAGAAAGATTAGTCAATGGTCCGGAAACTGTTCAACTTACTAATACAGTGCCCTGTATTAAACTCGAGCAATCTAACACAAATGACGTTAAATATTTCGCTTCAAGCACACATCTAACTATTTGCTGTTTGTGCTCCACTATTCTAAACTTGTAGGATATTTTCAAAATCAAATCTGCTTTTAACAAATCACCCACTGCTTTCGCTGTTGCACCTTTCTCCCGGCCCATAGGTTTCTCGCAGAAACGGGGGAAAATTTACAATACCATTTTTTTTACGAGCACGGGAGCATGTTACGCATCGAAAATAGCAAAACAATGCAAGTGTGAAAATTATTGCACTGTCAATAGGGGGTGGGGGCGGGGTGAATATGCTTTATTGAATTCGGGTAGCTTTAAAGGAGTTATATCATACGCATTCTAGCACTTCCAACGTCTAGACCCCCCCCCCTACCCAATACCCAAGATGAAGCTACGACTCCATTCCACCGCTGCGTCATATAGCGGCACGGGTCGGAAGCGCCCGACATGGGGAGGCTGGGATCATAGTTTGACTATGGATATAACAAAATGTTTTTATTGTAACAGGCGAATGGAAAATTTGCAGAAAAATCAAACTAATTATTTGCATTATCGATTTATTTAAGTATTTTGTTTTCTGTTTGTTCTTGTTAATTCCCGTAAGTCCGAAGAATTAACGATGTAAACTAGATCACAATAAACAAACGCCGTAAATTATACCAAATTCGTCATAATGATTTCTTGAAGATTCTGAAATTTAGCTAAATAATATTCAGCTTCCGAGACCAAAAAATGTCAAACATCGATGATTTCTTCTTCCGATATACCTAAAAGTCCACATGATGAAATACTTAGTTGTTTTAATCTTCTTACACGCCACTCGATCTTCTCGAAGGTTTTAGTGATCTTTTGACCAGTGCCAGGAGATCAATGAATAGTTAATTGGCAATGGCGGATTTGCTCTCAGGAGTGAATTGTGTTCAAGTAATTTTTGGATAACGTTGGCTACCGTGAGGATTTTGGGGAAAAGGTAACAGTGTGTTCGTAAAAAATCAGACCCATCGAAAAATGATGGTGTCTCCCACCTTCTCAGCCCACGTGAATCAAAGACTTTAATTTCCGTTTTCGAATGCCGTCAAGTTCACCGTTTGCTTAATTAGTGTTTTTATGACTCCGGCGATCCTTGCCCGGTCGATGTTTCTTCGGTCATCGTTTGAAGGACAAAGAAACTGTGACCGACGACCAAAAACGGTATTAAATAAAGACCTTCGAGTTTGAAGGTAACTTCAAGCTTCTCTAGATTCTCTTCTACGGAGGTAAGAAACCAAACGGTTGTCTGGAAACCAAATGATTTTGTTCGCCCCTGTGCAGCAGGAGGCCTTCAGCGAAAATTTAATCTGATGTGTTTTGCCGTATTTTCCATGAGAGTTTCGATGCGACGTATTACCGCACATGATATCATATTGCACACGTATTATTTTAAGCTGTTTCAGACTTTTCCTTGAAAGATGAAACGGGAACAGCCCGTACCTCCCCTGAACATGGACATGGTATAAACGGAGAATACAAGTACGTTAGCAATTCTTATTCTTATCAACGAAAATAAAAAATCGCTATTCTTAAAGTAACACAAGAGTGTAATTAAGAGATGCCATGGCCTGAGTGTTGACCATATCTGATCCCCCGCCACCTCACACATAACCCCTCTCCACCATGAAATACTAGGGCACGAGTTTCGTCTATATTTGGTCAATCCCACATAGCCTATGGCACACATCATACAACCATAACTCTTTTATTTTCCTCAGACCCGCATTTTGGCGAATTTGGGCATGGCTTAGTGCCGCTTCTCTCACGATTGGCGCGTCGGAAACTTCGCGTCGCGTCGCGTCATTACGAATTCGTTGAATGAGATGTGTCTATGCGGCAACGGGGCAGAAGGTAAATTCCGCGCAAGGAAAAATCAGTGGAAAGCAATTACTGCGCGATAGCTAAGACACTAAAGCTTTACATATAAACAATCCAAGTTTCGGAATCCAAAGATCATCTTGCAAGAACGGTTGTCAAATTTCAGTACTGAATATCACTTGCCAGCCAGCTTAGGTAAAGGCAAGCTTTACATGTAAGTAATCCAAGTTTCGGAATCCCAAAGTCATCTTGCAAGAACGGTTTCAATTTCAGTACTGAATGTCACTTGACAGCAAGCCAGTCCATCCCTTTAAACCTCTTTTCAATTAGCAAGGTACAACAAGTGCAATAAACCAAATCGTAGCAGCCTAATAAGTAAGCAGCAAGCATCCTTCGTCAGCAAACCGTTCAGTTTCCATCTTTCCATTAAAGGAGTTTATCATAAGCATTCTAGCACTTGCAACGTTACGTTTTTTGTTAATTCCCATAAGTCCAAAGAGTTAAGGATGTAAACTAGATCACAATAAACAAACGCCGTAAATTATACTAAATTCGTTACAGTGATTTCTTGAAGATTCTGCAACTGAGCTAAATAATATTCAGCTTCCTATACCAAAAATGTCAAACTGGCCGATGATTTCTTCTTCCGACATATATAAACGTCCACAGGGTGATATACTTAGTTGTTTTAATCCTCTTACACGCCACTTGATCTTCTCGAAGGTTCTAGTAATCTTTTAACCAGCGTAAGGAGATCAATGAATAGTTAATTAGCAATGGCGGATTGGCGTTCAGGAGCGAATTGTGTTCAACTATTTTGTGGATACCGTGAGGATTTTGGGGAAAACAAAGGTAACACTGTCTCCCACCTTCTCGGCCCACATGATTCAAAGACTTTAAGGAGTAAAAGTACGTCGCGTGGTCTTATTTGTTGGTCTTACACGAAAATCCACATTTAAACAGATATATCCAAAAGTATACATGAGTTGAATTTGAGGCCTGTCATGCAAGAACTTAACTAATGGGAAATCAGGGCCAAATTGTCCGTGAACGGAAGGGTGGGGTCGGGATGGGATGCGTCGGGACCCATCAAAACGCATATCTAGCCTATACATCCTCAAGTATACCAACTTAGAATTTGATTCCAGTCCCGGGGTGAAAAGCTTAACTCATGGCAACTTGGACCCACTTGTCCATGAACGTGGAGGGTGGGATGGTGGTTCAACTCCAGATATATATTTCCAACTCTAAGTTTTAAATGCAGAGGAATTTCATAGTCTGACATCCAGTTGTTGTCAAGTTAAAAATATATAAAACTGGGCGAATTGCCCCTGAACCAAATGGGAGTGGGGTTCGTGACGCCCGAAAAGCAAAAAGAGACCCAAATGCCCACAATCCTACCAAGTTTCAACTTTAAACCTGTAGATTCGTGTCACGAACTTGACGAACGTTACGCTTGGGGAATCTGGGCCTATTTGCCCATGAACGGGGTGGGTGGGAGAGGTGCAACTTTAAAAGTATTTTCCCAACCCTAGGACCTACAATTACAAGAGATTCTTTCGTCCTATATCCAGCTTTGGTCATGTTATGAACACTATTCACTGGGCAATCTGAGCCAAATTGCCCTTGAACCGGGTGGTTGTGGGTCCCAAAAGGCACAACTAGACCAGCAATGCCCACAAGTATACCAAGTTTCAACTTGATATCTGTCATGATTCACGAGTTATAGGCTCCACAATAAACGGCGAAAGCCGGAAATCGAAAGCTGCTACAGCGCTCGCAAGAGTGGAGTGTTCATAAATGAACACTCGACTAAAAACCGTTCAATACCACGGCTAAACCTTTAGCTTTCGACAAGTAGCAAGAAGCCTTTTTATACAGATCTCCGTCAGGATCTCGAATGTACTTCACGAGCGAAAACAGTTTTGAAAATTTGTAAAGCGGTAGCACGAAAGATTCTCTTTCAGGAAAGTTTCAAAGTCTAAGACTTTTCCGATATCCTATTAACCGACTATTCTGCTTACCATCTCTTTTGTCCTTTGGAGTGCTTCTCTAAAGCATAGAAAACAACACACGGTGCGTACTTACTTTATGGAACCAAGCAAGTGCTTACTCTCACGTACTGTCTATTCAACCAATCAATCAATCAAATTTATTTCCAAATAGCTCAAAGCTAGAAGAGGAATAAAATGTTAAAGGTTAACTTCAGACATCGAGGTTGATATCGGAAAATAACACGAGACGCTCATTGAAAATAACCTATCCGAGCCGAAGGCGAGGTAGGTTATGATAAATATCTACCGAGCCGAAAGCGAGGCTGATATTTTTAAATGGCCGTCGAGGTTATTATTCTGATATAAACCGAGATGGAGGTATCTTAACTATTGTAACTTTTTCGAACAGAATATTTTTATAGGTAGACCTTCTTCTTCTTTTGTTGTACTTTTTTGCTAATGGGGTAGGGAATTTTATTTTAGTAAAGTAGCAACCCAAGCTTACTGTACACCTACTAAACTCTCACTAATTTTCAGAGAAGAAGTTCATAAAGTCAGATATTTAAGGAAGAATCTTTCATTGTTTTTCCACAGGTTAATTTTCCAGCTTGAGCCTGAAGAGGACCCTTGCCAAGAAGGGCCGAAATATAGCTCTAATAAAATGTAGCTGACTTATCCGTTTTGCACCATCAAATATGATTCACAGTCAGCTTGGGCTGAAGGACTATCTATCACCACAGTACGGAACTTCAAATCGCCCATACATGCCGCCGACAAGTAAACCATCGTAGCTGGAAAGAAGAAGAAGAGACAGGTGACTCTAAACCAAAATGCAGAAGAATCACTACCCTTTCGACGACCTAATCGAACAGCAAAAACAGCAGCCGTGTCCAGAATGAAATCACAGCACCAGCTTTAACTCTCACTAATTTTCAGAGAAGAAGTTCATAAAGTCAGATATTTAAGGAAGAATCTTTCATTGTTTTTCCACGGGTTAATTTTCCAGCTTGAGCGGCTTGAGCCTGAAGAGGACCCTTGCCAAGAAGGGCCGAAATAGCTCTAATAAAATGTAGCTGACTTATCCGTTTTGCACCATCAAATATAACCTACTAAATGACAACTGACCAAGCACTTACCAATACAGTCTTTTACTTTTTTGGCGATTCAAATTCCACCTAGCGGTCGTGAAAGCCTACACAGATCTACTAAAATGACTACTCTAGGGGTGGTGGAAGTAAAAAGTAAACAATAACAAAACCACGCGTTGGCTCTTGAGAAACCAGAAAAATTCGAGATCAAAGACAGTGATTAATGGTGAATAACTAGGTTTTGGAAAGCATGAGATAGTAGGATGTTGTTTCAGTTGACAAGCTGTATTTCCAGTGAAAATATGATTGTGACAAGGTATGACCTAGGGCATAGGCTGGTTGTCTAAGAGAGTAAGATGTTCTGTAATTTTTTCAATGCTGAATAACTAGCTTTTGGGAAAGCAAAGGATAGTAGGATGTTGTTTCAGTTGACAAGCTGTATTTTCAGTGGAAATCTGACTGTTACAAGGTATGACCTATGGCATAGGCTGGTTGTTTAAGAGAGTAAGATGCTCCGTCATTTTCAACATTTATATTATTTTTACTTTAATTTTATCTAATTTTTGTCAGCATTTTTTGTAATATTTTTACTGAAAGTATTGTTTTTAATTTATTTTTTGTATGTCATCTTCTACTTTTTAGAATTGAGGAAAAGTGCTCCATGAATTCAGTTTATTCAAACAATGTTTACAACGGATACGTCAGCTTAGAATCGTAGCTGACGTATCCGTTGTAAACGTGGTTTGAATAAATGTTTCCAAGTCAGCTTGGGCTCAAAGAAGAATTCACTTTTTTAATGAAACTCGATGAACATCTGCGGAGACTGATACGGCTTCGTGTCAGCCTCTCTGGACGATGATACGAGGTCGGAGCAACTTCCACAAAAGTAATAGTCATAATATAACTTGCTGTGGGACAATAGGAAAATGTACATGCATACCTGTTCGAGAAAAGTTATTTACGAATTACACAAAAACGAAACAAATTAACTAACATACTAAAAGATTAGAAGAAGATAATGAAATAAATGATGGGATGGAACTATGTAAAATTTGGGCAGAAGAATTTGCAGATTGCAGGATATGGAGAAAACTGGTTGCCAGTGCTTCTCTCAGACCGACGCACGGACGACGGGAGGGGAAGGGGGAATAGATGGACAACGCGGACAACACACTATCTTTGCTCCAATTTTTTTTTAAAGAATATGTTTGCGGTCAGTTAATTTAGGAACGTTCAGTTTACTGAGAGCCTCTCCATATGAAATGTTCTAATGACCCAGAATGATTCTTACTGCTCTCTTTTGGAAATTTTCCAGACGATCAGAGAGCTCTGCAGAAAGAGAAGAATGCCAAACCGGTGAAGCACATTCTAAATGTGGATGAATGTAAGTTTTAAACTAACGGAGGAGGCATTTTGTGTCCAAACCGAAAGATTTGTGAGTAGAGAGGGACTTAATTGGAAGGTTTGTTTTACGGATAATATTATCAACATGAGAATTCCATTTGAGACCGTAGTCGATTATTACCTCAAGCAATTTAACAGATTTACACTACATTTACACCAGCCTACAATTCTCATAGCGCAGCTCCTTGACCGTTCACCCCTTTATTTTGCGCCGAGTGATTGAATGAAGTAATTTGGCACCTAGATTTCTTATTTACTCAGGGCAAGATCACAATGATGATGATGATGATAATGAAACTTTATTTACGCACTAAAGAAGAGGAAAATAACGCAGTCCAGACAAATAAAAGGAAAAAATACACTATGAGCTTTCAATAATGTAGTAAATGCACAAGACGAAAAAAAAAAACATTAAAAAAAAGAAAAAGGACTAATCGGACTCAAAAAATCTTCTTCCCAGATGGATACGCGATGAAATGACCGACTCTGTGCACGCAAAAAGCTTTAACATTTAAGTTTTTAACACACCAACTCAGTTCCAATGAAGCCGAGATTATCGAATTGGACCGCGAACAACGTTATTATTTCAAGCAGTGAAAATAATTGCTGGATTCTTTTCTTCTCTGAACGAAATCCAAGGAACGGAATGAAATGGAATTTCAATTGCTACCGAAAACGAAATTTCGTGGAAAAGAATGAATCATCTCTTTCATGTCTGCCACGAAATGAATCCAATATGTGCCAGAACCGAAATCCCAGGACTATGGAATCATTCTTGTAGGAATCGTGTGATTCCGTCGCATACATTCATTTGAATCTTCCACGCCTTTTCGTACATACCGTGCCATCTATTTGTTTCGGGAGTAAAGCTGCTTTCACATTGACGCGTAGAGCCTTTCACACTAAGCTACGCAACCTCTGCGTCACGGTTGCGGTGACGCAACGCAGAGCTTACGCAGACAAATAAAACGCAACGCAAGAATACAACCAAGTTCTATTCTTGCGTTGCGTCAACGCGTCACGCATCAGATTTTTCAGTGAAAAAAATTGAAGTTTTTGAAAAGAAACTAGAGAATAACCTACTAATGATGAACAAAAACCTACTAACTGATGAAAGGAATGAAAATTTGGCAGAAGAAATCGAAAAAGAAAAACTTAAATAAGAATTCAGCGTGACATCTTCTCGCGCAGGTGTGAAAGATACGCGACGCAACCTGTACGCAACGCAAGATAAACGCATACTTGACGCATCGCAACGACGCGTGGATGTGAAAGCGGCGTAAGTCGGTAAAGCGCTGTCAGGTTATTTGCCTGGCAGGAGACGATTAGGTCTGATCGATTTATAATTTAAGTGGTTTGATGTAGAAACGAAAGGTAACTTAAGATACATGTTATAATTAGTTAGAGATGTTATTATCAGACTGTACCAGAACCAATCATCAATCTTGATTACTGTGTTTGTTCCAGGGTGCTACATCCGTGACTCGATTTACCTTTACCTACTTACATTTGTGAAATAAATGTTTCCGAACGTAACTTTTGAGGACACGTCGTAGTTGTGATACTAACTCATCCTACCAGTAGTATGAGAGAGAAGAGAGAGTCACGTTTATTTACACAATAATAGTAGCTCAGTGACTGATTTTACGTTGTACTACAAAACATGTTATCATACACTATGAACGTGTCCGAAAGCTCCGGAACGAACGAAAATGCTGAATTAATTCAGCATGTTATGCAGCATTTCGCTTTCGGACTTACATTTACGCTCAATTAATGCAGCATTAATTCAGCATAAGATTCATCGAAAAATTCAGCAAGAATGCTAAATTTTATGCTGAATTTTCAAGAAGAAACTGGGGAGTACGGCGATTCTCTCGTGTTTTCGGCGTCAAATATAACAGATTCAAAAAGACAACTGACAATTCGGCAAACATTCCAAATTCTAAGACAACTGGCGATCATGGCCAACGAAGAAAGGAAAGATAACAAGATAAGAAGGCTGGATATCAGTAACTGACCCATTTTGTCTATACAGTTAATTTTTTTTTCTTCTTCTTCTTCCTTACTTAAATTTTGGTCTTCTAGAAGTGTCAGAGAAGAAAAAAAGGTAACAGCTTTCGGACAAAAAAAGAAAAGAAAATGCAGCATTAATGCAGCATTTACAGCACCAAAAAGCTTTCGGACACGTTCTATTATACAAGGACGTAAAAAAGGGCACGAAAGAGTTCTGGTAGCGATTTGTCCAAGAACGCACAGGCACAAGCTTTAGTTTCTATCTCTTGCTGCCGACTGTTGGGGCTTCTGGTGGTTAAATGTGACGGTGAGCAGTATTTCTATCAATTCTCTATCCCAAGATTCTACAATTCATAAGTGTATCCGTTTGTTAACTTTACATGACGCATGTCATGCTCCCGATCACTGTTTCCGAGTAGCTGATTGGTCAGTGCAGACCGGTTACGCAAATTCTGCCACGTTTCTCATCCAAGGCAAGGACACGGATAGAGGTTAAAAACCGGTAAAGCCTTGTGTAATTTTCTGTAAACATAGCTAAGTTTTTAAGTAGTTAACCATCTCGGAACATCTTAGCAGAAACACTATGTAGTACCCCAGCTCCCCACAACCCATCTTGTACGTTGGCCAATATAAGGTTTGAAGCCAAGCTGACCATTCATTTCAAATAAAATAGAAAAAGAGTTTTTCGGAGTTTTTGGATTGGGCCGTTTTCTGGGTGAAAGCTTTTGCGCTTTCCCAGACGGATGGTAAATTGTAAATATAAACAGAATTCAGAATTGTAAATAATCACAGATTTGTACATATACACTTGGAACACGCACATTTTATCTTTCGTTATTTTGCGTTTATCTGCATGTCGTTCATTCCGCATCGTTCTTCTGGTTTTTAGTTACATGTCATCTTATTGTTTTTTGGTTCCGCATCGTTTTCCTGTTGTTATTGTGGTAGATTTTACGATTTAGTTTTGTTTCTTTCGCTGAGGACGGTTTGCCGGAAGTGCAACCGAAATATCCGAAATTGTATTTATCCCTCGCACATCATCACTTTAAAACTTTCTATACTTTCAACGGCCATACGATACCCGAATGCATGACCCAACGGGATCTAGGGGTCCTGATCGATGGGGATCTGCGTTTCTCTCAACATTACAACCTTACCATGAAAAAGTGTAACAGAATCCTTCGTGTAATTCGAAGAAACTTTACATTTAAGCAGGAAGGTTTGTTCTCACTTCTTTTCAAGTCGATGGTTCGCCCGATCGTTGAATATGGCCACACCACAGTGAGGCCATATTACAATTGTGACATTGAGGCTTATGAAAAATTCAACGGAGAGCTACGAAGTTCGTACCAGATCTGCGCGATCTTCCCTAACAAGTGAGATTAGCCAATTTGTGCCTTCCCTCTATTGCATACACATTTTTTAGAGGAGACTGATTGAAACATTCAAATTAATCAATAGAAGTTATGACAATTTTGAAGTGACTGATTTAGTAAGATTCAGCATTAACCGTCATCGTCGGGGACATGCGTACAAGCTTGCAAAATCAAGATTCCACAAGGACGTTTTTAAGTGGGGTTTTGGCAACAGAATTGTTGATCCTTGGAACAGCCTTACCGAAGATGCGGTTAATGCTGAATCGATCAATAGTTTCAAGTGCATTGTTGATGGGATTTTTAGCTCTGACCAGTTCGACTACTCAAAATTTCTTAGAGATATTTAGAGGCAAAAGCCTTTTTCTCTTGCTTTGTATTATTATTAATATTACTAATCATCTTGGAGGGGTAACTAGCTGATCAAGAAAAAAACAGAAAATCCCGTTTTTCTATTTTATTTGTACGTTGGCCAAACTATCTTTCTGTTTTGTTTCCTTTACAGATTACTTCCTTACACATTTATAGTGTTACAGGAGCGTTGCTATCATGTTGATCATTAAGACGCTTCCCAAATCATCCCTTAAGGGCAACTTTACGTTAGCTAAAAACTAAAAAAATTTCATGGGTTCTACAGGTTACGATTATAGGTAAAAACTATTAAGACAAAATAATTATCTGGCATTTTTATTTTCATTAACTTTTATCCATATATGGCAAACTAACACATATTTTTTTTTCACGCAAATAGTGCAGTAAGTGCAAGTTGATCTCTTTGGTCGTTTCTCCATATCCTGCTTATTCGTCTGCCCAATTTTTACATAGTTTCATCCCATCATTTATTTTTGGTCATATCTTGTAAGTATATTACTTAATTTGTTTCCGGTCTGTATATTTCGTAAATATTGTATTCCACTTCTAGCTGTGAGCTATTTGGATAATAAACTTGATTGATTGATTGATTGATTGACCTATATCTTCAATCCGTACACTAAGGTTAAAGAGCGAAAATCCTTATCTTACCTTCATAAACGACCGGTTCTAAAGGCTGTCCCAGACATGACTGCATATTCAGAAAGGCATCTCGTAGGATGTCATTTTTGCTAAAGTCCGCCTGCTGGAAGTAAGCATTGGCTATGAGTGAAAGTTTAACCTCGATTTTGTGATACAGCGGCAGAGAGCTGAGGACTATGATGGACTTCTGAACACTTCGACGAGTCACATCAGCGGCTTTGTTGACAACAAGCTAAAAAGGAAGTGAGAATGAGGTTAATATCCACTTATTTGATAGTGCAAAACCGATACGTCAGCTGAATTTGATTAGAGCTATATTTCGGCCCTTCTTGGCAAGGGTCCTCTTCAGGCTCAAAGCCGCTCAAGTTCGAAATACGAACTTGTTGGATTTTTTTTTCTCACAAGTTCGTATTTCTAACTTGAGCGGCTTTGAGCCTGAAGAGGACCCTTGCGAAGAAGGGCCGAAATATAGCTCTTATCAAACTCAGCTGACGTATCCGTTTTGCACTATCAAATATGATTCGCAGTCAGCTTGGGCTGAAGGAATATTTATTATCCACTACTTTAACTTGATAATATTTATCCACGTTTTTAACTTTCATCACAGTTTGTTTTTTTGTTTTTTTAGACGAGACTTGACTCAGATATTCAAATTAATCAACGGCATTGCAATAACTTTGAAGCGACCGATTCAATAAAATTCAGCGTTACCGTGTTCAAGCGTGCAAAATCAGATTCCATGACAACTCGCCACAAGACACCTCGCCACAAGACAACTCGCCACAGCGACAACTGGGAACCGACAAGTCGCCACACAGACATGTCGCCACACCGACGACTCGCCACACTGACAACTTGCCACAGTGACGACTCGCCACAGAGACGACTTGCCACACGACCAACTGGCCACAGGGACAACTCGCCACAAAAATAATGTTTTAGAAAAAAAAATATACTAAAGTGTTATAGACATTTAGCTTCAGTTGACCCAAGGGAATTGGGATCCTGCAGTCCCGTTCGTCTTTGCACTTCTACCCAGCAAGCAGCAGAAAACGTACACCATCCTTCTCGAGTGGATATCAATTGCCTTAGGAAGGTACGCACCAGCCAGCTGTCTGTCAGACTTCGAAGTAGCTTTCCAGAACAGCGTACAAGCTGTATTCCTGAACACATCTGTCAAGGGATGTTGTTTTCATCTCTGCCACAGCATCTTTCGTCACATTCAAGCAGACGCGCAGATCTACCACAACTACGTCACTGACGAAGAATATGTTCTTCAACTTCGCATGTTACCAGCCCTTGTATTCGTTCCACCACCCGATGCGAAGACGTTTTCGAGGAGTTGCTGGTGATACTTCCATCAGAAACGTCCCCGGTCACAGACTATTTTGAAGACAACTACATCGGGAGACTACGTGGGAATGCTCGAAGACCGGCTCGTTTTCCACCTTCTCTTTGGAATATGACTGATCTAGTAGCTGGGCATCTTCCACGAGCCAGTAACAACATTAGTTGCGTTTTTTGTCTCTGGTTCCTGTTCCGTGTTCTGTGATCACAGTTGTCTGGTTTGGGTAAAAAACGGTGTTTTTCTTGCGCTGTTCCGTGTTTCGTGTTTTGTCACTGTTCTGGCGAAAACACAAATTTAGGATCCTGAGCATGTCTTAAGCGGAAAATCTGTTAAATTGCAAATTATATTCCAAAACGACCATACTTTAGGAACCAGCTTTATCCTCGAAACTTCTGCAATCCTTTCTTTTCTATCTGTGAATCTCTCTGCAATTTTCCATCTGAACAGTGATAAAACATGCTAGGAGAGCAAGTTCCGTGTTTTGCAAAACAGACAGCGGAACAGAGAACACGGAACACAGAACAGCGTACAAAAACGGGAAAATGAGAAACAGCGTGTTCTGACAAAAACGGGAAAAATATAAAACAGAGAGAAAACAGCGAACAGAACAGAGACACAAAACGCAACTATTGAAGGTTGGCATCTCAGGTTTAACCAGCTGATAGGATCAAGCCATCAAAGTCTTTGGCATTGCCTGAAATGTTTCAAGACCGATGAAAATTTGCGGAAGGCGGACGTGGACCGAATCAAGGCAGGATGCTCTCCACCTCGGCCGAAGAGACAATACTTGAAGATTAACAAGAGGATCGAAAGAATTGTCAGTAGGTATAACGGTAGTAGTGCAATTGATTTATTGAGAGGCATTGCCCATAATTATCTGCTCCATCAAAAATTTTGTTCGAATAAATATTAATTTAATAAAGCAGTTTATGTTGTAAATGTGGCGAGATGTCGCACTGTAGCAAGATGTCTGTGTGGCGGCTTGTCGCTGTGGCCAGTTATCTATGTGGCAAGCTATCCGTGTGGCAGGTTGTCGTTGTGGCAATATGTCGCTGTTTCAAGATGTCACTGTGGCAAGATGTCGGTGTGGCGAGTAGTCGGTTCCCAGTTGTCGCTGTTGCGAGTTGTCTTGTGGCGAGATGTCCCGACACGGCAAAATCAATATTCCACAAGGCGTGTATACGTGGACTTTAGGTAACAGAATTACTGGCCCTTCGAAAAGCCAAACCGAAGATGCAGTTAATGCTGAATCAATTAACCGTTTCAAGTCTATTATATATATGTTTTTAACTCTGCTTAGAACGACTACTCAAGATTGCTCACAGTTATTTAGAGGCAAAAGCCTTTTCAGTTGCATTATATAATTATTATTATCATATTTTTACAATTTCACTCCCCTGAGCGTAGTTTAGGATATAAAAATTAACGGCGACCCTGGTTGCCCAAAAAGGCATTGCACCAATCACAGACCCCTTAAAACTAACAATTTCGTATGAAATGACCGAGCAATAAACGTCGGTCCTTCATGATTCTACACTAGGGGTAGACCAGATTTCTTACACACCGCCAGATGATCTCAAGAAATTTTCGATGTTTTTTTTTTCTCAAGGTAAATTGGTTGTCCTGGCTTTTTTCCTTTATTTTGTTTATTATTAAACACTTGATATTGTGTTTAGTTTTCGGTGCTTGGATGCCGGTCATTGTTTTAATCTTTTCATTCTGGACCAAGACTGGATTGTTATTTATTTAGGTTTCAGCACTTCCTCGACTTTCGTTTATATGCTGATATTTAGGGAATCAAACAACCTTTCAAACCTGACTCTCCATCAAATACTAAAAGCTAACTGAACAGAAAGATACCGTTAATTTCCGAAATTCATGAATTCACCAAGTCCGGAAACTACTATAAGCCATACCCAGTACACTCCAGCCCTCACATAAGAAATTCGTTTCCGTCTACTACTGGCTAACAGGTCCCTCCTCTGTGTGCTGGAGGGTATGGAGAGCTTGAATTCAACCGGTAGGTGTCTAGATGGTCGTCAGAGTAGGTGTCAAAGTCAGAGCAAACGTCTTCTTTGACAACGGCGGGGAAACATATATAACAGGCCTTCGACCCCACTTACTTCCGCGTTTATTTGTCGATAGCAGGCAACTGCAAAAACTGTCTTTGCTTCATCTTCTATGCTGGGTAGATGAAAATAGACAGTATCTTCATCATAGTTGTGTGAACCATCAGGTATTGCAAGGTGGGCCAAATACTTCCATGGCTCTGGACATGCTGTGTTACTTCCTTCTGAGAATGATGGGTAAGAATATTCCACCTGAAAGAACACGTGATGAGAAAAATAAAGAGAACAAAAAGAGAGACAAATGAGAAGAAAACACATTTCACCCCTGGCTCCCAGAGACCTGCGTCGTCTGCACTGTGATGCCCCGGAAACGGAAGACCTGCTGCTGCCGACACAAAAACTGAAATATCTGGTTGCAAAACCATATTGGCGAAGGACAAACGATTGTGTCACGAGACGTACCGCTTTGACTTAAAACCCAGCGATTTGCCACAGAAACGGAGCGCATTGCGTTTCCCTTCTGTGACAAATGCACTGCATCACAAAATTCAAAGGTTGACACTTTTCAACAATGACATTTCGCGCTGTCATACAAATCGCGCGCGATAAGAAAGGCAGGGAACAGCATGTTTTTGGGATCCCAAAACGAAACGGGATAGTGATTTTCCGGATAGTGAGATTTCCGGTAGTGCCAAAAATTAAAATAATAAATTCATAGAAGTTGGATTCCGTGAGCTGCACCGGCCCCAAAGTCCATATTGACATGTGTCCGTGAGTTTGTAAATTTAATTTTTTGCACTACCGGAACCCTAGTCCGCAGGAGTTGGGTTCCGTGAGTTAAAAATATTCGCTTCCGGTTTCCTAGTCTGTACTGACATCCGTGAGTCCGTGAGTTGATTTTTATTTTTTTTTGTACTACCGGAACCCTAGCCCATAGCCATCTGTGTCCGTGAGCTGGTCATTTTCAATCAAAAATAGTTATTGCTACCGGTACCTTAGCTCTCAATATATGGGTTCCGGTAGTGAATTTTTTACCATGTCATTTTCTCTAAGTCAGTGAAAATCCCGGCATCCTAGCTCTCATCCAAACTATTCCGTCAGTTCTATATTCCACGTAGACACTGCCGGAACACAAGCTCCAATTATACAGTTTCCGGTATCAACTACCGACTCCCTAGCTTCTGAGTACACAATTCCGTGAGACTACCGGACCAGAAGCTGGTGCGATGAAGTTTCCGTGAGCTATTTCCACTTACTACCGGAACGGGAGCCAGCACATACGAGTTTCCGTTAGTAAATGACGTCAGATCCCGGAATCGCAGCTCATATGGTTTGGTTTCCGTGAGAACTACCGGTTCCGCAGCCCATGGGACATAAAGTACGGCTCCCGGTTCCCTAGACAGTGCCTTTAAGCTAGGCGCCCACAGAACGCGAATCTTTTCCGCCTACGAATTTTGTAATTTAGCGCCGCTCGACGAATTCGTTTCGTAGGCCCCACTGGAAAGCGAATTCGCCATGATCAGATACGTATACGTAGATGCGTAGGACCAGAACGATGAAGGGTGGAAAGTCGACTGTATGGTCGACTGGTGGTCAACTGGCGGATGGAACAAGATCGAACTGGGCTAAATTTAATTCTATTTGCACCAAAAAGGAAAAAAAAAGAAAATAAGGAAATACTTCAATTAAACCATATTCTTCAATAGAAGCTCCTGAATTATGAATTTTAGTTTCAGAACTCAGTTCCACTCACCTCAAAAAACCTACGTCTCATTCATTCATTCATTTATTCATACTATACAAACTACATAACATAAATATAATGCAAGAAACAAGACCCCCTGGAGCTATCTTGTTGTGGATGCTCTATAGAGAAGTCTTCACCCTCGTCCTCATTTCAATAAAAAATACAGTAATAACCACATAACAGCATTACTAGGCTTTCTTGTCTATACATTTGTCACAGCACTATTAACACTTAGTGCTGTGTCAGGTGTCACATCTGCTTAAAATTTTGTTGATAGTTTCTGCATTCACATCAGGTGTCGCATCTGCTTAAAACTTTGTTGATAGTTTCTGCATTCACATCAGGTGTCATGTCCAGATGTCACATCTGATTAAAATTTTGTTGATAGTTTCTGCATTCACATCATTTCTGAGAGGTGATTCCACTGAGGTGACTACACCTTACAAAGTTTAGAATGAAGTAATTATTCACAATAATTCTGGTCCAAAGCTGTGTGTTTACTACAGTGTTTGCAGAACCTTTTTCCAATGTGGTGGTGTTTCCAAATGAGAAGTGTTGCTTAGCTCTTCTGGTTCTGTATCCTTTCAAACAGGTGGTCATTGTTCTGTGCCACTTCTACAATCATGGTTGTGTCAGTCGAGTAATTGGTGTCATATACTGCTTATGTGCTCGTTGACAGTTTTTGCGATCAGACTGATCAGTTTCCATCACAAAGTTTGTTTTGATGTTGGTATCACAAGCTACACATGGAGCTTGAAAGGACAGGGCTTCATCATATCCAAGTTGAAGCCTTACCTACACCTGAGCAGCTTTTGAGAAACCTCTTTCTTTCTTAGATGTTCATGGCTGTATCCATGATGTTTTCCCATTTGCTCTTGCACCTCACAAAACTGAAAAGAAAAAAAAATCATTAGCTGCTGCAATATAACATTCTCTTTTAATGTTTTGAAATACAGTTGTTGGTGCTAAACAGAATAAGTCAGATGAAAATTTATCTGAGGAAATACTTAGTCCCTTCTTGGCAAGGGTCCTCTTCATGCCTTGGCTTGAAATAATTAAACTGCTTCCATTAGCACCACAAACTATGTTCTCAATCAGCTTGGGCAGAAAGAATGGTTATCTTAGAACAGTACCTTTAATACTGCATAAAGTAGCCTACCTAGAACGTTGAGTTGGGTGATCTTCTCTCGTAATTACAGCAGCCTACATAAACAAGTCTTTACGGAACTCCTACACAGGAACATTAAAGGTATATTCAAACCTTTGTCATATTCTGCAACAATTTTACTGGTAATAAGTTATATATTATAAGTTATATATATATACTGTATTGGGCTACTGGCTAATGAGATACTAGCCTATATTTGTATAGGCTGTAGAGACCAGGAAAGATATAGGATATACATCAAATATCTTTGATAACCAAAGAAAAAGCTGAAATATCAGATAGGCTACAGGAGAGGTACCCTGCCTCGTATGTACATAACCTCGAAATTGGTAAAAAAAATGTTCAGCAACAATTTCTTGGCAGTCGTGGCTAGTTGCTACTGTCAAGTAATGAGTTATATATTATAAGTTACATATATATACTGTATTGGGCTACTGGCTAATGAGATACTAGCCTATATTTGTATAGGCTGTAGAGACGGGAAAGATATAGGATATACATCAAATATTTTTGATAACCAAAGAAAAAGCTGAACTATCAGATAGGCTACAGGAGAGGTACCCTGCCTCAAATGTACATAACCTCGAATTGGTAAAAAAGATGTTCAGCAATAATTTCTTGGCAGTCGTGGCTAGTTCCTACTGTCAAGAATTTCTTTTCAACAATTTTGAGGCCAGTTTCGAGGTTATATACATCCGAGCATGGTTACCTCTTCTGTAGCCTACCTAGGCTACCTAACAGAAAGATGAATTCTCCTCTGGGAGAGAAATTACTCTTCAGAATGGAGAGTCCTTGTGAGGTCAGAAAGAAGAAGAGAGCAAAGAAAATTGGTTCACGGAAGTTTGACAAGTTTGATGTCCACCGAAGCTCACTTGGATTTTAATAGCAGTCTACCGCAGCCCTGGGTTTTGGGCTATCCTATTCAAAATGCTCTGATAGAGTATATTAAACCAAGGACTTGAGATTGACTGGTATACAGTAAACATTATGAAAAGGCTACTCACCATCCACATTCATCTCCTCTTAGAAATGCTCTTCCAAACATTTTTGATGAGATTTGGGCCTTGTGCTACTTCAGTCTCTGCTTATATGTGGCTAGATAACTCCCCAGAAGAGCAACCAATCTGTCTAGCCTACATCAGAACTTTTTCTACAGTGCTTTGGTCAAGTTGATTGTTGATTTCCTGAATTTCGCTGCGCGAACAAGGGGCGGCGCGAAAAAAATTCGACTTGAAGTTGAAACGGCGCGGCGCGAAATTTTTGCCTGGCGAAGCGGATTTTTTCCGCGCGCGACGTCAAATTCGCCCAGGCGAACGCGAATTCGCGTCCGGTGGGCACCTATCTTTATACAGAGGCGAAAGGGACATGGGGTGAATGTGTTTATTTCGAAGCGGTTTCGTTAAGATAGGTGCCCACCGGACGCGAATTCGCGTTCTCCTGGGCGAATTTGACGTCGCGCGCGGAAAAAATCCGCTTCGCCAGGCAAAAATTTCGCGCCGCGCCGTTTCAACTTCAAGTCGAATTTTTTTCAGCCTATACAAATATAGGCTAGTATCTCATTAGCCAGTAGCCCAATACAGTATATATATATAACTTATAATATTTAACTTATTACCAGTAAAATTGTTGCAGAATATGACAAAGGTTTGAATATACCTTTAGTGTTCCTGTGTAGGAGTTCCGTAAAGACTTGTTTATGTAGGCTGCTGTAATTACGAGAGAAGATCACCCAACTCAACGTTCTAGGTAGGCTACTTTATGCAGTATTAAAGGTACTGTTCTAAGATAACCATTCTTTCTGCCCAAGCTGATTGAGAACATAGTTTGTGGTGCTAATGGAAGCAGTTTAATTATTTCAAGCCAAGGCATGAAGAGGACCCTTGCCAAGAAGGGACTAAGTATTTCCTCAGATAAATTTTCATCTGACTTATTCTGTTTAGCACCAACAACTGTATTTCAAAACATTAAAAGAGAATGTTAGATTGCAGCAGCTAATGATTTTTTTTTCTTTTCAGTTTTGTGAGGTGCAAGAGCAAATGGGAAAACATCATAGATACAGCCATGAACATCTAAGAAAGAAAGAGGTTTCTCAAAAGCTGCTCAGGTGTAGGTAAGGCTTCAACTTGGATATGATGAAGCCCTGTCCTTTCAAGCTCCATATACAAACATCAAAACAAACTTTGTGATGGAAACTAATCAGTCTGATCGCAAAAACTGTCAACGAGCACATAAGCAGTATATGACACCAATTACTCGACTGACACAACCATGATTGTAGAAGTGGCACAGAACAATGACCACCTGTTTCGAAAGGATACAGAACCAGAAGAGCTAAGCAACACTTCTCATTTGGAAACACCACCACATTGGAAAAAGGTTCTGCAAACACTGTAGTAAACACACAGCTTTGAACCAGAATTATTGTGAATAATTACTTCATTCTAAACTTTGTAAGGTGTAGTCACCTCAGTGGAATCACCTCTCAGAAATGATGTGAATGCAGAAACTATCAACAAAATTTTAATCAGATGTGACACCTGGACATGACACCTGATGTGAATGCAGAAACTATCAACACAATTTTAAGCAGATGTGACACCTGACATAGCACTAAGTTAATAGTGCTGTGAAAAAAATGTAAGAAAGCCTATTTATAGGCTTTCATGTCCTATTATAGAAATGATGTGAATGCAGAAAATATCAACAAAATTTTAAGCAAATGCGACACCTGATGTGAATGCAGAAACTATCAACAAAATTTTAAGCAGATGTGACACCTGACACAGCACTAAGTGTTAATAGTGCTGCGACAAATGTATAGACGAGAAAGCCCAGTAATGCTGTTATGTGGTTATTACTGTATTTTTTATTGAAATGAGGACGAGGGTGAAGACTTCTCTATAGAGCATCCACAACAAGATAGCTCCAGGGGGTCTTGTTTCTTGCATTATATTTATGTTATGTAGTTTGTATAGTATGAATAAATGAATGAATGAATGAGACGTAGGTTTTTTGAGGTGAGTGGAACTGAGTTCTGAAACTAAAATTCGTAATTCAGGAGCTTCTATTGAAGAATATGGTTTAATTGAAGTATTTCCTTATTTTCTTTTTTTTCCTATTTTGGTGCAAATAGAATTAATTTTAGCCCAGTTCGATCTTGTTCCATCCGCCAGTTAACCACCAGTCGACCATACAGTTGACTTTCCACCCTTCATGGTTCTGGTCCTACGCATCTACGTATACGTATCTGATCATGGCGAATTCGCTTTCCAGTGGGGCCTACGAAACGAATTCGTCGAGCGGCGCGAAATTACAAAATTCGTAGGCGGAAAAGATTCGCGTTCTGTGGGCGCCTAGCTTTGGAGGAATTGAAATTATTAATTAGTATGCGTGCTGATATTTTACCGCTGGGAGATAGGAGGAGTTACACGGGTAGGCCAATTGGGAGAATTGGTTCTTACTTCTGCCCGATGTGTGAAGGTATGAACGAGTGTTTGCGACATCTTATGTGTGATTGTAGGGAATTGAATGATTTCAGAAGTGAAATATTTGGAGTAAATGAGTGTGATCAGGAATGGATGGAGCAAATGTTTAAGAGCGAGTGTTATGGTACTATAAAGAAAGTGGGTAGATTCCTCAAGCTGTCAACGATTCATAGAGATCATTTTTGTAGTTTTAGTGGTAGTTAGAAATAAGTTTGTCATTGTGTTTCCGTTTGTTTGAATTGCCATGGCCCTTGGGCTTTTAAGGTTATAAAGATCTTATCTTATCTTATATAATGTTCAAACGAGGAAATAACGTTGTTCTAGCGAGGATGTTGTTCAATGAGGATTCACTGGTAAAGTATAGGTAAAGTTCTTATCTTTAGAGGCAGAGGAGGGGTTCGAATTTACGGTAAAAACATGTATGTTTTATAAGCTAATAAAATATTCATTGAGGGTAAGGAGGTCCGCTGAATCCATATCTGAACTGAGTTTTCTTGCTAGACAAATGGTGCATCACTAATTCGGCTGAAACTGGAAATTTGGTTGAAGCTCAAAGTTGATTCTGGAATCGATTAGAGATTCGGTATCGGGCAAATATTCAAGGAATCAGACGACGACTGAATGGCGAAGACATGACCCAATTGTTTGAATCAAATGTTAGATTATTGGGATCCCATCGAAACCTTTGGTCTTGTTTTTTGGGGGGCATGTCTTCAACCCGACTAAATATGTTTCAAAGGCTGAATATATTATTAAGGAGCCTGCACAGAGTTCACTTTAAAATCTGTTTCCATCTACCCTGAACTCTCACGGGGTCGGTTATTAGGCTATTCTGTTCAAACTAGGTCACTCTTGTCCAAACTTGCCATATTTCTAAACATATATATTTTTGTATTACCCAAGCCTTACCGATTCTCCGTGCACTCTTGGAAACACTTTCAATAAAGGCTGCTTAAATAAAAGGAGCATAAGAAAAGGCTGCAGAAGGCTTCTCAAAACGAATGAAAGTGGTTCCGACTTTGCCTTCGCTCTTTTTGAAACCCTGCTATGTACAAAGCCTACTTCCAGGCTAAAGATCAGGTAGTTGAAAGATTTCTTTAGTACTTTTAAATACTCTACCTGCCAGCCTTTCAGATGGTTGAAACCAGCTATCACAATATGAAGAATAGGAGAATTGGGTTCGTTGATGTCCATATCATCCTCGAGATGAACCTAAAAGATGTAATTAAGCCTGAAAGTTACGAAAGAGATTTTAGAAGCAGACCTAGGGGAATGAGCCCCCTAGTCTGTGTTGAGAGAAAAATATGACACGTGCCTGCTGGAAAACATGAACCAGTTGGTAGCACCAGAAAAATGTAAGGATGAAAAAAGAACTGGCAAATCTAACAAAAATACAAAAACCTTGTTTTCATTCTTTCCTAACAATATTCTGACAAGATTTCTGAAGAGTTTTTTCACTAATTATTTGGGTTCTTAGTTATGGCCTAATATTGCTTTTTCACAACAAAGAACTGCAGATTATCAGCTTCTAATATTCACATTTCCGAACAATGTCATATGTTTGTGCCAAGCCTATACCAGGTCTGTTGCCTACTGGCAGACGAGAATATCACAGAACTATTTTGTTTTTATCAACAAGACAGTTGCAGTATGGTTAATAGTTTTGTTGCTGGTTTTGAAGGGGGTGAACCAGGCTCCCGAATGATGTACTAAACAATATATTTCTGCAGGTAAAGTTACAAGGGACTCCTCAGGATGGAATTATATGGAAATAGGAAATAAACTACACCATTCACACAAATAACTGAATCAGGAACAAAGAAACAGCTCCTGAACTACTGAACTTCACAGACAGCTTATCCCAAAGTACGAAATACAGTCCAACTTGCAAAGAACTGCTGGTGAAAAGCTTTTCTTGTTCCAGCTCTTCTGCACTGTCAGAGTGAAATATCCTTCCAACAAAAATCATGAACAAATGCTGACACTCTTCATTGGGTCAATGTGTAAAATGACAGGAGAGGGAAGGGAAGTGCAAAATGGCAAGGTACCTCCAAAAAGGCATAAGAACTTTGACACATACAAAGGATTTAATTCAAGGGATCACTTTCATCGCAAACTATTATAACAGCCTTCACAACCCAAGATGGTCAGTTACAATATAGCCCTGCCTATGCAGTCTACCATAAATCCCAGATTTTGCACCACCCTATGCCCAATTCTGGGTATGTCCACGGTTTGGCATATCCTATACCTAACACTGGATGCCCTACTTCAAATGCTAGGCAGCTGTAGGTTGCCTTAACCCTTACCTATCCAAATATAAAGGAATTCTGATTGGTTAATTATGAACTTCACTCAAATCATTAATATTTTACTGGGTTAGAGTACGGTAACCAGCATTTGGCATAGGGTATTCAGGATTAGGCATAGGGTATGCTAAATGCTGGATATACCCAGCGTCTCGCCTAGCCTGTAGTAGTTTATTTGTTAATGGAGAAAATGCATGTAGACTAGTCTAGCATCATATTCTGTTTGTGTCAGTTGTAGTCTATATACTAGCCTGTCCACTGAAAAACAAATCCCTGATTTTCTTGATAGTCTATGCATGGCAGGTATACCCCCAGTTTGGAATACCTATGCCAAACGCTGGTTAGCCTACCCCAAATGCTGGAGTACCTTGATCCCACATACTGATGACTGAATTAGATTCAGAAAATAACCCCTAAACATTATTTTAGAGGGTTAGGGGTATAACCTGTTGTATAGCCTGTGCTTGGCACAGGTTATACAAAACTGTGGGTAGGACCCAACATTTTGCATAAAGTAGAAGTAACCAACCTCAAGAAGCAAAATCCTAGGACCTAGTGATGGTTACAGGGGAGACCGGTGCCCTTCGGTCACAGGGCGCCTCCGGTCACTCCCAAAATGGTTTTCATTTGTTTTACCGCTAGACGGTACGGGCGAGGTTGTTTACCCGTGCTGGATGCTAGTATAAAAGCTCCCTCACTTCGCTTCAGCCATTTCTGCTACAGTGATTTTCCGATAATTGTTTTGTTGGAAAGTAAGTTTCTCTAATTTTGTTTGGACCGGTCCAGTATCTTCAGGTACGCATGGAACTGAATGGTTAAATTTGTATACACAAACAAGTGCTCTCCCCCCCCCCCCCCCCAGAGATCTTGAGAAAGTACTTTTAGTTCATTTGTTTGTCGGCGCGGAGCGCCGGCAAACACAGAAGAAATAGAATTTTCCATGCTTTTGTCGAGCGTCGATCGACTCGTCGGCACATCGCGTTCTACGCAAGAAATAAAATCCTGCAAACATTTGTCGGGCAAAACAAAGAAGAAACTGAATTCTGCATGCTTTCTGTCGGGCCTCGGTATTCTCTACGGCATATCTGGTTTTTTTTTATACACAAGGAATACAGAAAATAATCAAACTTGTATACTTTTGTCGGGCGTCGTCGACTTGTCGGCACCTCGGGTTCTTTTTATACACAAGAAATAAAAAGCCTGCAAATTTTGTCGGGCAAAACACGGAAATATTGAATTCGGCATGCTTTTGTCGAGCCTCTCTTGTCGTCGACACATCGGATTCTTTTTATATATAAGGAATACAGAAGAAATAAAATTTTGAATGCTTTTGTTAGGCGTCTGTCGATTCGTCGGCACATCGGGTTCTATTTGATTGTAAGAAATCAAATTCTGCAAACTTTGTTGGGCGCAACCAGGAAGTTCAAGTCTCTTCTGTAAAAGGGGTTGTTTTTACCGTCAGAAATCAACTTCTATACAATAAAGTCAGGCAAAACACAGAAGAAATCAAATGCTGTATGTTTTTTCCGGGCGTCGGTATTTTCGTCGGCACATCGGGTTCTTTTTACACGTAAGAAATCAAATTCTGTAAACGTTTATCGGGCGCATCCCGAAAGTTTTAAGTTTCGTCGGCACATCGGATTCTATTGACATGGAAGAAATAAAGGTCCTTACAGTCTTGTCAGGCAAAACACAGAAGAAATCAAATTCTGACTGCTTTGGTCGGGCGTCGATGCTCTTTCGGCACATCGGGTTCTTTTTATACGTAAGAAATCAAATACTGCTAACATTTGTCAGGCGCAAATTTTTACGGAAAAAAAACATATTTAAAAAATTTTGCATGCAGCTCTTAGTTCAAATTATTCTGGGTGTAACTGTTGGAAGCTTCCCCGTTTTAGCTAAAGTTGAAACGAAAGGCGAACTCAAATATAGGCTACGAATTTACATTAAAGGAACAATCTCAACTAATGCATTAAAATTAGTTTTACACAAAACTTCGCCTGTGGCGCATTTTGTATTATTCTCCTTTGGAAGATCGGTGATTCATTTAGTTGGCGTTTTAGGATTGAAATTCTTGGGGGTTGAAACACGTCAAAAGTTAGAACTTGTATGGTAAGTATAGCAAAATGTTTCCAGAAGAAAGGCAGAATAAAAAAAAAATTCCCTGTGGCGCTTACTTTAACTTGTTCTGGGTACAGTCGTTGGAAGCTTTGCTTTTTAGAGAAAGCTGAAATGAAAAGCCGAATATGAGAACTTTAACAGACCAAACTACATGAAAGGAATAACCTCAACTGATGCATTACAATTAGTTTTACACAAAATTTTGTAGTATTCTCTGTAGTATCAGTGTTCAATTTAGTAGGCGTTATAGGATTGACATTCTTGGGGGTTAGAAACACGTTAAAAGCTAGAACTTGTATGGTAGGTATAGAAAAACAAATTTCTGAGAAAAGGCAGATTTAAAAAATTTCGCCTCCTGCGGTGCTTACTTCAACTTGTTCTGGGTACAGTCGTTGGAAGCTTCACTTTTTAGCAAATGAAAAGCCGAATATGTGAACTTTAATAGACCAAATTATATTAAAGAAATATCTCAACTGATGCATTACAGTTAGTTTTACACCGGTTCTATTCTATGCTGATGGGACATCAGCGCATTTCGTCGGCACATTTTTCGTCCGTAGGCACAAAGTGGACGTCCCCCCCCCCCCCAAGGTAAAAGGCTAGTGACGCCCCTGGCTACCAGTGACTTTTGGAAAATCTTTTTATCACAAAAAAATTAAGTATTTGGTTCTTGTGCAAAACACCACTTCCCCTCAACAAAATCTAGCTTTTAATGATGCTCAAGCCCCGAAATTCCAAGCCTAAAACCGGAATGAAATGATGCTCCTTTCCTTCCAGTCAATATAAAATTTTGTGGAATCCTTTACGATCAGAACATCTTTTGGATCCCAGTAAGGGCCACTTATCATGGATCCGCCCATCTGTTTTTGTTCATGACGAATCCTGAAAATGTGAGACATTTGCTGGAAGTTGGTACATGACAGTGCTTAAATTCGACCCTTTTTGAAAAAAAGGACCGATCATCCAGAAAAAAAAAACTTGAAGCATAATGAATGAATTTATAGTAAAAAACAAAACCAAAAACAAAATCAAATGATGTGTTGCAATGATCAGGCCCATCATTACATCCTCTCTCATTGCTGGTGAAGCCGATGTTTTTCAACCTCGCCCTGGAGGAAAATTCTTGTCATCAAATTCTTTTATGTTGAAATAGCCTGCCACTTTATAACAATCTGGCAAGCTCCAAACATGCCACTGAGAATACAATTCGTTAAGTCCCCGAACCGCCGAAGTCCAATCTGGATGTCAACTCAGTTTCTTGGTGACCCTGAACTAGCATTATTGAAATTTTCCGGGCATACCGCCAGCCTCCCATTTAGCTTTCCTGGGCTAGCACCCAGTTTAGCTCATTTATTTTGACTCAGCACTCTGTGAGAGCCTACTTTAGCTTATTTATTTTTACTTTTGCAGAGGCCCGACAAAAGCATGACGAATTTGATTTCTTCTGTGTTTTGCCCGACAAATGTTTGCAGGATTTTCTTTCTTGCATTTAAAAAGAACATGAGGTGCAAACGAGTCGACAACCCCCAACAAAAGCATACTTCATTTCTTGCATATAAAAAGAACCCAATGTGTCGACGAGTTGACGACGTCCGACAAAAGCATACAAATTTTACTTCTTCTGTATTCCTTATGTATAAAAAGAACCTGTATTCCTTATGTATAAAAATAATCCGATATGCTATAAAGAATACTGAGGCTCGACCAAAAGCATGCAGAATTCGATTTCTTCTCTTTGCCCGACAAATATTTGCAGGATTATTTTCTGGAGTATAAAAAGAACTCGATGTGCCGACCAGTCGGCCGACGCTCGAAAAAAGCATACAAATTATATTTCTTCTGTCTAGTACCACCCCCCACACCCCCCATAGCAATGCCCCTGCTAGCCAGCTACTTGCAAGACCACACTCTGCAACATTTTTCTCTGAACTCTCTAGCCTAACTTTATTTGCAAAACCAAATTGGCATTTTACTGTTCTCATCAACTCATTAATATTTGCAGAGGTGCTACTCGCCAAAATGTTTGGGGGGGGGGGGGCAAGAAATTTACCGACTTTCTGGTCATTTTTACCGACTGTTTTTGCAGAAAAAAACAACTGTTTCCGAGAAAAAAAATGCCAGTTTTGAAAAAAATGACTGTTTTAATGAAAAAAATCAACTGTTTTGACAAAAAATTGTGACACTTCGCACCAACTCGGTTTGTTTTTTACTGACTGGCCAACAACATTTGGGGGGGGGGGTCTCCCCCCCCCCTCTCCCCCTGGTCGTGATGCCCCTGAATATTTGCCAAATTATACCAAGTCTGAGATAAGAAGCTGAGAAAACTGTACCACAAAGCCAACAATGCTGTGGCACATCAGTCTACCCTTGACCAACCCAGCTCTGGCCTAACTGACCAGTTTTGTCATTGGGATATCACAGGCAATCACAAGTAGGAGTATATAAATCTGAGGTTGGATACTGGGATACCCCTCCTGCACTTTAAAGAGAAAAAGTACCAATTGAATGTACACAATCCATAATTTTGGATAGACAACTTATTTCACCCAGATATACAGGAAGGGTACCTGACCTCGTTTTTACACTACCTCGATTGTTGCAGCTAAAAATATTAAAACGAAATGTACATACAGTCCTGACAGTCAAGAGGCAAAATATGACTTTTTTGGACAGTCATGTGTCCAAAAATATTCAAATATTGTGCCTTTTCTTTGTTTTGAAGCTGCTTTGAAAAGGGATTTTCTGGCTTTCGACTTTGGTAACTCTTCATTTTTCATCATTTTCTAAGTCAATCAAGGTAAGGTTAGAAGGAAGTGATCTTGTTTGAAAAGAAAAATATGTTTTAACTAGAAATATTAAAACAATATTTTTTATCCAATATGTAAACAATTAAATTAGCTTCAATCTAGTATGTTTGTCATATGTCATATGCTGATAAAGAATCGTAGCTGACGTACCCGTTGTAAACACTGTTTGAATAAATGTTTCAAAGAAAGGAAGAAAGCCGAGAACATATCCTTTTTCTGATAATAACGATTTTCTTGGTTTAGTATAGGATAGGTTTGTCAATTCTATCTAGTTCTGTTGGTTAAAAAGTTTCCTTAATGAATATTGAACCAGATAAACTGGGCCTGCACCCCCAGCCACTGCCAGGTGCAGTCAACGATGTTGTCATGAGTGATCAGATCTCCACACACGAGTCAGGAAGTTCTACCACAGGAACAATGAATACTGTTGAAGGGAGTCACATAGGAAGTGATGACCCAGGCCTTGAGTGGGAAGACTTCCTAGTTGTGACTAGAAACCGTGAGCGCAGAAAGAGGAAAGCCAACGAAATGGGACAGAAAACAAATCAACAACAGTCACCCACACCTGTAGAATCTCCAAAAGACCTTCCTGTTATAAGAGTGAGACTGACGCCAGCAACAAACGAGAAGTTGTTACCTGCTAATGTGGGCAGAATCAGAATGGGGATCTACATGGCACTGAAAAGTGAATTTGATGTTTACATCAACAGAGATGGGACTGCTGATATCTTCACCAAGGATGAAAAGACCAAAGCCCTTGCATTAACCATCACCTGCATAACTGGAATCCAGACTACTAGTGCCCACATACCTAATTCAAGAGCAGAAACGAAGATTGTTGTGTACAACGCCCCAGCAGATTATGCCGAAAATGACCTCAAAGAGGGACTCTCCGATGGTTCCCCCAGTATGATACCAGTCAAGGCTGTGATTCGACTGAAACGAAAGAATGACAAGTTTGAGTTAGTTGAAAGCAAATCTGTTTTGTACGTGTTCGGAGGAGAATACCACCCTGATAGGTTGTTCCTTTTCGGGGAGAGAATGAAATTCAAACCATACAATGACAAGCCAATGCAGTGTAGACATTGCATGAAGTATGGTCACCAAGCTGCCAATTGTAAAACCAAAGACATTCTTGTCTGCAAGTCTTGTTTACGTGAAGGCCACACAGCTGACGCTTGTGTTGCTGACCCACTCTGTGTTAATTGCGGTGGTAGACACTGCTCCGAAGACCGGCGGAATTGTATTACGTACAAACAACGTGCCCAAATAGTAAAAATAGCACGAGAAACTACAATGCCAGTAGCACTCGTTGCCAGCAAGCTGAAAAAATTACCACTGGAACAACAGACACATCAGAGTAATGCAGCTACGCCTTTAGATATGCAGCATGTCCATAGGCTGTATTTTCCTGCAAAACAGGGAAACTCAACGCCAAGTACAAGACTTTCCACTCCGAACCACCCATACCCTCAGCGAAAACAGGGAAAAGCCACAACTAGCCAAAAACCCCTCAATCTAACCCCATCAAACTTCCCTGTATGGGGTAGACCAAACCACGCACAACCTGATGCACCCCTAGGGAGAGCCATCAGACCAAATACCTTACCAATCGAGAATGCAAGATCACCATCATTGGTTAGACCCAAAGCTCCAGTCCCAACTCCACCAACACAACTTGGAAACCAATTACGAAATGTGACAAAGTACCTGATTGCACTTCAGATGATCAAAAATAGCAAGTTTGAGGAAGGTCATAAAGCAGCATTAGCTCAGCAAGCAGCAGTGAAGTATTTCCCAAGCAGTTTGATGAAGGAGGTCACAGAAGATTTTTCACAGTTCGTTGCAGCCCTAAACCTCAACCAAGTAACACATGACTAAGGACCAAAGTATTAAGATACTTCAGTGGAACGTTAATGGTCTGTCAAAAAGTAAACTAGGACAAATAAATAGTGAAATTTCAAAGAAAAATGTTGACATAATATGTATACAGGAAACACATATGCATGATTTGCATAATGTAAAAATTAGTGGTTTTGAATGTTTTCGTAAGGACAGAAGTAGTGGCCGAAGTGGAGGAGGCGTTTGCATATTTATTAGTTTAAAACTAAAGTTTTGCGGT
Source organism: Branchinecta sandiegonensis (assembly GCA_030848855.1). Classification (NCBI taxonomy): domain Eukaryota; kingdom Metazoa; phylum Arthropoda; class Branchiopoda; order Anostraca; family Branchinectidae; genus Branchinecta; species Branchinecta sandiegonensis. The sequence goes on along the minus strand of JAUPMV010000006.1, from coordinate 17,886,475 downwards.
CTACAATTGAAGATTTATGAAAATGAAGTTGATGCAGTCGGGGCTAAAATTTGGACTAGTTCAAAAGACTACGTGAACATTATAAATGTATATAATCCAAATGGTAAGAACGATGCAGCTGATTTTTTTAGTGATATAGTTGAGAAGATTGAAAACGGAAAAACTATAATTTTAGGAGACTTTAATGCCCACAGTAATCAGTGGTGTAAAGGAAGGGAAAACAAAGCTGGAAAATTTCTTGCTGAGTTCATGAAAGATAACCCAACAGCTACCCTCCTAACTCCAGAATATCTTGAAACGCATTTCGATACTCGTACTGGGAAATTTTCAACAATCGATCTGCAAGTTGTCTCAGCACAACTACTACAAAGTTTAGAAGTTTCCAAGATACATGATCTTCTGACAGACCATTACGCAGTTTTCGTAGAGTATAAACGACATGCTGAGACTGTGGTATATCCCCCGACCTTCAACAATAGAAACGCAAATTGGGAAAAATTTAAACAGCTTCTAAAATCTGAGGATTATTTGCAGATTGAGAGTCACACTGATCCAGAATCTTGTGCTAAAGATATTACAGAAATTTTACTTAAAGCAGCAACAGAAGCGATACCTAAAAGTAGAGGTTTCAAACCCAAGAATGGAAAAGCACTGAATCCATGGTGGACTCGAGAATGCGAAAAGATTTGGAAAGAGAAGAAAAAGGCTGTTAGTAACTTCAGAAAGAATCCATCACCGTTGTTACATATTGAAACAAAAAGGCTTGAAGCTAAGCTGAAAGGTGAGATAAGAAAATGCAAAAGACACGCATTTATGCAGTACCTGAAAGGAATTAACTATGAAACTCCTGAAGGTAAAGTTCACAGTTTCATAAACAAAATGAACGGATCAAATAAATCTAATCCCCACCTCAGATACCCACTAAAGACAGGTAGTCTAATTGCTGAGTCAGATATTGAGAAAGTAGAAGTGCTTGCGAAAATGTTTGAAAACAAACTGAAATGTGATTTACCTTTAAATGATAAAAAACCCAAAAGAAGTGACGCAGTACGCTACAAGATTTACCAGGGCACTGAAGCTTTTTGTGACCAGATTACAATGAAGGAGGTGAACAAAGCAATTGAAGATTGCAATCCAAATGCGGCACCAGGCACAGACGAAATTCACCACACTTGGCTCCAGCAAAGCCCACCAGAATTCCTAAATGCACTTCTAAAGTGTTTTTGTAAATGTTGGGAACAGTCGAGATTCCCAAGTATTTGGAAAGTAGCCGTACTTACCCCTGTCTTAAAGCCTGGTAAACCTCCAGACGACCCTCATAGCTACCGCCCAATCATGGTCTTACCAGCACTAGGTAAAGTCTTCGAGAAGGTGATCTACAACCGTCTCTATTGGTTTGTCGAATTCAACAAGATCTTACCAAGTGAACAGGCCGGATTCAGAAAATACCACTCGACTATAGATCCGTTAATTAGGATTACGGAAGATATTAGAAAAGCTTTTGAAAAAGGAGAATTGGTAATTGCAGCATTTTTGGATATCATAGGAGCTTACGATAGCGTCCAAAAAGCAAAATTATGTAAGAAGCTACTGACGTTAGGATTCCCAGAGCATCTGGTGAACTTTATTCGTGATTACATGGAAGACCGTCGTTTTCAAGTGAGAATTAGACACACGTTATCTACCATGAAGAAGATTGGGAAAGGTCTCCCCCAAGGAGCCCCTCTAAGCTGCCTCCTCTTTGCAGTTTTCATATCGGACTTGAAGCTTTCTAGTTCACATGGTGAATTTGCTGATGATTTATCAGCATGGCTCCAGTGTAAGACATTCAAAGAAGCCCATACTAAGATGAGCATTGTGTTAAAACAGCTAGAACACTTCTCTGAAGAATGGAGCCTTCCTTTTTCCTCTCAAAAGTCAAGTGTTGTAGTATTTCACAGAAAAAGGAAAATGGAAATGGAACAACTTTTGTTGGATGGGAGAGTACTTCCTGTTCGCACAACAGTGAAATTACTAGGATTGACCCTAGACCAGAAGTTAACCTACCAACCTCATATACAAACAGTTACAAAAGATTGTTTTCGAAAAATGAATCTGATGAAAAGATTGGTTGGATCAACATGGGGATCGTCAGATAGAGTTCTGATAAGGCTTTATGTTTGTTATATACGACCAAAAATTGAATACGGCCTTATAGTGTATGGGAATTGCACAGCAAAATTGACAAACCAGCTTGAAACAATCCAAAAAAGTGCCATTAGACTTGCCACGGGGTTAAGAAGAACAACAAAATCACAAGATCTCTACAGATTGTCAGGACTACCATGTTTAAGTGAAAGAAGATTACTTCTTATGGCTCGATATTTTGTGAAACTAGCAGCTACTCCACATCACATACTACATGAACAGATTTGGACTACATCCCATAGACCTAAAAATAGTATCTACAGTGAATTTTACCAGAAATGCAGAACAATTCCAATGAGCCGAACAAAGGTTACCCAGAATTTCCATACCACACCACCATGGCGTCAACAGCGCCCACAAGTAAGACTAAAATTCATAGATAAAAAAAAGGAACTGTTAGGGCCAAACGAAGTAGTGGCAGAATTCCAGTATATTTTGGAGACTTATTACAAAAACCATATGGCAGTTTTTGTTGATGGTTCGAAATCTGATAGCGGAGTTGGATGTGCAGCAGTATTTCCAAAGTGGAATCTACATGCCCTAGAAAAGTTAAACCACCAATCATCAGTTATGAGTGCCGAAGTGAGAGCAATTAACATTGCTCTAGAGTCGATCCAACGAAAAGATTTAAAGGACCAGAAGTGTATTATCTTCTCAGACTCTATGTCAGCCCTGGAGGCAATTAGAAGTTACGACTGTGAGTCACGAGATACAGATCTTTACCATTGGAAAACAATGATCCAAAATTATTTGCCAAAGGATTGGTGATTGACTTCCAGTATGTTCCCAGCCATATGGGCATAAAAGGAAACAACGAAGCTGATGAAGCAGCGAAAAAGGCAGCTTCCCTCCAGACTAAGGCTGCAGAAGGATTACTAATTAGGGATGCTATTCGACATTGTTCGAAGGTTGTTTCAAAAAATCATGAGGCTATCCAGTTTTCACCTTTTCATGGTTGCCAAAATACAACATGGTATTACCGAATAAGAGCTAACACTTGCAACTTTAACAAACATTCATACACATATAAAATATGTAATAAGGACCAACAAGTTGCTACATCCCCACTGTGTCGTTTTTGTCAACGAGATGAAGAAACTTTGGAACACATCCTTTTCTCATGCCACAATCTGGGACCAATCCAACAAAAAGTTAAAGATACATTTTCCCAGTTGCGAATAAACCCAACAGTGAAGTCGCTTAGTGGTGATCAAAATATTCAGACTAGTGATGTTAAAGCTATATTTAGTAGCATTTTCCGTCTTATTTACGACCTGAAACTAGAAGATTCAGTGTAATTTATTTTTGACCCCAGAAAAAGATAAGGCTCAAGTGGAACCCCAAGTCGTCCGACGAGCCATATTTAAAGAAGAAGAAGAAGTCAGCTTGGGCTCAAAGAATATTTATTTGTCATATGTGTTGGTTCTTTTCAAGCCAGACAGGTTATTCTGAAGGAAAGACTTCTCTGGAAATTTGAAATCTTGTCTGAGGTTGGATACCCCTCCTGTAACCAGTGCCAAACACTGACCTCAGATTTTTGGTATACTTGGGCATAAGGATGAGCCTGAATTTGCTCCAGTATCTGCAGTTTAACCTTGCATTCAACTCAATCCAATTCAATTTAGCCTGAATTTAAATACTCTGTGTGAACTGCATACTATTGGTGTGCTCCATACTGGAAGCCTCTTGTTCCAGAAAATCAGAATGACACTCAGGCCTCAGACAAACCTTAGAGCTGCATAAGAGTACAGTAGCAGTACAGTAGGCCTACCCTATCAAAAGTGTTCTCTTTTTGTGTTTACAAACAAAACAAATAAGTAACCACAGGCTAAGCAGTCTGCAATCTCTCTGTCTAAAAACTGTCTAAGAAAATTACTAAATGAACAAAACCCGAACCGTGTAAGAAGATTGCTAAACGAACAAGATAAATTCAGCCAGCGCCAAATTTCGGATATTAGGATTGTGGGATACCTAGGAAAGAGCCTTAAATGAACTGGTAATTTTAAAGTAGTTATGTTTTTCAGCTTTTGGGTAAGGTTAATCCAGACGGCGATAGTTACAAGTCATGTTTCACACACAGTGCAGAAACCAGCTTGAAGTTTTCGCCCACCAACCAGCCTCCCGAAAATGCCCAGTAACAACAAATTGGGCGGTTAAGCCAGCAGTGCTTGAAATGCCCCCCCGGTTGGTCAGTTTGTCCCTTATCATGCTATCCTATTCAAAGTTAAACACCATCATAAACAACTTCCAGGATATTTTTATAAGCCGGACATTTTCGCTCAAAAAAATACATCCCATCAACACTATACACGGAATGCATCACTACTATGTCAACCATTTATACAAATGGAAAGATCAAGATTCACGGTAAAAAATACTGTTATAAAATCATGGAATAAATATCAATCTAGTTTTGACCCACAACTCTCTCCAAATGTTTTAAAAAATAAAATAAAATCAAGACTTCTCACTGAATATTGAGTCACAAATACATTATTTGTAAGAAGATTGATGGCTTGTCTTTCGAGTACTGACGGTTTCTTGGCTGTCTCGTCTTTTTGTTTATTTGTTATTGAGGAGGTTGTTTGCTCGATGTCCCCTTTCTTGGGACCGGATGGTGGTTATTATATTTTATAAGTTATGTATGACCATGATTACTTTCAATTTAGTCTTCTGGCCATCGAGCCTGCTCTCTGCCATGAAGTTTTGTCAAATTTATTAGTTATTATTGTTTGAAATTAAATGAACCTGAACCTGAACCTGAGAAATCTGGAGAAATGCCCACTAAACCATCACCTCTCACATGAGAATCATCCTTAGGTTGGGTTGACACAATGCAAGTTTTAATTTAATGAGAAAAGCTGGATGAGCTGTTTCCTGATAAAAGCTGAAAGAGTTACTGGTGCTGGTGCTCGATACTGTAATCCATTAGACTATTGATGATTTGAGTGAGTGAGTTGAGTGCTGGGTGCTGGATACTGTAATCCATTTGACTATTGATGATTTGAGTGAAGCTAAAAAAACAACCAATCAGAACTCCTTTATATTGAAGTAGGTCAGGGTTAGGTTACCAACAGGCTGCCAACAGGTGCAACAGGTATCCAGCGTTTGTCATAGGGTATCCAGTGTTAGGCATAGGCTATGCCAAATGCTAGATATACCCAGCATTGGGCATAGGGTATCCAAAAATCAGAGATTTGTGGTAGACTGACTCCCACCAAATCACTACCCGGGAAATTCAGAGGGTAACCATGTCAGGGCTTGTGCAGTAAGGGTGGCAGTGGTTGAACACACCAAGCAGAAAACCAAGAACTACCAAATCTTTGCCCAAATTCAAATGTATCAAACCATTCCAGAAATTTAAATTGATGTTTAAAAGCTGATTGGGGACAATAGTTATTATAGGTTTCTTTCTGAGTAATAAAATATATCCAGGGCTAGGCTAGAGCCTACAGCAACGCCAAAAGATATCTGATCTGCATTCACTGGTAAGGCCTGCCTCATGCAAAACACTGCTACTCATTATTGCTATTATCGCAGGCGTGATTTGGTTGGCATTTCTCTAGTTTTCGCTTGGGTGAAACTCATCTCATCCAGCTTTTTTCATTGAAACTAGTGTTGTGTCAACTCAGCCTAAGTTTCTTCATGTTGCTCTTGGGTGTTTAAAGCCCCATGCCCTTGGTATTGGGCATTTTAGGTGGCTGGGCGGTGGGCAAAAACTTCAAATTGGTGTGCAGAATGGATATGTCGGCTGGATTTTCTTTTCCTTTCACTGAATCCTTAATCTTTCACAGTGTTAAGGCTTAACACTGGGAAAGATCAAGTCCAGAAACCAGAACTGTGGAGGTATTTGTTCTATACCCTGCAACTTTGGGAAGCACTATGTCGGCAGGACCGAGAGAACTTCCAAAATGAGGATGAGGCTTGAAGAACATGAGCAGGAGATCGACCACACTTTCCAATGGACACTGTCAAAACTACAGGATACCTTGCTGCTTGCACCACCCCTAGTAAACTATTTATTTATTTTGTGGGGTACGCTGGACACTCTGGCCAAAACTCAGGGGACAAATGGTCCATTGTCTCAATCCCCCAATTCACAATTGATGGTGAAACATCACTCTAAAATTCAATACAGAAAACATCACTCATTCTACCACTTTGTATCCCGTTCTTACCTTAAAACCTGTCTAACCTTCCTGTCAACTGAAGGCACCTAGACAGTTCTTCCAAACAGGCTTTTCTCACTACCTCATGGAAATTGATGCTCAGAGAGTGGATAGCGTCCAGTTGTTGCCTTGTCCAGGCTGGGAGCTCTTGGACAAAGTTTGTCTCTTCGTCTATTCCACAGTGGGTATATTTGGAGACTAATTTTTTCCTGTATTTCAATCATGTTTTCCAAGGTTCCAATTCCAGTGAAAACCTGGATGTTTCCCCGGGTTTCATCTTTTTTCATGGTGACTAACCTTCTTGTCAGTGCCTCATTCCGCATGGGTATTAAACTTTGCGTGGCGCATGGCTCAACATCCATGCATATTTTCCACCTTTTGTCTACCTGTTTATTCATCCATTCTCGGATTTCTGTTTTCCACCTTCTCTCCGAAATGGGAATGGAGGGTTCGGGTCCATACATAATGGGGCTGGTTGTTACTGGCTGTCCAATCCTTAACGCTCTCAAGTGTGCCGAGTGTTCAGCAGTTCCCGTAAGAAGTATAAGATAAAACGGAGAAATTCGGATGGTCGCGTAACCCTACCCTCCAAAAAGCTTGTGCTGATTCGAAGTTTTGGCTGCATATTTGGCACAATGTGGTCAGCCTAGAACGGGCCAGGTAAATGCTGTGCGGATTCATGCAAAGCGTAAATTTAATCGCGTGTCACGAGAGCATAGGGTACAGAGGAGAGTTGATAGTGCGGAAAAGATTGAAAAAAATCCGGAGTTGTTGTGGAAATTGCGTCCCGAGCGGTCATCTGTGGCTGCTGCAGACGGAATTCCTGTTTCCGAATGGTTTGCCCATTTTTCAGAACAGTTGAAAACCTCAAATTCTGGTGTGTTGATCAGTTCACTATTAAACTATTTTTGCTTTGCCTGGCTTAGGGATGAAAACACCCCTTGCCTCTTGCCATGCTTTTGGTACATGGCCTAAAGCTAAGCTCCTTCTTGCAAGCGTTATGTAATGTGGCGTAATCTTACCCCAGCCCTTTGGAGGAATATTGGATAAACGATATCTGCTCCTGGGGACTTAGAGGGTTTAAAGTCCTTCACAGACTTATTGATCCACTCCTCCTTTACTATCCGTTCTCCCACTTACTCGCCTAGATCTTCGTCACCGTAACGCGCAGGCGGGACGGGAGTCTGATCCACCAACATGGATCTCCAGCATGTGATCTAGTGTCTCTTCAGGGCTGTTCGTGAAAGTCCCTTCTCCTTTCTCGATACACCCAATTAAAGGCTCACCGTTTTGTCCTTTAATATCTTCAAGATGTTAGCAGTTCCAGAGTCACTCTGTATTGAATCACAGAAAGTTCTCCATGACTGCCTCCTCTTTTGTCTTATAGCCTTCTTGGTATTTCAATATTTCTTATATCCTTGACGGTAACGCTAAATCGAATAAAACAGTGATCGGAAAGTGAAGGAATATCACTTACATGCCACCCCAGAACAGATTCTTCCATGGCTTCATTAACAATTATTAGGTCGAGTACCTCCCTTCTATTAGCCACTACGAAAGTAGGCTTCTCACCTTTGTTACACCACCTCAAATCTTCACTCGTCAAATATATTCAAGAAGTTTTAATCCTCTTTGATTCGTGTTTGTGCTACCCCATAGGCGGTGGTGTACGTTCGCAACGCATCGTACCATGAGAGGTAGCTTTTGAAACTTACAGTAATTCTAGTAAACTAGTGTAAATAAAGAGTAAATCAGAAGGATCGCATGTGGAACTTCAGCCTTCAACCTACCCAAATTGATTGATATCAAACGTCATCCACTTACTTCTATTTCTTCTTTGAAGAATTGCCTGGCACAAAACAAAGTCGTAAAGGCGCAAATACATGCAACAGAGAAACGCGGGTGCACTGTTAGGCTCACGCTGTTTAGATTAACATGGTAGCGCAAAAAAAATCCGCAAAAGGCGCAGGAGAAAATTGGAAACGGAAGGTGGCGCAAAAACAATTTGGCTATGGTCAGCAGGTGTCTAGAAAAAAATGTATTTGGGAACGCTGCAACTTTATTCAACGAAAACGGAAAAAATGTTATGCTGTAGAGAATAATTAGAGCTTTCAATCAAGGCGGTGGTGTGCGTTCGCATCGCATTTTTTTTTTTAGACGAATATTAATTGTGTTGGGACAAGTACTTAAAATTAGTACTTAAGTATTAACTATCAAGTACTTCATAATTTTGTAATTAAGTTATTAAGTATCAAGTATTAAGTACCTGACCACAAATGTACTTAAGTAGTAGCCTACTTGAGTTTTAAGTACATGACTTTTACTTAAGTTGTACTACTTAAATATTAGAAAATGAGTTAAAAAAGTTTCGGGCAATTTCCAGTACCCCCTCAAGCTCCCCCCACCGACGCCAAATACGACAGGGACCCCACACTGGATCATCGTAGTTGTACTACCTCCACACTTTCCAAGTTTCATCCCAATCGCTAGACTCGTTTGATCCCTAGGTGTGGCACACAATTCCCCCTCCCCCCCCCCCCACACACACACTCCTCCCAACGCGACCGAATAGGCTTCAGAGACATAAATAGGCTCCCTTCGTTTAACCGCTAGCCGTGCCATGACAGTTGCGGGACCTTCCCTCCAACTGCACCCCACCGTGGCCGAATCCGGTTCGTACACACTACATATAAATTGATCATTTAGGGCATCTGCTCGTATCAGCCCTCAAGTTTCACTCTAATTTGAGCATTTCTGAGAAATGTGCGGCCCCCTCAACTCGAGATCCCTCCACCGAGGTTGGATCCGGCCGACACAAAAAAGATAATCCAGGGCCTATGAACTTTGTACCTTCAAATTTCATCCCAATCCCTCCACTCGTTTGATCTCTAGGCGTGCCACACAGTTTCCAGGACCAACTTCTCCCACCGTGGCCGAATCCGGTTCGGACACATACATTGATCACCTAGCCCCGTATGGAAATAATTTGAGTCATCGTATTATGGGACATTTTTCCAATCGTAAACAATTGGAAACGATTGTAAACAATTGTTTTTCTACTTGTTTACTTGTAAACAGTTGTTTCCAATCGTTCGCGATTGTAAACAGTTGTTAACGATTGTATTTTTACGATTGGAAACCCTAGCGTACCTTTTCTTACCACCCATCAAGTTTACCTTAAGTCTGGACATTTACGTGAAATATACGGTACCTCTTTCAACTCCCCCATCGATATCATATCCGGTCAGGACCCCAAAATGGATCATTTAGGCCTTATAACCTGTGTACTTTCCCAGTCTCATCTCAATCTCTCCCCTCATTTGATCCCTAGGCCTGCCACACAATTTACAGCTCCGAGTTAATTTTCCAGCTTGAGCCTGAAGAGGACCCTTGCCAAGAAGGGCCGAAAAATAGCTTTAATAAAATGCAGCTGCCGTATCCTTTTTGCACTGTCAAACAAAATTCGCAGTCAGTTTGAGCTGAAAAAAATATTTCTCCACGAAGTACGGAACTTCCGTCGCCCAAATATTCCATGGAAGTATCCATCTTATCTTAGCTGGAAAAAGAGACAGGTCATACCACAACCAACATGCGGAAAAATCTCGACCGTGAACGACCCAATAGAGCAGCAAAAACAGCAGCCGTGTCCAAATTTAATCGACGAACCAGCTTTGACTCCATGCAATTTTCATTAAGAAGTTCACAAAATTATAAACTGTGTACTTTCCCAGTCTCATCTCAATCTCTCCCCTCATTTGATCCCCAGGCCTGCCACACAATTTACAGCTCCGAGTTAATTTTCTAGCTTGAGCCTGAAGAGGACCCTTGCCAAGAAGGGCCGAAATATAGCTTTAATAAAATGCAGCTGCCGTATCCTTTTTGCACTGTCAAACAAAATTCGCAGTCAGTTTGAGCTGAAAAAAATATTTCTCCACGAAGTAGCCTACGGAACTTCCGTAGCCCAAATATTCCATGCAAGTATCCATCTTATCTTAGCTGGAAAAAGAGACAGGTCATACCACAACCAACATGAGGAAAAATCTCGACCGTGAACGACCCAATAGAGCAGCAAAAACAGCAGCCGTGTCCAAAATGTAATCGAAGAACCAGCTTTGACTCCAAGCAATTTTCATTAAGAAGTTCACAAAATCAGATGCTTAACTTAGAATCTTTCGTTGTTTCTCCAAAAGTTCATTTTCCAGCTTGAGCCTGAAGAGGACCCTTGCAAAGAAGGGCCGACATATAGCTCTACTAATTCAGCTGACTTATCCGTTTTGCACTGTCACATATAACAGCCCCCCCCCCCTCCTTACAATTCCCCCACCGTGGCCGAATCCGGTTCGGACACATAAATGGATTATCTAAGGCAATTGCTCCTACCACGCTTTAAGCGGGTCTTTCATCTGTGTGCTAAATTTCATCGTCCTAGCTTATCTGCCTGTGCCCGACAAGCACAAATGAATGTGTCAACCAATCAACGCCGTTGATTGGGGACAGTTGTGGTGACGTTTCCGCCTCTTCCGCTAGGTACACGGCGATTCTTCATCGGCACGAACAGTTAATCACTAAGAGTATTGGAAATAATGGCCTAATGTTCGAGGATCGAATGTCTGCAAGGCGCGTACACTGTTTGAAATGTATCGTGACCTAACACTATGAGCTGATCTATGATAGGTGGCCCTTACTTTCTAATCAAAAAGCATAGGAACGGGAGGGGGTCACTATGTTCAAAAAGGCACTCGGATCATAAAGAATTTCAAAATTTTCGCATGCGGCACCTTTTATAGTACCCTTTGTTTACTGGAAGAGTGCGCCATATCTTTCAGGTTTTGACACGCAATTTCTGGATGGGCCATTTTAAAACCTAAAATTTTTTCGGGAAGTAGTTAGTTTTGTTACAAAACAGGCAGATTGAAAAAAAAAAAATTTCGCTGCGGCGCTCATTGGCGTTTTGTTGCTACACATCGTTAGAAGCTGGTGCGGTGCCTTCGCTCTCGAGCGAATTCCTGTTATTACGCATGGTCTTTACCTTTCAGAAAGTGGTGCCTTGAAATTCGTTTGCTCTGAAGGATACGGTGCACTACGTTTCATGCCTATTGTTTCTTAACCTTTTAACTCTTCAGCCGTCCTGGATCTCCAACAAGTATATTTTACGGTATCCCCCCCCCCTGCCCAAGATTCTCAAACCGCTCCTGGGTCACGGGGTCCCGAAGGGGGCCAGGAACGTTCCCTCTGCCCCCCCCCCCTACTTAGGTTTCAGCGAAATGAGGCCTCTGGGCAAGCTTAGCAAAGTGCGGCAGACATTCGCGGTCGCTATTATGGCACTCGAGCAGAAGACTGTAAGTGCCATAAAATATTTCTTGTAGATTAAAAGGCAACCCATCAGATGCCATGTTTGTTTTCCATTTGAACGTTTTTGCCAACTCTTTTTTTAATTAAATCCCTTTTTCTGTAGAAATGTGCTTTTTCCTGATCTAAAGAAACCGAAGCAAAATGTAGCCTACTTGCGACAGTAGTTGAACATTTATTGGTACTTTTTATTACCCAGTTATTTTTCTTAAGTATCAAGTACTCCATGAAAGATGTACTTAAGTAAACCCCAAGTACTTTGATTTTATACTTAAGAAGTGCTTGAAGTGCACTGAATGTTAACCTAAGCGCCAAAGACGACATTTTTGTAGATTTGTCTTATTTATCGCAAAATTGAACCATCTCCTATAGAAGTTTTTTTTTATTCCCTAAATTTCCAACCGTCAAGCCACATAAAGGACACGAGTTAAACTGACTACAGATTATTAAGTATTGCGCCGCAGGGGAAAATTTTAGATTCGTCTTTTGTCTCCCAAAGCTACTTCCGGTAGAAATTTTAGTTTTTTATCTACCGCAGACTCCGAAATCTCACACCTCAGCCCACGTAAATGACTCGTCCTCATACAACATACAGAATACCAAGAAGGGCGGCGCCGGCGAAAATCTCTGGGACACTTAACACAGATTAATCGGCGCTTTGTGCCGGACATAAGCTTATTAATAAAGTGCAAAATTGTGCCAAAGGATTTCCTCGGAAGTGTTCCTATCAGTTTGATGTAAAGTAAAAGCTGAAATTTTTACATAGTGCGAAATTACTTTGATTATCACAAGTTGGATCTGAAGCAGAAATACGATAACTAAAGTCCGCGTTGATAGAACAAGCTTTTGTCATATGCTGATTTGTTTCAAAGCTTGTGTGCTTGCGAACTGTGCCGACGGATTTCCTCAGAACTATTCCGATCCGTTTGATTAGATGATTAAAGTTGGAATTTTTTGATGCGATAGGACTTCCATTTCTGTTACCGACAAGTTGTATTTCGAAGCAGAATATGCTGGATAAAACGGAACTGACAGAACAGGATTTTGTCTAGAGCTAATTTTTGTGCCAAAAGTTGCTCACGTTGGAAATGTTGATAAGTTTTCTCAGCGCTTTACGCCCAACGAACGCTTCTTTTGGGCAAAACTGTGCCGATACGTTTCCTCTGACTTCTTTCTATCAGTTCGATTAGAAAGATGAAACGGAATTCCATGCTTAGCGTGATACTAATTGTATTTAATTTGCCGAACCGACAAGTTGTATTTCGAATCAGAATACGATGGATAGAAAAGGATTTTTGTACGAAAACGTCCCGACAGAAAATTTCTGTATGTTTTGTCAGGGCTTCGTGCCCGACGGAAGCTTTTTTGGTTGAAACTGTGCCGACGGATTACTTCAGAAGTATTCCTATTGGCTAGATTAGAGTTGACTTTTGTACAAAAATGTAGGAATATTGGTATAATTTTGCCGGGGCTTCGCGCCGACAAAAGCTTATTTTGGGCCAAGTTGTGCCGACGGATTTTCTCCTCAGATCATGTTGGGGGGAAAGTCACTCCCCCCCCCCCCCCCCTAAGTTACGCCTCTGGATTTCTCCTCAGTCATAAGTAAGCCAGGCTACATCGCCCAGACGTGACAACTAGTGATCCGAAGCGGTTTCTGGAGATGAACAAGACCAAAGGTTTCGATGGGATCCCGAAAATTTAATATTTGATCCAGACAATTTGGTCTTGTAGATATCCGGTCTTCGCCAGACTCCTTGAACATTTGTGAAGAAGGGCAATGGCTAATCATCTGAGAAAACCAAGTTCAGATATGGATTCACCATGTGTGTATTTACCCCTAGGCTATACGTCATATCTTTGACGAAACTGATCATATCTTCCTGCCTCACTTCTGCCAAATCTCTGTTTTCGACCGGATTCCCGGCGAACTACTTGTCCGAACATCTAATCAGATTCAGATAAAACTTTAACTTTTAACAAATTTTCCGGTTTCAGCCGGATTCCGGGCAAACTGTATATCCGGGTAGAAAATAATTGTCAAAAGCGGATTCAGCATGTCTTCTTACCCCTAAATCGAACATCTAATCAACTTCAGATAAACTTACTTTAAACAAACTTTCCGGTTTCGGACAGATTCCGGGCGAACTACTAGTCCGACAAAAAAAGATTTTCATATAAATGTTCAGCATGTCTTCTTACCCCTAATTCGAACATCTAATCAACTTATATAAAACTTTTACTTTTAACAAACTTTACGGTTTTGGCCCGATTCAGGGCGAACTACTTGTCCGGGGAGAAAATGGTTTTCATATTCGTGCTTAGCGTGTCATCTTACCCTTAAATCAAGTTCGCCCTGAATCGGGCCAAAACCGTAAAGTTTGTTAAAAGTAAAAGTTTTATATAAGTTGATTAGATGTTCGAATTAGGGGTAATAAGACATGCTGAACATTTATATGAAAATCATTTTTTTGTCGGACTAGTAGTTCGCCCGGAATCTGCTACAGAGCCCACCTACGAACTCGACCTATTCCTTGAGTCCTCACACCAAGTTTCATCAAAATATCTCATTCCCTTCGACAGTTACCATGCTTAAATGTACACTTATGTTCATAATTCTGGTAGCTTTTCGAACATTGACCATGTTGTTGCCTCTACCTCTCTTGATATTTCGTCTATATTAGTCACTGAGGATGAAAATGATGTGGATCATTTACCTCTTTCATTTACAATTGCTGCAATTGATATAGCACTTTCATCTATTAGATCTGATAGAAGTCATAAGTGGTTTATACGTAGGAACTGGAATCGTGCTGATTTGTTGCTGTATACTGTTAAGCTATCTTCCCTCCTTAGTAATATCAAAGTTCCATTCCACCTTTTGCAGGCTTCTGAGCGGTATTCAAATGACAATTCGTGTCTTAATAATTATTACGACCAGATCGTTTCGAGTTTGAGGTTGGCGGAAGAAGTGGCCGTGCCGGAAGAAAGAATTCGAAAAAATACTCGGAAATCAAATTGGTCTCTTGACCCAGAACTGAAATTAGTGAAGAATAAGGCTAAGTTTTGGTTAAGACTTTGGGTTTCTTGCGGCAGACCACGTTCTGGCACCGTGTTTGATATTAAGCAACGAACTAAGCGTATTTATAAGAAGCATGTTCGTTCGATCAGTTCAAAAGAACTCGAGTTCCCATGTACACAAGGTGATTGGTCAAATGTAATTAATACAGACAAAATTGATGGAAAGTCGTCGCTCAGTGTTATCAGTGATTCCGCATGGAATTCATATTATACGTCAATGTTTAGTGCCGCTAATTTTTATGTTCATGCCGTTTATTCTAAGCTGCTGAGTGCTTCACTTCCCCCATTTCTCACTCAAGCACATATTCTCCCCGTGTCTTCGTCATCGGTCTCACTTGCTATTAAGCGTCTCCGTTCCTCTTCTGTTGATAACGACGGAATTTCGGCTCGACATCTAAGAATAAATTGTCCACCTCTTGAGCAACATCTTCAATTGCTCTTCCAAATGTGCCTGAGTTCCTCTGCCGTCCCCAATAGTTTTCTTTGCGGAATTGTAACATCAATTATTAAAAAAGGCAAACCCCCTTCGGAGTGTACCTCTTATCGTCCCATCACCGTTTCATGTACGATTAGCAAAGTCTTCGAGTATGTACTACTCCCCTCATTTATTAATAATGTTAACTTCGGAGAAAACCAATTGGGTTTCCAAAAAGGTATTGGTTGTCAACATGCCCACCGAGTTCTTTCGTCTCTCCTGGTTGAGGCAACTAAAAAAGGCTTGGAACTGCATATTTGTGCTTTGGACCTGTCGAAAGCTTTTGATAGCATTGTACATACCCAAGCCTTTTTCTCGTTTTTTTCACATGGCATAAATATTTCTATTATTTTTTTATTACGTTATTGGTATACAAATTCTTTTCTGCGCACTAAAGTGGATGGACAGATATCCGATTTTAGAATCCCGATAAAACGTGGCGTTCGACAGGGCGCGGTTCTCTCACCATCCATTTTTAAAATGTGCATCTCTAACATCCTGTCTTCTATACCTACCATATGTATTATTAATTCCATTAATATCTCTTATATTGCTTATGCCGATGATATTCTGTCGAAGCAAGACCGGATTAAAGAAGTCAGTTTCTTTTGTTTCAGCTGCTTTCGACCGGATCGGTCTGGCTCTGAACGTTAATAAATGCGAATACTTATCTTTCAATTCAACTAACCAAGAGCCGCTTATTCTCCCAACTAAGACTATCCCCCTTGTCACATCTCTTCGGTGGTTGGGCATCCACATTACTAACAGCCTCAAATCGTTCCGGTCTCAATCGGTTAATGATGCAAAAAGAAAGATTCAAGTATCATACTCGAAAATCGTTGCTAATCGTGGGAAATACAATAAAAAAGCCCTTAGTAAACTTTACAGCAGTTTTACTGACCATTCTATCTTATTTCTTTCTGGCCTCTCTTCAGTTTTAAAGAAAAAAGATCTTCCTTCCCTCCGTTCTTGTTATTACCGATATGCAAAATTCCTCCTTTTCCTACCTCCCTGGTATAAAAACAGACATCTGATTTCGCGTTACAAGCTTCCAGATATATCGCTGAAACTTTCGGCCATAAGTCAAAAATTGTCCACAACGTCCCATCTCAGCTTCCCCGCACATCACGGCTTGTCCCTTCTTCTAGAGTGAATTCTAGTGTATTTTAGTGTTTTGTGTTCTTTTTTATTGTTTGTACTCCGCTATTCTGTCTTTTCAGCGGGTTATAAAAATAAACAAAATAAAATAAGTTACCATGCTTACAGACAGACGGACGGACAGGCGGACAACTTTTGCGATGTCATAGGTATCCCTCCATTCACGTTTTGGGATCCCAAAAAGGCATTGAGAGGATTGATAATTGGTGAGTCGAGCTCCCCAAAAAGTGAAAACTCGAGACTGAAAGTCCTAGACCATCTACAAAAGTGGACCATTCATCAATAAGTATCTATGTGTAGATACTATGCTTTATACTATAATATGCATGTTTTATCCCAAATGACAAATGTGGACCTCTTGGAGAATAGAATACAATATATTACCAAAAAAGCCCGTGGGCCATGGCAACAAAAAAAATTATAAATACTTTCACTAACTTATAGAACTAACCCACTCCTCCTATTCTAAAATCTCGTTCTCGTTATTGGTGTCTTAACCACAACGAAGTTTGTTTAGAATAATGTTCACTGGGACGTTTCTATTCAGCTGCGGAGTGCATTCCCTCTTAATTTATCAGTCAACTCTGATAAGTCAACTGGTTCGAATTTTAGAAAGTTCAGTGTTATGCACTGTGAGTACCAGCGCACCAACTATACCCTGACTAGCAAAGGCTGGCCTATTTCGCACGAGCCGATGAAACATTTTGACAGACAGATAGATAGATACAATTTTACTGATACAACTCGCGGTGCCGAAATGTCACTAAATATATCGACCATTACATTTAACGGTTAGCTTTGCTTCCAGCATAATGTGAAGGGTACCGGTATACAAAAATCCCACAAGAAACTGGGTCTCTTATTGGCCTGTTCTACTTTCTTGACACCTGAGCCTCGTTTTCGTTGCAACAGTGCTGCCGCATCGCTGCTGCAGCACTTCTTTGCTTCTGCACAAGATGTGTTTTTGGATTCATTGTCTGCACGATTTCTTCTTGGTTGAAGTAGCACCTTGCAGGGAAGCACGGACTTGGGCGGTAAGCAAGTCTGCGATTCTCGAGAAGCGCTGCCATCTTCCTCGGAAGCACTGCAGTACGAAAACGAATGTAGAAAGAATCAGCTTGGAAGCGGCCGAGAAGTGGACCTGCAACGTGCAACAAAATCGAGGCTCTGGTTGGATAAAGTCCAAGAAATTCCGACCCCAAAATTCGAAAAGAGTGTTAACCCAACCTACGTATTTCCTACCCCTACATTTGTGACACTAAGTAATTTTTACAGGCTAAGTACTTCAAAGAAACTGACAACACGGCCAGTTCCAGCTGATGGTTATTGTCCAATTCAAGAAGCAAGAGAGCTGGATGTTTGCTTTCTACGACTTTCCAGGTAGTGAGAATGTGAATAATCATCCCTTGGATTTGCAATCAAATTTACCGGACCGAGAATTTGAATCCTCTACCAAGTAATTTGGAAACCACCAGCACAATCCCACACTGTAAAAAAAAAACCCTGCAGGATTTGCTACTGGGATTAATCTTGTCTCTAAAAAGATAATCTTGTCTCTAATTCAGATTAATCTTATCTCAGTAGAGATAAGATTCGTCGACAGAGATAAGATTAATCCCAGTAGCAAATACTGCGGTTAACCTTAATCCTTACTCGGAGGAACTTTTTACAGTGCAGTGTTGAATAAGATAAAACATTTCTTATTAGGAAAAATAGAAATCGACCTAACTACTTCCAGCGAAACTACTTCTAATTTATGTTTGTTCTCTTTTTCTTACTTTTCTTCTCTTTCTGTATATTACATGATTGATTACAGCCCCCAGCTACAAGTAGTGCTCTCTTATGGTGGAGTTACTGTATAAATTTTTACTGTGTTTAAAGACCTAATCCAGACATTCCGTTTACCTTCCCTTAGTGATCGCATGACCCGGTTTAGATTTGAACTCGATTGCCGAGTTGATGTTTTGGCTCGAGAAAAAACCCACGCACAACGTCTTCTTTTCTAGATGGCGGAATTTTCCAGGAGTGATTAGCAAAGAATTAAAAGACCTAACTGATAATTTTTTATGTCTTCGGAGGTACCACACTGTTCTTGGTTTTATAATTTATTTGTATTGTAATAAACAGTTGGAGCATTAGATGGAAATTATTATTTTGACCCTTGGCTCCCTACGTGCCATAACAGCTGTCCGGGATAATCGGCCGAGATTTAGTCCAGACATAGTTATTTCAAACCTAGGAAATTTGGTGGGTTTTTTTTATTTGCTCATTGTTTTACGGTGTTTTTAGTGGTTTTGAACATTCATAGTGATAATAGGGATGGTTAGCATTGTGTGTGTGGTAGAAAGACCATTTTTTGTGGCCCGCTTTAAGTAAACTGAACCGAACTTTTTCTACAGTAATAACTGAAGCTCAACATTCTTCAGGTCTCATATTGTCTCTATTTGCAGCGTAGAAGACAAAATAAAGAACATCTTAAAAGAAGTAAAGGCATATAATGAGAGTCTTCTCAAACTCGCAGAACAAGATTTGAAGTTGGCTTCTCACCTCACAGAAGCTCCACCGAACTCGGGCTACCAAAATCAAAAGATCTATTCAAGCTTCGATGGCATCAGCAAGCACGTAAGCATGTATCAGTTTTTTTTTTGTGGGGGGGGGGATGAACTCTGTATTATTGTCTACATTGTCAGAAGTTTCCTATCACGCAACACAAGGATGCGCGGTTTCAACAGACAACACTTGGGAAGTTATTTGTTGTCGCTACAAATGTTATGCTTGAAATCTTGCACAAGCATTGGCAGGAAGAACCGAAAAACAGCCAAAAAAGCATCTGCTGACTTTTTTATTCGTCGTCACTATAATGGAAAATTCAGCAGATGCTTTTTTGGCATTTTTTCGGCTCTTCCTGGCAATGCTTGGTATGCATAAGATTTGTCACGACAACAGATAACATCCCAAATGTTGTCTGTTGAGTGTTGTCTGTCGAAACCGCGCATCCCTTTATTGTCTGTTATGAAATTTCTGACAGTGTATCTGATGGTAATATGCAACTCCAATGTTTCAAACTTATAGAAGAACGTTAGAGTAAATTGAGTGTATCGTGATTCGTGTTTGCTTACCTTAGTGGACAATTAAGCCTTGAAGGGCAAGACGCACTATCTACTGTCTCTTTGCCGGTATTCCGAGATAACTGACAACTTTGAAACTCCGCTATTGCAACCAACAAATTATGCACACTTCACAGTTTTTAGCAACTCCCCAGGCGATCACAAACGTGACAAAATTTGCGCTACTGATTTTTATGGCACTTGTAGCCTCTGGCTAAAGTGCCATATACCGATCACAATTCCGTCTGTCGGTCTGTCGGTCGGTCCGAGTTTTTTGTCCCACATATCCGAGTTAGGGTACTTCCAGATGTGCTAGGACAATGAAACTTGGCAGGCATATCAGGGACCTGACCAAACTAACCTGGAAATAATCAGTTTCGCGATCCGACCATATGCGGGGGAGTGCGGGGCGCTGGAAACTTGAAAATTTAGGGCATTTTGTCACACTTTTTCGAGTTAGGGTACTTCCAGATGAGCTAGGACAATGAAACTTGGCAGGAATATCAGGGACCTGACCAAAGTAACGTGGAAATAATAAGTTTCCCGATCCGACCATATGCGGGGGAGTTGGGGCGCTGGAAACTTGAAAATTTAGGGCATTTTGTCACACTTTTTCGAGTGAGGGTACTTCCAGATGAGCTAGGACAATGAAACTTGGCAGGAATATCAGGGACCCGACCAAACTAACCTGGAAATAATCAGTTTCCCGATCCGACCATATGCGGGGAAGTGGGGGCGCTGGAAACTTGAAAATTTAGGGCATTTTGTCACACTTTTTCGAGTTAGGGTACTTCCAGTTGTGCTAGGACCATCAAACTTGGCAGGCCTATCAGAGATCCGACCAAACAAACTTATAAATAATCAGTTTTCTGATCCGACCATTTGGGGGGGGGGTGGAGGGCAGGGGAATCCGGGAAACTGAGAAGTGTGTAACTTTCGAACGGATGATCGGATTGAAATGAACCTTCATAACTGAATAGAATATATCTGTAATGTCCCGTTTAAAGTCTTGACCGGATTCGGTAGCCAGGGGGGAGTTTGGGGGGGAGACCGGAAATTTCAAGAAACGGTTAGAATGGAGGGATCGGAATCGGAGTGAAACTTGCTGGGAAGAACAAGCATCTGCTCTAGATAAGTCCTTTAGACCATTGTACTGGATCCGGACACTTATGGGGGGGGGGGGTCCCGGAATTCCGGTGATGGTGGTTTTGGGGATTTTCTCGATGAAACTTGGCAGGCATATCCGCAGGGGAATCCGGGAAATTGAGAAGTTTGTAACTTTCGAACGGATGATCGGATTGTAATGAAACTTCATAACTGAATAGAATATATATTTGAAATGTCCCGTTTAAAGTCTTGACCGGATTCGGTAGCCAGGGGGGAGTTGGGGGGGGGGGGGGGAGACCGGAAATTTCAAGAAGCGGTTAGCGTTAAACCGGTTAGGTTAAATTTTGTCGATCAGATAATGGTGGGGGAGTGGAGGGAGGGGAATCCGCAGGGGAATCCGGGAAATTGAGAAGTGTGTAACTTTCGAACGGATGATCGGATTGTAATGAAACTTCATAACTGAATAGAATATATATTTGAAATGTCCCGTTTAAAGTCTTGACCGGATTCGGCAGCCAGGGGGGAGTTGGGGGGGGGGGGAGACCGGAAATTTCAAGAAACGGTTAGAATGGAGGGATCGGAGTGAAACTTGCTGGGTAGAACAAGCATCTGCTCTAGATAAGTCCTTTAGACCATTGTACTGGATCCGGACACTTATGGGGGGGGGGGTCCCGGAATTCCGGTGATGGTGGTTTTGGGGATTTTCACGATGAACCTTGGCAGGCATATCAGGGACCCAATCAAACTGACTTCAAAATAAAAAATTTTTCGATCAGATAATGGTGGGGGGAGAGGAGGGAGGGGAATCCGAAATTTTCAGTCATGCGTAATTTTGGAATGGGTGATCGGATTCGAGTGAAATTGAAGAATTGAACAGAGGACATTTCTCCGATGATTTTTTTCATATCCGGACCGGATCCGGCAACTATTGGGGGGGGGGGAGAATCTCGGGAAACGGTTAGAATGATGGTATCGGAGTGAAACTTGCTGGGAAGAACAAACATCTGGTCCATGTAAATCTTTTACATAATTTGACTGGATCCGGAAACTTAAAGGGGGGGAGGAGGGGGTTTCCCGGAATTCCGTTTTTTGGGGGATTTTCACGACGAAACTGAAGAATTGAAAGTCAAACTGACTTGGAATAAAAAAAAATCCTCGATATGATAATCTTGGGGGGGGGGAGTTGAGGGAGGGGAATCCAGAATATTGAGTCATGCGTAACTTTGGAACGGGTGATCGGATTCGAGTGAAATTTAATAATTAAACAGAGGACATTTTTCTCTTATGACCTTTTTCATTTGCGGACCGAATCCGGCAATAACTGGGGGGAGGGCGGAAAATACTTGACCCGCTTAGACTGGTGTGATCTGGATCGAACTTCGTGGGAATGACAAACAGATGCTCTGGATTAAACATTTATAGAACCGGATTGGCTCCGGTTATTGTGGGTGGAGTTGAAGGAGGGGGGGGGGGGGGGGGTCTGGGATTCCGGTGATCGCGCGTTAAGGTACTTCCAGATGTGCTAGGACGATGAAACTTCGCTGGAATATTGGAGACTCAACAACATTTGCTTAGAAATTGCTACGTCCCAAATCCGATTATTCCTTAAAGTACCAATCTTGACCGCAAAGTAAAAAAAAATACTTTTAAGCAATATATGCATTTTCGTGATGCCCATCAGCCCATTAGCAGTTTTGCCTCAAGGGTTTTGCTTACAAATGAAGTTCCAGCTCCCTTAGAGCGCGCATCTCAACCGCAAAGTCGAAACTTACTTTTGATCAATCAAATCATCTTGACCCATGCAAGTGCCATATGAGCTTACAGCTCTTGTTCTGACTATGAAGTAATCGGAAAAAAAATCACGGCCTACCACAAATGCATGACTTTCAGGTAGGCTATGCCAAACGGTGGCTATACCAAGAACAAATAAGCAGTTGAACCTCCGTCTCCAGATCTCTGTAATACGACCCTTCGAATAGATTCCCGATGCCCTGTCGGATGCAAACGAGCGGAGGGTAGGAACTACACGGGACATCACAGTTCGTTACCTCTACAAACAGCTCATCGCAGTAGAGCCCCGGGGAAGAAAAGTCGAGAGTAAACAGACTATTGATTGTTATGTGACGTCACTTGTGGCGGTTTGCAGAGGCTGGGCATACCCGCCTGCTACGGTCTTTCCCTCTGAAATGCGGAGCGGCTAAGAGGGAAGTAGACGGGCGCCAACTCATAGATCAGCATCTCTAGTTCTGCTCAGTTTTGTCGGGGTGTCCATAGTCGGTGCATGGGACCAAAGACGGAGGTTACTTTTCTTGCTTGTTCCCAGAGTTTGGTATTGTGTCTGGCAAACGCCGGTTACCCTATCGCTTGAGGCAGACGATCAGGGCCGTTCAGTCGCAGGCTGGAATTCCACCAGGATTTTCCGCAGCATCATCAGTTAAGTACGGAAAATTCTGATCGTTTGCCCGCACTTTTGCCCAGCATCTATAAACAAAATCCCCCCCCCCCCCCCCAACTCCCCCCTGGCTACCGAATCCGGTCAAGACTTTAAAGATGTTAAAGATGTATGCTTATGTGAACGTTTGTTGACTTCGGACTTAGCCATTTGCATGCACTTGTCGTGACTAAAGTCAACTATGAGTTAGCCGAAGTAGGTAATCAAGGGCCTCTGAAACCACCTGAATAGGTGCTTCGGATCTTCATTCTACCATTCAGCCCAACACTGCACTGCACTGTAAAAAAATCTTGCAGTATTTGCTACTGGGATTAATCTTGTCTTTATTGAGATGACATTATCACTAACTTAGATTAATTTTATCCCAATAGAGATAAGATTAATCCCAGTAGCAAATACTGCATCCTTATTCGGAGAAACTTTTACAGTGTGTTCACATTTAAGGAACTGTTCAAATTAACATACCTCTACTGTAGTCAAAAGCGAAAGGTCAATGGTTCTGGTGCTAAGGACTCTTAATATTTCCAGGTGGAAACTGAAACCGAGAAGCTGGTTGATATAAACAAAAAATGTATCATTGAGCCTCTAAAGAGATTCCGTAATGAATTTGCACATCTTCAACAAGAATTTACAAAGCGTGATCAGTTGCTTAAAAGGTGTCAAGAAGCCAGAGCTGAAGTTGAGAAATTGTCAAAAAAAGACCGAACTGGTTCAAACTACATGAAACTAGAACAAGCAAAAAAGTGCAGCCAACAGGCTGATGCAGCCTTCCGAGCCTGTAACACAAGGCTACTCCAGGAAACCAAGCAACTTTACGAACTGCGAGTGGATTACTTCAACCCCTCCTTGGCAGCTCTGTTGCATGCGCAGGTCGATTACTATGGAGAATCGATGAAGCTGTATAAGGAACTCCCCCTATCTTGCAAAGTTGGATATGAAACAACACTTCAAACAGAAATCATCTCAAGTTTGAACTCTATAAAGAAGCTAGCTATCGTTGGGGGTCAGCAGTCTCGCGAAACAGGAGCTGAGCAACACATCGCCTAATATTCCAGAGGGTAATCTGATGTTCCGGAGGTTCGTCTAAGTAATGTATATTCCCATCATGTTATGTTTGAGAATAGGCCCATGTGTAAATATCGTTTCTAATGTCATTATCAAGGTACAAAATTAAACAACTTAACATTATTCACATTTCACCACACTGTGAAATTGTCACAGGGATTTTGGGTTTATTGTTCGGTCCAGTCGGGACGTTTTCAATTTTTCTCATTACTAACAATCCATCCAGGATTCTTCCAAAAACTACATGCTTACCGTCTAAGAAGTCACACTTGGCACAAGTGATAAAAAACTGACAGCCGTTTGTATCTTTTCCACTGTTTGCCTGAAAACAAGAGTATATTAAAGGTTAACTTCAGACATCGAGGTTGATATCGGAAAATAACACCAAGACGGTCATTGAAAGTAACCTATCCGAGCCGAAAGCGAGGTAGGTTATGAAAAATATCATAACCGTGGGTCACAGGAGGATATGCATTACATACCTGTTCGAAAAAAGTTATTATGTTTTATTTTCTGACGAATGAATAACTGCTAAAGAAGCTATCAGAAAAATTGCAGACCAGTTTGAAAGCCATAATGTAGTGTAGGCTCAGGAAAATTTTCTGATGACTCGCATAATCTGCATCAAAATCTCGGTGACGCAGGTTCTGCCCAGAATGTCATGCAGCACGAAAAACTGTAATGGAATTTGGCATCTGGAGCTGCGTATAGCAAGGGCTACTACTACTACTCGCACTCGACACCCTTCGTCTGTTTTACCAAGCAATATTTCACAATTTGTATCGTCAACAAGAGCTACGAGCTCATATGGCACTTGTTACGAGTAGGCGACACAAGAAATTAGATGAGAACGTCACAAAATACACCCGCCATCCAGAAATGCAGTTCGGAAGTAAAATCGGATTTTTGTTTCACTCAATTCTGAGATTCCGGCATCTTCTCGGATTATCTGTAGCAAATGCGCATGACTGTTCAAACTTCCAAGTTTCAGCCCAATAAATCCACTCGTTTGATCCCTAGAGGTGTTACACGATTTCCGGTACTCCCTCCATCTCCCTCTACCGTGGCCGAACAAGTTTCACTCGAATCTGAGCATTTTTGGAAAATTCCGTTACCCCACCACCATTGTCGGACCCGGTTCGGACCCTAAAATATGTCATCTAGGTTATATGCTCTCTATATTCAAAGTTTCATCTAAACCGATGCACTCGTTTGACCCCTGTGCGAGCCAAAGTTTCCGGCAATCTTCCTCCAACTCCCCCCCCCCCCCCCACTGTGACCGAAGAGGACTTGGGAACATAAACGTCGTATCTCTTAATCCCCTCTTCCCGTCCATCAAGTTTTTACTGAAATCGGAGCATGGCGGATCTTCAACTTTCCGGTACCCCCCCCCCCCCCCCCCTACCTTGGCCGTGTCCGGCCCGGACCCCAAATAACAAATTTAGGCCGCATAAACTCGGCACCGTCGAACTTGCATCTCATTCGGTCCATCCGTTTGATTTTTGTGCATGTCAAAAGTTCCCCCCCCCCCCACCCAATTCCCCCAGCCGTGGTCGCGCACAGTTCGAACGCATGTTTTACATGTATAGGTCATCGATTCTCGTCACCCATTAAGTTTCACTCGAATCAGACCACTCGTTCGCAATTTGAAGAAGTCGATTTCCATGTTTCCCTTCCCTCGCTCCCCCAAAAATGCTTGGATCTAGGAACGGAAGTTTCCGAGGGTGTGTTATGTTAGGTTCTTAAGTCAATTAATTCGGGTCATTAATATGCCTGCAAAGTTTCGTTGTCTTCGTACATCTGGAACTATTCTAACTCTCGACTACCGGAATTCCAGGAAACCCCCTCCGACCCCCCCCCCCCCCACAGAGCCCCGAAACCATCTGGCTCCGTCAATTTCGTATCTAGGCCTAACGCTTGTTCTCTCCATTAAGTTCCGTCCTATCCCTCTGTTTTAAGCGTTTCTTGAATTTTCCGGTCCCCCCCCCCCATCCCCCCATAGGTATCAGACCCGACCCGGACTTGACACTGAACATCTAAGGCGATAGATTCCACCTGACAAGTTTCATTCAAATCCGATACCCCGTTCAAAAGTTATGCAAGCCACTAGATTCCGGACTCCCCATCCATCCACTTCCCCCATGATTGGTCGGATCGGGGAAACGACTATTCTTAAGTCAATCTGTTTGGATCCCTGACATACCTGCCAAGTTTCATCGTCCTAGCACATTAGGAAGTATGCCGAACTCGCGGGATCGCTAGAAATCCGCCCCCCCCCCCCCCCCAACTCCCCCGCAGTGCCCGGATCCGGTGCGGTTATGTCAATATCGTATCTAGGAATTGTGCTTGTTCTTCCCACCAAGTTCCATCCCGATCCCTCCACTCTAAGCGTTTCTCAAGACTTCCGGTTCCCTCCTCCGACTCCCCCAAGTGTCATCGGATCCGGTCAGGATTTAAAGTGGGACGTCTGAGACACGAGGTCATCCTGAATATCAACTTTCACCAAGATCCGATAACCCGTTCGCAAGTTAAAAATACCTAAATTTTTGGCTTCCCCCTCCCTCCACTCCCCCCAAATGGTCGGATCGGGGAAGTGACTATTTCCTAGTTAATCTGGTCGGGTCCCTGACATGCCTGCCAATTTTCATCATCCTAGCACATCAGGAAGCACCGAACTCGCGGGATCACTAGAAATTCGGACCCCCCCCCCCCCCAACTCCCCAAAAGTGAGCGGATCCGTTCCGGTTATGTCAGTTGCGCACTTGTGCTTGTTCTTTGCACCAAGTTTAATCCGGATCTCTCCACCCTATGCGTTTTCCAAGATTTCCGGTTTCCCCTTCCAGCTCCCCCCAATGTCACCGGATCCGGTCTGGATTTAAAATGGAACGTCTGAGACACGAGGTCCTTCCATATATCAAGTTTTATTAAGATCCGATCACCCGTTCGTAAGGTCCCCCTCCAGATGGTCGGATCGGGGAAGCGACTATTTATAATTTAATCTGGTCGGGTCCCTGACATGCCTGCCAATTTTCATCATCCTAGCACATCAGGAAGCACCGAACTCGCGGGATCACTAGAAATTCGGACCCCCCCCCCCCCCCCAACTCC
The DNA here is from genome assembly GCA_030848855.1 of Branchinecta sandiegonensis. NCBI lineage: Eukaryota > Metazoa > Arthropoda > Branchiopoda > Anostraca > Branchinectidae > Branchinecta > Branchinecta sandiegonensis. The sequence goes on along the minus strand of JAUPMV010000006.1, from coordinate 17,859,220 downwards.
CCAAAAGTGAGCGGATCCGTTCCGGTTATGTCAGTTGCGCACTTGTGCTTGTTCTTTGCACCAAGTTTAATCCGGATCTCTCCACTCTATGCGTTTTCCAAGATTTCCGGTTTCCCCTTCCAGCTCCCCCCAATGTCACCGGATCCGGTCTGGATTTAAAATGGAACGTCTGAGACACGAGGTCCTGCCATATATCAAGTTTCATTAAGATCCGATCACCCGTTCGTAAGGTCCCCCTCCAGATGGTCGGATCGGGGAAGCGACTATTTATAATTTAATCTGGTCGGGTCCTTGACATGCCTGCCAATTTTCATCATCCTAGCACATCAGGAAGCACCGAACTCGCGGGATCACTAGAAATTCGGCCCCCCCCCCCCAACTCCCCAAAAGTGAGCGGATCCGTTCCGGTTATGTCAGTTGCGCACTTGTGCTTGTTCTTTGCACCAAGTTTAATCCGGATCTCCGGTTTCCCCCTCCAGCTCCCCCCAATGTCACCGGATCCGGTCTGGATCCAAATGGAACGTCTGAGACACGAGGTCCTTCCATATATCAAGTTTCATTAAGATCCGATCACCAGTTCGTAAGGTCCCCCTCCACTCCCCTCCAGATGGTCGGATCGGGGAAGCGACTATTTATAATTTAATCTGGTCCGGTCCCTGATACGCCTGCCAAGATTCATCGTCCTAGCTTATCTGGAAGTGCCCGAACTAGCAAAACCGGGACCGACAGACCGACGTACGGATAGAAATTACAAACGCTATATGAGGTCAAGTGCCATAAAAACGGGGCTGCTGCTCGCACCGACTTTTATATTGTTAACTCAAAACAAATTTTATCTTTTTTTTTATGGATGGCCACTATCTTTTTTCGGAAGGGTCGAGTGGAAGCACTGCTGAGAGCCAGTTTTCAGCAAAATATCCCACCGTTTACGGACAGATCCGTGATACCATAGCTAGGGTCCATAGGCAGCACTTAATTTTGTTTGGATTCCAAAAAAAAACTAACAAATGTTTCCAAAAATTTCGTCTGTAGCGTCTTTCATAGTAGCCTATTCGCTATCTAGTGCCTGGGCGCGTCATTTAGGCGACGTTTAAGTCATAAGATTTGAACCACGTTAAAAGCTGTTTGTACTGGAAGTAGACGAATTTTCCGAGAAAAAAAGCGGTTTCAAAAAGTTTCTCCTGCGGCGCCTCTTGTAGTAGCACATTCTCTATTTACTTGAAGCGTGCTTCATTTAGGTGGGTTTTAAGCTTAAGATTTTGGGGTTTGAGCAAAATTAAAAGCTAGAATTTGTATGAGAAGTAGTTGAATTGCCAGTAGAAAGTCAGATTTAAAAAAAAAATCGCATGCGGCGCCCAGTTTTTCTTGAGTAAATACGTTAGAAACTGCTGCTTGGGCCATTTATCTTAGCTGCGTTACAAGCAGAATTCATATGGGAAGTTGCTGAATTTTTCCAGAAAAAAGGCTGATTTAAAAAAATTCGCCTACGACTTCGTAATATCCTATTCTCTATTCGGTTGAAGGGTGCGTCTCTTTGGTGGTGTTTTAAGCCTGAAATTTCGCATGCAGCGCTCGGTTTTCTTGAGTAAATACGTTAGAAACTGCTGCCTTGGGCCGCTTATATTAGCCACGTTACAAGAAGAATTTATATGGGAAGTTGTTGAACTTTTCTAGAACAAGAGCTACGAGCTCATATAGCACTTGTTACGAGTAGGCGGTACAAGAAAGTATGTGAGAACGTCACAAAATACACCCGCCATCCAAAAATGCGGTTCGGAAATAAATACGATATTTAGTTTAACCCAATTCTCAGCAGTTCCGGCATCGTCTCGGATTGTCTGTAGCAAATGCGCATGACTGTTCAAACTTCCAAGTTTCAGCCCAATAAATCCACTAGTTTGATCCCTAGACCTGCTGCACGGTTTCTGGTACTCCCTCCATCCTCCCTACCGCGGACGAATCAGGTTCGGACCCAAAAATGGATCATCTAAAGCATCTTCTTTTATACCATCTATCAAGTTTCGCTCGAATCTGGACATTTTTGGAAAATTCCGGTACCCCCCCCCCCCCCCACCGTTGTCGGATCCGGTTCGGACCCTAAAATATGTCATGTAGGGTATATGCTCTCTCTCTACATTCCAAGTTTCGTTTCAATTCATGCACTCGTTTGACCCCTATGCGAGCCTCAAAGTTTCCAGCAATCTTCCTCCAACTCCCCCCCCCCCCCCCCAATGTGGCCGAAGAGGACTTGGGTACATAAACGTCGTATCTCTTAATCCCCTCTTCCCGTCCATCAAGTTTTACTGAAATCGGAGCATGGCCTATCTTCAACTTTCCGGTACCCCCCCCCCCCTTCCCCCCTACCTTGGCCAAATCCGGCCCGGACGACAAATAACAAATCTACGCCCCATTAACTCGGCACTGTCGAACTTGCATCTCATTCGGTCCATCCATTTGGTTTTTGTGCATGTCTAAAGTTTCCCCCCCCCCCCCAATACCCCCAACCGTGGTCGCATCTAGTTCGAAAGCATTTTTTACATGTCTAGGTCGTCGATTCTTATCACCCAATAAGTTTAACTCGAATCAGACCACTCGTTCGCAATTTGCATAAGTCAATTTCCATATTTCCCTTCCCTCGCTCCTCCAAAAATGCTCGGATCTAGGAACGGAAGTTTCCGTGGGTATGTTGTGTTAGGTTCTTAAAGGACACCTGAATGAAGAGTACCAAGTATCATCCCTATCTGTATGACTTCTGTTAACATTGCCTGCAGAAAACCGAATCCAAATACGAAATAGTGTTTCCAAGCTATGATTTTTGCTCCATTTTGCATCTGTCCTTATTTCAGTACCGAACAATTTTAGAAATGAACAAATGTCTCCAATCAACCCTTCTTCTGGAATATTTTTTAACCAGTTAAGCCCAAACGTATTTCTAGAAGAAATTCCAATACGATCCGGCCGGCGATGTACAAGATTTGAATGAATTGCGCTTTTTGTCTTGGAGTCTGTATGTGCAAACCTTCAGAAACGAACATCCCTATATTTAAAACGTCACGCTCAGGAGAAGAATGCCCTCCGCGGCCATGTCTGTAAATGCATTCTCCATGGTGTGTTCAAGTATGGTTTCATTGTTCAGGTGTCCTTTAAGTCAATAAGGTCGGGTCATTATTATGCCTGCAAAGTTTCGTGGTCTTAGTACATCTAGAACTATTCTTACTCGCGACTACTGGAATTCCAGGAAACCCCATCCATATCCCCCTCCGTCAATTTCGTATCTAGGCCTAATGCTTGTTCTCTCTATTAAGTTCCGCCCCAATCCCTCTGCTTAAAGCGTTTCTTCAGTTTTCCAGCCCCCATCCCCCCACAGGTATTGGACCCGACCCGGACTTGACACTGAACATCTGAGGCGATAGCTCTTTCCACCTGACAAGTTTCATTCAAATCCGATCACCCGTTCAAAAGTTATGCATGAGACTGAATTCCGGACTCCCCATCCATCCACTCCCCCCACGAGGGTCGGATCGGGAAAACGACTATTCTCAAGTCAATCATTTCGGATCCCTGACATACCTGCCAAGGTTCAACGTCCAAGCACATCAGGAAGTATGCCGAACTCGCGGTATCGCTAGAAATCCGCCCCCCCCCCCAACCCCCTTCCCCAAAATTCCCGGATCCAGTCCGGTTTTGTCAATGACGTATCTAGGACTTGCGCTTGTTCTTCCCACCAATTTTCGATCCCTCCACTCCAAGCGTTTCTCAAGATTTCCGGTTCCCTCCTCCAACTCCCCCCAGTGCCATGGGATCCGGTCCAGATTCAAAGTGGGACGTCTGAGACGAGGTCATCCTAAATATCAACTTTCATCAAGATCCGATCACCCGTTCGCAAGTTAAAAATACCTAAATTTTTGGCTTCCCCCTCCCTCCAACCCCCCCCCCCCCCCAGATGGTCGGATCGGGGAAGTGACTATTTCCTATTTCATCTAGTCGGGTCCCTGACATGCCTGTCAATTTTCGTCGTCCTAGCACATCAGGAAGCACCTAACTCGCGGGATCACTAGAAATCCGTACCCCCCCCCCCCCCCAACTCCCCCAAAATGAGCGGATCCGTTCCGGTTATGTAAGTCACGTATCTAGGACTTGTGCTTGTTCTTTCCACCAAGTTTCATCCGGATCTCTCCACTCTAAGCGTTTTCTTCGATTTCCGGTTTCCCCCTCCAGCTCCCCCCAATGTCACCGGATCCGGTCTGGATTTAAAATGGAACGTCTGAGACACGAGGTCCTTCCATATATCAAGTTTCATCAAGATCCGATCACCCGTTCGTAAGCTAAAAATATCTCATTTTTCCTAATTCTTCCGGATTCCCCCTCCCTCCACTCCCCTCCAGATGGTCGGATCGGGAAAGCGACTATTTCTAATTTAATCTGGTCCAGTCCCTGATATACCTGCCAAGTTGCATCGTCCTAGCTTATCGGGAAGTGCCCGAACTAGCAAAACCGGGACCGACAGACCGACTGACGGACAGAAAACGGGCCGAAGGTCAAGTGCCATAAAAAAGGCTGATTTAAAAAATTTCGCCTGCGGCGCCTTTCGTAGTATCCTATTATCTATTCAGTTGAAGGGTGCGTCTCTTAGGTGGGATTTTAAGCTTGAGATTTTGGGGTCTGAGCTACATTAAAAGCCAGAATTTGTAGCGGAAGCAGTTGAATTTGCTGCGGCGCTCAGTTTAAGTTGTCTTGAGCACATACAACAGAAGCTGCTACCGAGGATTGTCTTTCTCGAGCGAAAGTTCAAATTAACGGCATGCTGGAATCCTGTTATAATTCATTAATTAGTTTATTCCTGTAATGATCTTCTGCATAACCTGTTAAGACATGTATGTTTTATTTATTTATTCACTGAACTAAGGACCAACTAGAGCCACTCATATATTTCACGAGCCTATGATGCTGTGCTTTTCTATTTCTCTCAGATGAGCTAGTCGTATGTTTTGGGGTCGTCATCCCCCCCCCCCCCATGCCCAAGCACTCGAACCGCCCCTGAATGGCCTGAATACAGCTGTTCGGGAGGAAAAATAAGGATCAAATAAATCCTTAGTTAGAACTGTAAATCTGAACCATGCTCTGCTTGTGCTCATTCTGCTATTCAGAACAAGATGTCAGGCTATCAAAAACTGGTATTGCATACATGGAATCTTACCAGAGATAATAGTCCTGGACCTTCATGTTTCATGAGAAAATTTTCATCTGGGAACATGCCACCTCCGTATATGCTCATGGCTCCAGTTCCGTCTCCCTAAAAAAAAGATGCAAGAAGTACTCTACCTGCCTCTGCAGTAGATAGATAGATAGATACCTTGAGCCTACCGCCACCTTGAACGTCCGTCGTTTGCCTGCGACTCATTTTATCGCCACATTGTCACTCAGAATATTTCATATGGTGCGCAAATGTGTGGCGCGCAAATCAGTTGCAGTTAATCAAGGAGTTACCCTTAGTCTATGGCAGTTGTTCCCAACCGGTGGTACGCGTACCCTAGGGGGTACGAGACCCTCACAAGGGGTACGCGAAGGTCCCGAAATCAAGTTTAACATCTCACATGAATCGTGTTTGAGTTTTCTGACTCAGTTTAACTATCTTCCTCAAGATCAGATACCTCATCGTACCAAAACACATTTATACCTTGCCACTGATCAGAATTAATATCGTCTTTTTGACGTTCTTGTGGTAAAAAATCTAAAACAACGATTTGTCAAAAAAGTGATATGCAACATTTTTGAACCCTGTTAGGGGTACGCGCTACGGAAAAGGTTGGACCACTGGTCTATGGTATGCTCTAAAAAAACTGCAACAAAAGTTTCAGGTTCCAGGAAAGGTGAAGGGTGCTCCAGAAGTAAGGCATAGCCAACTGGGCAAAGGAGCCTAACGGTGCGATACACCAGTCCAATGTTATGGCACCCTCCCCGCACACTGAGTCACTACCCACTATTGCGGTATCCTTGTAATATTCTGTGCTATTGTCAAACATAAAAGACTTACCTGACCTAGCTACTATCTGACTAAAATTCAATATTACTAGGCTAAACGAGCAAATTCCAACACTGACCATTATCAATCAGCAGGCATAGGTATAAGCATTCATTTATAAAGAGTGATATAAAGTACTTTGTTAACTAATTACTTCTGGCCGATTGGCAATTCGTTATTAAAATGTTTATGTTAAAAAAAGCAATTTCAGACGAAATAAGTATTTAAAGTAATGTTCTGTATGGCTATCTGTATAATTAACAATTCCCACTCACACACAAAATATTGGTCAAGTCTATTCTTTCTAATACGTTACCAGATCATGACAATCAACATTTGATGCCGCCACCTTGAACGTCCGTCGTTTGCCTGCGACTCATTTTATCGCCACATTGTCACTCAGAATATTTCATATGGTGCGCAAATGTGTGGCGCGCAAATCAGTTGCAGTTAATCAAGGAGTTACCCTTAGTCTATGGCAGTTGTTCCCAACCGGTGGTACGCGTACCCTAGGGGGTACGAGACCCTCACAAGGGGTACGCGAAGGTCCCGAAATCAAGTTTAACATCTCACATGAATCGTGTTTGAGTTTTCTGACTCAGTTTAACTATCTTCCTCAAGATCAGATACCTCATCGTACCAAAACACATTTATACCTTGCCACTGATCAGAATTAATATCGTCTTTTTGACGTTCTTGTGGTAAAAAATCTAAAACAACGATTTGTCAAAAAAGTGATATGCAACATTTTTGAACCCTGTTAGGGGTACGCGCTACGGAAAAGGTTGGACCACTGGTCTATGGTATGCTCTAAAAAAACTGCAACAAAAGTTTCAGGTTCCAGGAAAGGTGAAGGGTGCTCCAGAAGTAAGGCATTGCCAACTGGGCAAAGGAGCCTAACGGTGCGATACACCAGTCCAATGTTATGGCACCCTCCCCGCACACTGAGTCACTACCCACTATTGCGGTATCCTTGTAATATTCTGTGCTATTGTCAAACATAAAAGACTTACCTGACCTAGCTACTATCTGACTAAAATTCAATATTACTAGGCTAAACGAGCAAATTCCAACACTGACCATTATCAATCAGCAGGCATAGGTATAAGCATTCATTTATAAAGAGTGATATAAAGTACTTTGTTAACTAATTACTTCTGGCCGATTGGCAATTCGTTATTAAAATGTTTATGTTAAAAAAAGCAATTTCAGACGAAATAAGTATTTAAAGTAATGTTCTGTATGGCTATCTGTATAATTAACAATTCCCACTCACACACAAAATATTGGTCAAGTCTATTCTTTCTAATACGTTACCAGATCATGACAATCAACATTTTTTTTTTTTTTTTTTTTTTTAATGGTATTCCCTGAGGTTTTACGCTGCAGCCAAGGAGATATGGGGGGAAGAAATTTATTTTAAGGCGGGAATTCCTTTAGACCAAATTCAACTTATAATTAGCCTGAGGGCAGATTGTTTACCGGTAGGACTAAGAAGGAAATATTTGGGAAAGGTTAGAGTGCTCCGTGGTCCTTACTTCTGTCCGATGTGTGGTAAAATGAACGAATGTATTTTCCATTTAATGTGTGAGTGTCAGGAGTTAAAAGACCTGAGGGAAGAAATATTTGGGGAAATGATCTGGGGGGAGGAAAGGTTTAAACAAATTGTGAAAAGTTGGAGATATTAGAAGTTTGGGAAGATTCCTAAAGGTAGCCATGATTCACAGGGAAAGTTTTTTGTAAATAGTGGTTGAGGTTATGGTTTTGTTTTTGTGTTGTTTTGTTGTTTCCATGGCCCTTTGTGCTTTTCCGGAAAGAAATCTTATCCTACTGATGACTTACATTTACAAAGTCTCCTCCTTGTATCATAAAATCCTTTATCACCCTATGAAAAGAAGACTTCTTGAAGCCAGTGGGAACGCCATCTCGCTTGTATTCTCCTGTGCAAAACTGTCTAAAGTTTTCTGCGGTCTTGGGCACAACATCTGCAAACAGTTCAAACATTATCCTCCCAACTTCCTGAAAGAGAATAAAGTATGAAGCCAAAAGGGAAAGCTGGCATGAGATTTTAATGTGATTCCATATACCTTATTGGAACCCTGGACACAGAAAAAACAGAAAATTTTTATTTCATTTAAGTGGAATCACAGGCAGGCTACTGGAGTGATTTGCCCCCCCCCCGGCCAAAAAAAAAAAAAAATGTTATGAAGCCCAGTACTTCATTCTCTATAATGATGGGCTGTTAGCATTAGACTAGCACACCCCGACGTTCCCAGCTAACTTAGACAAGAGATCTACCACATTTAACTCAACTTTCTAGCATTTCCAGTTTCAGAAAGTAGGCTAGGTCTCCTGTGAGGCTGCAGTGACAGAGAGCGTGTTCCACCCTCCTAACAATAGTTACTATTAGTTACTATTTCCGTTCCATCCTCACGAAAAGTTACTACGCTGACCGTTCCAACCTTCTCGAAATAGTAACTAATAGTTACTATTTGCTTACCATACTCGGGACGTGATTGGTCGGGTCGCCTGTGGCATGATATCCTGCTGAAAAATAGAAAAATCGTTCCAGCCTTGACGGCAAAAAGCCAGAATTCGTGACGTCATGCGTGGTACTACGGTAAGTAGGGTGGAACACGCTCAGAGAACACACCGAAAATATCGCTCATTTATTTGCATAGCTAATCTTGGAAAGGTAGCACAGCCTGACTCCTTTTCGTCTTAAGGGAGTGGATCTTGATAATTTTGCTGCATGTTATGGTATTTTTCATTGTCTAAAACAAATTTGACAGACCACCATTGATAAAAAAAAAATCAGATTTTTCTCTCTCGCAGTTTTTCAGTAGCAGGCTTAATTCTGGACATGGTCACTGTGAGATACTACCCGCCGGTGGATCTTTAAAAGTAACAGATACAGGCGAGTCCTCCCTACCAGAAACGTGGAACGAGGTTATTAATGAATAATATTTAAGCTTTCATTCCTTTAGTAGTAACAAACCCGAAGTTGAGTAAAATACAGAAAAAAAACCTTTCCTGTCATCGCCCCAGTCTTGCAGCAAAAAACAGCGGCCGTACGAAAAATTAAATCTCAAGACTAGTTTTTTCCCTACAGTGGTATTTAAGTAATTTGCCCGGATAAGATATTTATAGTCGGTAGAAGTTATTTATTGCAGGTTTGTTTCCTACCCCGGCGTTGACCCTGAAGATTGACAGCCTGACGAGGACCCTTGCCATGAAGGGACGAAATATCGGTGCTAAAGCATCGTAGCTGACGTATCCGTTTTATGCATTATTTGAATATATGTTTCAAAGTCAGCTTGGGCTCAAGGAATGTTTAGTATGACATACCCTTGGTTCAGTATGACACATCTTTATGTTTGCGTTTTCTTATTACATTTCACTAAAACACTTCCACTAAGAACAAGAGCTACGAGCTCATATGGCATTTGTGACGAGTAGGCGGTACAAGAAAGTAGATGAGAACGTCGCAAAATACACCCGCCATCCAAAAACGAAGTTCGGACCTAGAAGTAGGATTTGTAGTTTCACTCAAGTCTGAGCATTTCCGGCATCGCCTCGGATCATCTAGGTCAAATGATTGTTCTAACTTCCAAATTTCAGCCCAATAAATCCACTTGTTTCATCCCTAGACGTGCCACACGATTTCTGGTACCTCTCTCCAACTCCCACTACCGCGGCCGAATCGGGTTCGGACTCGTGGATCGATCATCTAAAACATTTTCTCTTACCACCGATCAATTTTCACTCGAATCTGAGCATTTATTGTAAAATTTCGGTTCTAAGTTTCATTTAAATCACTGCACTCGTTTCACCCCTATGCGAGCCACAACATTTCCGGGACTCCCCCTCCAACTCCCCTAACTGTGGCCGAATACGACTCGAAAAGATAAAAGTTGCATCACTGTCATCTCCTCTTCCCGTCGATCAAGTTCGACTGGAATCGGAACATTGCCTATCTGCAGATTTCCGGTTCCCGCTCACCACCACCCCCTATCGTGGCCAAATCCGGTCCAGACGGCAGATAACAAATCTAGGCCGCATAAACTCAGAACTGTCCAACTTGCATTCCATTCAGTCCATCCATTTTGATATTTGTGCATTTCATAAGCTCCCCCCCCCCCCTCCAACTCCACCAACCGTGGCCGCATGCGGTTCGAACGCGTGTTTTGCATGTACGTCATCCATTCTTATCACCCGTTAAGTTTCCTTCGAATCGGACCACCCGTTCGTAGATTACGGAAGTCAACTTCCCTATTCCCCTTCCTCACTCCCCCAAAAATGGTCGGATCCAGGAACGGAAATTTTCCTAGGGCATTGTTTCGGGTTCTTAAGTCAATTTGGTCGGGTCTCCAATGTGCCTGCAAAGTTTCATCGTCCTTAGCACATCTGAAACTATTCTAAATCGCGATATCCGTAATTCTGGGTAACCCCCCGCTCCAACTCCCCCACAGAGCCCCGATACTATATGGCTCCGTCAATTACGTGTCTAGGCCTAATGCTTGTTCTCCGCACCAAGTTCCATCTTAATCCCTCGATTCTAGCGTTTCCCGAGTTTTCCGGTGCCCCCTCGAATCCTCTCCTCACAAGTATCGGTTCCGATCCGGATTTGATAAGAAACATCTGAGATGTTAGCTATTTCTACTTGCCAAGTTTCATTCAAATCCGCTCACCCGTTCAAAAGTTATGCATGCGACTAGATTCCGGATTCCCCATCCTTCCACTCCCCCAAGATGGTCGGATCGGGGAAACGATTAATCTCAACTCAGTATGTTCGGGTCCCTGACATGCCTGCCAAGTTTCAGCGTCCTAGCAATTCAGGAAGTACCCAACTCGCGGGATCACCAGAAATCCCGCCCCCCCCCCCCCAGCTCCCCCACAGTGCCCGAATCCGATGCGGTTATGTCAATGACGCATCTAGGAGTTGCGCTTGTTCTTCCCACCAAGTTTCATCCGATCTCTCAACTCCAAACGTTTCCCAAGATTTCTGGTACCCCCTCTAACTCCCGCCAAAGTCACCGGATCCGGTCCGGATTTGAAGTGGGAGGTCTAAGTGAAGGTGGGAGACATAAGATCTTTCTAAATATCAAGTTTCATTAAGATATAATCAGCCGTTCGTAAGTTCAAAATACCTCAATGTTCCGGATTCCCCCTCCCCCCCAGATGGTCGGATCGGGGAAGTGACTATTTCCAATTTAATCTGGTCGGGTCCATGATATGCCTGCCAAGTTTCATCGTCCTAGCTTAAACAGGCAGACGGACGGACCAACAGAAACTGCGATCGCTATATGGCACTTGACCGAAGGGCAAGTGCCATACAAACCTTAACAAGAGCTATGAGCTCATATAGCACTTGTTATGAGTAGCTGGTGTGAGAATCGAGAAAGTTAGTCTGACATTTTTTCCGGGAATTCCGATACCCATCCCCATCGTGGTCGGATCCGGTCCGGACCCTAAGATATGTCATTTAAGGCATACGATCTATCTACTTTCCACGTTTCATTCAAATCATTTCACTCGTGTAACCCCTATGCAAACATTTCCGGGACTCCCCCTCCCCCCACTGTGGCCAAATACGACTCGGACACATAGACTTCCCATCTCTAACATCTCCTCTTTCCGTCCAGAAGTTTAACTCGAATTGGAGCATATCTTCAAATTTCCGGTTCCCGCTTCATCCTCCTCCTACCTTGGTCGGATCCGGTTCAGACGCCAAATAACAAATCTAGGCTGCATAAACTTGGTACTGTCCAACTTGCATCCCATTCTGCCTATCTGTTTGGTTTTTGTGCATTTCACAAAGTTTCCAGACCCCCCTCCCCCAACTCCCCTAACCATGGCCGCATGGGTTCGTCCACATGCTTTGCATACCTAGGTCATCAGAGCCTCGTTTTTGTTGCATGCTGCAGGTCCACTTCTCGGCCGATTCTTTCTACATCCGTTTTTGCACTGCAGCGCTTCCGAGGAAGGCGGCAGCGCTTCTCGAGAATCACAGACTTGCTCCCCGACCAAGTCCGTGCTTCCCTGCAAGATGCTGCAGCGCTGCCGCTTCAACCAAGAAGAAAGTGAATCCAAAAATGCATATTGAGCAAAAGCAAAGAAGTGCTGCAGCAGCGATGCGGCAGAGCTATTGCAACAAAAATGAGGCTCAGATCTTATCACCCATTAAGTTTCACTTTAATTGGACCATATTTTGCAACCTACGGAAGACAGAAATTCCTGGATTCCCCCTCCCTCAACTCCCAAGCCTGCCAAGTTTCATCCTCCTAGCTGGAAGTGCCCAAACTAGCAAAACCTGCACTGACCAACAGATGGACAGAAATTGCAATCTTTCACCAGAAAGAAGAGAATAAAGGCCTGTTCTTGGCTGTTGCCTGGGGAACTACCCACCATATGATGCTACCCAACTCTCCCCTAAAATACCTTGCCGACCCCCCCCCAAACATTTTGGCTAATTCAGCTGAATATTCAAGTATCCTTCTTATATCCTTCATAACACATAACCATGTTGATCTTTTCAATAACTTGTACTTTAATTCTTGTAAGCAGCTTGTGAGACTCTTACTTGACTGTAACTGACATAGACTCAACAACAGCTCAATTATCAAAGAAAGTTGATGAACAATGAAGTTCTATCCTGGCTCTATCCGCTCTATCATCGCCTCTTGGCTCTACTGAGTACTGTATTCTAATTTCTGATTATTTAGCTCAACCCTTCAAAATCTAGAGAAAACATACCGTTGTTCCAATTGATACATCAAAGAAGACTACAGGATTCGTTGGGGAACGTAACTGAGCCTGAACCTGATTCCATGTCGGCATTTTTTCCTTGTAGCGTTGATTATTGTTTTTAAATGTTTCGTGTTCCGTCCGCTCAGTGTTTCCACTCCAGAATATTCGAAAAACGTAGACGTAGTTCAACAAGAGGTGTAAGCTCATATGGCACTTGCATGGGTCAAGATGATTTGATTGATCAAAAGTAAGTTTCCAGGGGGGAGTTGGGGGGGGGAGACCGGAAATTTCAAGAAACGGTTAGAATGGAGGGATCGGAGTGAAACTTGCTGGGAAGAACAAGTATCTGCTCTAGATAAGTCCTTTAGACCATTGTACTGGATCCGGACACTTATGGGGGGGGGGGGGGGGTCCCGGAATTCCGGTGATGGTGGTTTTGGAGATTTTCACGATGAAACTTGGCAGGCATATCAGGGACCCAATCAAACTGACTTCAAAATAAAATTTTTGTCGATAAGAAAATGGTGGGGGGAGTGGAGGGAGGGGAATCCGAAATTTTCAGTCATGCGTAATTTTGGAATGGGTGATCGGATTCGAGTGAAATTTAAGAACTGAACAGAGGACATTTCTCCGATGATTTTTTTTCACATCCGGACCGGATCCTGCAACTATGGGGGGGGGTGTGGAAAATACGTGACCCGTTTAGAATGGAGGGATAGGGATGGAGCTTTGTGGGAAGAACAAACAGATGCTCTAGGTAAGTCATTTGCTGAATCGGATTGGCTACGTGCACCGCGGGGGAGCTGGGGGGGGGGGGCGGAAATATCGAGAAACGGTTAGAATGATTGTATTGGAGTGAAACTTGCTGGGAAGAACAAACATCTAGTCTATGTAAATCTTTTACATAATTTGACTGGATCCGGACACTTGAGGGGGGGAGGAGGGGCCAAAGCCGATTATTCTTTAAAGTACCACTTGACCGCAAAGTAAAAAAAATACTTTTAAGCAATATTTGCCTTTTCTTGATGCCCGCCCATCAGTCCATTAGCAGTTTTGCCTTAAGGGTTTTGCTTACAAATGAAGTTCCAGCTTCTTAGAGTGCGCATCTCAACCGCAAAGTCGAGTGGGGTGAACCAAATAATGAATTCATACTACCGAAAAACTAACTAAAAAATAGGGAACAGATCGGGAGCGGTACAACAAGCGAATTTCGTAAAAATTCGCCTAACACAACCGAATGTGGCAAGTAGATACAGACCAAATAAAAATCCGGTAAGTTACCGACTTCGGTAACGAATCGAACTCAATGTATCTGATTAATCGCTGAATTATGAAATGAATGCGATAGATCAGATACGGACTTGAGAAAAGTCCGACAAATTGCCGAATTTGGTAACGAATGAGACCAAAGAAACAGCTTAAATTACCGAATTTACGAAGGGGCTGACCGAATGCGATGAAATCGACACGGACTGAACAGAAGTTGAACGAATTACCAAATTCGATAAAGAGTGGAAACCATAAACACGTTAAACCTCCCAATAATGTGGCGCACAAGATTTTATAAAATGGGCATCACGGCTGCAGGGGAGGCTGCTCACCCCGCGCCCCCCTCGGGACGCCCCTGATGGTATCTGGATAAACGCAACTACTGTTTTTCTTGAATTGACGCAATCATCCAAAGATTTTATAGCTTGTTCACACGGGACCGAAATAAGCGCGTAAACAGCGGCTGATCTGTTCAGACGACGGATCGGCTGTTTGGGGTTGACGGGAGAATTAAAAAGAAAAACCTAATTCCGAATATTCTTTTTGTTTGTAACAAAATATATAAAATTAAAAAAAAAACATCTTGTGAATTAGTCAAAGTCAAATCTAGTTGACTTGTAGTCTTAATACGAGGAAAAAGTCACAAACTGAATATTGATAGATTTAAGGCGATTCAGCAATTTTAAGTTAAAAAGCAAATAAAAATAATTTAAATATTTTTATTTTTGAAGGAGAACCTAAAATATAATTAATAATATAGATATAAATAATATGAGAACAGTATGCAATCATTTACTGATGTTCAGTTACATTTCAGTGAAGGTTGAATGACAAAGTTATTCAAATTTTTAATTTTTTTAAAGAAAAACAACGAAAATAAATGTTAGACATAAACAGAACATACGCTGTTGTAATTAGAAAATTATTCTACCTTTTATTTGCAATCGTTTAGTAATCCTGAGATGCTTAGTGTAAAACCATGATATGTTCACATCAGTCTGACAGAATTTGAACTGGATTGACCTAAACCTCACCAAGTTTGAACTAATTCTCATAATTACGGTCTGTTTACTGTCCCTAGAGTCATCAAAGGTCACATTCCAAAGGATTTAGTTTATCCCGATCGGAGACCGCGATGAAAATAAGCGCCTATTCGGAAAATCAGCGGCTGATTTTTGGATTTTTTTCAACCGCTATTTACGCGCGTAAATCAGCCGCTGATCGAGAATCGGCCGCTGTTTCAGCCCCGTGTGAACAAGCTATTACAGGGGTACTCTGATTTTTACAGATTTGTGGTAGTGACGTCAATGCTGCACGGGCTGTGGCGTGACGACACTGGCGATTAGTTCGAACTGTGTCTAAAGCCTGGGCTCGGCCTTCGAATCGTTGATAGAAATGTGATGATAATTATTTAGTGAAGTGATACGATATGGGTGTTACTGAGCTTTACTTTTGAACTACTGTATAATGAACATAAGAAGTTAAGGAAAGAAGACCTAAGTGAAGAGGAGTCAAGTCAAGAGGACTTTATTCTACTTAACTAGGCTAGTTCAGACATTAATATTATTATTCTGTTATTAGCAGATTCAATGCCAAGGACAAACACGCAGAGGAGAACAAAAACCCTTTGATTGGATCAGATTTGCTTGTAGAGTAGAGGTAAAGTGATTTTAACACCCATCTAAATTTGTCCATACCTTGTTCGATTGTTGGTTTTGTCTCTTTAAACAGGCGCAAGTCACAATCATTTTGATAGTAATCCACTAGTATTTCCATCCATGCTCATCCCTGAGATTCACCTCATAAGTGTATCCTAACTCCTCTATTAGCATAAGACTGATTGTCATGCTTGCCATCTCTGTTTCTCTGTGATGTATCACTCTCCCAGTCATTAGTTGCATTGCTAAAGGTGCTGTGGTATCTGTTACAATGGTATCTGTTACAATGGTAACTGGAAATACAATTAGTTACTTCTGCAGTTATTTTGGTATTTGTTTATCATTTTGGCAATTGTCGCTTTTGCAGAGCAATCATGGATAACCATGGTTGCTCTGCAAAAGCGACAATTGCCAAAATTGCCCTTTTCGAAGTCATCCCAAAAGAAAAATTGATATTCAGTCACGTCACTAAGGGCCAAACTTCTTTCCAACCAATTTACAAAATCCTAGGCTCTGTTGTTGGTACGGTAATGAGGAAAGTGAGGTGAATTTTTCAGATACCACAATCAGTTATCACAGTCGGACACGGTATCTGGCCAGGTAAAGTCCCGCTTGAAAAACTGATTTTATCAGTATATATTTAAAAACTGATCTATCCTAGCCATTACGAGCCACCGGTCACTGCTACCAGAAGCTTCTCCCAATAACCGAACTTAATTGCAAAATAAACTTCTACCCCCTAAAGTCTGCACTAATCATTATGGGAACTTGTTTGTGTCTTTTTTACTTCGGTGTTCAGTACTGAATCGTAGTGTATGTCTGTTTGTTATTTATAATTTGTAAGAAACTGAATTTGGTTATGCTATGATAGTTTCTAAACATACCGATCTCTCTCTTACCACAAAAACTGCAAAAACGACTTGTAACCATGGTATCAGATACCACGGTAACTGCAAAAACGACTTCAGACTGTGGTATCAGATACCATGGTATCTGCAAAAACGCAAATATTGCTTTTGAGAAGCTTAAAGATCCGGTTATTCAGATTTTGCCAAGTTTGTCATATAAGGCAGAGGACATGGAAATAGGCTATAAACACTAAAAATCTTGTGTAATTTTCTGGAAGCATAGCAAAGTTTTAAAGTAGTCAACTATCTCAAAACATATTAGCAGAAACACCATGATGTGCAAGGTGTCCTTTAAGTTTTTTATACCTTGGTTTTGTTTCTTGCTTATAAAACAGTCAAATGCACCCAGAAAAGTAATAAGCCTGATATCAGGGACCCATAAATTTCCTGTACAGATACCTGTACAGGAAATTTATGGGTCCCTTCTGATATCAGTTACAAACTCACTGATTTCAGCTAACATTTGGCTTGAAAGGTAACAGAAAAATTTCTATTTTTGTTTTTCCCTTGAAATTAAAAAAAAAATGCTTCTTCCAAATTGTTGTTGGTTCGAATGGTTAAGAAGCAAGATAAAGAAACTTTATTGAAGAAGTCTGTAAACTCAGTCTTTCTGCGACGTCACCTATTCGCGGTAGTGTTGTTAATTTCAAACTGGTAGGTGTCAGCAGGTGTCAGGATTGACTGGACACAAAACTGAAAGAAGAAAGAAAAGAAAATTAAAAGGAAATAATTTGATCTGGTAAACTCAGTTGGAACTAAATGTTCCTGGCAAGTATTTTACATCAAAAGTTACCTGGTATTTGGTTTTAATGTTTTCTTTAGTGACCATTCACTGTTAAGTGACATTCAAATAAGCCTATCTCCACTGTATGTTCATTTCAAATCACTGCAAGGATGGTTGAATTGATATACATTCTCAAAATCGACAATAACTGTAGAAACTAGAGAACTGCAGGACAGTTTCCACAACTAGGGATGCTCTCTTTGTGTTTCATTTGTAAAGCTGACCTCAGCAGGGCTTCAGTACAGCATTCAGCTATGTTGTCCCTAGAAGCTTCAGTGTGGAACAATATTTCCTGTATTTGTCTTTGAATGATAAGGAGCCTTGAGTCCAGAATGCTTCCAGCCATCGCCTGAGGAGGATACTTGAAGAAGTGCCAAGGTATTGCTGAAACAAATATTACCTGACGTAGCATATCCATTTAGTGCTACCAACTAGGATTACAGTCAGAATTAGCATTTGATTACAACATGATTAGCATTTAGCTTGCGCTGAAGAAATCCTGATACTCCAAGGATGTTTGATAGATCAAATGAAGAATGGACCAAACCATGAAGTAACATCCTTCAGCCCAAGCTGACTGCAAATCGTATTTGATTGTGAGTCAGCTGTTTATTCTACTGATATTCAGGCCCTTCTTATCCTGGCAAGGGTCCTTGTTCAGGCTCAAGCTGAAAAAAAAATGTGATGTTCACAGTTTAATTTTTTAATTTTTCTAGCTTTGGCCAAGAGATTGCTAGAATAAAATTAGCTGACATGTCAATTTAGTTAAGGTGATCGGTTTGGAATGTTTAAAAGTAATTATTAATCTTTCTCTGATGGGACAGCCCTTACAATTCGCCTTCGACATTAAGACAGACAAAATATCTGACAATGCAAAACGGATACGTCAGCTATATTTTACTAGAGCTATATTTCGGCCCTTCTTGGCAAGGGTCCTCTTCATACTCTAACTGCTCAGGCTGGAAAATGAGCTTGTTTATGTGCCTACTTTCAGATCGGCGTGAGTCAGGTTAGTTTCTAACCTCAAGTTTATTCTTTTATAGTAGTACGAAAGGAGCTTATGAATTGAGCTTGTTGTCCAAGCTCGTTTTCTAGCTTGATCGGTTTGACCCTGAAGAGGACCCTTGCCAAGAAGGGCCGAAATATAGCTCTAATAAAACGTAGCTGACTTTTCCGTTTTGCATTGTCAAATACGATTCGCAGTCAGCTTGGGCTGAATGAATATCTAGACAAAATATCTTTTTCAAGAATAATCCCTTTCAACATTCAAGAAATGTGTGCCGAATTTGTATTTCGCCCCAACATATATAGAAAATTGTAAACAAAATCAATTCAGACAGTACCTCAAGTTGCAGCTTGAAGCAGTGATTAAATATAGTGATGACAGTGATAATCTGTGACTATACACTACACGGACTTTGATTTGTACATATACACTTTGAACACGCACATTTTATCTTTCGTTATTTTAGTTTTATCTGCATGTCGTTCCGTCTGCATCGTTCTTCTGGTTCTTAGTTATATGCCGTTTTATTGTTTGTTGGTTCCACGCCGTTTTCCTGTTGTTATTGTGATGGATTTTATGGTCTAGTTTTGTTTTCGCTGAGGACGGTTTGCCGTAAGTGCAAACGAAATATCCGAAATTTGTTTTATCCCTCGCACATCATCTTAGCTGATCAAGAAAAAACCTCAAAAATCTCGTTTTTCTAATTTTGTTCGCAATGAATGGTCAGCTTGGCTTCAAACATTATACTAGCTACTATTGTCTCACTCCCTTCATATTTTCCTATGTAAGGGAGCTTTTTCGTTTCTGAACATTCGTAGTGATGCCCAGAAATCGCAAGTTATGTAACAATAGGCTATTCGAAAAAAATATCAACTTTCCGCTTTTTTTTGTCTCATACCCGTGTTCTTACTTTTTGGGCTACGACTCCACCTCCTCCTGGTTAATATTTTTACCCACTTATCACCTACTCTTTCTAACAAAAACAAAATTTCTTCGGCTCTGTCTTTCCATAAGCGCAGTCCTCCTTATATAAAAATTGCCTTCTCTTTTCTTCTTTTTTTTCGCCCTTTTGTTTTCCCCGCCTTATCGATTATTGGCCTGGAGACGAAACGGAGCTCTCGCTCTGTGCCGTCCTTGCTTCTCCGGATACCGATCTGAGGCTGGCCCTTTGCAAGTCAGTAAAGCAAAGAATCTCATGAGCGTGACAGTGGTTTGGAATAAATTGTTGGATTTTTTTTGACTATCGGACTACCAAAGGGATACATTGGAGCATAGCGTTCACTCTCAAATGTAGGTTACGGGATATTTATTGGGTTACCCAGTACCAGGGTGGGAAGGGGGGGGGGGACGCCTCCCCCCCCCGAATGTTGTCGGCCAGTCGGTAAAACATAGCCGAGTCGGCGCGAAGCGCATTGGTTTTTCGTAAGAATAGTCGATATTTTTCTTGGAAATAGTCAGATTTCTTTTGTTTCTAGTAAAAATATTCGATTTTTTCTTAAAAACAGTAGTTTTTCTTCAAATCAGCCGATTTTCGTCAACACAGTCGTTTTTTCTCGGTAATAGTCGATTTTATCTGCAAAAACAGTCGGTAAAAATGCCCAGCCAGTCGGTAAATACCTTCCCCCCCCCCCCCCAAACATTTTGGCCAGTAACGCCTCTGCCCACTACTAGAATAACGCGTTAGCTGAACATAGGATAACTGTGCAGCTCGTAAGCAGGGATTGGTTGACCTAGGACGGGGCGGAGTATACCCCGTCAGTATCCCTGGCCGACTGCATCTTAAGCGGTGATTGGCTGGTAAGGAGGTCGCTGAGACCCGTCCAATGATCTAGAGTGGAGCCAAATTAGTGTCTTGAGCGCCCGAAATGAAATATTTGTTTGTGTTCTCTAGGGATTAGTCTATGTGTATAGAAGCAGCGAGAAACCTTTCACGTTAAGGTTTAGCCAGGAAGGGCCTAAAAGTCCCGGAATAAACTCTGTATCTCCGTAATGGTTGCTCCGATTTGGCTGGAGTTTCCTATCAGACATATCCGACACAGTTGCGGGTGGAGCAGTCCTAATAGCCTAACCCAGTTTCGAGTAAAATTTTGCTTATAAACTTTAGCGTGAAAGGTTTCTCGCTGCTTCTGTAGGCTACACACTAGGTCCCCTACACACTAGAAGAAGCCCCCCCCCCCCTAAAGAAAAGGACGTGCTGTCGTCTGTCGATAGAAAACGTCGTAAACAGGACGTACGGTCGTAAACACCGTCGACAGGACGTCAATCGGTGAGAGAGAAAAGTGTAAAATTGTCAAGGATTTAGCGCTGCCCATATGTGGCCAGTAAAGGAAAGCAAACTGCCACAAGGAAGTGAAATAGCGCCACATCCTGAAGTATAGGATCGGCCTAGGCTGTAGCAGCTCTGAAACTCACACCCTGAATCCCTAGCAAATCAGGGGCAGTCAATGACATGTTATGCAAACGAGGGTCTAGGCATAGTTTTCTTTGTGCTGGCACCACTAAGTAGGCTACCTCTTGTTGTAGCTCTTTGATTTTTGGTCTGTTCAGTCCAGTGCACTGCGAAACTGTTTTAATCCAGGAGATAGAGGTGTATCAGTCATTGTAATCCGTTAATTGTATATATTGTACTTTTGTGCATGTTAATTTTTGGCTCGTTGACTGACATCCTTATTTATTTTATGACAACAAAAACTAATAATCGGCTCTGTCCGTCGCATGTTTTTTGAATAAAGTGAATTGAGCCCAAGAGCCAGAAGTTTTTGGGTTGGATTGGAATTGAAATTGTATTAGACCAGTTAACCGAGCGAGCAACCAAACAGTCAATTGTAGCCACGTTGGACCGAACTTACAGGAAAGCCAGCCGAGCCCAGTGACAAAGAGCTATACCGTGGTTTGTCGGCTCTACCTTAGCATTCCGAAGTGCTTCGCCTTTCACAGTATTAGAGTTGTCACAGTGTTTGTCTCGACGGGGTTTTTATCCCCTAGCTACGGACTAGTTATAAGAGGGTAGCCGAAGTGTTAGGCTGAGCTTTCCTGGTTTGAGCGAGGGTTTGAGGGAACAGATAAGAAATGCTACATCCTGCGTTCTCGTGTGATTTCTCTGTGTGTGTTTGACAAAACTGTCAGTGAAATGACTACCGCAATTTATCGGCATATTCTCAAAGGAGACGGCGTAAATGTGAAGGTTGTAAAATAATTTCAGTGCTATTATGGCTATAATGAGAGTATTTTAGGTAGGCTAATATATTGCACATTGACCCGTGGTAGTCAGCCCCAGGTGCAAGAAAGGGATGCACAGTTAAAGACCTAATCCAAACATTCTCTTTACCTTCTCTTAATGATCGCATGCCACGGGTATGTTTAGATTTGAACTCGATTGCCGAGTTGCTGTTTTGGCTCGAGAAAAAACCCACGCACAAGGTCTTCTTTTCTAGATGGCGGAATTTTCCAGGGTTGATTAGCAAAGAATTATAAGACCTAACTGATAATTTTTGTATGTCTTCAGAGGTACCACACTGGTCTTGGTTTTATAATTAGCATTAGCATTAGATGGAAATTATTATTTTGACCCTTGGCTCCCTACGTGCCATAACAGCTGTCCGGGATAGTCGGCTGAGATTTAGTCCAGAAAGAGTTATTTCAAACCTAGGAAATTTTGTGTTTTTTTTAATTTGCTCATTGTTTTACGGTGTTTTTAGTGGTTTCGAACATTCATAGTGACAGTAGCCTAGGGATGGTTAGCATTGTGTGTGTGGTAGAAAGGTCATTTTTTGTGGCCCGCTTTAACAAATATTTGTCACGTGAAAGCGGAAACTGAACAAAATATTTGGAGAATTATTTATTTTTATTTAAACTAGGATTCGACCAACTAGGGTCAAACAAATTACAAAATAAGTAACCAACACTGGCATAAGTATAAACTACAAATAGAATAAACAAAATGTGAAATGTGAAGGAATTCCAAAGTTTACTCAATCGTGTCCGCTTCTGTAGTTTCTGCTGTCTACCTGTGCAGTGTTGCCACTTTTTCTGATCGAACCTGTGACTTTTGGCTGGAAAACACAATGACATTCTGGCACCTACGAAACTTGGTCCTTTTCACCAACTATCAACGAGAAATCTCGCTTTATTATCTTCATAATTATACGCCTCAAGTTTTATGCTTCGTTTCTGCATTTACTGGTAAGGATCCGTCCGCAGAGTTCTTGATCGCTTTGTCGAAGAAACGAAAATGTATGACAAGTCACAGAATTCTACCAAGCGGTGGCAACACCGTAACTGTGGAGCGTTTTAAGGCCTTTCTTTGGTAATTCCCGTCACTGTGATTTCCCGTCTCTTACGTCATCGAGTGGCTGTTCGATGTCGTTGGGTTTTAGTGGGGATTCCTCGTGTCGTCGCGAACTCTCGTTTTTAAGGGAATGATGCTGGGAGGATAGGTAGATAATGTTTCCTGATATCACGAAGAGCACATCTCCATTTGCAATTAGTGCAGTATGTAGATTCGTATTGAATAGTGTTAAAATAAAAGTTTATCGGGCGAGTCCAGTTTAGTTTATGTAGTGTGATAACAGTAGAAGTTTTATATTTAGTTGTTTGTACAGTAGAGGTATGCTTATGTGAACAGTTACTTTAATGTGAACAGTGCAATTTTGGGCTAAATGGTAAAATATGAAGATCCAAATTCCTACACAGTATTTTCAGATGGCCTTAATTACCTACTTTGGCTAACTGGTACTTAGCTTTAGACACAGCAAGTGCACGAAGTTCACATAAGCATACCTCTACTGCATATTTCCCTAGGGCTTTAAATACATTATTATTATTATTATTATTGGGATCAGAACACAAGTGACGGGATGCGTATGACTTTTGTCTGTCCGTCTGTTAGCTAGATCAGTGGTTCCCAACCTTTTCCGTACCGGGTACCCCTAATCAAGGTTTGAAAAGATTGCGTACCCCCTAGTTCAGAACGTGAAAAAGACGATATTTATTATCATAAATGATAATGCATTCATGTGTAGAAATATATACAAAATCAATGAGGCAATCACTAGAGGCTGCTTTGTGGCTAAAATTTTGTCAAATCTCGGCTCGTCATCATTAACGGCAATATTTTTTACAGTCAGCCTGTTTCTGTGTTTGATTTTGATGTTCGCCGTGCTTTCATCAAGCCATCGCAAACTTTTTCGTTGGCTCAATTCGTAACCTGAATGACAATATCACTTGCAATGCCTTTGATTCTTCTTGAAACAATATTGTTTGACACAGGAACAGATTTTACGACAGTAGGCTAGCTGTTTTGGAATCATCATTATTTCACTGACTTTCACAGGGCTTGTAGTCAGAGGCATCACGCACAGGTTGACAACACCCCTCCCCGCAAAAAGGTCGCCCAGACGATTAAAAAGAAAAGAGTCTGCGCGAAGCTCCGCGATTTTTCGTAACGTCGGTCAGTAAAAATACCTTGCCCCTTAAGATACATTTTGGCTGGTGATACTCTGCTGGTAATATTAGGCTTTCGGCAATCGTAAATGAGTGAGACTAGATTTTGAAGCTACATACTAAATCAGTTTTGGTTCCTTCGCGTACCCCTTGCAAGGGTCTCGCGTACCCCTTGGGGTACGCGTACCACCGGTTGGGAATCACTGAGCTAGATAACTCTCTAAGGCGCTCAGGCGTATGGTTAAAACTTGGTTAGAGGACTTTCGGTAAAGTTCCTAGGTGTCCCCGTTCTATATTTAAGAGTGGGAAGGGTGTAACATATTATGTTAAAAAAAGTGTTCGTTCAAGCGAAGGAGAATGTCGGTTTTTTTCCTTTTTTCTGGGTCGATGATCCGGACAGGATCCGACCATATTTGAATGTTCAGTAGGCCTAGTGTTATCTTTGCATTTGTTGGGTATTGATACAGGGAATAAGTAGACACGAAAAATTGATCACCCCACTTCGTTTTCCTACCGATCTGAAATAGTTCGAATGGGATCGCGAACATAATTGGTAGCCGAACAAAATCTTAAGGGTAAGGGGTGTAGTCACAGATTGAATCCGTCTGTCCACTTTGTATTCATACCGTACCGGGTAAATAGAAGGACCAGCGTCTGGTGTAGGCCTAAACATGACACTTCAGGAAAGTGCAAAATACGCTTATAGAACTTGTAGGTTGCTCTACATAGATACGAAGAACATTTAGAATCAGGGTATTCTACGAATTTTCGGTTATATCGATAATTCAGTCTGTATCATACTAGACCGATAATTTAGCGCCAAAGAAGACCGATCGCCCAACCTGACTGGGAAAATATATTAAACAGTGGCTAAAAACGTAAAATCAGCTATGATGAGCGTGTCCCACCCTACTTACCATAGTTACTACGCATGACGCACCAATTCTGGCTTTTTGCCGTTAAGGCTGGAACGATTTTTCTATTTTCCAGCAGAATATCATGCCACGGGCGAATCCGACCAATCACGTTACAGAGATGCGTAGTTACCACGCTTACTACGCTCCCGAGCATGGTAAGCAAATAGTTACTATTTCGAGAAGGTTGGCGTTCAGCGTAGTAACTTTTTACGAGGATGGAACGAAAATAGAAGGGTGGAACACGCTCGATGTTTGTCAGCGATATTTCGGACGTTCTTGGCAAGGATCCTCGTCAGGTTGTTGCTGTACTAAAAATTTGTTTGCAGGTTCGTCTCTTACAGTCCAGCAACACCCTGACGAGGACCCTTGCCAAGTACGGCCGAAATATCGCTCACAAGACCGCAGATCTATTTGCCTGAATCACGAAGTCAGATATATAGGATAAATGTAGTACATAATATACCACATATAAATGTAGTATATATATAGGGACGTGTGTCTGTCCCTGTATGAGATTGCCCTTATTTGTATTTTTTTTTCTTTTCGTTTTGTTCTGTTTGTATTTGTCAGAAGTTATTCGTTTCTTTTCCATTTCTTTCTTTATTACTCCATCAGCGTTGCATTCTTACATTTATGATGGGCAATAAATATATACATACATACGTACGGTATACTGGTAATATAATATACTACTATAATATAATATACTGGTCAGTCAAATTTGATGGCGCTGAACGGATAAGTCAGTTAATATCCCTTAAAGCACACCTCGCGCTATTTACTGTTTATGTTCAAGTATTTAAAACTATTGAATACTGTAAAACTAGGCTCTGTTTTTGACAACTTATTGACGAGTTTGGCTTTTTTAAACCTTCTCCCCGGCCCACTGACTTCTAGCAAAAACTCGACAGAATTAGGATAACCGGTTTTACGCATCAATAGCATGATACGCGAGCACTCATCGTGAGCATAATGCGCATGGAAATTAGTGAATCGCGGCAAGAACACAGATTAGTGAGGTGTCGTTAGCCGGTTTAAAATGTCACATGAAATTTGGGCCCCCAGGAAGTAGGTGGTATTTGCATTACAACTATGACGGGTCCTTTAAATTAAAGTGTCAAATCACTAAATGATTGCTATAGAAGCCGAATTAATTCCTCCTTTTTCTTTCAGTTTTGCCAGTGATCGTGGAATGGTTTGCTTTGGAGATTATCTTCCGATGGAAACTGTTGAGGAGCATTGGGGCGATGAAAGTGTTGAGGTTGTTCCTAGTGGCTACCCACCAACGTCAATAGAAGTTGACTTTGATGACGACAACTCCTTGCAGCCCTTCGAGCATCAGGTAACCTTGAGTGTCTTTTTACGTAAAGGGTGGGGCTTTAAAGGACCCCTCGCACTATTTACTTACAGTATTTTACTTGCAGTATTTTAAGATGTTTGAATACTTTAGAACTAGGCTGTGCCTTCAACAATAACCCACCGTTTTGGATGTTTTAAGCCTTTTCCGAGACCCGTTGACTTATAGCGAAAACATGGAAACATTTACATAACCGGTTTTTCTAATGGAAAAACTTCTCGCAGACAACCGTCGACAGCCTGATACACATCGAAGCGACTATGGAAGTAGTTGCGTTAGTATTATAGGTCCTTTAAGGGACGTGCACACACAGTCCGATGTTCGCAGTCGGATGCGAGTTTCCTGCTTCGCTCCAAAATTTTGACAATTCACAAGCAGATGCATAGTGAAGCGAATTTTGAAAGGATTGTGCGTGCACGTAGCATTAACCTCCGCTCCACGTACATGATGGATTACCGCCGGTACACCACAAGCTTCACATTGTATGACATTTGGAGCCAGAAGCTGATGGGTTACACAGTGATTGAAAGTCTGACCGTCTCGTCCGTGTTTTATTCCGGTTCCGTCCGTGTTTTATTCCGGTGTTGACGAGCTTGGGCACCTCCAGGTAGTGCAGGAGGATGAAACTAGGCTGGCTCATAGAGTACCTGGCCCGATTCTCTGTGGAACCTTTTTTTGTGACCTGACCATTCGTGGGCTGCAAGAGCATTTCACTTGCTCCCTGATTTTTTTTTTCAAGTTAGAATCGTATCCAGTCACGATGGACAGTTTTGGAGATGGTGGAGTTTAAAAGGGAGGTTTTCCATCAAAATGCAAAATATAACATCCCGCTAGGATCCCGCAGAAACCGTTTGTCGTATTTTGTGTTCGTAGAGGTTCGAAAAAACCTAAGTTTCATGATTTTTTTTTTGTCGAATTGTGTGTTTTCGGAAACAAAACTAGTTACCACGAATGAAGGTTCGAGAGCTGAATGACTGGCGAGCTATTTAGCTAGCTGACGCAAGAGGTGGTCTGATTGCACCAGTCACGTCATCTTCTAGCTTATGTTGTTAAACTTGTTGTGCAACTGATTTTTGTAATCAGTAGTTTCATATTGCTTATTTCGGCTGGAGTGACAGTTGCATTGCACCTTTTAGAAAGGAAGTCCTCGGAAGTTTGTTGACGGAAAACACATATTCCGAACATATGGAAGACTCGCAATTAACTAGTCCAACAGGAAACCTTCTTTATAACCGTCTCTCCCGATTCTGAGACAATTGACCATTTGTGGCCTGAGTTTCGGCCAGTTCTTGGCCTACCCCACAACAATAATAATCTTTCCCGATTCCCCCGCTCCCAGCAAGACCTGCAGCTTGCATAGGCTGCAGATCATAAAATATATACTATATTCCAGGAAAGAAGTCATTTTCAGTATTTCCTTCAATGCAATGATCAGTCCCGTCCAGGAAATATGAATATTGAATATGTTACTTAAAAGTGGAGAGTCGAGCACTAACTTCAGATTGATGCCTGTGAAATAACTAATTCACTCAGTGGCAGTCTGCAAGCTTTGGAAACTTACTGGGGTGTCGAGAAAACCCGAGCTCTCAAAGGCTTCTTCGAATACTCTTGATAGCTAACTCTTGTTGCCGATGCAGAATCGTCCTGGGCCTAGCGGAAGAGCCGGTAGCGGTATCACAGCCGCTCCCAGACATCGCCGTGATTGGTTAACACAGGATTTAGGTTGCGTTCCAGAACTTAACGATTGTTAACTTTTTGCGTTCCAGGCTTCTGATTTCGAAAGTTAAGCTCCGCCCACCTACAATTTCCGTTCCAGAGCTTAACGATTGTTAACTATTTTGTAACGATGGTTGGTGAGCATCGTTGGGAAAAGTTAACAATTGTAGAATTTGGTTAAAGTTAACGATCGTTAAAGCTGCAGTTAGCTCCGCCCCAAAATAAAATTGACGATTGTTAACAATTGTTAAGTTCCTGGAACGCAACCTTAGTTGTTAGTGCTACGTTTTCTCGTTCTTCCGAGGATCACTGGTGTGTTTTGGACGTAGTCATATAGAGCATTAGTAGGGTTGTAAGGATAATCTGGCGTGAATTTCATCCCTCTTGGTAACGGAAAGGGGTACGGGTTAGCCAAAAGGATTGGAACATCGAAGATTATTGACTTGCTAGGCGTCAGACGCCGCCACTGCTCTCCTTCGTAGCCAAGTTGAATTCTTGACACCAACGAGGGTCAGATCACTAGACTGACTTGACTGCTGATGCCTCAAAGAGCCGGTGATTATTAAGGTGCTTGTAAAATGTTCTCTAAAGTTGTACAGGACTCTTCCATTAGGCTCACCCCCCTCCCCTCGCAGAAAAGAACAATCTTGTGAAGAACAGAAGTTATGGCAAATATAAAATCCTAGTCTTGTATGACGACAATACTCTTGATGACTATCTCTCCCTTCCGATGCAGAATCTCCGGGTACCTGCGGAAGAAAGCAAGAAGCGGTGTCACAGCTGTTCTGATCGCCGTGATTGTTTGACACAGGATTTGAGTCGTTGAGTTTGAGTCGTTACGGACACGCTTACTCCTTCTTCCTGAGGATCACTGGCGTGTTTTGGACTTAGTCATATAGAATATAGCAAGGCACTCCATGGAAACGAATATGCATAAATACATATTTGTGCATTTGTAGTGTAGTCAAAAACAAATAATCACAGGAACCTCCGTCTCCCTATCTCTGTAATACGACCATGATGAGTCGAATATATTCCCGAGACCCTACCCGATGCAAACGAGCTGAGGGTAGGGGATACGTGGAATATGACAATTCATTACCTCTACAAACAGCTATATCGCAGTAGAGCCCCGGAGAAGAAATTTCGAGAATAACAGCCGATTGGTTGGCTACCATTGTGACGCCATGTGTGACGTACTGTAGAGCAGGTTCTCCACGCCTGCTACAGTTTTCCCTTTGAAATGCGCAGCGGCGAAGTGAGAAGTAGACGCGTATCAACTCAAAGTTCAGCAAGTCCTCTAGCTTCGCTCAGTTTTGTCGGGGTATCCATGGTCGCTGCATAGATGTAATATTTCAGTGACTCCATTTTACTTGCGGAAGCTGCTAATATTCACTGAAAAATTTTGAGAAATTACAAAAATTAAAAATAAAGCTGAAAAATTAGATGCTGAGCTAGAGTGCTTCTAAACATTTTCATGCGTCAGATCCTGTTTGTACTACTTTAGCTTGACAGAAAAGGGTTGTTCAAAGTTTGAGGTGATTTGCGCTGCTGTCTAGATCTACTGTTTCTACGAAAATTTTAAGACTCGCTTCAAATTCCAGTGACAAAAAATAGATATTTGAGCGATGTCATATATTAAATTTGCAAGCAAGCTTAAGGGGGCTCCAGATTTGACAATGCAGAGAATTGCGTGTTTTGAAGAAGTTGCCATACACTAAACGAGGGAGTTCCGAGTCCTCGAATCCCCCGTTGAAAATATTGAATAGATCTAGAAAGATTGTCCCTTTTATTGAAATCGAGACTGGTCCAATGTTTTGCGCTGTTATAGTGACTTTCAGTTTGAGAAAAGAAACAAAAAAATACGTAAGATACGCGCTCTGTTTGGGTCTAAATGCAAGCCTTGACTAAGACTTTGCTCCTCCCGATACTTCTGAGTAGTCTGCGGCACAAATCTCCCGAAAGTTGCATTGTTCATTACAAAAATTGCGAAAAATTCGCCATATTTTTCAATTTTTCTCTGTTTTTCAGTTTTGCGAAATATTTCAGTTCTTCTGAATATTCGCACCTTTCGAGAGGCCTCCGAATATTTCAGTTTTGCGAAATTCGACTGAATTTTCATTTGCAAAATTCGCTTTTTACATCTATCTGCATGGGACCAAAGGTGGAGGTGCTATTGGGTTACTTGTTCTTGGCGTAGTTAATTTTGTTTTTCTTTAACTCTGATATTTTGCAGGTTGGTGGGCACACACCCTTCTTCCAGCTGGATAGGTCAACCGTATGTAAACAGTTGATCGCCCGAGAACTCAACTTCTATCTTCGGGCACCCCTGGAGATCAGGTCATTTCTACCTCGCTTCAAAGGTAGGTTCGACCTAATTAATGTAGCATGCCTGATATGAGTCGTTTTGTTTTTTTTGCTGCGTAGTATCTTCTCCGTTCTTCCTTGTCTTGTCGGGTGTGAATGCGTTCGGCTTTCGCCCTAAACGCCGCCAAATATAAACTGTCATTCAATCGTCCAACATAATAGTCTCCTACTAAAAATTAAACACTAAATTGTCACATCACTACCCTGAACTGTCACACCACATTAAGTCACAGTCTTGTGGTAAGGCCCGAAGAGAGAACAAATTTGCAGAGTGCTTCAAGCACTTGTAAATCCTTGTCTTTTCCTAATGTCGCATATCCAAGTACCAAAGCTGTAGATGGGGCTAGCTTGTGTGACTCCAGCTTACGAATCAGCTGGTTCCTTTGGGAACTATATCTTGGGCATTCAGACAATATATGATCTACTGTTTCTGATATGCCTCTGCAATGAGCGTGGGTACAGTCCGGAGAGGGTGAAGATCCATACTTCGAATGTCTCGACATAGTCATAGCGTGGTCGCATCTCATTCTAAAAATCGTGTTAGCTACTTTTCTATTTCTAGGTATTAGGTGCGGTGGGGTCCAATGGCCGTTGAATGCCTTGACGTATCTGTTTGTTGACGATTCACAGAGATGTCTAGCTACATAATCTCGTGACTTTTTTTCAATCATCTTTAACGTCTCTTGAGGTGAAAGCTTGACTCTCCACGATATTGGATGATGAATAGCTGCTTTTGCTGCTTGGTCTGCTTTGTCATTTCCAAGAATATTTATGTGGGATGGGATCCATGACAGCCTGATCTGTACCTGAGGATTTAGTACCAGATCCAATATTTCCGACTTCAAGAGATGTACCTCCTCCTCTATCTCGCCAGAACTCTGCGCGATAACTTCAAGGACTGATTTTGAGTCGACAAATATCACATACTGGTTCGGTCCGCTATTTTTTATTTGTTCAACCGCTTTTCGGATTGCGAGTGTTTCCGCGTGAAAAATGGAAACCCAATCAGAAACTCGAATACCAATGGAGTGGTTACACCAAGCAGAAAAGACACCAATAGCCGCCTTTCCATCACCACATACAGATCCGTCAGTGAATATCATACGCCAACCTCTGAAAGAACTTATCTTCTGTAGTGCTAATTGCCTTAATAATTCAGGGTTGCATTCCCTCTTGTTTGAGGTCAAGCCTTGCAATTCGACATCAACCCAGGATGCGGGAAACGACCGGGTGCATTTCAGCGGGGTTGACGGAGACAGAACTGCATCAAGGGATAGTTCTACTTTAGCCAAAGAACGTGACAGACACCCCAGTATGCCTTTTTGTTCGTGGGCTTCTTCTAGACCTGCAAACAGCTCGAAATGGTGGGGATGCGATGGGATATTCCTCGTCTTCATCAAGTATTTAGACGTCAATTTCAAAAATCTCTGTTCCAAATTTTCAATACCTGTTTCTTTGAAAAACGCCGTGACAGGAGTGCTCCCAAGTGCACCCGTAATGATTCTTAGACCAGCGTGGATAACACTATCAATTTTTGCCAATGTTCCTTTTGCCGCTGAATAGAAAAGTGGTAGAGTGTATTCAACTCTAGACATAACTATAGATTTGAATATTTTGGTGAGGGACTCTCGAGATGCGCCCCACTTCTGACCCGCGACCGCTCTCATGAAATTCAGCCTTTTTTGGAGGCCTGACACCAGATGGCTAATGTGATGTCTAAAATTAAGCTTATAATCAAGAGTTGCTCCCAGGAACTTGACAGATTCGCAAAATTCAATCTTTTCCCCGTACATGAAGATGGAATTTTAGGAATGATGGACGCGTCTTGTCTCCTCCTCGAAAACACCAAACCTTTAGATTTGGCGGGTGAAAACCTTACTCCTTTACTATTTGCCCATACAATCATACAATCTACTGCTCTTTGGATTTTCGCAGTTGCTTCATGAAAATTATTTGCCTCAGCCCAAATAACAATGTCATCGGCATACACATTGTATTTAACGTTTGGGACATCTCTTAGTACCAGGTCATTCATCACCATATTAAAAAGAATAGGGCTAAGAATGCTACCTTGCGGAACACCAGCTGAAACTACCTTAGACTGCGAACAAGTATTCCCATTTCTAACCTTGAAAGATCTTTCCAGTAAAACTGCACGACACCAAAGCCAAAAATGCCTTCCCAGTCCAAATTGACAAACCTTTTTTAGGACTTCTGTCGGGTCAACACTATCATAAGCCCTTTCCACATCAAAAAATACTGTTCCCAAGATCCTCTTACGGGAAAATGCTCTCTGAGCTGCAGACTCCAGTCTTAACAAGTTGTCAAGGGTTGATCTTTTCTTCCTGAAACCAGACTGTTCTGGAATTAATTTTCTTTCAGTTTTCCTCTGCAAACCGTATTTTGATGAGTTTTTCCATAAGTTTTCCGAGGCACGACAATAAAGAAATAGGTCGGTAAGACTCTGTTTGATTCCTATTTCCTTTCCCTTTGAAAATTGGACATATGACGACACTTTTCCATGCCTCAGGGACAGAACCTGAAGACCAACAAAGATTAAACAGATCCAACAATAAAACTTTTCCGTTTTCAGGGAGATTCTGTAGCATTTTATTATGTATAAGGTCTTCACCTGGGGCCGAGTCTGAGGTTGCCCGGATGGCTTCAGACAGTTCTTCTTTGTAAAGTCCTTATCCAAATGGTCAACGGTAGCAGCTATATCGGGTGTGCAACTTGCACTTTGTTTGCCTTGGTGTAGGCTGAACTTCTTTTCGTAAAATTTTGCAAACTCTTCAGATATCGATTCAGGGTCAAATAACATTTGTCCATTTGTGGAGGAAATCTCTGATGGTCCTTCCTGTTTTTGTTGGTACCCAGAAAAACTTCTGAACCTATTCCAAAGTTCCTTGGTAGGAGTCTGTGCGCCGAATTTGGAATCACATAGGTTTGCCCAAGCTGTTGTCCTTTGTTCCAGAATCTCTCTCTTTAACTTGGCCTCAGCTTTTCTATATTCTACTTTTTTTCCAGTATTTGTACGATCTGCTATCCACCTTCTTTTTGCCACTCTTTTTTCTCTCTTGAGTACTTCCAAATGGCTGTTCCAGTATGGGATGAGTTTCTTTTTCTTAGGCTCTTGTTTTCCTTTTGATAATTTAAAAAACTTCAGAGAATTTTCAACAAGAGATGAAGTGAAGCTAGTATTTAATACTGAAATATCTGAAGTGGGAGTTGGGAGGTTTTTCGACAGTTCCACTGTCCAAGCTTGCCAAAGATCATCTTTGAAGCGCCACCGAGGCGGGGTGCTTACATGTCTTGTTGAAGCCTCAAAATCTAAAGAAATAATAATAGGGAAGTGCTGGCTTCCTAAACAATCTGGAAATTTCTGAACCTGCGAAGAAAGAGACAGATTGCTACTGACTAGACATAAATCAATTGTAGTATATCTTCCTGTCTGAGTGTGGAAATAAGTTCCTAAATTCTTTGGAGTCAAAAGAACAATTGGAGAAACAGATGCTGACAGACATTCAACCAATTTGACACCTTCAGGGTCTTGTTTATGGGAACCATCCCACATTGGGTGGTGGATATTGAAATCCCCCACAATCACTTTGTTTCCAGGAATAGCCAGAATTTTACTCCAAACCTCTGGGTCGAAAGCCTGTTTATTATTAACATACATATTAATAACATGAAGATTCTTCCCCGAGCTCATTCCTAATGTCGCCACTAGGATCTCTAACTTTGAATCATGAACGAAAGGTGATTCTGATGCTACAATCTGGTTTTTTATCAGGGTAACTAATCCCCCTCCTTTTTTTTCTTGCCTTGCAGCAGTAACCCTGTCTTTACGAAAAACAGTGTAATTTGGGATTGAAAAATGACGAGATTTAGTAAGGTGGGTTTCCTGTAGAGCTACCACATCCGGAGATTGAAGGTCTATAAAATGTTTCAATTCCTCTATTCTATCTTTTGGCAATCCCGTCGAGTTAAAATGGACAATTTTCATCTGTTAGACTTATCATCAGATTTGTTTGTGACTTTCCCTCTGGTCTTGGTCTCTTTTTTGGATGTTCCATCAGGCTTAATGCGTTTACGCCCTTCTCTGGGCATAGGTGACATTTCTTCCGTTAGTCTCTTCCTGGATCCAATGTAGTCCTCCATTTTCTCATCTGGGCTGCTATCTTCTTCTGTTTCTGAGTGACTTGAGCACACTTCAAGAGGTTTAATCGCTAATATTCCTTTGTTTGGTTGCTCTTGCTTCAATTCCTGAAGGATGCCGACCTTGAGTTCTGAGAATTTGAGATCAAGTATGGTCATTAGCCTTTCCTGTAGCTTTTCATCCAAAATTCTGTTGATCTTCTGTTCTAGGAGCACATTGAAATCCTTCTCTGTCATGTTTCCTATTGTAGGGAGTCCTGATGGGATAGACTTGCTTGTAGATGGAGTTTCAGCCGATGTGGAAATCAATTCTGGAAATGATGTGTTGTACGACTCCTTGGTGGGATGGTTATTTTTCAAAATATCTGCATATTTCTTTTTTGCCTCTCCGATTGTAATCTTCTCTACAACAGCCTTCTCTATTACTGTTGCGACTTTTTGTGTGACACGGCACATTTTGTCCTTGGTGTGATGCTGACCTCCGCAATTAGCGCATTTGAAACTCGAGGTAAGAAGCTTGTCAACAGGGCAAACTGATGTGATGTGCTGATTAGCACATCTTGCACATCTTGGTTTGCTACGGCAAACTTTGGAACTGTGGCCATGCCGCTGGCAATGGTTACAAATAAGTACTGGTGGGATGTAAATCTTAACTTTTTTTGCGATTCCAGAGATGAAAATATACTCAGGAACATCATCTTCAAAAGACAGAATGAAACCATCTGCCTTTTGTCTTTCAGAGGCTACTGGACCAAATA
Organism: Branchinecta sandiegonensis; assembly: GCA_030848855.1. Classification (NCBI taxonomy): domain Eukaryota; kingdom Metazoa; phylum Arthropoda; class Branchiopoda; order Anostraca; family Branchinectidae; genus Branchinecta; species Branchinecta sandiegonensis. The sequence goes on along the minus strand of JAUPMV010000006.1, from coordinate 17,824,108 downwards.
ACAAGCGGACTCTCTTTACCCTTTGGTCGATCAATTCTTCTTTCAAAGATTCAACAGAGAAGATTCCCTTCTCAAAAAAAACAATACCCTCTGGTACAAAAGCTACTCTACTAGGGGGGACCGATTGCTCAGCGACATTACCATGTAAGAGGTTGAACTTAACTCCTTCTTCAACTTCAAAAGGGGTCGCTTTTAGAGCCTTAGCCAAAATTGCCTCCTCTTTGAAATTCAAACTAGGGGAACCATCCGCTGAGCTAACAACCTTTAGCTCCTCCTTTCCACACTCAATGATGTTCCTCAGCTTCAACACAGACTTAAGGATTAGGCTACTGCCTCTCCCAGACAATCCCACCTGCAGATCCGAAATATCAACCAGATTGACCCTTGCTGAATAGACATGGTCATGTTGAAGATTTGAAAAACTCAACTGAGGAGAGTGAGGTTTCTTACCTCCGCCTTCAGCCATGGTGAAAAACTTCCTCAATTACAGACAACAACATAAAAACAAACTCTATCAACAGCAAAAATCACCGAAAAAGTCAATCTATACACAACAAATCAACAAATTATCTCACAAATAATTTCTGTCAATTTGTCAGTTTCGTCCGTTCGTCCGTATCTGTACACCACCAATCCTGCCGGTTTTGAACTTCCGTTCTTCCTGTCCATTATGATGTGGCCAGGTGACGACGCTTGCACTTTCGCCAACGGTCCTCCCGATGAAAAATTTATCTCAGAATAGTACTATGAAGTAGTACGAAAAAGTTGCATGCAGTACTAACGGTGCTACTACATGCTTCTACTTCAAGGCTACCGTGTTGCTGCAAACTACTATATGCTACTTTAATAAGACAGGATGCTACCATGGCAAGACAGGATGCTAGCCTACTGGATACTACTACATAAGATTGGACCAGTCTGAGGCACATTAAATGATAGTATTCTTTGCTGCTATATAGTATTACATGCAACGTTTTCGTACTACTACCATACTCCTACGCAGGCTACAAATTTTTCATCGGGCTAACATCTAATATTTTAAATTACTTTTGTTCAATAACCGACCTATATATGTAGCGTAACCTACACTTTCCTCTATATCTACGTTTAATTTTTTAGTATTCTTTCTTATTTCCTCTTTTACCCTTATTTCTCATTTTACCATTTTCATCACATCAGTCGTAAGGTAAAACAAAAGAGCTACGAGCTGGTAATATGGCAGTTGCTACGAGAATCACGTCTGTTGGTTTTTGCTGTTTGTTAATCGTTGCAATTTTCCTGGAAAGTATTTCCAGAATGCTAGTGGAATGCTCCGTGGAAACTTGAACGTCCGGCACAAACGGAAAGATATATCAAGAAACATTCCACAGATATGAGACTTTTTTCTAAACAGGGTAAGCCAATTATAAAACGACTGATGTAATCCCTCAACCAAACCTTTTTCTGTAACCATAACATTTCATAATAATAATAATAATAATATATTGCAAAAAAAAGGCCACAAAGCCTCTACAAAGTTCTTTTGAAACATTTAGGGTCGTACATTTGGGAAAGAAACATTCCATCAATTTCTTTCTTGAATTGGCTTATTGATGGAGAGTTTGCTGTTTCTTCGGGAATAAGAAAATACGCTTATTGATATTTTTAATAAGTAAGCTAAATAACTGTGTGTGTTCGTATTTTCGTGTGAGCCACATACTTCAGAAAGCGATTTCACGTTTAAATGATGACGGAAGATTACCGAAGTTTAGTAAAAAAAATTTATCGTAAGATAACCAAAAAGACCGTGACCAGAATCAAAAGTTGATTTGACGATTAATGTGAGTTCCCGAACTTCCTTATCGGCAAAAGATAGTGTCAACTACAGACAGGTTGTAGAGATTTTCGGCCTCTTCAAACGCTTATCATAAGTGTCGGTTTACATGTAGCGGTGAGCTAGTTGAAGTTTGAGCCGTGTTTTATACATTACAAGTCGTTTCCCCATCACCAATCCTCTCTTGCTTAAATGTCATTTAGTTGCGTTAGAGTCGTGACTTAATAACCATTCAAGTTTTACCGAAAAGGGCCGAGATAGGACAATCTAGTTACCCATCACTTCTTCATTAAATTGGCTTGAAGACCCGCTGAAAATGCGTTACTTCGTTGTTCCGCTATACACGAATAATCGACTTTCAAATAATGGAATTTCCGTGTGATTTGTGGTACCTCCATGCGCTTGTATCTGTGTTGGATGCCTTCCCAGAAAGATTTGTGATTTTTTTTTGTTTTGCTCAGGCACTAAGCAGCGTTCACCAAGCTCACCACTGCCAACTGAAAAGCCGCGTTTGTGTTGAGATTGAAAATTCCCCGCGTCATAGTAGAATTTCCGTTATGGGGACGGCCGTAGGTATTCTGACGTCATAACTAGAGCAGATAGTGGACAATAAAAAAATCCCTTACCAGAATCTAAATAATTCAGTGTATTCAGTTAAGACACAAAAATAAGTTGGCTTTTCAGTTAAACTTTAAGAGTACAATTGATACACATGTCAGAAGTTTAGTAGCATTTAGGACATGGATACAAATCCTGGGTTTGAAAGCTACGACGGGTGCGGAGAATATTAATTCTAAGACCCTTTCAATACATATCTTTTCGCGAAACATCTTTTCGGTCAAAACATGAATAAATATTCTCGACATCTGTCATAAGTTTCAACATAAGGATGCCTGTCAGTGTGTTGAATGCCATCAATCTTGTGTGGCTGCGTTGTATTGGAGTTCGGATTTTCCCAGTCTTGTTAGAACAAGAGTTGGCGTCGATTCCGAAATTGAGAAATAAAACGTGTTTGAATAAGCAGCACTGACGAAAAAGGACTCTTGAAGCATGACAGAGAGTGACGTCATAACTTCATCAGATACAACGTGGCTTTGGTTTCTCATGTTGACGGGTATTTCCCACCACGTGATACCTTCGAAAAGCATTCAGAGTCTGATTGAATGTAGGCTACCGACCAGCTTCCAAATCTAGCTAATTGTAACGAAACGGTGAAGTGGTCCGTCATAGTTCGCCACATGTTAAGTAAGTAAGTAAGTAATTCATTTATGACCCGCCATTTTGAAAAGGCGGAGTAAATTAAGAAAATAAAGAAAATTAATGGAGTGTTGAGAACATTCTTTGTCTGCGTATCCATCTATCGGCTGACTTCCAAGTTCGATGATAGACCATGAGTGGACAATCTCTGTAACTCCTTGGCCTTATATATTATTCCGTCATTTATATCTTCTTCGAGTTTTGGATGAGTTTCAAATCCTTTAACGGGGGCCTTTTTGTTCCACTTAGACTAACTTAAACTTGTCCCACCATCTTTGCTGAGCGCTGGCGCAGCTACCGGAAGTCCCTCCCTTTTTGATCGGCAAGACAAATGGATGAATACATTAAAGGCGTTTTTGCAGTTATCGTGGTATCAGATATTCAGATACCACGGTCCGACCGTGGTAACTGGTCGTGGTATCTGAAAAAGTCATCTCACTTTCATCAGTTTTAGTCAAATTGGTGGGAAAGAAGTTTGACACTTAGTGGCGTGACTGAATATCAGTTTTTCTTTGGGGATGATTTCGAAAAGTGCAATTTCGGCAATTGTCGTTTTTGCAGAACAACCGTATATCAGATACCACGGTTACTGCAAAAATGACTAATTGCAGATCCAGTTACCATTGTATCTGTGAAAACGCAACTATTGTACATCTTTCGAAAAGTTAGGATATAAACTGTTGAAACGTTATCCACCGAGTGCGTGGATATACGCTATGAACTGGGCTGCGACCCTTTTGACCAGCAGATGCTGGTTTCAAACTTTCTTCGAGAAGCGTTACTTCAATAGTCGCCACAACCGCTGAACGTGGAGCTGAATTTATTCTCTGGTAAAATTATTGTGTGTCATGATAAGGGTGGGCGTTATTTCAGCGTAATTTCCGAAGGCTAGTCCAGAACGTCGACACGCATGGTTTTAGCCTATATTATACACGTAGGAAGCGGTCGTTTAATTTTCTAGTTTTTATTGATTGTAACGTGTGGTATACCTGATGTTTCCCGACGTGTGTTGCTTCAGATTCCGCATCATCGTGATACCCGAGAAACTGCACTTGCGCCCTCCCGTGGTCCTATTGGTTTCTCGATGATTTACCAGTTGAGTGGGTGGGATGTCTGTAGCCCTAAATAGTTTGTGTACGTATTTTATGTATTCCTTTTGGATTTGAACTTTTTTTTAGATAAAGGTTTAAGGAAGGTGGGAAAATGGTTTGCTAAGCCTTTGGTACCGTTTAAACACTAACACAACCACCTCATTTCGCACTCTTCACTCTTCAACTTGCAGTATTTCAAAATATTTGAATACTTCAAAACTAGGCTGTACTTTCAACAAATAACCCGTTTTGGCTGTTTTAAGCCTTTTCGGAGACCCGTTGACTTACAGCGGAAACAAGGAAACAATTTACATAACCGGTTTTTCTGATGCCAAAACTTCTCGCAGACAACCGTCGACAGCGTGATACACATCGAAGGTAACAAAACACGGCAAGTGAGAAAATCAGCGTGGTTTTGTTAGAGGGGTTAGAATGTACCGTACGAAATTATGGTCTCCGGGTTTAGAAATATATGGAGTGATTACGGAAGTAGGTTGCGTTAGTATTATACAGTAGAGGTATGCTTATGTGAACGTTTGTTGACATTGGACTTCGCCATTTTCATGCACTTGCTGCGTCTAAAGCTAACTACCAGTTAACCAAAATAGGTAATTAAGGGCATCTGAAAACACCTCAATAGGTATTTTGGATCTTCGTCTACCATTTAGCCCAAAACTGCACTGTTCACATTAAAGTAACTGTTCACATCAACATACCTCTGCTGTAGGTAAGACAGGTCCTTTAACAAAATCTCACTCTTCCAGGTGTGATACAACTCTCAACCTCAGGAATCCATCGATTAGAGCCAAGCGAGATTGACATTGAAATGGGGTGCGGTGCTGACACGTGCAAAGATAATTGTCTAAGTGTTAAACACTCAATCCGTGTTTTGAGTAGGACCAGCTCAAGTTTTTATGAACTTCCCGACAGGGAAGATCGCGGATCGACGCCTACGTCATCAACCATAGACAGTGAAGATTCGTTCCTCGGCAGGAATAGCAATAGCTGTGAGTTGTTATTTTTCTTTTAAAGCACGCCTCGCTTTTCATACCCGATGAATAATTTGTAGCCTGCGTAGTAGCATGGTACTAGTACGAAAACGCTGCATGTAATACTATTTAATAGCAAAGAATACTATCATTTAATGTGCCTTAGACTAGTCCAATCTTATGTAGTAGTAAACAGATATAAGGCCAAATAGCTAATCATCTGAGAAAATCAAGTTCAGATATGAATGTGTTTACCTCTATAAGTCATATCTGTTTTGACGAACTGAACTTTACATCTGTCAAATTTCCGGTTTCGGCCGAATTCCGAGCGAACTACTTGTCCGGCAAAAAAATAGAGCTCAGAAACGAATTCAGCGTATTTCCTTGCCCCTATATCGGACATCCAGAGGACAAATTTGTAGCCTGCGTAGTAGTATGGTAGTAGTACGAAAACGTTGCATGTAATACTATGTAATAGCAAAGAATACTATCATTTAATGTGCCTTAAACTGGTCCAATCTTATGTAGTAGCATCCAGTAGCATCCTGTCTTGCCATAGTAGCATCCAGTCTTGCTAATAGTAGCATATAGTAGTCTGCAGTAACACGGTAGCCTTGAAGTAGAAGCATGTAGTAGCATCGTTAGTAGCCTACTGCATGCAACTTTTTCGTACTACTTCATAGTACTATTTTGATATATATTTTTCATCGGGTACTGTTTATGTACCAACATGCAAAACTATCTGAATACTGTAAAAATAAGCGCTACTTTTCACAAATTATCCACGACTTTTCCCAGACCCATGGACTTCTAGCAAAAACTCGGCAAGATTGAGATAACAGTTTTTACGCATCAGTAGCATGATACGCGAACACTCGTTGGGAGCCTATGCACACGGAAAAACGTGAATCCTGGCAAGTGCAAAGATTAGTGTGGTGTCGTAGACGGGTTTAGAATGTAACATGCGAAATTTTGATCTTCAGGTTTAAGAATTAATGACTGTAATTCGGAAGTAGGTTGCATTGCACTAAAGGTACGACGGGTCCTTTAAGTAAGTACTATAAGTAAGTAATATATTTGTGACCCACCGTTTTAAGAGCCGGAGTAGCTTAAAAGAAAAACACATCAGAAATTACAGTTTACAATCTTCGGTCCGGTACCTTCGGCACACGGGCAGGATTTCAGTCATTCACGAAAGGGTTTCCTTTCTAGATTTCCGGAGAAGTAAATATCTTGTGGTACTTTCCGGTATGGAAAGTGATGGAATCTGGAAAATTAGCTGAGACCATCGGGCCAAATTCCGATCCGTGATCCGGAGTTAGGAGGTCTACATTGGATTTAGTGACTCTATAATTGTTCTTCTGTGAATCGTTCGTAGGACGGTAGGTGTAGAAGTAGAACAATACCAAAGGTAGATGTTCCTACGGCCCAAGCTGACTGCGAATCATGTTTGACGGTGCAAAACGGATAAGTCAGCTACATTTTATTCGAGCTATATTTCGGCCATTCTTGGCAAGGGTCCTCTTCAGGCTCAAGCCGCTCAAGCTTTTCCCACAAGTTTATTTTCCAGCTTGAGCGGCTTGAGCCTGAAGAGGACCCTTGCCAAGAAGGGCCGAAATATAGCTCGAATAAAATGTAGCTGACTTATCCGTTTTGCACCGTCAAATAAGACCAAAGGTTTCGATGGGATCCCAAGAATTTAACATCGCATCCAGACGATTTGTTCCTGTCTTCTCCAGACTCACAAAGAATCCTCACATCAAGTTTCATCAAAATATCTCATCCCCTTCGAGAGTTATCGTGCTTACAGACGGACAACTTTTGCAATGTCATAGGTATCCCTCCACTTACGTTTTGGGATCCCAAAAACTGTTATTTATTTGTAGAAGGTTGGCTATACACTACATAAAGGTACAGATGGTGGTTAAACACTGAACATAAAATAGTAAAATACGGGTCCAAGACCCCATTCCGGCTACCCCCGCCTTACTCCAACTGTAACAGTGTATCGGGCTGAATCTCCAGCGTGGGAATGACTCTTTCTCAAACCATGCCCATGTTCCCCAGATATTTCTTATAGGACCCTTTGTAATGATAATACTCATCGGCTTCGCTGGTCGTTCCATCAACTTTTCCCGGGCTTTATAGTCTCAATCGCTGTTTTCATCTGCGATCCGTGTGCAGTCGTGCCATGTTTGGCTGTTTCGACACGGTTCAGGCCCCTGATAAGTAATCACGTTGGACGAAAAGGACCGTTGTGCAGATTTTCTCTGTTCTTTGTCAAAGCGAAGGAACCAAGAACGCGTCTTAAAGCAACCGTACCGTACACACTCTGACGTGGACAGTCTGACACAGACAGACTGAAGTGGATAAAATCTTTTGTTCCCACATTTCCAAGTTGGGAGGTTTAACGTGTTTATTGGTTCCCATTCTTTATCGAATTTAGTAATTCATCCAGCTTTTGTTCAGTCCGCATCGATTTCACCGCCTTTGGTCCGTCCCTTCGTAAAGTCGGTGATTTAACGTGTTTATTTGGCCTCGTTCGTTACCGAATTCGGTAATTCACCGGACTTTTCTCAAGTCCGTATCTGTTCTATCGCATTCGGTCTGTACATTTCATACTTCGGTGATTAATCAAATTCATTTGGTTCTTATTTGTTACCGAATTCGGTAAGTCATTGATTTTGTTTAGTCCGTTAGACGAAAAGAACCGTTATGCAGATTTTCTCAGTTTCTCTGTTCCTTGTCGAAGTGAAGGAGCCAAGAACGCGTCTTAAAGCAACCGATGCGATGTCTGAGAACCTTCAACTGCTTGCGACTATCTTTGGATAAGCCATTTTCCAAAATCCCTATACCTGATCACCGTATTGTGTAATAATGAATATTAGCTATACGCCGTGGGTTCAAATCCCGCCTGTGGAGCACTTTTGACTTTCAGTTCACTATTTGTAATCATACCGTATTGTCTATATTCCTTCAGACCAAGCTGCCGGCGAATCATATTTGATAGTGCAAAACGGTTACATCAGCTGAATTTTATTGGAGCTATATTTCGGCCCTTCTTGGCGATGGTCCTCTTCAGGCGCAAAGCCGCTTAAGTTGGAAATATTATTGTTTTATTGTCTCTGGAAAACTCCAGGAGAAACGTAAATTCTTTTATTTGCTACTGGCTATCTGAGCACTGGTCCGTTATTCTGTCATTATGAGATTTATGAGTAATTTTTTGCAATCGAGGTTGCAGGTAAAAATCGAAGCGGCTTTCTGAGAACCAGTTAGCTGTGATTGCGTCACTGGCCCAGTAAGCTTCTGCGACACTTGAGCTTAGGTGTAAAAAGCTTGGTGCAATGCAAGAATAGAAAAATTTGAATACGTTCGAATGTACAAGTGCGGAAGCGCTCAGACGTGGAGTGTGGAAGTAAAATGTTTATCACGTTTTATATACAAACAGCGTTAGAACCAAGACATTTCACGTCCCAGTAACCAAACAAGTATTGGAATAACCTAATTTGGATTCATCCCACTTTAAAAGCTTTCAATGTAAACAAACCGCAAGTATAAATTCAAAGAAATGCTGGAGATCTTGCACGAACAGCTTGAGATCCGACACTGAATTGTCTGCTAGCCAGTCCGACCCTTTAAACCTCTTTTCCATTAGCAAGGTATAACAAGTGCAGTAAACCAAATCATAGCAGCCTAATACTCCCTTTGTCACAATTCATTAAGAACGGAATATCATCGATCATATGACAGAACTGTCAAGTTTCCAACTGTTCATTAAAGATTGAAGTACGTCGCGTCGTCTTATTTGTTGCTGTTACACCAAAATCCCCATCCATAGATATATCTCCCCAAATATACTAGAGTTGAGCTGAGACCTGTCATAGACGAACTTAAGTCTTGGGAAATCTGGGCCCAGCTGCCCATGAACGGAAGGGAGGGGGGGGGGGGGTCAGAACCCGCCAAAATGTGTATTTACACCTCTATTTCCTCAAGTATACCAGCTTAGAGTTTGATTCCAGTCACGGGTCAAGAACCATGAGCTTTAAAGTACGCCTCATGGTCTTATTTGTTGCTGTTACACCAAAATCCGCTCCTATACATACACATCCACAAGTATACAAGACTTGAACTCGAGACATGTCATAGACGAGCGTAACTCACGGAAAATCTGGGCCCACATGAACGGGAGGGGGGGGGGGCATCAAATCGCATATCTAGACCTAAATATCCTCGACTATACCAGCTTAGAGTTTGATTCCAGTCACGGGTTAAAAACTTAACTCATGGGCAGATTGGGCCCACTTGCCCATGAACGGGGAGGGTGGTTCAACTCCACATAAATCCCCAACCCTATGGTCCAAAAGCACAAAGGAATTTCATCGCCCTATCTCCAGTTATTGTCAAGTTAAAAACATTAAAAAATGGGCAATCTGGGCTAGAGTGCAAGACGTAAGTTACCACATGGTAAGTTACCACTGGGTAACTTACCCGGTAATGGTAAGTTTCAGGTCAAACTTACCGGTAAGTTTCTCACAAGTGGTAAGTTTAAGTTTTTCGTGTACAAAAATTTTCTCAGTTAAACCTAATCCATCCCTAAGAGAGCTGGGACTTCAGAACAATCTTTCGCATAAATTTTTAGTCGTCAGATTCAGTGCGTGAGTCATTTACTGTACTTCCGCTCAGTGTCATTTCCTAGTTGGAAAAGGGTGGGCCAATCAGCGCGTCTTACATTTCTTGTCGTAACCAGTAAGAAACGGGTCTGCGTGAACAAAAAAACGAAGAGTCAGTCTGCACTCTGCAGTCATTCAGATGGGTTAGATGAGGACTGAGGAGGGGGAGCAGCTCTAGCTTATCTATTTTTTATTACAAAGTTATATTATCTGAAACCTAAAGTGCCATTTTGTTCAATTTTTTCTCACTTTTGATACATGTAACCGAAGTAGCATATAATTCAATAAAAATGATACAAACAAATGAATATTCTTTAATACTCTCTCAAAGGGGAGGGGATACAACTCCTTAAATACATTAGTATCTGAAACTTACCACTTGGGTGGTAACTTACGGTAACTTACCAAAGTTACCGGTAACTTACTCGGTAAGAGTAAGTTTCGAAACTTACCGGTAATTCTTGCACTCTAATCTGGGCCCAATTGCCCCTGAACCAAGTGGGGGGGGGGGGAGGGACCCGCAAGAATCAGAATCGGAATCATTTATTTACACAAGCTATCATAGTCAAGAAGAGAACTCAACTAAATGGCGCTTGGTCTTACAAATTAAAAGAGGACACAAATAAAAACAGAAACTTCAGCACTTATTAAACACTGACGTGTAATACGGAACGAACGTGTTTGAAAACCGATTTGTTCGTGTGGTAGGCGGTGCCAGTTTTTCTTTGTTTTTAGACCTAGTGTCAACTCGATTCGACATGACCGGTGGTAGTATGGCCCTATGTTTGTCACTTCATAGAAGGAATTGGCCAAATTTGCATATCAAATTGAACCGACGGTCGTAAAGGGACGGTAGTTGTAAGGTTGATAATGCTGATTCATAATCAGTAAATGCTTCACACAATATTACTTTAGCGGCTCTTTTTTGTATTGACTCAAGTTGGTCACTTAAGTATCCTGTGTTATTGACTTGAGGCCCCCAAACAGGGCAAGCATACTCTACAATTGGTCGGATATATGTCAGGTACGCCAGCTTTAGTTGCGACACTGAAAAACCGAATCGACGCATTAAGATAAGGGTACGCATCGCACAGTTGGCTTTTCTTACTATAGTATCAACGTGAAGACTAAACGAGCAATCAACGTTAAACCTGACGCCGAGAATAACAGCCGAAGGTACACTAGGATACGGTGGAGGAGGGCACACAAAATCCCTTTTCAGGGGATTAAAGCGAAGGATTTTGGTTTTCCCTTCGTTGATTTGTAGGCTGTTAGTAGCACATTGGTCTTTAAAATTGCTGAATATTTCGTCACAGAACTATGATTCTGATTCTGATTCTGAATTTTGAACTTTATACTTGCACTGGTTCACGAGTTATGAGCTCTACAAAATTTGGTGAGAACCGATAACCGAAAGCTGAAAGCTGCTGCAGGGCTCGCAATAGTTGATTGTTCCAAGGAACACTCCACTAAAAACGCTTTGGAAAGAAACAGAAATACTATATTTTTTGACAACTATATTGGGTATTGGGATGACGAAGCTAATGTTTCGACCTTCATACCCTGCTGTTCGCTTTGGGTTCACCTGTGACAATTTCACTGTTGCTTGCTCCAGCTGTGAAAAATAGAATATCTTGATTGTGGGATTGCGAATCGCCAAGAATGCTTGCCTCATCTAGAACTAAGACAAAGATTTCAACCCACAAAAACAGGCGAGAAAGAGTGAGTTTTCATTTTTCCAAGGACACGTGTTATATGGGTCAATGGTCAAGTTCCAGGCCTCATAAAAATTCAGACGCACGTGTTCTTTTATCAAGAAATATTGATTGAGTTGTTGAAGCCGCGATTTTTTCGTCACGTCAGAATTTCATCTTACGCGGATATTGCGGTATCTTGTCTTGGAAGTGTGGTTCAGAATGCGAAAACATTAATTAGTTTTGATTAAATTTCACTTTTTTGTTTATTTTGTTTTGTATAATCGCTTGTTACTGGAAGTAACTGGGAAGCGAAAGTTAAAACAACCACCCGTCAAGGCATCAACAAGATATCTCCACTCGTTTTTACCCTATTTTATTCAACACTGTAACGACGCTCTAAAAACATGAAGAAAATAACCGATAGGCCTACAGACAATATTATGAAAATTCAACAATGTATTTTAGTGTTTTATCGTATATCTAGCATTGCATTTTAATCAATTTGACAAACCAATTGTTTATAACTATTCTAATTGTTTCTTATGTCGTGTAGTTTACGATTACTTTATCGTCAGCCTGTGCTATCCATTGGATAATTTGGTATTAATAAATGATTGATTGTTCTCCCTCAAAGTGCAATATATGCGAACAGCACCTGTAAAGTTGCTTAATTTGATTAATTAAAGTTGCTTAATTTATATTCTGCGATTTTCTACTTGGTTATCCCGTCAGTTTTAGTAGTACATAACCAGTAAGTAAATTCCAAGTTGAAGACCCGATCACGACGCTTTGGAAGAAACTTAGTTCATGTGATCTTCCCATGCCACAATTGGTCTTATTACAGTTTAGCGCTCCAAGTTGATTAGTTTCTGTTAGTCCCCATTGCCTCATAACCAACACTGGTGTAGACATAGTAAAAGGCCGGATCCATAGGGTAGTGGGTCACTTTCACTTTCTGCCGCTGGACGTATGCAAAACCTCCATTACCTGGGACACATATGACAGGTTTTCCACTCATTAACCTGTTAATCTATTTTACCATGTCTAATCCAAGGGCTGACGGTGAGGCATAGGGTAGTTAACAGAAACTAGCCCGCTTGGAAGCGCTGAGCAGGAAGTCCAAAACACGCCAGTGATCCTCAGGAAGAACGAGAAAACGCCGCCCTAACAACTCAAACTCAATAACTCAAATCCTGTCTCAACCAATCACGGCGATCGTTGGGGACAGCTGTGGTGTTGCTTCCGGCTCTGCCGCTAGGTACACGGCGATTTTGCATCGGGAAGGAGAGTTAGTCATCAAGAGTATATGGCCAGTTTTATCTTCCGTCAGACGACACAGTTTTATCCAGAATATTTACTGTGTTATTGGTTTGGTCGCATTTTTCAAAATGTTTGCCACTCGCTGTCATGTAAATTGAGGAAAAGACTGGCAAGGGAACCAGTAATTTCTGCGAAGGGTCCTTTCAACTTAGTTATTAGTATTATGTTGGTAGAACTTTAATGGGATTAGTAATGATAACAGAGAGACAGATTTTAAAGGAAAAACTTTTGGATGTGTTGGGTATAGCCTACTGGCTCCGAGACACATGTTTGTGTTAACTTACGTTACTATAAATATTCCTTCAGCCCAAGCTGACTGCGAATCATGTTTGACAGTGCCAAACGGTTTCGTCAGCTGAATTTTATTAGAGCTATATGTCGGCCATTCTTAGCAAGGTTCCTGTTCATACTCAAAGCCGCTCAAGTTAGAAAAACGAACTTGTGGAAAACCAACGAAAAACCCTTACGTAACTGCTGCAGTTGTAACATTCCCTAGCCTGGTCCTCCAAACTGCGTGGTTCGAACACTTTTTTTAATACGATTTTGTGTGGTAAAGGGAAAGCTGTACACCGAAGCCTGAATTCGCGGGGCTTCCGTTGCTACTGTAGAGTAGAATTTTATTAAAAATGGCTTTCATAGCAATGTGGCCAATATGAGAGAGAGAGAGAGAGAGAGGTTTATTTAAACACCATCGTAGCTGAAAGCTAATTTGCGTTGCTTCACTATACTAAATAACAAATTACCACAAAAAAAGGAAAATATCACTCGGCTTTGTTTAGCAAATCCGTAAAAAAAGGTACAAACGTCGCCTCAGAATAGGCTATATAGATAATCGTAAACATAAATGTCAATTCAACATTCAAATAGAGCAAAAAAAAACGGGAATTGACGCTCGTTGGCACTGAATTTCGTTCATTTGTTCTTGAGGTCAGAGCTCTTCGAACGAGTAGCGTCGTGGTTTTATAAGACTTGGAAGGCATCTAAGGGTATTCGTCCTACGACCGTGTCATTCAACTGTAGTTTGTTGCCTCTCGACTGAACATTGACCCAGGTCATTATGATGTTGTTGCGGAGCTCGAAGGAGGGGTCCGACACACTGAAGCAGCTTTATAATGTTTTCTGTTTTATTTGAAGCAATCCTGGTGATGGTACATCTGAGTTTTAGAGTTTCCCTACCCCTCGCTAAATTCTCATGGCAATCCTCATTCATAACCTACACCTTCATCAACAAAGAGGAGAAGGTACCCTCTTCACAGCCCACTGTTCTCTGATGGAACGTGTGACATTTGGTTGTAAAACCTGTGACATTGTGGCGCAAACAAAATCGGTTCTTTTTTCAGTTTTAATGAAAAACTCGTAGATTTCTGTTGTTGTCCCGAGTGCGTTTAAAAATGACCGTTTTTCAGCTAAAGCGGTAACAGATTTCATAATTTACATTTTTGAGCGACGCAGATTTCATCGGCTTTTGATTGAGTTGAAAACGGAACGAGTGGAAGTCGGACAACAAAAAACGAAATAGGCAAAAATCAGTAGGTTTTGAAAAGGTGGAAAGAATGGTCGTACATCAAATAAATCCTTTTCCCGCAAAGATTTGCCTTGAAACTGGCCAAAAAGCCTCAGAATCGCAGAATTCTGCGAAATTTTGAGCTCAAGTGGGATAACAGATCGCAGAATTCTGCGACCAGTGAGGGTAGTGTCCCAGTGTCTACTTCGTTGACATTACTTCAGTATTACGGACAGAAAGTATTGAATGTTGGTGATGTTAGTCAAGATGCGTGTAACAGGTAGCGTGCTTTCCTACGCGAGAGACATACGAAAGCTAGTGAATAGGAGTTGATCTGTCTTTATTTCTTCCTGGGAAATTGAACTGAAATGCGGGAACCCTATGAAATTGTAACGATAAGCTCTTCAGTGAACCTTTTAACAAATCCCCTTGAACTGTTTTGGTTTCCGTAGGCTTCCCGACCAACATTTCGAACATTTCATTTTTTTTTTCAACATTTCATTTCCAACGTCCTAACAGTAGTTACTAAAGCTTGTATGTACCTTAATAGAAGTTGGAACAACACCGGTAGCTTTTGGTATTGGTAGGATTTTGGAACACACCCTTCGTAAAACAATGGAAGTCCAGCATTCGGAAATGAAGCGGCTGTGTGGTTATGCACAAACTAGGAGCTAGTGCTGCTGAATTTGTGAAATTCCAGCTGGTCGTCGTGTCGTACAAATTCATTGCCTGATGTACAATCAATGTATATCGCTTTTTCAGCTAGTCAGACAGGCAAGAACGAGACCTGTTCATTAATTCCTATTTTCCTCAAGCTGATTCTGTCCATGCTCTGGAAAATTATTTCCTATGAAGAAAGGTTGTCCCGCTAGCGACCTAAGGGCTAATTTTGTTTCTTTTACAGTTTTTCTGCTCCTCGAGAATGTGGCGTCTCGATTCATTCATCCATGCGTCCTGGACCTCAAGATGGGAACTCGCCAGCATGGAGACGACGCGTCGGCGGAGAAGAAGAGCCGCCAAATGGCCAAGTGCGCCGCAAGCACCTCCGCGTCCCTAGGGGTGCGTCTCTGCGGAATGCAGGTATGTTTATATGTCAATCACTTAGGTTTTTGGCTTTCAGATTGGCTTTTTTTACGCTATACTAACATGTTTTTTCGGTGACCGGCGTGAAAGATTTTACTACTGGCTTTTGGCTAAACTCGACGCTTTGATTTTGAAATTGTTAGTTCTTGGGGGGGGGGGGGCTTTCTGTGAAATAATTTATCATTGCTTTCCTGTCCCAGCAGTAAAAAATTGACACCAGAATACACCAGAAATGACAGAAAAACCTCAAAACAAACTATTGAAAAAATAGATACTGCCTATTATATTGCTACAATTTTGTTTTTATTTTGTTCATTTAGTCTATCAGCTTCCTCTCCAGAACCCGATATGTAAGACCGACAAGAATTTGGCCCAGAAACTTATACAAGGAGGCAAAGATTGCTTAACATCGAAAACAAAAATGTTCCTCCACTTTGGGAAGTTTCAAAGTATTATATGTTTTCAAATGCCGCGCCACCTGCCAAGATCGCTTTAACTCGAAAACAAAAATGTTTCACCTCCACTTTGGGAAATATCAAAGTGTTTTCTGTTTTCAAATGCTGCGCCAAGATCGCTTTAACTCGAAAAGAAAAGTGTTTCACCACCACTTTGGGAAGTTTCAAAGTATTTTCTGTTCTCAAATTCCGTGGCTTCTATGTTGAAACACTACTCGGCAACACTGGGTAACAAGGATAGTGACTTTGTCAGCGTGATTACTGGTTAGGCACAAAACTGTATTGCTATCGTGAAGTTTTCCGACGCGATGGTGCGAACTGTTGCCGCAGTAATCACTATCGTACACCTCTTTGCAGAACTAGGCAATCCCTTCTAGTTTCTAAGGAGATTTGTTTATGCACATTTTTGAACGCTTCGTTCGCGTCTTTATTTGATGCCTTCACTTAAAAACAGGAATTCCTCGATTTATTTCGTCTCACTTGGCATAAAGAAGACGGTTGAACTTTTGCCGAGAGCGCTTAGAATCCGGTCGAATGAACGTCGGAAACCGTCTTCCGCATTGGCACAATGAATATCCAATGGGACTTTTGTTCCAGGTTTCCGTTTGTCAATTCCAGTGCCAGGTGGGGGAAACAAAAAAGTGGTTTATGAGCGTAGCCTGAGGAGCCAAAACCGTGTTGTTTGTGGGCAGACACGTGCATTTAATTGCGTATAAATTCTACATCCGGTCCGGGTTTTCTTTCGTTACGCGGCGGGGAAGTAATGAAAATGTGGTTTGAATTCCTACTCGGTATTTTTTTTTTTTTTTTTCTTTGGTGGGGGGGGGAGCATACGCTATTTAATAGAGACAACTAGTTCAAGTTCAAGTTTTTTAATTTGTGTTCACTGTTAATTTGTTGCAATTTGTTTAAAAATTAAACAAACACTGTGGAAAATAAAGAATTCGTACGTGAAGTGCTTGTTAATAGTTTTACCTTAACGACAAACAACTACAAAGACTTTGACAACAATTTTCTTTCACTGATGTATTTTCTTTCGATGTCATAGTAAGGCTAGTTTGAGTTGGCTATGTTTTCTTGGTTTTGGTTTTCTAAGATTACGTCTGCTTCAAATTGTTGAAGGCTTATGTTGCTTGACAGAACGTATAAGCCTTTAGGGAGAGCAGCGTTCTCCCTTGCCTCTGAATGCGGTTATGCTTGATTTCGGAAATCTCCACTCTCAGAAATGAGTGCGAGGACTCGGACGGTTGTGAACTTGAGGAAAGCTTAAGCATCTTATTTCTTGGCTAGTAGACTGTTATTAGCCGCCCACAGAAGTTGTTCCCCTCCCCCAAAAAAGGCAACATTATGTACAAAAGTAGATAATCGAATACGCTCTTTGTAGCAAAAAGTCAGTCAATCTCCTCTGCTCATCAGTTATTCGCTTGGTCGAATTGTATCGCTCAAGGGACACGTCACCAAATGTGGTGTTTTTTAAGCAAAAATGGCAATAAAAACTAAAAAAATATTGAAGGAAGATCCTGTCAGATATATTGCTAAAAAGGATTTTTCACATACCAGCTGTATGTTTTCCTTTTTGTCTTCTTTTCTTTCTAAAAATCTGATTGAGCTCGACCAGTCGGATGCTTCCAAATCGCTCGAGTAGATGACCCCGCGGTCGTACCGAACCTTGGCTAGAACTGGGGACTTGGATGGGAGTGATGTAGTCACTGCAAGTGCTAGAATGTACCCAGTTTACTCTTTATCTGTGTGTACTATGTGAGTTCGATGTTGTTACATGGAAGTTTTGAGTGCCACTCGTGCTACACATAGAACTTTGCTTACTGGAATCAAGATTAGCGAGCGATAACCCGAAGTTGACACCTAAAAAACAAGTGAGAACCAAGTAGGCGAATTAGAACAAACATGGGATTTCCACTTATTTGATTAGTAGCCTACATTGTGGAAAGATAAATAAACAACTGACGTTTCCTTTCTATAGTAAGACAGCAGATAAAAAACAAAAGCGTACGAAAGTTCTCGCAGTTTGCTTTGTCTCGACAGTTTTTTTTTTCTTTTTTTTCGACAGGTTTGTTCGGTCTCGTGCCACCATATCGGTCATCAGTCTTATCGTTATAGCCGAGTGCTCTACAAACCTGCGTAGTATCTTTTCTGATTTCTTTACTTTAGGGCTACGACTTTTCCTTTAATCGGTGATGTTAATATATCCTTAAACTTACTGTCACCTACTCATCCCAAAACAAAATAATCGGATAAACATCTCAACTCCATTTCAACTGCTTAAACCATTCTTTAAATTTCCAGTTACAGATTCAGATATTTTTTTGATCTTCTACTTATAACTCCTAACATTGGCATTGAAATGCTTACTTTGGTTTGAGACGAGACCATTGCCGTGGTTCTTGACTTAGGACTAGTCACATGCCCAGCTGTAAGAAACCTATGGAAAGAGTTGGAAGGCTGACGTGATTGCCCCCAACCACACATTGCTTTCCCGGTCTTGGGCTTAGAGGCTACCATGTAGACATCTGTAGTAAGCAATCGTGTTTGCGTTTACTTTCTTCTTTGACCACAAATCTACGTGGGAGATCCCGGTGGAGACTAGTCGCCTACTCTTCGTTCTTGAGGTCGCTGTTCAAAGGCATGCCTAGCCAAGCACGGATGCCTAGCAACGCCGTTCACGCCCATGCCTAGGCACTGATTTTGGGCCAGGTACGGAGTTCTAAGTTGCGTTTCCAGGCTCGCGATTCCCAACCCGTGTTCGTCAGAAGTCGTTTTTAGTGGAGTGTTCCTTGGAACAATCCACTATTGCGAGCGCTGTAGCAGCTTTCGGTTTCCGGTTTTTGGTTTTCACCGTATTTTGTGGAAGTCATAACTCGTGAACCACTGCAAGTATCAAGTTGAAACTTGGTACGCTTGTAGGTATTGGGGTCTTGTTGTGCCTTTTGGGGGTCCCACCCCCCACCCCAACCCGGTTCAGGGGCAAATGGGCCCAGATTGCCCAGTGAATAAAGTTCATAACTTGGCCAGAACTGGACATAGGACGATGAAATTCCTTGGACATGTAGATCCTAGGGCTGGGAAATTGCTTTTAAAGCTGCACCTCCCCCACCCACTCCGTTCATGGGCAACTGGGCCCAGATTGCCCAGGAGTAAAGTTCGTTAGCCGTGACAGGAATCAATAGGTATCAAGTTGAAACTTGGTAGGATTGTGAGCATTGGGGTCTATTTTTACTTTTTGCGGGTCCCAAACCTCACCTCCACTTGGTTCAGGGGCAATCGGGCCCAGACTGCACATTTCTTAATGTTTTTAACTTGACAATAACTGAAGATAAGGCGATGAAATTCCTTTGTGCTTTTGGATCATAGGGGCTGGGGAGAGTTGAACCACCCCCACCCTCCCCGTTCATGGGCAAGTGGGCCCAAATTGCCCATGAAAAAAGTTTTTGACCCGTGACTGGAATTGAACTCTAAGCTGGTATACTTGAGGGAAAAAGGTGTAAATACGCATTTAGATGGGTCCCGACCCCCCCCCCCCCCCCCCACCTTCCGTTCATGGGCAGCTGGGCCCAGATTTCCCATGAGTTAAGTTCATATATGACAGGTCTCAAGTCCAACTCTTGTATATTTGGGGAGATATATCTATGGATGAGGATTTGGTGTAACAGCAACAAATAAGACGACGCGACGTACTTTAATTTTTAATGAACAGTTGGAAACTTGACAGTTTTGTCATATGATCGATGATATGCCGTTCTTAATGAATTGTAACAAAGGGGGCATTAGGCTGCTGTAAATTGGTTTATTGCACTTGTTATTACCTTGCTAATGGAAAAGAGGTTTAAAGGGTGGACTGGCTGGCAGACCATTCAGTGTTCGAACAAATGCTATTCGTGCAAGATCTTCAACGTTTCTTCAGATTTATACTGGCGGTTCGTTTACATTTAAAGCTTTTAAAGTGGGATGATACAAGATTATTTCAATACTTGTTTGGTTATTGGGGATGAGACATGTCTTGGTTCTAAAGCTGTTTGTACATAAAATGTGATAAACGTTTTACTTTCACACTCCACGTCTGAGCGCTTGCGCACTTGTTACGGAGCGCATCCAGTGCACATCCTAACACGGGTTCCGTGTTCTGTGGCTTCAAGCGTTTTTAGATCCCGTGTTTCTTTCTAGTTCAACACCGAATCTAAACACAAACGGACTCGGTAGAATATCAAATCCTGTGCCAGGTTCTCTTACGCAAAACACGGGCGCTGAAAACGGATGACAGCACAACGTTTCGAGTTCAACACGCTAATTGCTGAAAACGCAACTCTAGGCTCTAGAACTCCTCTGCCTGGATAAGCTTCTGCACGTGCCTAGGCACCTATGCTTGGCTAGGCATGCTTGTGAACGCGGCTTAATGGGGAGTTTTATTTCCACAGTAATTGATCACTCGCAGTGCTCTTGGCGTTTATTACCATGAATGTTTTGCCAGGAAAGTAGTTTGTACTGTTGGAAACATTTGTTCTGTTCGCGGAAACTACGCGTCATAGATGTTGAATGAATGAACGAGAGCTTTATTTCACCAAAATGCCTTAGCTAGCGAGGCATGTCAATAGATAAATGCACGAGTCGATACATAAATAAAACCACACTAAATATCTCAACGCAAATTGGCGTAACTAAGATAATACATAAAGATTAAAGTAAAAAACGTCGAAATTCTTCATTTAGCGTGTTCGCCATAAGACTGATGCGTCTCGATGATACAAAACACAATGTCCGAAATGTCTTTAAAAATTTCAGGCTTTCCGCGTAAACATTTCACTTGAGATGGCAGATCTAGTAGATAGAACATGTTTTTTTTAGCGCCGGTGTGTTGAAATTAATCAGCTTGTTTTTGCAAAACTCCAGACGAAGTTTCTGAAGTCCGTTGTGGTTACGACCACACCACCGCCGTGTTTTTGTCACGGCTGACTGGTGATATAAGGGTAGTGTTGCCAAGTGTGACACTTTTGGTGTTTCTTGACACTTTGTCTCTGGACAACTTTTAATGACACTTTTCATATCTTTTTTTTACGAATGACACTTTTTAGGTCAGAAAAGCATTTTTTCATTTACTTTACTAAACTGAGAATTACCGCCCCAAAACCCTGCTAAAACATGTACTTTACTTTGATTTTGTACACAAAAACAGTTTGAAGCCTTATTCGCAATTTTGATGTGAATTAACGAAATTGTAATTAGACAATCCCGTGCATTTTGTAATATCAGAATTTTGGGAATAAATGAATTGCAAATTAAGTAAAGCTCATTTTCGATTAAATTTTGTTACAAAACTGTGATGTAACAGTAAGAAATGTTTTGAAAAATGTTGTTACAAATTCAGTTATTACCAATTTTGCGCGTTGTGCGGCGGAATGTACAAAAAAAAATCGTGGTGTCAAAAAGCACCTTTTTGTTAGCAGTTGTGACACTTTTATGAGTCGAGCTCTTGGCAACCCTGTATAAGGGGGTAACGTTTAAAAATTGTTCTTTTCTTTATGTATTAGTAGATTCGGGGCCATGTATAGATTGTGATTTTTGGGATGGGGAGTCTTTGTGTGGCGAATGTCGAAGGGATATAAGATCGGCAGACCTTTCAGGCACATCAGACTACATTTTTGCACGGCAAGGCAGATGGCTGGGATTCGTGGTCACACTCCCAACCCCTCCCTTTCCAAGGAATTTTTGTTCTAACCTTGTTTAAGTCGTAGTTAAAATATCACAACTGCGTCCAAGCCAAGTAATTAAAATTAATAATAAGAGACATGATTTTATTAACGCGCTAAACTCTTATTTTTTTTATTTTTTTATTTGTGACCCGCTTTTTGAATAACAGCGAAGTATGAGGAAAATACACAAATTAAAATACACATATTAAAACATTAAACAAAACAATGTAAATAAAACATGACTACATTCTTTTCATACGGTTTAAAAACACACTAAATAGACTTAAAGTTTTTACACAGTGACAAGCACATTAAACAGTGACAAGCACATTATATAAAGTAGGGCTACAGATGAAGAGAAAATGTAATGATGTGAATACACAATCAACAAATAATAGGTCTAGAAGAAACCTGGTAACTGAGATTAGCGTTACATTTCTTGTTGACGTAAAAAATAACGAGCCTAAGTCTGGATTGACAAAAATAACACGGCACCGGGAAGGAGTCCAGGGTCATTTGTAATCAAACTTAGCATGCAGGTTCGTATTTAGGTGACAGAAAAAACAACTCTTGCCAAAAGTATTCAGGGGAAAGATTAGGTTGTTTCCTATTGATCGAACTCGTACGGCAGCGGCCATCAATCAGTATCCTGGCGTATCTATTCTCGGACTCTGGCCAGTGTTACAAGGGGAGTTGCCAAACCGGTTCGATAACAACAAATGTTCGAGAACAAAATAGAGTTAAAAATGTATCCTTATTGGTGCTTGGTACAATCATCTTTTTAAACAAAATAGAAAAACGAGATTTTCGGGGTTTTTTTTTCTTGATCAGCTAGTTACCCCTCCAAGATGATGTGCGAGGGATAAAAAAAATTTCGGCTATTTCGGTTGCACCTCCGGCAAACGCATCATCAGCGAAAAACAAAACTGAATCATAAAATCCACTACAATAACAACAGGAAAACAATGCGAACCAACAAACAAGAAAACGACATGTAACTAAGAACCAGAAGAACGATGTGGATTGAACGACATGCAGATAAAAGAAAAATAACGAAAGATAAAATGTGCGTGTTTAAAGTTTATATGTACAAATCTGTGATTCTTTACAATTCTGAATTCTGTGTATATCTGCAATTTACTGCTTGTATGTATTATCATCCGTCTAGGAAAGCGCAGAAGCTTTCACCCAGAGAACGGCCAACTCCAGAAATCCATAATATTTTACGAACACTTAGAATAAAACCTTCCACAGAGCAGCGGAAGGTTGCTGTGAAAGTGTGAAGGAAAGTTCTTGTGCGCTTTCCCAGACGGATGATTATACATAGAAGCAGTAAATTGTAAATATACACAGAATTCAGAATTGTAAAGAATTGCAGATTTGTACATATACACTTCGAACACGCACATGTTATCTTTCGTTATTTTACCTTTATCTGCATGTCGTTCAATCCGCATCCTTCTTCTGGTTTTAGTTACATATCGTTTTATTTTCCTGTTGTTATTGTGGTGGATTTTATGATTTAGTTTTGTTTTTCGCTGAGGACGATTTGTCGGAGGTGCAAACGAAATATCCTTTATTTGTCCCTCGCACGTGCATCATCAAACCGAAAATCTCGTTTTTCTATTTTGTTTGCAATGAATGGTCAGCTTGGCTTCAAGCCTTACAATCATCATTTTACTTTCACTCTTAAGTGTATAACGTAACATTCAAACAGGTTTCTGAGTATCTCGTGTTCTTAGTGACGGCGATTGCGATTCCGTTGCCGCAAAACAATCCTGGTGTTATTTCCGATTCGGTCCGGAAATCTGGCCATCTAACCGAATTGTGGGCTACAAGCAGGGTTGCCACAACAGAAAAAATTAGAGAGTGACTTTTGGCTGAGACAGAGAGTGAATTGGGAGTGAAATTCTATTTTGATGAAAAAACATCGAATTTTCATTTTTGGTCGGAAACACAGCTGCAAAAATGCTTTTTGGCGGAATCTCAATCGGTTCAGAATCCTCCGAGCATGAAAAAAATCCCAAAAATTCCCCTTCTTCACTCCCACCGAAAGTAAAAACTAACTCTTTATGTAGTACAGACAGAGTGGAATGCCTTAAAATTACTTGCATTGAGTTGAATTCCGCGTTTATTTTTGTATTTTCTGGGATTGTCACACTATTGTGCGACAAATCTGGACATTTTCATAAATAGAGTGAATTTTATGTCCTACGTAGGACAAGAGTGATAAAAAAAAATAGAGTGTCAATTCACACTATCGTGCGACATGTGGTAACCCTGGCTACAAGTCAGCAACATTTAGTATGATGTCTGTTTTGGACCGATACGCGATTCGGAGAGTAGTCACTTTTCAAGCTCATTATTTGGGACAAACAAGGGCGAGACGTAATGGTTTCCCCACTTTTGCACAATAAGGCTCTAATTAGCTTCCAACTCCTAATTTCCATGATTAAATAGTTTCAAACGAGTTTTGGTGTTTCCTCTCCATAAGATGATGCCCTACATCCTTAGGTCCTCCTAAAGCATGGGACAGCAACAGTAGACTCCTGTTTTACCGATCTTGGGTCATCCCCCACAGCCGTTCGAGTGTCAAATTCGCGGCTGCAGCCTCTTTCTCAAGGGAGCGTCAAAGTTTTACGCCTTATCTGCCTTTATAAGTAGTGAACTGATAGACAAAAATGCTCCTCAGCCGGGATTTGAACCCAGGACCCTCTGCTTACAAGGCAGTCACTCTACCACTGAGCTACCCAGGGGCTTGTGAACAGAGTTCGCAAACCACTACAATAGTCTGGTAGAAGCCGGCCATAGGAACAGTGATCCCGCCCAAAGGCAAATTCATCTAACCAGCTCACATCCCCATGTCACGTAAATTTATAATATAGATGGCGCTTTAGACAATGGACTTTTACCGTGACCAATTCCATTAACAATTTTTCGAATATAATTTAGAAGTCTAGGACTCCCTTGTCGGAGCCACGTAGACAAACCAGGACCCACAAGACGGGGTCTCATGGTGAAAACCAAATAAAACCTTATCTTATCTGCCTTTTTACGTTATCTGCCTTTTTACGTAGACCAGGGGGGGGGGCAGCACCATACCTCAAACGACTTTCATGCGAGTCATGTCCAGTATTTCCACCTTCTCGTATGTATCTCCTAAGTTAGTCATAGCTAGATTGTCTGTTCTCTTATTCGAACGTAGTCTACTTCACTATTGGCGATTAACTGGACTATTCGTCCGGTTAATCGCAAGAATTGTTCTTATTGCACAGCTTTTGCTAGAAATGATCTTTTTGTGATAGACTGCAATTGTTCAGAAATATCTTCTTTAAAGCCAATACTTGTCCCGTGAAATTGGCAATTTTTTTCTTGCCACTCGTGAAATTTGTCTAGACTTGAACGCTTTCCGAAGCGCGACGAAAATATTTTGAAAACTGTCCGGGCCGTTCTTAATTGTGAGAAAAATTTATGGCATTTTCGCTACCATCATCAGTTCCGTACGGAAAATTTGGGATTTTCTCAGCTTGATGGCGAAAGTCTCGAAAATCCGGAGGAGCAAACATGTTCGTCTGTCTGTACGCGGCAGTATGAGAGTGGCTGAATGGAGCCTTGCGATCAGTTCCATGTATGTAACTATTGACCAAATCCCTTCCCCCAACTCTCTTCTACCACCCCCACCAAGTAATTAAAGAAAATATATAAATTATTAAATAACAGCTAATTCTAGATTAGTCCATTGCCAAGGTTGCTCTAGGTTTATTTAGCAAGCAGCCAGCCGGAAAAGAAGGTTTTTGTCCCGGTAACACGCGGTGTCTCGCTTTATTTTCAAAATGTTGACCTTTTCCATTGCATCGTTCTCAGTCTATTTTTGGTCAGGTTGAATGCTTTTTGGGCGACAAGCATGATTATTGCTCAATTGCTGTCATTAATCGGCATTTCCAGTTTTCGCCCTTGACTACTTTGACGCCGATTTCGTCCCTTTGAAAAAAGGTCCAGCCACACCTTCATTATTTTGGAATGGGACAATGTAGATGCAAGGCGTAGGTGCTGGCGATTACAATAACGGGCGGGGATGACGGGCTTAAAGTTTAACTGAAAAGGTCTTAGATAGGACAATCTAGTTACCCATCACTAATTCACTTAAAGAAGCTTGAAAACCCGGCGAAAATGTGTTACTTCGTTGCTCCGCTATTCACGATTAATCGATTTTTGAATAGTGGAATTTCCTCGTCTGATTTGTATGCCCTATGCGCTTGTATCTGTGTTGTATGCTCGATGGAAGCGATAGACGAAAAGTAAGTATTCACGCAGTGAGATACCTTCCTTAAGCTGATCACTTTTGTGCGTCATAGTAGAAACTTGCGTTGTGAGGACAACCGTAGATACTCTAAACGTCATTCTGGAGCAAATAGTGAAAAATAAAAAAAAATCCCTTAACACAATCCAAAAAAATGCTGTGTATTTCAGTTAAATGATACAAAAATAAGTTGGCTTTTCAGTTAAACTTTAAGCTCAATTTTTGGCGCAGAATTTCACATTACTATTTATTTTGGCGCAGAATTCCACATTACTTTGGCGACACCCGTTTCGGAGTCTTGAAGACTTAGTCATAAGTGGCTGGTCAGAATCGCTCCTATTTGCTAGTCATAAGCGACAACGGAAACAGGATTTCAGCTGTCAGTTTTTCTTGCCAAGCTTCGCAGACCCGTCACGTGTATGTTTTGACAACAGGCTCTGAAACTGAAACTGTCGATCTTTTGGTTTGTAATGGGCGTGCTTTGGGAATCCCGGGTGATCCCGTGGAACCGCTATACACTGAAAAAGTTTCTCCGAGTTAAGATTAAAGTTAACTGCAGGATTTGCTACCGGGATTAAACTTATCTCTACTGGGACAAGATAAATCCGAATTAGGGATAGTTTTACCTCAATATAGACAAGAGTAGTCCCAGTAGCAAATCCTGCATAGTAATTTTAAGCGTGTACAGATTTTACAGAATGGTTACGTTAAAGAGACTAAAAATACAGTAGCATGTTTTAGGAAGTTAAAGTTGATGACTTCCTTGATGGCTGCATGGATACGAACTCAAATGGGGTCGCTGGTCATGCAGCGGCCAATGCATGTAAACGAAATCAAATGGGGTCACTGATCATGCAGTGGCCGCTGCATGAAAACAAAAGGAAATGGGGTCGCTGATCATGCAGTGGCCGCTGCATGAAAACGGAATCAAATGGGCTCGCTGGTCATGCAGTGGCCGCTGCATGAAAACGAAATTTTACAAAACTCCTTGAGTTCCTGACTTTCAGGCTGCGGTTTTTACTTACCAGTTTTTGCATGAAATGTGTCCGTCTGTGTTTTTAGATTTTTATAGACAAAATAATGATGTGCATGATTATTATACAAGGAATGCTACTAATCTGGTGACGGAGTATAGGAGGGGTAGACGAACTGGCTTTTTAATTAAACATTTGGGCCATGCGCTATGGAACTCCCTCCCAGATAGTGTTAAGGCGGCTGAACACTAACAATTGTTTTAAAAAAGAGTAAAGAAATTTTTGTTGGAGGGGTGAGGAGTCACGATTCAGAGAATAAAGGTATAAGTTATTATTTCTTTTTTTATTCCTTTTATTTATTTATTTTTCTTTCTTCTTCTTTTTTTCTTTTTTCTTTTGTGTGGTTTTATGGGGAAACAAAATTGATTAATTAATGTTGACATGGAATTAAGTTATTGTTTAAGTTAAGTTAAAGTAGTTTGTGGTAACCGTCCAGTGCCAGTCCATTTATGTCTTCTCATGGGCGGTTACCTATCATGATTAGTTATTATGTAATTTAGCAATAAAATAATCTAATCTAATCTGCAAGATTTTTTTATACAGTATACCCCTTTATAGTGTTGGTTGATATTAAATAGTGATATTTTCACTTTTGATATCGGATAACTTATATATCATATATCAATATCGGTATTTTTGGAACCATTGGTCGCTCTCCTATACGTCTGTTTTCGCTAAAATTAAGCCAAATAGCATTTTGTATCATCTTTTATTAAAGGACCCATCGCACTATTTACTCTTTAAGTCTGTAAAAAACTAAGCTCTGCTTTCGACAATTACCAACGGCTTTGGCTGTTTTAAGCCCTTTTCCAGACCCGTTGACTTCTAGCAAAAACAGGGGGAAATTTTCATAACCGTTTGAATAAACTGCGATTCCGAAGAATGAACTACGGAAGTAGATTGCACTAGTACTGTATGTAAGATGGGTTATTTAAAACTTCGAATAATGTAAAAATTTAGTTACAAAAATATATATTGCTCCAACTTCGGGTACCGTATATCTGTATTTATAAGCTATTAAGCCATATACAGAAAAGAAAAAAAGTTCGTAATAAGAGTTCGTTGTGTTATGTTAGCCTACTAAAAGATGAATTTGCTGCCTTTAGAAATATAGCGGGGAAGCATTACTGGTGAAGATTCAGTTTGTAACCTCGCACTTTTTTTTTCAGTCAAATTATCACCATGTGTCTATCCCTGTGAGAACGTACGCCAATCTTTATTTTGTTTACTTATTCTTTTTCTCGCATTCCAGGTGTACGATCCTGTGGTTGGCAGCTACAAGAGCAAAGATAAATATTATGGACGGAGATTGGACGAGACGGGACTTCGCAAAGCTTTGGCGCAGTTCTTTGGTGCTGGTGGACGGAGGCGAAATCAGGTCATCACTCAAGTACTCAAGAAACTCAAAGCCCTGAGAAAAGCTATTGAGAAACAGAACACTTTTCGCTATTATTCCAGGTGAGAGAAATATAAAGAGAGCTTTTTGACGAGAAAACGCCGAAGTACCAAACAGCTGTCGTATGTCTACCTGTCGGTCGGCCTGTAATTGAAATGAAATGATGATTTAATCCGTAATATCTTTAAATACATAAAAATAGCTTTGGATATGTCAATACAAATAAAGCCACTTCAAGCACTATCAATCAACTCGACAGGTCAATATTACTTATCTGATAACATTAAAATTTCATAAATAAAATACATCAATAAATGAAAGACAAGTCAAAATTACATAGCGTACTTCCTTATTGCTAGGGCACTTCCAGGTGGGCCAGAGCAATGAGACTACGAAGATAACTGGAAATATTCCGGATTAAGTCAGAAACCTCGAATTCCTGAATTCCACCTTCCGAGGGGCGAGACGGGATGCGAATTCGGAAGCATGGTTTAGTGGTGGTGGGGCTCCGAGGTCCGGACCAGATCTGGCCTTGTGTGGAGTATGGTGAGGGGTTCAAGAAATTCCCTTGATCGCTGGAGCAGCTTAATTGGAGGAGGGGAGAAGGGGGGAGTCAGTACGTGGTACCACGTTATAGGCTGGTATTACATTCTGAGGGTACAGACTTGATCCGACTTCTGTAGTGGGAATGTTACCGGGGGTTCGGGAACTTTACGGAAAATGGAGCGGTTTAGAGCGTGTTCCATCCTACTTACCGTAGTTACCACGCATGACGTCACAAATTCCGCCTTTTTGCAGTCAAGGTTGGAACGGTTTTTCTATTTTCCAGCGGTATATCATGCCACGGGTGAATTCGACCAATCACGTGACAGAGATTCGTGGTTACTACGCTTACCACGCTCCCGAGCATGGTAAGCGAATAACTATTAGTTACTATTTCGAGAAGGTTGGAACGGTCAGCGTAGTAACTTTTCGTGAGGATGGAACGGAAATAGTAACTATTAGTAACTATTGTTAGAAGGGTGGAACACGCTCTTAGTCGATCGCCAAGAAACTTGCAATATAGCACGAGCTTATGTCATATTAGTTCCTTTCCTGATTTTATACCAGATCTACCTTGCGGGTGGTGGTGGGAGGGGTACCCGAGTTCCCCGGAAATTGTGGTGAATGGTGGGATCTAGTTAAAACTTGGTAGGTAGAAACAACCCATGGCGTAATGACAGGCCCGGACATGATCCGAAACTTGTCTTAAATCGTCATTTACGACATACTTAATGCCAGCTTGTCGACATATTAGTAGCATATTCGGTACTTGCGATAGTTGAAAGTACCGATGTGTTCCAATATAGGACGCGTGTCTTATGGTAAACTTGCTACCTCTACGCAGGATCTTGCCCGTTACTTCTCGGCGGTACGTCGCATTTTATTTTTCGTACATAAAATGTGTTGGCAAGGCAGTTGTGTTGATAAAAAAGAATCTGGCAACTTATCGGTTACGTAATTAATCAATAATTCGTTTTCCTTGTCGTAACTGTAGAATTGAGCGAGCAAGCGAACTGAGTGCATCGATCATAGCCAATTAAGCGTTGACAGTTGGACCAGTTTCCAGAACCTTTTGATTCTTTGCGTTAAGCCGCTTTCACATTGACGCGTCGTTGCGAAGTGTTGCGTATGCGTTTGTCTTGCGTTGCGTACAGGTTGCGTAGCGTATCTTTCACACCTGCTTGAGAAGCTTTCACTGGATGCGTATTTACGTTTTCCTTTCTCGGTTTCTTGTGCTGAATTTTCGTTTCTTTCATCATTAAAATTTTTCTTCGCCATTAGTATGGTTTTCTCCAGTTTTGTGTGTATGCGTCGACGCAACGCAAGAATAGAACTTGCTTCTGTTCTGCGTTGCGTATATTTCTCTGCGTTGCGTCGCCGCAAGTGCGACGCAGATATTGCGTAGCTCTATGTGAAAGGTTCAACGCGTCAGTGTGAAAGCGGCTTTAAAGTGTAACTGAAAAGGGCTTAGGACAGTCTAGTTATCCATCACTTATTCACTTGAAGAGGCTCGAAGACCCGATGAAAATGAGTTACGTCGTTGCTCCACTGTTCATGAATAATCGATTTTCATATAGTTCAATTTCCCTGTTAGTTTTGTGGTACATGCATGCGCTTGTACCTGTTTTGTATGCTTGACGGAACGATTTACGAAAAATAAGTGTTCACGCAGTTAGCTACCTTCCGCTAGCTGATGACTGGCCACTGAAAAGTCGCGTTTGTATTGAGATTCAAATTTTCCGCATCACAGTAGGATTTCCTGTTGTGAGGACGGCTGGAGATATTCCGAACATCATACTAGAGCAAATAGTGAAAATGCAAAAAAAAAACTAACACAAGCCAAATAATGCAGCGTGTTTCGTTAATGAAACAAAAATAAGATGGTTTTTCAGTTGAACTTTAACGTTAATTTTTGATCATCACAATCAGGCCCGTATCCAGGAATTTTTTCGGGGGGGAAGGGGGTTGCCCGCGGGTCGGACAAAAAAGACATAAATCAGAGGGAAAAGCCTATAAAAATGACTATTTTTGTATGTTTCGGGGGGGGGGGGGGGGGGGGTCAACCCCCTAACCCCCCCCCCCCCCCCCCCTGGATACGGCCTTGATTACAATATAGTAAAAAAAACACTGCTCCCGAGAACATACATGTTCGCGAAGTGGTGCAGCATGCATGGTTATCTTATACATAATTAAACGTACATAAACATACTAAGCTTTAGCTACTTTATTACGAAACGAATTTTAACAACATTAACTGCCAAACTTGCCGTTTTTGTCAAGTACATTGTATATACATATATCATTATAAGGCAATATTTAGGAAATGACGCGTCAAGATAAACCATTGAGAAACTAAACAGCATAGGGAAAACATTCGTCAATTATTCAAGCTTTCAAAGGACGCTGGCACAAAGCTCTTTCTATAGCGTTCGGTTCTTGCATTGATGGGTTAAGAATCGGGATTTTTTTGGAGCGACAGTAATAATATTTTGTCTAAAAAGAAACTCAGTTACTGGACGAGTTTGACTCAAAATGTGTCTACCCATCGTCGTCTTTCTAACCTTTATGAAGGAATCTACACGGGATAACGTGGTGGTAGTGAGTGAGAAAGTATGATGGGAACACACATTTTTTAGTTTGTTGAAAATAATCGCAAATTTGGTTGTGTTACCGCGAAAGTCGATTTGTAAAATAAACTGTCTTTCTTTTTTTATTCACTACCTTTGATCAGGCTCCGGTAAAAAAAGATTTGGCGAGTCAGTTTCCTCAATACCCAGGGGTTTTGAACTTTGTCCCGAAGATAGTGCAGACGGGTCAAGCGCTAAGCATTTCCTCAACATATTTATATCTTTCTATTTTTTTCTATCCATAAGTTGTGGCATGAAGAGAAATTAGGAGGCATTTAGTCCCTGTTCTGGTGCTCCTGTGGTCTATTATCCAGCACCATGGAGATAAAAATCAAAATAGCTGTCTGGGAACCAATCAGCTTTGGCGACTTCACTGCGCCTTTTTGGGGAATCTGGAAAAAATTATTTCTGCGGACACCGCTACTAAAAACATGTTATTTTCTTGTGTCGTATACAGCTGTTTCGGCATAAGCTAAAAATACGTTTTAATAGCAAAATAATTTGTTGACGTTTTCATTCTCAGTTATGACCGTGGGAAAAGTTTCGTTGCGGGTTTCCCACAGTTTTATTCTTTTACGGGTTGACTCACAGTACTAGAGGTCACCTGGTTTTCCTATCTGAATGCGTGCTTTGTCCCCGGGTCAGACTTCCGGACTGTAATTGCACTGACAGTAAAAGAATGGAAATGTGAAGAAAAACTCTTGACCTCCAGAGAGTGAAACGTAACCTCCTGGGGAGATAAAGAAAATAAAAAAAACCGCCGTGTATGACAACTGACAAGGCGACGTAACTTTATAGCGTCACTGCAAATTATGAGCATTCCAAAAAAACAACTTGTTTACTTTCCTTCGGAACAAGACCAAAGCTTCCGATAGGATCCCAAAGTGGACTTCTTCGTACACATAATCGGGTCTTTTATATTTCCTATCTTCGCCAAACCCCGTAAGAGTGTTGTATAAATAATAAATAAATCTCTCTTTATTCATTGTATAAGTAGTGATCTTTATTCATTGTATAAGTAGTGAACTGATAGACAAAAATGCTCCTCAGCCGGGATTTGAACCCAGGACCCTCTGCTTACAAGGCAGTCGCTCTACCAACTGAGCTGCCGAGGGGCTTGTGAACTGAGTTCGCAAACCACTACAATAGTGTGGTAGAAGCCGGCCATAGGAACAGTGATCCCGCCCGAAGGCAAAGTCGTCAAACCAGTTCACATCCCCATGTCACGGAATTATTAATACATAGATGGCACTTTACACAAGGGACTTGTACCGTGACCAATAAACCATAAACGGTTTTTTCGAATACAATTTAGAAGTCTAGGACTTCTAGGAAATTATATATTTGGTTTTCACCATGAGACCCCGTCTTGTGGGTCCTCGTATGTCTACGTGGCTCCGACAATGGAGTCCTAGACTTCTAAATTGTATTCGAAAAAACCGTTTATGGTTTATTGGTCACGGTACAAGTCCCTTGTGTAAAGTGCCATCTATGTACTCTCTTTATTCCCTTAATAGCTCGTACAATTCACTCGCTAGCATTGGATCGTCGTACAGTTTACCACCAATATATATAATAACACTATAAAAGACATTTTGATAATAAATTTAAAAATTCACAGTCGACACTTAATATATACAGTTTACCTTACTAATTACTACATGGAATTAAAGTGGTGTACGAAATAGGGTACAAAGGAGTTGAGGTACCTGTCCCTAATCAACCATATAGTGACAGTGCAAAACGGATCCGAAAACTTGACGCTGAACTTGGTGGCTTGCGGCTTGAGACTGAAGAGGACCCTTGCGAAAAAGGGCCGAAATATAGATCTAATAAAATTCAGCTGACGTATACGTTTGGCACTGTCTAAGAGGATTCGCAGTCAGCTTAGGCTGAAGGAATAAATCAACCGCCTAATCAACCGCTTGAAAATGTATAAAAAAAAAATCTGTAGTGAAATTTCGTGAATATCGTGCTAACAGACAGACAGACGGATGTTCTGGATCCTAGAAAAACACCCATCTCAAGAAGTATCGGTTAAGAGCAACAGCGACACTAATATCAATCAATCAATCGAGTTTAATATCCAAATAGCTTAAAGCTAGAAGAGGAATAAAATATTTACGAAATACACAGACACGAAACAAATTAACTAACACACAAAATAATACCGAAATAATATCGTTTTCCTGCTGATCTTCTAGGCTAGTATACTACCTTTGGAGGAAGTTTGTCCTTCCTCGTTTTGGCTTAAGATCACTTCGTGTTGAAAACAATTCATCATCCTACTTGGGAATATTGGCCGTGTATGCTGACGTCACGCAAAGTTTTTCGCGCATGTTTATGTTTACCTTCTGTGTTGTGTAGTCAATCGCTCTTGTTTGGGCTTTCCCGGTAGGTTTAATTCGTATAGTTCTGTGTTTCTGTTTAAATACTGATAAATGAAACTGAAACTGGCGCTTGTTCGCAAAAGCCACGGCGTAATTTACCATAGCCTTCAGTGAACCATACGAGTACAGAGGATTAGAATGAACACTCTGTATTCAAATAATGTACACAACGGATACGTCAGCTATGATGCTTCATCGGCGATATTTCGGCCCTTCTTCTTCTGATGAAGTCAGCTTGTGCTCAAGGAATATTTAAACACTCTGTTCAGATTTTTCGAGCTCAGACGGTCTAAAAAGCCGTAGTTAAGTATAAGAAAACTAATTTATTGTGTCCTTTCTGCTTGAAGTATTTTTGGAAGTAAAGAAAATACTGAAAGGACCACTCCCAGACTTCCACTGAATATCGTTTCTGCTCAGTTTCTGTTTAAATTTCTAAGATTACTTTACAACTCGAATGTTTTCATGAAATCTTGTTACACCCATAGGTGGAAGATAGTCGAAGATAGCCCACTTTACAGACCCCAGGGGTTCTGCAACAAATACAGAAAATGTTCCATAACCGGTCTTTTCGACCAATGAGATTGTCGGAAACGTCATACAGGAGCCCGAAATTAAACAAAAGCGGCAAGCGAAAAACAGTGTAGTGCCGTTGTGGTCGATAGAATATACTGTTCTCTTCTTTTTTCTATTTATCTCTACTCCACTCTCTTTCGTTGTAAAACATTTTGTGGGTCATAAATATACTTACTGTATGAGATCCGAAATCTCGGGAATAATAATGAATGGAAAGAGAAGTAGCACAGCCACGATGAGTCCTAGATATTTAATCCTCTTTCGGCTGCTCGCGATACTGTTTGATAAAAATATGTGTCAGGGATTAACAAATTAATATGCGACGTTATTTTAGCTAGAAGTAGTCTTATTCTGCGCTTTCATCGAAATGGTCGAGCAATTCGTCGGTGTCAAGCGGAAACCACGTACCTGGTCAAATTTGCGATTTCCACTTTTTGACACAGTTCTTCTCGCCGAAAAATTCTGCGTCGAACGGTGCGTATCTCGATTGCCTCCGACTCATAGTTTGGGAGATACAACCAAGATGGAAACCACGTATCTCGGATTAACATAGGGGGCTGTACTACTAACGAGAAAAAAGTTATTATGTTTTTATCACCTCCTGAAAATTTTTGAAAAATGGAGATACGTGGTTTACGCTTGACACCGACGAATTGTTGAAATTTAACGAATCTCCAACGCACCATCATGTATTGAGGAAGAAAAGACGTTTGTATGTTCAGGTGTAGCCTACATAAACTGCGAAAAGAAAGCTAAACTTCCACTTCTCGGAATTGAAACGGGGTCAGACGTTTCTTGTCAACATGACTTTGTCATCCGTAAACAAGGACAACAAGAGCACTTCAGACGGATGATAAGGGCGAGGATAAGGGAGTCACGGGCGAAAAACGTTCTTGGGTTGAGTCACTTTCATCTCGTGCCTTCACGCCTGTTTGCAACATAAAACATCGTCTTCTGTTCGTTACTATAGAAGAACGAATAGGGTTCTGCGTTAGGCAATTGGATGGGTTAGATGAGATTAACAATAGTACTTTTTTATCTTTTTTATGTGGCAAGGCATTCAGATACGGTGGTCTGGAATACTTTTCCAGACTCAATTCGAGAAGCGGGAAGTGTACCGCAGTTTAAAAATCGGTTAAAGAAACATCTCCTTGAGGGTAGTTGGTGAGTGGAGGGTTTGGAAGACGAGAGAGGACTAATTGACAAATTAATTAATTAATTTTTAGTTTATTTTAGTGAAGGTTTGATTAGTTATATAATAATTATTGTAGTAAATGTGAACTGGTTGCGTTTTTCAAGCACGTATGTGCTTTGTTCGTAACCGGTCGTCAAGCCGGAATGATTTTTTTTTAGTAAAGTTGTTGAATCCTGGATCCTATCAAAGATTTTCCGCAGATATTCGCTTATTACTTTTGTAACCGTTTTCGGCTGAATGCCAAGTAAAAATCGCAAATTAAAACGCATAACGGAGCTCGTCGGTCCATGGCTAACTGTCACTTTCGCCATCTTTTTCCGTTCTAATGAAAGCTTACAACAAATACACAAACTAAGAAACCGGGAAATTTCCATGTCTTCCAAAGCTCGAAAAACTTGACACCAGACACACAAACAACTAAGCGAGAGCAAAAACCAAGTAAAAGGTGACGGCCACCGGTGATTGAAACGCAGCTGTTTTGGAGTATGACAGTTGGAGACTGGTTGACCACTGTTATAACAGAGCAGATTGATTATAATTAACACATGATTTATTCGGATTTATTAGCTCAAACGTTGAAATTACTGACAGTGGATTAGTGCGAACGAGGGATCCATTGAGAATGAATCTTGGCGATTATTACTATACTGTAAAAAGTTTCTCCGAGAAAGGATTAAACTTAACTGCAATATTTGCTACTCGATTAATCTTATTTCTACTGGGATAACATAAATCCGAATTAGAAATAATCTTATCTCAGTAGAGACAATATTAATCCCAGTAGAAAATACTGCAATATTTTTTTTTACGGTGTGCTAATAGTAGTAGTAGTATTTGTTTCTGACCAGTTACCAATTCGAAGACAGAAAAGACGGAGTATAAAATACGAATTTAAAAAAGCCAAGGCTGTGTAAAGTAAACGGAGAAACGTTTTGTGGATAAATGGAGTCAGAGAGTCAGATAATTAATCGGCTCTGTTCTCTGTGGAGTTTACGGGATCTGCAGATCGCGACTCATTGATCAGGTGACGGCGCAGACTATACGTTGAATTACATGGTTAGAGTTGGGGCCGTGGACCGATTCTTATGTCAATCTCAGAACCAGTCTCAAAGCCGTATCCAATGTGGTACAGAGGGTCCCCCCCCCCCTCCGAAACATAAAAAAAAAATCGTTTTTTCTATGTTTCTGCCTCTGATTTATTTTATTGTTAGGTATTGATTACACTGTAAAAAGCTTTTCCGTATAAAGATTACGGTTAACTGCAGTATTTGCTACTCGGATTATCCTTATCTCTACGCAGATGAGATTAATACCAAAAAGAGATAAGATGAATCCGAGCAGCAAATACTGCAGTTAACTTTAGTCTTTATACGGAGAAACTTTTTACAGTGTAGGTCCAACCCGCGTGGAGACCCCCCCCCCCCCCCGAAATAAATTCTGGATACGGTCCTGCCAGTCTCCCAAATTTATTTTGGAGAGACTCTTGAATGATGGACGCGGCTGTTTCTATTCAGTGGGCCTTTAGCATCATTTCCTTTGTTTCTCGTGATTTGTTTTGTGTTACCTAGCAGCCGAAACAGATCGTTTTTAAAGCCAATATTTCTCTCTTCTAGCTCACTTCTTGTCGTCTATGAAGGCTATGACTCGGATCAGTCGTCGGAGAACCTTCTGTCTCCGGGAAGCCTGGCCAAGGCAACCAAGTCGCAAAGCAAATCGATATCTGACGGTTCCAGGAACTCCCC
The DNA here is from genome assembly GCA_030848855.1 of Branchinecta sandiegonensis. Classification (NCBI taxonomy): domain Eukaryota; kingdom Metazoa; phylum Arthropoda; class Branchiopoda; order Anostraca; family Branchinectidae; genus Branchinecta; species Branchinecta sandiegonensis. The sequence goes on along the minus strand of JAUPMV010000006.1, from coordinate 17,786,727 downwards.
ATGTCTGAGTGGAAGTCCAATGTCACTCGACAGCTTTACCCTGGAAGACAAAGGGGAGACTGACCACGGATTTTGCGAAAACTCCACGGATAGCACAGACAGTGGGCTGGGACACTCGGAAGGAAGTACGAAGCCGTCCCTATCCGGGGAGAGGTGTAATGATTCTGATCCAGCAGATCTGCGAATGATTGACTTCGCGCATACGACATCTTGCGGCTATCTTGGGGACACTCAAGTGCATAAAGGTCCCGACGCAGGATACCTCCTTGGCTTAAGCAGCTTAACCCGTATTCTCAGCGATCTGAATGGCGAAACTTGTGCCGAGCGGTGAAAAGAGTCCCTGACACGCCATGGTCGGTCTGCCCGTTCCCGCTGTTGGTCTGGCCCAGTTAGTAGTCGGGGGTTTGTCGTGATACCCAACGGAGCCATCGCGTAGCGAAGTGAAGCCGAAAGTGGCAAGCGAAATACGCCTGACCCAAAGATGAGAAGTGATGAGATACGCTTCTCTACCGTACAAGAAAACGTCCTTTTCGCCACATAAACTGCTTTTAGAGAGAACGAAATAGCTTGACCCAAAATCATAAATGATGTGAGACGCATTCTTACAAGACGGAAAGGCCTTTCGTTTGTTTCAAAACCTGGGTTCCAAGCGAAATCTGGAAATGTAAACAAAATAGCCTGTCTGACTCGGAAGCTTTTTGTCGGAGTCTTGCAGGCCAGAGAGGTGGTTGGTGAATGGACTGTGAACATTTTAGTAATACCTTATTGGTGTGCCTTTGCGTTTAGAAATGAGCATGGTTGGGCAGGTGGGGAAGTGCATTAGCAGCAATCGCAATATCCTTATTGTGCACTTACGGACAATACCAGGCTTGCTCAATCTCTGTGTGTCTTTCATTTAGAACGGCATTAATCGGAGATGTTACTATATTTCTACTTCGTTTGTACAGAAGCAGTTGCGCATAAAATTTCAGGACTTTGTTTACGAGTCATAGCGCTCAGAGTTAATGTGGTTTGGACTTTGATTGGGAGACTCCTTCGGTTGCTATGAGCTGGAGCACTTTTCAAGTGATAGTTCAGATAATTGCCACAAAAACAACGTCATCGGTAGAGCTTCGAGTGTTTTGCGAGAACAGGGGAGCAACACAGAAGTGTAATTCTGCGAAACCATGAATGTTAGTGCATTTCAAGTGTGAATAATGCAGTAGCCTCGGGTCAGTAGAACCCACTCAGAAAGTTTGCAAGCCTTGTGGATGGGAAAAAAAAGTTATGACAGTGTTGCTCCTGATTTCTATATCAGTTACATTAGTTGTGTGTTTTGCAGATACCATGGTATCTGTTACCACGGTACCTAGATCTGGAATTGGTCGTTTTTGCAGTTACCGTGGTATCTGATACCACGGTCTGTAGTCGTTTTCGCAGGTACCGTAGTATCTGAATATCAGATACCACGGTAACTGCAAAATGACTTTAGACCGTGGAATCAGACGCAACTATTATCCTTTTCTCACTTTTCATGGTACAACGAGTTGAACTGTCTAAATTTGATTCGAGACTTATCCACCGTTACCTGCCTGTTCTGGTCATACGTTCGAAGTATGCTTTTATTTTAGATAAGTAGTGCTGGTATTCTGACGATCTTAGATCTCATAGCTTTTATTACCGAACTAAGGAAATTATGTGTGAGCAATAAGTTTTGTTTCGAGTTACGCTAACTTAGAGCGTGTTCCATCCTACTTACCGTAGTTACCACGCATGACGTCACAAATTCTGCCTTTTTGTCGTCAAGGCTGGAACGATTTTTGTATTTTCCAGTGAAATATCATACCACGGGTGAATCCGACCAATCACGTGACAGAGATTCGTGGTTACTACGCTTACCACGCTCCCGAGCGTGGTAAGCAAATAGTTACTATTGGTTACTATTTCGACAAGGCTGGAACGGTCAGCGTAGTAACTTTTCGTGAGGCTGGAACGGGTTTAGTAACTAATAGTTACTATTGGTACGAGGGTGGAACACGCTCTTATATTGCACGTGCAAGTTCTTAGCAGTCGGCTATTTCTTTCCTGCGCTTCCACTTTTTTAAATACTTTAAACGTTTTAAATGGGTCAGTAACTTTGACCTCAGCTAAGAACTCCGTTATTGATTTATCGTCTCCGACTGTTTCGATAATCAGAATTTGTGTTCCTATTCCAATTCTCCGTTTGTCTACACACATCCAATCGTACAGGGATATACCTGTGCAAGCTCGTAAAGGACACCCTGGCACTATTTTCTGATTATGTTCCAGTGTTCTAACATAGTTGACTTAAAAACTAGGCTCTGCTTTTAACAACTTACTCACGGCTTTGGTTGATATAAGCCTCTCTCCAGGCTTGTCTTCAGACAAAAACACAGCAAAATTACACTCGGCCTTTCTGAAAAATGAACTTCTCGTGTAATTGTCGAGAGTATAATACGTATTAAAAATAGCGGAACAGGGCAAGTGTAACAATCAGTGGTAGGACGTTAGGGGGGTTTAGGGTATACCGGATGAAATCACAGTCACGAGATTAAGAATGGGTGGAGGTGTTGCGAATGCAGGTTGCATGGGCATTGTAGGTACCACGGCTTCTGTAACATTATTGCATCAGAAAGAGTGCTTTGAGTTTACGCCAGATGAGCTGTAAAGCTACGTGTAAACATAGTCCGATAAGGTTTCACATGGGAAATTCGCAACAGTTGGGGAAACCTGCAGACGATGTGTCAGAATTTCGGAGCGAAGTAGGAAATTTCCATCCGATTGTGAATATCTGGCTGTGTGAGCAGGTTCTATTAAGTGAAGGCTTTCCCCGCAGAAAACAATCGCCGATTCCTGGGTTTTCTTTAAAGGACCTGACTTACCTATAATGCTAGCGCAACCTACTTTCATAATCACTCCATATATTTCTAAACCCGACCCCAATTTCGTACGGTACATTCTAACCCCTTTCACAAAACCACGCTGATTTTCTCACTTGCCGTGTTTTGCTACCTTCGATGTGTATCACGCTGTCGACGGTTGTCTGGGAGAAGTTTTCCCATCAGAAAAAACGGTTATGCAAATTGTTTCCCTGTTTTTGCTATAAGTCAACGGGTCTCGCAAAGGCTTAAAACAGCCAAAACCGCGGGTTATTTGTTGAAAGCGCAGCCTAGTTTTAAAGTATTCAAATATTTTAAAATACTGTAAGTTGAAGAGTAAATAGTGTGAGGGGTCCTTTAACCTTCGCCTTGAACTAAGTGCGGAAGGATAAATAACCGTTTACGAAGTCGGAAACCCCTTGGTTCGGTCCAGACACGTTTATCAAAAATTTAACTGTTTTTTTTCTTGGTGGAACTGTTTCTAGATGATGATAACGTGAGTCGAAACTCCTTATTAATTTTTTAACGATTTGACGTGATTCTCGGTCGCGTGACAGTCCACAATTTTTGTATTCATGGAATTGATATTCCACGTGAAAACAGAATACTGATTTGGGAATCTCAGACAAATCCGGATATTAATCATGTTTTTACTGTCATAAGACGCGGGGCATCATGCAGCGAAAGTCGTGACTATTCTCGAAACGCATAAAGCGGATATCCCAGTGACAGTTATAGTAACAATAATAAAGCTCTATAAAGTTCTGTTCATGTAGTAGTGGCAATAATTCCTTAGTGAGGAACTGAGATAGGACTCGGATGTGGCGGTTCGACGGTTTAATGTATTTCGTATTTTTTGCTATACCTTGAAGGATTCGGTGTTTATAATTTGGTAGCCATAGCTTGATCCTCAAAGAAAGAATGCGTATGGCTTCATTACTGTCTACCCTTTCTAGTTCATGATATCAAGAACAAATATTTGTTCTTGATGATATGTACAGGACCAAGCATAACGTCATTAGCGGCTGAATAAGATTTGTCCTAGAGTCAGCAAATATTGACTGGTTTACGGTAACCATTCGTGATTCAATAATTCTATGAGTTTATGATACTGTCAGATATTAATTGCTGAACAGATTCGCCAAGAAACGGTGTTAAGTTGAAAAGAGTAAATTTTATTTGCTTTGTCTTTATATACTTAATTTGTTAATGCTAGTAGGCAAGACCACTCGCATTCTTCGGTTCGTCGAAGAGAAAATGCTAGAAATAAGTTTCTCAATCCGGAAGAGGGGATGAAAGCTTTTATCAGAAAAAAATGTTTTTCCATCTCCACTGTAAAAGTTTCTCCGAGTAAGGATTAAAGTTAACTGCAGTATTTGCTACTGGGATTAATCTTGTCTCTACTGGGATAAGATTAATCCGAGTTAGCGATAAGACTATCTCAAGATTAGTCCCAGTAGGAAATACTGCAAGAATTTTTTAGTGCTCTCGCATTTTATGGCACTGTACACATGGCTTTATACACTGTAAAAAGTTTTTCCGTCTAAAGGTTAAAGTTAACTGCAATATTTGCTACTCGGATTACTCTTATCTCTACGCAGATAAGAATAATACCAAATAGAGCTAAGATGAATCTGAGAAGCAAATACTGCAGTTAACTTTACCCCACCCGGTGAAACCTTGGTTCAGCCATAATTATATAAACTGTTATGTAACTTTAGTGACACACTACAATGTAGTACGTACTTATTGTAATTGCCTCAGGACACAAGAAGGTTGAGCTGTTCCTAGCGGCGCACGACTTCTTGCTAATTTCCTCGGTCTTAGAGTTTCGTCACACTGGGCTCAAAAAGCCGCCTATTCGACAAACAACTGAAAATCCGTAAGGGACGTGAGATTTGATGGGCTTTGTGGCAGCTTGGGGATTATGAGCAGACTGCAATTGTAGGGTTCCTGTAACATATTTATACACGCTGTTTTGCTCTAATTGATCTCCTGAATTTAAAACGACAACGTTCAGAATTAGTTGTATCTTGTTCTTTTTCTTTTTTCTACTTTTGACACCCAAAAAGCCAGGAAATGAGCCAAGTGTGACCAAGCTCTTATCAATGGGGCCAAGTCGCGAATCATCTCCCAGTGGACCGACTGCTAACAACGCTTTAAGATGGCATAGGATCTCTTTGGACGGTTGGATGGAATGACACTCGTTCTAGGCTCCATTTTGAAGGTTAAGCCGCAAGAATAGGTTAGAGTCGTCGATTATGATATTCTTTTGCGTCGTAGGATGGACATTGAATCATTCCTGCATTTTTACTTTACTTTATAGAATTAGCCGGCGTTTTTCGTTCTTTCTTAGCCATCCGCGGCCTGTGTTCTTTTAGCGTTTATTGATTTCAGTTTTGTAGCTCAAGAGACAGAGAAATATAAATAAAATAATCTGTTGATTTTGTTGTATGATTTGTTAGGCGTAGTCAGTTTTGACTAGTCACAGTCACAGTCCCCGAAGCCGCGTCCGAACATAATAGTTGCGTTTTTGCAGATACCATGGTATCTGATACCACGGTCTAAAGGCGTTTTTGCAGTTATCGTGGTATCTGATACCACGGTCAAAAGGCGTTTTTGCAGTTATCGTGGTATCTGGCCAGTTATCGTGGTATCAGATATTCAGACACTACGGTCCGACCGTGGTATCTGAAAAGTCATCTCACTTTCATCAAATTTTGTCAGGTTGGTGAGAAAGAAGTTTAGCACTTAGTGATGTAACTAGATATCTGTTTTTCTTTTGGGATGATTTCGAAAAGTGCAATTTTGGCAATAGTCGTTTTTGCAGAGCACCGTGTATCAGATACCACGATAACTGCAAAAACGACTAATTGCAGATCCAGTTACCGAGTAACAGATACCAAGGTATCAGCGAAAACGCAACTAATTTCATCTAACCATCACCGAAAAAACTTCCGAACTGCCGCCTGTACAGCACTACTGGTAGATCTTCACAGGGTTCTAAGTGTTTTTACATTGTCTAAACTGTCGGATGTGAATAACAAGTATTTTTAACAAAAAAACTGTCGGGAAACTGAAAAAACAGTTGCGTTTTTGCAGATACAGCATCTGTTACCACGGTAACTGGGCCTGCAATTTGTCGTTTTTACAGTTACCGTGGTATCTGGTGGTATCTGAAACTACGGTTGCTCTGCAAAATCGACAATTGCCAGATTTGCGGTTTTAGAAATCATCCAAAAAGAAATACTGACATCCGGAGTGACATAACTTCTTTCCCACCAATTTGACAAAAAAGTACACTCCTGTATTAGTGATGATGAAAGTGAGATGATATTTTCAGATACCACGATCAGTTACCACGGTCCGACCGTGGTATCTGAATATCGGTTTCCACGGTATCTGGCCAGATGCCACGGTAACTGCAAAAAAGGCTTTACGACTGTAGACCATAGTATCATATACGATGGTATCTGCAAAAAGACAACTAATGTAACTGAGGAATTACTAAAAACAAAGCAAACGTCGATGAATCAACAGCACGCCGGCAAACAAAAATTTTCGTGAACCGCCAGCGCCCGTAATTTGTCTCTGCCGCCGTTGAATTTTGATTCGACGCGGCTGCGGGAACTAGTCCATCATTCGTCCGTTTTGCCTTTTCCACACAGGGTTTTTCAAGGGAGGTGTTCAGCAACTCCTTAGGTGTGTGAGTAGATCTGAGAAATCATTGTTTTTATAAATTATTCTTTTTCAACCTTAATGCAGGAAGGCTCTGCAGTTGCAAAGGGAAATGTGGAAACAGATTCAGAGCAGAGGAATACAATTTACTGAACAAATATGCTATTCTCTCCGTATTCAAAGTTTTTATCCTGCATGTTCACATTTCACAAGTTGTTAACTCGGCGTTAATCCACGGGTCAAAATTTCAAATAACAAAACATGCTGTTGAATCAGCAGTGTTTGATCATCTAGGGAATGGAAGAAGAAAAGAGAAAGCAGTTCGGGAACAGACATTTGAATGACGAGTCCAAGATTTATGACCACAATGCTTGGTAACCCATCCTTTGTAATGTTATGCTAGTTTAATCAGGCCAAGCTGACATTTAATGTGCCAAGTGAAGAGTGATTGTATGGTCTCAGAAAAAGTAAAACAAATAACTTAAAATTGAGGTATAGGATTTTAAATTTTGAGACTGAATTGTGTGTGTTTGGTAAATTACAAACTTTTAATACTTCAAAAGATTTCTCTGACCCTTTATTGATTGAATAACCCAGGTTTAACCTGAATGACCTGATAACCACTTCCATGTCCATAGTTTGAAACAAAATATTATTGGAAATGTATTTTAGTGTGCTAAAAACTTTACAGTAGAGGTATGCTTATGTGAACGTCTGCTAACGGTGAATGATAGCCGAAGAAAAAACTAAAAACCCAAACCAGGCACTTTTTACTATGAATACTTGCATTAACCACTCAGGCTTTTGTCAGTTTTGGATATTTTGCTAATTCGCGGCTTAAAGTGACCCAACCGACACTTGGTTTGCTTTTTATAGGTTGAAAGTTTGTCACGAGGAACGCATTTTCAATGGAGAAGATGGCGGTCCGAACCCGCACATGCCTTTAAAAGAGGAAGGACCTTTTTAGTAAATTCAAAATCATACAAAGTTAATTGAATTTCTACTTCAAGTTTTTGCCAGGATGACCCTGAAATAGTTGGCTGTTAGCTGATATCAAGTTTGTTATTTTTCTTTTCCATTTTACTTTTTTATATACAAGTAACAAAGCCAAGTTAGTGGAACAGTTAAAAAAGTGTCCAAATAAGCATACCTCTACTGTACTGTGAAAATTGAGTTATGAATCAAATTATATGATTGTGACAAAAAGATGCAAAACTACCAATAATACTATAATAGGATACAAGACTTTACTTTATCTTAAAAGTTGGAGCATTCGAAAACCCCGTTCCAATTAAGCTTTGATAAACAAAAATTGTGTTTAATCAGTCAGGGAAAGGGTTCGAAAGGCTTTTTCAAGTACTGTAGCTGTCTCAAAGTTGAACTCCTATACCTTGCAATGTTAACTTATTTATTGTTTTCTTTCTGTTTTCCTTGCATCTTCTATGCAGTCTCCTTCTGGCCTGATTCAGATTCCAGGTGGGAGACAGCTGGTCAGCTTGTAGCCTACAGCAGGAATAGCCTGAGTTAATTTTATCTTTTGATGTAGACCTGTTGTTAGGGCTTTCTAACCTGTGTAGTGCTAGAAGCATAGAATCTCAAACAAGCCTAAGCTGTTCTTAGCTAGGCTATGAACTCCTAGTTATGAACCCTTCCTAATTATTTATATCATATATTTAATCTAAATATTTCCATTTGTTGCCTAGTCAGGGACATAACAACTAGGGGGGATGCCCTCCCCCCGAATGTTGTCGGCCAGTCTGTAAAGAATAGCCGAGTTGGCGCGAAGTGCTCCGTTTTATTGTAAAAACAGTTGATTTTTTTCTTTGAAACAGTAGATTTTTTTTTAAATAGTAGTTTTTCTTAAAGCCATCCGATTTTTCGTCAACACAGTAGTTTTTTCTCAATAATAGTCGTTTTTATCTGCAATATTAGTCGGTAAAAATGACCAGCCAGTCGGTAAATACCTTGCCCCCCCCCCAAAAAAAAAAAACATTTTGGCTAGTAATGCCTTTGTGCCTAGTGTATGACAATGTTGTTGTCAGCCTATGTTATCCAATGGATAATTTGGTATAAATAATTATTGATTGATTGATATTTGTTAACATTTTGTGGATGCTCTATAGTATGGTAGCCTCTTGTTCAATTGAACCTACCATGTTTGGCTTGTATTCTGTCTGTATTCAGGCTTGGCCCGTGCAGGGAGTGAGAACTCCAGATCTGTAGTAACAGGTTATTCCTAGCCCTGCTGGATTTGTATTTTAGCAGCATGTCCTGCACATTTTTTACAGAGAATTGTTCCCTTTTTCTAATTTGCATTTTTGGGGAATGGCACTTTGTAAGATATCTTGATAGCAAAATCTGTAAAGTATTTTCTTTTGAATAGATGTCACTAGAAAAGAAAATATGATCCATGCCATGCACAAAGTACTTTTGGTTGGAACACAACCGGGTTGCTTTATGCAGACTTAGACACAGTAATCTTGGTTACTTTAATTTGTATAGCAAAGCGAATAAGGTCCATAATGGATCTGTTATGCCCTGGCTTGTGCTGGTTATCTTGTCGGATAATGTTCGATTGTCAAGTTTGTTGTTGTTGTTGATTTTGAGAATAGGATTTATAACCATATTGTGACAGTGATATTTGAATTAGTTTTTCTCCCACTCCTTGTCTAAAGGAGATTCCTATATTGCAGTGGATTCAGACGAGGTAATTTCTTCCATTAGCAGATTCCAGCATTTCACCATCCTAGAACCCTGGCTGAGAAGAAGTTTTGTTTACACACATATCTGCATAGGTGGCTTCTGCAGCTTTCTGGAAAGACCTCTTGTTTTCTTTTGGCGGCATTACAGGCAGACTAGCTTAAAAGCATGGAGGCCACTCATCTGTCTCCATTTAAGCATCACTTGACTAGTCTGTGACGATACACCAGCAGTGGAAGTTTGACATTTGCTTTCCAGACAGCTTTGTGGGAACCACTGTGGAGCTTCAAGGGACTTTCGACTGTTAAGCCAAGATCTCGTTCTTAATCACGGGCTTGGAGGGTTAAGTGTCTGCCTGTACCTTGGTTGTTCATGGTGTACTGGCGTCTGGCATCGAATATTGTTTTGGCCAAAGGGGAGGACAGAGCTGGATTGGAGGTGTTCAATACCAGCTGAGGTCTGCTTGCAGGGTTTGCTGATGTGCTTTGCTATAAAGTTTTTAGTTGTCTGTGAAGAGGCTGGTACCACTCTCAAAGACTGTTGCTATTTCATTGGTGCAACAAGTTAGGTTCAAGGACAAATCCTTGGGGTACTCTGCTAGAGACATTGCAGTCTTCTGATTAGTTTTTTGCTTCATGCTTCTGGTTCACTTGTAAAGACAAGGGTGAAGTGGGTGGAGGGGGGGGGGGCAGCTTGTAAAAACCTCAGACACGTTTTGCTTGCTAACCCAAATGCTCTTACAGCATTGTCGAAATTGTGAGCATAAATTCTTATTTGCAAAATGCAGTGCTTGTACTTTTACAATGTCAAAATATATCTTGCAGTATTTGCTACTGGGATTAATCGTGTCGCTAAAAAGATAATCTTATCTCTAATTCGGATTAATCTTATCTCAGTAAAGATAAGATTAATCCCAGTAGCAAATACTGCAGTTAACTTTAATCCTTACTCGGAGAAACTTTTTGTCCTTTCCAAGAAGCTGTGAATCGTGTGTGGTGTATACAGTTTATCCCTGGTCCGTTGTAACAGCATTTGGCTGATTTTTACGTGCATCACAGTTGGCTCTTCCGGACCTCTTGACTGGGGCATGCCTATCTCCATTATGGAAACCCGGATAAAAGTATGTCGTGCTACATTTGCTTTAAATAAGATAGACGTCTAGTGGGCTTGTTAGTATTTCTTGTAAGGCCACTAGAATGGCAGATAACTGAAACAAGAACAGCCTGATAGAGTACAAGGACGAAAAAAAAACCAGTGTCGTTTGATGTGAGCGAGATTGGCGACCTGTGCCAGCGTCGGTGCTCTTGCCTTGTTTTGGAAAAAATGCCGTGAATAGCGGTTTTAGAATCCCTTTAACAATTGTGTGTGTTGAATAGGAGTCTGGTCTTCAGCAAATAAGCTCGTGCCACGTGTATGCAGCGCGAGGGGAAGGTTCTTTCGAAGGCATAGTTCAGACGAACCTGCAGGTGTTCAGTATGAGCACACCAAAACTAGAAAGAAACCTCAGATGGGGAGTGATGGCCGTTACTTACAAGACAAAAGCCATACGTACTTGTTCAATGCTTGGTAAGGTGAATTCCATGATCAGATCTCTAAGTTAGTTTAGATTTAGACGAAAGACATAGGCTCATCATCACGAGCGGATCACCATATCTGGTTCACTGAATAATATCAAAGGCAGACCCACCTGTTTGACAATTGAAATTTGACATAATATCACCTATGATTTCTTTCTATTTCAGGGACAACGTTGAATGGGATAAGGAAAAACTCCAAGAAGCGGAAGACAAAGTGCTTCAGAATTCCTCAAAGCCTTTATCCGAAGACCTAAGAGAGAAATATGAAAAAGAAGCTAGCGACTTCTGGGATAAGTTTTATGGATCTCATGCTAATAGGTAATGTATGGTTCACAGCTGGATTTCCAAACCCATCTGATTTGGTCGATTAAAGTGAAGAAGGACGAGAAAGATGTGTTTGCAAAACATGGATCGATGCTTATTGGGAAGTTCTGAGACTGCTATAAAGAGGAAGATGCAATAAACAAATTTACAAACATTTTCCGCTCGTTGAGAGTTTGCGCGTTGTGCGGGTTTTTGCATCAACTGCAGTCATTTGTAAATGCTAGGTTGAGAACATCAACTTGCTTGTTCCCTAACCAATTCCTATTCTCCATGCTTTGAAAGCTGACGAAGGATAGTGGCCGGGGAGTCGCGTCCCAGAGATGGCCTTTCTGCTTAAAGGAACAGAAAACTTGACTCAAACTTGACTCGGGGAGCTAGCTGACATATCAAGAATGTACCCTGAGTCGATATTGAGAGTAAGAAAAATTCTCGTTACGACCGTTGCAGTTTCCGGGCAGTTTCCGAGAATTCGACTTTTGAGTTAGTAGAAAAAAAAGCAAAAGGTTTGTTTGCCGGGAGTAGGAATCGAACGCACGACCTCTTGGCTACTATCCTAATGTACTAGTCAACACGGAAAAAAGGAGAACTTTTACAGTGCATAAGTGCATAATTACAGTCCATAAGGGGCAACGCCTGCCAGCTAGCTTTGGGAACACCAAGGAGGGGGTTCGAGATAACAAAGAAGGGGGGTCCTGTCGACAATAAGTCCCTGTATCTTTATCTAAGCCCCCCAGGTCGGTTCGATGGCCGTAAGTTGCGTAGTCAAGTTTTCTGTGCCTTTAAAATGGCGTCACTTTGATCGAACTCACCTGTAAACCCGGTCTGTTCAACGTATTATCTTGGTATTATGACAACTCCTGGGACAAACTGTCTGGGGGACAGACGATCAGGGTCGGCCGGTCACGGACTGGAATTCCTGTCAGTGTTTTCGGCACCATATCAGTTCCGGACGGGAAAGTGAGATTTTTTTTCAACTTGATGATAAGAGTGTCAACAATAGGGACCTCCCGTATGGGAAAACATGATCGTCTATCCAAGCCATCTGTATACCATCTATGACGAGTTGTCTTGGAACGAATTTGCTTGTCACTGAAAAGTTGTTCCAACTTTTCCGTACGAAGAAGAAAATCTTGCAAGAATCCCATGACAACCAGACCCTGTCGACGACCAGATACAGTCGGTTTTGGAAACTTCCCGTTGTATCCAGTACTATAGAAGACTATACTGTCAGGAGTTGCATAACGGATAGCACAAGGCTGCGCGGTTTCAATAGAAAACACTTTGTAGTCTGTTGTGATTTGGAAAACGTTGTGCATTAAATGTTATGCATAACAGGCATTGCGAGGAAGAGCCGAATTACCGCCGCAAAAGCATCTGCTGACCTGCCTAGGGGTTTATTCAAACAATGTTTACAACGGGTACGTCAGCTACGATTCTTCATCAGCGATATTTCGGCCCTTTTTGGCAAGGGTCCTCGTCAGGCTGTCAATCCCCGAAGTTGAACCAGAGGATTGACAGCCTGACGAGGACCCTTGCCAACAAGGGCCGAAATATCGCTGATGAAGAATCGTAGCTGACGTACCCGTTGTAAACATTGTTTGAATAAATGTTTCAAAGTCAGCTTCGGCTCAAAGAATATTTATCTGCCTAGGGGTAGCTCGAAGGGGGGGGGGGGGAGGGGGGATCCCCCCCCCCCCCCTGCCTTTTGCTAAGTCGTATCAGTCGTTTATTTTGGCCTTGTTGAGGCCCCCGGCGCTCATTTTAGTCAAAAAGTCGTTTAAAAAAAATTAAAAAATTGGCACTACCAAGCGTCAGTCGTAAATTCGTCCCTGTCCTTCCGATATCATGACGACAAACAAAAAAGTCTGCAGATACTTTTTCGGCCCTTCCTGGCAATGAGATAAGATAAGATAAGATTTTATTTGCGCTAAGAGCCAACGGCCATGGCAAATACATATAGATAAAAAAAACAAAAACAAAAAAAAACACCACATACAAAAAATATTAAACTCCTATAGGCACCTATCCCTCTGGGCTACGGCTACCATGAGGAACCTCACCAGCTGTTTTATAAATTACAACAGATTACATCCAAGTGTTGTACGTTGAAACTGCGCATCCTTGTGTTATCTGTTATCAAACTTTTGACAGTGTGGGAATCCCTATTTTCGGGATCGCGCGAAAAACTTCCATAGAAGGTAAAGCTTTATCTGATTGTTACTATTCTTGTCTCATCTTTGTTTGCAGGTTTTTCAAGGACCGGCATTGGCTTTTCACGGAGTTTCCCGAGCTTCAGAATACTAGCATAGTTCCAGCCTCTGAAAAATCGACAGAGGAAGAATCCTTTCCTGGGCAAAATTCATCTTTTCGAATTATGGAAGTAGGATGCGGCGTTGGAAATACTGTTTTTCCGCTGTTGGACACGGTGAAATCCACTGACACATTTGTTTATGCATGCGACTTCTCCAGTGTTGCAGTTAACCTGGTAAAGGAGCACAAAGACTATGACGAAAAAAGGTAAGAATTTTAATCAAGTAGGGTTTACATTTAGTTAGATTGGATTCGATTCATTAGATTTGCATTAGATTGTTGAGTTCTTCCCAAAAAGATAACAAAAAACTAAGTATAAGGGTTTTTTTCAGAAGAAATTTTCGGAAGAAAAATAATTTTTTGTGGAGTGCCACAGGGGACTCTTTTGGGTCCCCTCCTGCTTTGAGTGATGATAAGTGATATTGCAGTAGATGAGGAAAAGCGTTGGAAGCGAGGGGTTACTCACTCCCCAAACCCGTGTACACCGGATGCCGGTGCCGGGAGGTGCCGGAAGGTGCCGAAAGTTGGAAGTTCTAGCTGGCTAGCGTCAAAAGAAAGTACTATAACCGATGAACTTTCTTGCGTTCTGATTGAGCTATATAGATTGTTGAAAATGGGGTATCCAGATATGTTGAATGTAAATAAAACCACCGCGCTGATCCGCTCTGGAGCGCGTCAATAGAATCAACGTTGACTTCTATATTTCCTCTTTAGCAACTTACCGGCGATCTAGCTATTTGTAGAGGTAACGAAACGTGATGTGGCGCGAATCCGCTCGTTTGCATCGGGAGTCGGTCGTATTTTACTCGACTTAGCATGTTTGAATGACCGAGATAGGGAGACAGTTCTGTCTCGTTATTTGTTCTTGATGGCAAGTCTAGTTTTTTCTCAATCTCTCAATCCCTACAAGAAAATCATTGACAAGAACTTTCGGCTTTTACAGCAGTTTTTCCTTTTCAAAATACGCAGTAAAGATATTCCTTTTCCACACATAAAATAGATTGAGCATTCGCTCTTCAGCTCCTAGTCGCTATAGGCTAGTTCCGTTTCAAGTTTTTGTAATCACTGTATCTCTTCTCTTGATGAAAAAAGTTTGTTTTTACACATTTGTATTTAATGCACTTTTATTAAACTTTGTGATTTTTAAACACCGACTATTAAATTGGATGGTACCTCCCGGCACCTTCCACTTTTGTCAGTTTTTAACCTGTCTAGGATGAAATGGCGCTGTCTAGCGTCAAAAGAAAGTACTGTAACCGATGAACCTTCCGGTAGACAGGTTAAAAACTAACAAAAGTGGAAGGTGCCGGAAGGTGCCGGGAATGAGTGTACACCGGGTGCCGGAGAGTGAGTAACCCCTCGGTTGGAAGTATGTAGACAGCTTGAGTATTGCTGAAATCTGTCATCGTTCCCAAATGAGTAATGCTAAGCTAATAATCCAAGAGGTGGCGGATGAGGCACAGAATAGCGACATGAAAGTTAACATCGCGAAAACTGTGGTCTTAACCATCTCTTTCCTAAAATCGAGACCTGCTTGCAAAGAAGAAATACCGGAAAAAATGAAGGCTGAGAAAATTAAGTTACTGGGTGCTACTATATCTAAAATGGGAAGCGCACTGCCAGAACATGCTGAAACGTGCCAATGCGGGATTCAAAATCACCTACTTCGAGTTTATACTTCCTTCATTAGACCCACCCTGGAATATGCCTGTTTGGCATTTTTCATTATTGCAAGAACAAAGAGACAAATTGGAAAGAATAAAGAAGCGGGCTCTTCTTATTAACCATAGTGGACCGAAACTTCCATACTCCGACCCTTTTAAAACATTTTAACTTCAAAACACTGCAGGAGCGCAGAAAAGAGCTAAGCACTGACTTCGGTTCAGCCATGGTATCTCACCCTCTCCACTCACAAATCATCCCTCCCCTCTCCCCCCTACTAAAATATTAGAAATCGACAGAACGAGTGGTAAGTTCTAGGGTACCCAAGCTCCGTCCTGTACCTAAAAAACACACAAGATATGCTCAAAGTTTTATTCCAGAGCTCGTGTCAGTTTTTAACCAAGTGTGTCAGATTATTAAGTGTATTGAAATTTGACACATATGTTGTAATTTCTTCTGCTTTTTGACAATCATCGCTAATTTGGTTGTATAACCATGAAAGTCGTTTTCAAATAAACTTTCTATCTATCAATCTATCAATCTTCGCGGTAGATGGTCCTTATTTGCTAATTCCGGAAGCCACGCTTTAGATTGTCATGCTCTACTCAGGGACGTCCCGAGGGGGGGGGGCAGCGCCCCCCCCCCCCTACGTTTTTGGCATTCGGTCAAATTTCGGCGAAAATTCGGTCAAAACGGGCTCGCGGCGAAGCCGTGATGCCCTTTTCATAAAATCATTCGTCCCCGCATTTCGAAATTGGGTGATTTAACGTGTTTATTGGTTCCCCTTTCTTTATCGAATTTGCTAGTTGATCCGACTTTTGTTCACTCCGCATCGATTTCACTGCATTCGGTCCGTCCCTTCGTAAATTTGGTGATCTAATCTGTTTATTTGGTCTCATTCGTTAGCGAATTCGGTAATTCACCAGACTTTTCTCAAGTCCGTATCTGCTCTGTCGCATTCGGTCAGTCCATTTCATAATTCGGTCAGATTCATTTGGTGCTGATTCGTGACCGAGTTCGATAGTTCATCCAAGTTTTGTTCTGTCCGCATCGGTTTCGCCGCATTCGGTCCGTCCTTGCGTAAATTCGGTGATTTAACCTGTTTATTTCGTCTCATTCTTTACCGAATTCGGTAATTCGGTCAGTCCATTTCATAATTCGGCCATTAATCAGATTCATTTGGTTCTGGTTCGTGACCGAATACGATAATTCATCCAACTTTTGTTAAGTCCGCATCGATTTCGCCGCATTCGATCCGTCCCTGCGTAAATTCGGTGATTTAACCTGTTTATTTGGTCCATTCTCTACCGAATTCGCATGCGGTCGCATTCGGTCAGTCCATTTCATAATCAAATTCGGTGAGATTCATTTGGTTCTGATTCGTTACCAAATATGGTAATTTACCGGATTTTTCTTTAGTCCGTTTCTATTGCTAGACTTGCCGAATTCGTTTTTTTTAGGTGGTTCTAACAAGAGTTTTAATACCGCTCTCGATCTGTTCCTTATTATTTTGGTTAGTTTTTCGGTATACTACGAATTCACTATTTGCTTCAACCCAGTTACTGAGTTCGGTAATTCAAGTGGCATTTATTTAGCTCTCGTTCTTTACCATTTACGGTACCTTCAGTTGGTTGCTGTTCATTTTTTTACTTCTTAGGATTGCAGTACTTCAGGAATAAGCACGTCTCTTGAAGTGAAAACTAGCCTACTTTTATTTTTGCTGTAAATTCCGAACAAATGTACTTTGTATCCACTTTACCCTGGATAACCCCTTTCGTTGCGATACTACTCTGGGTTGAATGTATAATCATGGGATCGAAGAAAGGCACTTTTATCATCAGTGTTTTCACAAAATTTCGCCTGCGGCGCATTTCGCAGTCTTTACTAGTTAGACAAAGGTTGCCTCATTTAATTGGCGTTTGAGGCTTGGAATTTTGGGGCGCTTGAACTATATTAAAAGCTAGAATTTGTATGGGAAGTAGTTAAATTTTGCCAGAAAAAAAAGGCGGATTCAAAAAATTTCGCCTGCGGCGCCTTAATTAATCATGGGCACAGATGTTAGCGACGTTGTCGCTATGCAGCAACACCATTTGGTTGCGATTATTTCAAGTCCTGTTGGAAAAACTGGAAAGGTCTTCCAAAGGTAAAACAGAAGCGGAAAAGCGTGAAAATGTTTTAGACGTGTATTTTCTTCTATATTCTCTTTAGACTTGTTAGTATATACTCTGCAACGTTTTACGTTGAAGCTTCATGAAGGCGACTTGCTGTGTTCTTACAATTTTTGTTAATAAATTCAGTAAAAATCAGGTACCGATTCGGTCAATTTTACCAGGTGCGCCCCCCCCCCAATGAAGAAAGGCTCGGGACGCCCCTGGGCCTCTACTGGGTGTGTTATTAGATTGCTCCATGGTGAGCTATTCGCAGAAGTATTCCTTCAGCCCAAGCTGACCGCGGATCAAATTTGACTGCGCTAAATGGATACGTCAGCTGAGTTTCATTCTAACGATATTTCGGCCTTTCTTGGCAAGGGTCCTCTTCAGGCTCAAAGCCGATCAAGTTGGAAAAAGGAACTTGTGGGAAAACAAACTAAAGATTCTAGCTTAGCGTGAAATATTGTACTTCGTGAATTCCTTTGTGAGAGTTGCTTGGAGTTAAAAAGGTTGCTGTGATTCTATTTTGGACACGGCTGCTGTTTGTGCTGCTCGATTGGGTCCTTGATCGGGTAGAGATTTTTCTGCATTTGGATTGACTTTCGTTTTGTTGTAGAGAATATTTGGTCTTCTTCAGGCTCAAGCCAGAAAAACCAACCTGTAATAAAGTATATTAAGATTCTAGCAACTACAGGTATCTGATTTTGGTGAGCATAAGCGGGAGCTATCCCTATCCCTCCCAACGTTCCTATATTTGATAAATTATACTGCAAATGCAAACAGATATTCCTTCAGCCCAAGCTGACTGCGAATCACGAGCGTGTTCCACCCTTCTAACAATAGTAACTATTAGTTACTATTTTTCGTTCAAACCTCGTAAAAAGTTACTACGCTGACCGTTCCAACCTTGTCGAAATAGTAACTATTTGCTTACCATGCTGTGGAGCTAGTAAGCGTGGTAACTGCGCATCTCTGCAACGTGATTGGTCGGATTCGCCAGTGGCATGATATTCTGTTGGAAAATTGAAAAATCGTTCCATCCTTGACGGCGAAAAGCCAGAATTCGTGACGTCAATGCGTAGTAACTACGGTAAGTAGGGTGGAACGGGCTCCATACTTGACGGATACCTCAGCTGAATGTTATTAGAGATATATTTCGGGACAAGTTATTTTTCCAGCTTAAGTGGCCTGAGCCTGAAGGTACCCTTGCAAGGAAGGGCCGAAATATAGCCCTAATAAAATTCAGCTGACGTATCGGTTTTGCACTGTCAAAATTATACTGTAAACTTTATTCGATAACAGTTGTTATTTCCAGGTGTCATGCTTTCGTAGCAGACCTGAGTGAAGAGATTCTGGAACTTCCATTCCCTAAAGGAAGCTTGGATATTGTGGTCGTGATCTTCGTTCTCTCTGCTTTGGATCCCGGAAAGTAAGTAATAAAGTAACGCACACACATTTTCGATTTTCGCATCTGGACGCACTTTTCCTCCGACGCTCCGTATTTCGGATGTATCAGATCCATGATTCGGTCCGATCTTTCATTGTTCATAAGGCAACATCTTAGAATGTGGGTTTGCTCTTACTGCCAGTGATTACTAATTCAAAGTATGTTGTGTAAAATTAGCATCGTTTAAAGCAAGCCTAAGCGAGCGACTTCCCTTTGCCCTCGGAAGGTCATTGTCCTATTGTCCAACATACCAAAGGAGGTACTTCCGAGAATTTCCATTAGCATGTCTTTCCGGCATTGACTACACTGTCAGAAGTTTCATACCGGATAACACAAGGATGCGCGGTTTCAAGAGATAACACTTAGGATGTTAGCTGTGATATTTTTCAAACCTTGCGCACTGAAACGTTATGCATACAAGAAGAACTGAAATACCAGCGAAAAACATCTGGTGACTTTTTGTCGCCCTGAAATCGGAAAAGTCATCAGATGCTTTTTCAGCTCATCCTGGCAATGCTTGTTATGCGTAACGTTTGTAAATCATAATAGATAACATCCAACTGAATTTCAGTTCAATTTTATTTTCAAAACCGATACAACGGTCAAGCCGATTTGGTGGTTTTCGTCCATATTAACACTAATTATATACAAAAGATCATTCTACACTATTTTGGATATAACAAAGACTTGTGCTGCACCCCCCCCCCCCCCTTGCGACGCCCCTGCACGGGGCAACAGTATTCCTGAAGTGGGCGTATGAAAGAAAGATAAACTCTGACAGATAACATCCCAGGTGTTATCAGTTGAAACTACGCATCCTTGTGTTGTCTGCTATTAAACTTCTGGCAGTGTAGCGTCCAACTTTCATGAGCACGGAAACCGTAGCAGCTGCTCTTCATTGGAAGATGTGAACTGATTTAGTGAGTCAGTAGTTAGTCAAGTGAGCTTTGAACCCATTGCTTTTGGCTCACAGGACCACCGTTCTGATCCAGTTAGCTATCGAGGGGTCTGGGAACTAAGTATCCAAACCAATCCGTTCTGTGATTGAAGAACTAGCGAAAGGATCAGGTGAGTCAAAGGATCAGGTCAAGTCAGAAGAATATTTAAAAAAAGCCTGTCGTCACTGCTTTTTTTGTAGAGAAAAGCTCTAGGCGTCAAGAATATGCTTCTGCTCATCGGAGCTTAGACCACTGGAAAAGGCGTTCTAGCATATTGTTGTACGTTCTGTTAGAGTACCTCGACAATTTTCACATGATTTTCCCGTTTCGTAGGATGAGAAACGCCATCTGTCAGCTTGCCTCGTATCTAAAGCCTGGAGGTCGTATACTTTTCCGCGACTACGGGCGACTGGACATGGCCCAGCTAAGGTTTCGACCAGAGAGATGCTTAGGCGAAAATTTCTACGTCAGAGGTGACGGAACCAGAGTCTATTTCTTCACTAAAGGTAAGCGGATGTCATTTGTATTGCCAGGGCAAGCTTTGCCATGGACAGCTATCCTCTCGGTATAGACTGTGCAGCACCGTAACTCAAAGAGATTATCATCTATTTAGCCACCCCCCCCCCCCCATCCAGCCAGAGCGGGCCCTTTTGAGGGCTAGTAGACTTTTAGTCTGCACGAACTCCGTATAGTTGACGTTCGTTGCAGGTTGGACGCCGCATGAAACGTGACACCTCGCCATTTTAACTTCATGTAGAAACTGTCCACGAGGCCTGGCGAATTGGTCTTTGGTCACTAAGCGCTACTGACCTTTCTTTCCTTCAGTTCCGTGCTCACCAAAGCAAAATAACACTATAGAATAGCGCCAAAACTCGAAAAAAGTGACACACACTCAAATAACAGCGGCACTAGAGCCACTGGCGATAGTGAACGTCCCTACTGAAACTCAATCCGTCGTGCACCAATAAGTTCATATTCTGAACAAAGCAAAAAAACATACAACCTCTTTTTATTCAAATAATGTATACAACGGATACGTCAGCTACGATGCTTCATCAGCGATATGTCGGCCCTTCTTGGCAAGGGTCCTCGTCAGGCTGTCAATCTTCAGGTCCAAAGTCGGGGAAGGAAACAAACCTGTAAGGGCTGAAATATCGCTGATGAAGCATTGTAGCTGACGTACGTATCCGTTGTATGCATTATTTGAATAAATGTTTCAAGTCAGCTTGGGCTCAAGGAATATTTATCTACGAAGTACGATACAACCTCCCCAGTTTCCTCGATGTGTGCAGACCGCATCTTAGCTTTATTAGAAATTTCTAAACCCACAAGTTTGTCTCGCTTTAAATGTCGCAAGCGTAATGGGCGGCGCTATGAGTATGACCCGTTTGCGAAGCAAGGAAAGCATACACTGTAAAAAAAATCTTGCATTATTTGCTACTGGGATTACTCTTGTCTTTATTGAGATGATATTATCCCTGATTCGGATTAATTTTATCCCAAGAGAGATAAGATTAATCCCAGTAGTAAATACTGCATCCTTATTCGGAGAAACTTTTTACAGTGTAGGTCTTGACGCTACTCCCTAGTGTTGCTTTCTGGTGCTCACTATGTTTCTGCGTTTGAGTGATATAGGCAGGCACCACCTAGCATAACGACCTGACAGACAAATGGCCAGTTATGGGCCATAGTGTGATATGTGATTTAGGTCTATATATAAGTTAATATTATTCAGTTTCAAATATTATAACTTTAGTGTATACATTGTTGACGTAAAATCAACTAGTCGGCTTACCGCCGTTTCAAGATTTTTAATGAATAAACTAAAGTAATCCGTCCGCATTATGCCACGATGCTGTGGTACCTTTGTGTACTAGGAGCTGTTCTAATGATTTTTTTTCTAACCAGGCTTTTATTTATTTAGAGGAATTGAGGTCAATTTTTGTGGATGCTGGTTTAGAAGAGGAACAGAATATCGAAGACAAGAGACTGTTAGTAAACCGCGGGCGGCAACTGACTATGTACAGGGTATGGATTCAGTGCAGATATCGGAAACCAGTTTGATTGCTGACGTTGAAAAACAAATTATACTGTTTTTTACTGGTCTATGTGTTATGGCAGAAATTCCCTCGGAAAACATTCACCATCAGTACAGGCCAAGACTCCATGGGCGAACCATTATTGTCCAATATAACAACCAATTTCAAGCAAGAACAGAAGTTAAAATGAAATTCGTAAGGATGAACATGCTGATCGAAATCACAGATAATACATAGTTAATTATTCAGTGATAATTCATTATACTTATAGAAGGGAATTAAGAATTAGGGCGTCGCCTAACCGGGTCCAGTTGGCGAGAAAAGGGGTAAGCCGCTTGCGATTAGCAACCAGAAGGGAGTGAATGTACGTGCGCCTTTGTCAGTGTTTACTGCAGTCTCATGGAAGGAAAAAGGTTGCCGGTACCACGATATAAATCGTGATAGAAGATTTGGTTTTGAGCAGAAACAACGTATTTCGAGAACTCTCTTTGAATCTAGAAAAAAAAATACCATTTTGGAAAAAAAGGCTTAAAAGGGGCCTCACTCCAGCTGGTACATGCCGGTTTAAATTTGCAGGCCTATTCTGCGATAATTTTCCGTGGGGATTCATTAATTTTGGTCCCCATTAATATGACCAATTTAATTGTGAAGGATCTTCGTATTTCCGGGCCACATTTTGTCAAATTCACGTTGTCTGAAGGTCTGCTTTTGTCGGGTCAGACTAGAACAAGACTGCTAATATACCGCAAATTCAGCTTTGCACGCTAATAGTTTTCTTAGTCCAAGGGGAGTGTGTGGTTCCACCTCTCTATATTCTTTTTTATACTCTAATTGCTTCTTTACCCGTTCAAAGTATTTTACTTTGTTCATCGATATCTTTCTTATCGGTTGATCTTCCAGCACTAAATAGTCGCAAATCTAAATAGTCGGAGTTGCGTGCTTTGTTCGAGAGCAGCTATCGATGCGGCCCTTGCAAATCCCTCATATTGACACCCATGATGAAATAATGTGGTTTCTGGTCCAGCCTAAAAGGCTTCCAAGGTCGATAAATGGAATAGCTCTAGGTGTATTTTACTGTTCGCCCAGCCTTACGAGTTCTGAGAAAAAGCGATTTGCAGAAAAGCTAGAGTTATGTGCTGACTTCATAACTTGTAAATACCCAAATGTTGGAATTTGTTTGACCGGGGACAAGAACGATTTAAAAATTGAGTATCTTCTTAAAAATCACGGGTTAAAACAAGTTGTTAAGTTTGCGACAACAAAGGGCAATACAAATCTTGATGTGATATGCACAAATTTCTCTGAATATTATGATGAACCACAAGATCTTCCCCCACTTGGCGGAAGTTACCATTACATGTTAAAGTGGTCCACTCTACCGTCGTATAAAATTAAATATGTAATCGAAAATGTGACTTATCGACCTCTTTCAGACAGAGGTCTTCTTGGTTTTGGTAATTGGATTTCTTCGGAGACTTGGACTGAATCAATGAACGCCACTTCAAGTGATGAAAAAGCAAGTATCCTGCAGGAAAAACTCCGACAAAAATATGAAACCTTCCTTTTATCACGCAAGAAATCAAAGATCTAATCCGTTACAAGATACAACTTCTGAGGAATGGTACAAGAGAACAAGCTAATAAACTCAGAAACGAAATTCGAAAGATGACTAGAAAGGCTGCCTCCGATTATTATAATGAAAAAATTCATTGTTTATTTGAATCAAATAGTAGTAAATGGTACAAAGAAATTAAGCAAATGTGTGGGAAAACACCTTCTGTTGTTGATTTTAATCTTGATGCTGATGATGTAACCGTCGCAAATCAGTTAAATTGCCACCTTGCCAAAATTGTCCAATCACTACCTCCGTTGGATGGAAATGAAACTGCAGAATTTTCGACAGAAGAAAGTAATGTTAAGCTTGTTAGCGAAGATCAAGTGTGTTCTAAACTGAAAAAGCTGAAAAGAACAAGCATAACACCTACTGATATCCCTATCCAGCTAATTAAAGCGTTTCCCGATAAAATTGTAAAACAATTGACAAATATATTTAATTGTATTTCTAGTAGTTTAGAATACCCACGAGTTTGGAAAACAGGGTACGTCACACCAATACCAAAGAAAGATACTCAGTTGGATTTTGACGGTGTAAGGCCTATGACGCTAACTCCATTATTCAGTAAAATATACGAAAGTTTTGTTGCTGATTGGCTTAAAGTAGAAATAGAACCATTGCTAGATCATCGACAGTATGGAAACCGAAAATGTACGTCAACTTCACATTATCTAACCAGTCTTCTCCATTTTATTTTTAAGCATGTTGATGAGCCCGGTAAATGGTTGAATTTGATAGCAATTGATTTTAAAAAAGGTTTTGATCTTATTGACCATAAAATTTTAATTTCTAAGCTCTATCATGTTTTTAACGTTAATACCAGAGTAATAAAAATAATTCAAAGTTTTTTAACAGGTAGATCCCAGATTTTAAAGTATCGGAATGTTTACTCTGAACCAGAAGCGGTACTTTGTGGTGTGCCCCAGGGTACCATCTTAGGCCCAATTTTATTTTTAGTTATGATTAATGATATAGCTGATGATTTGAAAATCGTTGGAAGTATGTTGATGACCTTATGTTGAAGTTTGTTGTAGAGAGGATTCGAGTCAAGTTCAAGATACTGTGAGTAACGTAAAAATGCAAGCTTTGAAATCTAACATGACTGTGAATGACACTAAATCGTGCACTATGACAATTTCTTTTTTTAAATCTTTCAACCCTACTTTTCTACCTGAAATTTCAGATTCCTTGAGAGTAGAAAAAATTAAACTCCTGAGGATAATTTTAACTCAAGATTTAAAATGGGAAGCACAGACGACCAGCATGATAAAGCGAGGGAATGCCGGACTTCAGATGCTTAAGCTCATGTCCAGGCATGGGGCCCCCACTAAACACTTGTTCCAAATTTACATTTCATTTATCCGACCAAATTTAGAATACGGAGCCCCTGTTTGGCATTTTGGCCTTACGGTCGAACAGACCGCCAGAATTGAGAAGATTCAAAAAAGAGCTCTAATCATAGCGTCAAAGGTGGCCGAGAGGTCCTATGAAGAGTTACTACGTAAATTCGAAATTACCTCCTTACATGAACGAAGGCTGAAACTCTGCGAGCGTGTTCCACCCTCGTACCAATAGTAACTATTAGTTACTAAACCCGTTCCAGCCTCTCGAAAAGTTACTACGCTGACCGTTCCAGCCTTGACGAAATAGTAACCAATAGTAACTATTTGCTTACCACGCTCGGGAGCGTGGTAAGCGTAGTAACCACGAATCTCTGTCACGTGATTGGTCGGATTAACCCGTGGTATGGTATTTCGCTGGAAAATACAAAAATCGTTCCAGCCTTGACGAGAAAAAGGCAGAATTTGTGACGTCATGCGTGGTAACTACGGTAAGTAGGATGGAACACGCTCTGCATGGAGTTTGGTGTCAAATCTCTGAATCACCCGATACACAAAAATATTTTCCCTTCTGAAAAGCTGTCAAAAAGGCTCCCTCGCAAGGCAGCTACTACGGTTGAAAAGTTGCAGCCGACTAAATGTGCCCACCAGAGGTTTGCAAAGAGTTTTGTCCCTTCTTTTTTAAAGTTGTATAACGAAGCATAAGCTGAGCTGCTAGTTTAAATTTATCATGTTATTTATGACCGTTGTAGCCGTATATGCGTAGGCCTATTATGTGTGTGTTCATTTATATACATGACTATACCGAACAAATTTGGCGTGAGCCATGATCAGTTTTTGGCGAATAAAAAGATTTATCTATCTATCTATCAAATCTTTGGTGGCTTCCACTGTGATATAGCCGTGCAAGTCTTTCAAAATAAATTTAATATTAAAAAAGGAAATCGTAAGAAATTACAAGAAATCGGAACAATACCTATTCTCTGTGTGTGACGTCCGCTGTAGGATTCGCGCCTGGGTACTCCTTTTGGAAAATGAAAACGCAGTATAAAGCTAGAATGAGAAAAGAAAGCTCAGAACCAGTTGACTGCTTCTGCCTACTACACGCAGAGGCGCCATTTCGGGGGGGGGGGGGGGGATGGGAGACCAATGGCATCGCTTTGCGGTCTCGGTAGGTGATAGAGTCCGATGATCGAGTCCTTTAAGGGATTCCATGTCATATCACGTGGGTTTTACAGTGAGCAGGATCCAACGATTGGCAGAATTGACCGCAGGATTAAAAGAAAAAAGAGCTGACTTGGGACAGTTTGGAAGGATTATGATCCCAGTTGTACCTGGTCGTTTACCACTTTCGGTATAATTTGAACAGGAACGCTAAACGGAGTTTAAACCACCTCAGTGTGAAAAACACCAACCACGGCCGTGTCGGACACAAACACTAATATCAGCATATCTGCCCTTACGCTACACACTATAAGCATTGACATGTTTCAATATACAAACAATAATAATCATAATCATCCATTAATAAAAACACAAAAGAAAGCTAATGTTATTAGAACTACCCTTGCGGTAGTGTTTTGTTGTAAACTTCAACAAAACTCGGGACTAAACTACTCGATACTGCTCAGTGCGGCAACGCGGGGGGGGGGGGGGGGGGAAGTCTTGGAAATTGCTCAGCACAAGCTCTCTCTGGCCATGGGCGCTCAGTTTCGAAGGGAGGTGGGAGGAGAGTGAGTAGAGTGGGGTACAAAATTTAAACAAAGGTTTTTTGGCCTAAACTTGGGCCTGAAACACCGAAAAGCAACCATGATATGCGCTCGGTGTCCATTGGGGTGTTTGGATACACTGTAAAAAAAAAATCTTGCAGTATTTGCTACTGGGATTAATCTTGTCTTTATTGAGATAAGATTATCGCTAATTCGGATTAATTGTATCCCAATAGAGATAAGATTAATCCCAGTAGCAAATACTGCATCCTTATTCGGAGAAACTTTGTACAGTGTAGTAAGGACGCTGTAAACGCAACTGTACAGCACGTTCAGACTCCACAAGGACGGTACTTCAGTATAGCGAGCAAAAAACAATACTTACTCATAGCTTCCCATTCGTCTTTGGACAACGTTCCGACAGTCTCCCCCTGCGTTCCTTTGTCCTTCACATGGTTGTAATCTGTCTCCGGGTTTCCAACCAGCTTCTGGTTGGGGTAGACCTGAAAGAAACAAGAAAAATGTATCAGACCTGGAATTTTCAATCGTTTATCTGACTTGAAGTGTAGACACGGCTCTCCAGAACAAATATTTATAGGTTAGCTGGAGGGGAGGATTCTCAATGTGCTTTCTAAGGAGTCTCCTTCCAGCGAGTGAAGCTCATCGGGAAAAACGCAGGTAATCTGGTAATCGCTTTCCAATTTCCGACCGGGAAAACCCGTCGAAAATTAAGATTCTAGAAAATAAAAGAGTTTTTGCACAAGGCCTACACGAGATGCATTATATTACAATAATGCAGACTACTTGTACACCTAATTTCTGGTTACATGGGTTTGGGGAAATCCTAAGGCCCTGGGCTATTCCTAAAAGTACATTTCGAACCTAAGGGTGTTCCTAGCCGAATTTCGCGAAACAAAACGCGTTACGACTGAGAAACCGCTCTTTCGAACAGGGGGCGGGGGGATAGCACAACTATCATTAAAAGAAAGCAAGCAAACTAGTTAGTCTACCAGCACCAATCGGGCATAAATGACCATGTTCATCTCATATCAATATTCTCGGAATCCAACACATCATTTAACAAAAGGAGTCGCATTCATGTGGTATATGCTATTAATCGTATTATTGCGGATGGTGCTGGCATGAGAAAAACATGAACACTAATTGCTTACCTCAAGACAATTTATCACAGACAACAAATCCCTATGTCGAGGTATATTCCGTGTGATGTATTCTTCAAAGCTACTTTTCATGATGAGTTTCAAGTGATGTTTGGCAGCTAACCTAGAAGAAAAATTCCCATGCAAACTGCCTGTTTATTCGAAATAATACCATTAACCTGTCAAAGGTTAATATCTCAAATTCGCATGTGTGCCACTGATAGGTTCCCATCCTCTATCTGAAAAGCCCTCGTCCAGGAATTAGTCCTTGGTGTGCGCCGAGGACGCTTCCAGTCTTTTCTACATGGACTTCCCCAGCTGCCTGTTTTACGGCTTTGTATTCGGGGGCTAGTAATACGACTACACTGTCATGAGTTTCATAATAGACAACAAAAGGATGCGCGGTTTCAACAGACATTGCGTAACAGACAGCGCTTGGGATGTTATCTGTTGTGTTGGAAAACGTTATACATGAAATGTTTTTCATAACAAGCATTGCCAGGAAGAGCAAAAAAGCATCTACTGCCTTTTTTGTTTGTCGTCATGATGTCTGAAAATTCAGCAGATGCTTTTTGGTGATATTGCGGCTCTTCCTGATGGCAACGCTTGTTACGCGTAACATTTTCAAACACAACAGACAACATCCGAAGTGTTGTCCGTTACGCATTGTCTGTTGAAACCGCGCATCCTTCTGTTGTCTGTTATAAAACTTATGACAGTGTAACTAAGCTAGGCGAGGATTTGAACTCGGGACCCACATCCATCATAGCTCAAAGTTAAAAGCCTTAAATACAGTGTTACAAACTGTGGAGTACAAATGCGTCATGTTATACATTTCGACGTAGAAAAAGAAAAGTTTTCCGAAAGTTGGGGAAAATGGTGTGCGACCTTTCTACTACTATAGACAGAGAAGACATCCTGCCCCCCAACTTTACAACAGAAAGGGAGAGGCCTCAAAGACAAGCTTCCGAACCGGTCCCTACCCTTCAACCAGTGTTTTGCCGACACGTGAGATACAAGAATAGCTTTGTCCCCTCCTTTGTTTCCCTACGGAATAGAAATTAATAGGTTATTATTTTACCCCTCGTTGTCTATTTCCCCAATCGTTACTTTTTATATTGTTTGTTCTCAGTATTTTATATGAAATTCGACCACTTTCTAGAATATGTTGACAATTTTGGTTAGTTTTTAATGTATGCTGACTTTACCACCTGCTATTCATTCGGCTAGTCCGTAATTGGTGTTGAAATAAAACTGAATTGAATTGAATTGAAGACACAGCAACTGAATCGTCTCGAGTTCATTATGACTTTGGTGTTGGTGGTCATTATAACTCAGTTAAGAAGGTGGGGGATCAAAGATAAGTAATATGATAATGACTGACTTATCTATCAAGATAAATCAGATAAGTAATATTGACCTGTCGAGTTGATTGATAGTGCTTCAAGTGTCTATTCGAACTGACATATCCAAAGCTATTTCTATGTATTTAAAGATATTACGGATTAAATCATTATTTATTTATTATTTAACGTTGATTCCGCGTAGATGGCCATAGGCACGTACCATTTCTATCGGACCAGGTCAAATCTCTGCAGCGGTGTTCGCCAGAAGATGTTGTGAATGTAATCCCGAATCTTCTAGCCCCGAAAGCCACAAGCTTTGAGATGAATCCGCAAGCGAAAGCCGAAAGCTTTCAAAGCTCCAAGCGTGGGATGAGCACACATGCAGATCATTCAAAAAAGACTTTAGTACTATTTACCTTTCTAGCGTACCGAAATGGACTAGAAATTCTGGACAATCCACTACTTCTTCGAGGTGGAACTTATACTGAGTGCCAAAAAGTTTTGGCGGGTTTAAAGGCACATCTTTATCGAACTCCACTGAATAGATTGCGTTTCCAAATTTCCTGATTTTGTATTCTTGACTACTCTCGGCATTCTGAGACGAATCTTGTTCTTGGTTTGTAGCATTAACTGCAGTGAGTCTCCTCCTAAAAATGATAAAGGTTCAGTCGTAATTAGTGAAAACGTCGCAGTGCTTTACCATCTGAAAGTAAAAAGATATGGAACAGTAGGCGCTCATTTTAAAAATAGGCTACAGTTGGCTGTTGTAAAACGACGACTGAGCTACAAAATGGTACACGACTTTCATTTCTACCTCCCACTCAACTGAAACGGTCGTGCCTTCCCTTCCTTTCACGTTCCTTCATAATCGTAAAGCTAAGGGGTCTCGAAAAGAGCAGATCCTGGTAAAACATATCACTCAGGACTGTCGAGTATGGACACACACCGTAACGAAACCGGAAGCTTCAGAACAACAATGGACAGAACGCTAAGGAAATACGGGGGACTAGTGCGGTAAGTAAGGCACATCCTCTAAGGACGTTTCCAATCAAGAGTCCGAGCGAAGATCTGCTGTATGCATACTCTTGTCCAAATTCAGTATCAATCTGCAGGGAGGGATTCATGGGAGGAAGTGGTTGTTAAATATTATGCGGAGTAGAGATTTACTTAGTACAAGAAACCTGGCGAGGTTCCTCAGAGTGGCCAGTCTTCACAGGGAAAAGTTTTTCAGTGGGGTTTAGTGTGAAATAGTAGCGTGACAGTTTATTTTTGTATTTACATGTACTTATTTATGTTTCACACTAACATATCTGGTCTTTACATAATTCGCCTAAACACTTCTCATCACACATTTTGGGCGTACAGAATGTCCAAGGAATTATCAAAAGCGTTGACAGATTCGTTTGATAGACTCGACACTACTTTATATGGAAGGGTGTTTGAACAGTCCACCACTCTGTTCTGAAAAGAGTACAGGCCAATGCCATCAAAAAATATCCCGCGCAGACCGTTCTTAAATTAAACTACAACTACGTTGCCGAGGCAACGTGAAGTGTTGCAGCAACCTTTGTTTGGCTACGCCGACTAAAGTGTTGTGGGAGCAACACTTTGTTTTTATTTCCTCGCTATCTGTTAAATGATGAAGTTGTCAACCCATGGAGGTTGTAAAAATGATATGTTCCAAGAAGATTTTTTTTTCTGAACTGATGACAGAATCGTAATCACATGAGTGGCGTTTTCCATCGCCGATGAAATCTCACCAGTAGACGAAGCGAGTTTGCCGATTCGTGCTTATTTACTGTTTTCGATAGCCGATAGCCTTTGGTGCTCGCCGTTGTTTTTGGGTGCGCAAAAACGGGATTTTGTTTTGCTGGCAGGAGACTTCTGTTATAGCATAAACTGCACATTGGATATGTATACTCACATTGGACTTCAAAGAGGCTGTTCTCATAACGCAGAAAATAAAGAACATAATCCTCATTTCCCTCCATTTTTAAAGAAACGCCAAATCGTCAAACGAAACCCCAACGTCTAAGGCAAACGGCGAGTCCTAGGCCGGTCGGCGATGGACAGGAATTCAGGCGATAGACGTTAGCCGATCAGAACAAAAACAGAAATTAAGATATACAGCAACGGCAATCGGCTTCCGGCGAACGTCAAAAACGACAAAAAGTCAGACGGCTACGCTATCGCCGAACTCATCGGCGATCAAAAACGCCACTATGGCTATATCCCAGGATTTAACGAAAAAACAGAATATCGGAAGTAGGAACTAAATTGACTTTGCAGCCAGTTAAACTTTATCCTTTTCAATCGTAGACATCGGGACTGGTGAAAACTTGGAACATTTAAACTAGTTGGTATTGTAAAGCTGTCGTAACTTTTCAGGATCAAAATACAATAGATGCTACTTTAGTAATTATTATGACACTATGTCATTGTTGCTATTCCTCAGGGTTTAAAGAAAAAACAGAATATCGGAAGTAGGGACTAAATTGACTTTGCAGCCAACTAAACTTTATTCTTTTCAATTGTAGACATCGGGACTGGTTAAAGCTTGGAATATTATCTTAATATAACCGAGCTGGTATTGTATAGCCGTCCGTAACTTGTCAGGATCAAAATACCATAGATGCCACACTACTAATTATTGTGAAACTATGTCACTGTCTTGCATTATTGTTTGTATATAAGAATAGACCATTCTAGCATCTCATGAAAATGACAACGCTATAGCAATCGATTTTACTTAAAAGTCCCTCTCCCCGTGATAGACATGGAACCAAACTTTTCTTATCATCAAAAACACTGGAAACAAAATAGGTACACGAACTAGGAAAAGCTGGAAACCCCTAACCGCCGAAGTTGATTACGGTGTAACAACCGATTATTATTTTTAAGTCCCAGACATGTCTCACCTTCCGCCTATTTTGTCAGAGTATATACCCTACCACAGAAGTTGTCAACCCCTCGACCCTTACATGATCAAAGACGACAAAGGTCTGTCCATGAACGTTGGAAAAAAAAACAGAATGTCGGAAAAAGGGACTAAACTGACTTCACAAACAGTTTAAATTTTTTCTTTCGAGTCGTAGACATCGTGATTGGTGAAAACTTGAAACATTATCTTATATAACCTAAGTTGGTATGACAAAGCTATCCGTAACTTTTTAGGGTCAAAATACCACAGATGTCACTGTACTAATTATTGCGAAACTACGTTATTGTTTTTTTCTTACATTATCGTTTGTATCCGTTGCGTTAAGACTTAATTCTAAGTTACTGTGACAGACCAAAGAGAATAATTTTCTTACCCTCAGATTTATAGAGATCAAATAAAATGTGCACTAATTTGCACAAGTTTCTAGTCCCTTATGAGCACCTTCTAGAAACCGATTCTTACTTACACGTCCTTCTCTCCGTGACGACATGGTACCAGATTGTTCTTACTATCAAATACACCGGAAACAAATAATAGGTATACCAACTGACATAAGCTGCAAACCCCTTATGACCGAAGACGATTATGGTATAATCAGTCAATTGCTGCTTACAAGTCCCCTACATGTCTCACAATTGGGGTCGGCCTATTTTTGGTTTCAGTGTGTACCTTACTACTGAAGTTGTCAACCCCTCTAAACTTTCAAACTACTGTATCTCATCAAGGAATTTGTGTACAAAAAAACGAATGGCATATACTTTGACCAGGTCCTCAAGGTCTATCGCTTGCCGTTGAATAAAAAATTCTACCTATATTAGTTCAAAAGTCGACTTTTTTGCAGTAAGGCAACTTTCACCACTTAGAAAGAAGCAAAGGACAAGCTCTAATTTCTTAAGCAACGAGAGAACTTTGAAAGTTTAAGAGGCCCATCTGATATTATTTCTCTTCCTCAATCCCAAGTGTAAAAATGAAATGATAAACTCAGCTGAAATCACGAACAGAAATGGGTAGAAACAATAGATGGACCCGTTCGGACCCGTGGGAAATGCCACTTTTTCTATTCTGTAAACTTTTCTATTTGTCACTCAAAGAAGATATACTGGCTGTGGGGCCAGGGTACTGCCGCAGGGAACTTTCTTCTTTGTGACACGTCCAAACTATCTTATGTGATATTAGCAAGAAATAAACTGAATTGAACTGAACTGATTTAGCACTTACAGATTTTAGCCCATCTTCAATTTAAAACTGGTGCCTGTCTGCTTGCCTGCTAGAAAGGAGCTTTCCGCTCGAAAGCAGAAACATGGTTTGATGAAACGAAAGCTTGGCTGCATAACTTCAAATAATCATCTCTGACATAAGCTATGCAACTCCACTTCAGTTCACACACTGTAGGCCCTGGCTCAATTACAAGAAAAAAAACCATACTTTTTGGCCCCAGGCAAGAGTTCTACGGAGCTTTCCAAAATGTACTGTCATACTCATCAATCCGGCCCTAAGGTCCACACTTTCCGTAAAAAACGCACAGGTTAGACCCTTACCACTTTCTAGCAATAAGCTGAAAACGGGGTACTACGAACAAAAAATAAATAATAAAAACACGACAAAACCAAAGTGTTGCTCTCGCAACACAATTGAGAATGTTTCAGCAGGCAGCTATACTCACATTAAGCAGACTTGCTCTTCCAAATCTTCCAAGCTAGTTCCAATGGCTGAATGATCAGACTGTGCTAACCCTGTCTATTAAGGGTTTGACAATTCGACTGTCATCCGCAGTACAGTTCGTTCATAGCTTGTATAAGGTGATCCAAGCTGACTTCACTACGTTTGTCTACTTACATTATTTCATTACTGTCAGTTGTTGTTCCAATAAAATAGCCACCAGGTCGCAAATTCGAAGAAACATTTTCCAAAAACTGGTTTGCTTGCTTCATTGACTCAAAGCTGTAGTGCAGTACAAACTGACTGCTCACAAGGTCGAACTCCATGTCTCTGTTCTTCAGAAGGTTTTGAATTTTGTCCTGGAAAAAAAAAATCTAAACTTGTCCATGTTAGACAGTCTGCAAAATTGCCAATATGGACAATGCCTTGGCACTGAGATCTAGCTGTAGTTGTTCAGTTCTAGGAAAGTCCAGAGATCTTTAGACGGAATTACTGAGTATTTGGAAGTCATAATGGAAATGGATGAAGTGTGGCATTGCGACCACATGCCATGCCAAGCTAGATATCGCTTACCATGTGCAATAAGGGAAAACTGAGCAAAACCACGAAATTTATTTATATATACCCTAAAATCATTTTTTTTAAAGGCAAGTGCCATATACCGATCACTTTTCCGTCGGTCTGTCGGTCGGTCAGTCCGGTGTTTGCGAGTTAGGGTACTTCCAGATATGCTAGGACGATGAAACTTGGTAGGCATTTTAGGGACCCGACCAAATTAACTTGGAAATAGTCACATGCCCGATCCGACCATCGTAGGGGGAGGGGAGGTTGCGGAACCCAGAAAATAGGGGCATGCATAACTTTCGAATGGGTTATCGGATCTCAATGAAACTTGATACCTGGGAAGACCTCGTGTCTCAGATGTCTCGTCTCAAGTCCGGACCGGATCCGATGAATCTGAGGGGGAGCCGGAAATCGTGTGAAACTCTCGGAGTGGAGCGATCGGGACGAAACTTGGTGGGAAGAACAAGCACAAGCTCTAGATAAATAACTGACAGAACTGGACCGGATTCGGACATTGTGGTGGGAGTTGGAGGGGGTTCCGGAATTCCGGCGATCCGTAGTTGATGTACTTCCAGGTGGGCTAGCAAGATAAAACTTGGCAGGCATATCAGAGACCCGAACAGATTAACTTGGAAACAGTCACCCGCCCGATCCGACCGTCGTGGGGGAAGGGGGAGATGGTGGAATCCGGAAATTAGTGGCATGCATAACTTTCGAACGGGTTACCGGATCTTAATGAAACTTGATATCTTGAAAGAACTCATTTCTCAGATGCCCCATTTCAAGTCCGGAACGGATCCGATGAGGGGGGGGGGGGGTGGGGGGTGGAGGGGAGAACCGGAAATCTTGTGATACGCATAAAGTGGAGCGATCAGGATAAAACTTAGTGGGAAATACAGGCACAAGTCCTAGGTGCGTTAGTGACAGAATCGGACCGGATCCGGGTACCGAAGGGGGGGGCTCTAGGGGGTGTCCGGAATTCCGGTGATCGTGAATTAAGGGACTCCCAGAGTGCTAGGACGATCAAACTTTGCTGGAGCATTAGAAACCTGACATCACTGGGTTAGACATCGTCACTTCTCCGATCCGACCATTCCTTAAAGAACTCATCTTAACCGCAAAATACGAAAAATACTTTTAAGCAAAATTTACTTTTTCATGATCGCCATGAGTACTGAGCCTTTTTGCCTCAAGGATTTTGCTTACAAATTAATTTTTAGCACCCTTAAAGGACACCTGAACAATGAAACCATACTTGGACACACCATGGAGAATGCATTTACAGACACGGCCACGGAGAGCATTCTTCTCCTGAGCGTGACGTTTTCGAAATAGGGATTTTCGTTTCTGGAGGTTTGCACATGCAGACTCCAAGACAAAAAGCGCAATTCATTCAAATCATGTACAGCGCTGGCCGGATCGTATTGGAATTTCTTCTAGATATACGTTTGGGCTTAACTGGTTAAAAAATATTCCAGAAGAAGGGTTGATTGGAGACATTTGTTCATTTCTAAAATTGTTCGGTACTGAAATAAGGACAGATGCAAAATGGAGCAAAAATCATAGCTTGGAAACACTATTTCGTCTTTGGATTGGGTTTTCTGCAGGCAATGTTAACGGAAGTCATACAGATAGGGATGATACTTGGTACTCTTCGTTCAGGTGTCCTTTAAAGTGCGCTTCTTAACCGAAAAGTAAAAAAAAAACTTTTGACCATCACTTCCATCCTCTGACCCAGCCTTGCAAGTTTGGCGCATCTTAACCGAATACTTCCATCTGACCCAGCCTTGCCAGTTTTTGTTTTCCTTCTTGTTTCCATTTGCTTTCTGTCTCCTATTTTTATATTTAAAGTGGAACCATAGGTTGAATTTTCAGCCCACTTAATTTTTTCTTGTTGGGGTATTACTTACTGCATATGCTTGCAAGTGCCATATGAGCTTACAGCTCTTGTTTTTCAGGCATTCAAATTCACTTTATTTTACCTTAATATTCTTGTCGATGACACAAATAACAGCGGGAGTCAAAAACAGTTTAAAACACTTACAGAATTAAATTATTCACACATGATTTATTGACTGACTTATTCACTGGATGGTAAGGTCTTGATTTCTCCAAATAACTAAGTTGGTTGGGTGATTAAAGTAAACTCGTTCAGCTTCTTGGGCTTTCATAACAAAAGAAATGACCCGCATGTCCTTGATATGCCTTTGAGCGTGACTTGGAAAATGAGCGTTTTATTTCCAGAAGCACCTAGCCAAAGCTTGGACCAATGATAAGAAAGAAAGTAGCCTTTAGGAAGAGATCCCATTCCCTACCTTTGTGGCATCTGCATGAACAAACTCTGCACTATAATCCCTCCTTCGGGAAGAATATCTTTCCTTGCATTGATCCAAAGATGTTTCAGCAATGTCTGAGCACACAAGTTTGCCAACACGAGCTTTGTCCCATTTCTGCAAATCACCTCCTTTCCCACAACCGAGGTCGAAAACAGTTATAGGTCTGTCAGAATCAAGTCGTTTAGTTGCATCACCTGAAAAATCGGCAAACATGTAAATGACGTCCAAAGATTATAATGACTACAGTATATGTGTTAAACCGTAAGAGGCTGTCATACTACAAACGGCATGATATAGTCCAAAGTATTTTTTCTTCTGGTCTGGTTCAAATCCAACCTCAACTCTATGTCTTAGTCGACTTAGTCTGACAATGTCAGTTATTTTCACATTTAAAACCAGCCCTGTAGGATAGACCAATGCTGCTCTCAAGTCTACCAGAAATCAGAGGCGTCACTAGCCAAAATGTTTGGGGGGGGGGGGGGACGAGGCATTTACCGACTGGCTGGTAATTTTTACCGACTGTTTCTGCAGAAAAAACGACTGTTTTCAGCGACAAAAAATGACAGTTTTTAAAAAAAATCGGC
Organism: Branchinecta sandiegonensis; assembly: GCA_030848855.1. Classification (NCBI taxonomy): domain Eukaryota; kingdom Metazoa; phylum Arthropoda; class Branchiopoda; order Anostraca; family Branchinectidae; genus Branchinecta; species Branchinecta sandiegonensis. The sequence continues at coordinate 17,749,769 of JAUPMV010000006.1, read as the reverse complement.
TGATTTTCAGAAAAATCGGCTGATTTTCAGAAAAATCCACTGATTTTCAGAAAAACCGTCTATTTTGACGAAAAATCGAGCAATTTTTTAGAAAAAACGACTGTTTTCATGACAAAAATCAACTGTTTTGACGAAAAATCGCGGCGCTTCGCGCCGACTCGGTTATTTTTTTACCGACTTGCCGACAGCATTGGGGGGGGGGGCGTCCCCCCCTCCCCAGTCGTGACGCCCCTGCCAGAAATCCCCCACTTTTTTAAGACTGCCCCCCCTTTTCAGATGGCTCTAAAGTTTGACTATGTTTTAAGTAGCAGTTTGGATTAGTAGTCTTTCCCTTAAATCTACACTGAAAACAAATCTTTCATCTCAAGAGTAAGGGTGGTGTCACAATTTCTCAGTCCGTTAGTGGAGCATCTTAGTTTAATTTAGAACCAGTCACGATCTACCCTTAGTGCACTGCAGTCTCAGGTGGATGTTAAAATGCTTGTTCAGATGAATCAATCAATGTAATGAAAAAAAAGTAGGTGGCTATTTTCACAGAAATTTTTAACTATAGGACTTCTAGGAGAGCCACTCTTGGGTGCTCCTCGTGTGTCACTACTGTGTGACCATCACTGCCAGTATCATTGGACACTGGTATATCCTATCCAATAGCTGGCACATTTGAGTTCATTCACAAATGCTAAAGGCTTAAAAGGAGAAAGATCTCCTCCGGCCAAGTGCCATATAGCGATCGCAATTTCTGTCCGTCCGTGGGTCTGTCAGTCTGTTGGTGGGTCCAGGTTTTTCTAGTTCGGGCACTTCTACACAAGCCAGGACGACGAAACTTCGCAGGCATATCTGGGGCCCGACCAGATTAACTTACATATAATCACTTCCCCAATCCGACTTTCCCCGGATCCGGGAGTCCGGAAACTAGGAACAAGGGTCGCAAAAGTGGAGCGAAAGAGCGATGTCCAAATGCGGTATCGATCCAACGAGCTCTGTGGTGTAGGTCCAGCGCTCTACCAACAGGGCTACGCTGGGGTGTATTTATAAGCGAATGCGGGAACAAATACGGTTTAAAAATTAAAGTAAGACCAAGTGGTCAGAACGAATGCTAAATGCTAACCAGAGCAAAATAACTAGAGCTATTTTGCTCTGATGCTAACCAAACTTCAACTAAACAGATCTCCTGAAACTCTTCCACATAAGCTAGGACAATGAAACTTGGCAGGCATGTCAGGGAACCAACCAGATTAACTTGGAAATGATCACTTTCCAGATCCGATCATAGTGGGGGGACTGGAGGGATGGGAAATCCGGAAACTGTTAACATGCATAACTCTGGAAAGGGTAATCGGACATGCGTGAAACTTGACATGTGTCAAGAACAAGTGTTTCGGATATTCAGTTTCAAATCCGGACCAGATTCGATACTTGTGGGGGGGGGGGGCTGGTGGGGGGCACCGGAAATCTCCTGAAACGCTTCCACATAAGCTAGGACAAGGCATATGAGGGAACCGACCAGATTGACTTGGGAATAATCACTTCCCCGATCCAGCCATCATGGGGGGAGTGAAGGGATGGGGAATCCGGAAACTAGAAACATACATAATTTTGGAACAGGTAATCGGACATGCATGAAACTTGACAAGTGTGAAGAACTAGTGTCTCAGATTTTCAATTTAAAATCTGGCTTGAATCCTATAACTGGGGGTGGGGGTTAGAGGGGGGGCCGGAAATCTATTGAAACGCTTAGGGTCGAGCAAACGGGATGGAACTTGAAGGGAGGAACGAGCATTGACCCTAGATACTTTATTGACAAAATAGGACCGGATTGTGTCGCAGTGGAGGGTGTCGGAGGGGGTTTCCTGGATTTCCGCAGTGATCACAAGTTAGGGTACTTCCAGATGTACCAGGACCATGTAATTTGGCAGGCATATTAGGTACTCTCCCAGGTCGACTTGAAGATAGTTCCTTCCCCGACACGGTGATGCTGGGGGAGTGGAGGGGTGGGGAATCCAGGATCTAGTGACATGCATAACTTTGGAATGGGTGATTGGATGTGAATGAAACTTGACAAGTGTCAAGAACAAGTGTCTCAGATGATCAATTTCAAGTCCGGAACGAATACAATAACGGGGGGGGGGGGCTGGGGGATGCAAGAAATTTCTTGAAACGCTTATAGTCGAGAGATCGGGATGGGACTTGGAGGAAAGAACAAGCATAAGCCATAGAGACAATACGAGACAATACTGACAAAACAGGAATGGATCTTGTCACAGTTGAAAACCGCTCTCGCTGCTGTCAAAATGTTTTTCGGCTTACATTGGGGACTGCATGGATGTTTCAGGCACTGTCACCCTTTTAGTTTTACCACCCTGACCACCCAAAGCCCATACCTAACACACCCAGCTTTTTGCAGAGAAAGTAGCATTATGTCAACCCAGCCCTAATTTTCTCTATTTTGCTCTTGAGTGCTTACTGCCCTGCCACCCAATGTCCCATGCCTTGGTATTAGGCGTTTGTTTTTGGGTGGCTGGGCGAAAATTTCAATCTGGTAGGTTTTCATGCTAAGTGTCATATAAATTCGAGGTTGGATAGTCTCCTGTATAGAATAGCTGTCAACTACTTTGGAAATTACTTACTGATTAACACACTTTTTGCCCAATTGTTGAAGTTCCTCATGAAGAATATCCGACTTTCCTGACGCACTTCTCTACCTCTCTCTTCTAATTTGTTGTAATGGCTTGCAACCAAACTTCCGATACCTTCTGAAGATGCCATTTTCAAGGAAGAACTGACTACAAACTGTTTAGCAACACTATGGAAATCTGAACCTAACGTAGGGCCCACGCTAGTTACAGCTTTTGAACTGGCCGCTAATCCTATTTCCCTCTCTGAGCGGTGCAGCACCGCCAGATTTCGCTTCGGGAAAAAATGGTAGCACTCTTTCAGTCCCCGGGGTTGGTTTTTCTGGTTTTTGGGATCCCAAAACGTAAGTGGAGGGATACCTATGACATCGCGAAAGTTGTCCGTCTGTCCGTCTGTCCTCACGATAACTCTCGAGGGTATTGAGATATTTTGATGAAACTTGGTGGGAGGATTCTTTGGGTCAAAGTGCAGGTCAAGTTCGAAGATGGTCTCTGTAGCCTTATATTTGAGGGTGGGGGAGGGGATTCAAATCAAGGGACAAACAAAGTATTTTTAAACAGCTAATGTGATAGTCGATTATGGGGTAAGAAGACATGCTGAGCACGATGGTGAAACCATTTTCTTGTCGGACTAGTAGTTCGTCCGGAATCCGGCAAAAACTGGAAAGTTGGGGAAAAGTAATATTTTCATTTGAAGTTGATTAAATGTTCGATATAGGGGTAAGGAGACATGCTGAATACGATGGTGAAAACCATTTTCTCACCGGACAGCAGCTAGTTGACCAGGAATCCGGCCAAAACCGGAAAGTTTGTTAAAAGAAATTTTATCTGATGTTGATTAGATGACAGATTTTTTTAGATTTTTTCAGGTTTAAAGAGATCCGCTGGATTCGTTTCTGAATTTTCTCTTTTTTTACTGGACTAGTAGTTCGCTCGGTATTCGGGCGAAACCGGATATTTGGCAGAAGTAAAGCAGAAAGTTTCGGTCAGTATCGTCAAAATAGATATGGCTTATAGAGGCAGGAGCGTCACGACTGGGGGGGGGGGGGAGGGGGGACGCCCCCCCCCCCCAGTGCTGTCGGCCAGTCGTTAAAAAATAACCGAGTCGGCACGAAGCGCCGAGATTTTTTCATGAAAACAGTCGTTTTTTTCTGAAAATTGGTCGATTTTTCGTCAAAATAGTCGTTTTTTCTGAAAATCAGTGAAATTTTCTGAAAATCAGTCGATTTTTTCAAAACTGTCATTTTTTGTTGTTGAAAACAGTCTTTTTTTCTGCCTAAACAGTCGGTAAAAATTACCAGCCAGTCGGTAAATGCCTCGTCCCGCCCCCCAAACATTTTTGCTAGTGACGCCTCTGTATAGAGGTATATCTGAACTTGGTTTTCTCTGATGATTAGCCTGGCGAAGACAAGACCCAGTTGTCTGGATCAAATATTAGATTTTTGGGATCCCATCGAAACCTTTGGTCCTGTTCCATTCGGCATTCGAGTGCTAACGTCAGTAAACACTGAGCCATGAGTTTTACCTTCACGGTTGTGAGGAGCTACAAACTCGGTCGACTGAACCCAGGGTTGGTCACCAAAAGTAGCTTCGTACACCCTGGAAAGTAACCCAAAAGTATCTCAAAGTAACCCCATGTAACCTAATGTAACCCAATGTAACCCAACGCAATGTAACCCAAAGTAACCCAATGTGACCCAAAGTAACCCTGAGTAGCCCAAAGTATCCTGAAGTAACTCGTACACTCTGGTTCTTGGTGACCAACCCTGGTACTGAACTGCTGAAATCGGAAAGTTCGGCCTCGCCTGAAATTTTATGGTTAGAAAACGTTAGAAAATCATCTTCGGATTATTGTTACATATAATTTTCTTTTGGTTTCTTCAACCGTCAATTCCATTCCATTCTTCAGCCATTCAATTCAACCAGCATCCAAGGTCGATAACCCTTTGATAGCTTTTTTTGTATGTAAAAAAAAGTATAACTTAAAACAAAATCTTGTCGATGTGAAATTTAATCGTCTGCTAGCCTTGAAACTGAAAAATGGTATAATATGTTAAAAAAACAAGATTCTGGGGCAGGGGCAACTGGGTAATTTGGAATATACAAAAAGAAAATAAACTTCTAAATGTCAAGTGTTTGGACTTCAAGCATGACAAAATAAAATAAAGTGTTTTGTTCAGTGTGGGGTAACAACTGGAAAAACGATACAGAGTATAACTTTTCCAAGGAAAATGACACATCGATCCCGTTGTTCGGACAAAGGTCAAACTGGATAGTCCTGAAACACTTTAAGATCTAATACCCCAAATTCCAGTCTATTGATTATCCTCATAAAAGACCACAGTCTAAAATATTTCATTGTCCCCAAGGATGACTGCGATGAAAAACCACGCAGATTGGGACGATCAGCGGCTAATCTGTGGATTTCTTTTCAATAAGCCCTTCACAAATTCCTTCCATATTAGTTCTTTTTTGGACGCTAGATGCGCCAGTATGAAGTCAGAGGCGTTACTAGCCAAAATGTTGTGGGGGGGGGGGGCGAGGCATTTACCGACTGGCTGGTAATTTTTACCGACTGTTTTTGCAGAAAAAACGACTGTTTTCAACCAAAACAACGACAGTTTTGATAAAAATCGGCTGATTTTCATTAAAAACGATTGGTTTTGACGAAAAACGACTAATTTTTAGAAAAACCGACTATTTTCATGACAAATATCAACTATTTTGACGAAAAATCGCGGCGCTTCGCGCCAACTCGGATAATTTTTGCCGACTAGCCGACAACATTGGGGGGGGGGGGCATTGCATTCCACGGTAATTTTGTCCAGTTACTTCGGATTTAGGGGTCGGTTAGGTATAGGAGGAGGACAGGGTCAAAAAAGTTTGCGATTTTAATCTCCCATGGCACACGGGATTGTCCTGTATTTTACTTAATAGGCCCTACGTCCAGCTTAGGATCAGTTTAACAGACTTTGAAAAATGAAGATTGGGACATCTAAACGAGATGTCTCCAGTTCTAGCAATAGGACCAGGCTTTCAGGACGTGTTTTTAGTATGTTTTGTTACATAAGTCTTTCAGCAGTTGGTCGCTGCAGACCAGCTGCAGACCTGCTGCAGACAGCTGCAGATAGACTACCCCAACGACGCTTCCTCGCAAAAAAAAATCCGCTGGTTTCTGCATCTTGCCTTGCTGGCAACAGTGGTCACCAGGAATTTTGGATATTTGGAGATTTTTGAGATTTCTTCTCAGCTCAGTCCAGATCAGTCACTTGAGAAAGTATAGCCTGCTGTAGTTAAGGGTCTTAAGTGTGAGAGAAAGAGTTATGTGGAACAAATAGATTTGCAGTTCAGTATGAGCTCTTACATGTGAATGAGCCAATACCTTCCTAGCCTAGCTGTTTCCTCCACAACTGCCAAAGCCCTGCCTTAGCCTTTCCTTGTAACAGTGTGACTGTGAAGGCTAGACCATTATCTGTCTTGTTGGAGCGAATAACAAGGAAAGCTAAGGTACAGTAGCCTATTATGTTCCTATTTTGTTCAGAAGGAGTTAAGCCATGTTAATGCCATGATATGAGTCAGGTCAGTTCGGGTACAATTATCAGTACAGGTACAGTTATTTCTGATGAGAAAATTTCTCAAAATAAATACATCCAGTTGCACGAAAAGTAACATGCAGTACCAGCTGATGCTGCTACATGCTCCTACGTCAAGGCCACCGTATTGCTGCATTCTACTGCTTAAGATTATCTGACACTAAATGCAGTTGTCTGAAAGTAGCTCTACTACTACAAACCACTGAGCTTGTTGAAGCAGTTGCATAAAGTAGCAGTGATAGTCTTTCATACTCATAATAAAGTTGCTGCGGAGTTGCACACAGAGTTTTTTTGCTACTTCATAGCACTATGTTTTTCGGAGTTACAGCAGTATGAGTGATATTCCATGGTACAGTAATACAAATATTTCATAGAACTAAATACAACTGTATACAACTGTCATACTCTTTGGAACTGTCAAGTTGTATTCGGTCGTCCTTTGCATATTCCGTTTTCATTACAGTGTAGTTGTAACCTGATAAGACTTGCTGTTGCATACAACTTCCATCACAGAATGAATGAATGAATAAATTTTATTTCCCATTTTTGAGACAAAAGTCACAAACAGAGTAGGAAAAAGAAAAAAAACAACAAGAACACACAACGTGTAACACATAGATTTTTATACACTTATTTACACATGGGGCAACATAGCCCTATACAAAGTGAGGGAGCTTAGAGCTTTATAGTTGTACCACTATACACAAAGGAGTGGTTGATTGATGAAATCAGAAATTGTAAAAAACCTGGAGATGCCAGAAATTTATCACTGCCTTCCACTATTTTGCGAATGTGTTTTTTCTGTAAAGTTTGAAATATTTCCTAAACCGTTTGTGCAATTAAACTCCCTTATCTAATAGTTACCATGCACGTTTTGAGAGTTCCTGCCCTTAACCAAATTTTTTTTAAGGTATTAGTTAAGTTTTTGTATTAAGAATATTGTAATGTCATCAGTCCCGTCCATAAGGATGTCAAGATCTTCCGCCGATAAGGCATTTTCGTTTCGCGAATGGATTTTTTTTTCCCTGAGGAGCCCTAGCGTAGTTCCGATTTTTGTTAGCCGTAACATTTAGTGCAGTTGTTTTACGCTTTGAGGGTAGGCCCCCATCTGTAGAACAGCTCAAATCCCTTTTCGCCCCCCCCCCCCCCTCCTTGAGGGCTATTCTAGTCTTTCCATGTCTTGGAGGCTCTAGCTTTTAATGTTTCTAAAATCCTAAGTTTAAAACTGGTTGAAATCCCCAGCAAAATGACGCGCCCTCTCACAAAAAAGAGAATATTACGAAAAGCACCGCAGGCTGAATTTTCGGAAACATTTATGATTAGGCCTAGAGTATATTTTTGGGATCCAAAATGAAAGTAAGGACTACCGATGAAATCACAGATCAGTCCTTTTGTCTGTGACCAGTGCTTCACTTGGCCTCTTCTCAGTGTTTACAGATCCGATTTATGTCCAAACCTTACCCTGACTGATTTTTTTTTAAAAACCTACTTCTCTGCTAAAGTACAAGATTTTTGCGCAGAACCAAAAAATGTCGAAACTATGCGCCGTATGCAAAAATTTCGAACATCGGCCCCTTTCCGCGTTCCTACAGAAAGATTTCGGTACAAACCCGACTGTGAAGTTCAAGGTTTGGTAACTACCTTTATGTCATTCTGGCAAGCTCTTAACATAAGTTGCGTTTTTGCTGATACCATGGTATCTGTTACCATGGTAACTGGATCTGCAATTAGTCGTTTTTGCAGTAATCTTGGTATCTGATACACGGTGCTCTGCAAAAACGACTATTGCCGAAATTGCACTTTTCGAAGTCATCCCAAAAGAAAAACAGATATCCAGTTACATCACTAAGTGCTAAACTTCTTTCTCACCAATCTGACAAAATTTGATGAAAGTGAGATGACTTTTCAGATACCACGGCCAGTTACCGTGGTCGGACCGTAGTATCTGAATATCTGATACCACGATAACTGGCCAGGTACCACGATAACTGCAAAAACGCCTTTTGACAGTGGCATCAGATACCACGATAACTGCAAAAACGACTTTAGACCGTGGTAACAGATACCACGGTATTAGCAAAAACGCAACTATAGAGAGATTGCACCTTATCCGACGGAAATGGATATTTTTACACCATCGCCAGGGGAGCATTACAAAATAATTTAACATTGGGAAATATAGGACTTTCGACTTTGAATTAAATTATCGGCGTTTGATCATCATTCTGAGCCAGTGACTTGCTGGAAATTTAAATGTGATTATCCTTGTACAATTCCGTTTTTGCAAAAGAGTTTCCTTGGGTTCTTTACTCCACTTTTCTTTTGTTGTAAAACATTTTGTGGGTTACAAATAAACATACTTACTTACTTATTCTCTCGGTCACCGGATTTTAGGATTGACGTCAAAACTAGAACTAAGTTCGGAATTCGGGATAAGTATATAGCGAATAATTATGGACCTGGTATTCGGGATTCGGTAAAGTGTCGTTGAAATTGAACCGTTAAATCGTCAACTACCGATATCCTGGCAGTTATACCGAATAAAAAACCGAAGCCCCGTTATTATACCGAATAATGTTCTATTCGGGGATTGTTTTAATTACCGAATCCCAATTATACTGAATAAGTACGTATTATTTCGTCGAAACTGGACCGAAGTTCGGGATTCGTTATAACTACCGAATCCTAGCCATTATATCGCATAAATTACCGAATCCCGATATTATACTGAATAAGTTTGGATCGATAGCCTATTCGGGATTCTGTGTAACTACAGGCCCATTCACAACGGGTTTAGCTAATACTCAGTACCAGGTAGTTCTGAAAATCGCTCCGAGACCGGCTTTGCCGGGTTTCTGCCGTTCACAATATTGGTGCCAGTTCGGGTACCAGCTAGTTGAAACTTGGTACGTTTGTGAGCATTGGTGTCTCTTCTTACTTTTTGCGGGTCCCAAACACCACCCCCACTTGGTTCAGGGGCAATTGGGCCCAGATTGCCCATTTTTTAATATTTTTAACTTGAGAATAACTGGAGATAAGGCGATGAAATTCTTTTGTGCTTTTGGATCACAGGGTTGGGGATATATATGTGGAGTTGAACCACCCTCTCCCCACCCTCCCGTTCATGGACAAGGGGTCCCAAATTGCCCATGAAAAAAGTTTTTGACCCGTGACTGAAATCAAACTCTAAGCTGGTATACTTAAGGAAAAAGAGGTGTAAATACGCATTTTGATGTCCCCCCCCCTTTCCTCCCGCTCATGGGCAGCTGGGCCCAGATTTCCTATGAGTTAAGTTCGTCTGTGACAGGTCTCGAGTCCAACTATTGTATATTGGTGCGTGACATTCATCGGATGATTCCGGTAATCTCCTAAGTTACTGTAGCTTTCGAGAACTAGGCAACCTACTGAAGTCATCATTTCCAACTACAAATACTGTTCCAGGAATAATTTTCCGGTACCTTCTACTCCAGTTCCAACAGCTTTCTCGACTCCTCAACGGTGATAAGCCGAGAAGAGTTCAAAGACGAGTGAGCCCTGTTCCGGCATGATCTCAGAAGTCGCCAGGAGAGCCTCGAAACAAGCAAAAAGAAAATATTTGAATCTTTTCATGAATTGAAAGATGTCTCACCACTAGTATGGAAAGCCGGCCAAGACAATCCATGTTACCTCAACAAAAGGGGAAATACTTTTGAGCAAGATGAGTGTTGGTTAAGGCCACTTTGCGTGGTTCAACATTGGCTGACATGTACTAATCGCATTTGAAACCGATCTAGTTGACGAATGTGAAATTGGATGTGTTGTGAACAAATGGAAATCGCTTAAAACTCGATGAATAAATGTGTACGGCGGGTTGAAGGTCGAAGACTTTTTAGTTTTAACTGACAATCAAGGTTTAACCAAATAGGTCTGAGGTCCAACACGACTAATAACATATCACTTATTCACTTAAATATTGCTGAACCCGATAAATAGGCGTTACTTTGTTTCTCCGTTATCTAGGGATAGTCGATTTCATAGAATGAACTTATTCTTTCGGATTTGTGATACCTCTATGTGCTTGTCCCTCTACGCTTGAAATATTTACCAACTAGAAATGTAACCATTGCCGAAAAATGTAATAAAAGTATCGGATTCATTGCAAGACATATCCTAAAATCATTTTCCTACTTTTCTACAGGCGTATCTCATCCGATGTCGCATCTTTAGCCCTGCAAATGGAGGTCTTTGTTCAAATTCAAAGTCTCCGCGTCTGGAGGAATTTTGGTTTGTCATGGAAGCAGCGCACGCTCTGAACGTTATTTCGAAAAATACAAAATCCCTCAGATGTGTTCAAAATATTTCAGTATTCAAATTTCAGAATGAAAAATAAGCTGCCTTTTCAGTAAAACTGTACCGAGCCTATTTTGTGTTGTTTGTAACACATAATAGAAGTCAGAACACAGCAGTAGGCCTATTCTAGAGTTCCTGCAGAGATGGTCACTATGGAGACATTTCTGGTAAAACTTCGAAAAATTCCGGCAAAATTCTGAAGCCCCCCCCCCCCCCCCCTATCAGGAAGGTGTCGGGACGCCCCTGCCCACTATTGTACCAAGTTTGAACTTGATACTTGCACTGGTTCACGAGTTATGAGCTCCACAAAATACGGTGAAAACCGAAAGCCGAAAGCTGCTACAGCGCTCGCAATAGTGGATTGTTCCAAGGAACACTCCACTAAAAACCGATGTGCTGACGAGAATAACGACGCCCGACAAAACCATATAGCATTTGATTTCTTCTGTGCTTTGTCCGACTAGACTGTACAGAACTTGATTTCTTACGTACAAAAAGAACCCGAAGGCCGACGAGTCAGCGGACTTCCGACAAAAGCGTACAAAATTTTATTTCGTGCATTTTTTATGTATAAAAAGGACCCGAATTGCCGACGAAAATACCGAGGCCAGACAAAACGAGACAGAATTCGATTTCCTCTGTTTTTTGCCCGACGAATGTTTGTAGAATTTTGTTTCCTGCGTAGAAAAAGAACCCGATCTGCCGACAAATCGACCGACGCCCGACCCCTGACAAAAGCATACAAAATTTTATTTTTTCTGTATTTCTTATGTATAAAAAGACCCCGGTGTGCCGACGAATCGCCCGACACCCGACAAAAGCACACAAAATTTTATTTCTTCTGCGTTTCTGTCTTTCGCTTTCGCTGGGCTTCGCCCGACAAAAAACTTTCTCAAGACCTTTGGGGGGGGGGGGGGGGTTGTCCCCCTTCCCCCCATAGTGACGCCCCTGTTTACTGGAAATTTTGTTTAGTCTCATTAGTTCAGAGGCGTGGCTTCCCAAGGGAGACGAAAGCTAGTCATAAATGATCACAATTTCTGCAAAAAAAAAAAAAACTGGTTTGACGAAGCTATAAACGGGAGTTGAGAAAAGTGGATTTTACGAAGGTCTTTCGCCAAACTTTGACCTTTTTAAGCCGAGCTAATGACCCGGAACGACTCCTCTGCCTGTTTTCGCGAAACGATTTTTTGATTTCCCTGATTTTCCGTAAAAAACATTCTTAAAAACAGTCGATTTTTTCTTAAAACCAGTTGGTAAATATGACCAGTTAGTCGGTAAGTGTCTTGCCCCCCCCCCCTCCCCCAAACATTTTGGGTAGGAACGGCTAGGAACGTAGTCTGGTAAGAAAACCAAACTTTCGTCTCCTTCTGCTATTGTTAATCTGTTACAATCACCCATTCTTTTACAGGTCAATCGTCATAGCCAGACATGGGATCGACTAAAGTGCTATTGTATGTGACAATATCGCTGTGTGCATTAGCAGCCAGTGCAGAGAATGTCCTTTCGGATTACGACCCTGGAACTCCGCCTGCCAGTCTTATAAGAACCCCAGAACCCTCAAAATTCGACCATGCTGTTGATGCTGGAGATCACAAAGCAGTCGCGCGAGAGGGCGAAGGTCATGAAGAAGAGGGCGGTCATCATGGATTTGAAATCGCCCATGTTGATTTTGCCCGTGTTGAAGCCCCATTCATCATCGCGCTCTGGATCTTCTGTGCAAGTTTAGCCAAGATCGGTAAGTTCTTGCACATGTGGCTTTAGACCTACTCTACGTCTTTGTTGAGTTTAGATGAGCATAGGCATTTCAAAAGCGGGTATTTTATCCGCTGCGGACTAGGAAGCAAGAACCAAAGGCGCTCACACTATTAAGTTCCATTTTTCACCTACATCTATTCGTTATTTCACCCCATATTCCCTGAAGTTTACCTACTCCTGAAACGAAATACCCCTCTCGTCCGAAACGTAGTGAGGTACATAGTTAACAGCTCCTTTACCTTTAGCCATGGTGATAAAACAAATCTAAAACAAGTAACTACAGTCAACTCGACATAAACACAAAAAAGACCCCCCCCCCCGCAAAAAAAAAAAAACTATCTCAAGACTAGTCTTCCTCGTAGTGTTAACAAAACCCTCCACTTCCACCAGATGTTGCTGGTGATAGGCAGCTGTACAATCGGTTCGTTCACGTCGACACAAAGCAGTGGTGGGAGAAAACGTGTAGAGAATAAATCATACACAAATACTGTAACTGTTCGATGGAAATTTCGGTTGTAATCCACAGTTCATTCTCCAGGTTTTCAAAAGAAACTAATTTATGGGTAGACTTACGCATAACATGAGACTGAATCTCCGGATTCGGTCGGAAAATGATCCGAATATGAATATCTGAAAGAGTATTATAAAAGACTTTCTCTTGGAGAGGAGATGGTATCTGTGAAAAATATTAGGAAGGAGTGGGATAGATCATTTCTCCCTTTATTTAAATTCTCACCCAGTCCCGTGCGAAACTCGGATATAAATATTTGGATCAGCCCATTGCTCTTAGTAGACTGGAGGCTGGCAGCCGATTTCCCGGAAAACGGTTAGTTTCCGGTTCGAGTGGATGCACAGTTTGATCGCTGTGAAAGCCAAGCCTCAGAAATATCACGTCAAACAAGCACTTATCCCGTCCTTGTGCCCCCCCCCCCCCCTCATTCACGCGGCAGTTAGAGACTGTGCTTGTGCATGAAAATGAAAGTTATTAGCCTCTAGAGCGAGACAATTAATTAGCAACAATGACCGAACGTGATCGGTCTCCGTGTCACCTACTCAATGCTCTTCATTGTTCCCTCGAGTCCAGTCTCCTTTAATCTGAAAAAATCCGGTTGAGTCACTTAATTACCATTTTGATCTCTAATCGAAACGTGTCATACGGGTGTCAGACCGGATTTCTAGCCATGGATAGACTACATAAAAGGTGGACCGGAATAATAATAATATTGTATTTAAAGCCTTAAGCTAAGTGCACACACAGTCCGGTAAGATTCCGCATGCGAAAACGCGCATACGAAATTCGCGTCACGATGCCCGACAGGTTTTTCAGATAAAAACGAAATTCAGACGTGAAACTTGGCCCCAGGTTTGAAAATCCACTGCTTAGCCTACATCAGATGATGCTGATTGATTGCCGAACGAATGAATGCAGCTGACATTAAATAGGTCGTATAAACAGTTGAAATTTCAAACACAGCTTCTAATTTTTCAATTCTCAGGGCACAATTTCGCATGCGTTTAAAATTCGCTCCGGTAAAAGTAGAATATTTTCTACTCAAATCGGAACGAAATTATCGGACCGAATCCGCATGCGATGCGTCAAAATTCCGGAGCGGAGAAGGAAATTCGCACCGGACTGCGAAATTCGGACTGTGTGTGCACGCTACTTTAGGGCCATATACATACAACAAAACAAAAAACTTCATAATCACTTCTAATATCGCACTACATATACTAAACTGCACTCGCCCGGTCAACTTTTACTTTAATACTTTGCAACACAAATCTACATAATGCACTAATTGCTCCTGGAGATGTGCTCTTCAGTATATCAGGAAACAGTATCTCCCTTCCCCCCAGCAAGATTCCCTTAAAAACGAGAGTTCGCGGCACAGTGCAACCAAATAGGCTAGTCATCATCGCCTTCACCGCAGAGTGAGCAGGGGCTGTTCGTACTGGACTGCAGGACTGCAGAAAGGTGGACCGTAATATTTGCTGTTTTAGCTGGCCCATTTGACCCTTCTCCCAACAAAAAAGAATATGCGAATAAATCAAAGTTATCCTACTGCCCAAGCTGTATCGAGTCAGTCAAATATAAAAGCAGATGTCTTGTACGTTCGGACAGACCAGGATCTCTAGAAAGTCACTAAACATTCCTACCAGTCGTAAACATGAAGTTGGGTCAAGGGACTAGTTACGGAAGTTTCCTTGGACTTTTCGGAACACCTAAGAGAGAATAGAGACTTTCTAGGGATATGGCTTTTCTCACTAAGCCAATCATACACAAATCCTCAGTTTTTGGGCACAGTGCTACAACGTATGACTAATGCTCGTGCATTCGTCACCATGGAGCATACATACATACATACATTTATTGCACAAAAAGCCCGAGGCCGTAGCAAAAAGCAAAATAATGAAACTAGACTAAAGGAAAACTCCTAGAGGAAATTTTCTCTGTACGCTAAATCTACCATTAGGAACCTTACCAGTCTGTTCAAATCTTGAAAACACGTACTTCCAATAACTTTCATCGTCCAAACTTCATCATTTATTGTAATTACACTCCCAAAAATCTCAACCCGCTGGTCATTTAGCTCACGGCATTCACACATTGGATGCAACAAACTCTCATTCTCACTACCACACATCGGGCAGAAATATGGACCGTGACGTCCTAGTTTATTCCCCAAATATTCCTTCCGTTTTCACAGTGACAAACTATCAGCCTGGCAACTAATTAAAATTCTTAAATCCACCCACTTAATATACCTCTTCCCCCCATGTCTCTTTGGTTGATGTATAAAACCTTAAAGAAGGTGTCAGACTTTTTGCCAGATGCCTTTGAATTTCGTCATTACACCCTATGCACCTTCCGTGACAGTCAACTCTTCCGGAAGCCATTTTGGCCTCCTGCGGCCTCGTATCGTCATACTCATTCAAAGCGTAAAACCGGTTTTGCAATTCCGCATTTAAGCGAATCGAACGTGGAGAATAGGTTCATCAGGACATGTCTGTTGTAAGTACCCCCACCGCGAAGGACGCGAAATTAAGAATCGTTTCATATAAATCCAGTATCCTGACTGGTAGTGCGAACGTACGATGGGGATTTCCCGGCCAGATTTTCTGCACTGGCATCATCAAGTTGAACAATTCTCAACTATATAGAAATGACGCCGGTGTCGAAAATCCAGCCAGGAATTCCAGCCCGCGAGCACGTACCCGACGGTCAGGGGATAATCAGTCGGAACTAAAGACTTGATTATGATTTTCTTCCTACCGAACAAGTTATTTGTCAGCAGAGATTTCGCTTTAAAAGCTCAGGAGCTACCTTTAGCATGATCTGGCTTGGCGAAATTCTGCCGAAAAATTGATGAAACATCCTGAGCGTGTTCCACCCTTCTGACAATAGTAACTGTTAGTTACTATTTTCATTCTAACCTCGTGAAAAGTTACTACGCTGACTGTTCCAACCTTCTCGAGTAACTAAAAGTAACTATTTGCTTACCACGCTCGGGAGCGTAGTAAGCGTGGTAATTACGAATCTCTGTGATGTGATTGGCCGGATTAGCCCGTGGCACAATATTTTGGTGAAAATAGAAAAATGCGTTCCGGCCTTGACGCCAGAAAGCCAGGATTCGTGATGCGTAGTAACTACGGTAAGTAGGGTGGAACACGCTCCCTGTAATAGAAACTATCCGAATGCGAACGGTGCGAATGAACGAAAAAGTAGGCTGTATAAGAGAAAAGTCTAGTGGTAAAATAAACGACAAACATAGATTACGAGTAGGAGTTTTCCCTTGTAAATTATGAAGAACACTGGCCTGGTGTCATACCGACTGTATTTCCTGTTGACAGAGACAAAAAAAACAATGCAGTATCAGCATGCGACCTGCGATCAAGCGCAATGGTGCTTGTCGTTCAAGGTTCACCCGCTTCTTTTCACTAAGCCAGCGCACGAGACAACTGCCCGCCCCAGGAAAATGACAGGTCTGATCGACGAAATGTTGCTCTAATTGTTTACCGCCAGTTTGCCAGCAAATAAGAAGTTGGAATGCAGCCAGACCCGGCAGCCCTCCTGCTTCGAACACGATTTTTTTTTATTGAGTTCCGTCAGAGTTCCGTGTGGTTTTTGGGATCCTATTGTGGCTCAGAACTCGGAATGTCAAACTTCGCACATTAAACCAGACATATTTAGAGCTTCAATCAATCAGTCTCTCTTTTTTCGAAACTTTCATCACTGTGTGGAAGAGACAAGGGCTGCGAGCTGATATGGCACTTGTTACGGAAGGATTGGACAGCATAGTAACACGTCTGTAACGGGTAATCGGCAAGGACGTGTCAAGGAGTGACAGTGGCTTTTCAAGGTTCTGGTAGTTTGACAAACTCAAAAAGTGGCTCTGTCCCTTAGGCTTACGGTAGCAAAGTCGATATAGACGATTACAGTTAGAAAAGGTAGCGGGAGAAGAGTTACGAGATAAAAATTCCCTATATTCCAGTAAATCGTGTCCACAGCTTACCTACCAAATTGTTTATTGATATCTTTTTAAGTATTAAATTGCCTTTCCGTAAAATTTCCGGTACCCACCAACTCCCCCGACCGAGTTTGAATCGAGCTGACCAAAATGGAAGATAACCTTTGTAGTTGTATCTCCAGTCTCCACCCGTTCGACCCCTACTGAGGGGTTACCCACTCCCCGGCACCTTATGTACATCCTCCACCAAGTTCAAAATTTTATTTAAAGTTGATTAGATTTCTTTATAGGGATAAGGAGAGACGCCGGTTTCGTTTCTGAATTTTCTTTTTTTTGCTTGACTAGTAGTTCGCTCGGAATTCGGGCGAAACCGCAAATTTGGCAGTAGTAAAGCAGGAAGTTTCGGTCAGTATCGTCAAAATAGATTTGGCTTATAGAGGTATAGATAGATAGGTAGATAGAATATCTGAACTGGGTTTTCTCTGGTGATTAGCCTGGCGAAGACAAGACCGAATTGTCTGGATCAAATCTTAGATTTTTGGGATCCCATCGACACCTTTGGTCTTGTTTCTCTGGATCGGAACAGAACAAGACCATAGGTTTCGATGGGATCCCACAAATCTAACATTTGATTCAAACGATTGGGTCATGTCTTCGCCATTCAATGTTCGTCAGATTCCTTACTGTTAAAACTTTTTACTGTTAAAATAAAGTTCAAAATTGGATTCAGCATGTCTCCTTGCCCAGCTACCGAATCTCTAATCGATTTCAGAAACAACTTTGAGCTTCAACCAAATTTCCAGTTTCAGCCGAATTCGTGATGAGCCATTTGTCCAGCTAGAAAACAAAGTTCAGATATGGATTCAGCGGACCTCCTTATCCCCTCAATGAATATCTTATTAGCTTATAAAACATACATGTTTTTACCGTAAATTCGAAACCCCTTCTCTGCCTCTAAAAATAGGACTAAAGGGCCCATCTACGAACTTGACCTGTAGGATACTTTACCAGTGAAATCTCATTGAACAACATATTTCCTCGTGTGAACATTATATATCAACCCCTTTGGACCTTCGAATACATTAGATCTCTCCGACGCCCATAGAATAAACAAATGAATGCCGTCTCCACGCGCAGAGCTATACTGTTTTGAGAATAAAGGGGTAGGGACTGCTGTAGCCGAAAATTGGTCGACAAATTTTTTGTCCGATTTTCGCCGGATTCCGGGTGAACTACTTGTCCAGCAAGAAAATAACTTTCATGTTCGGATTCAGCATGTCTCCTTATCAACTATTTCAGTAGCTTTTAAAAAATGTGTCCCTTAATTTGAAATACCCTCCCCACCCTTAAATATAGGCCTACAAAACCCATCTACGAACTCGACCTTACTCTTGACCCAAAGAATCCTCACACCAAGTTTCATCAAAATATCTCATTCCCTTCGAGAGTTATCGTGCTTTCAGACGGACGTTTTGGGATCGAAAAATACAGATGATTCGATACTGGCTAAAGATACTGGATCTGCCACACGAGCGCCTGGAAAAGAAGCTTAGGCGGATATGCTAGCATCCAAGAGGAAGTCATCCTGGCCGTATTGAATAAAAGGGATCCTTGACGAAACCGGGTTCTCCTATATACGGAATGAAGGGAAAAATCACTGGTGTAATTACCAGTGAATTTCCTAGCACATTAAAATCAAGAATTGAAGACTAATAGATCCAATTGTGGTGGAACGATCTTCACAAGTCATCTGGTCTAAAACTGTATCGTGAAATTAAAGCGTATTTTGGTGCGGAGTATTATTTAAATTTGAAAATCCCAGTAAAATTTCTTCGTTTATGGATCCAGGCAAGAGCAAACTGTCTACCAGTACTTGGTAAGACTTTTTGGAAAAGGAAAAGTGGTGTTCCCGGAGCGCAGTATCCTTGTCCTTTTTGTAATTCGAGTGATGAGGGGCTGGGCCATGTTCTCGTGTGAGGAGCTTTCTGATATAAGGGGTACTCTTTTTCAAAATGGGTGGGTGGGGATGAGCTACTGATAGTATCCTTAAGTCTACGGCTCCTAGGTCTATAGTGTGTTTTAATAATATGATAGAAAACGTTATTAGTTTAGTAGAAAGTCGTTGGATGGTATTAAGTTAAGAATGAGGGATAAAGTGAGGTTGTTTGTGATTTGAGATTGTTCTATATATGGCTTAAAGGACCCCTCGCACTATTTACTATTCATGGTAAAACTTCTCCCAGACAACCGTCTACAGCGTGATGATGTTAGAGGGGTTAGAATGTACCGTACGAAATTGGGGTCTCCGGATTTAGAAATATATGGAGTGATAATGGAAGTAGGTTGCGTTAGTATTATAGGTAAGACAGGTCCTTTAATAGCTTTTAAATACAGATATATATATATATATATATATGTAAAGTGACGCTTAGTCTGAGGCTATTTGCATGTGTTTATTTTCTTTTTAAATGACATGCTCTTGACGGGCCCGTTGACAGTAAGCATCATAGTAGCATCATAGTAGTAGGCGTGAGAAAGTCCTACAGTCGTTTCGTTTTAGGGTTCCACATGGCACCGAAGCTCTCAAATGTCTTCCCTGAATCCTGCCTGCTCATCGTTGTCGGAGTTGTCATCGGCCTTCTACTGTTCCACACAAGCAGTGTGAGCGTGAATCCTCTAACCCCTACTGTGTTCTTCCTCTACATGCTGCCCCCAATTATTCTTGACGCTGGTTATTTCATGCCCAATCGTCTTTTCTTTGACAACTTGGGGACGATTTTGCTGTTTGCCGTAGTTGGAACAATTTGGAACACTTGCACTATCGGTAAGTGGTTTTGTATGCTGCGTCTCGACTTTTGGCTCCAGTCGGGAAAATCGTTTTAGTGCCGTCTTGGAAGAAGGAATAACATTAGTTCGGTTTTTGATCTCAAAGAGAGAAGTGACTATTCAACCAATTTCTCGATTTTCCAGAATTGCGGAGCTTTTCTGACAAAAACGCAAGAAAAGTACAATTGGCTTAATCTCAGTAGTTAACAAGACCAAAGGTTTCTATGGGATCCCAAAAATTTAATATTTAATCAAGAATGTTGGGTCTTGTAGATATCCGGTCTTCGCCAGAAACCTTGAACATTCGTACTATTAAAATTTAGAAACAGTTTAAGGCCAATGACTAATCATCTAAGAAAAAACAAGTTCGTATATGGATTCAGCATGCGTGTTTACCTCTCCCTGTACGTCTTATCTGCTTTGACGAAACTGATCGAAACTTTCTGCCTTACTTATGCCAAATTTCAGGTTTCGTCCGAATTCTGGGAACCGAACTACTTGTCCGGCAAAAAAACTAAAGCTCAAAAACGATTTCAGTATCTGCTTACCCGTATATCTAACATCTAATCAACTTCGGAAAACGTTCAGGTTTTTGCCGGATTCCGGCGAACTATTTGTCCGGTGAGAAAATAATTTTTAATACGGATTCAGCATGCCTCCTTACCACTACATTGGACATCTTATCAACTTCAGATAAAACTTTCACTTTTAACACTTTTAACAAATTGCTGAGCACTAGTATGAAAATCATTTTGTCGCAGGACAAGTATGGAATCCGGCCAAAACCGGAAGTTTTATGTAAAGTAAAAGATTTATTTGAAGTCGATTATTTGTCCGATTTTGGGGTAAGAAGGCATGCTGAATCCGTCTATGACAATCATTTCTACCCGGACGTATAGCTCGCCCGGAATCCGGCAGAAACCGGAAAATTCGTTATAAATAAAATTTTGATCTGAAGTTGATTAGATGTCCAATGTAGTGGCAAGGAGGCATGCTGAATTCGTAATTTTAATAGTAAAAACGTTCAAGGAGTCTGGCGAAGACTGAATATCTACAAGACTCAGTTGTCTGGATCAAATATAACATTTTTGGGATCCCATCGAAACCTTTCGTCTTGTTCTATTTCTGTTACGCTTTCTCGTCCATGTAGCTCGTGGTGCACAAAACTGTTGCTGTGTCAAATTGGATTTTTTTGCATCCTAGATAATATTCGAAATTCAGGTTATGGGCTAGCTTGTGCCAATAGAAGACAAGTCTTGGTTGCATCCCGCCTCCCTATAGAAAAAGTTGAAAGCCGTTTATGAGACACCTTGTGATAGATAGATGGATAGATAGATAGATAGTTCATGGACAAATATTCCTTCAGCCCAAGCTGACTGCGAGTCATATTTGATTGAAAATTGAAAACATATATCCGTATCGCACTATCAAATAGTTCATGGACGAAACGTAGTATGGCCATGTCAATAAAATAAGAGAACATCATATATTGAATTCAAGCTACAGGCACAGTAATATCTAACGAAGAATCTTAAATCCCAGTACATCCCATTAACCTTGCTTTGTGCTCTATTGTCATCTTTGTAAAACATCCGAGTTTCCTTATAGACAAAATATCCCCAGGTTGCATTATTGTAACTCACATTATTCACACATTATATACCTCACACTCTCGTTCAGGCTTCCACACATAGGACACTCTGGGTTTTTGAATGTTTTAATTGATTCTGGTCTTTGAGTTTCATATCTATTTTCCTGTTATTTCTGTCTTCGCCATTTCTATATGCGGATTAGCCGGCATTAAATCGTGTCCGCAGCTTACCTACCAAATTGTTTATGGATTTCCTTTTAAGTATTAAATTGCCTTTCCGTAAAATTTCCGGTACCCACCAACTCCCCCGACCGAGTTTGAATCGAGCTGGATGTACCCGAATTTTGATTTTGCTTAAGTGCTGTAGCCTATATAAATATACAGTTTATTTCTATGGTGGAAAACAAAATATTCATCCCTTGGACACAAATAAGGACGTCTGCGATGAGAAAGCCTCGGCGCCACCGCCGTTCGACCTTTTCTTACCTATTCCTTACCTATTCCTCACAGTTTCCTTTCTTAGTATTTTTCGCCTATCGGTAGCATCGATTCCATGCATTAGCTGTGGCTCCACGAAACGTCCCCGTTGACCTCTCTTGGTCCTTGATTCCTGGCGTTTTCTGGAAAATGTTGTTGGCGGGCAGAGAGAGTGGTCTCGCTAAGAACCATAAATTAGGATTGTTATCTCGTCGTTTTCGCTTTTTTCCGACTGGCTAAAAATAATTGTGCTGGTAATAGATAATAACTCTTAAAGTTTAATCGAAAAAGGCTAGGATAGGATAGGATAATCTAGTTACCTATCACTTATTCACCTAAATTGGCTTGAAGACCCGCTGAACATGCGTTTGATATTCTTTGAGCCCAAGCTGACTTTGAAACATTTATTCAAACAATGTTTACAACGGGTACGTCAGCTACGATTCTTCATCAGCGATATTTCGGCCCTTTTTGGTAAGGGTCCTCGTCAGGCCGTCAATCCTCCAATGATTACAGGTTTGTTTCCTTCCCCGAAGTTGAATCAGAGGATTGACAGCCTGACGAGGACCCTTGCCAAAAAGGGCCGAAATATCGCTTATGAAGAATCGTAGCTGACGTACCCGTTGTAAACATTGTTTGAATAAATGAAAATGCGTTTCTTCGTTGTTCCGCTATTCACAAATAATCGACCTTCAAATAGTGGAATTTCCGTGTGATTTGTGGTACCTCTATGCGCTTGTATTTTTGTTGTATGCCTTATGAGAGAGATTTATGATTTTTTTTTTTTGTTCCGGCACTAAGCAATCTCAACACTGCCCACAACACTGCCTGTTGACATTAAAATTTCCCGCGTCATAGTAGAATTTACGTTGTGGGGACGGCCGCAGATATTCTAAACGTCATAACTAGAGCAGATAGTGTAAAATAAAAAAAAAACCTTTGCAGAATCCAAATAATTCATTGTATTCAGTTAAATTACACAAAAATTAGTTGGCTTTTCAGTTAAACTTTAACAGGATTGCTTAGCCATCTTCATACCCAGGTTCTGGGTTTCCTTGGATTCGGAGCCCGAAGTTTAGGAAATCTCGACCCTAAATAAAGAGCCAGCCAGCGCATGATTGATGATAGATGAATATTTTTGTTTGCCAGAACTGTCATGGCCTGCTCCACACTTGTCTGGTAAAATTACCAATAAACGTCAAATAGAGTCAATAATAACATACAAATAATACGTTTAGTAAGTACGTAAGTCAGTAACTTATTTATGACCCGTCATTTTTAAAAGCGTAGTACCTAGGTAAAATAAATGAAAGAAAAGAAATACGCACACAAAATTTACGTCGAAACACGGGAAATATCACGGATAATATGTATAAATTATAATCTAGCTCCAAGCAAGAACTGATCAGTCGGGATGACCAGGTGAGTTTGTAGTCCTGACGCATGTTTGCCGCTTCGGAATAACAAGCAGCTCCGCGGAATTCGCTTATTTTACCCCGCGAAATATTACGCGCTATAGGAAACCATAGGAAAACACAGTCGGCTATAACTGACGATTCCGAATAGCCATTATGAATATCTTCGCCCTAGCATGAGTTACTTTGGGTGTTTTTGAACGGTCTTCTTTGAACAGCCATGTATATTTGAAGTGAGTCAAGCGCCTAGCTGGATCTAGACCAAAGGGTCGAGATGGATCTCTACAGTTTTCATCTGCTGCTGTAGCGTGTCAGCTGCAAATATTTTCTTTGACCGCTCACGCACACTCGGCTCACGATTTCAGCAAGGATTCCAGGCTCTGCGGCCGTTCATGAGTCCAAATTAGCGGTGCCAATGGAAATTCCAGTTGGAGTTATCATTTATGCTTATTTTCGCCTCCTGGCGTCGTTTGCTGCACTCCCGGGTCGAAAGTTTTGGCAGTAAAAGATACCAGACTGGACACATCAATAAATGCATATCATGTTTTACCGAGAGTCTGCACGTGAACACCTTCCTCGTGATTTTAGTTGCATAAGTGTGCACAATATTTTCATCTTGATCTCACCCCTGCGGTGGTCATAAATGCGTTCGGGAGGAGTTCAGAAGTTCAAGTTAATTTCAAAAGCTGTAGATAGTGTCTTGGGGCTTTCTTGAAAAAGTTTTCAGCCGGTTAAACCGTAAAAGTTAAAAATGATCTTAAATTACAACTACTTAAAGAACAATAAACTAAATCGTCTTATTAAAACAGTGAACAAATCTGTGCTGCTCTTCAGTAGTATATAATATTGCTATATAATATAGTAATAATATATAATATAGTTAAGTAAGATAAATAGTAGTATAAATCCGCCGACTCTAGCTCACCCCCCCCCCAAATTTCAAAACCCCAATTTAACATCAATTTCTTCAATTTTAACATGCTTTTTTCCAAATTATCCCCCTTTTTAAAGATATTTGTATTTTCTTTTTTCCCCAAAAAAGGGTCCAAGAAATAGGAAATATTAACCTTTATACTACATATAAACTACTACTACTTTTGTTTTTGCATTTTTCATTTTTACTGAGTAAACAGTTCCAAGTCAACATATTGTTCCGAGTTCTTATTTACACGCAAAATAGGCTGTAAAATAAGATTGTTCTTTAGAAGTAACTCATCAGCAATTGCATTGTATCTCTGCGGTATAAACAGATCACACATCTTCTTGTTATGATTGATAACTACAACTAACTTGTCACCATATTTTGTCTTAGCTATTCTCATTTTAACGATGGTATACTTCAATCCTAATA
This sequence comes from Branchinecta sandiegonensis, assembly GCA_030848855.1. Taxonomy (NCBI): domain Eukaryota; kingdom Metazoa; phylum Arthropoda; class Branchiopoda; order Anostraca; family Branchinectidae; genus Branchinecta; species Branchinecta sandiegonensis. The sequence continues at coordinate 17,725,330 of JAUPMV010000006.1, read as the reverse complement.
CCAACTGTTCTTTCTTGATTGTCTCATTGTATTTATTCATTCTGATTGTATTCAAGACCTCCATTTATTAGCGGCTGATTTTCTTTAATAAAAAATCAAACTACTATTCATCACATCATCAAAATTTAATCTTCTCAACAAACCCAAAAGACCTATCTCTAGTTCGGAAAAGCTCTTTGGGTGAGCAAAAAATAGAAAATCTCTTTGCATTCACATCATAGAACACTTGGTTCCGGAGAGCTAACAGGCCCCGTTGGCGTAATGGTCTAAGCGATTGCAAGCTTACCAACCATTGAATCAACGAAGGCGTGAGATCGAATCCCACTACTAGCAGCTTGTTAGAAGTAAGGACTTCGGAAAAAAACCTAGCGGGTTTCCTCCCCTCACGGGGCTGCCCCAGACACACCAATAAAAAAATAATAAACAACACCAAATTTTCCAACAGTTACATTGTCTGGGGCGGGAGGTTTTACAAAAATTTTCTATTTTCCCATTTTTCTTTACTTTTTTGTTGATTCCTTTTTACAGTATTTGTAACCATTCAAACAGACTTGCTTCATGTATTTTTCGCGAGGAAAAAATCTAAATGTTTTACGCATTTCTGCTTCACGCTGAATAACCTCATCAACCGTTAATTGACCACATTTTAGCATTGATACCAATTCAGTGTAAAAATTATACGCGGTTCTATATTCTGCTTTTCTATCTGCAATATTTAAATGTTTTTCAGTTATTTCAATAATAACGGAACCCAAGCTTAAAGACGCTAAAGGTAGCATAAGAAACGCACTTAATCCTGCTGCCGAAAAGGCAAATTTGGATAAAAGAAGACCGTTGCTTACATTATTATAATATTTATAACTTCGGCGATATACAAACATTTTCTTTTCCAATTCCTCCATTTATACTATAGCTAAATTGTTTAAAAAATTACTTCTTTAGGTTTGCTTCCAAACTTAGCAATTCGGAGCACATACGCCATCTCGTAAACAATATTGGAGATATCGTGATCACTCGATGACAATCCAGGGAGCGCTTGCTCCGCGAATCACTCCATCTGGGAACTCTCTTTTTATCGCTCAGAGCAAACAGAGATAGCGCTTGCTCTGTGAAACGCAAACAACTCCACCGTCTCGGCAACTCTGCTCTCTGTGCATTGAGCCTTTGCTCCATGAAACACATACTGAAACAAGTGAATTTCCACTGACTGAGTTTTCTCAGACGTAAAGAAATTCATTAATAAAAATATTCCCCTAATAAATGATGGAAACTGCAGAGGTTATTCAGCGTTGTAAAACCATTATATCAAACAACGAATCGGTTATACGAAGTTTACCGAAATACAAAATTAATGAACTTCGTACATATGCAAAAATTAACAATATCAAAACAAATGGTGAAACGAAAAAGGAAATAACTAATAAGATAATAAAGCAACTTAATAGGAATATTTTGCTTGCGGAAGATACAATTAATATTCGGCGTAGAAATGAAAGGATTCGGAACAAAAATAGACCATCAAATTATACACCAGAGCCAGCATTAAGGAAGATTTTGGAAGATGAAATAAAAGAAAATAATATTGCTATTGGAAATATAAAAAAAGAGGAGAAACGGATAATAGAAAAGGATACAAGTGAATTAAAAAGGTTTCTAAAAAACAAAGGCCTACCCACTCGTGGTAACAGAGATGAAGTTATAGAACGCATCAAGGAATACTATGGTAGGATAATTAATAAGCAGAAAGAAACTATGGATAAAACTAGAGGTATCCTGAGAGATCAAACAGAAAGAGGTGATCAAAATAGACACAAACTAATCGATTTATCTAATCTCTTTATAAATAAGAAACAAATCAAAGAAGAAACATCGATTCCGAATTATTTGTTTAAAACTGAAGAAGAACAACAGCCTACTATTTCTAGGGAAATTGAAAACATTTACACAGTAAACGTATCGATTGAAAGCAACGGTAGAGACGAAAATACTCTCATTAGTTTTGTTTTTGAGGATTTGCAACGAAGAATGAATGAAATATACCAGTACAGAGTTCAGTTTGTGACCAAGGTTATTTTCTATCGACAAGAGAATGATGAGGAAGTAGAAGTATTTTACAACAGTACTTCTTGGATTTTAAACAAAAATAGTGTCCTAACTCGTAGCCATTTAGATGACAACAACAGGAGACTTAGTTCTTTGAGTAATACCCCTCGATCTGGATTACAATTTAGGCGATATGATGCAATCGACTACAGGATGACTCGAATCGAATCCTACATGGGGGGAACGTTTAAAACACTGCCAGATTTCGTAAAAAATAAAAAAGCTTGCATAAATATAAAAAATAATGATCAAAAGTGTTTTCTATGGTCTATCTTGGCACATTTATACCCAGCTAAGGACAACGCTGAAAGAACTTCGAAATATAAACAATATGAGAACGAGTTTGATTTCAAAGGGGTTACCCACTTTCCGATGGATACACAAGATATTCACAAATTTGAAAATAAATACAACATTAAGATTTGTTTATTTCAAATTGATAAAGAGAAAAATAATCAGAAGTCACATACTAAAAAGTACAATAAATGGCAAAACAGCAAAACATGTTATTCATTTACTATATTTTGATAATCATTATGTGTTAGTAAAGAATCTGAGCAGACTAGTTGGTTCTGAAATATCTACAAGACAAAAAAAGATATACCTCTGCACTTTTTGTGGAAGGCATTTTACAAAACAAGAACACTTTGAAAAACATGAACTGAAACATAACTGTGAAGACCCTGATATTATAATGCCTCCTGAAGGTTCTAAAATACAATTTAAAAATATTTCAAAACAGATGAAAGTACCGTACTGCATAATCGCAGACTTTGAGTCTTATAATGAAGAATACAATCAAGTACACGGAAAGAAAACAATCAAAGTAGCTGAACAGAAACCTTTTGCGTACGGATTTCAGGTATGTTGCTCCTTTGATACAAACCAGAACAAGTACTACGATTATTTTGGTGAAGACGCTGCAAAACATTTTGTAAAAACCATTACAGAAGTGTCCACAGAAATTGCATACAAGTATGAAAACAGACAAAGAAATCACACTTATACCGACGAAGAAATTAAAGAAAAATGGAAGACACTAAAGAACAAGACTTGCCATATCTGTAACACAGAAATTACTGAAAATCCCCACTTCGATCACGACCATATGACAGGAAAGGATAGAGGTTTCACACACGCTGAATGTAACATGAAATACAGGATTCCCAAGCATATCCCTGTAGTCCTACACAACTTATCCAAGTATGACTCCCATCTATTTGTGAAAGAATTAGCACCTGATAACGGGATTTTTGAATCAGCAGAAAGTTTCATTTCATTTTCGAAATCAATAAGTATTCCAAGACAGGATAAGGAGATAAAATATGAAATCAGATTTATAGATTCTATTCGATTCATGGCTTCATCACTAGACAAGCTATCAGCAAATTTAGCGAAATGTGACTGTAAAGTATCCTGTAATCATCTGAGAGAGAATTTCAAATACACATCTGACAGTTTCAGAAACGATGCTGAATTTAAAGAAATAATTAAAAAGGGGGTGTATCCTTATGAATTTGTGGATAGTTTCAGTAAAATGGATTTTCCAAAGTTACCACCCATAGAAAGCTTTTATTCTAGGTTAACGGGAAAAGGTATTGAAAAAGCTGATTATAAAAGAGCGGTGTCTATCTGGGAACAATTTAACTGTGAAACGTTACTGGATTATACCAAGTTGTACCTAAAAAGTGACGTTTTAATATTATAAGATGTTGTAGAGAATTTCAGAAATGTATGTATACATAATTATGACCTGGATCCACTTCATTATTTCTCAGCTCCAGGATTAACATGGGATGCTTTCCTAAAACATTCGAAAGTAGAACTACCGTTATTCTCAAAGGAAGACATGTACACATTCGTTGAAAAGGGGATAAGAGGTGGTGTATCTCAGTGTATAAAAAGATATGCGAAAGCAAATAATAAATATATGAGCGGTTATGATAAGAATAAATCATCTAATTATCTAATGTATTTTGACAAGAATAATTTGTATGGGTGGGCGATGTCGCAAAAATTACCCGCAAAAGATTTCCAATTCATTTCCATACCAGAAGCTTTGAAAGAGAGAAATGAAAACAGTTCACTCGAGTATTATAACCATCTAAAAAATCATGTTAACTCGGTGATACAATTACCGAATGTAGGTGCTATCTATGAAGTAGATTTTGAATATCCGAAAGAACTTTTCCACTTACACAAAGATTTACCATTAGCACCCGAACATTTCAATGGCAAACTATGTACGACCTTACTGGATAAAAACAACTACGTAGTTCACCACAGGAACCTAGAATTCTATTTACAAAAGGGGTTGACATTGAAAAAAGTACATAGAATACTAGGATTCACTGAAAGTGCTTACTTACAAGGATACATAGATTACAACACAGCACTTAGAACTAAAGGCACAAATGATTTTGAAAAAGACTTTTTTAAGCTGATGAACAATGCTTGCTTTGGAAAAACTATGGAGAATGTGAGGAAACGAGCAGATATGGAAATAATAACTGATGACAAAACAAGGGAAAGAATAATCAAGAAACCCAACTTTAAATCTGAAATCATATTCAGTGAAAACTTTTCTGTAGCGAGGATGTCAAAGGAAAAGATCAAATTAGACAAACCCATGTTTATCGGTTTTGCTGTACTGGAACTATCCAAACTATTGATGTATGAATTCCATTATGATTATATGAAACCTAAATATGGTGATCAACTTGATTTGTGTTATATGGATACAGATTCCTTCATCTATGACATACGAACTGAAGATTTCTATCAAGATATTAAATCGGATTTGAATGAGAGGTTTGATACATCTGATTATGCGAAAGATAATCCATATGGGTTTCCTAATGTAAACAAGAAAGTGATAGGCATGATGAAAGATGAATTAGCAGGACAAGTGATGACAGAGTTTGTTGGGTTGCGGTCGAAAGTATATGCTTATTTAAAGGACAACCAAGACCTTTCAAAAGCTAGCAAAAAACTAAAAGGAATAAAAACAAACATAGTGAAAGATAAAATTACGATTCAAAACTACAAGGATGTTCTGTTTGGAAACGTTGGAAACCTTTCAGTAACCCAGTACAACTTAAGGTCATACAAACACAATATGTTTCTAGAAGAACAGAATAAAAAAGCCCTAGATCCTAAGGATGATAAAATGATTGTATCCAGTGATAAATTCACAACTTTTCCATTAGGTTACAAACAATAAATATTCAAGTACCTACTTAAAAAATTCAAGTACCTAGTTAAAAAAGTCAAGTACCTAGTTAAAAAATTCAAGTACCTAGTTAAAAAATTCAACTACCTAGTTACAAAATTCAACTACCTAGTTAAAAAATTCAAGTACCTAGTTAAAAAATTCAACTACCTAGTTAAAAAATTCAAGTACCTAGTTGGTAAATCTTATAATAAAAAATTCCTCATAAGTAAATGAATGAAAAGGCTCCAATCAAAGTATATGATTTTAGCGAAAAGAACACTTATCAGAATAAGCACGACCTTGCACCTCAGTGGCCATTTAGATTATTAATTTGTGGAAGTTCAGGAACAGGGAAAACCAATTTACTCTTGAATTTAATTTATGAATACATCTGTTTCAACCGAATATACTTGTATGCAAAAGATCTTGAAGAAGATAAATATAAAGAACTTATAGACAATTTAACCACCTTGGAATCAAAATGTAAAACGAATATTTTAACCGTAAGTAATGACCTTAATGATATTATCGATGTTGATGACCTAGACCCTAATTATCAAAACTTGATTATCTTTGACGATTTTGTAACTGAAAAAGACCAGAAGAAAATAGAAGATTTATTCATAAGAGGAAGAAAGAAAAATGCTTCAATTGTTTATTTATCACAGAGCTATCATAAAACCCCAAAGGTGGTAAGACTTCAATGTAATTATTTCGCATTCTTTCAGTGTTCTAATCCAAAAGAAGTAAAATTAATTAGACAAAGCCATGTATCCAGTATAGACAATGAAAAATTTCTCAAACAATTCGAGGCTGCAACCAAGGGCTATGGGTTTTTCTTCATAGATTTAAAAACAAAAGATAAGACCCTGAAGTACAGGAAAAACTTTGAAAAATTTACCGGATAATTTATTTCTATAATAAATGAATAAATTTGGTAGTGTTGGAAAAAAGGTTGCTAACGAATCGAAAGTTACTGACGAAAATGGTAACATTAACCTACACGATAGACGAATTATAAATTTAGGTGATGCGAAAACAGATAAGGATGCTATTAGCTTAAGATCTATGACTGTGATTTTGAATCAATTTAAAGAACAGATGACTGCGGGACAAGTGCAAACCAATCAATATTTTAGCGAAGATATCAACAGATTAACTGCGGTAGATGATTCTCCTGATAATGCATTGATAAGGATCAAAGATAAAGGATTATTTGTAAAACAAACAATTAAAGCCACTGAAACAGAAATTGATGCTGGGGATAAAGTAATCACAAATGTTCAAGACCCTAGAAACAAAAAGGATGCTGTTAATTTAGATAGGTTAACAACAGACCTTTTAAAATATGACGAAAAGCTTCTTAACCAACAAACCCTTAGCAAAAGTATTGAAACAAAGATTGGTGACCTTAGGAAAATCATTGACAAAAAGACTCTTGACCTTAGCAAAAGCATTGACAAAAAGGTTCTTGACCTTAGGAAAAATGATTTTGACCATGAAGTCCATATCAATGGTATTGAAAGAGCAGTCGTAAACATTTTAAAAAGGCTTTTAGAGCAAAAACCTGTTGATCAAGATTTTGTTACGAAAACAGAAGACTTTATGAAAACTAAACTAAAGAAATAAAATTTATATGATAAATTAATTTTCTAATAAATGGTTGAGACAATGGAGTATATAGTTTATTTGTCAAAGCTTCAGAAAGGAAAGCTGAAGAAATGTTTTGGTGCTAAACAAAAATGCCAGATACGTGTTAGTCATAGTAGGCAAAATGAACGAGAACCAGTCAAGTTACTATTAAGTAAACGACAAATTGATAAAATTGAAACATGTAAAATGAATAATAAGGGTTGTGACATTGATGTATCATATAAACAGATGAAAGAAGCGATTCAAAAGGGTGGATTACTTCCTTTCCTAATACCGTTAGCAATTACGCTTGGTAAGGCAGCTTTAACAAGTGGTGCTGCTGCTTTGGGTACATTCGCTGGTAAGAAATTGGTGGATAACATAACCAACACAGGTGGTGCGCTTACACTTCCTGGAACACAAAAAGTTGTGGGTCGTGGAAGACCGAAGAAGGAAAAGGAGGATGCATCCGTAAAGAACACAGGCGGTGCGCTTACACTTCCTGGAACACAAAGAGTGGTTGGTCATGGGGTACGGGGAAGACCTAGGAAGTCAAAAAACGGGGAAGTCAAAAAAGAAGCAAAAGTAAAGTAGGACCTCTAACCAATTTTGACATTATGGATTCATTAGGGGATATACCATATTTTAGAGGTGTTTTCTCTATAGATACGTTACCTAAACAAATAAATAACCTAGAATGTGGTGTCATTAATTATGATAAACTCGGAATGCCTGGAACTCACTGGGTAGCGTATTGTAATCTACCTAATCAACCCTATGTAGAATTTTTCGATTCTTTCGGTATACCCCCAGGAAAAGAAATAATTAAATATCTTAAAACTTCAAAGAAAAAAATAGCTTATGAAAATCTTGCTGTTCAAAATATAGATGAATTAAACTGTGGATTTCACTGTATTTCCTACATTAAGCGCAAAATGAAGTTGGTAGCTTTTCGTTTATAAAAATTGTTTTCTAATAAATGGATATTTATTGTATGAAGTGTAAAAAGAAAACTGACACTGAAGCAATGTTTAAGGCAGTGTCACAGAAAAATAATGTTCCAATGGTAAAAGGTAATTGTGTTTTTTGTGGGTCAAGGAAAAATCTGTTTTTAAAAAAAACCTCGACGCAGAAAAAGATATTTTAAATACGTATTATTCTAATTATTCAGGTGTGGATGATATTCATAGAAAATTAAAAGAAAATGGAGTGAACATTTCTAAAGATAAAATAAAAAATGTGTTGCAAAATGAGAATGTATATACCTTACACAAACCTTCTTATCATAACTTTGAAAGGAGACGAGTCTATGTTCACTATGTGGATGAGCAATGGCAAGCTGATTTAGTTGACATGCAGAAATATAAAAAAGCGAATGATAAAACAAATTACATCTTAACTGTAATTGATTGCTTTAGTAAATACGCTTGGTGTGCCCCTTTGAAAGATAAAACGGGTGCTGAAATAATCAAGGCATTCAGTCATATATTTAAAGAAAGAATTCCTAAGAAACTACAAACTGATAAAGGTAAAGAATTTGTAATGAGAAACGTTCAAACTTTTTTGAAAAATAATGATATACACTGGTTTGCATCTGAAAGTGAATTGAAAGCGCAAATTGTTGAACGATTCAATAGAACACTGAAAGAAAAGTTATGGAAATATTTTACGCACAAAAACACTACTAAATGGATTGATATTTTACCTTTATTTGTTAGTAGTTATAATAACTCTTATCATCGTTCAATACAAATGAAACCCGTTGATGCCAGTAAAAAAATGAATCAGAAAAAGGTTTACAATGCTTTGTTTCCTCCAGCAGATGACTACACAATTACAGGACATTACAATGTAGGGGATTTAGTCAGAATAAAAAAAGAAAAAAGTATTTTTGATAAAGGATATTTACCTAATTATACGAATGAAGTATTCCAGATAGCAACCATTCGACCTACCATTCCCATTACTTATGAAATATCTGACAAAAGTGGGGAATTAATTCAAGGAGGGTTTTATGAAAAAGAAATTTCCAAATTTATTATGAAATAAAATTACTTGTATATAAATGGATTCAAGACGCTTGAGTGATATGTTATCGGGTATAGTGAAGAACAGAGAAATTCAGAGAAGAAAGGTTCAAGAATATGAGATGGAGAAAGCAGGTTTTCGGGAAATGGCTTCAGAATTTAACGCTCCAGTTGTTACGGCACAAAGAGAAAACATTATAGCACAAAAAGAAAATGCTGAATCTATCATTGAGAAATTAGATGATGCGGATGTTAATTCAAAAAGACGGTTTAAAAGATTAGTTGACACATTGAATACAACTCATCCATACCAGATCACTGCTTCAAAGGAATCGAGTAGAGCGCCAACTCCTGCTTTAGAACCTTCTCCTGCTTTAGGACCACCATCCATTGATATGAATAAAGATATTAATCCAACGTTGCTAAATCAAATTAATTCAAAACTTAAAGAATCCGGGAAGGGCACTGATACTTATTTTAAAATGCCTACGTATTACATTAATCATCCTATGGATATAGATGAGGCTCTAGAACGTTTGACATCTCTAAGTCAAAGTTATGGTGGGAAAAAAGGTAAAGGTTACTCTAGCTATGATCAAATCATTGAAATTATAAGAGACTACAAGGAGAGGTTAACCAGCATTCAAACTAATTACCATTTAGTTCAACAAGGAACTGGAATATTTATGAATTGTGATGAAATGATTTCAAAATTGTACACTTTGATAGGTAGTAGAGTAAACGGGAATACATCTGATGAGGTGAGGAATGAAGCTATTGATATTTTGGATTCGTTAATGCGAAATAAATTTCTTACGAAGAGAGATTACAATTCAATATATAAAAAATATTTCTAATAAATGGTGTTGTTAAACATTGAAGGTAATGAAAGTGTCATTGATATAACATTTAGTCAACCAATCGAATTAAATCGTCATTCAGATTATGAAATAGGTTTGAATCAGTGTACTTTGTGGTATTCGTGGCATAATATAAGTGATAAATTTGGGAATAATACATTTCAATACAGGAAAGATGAAGAGGGGGGATGGGTGAATGTTACTATTCCTAATGGGATGTATAACGATGATTGTTTAAATTATTTTTTGTGTCAGTATTTTGAAGTATCAAAAGATAAATGTCCTATTGTAATTTCATCCAATCCAGCATCTATGAGATTTGTCATCCTATTACAAGAAAAATATGTGTTTAGATTTAATAGTGACTTGTGTCAGATTTTAGGCTTTGAGAAGGTTAGTGAGCTATCTAAGAAAATCAATGAAGGTACAAAACTTCCGAATATAACAAGAAGCGTTGATAAAATTCAAATTCACTGCTCTCTTGTAAACAGTTCTATCGTAAACAAAAGTAAATCAGACGTCATTTGGACATTTGTTCCGAATACAGAACCAGGTTGTCAAATTGTTGAGAATCCTAGACAATTAATCTACCTTCCTATTAACACAAAAGACTTTATTTACTCGTTGAGAATGACAATAACTGATCAGCTTGGAAGACCGATTGATCTGAATGGTGATAACGTAGGATACGTACTGCATTTAAGAAAAGCTTAAAGGATTATTGAAATAAAATTATTTACTTATAAATGTTGTTAAATAATAAACGATTACTTTACAATAAGCAGTACGAAAGTGGAATCGGTAGTATATTCAAAAACATTGCTAATTCCCAGTTATTCCAGACGTCAGCAAAACAAATAAAAGATGGAGCATTGTCAATGTATAATAATATTATAAAACCGAGATTTGAGCTGCTGAAAAACAGAGCAATAGAATATGGAAAAGATTTGATTGATGTCAACAAGAAGGAACTGATTGATGTGATTGGAAATAAGAAATCGATGAAGGATCTTATAGGTACAAATAAAAGAATTTTAAATCAAAGAAGTCAGGACTTGATTAAAACGTTAATGACTGGAAATGGGTTAAAGATTCTGAAATGATTTTTATCGAATAATTTCCTTCTTATATAAATGGCAGTAAATAAAATTATTAGTCCGCAATGGAACATATTTGATGAGCCACTTGTGGATGATACAGTGGTCAAGTATGAATTTAAAGAAATTCGAGAAACAGATGTGAATGTATCCAATAAGTCAGAGTTTGAATTTGTAACAAAGAAATTAGATTCCTGGTTCTATCCAAGTGAAAGTTATCTTGAGGTAGGCGTAAGGATAGTAAAAGCTGACGGAACTAATATAGCTGCAACTGATGTCGCTACGTTGACGAATAATGGATTTAATTTATTTAGTACCGCTGAGTATGTCATAAACGATACACCTGTTGAAAAAATTAATCATGTTGGCATTACAACTACCGTTACAAAGCTGATTGAATACTCTGATGATTACTCTAGAAGTGCTGCTAGAAACCATTTTTGGTACAAGGATTATAATCAAGGAACTGATATCAACCCTATAACTAGTTCATTTACCGTACCTGCAGGTGGGGTACTAACAGCAGGAAATATGAATGTCACTTCTAAGCCTAATCCCAATTATAATAAAGGGTTTGAAAAGAGATATAATAGAACTAAAAATAGCAAATTAGTGAATATGTATTTACCATTATCAGAGTTGTTTGGATTCTTGAAAGGAAACAAACGATTTTTTAGAGGTGCATCACACAGAATATGTCTAAGAAGAAATGATGATAATAATATGATTGTAAACAATGGAAATACTAATTTTAAAGTCGTCATTGAGTATTTATCCTGGAAAATTCCTGTTATAGCTCCTAGTATTGAAATGATGAGTCAATTGGAAAAGGGTTTGGCAAAGGATAAAAAGCATAATTTGATGTGGGAAGCTTGTAATACTTATAAAAGTGATGTTAGTCAGAATAAGGAACACACCTGGAAAGTTGTGTCTGAGAGAAATAGTCCTACGAAAATCGTTGTGATGTTACAGAAAAATGAAAAGCATAACAACCAAACAAATAATAATATGGTATTTGATCATATGAATTTGACGGATATAGAGGTTAGAATTAACGGGGATAAATATCCAGAAGAACCCCTCAAATGCGACTTTAGTGAGGAAAAATGCACATACTCGAATCTTTACAACAGATACATACACATGGGTTATAAGCAATTAGCGTTTGATACTGGTAGTGTAGTCAATATCGAAGAATTTAAAGAAGTATATCCACTATTTTGTTTCGATGTTTCTAAACACGAGTCAAATATTTATAATGGAACCACTGCTGATATTGAAATTATTATAACTTTAAATGATCCTCAACCCGTACCATACAATATTTACTGTGTTCTATATTATGAAAGAAAAGCTACATTGGATATCATTAATAAAAATATGTATGTGAGTTTGTGATTTGGATTTTTATTAAAGAAAATCAGCCGCTAATAAATGGAGGTCTTGAATACAATCAGAATGAATAAATACAATGAGACAATCAAGAAAGAACAGTTGGTATTAGGATTGAAGTATACCATCGTTAAAATGAGAATAGCTAAGACAAAATATGGTGACAAGTTAGTTGTAGTTATCAATCATAACAAGAAGATGTGTGATCTGTTTATACCGCAGAGATACAATGCAATTGCTGATGAGTTACTTCTAAAGAACAATCTTATTTTACAGCCTATTTTGCGTGTAAATAAGAACTCGGAACAATATGTTGACTTGGAACTGTTTACTCAGTAAAAATGAAAAATGCAAAAACAAAAGTAGTAGTAGTTTATATGTAGTACAAAGGTTAATATTTCCTATTTCTTGGACCCTTTTTTTGGGAAAAAAGAAAATACAAATATCTTTAAAAAGGGGGATAATTTGGAAAAAAGCATGTTAAAATTGAAGAAATTGATGTTAAATTGGGGTTTTGAAATTTGGGGGGGGGGTTGAGCTAGAGTCGGCGGATTTATACTACTATAAATGCAGAAAAGCAAAACAAAATCTCATTGAATTTGTGTAGTTTGGCTATTTTAAATTGAATATACACTGATATCTGTAAATCGCTGTAAATTTTCAATTGACTAGACGTACGTTGACGAGAAATGCAAATTCAGCATCATAGCGCTAAAAGTAATTTTCACATTAAATTCTACTCTACTCATTGTTAAAACGTGAAAGAGTTTATGTAGCGTTTACACGGACAAGAAATCCCGTCGAGTAGAAAGGAATTCCGGTCGACTCGAAAGGATTCCGTTCGTGAAGACGAGTAGAAAAAAAGTCTAGCGGGACGAAAATCCTTTCACGATGAAAGGAATTTCGGTCTACTTGAAAGGAATCTTGTCGGCGGTGCTGGTAAAAAGTACTAAAAAAAAAAGGCTAGCTAGCTTATGAAAGCAGCAATCATCAGTACTGATGTCATAAATATTCTCAAATCATTTTTTTATTTGCTAGTGAATTTATTTTTGTCAGATTTTCTGCTTTGAAGGATTTCTTTTTTGCCCTCTGCGTGTAAACAAAATCTTGTCACCAAGATGGGATTCTGTTCAAGTTTTCGTGCACTTGTAATCGCTGCATTAGAGATAATGTTCTGGATTGTAAGATGTTACCGTTCGGTGTGGCAGGAGAGGGAAACCAGCTGGGTGGCGGCATTAAAAAAACTCAGTTTAGTAATAATTGTATTTGATACCAACCAAATTAAACAGGCGACAGTGGGGTAGAAAATGTGATTTGACAATACTTCGGTGCTTCAGTTTGTTGATTCTGTTGAAGTAAATGGATAGATAGATAGATGTTTAATGAAGCCCTTGGGCCATGGACAAAAACAGTACAACCTTTACATTCAGTAAACGGGCGAAATTTTAATCAACTGAATAAACAGTTATGTTGAGAATGAGCAACTTGTTCTTTTCAAACTACAAATTTTGGGCTGCGCTTTCTTTGCAGGGACGGGAGTGCAGTTTCTTTTACTCCCACCGGCTGGTGTGATTAGTAGCCCTACCCTTTAAGTCAGAACCGAAATGAATCTGTTGCTTCGATAATTGATTCGAATGTTTGCCAAATAACGTGACCTGTAGGAATTCCTCAAGGCTCTCGACGGACAAGTAGTTCGCCCGGAATCCGGCTCAATTCGGAAAGTTTGTTAAAATTAAAAGTTTTATTTGGAGTTGATCAGATGTCCGGTTTAGGGCAAGAAGACATGCTGAACTTTTATGTGAAAACAATTTTCTTCCCGGACATGTAGTTCGCCCGGAATCCGGCCAAAACCGGAAAATTGTTAGAAGTTAAAGTTTTATTTCTAGCTGATTAGATAACCGATTTAGGGGTAAGAAGAGACGCTGAATCCGTGTGTGACAATCATATTTTACCCGGACATATAGTTCGACCGAAATCCGGCTGGAGTCGGAAAATTTGTTATAAGTCAAATTTTTATTCGAAGTTGATTAGATGTTCATTATTGGGGAAAGAAGATACCCTGAGTTCGTTTTTGAGCATTCTTTTTTTGCCGGACAAGTAGTTCTAGAGTTCGGCCGAAACCGGGAAATTGGCAGAAGTGGCAGGAAGTTTTCGTCAAAACAGATATGACTTATAGGGGTATATTTGTAGTTGATTAGATGTCCGACATAGGGGCAAAAATAGATGCTGAATTCGATTATGACAAATTTATTTTAGCCGGACATGTAGTTCGTCCGGAATCCAGCTGAAACCGAAAATTTTTTTATAAGTTAAATTTTTGTTTAAAGTTGATTAGATGTTGGACTAATCACACCAAACAATCAACAACTTATCCAGTGGTGCCTCAAATTAACATAATGTCAAACTTCTCATCTGATAAGCGCACCAATCTGTAAAAGACAATTAGTTTTTAAGTATCGTTCCTAAATATTACAATTAAATTATTTATCTATCTACATTATATATTAGATTTTTGGGATCCCATCGACACCTTTGGTCTTGTTTTCCCTGAAAACAGCCGTATTTTCTGCCAAAACAGTCGGTAAAAATTACCAGCCAGTCGGTAAATTCCTTCCCCCCCCCCCAAAAAAAAAAATAATTTTTGGCTAGTAACGCCTCTGCTCCATTCAATGCTTTCCGACTGCTCCTTTCTGCTACGCACTTTCTGAGGCGTAAGGCGAATCGTCGTTCCTTTTATATCCCGCTAGTCTTGACCTTCTAAGGATTTTGACGGAAGACGTTTTTTTTTCCTCTAAAGGGGGATCGGGATCCCTTTCCTTAAAGAACGAAACGTAAGTCCGTGTCGAAACTTGGACTCGCCTCATCGGATTTTCAGCTTATGCTTTACACAAACCTACCCTCTCGCTGGCCCCATATGTGATATAGCAAAAATTTCAAGCAAGAACAAAATAGAAAATCTATGGAGTAGTTAAAAATATTACATATATGACTTATAAGCTTACATATATGACATTGACAGGGTTCGTTATGAGCATAGAGGGAGTTCAGAATCTCAGCGTCTCCGAACCGCATCCATGTAGTGAGCAAAGGGGTTAGCCACTGACGAGTAGCAACCCGCTGGATGTGAATTTATCAGGAATTATTCAGTGTTTATGGCACTTCCGTGGAAAGAAAATGTTTCTGCTGTCTCGATATACAGAGAGGATAAGCAAAAACAATGTATTTTGAGGCCATGTTTAACGATAGTCCCTGCTCCCACATAGTATTGTAAAATATTGGGATTACCCTACCCATGAAGGTGGGAGGTGAACGACCAGTCTAACCTATTCCTTGAAAAGACGGAATATGGTAGATAGAGAAAATGAAACTGCACTGCAACTAGCCTCCATGGATGAGGACATCCTACTTTCGTTTTCTTCACTAATCCATTTTCTGCCGTTCATGTGAATCAGCTTTGTTACGGAACCTACGCGGTTTACATAAGTAGAGATGATTTGTAGTGTAGATAATTATTTTCTTTTGCAGCACTGTCCCTCTGGGCTTGTGGATTGACGGGAATCTATGGATTCGAACTTCCGATCTTGGATTCCTTTTTGTTCAGCTCTCTGATTTCTGCCGTCGATCCCGTTGCCGTCCTTGCCGTCTTTGAGGAGGTTCATGTTAACGAAGTCTTATATATCGTTGTGTTCGGGGAATCGCTTCTCAACGATGCAGTTACTGTGGTAAGTGCCCGCTTTGCGAAACAGTTTTTGGAATTCCAAAACGTAAGTGAACGGATACCTATGACTTCGTAAAGTTGTCCGTCCGTCCGTCTGTCTGTTAGCGCGATAAGCCTCGGAATGGATTGAGACATCAAAATAGAAAAAAATCGAGATTTTCGGTTTTTTTTTTTCTTGATCAGCAGTGAATGATCAGCTTGGCTTCAAACCTTATATTTGGATCGAGATATTTCGTTCAAACTTGGTGTGAGGATCGTTTGGGTCAAAGTTCAGGTCAGGTTCGTAGATGGGCACCATTGCTGTATATTTCAGGGAGGGGAAGGGGTTTCAAATTAAGGGTCGAAAATTGTTTTAAAAAGCCAATGAGATAATCGATTTAGGGTTAAGGAGACATGCTGAATCCATCTGAAATATATTTTCTCGCCGGACACCTATAGTTCGTTCAGAATCCGGTCAAAACCGGAATTCGTTTGGACTTTCGATTCAGGAGTAAACGGATATCCTGAATCTATATCTGGAACATGTTTTCTCGGTGTAGAAGTAGTTCGCCTGCAACCCGGCCAAAACCGGAAATTTCGTAAAAGTTAAAGTTCATTCTTAAGTAGATTAGACTCCATTTTTGAATTTATTTTCTTGCTATTAGATTAAGTAGAGGGGTAAACATATATGTTGGATTCAGATCCGGTTAGCCGTTGGTCGTAATTTTATTCAAACAGTGTTTACAACGGATACGTCAGCTACGATTCTTCATCAGCGATATTTCGGCGCATATAGCGATATATCGCTGATGAAGAATCGTGGCTGACGTATCCGTTGGAAACATTGTTTGAATAAATGTTTCAAAGTCAGCTTGGGCTCAAAGAATATTTATGGTCGTAATTTGTCAAAAAACACCATTCGGTATAATTTTTTTTACGTTTTGTAGAGGTTACTAGGGATAAAGAGTAATATGCTTACGGGGTCTGGCGAAGACTGGAAATCTGCAGGACCCGATTGTCTGGATCAAGAGATTCAATAAATGTTACATTTGTGGGATCCCTTCGAAACCTTTGTTCTTGTTCTGACGTAGTGAGGTTGCAGTTATTCGTGTCGGTCTAAGGATAACTATACTCAATCCATGTGTCTGCTTTGTAATGTTACTGGGTGAATGGAAGCCTATAGTACTATCGGCTTCTAATGTACACCGGAAATTTCGGAAAGAACGAATCCTCCGATAAAACTTACAGGGTGATAAAATAAATAAAGAACCATACTTCCCTTAAGCGTGAAAGTGAAACAGGGTAACGTAGCAACTTAAACCAGTGTAAGGCAATACAAAAGCACCTTAAAGGACCCCCAGCACTATTTACTCTTCAACTTACAGTATTTTAAAATATTTGATACTTTAAAACTAGGCTGTGCTTCCGACATATAACCCACGGTTTTGGCTGTTTTAAGCCTTTTCCAAGACCCGTTGACTAGTAGCGAAAACAGGGAAACAATTTACATAACCGGTTTTTCTGATGGAAAATATTGTCGCAGACAACCGTCGACAGCGTTATATACATCGAAGGTAGCAATACACGGCAAGTGAGAAAAATCAGCGTGGTTTTGTCAGAGGGGTTAGAATGTACCGTACGAAATTATGGCCTCCTGGTTTAGAAATGTATGGAGTGATTATGGAAGTAGGTTGCATTAGTATTATAGTTAAAGCACAACTCTTACTAGAAATGATATTTTCCCTATAAAATGGATCAGAAAAAACGTTTTCGAAAATACCATTACTTTCCACCTGAAACTAGCGATTCTCTTGTTAGCGCTTGTCGATTATATCCAGCCTTCCTACTCTCCGACGCGTCGGCTGGGCGCAAAAGATTTGAAAATTGGACGTGCCTTGATTAAAAAGTGGGAAAACTAAGCAAATAAAAGAAGTAATAAACAGAAGATTATCACTTCCTTATGTGTGAAAGAGTTGTTAGCGAACAATGAAGATTCCGGCAAACTTTTCGTTGGGTGACGGAAAACTCGGCAAGGCTGAAAAAGCGCTAAAATTTCGTAGTTACGAAACGAAACAATGGAGAAAGGTGGGGATTTCAGAAGCGTATAAGTCCATATGTGAGCTAAGTATATTATAAAAGGCAGAATAAGCAAGAGGGGTCCTTTAAGTTTCCCTCCATCAGATCAGTTATCTGAATTTTATATCTAAGGTGTTATACAACATGTTCGACGCGTACACAGCTATGGGAGCCTCCAATATTCAATACACCGACGTGTTGGCTGGCATTGCTTCCTTCTTCGTCGTGGCACTAGGTGGCACTGCCATCGGTATCGTATGGGGATTCCTCACAGCCTTTGTCACCCGATTTACCAATCACGTACGAGTGATCGAGCCGATATTCATCTTTGTTATGAGCTACCTGGCTTATTTGAATGCGGAAATTTTCCACCTATCCGGGATTCTCGCGTAAGTGTACTTTGATTTAGTAATAGTCTATCTTTATGTACTGATAGGGGCATTCAACCTAAAGCAACCCGATTTACTAGCAAAGAAGGAAAAGCAACTTGTATCAGGCAATTTTTTACCTGGCTTATTTGAATGCGGAAATTTTCCACCTATCCGGGATTCTCGCGTAAGTGTACTTTGATTTAGTAATAGTCTATCTTTATGTACTGATAGGGGCATTCAACCTAAAGCAACCCGATTTACTAGCAAAGAAGGAAAAGCAACTTGTATCAGGCAATTTGACATTGCTTTCGTTGATGTTGGTCATGTAGCTTTTTGTTCAACTGTTATTCAGATTCAGTAAGCTTGGTCCGAGGCAGGGTCGCCCCCCCCCCTCCCAATACCCACGGAAAAGCTTTATATATTAAATGTCGGTCGACTGAAGGATTTGTCGGGATTTAATCTATCTATGCCTCATAGTAGGTTTGCGTGTTCTGGCCGTGCCTATAGATGGAAATGCCGAAACGCGCTTCTGAGATCGGCCCACGTGACATCGTTTCTTTTTTCAGTTAGTGCCCTATAACAGTTCATTGCGTTAGACAGGAACGATGGAATCAAGTAAGAGACAAATATGGAAACAAGTACAACAGAGGTTGGGCTTGAAAGGACAAGTCATTATGATATTAATTCATTCTACTTCAGTAGTATCTTTATTTATTCTCGTTCCCGAGATTCCACACGTCATGAGTGCATCCTATTGCATCTATTAGCATTACACTGATTGTCACGCTTGCCAAGTTCGGATCAGGACTCAGTTCAAGACGGATCAGGCTCCCGATCAATGTTTCAAAGAATCTTATTGGTCCGAAGACCGGTTAAGCAACTTTGCCAAGTTTGTCATCCAAGACAAGGGACATGGAAAGAGGCTAAAAACAGCCGAAGCCTTTTGTAGTTATTATTGTAGTCTGTAAGCATGGTTAAGTTTCAAAGTGGTTAACTGTCTGAGAACATCTAAGCAGGAACACCGAGTAGTGCGAGGTGTCCTTTAAAGCAAATAATAAATTAGGTTTAGCCTCGTTCATAAACTACAAAAGGCTCGATCTTCAAGATGATGAGACCATTGCCCAGTTTCACACCCTTTATACAATGCCCGTATTCTGATAGTATAGGTCGTGCCATTCACTTTGTCTTGCATAATTGTTTTCAAATAAGAAATCTGTTCATGACAGTTTGAAGTACTGAAGATAACTTATCGCTCAGATTGACAATTGATGGCAGGTCTTTCTCTATTGATGTAACTTGCGGCTTTTGACAGTTTATGTAATGGAAGTCGAATCGAAGACAAAAAATGAGCAATTCAAGAATGCTAACCACTGTTTAAATGCACTCGGTTTGGGATCAAACCCGAAGATTTTGGGCTTGTTTACTTTTGAGACGAATTTCCCTTGTGATCTGTTTTCTGTGACGATTTTTCCTTGGTATTAATTGTCTTTCTGACGAAATGTCTCTGTGACGGACTGTCCGGTGGAAATAATTGTTTATGACGAAGTCCGTGGGATAGATCGGGCCGCGGTCGTTTGAAGTTAGGCCAGCTGTTTGGCTTTAGCTCACATACTGCATTGGGGAGGATAGACTCTTAGGAAGTGAACATAGGTCTTTGCTCTGAATAAAACTAGGGTCTTAGTAAGCAATTTTGTGTGAAAATTGGCTAGAAAAAGAAATCCGGTCATTTAAATATGGTTCTGGTTCTGGCTGAAGTTGAACTGGCTGAAGGGATATTTCTCAGTGAGAGCCCAGTACTAGCTACAAAGAACCAATAATGCTGTAAAAGAACTGGATTACTTAGCCCGCGAGTTGTGCAGTATCTTTCGTCCATTCTCCGATAGTTGTTTTGATTTTTTCCCATTTTTTTCCCTGTGCCAGGCAACGTAGATGTAGTTAGTCTTGCTATGCTCACACCATGTCACGGCATATGGTAAGGGTATGGACGCGATGATGAAATTCTGACTACAGAAAAGTCGGGAAAGGGACGATCCTTGACGTTTAGTTGTGCATCGAGAATTGTAGTTTCTTCCTGGGACCTGCGGTCTGTGACCCTTCTTTAAAAGCATATTTGGATCAGGAATAATTGGACGAAGGAAATGTGTTTTCTACCTAATCTCTCTTGATCAACTTTTCTTTCCGGAATTTCGCTTCTTCCACAACTTGGCTCGTCAGTGATAGGTCGTTTATCTGTTTGTTTTGAAACTTGTTATTTCGGGAAACGTTCAGCTTTCGTACTGATTTCACCCTGAGCATGGTTGGTCCGCTTTCAGACAGACAATAAAATGCGTTTTAGGCTGCCAAGAATTTATAAGACGGGACTTGAGCTCTTTTACATTTTTCCGCTCCCGGGCGAGAATTGGCTGTGCGCTTGAAAAAATACGCCCTGGAAAAAGTATGTAGGCCCCTGTTCTGTAGTAAATCTAGCACGTTCTCATTAAATAAATATTACGTAAGATGGAAGGTGGTACAAGGGACTTTTACCGTAACTTTTTGAATTGAATGTACAAGTCTAGGACTCCTATTTTACAGCCTCGTAGATAAACCAGGGTTCCCAGTCTGGCACAGTACGCTTGATGGTTAACTTTTCGTGCCCAGAACAATCGCCGTATACTTAGCGGAAGAGCCGGAAGCGTCACCACAGCTGTTCCCAGCGAATGCCGTTGATTGTCTGACATCATCGTTCCGGCGACGTTTCTCGTTCTTCCCGAGGTTCACTGGCGTGTTTTGGACTTAGTCATATAGAGCAGTGGTTCCAACCGGTGGTACGCGTACCCCAAGGGGTACGCGAAGGAACCAAAATTGATTTAGTCTGACTAGTCTGTTTGCTTCAAAATCTGGTCTCACTCATTTATGATTGCCGAAAGCCTAATATTACCAGCAGAGTATCATCAGCCAAAATGTATCTTAAGGGGCAAGGTATTTTTACTGACCGACAGAAACGAGTGCACCCCTCCCAAACCAAGAGCGAACGCTTTTAAATGGACAACCGTGGAAACATCCCAACTAACAAAATAGCTAGTGAGTGAACTAGAACGGAATCCGAGGCTGAGGCCGAAAATAACTGATTTACGAAAAATCGCGGCGCTTCGCGCAGACTATTTTCTTTTTAATTGTCTGGCCAAACTTTTGGGAGGGGGGTTGTCAACCTGTGCGTGACGCCTCAGATTACAAGCCCTAGCGCAAAGTCAGTGAAACAATGTTGATTCCAAAACAGCTAGCCTACAGCCGTAAAATCTGTTCATATGGCAAACAATATTGTCTGAAGAAGAATCGAAGACATTGCAAGTGATATTGTCATTCAGGTTGCTAAATGGGCCAACGAAAAAGTTTGCGATGCAGCTTGATGAAAGCACGGAGAAAATCAAAACCAAACACAGAAACAGCTAAAAAACATTGCCGTTAATGACGTCTAGCCGAGCTTCGACAAAATGTTAGCTACAAAACAGCCTCTAGTGATTGCCTCATTGATTTTGTATATATTTCTACACGTGTATGACTTACCATTTATGATAATTAATATCGTCTTTTTCACGTCCTGAAAAAGGGGGCACGCAATCTTTTCGAACCTTGATTAGGGGTACGCGGTACGCAAAAGGCTGGGAAGCACTGATATAGAGTATTTAAATCCCGCCTGAGGAGCACTTGTTTCTTTCAGTTCACTACGCGTTTCCGAGAAGCGTCAGAGCAAAAGAACACTAGGTAGTAGCGCCAAAATTTGAAAAAAGTGACATTCTCGAATAGCAGCGACACTAGCACCATTAAAGGACCACTCTTGCTTGTTCTGCCTTTTATAATATACCTAGCTCCCTTATGGAATTAAAAGCTTTTGAAATCCCCATATTTCTCCATTGTTTCGTTTTGTGCCTACGAATTTTTAGTGCCTTTTCGGCCGTGCCGAGTTTTGCCCGTTACACAACGCAAAGTTTGCCAGAATCTTCAAAGTCCGCTGACAACTCTTTCACACACAAGGATATGAGAATCTTCTGTTTTTGACAAATTTTATTTGCTTAGTTTTCGTACTTTTTATCCACAGCGCATTCAGTTTTCGAATCTTTTGCGCCCAGCCGCCGCGTCGGAGAGCAGAAGGCTGTGCAGAGTCGTCAAGCGCTAACAAGAGGATAGCTAAGCTCAGATGGAAAGGAATGATATTTTCGAGAAAGTTTTTTCTGGTCCATTTCATAGTGAAAAGATCGTTTCTAGTAGGAGTTGTGCTTTAATGATAGAGAACGTCCTCACTGAAACTCAATCAGTAGTGTACCAGCGCTGGCTCTAATAACTTAAAATTGTGAACACAGCAAAGAAAAAAGATGCAAACTCCCCTGTTTCTTCGATGTATGCCGGACGCATCTTAGCTTTGCTAGAAATTTGTAAACCCGGAAGTTTGTCTCGCTTTAAATGCCGCAAGCGTCGTGGCCGATGGCCCGTTTGCAAAGCATGGAAATCGGTCATTGACAATTATTGTGAATATGGGCCAAACGGGGAAAGCGGCAAAAGGCGGAGATTTACAAAATCGAAGGCTGTGTGCTATATTGCGTATAGTTTAATTGTTTCCCAATTTATTTGTTTCACCAATCGTTTCCTTATAGTATAATTGTTCTTCTGTGTGTTGCCATGGCCCCTGGGCTTCTCGAGCAATAAAATATCTATCTGTACATCTGAAATTCCAAAATGATCAAAGTTAAGTTGTAGTGGGATCTGACTGAAGATTCAGTGTCCCTGTAGCGATCGTTTACACAGTTCCTAGCGCAGTTTTGAGGAATTTCTTAGTAACCAGGTTATTGTGTTATCCGTCTCCAGTGGACAGACATTATAATATTGTCACCCAAATATCCTTGTTGCCTTTCTGTATTTAGCTATAATGCATCGAAAGAATCCTGGCATCTGGAAACCATCTCCACAAGACTGGGATTCCTGTCGTTCTGGATTTTGGAAAAGCTGTAACTTTTTTTTAGCTGTTCCGTAAAGAATATTTTGAAGTTGCGGAAATAGGCCGGAATTCCGGGACAAATCCGCTATCCGCGTTTTCAAAATAAACTAGCGGATTTTTCGGTTCGGTTCGGATACTTGTCGTTTTGGCAGAATGAATAGTCCACCCATTTGAGTGCTGATTGTATTAAATTAGATTGTATTCCGTTACATTTCTGCGAGTCTAAAATCATCCTTATCGACCTTGGAGGTTATAAATAAATGAAACGAAATATTGTCCTTGTCTTTTGTCGAAATCTGAATGGTAAGAGGATGACATTTGTGACATTTAACCGAACTTGCCTGACCCTTTTTGTATTTTCTCTAGCTATTCTAGTTTGCTTCTTCACTCACTTTAAAAAAAAATCTTGCAGGGTTTGCTACTCTTGTCTCTATTGAGATAAGATTATCGCTATTTCGGATTAATCTTGTCCCAGTATAGATAAGATTAATCCCAGTAGCAAATACTGCAGTTAACTTTAATCCTTACTTGAGGCCTTTTGCCGCGACACAGTTGTGGGCCACACACTTCTGAGTGTTTGTCGCAGAAACACGATTGTGTGCCACACGGTCGAGCCACTAGTTGAAACTCGCGAAACGCCGTTTTGTCTATTTTTTTGGCGGTAATTTCAAATATCTAAAAATAAAAATAAAATTCATGTAAAATCTCAATAAATAGAACTCCAGGCTTATTTCCTTACCATTCTGTACAAAAAGCATCCTCAGTTTTAATTCTACATGCTTGAAAAAGTAGTTAGCTTTATTTTCTAGACACTATTTTGCTGCTTAATTTGAATTCCCCGCCAGAATTGAACCACAAAATCGACAATCACCTCGCCAGTTGTTTGTCGAATTTGAGCCACAAAGCGAGCCACGAAAATCTTGTTGGTCGCGGAAACACACTTGTGGGCCGCACGAAAGACCGCGGAAACACTCTTCTCGAACCACAGTCGACCCACAAACTGTTTGTGGGAGTACGGAAAAACGCCATTGGAGAAACTTTTTACAGTGCTGTTCCGCCAACGGAACACGCGTTTTCCTCCTGGCTCACGATTTGTTCATCTGAATTTAGTTATTAAGACACTGGAAAATAATCTGTTTGCACTTAGGCAATTTGCGGTTCTTTTAATAAATGTGATTGCGCATGAGAAACGAAAATATTCTGGCTCTGACTCGGTTCCTGTTTCTCGAGTTCCTTGTGGTTTGAACGGATTTGGGAGTCGCCGAGTCGTAATATTGGCTACTGTATATAAAGCGAGGCCTTGCGCTTTTTTTTGAACAGGGAGGGGCGGGAAAATTAATTAGCCAGGAGGATTGTAAAGTTGTTCATTTGTTCGAATGTAATCAGTGGTCGTAGTAGGATCAGAATCTCATCTTGGTTTTCGAAAGATATAGACACTGCAAGGGTGTTACAAGGGTATTCTTACAGATTTCTACGAGGTGATTTGATCGAAACTTTTAAAATTTGCCATAGTTATTATGATAACATAAGGCCTGATGATGTCCTCACTTTCTACCACAACGGTCTTAGAGGACACAACTTGAAACTGAGTGGTAATAAATTCCGAAAAGACATTGGAAAATGGAGCTTTAGAAACAGAATAGTAGAAGATTGGAATAATCTCCCAGAAAGTTTGGTAAACGCCGAAGATATCAACCAATTCAAAGCAGGTGTCGACTACCACTTGGCTAAAATTCAGTTTAGTGTGTAAAGTGTCCCGAAAAAATTATAGAGGCGAAAGCCTTATTATTGCATTTATATTATTATTATTATATTATTACCCGTCAGCTTAGGTTCAAACGAGGTTGCAGAACATTTTGGAATGCCCGGGTAGCAGCGTTGTGGAATGCCCGGGTTCTCGATCAGGGAATAGTGGGGCCAGACGTGGCGTGAGGCCAAATTTCTAACGCCGGGAAGTCGGGTCGCTTCAGAGACTGGACGGTTGATTTTTGTTTATTCCAGGATCACATTTTGTGGAATTACGATGAAGAACTACGTGGAAACAAACATATCCCAGAAATCGCATACGACTGTCAAGTATGCAATGAAGATGTTGAGTTCTTCTTCCGAGACGATTATTTTCATGTTCCTGGGTGTTTCCACTGTCCACGATCAGCATGACTGGAATACTGCATTTATTCTTCTGACCATCCTCTTCTGCTCCGTGTACAGAGCAATAGGTAAGTTTTAACTTTTATTTCCATCCACATATGCCGTTAGCAGTCAAGGCAGCCTGACGAGGACCCTTTCCAAGAAGGGCCGAAATATCGCTGATGAAGAATCGTAGCTGACGTATCCATTGTAAACATTGTTTGAATAAATGTTTCTGAAGCTACGTGCACACACAATCTGGTAAAAATTTTGCTTACGGAAAAACGCCGGCAAAATTTGCGTCACGATGGGGAAACCAGTTTCATTTTCATTCAATTTCAGGTTACCAGCTTGCGATGTGTCAAAATTTTGGAATTGATTGAGGGAATTCAGGTTCAAGTTCTTTTTATTATTACTTACACCCCAAAACATCATTGTATAACTAACATTTGAACATAAACATCTAACTTAAACAAAATCCTAAGGTCTTTGCAATGGCATGTTGGTTGGGAAAAAGTTATCGGATAGAAAACAATTCATATCCGACTCCGACAATGGGATTCTTTGTGCACTTATCTTAAGGTGGGGAGGGGTTGTGCTAAGCATGGTCGCTGTCGGGTCAAGACCAAAGGTTTCGATGGGATCCCAAAAATGTAATATTTGATCCAGACAGCTGGGTCGACAGACTCCTTGAACATCTTCGCTACTAAAATTTAGAAACAGATATAAGGCCAAATAGCTAATCATCTGAGAAAACCAAGTTCAGATATGAATGTGTTTACCTCTATAAGTCATATCTGTTTTGACGAACTGAACCTTACATCTGCCAAATTTCCGGTTTCGGCCGAATTCCAAGCGAACTACTTGTCCGGCAAAAAAATAGAGCTCAGAAACGAATTCATCGTATGTCCTTGCCCCTATATCGGACATCCAGAGGACAAATTTGTAGCCTGCGTAGTAGTATGGTAGTAGTACGAAACGTTGCATGTAATACTATGTAATAGCAAAGAATACTTTCATTTAATGTGCCTTAGACTTGTCCAATCTTATGAAGTAGTATCCAGTAGCATCCTGTCTTGCCATAGTAGCATCCAGTCTTGCTAATAGTAGCATACAGTAGTATGCAGTAACACGGTAGCTTTGAAGTAGAAGCATGTAGTAGCATCGTTAGTACTGCATGCAACTTTTTCGTACTACTTCATAGTACTATTTTGAGATAAATTTTTCATCGGGATCTAATCAATTTCAGATAAAACTTTAACTTGTAACAAATTTTCCGGTTTCAGCCGGATTCCGAACGAACTATATGTCTGGGTAAAAAAAGCATTGTCATATACGGATTCAGCATCTCTTCTTACCCGTACATCGGACATCTAATAAACTTCAAGTGCAACTTTTGCTTTTAACAAGTTTTCCGGTTCTGGCCAGATTCCGGGGGGAGTTTGCAGGGAGTGTTCAGCATGTCTCTTGCCCCTAATCGAATTTCTAGTCAACTTCAAATAAACCATTTACTTTTAACAAACTTTCCGGTTTCGGCCGGATTCAGGGCGAACCACTTGTCCGGCGAGAAAATGGTTTTCATCATCTTGTTCAGCATGTCGTTTTCCCCCTTAATCGACTATCTCATTAGCTGTTTAAAAATATTTTGTTTGCCCCTTAATTTGAACCCCCTTCCCATCGCTAACTGTAGGGCTACAGAGCCCATCTACGATCTCGACCTTTCCCTTGACCCAAAGAATCCTCACACCAAGTTTCATCAAAATATCTCATTCCCTTCGATAGTTATCGTGCTGACAGACGGACAACTTTTTCGATGTCATGGGTCTCCACTTACGTTTTGGGATCCCAAAAACAACGTGATTATCGTCGTTCTGATTCCGTAGTGTCGCAAAATCCCTACAGTAATGTAAATGATTATTACAACTCACAAGCTTCTTAGTTTTCGGCGCTTGTCTGCGTGCCTTGTCCTACAGTAATGGAACATAATAATATTTGGTACCATAAAATACCATAAGCATTACAGCGTAAGACATATTGATAAACTGAACCAGATATATAAATCAACTTCACTCGTTATTGCTCAGACCTGTGAGTTATACGAACATACCATACTTCATACATTTTAATCTGTGAGCCAGTATTGTCTTTGGCTTGGAGCCATACCGCTACTTTTTCGGTGAACGATTCTTGATTTATCCATGTTTGCGACACGCTCTTGCTTGTCTTCATAGTCGTTGATCTTTACCTTTTGGTTTTCCTCTGGTGGGTAAAGCTCACTGAAATGAGCAATTCACTGAGCCTGATACAGTTGTAATAGCTCGTAAATTCAGCTGAAAAATCAGGCATGCAGGCCGGACCCCTGTTGGTTTGTCCTTTGGTGCAGTTTCTCCAGCAAAGGCTACAATAAGCCTTTTCCAAGAAGACTTTTCCTGACTTGACTTCTAGCCCCTCAGTATCACCTTAAATATCAGTCGTAAGCGGATGTAGCCCATTTATGTCAAATGGGCATAAATTGTTTATAAAAATAAAAAAAAATCGTTTGCACGCCACCCGTTTGGGCGCCAAATGCAGGTTAGAAACGATGGGAAGGTAGAGGAATTAGATACCAGGGCAGTTTTCACAACTGGCAAAGACCGGTGCTCGCTGTCATCGCGCTTCTCGAAAAAATATCTGTTTCCCAGGTCGTCATCCAATTTCACTAACTGCTTAAAGGACACCTGAATGAAGAGTACCAAGTATCATCCCTATCTGTATGACTTCCGTTAACATTGCCTGTAGAAAACCCGATCCAAATACGTGTTTCCAAGCTATGATTTTTGCTCCATTTTGCATCTGTCCTGATGTCAGTACCGAACAGTTTTAGAAATGAGCAAATGTCTCCAATCAACCCTTCTTCTGGAATATTTTTAACCAGTTAAGCCCAAACGTATATCTAGAAGAAATTCCAATACGATCCGGCCAGCGCTGTACAAGATTTGAATGAATTGCGCTTTTTGTCTTGGAGTCTGCATGTGCAAACCTCCAGAAACGAACATCCCTATTTTGAAAAGGTCACGCTCAGGAGAAGAATGCTCTCCTTGGCCATGTCTGTAAATGCATTCTCCATGGTGCAACAAAATGCACGGGATTGTCAAATTAAACCACGCTGGTTCTCTCACTTGCCGTGTTTGCTACCTTCGATGGATATCACGCTGTCGACGGTTGTCTGCGAGAAGTTTTTTCCATCAGAAAAACCGGTTATGTAAATTGTTTCCCTGTTTTTGCTACAAGTCAACGGGTCTCGGAAAAGGCTTAAAACAGCCAAAACCGCGGGCTATTTATTGAAAGCACAGCCTAGTTTTAAAGTATTCAAATATTTTAAAATACTGTAAGTTGAAGAGTAAATAGTGCGAGGGGTGCTTTAGTAATAAATTTGCTGTTCCTTTTTAGAGGACCTCTTCCTCCGCAGGTTTCCTTTCTTTCAGTGGCCGATCACTCTACACCTAAATATTCTTTCAGCCCTAGCTGACTGCGAATCATAGTGATAGTGACAAACGGATACGTCAGCTGAACTTTGTTCGAGCGATATTTTGGTCCTTCTTGGCAATGGGTCCTCTTCAGGATCTAGACGCTAGAGCTGGGAATTGAACTTCACTTCCCAGCTTGAGTGGTTTGAGCCTGAAGAGGACCCTTGTCAAGAAGGGTCGAAATATCGCTCTAATAAAGTTCATTTGACGTATACGTTTGCCACTATCCACTTTACTCCTATAGGCTACTTTAAATATTCCCCTCTTTGACAAATAAACTATAAATAGAAATCATCAAAATCTCCTGATTTTTCGGATTACTGAAATTCCTGCTCCTGATTTTTATGGCACTTGCAGCCTCTGGCTCAAGTGCCATATACCGATCACAATTCCGTCTGTCGGTCTGTCGGTCTGTCGGTCTGTCGGTCGGTCCGAGTTTTTTTGTCCCACATATCCGAGTTAGGGTACTTCCAGATGTGCTAGGACAATAAAACTTGGCAGGCATATCAGGGACCCGACCAAACTAACCTGGAAATAATCAGTTTCCCGATCCGACCATATGGGGGGGAGTGCGGGGCGCTGGAAACTTGCAAATTTAGGGCATTTTGTCACTTTTTTCTGAGTTAGGGTACTTCTAGATGAGCTAGGACAATGAAACTTGGCAGGAATATCAGGGACCCGACCAAACGAACCTGGAAATAATCAGTTTCCCGATCCGACCATATGCGGGGGAGTGGGGGCGCTCGAAACTTGAAAATTTAGGGCATTTTGTCACACTTTTTCGAGTTAGGGTACTTCCAGATGAGCTAGGACAATGAAACTTGGCAGGAATATCAGGGACCTGACCAAAGTAACCTGAAAATAATAAGTTTCTCGATCCGACCATATGCGGGGGAGCTGGGGCGCTGGAAACTTGAAAATTTAGGGCATTTTGTCACACTTTTTCGAGTGAGGGTACTTCCAGATGAGCTAGGACAATGAAACTTGGTAGGAATATCACGGACCCGACCAAACTAACCTGGAAATAATCAGTTTCCCGATCCGACCATATGGGGGGGAGAGCGGGGCGCTGGAAACTTGAAAATTTAGGGCATTTTGTCACACTTTTTCGAGTTAGGGTACTTCCAGTTGTGCTAGGACCATGAAACTTGGCAGGCATATCAGAGACCCGACCAAACAAAATTAGGAATAATCAGTTTTCTGATCCGACCATTTTGGGGGGGGGGGGGGGTGGAGGGCAGGGGAATCCGGGAAACTGAGAAGTGTGTAACTTTCGAACGGATGATCGGATTGTAATGAAACTTCATAACTGAAGAGAATATATATCTGTAATGTCCCGTTTAAAGTCTTGACCGGATTCGGTAGCCAGGGGGGAGTTGGGGGGGGGGGAGACCGGAAATTTCAAGAAACGGTTAGAATGGAGGGATCGGAGTGAAACTTGCTGGGAAGAACAAGCATCTGCTCTAGATAAGTCCTTTAGACCATTGTACTGGATCCGGACACTTATGGGGGGGGGGGGGGCCGGAATTCCGGTGATGGTGGTTTTTTGGATTTTCACGATGAAACTTGGCAGGCATATCAGGGACCCAATCAAACTGACTTCAAAATAAAAATATTGTCGATCAGATAATGGTGGGGGAGTGGAGGGAGGGGAATCCGCAGGGGAATCCGGGAAATTGAGAAGTGTGTAACTTTCGAACGGATGATCGGATTGTAATGAAACTTCATAACTGAACAGAATATATATCTGTAATGTCCCGTTTAAAGTCTTGACCGGATTCGGTAGCCAGGGGGGAGTTGGGGGGGGGGAGACCGGAAATTTCAAGAAACGGTTAGAATGGAGGGATCGGAGTGAAACTTGCTGGGAAGAACAAGCATCTGCTCTAGATAAGTCCTTTAGAGGCCATTGTACTTGATCCGGACACTTATGGGGGGGGGGGGGTCCCGGAATTCCGGTGATGGTGGTTTTGGGGATTTTCACGATGAAACTTGGCAGGCATATCAGGGACCCATTCAAACTGACTTCAAAATAAAAATTTTGTCGATCAGATAATGGTGGGGGGAGTGGAGGGAGGGGAATCCGAAATTTTCAGTCATGCGTAATTTTGGAATGGGTGATCGGATTCGAGTGAAATTTAAGAATTCAACAGAGGACATTTCTCCGATGATTTTTTTCATATCCGGACCGGATCCGGCAACTATTGGGGGGGGGGGGGGAAATACGTGCCCCGTTTAGAATGGAGGGATCGGGATGGAACTTTGTGGGAAGAACAAACAGATGCTCTAGGTAAGTCATTTGCTGAATCGGATTGGCTACGTGCACCGCGGGGGAGCTGGGTGGGTTGGGGGAGGGGGGGTGGACCGGAAATCTCGAGAAACGGTTAGAATGATGGTATCGGAGTGAAACTTGCTGGGAAGAACAAACATCTGGTCCATATAAATCTTTTACATAATTTGACTGGATCCGGACACTTGAGGGGGGGGGAGGGGTCTCCCGGAATTCCGTTTTTGGGGGATTTTCACGACGATACTTGGAAGGCATATCAGGGACCCGGTCAAACTGACTTGGAATAAAAAAAAAATCCTCGATATGATAATCTTGGGGGGGGGGGAGTTGAGGGAGGGGAATCCGGAATATTGAGTCATGCGTAACTTTGGAACGGGTGATCGGATTCGAGTGAAATTTAATAATTAAACAGAGGACATTTTTCTCTTGTGACCTTTTTCATTTCCGGACCGAATCCGGCAATTATCGGGGGGAGGGCGGAAAATACTTGACCCGCTTAGACTGGTGTGATCTGGATCGAACTTCGTGGGAATGACAAACAGATGCTCTGGATTAATCATTTACAGAACAGGATTGGCTCCGGTTATTGTGGGTGGAGTTGGAGGAGGGGGAGGGGGGTCTGGGATTCCGGTGATCGCGCGTTAAGGTACTTCCTGATGTGCTAGGACGATGAAACTTCGCTGGAATATTGGAGACTCAACAACATTTGCTTAGAAATTGCTACTTCCCAAATCCGATTATTCCTTAAAGTACCAATCTTGACCGCAAAGTAAAAAAAATACTTTTAAGCAATATATGCATTTTCGTGATGCCCATCAGCCCATTAGCAGTTTTGCCTCAAGGGTTTTGCTTACAAATGAAGTTCCAGCTCCCTTATAGCGCGCATCTCAACCGCAAAGTCGAAACTTACTCTTGATCAATCAAATCATCTTGACACATGCAAGTGCCATATGAGCTTACAGCTCTTGTTGAACTAAGTCTACGTTTTTTCAAAATTCTGGAGTGGAAGCACTGGTTGAGATGTTGTTCAGACTTCGAATGTGGGTTTTGCTTTCCCACCCTATGTGGGAAATACTGCAGATAGAAGTAATAACCACAAAGCGCGTGTTGCCTAAGAAACGTGTGTTGCTAATAATCTCAATAACCTCACTGTGTCAGTAACACATTCTTGGCCTTGTATGCGTAGTTGATTTCTTCTAGGTTCCAGCTGTTTGGTTTCTGGTCACTAGTTGAATTCGATCATGATTCTCGGGTTTATTGATCGCTTCGTCATGTGGGCGTGACTCTTGCTTACTAGTTCCTCGATATCTGTTGCCAAGAAGTTAATGAGCGTTACTTTACGTTAAGAGACATGCAAGAATAAATTTCTTGTAAGAAATTAATAGTAAACATTCAGTTTTTAAATTGGGTTGCTAGTATATTCAAGTTTGGAGAGAGAAAGGGAGATTGGTTTAATCGAAAACTTTCGTAGCATTAGTATAACTAATTGGGTTGCGAGAGCAACACTTTGGTTTTGTCGCGTTTTTTTTTTTTTTTTTTTCCTAGTACCCCGATTTCAGCTTATTCTTAGAAAGTGGTAAGGGTCTGTCTGACATGTGCGGTTTTTACGGGAAGTGTGGGCCGGATTGATGAATATGACTTTAAATTTTGGAAAGCTCCGTAGAACTCTTGCCTGGGGCCAAAAAGGATGGTTTTTGCTTGTAATTGAGCCAGAGCCTACAGTGTGTGAACTAAAGTGGAGTTGTATAGCCTATGTCAGAGAGGACTATCTGAAGTTATGCAGCCAAGCTTTCGTTTCATCAAACCATGTCTCTGCTTTCGAGTGGAAAGCTCCGTTCTAGCAGACAAGCACCAGTTTTAAACTGAAGATGGACTGAAATCTATAAGTGCGAAATATGTGCGGCAGTTCCCTGGCCCCACAGCCAACACATCTTCTTTGAGTGATAAATAGGAAAATTTACAGAATCAAAAAGGGGCATTTTCCCATGGATCCGAAAGTGCTGCCATCTATTGTTCCTACCCGTTTCTGTTCGTGATTTCAGCTGAGTTTATCATTCCATTTCTTACACTTGGGAGTGAGGAAGAGAAATGATATCAGATGGGCCTCTTAAACTTTAAAAGTTCTCTCACTGCTGAAGAAATTAGAGCTCATCCTTTGCTCCTTTCTAAGTGGCGAAATTAGAAAGTTGGCCTACGGCAAAAAAGTCAACTTTCGAACTAATACAGATACAAAAAAAAATTCAACGGCATTCCGTAGACCTCGATGAGCTGATCAAAGTATGTGTCATCTGTTTTTTGGTACAAAAATTCCTTCATGAGATACAACAGCTTGAAAGTTTGGGGTGTTTGACTACTATACCGTACCTCGGTATATAGTTATATGGGTAGCGAGGAGGCGAGTCAGGTTCTCCTTAGTCTAGAGGCTACAACGCAGTACTAGAGAGTATAAGATCTATATAGTTTTATTCACTCACCACACTGTACAATGATAGATCTTCTATGAAATTCACGACCGGTAATCCATTCCAACGACCGTACTTGGTCTAACACAATATACACTTGGACTGCCACTTAGACTACGACTTAGACTGCGACTTAGACTGCCCAACTAGCGCGAACACCCTGGCTTATATCTTAATCTTAGAATTGTAGTTCGGCACCACAATTGTTGAACAATTGTGGGAGACACGAAAACTGCTGACTACTATTGTGTAGAACCACAATTCCGGTAAAGCACAAAAGTAGTTGCAGTACAAACTGTGAACAATAAAAGGTGCCTAGGGGGTTCTCACTTGCGGGGTCCAGTTAAAACTATTAAACAATGCGATACACCGTTGTAAGTCGCCCGACCTGGGAGAAAACAGATCTCCCGATCTGTGTCAAGCGACGCTCCTAATACCTAGCCACAGACAAATGACACTCCTAATACCTAACCAAATACTTCGACTCTAGACGGCGGTTATACGCAGCAGGACTCAAAAACAGAATTAACTTGAGGTGCAAACCTCGGAATTCCACGTATTTACACCGATCAATATATAACGATATACAATAATACCTAGCGCAACTTACATACTATGATCGTGAGCATCGCGATCGCGGAACTCGAAAAACGTTTTTATCGCTAGGTTGGCTTACGGCCTCTAGCATCTGACGCCCCCACGCCCGAACTACCCCATACACTGGCCACCATGTCCAACTTGCCGATTGTTCATAATTTGCACTGACCACACGATTAATTTTGGAATGCGGTGTCCAAACGAAACACGGAGCTGAGTCGCTTACTTGCGGCACTAAACACTGCACAGTTACTTTTGGTTCATAATCCTTCTAGTGTTACATTAACTCTTTGATGTAGAAGAGTTTTAATGTTTCGAATGTAGAAAATGTTCAGTATCGTGCTTCTGTCCAAAATAAATGCCATTCGTGATGTAGGCGTACGAAGGCTTTCTTTTAGTCGCTTTTAGTTCCGTTCCGGTGATGTCACTAGGTGTCACACAGAACCGGTGATAAGTCCAAAACGATAACTGAAGAAGGGTCTGAAATGTTCTTGATGAAGAATGGTGATAGGTTCAAACCATTAACGATGATAGCACCATAACTGGTGATAAGTCCAAATTTTTCAGTTTTTGTTTTTGCCATGTAAACATGTGTCCAAAAGTAACCTGATGATATTCTTGACTTTCCTCTCCGCTTTCCGATTTTTTCGTCCTCGAAATGTTTTGCGCGCCGGTCAGTGCTGTAGACAGGCCAGGTTCTGGAACAGGTCGGGTGCGTCGTCAGCCAGAAGAGAGTAACCAAAGCCTCGTGCCTGGAAAATTCACGGCAGTATCAAATTCGAAAGGTAACAAATTCACGAGAAAAAGGGATCGGGTTTTCCGAAGTCATTTCCGACGATTATTCACCATAAAAGTTTGCCTAGTATACTGGCTTGCAATGAAGCGTAAACTTTGCGTAACTTGGGACTGATTAAATAAAAACTGGCTAATAAATCGACATAAATCATTGTCTACTAATGAACTGTTCCAATAAACATAATCATGTATACGTTGAACTATATTATATAAAAGAAATGATACGAAATATACAAGTCGGTGTCTCGCATTGCCTTATACATGCGGAGCTTCCGATACGAGCAAAGCTACCCGAGCGCGGTCATAGCAGATGGCTCCTCGTGTATTTAATCAGCTAAGACTTTACGTAATCTCTTGAAGAAAGATAAAATTACTGTTGTTAATTAGAATTCGTCACTCTTCATCTATATACATTATTATACTCTCATAACATTATTAACATGAATTATTAACACTGCTTACTCTATACTACTACACAGTTTTGGGCTGGATGTCATAACATTTGGGGCAGATGGAGCTTGTCGCAAAAAAACTAAATATCATAAACACGGTCAATGCAAGTGGCTGCGGTTGAGAGAATCGCTTTCGCCATACTATTTACTGTCGGTTGTGATTGGCTACAATCCACACTTGTGGAAGTCCGATTCTCGTCGTCAAACAATATTCTGCCCGTTTGACTTATTTTCCTCGTTTTAACTGGATTTTCTCGCGCTGGTCTAGAACGACAACTTGGGACTCTGTGATCCTTCTAAGTTTGCAGACTGATTTCAGTCTGTCTGGCTGAACCTTTCGTTTAATCGCTTAGGTTACTTATTATTTTACTGTTGAATCGGACGTCTAACTACAGCAGCAGCGCTAATGTCTGTTGGCAACTCATCATAATTCTCAGAGAAATGGGGAATACCTGGCTTCAGAGCATCATTGGCTCCCCTATATTCTCCCGAGTCTCGAAATGTATTCAAGTGCGTACTCACACTGCGTGAGCCGCAAGCGCGCAATAAACAAATTCTGCCGTTCCACGAGTCAGCAGTTTTTCCACAAAACTGATACGGAAATCTAACTGGATTTGGCGTATAACATGCGCGCTATTTCTGGGTCACTGTGCTTGGCGGTTATCAAGGAGTATTGTCTCCATGCTTCCTCCTACCATGAAAGGAGGGTATCCTGCGTGCCATTCTGACCACGCCATGCCACCAACTAGGCAAATCCTGCCAACACAACCCAAACTGACGTCTACAAGATTCAACTAGAGCTGGTCGTGCTACCACGCGCAACACGAACTCGAGTAACCTATAGGGACTAGCAACCGTTCAGACAGCAGACGACATCGTTCGACTGACTTTCCAAGTAAAACATGCGGACAGACATCCCTCGCGACGAGACCTAACAGTAAGTTTACTCACTGAAAACGTATAAAATGACAATCATCGTGATTAACTATTAACTAGATATAATATGTTACTGAAATTACGTTATATATTATACAATACATATTATGAACTTATTATATCTTATACTTTCACAAGTCTAAAACAAATCAAAGAAGTAGGCTATTACTTTTGTTTCCGATCACATTTCCAAATGGCTAATCTTGACAAAATAAATTTTGCCAAAATATTTTTTTTCTTTTTTTCTTCGCCATTTTCACATGTGTTCCCTGCTTCTTAATCGTGATTTTTATCTTACCAGTCTAGCACTATAAAGAAACTTCCTTTCTGTTACTACGTTAAAGACTTCTAAAAAACTAAAGTCCGAAGCTGCCACCAGTTATACCGTACCTCGGTATATAGTTATATGGGTAGCGAGGAGGCGAGTCAGGTTCTCCTTAGTCTAGAGGCTACAACGCAGTACTAGAGAGTATAAGATCTATATAGTTTTATTCACTCACCACACTGTACAATGATAGATCTTCTATGAAATTCACGACCGGTAATCCATTCCAACGACCGTACTTGGTCTAACACAATATACACTTGGACTGCCACTTAGACTACGACTTAGACTGCGACTTAGACTGCCCAACTAGCGCGAACACCCTGGCTTATATCTTAATCTTAGAATTGTAGTTCGGCACCACAATTGTTGAACAATTGTGGGAGATACGAAAACTGCTGACTACTATTGTGTAGAACCACAATTCCGGTAAAGCACAAAAGTAGTTGCAGTACAAACTGTGAACAATAAAAGGTGCCTAGGGGGTTCTCACTTGCGGGGTCCAGTTAAAACTATTAAACAATGCGATACACCGTTATAAGTCGCCCGACCTGGGAGAAAACAATTGTGGGAGACACGAAAACTGCTGACTACTATTGTGTAGAACCACAATTCCGGTAAAGCACAAAAGTAGTTGCAGTACAAACTGTGAACAATAAAAGGTGCCTAGGGGGTTCTCACTTGCGGGGTCCAGTTAAAACTATTAAACAGTGCGATACACCGTTATAAGTACCACCGCTGCCACCAGTTATACCGTACCTCGGTATATAGTTATATGGGTAGCGAGGAGGCGAGTCAGGTTCTCCTTAGTCTAGAGGCTTCAACGCAGTACTAGAGAGTATAAGATCTATATAGTTTTATTCACTCACCACACTGTACAATGATAGATCTTCTATGAAATTCACGACCGGTAATCCATTCCAACGACCGTACTTGGTCTAACACAATATACACTTGGACTGCCACTTAGACTACGACTTAGACTGCGACTTAGACTGCCCAACTAGCGCGAACACCCTGGCTTATATCTTAATCTTAGAATTGTAGTTCGGCACCACAATTGTTGAACAATTGTGGGAGACACGAAAACTGCTGACTATTATTGTGTAGAACCACAATTCCGGTAAAGCACAAAAGTAGTTGCAGTACAAACTGTGAACAATAAAAGGTGCCTAGGGGGTTCTCACTTGCGGGGTCCAGTTAAAACTATTAAACAATGCGATACACCGTTATACTACTACTAAATAAATTACTTACTTACTTACTTACTTACTTCAGTAGTGAGGTACACACTGAAACCAAAAATAGGCCGATCCCAATCGTGAGACGTATAGGGTATTTGTAAGCAACAATCAGCTGTTAGACCATAATCATCTTCGGCGATGAGGGGTTAGCAACGTTGGTAGTTGGTATACCTATTAATTCTATTATTTCTTTCCTGTGTATTTGATCGTGAGAAAAATTTGGTACCATGTCTATCACGGGGAGATGGACTTGTAAGTAAGAATCAGTTGCTAGAAGGGGTTCATGAGGGGCTAGAAACTTGTGAAAATCGGTGCACATTTTTTTTATCTCTATAAATCTGAGGGTAAGAAAGTTAGTCTCCTTGGTCCATCACTGTAACTGCAGTAACCACTGCATGAAAACGAAATCAAATGGGGTCGCTGATCATGCAGTGGCCACTGCATGAAAAGGAAATCAAATGGGGTCGCTGATCATCCAGTGGCCACTGCATGAAAACATAATCAAATGGGGTCGCTGATCATGCAGTGGCCGCTGCAACTGTAACATGGAGTTAAGTCTTTGAGGGGTTGAAAACTTTAGTGGTAGGGTACAAACTCAGACAAAGAACAGGCGGAACCCAATTTTGAGACATGTCAGGGACTTGTAATTCTTGTAAGTAATAATCGGCTGTTACACCATAATCATCTTCGGCGGTGAGAGGTTTCCGACCGTGTTAACGCAACGGACACAAATGATATTGTAAAACAACGACATAGTTTCGAAATAATTAGCAAAGTGGCATCTATGGTATTTTGATCCTGAAAAGTTACGGATAGCTTTATAATACCAACTAGATTATATAAGATAATGTTCCAAGTTTTCACCAGTCACGATGTCTACGATTGAAAAGGATAAAGGTCAACTGGCTGCAAGGTCAATTTAGTCCCTACTTCCGATATTCTGTTTTTATTTACTTGTAAGCAAAAATCGACTGTTGGACCATAATCATTTTCGGCGATGAGGGGCATGTAAATTTTGCTAGTTGATGTACCTATTAATCCTATTCTTTGTTTCTGGTGTATTTGAATTGAAAACAATTTGGTACTATGTCTATGACGGTGAGATGGACTTGTAAGTAGGAATCGGTTGCTAGGAGGGGTTCATAAGGGGCTAGAAACTAGTGCAAATTGGTGCATATTTTATTTGATCTCTTTATATCTGAGGGTTAGAAAATGAATCTCCTTGATCTATCACTGTAACTTAGAATTAAGTCTTTCAATTCAATTCAATTCAGTTTAGTTTATTCACTAAAAATCTTGAAACGGCGGTAAGCCGACTAGTTGATTTTACGTCAACAATGTATACACTAAAGTTATAATATTTAAACTGAATTATATGTATAGAGCTAAATCGCATATCACACTATGACCCATAACGGGCCATTTCTCTGTCAGGTCACTTAACTTGTCAATAAATTACAATAATTAATATCACTTAACCTTAGTGTCAAAATTCATAATATTTACAATTAACAACAATTGCGCTAAAATAACTAAATTAACAACAATTACGCCAAGATAACCAAAATATAAATGACCTTAAAATCTAAGGGAAAGATTCGGAATCAACTGTAAATCCATTGTTAAGGAACTTGACAAAAGAAGGGACAAAACCGGGTGTGGGAACATGCAACCGGTTGTAGCCTTGGTACTGGCCGAGCCACTGACCGCGGAAGTCGGATACGTGTCGTCTCGTATTCTGGTGGCAGGATTTTTCTTAGGATTGGGTTGGCCAGAATACTTGTACCAAACTTAAGGGATATATTTAGGCGACGGGTTGCCAGAGTTTCTAATCGGAAATCATTGAGAAGGGAGGAATAGGGAACTTTTGGAGATTTAGACACAACTAGAAGGGCTCTGTACTGGATCTTCTCAAGTCGGTCCGATTGCTCCTGTGTAAGTCCAAAATGCCACACAGGGCTGCAGTACTCTAGGGAAGATCGGATGAATGAAAAGTAAACATGCAGTAGGTGTTTGGGTGGTACCCCATGGCGGGATAAAAGTTTCAGGGACGCTATGGCCATATTCGCTTTTTTGAGCATAGCCTCAATTTGTTCATCCCATCTGAGGTCTGATGTAAGGTATACTCCAAGGAGTTTTATCTCCTTTACCCGGCAGGGGTCTTTGAGGGGTTGACAACTGTAGTGATAGGGTACACACTCAAACAAAGAATAGGCGGAACCCAACTGCGAGATATATCAGGGACTTGTTACTAACAGTCGGCGATTACACCAAAATCGTCTTCGGCAATGAGTTGCTTCCGACATTTCCTAGTATGTGTACCTATTTTGTTTTCGGCGTTTCTGATGATAAGAAAAGTTTGGTTCATGTCGTCGTTCAAGAATCGGTTGCTAAAGCATTGCCAACGGATACAAATGATAATGTGAAACAACGACATGTTTTGCAATAATTAGTAGAAGTATTTTGGTATTTTGAACTAAAAAGCTATGGATAGCTTTATAATGCCAACTAGGTTATATAAGATAATGTACCTAGTTTCCACAAGTCACGATGTCTAAAATTGAAAAGAATAAAGTTCAACTGGCTGCAAAGTTAATTTAGTCCCTACTTCCTATATTCTGTTTTATTTTGTCAAACGCTGAGGGATAATCATGTGATTACAGATTGTCATCAGTTCAGAAAAATATTCTTCATGGATTGGAACATACCATTTTGAAAACCTTGATGGGTTGACAAATTCAGCATTTAACCGTTAGCGAAGAAACAAATCCAAAGTGTTGCTCTCGCAACACTTTAGTCGGCGAAGCCGAACAAAGGTTGCTGCAACACTTCACGTTGCCCAGGCAACGTAGGTCTAGTTTATAATTTTGTTATAGTTAATACGCACACATAATGAGGTGTAATGTAAATATTAGCTTATTATATGCTTCAGTCTAACCTGGAATTTTGGGTTTAGCTAGTATCAAGACTCTGTAGCGAATAGTATTATCAGGTCTTATCTTAAATGTGTATGATAGAAATGGCTAGCGTACATGTTCACAGGATTCCCTTCTCATGAATCCGGGATTGAAACAGTCTTGGTTGAAAGTGCATTTCGTTCGTGAAATTGCCTTCTTGAGAACTTGGTTTCAGCCTGGCATGTATCACAGTAACTGCGTTGGAGACTTACGATGCTTTGACGTCTTTCGTGAATCAAAGCAGCTATTTACTCGATAGAGTTTATTCACTTATTTGTTGTTTATTTGTTAGTTACCCATCAACAGGCCGGAGCCAGGTAAAGACGTAGTACAGACATTGATAAAAATAAAAAAAAATTTACAAATAAAGATGATTCAAATAAGCAATACGTTCGAATGACTGTCGCCGGGACGACACAAGCATATGCGTCGACTGGTGTGGATTTGTAGCTCGGGAGCCTCGTAAGCTGACATACTAGTATCCTGTGACGAAAAGATTTGAGATGTATCAGGACTTATTATTTCAAATATTGTAAATTTCTCTCAGGAATTCCCGTATAACTGCAACTTTTTTGCCCTCAGACCCTTGTGCAAATTTATATTCAATTGCCCAGGACCTTCACGTTTCTGCCCTTGGCCATTTCTCCGCATTCCATCTTGGAAGATCATTTTTTAGACCCGACTAGTCCCTTTTTTTTAATTTATTTTGTATCTTGTGCATTTACTACATTATTGAAAGCTCAGTGTTTTTTTCCTTTTGTACTGCACTATTTTCCTCTTCTTAAGTGCGTAAATGAAATTTCATCATCATCATCACTTTCGGCCAAAGCAAGCTTTAATCAGAGTTTTGGTACTCCAACGATTGGCACTTGTAGGGACAGTTGAGAAGAATCCACTGAAGCCGTGCTTCCAAAGAAAGTTGCCTTCGACAGTTGTGTCCTACTCAACTATTTTTCTGACCCTTTTTCTGACCGAGGTTCCTCAGAGTGGCCAGTCTTCACAGGAAAAAGTGTTTGAGTGGGGTTTAGTGTTAAATAGTAGTGTGACCGTTTATTTTTGTATTTTCATGTACTTATTTATATTTGTTTGTTATGGGCCTTGGGCTTTCAAAGCAAATAAATATCATACATATCATATTATCGTAAAATCGCATTTACTTGCGACAACCTGCTGAATTGGCCAGTGTTGGTCGTGGTCGTGTCGGTGGTGTGTCGTGTCGTGTCATGGTCGTGAAGTTGATTCAGGATACCTGTGGTTAGTTTTCCAGATCATGTCTCTCTAGCTATGGTCTACTCCACGCTAAGGGATTTCGCGTTGTGCTTCCCGCCGAAAATGTTTTGAAGTCATGTTATTAATTATTTGAAAAAATTGAATGAAACAGGAACATCTGAAAATACATTTCCGGTATTCTCGATGTCGTGGCGCTAGACTTCAAAACCCGTATAGGCATTTTATCCCCAAAGCTGTTCGGTATATTTATTAATGATCTAATAGAATTTTTGGAAAAAAAATGGGCCCCGACAGTAACCCTTGGCAAAAAGGCGTTTTCGGTGCTTCTATTCGCCGACGATACAGCCCTGGTGGCGAAATCAGCAAATGACCTACAAATCCTGTTAGATATGGTGGCTGAATACCTGGATATGAAAAAATTAGTCCTTAACAGTAGTAAAACAGAGATAGTTACTTTTACATCAAGGGTAAGTAACGAGGAAATTCACGAATTTAAGTTTAAAGGAGAGAAACTAAAACGACTAATAAATTCAAGTATCTTGGTTTTATACTGACCCCTAACGGAAGTTGGAGTACACATGTGAAGGAAATGGTGACACGGGGGCGAGTAGCTTCCGCAGCAATATTTCAAGATCCAACATTGATGGGAATAAAAACATTAAAGATACACAGACACATTTTTACTTCGAAAATAATGTCGGTATTCCATTATGGTGCTGAACTGTGGGGTTTTGAGACAGCTCCACAGATTGAAACCCTACAGCTACAGTACTATAAGAGAGTCTACAAGCTACATCCAACAACCCATTCGCAAGCATTAAAAGGGGACCTTGGGCTATTTACAATGCGAAAGCAAAGACTTGGCCAAATCCTACAATTTTGGCTAAAATTATTCACATGCCTGAGGATAGACTACTAAAATCTGCTTATAATGAGCTTCTTCTAATGGGGAAAAAAAGGTCATGGCCATTCCAAGTCAAAGCCCTCCTAGATTCGGTGGGACTATCGTGTGCTTGGAACAATGGATTTGGACCCACATCGGAACCAGCATCTCTGTTAAAAGAAGTGTTAGGAGTATTAGAAGATCATGAAATACAGAAATGGGCATGTATTGTTAGTGAGTCGGTGACACTATCAAATTATAAACTGGTTAAAGAGAGTTTTGGACCAGAATTTTACATGAAGCTCAACCTACCAAAAACTTACCTCACGCTCTGGATCCAGTTGCGAGCGAACTGTCTGCCAGTACACGGGAAAAGTAAGTTTGACAAGAAAAAAAGTGTTTCCCCCAGTACGAACAGTCCCTGCCCACTCTGCGGTGAAGGCGATGATGACCTAGCCCATTTGGTTGCACTGTGCCACGAACTCTCGTTTTTAAGGGAATTTTGCTGGGGGGGAAGGGAGATACTGTTTCCTGATATACTGAAGAGCACATCTCCAGGAGCAATTAGTGCATTATGTAGATTTGTGTTGCAAAGTATTAAAGTAAAAGTTGACCGGGCGAGTGCAGTTTAGTATATGTAGTGCGATATTAGAAGTAATTATGAAGTTTTTTGTTTTGTTGTATGTATATGGCCCTAAGGCTTTAAATACAATATTATTATTATTGTTTACTTTCAGGTGTGGTGATCGGTACCGAGCTTGCCAACCACTTCCGGATACACAAGCTGAGTGGTGTCGAGAAGTTCGTCATGAGCTACGGTGGGCTTCGCGGAGCCGTCGCTTTTGCTCTTGTGCTGTTGATCAACAAGAAGGTTGTTCCACTACAGCCCTTATTCGTCACGGCGACGATTTCGATGGTATGCTTTACCGTGTTCTTCCAGGTAAGTCGGTTGACCTTATATGTCTTAATTTTTTGCTGCTTCTTATGTGCTACGAGAGGTTCTTGATTTTCGATGGCTACTCCGGATTTCAAGAAGA
This sequence comes from Branchinecta sandiegonensis, assembly GCA_030848855.1. Classification (NCBI taxonomy): domain Eukaryota; kingdom Metazoa; phylum Arthropoda; class Branchiopoda; order Anostraca; family Branchinectidae; genus Branchinecta; species Branchinecta sandiegonensis. Next base: position 17,681,051 of record JAUPMV010000006.1, on the reverse strand, counting down.
TGTATCAGCATTTCGAGACGGCCACGAAATATTCGGTTTAAGCTTAAAACCAGCTGGAGCTACTAGCACCACCAAAGTTTTACACACACCGACAAAACTGCAGACGGGTTCACTTTCTTTCCGGGTTGCCCACACTGTAAAACGTCTCTCCTTTATCGGGCTTTAATAGTTGTGCGTCACCGATTTCGGACATTTTTATTCCTAATTCGGAGAATTTAAATCCGAATTCGGAGATTGATAATCCGATTCAGGATTAAAACGCCAGAATGCAAAATGCTGCTAAAGTCCGATAAAGGAGACTTTTTACAGTGCAGTCCAGGTCCTTTCGTCATCGGATGTGGGATTTTTATATGGTGGAATCCGTTTCAGATGACATTCCCGACAATGCAGCTAGAGGCAGTAATCAGCTCTTTCCCATTTGCTGCCTCACTTGTCATTTTTATTCGCTGGGAAGTAATTTCCTACCTCGACAAGTACGGCCGTTTGCTCTTTCTGGTAGTGTGAGATTAAAAAGCACAGGCGATTCTGGATACAACATCCACTCCAAAATCGGATTGGTCGAAATAGGTCGTTCCAGGTTTTTGAAAAGCGAGAGTAAGTTACCGCCGAGTCAGTAATGAGACTTGTGTCGCTCCGAAGTTTGCGTAATGTGTTCCATTTTTGTTCCAACTTTCGTCAATTAGTCAGAAAAGATATCCTTTGACAGGTCAGTCACCTATTGTTTGACGTCTTTGCTGTGCTCGTCACCAAAGTTCAAGCAACCACCAGCTTGCGGTGGTTTCGCTCCACCAAGCATAAAGAGTTAAGATCAACCGGATTTCGGAAATAAGTATTTAGTCGCACCGCAGATAAAAAGAAGATAGTTGGCTTCACGGTCGAGTACTCTGAAATACTCAGAACTTCCCGTATTTTTGACTGGTAGGGTAGAAGAAGGGGTAGAAGAAAGCTAGAGTAGTTGGAAAATCGTGATCAGTTGTTCCCATGTATATACCGTGCTCTTGACTCCAGTATGGTATCCAAGTGACCAAGCTAGTGTCTTCAGCTCGTGCGGCATGCTAAATTCGCATCGTCGTCGGATAATTTTTCGGGTTCAGCAGTTATTATACCCATGATTGGTGCTGTATGGACGGGAGTAAAAGTACCGGATACAGAATTGTTACATACAGTAGATGCATGCTTATGTGAACTTTTGTTGACAGTGGACTTCGCCATTTTCATGCACTTGCTTTGTCTAAAGCTAACTACCAGTTAGCCAAAGTAAGTAATTAGAGGCCTGAAAACACCTGTATAGGTATTTTGGATCTATGGATCTCTCTGGTCCCATAGTGAATGGTGGAGGCGAACCAGTAAAGTTTGTGTGCCTGAAAAATTGCAGCATAATTCACTGCCACTGGGAAGAAAGCTTTGTTTCCATATATCGTTTAAGCTCCCGTGCGCTCATGATGCAAAAAACTTCTCACGCCAGATTATCTACTGGAATATTTCCCTTACTTTCTGGAATGTGTCCTGATAAAGTTTCCGCGGGTATGCCACTAATGATCCTGGAGGGATTCTAACAAAACGAGTAAATGACGCTGGATTAGAGGTTGTTATTTTGTCCCCAGGAACGAAAATCTGATAGGATTTGTGAGTGTAGTGGAGATGAATTTTGGCTCAGTGTGAGGCCTTTTAACTTGTCTTTAAGTACAGTGGCCACTAATTATGCTTTATTTTTCATAATATGCCTAACCAATAAACGTTTCTGACTTCACCGAAGTTGCGCTACCAAATAAGCCGTTTTCTTGTTATCGCTTGTCGTTAAAACTTCGCTTGTATTTGCCAACGATGATAAATTGGAGGATGGGAGACAGCAAAATGCCTTAACGATAAATTGTACAAGAACCAGCCGACGTCTGACGTGATATTGTATTCTAGGGGTTGGTAATATGACGTCACGACAGTTTGATCCGCCCTTTGTAATTATAGGTTCTGCTTCAAAATCAGCTTTTTTTTTTTTTTTTTTTTTTTTTTTTTTTTTAACTCACTCCCTCTTTCAAAAAAACACTTCCTCCATAAAGTCTAAATCTACCCTTTTTAATTTTTTAACAATAAAAAGTTTTTCTTACCATATTTTACAACCATTAAAAATCTTTTCTTCTTTACCATTAATCCAATCATATTTTTAAAACCTGGCAAACCTCCAAAACATATACTATTTTTTCACTTCGAATCAAGCAGTCAAATTTTATAGGTTCGATAAGGAATAACTACCAACAAAAAAACAAAATTTTAACTCACGCACTACCTGTTTCAAGATGCTCTACCGTCCTTAGAGAATCTCTCTTACAGTGGCAAAAAAATTACTTTGATGAAAAACCAACAAAAACCTTAAAACTTATTCCTTCACTCACCTATAAAAAAAACAACCAAAAACCAACAACCACACCCCCCATTTAAAATCTCCTTCCTTTACAACAACAAAAAACTAGCAAGGAGATTCTAAATATCACTTCAGATCCTTAAAAGAAACATCAGGTTGAAACTTTGACTGCCCAAAACAAAAACAAACAAAAATTTAAGTTTTTATTTTGTAAAATTTTTTAAAACCTACCGGTCACCCACACTTTCATCATCGGATTTTTAACGCATCATTCAACCATCCCACATCCACGGATCTATTCCATAACTCACTCTGCGAATTCATTTCAACCATACTGTGGATCCAACTGTAGAACCTCGGGACATTTATACTTTTACCTTTTTTCCTCATTTTCCACACGTGGACACAAACTGCAGTCATCAAGAAGACCATAGCCTGTTCTTTTCCTTTTGCAGCACCAGTTTCAAAACACAGCTTCAGAGCCATTTTCTTTTCTTCTAAACTTTCAATTTTTACATCCTCCCTCTTAAAAACTTCAAAAATATTTTTAAAAATTTCACCATTAAACTTACACTCCAGGAACTCATGCTTCATACCGTCAACTACCTCAGTCTTGCATAGCTGACATAGCGGACTTTCGCTACTCAAGAAACGGCTTACGCGGTTTCTGTACGGTAAAATTCCGTGAATTAACATAAACATGGTTTCTTTTTCTTGGGGGCGGCTTTTTAACGAATTCCAGTTTTCAAATGCTTTTTCATAATTCACAAATGGTTCATTCCGTTTTGCTTGGAAATCAATCTCGGTCTCACTTTTACCTTTTAAAAATGAATCCACCAATTTTTTCCTTTCCTTATTATCAATATCATCCTTGAAAATTCCCGAATTCTTCAGGTCTCGCAGTGTCGACGCGGCTTTTTGGATTTCCTTTGGTATCTTTTTAAGTTTTTCCTTTATTCGTTTATCATCATCTTCATTTATTACAGGTAATACCCATCCTCGTAGCAGCACTGTAGTGCACTCTTGCCTGGTCACTAACTCACACACATTTCTTACATACAATGACTCACAGACACATCTGAAATCTATCACTCCCAATCCTCCTTGTGTTCTGGGTACGTACAACATCTTCATGCTTAATTTTTCCAACTTCCCTTTCCATACAAAACGCCAAACACTTCTTTCAACTCTCTTTGCATGCTTCTCCTCTAGTGTGAAAACCGGCCCAGCATAGAACAAAACCGGCATGCAATATATATTTACAAAATCAACTCTTTCAAAAATCGTCCTGATAACACCACCCTCTTGACCACTCAACACTCCCTCGAACTTTCGGACAGTTTCTTCCCAGTGTATCTCTCCCTTCATCTCACTTACAAAATTCACTCCGAGTATTTTGGCTTTACTTGCTTCTTGAATCCAAGTCTCACTAAGAACCTCCGAATAATCTTGACGGTTTCCCAGCGGTAAAATATTGCTCTTTTTCCGGTGGATTTTTATGTGAAAGTTTTTCTCATACCATTCTAGAGCTTCACCGACGTTTTTTATGTCTTCCTTTCCTCCAGCAATAAATGTCCCGTCATCTAAAAAGGCCATGGACTTTTTAAATCATACAAATAAAGCTTTGAGCCCTAGCCCACAAAATGTATTCGAGTCAAAACGAACAAGTTTGACCAAGAGGGTGTGAAGTTTTGTTTGAAAAAGGAAATAGGAAGCCTAACGTTCACGGTGCGTTGGTTGCAGTCTCTCTGTGAGCAGTCTTCTCAAGAAATGTATCAGTAGAGCTGTTTCTGACCGTAAAGAAGATAAGCAAAAAAAATTACGTGACCACCCCGAAACTTTGTCAGGGCCGCAACTGTGTAGACGCTCAACCAAAAAATTTCTTGTTGTAGCTTTCTACTAGTATATAGTGTTGTGTGATATTCGATATCGATAACGATATATCGATCGGACCAAATATCGATATCGAATATCGAAACGTAAATATCGATATCGAAAACGATTTTTATTCATTTATAATTATTATAAATTCCAACATAACCTACATTTATATATCCGAAATTGGAGCAACATGTTTTAATTCAGTTCTTATTTATTCGGAGTTTGGGATGATGCAAGATGCTATTTAACGACAATTTTGTTCTTAAATTTTGGCGAAACGTGACGTATCCTATAGCGAAACAAGCTAAAGAATTACTGATATCGATTATCGAATTTCGAAATTGAAAATATCGATATATCGAATAATCCAAATATAGCCCAACACTACTAGTATACTATACGACATAAATAGCACTACCGATTCTAGACGCAATACCTGATCCCATTATGTTTTTCAGGGTATCACCATCAAGCCTCTAGTGGACATTCTGAAAGTCAAACGGGCCGTCAAGAGGGACCTAACCATGAATCAGCGAATCCACGAAAAGGTACGTGAACTGTCTCTTCAACTATGACTTGGCCTTGACAGTTATAGTGCCTAGTCCTTCTTTTTTGGAGAATGATTGAATGAATGAATTGATTACATGCAGCCTAGTAATAAGGCATTTCCACAGTACATACAGAAAAAAAGGTAAATGAACGCTTAACAAGAAATACAGAAGGTACACAAAATCTACAACAGCAAAAGATAAATGAACGCAAAACAAGGAAACGGAAAAAGTGGGTCGACAAAATAAAGCTAAATTACTGGCTGGTGAATTACTTGAAGGTGATGTGTGAAGGTCTAAAATGGAAATCCCATTTAGATGTTGAGTGGCTGTGTATAATAAGTTTGTGAAAAAAAAAATTGTAAAAAAAAAATTACTAAAGATTTTAAATTTTGTAAATATAATTTTGATATACGTTTTCTGTTTGATAATATTTGAGCAGTTGAAAGGGATTATGGTTAAATAAATGCGAAAAAGTGGGGAATAAAATCCTCTATCTACGTATGATTTATGGTGTTCTGTTATATAGTTGTGTTGAATTTTTGTTGAGATAGAGTATTTTATTTTTAGGTCTTCTATTGGGGTGTTTGGGAGGTTGGAATGAGGTTTCAGTAAAGTGGTGAAGAGCCGTAAAAGGATTTTTATTTTATTTTATTTTTGGTAATTTTGGTAAAAAAAAAAAAAAAAAAAAAAAGATAAATGAACGCAAAACAAGAAACACAACGAAAGACGAAAAGAACAAAAAAAAATTACTGCATTTGCTGGCGCATTGGGTAATGGGCAGGAAGGCGGATGGATGATGGCAGAAGATGTTCACTTATTTCTTTTAGCTTGACAGTTGGGTCCAAGACAAAAACTTCTCCATGATTCGGTGATAGCGCATGCGACGAGAAAGACGGGTCTCCGTCTTTTTGGATGTCGTTTTTTGCAGGTACATCATAATAAGGCAATTATACATAAACAGGCAATGGTCAGAAAAACGGTGTACCATGACCCCCTAGAAGGGGAAGTAGGTAAACGTATTACCGTCGAAATTGTGTTACTTTGCCACCCGTTTTCCACTGTTAAATACCCATCAAGGCTCCAAGAAACATTCGAAACCCTAAAATTCTGCTCGGCTCACGTCTATTGAATTCGGGGAAATTATATTTCAGTTCTGCAGATTTCGGAGGTTACGCCTAAAATCACCAGAACAATGTTCTAATTTAGTGATTCTAAATTAGTAAACTTTTATGGAAAATATTTGTTGAGTGTTTTACGATTATTTATATTTCTTTGTCCTTTTCTACTGCACTTAACGCCCTTGGGCAGTGCGTCATAAATCCTTCATTCATTCAGTGTCTCGTCAGATGAAGGTCGGATACCGCGCTGTCAAGTATTTTACACATGGCATGCGGGATCTTGGATTTGTACACAAAAAGCGGAAGTTGACGAAAAAGTCGCGTGGTGAGATGCTCCTGTCTCCTAGAAACTGAACCCGCACTACAGTAAGGCGAATTCTAGGATCGGACTATGTGTGGTGTGTCAACCGTGACTACCAGATGGTCAGAGAACTTGTCACCTGGACAACGCGGCTAGTGAGAAGGTGCAGAGAGTCAGCCTTCACTGTAAAAATTTTCTTCGACTAAGGATTAAAGTTAACTGCAGTATTTGCTACTGGGATTAATCTTATCTCTACTGAGATAAGATTAATCCGAATTAGTGATAAGATTATCTTTTTAGAGACAAGATTAATCCCAGTAGCAAATACTGCAACATTTTTTTTTTACAGTGTTTATACTGCCGGGTTTTCGCCGTCGAGAAGATAGCTCTAGCTATTGTCAGAAAGCAGTCTGGTTGTACATTCAGTTACAGACCGCGTGAAGACTTCTTATTATAGGAAGGAGAAATGAGTCCAATTTTCTTGCGAGGAGTTAGGTAGCTTGCGGCATTGGCTTTGCTCTGGACTTTAAGCGACGAGAGATGTTGGTGCGGACTTTTATTAAGCACAGAACAAACTGAACCTTCTTACCTTCTTATTAGAAGATGTTATAGCGACAAGCTTTTAACTTAACGTTTTCTGGAAATAATAAATAAATAAAAATAGATGCCTCCAGCTTCTTTGTAATAGGTATGCCACAGCCAGTTTTAGCCATGGGCTTGGCTCAGAAAATGCTATGAGGTTTGGATGATAAGTACATATTCAGCCAAAACTGACCGAAAATATTAAAAAAGTTACTCTAAACGGGTCCGCCACCTAGGATATTCTTCTGCGAAATTTCTGCTGTTCTTGGCAAGGGTCCTCTTCAGGCTGTTGCTGAAAGACGAACCTGCAAAAAGCAGGGCAAAAATACCACTAAGAATATCCTAGCTGTCTGCTGACTTCTAGATATTTTGATGATGATGACGCACTAAACAAGAAAAGGAAATATGGGGAAACAAATAATAAAATAATTATGCTAAGGATTTTGGACAGAAGAGGAAGATAAAAAAATGATGTAAAATCATTTCCTTTTGTATTCACTGTCGGCATCGTCTTCTGGGTGTTCTTGAAAATGGGTACGCAGAAATTGTTGTGGTATATTCGTGATGACTAACTCTTCTTGCCGATGCAAAATCGCCCTGTACCTAGCGGAAGAGCCGGAAGCGGTATCACAGCTGCTCCCAAACATCGCCGTGATTGGTTAACACAGGATTGAGTTGTTGAGTCGTTAATGCTACGTTTTCTCGTTCTTCCCGAGGGTCACTGCCGTGTTTTGGACTTAGTCAAATAGACTATTGGCTCAATACAGCTCCTGTATATTGGTCCCTCAATATTGGAAGGCTATCGGACAATTTCCAGGAAAAGATTCGAACATCTTCATATCATCACGTTCTTTTTCCTAACTAATTCCTACCGTAATGAAATCTGATCGGTGGCCGACTCCGTCTTCTTTTATTCAGTATTTCCATCATTATGAGTTTCTTTGGAAAAAACTAGCACGTACTATGATGAGTTTTTCCACAAGTTCGTTTTTTCCAACTTGAGCGGCTTTGAGCCTGAAGAGGACCCTTGCAAGAAGGGCTGAAATATAGCTCTAACAAAATTCAGCTGGCGTATCCGTTTTGCACTATCAAATATATTATGATAAAATTTTCTTCCAGACTTTGGATCACACAATGGCTGGACTCGAGCATATCCTTGGACAGATGGGCAATTACCATGTTCGAGATAGGTAAGTTCAATTTAGTTCATTTTTATTAAATACAGAAAAAATGAACAAAATAAATGTCAACTCCTATAAAGCTCCATAGCTCGTTATATAGGGGTGAGTATAAAAAATAACCAACAAATAAACGAGTCTCTTCAGTATAAAAAAAAACAATTGACGTTTTTTTTTTATTATTGCTTCATTCTCGAAATCCACGTCCAGATCCACATCCACGTCCAGATCCACACCGATCTCCCACAATCAATAGATTTGAGAAAAAAAAAAAAAAGAACTCAGTAGCCAGTGATATGGGCCTAGGGCTTTATTTACCAAGATGTTCAGACTTGTCGGAATAGCCGTCAAAGCGGAATTCAGATGCACCAGGAACTGCAGGTTCAAGAAGGTGTAGGGGAGCAACCCAACCAATCAGTAGGTGTGGTTATTATTGACACGACTGTACCTTTTGTTTCTGTATAATCTTAGTACGAGCCAACGTTATATATAAATGCAGAAAATCAAATTTGCCCTCTACAACAACTAGTCGGTCATTCTCTGCCGATCAGTAATGATTCAGAAGATCAAGCTATTGACTTGATCAGATGACACCCTTTCCCTCTTGAGGAAATGTGGGGTTTTCGAAAATGTGGGACAGGAATGCATAAAAACCTCCGAACCAGTTATTGAAAGAAAGAAACAATGCCAAATATTTAGCTGTATTTTTAAATATTATCCGAATACCAGCTAAATCAATTCTTTATTGTCGATTTTCTTGTCAAGGTCTATTTTGAGCTTGCCACTGTGGTACTTCCGGGCCATGCCACCAGATGGTCGCACGGTCGTACTAAGTTGGGATTACACCCTACCCACTGAAAATAGATCCGAGTCAACTGAGTAGTAGTGACCAATTAAGTCTATAGAATGTGAGAGCCTACTTTGTTGTAAAAGTTTGAAATCCTCATCTTCAGGATTTCATGCCTGATAAAATGTTCTCCAGTACCGTGTTAAACAACCAAGAAAGGGTTGTTAAAACATTCCGATAACTTACAGGTTCAGAACAGTTTACAAACAAGATAATTCAGGCCCAAAAGTCAAAACTCATCACAGTATTAAATTATTGTTTATTTATTAAATTATTAAATTACTGTCATATATAATATTGTTTTGCTGTGTTTCGATGATGACGTAGAAGTATCCCTTTTCGTTGAGATGCTGCAATCTCTCGATTGATTCTCGATTGGGTAGCTAGTACGCCGTACGGAAATTTCCTCCTGAGATCGACCCAGACAAAATGAATCAGATTTCTGTCCGATTTCCGGGTAGTTTCTTCCTCGGATCGACCGGAATTTTGAGTTTCTTCCTCGGCTCGAAATCTGTTTCATTCATCGATTTCAGAAGAGAAGTTTCTGTACGAGCAAGCAATCGAAAATTCTCTCGGACACGAATGCGAGAAAAGGTGGAATTGTAGCGAAATGCGAAGGCATTTTTCCTCACATATCATGCTAGTGGGACCTTGCTTGACTGCAGTTTCAGCTTTGTCCGGAAGTCGGAAGTTTGATCCCAGCTATCTTTCGCTCAAGCAGGGCATTCTGGCGAGGAAAGACTGATTGCAATACAGTTGAAATAATACAATATTATTTCAGATGTATATATGTTTTAGTTGTAGGTTAATGACAAGGTCCAATTAATTTGCTCGCGCATAATTAATATATAATTAAATAAATTTCATTTATTTGAAATTAAATTAAATAAAAAAAAATAGAACAGGATCCCACGATAAAGGGAGATGGTTGGTAAGAATAAACGAAGAGTGTTGGCGGAAAGAACGAATCACCACCACTGGTAGGAGTCTTTCAACCTTCTCTTTTCAGGTTTAAACATTTCGACAACAAATACCTGCGACCATGTCTCGTTCGCGAGTACAAAGTTCACGAACCGAAGATCATGGAAACGTTTTCTAAGCTGACAATGAAGGATGCTGTAGAGCTAACGAAAAAGAACGGGACAGTTCCTTCTTTTAACAGTAAGCTGTTTTTACTTTCCACAACCACAACGTATCGTCTGAGAGAGGGCTCGGAATGCTTAGACGATGTTCGGACAACGCAACAGCAATGCAAGATTAGTAGGGAAGCTCTCACTGCAGCTGGAAAAGCTTATTGAAGCTTTCTTTGGATTCGAGAGCCTTTTCCAAAAGTTATTTATATTATATTAAGCAATTCCACGAGTGGATTGGTGTGTGTAGGGATTGGGGAGTCGAGGATTTTAGATTTTGAAATTGGTTTCACTTAGTCGATGAAGCCGCCCTTCCAGAAGGTAACAGATATCAGAGCCTCATTTTTGTTGCAATAGTGCTGCCTCATCGCTGCCGCAGCACTTCTTTGCTTCTGCACAAGATATGTTTTTGGATTCACGTGCGTGCACGGTTTCTTCTAAGTAGGAGCAGCACCTTGCAGGGAAGGACGGACTTGGTCGGCAAGCAAGTCCGCGATCCTCGAGAAGTGCTGTCGTCTTCCTCGGAAGTACTGCATTGCAAACGTGGAACTGGCCGAGAAGTGGGCCTGCAGCGTGCAACAAAAACGAGGCTCAGCATGCAGAGTCTCACAGAAGTTTCACAACATTCACACATGGATGCGCAGTTTCAAAAAATAAAACGCTGCCTGCTAATATTGCAGCATTTCTGTTATTTTTTTCTCTAAAGCAACGTTGTAAACCGTGTTTAGTGTTAGTTTTTACGGGATGTAACACGTAAAGGCTCATAACACAGTTTCTCTGTAACCTTAACATCTAGTGAATCGGTTGAAATTGCTCATCCTTGTTTAAACGCCATGGACTGTTTGAGAGGATGGAGTTTCCGGGGGTAGCAGCTTATTCTCAGATCTAGATTTTAGGAGTCCTCTTGCGGCTTCGGTAATCTTAAGTTGAACGCGAGTCTTCCCTAGTGAGCAAATTCGGTATTTACTCTTATAGAATGTGGAACGCTCTTGGCGTACTGACTGTGATCCAAGTTTCGTGTAGAGTTCAGGTTTCAAGACACAGCGCTTCCAAATACACTTGATGAACTTGACGGATCAACAGGGCAAAATTCCGACAGTGTAGCAGAAAGAAAAAAAATTACATATTGGTGCCTTTTCTTCATTGCTATGACAGTTTAAAATTAGCCTATGACCAGAGATGAGCGAATCCGACCATGAAAGGATTCGAATCCGAATCCGACCTTAACAAAAGTAAAATGATGTACATATGTTATGAAAAGCACTGATTTCTAGGGTATCAGATAACGTGATAAATTACTGAGGATGTTTGGTGGTGGAGACCAAAGCCTAAGCACACTGTGTAAAAATTGGGAAAACGGAAACTGGAAGGATGAAGTCTAGGAATTTGAGCGGATTCGTAAGATTTAGGGTTTGGAATCTGAGTCAGAATCCGAATCCAGCCTGACAAGCAGAAGATTCGAATCCGGATTCGAATCCGGCCAAAAGAACGGATCCCGGATTCGAATCCGGATTCGGATTCGCCCATCTCTGCCTAGGACCAACAACGTTTCGTTGTTTCCGGTTTTCAAAAGATTTTTTACTGTTCATCGCCGAGGGACCTTGCATAAGCGCCAATATCGCCAGCATTCGAGTGGCGTGGACTTCGCAGCATTCGAGTGGCCCGGGCTAAACGTGTTTTGTATTGACTGGCGACCGGAAATCGTTCTGGCGTCGAAAAGTTTTTCCACCAGAAAAGGTGTTTTGCTTTTTTGAACTCGGCTCTTTCTCTGACCAGGTCATCTTGGCTACGATTATGGTGGTATGTCGAGTAACCGTTCCTCATGGGATCACTCAAGTCAGTTCCTCACTGTTCCCTCTTACAATTGTAAAAGACTGGCTGTTCCGCCCAACGGAGACTCCGACCCTAGTAAGCTGCACTGCGAACGAAACAGTCTCGTCCTAGCACTAGAGTTTAGTTGAGAAAAGCATGGTTACCTATATTTCCAGATTGGTTTAGTTCCCATCGAGTCCGAATTCCGCGACCAGACCAGAGAATTCACTGGCGTGTTAATAAGGGGTTCCCATTTTTGTTAACTTTCACAGGAGGTGAACGGCGGAAAGAGGCGGAACGAAAAAGAAGGAGGTGGAACCAGGGACCCATAAACTTCCTGCAATGACTTGCCATTCAGGGGGCTTGTCATTTCCTATGCTTCTATGTTGCTATGTTGCCCGAGCCTCACCTAGTTTCCAAAAAATCCGCTTGGGTCGAATCGGCGTTCTTGCTCAGATAGACAAAGTTTTTGGGACTATTCAGCATGCCACCAGGTACCTAAGCTAGGACAAAAGATCCAGGATACTCTTCCATTACAGAGAAATATTCCTAGTTCAGCACAACAGCTGCGAAAAAATTTGTCTGTCCAGATAGTCGGGTATTTTATCCCCGTGGGTATTTCTCGAACTATCTGACGCTCGGTCAAGAGCGCATCAGAAATTCAGGGGGCTTGTCATTTCCTATGCTTCTATGTTGCTATGTTGCCCGAGCCTCACCTAGTTTCCAAAAAATCCGCTTGGGTCGAATCGGCGTTCTTGCTCAGATAGACAAAGTTTTTGGGACTATTCAGCATGCCACCAGGTACCTAAGCTAGGACAAAAGATCCAGGATACTCTTCCATTACAGAGAAATATTCCTAGTTCAGCACAACAGCTGCGAAAAAATTTGTCTGTCCGGATAGTCGGGTATTTTATCCCCGTGGGTATTTCTCGAACTATCTGACGCTCGGTCAAGAGCGCATCAGAAATCTCTTATTGACAAGCCCCCTGAATGGCGAGTCATTACAGGTAATTTATGGGTCCCTGGTGGAACGCAAAACCAAGAATGGGAGAGGGTTTTATAATCTATGTTCAGTACACGGGTTGTATTACAAATGTCGGTAATTCATAGCATTAATCTCCTAGACGAAGAACAGTGAAGAAACAAGTCGAGACCGGAAGAAATTGACGTTTAAGTAATTACAACATCAGTTGCCTGCTGGTTCGCGTTTAACGTAGATTTCCGCTGAGGTCAGAGAAATAATCTGGTGGTGTAGCCCGGGACGAGCGGATCTTCGGTTTCTCTGAATAGCACTACAATCCCTATAATGTGTGGTATAGGGCTGGATAGGATGAACACAACTACTATATTGAATTCAAATCACTTCGGACACAACTTACTATATTAAATTTAATATAAAGTTGCATAATCACTGGTACATAAAATATCGACTTTCTGTCTTTATCTGCACTGGATCACAACAGCAAAGGAAGTGTACTCAACGCGCAAGTTTGTCGCGCCTCAAAAACCTCGCGCACCGGAAGCAAGTCTTTTCTAATGTCCAGCGGCCCAGCTCGACCCGCCTTAGAAAATTAGTCATTCCGGAAAAACCCGGAACCACTTTTATATGGATCAGGAAAATCGTCTGAAGATTCAAATTCGCAACCATACGAAAATTCACAGCCGGATTCGGAAATTCGTGTCCACGAATTATTTGGTAGTAGAAGCCAGTATGCTAAAAGACTTTAAGCTAGTCCGAACGTTGCGCCAGACTCGGTGGGGACCCAGCTGAAATGTGTTACTTGGGCTTGGGTGGGGAGAGAGTGGGGGTCGGTGCCTAGAGAAAGTGGCATGTATCAACTTTCAGAAAGAGCACCTCTTCACTTGCACGTTTTATTGTATTCGCTTGGCCTAGTTGCCACTCTTAAACAAACAATTTTCCCACTATTTTTGATCACCTCACGAATTTAATTTTGTGCACAATCCTTGTGATACGGTCTCTTGAAAAACTCGCGATACCGTTTTGAGGTAATCCACTTGCCTTACGTTTTATTTGTATTCGCTTGGCCTAGTTGCCGCTCTTAAACAGTTTTCTAGGTATTTTTTATCACCTCAAGAATTTAATTTTATGCACAATCCTTGTGATACTCTTTTCTTCAAAATGAAAAATCTCGATACCGTTTTGAAGCATTCCGCTTGCCTTTCAGTGGCTACATAGCTCTGCTGCCTCCCCGACCCCTAAGAACATTTTCGGTCCATCATTTGTGTTTATATCTGGAACATAGCTAAGGGAGCTAGCTAAGAGAGCTTCCGCGTGGTATCACGCTTGGTCTTTTGCCAGCCGTTACTTTTAGTATGTAGTATTAGCTTAAATTACTATTGCTTGGAACTTCCGGCTGTTAAATCCGGTAAATGGCAGATTGGTGTCAAAAGGTCACTCCTTATTTGTGTTCAAGAGTCCTCGTTTTATTTTCTTGTGTGACAAAATTACTCTCTTATTTAATTTATTCGTATATAGGTTACTTCAGTAATGACTCGGCTGCGACGTTAATGCGAAACAACACGAATGTGACAAATATGACTCGTGTGGACACGAATGGACAGTGGAACATTGACCTGGGAGAGTTCGAGTATTCTCCCTCGACTCGGGATTTGACCGATGCCAAGATCCATCACTTGCTTTCTGAAGAATTTGGACGACCTCATCATAGGGTGAGTTTCATCTCCATCTTTCTTTGTTTATCAACATAAGGGCGAATCTGGCCGTCTGGAAAGCTCCGCGAGCTTTTGCGACTTCGGCTAAAACTCGCTTCGCTTTTCAGAGCTGTTCTCGCGCTCCGCTACACTGTCAGAAGTTTCACAGCAGACAACACAAGGATGCGCGGTTTCAACAGACAACACTTGGAATTTTATCTGTTATCGCGACAAACATTATGCATGAAAAATAAGTTTCCTGTCCTACCTTCTTTGTTTATCAACATAAGGGCGATTCTGGCCGTCTGGAAAGCTCCGCGAGCTTATGCGACTTCGGCTAAAACTCGCTTCGCTTTCCAGAGCTGTTCTTGCGCTCCAGTACACTGTCAGAAGTTTCATAACAGACAACACAAGGATGCGCGGTTTCAACAGACAGCACTTGGAATGTTATCTGTTATCGCGACAAACGTTATGCATGAAATGTATGCATAACAAGCATAGCCATAAAGAGCAGAAGAGCCGCCAAAATAGCATCTGCTGAATTTTCCGATATTATGACTACAAACAAAAAAGCCATCAATCACCCGTTCAAAAGCTATAGATACCTCAAGATTCCGGATTCTCCCTCCCTCCACTCCCCCCATGATGCTCGGATCGGGGACTATCTCCAACTTAACCTTTTGGGGTCCCTGATATGCCTGCCAAGTTTCATCGTCCTACCTCATGTGGAAGTGCCCGAACTAGCAAGATGCAGACAGACCGGCGGACGGACAGAAATTCAATCAATCAATCAAGTTTATTTTCCAAATAGCTTAAAGCTAGAAGAGGAATAA
The DNA here is from genome assembly GCA_030848855.1 of Branchinecta sandiegonensis. Taxonomy (NCBI): domain Eukaryota; kingdom Metazoa; phylum Arthropoda; class Branchiopoda; order Anostraca; family Branchinectidae; genus Branchinecta; species Branchinecta sandiegonensis. The sequence goes on along the minus strand of JAUPMV010000006.1, from coordinate 17,665,786 downwards.
AATATTTACGAAATACACAGACACAAAACAAATTAACTAATACACTTACAAGATATGACCAGAAATAAAGGATGGGATGAAACAATGAAAAAATTGGGCAGAAGAATTACCGGGATATAGAGAAAACTGATTGCCAGCGTTCCTCTCAGACCGACGCACGGAATACGGGTGGGGATGGGGGAATAGACGGTTTGGCCCATCCGGGGACAACACATTATCTCTGCTCCAAAATTTTTTGAAAGAGTATTTCTGCGTTCAGTTAATTTAGGAACGTCCAGTTTAATAAGAGCCTTTTCATGGGAAATATTATGAACACTCAGAATGATTCTCGCTGCTCTCTTTCGGACATTTTCCTGGCGATCAGAGAGCTCTACAGAAAAAAGAAGAATGCCAAACCGGTGAAGCATGTTCTAAATGAGGACGGAAATAAGTTTTAAAATAACGGAGGAGGCATTTACTATCCAAACCGAAAGATTTAAGGGTAGAATGGGATTTAATTAAAAAGTTGTTTTTACGGATAACATGTCAACACGAGAATTCCAATTCAAATCCTCGTCGATTATTACCCAAAGCAATTTAACGGCGATTTAGTAGCAATTAAATTCCGATCGCTATATGGCACTTGGCCGAAGGGCAAGTGCCATAAAAACGAGAAAAAAAATACAAAAGAAATCGATAAAGCTAGTAATTAGTTTGATATTTCTACACATTTTCCATGTACCTGCTAGAAAAAAACAACATTTTGTTAGATCCATAGTCAAACTATGATTCCAGCCTCCTTATGTCGGGTGCTTCCGAACCGCGCCACTAGAAGATCGAGCGCCACGGATCGAGTCTTGGCTTCACCTTGGTCCTTGGGGGGGGGGGGGGGGAGGGGTCTAGATGTTGTAACCGCTAGAATGCTTACGATGCAACTCCTTTAACGTGTTGATAGTAACTGACTGCTGCCTGGCCGTGAACAGTTTATCAGGTGTCGAGCGCAGTTCAGTTTGTTCTCAGGCGCGGAAGACCTGGATAAGGCATCAGTAGGATATATTACTCGGTCCCCTTTCCATTCGGGCATGCTACCTAGATTGAACTTTCGAGGCCTTAACTTTCGACCTAAACTAAACGAGAGACCTAACTTCCGAAACTTTGCATGACAGTGGGACACGTTCTGTACCCTAACCTCTGGCACCGCTCTTCTGACAAAAGGAAGTTGTCTTGAAATCCTTTGTCTAAAATTTCGAGTGTCCTAAAGCGGTAGTATGCGGTAGTAGTATGAATGAATGAATTTATTGCACGAAAAAACCCATGGTCATGGCAACAAAACAAAAAGAAAACACAACAAACTACAAAAATCGCTCTCTATGGGACAAGCCGACGCGGAGGAATCTAGCCACCTTACGGATATCCCCCGTATTTGTACTTCCAATCTTTTCTAGTAGCCACTCCTCCCTAGTAATTCCCACCCCAAATACTTCGACCCTTAAATCACTCAATCCTTCACATTCACACATAAAGTGGAACACATCCTCGTCCATCTTTCCACACATCGGGCAAAAGTAAGGGCCATTCTTTAACCAATTTTTTCCTAATAAACCTTCTTTTCTCCCCAGAGCTAATCGGTAAACCTATTGCATGGAGAGATTTTTGAATTTCTCTTTTATTTTCAGGGAAGTCGGCGGCTTAGCTACAGCCGCCACGCCGTTGATGAACGCGACCTTTCCATGGTTGCCGTCAACCATGCTACGAAACAACATGTAAGGCGGATGATGTCTGAAACCGTGCGAAAACAGGCACACAGGCGGAGCAAAAAGAGGGACGAGAGAAACAAGGATGGACTAAAACAAAATGGATCCGCCAAGAAGCTACATGATGGTGAAATAACTTATTTCCTTTTAGGGAGGGGTTAGGCAATCTTTCCATGGAGAGGCGTAGTTAAGCATGAGGCCTATTCTCGCCGTTCCCCGAGGACTCTTCGGGGTGTGGGGGGGGGGGGGTCGAAGGGAAAGGCCAGAATAGAGGGACTCACTCTACGCGGACTCCGCGTACAGAAAACAGCGAGAGCACGGGGAATGCTTCCGAAACGGATTTTGTTGGAAAGAAATATATGCAGTTGTCGAAACTAGTCTGGATCTACTTTATTTTTGGTTTTGTTTATTCTGATCGTTAATTCGTTTTACATTGCACCAACACCATCAAAAATTGATTCCCCTCCGAATCTGATAGGGAGTCCTTTTTGATGATGTTGATAATAATCAGAGCATTCCCCGTCCTTGGGGTCTCGCAAGAATACGTGGAGTGAGTCCCCGGGACAAACAAAAACGCGGGGACTCCTCAAGTAGAGTCCTCGGGGAACGGCGAGAATGCGCCTATGGTCCTTATAGAAATCTTACCGGCCTGTCTGAAACTCTTTCAAGGCTTCTGTCGCCTATCTTCTACGTTTCTAGCCTGTGGTATCTTTATTGCCCAGACAGTTTATTATTCTCAATCCTTTAATCCAATTTTGTTGCCAAAAAGTTGTTTGCTACTGTAAAATTTGATAGCACCCAGTTATATTCTTTATTGGGCTGCAATGGTAAAAGTTTCGTTTCTCTTTGGGGTTGTAAAAGATACTGTTAGGATAAATAGGGAATATAGAAAAAGTAAAGAGCGTGTTCCACCCTACTTACCGTAGTTACTACGCTCCCGAGCATGATAAGCAAATAGTTAATATTATGAGAAGGTTGGAACGGTCAGCGTAGTAACTTTTCGTGAGGTTGGAACGGAAATAGTAACTAATAATTAATGTTATTAAAAGGGTGGAACGCGGTCTAAGCGGGATAAATGTGAGACACACTTCGCCCGCTTATGTTATCAGTAAGCTGACAAAATGCCTCAATACCCTCTAGCAAACATGCCACAATACATAATAAATGACTGAAAACTAGGATATTCTTCAGCGAAATATGAACCCTTTTTGGCAAAAGTTCTCTTAAGGCTGTAGCCAGAATAAGCGAACCTGCAATGATCCGTTTTGAGTAGTTTTTGTATGTGATTCCCAGTCATCATGAGCTGAAGTAGTATTTACATGACACACTTGCAAAATCATAATAAACCACATATAAATTGTTTCGTCACAGCGCGTTCTCATTCATTAGTAGCCAGAAGGCGCTACACTGTCAGAAGTTTCATAACAGATTGCGCATAACACTTTCAAGAATAACACCTTTTCACTTAGAAATAAAGTGTTATGACCAATTAAGTTTATACTATTTCGTGCCCAGATCTCCAACAACACCTTCAATAGGTAAAAATACTACACTGTCAGAAGTTACATAACGACAACAGCAGGATGCGCGGTTTCAACAGATAACACTTTGGGATGTTATATGCTATGTTTCTTTCGTTCACGTTAGTATTTTTACCAATTGAAGGTGTTGTTGGATATCTAGGCGCGAAATAGTGTATATTGGTCATAACACTTTATTTCTAAGTGAAAAGGTGTTATTCTTGAAAGTGTTATGCGCAATCTGTTATGAAACTTCTGACAGTGCAATGACCCGGCAGAGCTATCAAATGACCCTTGATTGACCAGGGTCACCAAGTAGGTAATTGCTGGTACTATATTTTATTGCTGCAAGTCCGAATTTGATTTTCATTAGACTTCGCTGTCCTGATTCGGTTTTCTTCCTCGAGGACTGACGTCGAATTGTGGACCGAGAGTTCAAACGTAATACTTGCTTTTTTGCAGATACCATGGTATCTGATACCACGGTCTAAAGTCGTTTTTGCAGTTATCGTGGTATCAGATATTCACATGCCACGGTCCGACCGTGGTAACTGGTCGTGGTATCAGAAAAAGTCATCTCACTTTCATCAGTTTTAGTCAAATTGGTGGGAAAGAAGTTTGGCACTTAGTGACGTGACTGAATATCAGTTTTTCTTTTGGCATGCAGAGGCGTTACTAGCCAAAATGTTTGGGGGGGGGGACGAGGCATTTACCGACTCGCTAGTAACCGATTTTTTCTGCAGAAAAAACGACTATTTTCAACAAGAGAAATTACATTTTTGAAAAAATCGACTGATTTTCAAAAAAACTACTATTTTGACGAAAAATCGACCAATTTTCAGAAAAACCGACTGTTTTCATGAAAAAAATCAACTCTTTTGTACAAAAAATCGTGGTGCTTCGCGCCGACTCGGTTATGTTTTACCATAAATATTCAAAAAGGGCCGAAATATCGCTGATGAAGAATCATAGCTGACGTACCCGTTGTAACATTGTTTGAATATATGTTTTGCAATTTGCAATTTCGGCAGTTTTCGTTTTTGCAGAGCAACCGTATATCAGATACCACGGTTACTGCAAAAACGACTAATTGCAGATCCAGTTACCATGGTAGTATCTGCAACAACGCAACTAATGTGACGCAAATAATTTCTTCCAGAGTACCTGCATCAAGTTATCCAGGAGGTAGAGAAAGGGAAAGGAAAGGGAACCTCCCCGTATGTCAGCACTGAAGATTTGACCGGCATCACGTTTACTGCAAGGGAAAGGAGATTATCAGGTAAGTTTACAGCTCCGTAGTAAGGTATACGAGAGTGCATTTTGTGTCGAAACCAGTTCAGCAAGACACATAAAGAGTCATTTAGAGTGGGTTTTTCGACAGGAATTGCTGTTTCACACATCACTGTAAAAAGTTTTTCCGTATAAAGATTAAAGTTAACTGCAGTATTGGCTACTCGGATTATTCTTATCTCTACGCAGATAAGATTAATACCAAATAGAGATAAGATGAATCTGAGTAGTAAATGTTGCAGTTGACTTTATACGAGAAACTTTTTACAGTGTTAATCAACAGCACTTCTTCCCAGTTTTTTCTGTGATCCTGGACTTCAAAGAATGTGCCCATCACCAGAGTAAAAGTTCGACGACAAATTATTCGTCGTTGTCGCCACCTTGCATCTTTTAAAAGCTTAGAGACTGAAGCTACTACACGACTTACTAACCCGTTCAGGAACATTGAACATTTGAGATTTACTGCTCTAGACAAGCGACGTAAAATTTGTCTCAGGCTCCATTTAGCTGTTTAGTATGACGCCAAATTTTTCGTCGTTGTCGCCGTCTCGTATCTTCGTATCTCTAGAAGCGTATGCGATACTTGAAGCTATTCCTTCAACTAAACTACCGACTGAAAGCACAGCTCTTACTAGAAATTATCTTTTCCCAAAGAAATAGACCAGAAAAAACGATTCTCGAAAACACAATTACTTTCCACCTGAAATTAGCGATTTTCTTGTTAGAGCTTGTCGACTCTATCCAGCCTTCCTGCTCTCCGATGCGGCGGCTGAGCGCAAAACGTTTGAAAACTGAACGCGCCGTGGTTAAAAAGTGGCTAAACTAAGTAACTAAAAGAAGTAAAAATGAGAAGATTATCATATATCATATGTGAAAGAGTTGTTAGCGGGAGAGGCAAACTTTGCGTTGTCTGACGGGCAAAACTCTCCACAACCGAAAAAGCGCTAAAAATTCTTATGCACAAAACGAAACAATGGAGAAAGGTGGGAATTTTAGAAGCTTATACTTCCACAAGGGAGCTAGGTATATTATAAAAGGCAGAATAAGCAAGAGGGGTCCTTTAACAAATAAAAGTAATATTTGAAAACTGGGGTGTCGGCACTGGTAGTGTAGTACTGACTTAGGAGGTTCCCCTGGAAAGCTTAAGTGTGCGATACTGCCGTTAGCTTACCCCGCGGCTAATTAACATATGCATGCTTCTTCACTATGGTCTTTATTTATTTGATTTGATTCTCAACACGTTTTCCTTCACTATAAGTAATCAGGTTAGCCTACCACTTGCTCGAAGTCCTTCCTGTGCGCTTGGCGGCAGTTATTTACTTTAGCTTCTTGGCAAATCACGAAGTCTTAAAAAAGGGAAGAAATTTGGATGCTACAAAAAAGGTTCAGTTCAGAAGGATTTCGTACCCCACTGTTTCTCCTTGATTTTCTGTTTCTGAATTCTCTTTTCGTGTTTTGTTATCTTCGAGTTGGATCTTGCCTAATTGTTGAACCCCGACCATCTATTTTTTGAGCATTCCAGCTCCTCTGGGGGCAACTAGCTGAATACAAATGTATGAAAAGGGTAGCCCTTGGGTCAAACTGGCCGTGTCGCTGAAAATTCTGTGTTTTGCGGCATACCACACAAGTCGTGCGAGAAGCAACGCAGAACATTGCGTTTTGACGCAGTGTCGGGTGCGTTGAAAGATTTCAACGCGTCCGACAAAACGCATGCGATTTTTTGGGGGAAAGAAAGAAAAAACAAAGATTTTTTGATTTCAGGACTAAAAAGTTCCTCGACCTTTTTATGAAAGAAAACATTTTAATCCTTAGATGCTAACTAGGTGACATATGCAATTTGATTTAAGTGCCCATAATCATATATTCAAATAATGCATAAAACGGATGTGTCAGCTGCGATGCTTTAGCAGCGATATTTCGGCCCTTCTTGGCAAGGGTCCTCGTCAGGCTGTCAATCTTCAGCGTCAACGTCAGGGAAGGAAACAGACCTGCAATAAATCGTAGCTGACACATCCGAATGTTTATCCCATAATCATATTTTGCCCAGGGTCTTCTACTAGTGACCCGAGGGTTACTTTGTCCCCTATTCATCTGTTCGGACAAGGACAGTTACTTGTTGCGTAGCGATGCGAACATCAATGCGATTTTGTCGTACGTCGGAAAATAAAAGAAATAATCCTGTCAGCAGTGTGAACCAGGGGTAGGTCGTTCTGTACTGTTTGGCAGTGGTAGTAGAGCTGTCCTTTAGCTAGGAAGAGCGACAAGTAAGGGGTAGGCTATAGCAAACGTTTATCCTTGTCACTTCTTCTTTCTCTTTGTAACAAGCCCGCAGTCTTGGAAAACCCGCGCTTCTCATAATGGCCAGTGAACACGCCGGTGGTGCGCGCTATCTCACGATACCGTCGGAAGACTTGGGACACCATAGCGATGACTATGGTAACGTCAATGTTTTGGACCTGTTTGCATGCATTTTCGTCTGTAGGCTTTGGCATGTACAGACCTCCAAGAAAAGAATTCATATAGTCTAAAGTGACGAATGCGGAAATAGTTGTTTTGGTGGAAGAAAGTCTAAATAGTGTTTTTGAAGACGATAAATGTAATCATTTATTATTCGTTGTTGCATGACAGAGTAGTTTATATCCGGCGGAAGGAACGGCGGGTCTGGTTGTGCTTGTTATCTTCAAAGTTTTTAATCGGTTTTGGCGTTTCTGGTGTCAGTAATTGTAGGAATGTAGTGATGGAAATAGAACTTTGTGGTAACGCGAATGTTGTATGCCTCGAAAGTATTGGGGGGGGGGGGGGGGTAGCCAGGAATATAAAATAGGAACAATACAGTTGAATAGGTGTTTTAGAAAGTGTTAGGGGCGCGTGATTCAACTATGGGTTGTTTTAAAGGGTATATAGGGTTACATTTGATGATTGAAGAAGGGACCAAAGAGCAGACCGCTTAAACCGGCTATCCAGAAGCTCTCGAAGTCTGGAAGTGAGATGCAAGGCTATGTCACACAAAGAAGAGTGTAGACATTCAGGGCTTGCTATGATTAGGGACACAAGGCAACTAAAGGATCATGATCTGGCTACCACTAGGGTTGAAAATAAATATACAGGAAAGCCAGGTTAAAAGACCTGTCTTACCTATAATACTAACGCCATCTACTTCCATAATCACTTTTTTAAACCCGGAGACCCCGATTTCGTACGGTACATTCTAACCCCTCTAACAAAACCACGCTGATTTTCTCACTTGCCGTGCTTTGCTACCTTCGATGTGTATCACGCTGTCGACGGTTGTCTGCGAGAAGTTTTTCCATCAGAAAAACCGGTTATGCAAATTGTTTCCCTGTTTTCTCTATAAGTCAACGGGTCTCGGAAAAGGCTTCAAACAGCCAAAACCCAGGGATATTTGTTTAAAGCACGGCCTAGCTTTAAAGTATTCAATTATTTTAAAATACTGTAAGTTGAAGAATAAATAGTGCGAGTGGTCCTTTAAAGAATCGTGTCCGATTTGTGTACTGGTCGCTTCATGGGTGAATAAGAAGAATGGCATGAGTAGAGAAAGGAAGCGTGCAGAATAAGGGATAGATTAGAGGGATCAATGAAAATTAAGACTTTTAGTAAAATTAAAAGCTGGGAGTTGAGTTATCGTACGCCATCGCGAGAAGAAAATTGGCGTCTTATCGTAACGGCGTCTGATGGCGTCTCAACTCTGTGTGAAGCAGGTCAGTTTATCATGTGGCCTGGGGGACTGGGGGGCGTAAACTGATAGTCGTTTGGACTGCACTAACAGTATTTTCCTTGGGAAGAGGATGTGTATTCACCTGTTTACGTATGTTTCGTGTTAATCCATTTTTATCCTACAGAAACACGATGTGTGCGCATTGCACCGGAGGTGATCATATCATCCGAACAGGACTATGACTATGGTAATTTTAGTCTAGCTGTAGTAAATTAAATGTAGCTGTCGTGTCTTGTGCTACGCACGGCTATGCATCGAAAAAACATTGGCTATTTTGTGCATTCTTGCAGAATTGAAAAAGTAGCTTGGTTGTTTTGAATTCTATCTAGAAACTTTTTTTTTGCTGCCTCTTTATTGTATTTGTAGTTGCTACTATCTGTAGTTGCTGTTGTGCAGCTACTTGTTGTTACATACATAAACCCTCCGGAGAATATTCAGCTTGCATTAGCTTAGCGGCCCGCAGTTACAGTTTGTTAATTTTTTTTTTTTGGGGTGGGGGCATAAATCGATTCTCACGTTGAGCTGTTTACTTAAGTAAACACGTTCTACAGATACACGCAAAAAAAGTAGCCGAGCGAGTTTACTTAAGTAAACACGCTCTATAGATACACGCAAAAAAAGTAGCCGAGCTCCGCGTTTTCATCATCTTTAACCTGATATGCGGCGTGTGTATGCGCTCAGTGCAGTATCGTTTTTTGGTCCCAAGAAGCCGCCACAAAGCCGTCGTTTCATTCTGAGTAGGGCTTTCTGAATATTAACAGCAGGTTTTCTCTGGTTTCCCAGAGGGAAATCATGAAAAAGCGAAACACGCTTACAGCCATTGCCATTTTGCTTCATTAATAGGGTTATTTTTCATCTGAGTCGTGGTGCGACTTGGCAGTCTGGGCATTGAAGTCAAGTCTCCACTTCAGCTAACCTTCAGCTAGTGAGTCGTGTAACAAAATTTCCCTTTTGCGGTGTTTCTACTAAAGACGAATAAAACGTTAGAAGTGCGCATTAATCATAGCGACATTAATGCAGCTGGCGCATTATCAAATCAAATCGTTTATTGACAAACCAACTTCGTAGCTTTCTTCATCAGAAGATGCTAATTACGCTGGTCATACAGTAATAAAACAAAAATATATTACACTAAATATTCACGTTGTTAAAAATCTCTGTAAAAAGGGCACAAACGAGGCCATTACTTTGGTGACGAAAGGCAGAGGGGGGGTGCAGCATCACCCCAGAAAGTAACAGAGTTCTAGTCGATGCAGCCCAAAACGTGACTTATCTGTCAACTATAAAATATAAACTGTAAATTACTTTATCACTGAGCCGATTCGAGGAAGAAATTGAAGAAATGTTTATTTCCCAAATGTATGACCCTATATATTTTAAAAGAACTTTGTCTAGGCTTTGTGGTCTTATTGTTTTTGCAATATATATTATGCTATTATTATTATTATAAATGTTGTCAGAAGGTTCTGTTTCAGCTTCGGAAGAAAGGAACATGTTAAACTATCTGATCCCTCAGAATCGATCATGGTACGCATGTTCAGCCTTTTCGAACTGATAGCCTTACATTCCGTGCGTCGGTCCGTGAGGAACACTGGCAATTAGTTTTCTCCATATCCTGCTAATTCTTCTGCCCAATTTTTACACAGTTTCATCCCATCGTTTATTCCTGGTCATATCTTGTAAGAGTATTAGTTAATTTGTTTCGTGTCTGTGTATTTCGTAAATATTTGATTCCTCTTGCACCTTTAAGCTATTTGGAAAAACTTGATTGATTGATTGCTTTGTCTATGTCTTTGGGCGTTGATGATGTAGTTTTGAGGCTTGGACAAAACCACAACCCCCACCACCACCTTCCCGCAGACCGTCAGTGGTAACATTTCATTGTCTTCTAGGGGAGGCTAACTTTGAGCCTTCAACACCAACGGCAACGGAAACACAGCTGCCATGGAAACGAGTGGAAGATGGCGATGATGCCCCATTGAAACAACAGGAGTTTCCTCATTGGGTTACTAATAAGGATTATACTTCGTACAACTCGCCAACGAATACATTCCTAGGTAAGATGGTTCTTACTGCCCAGACAAGCTGACGTATCCGTTTTGCCCTGTCAAATATCAAGAAAAAACGTCAGAGTTTTCTAACCGTAGTATAAAATGAGCATTAGAGAAATTAACTCATATATCCTTCTACCTCATGCGTGCATTAGCAGTGAAATGGAATTTTTCCATTTGGCGAGATATCTGGTCTCCTGATCGATAGATCGCGCTTTCAGCTCTGCTATTTGGTGCTTGCTTAAACCGCAATAATGTGTCATACCTCCCTCTAAAAGTCCAGCACATATGGGATGGATTTGAGGCTAAACTAGACCTACGTTGCCTGGGCGTTGCATCAACCTTCAGTGTTGCATCAACCTCCTGTTCGGCTTCGCCGACTGAGGTGTTGCGAGAGCAACACTTCGGTTTTGTTTCGGTTCAGTGCTGAAGTTGTCAATCTATCGAGGTTTTCAAAACGGTATGCTCCAAGAAGTTTTTGTTTCTGAACTGATGACACAATCGGTAATCAAATGGCTATCCCTCAGCGTTGAAAGAAAACAGACTACTTGAAGCAGGGACTAAATTGACTTAGCAGCCAGTGAACTTTATCCTTCCCAATCGTAGACATCGTGAATGGTGAAAACTTCGAACATTGTCTTATGCAACCTAGTTTGTATTATCAAGCTATCCGTAACTTTTCAGGGTCAAAATACCATAGATACCAATCTAGTAATTATTGCCAAACCATCTCATTGTTTTACATTTTAATTACAGTGATATACCATTACAGACCATTGGGGAGACCCATGAAAATGACAATGCTTTAGAAACCGATTCCTACTTGTAAGTCCCTTCTCCGTGAAAGACATGGAACCAAATTGCTCGTATCATCAAAAACACCGGAAACCAAATAGGTACACAAAGTCGGAAAAGTTGGAAACCCCTCATCGCCGAAGATGATTATGGTGTAACAGCCGAGTGTTACTTGCAAGTCCCTGACATGTCTCACAATTGGGTTCGCCTACTTTTTTTTTTTAAGTGTGTATCCTAACACTGACGTTGTCAACCCCTCGAAACTTTAACATGATCAAAGGCTATCCGTAGGAGTTGAAAAAAAACGAATGTTGGAAGAAGGGGCTAAAACTGAACTGACTTTGCAGAAAGTTGAACTTGTATCTTTTTCAATCGTAGACAAAGTGACGAATGGAAACTTGGATCTTAGAAAACCAAGTTGGTATGACAAAGCTATCATATGTCACTGTTTTGAATTATCATTTGAATCTGTTGCGTAAACACTTAATTCTAAGTTACAGCGATAGACCATGGAGACTTATTTTCTTACCCTCAGATATATAGAGATCAAATAAAATGTGCACTAATTTGCACAAGTTTCAGGTACCCTTCTAGTACGTGATCTTTACTTACAAGTCCCTCTCCCTGTGATAGACATGGTACTAAATTGTTCGTACCATCAAATACACCAGAAATAAAAAATAAGATCATTAGGCTCACCGACTAGTAACAGTTGCAAACCCCTCACCACCGAAGATGATTATGGTCTAACAGCCGAGTGTTGCTTACAAGTCTCCTACATGTCTCACAATTGGGATCGGCTTATTTTTGGTTTCAGTGTGTACCTAACTACTGAAGTTGTCGACCCCTCTTAATTTTCAAACTGGTGTATCTCATGAAGGAATTTTTGTATAAGAAAACGGATGACATGTACTTTTATCAGCTCATCAAGATCTATCGATTACCGTTGAAAAATAATTTCCATCTCTGTTAGTTCAAGGTCAACTTTCTAATATCACCACTTAGGAAGGAGTTAAGGATAAGCTCTAATTTCTTTAGCAATGATAGATCTTTTTAAGTCTAAGAGGCACGTCTGATACCATTTTTCTACCTGAATCCCAAGCACAAAAAAACGAAATGATAAACTCAGCAGAAATCACGAACAGAAATGGGTTTAATAGATGGTAGCACTTTCGGACCCGTGGGAAAGTGACACTTTTTTTTATTCTGTAAATTCCTCTGTTTATCATTGAAAGACGATATATTGGCTGTGGGGCCGGGCAACTGCCGCACATATTTAGCACTAAAGGTTTTAGTACATTTTGATGGTGCAAAACGGATACGTCAGCTAAATTTTATTGGAGCTATATTTCGGCCCTTCTTGGCAAGGGTCCTGTTCAGACTCAAAACCGCTCAAGTTGGAAAAAACGAACTTGTGGGAAACACAAAACTAAAGATTCTAGCCTAGCTTTAGGTATTTAACTTCGTAAATTCCTTTGCGAGAATTGCTTGGAGTTAAAAAGGTTGCTGTGATTTATTTTGGACACGGCTGCTGTTTTTGCTGCTCGATTGGGTCGTTGGTCGGGTAGAGATTTTTCTGCATTTGGGTTGACTTTTGTTTTATTGTGAGAAGTATTTGACGGTGCAAAACGGATAAGTCAGCTACATTTTATTCGAGCAATATTTCGGCCCTTCTTGGCAAGGGTCCTCTTCAGGCTCAAGCCGCTCAAGCTGGAAATTAACTTGTGGAAAAACAATTGAAGATTCTTCCTTAAATATCTGCTTTTGAGAACTTCTTCTCTGAAAGTTGGTTGGGGTTAAAGCTGGTGCTGTGATTTTATTCTGGACTCGGCGACTGTTTTTGCTGTTCGATTGGGTCGTCGAAAGGGTAGAGATTCTTCTGCATTTTGGTTTTAGAGTCACCTGTCTCTTCTTCTTCTTTCCAGCTAAGATGGGTACTTGTTGGCGGCATGTATGGGCGATTAGTTCCGTACTTCGGTGATAGATGTTCCTACGGCCCAAGCTGACTGCGCTGACTTGCTGACTGACAAGCTGACTGCGCAGTCAGCTTGGGCCGTAGGAACATCTATTGTAGAGAAGAGCTTGGGGTCTGAATTTCCTTTCACTAATGATGCCTTTCCATGTTTCTGGTAGTGAGTATTCGCCTGTGTCTCTGTTGATCCCTGGGCGGTTTTTCATAATTTCATCGGCTGCTCTTATAGTTTGATGAAGTCCGGTGCATGATGCAAGAATCTGGGCTTTTCCAAAATGTACAACGTGGGATGGGTTTTCGAAAACGTGTTCTGCCAGTGCTGGTTTGAAGATGTAATAATTGCTTTCAGCATCGCACCAATGGTTCCCCGTTTTTACAAACGTTACGTTGACGATGGCTTTACAGTATGGGAGGGTCAAAAAACAGACATTTTTGCCTTTGTCGACACCCTAAACCAAGTCGAACCGACAATCCAGTTCACCACCGAATTCGAGGATGACGACCTGAAACTTCCATATTTAGACGTGATGATCGTCAACGGAAAAACAACTTTCGTCTGCTTAGTGTACAGGAAACCCACCCACAACGACAGGTATCCGCCGTACGATTCATAACAACCCGAAAACATGAAACGCGCAGTCGTCATTTCACTGGTCGACAGAGCCCTCAAAATTTCCGACGAAACCCTCCTAGACCCCGAGCTGAGCCACGTGCTAGATATCAAACTAAGAGAAGCCGATAAAATTATGAAAAACCGTTCAGGGATCAACAGAGACACAGGCGAATACTCACTACCAGAAACTTGGAAAGGCATCATCAGTGAAAGGAAAGACCCCAAGCTCTTGTGTACAATAAAACGAAAGTCAACCCAAATGCAGAAAAATCTCTACCCGACCGACGACCCAATCGAGCAGCAAAAACAGCAGCCGTGTCCAAAATAAATCACAGCAACCTTTTTAACTCCAAGCAAGTCTCTCAAAGGAATTTACGAAGTTAAATACTTAATGCTAGGCTAGAATCTTTAGTTTTGTGTTTCCCACAAGTTCGTTCTTCCAACTTGAGCGGTTTTGAGTCTCGAGAGGACCCTTGCCAAGAAGGGCCGAAATATAGCTCCAATAAAATTCAGCGGATGCATCCGTTTTGCACCATCAAATATGATTCGCAGTCAGCTTGGGCTGAGAGAATATTTATTTTAGTCCATCTTCAGTTTGAAACTGGTGTCTGCCTGCTTGCTTGCTAAAACGGAGCTTTCCACTCGAAAGCAGAAACGTGTTTTGAGCTTGGCTACACAACTTCAGATAGTCCTCTCTGACATGGGCTATATAACTCCACTTCACTTCGCACACCGTAGGCTCGAGGACAAGCAAAAACTAACCTTTTTGGCCCCAGGCAAGAGTTCTACTGAGCTTTCCAAAATGTCATGTCATAACCGCACAGGTTAGACCCTTACCAGTTACCAGGAATAAGATGAAATCGGCGGCATAGGAAAAGAAACGAGGACAAAACCAAAGTGTTGCTGTCGCAACAGAATGCGTCGTAAATGTATTCGAGAATCCCTCAAATTTCGTCAAATATGTATTCGAGAATCGATAAAAAAAAAAAGTCTTCGAGAAACTACAATACGTATTCGAGAATGTTTTAAAAGTATTTGACATTGAAATCGAAATTAGGTATTCGAGAACAGGGCCGTATCCAGGGGGGAGTTGCCCCCCCCCCCCCCCCGATACAAAAATAATCATTTTTACAGGCTTTTCCCTTTGATCTATGTCTTTTTTGTATTTTTTGTCCGACCAGCAGGCACCCCCCCCCCCCCCCCCCGAAATAAACTCCTGGATACGGGCCTGTTCGAGAATGACATTAATGTATTCAAGAACGACAAATTTGCATTCGAGAATTTTTATTTTTTAAATTCTCGAATGTATTTTTGTCACTGTCGATTACATTTGTGTAATTCCCGAGTTACTTATTTCAATTTAAATGTCAAATACATTTTGGAAATTCCCGAATATTTTTATCCTTTTTCGAATATTTTTGTAGTTTCTCGAAGACCTAAAAAAAATCTCGAAAACTTTTCGTCGATTCACGAATTCAAACAGCGATTCCTCGAAGAAATTTAACGGATTTTCGACTATATTTCGGGGATTCTCGAATACATTTTCGACGTACTTTTTAACGTACATTTTCGACGCCTGAAATCCATTCCATGAGCACAAGATTTCTGCGGAAGATAAGCAACACAGGTTTTAAGATAAGGAAGGACTTTGAAGCAAATTCACACAAAAACTGGGACATGGGGATGTGAACTGTTTCGACAAACTAACCTTGGGCGAGATTACTGTTCGTATAGTCTGCCGAGTTCTTCTTAGTCTTAAGGTATGGCGTTTTGGAAAGCTTCGTAGAACATGTGTGCCTGGTTTTTGTTCGTCTTCGAGCAAGAGCCTACAGTGTGCGGAGTTTTATAGTTTTATATGTGTCCAAAAGTTATGCAGGCAAGCTTTCGTTTTTCAAACTATGTTTCTGCTTTCGAGGTGAAAGTTGCGTTCTAGCAGGCAAGCAGGTAGGCAGGCACTGGTTCCTACTTGAAGGTGGACTAATACCTGAATGACCTCAAGATGTGTGACAGTTCCGTCCGAAATATATATATATAGGCCATATACAGGGCAAACAAACAACTCATAGGAAACTAAACAAAATAACAAACTAAGAAACAGCACTCTCAACTCGAGTGCTTTTTGCACAAATTTCCAAAAGAAACAATCACTCTTGGTGACATAGATCGTAGGATACCAAGAAGCTGCCCACACTTTCAGAAAGTAATAACCCCTTAAGTGCGAAAGCTGCTGGCACCTGAAAAGAAAATGATCCAGACCTTCCCCATCAAGATGGCAAAGAGGGCAATGCGTACTCCATCCGGACACCTAGAATTCCACGATTTACCGTCACATAGCGATAAACAGTTTGCTCGCACCTGAATCCAACACTTTAAAAACTTATGTGGTATTCCTAACTTGAAATAAATTCACTACCAAAAGACTCATGAACTTGCCTGTAATAAACTAAACTTAGTGACTCACCTAAGCAGACCACCATTTTTGAATTTCTTGGTCAATTAAACGTGTCATAAAACTTCGGTAAAATCGGAAGGGTCATTTGACGTTGTATTCTTCGAACAATAAATACAAAAATTTAAAAAAAGGAGCATATTCTCACGTGCTTAAAGTGCTGCCATCCATTGTTACTAGCCATTCCTGTTCCTGCTTTCTGTTGAGTTCGTAATTCCATTATTTCGTTCGGATTGACCAGGATAAATGATATCACATTTGCCTCCTAAACTTTTGAGTTTCTCAGACTGCTAAAGAAATTGGAGCTTTCCCTTTGCTAAGTAGTGATATTAGAATGTGGCCTTAAAGGACCCCTCTTGCTTATTCTGCCTTTTATAATATACTTAGCTCCCATATGGGATTATAAGCTTCTAAAATCCGCACCTTTCTCCATTGTTTCGTTTCGGAACTACGAATTTTTAGCGCTCGGCCTTGCCGAGTTTCGCGTTACCCAACGAAAAGTTTGCCGGAATCTTTGACGTCCGCTGACAACTCTTTCACCTATAAGGATGTAATAATCTTCTGTTTATTACTTCTTTTATTTGCTTAGTTTTCCCACTTTTTAACCAAGGCACGTTAAGTTGTCAAATATTTTGCGCCCAGCCGCCGCGTCGGAGAGCAGGAAGGCTGGATATAGTCGACAAGCGCTAACAAGAGAACCGATAGTTTTAGGTGGAAAGTAATGGTACTTTCAGAACCACTTTTTCTGATTCTAACCATAGGGAGAAGATCATTTCTAGTAAGAGTTGTGCTTTAAGTTTCAACGATTTGATGATTTCCGGACCTGGAACACTGTCTTGCTATTTTTGACAGTGCAAAACGGATACGTCAGCTGAATTTTATCAGAGCCATATTTCACCCCTTCTTAGCAAGGATCCTCTTCAGGCTAAAGTCGCTCAGGCTGGAAAATGAACTTGTCTAATCAAAGGATACTCGTATCGCATTTGATAGTGCAAAACGGATACGTCAGCTGAATTTTATTAGAGCTATATTTCGGCCGGTCCTCTTCAGGCTCAAAGCCGCTCAAGTTAGAAAAACGAACTTGTGGGAAACACGAACATGGTACTCATATCCTTTCTTGTCAGCACTTACACGTCTTGTGTGAGTGAATCTGCGTCTTAAAGGCTACAAATTCGCCCTTTGTGCATTACCAACGTGCGTGATAGGTGTTTGCGTGATATCTGTTAGTTATTCCTTCGAGTAAGTGTCACGAACAGTGACTAAAATTTCACATGCAATCACCGCCTTCCAAGTTGAAATACTGAGAATTTACCCTTTTCAGGTGGACTGGTTTCAAACCAGCCAAAGCCATCCGTGATGGGTTTGTTCAAACGACCGAGTGAGTACATGGACTCGTCCATAGCACGCGATACGATCCCAGAGAGCGAAAGCTGCACAGCTATTGACGAAAAAGCAAAGAATAATTAGCACAGCACTATGTTCCAACAGTGAGTCCGTTGGTTCAGACAGGTGTGCAATAGACATAGTGATAATAGGAGTCAGGAAAGTTTATTTGTGGAGTTGTATCTGAGAAAACCTGGCACATTAGTTTTATCAGAAGAAATAGTGGACGCGTAGTGACCGATGGTCGTATCGAACAAATTCGTCTTTATTTAATCTTATTTTAGCTTACTTGTTGAGGAAAGAAAGAGACACGTTAGCGGAGTAACCGTGGCGGCCTTATAACGTACTTAAGTATTGTCAGTGTCTTGTCCGCTTTGCCGAGGCCCAGGGCAGAAAATAAAAGAGGTAACTGGAGGTAAACAAACTGAGAGGTAAACAGACTGGGAGGGAGCAAACTGGGAGGTAAACCAAACTGGAGGTAAACAAACTGAGAGGTAAACAAACTGGGAGGGAGCACATCTTTATTGTGGCACTTGCGGAAAACACATTCATTTTATGGTCATGTTTGGGTGGGTGGGAGTGGGGCGTTAATCTTTGTCAAAATTTGTTGTCTAGCTTAGCTCAAAAGAAAGTTGTTGTTTCGAGTATTCTTGTCATTTCTGTTTGCGGTCGTGACACGTTTCTAGTAACTCGTCTGGCATTGTCTGGTAACGGTGCTGGTGACAGCCTTTGTGCATTTGATGCAGTAAGGCTTTAATGAATATTTTCTTCCACTCCTTAGAATGCGGGCCTGACGCAATTTGTGACGCAAGTAAAAAAAAAATTATCGAGTTTGACGGAATATCAATTGTACTACTTCGTGTTAATGTCCTGGGCCTTTTTGTTTATTGATGTTGGTATTTTCAGAGTTTATTTACATAGTAACTCAACAAAGTTCAAGATTTCAGTGACGTTTGTACCACAAGACTATTGAAATGATTGCAGACAACACAGTATTTTAGGCGGATCCCCGTCGGTTATTGTAGATCTCACTTTTGGAAATGTAAACCGCTCTGATCCAGATTGAATGATTTAAAGTCTGACTCACTAGACGCTTAATTCCAAACACGATCACACAAATCTGCAGAATTCCTGGTTTGTCTTCTTGGTGAAATCATTCCAGGTTTTATAATGGCTAATAATCGAATTTTAATAAAGTTATATTTCACTGGTCGTTTTTTCGAGGCGCCTTTACAGAGGTGCTCAAGGTAATCAAGCTTGGAAGGTATACTTGAGTCCGAAACGATAAAATAAGCGATGAAGAGGTAAGTTGTTGTAGTAAATAATTCGGACCAATGGATTTGATTAACGACAGCACAGGTGTTGTATCTGATCTATTACATTTGACCGCTTTTGTTTTGAGTAACATCTTAGAGGTGTTAAAGGTTAACTTCCGACATCGATATTTTTAAATGGCCATCTAGGTTGTCATTCCGATATAAACCGAGATGGAGGTGTGTTAACTGTTCTAACTTTGTTAAACAGAACCATTAACGATTAACCATGCACAACACCTCTCTGAGGGTTGATGATTTCATATCATCCTCTTTGGTGGCTGTATGACTTCATATCATCCTCTTTGGAGGCTGTATGACTTCATATCATCCTCTATACTGAGGCTGATATGACTTCGTATAATCCTCTTTGGAGGCTAATGTGACTTTATATCATCCTCTCATATCTACCGCTAACTTTCTGTGTGAAGGTTATCGTAAGACTATTGAAATGATCGCAGACAGCACAGTGTTTTAGTGGTTATCGTCGTAGGTTATAGGAAGATATGCAAAACATACCTATTCGAGAAAAGTTATACCCCGATAATTTAACTTTTTTGCTCATCCGTGAGGTTATTTTACCGAGTAAAATAACCTCATTTCCTTCAAGCGAGCACCGAAAGGGCATTACAGGAAAATTGTTTAATGTTATCCTCCATTCGACCCCCCCCCCCCCCCCCGTTTTTCTTTTCTTTCTTTCTCGTTCCTTCTTTCCCTTATTTTTCCTCTCCTTTTGTTTAAAGTTGAAACCATCGCTTATTTTTTTTCCTCTCCTCCCTTTTCTTTAAATAGAATATTCAGTTAGTTGATTCTGTTTGGTGTTTAAATTAATATCGGTTATTTCCCTGCCCTATAGCCAAGCACTACATTTGTGCTTTCCTGGCAGGAATGTAAATTGTTTATTCAAACAATGTTTACAACGGGTACGTCAGCTACGATTCTTCATCAGCGATATTTCAGCCCTTTTTGGCAAGGGTCCTCGTCAGGCTGTCAATCCTCTGGTTCAAATTCGGGGAAGGAAACAAACCTGTAATAATAAGAATATTTAATGTAAATTGTGTAATTTTTTTTGTCTTTAAATATAGTCCAATGAAACTGAAACTGAAACTAATGAAACGTACCGTACTAAAAACGCGCAACTATAATCATGGCTGCCCAACAAAGAAGGACTAACAGTGAAACGTATGAGTGAGATGAGGATTGGAGTTTTAGAGTAGAGTGTCAGTTTAAATATTGTAATAGAACGGCTAGAGTAGCCGTGGGCTGCACATCCGTTACTTCTCAAATTGTCCGTGACCGGAGAGAAGCGGCATATAATATTATGGCGCGGGTCGGAGGTCTCGGACAAGCCAGTTGATGATCAAGCGCCGGGACCAGGTAGTAGTGGCATAATGGAGGCAACGGCACCAATAGGTAACGACCTATTGACGCCAGGTGATGAATACAAAAATGTTGCACGGTGTCTGTTTTGGGGATCCCGAAACGTGGTGACGGGAAACCCATGACTTCGGGATACTAAAGTTAATCCGTTCTTCAGCCTGTCTGTCTGTTAGCACAATAACTCTCGAAGATGGTTGAGAAGTTTATTCAAACTTGGTGTGAGAATCTTTTGGGCTAGAGTACAGGTCTAAGTTCGTAGATGGGTTCCGTAGCCCTAAATATTGGAGGGTTTAAAATTAAGCGGCGAAAAATCTAGGGGTAGGGAGACACGGTGAATTCGTTTTTATTTTTTTAAACACTTATACTGCTCTGGTATCCGTAGTATGTTTCTTAGATTTGGATTAAGTCCATTTTTGTATCCGTACTTTAAACGCTTGGTATGGTATGCTGCACACTATAGTACATTTTCTGATACTCAGGCGTAAGTTCCGTGGTTTAGTCGTAAAGGAACTGGCAAGACAAGCGAGAGGACAATAGATCACTCCCGACCGATTTGCAGCACTTTCGATGCATGTCCTGATTTATCTTTAATTAAGAGCGGTGCTTCCGTCAAAACCCGGTAGTTCTTATAACTGCTCGGTCAAGTGGTTTAGAGTATCAATAGTCGGTTAGGCTGGCATCTTGAATCGATGTATCTGCTTGATTGATACGACCGACGGCGTCCGGTGAAAACTGGAAATTTGGTAGGAATTGCGTTGTGTCTTTATCGGGTGTTGGTCAGGAGTTTCGATCCAGTTATAAGAAGACAGAAAAGTTTTCGTTTTCCTACGAAGTCGCTAGGTCGTCCGGAATCGGTCGAAAATAGAAAAGTCTTATTTACCCAGTTGTTTTGTTGGGATAGAGATAAGAAGCCTACTTGTAAGATTGTAAACGGGACTTTCGGGAAAGGACAAAATGCCCCGATAAAACTTATAAACGTTTAGCATATGTAGAAAAAGAACATGTTGGGTCAGAATTTACTCGCGAGTTTTTACTAGCACTGGGACTCCCATCGTAATCTGAAATTAAAAACAAAAAGGAATAAGCTTCCGTAAGTACTTGTTTTTCATGTACTTGTTTTTCAACTTTCGAGCAGTGGTGTCATAGTGTTAACTTCGGCATGCTGGACGACTTTCGCTATTTTGTTGATACTTGTCGTTATCTTACATGCTGCTCACCTAAAGCGTGTCTTTTATTTCTTTCCTGACGACAACCTTTTTTTAGCAGATGGGTTAGCCTGTTTGTTTCTTCACATTGTATAGCAGCGTCGTTTTTTTTTTAAATACCCGAAATTGTATTATCCCTCGCATATCGTCTTAGAGGGAGAGGGATAACCCGAAAATATCGATATTTTTGTGCAATGAATGGTCAGCTTGGCTTCAAACCTTATATTCGTTTTACCAAACGTTTTACCAAAAATATTTCTAGTCTAACTCTTTCTGTTAACCCTTTTAATGTCAGCGTCTTGGATTCATTAGCCCAATACTGGATAGATTCCTATATTTCTTTCCATAAAGAGCAATCGTTCCCTTAAAAATATCAGAACGCACGTTTCGGCTGTTCACGACTCTATTTGTTAAAATAGAAGTCCCTCCAAACGGAGAAAGTTAAAACAAAAAAGCCCTTGGTAGCTTCTATAATAGCTTTTGTTCTCGCTCTGTGTGCGATCTTTCGGGAAACTTTAACAGTGTTTCATTTCAAATACTGCAACTTTCTCTCTAACCTTCCTAGACGTTATACGAATCCACGCGCTGTTGACGTTATACCGGTTCCTTGCTCTGTGGCACCTTCTGTTCAGAATTTTCATGTCTCTCTCTCTCTGCTCTTAACCATTTATCAAACTACGTATACTCTTGATCGTGTTTCCCGTTGCCCCAACGAAGAGCAGAATCGCCACGACAGCAAACGTTGTTTATTGGTTTACACTGGATTTGCATCAATTTAGAGGTTTGTTTAGGTGACGTTCCTGTTCTTCCAAGGTTGATTAGCGTGTTTCGGACTTAGTCGTGTGGAGTATTAAGGAAGAAGATTCTCCTCAGAAATCGGTGATAACTGAAATGGTTCGTTCGTTGCAGATTCCTTCCTTCCAGCAATAGGGCCCTTGCCAGGGAAGAAGGACCAGAATGCCACTGAAGAATATCTTAGCTTAGCCTACTGTTCATTTTTATGACACTTGCAGCTTAGCCTCATCCTCATTCTTTAATTTTATTCTCACTAACTTTTACAACTTCGTTTACTGGGTCAAACCAGAGTTGTGTTGACGGGTGTACGGACATGAACTAATGCTGCGAACAGGCGATTAGGTTTTACCGGCCGGATTTTGTGCACTTTCATCATCAAGTTAGAAACCCAACTTTGAGAATTGCGGTGGTGAAAATCCGGACAGGAATTCCGGTCCCCGACCCTGATTGTCTGTTCAGGGAATACAAAGTGTCCAGATTGTCTACCGAGTAGAGGATTCTGTAAGTTTAGAAAATGTCTGTCCGACCCCGTAGAAGCTCCAGTGGTGGTAGGTTTCTCATTCGGTAATCGCAAGTTGAGTACCGGTTTTAGGGAATTATTTTGTGGTCCGACGATGTGCCCTCTCTACTTGGGATTGGTCTGTTATGTTTGCATATTCACCATTGTCGAGTACAATGCTAGGAAGTTCAGCGTGTTAGACTTAGAGAAAGTATGTTTGATCGTCAAAAAACGATAATTGGCGTTTTTTGAAACAGGAACATGCTTGTCAAATTTCAGTTCCGTGTCGGAAATCGGGAAGACCGACTTATTCGACTTTCGAATATTATCGTCAGTAAAATAATTATACTCCACGATTTGTTTTTGAAGGCAAACAAAAAAAATTGTCACTGTCGGCGAGCACTAAAGTTGTTCGTTTCGATAGAGTTTTCACGACACCTAGCTAACGAAATCAGGTCTTCTAGCAGTGGCATCACTTCTACAGGGCAACGAATCGGGTGGCAGGAGCGTAACTATGGGGTGCCCTCCCCCCCCCCCCCCCTAAAGGTCCTGGGAAAGTACTTTCGTCGGGCAAAGCCGGGGAAACTTCACTACTTTGTCGGCACGGAGTGTCGAGGAAAAAAAAAATCTGTAAATCTTTGTCGGGCGAAACCCGAAAGTTGAGGCTCGTCGGTAAGTTGGGATTTTTTATTGCCTGAAATTGCGCTTGCAAGCAATAATGATGTTGAATCCCTTTGAGTAGCTTGCGGTTAATGATGGTGTTCATTTATTTCCGGGTCACTGTTTCTGGGCCACTCCAGTACACTTTACACGGTTACGCACACCAGTCCTCTTCGAGTCGCTTTTTGAACCCCTCAGGTGTTTCGCTAGTTGCTGCTGAATTAGACAGGCCGTTCCACAGAGGAAAGGTGAGGCTTCACCTTCCAGATTTTTCTTCCGGATTCCAGACAGCCGTTTTCGTCGAGACGGATCAGGAAGCTCAAGCCAGGCCAAAACCGTCTGGAAGTCCGGGGTGTTGGACACCCCAGATTACACTACAAATATGCAAATGGGGGAAGAAAAGGGAAAGTGATTGACAGTTGTGACTGGGATGCAAGAGATATTTGAAATGTAAAGGGGACATCTAGGAAATGTTGAAGAACAGCAAATATAGCTGTCATCACTATCATGAAAATCTGGAAGGGTTGGCTTGACTATGCGGAAGCGCCGGACGTCTGGTAATCTGGAAGGTGAAGCCTGGCTTGAACAGCAAGATTGCTGAAGAAGTGCTGACGAACACGAGAGGAGCAGGATCTTCGGAACAGCTTCCGGGAGTGGCCCCTAGTCCGTGTATTGAAAATCAAGTTAAAAGCCCGACAAGTTGAAGTCTCGTCGGCAAATCGGGGAAGTCATGACGGGCGAAGCTCCAAAATTTTTGTAACGTCGGCGAACCGGGATCTTTCTACACGTAAGGATTCAAGTTACGTCAGCGAAATAGGGATCTCGTCGGCACTCGGCTGAACAGCGATGGTAGGAAAAAGCCTTGTCGACAAATCGAGGTCCTTACTTCTTTTCTTGGTCACTTATCGGTGTGGTTCATAAGCTTGGAAAGGAAATGACGGGACTTGATCCAAGAAAAGTACGGACTGACCCGGACAAAATTGCAGCAAACGCTTTATTTACACAAAGACTGCTGAGCGCTAAATCGTTAAAATCGCCCGATGAGCTGCTTGCAAGGGTGAAGGGGATGACAGATTAAAGGGTAAAACCTTTTGTTTGTTTAGGTTGGTATGACAGTCGATTAAGGGGTAAGGAGGCATCCTGGGTCCTTATTTGAACTTTAAGGTCTCGCCCGACATGTAGGAATCCCGTGAAAACCGGAATTTCGGTAGAAAAGTTTATTCTATATACAAATGTTAGAGGCTAATGTACAGTCGATGCGGGTGCAATGATACATGATGAGTCCATATCTTAGTTTTTTCTCACCCAACAAGTATTTCGCCCGGAATCTGCCGAACTCCGGAAATTTGATTGAAAGGTTTTTCTGGGAATCGATGTTTTATAGGCCAATAATACAGTCGATTCAGGGGTAATGAGACATGTTGCCTTCAAAGTTTGAGGTTATTTTTTCGCCGAACAAGTAGTTCGCCCGCAATCAGGCGACAACCGGACCGGCCTACTGAAAATTGTTGTTGTATGGGCCAATATGGCATTCGATTCAGGGGTATGAGACATGCTGAGTCCAAATTTGAAAGTTATAATCATATAACTGCAGCAAAAAGGCTTTCGCCTCTATTAATCAAATGTTTATGTTTCTAAATGCTATGTTTGTCTACAAGTACTTCGGAACAAGTTGTTCGCCCGGAATCAGGCGTCAACCAGAAATTTCGAAGAAGTGAAAGTTTGCGTTTTAATCGATGGGAACTTCAACAGAAGGGCAATAATACGCGCTAAATTTATATAGAAACATTATCTTAGCAACGGCCATGTAGTTTGCGCGGAATTAGGCAAAAATAGATATTTTCAGTCCATCTGTTAAAGGTATTAATGTCAAATGCTGAATGTGTCCTTCGATCCGAGACTCGTGTCACTGCGTCACTGATGGCGGCTGGCTACTTCAAAACTGGCTTGGCATCTTAATTCTTCATCTGGGTCTGTCTGCGACAGCTACGTCACCAGCCGCTTCGGAAATGATTCGAAGGATCTGGGAAGTTCCATCGTCCTAAACAGAAACTACAACTGAAATGAAGGTATGTCAAGGAGAAATGAAAGTGATAAAAGCGATTTCGATTTCTGCATGCATTCCTTGACCGTGACACCACTCTAAGATTAGGCAACGATGAATTGGTTAACATATCGCTGTACCGGTTCGATCCGGCTTTCCGTCAGGCAGCTAAGGTCTCTACGGACCCGTAGGCTTAGAAAGCTACATCACTGCAGCAGGAGAACAAGCTCTTCGCAGAATCTATAAAGGCAAGTCTAAGAGAGCTCTGGTGTACTTATGACATCGCCTGTGCTAGCCAAACTCGCTTCCTCTTCCGCATTTTTGTCTACCCTATTTTGATGCCTACTACGTCTTTAGCAGCAAGGTTCCATTCTACGCGAGTACTGCAGATAATGGGATGCAAAGCGAGTATTCTGCTGAGATTTGCATCACAGTAATGACGGAGAAGAAGCTACTAAGTCTTCTTCAAGTAATCCTTTGCAAGCGCAAATTAGGCTGTGGTCGACCAAACACAACTCCAGCAAACATGGCATGTCCTGACTGTAAACTTACTTGTTTAGAGCGCATGGAAACAAACTGCAAAAAGTGTGAGCCAACTTCTGTAAAAGATCAATGACATAGTGTCATGAGTCTAAGGGATCGCGGAAGTGGTAGCCTGACGCATTCTTGACAGAGAAAAAATATATAACCTTTGGCAGAGTAGAACTTACAAATTTCTGGTTTTCCCTGATTCATGACGGACTACTTGTCCGTGGATGTAAATTCAGGAAGTAGTCTTTCTTACCCATATGTTGATGGCCTAATGGACTTGGAAATAAACTTTTACTTCTACAGAATTTCTGGTTTACGCCGAATACACCTTTACGCCGGCAAATATCTTGCTATGTGGAAAATGAAGTTCGGATATGACCTCTGCATTCGTTTTGCTCCTGCAATGCAGCTTGGATGCAACACGACTACTAGAACCAAAGGCGTTACTAGCCAAAGTGTTTGGGGGATGGGGGGGAAGGTATTTACCGACCGGCTTGTCACTTTTATCGACTGCCGAATTTTATCGAAATAAACCGGTTGATTTTCAGAAAAACCGACTGATTTTCAGAAAAACATACTGTTTTTAAGAAAAAATATATTATTTTTTTAAAAACTGACTGTTATCAAGAAAAATCGACTGTTTCCAAGAAAAATATCGACTATTTTTATGGAAAATCGAGGCGCAAGCTACTAAAAGTCCGAAAAAGTTCCGAACAAGCTACTAAAAGCAGGAAGGGCGGTGTTTTGGTGAAAGTGTTGCCATCTGTTGTTTCTATCCATTTCTCTTCGTGATTTCTGCGGAGTTTATCAAACCATTTCCTGCAATTGGAATAGTTCTCTCATTGCTAAAGAAATAAGAGCTTATCCTTTCCTCGTTTCCAAGTGGTGATGTTAGAAAGTTAACTAATAAACTAAACTAATACTAATAGATTTTTTTTTCTTCTTTTTTAACTAAACTGATATTTTTTTTTAACGGCGATCGATAGCCCTTGATGAGGCGATCAAAGTATGTGAAATACGGACTTCTAAGTAGGAATCGGTTGCTAGAGTGTCCATGAGGGACTAGAAGCTTTTGCAAAATAGTGCACATTTTATTTGATCTCTATAAACCGGAGGGTAAGAAAACTCGTCGCCATGGTCTATCAGTGCAACTAGAACTAAGTGTTTAACGAATACAAATGATAACGTAAAACAACGACATTAATTACTTGAGTGGCATCTATGGTATTTTGATCCTGAAAAGTTACGGATAGATTTATAATACAAACTAGCTTATATACCCTAATGTACATAGTTTTCACCCGTTACGATCTCTCGATTGAAAAGAATAAAGTTCAACTGACTGCAAAGTCAATTTAATTCCTTCCAGGGGGGTCGTTACGGGGGTGTGGGTATGGGTATGGGTGGTACCACGCCACCTCCAAGAAAGAAAAAAGCTAAAACGGGCGCTCCAGAGCGCCCGACCACAATAATTGATCTAAACTGGGTGCGAGCCGCAAGACCGCAACAATTGAGGTCCAGCGCCCTAAACTGGGCGCTCGCAGAGCTCCCGACCACAAAAATTAGCTTAATTGGGCACTCGCCAGGGAAGCTAAATGGGGGGGGGGGGATGTCTGGCAGAACGCCCAGAAAATTCAGTTGACTACGGTCATCGTTACCAAGAAACTGAGTCAAGTTTAAAAGTTTAAAGTAAAGTAAAAGTCTCAAAAGTTTAAGACTTAAGTAATGGCAGTCTCAGTCGCATGTTTCGAGCTTGACAGATTGACGTAAAGAGGCGGCGGGCTATTTCAAGTCGTTCGGATTTTTTCTTTCGAATTTTTCAGTTATATTTTGTCGGAATGAGAAGTATGATTTTCAGATTTTGTTAGTTTAGTCAGAATTTGTTAGTTTCAATCAAAGATTCTTCGGAATAAGTGCACGCTGTTTAAAGTTTTTCTCTCGATCCAAGTAAAAATCAGGCTGATTTTCCTTGTGGCATACATTTTCAAAAATTAGTTTTATGCAAAGGTTCTTTGCTATTTTAAGAGATAAGAACCTTGTTCCAGTGCGACGTTTAAAAATAAATTGGCTTCGTGAGCAATGAGAAGATGAAATGACGGGCCTGATTATTCAACACGTCATTTCATTTTTATTTTGTTTTTTTAACTGTAAATTCAGAACAATTCTGCTCTGTTTCAAATTTTTTTTTTTCCTGGATGATCAGTATCAGTCGAATCACACACTACCAATTTCCAGCTAACACTCCAAGGCACACAAGCACACTGTCAGAAGTTTCATAACAGAGAACAGAAGGATGCGCGGTTTCAACAGACAACACTTCGGATGTTTTCTGTTGTGTTTGAAAATGTTACGCATAACAAGCGTTGCCATCAGGAAGAGCTGAAAAATCGCCAAAGAGCGTCTGCTGAATTTTCGGACATCATTGCGACAAACAAAAAAGTCAGCAGATGCTTTTTCAGCTCTTCCTGGCAATGCTTGTTAAGCACAACGTCAAAATTACAACAGATTACATCCAAGTGTTGTACGCTGAAACTGCGCATCCTTCTGTTGTCTGTTATGAAACTTCTGACAGTGCACACTACCAACTTCCAGCGAAATATCTCACATTTTCTAGATTCGCTGACAACTAAGACAGACGGGCAGATCCGTGCTACTTTCATTTGGGATCCGAAAAGATGTTCTGATCATACAGGATTCCACAAAATTTGCCTGCGGCGCCTTTCGTCGTAAGCTCTCTTTACTGGAAAGGTCACGTCATTTCATTCGGGATTTAGGCTTGGAATTTCGGGGCTTGGATCACATTGAAAGCTAGATTTTGTTGGGGGGAAGTAGTGTTTTGCCCGAAAAAAGTCATCGCCTACTTCAAAAATTTCGCATGCGGCGCTCAGTTTGATTCTGTCTGATATGCAGTCATTAGAAACTGCTGCAGGGCTGGCGATTGCGAAAGCGAATTCCTATTATACGAATGGCGTTCACCTCAAGTGGCTATGTTTCTAACTGGTATGACTCTTGAGCCTTGCCGGACGTCTGCTAGTCGTACATTTTGAGGTAATCACCTCCCACGCCCAAGCCCTTCGAACCGCCCCTGAGCTCGGAGATACGACTTCAACGATTGCAGGTTTCCCGAGTTTTCTGAATACATTTGGGACGAAAAGCTGAAATGGGCGGCAAGGTGCCGACAGGGGGGGGGGGGGGGGGTTGGCGGCAGGGTGCCGGGGGAGCGACACCCCTGATTCCTTCTTCTGCTATTCTTTTATTTGAAGCCAAGGAATAGCGTTTAATCATGTGATTACGGATTGTGCCATCAGTTTTCTTAAAAAATTCTTCTTGGAACATGCCGAGAGGGGAGGTGACTCACCTGAGAGAATCGTACTCTCAGTCGTTCTTGTTACAATGTTAGCTGTATGTTTTGTGCTTATGAGACTCAGAGAACCGTACTCTCAGTCCTGTGTTTTGAGTTTGTCAGGATAACATAAAAGAAGTTGCTAAATCGTAAATTTTGCCCAGAAAAGATTTTTGGTCATATGTTCGAGCTGATTGATTGGCTGATTGAACGACAAAAGGCAGTTAAAAAGGCGTGCATTTCACTCTACGGCGCACAGTTTGAAATTCATAGAATTTTCCGCCTGTGTTGCTGTGTTTCTTGTCTATTGATTCTAGCTGTTATAGTTCTCGAGCTTTTGTCAGTCGTATTTTGATGTCGTCAACCTCCATCACCAACCCTTTGAACCGTCCCTGTGCAAACAGTTACCAA
This sequence comes from Branchinecta sandiegonensis, assembly GCA_030848855.1. NCBI lineage: Eukaryota > Metazoa > Arthropoda > Branchiopoda > Anostraca > Branchinectidae > Branchinecta > Branchinecta sandiegonensis. The sequence goes on along the minus strand of JAUPMV010000006.1, from coordinate 17,636,063 downwards.
CTTGCACGTGCTGGCAGCGATCAGTCAAAAAAAATTTCAACCAATCAACCCACGTAATGGCGTGAGGACCAAGGCCATCCTTTTTACACTTTTTAATAAGCACACTAATGGACACTTTATCCAATGCCTTAGAAAAGTCTGTGCAAACACCCTCAAACAAAATGCCTACGCTGTAAAAAGTTTCTCCGAGTAAGGATCAATGTTAACTGCAATATTTCCTACTGGGATTAATCTTATCTATACTGGGATAAGATTAATCCGAATGAGAGATAATTTTCCCTCAGTAGAGACAAGATTAATCCAAGTAGCAAATACTGCAAGATTTTCTTTTACAGTGTAGATCTGCAAAATTCTGAAAATCCCTAATGACTAATGACCCCGCCTTGGGTATTCTATTTTGTGGTCCCTGACGGATTCGGCTCGGTGGGGGGAGTTGGAGAGGGTGGGGAGTTTGGAGGGGGGGTGATGGACATTTTCTGGAAATGCTCAGACTCGAATAAAACTTTATGGAAGGTAATAAAAGATGCCCTAGAGAATGCATTTATGTGTCTGAACCGGATTCGGCCACTGTGATGGGGATTGGGGTCCTAGTGGCTCGCCTATAGCTTCGTCATTGACCTCTTCTATTCCCCCCTTTCAGATTTCACCGAAGCTGGGCGTTTCGGGGATTGCCCGGCACCCATCCATCCCTCCACCAAAGTCGGATTTGGTCTGGACCTGGAAATGAACCATCCATGGTATATGGCCATTCTACATTCCAAGTGTGATTCCAACCACGTCGCTCTTCCGGCTTACTGAATTTTTCCGGTTTATTGAAGTTTTCCGGTTTACTGAATTTTAAATATTTTGGTTGTTGTTGATGTTATGTTGTTTCTTTCTCTTTTAGTTTTTACCATACTCCGTCTTTACGTAGACGGGTTACAAATAAATTTAATTTAATTTAACTCGTTTGACCCGAGGTTTGACCCCTAGGCATGCTACAAGATTTCTGACACCCCTCTCCCGACTCCCCCACTATGCTTGAATCCGCTTCGGAAACAAAAATGTTTCGTCAAGGGCATACTGCCTTACCACCCATCAAGTTTTGCTCAAAGCCGATCTACCCCTCCCTCTACTCACCCCACGGCTGATCGAAGACGGAAAACGATGACTTCCTTGATCATCGGGTGGATTTCTATATACGCAATTTGCATCAGCCTATAGCGAATATGGCTTGCTTACATCATTAACTTCCCGCAATTCTCATTGGCTCCACAACCTTGAAACAAAAACAAGTTTTAACTGTAGGTAGTATGCCTGTTAATCTTCAGCTCCGGTAGAGGCCTCAATACTGACGCTCTCTTCAGCTTCCAAGCAAGAATGTTGTTTTTCTTCTCTACATTTTCCAGTACTAGAACTGTGTCAGTGAGTGGTCCTAAACTAGAAGCAGTCTGTTTATGCCGTGGATAGCACTCATATTCTCGAGCGCATTCACTTTCTTAACAAATCCACTTACACCCGCTCGTATATCAGATATTTCTACCCTCATCCTTGTGTTCCTGAATTTACTATTACTACCTCTTTAACTATTTTTAGAACAGGGGTCAGCAGATTCATGAATATAAGGTTTGAAGCCAAGCTGACCATTCATTTCAAATAAAAATAGAAAAACGAGATTTTCGGGGTTTTTTTCTTGATCAGTTAGTTACCCCTCCAAGATGATGTGCGAGGGATAAACGCAATTTCAGATATTTCGGCTGCACTTCCGGCAAAACCGTCCTCACCGAAAGAAACAAAACTAAATCATAAAATCCACCACAATAACAACAGGAAAACGATGCGGAACCAACAAACAATAAGATGTAACTAAAAACCAGAAGAACGATGCAGACGGATGCGGACTGAACGACATGCAGATAAAAGTACAATAACGAAAGGTAAAATGTGCGTGTTCCAAGTGTATCTGTACAAATCTGTGATTGTTTACAATTCTGAATTATGTTTATATTCACAATTTACCATCCGTCTGGGAAAGCGCAAAAGCTTTCACCCAGAAAACGGCCCACTCGAAAAATGGCCAGTTCTGTGGAAGGTTTTATTCAAAGTGAGCACATTACGGATTTTTCGTTCTACGTCCGCATCGTTCTTCTGGTTTTTAGTTACATGTCATCTTATTGTTTGTTGGTTCCGCATCGTTTTCCTGTTGTTATTGTGGTGGATTTTATGATTTAGTTTTGTTTCTTTCGCTGAGGACGGTTTTGCCGGAAGTGCAACCGAAATATCCGAAATTGTATTTATCCCTCGCAAATCATCTTGGAGGGGTAACTAGCTGATCAAGAGAAAACCCCGAAAATCTCGTTTTCTAATTTTTTTTTTCTATTTTATTTGCAGATTCATGAAGGTACGCTTTCAGTCCAACCTTCAAGTGACCAGGATCACTGGAGACATTGTAAACAAAACATTGTAACAAAGAAAATAAACATTAACGATTGGAAACACTGTCGTCACTGGAGCCCTGTTTCTTTGCTTTTGACTAACTCACATAGCACCTTCCATTTCAACAAAACTGGTTCAAACCAACCAAAGCCGGCTCGAGCCCGCGTGTTCAAAAGACCGCGTGAGTACATGGACTCGTCCGTGGCACGCAATGTTATCCCAGAGGGCGGAAGCTGCCGAGCTATCAGCAAAAAGAGACGAAGAATAATTAGTACAGCTCTGGATTTTCCGATGTTCGAACAGTGATTCCATTGGTTGCAATAGACATGGTGATTACAGGAGTCATGAAGGTTTCCTTGCAGAGGTTTGCAAGTTTTGCAACCCGGTGGTTTCCTAGGTTTCCCTAGGTGCATCAGTTTCAACAGAAGAAATAGTGGAGGCGTTGTGACCGGTGGTTTAATTTACTTCTCCAAAGAAATAGACACGTTAACGGATTGATCGAGGTGGCCTTATAACGTCCTTAGGAATTCTCAGTTCTCTTGCTTGCCTTGTCGAGGCTCAGGAGATAAACTACACGAAGTAAGTTATAAACACACGGGGGGTGGGGTAGTGTGACATTTGCCGAAAGCCTCACCTATGCGTATAATTGGGCAGGTGTGGGAGGGGAGTGTGCTAATTTTAGTCCAAATTTGTTTTCTAGCTTCACTGATGAGAAAGTTGATGTTTTAAGTATTCTTGCACTTTCTCATTGCGGTCATGACAGATTGTTAGTCACTCATCTTGCTTGTCTGGAATCGGTGCTGGTGACAGCCTTTGAGCACATTTGGCAGCAATGTCTTCCAGTCATTAAAATGCGGGCCACGATGTTTTATTGATACGCAAATGGAACAAAAATTATTCTAAATGGATAAGGCTGAGATTTCGCAAGGAGTACTTCTGACGCAAATAAACAACACTTCGTCGGGGCTTGATGAAAATTTCAAGTGTACTGTTTCATGTTTATTTAGCATTTAGCAGCAATGCTATCACAATGCAAATTTTTTATCCAGTCCTTAACATTTGGGCAACGTATTTCGGTTCTGACGCAAGTAATTTTTACGTGGTTTGACAGAGTTATATACTATCGTGCAATGCCCTGGGCCGTCTTGTTTGTTGATGGCGGTATTTTAGGAGTTTATTTCCATAGTAACTGAACAAAGATACGAGATTTAAATGTCTTTAACTTCCGCCACATGACTATTGAAAAACAGTCGCGACCAGCATAGCATTTGAGGCGGATCCCTCCGTCAGTTGTTGTACTGTCGATCTCACTTTTGAAACTAAACCGCTCTAATCTTGATTCAAGGAATTAGTGTACATATCAGATTGTTAATTCCAGACGCAAACACACAAATCTCTTGGATCCCTGGGCTGTCTTATTTGTGCAATCATTCCTGGTTTTGTAATTGCTAGCGAATAACTGAATTTTAATAAGGATATTTTTCACTGATCTTTCATCCAAGGCGCCAGTACAGACATTCTCAACTCCTTTTTGGCTATGCAGACAATCAAGCCTGAACGAAACAATGAGGAGGAGGAGCTAAGCTGTTGCAGGGAATAATTCGAGCAAATGTATATGGTTAACGATAGCGTATTAACTTATTCCACCTTAACAACTATTACAGTTGACCCCTTCAATATATCTTGAATAAAATCTTTTCCGTGTTTCACGTTCATAGAACAAATACTATTCCTACATGGCCATCAGGTCCGTCTCCAGAATTTATTTCGGGGGGGGGGGGGGGTGCCCGGGGATCGGACCAAAAAGTACAAAAAGTACAGAGATCAGAGCATACAAAAACGATTATTTTGATATGTCTCGGGGGGGGGGGGAGGGTCGAACCCCCCCCCCCCCTGGAGACGGCCCTGATGACCATGTCCTGATAAAAAATCAACAAATTCAATACACATAAAAATGTATCAATCTGTTGATCGTTACCTTCATGCGCCTCACCTGAAGGGTGAATTTTTGTCATGACGACAAGCCCAATTTTTGTCATGACGACAAGCCCATTTGCATCGTAAACTGTAGTAACGCAACGAAGATTTTAGACTTCAGTGACCTCACTTTCCGTTTGTTATGCTGCCCCCCCCCCTCTTCCGTCTGTGTCAGTGCGTTACTAACATGTTACACTGAGCGTGTTCCACCCGTCCAACAATAGTAACTGTTAGTTACTATTTTCGTTCCAACCTCGTAAAAACAAACTACGCTGACCGTCCAACCTTCTCTAAATGGTAACTAATTGTAACTATTTGCTTACCATGCTTGGGAGCGTAGTAAGCGTGGTAACTACGCATCTCTGTAACGTGATTGGTCGGATTCGCCCGTGGCATGATATTCTGCTGGAAATTAGAAAAATTGTTCCAGCCTTGACGGCAAAAGCCAGAATTCGTTACGTCATGCGTAGTAACTACGGTAAGTAGGGTGGAACACGCTCACTGGTACCTTCTGTTTTTGGTCGAGCATTTCAATATGCGAGAGGAATAAAGGGATTTCTTTGTCAATTTTCGGACCACATGTACCCAGACCGCTACAACTGCTGTTGTATGGATATATATTTCAGCGGCTTAGCTCCTTTGCCGTTGAAACGCTTTTTGTTGATATTGACTTGATTTGAATATTGACGGGACTGCAACAAATTCTCCTGCTTCCTGACGATCGTCTGGTCGCAGAATTTTCGTACTTATCACAGGTTTTCGGCTTCTCCTCAAGTTCATAGAGGTGGCAAAATATTTGACCGGAGATCTCACTTATGCCAAAAATGTCGCAGAATTTTGCAATTTCAAAGCTTTTTGGCCCATTTTAAGGCAACTCTTTTTGGGAAAAGGGATTTATTGTTTTACGAACATTAACTCGTCTTATTAAAGCAAACTGGACGTTCGTGTTCGAAACCAATTTTTTTTTATTTTTTTTTATCACGTGACGTATTTCGTTTTTTCTCTGATTTCTATTCGTTTTGCTTTCAAGTAAATCAAAAACCGATGAAATCTGCATCACTTGAAACTTGAAGTTACAAAACCTGCAACCGGTTTAGCTGTAAAAAAATGGTCATTAAAATCGTACCTCTGGTCAACCACAGAATTCCACAGAAAATCTCTGACTGAAGCTGACAAAAAAAAATCCAATTTCGTAGGCGCCATGACGTCACAGGTTTTAGCGGCCAGGTTGTTTACAGGTTCCGTCTGAAAAAGGACCAACACTGCTCCCTGAATCCTGATCGATGTATCGTTAGTTAGTGTATGCCTTTAGCGTTTCAGCGGTTCAGAAACTTTGCGCTTGATACACTTTCTGTCAATATTGACTTTATGGTCCTCGGAAAAAATCACGACTCCCGTAAAATGTAAAGTATCATAATGTCGTTCACTCTAGATTATCGTGGATATCCCATCGACGGCTGTTGGTTTTAGATATGACATTCGGATTTTTCTCAAGACAATTTTCGGTTTTTCCCTTTCCTTATCCGAGAGACTTGAACAAAAAAAACTTAGTGAAGTCGGTTACTGAAAGTGATAGGAAATTAGCCTAGAGAGAATGAACTGAAATGCTGTACGTAAGATATATTTAATGTGTGTGAAGTTTTTAACCGTAAAATCCGTTAGTGCAGACAGATTGGGATTGAAAGATAGACGCGCATAATTCGAGCAGCCATGTGAGAGAAGTCAACTTAAATTGCACTTACTGGCACTTAGGTCAAACGGAAGTATTTCATTTGTTTATTCAATAAATTTCTCTCTCTCTCTCTCTCAATGATTGTCAGAAGATGATGATTATTTGCGATTTACAGCTTCACACAAAAACGACTTTTCCGTTCTGTAAATTAGGCTATTTGCTGTAGATCACCTCACTACTTATTCATCTAACCGGTATCAGATTTGTATGGCACTTGCAGCTTCGCTCAAGTGCAATATACCGATCACTTTTCGGTCTGTCTGTCGGTCTGTCAGGCCACTATTCTCGAGTTAGGATAGCCTATTCCCAGAAGTCTAGGACGATGAAACTTCGCAGGCGTATTAGGGACCCGACTAAACTAACTTGGAAATAGTCACTTCCCCGATCCGACCACCGTGGGGGAGTGGAGGGAGGGGAATCTGGAATATTGACATTTGTATAACTTTTGAACAAGGAATTGGATCTTAATGAAACTTCGATATTTGGAAAGACCTCAGATGTCAAACTTCAAGTCCGGAATGGATCCGGTGACTTTGGGGGGAGTGTTGGACTGGGGAACAGGAAACTGTGTGACATGTTCAGAGTCGACGGATCGGTATGAAACTCTAGAGACATAGTTGACAAGACCGGACCGGATCCGAGCACTGTGGGGGGAGTTGGAGGGAGGGTTACGAAATTCCGGTGATACCGAATTAAGATGCTGATACATGTGCTAGGACCATGAAACTTGGCAGGCGTATGAGGGACTCAACAATGTTAACTTAAGAACAGTAGTTTCTCCGATTTGACCATCGTGGGGGGAGTGGAGAGAGTCCGGAGTCTTGAGGTATGTCCAACATCTGAATGGGTGATCGGATCTTAGTGAAACTTGATATTTGGAAAGAACACATGTCTCAGATATGCCATTTCAAGTGCGGACATGATCCGATGAATGTGGGGGAGCCGATTGGGGGGGGGGGGGGGAATTTTGTGACACGCTTAGAGTGTAGCGACTGGGATTGCACTTGGTGGGAAGAACAAGCACACATCAGTGACAGTACCGGACCGGATTCGGGCACTCTGGAGGGGGGGGGGGGGGAAATTCCGTTGATCGCGATTTAAGGTACTTCCAGATGTGCTAGGACGATGAAACTTGGCCTGAATATTAGAGACTTGAAAGATCGGACCATCCCATAAAGTATTCATCTTAACCGCAAAGTACAAAAGTACTTTTAAGCAAAAATCTACATTTTCATGATCCCCATGAGCCCATGCTCATTTTTGCCTCGAGGATTTTGCTTAGATATGGATTTTAGCACCCTTAAAGTGTGCATCTTAACCGAAAAGTAAAAAAACTTTTGAACAAACCATGTAGCCTATATTCATGATCCTAAAGGGCCCAGGAGCATTTTTGCCTTAAGGTTTTTGATTACAGATAAATTTCTAGCGCCCTTAAAGTGCGCATCATTGCAAGTGCAAAAACAGTCTTGTGATTTTCAAGGGTCCATCATCATTCTTATCTCAAGGGTTTTGCTTTGCTTTTGCGAATCGGCAAATTCCTACTTTCATCCTCTTACCCAGCCTTGCAAGTGCCATCTGAGATTCTAGCTCTTGTTAGGAAGGCTTTCAATCAAATGACCACCTTTTAGGCTAGTCGAATACCATGATGGGACGTGTTCGGTGTGTGCAATGAGCGAGGTTTCGAATGTTTGACTGATTTTAGATTCATATCTGGTCTGATAATTACTTTTTGTGCTTGCCAGCTCTGCTGACGCAAATATAGCCGATCTTTACCAGTCTATTCTCACATTCATTGTAGTCAGTCATGATTATTTCAGTTTCAGTTTCTTCCTAGGATTATTCCCAGACCATACGATCTCTACAGTGGTAAACAGTAGCTGCGATGATCAACACAATAGTTTCCGTATTTGCCAAGTCTACATTCAGAGAGGCGATCCGAGCAGGTATTGTAACTTTCTGTCCATGTGTTTTATGGTATTTGCTAATAATGTTACAAATGTAGTCCATTCCACCGATCCTATTTGCCGTGGCGTCTGCTTGGAAAGTCCATCAGAGGAATCTTGACAGGCGACGCCTACCTCTGATACCAAACATAAGTTGCGTTTTTTTTCTTATCTCAATTCTCGTCGCGATTCTGCCCACAATTATCCTACTCGTGTTTTCTGATTAATGAGATAAAGCCAATCTCTGCATTTTTGCATTTTTGTCAAAAACGAAAACAGAGAAAGCTTCGCAATCAGAAGCATCATCGGAATCGGAATCGCAATCAGAATCGAGAAGTTGGTTGGGTAGTCACTTCTCGTTTCTCCTTACCAGTCCTTCCTCGGATAATACTCTATATGACTAAGTCCAAAACGCGCCAGTAGACCTTGGGAAGAACGAGAAACGTCACCCAAACGATGAATCAAATCCTGTGTCAACCAATAAACGGCGTTCGTTGTGGACAGCTGTGGCTTATGGCTCTTCCGCCGGGTATTCTTCATCGGCAGGTAGAGTTAGTCATCAAGAGTATTTGCGGGAGAACTGAGAAACCAGAACTGAGACATGAGATATAATGCCACCTGAACGCAAATATAGTAGCGGTTCTGGAAATTAGTTGTTGGGACATAGGCTACACTTCGACGGAATTGTCGCTACCCGATGAATTAGTTTCGAGGGTCTCTGGGGAGCGACCGTCCCTGTATTGTTCGAGACAGCGACGCGATTTACGTGGGAAGAAGAGGTCTTGGCGAGAAAAACCTGGCGACCCCCCCCCCCCTCCCCCCGAATGTAAATAAAATGTCGTCTTAGGAATATTTTCTTAAGAAGTGCAGTTTTGACTGCAAGCAATTAAGGATTTACTATAGACGAATTAAACGTATTATCGTATTATTGCGAATTAAACGTAAACGCGTGACGGCGGCTCGCTGGCCGATCGCTTCTGTAGATACCTTTCAGAAGAATATATTGCCTTTTATTAACACTGTGTGTGTGCGGGGGGGGGGGGTCGCCAGGGAGGTTTAGTAAGGGGGGGAGGTAGGTCACCGGTGGGGTTTCGATACAGTTTTTTTCGCCTCTGAGGTTATGTCCGCGGGGTCATCGCCGGGGGGGGGGGGGGACACGGAACCTGGGAAGAAGGTTTCAAGAAGAACCAAGGAAGAATATTGTCCGAGGACCTCGGGATTTGCATCAAGGAGTCGTCGTAACCATAATCCCAACGCAACCGACTTCCGTAATCCATCCACCCATGCAAACCCGGAGAGCGGACTTTCTTTCGGTACAGTCTAACTCCTTTAAGCTGCGTTCATGCACAAGCATGCCTAGCCAGGCACAGATGCCTAGCATGTGCTCAAGCTTAGCCAGGCACCGAGTTCTAGAGCCTATAAAACTCCGTGCCTGGCCCAAAATCTTTGCCGAGGCATGGGTGTGAACGGTGATACTAGGCACCGGTGCTTGGCTAAGTATGCTTGTGAACGGGGCTTTAATGACACTTAACTGATTTTCACACTTGCCTTTTTCAATATTTTCGATGCATCTCATGTTCCCGACACTGTTTGCGAGACTGAGTTTTTGCCGAGATTGTTTGCCGACATAGTTTCACTCATCACAAAAAACAGTGATCTAACATGATCCGTGTTTTTTCAACGGGCAGGCTCAAAACAGCCAGAGCCATGGGTAAGCAATGCGAAGGTCTTCCTTAATTAATACCAACCTTTCAACTTGAATAGACGGGTCAGCTAAAGTTTTACACTGTTTTAGGAACCCTAATGGCTACTGGCGATGTTGTCTGCCAGCTAGCAATAGAAAAAAAGGAATATGATGATTTTGATTGGAAGAGATGTCTAAGACTGGCTGGCTTCGGAGTCTTCATCGCGGTAAGTTTCTCTCCCCGCCCCCCCCCCCCCCCCCCAACCCACTCACTGAAATTATAAAATCAGTCGAAAAAACGTGGTGAGAATATACGTCGATCGTGTCTTATTCAACCGTTTTTTGAATATCGCCAAGCCGTTTGAAAGCTACCTCGCATTCGAGACTCAACTTTCAGAATGTCGCAAAACACAAATGCGTCCAAAGTTGAGAATCTTTGCTACTTCACACGCAAATTTGGGTCAGGATCCCAGAAAGATAGTTTACACTGTTTCCTTGCTGAAGACTGGAAAAATTGTATTTATGATTATCTTTTTTCTTTCCTTTTATTTACTCCGCTTTCAAGAATGGCGGGTCACAAATAAATTTACTTATAATAAATAAATTTATTTACTTTACACAAATAAATTTACTTTACTTACTTAAAATCAAGTGGCGTGCCTACCAAGCTGCGATCTAGAGAGATATAATGCGTTGTTTACTTTAACATTAAGAATACTGCTAAGTAAACCTTTGGCCGACTAGGCGTAGGCAAAAGAAAGAAACGAAATCCAATCGCGTCTTGACATTTTGTGATTTTGTTTAGGGTCCTGCCTTCAGCACTTGGTATCGTTTTCTCGACAGACGGTTGAAGCCCAGTGGAGTCGTTGCGGCTCTGAAGAAGACTGCCTGCGATCAGCTCGTTTTCGCGCCATCTATGCTCTCCTGTTTCTTAGTCTACAACGGAGTGACGCAGGGTCACTCCTTTGCCGACATCAAGCAGCGTTTTCGAGATTCTTACTGGAGAACACAGCTGATCAACTGGACGGTACGTTTTCAGATTATGACGCTCGTTAGGAGAACGGGTTGGAGAAGGCATAAAACTGGTCGCATGGGCGTGCTTTCGGACTGCCACATCTAAACTTTCACTTCTTACAGCCTTCCTAAAGTGGACGGTGTTCTTCTGTTTACTGGGTGGAAGGTTTAAACGTTTCCAACGAAAAGTGAGTAATTCTGAACTTCTACTGTCGGGTTTTTAATGATACCTGGGAAATGTCAAATATTTGTTCAAAAATACAGCGACAAATCAGTCGACTGTACCAAGACATCAACAAGGAGGGCAAGAGTATTTTTGGCCCCCATAGTGGGGTTTGTTGGCCTTTGCTGTGAGCTGAATCCTTGAGGCGGCACCGTTGCGGGCGAATGATTTGGTAATAAAAGTGTGTCAGCTCCAGCTGACTCAATAAATTGGTTGGCGAGGGTAGTACATCGTAGGACCTGGAATTCGGCATCGGCCAGAGTGATCTTTGGACCTGAAGACCTTCCCCAGCACTGACGAGACCAGTATTTTGACGGAAAGTTTTTGCAGGCTCTGGCAGCAACCCATTGAATTTACTTCCTTTTGTCTTTGTTCCTCTCTTCCCCGTTTCACTTCTAGGACGTCTATGACCACGTATCACACTGTCAGACATTTAAAATTTAACACGCACATGCTCATAGTTGTGTTAAACATTATAAAAAGTAAAAAGAATGCTTATGCTGTGACCGTTTTAAGCGTTACTTTTCGTAAAACATAACAGTGAAGTCGGCTTCAAATGTTAGGGAGCGGTTTCAGGTCTTATGCTATACGAAAAGACGACAAAAGTCTAATAACATTGCACATCTGTGTGTTTAGTGTTGTCAAGCTTCTGACAGTGTAGCGCCCCGCTATTTCGTGCCCCATTGGCAACCAGAAAATCTGACCATATACTCTCTTATAGGTCATCCCAGGTATGCAGCTTGCTAACTTCTACTTCGTCGCCCCAGCTTACAGGGTTGTAGTAGTGCAGCTTCTGTCCGTGTTCAGAAATACGGTTTTGGCTCTGGCTGTAAGCAGAAAGGCAGAAATACCTGGCTTGGAAATTCAAGACGATGTGGAGATCGACGTGAACCCGATTGAGCTGAAGGCTGGATTCTTCTCTGTTCTGGGAGGCGTCTTCCAGCGAACACGTCCCGAGACATATCCCCTGTATTTATACAGGGTGTCATTCAATCTGTTCTAAGGTTGAATAGGACACTCACATTTTTCAGAAATTCGCTATAAACTGGGTAAGCTTGGCTACTCATTATAGTGGCATGTGATGGAAATATGGCAACGGCTTCATTTCCTCAGATACTGTTATGGACCCAAAATGTACCTTAACCTTCAAAATGCGGCGAGGTTGATAACTTGGAATCCGGAATTCTCGGGGTCAAATCTGGGGTCCAACGCTAAAATTCGGGCTGTTCACTCACGCCAGAAACCCCCCAAGCACGGTACTGCACCACACCGTTTACTTTCGATTCCGGCCGAAAACATGGGAACTGAGATAACGGACAGTTATGTATATTCCCAATATTGCGCAAAAATCCCTCGGTCGAAATACTCTAAATGCTAAACGCAAAGTCGCAGCAGATGTTTTCTGTTCCAATATTCTAACGTCGCTTTGAAACTGTGCTAGCGTAATCCAAAACATAGCAGGCCCATCTCTGCTGTTTTAGCCCCCCTAACTTTGACTAGAGACACGAAGAAATTGCACAAAAGGTCTTTCTGACCAATGAGCGTCTCGGAAGTAACAAGCGGAAGCGTTGATCCGCTTCGAAAAGAGCGAGATACGGCAGATGCAAAAATCGGTATCCTGCCGTTAGCATGAATAGGAAGTTCGAAATATCAGAAATGGGAATGGGCGGAATAATTAGGTAGTGTTTCATAAAATTCGACACGAGGTGCGTTCGTTGCACTCCAGGCTGCTTCTGGTTTTTCTCTATTTTCCGGTTCTTCTCCTATAACGCGGTTTTCGACGCATTGGTGATCTCACCACAGCCAGCCTCTTGAGCAGGTTTAGTCCATAAACGGGTTAGAAGACCGGGAAGCAACCACCCATGAATGCAAAAACACGTTATTGGTAAAACCAGAGACTACCGGTGAGTGCGCCGGGGGACAAAGAACGCAGCTGTCAAGAATATTTCCGAAGGATTATGACTCAGCTGACAAATCCGAACCGTCCACGAAAACCCTGAGATCCATTTTATCAAGTTCGATCCCGGAGGGGACATTTTGGAGTCCACGACTGTGCCTTATATTTAGATCGGGCTACGGTCGATTATATCGAGAGTAATTTAACTTTCCATGAAAGTCTCTCTGTGATACTAAGCGAAGATTCTAAAATGTTTTCCGCCGAGGCGGCAACAGCTTATCTTGTTGCTGTATCGGTTATATACGGTCAAAGTTTAGCGTGCTCGTGAAAAAAATAACAAACTGGTTTCCGCCTGGTTTCCACTGCTCAGATTCTTTGTAAAATACGGCAGATTTGTCGTTTAGCGAGACAAAATATCTGGCCCAGGCTTTTTAGACAGGGCCCATACATATTGGTTCGTAGTCTAGTTATTCACAATGGCCTTTCACTACGTATTCTGCATAAAACAACCGTCCCCCTTTTTCTTCCGTCAATTTTTTTAAACTGTCTTGTATGGCGCTTGTGTGCAACTTTTTCGGTCCGGCAGAACCCAGTAGCCTACTTAATTTATACCAGTCAGCTTTCATCTAGCGAAAACTTTGAAAGGGGGGGGGAAGCTAATCGCAGGGAAATTTGTTAGTGGAAGGCCTGTAAAACAACTATGAACAACATATCACGGGCCCTTTGCTTTAGTGATGGTGATTCCTTACACAAGAACGAACCGGTTAAATCCCAGTGAAACCTACAGAACCAGTATAGTTTATCAAAAACCTGTTTTTGGTCAAACGTCCACAGATATCATCCACTGGCATACTAAGAGGCGTATTTTTGTAATAAAGCCAAAAAAACCCAATGTACGATCGAGTTCTCGCCACTTTTTGTGCAAGTCCTTGCGCGAGTTTGTAGCTTTATTAATTATCGTTGTTATCTTATGTCCGTTGTTATTCGAACGTTTTGTTTTGCGCCAGCTCCGGTGTATTGAAGGGAATGTTTATTTCGAAGCTTCGTTGTCGATATTTTTTAATTAAAACTTTTTTAATAACATTGTTACAGCGCAAATATTATGACCGTGTTCTTCGATGTTGGCAGAGTAAAAGCTTTTCTCTTTTGATGAATAACATACAAAGAATTAACTTGATACAGAGACGTTGTGCAAATTTGCTTGTTCAGCTTGGATGTCTAACGGACACCGAGCTGCAAGCCTTCCCCGATGAAAATTTTTCAAGAATTAGTCGCATGGAGTTGTACGAGAAAGCAGGATGCAGTAGTAACTGTTGCCACTGCATGCTACTACTAGTAAACTCGATGGTACTACAGCAAGATTAGATGCTACTGGATACTATTACTTAAGATTAACCCAGTCGGAGGCATGTTAAATCAAAGTATTCCATACTACTACATATCAATACATGCAACTTTTTCTTACAACTACCATACAACTACACAGTCAAAGAATTTTTCATCGGGTCATTCGCAACATTTGGGCAAGTTTGGTCCACACCGAAGATTTAAAGTGGAAATTCGTATAGTGTATAACACTGCTACATCGCCCGAGTCAGCCAAGAACCGATGCCTCCAGTACACTGTCAGAAGTTTCATAACAAATAACACGAGGATGCGCGGTTTCAGAAGATAATGCGTAACAGACAACACTTCGGATGTTATCCGTTGTGTTGCAAAATGTCATGAGCGATGCCATTAGGAAGAGCCGACAAACCGCCAAAAAGTATCTGCTGAGTTTTCTGACATCATGACAATAAGGAACAAAGTCAGTAGATGCTTTTTTGGATCTTCGTAACAAAGCTTGTTACGCATAACATTTCATGCATAAGTTTTCAAACACAACAGATAACATCCGAAGTGATATCTGTTACGCATTATCTGTCGAAACCGCGCATCCTCGCGTTATCTGTTACGAAACTTCTGACAGTGTAGGAATACTGCTAACTTGTCATCGTGGAACCAGGATTAAGAGTGTTGCTTCGTTCACTGTCAGAAGTTTCATAACGGTAACACGAGGATGCGCGGTTTCAACAGATAATGCGTAACAGATAACACTTCGGATGTTATCTGTTGTTTGAAAACGTTATGCATGAAATGTTATGTGTAACAAGCTTTGTTAGGAAGAGCCAAAAAAGCATCTACTGACTTTATTCCTTATCCTCATGATGTCGGAAAACTCAGCAGATACTTTTTGGCGGTTTTTCCGTTCTTCCTGGTGGTGCCGCTTATTATGCATAACATTTTTAAACACAACAGATAAAATCCGAAGTGTTATCTGTTACACATTGTCTGCTGTAACCGCGCATCCTCGTGTTATCTGTTATGAAACTCCTTACAGTGTTGTTGTTCACTATGGCCTATGGGCTTCACTGGCATTTATCGACGATATTATTATCCCCTTGTAAGTTTCCTTTAGATGACGCTCAACTATAACAAGCTCTTCTTCGGAGAGACTGAGAAACACTCTTGATGACCAACTCTCCTTGCCGACGCAAAATCGCCGGGTACCTAGCGAAAGAGCCGGGAGCGCTATCACATCTGCTCCCAAATATCGCCGTGATTGGTTGACACACGATCTGAGTTGTTGAAGTTGAGTCGTTAGTGAGACGTTTACTCGTTCTTCCTGAGGATCACTGGCGTGTTTTGGACTTAGTCATATAGAGTATTAAACTAGACTTGTTGCAAAGTTCACTCTCAGAGAACAGATAACACACATTTGCGCATCCTTGTGTTTTCTGAGAAAGTATCTATTACGACTCTTTAACACTTTAAAATGTCATAACAGAAGTTTTGCCTCAAAACATAATACTCAGAAGGAGCATAACTGGTATATTATAATAACGCTTAGCACAAGAATGCGCAGACATATAGAGCGTGTTCCACCCTCGTACCAATAGTAACAATTAGTTACTAAATCCGTTCCAACCTCACGAAAAGTTACTACGCTGACCGTTCCAGCCTTGTCGAAATAGTAACTAATAGTAACTATTTGCTTACCACGCTCGGGAGCGTGGTAAGCGTAGTAACCACGAATCTCTGTCACGTGATTGGTCAGATTCACCCGTGTCATGATATTCCGCTGGAAAATAGAAAAGTCGTTCCAGCCTTGACGACAAAAGGGCAGAATTTGTGACGTTATGCGTGGTAACTACGGTAAGTAGGATGGAACACGCTCATAGTGTTATCTATTGTAAAACTTCTGACAATGTGAACAACACACAATGGATTTCGATGGCATTTTGGGGCACCAAATCGATACTATATACAGTAGAGGTACACTGTAAAAAATTTCTTGCAGTATTTGCTACTGGGATTAATCTTGTCTCTAAAAAGATAATCTTATCTCTAATCCGGATTAATCTTATCTCTTCCCAGTAGCAAATACTGCAGTTAACTTTCATCCTTACTCCGAGAAACTTTTTGCAATGTAAGCTTATGTGAACGTTTGTTGACATTGGACTTTGCCATTTTCATGCACTTGCTGTGTCTAAAGCTAACTATCAGTAGCCAAAGTAGGCTATTAAGGGCATCTGAAAACACCTGAATAGGCATTTTGCATCTTCATTCTACCATTTAGCCCAAAACTGCACTGTTCACATTTAAGTAACTGTTCACATAAACACGCCTCTACTGTATATACACATACCCCACTAATCATACCAACATTACATAAACGCGTAACGTCCCGTTTTAAGTAAGTGTCAGAAACCGTGATAGGGTCTCGCTCCGCTCGGCTACTGCATTTACATATGTGTAAAACATAAAGTCAACGAAGTGTCGATCTGTGGCACCAAGAAGCCTTATTTTTTGTCTGACCAAGCGGTACCATTTTGCTCTATTCCGAGCATGAGAATAAATCTAGGTACATGGTAGGGGGGGGGGGGGGGGGTCATTTTGTTAAATGAAAAAATGGCACGATGTTTTAGACTATGACTACCGTTAAATTCGTCCCTTGGGAATAACCGTGCCACAAACCCGCGCGTCAGACTAATCGGAAAAAACAAGTTTAGCACGTCAGCAGGACTGAAGACAAGTTTCTACGGAGATTATCGACTCTTGCTTTAGCGGATGTTCTTTTAATTAAAAGCTTCGCCAATCAAAGGTTGGGCGATGGCCTTGGAGCCGCGAAACAAAAGTGTCTTGTCCGTCACGATCGACCTTGCGTGTCCAATTTCGCTCCTGGCATTAAACTATGAAAGGATGTTTAAAAGTTTAAAACTGTCTGAAATGCTTCTGCCTCTATGTGTGCTCTGCCCAACTCTGTTATGTCAAACTTCTTCAAGCTTGTCAATCCTAGCTTCCGACCGCTTATCCCTTCCCCCTTCAGATAGCTTATACCAAGATCTAACGTGGGACTGTTCTTGTTCCTCTAGCGCATCTGGCGGTAATTCGCCATTGGGATTTTACGAAGGGCGTAATGTAAAACACCTTTAGACTCCAGAGTAAGCGGCAGAGATGAAATCCTCCTCGCTAAGACCTGTATGTTCTTAATAAAAATTTAGCCACTATAAGATTACGCTAAATCAGCATAAATTAGTTCAGTTCACACTCAATAGTCACTACCATTTCTTTCGCAGATGTCCACTTCTAATCTCCCCTACATTACCCTTAAGCAACGTCAAACATCGATTTGTTTAAAACTTTACAATGCCATCCCCTCGCTTATGCGCCCGGCCTAGCCACGAACACTCGAAAGAACACACTAAGTCTAAGGTCGACACTAGCTTCAAATAGCTCCATCTTAACGGATAAAAATGTCATGATTTCCAAACAAACAAACTAAAAATATCAACTAACCAATTAGAAACTGCAGATCACTGTGGCACATAATATGGCACCATTTACACTACATCGCTGTCTGGCAGACAACCAAGGTCGCGTTTATTGGTGCTGACTAAACTTTAGCCGATTGTCTACGTGTCGATGACGTCACACCAAAAGTCTATATTTTCATTTACTAACGGAACTGCTTGTCCCTAGAACGGTTTATAAGTATAAACTCGTCCGGCGCCCCGCTGGCCGCCCGGCTCTATACATATAGATACAAATATATATTCTGTAAAATTAATTTAATCGAATTTTCCTATTTCTTTCACGACGTCACGAAAACGTCACGGGGGGGGGGGGGGGGGGGGACAATCGGCTGAAGTTTAGTCAATACCCGTTTGTTACTTCTACGAATTCCGGCGCTGCTGCCGAGACCTAGATCTGTACCTTCGGCCATGGTTTCCACTGTCTTTCATTTTGAGTTTCGTCATGCCACTCTTGGTCTTGGTGGTGATGGTAGTAGGGATAGGCAGATCTTCGTTTTCAGAATCATCAACAGCATAATAGGAAGCCGAAAATCCTTTGTTGACGATCGTATCGTCGCTTCTGAACCTAACCATGAGGGCTTCGCTGATCGAAATGATTTCTGGAGGACCCTGAAAAGAATAATTGGCTATGGGTAAGTAATTTATTTATGACCCGCCGTTTTGAAAAAGCGGAGTAAATGAAAGAAAATAAATACAACACATAAATACACAGAAAAAGACACTTAATTTTAAATCTTCGGCCAGGAAGCAGTGGATAAAGTCGTGCGATGGTTGGGGCCTGTTGTCCATGATTTTTTAAAGCGACGAGGAAACATCCAAAAGGGTAACACTTGCATCTTTAATTAGTTGTCCGTCAATGTACGGTTATGACATAATTTCGACAAGTGGAGCAGGTGCTTTGCATATTTAAAATAACATGATCTCATCTTTTTTATCTCCTTCTTTCGCAGAACATGATTGACACCAGAACGAAATAGTATAGAAGGAGCGCAGAAGGTGCTGTACAAATTTCCCAAAACTTTACGACTATAGCGCCCCCGGTTGGAGACTCGCGATAGAGCGCCCCCGGTTGGGCGCCACCGGTTGGGGACTATGTGATACTGAAAAGCATCAAAATCCCGAGGAAAAGAAGCACAATAGATACCGTTTCTGCAAAGTACATAAAATGTAAGCCTTCTTCATTATCTCGTCTCAACTAGACTCAATCCCCGACCATAACTTCCATATTAACTGGACTAGAGCCTTGTAAATCTGGGTCCGGGGGCTCGCGAAGAACCGAGACGTGGCGTGATGATTTGTCCAGGGTGGTTGTCTTTACATCCTTTTGCCAAAAATGTTGCCAAGAATAAGAATGTTCACGAACAGAGAGCTTTAGTATTGTTCCTCCTTCACATCTAGAGGCGCTCGGGTCCTCCTAGAAGAGTAGCAACAGTCTCTCAAACCGGCGGTTCGTCAAATATCATCTTATTCATGCTGAATGGATGCGCTGATATTGCAGAGAACCGAAAAATATGTGACCGTTATTAGGCCTTGCCCTTATTCCCCTCTGGTTGCGACTGGTGGATAGCGATTCTGGACTATAGTGCCCTAAATGCTGCAGGCGTATCCCATATATCTTCAATGGGGGACCTTTTATGACTTAAGGCGTATTCTCGCCGTTCCGACTCTTCGGAGAATCAAGGGGAATGGCAAGAGTGGAGGGAGTCACTCCACACGGACTCCGCGTAAGGAAAACAGCGAGAAGAAGGGGAATGCTTCCGTAGTGGATTTTGTTCGAAAAATATGCAGTAGTCTGGATCCAATTTATTTTGGATTTTGTTTATTCAGATTGTTTTTAATGAATCTTACGTTGCACAACACAAGCAAAAACTGATTCCCCTCCGAATCTGAAAGGGAGTCCTTTTTGATGATGGCGATGGTAATCGGAGCACTTCCCATCCGTGGGGACTCGCGAGAATACGGGGAGTGAGTCCCTGGGACAAGCAAAAACGCAGGAACTCCTCAAAAGGAGTCCTCGGGGAACGGCGAGAATACCCTTTTAGGTGATCACCACGCCCTTCGAAATCTGAAGTTACGATCTGTGACTGAACCAGACTGCGTAGTATAACGGTGTACTGCATTGCTTAATAGTGTTTTAACTGGACCCCGCAAGTGAGAACCCTCTAGGCACCTTTTATTGTTCACGCTTTTGTACTGCAACTATTTGTGCTTTACCGGAATTGTGGTTCTGAACAATTGTGGTCAGCAGTATTTGTATCTTGAACAATTGTGGTTCGGATCTACAATTCGTGAGCCATTCTAAGATTAAGATATAAGCCAGGGTGTTCGCGCTAGTGGGGCAGTCGTAGTCTTCGTCTGAAGTGCAATAGTTCGTATCGGATTAACCCAAGTACAGTTGATGATTGTATTGGATTGTACAGTGCGATGAGTGAATAAAACTACATATATACCACACTCTCTGGTACTGCGTTATCGCCTCTAGACTAAAGAGAACCTCATCGCTTCCTCGCTACCATATATATATACCGGGAGTACGGTATAGTAGGAAACATGAAAGAAATGGACTTACCGAAGTGGAACAGTAGCGCTCGTACGACGGTCCAGAATCGTCGTACCCAGCAAAGATTTCAACGTAATCGTAACTGCACTCTTGTTCGTCTTCAAGTTCGAACGTCAGAAACTGAAGCCGGACATTTTTCCCTTGTGGAGCTTCAATAATCCAGTCGCAATCCTCGCGATTTTCATAGTTGGAGTCACCGTACTTCGAATGAGAAAAAAAGCGACGAACTTCACTTGTGGCTGACAGATGCCCTCCACACACTGAGAATAGAAAAGTTAGTATTTGCTATAAATCCTCTTCGCAGAACTATCCTTGCGGCCAGAATCGGGTTCGGATTCCCATATCCGACCTGAAACCAGATTTTCATCTGGCTTCGGTTTCGGAGAGAAATATAAGAAGAAACACGATCGGCAAACTATCTGAACGAGGTAACAAAAAAAAGGTTCTGAAGCTTTTTTAGTCACTAGCTTGACAACTTGATATGACGGTGAACGACTTCGATACGTCCCCTTCGTTGTGTATTAGAGTAAAAATAACTGCTACTCGGATGTAAAATATCACAATATGTCTGCGGTGACGGCAAAGTTGAGAGACAACCCTGGGCATAGTTGTGGTTGTCCAGGACCAAAGAACTTATCAGTAGTAAAGTCAAGAAACACCGCTGAAATCGCGTCGTGGAAAATCGAGCTGCCCGCTACCTCTAGCGTTTGGTCTTCGTCCAACCTCAAACGTTGAACGGGAGTGTAAACAAAAGTTGCGTTTTTGCAGATACCATGGTATCTGTTACCACGGTAACTGGATCTGCAATTAGGCGTTTTTGCAGTTACCGTGGTATCTGATATACGGTTGCTCTTCAAAAACGACAATTCCAAAAAACAACATCCCGCTTTTCGAAGTCATCCCAAAAGAAAAATTGATATTTAGTCACATCACTAAGTCCCAAACTTCTTTCCCACCAATTTGACAAAAGTTGATGAAAGTGAGATGACTTTTTCAGATACCAAGATAACTGCCCAGATACCACGATAACTGCAAAAACGACTTTTGACCGTGGTATCAGATACCATGGTATGTGCAAAAACGCAACTAAAGAAAGAAACAAACAAACCAAAAGGATTTACAAAACGACACGTAGCACGTTTAGTTTGACGATGATTTTTCACAACGATCGGTTGAAATGTCAACAAAGCGGTTGTTTTCACGACACCAGCCGCTAGAAGACGCTGATTATCGCGATTCATAGAGCTTATGGGAGTTTCCCGTCTTTCCACTGCAATTTCTTTGGTCGAGGGTTTAACCTACTGCAATCTGCCAACAAAACGACATCAAGAGCAGCCCAGTCTATGGAACAGCGGAATCGCGATCTCCTCCGTTTTTGTGATATATGCCGGACTCTCCAGGCCTAGCCGGATGGTTTAGTATCGGATTAGAGGCGTAATCTCGTCGTTCCCCGAGGACTCTTCGGGGAATCGAAGGGAACGGCGAGAATAGAGGGAGTCGCTCCACGAGGACTCCGCGTACAGAAACAGCGAGAACACGGGGAATGCTTCCAAAATGGATTTTATCGGAAAAAAAAAACAAGCAGTTGACGACATTAGTCTGGATCCACTTTATTTTTGGTTTTGTTTATTCTGATTGTTTTTAATTAATTTTACATTGCACCAGCACCAGCAAACATTGATTCCCCTCTGAATCTGAAAGGGTGCCCTTTTTGATGATGGTGATGATAAACAGAGCATTCCCCGTCCGTGAGGACTCGCGAGAATACGGGGAGTTAGTCCCCGGGACAAACAAAAACGCGGGGACTCCTCAAGTGGAGTCCATGAGAATACGCCTCTAGAGCAGACTCCGTATCTACCTTCTAGTGACCATGACCGCCCACCGACTGATTGGCTATGCCTCTCGCGTCCGGCATAATCCATATAAGGAAATATTCTTCTCCCAGAAAAATAAAACAATCTATTTTGTATCACCTGTTGCATGCGTCGCTTGGAATCCTTTTCTTTGGACCGACCCATCTGACTTAAAGACCATAAACATCTGGTTTGCCGATGCAATAATTGGATGCGGCACCTTTGAGCCACAAAACCGTCCGAGTGTCGGCTTGTCGTTCGATTCCCCGTCATAAATGACAATGTGATCGTAGGCACATTCCTGATGCGGTTCCATTTCAAACTCATTGAACACCTGGAAAACAGAAAGCGGATCATTTGGGCCCGTTTAACTGTGATACAGTAAAGGTATACTTCACCCTTTTTATCCACTTGATGTGACAGCAATCATCTATTAAGGATGGTTCGAAAGATTCGCAAAATATTTGTGTAAAGCAAGTTCCGTAAAGTTTGTCACCGCTCAGACGAGAACTTGCGAAAATGTGTGGCAAGTTATTCCCGAAAAAAAAATATTCAGATTGTTATTGGCACATATAGCCCATGGCGATAAGGTCATAGGTATAGTCAATGTCACGGTCATAGGTATACGATCATGATACAGGGATAGCCTAGGGTGATAATATAAGCCAACATC
The DNA here is from genome assembly GCA_030848855.1 of Branchinecta sandiegonensis. Classification (NCBI taxonomy): domain Eukaryota; kingdom Metazoa; phylum Arthropoda; class Branchiopoda; order Anostraca; family Branchinectidae; genus Branchinecta; species Branchinecta sandiegonensis. The sequence goes on along the minus strand of JAUPMV010000006.1, from coordinate 17,613,236 downwards.
AATTCTTATCATTGTTTAATTTTAAATTTCCCTTTGGATCTCTTCGAGGATCTCTTCTCCTATTTGTCATCGTCATGGACTTGACGAACAAAGTTATCTGAAACAAATTGTTGCCTTCTGCCGTCAGGTTCGGACAACTTTACGAACTTTGCGAACGCTTGTCAGCATGAATATTTTGCCCTTTAACAAAAACCGTACCACTCGGGAGTCCTCAATTGTTTTTGTCATCTCCCATCGTCTATTTTCAGTCATTACTAACCATGCCGTGTTTTAGCAAAATTTTTCGGCCTGAACCTGAACAACTCCCCCCACAGTGCTCCGATCCGGTCTATTCCTGTCAATAGCGTATCTAGGCTTTATGCTTGTTCTTTTCACCAAGTTCCGTCCCGATCCCTCGACCCTAACCGTTTCACACCATTTCCGGTGCCCCACCTCCCAACTCCCCCCCCCCCCCACCCACACAGTTATCGGATCCGGTCATGACTTGAAATGGAACATCTGAGGCGCTTCCTGTTGTCACTAATCAAGTTTCATTCACATCCGATCACCCGTTCGAAAGTTATGCATGTCACTAAATTCCGGATTCCGCCTCCCCCCCCCTCCCCCCACGATAGTCGGATCGGGGAAACGACTACATCCAAGTTTATCTGGTCGTGTTCCTTATACGCCTGCTAAGTTTCATCGTCCTAGCACATCTGAAAGTACCTTAACTTGCGGTCACCGGAATTCCGGGAAACCAACTCCAACCCCCCCCCCCCCACAGTGCCCCGATCCGGTCCAGTCATGTCAATAACGTATCTAGGCTTTATATTTTTTCCTTCCACGAAGCTCCGTCTCGGTCCCTCGACTCTGACCGTTTCACGACATTTCCGGTGCTCCTTTAACGTCGGAATTCCTATAACGTCGAGGAAGGTACAAAAGAAATCCACATTATTTGAAATAAAAAGTCCTGATACGTTTTAAATCTTTTCGTCTCCGAACGCCAAAAAATCGGGAATGTAAGGTACGTGCCATCCACCGTTGCTTCCTCTGTTTGGGCTCTATTTTTCCATAACCGACACGAATGGAATCGTGAACACCCGAAACAATGTTATCGCAGATATGTCTGTAGTTTTAATTATGTTTACGTAGATCTTTATGTAGTTTCGGAGTCGAAAGACGAAAGTGAAAACGTGCAATACAATTCTGATCACTAAATACCCCGATTTTAAAAATGTGGCGTAACTGACTTCCGAAACACAATTCTGGCTAGAAAAACAAACACGACCATGTTTCGGACGGCTGCTTCTCGCGGAAGCTAAGTAGACCAGGAATCTGTCCCCGGACTAAAAGTTTTCAAACAAGAGTTACGAACTCATATGGCACTTGCTACGAGTAGGCAATACAAGAAAGTAGATGAGAACGTCACAAACAAGACCAAACTTTTCGATGGGATCCCAAAAACTCAATATCTGATCCAGACAACTGGGTCTTGTCTTAGCCAGATCCAGTCATCGCCAGAATCCTTGAACATTCTTACAAATAAAATTCAGAAACAGATTAAGGCCAAATAGCTAATCATCTGAGAAAACCAAGTTCAGATATGGATTCAGCATGTGTGTTTACCCGTATAAGTCATATCTGTTTTGACGAAAAGTTCCTGCCACTTCTGCCAATTTCCCGGTTTCGGCCGAACTCTAGAACTACTTGTCCGGCGAAAAAAGAAAGCTCAAAAACGAACTCAGGGTATCTTCTTTCCCCAATAATGAACAACTTCAAATAAAAATTTAACTTATAACAAATTTTCCCAGCCGGATTCCGGTCGAACTATATGCCCGGGTAAAATATGATTGTCACACACGGATTCAGCGTCTCTTCTTACCCCTAAATCGGTTATCTAATCAGCTAGAAATAAAACTTTAACTTCTAACAATTTTCCGATTTTGGCCGGATTCCGGGCGAACTACATGTCCGGGAAGAAAATTGTTTTCACATAAAAGTTCAGCATGTCTTCTTGCCCTGAATCGGACGTCTGATCAACTCCAAATAAAACTTTTAATTTTAACAAACTTTCCGGTTTGGGCCGGATTCCGGGCGAACTACTTGTCCGTCGAGAAAATGGTTTTCACCGTCGTCTTCAGCATGTCTTCCTTCCTCTAAATCAAACATCTAATCAACTTCAAATAAAACTTTTACTTTTAACAAACTTTCCGGTTTTAGCCGGATTCCGGGCGAACTACTTGTCCGATTACAAATCACCATCGTGTTCAGCATGTCTTCTTACCCCATAATCGACTATCACATTAGCTGTTTCAAAATATTTTGTTTGCCCCTTAATTTGAACCCCCTCCCCCACCCCTAAATGTAGGGCTACAAAGCCCATTTACGAACTCGACTCGTCCGCCGACCCAACGAATCCTCACACCAAGTTTCATCAAAATATCTCATTCCCTTCGAGAGTTATCGTGCTTACAGACGGACGGACGGACAACTTTTGCGATGTCATAGGTATCCCTCAACTTACGTTTTGGGATCCCAAAAACACGTCATCCAAAAATCTGTTCGGAAACAGAAATAGAATATTTAGTTTCACTCTGAGCAGTTACGGCATCTTCTCGGATTATCTGTAGCAAATGCGCATGTCTCTTCAAACTTCCAAGTTTCAGCCCAATAAATCTACACGTTTGATCCCTAGACCTGCTACACGATTTCCAGTACTCCCTCAATCTCCCCCTACCGTGGCCGAATCTGATCCGGACTAAAAAATGGATCATCTAAAGCATCTTCTTTTATACCATCTATCAAGTTTCACTGGAATCTGAGCCTTTTTGGAAAATTCCGGCACCCCCCACCCTCCCACAGACCCTAAAATATGTCATCTATGGTATATGCTCTTTCTACATTCCAAGTTTCATTTAAACTGATGCACTCGTTTGGCCCCTATACGAGCGTCAAAGTTTCCGGCATTCTCCCTCCAACTCCCCCCACTGCGGCAGAAGAGGACTTGGAAACATAAACGTCGTTTCTCTTAATCCCCTCTTCCCGTCCATCAAGTTTTACTGAAGTCGGAGCACAGCCTATCTTCAAATTTCCGGACCCCCCCCCCCCCCCCCCCCCTCTGCCTTGGCCGAATCCGGCCCGAACGCCAAATAACAAATCTAGGCCGCATAAACTCGACACTGTCGAACTTGGATCTCATTCGGTCCATCCGTTTGGTTCTTGTGCAAGTCAAAAGTACCCCCTCCAATTCCCCCAACCGTGGTCGCATTTAGTTCGAACGCATGTTTTACATGTCTAGGTCATCGATTCTTTTCACTCATTAAGTTTCACTTGAATCGGACCACTCCTTCACAATTTGCAGAAGTCAATTTTCATATTTCCCTTCCTCGCTCCCCCAAAAATGCTAGGATCTAGGAACGGAAGTTTCCGGGGGTATGTTGTATAAGTTTCTTAAGTCAATTATGTCGGGTCATTAATATGCCTTTCGTTGTCTAAGTTAATCTGAAGCTATTCCAACTCGCGACTACCGGAATTCCAGGAAACCCCCTCGAGCTCCCTCACAGCGCCCCGAAACCATCTGGCTCCGTCAATTTCGTATGTAGGCTTAAGCTTGTTCTCTCCATTAAGTTCCGTCCCAATCCCTCTGCTTTAAGCGTTTCTTAGGTTCCCCCCTCCCCCATATCCCCCACAGGTATCGGACCCGATCAGGACTTGACACTGAGCATCTGAGGCGATAGCTCTTTCCACCTGACAGGTTTCATTCAAAACCGATCGCCCGTTCAAAAGTTATGCATGTCACTAGGTTCCAGACTCCCCATCCATCCAATCCCCACACGATGGTTGGATTGGGGAAACGACTATTCTCAAGTCAGTCTGTTCAGATCCCTGACATACCTGCCAAGTTTCGTCGTCCTAGCACATCAGGAAGTATGCCGAATTCGCGGGATCGCTAGAAATCCCCCCCCCCCCCAGCTCCTCCACAGTGCCCGGATCGGATCTGTTTATGTCAATGACGTATCTAGGACTTGTGCTTGTTCTTCCAACCAAGTTTCATCCCGATCCCTCCAATCTAAGCGTTTCTCAAGATTTCCGGTTCCCTCCCCCAATCCGGTCCGGATTTAAAGTGAGATGTTTGAGACACGAGGTCATCCTAAATATCAACTTTCATCAAGATCCGATCACCCGTTCGCAAGTTAAAAATACCGAAATTTTTGGCTTCCCCCTCCCTCCACTCCCCCCCCCCCCCAGATGGTCGGATCGGGGAAGTGACTATTTCGTATTTAGTCTGGTCGGGTCCCTGGCATGCCTGTCAATTTTCATCGTCCTAGCACATCAGGAAGAACCGACCTCGCGGGATCACTAGAAATTCGGACCCCCCCCCCCCCCCCCAACTCCCCAAAGTGAGCGGATCCGTTACGATTATGCCAGTCACGTATCTAGGACTTGAGCTTGTTCTTTCCACCAAGTTTCATCCGGATCTCTCCACTCTAAGCGTTTTTTAAGATTTCCGTTTTCCCCCTCCAACTCCCCCCAGTGTCACCGGATCCGGTCTGGATTTAAAATGGGAAGTCTGAGACACAAGTTCCTTCCACATATTAAGTTTCATTAAGATTCGACCACCCAATCGCAAGCTAAAAATATCTCATTTTTCCTAATTTTTCCGGATTCCCCCTCCCTCCACTCCCCTCCAGATGGTCGGGGAAACGACTACTTCTTATTTAATCTGTCCGGTCCCTGATACGCCTGCCAAGTTTCATCGTCCTAGCTTACCTGGAAGTACCCGAACTAGCAAAACCGGGACAGACAGACCGACAGACGGACAGAAATTGCGATCGCTATATGGCACTGGCCATGAAAATCGCATGAGAAACCCAAGATTTGTACGAGTTCAACACAGATGATTGACATTCTAACAAGCTCAAAACATAGGCCTGAAGGTAGGAGTGGTAGGAGCCCCCGAGGCATGGAGGCCTGACTCACCCTCCTCGAACCGCCCCTGCTTTGACTACTTTCTGTAAGATTTTTGGCTTAATAAGTTGATTGACTGAAAAAGCTCACAGGAAAGGACATATAATTACCAGCTTAATCCTATGCCCGGGCGTTGTCGAGAAATGCCAAACACAGTCTTTCTTTGAAGGATAGTAGTCCGGGTAATTGGGGCTGAGGATTTCTCCATACGCCTGAACGATTTCATGCTTGCATCCTCCTTCCTTACAGTCGTAGCCGTTTTCATGTAGTGTGAAGCCATTGAAACAGGCGCAAACGTATGAGCCGACAGTGTTGCGACACTCTTGCTGGCATCCACCGTTGCCAACGGCGCACTCGTCTTTGTCTAAGAAAAGGAAAGGTCAAAGGAGTTGACTGACACTACCGTAGCCTACCTTTTTTATCTGCAGAATCCTAACACATTCCCCATCATTTGTAACTAATTTTAACTGAATCGACCCTTCAAGATAACGAGTCAGTCAATCCCACCTGCTCACAAATTATTTAGCGGTTCAGATTGCATGCACCAAGTTACTGGACATACCGTATCTCCTTGAAAACGTGGCTGATTGTTGGGCATGGATAAAAAAACCTCCGAACAAACTGTTGAAAGAAATAGGTATTGCCAAATGTTTAGCTGCAATTTCTTCATGTTTGATCTTTCGTTAGGGCATATTTTTCAGGTTTACCTGAGGAGACTGTTTCCCAACCAAATTTACTCTCGTTTAAGCAACATCTTGGTGGTATTCAGTTTAGTGCAGCGCCTATGTGAATCCTTTTTAGTGTATATTCTTTGTATCAGTGTAAAGTGCAGTGTTGTTAAACAATAGTTCATGTGTTTTGTAGGGAGAGAAGCTTCGGCTTAACCTCTTTTTCTATTAATAAATAAATAAAAAATATTTTGAGCTTGCCCATCAGGATGTTTACAAATCGCGATAATTCCTTAAGAAGTGTTCACTGGAATCTCCATATACGCTAAATGACTTCATATTGGCAAGCCCGGGCCTCGGCAACGAAAAATTTTCACACAGAAATAAACTGGGGGATATTTTTCCGAGAGGATATTACGGAAATCAAAGATCTGTATCTCCAAGTCTTTTCAGACAGCAAAGAAAACCAAACTTCATCGACAGGATTTGAAGTAAACAGTAGAAACCGGAAAAAGAAGTCGATTCGCCAACTGAGCTGTACATTACCAACCAACAGAGATACTAAGTTTGGATACTTTGACAGAGTATACAAGGGATAAGGATAAATATAAGAATGACCCAGGTTTTTGTCTCCGTGGATTCCCATATTCACTATTTAACGTCAGCTCGACTGCACAGGATTTACGGCCTCTTTAGGACTTTTCTCCCCCGACATAATGCGTAACGAAAAGCTTAGGGAAAAGGTTCCCGAAAAAGGGCAGGTAGGCTATTTTCTCCGATGTGTCGTTCAACGATCTCTGTCTGACCTGTCGGGAGGGTTACTGTGGGAATTTTTTATCAAGAGCGATTTGTGTGGGAGTATTGTGCCCAGCAGACTTTGTTTTTCTTGCGATTTGCAGAAGGCCCACGCGCGCTGGCCGTCGTGGCTCACTGTTGTTGGTCGAGGTCGGATAGACAAGTCAGTGTAATTCATTCCGACTTGTTTCAGTCATGCAGAGCAAAATAACGCTAGGGAGTAGCGCTAAGACTTGTAAGAAGTGACACACACTCAAAGAGCAACGACTAGCACCACTAGCGATAGTGAACGTCTCTACTGAAACTCGATCGGTCGTGCACAAGCGCTGGCTCCAGTAACTTCATATTCTGAACATGGCAAAAAAAAGATACAGCCTCCCCTGTTTCCTCGATGTGTGCAGACCGCATCTTAGCTTTTCTAGGAATTTCTAAACTCGAAATTTTTTTTCGCTTTAAATGCCACAAGCGGTAGTAGGCGGCGCTATGAGTATGGCCCGTTTGCGAAGTAAGGAAAGCATAGGTCTTGACGCTACTCCCTAGTGTTATTTTGCTATTCAGTCGTGGAAGAGCAAGCAATCTGACAACATGTCGATCGCTGGCCCCGGGGTCAGCGAGCCAGCAAATGATGCATGTGCGACTCAATGTTTTGTGTTCTTCGTCTTACGAATAAATTGGAATTCTTTTGAATCCGCTCTTGACCAATTAACGGACACAGATCAAACACTCCTAAGTTTCAGATATTCTTCACCGAGGTCGCTTAAACTTACCGGAGAAAAAGACGGCAGCAAATCCTGTTTTCTGAACGGAAGTGTCCGAGTTGAATTCGATTCGCAGGGCGTTTCCTTCCGACGTGATAAGTGGGGGAAGTCTATTACCGCAAAAAACTCCGTGGAGTTTTTGGGCACCTTCCGTGAGCTTACTCCTCACTTCGACACCGTCGTAGTCACAGTCTTCCTGGAAAAGACAACATACCTTTAAAACCAGCAGGGTAGGTCCCCAATGATCAAATGCTCATTAAAATACAAGCATCCAACCTACATCGAGACATTTTGCCCGAATCACCGAAAAAAAGTTGCCGAGCTACGAAATGACGGAAAATCTCGCAATTAATTCCTCCTCCACTACATTCATCCGAGTGTTACCTGAAGGTATTTTATACAGTATTTTGTTCTAACTGCTCTTAAACTTTAACTGAAAAGCCAACTTATTTCTGTAACATTTAGCTGACTAAGCTGTATTATTCGACTTGTGTCAAAGGCACAGAAAACTTGACTACGCAACTTTCGGCCATCAAACCGACCTGGGGGCTTAGATAAAGATACAGGGACTTATTGTCGACAGGACCCCCCTTATTTGTTATCTCGACCCCCCTCCTTAGTGTTCCCAAAGCTAGCTGGCAGACCCTTGCCCCTTATGTAATTATGCACCTATGCACTGTAAAAGTTCGCCTTTGGCCGTGTTGACTAACACATCGGGATAGTAGTCAAGAGGTCGTGCGTTCGATTCCTACTCCCGGCACACAAACCTTTTGCTTTTTTTTCTACTAACTCAGAAGTCGAATTCTCGGAAACTGCCCAGAAACTGCAATGGTCGTAACGAGAATTTTTCTTACTCTCAATATCGACTCAGGGTACATTCTTGATATGTCAGCAAGCTTCTCTAGTCAAGTTTGAGTCAAGTTTTCTGTTCCTTTAAAGCTTAACCGAAAAGGGCTGGGGTAGGACAATATAGTTACCCATAAAATGCGCTAAAAATGCGTTACTTCGTTGTTCCGCTATTCACGAATAATCGATTTTCAAATAGTGGAACTTCCGTGTGATTTGTGGTACCTCTATGCGCTTGTATTTTTGTTGTATGCCTTACAAAAACTGAAAAGCAGCGTTTGTGTTGAGATTAAAATTTCCCGCATCATAGTAGAATTTTCGTTGTGGGGACGGCCACAGATATTCTGAACGTCATCACTACAGTAGATAGTGGAACATAAAATCTCTTTGTAGAATCCAAATAATTCGGTGTATTTAATAAATGTCACAAAAATGAGTTGGCTTTTCAGTTAAACTTGAAGGAATAGTTTTATTTTTCACTATTTGCTCTAGCATGACGTTCAAAATATCTACAGCCGTCCTCACAACACAAAGTTCTATGACGCGGAAAATTTTAATCTCAAAACAAAGCGGCTTTTGAGTGGCCAGTGATCAGCTCGCGGACGTTAGCTCACTCCGTGACAACTTAATTTTCGTAAACCGTTTTCGTCAAGCATTTAAAACAGGTACAAGCGCACAGAGGTACGGCGAATCCGACTGGGAAATTCCACTATATCAAAATCGGTTATTCGTGAATATCGGAGCAACGACATGTATTTTCAGCGGATCTTCAAGCCTCTTTAAGTGAATGATTGATGGGTAACTAGATTGTCCTCTAAGCCCTTTTCAGTTAAACTTTAACAAAGTAATTTCGTCTTTGTTGACATTCATGAACTTTAAAGCTGGTATGGATTAATTCGGTATTATTATTATGAATGAGCGCTGAGATTCCATGATGTAAGAATTCACGAAGCGTGTTCTAGCTGTTGAAAGTCGACTGCTAAAACGGACTGCCCGTTTTTTAGAAATCTGTGAGTCAAGATCAAGGCCAAGGAACGTTTCCGACGGTAGTAAAAAGTTCGAGCACTGGCCTTATCGTCAAATAAACTATGTGCAATTGCGATGAAACACCGTAAAGCACTTCTTACAACAAACATAATATCCACGCCGTTAAAGTTTGAAGTTCACGGAGGGCTGCTGCCAGTCTCTCAGGTCTTATACTGTAGGATATAAGACTTCAAAATTATAGGCAGTGCAAGCGCTGACTTCTAACAGCGACTGGACCATCCAACCACTTTTCGGGTTTTGCGGCTTCCAATCGAATTTCCTAGGACTAGTTGCGTCCGATCACCAACCGAGAAGCCGCCTATAGTTCCAGGTTCGGTTTATTATGATGATATTCACCAACTTATCTCTTAAATACCATTAACGGCCGGCGAAGCTGAACCATCCCGAAGGCGATGAATGAATGAATTTATTCCCAATAAAGCCCAAGGGCCATGGCGGGAAACATAACACAATAACAAAAACAAGATATCATAAACTCCAACAACAAACCAAAAAATCAACTTCTATAAAAATAGTTCACGGTGGGCCATAGCTAGCTTCAGGAATCTACCCAGCCTTCGGATCTCACCAAAACACTTACTTCCCATACTTGAAACCAAATCCCTTTCCTCCCAAGCCTCCCGACCAAACACTTCCTTTCTTAATTCTTTCAACTCCTCACAATAACATATCAAATGTACCGCATCCTCTCCTTCAATACCACACATTGGACAAAAATAAGGACGAGTACTTTTCCTATCTCTACCAATATAATTTCTCGCATCCCCACCGGAAGAGCATCCGCCCTAAGACTCACCATCCACTTCAATTCTGCCCCCCCCCCCCCAATCTCAACTCAAAATATATTTCTTCCACGCTACGACGTCGTACCGCCCAAGCTCAAATGACAGGAATAAGCCACATCTCGTACCTTCATGTCGAAGTTTCTCCTGCCAGTATTTTTACGACACGTAATTACCCCGGGATTTACTCTTGTCCCCGAAAGCTCATTCGGTGGGTATTCTCCCTTCAAGATGGTGAAGTTGGCTACAAAAGACCGGTTATGGTGATTAGAGCGCGACAAACTTACGTTGGTTCCTTCCAGATCAAAGTGGGTGAAGTTCAGCGTAATCTTCCACTGTGGAGGGGATACGATCTCCCAAATGCAGCTCTTACTGGCAGGATACAAGTCAGGGAACGACGGACTCGTAACAGTTCCGTTGGGAGTGTCGATAACACCACCACAGGCATCTAGAAATACCAACTTGGGGTTAAAGCAAGTCTGGGTCAGTGTCGCAGGCTGTAGAAAAATGTTACGTAGCTGTTGCAGTCTTGTAGGCAGGGGAAAGGTTAATATTGGCACACCCGAACTGGTAGAACGGCTCCGTTCTCCCTCAGAACCAAAGAATTGGTGCGTCACATTACTGCCTCAGAGGTTCAAGCTTGTGGAAAGGGGGCATGAACTATGAATCTTGTCCACACGAAACTTCACGCAGCCGGACGGATAGATTCGACATTTCTTTTGGATTAAGGGCACATGATTCTTCGATCAGTCCAACTCTGTAGGAAACACCACTTCGACGCCCTTCAACCCATTTTGCCTACCGCTCCGCAATGGCGCTGGCGTCGTCGGAATATCAGTGCAGAGAAATGACACAAGGGAAATATCATGGACCAATTTGACAGAGTAGCAGTATCATAGAATAGCACATATCTTGTCCATATTATACATCCAATTATTTAAAAAAAAAATAATTTATAGTTGGCTTATTTACATGTTGCTCTTATGCTGGAAAAGTATCACTGATGATATGGAAAACAGAAACATTGTTAGGAAATACTCTTGCTTGCCTTGCGAACTAGGGATTCTCTTGTTAGCGCTTGTCGATTCTGTCTGGTCGGGCTTGGCGCTAAAAGATACTAGATTTTTCTCGGGAAAACTCCCTGGTTAAATGTTGAGAGATCAAAGCGAAAGCAGAGAAAACAAGAGTGAACAAGAAAGTAGAGAGGCATTTTTTCCACGAGAAAACCAAAGATCGTGTCTGGCAACCATGGAAAATCTCGGCCAGTGCTGAAAAGCGAAAAATTCAAATAAAAGTGATCCACAGGGATTTTGTTAAGGAAGATTTCAGGGGTTAGTAGAAAACATACGTCATCGCTAGGGTATAACAACAGTGACAAGCAAATGGGGGTTCTTTAAGGTTTTTAAAACACTGCGGTGTACGAGACGCGAAAGATAATGATATTAGCCAATCCCGTTCCATTGGCCAAAGTTCTATCCCCCGTAGTTACAAAAGAGGTTAATATCGTATCTAATTTAACAACCGTTAAAGGACCCCTCTTGCTGATTCTGTATTTTATATTATCCCTAGATCTCTTATGGAAATTTAAGCTTTTGAAATCCCCGCCTTTCGCCATTGTAGCTACGAAATTTTGGCACTTTTCAGCCGATCCGAGTTTTTCCAGTCACGCGACGCATATTCCTCCAAAACTTCAAGGTCTGCCGACAACTCTCACAAATAAAAACATAAGAAGCTTCGAACATATGGTCAATCATCTTGTATTTTGGATTTCTTTTGATTTACTTGGTTTTCCCACTTTTTAACCACGGCTCATTCAGTTTTCAAATACTTTGCGCCCATTCGCCGCGGTGGAAAATAGAATCGGCTGGATAGAGTCGACAAGCACTAACAAGAACATCGCTAATTTCACGTGGAAAGTAATGGTAGTTCCGAAAAATGATATTTCTGAGCTATTGCATCGTGAAAAGATCATTTTAGTAAGAGCTGTGCTTTAACATTTACCTCCACAGGACTTCCCATCCGGCTGGATTTCAAATCCAATCTTGCACTGGCAGTCGTAGCCACCCATTGTGTTGACACATAGGTGTTCACAGCCATGCGCAGTAACGGCACATTCGTCCATCTCTGCAAGTCAAAATGGTAAGGTCACATTTTCATCAAGTACTCCTTGACTGTGTACGGAATGAAGTTGCACAATTATGTTTCCGAAATCTTGGACTTCTGAAGCTTCCGGGAAAGTTCGATTCCGGGAACTAAGCTCAGAGGATGTTTAAGCAGAATGTCGTTACATCCAGGTAAAGACTGAATAGTAGAGAGGATAGACCACCCCAGGATTCTGATTAAATTTCTGAGCATGTTTCCCTAGACGTTCGTGGATTACTTGCGAGCTCCAAGGAAAGAAAAGCAGCCCACATCAGGGATAGGACAATCTAGTAACCCATCTTTTATTCACTTAAATTGGCTTTAAGACCCGCTGAAAATGCGTTACTTCGTTGTCCCGCTATTCAGGAATAATCGATTTTCAAATCTGGAATTTCCGTGTGATTTGTGGTACCTATGCGCTTGTATTTTTCAGGCACTAAGCAATCTTCACCAGTCTCACCACTGCCCACTGAAATGCCGCGTTTGTGTTGAGATTAAAATTTCCCGCGTCATAGTAGAATTTACGCTGTGGGGACGGCCGCAGATACCTGAACGTCATAGCTAGAGCACATAGAGGACAATAAAAAATCCCTTTGCAGAATCCAAATAATTCAGTCTATTCAGTTAAATGACATAAAAATAAGTTGACTTTTCAGTTAAACTTTAAATTGGCCCTGACGGGTGCGGAAACGAGCCCGCTTTCAAATAAGACAAAACTTGCGTCCTACGTAGCGAGGACGGTAGCTAGGATGAAGGTGTTCATTTGGTGTGTGAGTGCATGGAACTGAAAGAACGGAGAAACCAGGTATTGAGGAAGAATGACTATAATGAAGAATGGATGATGAATGCTTTTCGAGGCAGCAAAATTTGCGGCCTTACTTGAGGCTTGCGAATGAGCCTAGAACGAGATTCGAAAGTTTTTTGTATATTTGTTGGTAGGTTACCTAATTCCTGAAAGCTACAGGAATCACCCGTGAACGTTCCGGTACGCTGTGTTGTCTGTCTGCATGAATCCCTCTGGTAAGTTGTGTGTCGGGGTCATCCCGGAAAGCTCTGAGTCTGTGCTTGTCCGGTGAGCAGCAGAATTCCGGTAGATTCCCTGAGCCAAATTCTGGTAGATTCCCTGAACAAGGTTTCAGCAGATTCCCTGAGCAAAATTCCGGTAGATTCCCTAAAAATCACCAAGTTCAGGTGAATAGATTTTAACCAGTCGAAATTCACCGGATTTGTTTTTCCACAGTCCTTCTGGGGGGGGGGGGCACAGTCATACACAAATCCTAATGGTGCCCCGACGTCTGGGCAGGCCCCAAAGTACAGGCATCGTGTTCATACATTAGGGATCCATGCCTTAAAGCCTGCCTGAAGCAAGGGCATGGCACCCTCTTAAAATCTGTTTGAAAAGCAAATTTCCAATTCAGATTCTCGATTCAACAATGGACAAACATATTTATATGGAGCACCATGCTCTTGCTGCAGGGCATGGTGCCCCAACGTATGAACACCATGGCTGTACGTTAAAACATGCCCAGACGTTGTGGCACCATGCCCAAAATTTGAGGATATATGACTGGAGCAGCAACCAATTACTATGACCCCTGTTTTTAGTAAAGTTTACGAACAGTTCCTTTCATCATGGTTAAAAGAAACAATCTTGAGACTTGTTGACCCGAAGCAGTTTGGTAACCTGCCAAAAACATCAACAGCACATTACTTAGTTAGCTTGCTAGATAGAATACTTAAGAATTTAGATAATCCAAATATATGGATTAATTTAATAGCTATAGACCTAAAAAAAGCGTTTGATTTAATTAACCACAGCAAGCTCATTGCCAAACTCCTACACAAATTTAAAATTGAGCCGTTTCTGGTACGAATTGTTGCACAATTTCTGTCAAACCGAAAACAACAAACCAAGTACAAAACGGTATTTTCAGATATTTTACCTATTTTTTGCGGTGTACCCCAGGGTACTCTGTTGGGACCGCTCCTTTTTTTGGTTATGGTCAATGAGCTCGCTCTTTCTTTCGCAGATAGGTGGAAATTCGTGGACGACCTATCGCTCCTTGAAGTGTGCAGAAGAAATATTAAAAGCAGCGCTAAGGTTATCATCGATGATGTCTGTGATGAGGCAGCTATGGATGACATGGCCGTCAACATGGATAAATCGTTGGTTCTAACTATATCATTTTTAAAAAGTATGCCGGACTTTTACCCTCCCCTCCCCACTGCCCAGTGTGTGAAACACATAAAGTTACTGGGAATCCATATTACCCATGACTTAAAATGGATCAAACAAGTGGACAGCATGCTTAAAAAGGGTAATATGGCAATCCGATCCCTAAAATTATTATCCCGTTACGGCGTCCCTACCGAGCACCTTTTAAAAATTTTCTTGTCTTTTATCCGCCCCACTTTAGAATATTGTTGTCAGGTATGGCACTTCGGTTTGACACGGGATCAGTCGAATTCGTTGGAGAGATTGCAATTCCGAGCCCTCCTTGTTACTTCCAAATCGCCAAAGGTGCCATACATTGAGCTTCTTCGGAGCTTCAAGCTGGAATCTTTGGCCCAACGTCGGGAAAAGATGTGCCTTAAATTTGGAGTTAAGACGCTTGAGAATCCTCGTCTGCGAGACATTTTCCCGCCTGAGTTTGAACCCGTTAGGCCTAGACCTGCGCGAATGGTTTCGCAGCCGATTCCTAAGCTACACCCTGTTTCTACATCTCATGACCGATACAGAAAAAGCTTCGTACCGTCATTCGTCGAAATGTATAACTCATCGTAATTCTTCTATAATTCATCGTAATTCGTGCTTATTTTATAATTGTTGAATCCTAGTTCTGACATACGTGTAATGTGACGTCATTCGTCGAAATGCATAATTCGTCGTAACTCTTGTTTATGTTATAGTTATCGTCGTAACTCTTGTTTATGTTATAGTTATTTGACTTTCGGTTCTGATATAAGTGTAATGGTAAATGATCACTTGCAGTGATTCGAATTGTATATAAGTTTATTATTTATGACAAAATTATGACAAAGATTTTGATGTTACTATGTTTATGACGAAAAATCCAATGTTCGGCTTGCCCGTGACGGAATTTTGAAAATAAATTGAAATTGAAAATTGACCCCCTATACCCCCCTCGGGATGCCCCTGCCTCCAGCCTCTGAAAATTTCCCAATAATTTTCCAACAATTTTGAGCGCGTGGTAACCCTCGTTAGCTTCTATGATTTGCTAAAATAAATTGACTGATATACGCATGCTTACAAGCATAAGGTCGGTGTGAGAGTTTAAAAGTCCAATGTTAGTACTTACAGTTCAACTGAAAAGCCAGTTTTGTTTGTATCTTACGCCCGTACATCCGACCCTGAACATAACGAATCATTTTAAGGATTTTTTTTTTTGCAATGAACGTCTCTTAGTAAGGCTGAGAACTCGAAGGACTTCCCGACAAGGCAAAACTGACAGGTTTGACACAATTGGAATTTAATGAAGAGGTATTACGTTGCATGAAATAGCTTAACGACGAAAATAAATGATGCTAATCTTCTGATTTTCCAATTCAGCCATTTTCAGTTGTTAGGAGAAGTCGTCGTTTTTTAAATTAGTGGTGTTGTTGCCAAATATTTCCACACAAACTGAGGTACCGGAATATTCTGAAATATTTTTCACGCTGAAGAAAAATGCTTTTTCTGGAACAGCGGACTAACGGAGTAGCGTATTTTCTTCGCGTATCCGTACTTGGCCATTCGTAAGTGAGTTTCACATACCAGCATTTTTTAATGAACATTTAAAGACGTTGGTATTGCACAGTCGCTGGATGGTTGAACTGGACCGATGATAAGTCTCTCTGTCATTGATTTTCAGTTTGTTTTGAGTCTTTGAACTCACCTTTGATGAAAGACGCAGCAAAGCCTCCTTTCTGGACTGAACTGTCGGAAACGAATTTGACAAACAGGTGTGGCCCCGTTGATTTGATATCGTCTGGTACTTTGTGTCCACAAAACACTCCAATAATTGGACTATTCTGGTCATTCCCGTCTCGTATTTCTAGGTAGTCGTAAACGCAGTTATCGTGATTCTCGATCTGAAAATGATATTGAGGCAACTTTTACAAACGTGCCGGAAAACCCACGATGTTTATTGCCGGCGGAAACGTGAAGTGGGAATCTATCCAGTTTCCGTCAGGATTTGAAAAACAATCCACACGGAAAAGTGGAAAAATCCCAGAACTGGTGAAAATGCGAATTCTCGACCGGCTTCCAGTGTCTAAAATTTAATACGTCTACACAGTTAATCCATGGAATTTCCGTAATCATCCATTAAAGTCCGTTTCCAAATCTGGACTTCTTAATCGTAATCCGCTCTTCAGATTTTGCTCCATACAGTCAAAATTTATGTTGTGGTCCTCGGCCAAAGTGAGACAAGGTTTCAGGCATTAAATGTACCTTCATGAATAGCAACTACTTTCTAGCAAGAAAGAAATTAAAAATGAAATAAGGCACTCGAAATATTCGCGAGGATGAAGTACTTAGGTTTATGTAAAAACTCATGGGCGTGCCGTTACTAATTATTCACTGAAGAATAGAGGGCAGGCTATAAGAAAAGGGGTTAGACACTCCGCAATCAACGACAAGATTACCTACGTAAAAGCTAAAGGTTCACGGGAACAGGAGCAAAACAAAACAAAATTCTTCGCATACGTTCCACGTATTTAAATACCTCCGTTTTTTGCTATATTTACACCGTCGCGCGCGAAACAGATATTTGACCCGGCATTTGTCAATTCAGGACTCACTACTGACAACGGAAAGCTGTCCTCGAAATTATCTCCTCTGATTGGCCGTTTATCTGTTCTGGTTTGTGATTAAACCTTACCTTTAGTTCTTATTTGTGACTAAACTTCTTTGAAATAAAATCATTCATTAATTCAAAACCATAACCTCAACGTCTATTTACAAACAACTTTTCCTGCGACTCACGGCCACCTTACTTTTCTCCGAAATCTCCTATGTCTCTAAAGCTTTTACTTCCTAATATTTGTTTAAGCCATTCCTCACCCTCACCATTTCCCCAAATATTTCCTTCCTCAGGTCTTTTAATCCTTGACATTCACCCATTAAATGGAGCGGTCATGACACTTTGGTGGAAGAAAGAGCTTCCATGCAACATGAAACACAGAGCAGACTTGGTTTCAATTAAGGCCTTTTTCCGCGACACAATTGTGGGCCACACACTTCTGAGTGTTTGTCGCGGAACACACAATTGTGTGCCACACAGTCGAGCGACTAGTTGAAACTCGCGGAAACGCCGATTTGTCTATTTTTTTGGTGGTAATTTCAAATATCGGAAAATAAAAATAAAATTCATGTAAAATCTCAATAAATAGAGCTCCAGGCTTATTTCCTTACCATTCTGTCAATAAGGTATCCTCAGTTTTAAGTCTATATACTTGAAAAAAGTAGTTGGATTTATTGTTTAGACACTATTTTGCTGTTTAATTTGAATTTCCCGCCAGAATCGAGCCACAAAATCGACAACCACCTCGCCAGTTGTTCGTCGAATTTGAGCCACAAACCGAGCCACGAAAATCTTGTTGGTCGCGGAAACACACTTGTGGGCCGCACAAAAGGTCGCGGAAACACACTTTTCGAGCCACAATCGACCCACAAACTGTTTGTGGGAGCACGGAAAAACGCCTTTAGAATCAGTATATTCTGGGGCCGTTTTTAACTATAACCACCCTCTCCGCAACTATCGCAAAATCCATCGAAGAACATAAAGGTACGAGCATACACAGTCCGATTTTCGCAGTCGGATGCGAATTTCCTCCTTCGTCCGAACTTTGACGCATCGCATGCAGGTTTTTCCACAGTGACGCGTGCTTCGCATGCGTATTTTCGACGCAAAATCTTATCGGACTAGATGTGCACGAAGCTTAAAGGACCCGTCTTACCTATAATACTAATGCAACCTACTACCGTAATCGCCCCATCCATTCTTACACCCGGAGACCCAAAATAAGGGGCGTCGCAAGTGCATTTCGTTGGGGGGGGGGGGGGGGGGGGCAGAGCCAAAAAAGTTCCAAATCTTTTAAAAATTTTACCGAATCCTAGAAACTGAGAATTCGAGCTTTAAATTATTTTTAATTACTGAACAGAAAAGAATTACGTACAAAGACTAACACTAAAGGGCAGCATGAAAGATGATTAGCCTGAGCCAGCTACTAGGCGTAGTTTTTGCGAAGCCCACTTGGACAATCTATAGCCGGGCACGACTGCAGTTGCAGCTTCCATTTAGTCTACCCAAGAAATAATTTAATCGAGCGCCGCAGAATTTGAAAACTGCTTCCCACACAAATTCTATCTCTTACGTAGATTAAACACCAAGATCCTAAGTTTTCCTGAAACCGGATGGAGCGACGTTGCAGCAGCAGCAGCTACTGCAAGGCTAGTCAATTCTTCCCATGATCACATAAAGTGAGCACCGCATGCGAGATTTTTTCAAGTTCACTTTTATCTGCCAAATTTAACTACTTCCATCCAGATTCTAGCTTTTAATGTTTGAGCTTACTCTGGATTCGGTGCAACTACCGAATCTTCATAAATATACCGAACATTTCGGGCATGGAAAAATTACCAAATAATTTCAGTAATTCACTCACCGGATTCGTGATAACTACCGAATCCTGGCAAATATACCGAATCTCGATCATTATACCGAATAGATGTGTACCGACAGCCTATTCTGAACCGAGCCCCCGTAAATATACGGAATAGTTCTGGTATAGAAAAAATATATTTTTTACACAAATTTTACAAAAGCGCTTCAGTATACTGAACGAATCTCAAAAAGTTTGGGTGGGGTTGTACCCCCCTAACCCCCTCCTTATGACGCCCCTGCCAAAAATACATACGGTACATTCTCGCTCCCTAATGAAACCTCAATGGCTTTCTCCTTGTCTTGTTTCTCTACCTTTGATATACGCTTATCATGCTTTCGACAGTTGCTTGCGAGAAGTTCATCCATCAGAAAAAACTATGTAAATTTTTCCCTGTTTTTGCTAGAAGTCAACGGGCCTAAAAAGGATCAAAACAGTCAAAGCCTTGGGCAATTCGCTGAAAGCAGAGCCTAGTTTTAAAGTAATCAACTGTTCAAAAATACTGGAACATAAACAACAAATAGTGCGAGACGTCCTTTAAAAGTATCTTCGGAGATCAGAGCGCAGCAGCTTTATCCAACATATGTGAGTCCCACTGCATCTGTGAGCCCGCAAGCTAAGTTAGGGCCGGACAGAACTATGATTGATGGTCTTCTAACAGTTAACACAAGAATGAGCGAGTTCCACATGTAGTAGTTTTGGGACCTTTGTTCCGACCCTGCGTGGATGTGAGAGAAAGTGTTCTCCAATATGTTATCTATTCTCAAAGGAACGTACCTCAAATGACTGGAACTTGAGAGCTACGACATAATCAGCTGGGACAGATATTTTCCAGACGCACTCTTTGCTAGGCTGGTAGTCATCTGGGTAGTTTGGAGACTCCAGATGCCCATCATCCATTGATAATTCTCCTCCGCACATAGCTAGGGAAAAAGGCGTTATTATTATTTGTTTCTGTTGGTTTTCTTTTTCTGCAACTCCGTCCATGTTTTTCACTTTCTGACGTATTCGGCACAAACACCATGTAGTTCCCAAGGGTCGCTAGGTAAATAGCTCATAAAGAGGTTGGGTCAAACTACAAAACCATGTCCGGGATTACAAATTTACCAACGGATTTTCGGTATGAACTGGAAAAAAAGAATTATGATACTATTTCTAAGGACATATCAGAGACAAGCACCCTTGAGAGACCCAGGTTCGAAGCTTCAAAGCTTCTACTCCAACAAATCAGCAAGTAAAAAGGTCGATCAAGTCTGTAAAGCCTCATTAAGATTAGTAAAAATCAAAATAAAAGCTTCATCAAGAGGCCATACTAAGTTCTTCGTTACTTAGTTATTCGCATGTGCAACCTATCCTTTAAAAAAAGCGATTTCTTTTCCAATTGCACAAGCAGAATCCTAGGTTACCCTCAACCGAGCCCAAGGCATATCTTACATTTGGTTTCCCCATCATCAAAACGAGATTCCAGGTAGATCCGATTTCCGGGCAAATCGGGCCTCGGGTAGGAAAAGCAATGGTACTGATAACAACCTTAGGACAATTTCATACCTTCATAAGACGCAGAGAAGCCTCGATGAGATTGATGTTTTCCCGAAGAGTGGTAGGATATAAGCATTCGGTTCCCGGTCGAAATTATCGGGTCCAGACTGAGAAAAGTGCCACAGAACTTGCCTAAAGGAACACAGATGTGATTAGTGTTTTCATTAACCAGTATCATTTTTTTTGGCAACATTGCCAAAACTCGGCTACGAGCGTCGAAAACTTTGAAACTTGAACAGGAAGAAGAAGAAGGGCTCCTTCCCCTCAACTCCAAAGAAATAAATATATCAGTAATATAGAACGGGGGTCCTGGCCTTCGTCGCGGGCTTACGACCAGAAGTAATGGTGTTTTTTCATGCAAGAAAGGAATCCTTCCCCTCAACTCTAAAGACAGCTATAACAGCTAGAACGAGGGTCCTGGCCCCGAACAAGTTTTAATGTTGCCCATGATTTTAATGTAATTCCCAAATATGTGCTATTTTTTGCCCGCAAAAAGTAATCTGGTCGGCAAAACCTACTCTAATTATCTTTTTTTTTCAGTTTAGGACGCGACTTCAGTTACCAATGGTAGCTTGACAGGCAGCGGAACCAGGAAAGGCATACTAAAACGAGGTAGGATGCCACCAGAATTCAAGGCTGCGAAAAACTGGAAAGCTGCACTGTTCTCTTCCTCTGTTTAGTATTCTTAGAGGGGTCGGCAACTTTTCAAATTCAAAGTTCCCCATCCCTTCCTTGTTTTAGTATCCTGACATGGGTAGGCATTAAGCTTAGTGAGGGGTGGGCAACTATCAAAATTGTAATTTACCTTTTCATTTCTCGTTCTGACGGTAGGCGACTAAAATCATCCGAGTCCAGCGAGGGGTCGGCAACAAAGATATTTCTAGTCCAGCATTTCCTTCCTCGTTTTAGTACCTTGAAAGTACTAAAACGAGGAAGAACTGGAAATTTCAAATTATTCTTCTTTGAGGGGTCGGCAACTATCAAAATTCTTAGTTCACCGTTCACTTCCTTGTTTTAGTGCTTTGAGGGGTCGGTAACTAGAATTCTCAGTCCAGCGAGGGGTAGGCAACTAAGATATTTCAAGTCCACCATTTCTTTCCTCGTTTTAGTACTCGAAGGTATCACCCGTGACAAGCTACTAAAAAGATGAAAGAAATGGTATACTTTAAATTTTTTATAGCTGCCGACCCCTCAAATATTTTGCTTAAAAGTATTTTTGTACTTTGCGTTTAAGATGAGCACTTTAAGGGATGGTCGGATCTGGTAAGGACAACTCCGCAGTCAATCTTGTTAAGTCCCTAATTTTCAAGTCAGGTATCATCGTCCTAGCACATCTGGAAGTACCTTAACTCGCGATCACCGAAATTTGGACTCCCCCTTACAACTCTCCCCACATTGTCCGAATCCGGTCCGATTCTGTCACAGATGTATCTACGGCTTGGGCTTGAACTAATAATTTAGAATCCACCATTTCTTTCTTCGTTTTAGTACTACCCGTGGCAAGCTACTAAAACGAAGAGAGAAGTGATGAACGTTAAATTTGATAGTTGCCGACCCCTCAAAGAATTTAAAATTCACAATTTCATTCCTCGTTTTAGTATTACCCGTGACAGGGTACTAAAAAAAATGGTGGACTTTAAATTTTGATAGTTGCCGACCCCTCAAAGACTAATCATTTAGAATCCACCATTTCCTTCCTCGTTTTAAAAATTTAAGGTACGACCCGTGACAAGCTACTAAAACGAGGAAAAATTACAATTTTGATAGTTACCGAGCCCTCACTGGACTTAATGCTTACCGATGTCAAGATACTAAAACGAGGAAGGGATGGTGAACTTTGAATTTGAAAAGTTGCCGACCCCTCAAATAATACTAAACTTTCCAGTTTTTCGCAGCCTTGAATTTTGGTGACAGCCTTCCTCGTTTTACTATGCCCTCCTTCGTTTTAGTATGCCCTTCCTGGTTTCAGTATGCCTTCCTCCTTTTCTCCCTTCCCTTCCCTTCCTGCTTTTAGTCGATCCTCATACTATAACCCCCACAGATACCGCCAGCTTTTTTGAGGCCTTATTTTATTTGTTCCTTGTCAGTATTTGTTCGAGTTGCCAGTTGCCAGGAGTATAAGAACCCTTCGGGGACCAAAGTTTATGATAAACTATAACTAAACTATAAAAAACCATACTCTAATCTGCTGCAGGGGAAGCCTTATGAAGGCTGAGGCAAATCATACGGTTCATAATTGGTATCTAGTGCGAGTTGTCTGAAGTCGTTCCAATTCAGCAATGGCATAAATCTTTCAGTCGGGTGGGTGTGTGTAAAAACAGCTAGTTGCCGCCCGAAGTTTTTTTATGACACCGAAAAATACGTTGTCTGGAAAGATATGGAAGAACAAAAAGAACATGCATTTCCATTACCTAGAAGAGGTGACCGGTGCCAGTATCCGTCTCGGATTTCAATGAACTCCGTCTTGCAATGGTCTGAGTGGTGAATGTCTAAATCCGTAATGTTCAAAATGATCCTCTCTCCGTGAGTTGCAGAGATACGCCATTCACAGCGCTCACCGGCCTCGTCTCTAAATCCTACTTCTTTTCCAGTTGATTCGTTCGCGCTTGAGGCGTTCACAAAATTAGGAGACGCAAAAGTACCCTTGTTTTCCTGAAGGGTTCGACCGCATTCTGCAAAAAAAGGGTAAACATAAAAGGTGGCGAAGAGAGAAGGAATACCTATGACTTCGTCAATTTTGTCCGTCCGTCTGCCTGTCTATCACGATAAGATATAATGAAGATGTAGTCTCAACCTGATGTTATGGCGAGCGGTGTAGCAGGCCGGACATAAGATGGTAAACGTCCAAATATACAGTCATGAAAACTGAAAATTCTGTAAAAATTCTTGGCATCATTCTGGATGATAACCCAAACGGAAAACTCAAGTTGGAAAAATAGTGAAAAATAGCTGTGCTACCCTTCGTTCGTTAAATAGTGAAAAATAGCTGTGCTACCCTTCGTTTTTCATACCTGAAATGTTTTGGAGTTCCACGCCATGAACCAGTGATACTTTATAGAAATTATGTCAGGCCCATTTCAGAGTACGGCTGCCAAATTTGGCATCCTGGGTTAAGTAAAGCTCAGGATGCCGAAATCGAACGACTCAAGAAGAGAGCCTGCAGAATAATACTTGGCCTCAATTACACATCCTACAACGAAAGGTTTCAAATCTTCGACATTGAAAACTTTCTGAAAGTACACATAATCTTCTTGCGTTTTGTCCACCAAATTTTGAATTCTCGACACCACAAGTCCATCCTTCCGGACGTCGTTACACCCTATCATGGACCTAACATGCTAAGCAAGAACGACCCGAAACCCAAGCTTGTTCCCCCGCCTACGAAATCTTTAGAAAGATACCCAAATTCATTCGTTCTGTATTTCACTAAACGGTTTAACTGTACTTGATTTATGTTCGTTTCGTATTTATTGTTTGTTAGTTTGTTTTATTTGTATTGTTAGTGGGTGTTCGTTTTTCCAATTCCCGCCCGTGTTAACGTAGTGCTATTAGGGTTGACTAAAATTAATCCATAATTTGTATGAACGCGGTTGCTGGCACAAATTTGGCTACCCTTCATTATAGCCTCCAATTAAAAGGCAATGTAATAAGAATAGTCAGCAAACAAAATGTCAATACCAAGCCGCTGCCTCAAATCCGAAGTGCTGTTCAGCGGAGAAACGACATCGTAAATGCCGTGCTAAGCAGATAATCAAGAAATGACTGATCATCGGAGTCAGGGTGGCCTAGGGCGTCAGGATGGCCTACTACACGTACAGAACTTCAGGGGTTCATTGCGGATACCCCAGGTCACTGAACACTACGGTTTGCAGACCGAATTCGCAATAGGCTATCAACCACCCATCGTACAAGTACAATAGGCCTTAGAGGCCAGCCCACTCTAAGGAGCTTAAAATAAGACTCATAACAATGACCTATGGTCCGTATATAAACAAACAGTTTTATCCACCGCAACACCGAGACCTTGTAGAAACGGCTCACATATTAAAGGTTAACTTAAGACATCGAGGTTAATATCGGAAAATAACACGAGACGGTCATTGAAAATAACCTAGCCGAGCCGAAGGCGAGGTAGGTTATGAAAAATATCTACCGAGCCGAAGGCGAGGTTGATATTTTTGAATGGCCGTCGAGGTTGGAATTATGATGAACCGAGATGGAGGTACGTTAACTATTATAACTTTTTCGAACTGGGTAGGGAATTTTATCTTAGTAAAGTAGCAACCCAAGCCTACTGTAGACCTACTAAAATGACTACTGTCGGGACCAAAGCACTTACAGTCTTTTACTTTTTTTGACGATTCAGATGCCATCTAGCGGTCGTGAAAGCCTACTATAGAGCTACTAAAATGACTACTCTAGGGGTCGTGGAAGTAAAAAGTAAACAAAAACAAAACCACGCGTTGGCTCTTGGAAAAAAACAAAAAAAATCGAGACCAAAGACAGTGATCAATGCTGAATAACTAGCTTTGGAAGGCAAGGGATAGTAGGATGTTTTTTTTTCAGTGGACAAGCTGTATTTTCAGTGGTAATCTGACAAGGTATGACCTAGGGCATAGGCCGGTTGTCTAATAGTCAACAAGGTATGACGTAGGGCATAGGCTGGTTGTTTAAGAGAGTAGGATGTTCTCTCATTTTTTCAATGCTGAATAACTACCTTTTGGAAAGCAAGGGATAATAGGACGTTGTTTCAGTTTACAAGCTGAATTTCAGTGGAAGTCTGACTGTGACAAGGTATGACCTAGGGCATAGGCCGGTTGTCTAATAGACAAATTATTTATTGAATACTATATTTTTTTCCTACTTTCATTTTAAAAAAAACTACTACTTTAATTTATTTTTTGGAGGTCAGCTTTTACTTTTCAGTGTTTGAGGAAAAGGGCTCGACGAACATCTGCGGTGGCTGATACGGCTTCGTATCAGCCTCTCTGGAGGTTCATACGAGGTCGTATCAACCTTCACAAAAGTAATTGTCATAATATAACTTCCTGTGGGACATACGAAGATATGCATTGCATATCTGTTCCAGAAATGTTATTGTCCAATAACATAGCAGCTTTTATGACGCGAGACTCGGTCTGCCAACTAGCAATTTTTTGTAGCAAACAATCTTCAGGCTGGATTAGTGACAAGGCTTCTCCCTATCCTTAAATTAGGCAAAATAGCCTCCGCCCCCTCGTTTCTATTTGGCTGGTTTAGCATTCTCATTTCCATATCAGGAATATTGACTCGATCAAAACCAGCTATTAAAACTTCCTATCGGCTTTCATGTCTATAATTTGGATACACTACCATTGGTTTCGTACTAAGTGGACCCGAAAAAACAAATCGTGACTCGGAATGAAGTTCGCATTTCATTACCCGAGCAAAAACAAGTCTGAGCCCCGAGACGTGCCAATCATAATTTCATTCGCGAACCTTTGCAGGTGGGTCAGAATCGCTTCACAATTATCTTCATACTCGTTCGTTCAAACCCACTCGCAGCAAGAATTCCTATGGAGAGTATCAATTTATTTTCTTTTTTTTATCTGTATTTATATTCAGGGAGGACGGGTAATAAAGATCCCAAATGGCATCATATTCGTATTTCTTCAATGATTTTGAATCGAACCATAGTTGATAGTCACTATCAACTAGCATCATATTCTGATGTCAGAACTTACCCACGAGAACTTAAACGTAAAACGAGTTTCTTCTTTTTTAAAGGGTCAAGTTGTAAACAAAACAAGGAAACTGGCAGTCAGTAGGTAAATAATCTTATGGCATTTAGGTGTTATTTGATTTTTTTTTATTGCGAAGTTTGTCCGATTTTTCATTAAAAGTTTGTTTCAGAAACGCCCAATAACGCAAGGCCCGGTGAATTTATTGCGTTATTATTAGTTTATGACGTGTTATTTGTACGAGCTATAAATCGAACAGTTAAGTTTGACAGAAAAGCCAACATATCTGTATGTCATTTAACTGAATACACTGAATTATTTCGATTCTGCTAAGGGATTTTTTTTATTTTCCACTATCTGCTCTAGTTATGACGTTCAGAATATCTGCGGCCGTCCCCAGAGCGGAAATTCTACTATGACGCGGGAAATGTTAATCTCAACACAAACGCGGCTTTTCCATGGGCAGTGCTGAACTTAGTGAAGACTGCTTAGTGCCTGAACAAAAAAAATCATAAATCTTTCTCGTAAGGCATAGAACCAGGGACCCAGATACAAGTGCATAGAGGTACAACAAATCATCCACTATTTGTAAATCGATTATTCGTGAATAGCGAAACAACGAAGTAACGCATTTTCAGCGGGTCTTCAAGACAATTTAAGTGAATAAGTGATGGGTAACTAGATTGTCCTATCCTAGCCCTTTTCGGTTAAACTTCAATGAGTTTTATGGCACTTGCCCTTCGGCGAAGTGCCATATAGCGATCGCAATTTCTGTCGGTCCGGGTTTTGCTAGTTCGCGCATTTCCATATAAGCTAGGACGATGAAACTTGGCAGGCATATCAGGGACCCGACCAGATTAAATTGGAAATAGTCACTTCCCCGATCCGAAGATCTGGGGGGGGGAGTGGCGAGAGGGGGAATCCGGAAAAGTGAGGTATTTTTAACTTACGAACGGGTGATCGGATCATGAAATTTGATATTTAGAAAGATCTGATGTCTCAGACGTCCCACTTCAAATACGGACCGGATCCGGTGAGGGGGTACCGGAAATCTTGAGAAACGCTTAGGTTTGAGGGATCGGGATGAAACTTGGTGAAGAAACTTCTGGTGAGCCCGCGAGTTCGGTACTTCCTGATGTGCTAGGACGATGAAAATTGGCAGGCATGCCAGGGACTCGAACATACTGACTTGTGAATAGGCATTTCCCCCATCCGACCATCGTGGGGGAGTGGAGTGGAAGAACTTTTGAACGGGTAATCGGATTTGAATAAAACTTGGCAAGTGGAAACAGCTAAAGTTTCAGATGTTCTATGCGAAGTCCGGATCGGATCCGATCCTTGAGGGGGGGGGGGGATTAAAGGGGGCATCGAAAACTCCGGAAACGCTTAGAGTCGAGGGATTAAGCTGCTTTCGCATTGACGCGTAGAGCCTTTCACACTAAGCTACGCAACCTCTGCGTCACGGTTGCGGCGACGCAACGCAGACCTTACGCGGACAAATGACAGCGCGTTACGCATCAGATTTTTCAGTGAAAAAATGGAAGTTTTTGAAAAGAAACTAGAGAATAACCTACTAATGATGATTAAAAACCTACTAACTGATGAAAGAAATGAAATTTGGCAGAAGAAACCGAAAAGGGAAAACCTAAATACGCATCCAGCGTGACATGTTCTCGCGCAGGTGTGAAAAATACGCGACGCAACCTGTACGCAACGCAAGATAAACGCATACGCGACGCATCGCAACGACGCGTCAATGTGAAAGCTGCTTTAAGATGGAACTTGGTGCGGAGAACACGCATTAGGCCTAGATACGTAATTGACGGAGCCAGATCGTATCGGGGCTCTGTGGCCGGGGTGGGGGGAAGGGGGTTTCCCGGAATTCCGGTTATCGCGAGTTAGAATATTTTCAGATGTGCTAAGGACGATGAAACTCCTGGATCCAACCATTTTGGGGGAGTGAGGGAAGGGGAATACGGAAACTGACTTCCGTAAGTTGCGAACGGGTGGTCCGATCCGAGCGAAATTTAATGGGAGATAAAAACTGATGACATGCAAAACCTGCGTTCGAACCACATGCGGCCACGGCTGGTGGAGTTGGAGGGGGGCCGGAAATTTCACATGCAAAACAAGTGCGCAAGCGCTCAGACGTTGAGTGTGAAAGTAAATGTTTATCACACCTTATAAACAACAAGAGCTGGAAGCTCATGTGGCCCTTGCCAGGCCGGGTTAGATGGAAGTGATAGTAATAAGTATTTTTTTCACTTTTCGGTTAAGTTGCGCCAAACTTGCAAGGCTGGGTCAGAGGATGGAAGTGATTGGTCAATTTTTTTTTTTTACTTTTCGATGCGCACTTTAAGGGTGCTTGACAAGTTGATTTTCCAGTTTGAGCGGCTTGAGCCTGAAGAGGACCCTTGCCAAGAAGGGCCGAAATATAGCTCTAATAAAAGGTAGCTGACTTATCCGTTTTGCACCACCAAATATGATTCGCAGTCAGCTTGGGCTGAAGGACTATCTAAAAATAATTTCTAAGCAAAACCTTTCAGGCAAAAAGGATCATGTGCTCATGGCGATCGTGAAAAAGTATTTTGCGGTTAAAATGAGTTCTTTAAGGGATGGTCGGATCGGAGAAGTGACGATGTCTAACCCAACGATGTCAAGTTTCTAATGCTCCAGCAAAGTTTTAAAGTTTTATCGTCCTAGCACATTTGGAGGTACCTTTACTCACGATCACCAGAATTCCGGACACCCCCCTACAGCTCCCCCTCCCTCGGTACCCGAATCCGGTCCGATTCTGTCACTGATGCACCTAGGACTTGTGCCTGTACTTCCCACCAAGTTTCATCCTGATCGGTCCACTCTATGTGTGTCATAAGATTTCCGGTTCTCCCCTCCGACCCCCCCCCCCCCCCCCCCATTTCATCGGATTCGGCCCGGACTCGAAATGGGACATCTGAGACATGAGGTCTTTCAAGATATCAAGTTTCATTAAGATCCGATAATCCGTTCGAACGTTACGCATGCCATTAATTTCCGGATTCCGCCGTCTCCCCCACTCCCCACGATGGTCGTACCAGGCGAGTGACTCTTTCTAAGTTAATCTGGTCGAGTCCCTAATACGCCTGCCAAGTTTTATCGTTCTAGCCCACCTGGAAGCACATTAACTACGGATCGCCGGAATTCCGGAATCCCACTCCAAATCCTCCCACAGTTTCCGAATCCGATCCAGTTCTGTCAGTTATGTATCTAAAGCTTGTGCTTGTTCTTCCCACCAAGTTCCATCCCGATCGTTCCACTCTCCACTCAAGTTTCATTAAGATCCGATCACCCATTCGAAAGTTATGCATGCCCCTATTTTCCGGATTCCGCCAACTCCCCCTCCCCCCACGATGGTCGGATCGGGCAAGTGACTATTTCCAAATTAGTTTGGTCGAGTCCCTAATATGCCTGACAAGTTTCATCGTCCTAGCCCTTCTGGAAGTACCCTAACTCGAGAACAGTGGACCGACAGACCGACCGAAAAGTGATCGGTATATGGCACTTGAGCGGAGCTGCAAGTGCCATAAAAAGCGTTAGAACCAAGACATTTCACATCCCCAATAACCAAAAAATTTAAATAACCTAATTTGAATCATCCCTGTTTTAAAGCTTTTAATGTTCGCCAAGTCTTGTCTCCCTACATTTCCAAATCGGATATTTCTTCGTGTCTTGATTCTTTACTTCCTGCTTACGTTTACATAGACATGCCCTGAGCTACATCGCTTACGCGGATGACTTGCTCTTAGTAAGCCGCAGTCGATCCACATTAGCCAAGAACATCAGTAAGTTGTAATCTGAACTTCTCAAAATAAGCCTTGAAGTCAACCCCTCAAAATGCGAGTACATGCATTTCAACCCTTCGTCAAACTGTTCAAATACTCTGTTCAAATACTGCTTCAATCTCTCTTGGTTCATTTATCATCAGCTCAACCAACTCTCTACGATGGCTTGGCATTACTTTCAACTATACACTTTCAAAAACTTGCTCTTCGATTGTTAAAGACGTATGTACATCTATCCGTATCGCTTATGGACGCATCGTCCGAACCGTGGGCGCTACAATAGAAAACCTTTTGGAAATTTATTCAGCTCTTTTTGTGCTCCATCCATTTTATGTCGCTCTGGTGTTACATATGTTCTACGGAAGAAGGAGTTGCAGAAGATGAAAAGATGCTATTTTGAGTATGCGAAGCACCTGCTTTATTTGCCAAAGCTATACCACAGCCACATGCTAACAGAGTGTTTCCAAGTTAAAGATGCAAGCGTCACAGTTTTGGAAATTTCGTCGGCTCTGCCATAAATCATGGACAACAGGGCCCAGCCAGCACATGACACTCTACATTCTTTTTTGGACGATGAATGAAAAATTGTATATTGTATTTGTTGTGTTTTATTTAATTCCTTTATTTTATTTTACATACTCCGCTTTTCAAATGGCGGGTCAGAAATAAATTACTTACTTACTTAATGTAAACAAACTGTAAATATTCCTTCAGATCAAGCTGATTGCGAGTCATATTTGATAGTGCAAAACGGATACGTCCGCTGAATTTTATTGGAGCTATATTTCGGCCCTTCTTGGCAAGGGTCCTCTTCAGGCTCAAAACCGCTCAAATTGGAAAAATGAACTTGTGGAAAACACCAACTTGTTTCCTTGGGAAACACCAACTTGTTTCCCACAAGTTCTTTTTTCCAACTTGAGCGGTTTTGAGCCTGAAGAGGACCCTTGTCAAGAAGGGCCGAAATATAGCTCCAATAAAATTCAGCTGACGTATCCGTTTTGCACTATCAAAAAAGTAAACGAAATGCGTTTAGAAATCCAAAGAAGATCTTCAAGATCTTGCAAGAATGGTCCCAGTCTCAATACTGATTTTCTGACATTCAGACCCTTTAAACCTCTTTTCCATTGGCAAGGTAATAACAAGTGCAATAAAACCAAATCGTTTTATTGCCTGATACCCCCCTTTGTCACAACTTCATTAAGAACGACATATCATCGATCATATGACAAAACCGTCCGGTTTCCAACTGATCGCTGAAGTACGCCGCGTGGTCTTATTTGTTGCCATCACAATCCGCATCTATACATATATATCCACAAGTATACAAGAGTTGAACTCAAGACATGCCATAGACGAACTTAACTCATGGGAAATCTGTGATGCCCAGTTACCCATGAACGTGACGGTGGGGGGGGGGGGGGGCGGGACTCATCAAACTGCATATCTAGACCCATTCATCATTGACTATACCAGCTTAGATTTTAATTCCAGTCACGGGTCAAAAACTTTACTCATGGACAAATTGGGCCCATTTGCCCATGAACGGGGAGGGTGGGTGGTGGTTCAGCTCCACATATGTATTCGAAACCCTATGATCCAAAAGCACAAAGGAATTTGATCGCCCTATCTCCAGCTATAGTCAAGTTAAAACATAAAAAATAGGCAACCTGGGCCCAACTGTCCTTGAACAAGTGGGGGTTGGGTTTGGGGCCCGCACAAAGCAAAAACAGACCCATATGCTCACAAACCTACCAAGTTTCAACTTGATACCTGTTGATTCCTGTCACGAGTAACAAACTTTACTCCTGGGCAATCCGGGCCCAGTTGTCCACGAACAAGGTGGGTGGGGAAGGTGCAACTGAAAGTAATTTCCCAGCCCTAGGATGTGCAAGTACAAGGAATTTCATCGTCCTATGTGCAAGTCTGGTCAAGTTATGAACATTATTCACTGGATAATCTGGGCCCATTTGCCCCTGAACCGGGTAGGTGTGGGGGGTGGGACCCCCAAAAGGCACAACTCGGCCCCAATACCCACAAGTGTACCAAGCTTGAACTTGATACTTGCACTGGTTCACGAGTTATGAGCTCCACAAAATATGGTGAAAACCGAAAGCTGCTACAGCGCTCGCAATAGTGGATTATTCCAAGGATCACTCCACTAAAAACCAAACAGATGGACCGAATGGGATGCAAGTTGGACAGTACTGAGTTTATGCGGCATAGATATGTTATTTGGCGTTCGGGCCGAATCCGGCCACGGTAGGGGAGCGGGTGCGGGAACCGGAAATCTGTAGATAGGCTAAGCTCTGACTCATGTCGAACTTGATCGACGGGAAGAGGAGATGTCAGAGATGCGACTTTTATGTTTTAGTCGTATTCGGCCAGAGTACATGGAGTTGGAGGGGCAGTCCCGGAAATGTTGTGGCTCGCATAGGGGTCAAAAGAGTGAAGTAATTAAGTGAAACTTGGAATGTAGAGAGAGCATATGCCCTAGACGACATATTTCAGGGTCCGAACCAGATCCGACCACTGTGTGTGTGTGTGGGGGGGGGGGGGGTACCAGGATTTTCCAAAAAAAGGTCAGATTCGAGTGAAACTTGATAGGTGGTAAGCAAAGATGTTTTAGATGATCCGTTCACGGGTCCGAACCAGATTCGGCCGCAATAGGGGGAGTTGGAGGGAGGTACCGAAAATCGTGTGGCACGTCTAGGGATCAAACGAGTGGCTTTATTGGGCTGAAACTGAAAGGTTAGGACAGTCATTTGCCCCAGATAATCCGAGGCGATGCTCAGACCTGAGCGAAACTACATATCCTACTTCTAGGTCCGAACCTCATTTTTGGATGGCGGGTGTGTTTTGTGACGTTCAGATTGACAATGTTGTTTTGTTTGAAAAATTGAAATTGACAAAATTGACGTTGAAATAACAGTTGTCGTTTTCATTGCGGTGGGAATCGGGGGTAGAACGAAGGTTGACCATCGCAATTTTAAATTATGGGTAAATCATTTTGTCGCTCTCTTAGAACAGTGGCTAAACCTTGGTACGAGGTACGAGAGGGGTGAGAAGGTGGCAAGTGGTTTTCTATAGACTGTAATCATAAGCCCCGTTGAGAGTCTCAAGAAAAGAGAACCCCACAGAACTCCCCATACAAAGGATTTTGCAATCTGGCTGAGTTACATCAATATTCCACCATCTAACGCCCCCTCGAGCACGAATGCTGCTGTGGAATTAGCTCAAACAATAAATTGTTATAAAAGCATTCAATAGAATTTTTCGAAGTTCTTAAAGCTGTGAATCGTGTCTTATCTCTGATTCCAAACCTCGGAGCCATTGGGTGCGAAATTTTTTGCTGAGTTTGCAAACGAAAAATCTACACGAAAGCAAAACAAACATGTTGAGATAGATTCAGATTCTTGGCTGTATATAACATTTTATTTTTCCTTTCTTTTTGTAATGCAAGACCTTGAACACCAGAAAAAGTAGTTTAGTTATTTAAGTTATATTTTATCAATCTTCTGTCCGTTCCAACACCGGAGTTTGACCTCTTTAATAGGCTACACGTTGAAAATTACTGAGTTCTTAGTTGTTGATTATTTGACACAGCTTTTAAGATTAATTTAAAATATTGATTGTATATTCTGATGGATGGTATTTTTTTTTTTTTTTTTTAATAGAAAAAGACGTTAAGCCGAAGCTTCTCTCTCTATTTTGCGTAATTGCAGACTTATTAATTTTTTTTGTAGTGAACAAAAAATAATCATCGACACCGTCCGACTTCCGTTTTATAATAAGCTATTGATCTATGCAGAAACAGAAAGCTACCACAACAATTGGCCTATTAAGTGAGACACGCAGAAAACGTGCTTCAAGGAAGCGGTATGGGTTTTAAACCAACCGAGTGCGCTAACCCAAGTTAGAAAGCGCCAAAAGAAGACAGTTTTGAGACCATCAAGAAGTCTGTAGACGCAAAAAATGTCACAGATACCCAAACAGGAAAAACCTCACAATATATCGCTGAGGCAGCATCATTGGCAAGTGCGATTAAGTTTGTTTTAAAGTTAATAATTCCATCATGCCCAACGCCGGAAATAGAAAATCGATAAGCCTGTGAGGGGTATATTTTTATAAGAATGCAGGTTTGCAGAGTTGAAGTAGGAAATCTAGAGCATTTTCTTTACAGGTGTCAGTAGTTGTGTAACCCACGCAAGCCTTTTATGAATGGTCAGGAGCAGCTCTTTTCCGAGCCCCAAAATTGTATGCAAGATTGGGGCATCTGCACCACAATATAACTAATAAAATTAAAAGTATGTAGTGTTGGAGTGTGAAGTTAGTTGAGTTGGTTTGAAGACAAGATGGGAAAAATAAAGGTTCGCCCGCATACTTATACAAACATCGAATTATTTTGTTCATGACACAAGCGTTTCAATTAGCATCTTTCAATCTATTGAGAAATTAATTGGTAGCTTAATAGCTAATTGGCCGCACAGACACTTTCTTTATTTAGCTCAAGTACTATTAGAAAATATACAAATCATAATTATTTCAGCTTTATTTCTTTATTTAAACTCAGAGAGCTGTCGCATTCTCTATTGTTCATACTGTTCATTCTCTCCCGAAACACAGTAAAGGATCTATACCTGTGCCAAGCATTTTATTTACAAGGGAGATCTATTATTATTGATTGTTCTCCCACTAAATACACTAGCTGAAAATATAATTCGAATACGTTTTATACCACAAAAATGTACATTGCAACCTTGTAAGATGCAACTGAAGTCTGAACACTGGTTGCAAGCACGTGTCTCGTCGCCTTTACATATTCCCGCGAAACTGCAGCGTGAGCTCCCCCTCGGATATGCTAGCTGCGTTCTTTGTCACAATTCTCACCGGTGGTCTTCGGTTTTTCTTATAAGTCGTTTTTGCATCCACCGGTGAAAACTAACCAGTCTAACCCGTTTCTGAACTAACTGGTGTCCGGTTTTACCTCACCGGTGGGGACTAACCAGAACCTGCTCGGGAGCCTGGCTTCAGAGAGGAGTTAGCAAGTTTTCATCAACTTCCTGGTGAACCAAAAAACGCGTTATAAGAGAAGAACCGGACACTGGTGACAAAACACCAAAGACAGCCCGGAGTGCAACGAACGCAGCTACTGAACAGTCAAGGAGGTTGCGAGGCAGTCGAAAGCACGGACGACCTTACAGCTTCTTCAAATTGTTTCGTTCGCGCGGGTACGGCTCATCGTGACATTTTTTTTTGGTGAGGAGCCTAATAGATTTTTTTTTATTTTGTATTTTTGCCATAGCCCGGAACACTTTTTTAGTGAATAAGTATCATATGCTTATCATGAATGCAACTGACCATCTTTCCAGCTTGAGCTTCCGACCTCCCCAGGGACGTACGATGGTAGCTTAGTTCTGTGTTTTTCGTTGTATTTTCTTACGGCAAGTGTTTGTACGGCAAGTGTGTGGAACATAACCTATTATTATTGTTGTCATTATAACACATGGCTGCAAAAATGAACTTTTTCGGGCTACTTATAAAGATTGGAGAAAGTGTTCTTTTCTAGAAAAAAGTGGTATTTCACTACAAAAAATTTGCGCTTCAACGAGCTGATGCATCGTGATGTGAAAACTCAAATTAACGCATGGAGAGCACTGTCCCTCTAATTAATTTTGCACTTTTAAAAGCAGAAAGCAGTCGGGACAGAACAAAGTGTTCTTTTGAAAAAAAATTTATTAGTTTCTACAAAAAAAGTGCTCTAATAGTGCTACATTTTTGTTAAAGTGCTACTTTAGAAAAAAAATCGAGCTACCCATGGCAACCCTGCTTACAACGCATCCAAACTCCTTTCGACCTGGCTTAAACTAGAGCCCGGTAACTTCCAAACTTCTCCGGTCAGAGCCTCCGCTTTCCCGGAATCTTCCCAAAGATCAAAGGAAGATTTCCAAAATTACTTACTCGGACATTTATAAAGGAGATTGGTCTGAGCTATATCCCCCTCGCTGAGTCGAACACGCTGGCCAATCTCAGGACGACTCTTTGTATCGGGATCTACTTGAGGTAGGATTGTGTCCAAATAAGTCCCCTAAAAGAAAAGGCTAATCTGCAGAAAATTTGCTGTGACTAGAGAAAGGGTTGGGTATTACAACGCAATCGATATGCTGCATATAATTTGTGTTAACATCAAACGCGAGAAATAAGCGTTAGACGGAGTCGTCAGCGCAAATGTATTCTTTGGAAAAATCCCCATGGAGATCGTTAAAGCACCCCTCGCACCATTTATGTCCCAGTATTTTTAAATAGTTGAACACAATAAAACTAGGCTCTGCTTTCAACAAATTATGCACAGCAGAGCAAAATAACACAAGGGAGCAGTGTCAAGACTTACAAGCACTCAAATAGCAGCGAGACTAGCACCACTAGCGTTAGGGAACGTCTCTGTTGAAACTCAATCAGTCGTGCACCAGCGCTGGCTCCAATAACTTCATATTCTGAACACAGCAAAGAAAAGGCAGAACTTCCCCTGTTTCCTCGATGTGTACAGACCGCATCTTAGCTTTACCAGAAATTTCTAAACCCCCAAGTTTGTCTCGCTTTAAATACCGCATGCTCAGCGGGCGGCGCCACCAGTATCGCCCGTTTGCCAAGCATGAAAAGCATAGGTCTTTGCGCTACTCCCTAGTTTTATTTTGCTCTGATCCACAGTGTTGGCTGTTTGAAGTTCCAGTTTTATTTACGGCGTAGCATGATACGTACCGAAAATAGCTCAGGGTAAGTGTGAAGATCAGTCGGTCGTCGTTAGGGAGGTTAGAATGGACGGTATGATTCAAGATTTCAGGCATCAAACAACAGCAACACAATTTCGATCAAGACAGAAAAAAATGAAAGAAGACGACACATGACCGTGTCTAAAACTAACACATATAGCATTGCTAATTATTAGCAGACGATTCATCCTGCTCACGGGAGGAATTTAGGAATGCCGGTATCTCCGAACTCGGCGAAAATAGAGACAGGCGATAAGCAAGGGAGGTAAAGACTCAACAATTATCAAAAGAAAGAAGTGAATGCCCGTGCAGTTGGCTACCTATCAGGAGACAAGTTTTCACGAGACAAGTCTATCACGAGACAAAGATTTCTAGACAAATTTTCGCGAGACAAGTCAGTCATTTGGCAATTTTTCACAAGACAAATTACTAGGAGACAAATTAGCACACGGCAAACCTTGCTCAAGACAAATCCGGCATAAGGACTTTCTATAAATTTCAACGACGGAATTTTATTTGATCTATACACACCTAAAACTAAAATAAAACACAAAGTAGGAAATTAAATTGTAAACAGATCAAACGCCGGAGAGCCGGGATGACTTGTTAATAAACTCTTCCAAATTCATGGAGGTGTGCGGAGCCGATCTTTCAGTTGCTGCAGGCCCCGTCAGACGGAATATTTCCAGAAGACCTTTTGACTTTTTGCAGCACGGCGGTTCAGTGGCGAACTTGTCGATGTATAAGTCATGGACAGCGCTGCAGCAGCTTTGCTGGCGTTTGCGGTGACTTATCGAAATGCTTCTTTTTAGGCTTTCCTGGTAGGAATACTAGTCGAACTGTCATATTTTTTTAAAAAGCCACTAGTATGGACTGCAGTCCCTCCTCATGCAGTTTTCACCATTTCGAACTGGATTTGGGTTGACATTCTGTTTCCAAAATCAAACTGACTACTATCCTAACATGCATACTCTGCTATATATACGGTTGTCTCGTGGAAGGGTCGCCTAATGAATAATTGCCTCTCGAAGATTTGTCTACTGCTCTGATTGCCTCGTGCGGATTTGCCTTGTGACACTTGTCAAAAGCCGATTGTCTCGTGAAAATTTGTCTCGTGATATGCTCCCGTGCAGTTCTGTCCTATTATTTTGACACTTTGATGAAAGGAAAAGTACAGGCGTCAGGAAATCGAGAGTAGTTGGTTCGACGAACAAACAGCGTATTTTGGGATCGTATTCAAGCGTAAGGAATATCCAAACTCACGGTGTATCCTTGCCGTTCCCCGAGGAGGAGTCCTCGGGAAGTAAAGAGGAACGGCGAGAATAGAGGGAGTCATCCCACGCTGACTCTCGCGTACGGAAAACAACGAGAACACGGGGAATGCTTCCAAAATGGATTTTGTTTTAAAAAATTACCAATTGACGGAATCATCCTGGATCCAGTTTATTTTTTTTTTTGTTTACTCTGACGGTTTTAATCGATTTTACACTTCCAAATAAAAAATCGTAATTCTAATGAGAAAAATGACTTTTTCTCAGAATCAGTTTTGAACCATAGCCAAACTCAATATCGATCTCAGTCATTCTTATTAGCCATCTCTAACAGATGTTTTTTTTTTTCTTCAAAAAACAAGAACACCAGCAACTTCCAAAATTGATTCCCCTCCAAATCTGAAAGGGAGTCCTTCTTGACGATGGTGATGATAATCGGAGCATACCCGGTCCTTGGGGACTCACGAGAATACGGGAAATGAATCCTTGGGACAAACAAAAACGCGGGGGTTCCTCAAAAGGAGTCCTCGGGGAGCAGCGAGAATACGCCTTTAGACTTCCCCATCTAATAACAGCCATTACATGCAAGTTTTCGCCATCCCTCTTTATGCAAAGACCACTGAACAGAGGGGGACAGCATTTTCGCACGGATTCGACTATGGCCTTTGTAATATTAGTAATTAATGCTGCAACCCAGTTTGTTCACTGAGTAACTAATTAGTATCTAATCACCTATTCACTTTAAGGTTAAGCCCAAAGCTCATGGGACTTCATTAACTGATTTGAGTTTGTATTTAAAGTCAAGTGCAATGTGTTCAATGAGTCAATCGTTTGGTGTCTGTTCACCAGTAGAGAAGTCTGTAAATAGACTGTACATAGCAACCAAACCTGGTCCTGTCTATATCAAAATTATATGACAGCCTTGTTCAGGCCTCCTATGAGAATAGTACAATTATTAGCTCCTTCACTAAACTAAGCCACTGAGGTACTGTGAACACCCAAGGACGACGAAAACGCTCCAGGCCATAAGCTTCTTATCAACATACATATTTACTTGGTTCAATTGTCAATAAATCCAGACGAACTTAAGAGCTACTCAGGGAATAAAGATTAGAGAGCATTTACTTCCAAATTTGTAGGGTGACAAGCAGAAGCAGTTTGTTTGAGTGTTCCTGTTTGACAACTGAACAATCACAAACCACTTTAATCCGCAATGTATCTTTTACGTTCTTTTTACGGCTAACGACTCCTCCTCCATTCAAGGTGTATTCTAACCTCCTACTCAATAAAAGCTACCGAGGTCGTTCCCACCGGTACGAAGACCCATGAATAAGATGGGATTTTCTGGCATATATACCGATATTTCATGAACAGGCGCAAATTTTTCACTATAATTTTGTTTTTAGGATCCCAAAACGTAAGTGGAGGGATACCTATGACTTCGCAAAAGTTGTCCGTCTATCCGTCCGTCTGTCAGCATGGTAACTCTCGAAGGGAATGAGATATTTTGATGAAACTTGGTGTGAGAATTTTTTTTTAGCAAATTTAACAATATCCGTTATACAAGTTCTAGCTTTTAGTCCCAAGAATTTCAATCCTAAACGTCTATTAAATGACACCGTTCTTTCAAGTACAGAATACTGCGTAACGCGCCGCTGTCGAATTTTTTTTTGTCAAACTAACTTCACTTGAGATTATTCCTATAAAATTCGTATATTCGTTCACATATTTGGATCTTTCGCTAAAAATCGAAGCTTCCAGCTTTTAATGTGTTTCAGCCCCAAGAATTGACGAAATAAATCACCGTTCTTCCAAATAAAGAATACTAGGAAATGCGCCGCATGCGAAATTTTTTGGAAACTCTGATGAGCAGAGCGCCTTTTTGCGATCCCAAATTAAAGAGAGCTACCTGTGAAATCAGATCTTACCGCCAAAAAAACTAGTGGCCATCCACAGTAAAGTAGGCACAAAGTATTTGTTCGATTAGTTGGGGATATGTATAGGCTTACTGAAGGAATGGTTAAAGTAGCAGGGAAGGGATTTTCAGATTTATTTGATTGTGAGGTAGGAGTGAAGCAGGGAAGCACTTTGTCACCGAGGCTTTTTTGTATATATGTAAATGATATTGTTGAATATTTCCAGGAGAAGTGGGCGCCCACTGTGCGTCTAGGGAATTTGACATTATCACTGTTGCTATTTGCTGACGATGCTGCGCTGGTAGCTAAATCCCCCGAAGAACTGCAGAGTTTGTTAAATATATTAGCAGATTATTTGGACAATAAGAAGATGAAGCTGAATGTTAAAAAAACGGAAATATTAGTTTTTGGTAATAATAAAAATAATCACAAATTTTTATATAAAGGTACTGATTTAAAAAGAAGTGATACTTTCAAGTATCTTGGGTTTTTGTTGAATGAAAAAGGAAATTGGAAAGAGCATGTTAAAGAAATGATTCGTAGAGGTAAAGCAGTGTCTGCTGCTGTGTTGAGAAATTCAGTGATAAGTGGAATAAAAAATTTAAAAATACATAAGCAAATATTTCAGTCAAAAATTCACCCTACTATCCATTATGGGGCTGAGCTTTGGGGGTATGAGGCTATCCCGCAACTTGAAACCGTTCAGCTGCAACATTATAAGAAATTAATTGGGGTCCATCCTACAACTCCCACGCTAGCCCTTAAGGGGGACTTAGGGCTCTGTTCTTTGCAGAAAGATAGAGCTGTCCAGGTTATTAGGTTTTGGATAAAACTTCTTCAACTGCCAGATGAGAGGCTGTTGAAGGCAGCGTATTTGGAACTATTAAAGCAGGGAAAGAAGAGATCCTGGCCATTTCAAGTGAAAGCCCTACTTGATAAAGCAGGGCTGTCTTATGCTTGGAATGAGGGTCTCGGTCCTACAACTGATCAAGATAAACTTTGTCGCAGTTTTGCGCGAGTTCAGGAGGATCAGGAAATTCAACTTTGGCATGAACAGACTGTTAATTCAGAGACTCTGAAAGATTATAGGAATATTAAAGAGTCGGTTGGTTTTGAATTTTATTTTAAGTTACGTTTACCGGCTGAAAACCTTCGTTTGTGGTTCCAGATCCGAGCGAACAGTCTCCCTCTTAAGAGTAGGGTTAAATTATTTGAAAGAAATTCTCGAAACCAGAAGTCATGTTATACTTGCTCGCTATGTGGTTTGGAAGAGGAGAATCTGTCCCACTTCCTGTCAAGATGCAAGGGGCTCTCGGATTTGAGAGTAAGATTTTTTGGTGAAGATGGGTTGCTCTTTCCTGGTATCCTAAAGTCATGTTCACGGTCAGCGATAATGGCAGTTACAGGTTTTGTCAAAGAAGCGTTAAAGAGATATAAATAGTTATTGGTGGTGGGAGTTTAAAGCGTTTTACATGTGAGTTTATATAATCGCTCTCTCGAAGTGTTTAAAAATGTATGTTTTTGTGTATGGCCTAACGGCTAAATTAAAGTATCTATCTATCGTTCTGATACTGCGAAAGGAATAATTGCAAAAGAACCCGATGAACCGACGAAACTTTAACTTTCGGTCTTCGTCCGACAAAACTTTGCAGTCATTTGATTTTGTGTGTAGAAAAATCTCGATTTGCCAACGAGACATAAACTTTCGGGATTGGTCCCACAAAAGTTTACTGAATTCGATTTATTACGTGTAACAAATCTCGACCTGCGACGAGACTTAAACTTCCCGAGTGCGCCCGACAAATGTTTGCAGAATTTGATTTCTTACGTACAAAAATAACCCGATCTGCCGACAAGAATACCGACGCCCGACTAAAGCATTCAGAATCCGATTTTTTCTGTGTTTTGCCCGACAAACAGTAAATAACCTTATTTCTTACGTGTAAACAGAAGCCGATGTTCCGACATAACTTAAAGTTTCGGAATGCGGACGATAAACGTTTACAGAACTTGATTTCTTACGTGTAAAAATAGCCTGATGTGTCTGCGAGATATGAACTTCCCGGGTGCGCCCTGTTTGCAGAATGATTTCTTACGTGTAACAAACCCGATGTACCAACGAGTCGACCGACGCCCGACAAAAGCATATGAATTTTATTTCTTCTGCATTTACAATGTATATAAAAAGAACCCGATGTGTCCAAGTCCCTTTTATTTCTTCTAGGTTTCCTATGTATAAAAAGAACCCGATGTGTCCTGACAAAAGCATACATACTTCGATTTCTTCTGTCTTTTCCCCGATAAATGTTTGCAGAATTTGAATTCTTGGGTGTAAAAAGCACCCAATGTGCCAACAATGCCCGACAAAAGCAAATTTAATTTCTTCTGTGTTTGCCGGCGCTCCGCACCGACAAACTAGTGAATTTGACGAAAGTACTTTCTCAAGACCTTTGGGGGGGAGTCCACCCCATAGTGACGCCCTTGCTACCACCTCCAACTGTCCACCTCAAAATGCCCACTGTTGAAAATGTGACTATCGACTTGGTCGCTTACCTTAGAAAATGTATTTCGAGCATAGTGCATGATAGAGTCGAAGTCATAGCCCAGTCCAAGTGAATATACTTCTTCGGACGTCAGCTTGTTGAAATTGTATTCTTGACCTACAAGAAAATGATCGGAACGTTAACCTATGCTAAAGTAATGACGTGATGCGGCTCGGAACCCGGATTTGGTAGACCTCGAGCGTTTGCTCGTACCACCGAACGAATTCTACTGGAGCCGGATCCTTCGTCGTTTTACAAGATCCCGGATTCCCCCTCCCCCATAGATGACCGTATCGGGCAAAGGAAGATTTCCTCGAATACTTAGTATCTGTATGCCAAGTTTCATATTCCTAGCTTATGTGGAAGTGCTAGCAAAGGCTGAAAAGACTGATAGAAAAGAAGATCGTTATCTGGCCCTTCCAAAGCTTAATGCCGACAGACTACACGAACTGAGGTTTGAAATAGTTAGACGGGAAGTTACTAGTTTTGTTAGAGGAGACCCCCTTGGTCCCGTCGTTGTCGCCAACAAGCTGATACAAATCACAAAGTGATGGGGTCCAACAAGAAGCTTTCGCCTTTCGTTAGGGCCTGTGAACATGACGTTTTTGGGATCCCAAAACGTAAGTGGAGGGATACCTATGACATCCCAAAAGTTGTCCGTCTGTCCTTCTGTCAGTCAGCACGATAACTCTCGAA
The DNA here is from genome assembly GCA_030848855.1 of Branchinecta sandiegonensis. Taxonomy (NCBI): domain Eukaryota; kingdom Metazoa; phylum Arthropoda; class Branchiopoda; order Anostraca; family Branchinectidae; genus Branchinecta; species Branchinecta sandiegonensis. The sequence goes on along the minus strand of JAUPMV010000006.1, from coordinate 17,570,312 downwards.
GGGAATGAAATGTTTTTATGAAACTTGGTGTGAGGATTCTTTGGGTCAAGGGAGTACGGAATCTAGTGGCATTCATGACTTTTGAACGGGTGATCGGATCTGAATGAAACTTGGCAACTCGAAAGAGCTACCGTCTCAGATGCTGTATTTCAATCCTGGACCGGATCCGATACTTGTTGGGGGGTTGGAGGGGGCACCGGAAATCTCGTGAAACGTTTGGAGCCTCGGGATGGAATTTGGTGGGGAGAACAATCATAAGCCCTAAAGTTCGTGACAGAACCAGATCGTGTCTGAGCTCTTTGGTGGGAGGTGGAGCGGGTTTCACGGAATTCTGGTGATCGCGAATTACGATACTTCCAGATAGGCTAAAGACAATGAAGCTTGGCAGGCATATTAGTAACCCGACCAAATGCACTTAAGAACCCGACTCAGTGCTCTATGAAAACTTCCGTTCCTGGGTTCAACCATTTCTGAGGGAGTTGAGGGAAGGCGGGTATCCGGAAATTATTGACTTCCGTAGGTTGCGAACGGGTGGTCCGATTCGAGTGAAACTTTATGGGCGATAAGAACTGATGACCTAGATACGCAAAACATGTGTCCGAACCACATGCAGCCATGGTTGGGGGAGTTGGGGGGGAGGGTTGTCCGGAAACTTTTTGACATTCACAAAAAACAAATGAATGGGCCGAATGGGATGCAAGTTGGACAGTACCGAGTTTATGCGACTTGATTTGTTATTTGGCGTCCGGAACGGATCCGGCCATGGTAGGAGGAGGATGAAGCGGGAACCGAACATTTGCAGATATATGCTCCGATTCGAATCAAACTTGATGGAGGCAGAGTCCTGGAAAGTGTGTAGCTCGAATAGGGGTCAAAGGGGTGGAGAGATTTGAATGAAACTTGGAAAATAAGGAGATCACATGCCCTAGACGACGTGTTAGGATATAACTAGATATCTTATTTCTAGGTCCAAAACTGGGGGGTTGACGGGAATATTTTGAAACGTTATCATCTACTTTCTTCTACCACCTACTCTTAACAAGCGCACTATGAGCTCGTAGCTCTTGTTCTCTCTAGGAAACCCAAAGAATTAGTGAAGGATTATTCACCGAACCTACTTCCCAATCCAAACGCACGAAATCTAATTAGTTTCAAATCTCCCAAGTTCGTTAGCAACATAGAGGCCGTTGTATTCCGCGGCACGAATTTCTGATGGGAGGAAATTGGGATTAAAGCAAATGCCGGAATGGACAAAGATAACACACAAACCCCTCAGATCATAAATCAATTGTCTCCATATCTCGCTCTGCCACGCTATCAATCGCAGGGGGAGAAAGCCGATTAGTAAGCTTACTGGATGAAATGATATACTGGATCTCAGGGGCGGTAAGCTACTGGACATTTTTACAGCTGTGCAACTGAGCACGACACCAAAACAATAGATACGAGGGGGATTCTGAAATCGACATACAGCAGATAAGGCTGCTTTGGAACTGAAATAACAAAACAACGCTTTGCAGGAATTTTTGGGGCAAACGCGTGATGACTGGCAAGCACGCCCTTCCCTGCATTTTAACGACGGAACTCTAGGTGGAAGAACTGAGTTCTACAGGATTATGGGTTGCTGTTCGCTTTTGTTTAGCGAACTGAGGATATAGAAGTGGAAATCTAGGTAGGCTATTCTCTGAAGCGGCCAATGGCCTATTTTTTGCACCACATTATCAGTATTAAGAACTACAGGAACGTCCTTTTTTCACAAAAAGGGCCCTGGTTAGTTTGTCTATTTTAAACTTGTTTTTTTTTTCATTGTATTTCATTGCAGATTTAGTAGGCTAATTTATCTTTAACGGTCAGCTGTTTATTAGTATGTAGATGTGTGTGAGTTTTGACTGCCATGTTGTTGTTTCTTTGTATATACTACTAATCTTCGGTTTTGAAGGATTCAAATAAATAATAATAATAAATATTCCCCTTGAGGATCCCATAGACAAATTTGGTCTCGTTCTCATTTGCACAAGAAGTGGGATGCTATAAACACTAGCATTTTTGGAGGGGGATATAGAACTGCGCATCGGAAATTTATTTACATGTATTTATCTCGTTTATTTATTTAATAACGATAACAGTTTTCTTATTATCATGAAGAATTCAGGAAATGATTTGATTTGGATCCCTCAAAACTAAGGAGGAAAAAATTACTCAATATTGTTTACATTTAGAAGCACCACAAATACAATAAAAAATTATCAAATCAATTTGCTTAAGATTTACGGATACAGTACGTCAACAGTGAAAAAATAGTCAAACGGGTGCAGTTTGTGGGTTAGGAGGGCTTCAGATCCTAACTGAACAGACTCTACGGGGCCAAACAAATGTAAAAGTTTCGGCATGCTGAAACTGCCGCAACTTCGGAAATAAAAATGTCACTGATTATGGCTCTTCTGTTAAAAGGTTCATGTCGTAGGCGTATTCAGGTCAGGTGTTAACATCATGCGCCCATAAGTAGTAATGTTCGCACTAGTGTCCACTTGTCATTTGTTATACTGATAATATTTTCTTGTCGGTGACATGCAAAAGCTTTCCGCTGTTTGGGTATTAACAAATAACAAACAATGGTATTAACAAATAAATAACAATAACATATAATTAACAGATAACAAAATGTGAGAAATCTTCCACGCTTCAGAATCAGACGCACGAGCGCACACGACGGGTTGCCAATCAAACTTGCGTGTGCAGATGAAGTGAACAATACAACCATCTACGCGTTGGAGAAAATGACACTGTGGCAGTCTTGTAAAGGTTTCACGCATATTTTGCGACCCCAATATCTATCCCTAGATTTTTGAGGAATGAGCGGTCAAACCACTCTGACGATTATACTGTCATTACTGTTAAGAACACCACTTGGGAACTCAGGCTAGCAGTGGTGGAGCACAGTATCTAAGAACTTAAAAACTTACAACATCGTAATCTCTTTAGTTACTCTCTACCCTGCAGTCAAAGAGCGATACGAATCCTAGAAGACCAACTTCATAACCCTGCTAGCGTCACGAAGGGGAGAGTCCATTAAAGGCTGGGGTCTAGCAGACAGTCCCTAGCACAGGCTCATTGCCAATCAGTGATAATACATTCTTGAATCACTGTACTCGCTGACATGGATTAATCTCTGTCATGGTTTCCGACTTACATCTGTCAGAGGCGGCAAATTTTTTCTTGGGAAAAAGATTCCGCAAATTACCTCTGGAACGAGCTAGCTGTCAGAGAGGATCGCGGGCAAATCGCGGCGCGGAAGTAGCAAGTAATGTTGACGACCGATTTTCCCTGGGAAAGAGAGACCAGAAATAAGCTGCTTATGAAGGGTACTTAACCGTGGGAAATGCGAGGCTTGAAAGGACTCCCGGTTTCATCATAGCGACCCCTTAAAATGATAATAATATTACCTAACTTCATAAAGGAACAATGGCCAGAGAACATTAACTCTTTATCTTGAGATATACTCCACTTGTAGGTTTCTATGTTATGTCTGAGTCCACGGTCGTAAAAACTGACCCCCACCCCAGAAAAAACCTCATATTGGATTCCGGAATTTCACAATTTAAATAGCTAAACTGTAGGAAGTTGCATATCAGATAACACAAGGATGCGGTTTCATCAAATAACGCTTATGATGTTAGCTGTTATGTTTTTCAAATGATACGCATTACAATTTATGCATGGATGGAGAGCAGAAACACCGCTGAAAAAAACATCTACTGACTTCTTTGTTTGTCATCATGATATCGGAAAAGTCGGCAGATGCTTTTTCGGCTCTTCCTGGCAATGCTTGCTATCCATAACGTTGAATGAATAAAGTTTGCAAAATCATAACATACAACATCCCAAGTGTTATCTGATGAAAACTGCGCATCCTTGTGTTACCTCTTATGATCATTCTGACAGTGCAGTTGACTCCCTACAAGTCCTAAAATCCTGCCACTCTAGACCACAGGCTGTTTAAGTTATCCAGTATCAAGTGCACTTCACCGGTAATACATAGTTAAAAGGAGGTTTGAAAGGACTTTGGGATTCACCATACGGCCGGAAAACATTATCCCCCTCCCACAGGAAAATACTCACCTGGCATAATATTCTCTCGAACGATGTGAACATGGTTGTCTCTGTCAGGCCGAGTGTGCTCATGCCAAAACCCAACGACATGGCCGAGCTCGTGGACGACGATACCGAATTTATCACAGTTTTTTCCAATGGATATGGCCTGTGGTCCGTTGCCTCTTTTACCAACGAAGGAACAACACCTGGAAGGCAGATTCTTGCAAATAATTTGACTGATTACCTAGCTAATTAGGACGGCACTTGAGAAATGACAGATTGAACAGATCTTGTTTTAGTTGGCTTCAGTCATCGTAAGCAAATACAGTGGTAAAGCTGAAGGCAAAATGTTAGCTCACTGGTAGATACTCTAGGAGATGAAAATTGACGAGTCTTAGAAGGCGAGCCGTTTTAGCCAAGCTAACATTGATGGTGAAGTTTGAACTGGGATAAGAGGCTTCGTCCGAATCGAATCTTGGACAGTAAGGATACCTATCAAGGGTTTGGCAGACAAGGGATGGGTTGAAACCTGATGTAGCGGTCTTTTCAGTCGTTTCCGCGGCGATCAGGCTCGCGATAATTCCAGCCGGAGATGTGTAGTCTTCTTATTATTTATACAGCAACAATGAAGCTATTTTGGAACTGTGGAGTTGTCGATTACTTCATCTAAAATTCGTACACTGTTACGTCCGTGTTGATGTGCGCAAAGATCCATAATTACGCCGCCTCTAGTACATTCGTCTGACCGATATTTATCATCAGTCGTACCTTATTTTATTTCCATTTTAACTCTTGATGCTTCCCTTATGTTATTTCCCATTTTAAAGCTTGATGTTTGAGTTGTATTATATTATGTAGGCCTATTCATTATTATCATATGCTGTATACATGTGCTACGTCATGAAAATCCCAAGCTAGCCATACTCTTTTGAGCTACTTCGGAAATAAACAATATACATTCATTTTTAGAGTTATGCTGGTACACACACGCATTCTAAAGTTATGCATATCTTTCACAAGGAAAATTAGATCTACGTTCAAAGTTCATCTACGATTGGGGTCTATGTTGGACAACGCGAAGTGTTGTAGCAATCACTAGTTTGGCTTCTTCGCTGACGTAGCTCTTTTTACTTCTTTTCCACTTCCCAAGATGACCTTAACGCGGAAACTGATTTTACAGCCAGTTGAACTTTATCCTCTTCGATCGTGAACTTCACTCTTATTAGCATATGTTTTCTTTCCTAATGAACTATTTAAGTACATCGAAAGTGATTTGCTCCTTTACTGTTCTGCATTGCTATATGTTACTTTCTGAAACTTTCAAAACAGAAATCGGAAGGAAGGAACTTCGCAGCCAGTTGAACATCATCCTGTTCAACTGTGAACATCGTGAACACCTGAACACCTTAGCTTGTAGAAGTAGGTTACTAAGCTATCCGTAGCTTTTCAGACTCATAAAACCATATATAGACTATACTAATAACTATGAAGGAAACAAATAATGGGTACACCAGCTACCACAAGCTGTTCATTCCTCACCACTGAAGTGGTAAAACTGATTATAACTTACAAGTCCCTGTCGAACGAATTTTCTTACCCCAAAACGCATGGCAAAAATACAGAAGCGAGCTTGCGGTCATCGCCCCCTTAAGGTTATCGACAGACTATGAAGCTGCAGAAGCTAAAGTAATATCGGCTGGAAGACCCGAACTGAGGGTAGGTGTGGCAACTGAGGATCCTTCCTAATTAACGGACCCCTCTTGCTTATTTTGCTTTTTGTTTCATTCCTAGCTCCCATACTCAACAATAAGCTTCTGAAATTCCTACCCATTTTCCGGCCTAGCCGAGTTTTGCCACTCACGCAACGCGAACTTCGCCGAAAGCGGTCTGCCGACAACTCTTGGTAGGCCATCAGGTTTACCTTCTCTTTTGGACTTTTTCTTTTTGGAATCCCAAAACGTAAGTGGAGGGATACCTATGACATCGCAAAAGTTGTCCGTCTGTCAGTCTGTCCGTCTGTCTGTGAGCACGATAACTCACGAAGGGGATTAGATATTCTGATGAAACTTCGTGGGAGGATCCTTTGGGGCAAGGGAAAGGTCTATGGCCCTATATTTAGGGGTGGGGGAGGGGGTTCAAATTAAGGGGCAAACAAAATATTTTTAAGCAGCTAATGTGATAGTCGATTATCGGGTAAGAAGACATTCGGAACGCGATGGTGAAAACCATTTTCTCGCCGGACAAGTAGTTCTTCCGAAATCCGGCAAAAACCGGAAAGTTGGTTAAAATAAATAAAAGAGGTAAGGGGTTAGGGCATTTTCTACCCGGACAACACATTAATTGTGAATTGAGCGAATGAGACAATGGGCCATTTGTGGCCTGAGTTTCGGCTGGAGTGCATGGCCTACCCCACAGAATAAATAGAAAATAGTTCGCCCGGAATCCAGCCAAAACCGGAAAATTTGTTAAAAGCAAAAGTTTTATTTGAAGTTGATTAGATGACAGATTTAGGGGTAAGAAGAAACGCTGAGTCTGTATATGACAATCATTTTCTACCCGGACATATAATTCGTCCGGAATCCGGCTGTAACCGGATTTTTTTTCATAAGTTGAACTTTTATTTGAAGCAGATTAGATGTTTCAGAGATAAGGATATACGCTGACAATTAGTTCGCTCGGAATTCGGCCGAAAACGGAAATTTGGCAGAAGTAAAGCAGAAAGTTTCGGTCAGTGTCGTCAAAATAAGGTATGGCTTATAGAGGAATATCTGAACTTGATTTTCTCTAATGGTTAGCCTGGCGAAGACTGGATCTGGCGAAGACAAGTCACAATACCCAATTGTCTGGATTAAATATCAGATTTTTGGGATCCCATCGAAACCTTTGGTCTTGTTTGCTTGGTTTTCCAACTTTTTAACTACAGTTAGTTGAATTTTCAAATAGCCTGGGGTTCAGCTGCCGCGTCGGTAACCGGAAGGCTGGATAAAGTCGAGAAGCATAAAAAGAAAACAACTATTTTCACATGGCAAGTAATGGTATCTTCCGAAACACTATGTTTCTGAGCCACTGCATCGTGAAAAGATCATTTCTCGTAAGAGTTGTGCTTTAAATCTTCGCTTTCTAATCTCCGCTACAAACGCCTATTCTATTAGAATACCAAGCAACATATGAATGCTTGTTCACAACCAACTAGCTTGATATGTAAAAGGGATCAAAGATGCCGATTCTCTTGAAAGCAATACTTTCAACGCCCACTAACTGTCTAACCCAGAATAAGACTTTGCGAAGTGTTTCACGCCGCTTATTTCAGTCAACTCAGATTTCATAGTTTTTTCAGTAACGCATAATTAGTTTGCATTTCGCAACGAAATCCCATGTACTTCCTAGCAACAAGACGAAAGTATATGGACACACACAACTTTTATTCCGACGGTTCAAATGCATCATAATGTATTTTAATGCTGCTTCGTGCGATGGACTTTTTGAAAAGAATGAACCTGAACCTGAAGTGTGGTGATAGACACGTTGACGTTGTACACTGACGCAATTTTCCAAGACATAAAATATTAGCCGGTTCAGGGGTCAAGCGCGACGTAAACATCCAGAAGAAATTTGTTTTATATGAATTCGCGATTGAATTCTACTATACGGTTACAAGAACTTAGACACTATAATTATATTTCTTAAGGAATTTCATTCTTGCGTTTAAATCCGTGTCAAAACCCAGGCTGGTTAATTCTGAAAAAAAAATTAAGAAGAATATCCAGAAGAAAGTCGTTTTTATATGAATTTGCGATCGAATTCTACTATACGGTTCCAAGAACTTAAGACACTATAATTATATTTACTAAGGAATTTCATTCTTGAATTGAAGTCCGTGTCAAAACCCGGGCTGGTTAATCTGAAGAAAAAATTAAGAAGAATATTCAGAAGAAAGTCGTTTTTATATGAATTTGCGATCGAATTCTACTATGCGTTTAGAAGAATTTAGATACTAGTGAACATTTCTAGGGAATTTAATCTTGCCTTAAAGTCCTTATCAAAACCCGCGGTTGTTAATTCCAAATCCATTGCTCACCTTTTGTTTGCTAAACACACCGTCTGATTTGGACTATCATCAAGAAGAAACAAGGTTCAGGCATCAAACATTCTTGTGTCACATGGCAATACGTTTCAAGCAAGAAAGAAAAGAAGAAGGAAAGAAGACGTTGAAAAGATTAACTGTTTGCACACTGACTTTCAAAACTCATAGAAGGAATTCAGGAATTAACTGCGAGAAAGTAAAGAGAGGCGAAGAAAAAAGGGTCTAGATACTCTGCAATAAACAACTCTAGTAGTGAATGAAAATGTGCAGTTTTAATTTTTTTTCAGCATTTTTTCTATTTCCTGACGCACCAGGTAATGTAGAAATAACGTATTTTGAGCCAGTAAAATAAGCTGTAGGAAAACCAAATCATATGTGCAATCGCACAAGACATGCACAATCAAGAATGTTAAAAATTTCGAGGTAATATCGAGGACCTGAATCACACGACCGGGGACATAAGTCTTCGAGTCCAACAAGTTTTCTGTAAAGTACGACAGGTGCTTTTCCCTTGGTACTTTACTGTTACAACGACCCTTCTCCATAGTTCCCCCTCTTCCACCTCTATCATGACGTGAGCTTAACTTTAGATTCCAAGCTTGAGAACCACGACAGAAAACGCACTGAATTTGTCGATAACAACGATTAACGATCAACTGCTAGTGTCTCTTTGTTTCTCCACATCTGCCGTTTCACCCGCCGAGTCAGGAGTCAATAAAATCAATCCACTTACCCACAAGCCCTTTCCGTGAAGAGAATGTAATTGGGATGCTCTGCCGACCTCTCGACAAATTTTACACATGTGTAGTTTTCCCAGTGACGCATAGCCTGCCGAAACAACGCTTTGTGCAGTCCTGAGAAGTTGGCGTCGATTTCATAAGGGATGACACCGTAATCCCAGACGCGCTCTTTCCGCGCTGTTGCCGCACGAACGCGGCGAGATTTTTCCTTGTCTTTCTTCTGTTCTTTATCGTGAGGGCGCTTTTTGTGTTTCCTGAAAAATTAGAAACCCCGTCAGACATAATACGAATCATGGAGAAAATGGATGTTTAGTAGTGAAGTCACTTGCTTCTTCGTGCTGCTTGAGATTTTGCTTTATCTCAACAATAATAGCGCGGACAGTCGGCCAAGTCTCGGGCGTATCTTATACATTTTCATGAGTACAAGTTGTCCGTCCGTGTCTCCGCAGGATGGCTCTCGAAGGGGCTGAGATACTTTGTTCAAACTCGGTGTGGGTATCCTATGGGTACAGGTCAAGCTCGCAGACGGGCGCCGTAGCCCTACACTTAGGGGTGGGCAGGAGCGTTCTAAGTAAGAGCGATAGTTTTAAAGCTAATATGATAGTCGAGTTATAGGTAAGGAGACATGCTGGATCCATGTATGAACGTTATTTGCTTACCTGACAAGTAGCTAGCCCGGAATCCCACCAAAACCGGAAAACTGGTAGTAGAAAAGGTTTTTCTGAAGTCGGTAGCAGTGAAGCCATCCCTGGATTTTTTGCCAGATACGTAGTTTGCCCGGAATCCGGCCGAAACCGGAAATTCGGTGAAAGTAAGTGTTTGCCGAAGTCGATCAGAGGTCTATATGGGAGTAAACAGACACGCTGAATCCATTTGTTTATGTCTTCTTGCTGGACAAGTAGTTCGCCCGGAATCCGGCCAAAACTGGAAATTCTGTCTGATATGATTATTGGGGTAAAACTACGTGCTGACTCCGTATCTGAAATTCATTTTTCACTGGTCAAGCAACTCACCCGGAATCCGGCAAAAAAAAGAAATTTCATTTAAGTGGAAAATAATTCTACAATCAATAAGACCTTTAGTTAGGGGGTATGAATGCTTGCTGAATCCATGTCTCTTCATCGTTTCCTGAGTTGATCAGTCATTCTGACGTAATCGGGGAGAAGGAGGGTTTAAAAATCAAGGGACATAAAAAGTTGTGGATGACTGGACGAATCCCACGAAGGGGTCTAAAAGGATCATATTGCAAGTTTTCAAGTTCTGCTTATCTGGAGACCCAATAGTCTGCATCACGAGGTCTAACAAATATTCTCTTTGCGGTCCCATCGAAATCTTAGGTCTTGTTCGCTTCATAGAGCCATATCTTTCCTCTGAATGGGTTACTAAGAACTTCAATAATTCCAAGCATTTTACTACACAGCCTTGTCGAGGATCGAGTGAATACAAATTGTCAAAAGGCATTTCGCAAATAGTTCTAAGCCAAGAAATCGCTCTTACAATGTAACAAAGACAGCTGAAGATCGGCACCTAGCAACAAACTTAGAATCAGGACTGCTCAAACGCCTCTCATAATTTATGGCCTCTCTTCCAAATTAAAGACAGGTTCCATGGTCCCTAATTGACTCGTCAGCTCAACAGGTTGTTTGCTTCAGTCGCACTTGAAACGCTTCAAGTCGCAGTGACTAGAATTTATGAGAGAAAAGAGTTCCAAGACCTGCCGAAAGAGTTTTAGTTGACGCGGCGAAGCTACGCTCTGTTTCTTATTTATAGCACTAGACTTCGTTAAGAAAACGAAGAATAGAGGGTGTCATGTCATAACCCAGGATCGAAAAGAAAGAAGTACAGGGAGGGTACATAACTTCAAACAGCGTGAAAACTATCCGCATTTTTTCCATTAATGGACGAGGATACACAGTGAAAAGTTAATTTTGTTCTAGCTCATCATGATTTTCAGAGGGTGCCAAAGATGCCCCTACTCCAGAAATCAACGTACCGCCCCTTTTTATGTTTCAGAGCAAATCTTTGTATGTTTGTCACCGTACCAAACTTTAATTAACTAACGGGTCAGAATTACAACAGTGAGCCTACCGTAAATCTCAGTAATAGGCTAGACGAACATTAGTCACGATGATCCAAGAACCAACACTGACAATCCCCTCCTAATAATCACGTGCGGAACAAGAGCAACCGTATAATCGAAGCTGTAAAGAAAGACGATGTCACCTGAAAAACCGCTCTGTAAAGTAGGGACAACGGCGTGCCTAACATGCAGACACCCCTTGGACAGGACCGAATCTACTTTCCCGGTGCTGACAGAGATTCAGCTGGAGATTTCGTTCGGATTTTCTGAACTTTCAAAGAAAAGTTTAAAAAAAAAAAAATTCCGTACGGAACTAATGATTGTTTCAAAAATTCTGGCAGGAATTCCAGTCCGCACGCGCCAGACCCTTCTGTCCGTCCGCAGCATCAGCCAGAAATATTGTTTAAACAAAATCACGAGAAATCCTCACATTAGCATAAGCCCTTAGCCTCTTATGTTGGCTTACTTAAACCGCTGGAGCTATATTCAAGTGGACAATTTTATTATGTGAACCATAAGGATTCGCTGGAGGGAAGAAGGTGGGCTAAAATAGGACACTAAATTGATGCCAGCTTTATACTGAAAAGTTCCTTAGAACCCGGAACTGTGCTTGTGTCGATTTATTCGTCTCATATCGCTTGTCAGCCAAAGTCAATTAACCTTTTACACATGAATGCGGTGGTTTGGGGGGGGGGGGGGGGTAATCGAGGCACTTTCGATTAAGCAAGGGTTAGGTGTCATCGCCCTAACCTACTAGTTCTCAAGTTAGAACTTCCCTGGGCTATCTGGGCCCGTATGCCAATGGGTCAGATGGGCTGGTTTGAGGGGGGGGAGGAGTTAAATTCAAAGGCTTCTATCAACCAAATATGTCGTAAAAGCCACAACGAGAACCCAACGACAAATTATGCATTAAGTCTCATCAGCAAGTCTCAATGATACATCCTTGAGTTTTAAATAGTAATAAATTCATCATTACGAATACATCGAATGTCTTCTTTCCTTTTTATTTCTGTGCCTGTTCTTGTTAAATGAATGAATGTTTGGTGCCCGAAGTCTTGTATCGGCATGGCATAAAAGCTGAAGGTTCGAAAGCTGACGATTCGACTGGACTGAGAACTCCATGCTTGGACACAGACTTCGACTAAGAAAGTTGTGTCCGACGTCTGGATACGCCCTAACTAAAACACACCTGCCCTTTATCCAAGATGTGACAATACTGTCGCACAGTAGTTTCCTTGAAATACCACAAGTTAGGCGTGGATTGCAGGTATAATTCGTCATCACAGCAAACATGTGTGACTGTTTGATTGTGCCGCACATGAGTAATAAGATGTCGGAGTTCCCACTTGTTTGTCTCTGGAATAATGCGGTGACAAAGATTATACCACGTGAAACGGTATTTACATACAAGCGGAAGTAACCACTGCTATTACTGCTAAAGAGAAGGGCAAACGACAAGCCAACTGCATATATTTTCTCCAACTGCATATATTTTCTCGAAAAAAGACCTTCTCGAAAAAAAAAGTTTTTTCTCGAAAAGTTTTTGCTAAAATTTGACTAAAACAACTGTCTTTCTAAACCACGATTTTTTTTTTATAGTTTACTTTCTATTTACTTTTAATATAGTTCGCAAAATACTTGTAATTTTCCTTTCCTGCTGTATTTATGGGGATCGACTAAAGAGAGGCACGACACGGCATTACATACTGTAGGATGCACGAGTACTAAAAAGAGGCACGAAAAACCAAGGGCCCTTTCAGGCTTCAGAGGGGGGGTGGGGGGCAGGAACAACGCTCTAACGTTCCTTCTTTTAGGCTCTGGAGTTACGAACTCTCACTTAGTTGTCTACTTCTACTACTTGTTAGTCTAAGTTTATTACTCATGACTCCTGCGCCATGCCGTGTCTCTTTTTAGTGGATCCCGTACTTATGCTTGTTTATCGCCGTTTTTGGTTTGCCTTAACCATTCAAGAGAGTGGTTAATCCCATTCTTTGAAAAGGAAAGAAGTGTGATAAGAGGAAAGGGTATTTATTTAGTGTTATTTATTTACTTATTTTTTTACCCCACCCCAAGGGGGGGGGGGGATGAAGTAATGATATAGCGGATTTATGGTGGTTAGAACTGCGGCCACAATCAGGATTCCTTTGTCTTAAAAGTGGCCGTTAATGGTAAGTTGTTTGTTTAATCTATATGTTTTTTGATGAAATTAAAAAAAAAAGTCTGTAAAAAATGTCTGTATGTCTGCAGTTTTTTTTTTACTTTCTGACATAGTAGTGGTAAAGAAATAACACGGAAGTTTATTTCACCCACAAACCTGTCATCCCATGAAACAAAGTAGGCTAAAAAAAATTATAAAAAATGCTGAATAAAAAAAAAATTATACAAATAGCCAAACAAGCACTGAATGCTAGCGACTTGGGAAAGTGGGTCATCCTAGAACATACAACCAAAGTATCAAATCAACTCACCGTTTCTTTCTCTTTTCATCTCGAAGTTTTTTCTTCTCGTGTCTTTCTTTGTGCTTCTTCTCCTTGTGACTTTGTTGAGCTTCTGTCTTGAGAAAGTGTTCCGCGATTTCATCGTGGGTGGGTCCATAAGTCAAGAGGCTGCTATTAGCATACCTCGAACGCTCTAACTCAAGCTCGTACCTTGGCTCTGGTATTGCAATGTCACCGATGAAACCAGCTTAAACATATGAAGGAATTAGTATTGTAAATTAGTGTCTTTTCTTTGTCTTTATCTGTTTTATCTATTTTCTTTTATTTACTCCGCTTTTTCGAAATGACGGGTTACAAATAAATTACTACTTACGTATAGCCAACGGTGACGAATTACGTACTTTTTTTTCCAACAATCAATTTAACAAAACTGGGGTTGAAGGGAAAGTACGATTTTATGCGAGGCTCAATTCGCCAATGCTTTTGCTCTTCCCTCATTTGCAGACGCCTATGGTCGTCTCATGCAACTATTATTACCAGCACGAAGTATAAAAATCGTCTTCGTCGGCTAGGATAGAACCTCCTTTATCTAAGATAAGATAATGCAATCTAGGTTAATAATAGCTCTGTTTCTGTTAGAAATCCAACTGGCAAATCCTTTATTTCTTCCCTTCTAGCTTAAACAAGCTGAAAGCGAGGTTCCCTGTTCCGTTTACTTTCCAGAATGAATGGAGCCGAGTTGAATGGCTACAAAGTGCATGCTTTCCTTGGGTTTCTCCTTTTTGCAAAAATGGATTAGAAACAGAAAATTAAGTAACAAAGAATGTAGACTGTTTCGAGGGGTTGCCAACTCTCGACTTTACTGTCCACAAGTGCCCGGTGCCAGGCCGGCGTCGGCACCGGCCTGAACGCCGGTACCGATTGCCACAGAAGCGTCTGAAAGATGGATCACCTAATGTATGGCCGACATCGCTGGTTCTTTCCGGTGTCAGCTGGTGCCGGGAAAGAGTGTAAAGCATGTGTCGGGGAGTGGGTAGCCCCTCGGACTGTTTGGCAAAAACGAAAACAGCAATCCAGTCTCACTGCTGACGGACGACCAGGGTCGGGCGGTCATGGTCTGGAATTCCTGCCAGGATTTTCGGAACCATCACCAATTCCATACGGAAAAGTTGAGATGGTTTCAACTACAGAAATCCGGCTGGGCCGAGTATCCGCAGCATCAACCACCGTCCCTTTCCTCGTCCCCCGATCATCTGCATATTATTGTGTCTCCTAACGTGTTGCCTCTATGACAACCCTCCCTTTATCTGGGGTGTCCGACACCCCAGACTTCCCGAAATTTGTGGTCTTGTTTCGTCTTCCGGATCTACCTCCAGGAAAACGGATATCTGGAATCCAGACAAAAAATCTGGAAGTTGGTGCCTGGATTTTTATTCTCTCTATCGCTGTTTCACAACTATAGTGTAACTATTGTCGAATGCATAGTATCCCTGGTATGGCTGTCCAAACACGGGTATAGCCTAGAGAGATTTACAGCCTATCAACGAAAACGGAAAGGGGCATAAACGAAATAATTTAACTTTCCAAGGTATTTTACGTTCATTTTTACGTTCAAACAAAATTGTCGGCCTTTGGTAACTATGCTCGGCCAGTAAGCTGTTGGAAACATTATTTGACTCGTTCTTGGTCTGAATAATCACGGTTTTTGCATCCTTTTAGTCGGTTATGATTCGAAGTGCAAAAACCAACCAATAGGAAGCACGAAGACTCTGTTTTGTGATAAGATTACTTTTCTCTAAAACTGTGGTCAAACAATAAAGAATAAATTTTCAAACAACTTACAGGCTCAGAAACGAGCTCAGAATGGTTATCAGACGCCGAACAGTCATCCTCCAAGTAGAAAAAATCCTATATCTCACACTGTTAATTATTTGGCGCCTTACGATGATCATGATCGTGAGAAATATCCGTTTTCGTCAGGTACGGGACAATCTCTTTATACCGAAGTAACCCTAGAGCAAGGCCCTCAGCCCAAGGTGTCTGCGAATCATACTTGACTGCGCTAACGGATAAGTCAGCTAATAGTTGCGTTTTTGATCGAAGTTTGAAATTACCTTCAAACTCAAAGGTCTCTATTTAAATACCGTTTTAGGTCGCCGGTCATAGTTTCTTTGTCCTTCAAACTCTGACCGTCGAAATTCGGTGAGCTAGCAAGTTCGAAGTTTGCTTGAACCGTCGACGAAACGTCGACCGGGCACCGATCGCCGGAGTCGAAAAACACTGATTAAAGCAAACGGTGAACTTCGACGGCGTTCGAAAATGAAAATTAAGCAACCGGCCAACCGAACGGCGAACAATACTTCGATCAACAAGACCAAAGGTGTCGATGGGATCCCAAAAATCTAATATTTGATTCAGACAATAGGGTCTTGTCTTCGCCAGATCCAGTCTTCACCAGGCTAATCATCAGAGAAAACCAAGTTCAGATATACCTCTATAAGGCATATCTATTTTGGCGATACTGACCGAGACTTCCTGCTTTAGTTCTGCCAAGTTTCCGGTCGCGCCAGAATTCCGAGCAAACTACTAGTCCAGCAAAAAAAGAAAAATCAGAAACAAATCCAGCGTCGAATCCCTATAAAGAACATCTAATCAACTTAGAATAAAAGTTTGACTTAAAAAAAATCCGGTTACAACCGGATTCCGCACTAATTATGTGTCCGGGTAAAAAATGATTGTCATATACAGACTCAGCCTCTCTTCTTACCCCTTAATCTGTCATCTAATCAAACTTTTGCTTTTAACAAATTTTCCGGTTTGGGCCGGATTCCGACCGAAATAGTTGTTCGGAGAGAAAATGGTTTTCACCATCGTGTTCAGCATGTCTTCTTACCCCTAAATCGACCATTTAATCAACTTCATATAAAACTTTTGCTTTTAAACAACTTTCCGTTTTTTGCCGGATTCCGGACGAACTACTTGTCCGGCGAGAAAATGGTTTTCATCATCGTGTTCAAAATGTCTTCTATCCTCTAAATCCACCGTTTAATCAACTTCATATAAGACTTTTGCTTTTAACCAATTTTCCGGTTTTTGCCGGATTCCGGACGAACTACTTGTCCGGAGAGAAAATGGTTTTCACTATCGTGCTCAGCATACCTTCTTACACCATAATCGACTATCACATTAGCTGTTTAAAGGTATTTTGTTTGTCCCTTAATTTGAACCCCCTCCCCATCCCTAAATGTAGGGCTACAGAGCCCATCTACGAACTTGACCTTACCCTTGACCCGAACAATCCTCACACCAAGTTTCATCAAAGTATCCCATTCCCTTCGAGAGTTATAGTGCGCACAGACGGACAGACGGACAACTTTTGCGATGTCATAGGTATCCCTCCACTTACGTTTTGGGATCCCAAAAAAACGCAACTAATGTTTATTCTCGCGATACTTCGGCCTTCTTGGCAAGGGTCCTCTTCAGATTTAAGCTAGAAAAAGGAACATGAGATGATGACAGGTTCGTCTTTCCTTTGCCAAAGAAGGGCTGAAATACCGCTAGAATAGATATCAGCTAACTTATCTGTTTAGCACAAGCAAGCAATGGTAGCACTTCGGTCATAGCCATTAAGTCAATGAATGCAATTTCTGACCAGAATAAGTAAACTCTTCATATTGCTTCAACAATGGCTCAAAAACGGAAAAGTCAGCTGCGATGTTGTACCATTGTAACATCGTAGCTGACTCTTCGTTTTGGGCAATTGTTGAACACACTGTAAAAAAATCTTGCAGTGTTTGCTACTAGGATTAATCTTGTCTCTACTGAGACAAGATTATCTCTAATTCGGATTAATCTTATCCCAAAAGAGATAAGATCAATCCCAGTAGTAAATACTGCAGTTAACGTTAATCCTTACTCGGAGAAACTTTTTGACAGTGTTAATAAGAAATAAAGAGCAGAGTCAAAGAAAACGGGCGGCACCGATACAATAGAGAACAAAAAAAAATACATACCTGCTTTACATGGATCGATGTAGATATCATTTGACACTGCAGTTGGCACTTTCAGACTGTACAAATCCTCGGCACTAAACTTTCCAGATTTTGCTTCACAAAACACAACACTCAATGCCCACAGACAAAGCAGCATTTTGAGATCAAGATATTTCCGAATACTGGTCAAACGGGATTTACATTAGCTCTCCCATGGTCGAACCCTCACTGTGTAGTGTATAACCTCTGCTACCTGGCCCATTCAGCTTCAAATTAACACTCCGTAATGACTTAATTATGCTAAAATAATACGTCCACATGATCGAATATCCATAACAGATTTAAGACGGCGGCGTCAGCGCCGAAAAGCCCAGTTCAAATAAACCTAGGAGTGCGGTACAGAAAGTCAGGTGAAAAAAAAACAACCGCTGGAACGATGTGGATTGCTCCGTTTCCGACGGCAAACTGGACAGTTTCCAGCTGGTTCTAATCTTTCTGAAGGGAGCCGCGAGGGATGAAGCTCGCAAGGACCACCTTACGATTGAAGCTGACAGTTAATCCACTTGAACGGGCGGTTTATGCCGTGGACCGTATGACGACCGCACTGACTTCTGCCACATGAAAGGCGACTAAATCCCATTCTCGCTGCGAGCAAAGGGCCCATAATTTGTAATTTCTTGCTCAAGTTTTGATGGTGCTAATCGCATTAGGCAGCTGATAGTTTTTTCGGTCTTTCTTGGCAAGGACCCTCTTCAGAGATGGAAAGTTCCATATTCGGTGAATGCGAGACGCGGGATGAGAGGGTGTTTTACTGTAGCCCTTATTATTTAAGAAAGATATCTACTCCCTCCGCTACAACTATTAGCGCTACGAAGGAATATTTAACTATTAGCTATTTGCAAAATTCTTCCTCTGTTCACCCCTTGGTAAAAACAAAAAAAAACTACCTCATTTCGCGATACAAGCTTCCGGAAATATCTTTTAAGTATCGACCCTAAGTATACAAATATTCACAGCATCGTATCTCAGATTCACCGCCCACCACAGGGGTTAAAAAATAAATAAATAAATAGACTGCTAAGACCGAAGCATCAAACGAAACGCTGATTTTAGATAAAAGTCAGGATCCTGTAGCTTTGTCAGTACTGTCGATAACACGAATATCATTTGAATATGTTCAACTGAAACTCGGACGGCAAACGCAAAGCAGAAAACTGAGCTAAGAGCAACTAGTGGACAAATTCGCCTTATACCAGTACAAGGCCCTAAGTGGATTAGTCTCTGTTTGTCCACCCTCGCCTTACTATCAGCATTCATCACACATAGACAGGAAAACAGACTCGCAATGGTGCATTTAGATTCTTCCTATTATCCGAGCGTATTTTTGGGATCCCAAAACGTAAGTGGAGGGATACCTATTACATCGCAAAAGTTGTCCGTCTGTCCGCACGATAACTCTCGAGGGGATTGAGATATTTTGATGAAACTTGGTGGGAGGATTCTTTGGGTGAAAGTGCAGGTCAAGTTCGAAGATGGGCTCTGTAGCCCTATATTTGAGGGTAGAGGAGGGGTTCCAAATTAAGGGACAAACAAAATATTTTCAAACAGCTAATGTGATTGTCGATAATGGGGTAAGAAGACATGCTGAGTACGATGGTGAAAACCATTTTCTTGTCGGAAAAGTAGTTCGTCAGGAGTCCGGCAAAAACCGGAAAGTTGGGTAAAAGTAAAAGTTTCATTTGAAGTTGATTAAATGTTCGACGTTATAAATGTTCGATATAGGGGTAAGGAGACATACTGAACACTATGGTGAAAACCATTTTCTTGCCGGACAAGTAGTTCGTCGGGAATCCGGCAAAAACCGGAAAGTTGGTTAAAAGTAAAAGTTTCATTTGAAGTTGATTAAATGTTCGATTTAGGGGTAAGAAGACATGCTGAACACGATAGTGAAAACCATTTTCTCACCGGACAACTAGTTCGCCAGGAATCCGAACAAAACCGGAAAGTTTGTTAAAGGCGAAAGTTTTATCTGAAGTTGATTAGATGGCAGACTTAGGGGTAAGAAGAGACGCTGTGTCTGTATATGACAATCATTTTTTACCCGGGCATATAATTAGTCCAGAATCCGGTTTTAACCGGATTTTTTTTTAAGTCAAAGTTTTATTTAAAGTTAATTAGATGTTCTTTATAGGGATAAAGAGATCCGCTGGATTCCTTTCTGAATTTTCTTTTTTTTTGCTGGACTAGTAGTTCACTCGGAATTCGGGCGAAACCGGAAATTTGGCAGAAGTAAAGCAGGAAGTTTCGGCCAGTATCGTCAAAATAGATATGGCTTATAGAGGTATATCTGAACTTGGTTTTCTCTGATGATTAGCCTTGCGAAGACTGGATCTGGCGAAGACAAAGACAAGACGAGACGAGGGTGAAGATTTTTACTAACAGAGACTAAACCACATAGCGGCTCTGAACTAGGATATGGAGAATCGCAAAATAAGTTGGTGAAAAGGACAAGAATTCTGTAATTTCTCGTACTTCACTATCGGCATACCTCAACAGATTCTATGACAAAGTTTAATATCACAACAGGTTTAGATCGGAGCAGTAATCTAAAGCTTGTCCATAAAATGTGGCTGGCCACCTTTAGCTAAACGTTTTGTTAATACATCACACCCTGTGTCTGTGACCAGAAACGTTTGTTCAAACTGGGCGGATAGCTTACCGTCCGTTGTAACGGCAGTCCAGTCGTCCGGCCAGAGGACGTCGCGCCATGTACCTATCACAGTTATAATTTAGAACCTTAACAAACTGGGAGGGTCCACAACGTCTACACAAACTGAACGCTATCACGAAACTATATCCCCCCCCCCCCCCCCCCGGATGAGAAACTAAAAATTCCAGTCGTTTTCAAATTAGTACAGCACTAACAGCAGTCGAGAAACAAATAGAAACATAAAGTCGAGATACTGATCACGACTGGTAAAGCCTTTTGGTTTAGTAAAGCCCTAATTTTTAGGGTAGATGTTAAATTGTGTATTTTATGTTATTTCTCTTTCTTGTTCTTCTTTTTTTGTTCTCCTTTTTTTCCTCATCGTGCTTTTTGTTTATCTCGACGTGTTTAGTACGACAATATCGGACCAGAGGATGTCCTCACCTTCAACTGCAAGGGTTTCAGAGGACATACCTCTTGGTGAGAACTTTTGGAAAGACACTCGAACGTGGAGTTTTGAAAACCAAGAGTGGACTGTTGTTATCGTCTTCCTGAAAGCCTTATGAATGCATGCGCCAGAAGTCAGTTTAAAACAGGTGAGGACCGTCGCCAGGCTGACGTTACCACTGTCAATATAATTTATTATGAAATTTATTCAGTATAATTTATTATGAAATTTATTCAGTATAATTTATATAGACCTGTAGACAGCAGGATGGTTAACTGAATGATTGTTTCGTATGTGGTTGGTTTATACTGTACGCATTCTCGCTTACCAATGTCAAACTGTTTGTCATTTTTCTTTATTTTTCACAAGAGGGTAGTTTTTGATTATTTATTTGGTAGATAGCAGGTCATTTATAGGTCAGATAAATTAAGTTATATTATTTGTGTTAGATTTATAGGGTACGTCGTTGTTGTTATTATAGTAAAATTTTTAACAAGCAATGCATGTTTGAATTTTTGTTCTCCACAGTGCTTGTATAAATGTAGTTGTATTTTTGTGTAAAATTAAAAAACTTGAACTTGAAAAACTTGAAGAGGCGAAGGCCCTGTTACCTCTCATCTGGATTACTCTGATTACGAAGAGCATAAAACCTGTCATTTGCTTCAATGTACCACCTTTTCGAATTTATCGGTCGTCTTTCGATGCTTTTCTATTCTAACCAGGAGGGAAATCTTATGTCAGTATTCTCGACTCCATCTAAATCTCATGAGACGCAGATGTTTAGGCACACGCTGCGATAGTCTACAGACGTTGCGCAGAAGTAATAGCAGGTCACCACGTATATAACGCCTGGCTCTAGGCGACCCCTCCCCCCCCCGGTAAGAAACACCCCCTGGCGAAAAACCCGGTTATCCCCCCCCCCCCATAATTTTCTTATTTCAAGGCGGGGATTCCAGCAGATCATTTGAGGTTGTTAATGAGTTTACGAGGTGATTGTTTACCTTTAGGAATGCGTAGAAGATATTTGGGTAAGGTAAGAGTGTTGTCTGGTCCTTACTTTTGCCCAATGTGTGGACATTTGGACGAAAATATTTTTCACGTAATGTGCGTATGTCCTGAGCTTTCAGATCTTCGTGGGGAAATTTTTGGTGTTAGTAATTGGGGGGAGGATTGGCTGGTAAAAGTAATGGGAAGTAAAATATTTGGTGATATTGAAAAGTTGGGAAGATTCCTTTCGGTTTCGATGAACCACAGAGAAAGATTCCTGTAAAGGAAGATGTAAAATAGTTCGCATTTATTTGGTTTGTGTTTTTTTCTTTTCTTTTTTTGTGTTTATTTTTTTTCCCATGGCCTCTGTGCTTTTAGTGGAATAAATCTTATCTTATCTTAAATCTTATATAGGGAATTATACAAAACCGTCTTAAAAACTGCAGTTTCGACCGATAGCACTTAAGGATTTTCCCTAGACAAGTGAGCTCGCTTTGCCGCTCGCCTCTATATATACTCTTCCTAAAAATCTATTTTATTTTATCATCGCTGGGTGTGGGTGGGTGGGGGGGAAGAGTTGGTATTCGGAGTTTATTAACGGGGGAATTTTCGCCGAGGGAGGGGGTAAAGTTCGGGGGGTGTTCGTAGTTTTTTTTTTTTTTAGCTGGAATCCATAATGCCTGTAGTAAGCGTATGGTAGCAATAAGGACAACTAGCTTCGTCACAGCCTGTAGACAGCAGGCTCTCAGGGTGGCTCTAAAATATAAGACGAAGACTGAGAGCCGACTGTCACAAGGATGCGCGTCATTCTCATTTTGTCTTTCAGTTGACTACTTAACTACTTATAATACAATGTATTAAGTATGTTCACAAGGTTTTTGTCATGACCTTTTTAAGTTTTATGTTTTCGTGTGACAGCAGTTGAAAGGGTTACAAACCGTTTTAGTTTGCTTTTTTTTTATACGTAAAGATAACAGAACTATGTCAGTGTGTAAAGAAGGATACGCATCCTCGTTTAAGTGTTATCGAGCTTCTGAGTGTGCATATACATACGTGAGATACATACCTTCGTTTATCATAGGCTCAATCGTAAACACATGCCCGGGCTTCATCACACCAATGGCTTTGTTTTCTGTAAATTAAAGCACAGATTACATGATAAACTAATATTCTGACGTCAAATTTATGTGCCCTCAAACCCGGGAAATTTCCATGGAGAATGTCTTCCAACTACAAGAAATAAAGCTCCTTCGCATCTCTGCGAGTTCCAGTAAACGTGGGCGTGACTTAGTGCCGGTCCAACCAGAATCCACCCATGAGACAAACTGCGTCACTTCAGCATTAGCCTGTTCAGAGACATGTTCCTGCGATAACTGGACAAAACTTCGAAAGACTCGCCAAGTTATGTCTTCACTGCATCGCGTAGGTACATATAGAATGTTTGGAGTTTTAGATTTAAAATTTAATTGAGTCATTTAAATTAACCAAGGGAAGTTACGACAGCTTTGAAATAAGTGATATCGTAAATCCTGCACTACGGTAGCCGCGTCCAAGCGTCCACATGGATCTTTACAAGTAGAGTTCAGTGAACAGAACTGTTGGACACTGAAACAGCATTAGATTAAATTAGATTTTTTTTTGTCAGATTAGGCCGAAGTCGGCCGACGATTTGGTTCATGAATGAATGAATGAATGCTTTATTTTACCAAAATAGCGTTAGCTAGCGCAGGTACGTCAAACACACGAGTCAATACATAAATCATACCACACTAAATATTTCAACGCAAATGTGTGTAACTACGAAAATACATAAAGATTAAAATAAAATATATCAGAATTCTTCATTTAGCGTTGCTTGGTTAAAATAATCAGTAAAGTACGGAACGAATGACTTGATGTAACGTTGAGTACTAGTCGCCGGGTAAGACGATATCAGTTGACAACTCTTTGTCTTTTCTCGACGCCTTGTCCTCGGTCCGTCAACAATAGGGTTTTCGAAGTCTGGCAGTAGTCGACGGTGGAAGGGTGAGTCAAGACATTTCAGTCCAAATCTGACAGTTAGTTCATGTCTGCGTTTTCCAATGACAGTAAGTCAAGTTCTGTTAATGAGCTGTCATAGTTCGTGTAGCTGGGGCCCAATATTATTTTCAGAGCCCTTTTTTGAACCGACTCAATTTGAGCAGATTGTTCCTTGGTCAGACCGGGGTGCCAAGCGTATTCTAGGCAAGGTCTATGTAGCTGCAATCATGTAGCTGCAATCATGTAGCTGCAATCATGTAGATCCTACAGAGCCCAAGGTTACTTTATTACTAACTTATTTCATACAAAAATAACGAGCTATAATGACATGAACTAGCTTGCCCCCGAATTACGGAAGTTAACGCTGAATGGATTAAAGGCTTCAAGTGTTTTACATATATATAGATATTTAACTCTGCTCTGTACGGTCGTTTCCACTTTCTATGCAGTGCCGATTGGTTAGCACGCTCAATTCAAAATCGACGCTGGTGCGAGTCTCGGCCGTGCGCACCGTTTGGTTTGGGACGCGAGTTAGTTGCCTGATCCTGTAAAACAAGCCAAAGTCCACCTAGCTTCAAATGGGTAGCCTAGCTAGAGAAAAGCAGGGAAGGCGTCGGCTGACTTGCTCCAACCTCGCATCGAACTCCCTGCAGAGGGCAATGAACCAGGAGACCGGTACTTCCATGTCCAGCATGGCATTGTGGACTTACAAAGAGTGACTCAGATAAGTTGGAAAGAATCCAAAAACGTGCTGTTCAAATTTATAGTTGGTGGTCGTAAAATACCGTACTCGTATCTCCTAAAGGAGTGTAAGCTGGAACCCCTTTCCGTTCGTAGAGAACAGCTGTGCCAACGTTTCGGAACAAATCTGTTATCCCACCCTTTCTACCGAAATATGCTTCCTCCACCCTTTAAACCGGAAAGAAACAGACCTCCAAGAGAAGCAGCTATGAAAGTACCAAAACTCACACCTGTCGCTTGTAAAACTGAAAGGTACCGTAATAGTTTTGTGCCTCAGGTTACCTTGCATCATAACAACCTTACTTGAATTACTGTATTTATTTTATGACAATTGTATATAGACAGATAGATAGATCAGTGTATTTCAAAAGCCCAAGGGCCATGGCCATGGTGGCAAGTGCCAATTAATTTGCTCGCGCATGAAATGTTGTGCCGCATATATTTTGAAATTAAATTAAATTAAACTTCCGCGGACCTTTAATGGTTTGGATGCGAAAGTTTGCTTTTTATTTTTTATTTTATTCGGCCAAGTGCCATATAGCGATCGCAATTTCTGTTCCTCCGTCCGTCGGTCTGTCGGTCCGGATTTTGCTAGTTCGGGCACTTCCACATAAGCTAGGACGATGAAACTTGGCAGGCATATCAGGGATCCAAATGATTAAGTTTGAAATAGTCATTTCCCCGATCCGACCACCGTTGGGAGAGTGGAGGGAGGGGGAATCCGGAATCTTGAGGAATTTGTAACTTTTGAACGGTGAAAGGATAGCAATGAAATTTGATATTTGGAGAAGATCTCGTGCCTCAGACGACCTACTTAAAATCCGGACCGGATCCGGTGACTTTGGGGGGAGCTGGAGGGGTGAACCGGAAATCTTGGGAAACGCTTAGAGTGGAGGGATCGGGACGAAACTTGGTGGAAGGACAAGCACAAGTCCTAGATACACCATTGACATAACCGGACCGGATTCGGGCACTGTGGGGGGAGTTGGGGGGGGGGGCGGAATTCGGTGATCCCACGAGTTCGGTACTAGGACGATGCGATTTGGTAGGCATATCAGGGAACCGAACAGACTGCCTTAAAAATAGTCGTTTCCCCGATCCGGTCACGGTGGAGGGAGTTGGAGGGGGTTTACCGGAATTCCGGTGATCTCGAGCTAGGGTACTTCCAGATGTGCTAGGTCCATGAAACTTGGCAGGGATTTTAGGAATTCTACCTGAAATTGACTTGAAAATAGTCCCTTCCCCGATCCGGTCATCGTGGGGGAAGAAGAGGGGTGGGGAATCCGGAATCTAGTGACATTCACAACTTTGGAATGGGTGATCGGACGTGCATGAAACTTGGTAAGTATTACGGACAAGTGTCTTGGATGTTCAGTTTCAAGTTTGGACCGGATCTGATCACTGGGAGGGGGGAGCTGGAGGGGGCACCGGAAATCTCGTGAATCGCTTGAAGTCGAGGCATCGGGGTTGGACTTGGTTGGAAGAGCAAGCGTAACCCTAGATCCATTCCTGACAAAACAGGACCGGATCGTGTCACGGTGGGGGAAGTGGAGGGGGTTTCCCGGAATTCCTGTGATCTCGAGCTAGGGTGCTTCCAGATGCGCTAGGACCATGAAAATTGGCAGGCCAATTAGGGACTCTAACATATTGACTTGAAAATAGTCCCTTCCCCGATCCGACCATCGTGGGGGGAGTAGAGGGATGGGGAATCCGGAGTCAGGTGGCGTTCATAACTTAGTAACGGGTGATCGGACGTGCATGAAACTTGACAAGTGTCAAGAACGAGTGTCTCAAATGTTCAGTTTCAAGTCCGGTGTGGGTCTCATCACTGGGGGGGGGGGGGGGGGTATCTACAGGAGGAAAAACTGACAAACATGCTAACTGTTCCGACAAGTACCATATGAGCTTTCAGCTCTTGTTTGATTTGTTTGCGAAAGCCTGTACTGAGCATGAATGTGTGTAAGGGAAACTCGACCTATAAGGCGTTTTTGGCGGTTCGACATTGAGCCAATGTTGATCAACAGTGCGTTCTAGCGAACAACCGGAAATCTCTGTGGACAATATTGTTGGTCAAATCGACCAACAACTGAAAGTGTTATTGATCGACTCTGTTTGTCAACTTGTGGAGTAATCTGCTATAATTTTCAAACAGAGCGTTTTGGCAACGAGTCACCTCTGCTGACCAACAGGGACGTCTTAACGATTAACAGTCGATCGTTGATCAACACTGTTGATGAACAGAAGAACCGGCAAAAAAACGCCTATAAGGTGTTCCAGGGTGATAGCTGGGATACTAACTTCTAGAAGGAGAATGATACTGATGTCACTAAGTACTTCTGAAACTAATTTACGAAGCTAATAAAGGCTGCGGACGACTCATTTGAGTTGCAAGTTTGATGCTATGACGGAAACACAAACCTTACTCGGTACCATCCACCACAACAGCTCCCCGGAGGCCACTGCGCTATCTCAACGACTACGAAATTAAAGTGAAGTTTTACTCACCTTTCGACTTCAGACCCGACCTATCCACATTGACTTTTTTATGCTTAAAAAGCGTTTCTTTGGCCTTTGATTTTTTTTCAAGCTAGTCCTTTGAGCTTTGGGCACCAAAACACTGCAGACGAAATTCAGGCTGTCCAAGATTCATTTTGCCTCCTTTAAGTCCGCCGCTCCCCTTGACTTTGTACGACAAAATGGCCGCAGACCGCAGTGCAATACTCTGAGCGTGTCCGAAAGCTCGGAAACGAACGAAAATGCTGAACTAATTCAGCATTTTATGCAGCATTTCGCTTTCGGACTTAAATTTTCGCTCAGTTAATGCAGCATTAATTCAGCATAAAATTCATCGAAAAATTCAGCGAAGATGCTAAATTTTACGCTGAATTTTCAAGAAGAAACTGGGGAGCTGGCGATTAAGGCTAAATTTCGGATTTAGAAGTGTCAGAGAAGAAATAAAGAAGGTGTCCGAAAGCTTTTAGTGCTGTAAATGCTGCATTTAATGCTGCATATAAGCTAAGAGCTTTCGGACGACAATAAAAATAAAAATGCAGCATTAAATGCAGCATTTACAGTCCTGAAAGCTTTCGGACACGCTCTCTATATGACTAAGTCCAAAACACGCCAGTGATCCTCACGAAGAACGAGAAAACGTCTCACTAACGACTCAAACACAACAACTCAAATCCTGTGTCAGTCAATGACGACGATCGCTGGGGACAGCTGTGGTGCTGCTTCCGGCTCTTTCGCTAGGTGCACGGCGATTTGGCATCGGCAAGGAGAGTTAATCATCAAGAGTATCCGCAAACCAGTTACAAGATTCGAGGGGACACCCCACGCGCTTACGAATGACTACGAAAATTAAAGGCGAACACAGATCAAAACCACACAGTCAAAAACTACAAGCTAGTAGGACATACTGGACAGACTTACTTGCATAGTGCGGAACATTCGGAGCCGTGTGAAACAGCCTGTGAATCCCATGTCCGCAGTAACTTCGAACAACTGAGAAACCATTCTTTTGTGCATGCTTCTGGATAACGTCCCCGACATCTCGATAGCGCGTTCCAGGTTTGACTAAAAAAAAAATTTCCACTCCATAATCTGTACTTTTAAAGGACACCTGAACAATGAAACCATACTTGAACACACCACTGAGAATCCATTTACAGACACGGCCACGGAGAGCATTCTTCTCCTGAGCGTGACCTTTTCAAAATAGGGATGTTCGTTTCTGGACATACAAGTTCGTTTCTTTGCACATGCAGACTCCAAGATAAAAAGCGCAATTCATGCAAATCTTGTACAGCGCTGGACGGATCGTATTGGAATTTCTTCTAGATATACGTTCGGGCTTAACTGGTTAAAAACTATTCCAGAAGAAGGGTTGATTGGAGACATTTGTTCATTTCTAAGATTGTGCGGTACTGAAATAAGGACAGATGCAAATGGAGCAAAAATCATAGCTTGGAAACACTATTTCGTATCTGGATTGGGTTTTCTGCAGGCAATGTTAACGGAAGTCATACAGATAGGGATGATACTTGGTACTCTTCATTCAGGTGTCCTTTAAAAGGACCTCGAGTAGTTCATATTAATCCACACTAATTTCTACTCGCTCCATCCGTTCTCACTTCCAAACCTATTATTTCGTAATGAGCACATCGAAGTCAAGGAGCCATGACCAAAGACTCTACATTGTTTTCTGGCCGATGAATGAAAAAAAAGTATATTGTATTTATTGTGTTTTATTTGATTCTTTTATTTTATTTTACATACTCCACTTTTCAAACGGCGGGTCACAAACAAAATTACTTGCTTACTTACTTACTTAGAGTGTGGATAGCAGCAAAGGAAGACGTGCGTCATTCGCCGAAAACAAACGTTGAATGACTTGCTTGCCTCAGAATACTGGAATATAAGCTGTCTGCAGTATGTACTATACTTTTTCTTTAATCGTTTGTTTTTAATCGAAGCCAAGGAGCCAGGAATGTGGATAACAGAAACAAAACACTCTGAACTCTCGATAACACTCTCAACAGCTATCAAAGCCCATTACCATAACTCCCTTGAAAGGTCCATTCACCCAGCTACACCATTCTGATGTTAATCTCATAACGAACTGTGGTCAACTCAAAGGCAAAAAGTCAAGCTGTGATGCAAGGTATTCAATTCAATAAGCTGAAAACACTTATTTTTCGGCATCAAACCATCATTACTGCTAATGCAAGAAAGTGTATTACGAGGATACTTACTTAGCTGCTGAGCATGTTCAAGGCACTCATATGTGGTTTGCACTAGCTTCTTGGCTGTCTCACTGACTTCGCCGACAAAAAGGGTTTCATTCAAATCACCATGATAACCTCTATGGTATACAGTAACATCAACTGAAAAAAAAATATTCAGTGGTGCCCGAGGAACATGGAGTAAGTGATCGTGGAATCCTCGAAGCTACTATACTAGTAAATGTCAGTAAAGAAACAATATCGACCTGCCAATCGCTCACTTTTCACAAATATACGACTTGATTGGCTGAATGAAAGGATATCATCCCAGGCCGCGGAAGAGCTTAAAGCACAACTCTTACTAGAACTGATCTTTTCCCCATGAAACGGATCAGAAAAAATGTTTTCCAAAAATACCATTACTTTCCATCTTAAATTAACTATTTTCTTGTCAGAGCTTGTCGACTCTATCCAGCCCTCCTGCTCTACGACGCGGCGGCTGGGCGCAAAACGTTTGAAAACTGAACGCGCCGTGGTTAAAAAGTTTGAAAACTATAAGCAAATAAAAGAAGTAAAAAACAGAAGATTCTCATATCCTTATATCTGGAAGACTCGTCAGCGGAAACTGAAGATTCTGGAAAACTTTGCGTTGTGTGACGGGCAAAACTCGGCACATCCGAAAAAGCGCTAAAAGTTCATAGGCACAAAACAAAACAATGGAGAAAGGTGGGGATTTTAGAAGCTTATGATTGTACAAGGGAGCTAGGAATATTATAAAAAGCAGAATAAGCAAGAGGGGTCCTCTAAAGGTCATCTAAAGGGCTGACAAATTACGCGTACAGAATTAGATAAGATTTATTTACACTAATAGTCACTATTATCGTTTTGCACTGTTTCGACCAAAGCTTCTCTTGCGAGGTTACACTGCAATGGAAAAAAAAATTGGACTGGAAATTTGATGGATTATGGTTAATTGATAACTTGTGCGTGGATGTTCCATATAGTACACGAAAATGCCAGCCATTTGGCCTCGAGCCTTCTCTCTGCCAAATTGACTCTTTATGTTGTATTTAATTTGAAATAAACTGAACTTGAACTTGAACTTGTGAGCAGTTATCTGCAACTTCCGGCCGTGTCCAAAGGGTCTCTGGGTCTTAACCTCACGCCACATATCTACGTCACGGTCAGTTCAGACGACTGGGCAGTAAACCCATATACTTCATGAGACGGGGATAAAGAAGAGTAATGGACAATATTAACAAGAGCTAGAAGCTCATATGGCACATGGAAGGCTGGGGTCAGAGGATGAAAGTAGGAATCTGAGAATTCGTGGATTTGTTCTGATCATTTGTAAGCAAAACCTTTGAGATAAGAATGATCACGGGCCCTTTACATCACGGGAATGTATCGTTTGATAAAAAGAAAAGCCTCAGAGGCAAAAATGATGATGGGCTCATCGGGATCATGCAAATTTATATTTTGCTCAAAAGTATTTTTTGTACTTTAAGGAATTCACTTTTAAGCAAAACCCTTGGGCCAAAATGATCACGGGCCCTTGGGGATCATGAATATGTAGGCTATCATTTCGTTAAAAGTATTTTTTTCACTTGTCGGTTAAGAAGCGCACTTCAAGGGTTCTACAAATTAATTCTTAAGAAAACCGGCCCTTGTGCAACAAATGATCATGGGCCCTCGGGGATCATGAAACATATTGTTTGGTCAAAAGTATTTTTTTCACTTTGCAGTTAAAACACGCACTTTAAGGGAGCTCGAAGTTCATTTCTAAGCAAAACCCTTGAAGTAAACATGATCATGGGCTGATGGGATCATGAAAATATATATTTTGCTTAAAAGTATTTTGTATACTTTTCGGTTAAGAAGAGTACTTTAAGGGATGGTCGGATGTTCCAGCCAAGTTTCATCGTCCTGGCACATGGAACTACCTTAACTCGCGATTACCGGAGTTCCGGACCGGCCTCCAGCTCCCCCCCCCACAGTGCCCGAATCCAGTCCGGTTCTGTCACTGATGTACTAGGGCTTGTGCTTGTTCTTCCGAACAGAATTCATCTCCCTCGCTCCACTCTAAGCGTGTCAGAAGATTTACGATCCTCCCCTCCACCCCCCCCCCCCCCCCACATTAATCGGATTTCCAAATATCAAGTTTCATTCCGATACGACCATCCGTTCGAAAGTTATACATACCTCAAGATTCATGATTCCCCCTCCCGCCAACCCCGACGATGCTCGGATCGGGGTGCTAGCTATTTTCAAGTTAATCTAGTCGGGTCACTGATATGTCTGCCAAGTTTCATCGTCCTAGCCCACCTGGAAGTACCATAACTCCGGATCACCGGAATTGCGGACCCCCCCTCCAGCTTCCCCTACAGCGCCCAAATAATAACAAGACCAAAGGTGTCGATGGGATCCCAAAAATCTAATATTTGATTCCGACAGTCGGGTCTTGTGTTCGCCAGATCCAGTCTTCGCCAGGCTAATGATCAGAGAAAACCATGTTCAGATATACCTCTATAAGCCATATCCATTTTGACAATAATGACCGAGACTTCCTGCTTTACTTCTGCCAAGTTTCCGGTTTCGACCGACTTCCGAGCGAACTATGTACAGAAAAAAGACAACTGGGTCTTGTCTTAGCCAGATCTAGTCATCGCCAGAATCCTTGAACATACTTACAATTAAAATTCAGAAACAGATTAAGGCCAAATAGCTAATCATCTGAGAAAACCAAGTTCAGATATGGATTCAGCATGTGTGTTTACCCGTATAAGTCATATCTGTTTTGACGAAAAGTCCCTGCCACTTCTGCCAATTTCCCGGTTTCGGCCGAACTCTAGAACTACTTGTCCGGCAAAAAAAGAAAGCTCAAAAACGAAGTCACGGTATCTTCTTTCCCCAATAATGAACATCTAATCAACTTCAAATAAAAATTTAACTTATAACAAATTTTCCGACTCCAGCCGGATTCCGGTCGAACTATATGTCCGGGTAAAATATGATTGTCACACACGGATTCAGCGTCTCTTCTTACCCCTAAATCGGTTATCTAATCAGCTAGAAATAAAACTTTAATTTCTAACAATTTTCCGGTTTTGGCCGGATTCCGGGCGAACTACATGTCCGGGAAGAAAATTGTTTTCACATAAGAGTTCAGCATGTCTTCTTGCCCTAAATCGGACATCTGATCAACTCCAAATAAAACTTTTAATTTTAACAAACTTTCCGATTTGGGCCGGATTCCGGGCGAACTACTTGTCCGTCGAGAAAATGGTTTTGACCATCGTCTTCAGCATGTCTTCCTAGCTCTAAATTCCGGGCGAACTACTTGTCCGATTACAAAATGGTTTTCACCATCGTGTTCAGCATGTCTTCTTACCCCATAATCGACTATCACATTAGCTGTTTCAAAATATTTTGTTTGACCCTTAATTTGAACCCCCTCCCCCACCCCTAAATGTAGGGCTACAAAGCCCATTTACGAACTTGACTGGTCCGCCGACCCAACGAATCCTCACACCAAGTTTCATCAAAATATCTTATTCCCTTCGAGAGTTCCCGTGCTTACAGACGGACGGACGGACGGACAGACGGACAACTTTTGCGAAGTCATAGGTATCCCTCAACTTACGTTTTGGGATCCCAATAATAATAATAATTTTATTTAAACCCTCCATACAAATACAAAGTAAATGGTCGGAGGAGTTGGTGAGGAAACAAAAGAAAAAGAGAAAAAAAAGAAATCACACAACACTACGAGACAAAATTAGGCTGCGATAACTACAAATAACCAAACGAATACAAACTTGAGTCATGTGCTTACACCAGGCTAGCCAGTGGAAAATCATGCAGTTTTCTACTTCGATTGATGAAACGACTGGTTAGCTCATTCATTTTTTCGCTTATTTCAAAGATACGGTACCTTTGTGATACGTTGTGAGTTTCGGAACCATACGGGAATTCCCAGTAAATATTTGCAGTACCGGAAAAAATTAGAACGGACTTGTTTACGCTCAGTTTTATTCAATGAATTCCACAGAGGGGTTAGAAAGAAGATATGGGGCGCAAACATGGCGTTGCATAGACGGCCAAGCGTAATTTTAAAAATCCGGTCCAGTTCTGTCAATGATATACCGAGGGCTTGTGCTTTTCCTTCCCATCAAGTTTCATCATGGACGCTCCAGTCTAAGAGTGTCACAAGATATCCGCCCCCCCCCCCCCCCCCCCTGCGACTCCCCTCACATTCATCGGATCCGGTCCGGACTTGAAATGGGACATCTAAGATATGAGATCTTTCCAAAAATTAAGTCTCAGTAAGCTCCGATCACCCGTTCAAAAATTAGGCCGGATTCCGCATCCTCCCCCACAATGATCAGGTCCGGAACCATCTGGACGTACCCCAACTCACAATCGTGGGACCGACCGACCGACAGATCGACCGAATTGCTATCGGTGTATGGCACTTGGCCCGTGGCCAAAGGGCAAGTGCCATAAAAACAATATCTACGCTTCAGTGACATATTCCCAAATACCCTAGAGCAGTCAACCACTAACCCCTGATTTTTGGATACCCTGGATATGTCTAGCGTTTGGCATACCCTATGCTTAACGTGATGGATAGTGTAGCCTAACCCAGTAAAATATGATGATTTGAGTGAAGCTAAAAATCAACCAATCAGAACTCCTTTATATTGAGGTAAGTCAGGGTTAGGTTACCAACAGGTATCCAGCGTTTGGCATAGAGTATCGAGCGTTAGGCATAGGCTATGACAAATGCTAGATATACCCAGCGTTTGGCATAGGGTATCCAAAAATCAGGGATTTGTGGTAGACTGCCCTAGAGGCGGCCAGTCACAGCTCCAGAAACCCATTCCGAATCTATAGCCCTACACTTCACATACTGTCAAATGGCCCCAATAATGGTCCTGCAACTGCCTTGACAGATATATCCGACTCACAAAACGATCACCTTCTTTGTGTACCATACTGCTTTATTATTGAACTATAACTAACAACGTGACCGTTGAGTTTCTGCGTCATACCTCTGACGCAGTCCCCACCAGGGAGGAGGGGGGGGGGGGCTCCCCCATAGCATAGCGTATGACAGCACTGCCACGTCCAGTATAACCTAAAACAATGAACACAAACTACAAATACTTACGGTTGCAGATATCTCCATTCTGGAGCTGCCTGAGATCTGGGATGCCATGACAAATTACTTCGTTAATGGATGTACAACAAGACTTAGGAAACTCATAATAGTTGAGGGGTGACGGGTAGCAATCCCTCTCAATAGTAGCTTCGTGAATGATTCGGTCTATTTCATCTGTGGTGACACCGACTTCGACGGCCTTCACACCTTCGTCTAACACCTCTCTGGCTAACTGGAAAATTTAAAGAAGTTAACTCATATGCCGACAAATGCGGGACCATTCCGTCGGTAGGGAGGGCTAATGTGAACACTACTGTGCCTTTGCTTTTAGCACAATCCTAGTACCAGCTAACATTACACTTGAATCGAATCGAGTAATTATGACGAGTCAGTCAATCCCATCCGCTCATAAACTATTCAGTGGGCACTGGGCAGACTGCACCCATCAGATCACTGGACACGTCTTTTCTTCATAAAAACACGCTTGATTGTTAGGCAGAAATTACACAGATCCCCCAAAACTAATTACTGAAAAAATAGCTACTGCCAGATGTTGATCTGTCACTTTTTACTTTTTATCCATAGCCTATCCCAGCTAAATGTGTGTGTTTTTTTGTCCGATTTACCTTTTAAGATTTAATTTATTTTGCCTAAAAATGTGCTTCCGAATCGCGACAGCAGATGATACGACGCTCGTCCCTAGTCCTGGTTTAAAGTCGCTACTTCAATGGGGGTTATCTAGACACTGAGAATGCAAGGATGGTTCCGGGTTCACACACCTTTAAATTTACTGACGGACCTAAGGGCACATGGTTCCTAAGATATACAGACAAATACTGCACAACCCAGTTCACATACGTTTACTACAAGGCTGCGTCCCTAACGGATTGAAAATACGCTACAGATACGTTTCTGTAACTATTACCATTTACGGAGCATGTTCTATATGGTTCATTCCTGATGAGTCACAAGGGGAAATGCTCAAAGTGGGAACGTAAAACTTACCATTCTCAATGTAGAAGACCCGTCAATATCTCTTAAGAGAGAGTGAAAAGATTGCTGATAAGGATACAGATACTCTCCTTACTAACAACTTCCATGGATTCTTTGACCAGAGTCCTCCCGATTCCTACTTTTCAGTATTTGTTTATGTTATTTTTGTTTGGATTTTTATCTTGTTATGTTTTTCTGTTTATATATTGCCGTCCTCCATTCTTTAAAGGAATTGGATGATAACAACTTTTCACCCTCGTTACTCCCGGCACTGATTGCTGGAAGGAGAAGAATGTCAACGGACTTACCCTACAGGCAACTCGCATAGCTTCGATTTCGTCATCGTCAAGCGACTTTATCACGGTGGTCCCTTTGAAAGACTGTTCCGACAAAGAAACACCTCCTGCTGCATCGGAGTAATCTGGACGCTGGATTGCAGACGGAACTTCTCGTCGTGATGTCTGCGGGTAAGGCCTAAGCTTTCCTAGAAAATTAATATAATGGTTAAGTAGGGGGGGAGGGGAGGCTTAGGTCAAAAGGCTTCTTCACGCGGTTGTTAGACGACCATCTGATAGCTCATGGATTGATGGTCGAGAAAAAACACGCCAGTCAACCATCCATCGATGTAGGATAAGCGACTTTCAAATTCAATTTAATCACCATATATCTTTCATTACAAATGCAAATGGCATTTCTAATTAGCCTAATCAATCATTAAGATATTAAAGAAAATCATAAGTTATTTACAGCGTTAAAAGTGAAATTGGTAGTTTAATAAGGCACAAATGACTAAGACGAATGAAAAGGCACAAATGCCTTTCGCTTTGGCAGTGAGTTCTGCCAATCTTTTTTGGCAAACTTTGAAAACTGCCTATTTTTTTCAAATTGGCTCTAGCCTGTGCGGCGGATGTCGAGCGATACCATGAGCAGAACT
Organism: Branchinecta sandiegonensis; assembly: GCA_030848855.1. Classification (NCBI taxonomy): domain Eukaryota; kingdom Metazoa; phylum Arthropoda; class Branchiopoda; order Anostraca; family Branchinectidae; genus Branchinecta; species Branchinecta sandiegonensis. The sequence continues at coordinate 17,534,169 of JAUPMV010000006.1, read as the reverse complement.
GTTTTGCCTCTACGAACGGTTATCAACTCGTGACTTGCAAGCACCCCCAAAGTTGTTCCTTTATCAATGGCACAAGATTTTATTAGTATATCTGTCGCGGTTTTCAAGTGCATCCTACCTACTATAGGCTAAAAAATGTAATTTTCTGGAAATCACGATGGCTTGACATATGGATACGACTGTCGTTCATACATGGATAAATGAATGAATATGATACCAAAAAGCCCCTGGGGCCATTAAAAAAAACACTTATAAACTCGATACAAGAAGACCCTTACCCCCCAAAACGCCCTTGATGCTCCATAGGGTTTTGAGGTTTGGGAACCAGTGTCTTGCTTCCGAAAGGCACAGGCAGATCCTCCCCGACTTTGCGGTGCCTACGGTCGATGGTCCCGTGACAAGAAGTAAAGCAGCCTCAAAAGTCACCTTAAAGCAACCACCTGCAAACTCCAGCGAGCGATACAATTCATCTTTTGTCCCCTACTTCGTTCAGCACTACAATGCCAGATAATGTGCGTCTTGTTTTTGTGTGTGTGCTCATTTTAACAGTTTTTGTTAACTATGTTTTGACAATGCCACTGCTATTTTGTACAATATTCTGGCAAATTACAACGATTGATTGATTGATAGGATGCATGAGGAAGCTCCCGAGCCGCCAAACGTTATCAAAATTTGTCGTCCCTATACATTAACAAATCCCCCTCTTCCATCATTTCTCGCCCAAAAATCTCCCTTCTCGAGTCTTGTGTCTCTATAGTTCTGCTGGCCTAAGCCCCGCTTTAAAAAAAAAAAAACATGCAGAAACTTTTCAGGTAGAGGGAGAGTGCGAAGAAGAGAGGGGCGGAAAAACTTAGTCGTTACTTCTACATTCCTAGGAGACTGACCGCTGAATTAGTTCCTACAGAAGGATTATGAAACAGTCGCCGTTCCTGTTGATGAACGGACTTTGATTGGTGGCTCGTCTAACCGCGACGGTTTTTGGGATCCCAAAACGTAAGTGGAGGGATACCTATGACATCGTAAAAGTTGTCCGTCTGTCCGTCCGTCCGTCTGTTAGCACGATAACTCTCGAAGGGAATGAAATATTTTGATGAAACTTGGTGTGAGGACTCTTTGGGTCAAGTTCGTAGATGGGCTCTGTAGCCCTACATTTAGGGGTGGGGGTTCAAATTAAGGGGCAAACAAAATATTTTTAAATAGCTAATGTGATAGTCGATTATGGGGTAAAAAGACATGCTGAACACGAATATGCAAAACATTTTTTCGTCCGACAGGTAGTTCGCCCGGAATCCGGCAAAACCGGAAAGTTGGTTAAAAGTAAGTTTCATTTGAAGTTGATTAAATGTTCGGTTTAGGGGTAAGAAGAGACGCTGAGTCTGCATATGACAATCATCTTTGAACTGGACATGTAATTCGTCCGGAACAAACCGTTTTTTTTTAGAAGCTAAAGTTTTATTTGAAACTGATTAGATGTTTTTTATAGGGATAAGAAGATACCGTACGCTGAATTCGATTCTGAATTTTCTTTTTTTTTGCTAGACAATTAGTTCGCTCGGAATTCGGCCGAAACCGGAAATTTGGCAGAATTAAAGCAGGGAGTTTCGGTCGGGATCTTCAAAATAGATATGGCTTATTGAGGAATATCAGAACTTGGTTTTCTCTAATGATTAGCCTGGCGAAGACTTGATCTGGCGAAGACAAGACCCAGTTGTCTGGATCAAATATAGATATTTGGGATCCCATCGAAACCTTTGGTCTTGTTATCAGTGTAGGGTTAAAGTAGCCGAGTAGCTTCCTACTATGGCTTTCAGGTTTTATTAATGCGCTCGTAAATATACATTAAACTTGCCTGTGAATGGATATGCTGGCCAGGGATTGTAGCTATCATTGACGACTGTTTTCTTGCTATCTGTAAAACAATTGCGAGTTTAAAAGCCAATGAGGATGGTCGCTGAACTCCACTGAGGCATTCGTGCTTTTTCGTGCATTTTTTATGTGCCAAGTTTTCCTCAGCAGATGATCAGAAACCTTAATTCACAGGGCTTAGCCTACTCAACTTTCGTTTTGCTGCGAATTTCTGACAGTAGGAGAAGTCCCGCCATGTCTTCACACTTTCATATTTCCGGGTGGACTTATGGCCAGTTTTCTTTCAAAGGCGCGCTACCGCAAAGCTGTTCTTTTATAATTACTACCAGTAACTTGTCAACTTAAGGACTTTAGGGAGACGGGTTACCACACCAGGAGATACGTGTTTTCAGAAATATGTTATGATCGAAAACAGGTTTTGCCTCGTTTCGGAATGACTCGATGTATTAAAAAAAATGAACGTTTAAAGGAGGGTAGCCGGAGGGTAGCCCCTAAAGTTCAGCCAGACAGACGGTGTGCCCCATCAAGCCATGCTGCAAGTTTAGAGTATCCCACTACTTTCCGTTTCACTGGATTCGTCGTCATAGCCGAGCAGGCTGAAGCGGTCAGCGTCCGACTGCTTAGTTTGCTTTTTTACTCTCCAAGAGCAGCCGCTAACAGCTATATAAGAGCAGGCTAGAACACACCGAAATTCTTTCCTGACAGCTATTTAAAGACGGGATCCTCACCTTCTGTTCTGACCATTGTTTCCGATGCAGAAAAATTACACAAGCTACTGCTCATCACAAGCAACACGCAATCTCTCAGGTTGACTATTGTACAGGAGAGGAATGTTTATGTGAACAGTTCCTTCAATGTGAACAGTGCAGTTTTGGGCTAAATGGCAGAATGAAGATCCAAAATACCTATTCAGGTGTTTGCAGATGCCCTTAACTACCTATTTTGGCTAACTGGTAGTTAGCTTTAGCCACAGCGAGTGCATGAAAATGGCAAAGTCCAATGTCAACAAACGTTCACATAAGCATACCACTACTCTTGACCAGATGATTCAATTTTCGACACATATAACCCCGTTGATGTTCCTCTGAAGTTCAAGGCAAGCTCCCAAAGATGTTCGTGTTGTCGACTCGCTCTGGCCTGTTTGACCGAAATAATTACAATGATCAGTAAGTTATCTGCATCAGCAATTTGACACAAGACATGGTCTTGATTTTTCTCCATCCAAAATGCTCTATAAAGTGCTACAACTCTGTAACTTACCATCTCTTTTGTGGACTGACTTGTGCGAAGGCCAACTGCTTTTGAAGCATTCCTAGAAGAATGAGACTTACTGATTAACAACGGAAACAGACAAATAAGAAACGCCAAAATTCTACACTTAGTTTTCCCAGTAACCCCAGCAATGACTTTCATCATCAACTGGGCTCTGAGCAAGACACACTACTAGGCTTGAGGTTGGATGCTAATTTGATGACTGCGATCACTGTCACAATAGCTCCAAGGACCTATTTCAGAGCTTACAATGGACAGGACACTTGTCCTTTTTGCATGTCTATCCACGCTTCATGATTTAAGTTCAAAATATGTTCCAGGCAGGGGCCGTCACGTATGCTGGGGGACCCCCCCCCCCCAAGTTGTCGGCCAGTCGGTAAAAAAAAAATTTCGATTTTCAATTTTTCTCTTGGAAACAGCCAATTTTCGTCAAAACAGTCGGTTTTCTCAATATCAGTCAATTTTTTGTCCAAACAGTCGTTTTTTCTGCAAAAACAGTCAGTAAAAATGAACAGCCAGTTGGTAAATACCTTGCCCTTCCCCCTAAACATTTTGGCTAGTAACACCTCTGGTTCCAGGTAGTTACAAAAAATGGCATGGGATACACCTCAACTGAACTAGCTCCAATAAAAGTCATTTGGCTGGGCTTACAGAAGGTAAGGTAGGGTTCACACCTCCCTTATCTTCAAAACTTAAGATTCTTACTTGAGAGCAGAAATAAGATCCTTCTATTCCTTGTTTGACACAAGTTGGGCACTGCAATTTTGATTCACCATCACACCCAGCAGTTGAGCAAAGTTTCATGACAGAACTGTGGGAGAAAAAGAGGTCAAAAATGCTGTTTAACCAATGACTGATCTGCACATACCTGAGGAAACAAATTATGTGCTCGATGTTGTTCTCCTCTTCCTATATCCAATTAGTCTACTTTCAGATTCAATCTTTCTCCTGCTACTTGTCTGTCTCCTGTGCACCTAAATATTCCTTCAAAGACTGCAAATCATATTTGACCGTGCAAAACTGATACTTCAGCTGAATTTTATTAGAGCTATATTTTGGCCCTTCTTAGCAAGGGTCCGCTTCAGGCTCAAGCTGCTCAAACTGGAAAGAACTTGTGTAAACCACAAGTTCACAAGTTTCTCACAATTTTATTTTCCAGTTTGAGCGGCTGGAGCCTGAAGAGGACCCTTGCCAAGATGGGCCAAAATATAGCTCTAATAAAATTCAGCTGACATATCCATTTTGCACTGTCAAGTATCCTGTGCACCTACTTTCAAAACTTTGACAACCCCTCTTTACTTCTCCCTTTAATCTCTTTCTAAAGCCTCATTTGAACAATTCATTTCTACTTCCATTCCTCATGGCCCCATGTTTAACCTCAATACCACTTCATCCGCCATCATTGAGTTCTGGAGTAATAACTACTGAGGACTGCAAATTTGCTTAGCAATGGAAGTTGGGATTTGACCAGTTCCACTCACTATGCCTAACGCTGGATACACTATGCCAAAGGCTGAACACTGGGACCCAATAAAATACTGATGATCTGAGTGAAGCTCAGAAATCAACCAATCAGAATTCATCTGTATTGAGCGTTTGGCATAGGGTATCCATCGTTAAGCAAGAGTTAAGCATAGGCTATGCCAAATGCTGGATATACCCAGCATTTGGCGTAGGGTAAATGAAAATCAGGGGTTTGTGGTTGACTGCCATCCCCCCACACAAAGGTAAAAGGCTAGTGACGCCCCTGATCAGAGCTGTTACTAGCCAAAATCATTTTGGGGGGTGGCCATTGACCAAGGTTTTTCCCAACTGACTGATCATGTTCACCAACTGTTTTTCAGAAAAAAAAATTTCTCTTTGAGAAGACCCGACCCGCCTGCTGTAAAATGAAGAATATTTTAAAGGAAAAAATTATTGTTTTAGAAAAATATCCACTGTTTTTAAGAAAAATTTATTGTTGTCTGCAGAGAAAAATTACAGGGCTTTAGGCTACACTAACTTTTTTTTTTAGACTGGCTGACTACAAGGGGGGCATCTCAGTCTAGTACACTAGCCCCTTTTCAGGCACGGTGCTCAAATGTCTAGCATCATGCCTGGGTGCTAGACGTTCAAGCACTGTGCCTTGGATTTCATGCATGGTGCATGGATTTCAGTATACGCTGCAAGCATGAAATACACAGTTTCTGTCATCACAACTGAGCACAAGTTCGGACAGGGCTGAAATTACTACCATGAATTAGAGAAATCAAAGACGATCCTTATCAAATTTTTCATAACAAAAAAAAACATTGCTGGGCTGATGACAGACGTGAAAACCTCATTTCCTTTTCTACATAGTCAAGGGTTTTGCATGAAAAGTGTCCTGTGCCTCAGCTTTTTCTACCTAGCAGCCAACCAGAATATTGGCTCTTGGGGCACTCTACATGGAAAACAGATAGGGTGCTGTTAGGTTTTGCATCTCCATCGTGAATCGAGCCCTTTTGTTTTTGTTGTGAAAATTAAGGATTATCTTTGATTTCTCTAATTCATGGTAGTAATTTCCGCCCTGTCTGAGCTGGTGCTCAGTTGTGATGCCAGAAACTGTGTTTTTCATGCATGCACTGTATACTGTACTGAAATCCATGCACCATGCATGAAACCCAAGGTACAGTGCTTGAGCGTCTAGCACCCAGGCATGGTGCTAGACATTTGAGCACCATGCCTGAAAAGGGGCTAGTGTACTAGACTGGGGCATCTCAACTGCATCCAATAGATGACACCTCTGCCTCTAATCATCTTTAATCTGCTTTTAATAGCACTTTCAATGTCAATGACTTCACATTACAGCTGCTAGTTCCAACAACTAATTAGTTAAATAATCAGATGCATTAACAAATGTCCGAAACAGATTTTTAGTCAAATAAACCTTAGAACCTGTGACAAAAATTAAGCAGTGGAGACTGGACTGAGTGGACTGCAGTACAAATATATGCCTTTCTTGTTTCTATCTTACAAAGCCAACAAACTCTTGCCAAAATTAACCGCTAGATGACCTCAACGGCAGGTTTATCCAGCTAGCGCAAAAGCGTAGCCGATCGTCCAAAACCACGGAAATCCAATGACGGAAACCGATTAAACCCAAAACCAATAGCAGATGATTCAGGCTCGGCTTTGCTTCGCTGCAGCTACCCACAACTCTTCTACTTTCTACTGAATCGGAAGGCTCATAGGTAATTGCTTGGCACACTTTATGGACTCTTTCAGGGGCGGTTCGAAGGGCTTGGGCGTGGGGGGAGGTGATGACTTCCGACTGGCTAAAAACACAGCACCAGCAGGCTCAAGAAATGTGAACGTTATAAGTCCTAAAACATTTACGGAAAATACCAATAATGCCATTGTAGTAATATAGTAATAAACAAATAAGTAAGAGGAATTAGACGGTGCCTTTCATATCAAATTTCCCTGGAGAGAAGACAAGCCTCGGTACCAGCTTCTGACATATCTACTCGAGACAAAGTAAAGTGAGCGCCGCAGGCGAAATTTTTTCAATCCGAGCAAAATTCAACTACTCCTTACAACTTCTACTTTTTAATGTAGCTTAGGCCCCAAATCTCAAGCTTAGAACCGCATATAAATGATGCACACTTCAACTATAAATAGGAATAGGGTAGGAATACGAAAGAGCCGCAGGCAAAATTTGTTAAATCGGCCTTTATGCGGCAATATTCGACTACTTCCCACACAAACTCTTGCTTGTAACATTGCTCAAATCCTAAGCAGTAGCTTTTGCCGTATGCACCCAAGACAAATTTAAACTCTGCGCCGCAGGCGTTTTTTGTAATCCGACCTTTTTCTGGCATTTCTAGCTTTTAAGGTGGCTGAAATCTTAGCCCTTACACCTCACTTAAATTACGGGCTATTCAACCAGATAGCGAGTAGGCTACTATGAAGACGGTGCAGGTAAATTTTTGCGAAACATTTTAAATGCTGCCTACGATATCGCATGTCTGTCCGTATAACTCGCAAACGGAGTGGGATATTTCCCGGAAGTTGGTGCATGTTTGTGCTTCCACTCAGGGACGTCACGACCGGGGGAGGGGAGGGGGGGACGCCCCCCAAATGTTGTCGGCCAGCCGGTAAAAAATACACGAGTCTGCGCGAAGCGCCGTGATTTTTCTCAAAAACAGTTGATTTTTTCATTAAAACAGTCGATTTTTCTGAAGATTCAGTCAATTTTTCGTCAAAACAGTCGTTTATTTCTGAAAATCAGTCGATTTTTTCGAAACTGTCGTTTCTTTCTTGAAAACAGTCGTTTTTTCTGAAAAAACAGTCGGTAAAAATTACCAGCCAGTCGGTAAATTCCTTGCCCCTCTAGTAACGCCTATGCAGTTCCACTTTAAATTTAGACTACAAAAAAAAAGTGCAATCATCACGCCCGTCATACAGTGCTTACAAAGCCTGTTTATGCGCAAACCTTAATTCGCAAGCCATTTAAAAAAAACTGTTTCTTTTTAAGATAAGGAGACTTTTGCACAAAACCAGATAGGATAATGTGAAACGTCGCGCCGCAGGCGAAATTTTCGAAAATCAACCTGTTTTCAGCGCCACATAGTGAAAATCACGATTTGACAATGGCATTTATGTCACTCTGACAAGCTCGAAACATACGACTGTCATTCTAACAGGCTCTAAACACACGATATTTCGTAACGTAATGACTTATAGAAAATCTCTATACAACCATACGACCAGAATAGGTCATTTGCTGTCGAAATTCACCTAACTGCCTCATATAGCAAGCTCAAAACTTACGACTGTCTCTAATTTACGACTAGAAAATCCCTTCGTAAAGTACGACTAGAAGCCGATCTTTTCAGGAGAAATTCGCGGTTGATGTCATTCTGGCAAGCTCAAACATACGACTCTCATTCTGGAAAACTCACAACACACACTATGAATTTAAAAACATACGAATATAAATTTCTTCGTAGCCATACAACTAAAAAATTTGATTTGTGGGTGAAATTCACGTTTCGTAACTGCCTGTATGTCATTCTAAAAAGCTCAAAACATACGACTGTCATACAAACAAGCTCAAAACATACGACTAACAGTAGATTCTATGGAGCATGGGGGGTGAGTCCCCCCCCCCATGCCCCCCCCTTCGAACCGTCCCTGGACTCTTTCACTCTGGATAAAACGGTCCCTGGCCAATGCCCTTGGGATTATCGTTCAACGATTACACGACAGACAAACAGATGGACGAAACTGCTAAGTGCTTTTCCATGAACATCAAAACTAGGCTAGTATAATATCACAGGCAGGAGGCTATGCACAATTGAAATAGGCACCCCGCGAATAGCTACCTTGAAAATGGTAAGTACTTTGATATCTCTTATTATCTATGCAGGTCAACTGCGGACACGAGACCAGGAAACTATAGATTTTCCTAATTTGATATTACAATATGCTATCTTTTCTTGACAGACAGAAGACCACAACCAGAACAGAGCTCGGGTGGGTGATTCTCCAGAAAAAAGAGTCAGAAAGTGATTTCCTGCCTACATTTTCAGCAGCATCATAAAATCCATACCGAACCTCGTCTGCCTTTAAAAAATAACTTTATCCGGGCAGAACTGACAAAAATATGGAAATAGCAGACGGGAATTCAGTGTTTTTTTTTCTGGTTTAGGGTCGAGAGCCACCCAGTTGGGCGCTAAACTGTCCCACTGCAGCGCACTGTGACAAAGACTGTGTGCATTCGGACCGGGCACCAAACAAAAATCCACCGCAAAGCGACACGACTGACAAGGCCGTATCAAGGAGGGGGGGGGGGGATGTTAAGGGGTTCGATCCCCCTGCATGAACTATACAAGAAAATAGTGTTACAGCTATATAGGCTTTGAGCTATGATTTATGTTCATGTTTTGCCAATCGATAAGGTCCGACCTGCGGGAAGACCTCCCCCCGGACCATAGACAAGGAGTGGCCAACTGAAACTGGACATGGACCTCTGACAACAATTCAAAATAAACGTGTAAAGAATGTATGAAAATATATAGTATAAACGACGAAAACTATGGCCTATCACTGACTGTATATCTTCACTGGTGCCGAAATGCTAATACTTTCTTGGGGTACTTCTATTCCCTCATGGAACACATTAAGTAAATCGCAACGCCGAGGTAGGTACTGCTTTGTAAACAGCCACGCGGTGGCTTTTGAAACTATCAGATGCACGAAAATGGAGACGACCATTGCCAGGGTTCGGAATGGGAATTTTTGCTCTCCATCTTGGAACAGTGGGTATTCCACGGCAGCCGGAAGATCCATTAAAGGCTCCCCTCCTAAAAATAAAAATTTTGCAGTGATTTGGAATCCGAATAATGAAGACAGGATAAATGCTTGGATGTGGGAAAAGAACTGTTGTTTCACTGAGCGTGTTCCACCCTACTTACCGTGGTTACTACGCATGAGGTCGTGAATCCTGCCTTCTTGGCGTTAAGGCTGAAACCCATTTTTCTATTTTCAGCAAATATCGTGCCACGGTCCAATCGGGCCAATGACGTCACAGAGATTCCGTAGTTACCATGCTCACTACGCTTCCGAGCGTGGTAAGCAAATAGTTACTCTTAAATACTATTTCGAGAACGTCGGAGCTGTCAGCATAGTAACTTCTCACGAGGTTGGGACGAAAATAATAACTAGCATTTACTATTATTAGAAGGGTGAAACACGCCCACTATCTGATAGCCTCAATAACCTTACCACACTTCGGAGAGAAAAAGGTCCACGATGGATTTCTTATGTTATGCTACGACGACTCACCATAAGTGGAGGGAACAGTTGTCCGTCCGTCTGTCAGCACGATAACTCTCGCAGGGGTTGAGATATTCTGTTCAAACTTGGTATCCACTGGGTCGAAGTAGGCTACAGGTCAAGTTCTATAGCCCAATATTTAGGGGTGGGGGAGGGGTTTTAAATTAAGGGAAGATGTGAGAGTCGATTTATGGTTAAGGAGGCATGCTGAATCTAGAACTGAACTGCATTTTCTCATGGGACTAATAGTTCGTTCGGAATTCGGAGAGAACGAAAATTTCGTAAAGTAAAAATTCTACGTGAAGTTGGGTACAGAGACATGCTGAATCTGTTTTGAATTTTACCTTTTCGTCGAAAAAGTAGTTTGCCCTGAATCCGGCGAAAACCGGAAAGTTCCGGTCCAAATTCTATAGCCCAATATTTAGGGGTGGGGGAGGGGTTTTAAATTAAGGGAAGATGTGAGAGTCGATTTAGGGTTAAGGAGGCATGCTGAATCGAGAGCTGAACTGCATTTTCTCATGAGACTAATAGTTCGTTCGGAATCCGGAAAAAACGAAAATTTCGTGAAGTAAAAATTCTACGTGAAGTTGGGTACAGAGACATGCTGAATTTGTTTTGAATTTTACCTTTTCGTCGAAAAAGTAGTTTGCCCTGAATCCGGCGAAAACCGGAAAGTGGTAACAGTGAAAGTCTTATCTTAATTGATTAGAGGTTAAACGATGGTCGATCAGAGCGTTGATTTAGATGTAAAAATACATCCTGAATCTATAATTGAACCTTATGTTCCCGCCGTACATGTAGACTGACAGGAATCTGGCGAAAATCGGAAATTTGGTAGGAGTAAAGTTTATTCTGAAGTCGATCGGAACAAGAATACAAGCTGAATCCATTTGTGAACCTGAATTTTCTCGCTGGATAAATAGTTCATCCGGAATCCGGCAGAAACCGGAAATTTGATAAAAGTAATCAAGTTATTTAAGCCGATCGGAGAATCGATAAAGGGCTAATAGTGTATGTTGAATCCAAATATGAGCTTTATTTTCTCACTGGACAAGTAGTTTGACCGGAGTCCGGCCAACACCGGAAATTTCGAAGAAGTAAAATAAAATTCTGATATCGACAAACTTTGGTCTGAGGAGGTAGGTATACCCGAAAAGACACGGGGAATCAGAATATATTGTTCAATCTCGCCTCGGATGGAGAGTCATTAATATGCTATTAGGTGGAAAGTATGACTTAGTGGCTGTTGTTCAGTGGTCCGTTACAAAGATTCAAATGTATACGGGTTCAGCAAAGACTGAACATCTGCAAGACCTGATTATTTGTATAAAAAAGATCAATAAATATTCCCCTTTGGGCTCCCATCGAAACCTTTGGTCTTTTTTAAAGATGTAATTTTCTGTATATGGCTAGCTTCTACTAGAACTGTCATTCATGACATTGAATAATGCCAGATATGTTGTTGGAACATCGTTCTCTGGTCATTTTTCCAATTTCGGCCGGAACAGAAAATCAGTATCTAAGACGGATTCACAACTGCAACACGCGGAAACCCCAGGATTCCAAGTTTCTAGCTTCTCGGGGCCCCGCCCACACTAGAATCAAGAGGGGAGGACATCTGTGAACTGACAACGTTTTAGCAATAAAATAAGCATTTATACAAACCTATAACTCGTAGGATTGTTCCAATGGTGTACGCTGCTAGGGCTCCATATGAGTTGCACAAATGTGGCCAATAAACAATAAGAAGAAGTTGTGGAAACAGTATCACGTAGACCAGGTCAGCGCACAAGTACCTTAAAGAAAATTTGGTGCTAAAGTCAGCTCAGATTTGATCCAGAAATATTTCGACCCTTCTTAACAGGGTGCCTCGTCAGGCTGTACTTTGGAGAAACGAACACTCAACCTGAAATAAATTTTGGGAAACAACGGAATAACGATCTACTTCGTATGGAAGTGCTTTTAAGTGGTATTTCCGGCACAGCAAGTGCTTATTTCTTTTTCCAGCTTAGTTAAAGCTTACAAAATACGATCTCGTACATTCGCTTGTTCGTTTTTTTCTGCTGTTTTTACTTATTTTTTCCATTTCTGGCCCTGAGGCGGGATTGATTGATATTAGACTTTGGAAAGCTGCGTAAAACTCTTATCCTCGGCTACAAAGGGTGGTTTTGGCTTGCCCGCGAGCCATGGCCAACAGTGTGTGTGGTGGAGTTTTAAAGTCTTATGTCAGTTGGGACTGTCCCAAGTTATGCAGTCAAGCTCTTTCTTCAAATCATGTACAGTAGAGGTATGTTTATGTGAACAGTTACTTGAATGTGAACACTGCAGTTTTGGGCTAAATGGTAGAATGAAGATCCAAAATACCTATTCAGGTGTTTTCAGATGCCCTTCATTACCTAATTTGGTAGTCAGCTTTAGACACAGCAAGAAGTCCAATGTCAACAAACATTCACATAAGCATATCTCTATACTGTATCTGCTTTTGAGTGGAAAGCTCCCTTCTAGCAGGCAAGCAGGCAGGCACTATTTTCAAGAGGTGGACTAAAATCTAAGAGCGCTTAAAGTGTGACGGTTCCCTGGCCCCATCGCCAAAATACCTTCTTCAAATAATAAAACGAAAAACTGTCAGAAAGAAGAACGGAGCAGTTTTCCACGGGTCCGAAAGTGTTGCAGTCTGCTGTTGCTAGCCATTTCTGTTGAGTGTTGCCATTCTATTTAATCATTAGTTTAGGATTGAGGCACAGAATGGTATGACATGTACCTCCTAAACTTAGTGATGACAGAAAGTTGGTCTACAGCTTTTACACTAAGAAAGAAAGTTTTTGTTTTCAACGCTGCCCTTGATGCCCTTGATGAGCTGATCACAGTATATGTAATCAATTCTTTTGTAATGAATTTTTTCGCAAGACATACCATTTTAAAAGTTTTGAGGGATTGACAATTTTAGTGCTAAGGTGCTCATCGACAATGATTGTTTCCGATTTGATGGCAAGAAAAAGTCGGTTCCTTGTCTATCACGGAGAGGGAGTTGCAAGGTGAGTTGTTTGTAAGAGTCCGTTGTGAGAGCACGGTAAACTTCAGGGGTGAGCGGCTGCCAGTTTATGCACTTTTATTTGTTTTCGATACGTTTGAGGGTATGACAATTCGTCTCCAGGGTCTATCACTGTCACAGGTGAAAACTTGTCAAATGATATGTAGCCTCTAGAGTGAAGTGTTTTTTCAACACTTCATTCACAAGACTGTACGATGGCCATTGATCAGGTGATGAAGGAATGTGTCATCAGTTTTACAAAAATTCTTCTTGTAACACACCATTTTAGAATTTTCAAGCGGTTTACAACACAGCGTCAAATCAATAGCGAATAAACTAATCCAGAGTGCTACTCCGTAAAACTTACATTTAATTGCTGCAACACTTCACGTTGTCTAGGCGACGTAAATCCAGTTACTATTAGGCTACTCCGAACAAGGAACAGAAACTGGGCTGAATTTCGGTAAGTAAGTAAGTAATTTATTTATATCCCACCGTTTTGAAAAAGTGGAGTAAACTAAAGAAAATAAATAAAACACATAAACACACAGAAGACGACACTTCCTTCGGCCAGGAAGCAGTGGATAACGTTGTGCGCTGGTTGGGTCCTGTTGTCCATGATTTCGTATAGCGAATGCTACCAATATAGCGAATTTAGTGGCCAGTTGATGGGTTATAAATAAATACATAAATAAATAAGCAGCGCAAAACCAACAGGAAACTGTAAGTTAAAGCATAACTCTTACTAGAAATGATCTTTTCTCTATAAAATGGATCAGAACAAACGTTTTCAAAAATACTATTGCTTTTCACCTGAAAATAGCGATTCTCTTGTTAGCGCATGTCGATTATATCCAGCCTTCCTGCTCTCCGACTCGGCGGCTGGGCGCAAAATATTTGAAAACTGAACGTGCCTTGGTTAAAAAGTGCGAAAACTAAGCAAATAAAAGAAGTAATAAACAGAAGATTATCACATCCTCATGTGTGAAAGAGTTATCAGCGGACAATGAAGATTCCGGCATACTTTTCGTTGGGTGACGGAAAACTCGGCAAGGCCGAAAAAGCGCTAAAAATTCGTAGTTACGAAACGAAACAACGGAGAAAGGTGGGGATTTAGAAGCTTATAATTCCATATGGGAGCTAAGTATATTATGAAAGGCAGAATAAGCAAGAGGGGTCCTTTAAAAGGGTACTTACGACATTCCCAAAATGCTCTTCACTGAGAGTGCCATCACGACAGAGACTGAAGTGATGAGTAAAATTGAAGCCCATGTGACGATGACAACTGATCTGTCAGATGCCTGCAAAGGAAAAGAACAACACGATGATGACATCTTTTACTACTATTAACAACCTGGCAGTGTTTGTCCAGGTGGGACTAAGACACAGATCTCTGTTCTTTTAAAGTGTTTCAGTTATGTAGGGTAGTTAGTTTTCTTTGTTTTGTCTTCAGAAAGTGTGTTGAATATGTAGTTAGGATTTGTTTTGCATAATATTTTTTTGTACCATGGCCCTTTGGGCTTCCCATGTACAATACATACATACATACATGATCACTACGATATCGGTTTCGGCCAAAACACGTGACTTTATGATATTAGTTTTCCAAGCATGTTATGTTGCCGGATTTGTCTTCTTGTCGCTGGCGGTGACGACAGAAGGAACACATGGCACAAGATTAGTTGCGTTTTTTGCCGTCATCCAGTTAATCGACCTGCGAGATTTCTCTCTATAAGCCGTTTTCTTTCTTCGATTAACCGACCTAAATCCTTATAAGCTGTTTTTTCGTCGCCATTCGTCGGTGCTCTTGGCACGGCGCGAAATTCAAAATTCTCATTGGAGAGATACGCGCCTGCGACTGGAAGACGCCATTTTTTCTTATAAGCCGTTTTTAGAGCTCAGTCGAACCGACCGGCGAGAGGAAACAAGACCAAAGGTTTCAATGGGATCCCAAAAATCTAATATTTGATCCAGACCATTGGATCTTGTCTTGTCTTCGCCAGATCCAGTCTTCGGCAGGCTAATCATCGGAGAAAATCAAGTTCAGATATACCGCTGTAAGCCATCTCTATTTTGACGAAACTGACCAAAACTTCCTGCTTTCGTTCTGCCAAATTTCGGCCAAATTCCGACGAACTAATTGTCGAGCAAAAAGAGAAAATTCAGAACCGAATTCAGAACCCAATTCAGTGTATATCCTTATAAACAACATTTAATCAGCTTCAAATAAAACTTTAACTTAAAAAAAAAAAAAATCCGGTTACAACCAGATTCTGGACGAATTATATGTCCGGTTGAAAAATGATTGTCATATACAGACTCAGCATCTCTTCTTACCGCTAAATCTGACATCTAATCAACTTCAAATAAAACTTACGGCTTTTAACAAATTTTCCGGTTTTGGCCGGATTCCGGTCGAACTAGTTGTCCGGGTAGAAATGCATTTCACATAAATGTTCAGCATGTCTAGTTACCCCTAAATCGAACATTTAATAAACTTCAAAGGAAACTTGTACTTTTAACCAACTTCCCGGTTTTCACAGGAATCCGGACAAACTACATGTCCGGCGAGAAAATGGTTTTCACCATCGTGTTCACCATGTCTTCTTACCCCTACATCGAACATTTAATCAACTTCCAATGATACTTTTACTTTTAACCAACTTTCCGGTTTTTGCCGGATTCCGGGCGAACTACTTCTCGGATGAGAAAATGTTTTGCATATTCTTGTTCAGCATGTCTTCTTACCCCATAATCGACTATCACATTAGCTGTTTAAAAATATTTTGTTTGTCCTTTAATCTGAACCCCCTCCCCCACCCCAAATGTAGGGCTACAAAGCCCATCTACGAACTTGACCTTGCTCTCGACCCAAAATATCGTCACACCAAGTTTCATCAAAATATCTCATTCCCTTCGAGAGTTACCGTGCTCACAGACGGACGGACATACGGACAACTTTTGCGATGTCATAGGTATCCCTCCACTTACGTTTGGGATCCCAAAAACGGTCAATAGTGGCAAGTAGGTAGGTTAACCGACCTACGGAGGAAAGGCAAAAAACGCAACTATTTAGAATTAACTAGCCAGGGTACGCATGAATAGAACGGGGGGAGGGGAGGAATGGCTGTCGATGCTGGTTCGTAAATCTAGCATTCATCTATTTCGGCTAGATGCGCAAAAATCAGTTCGTATCGTCTGCGCACAAGGCCAATAGATAAACTGAAGGGCCCGGGGGTCAGTAAGTAAATTCGCAAGTGGTTGCTCAAGGTCGGGTGGAACGTTATAGCTATGATAAGAAGGGAATCACGAAGTCCTTAAAGAGAAGAATCACGCGTCTTGGATATGAAATAAAGGAAAGTGCGAAAATGATCTGGCTAAAACTGGAAAGTCAGCTACGATGTTCGTCAGAGATATTTCTGCCCTTCTTGATGAACATGCAATATGAGTGCAGTTTCATTTATTCCAGTGCAACAACAGGCTGACGAGGATCCTTGCCAAGAAGGGCCGAAATATCGCTGACGCGCATTGTAGCTGACTTTCATTTTTAGCCTTTGCTCAACATATGTTTCAAAGTCAGCTTGGGCTCAAGGAGTATTAATGGTCAATACGTGTAAGTAACAGGCCATAACGTGATCTCCTATGGCATTTACTTCTGATGAAAGCGATTCCTCTGAACTGCTACAACATTACAAACACTTACTCTGGGATATAGCAGATTCTTGAAAATATTTTGCGCAAGCAAAGTACTCGCAGAGAGGACTGCCGAGTCGGCTGATGACATGATGGCAGCACTGACAGCTCCAAGACCAAGAATCGACACCCACTAAAAGAAAAGGACTTCAGGTTTCGCTGGGATCCAACTGGGGCATATAACGGCTATCCCATATCGGACCGTTTATATATTTTATCTTATGCAGTTAGCATTCCCCATCTGGGATAAGATCACTTCTGATCTTTTTGGTTTCCAAGGTGGATAGGTGATATTGGTTCTGTTACTGTTATTGTTTTGTTTGTATTCTTGTATTAGGCTAGTCAATATGGAATTTCTTTTTCCGGATTAAAGAGTAAAAGTTAGTATATGCCGGGAATAAGAAATGCATAATTCGGGGACCGACGACTGATGAGCCCGCGGTGAACAGATTTGTCTTCTCTCGTCTATATATAATAATTCGTTAATTTCCATATTATCTTTAAAATAGTGGTGGATAATCATACATGGTCAAATAGTCACAAATATGTTACAATTTCAAAATATAAGACGATAACAAACATAACATAACCCGTCAGCATTCTTTGAGGCTATACCCACCAAAAATAAACAGGAAAATTGGTCAACGTTCATTTTGTTACCGTGCATGCCAGGCATGGAACGGTTTACCTGAGGAGACTGTTTCCCAACCAAATTTACTCTCATTTAAGCAACATCTGGTGGTTCTCAGTTTAGTTGCAGCGCCTATGTGAATCCTTTTTAGTTTATATTCGTTGTATCAGTGTAAAGTGCAGTGTTGTTAAACAATAGTTCATGTGTTTTGTAGGTAGAGAAGCTTCGGCTTAACCTCTTTTCTATTAATTAATAAATAAATAAAATAATAACAAAGAATAATTCAGTTTAGTTTCGGAATTCAGAACTGTTAAAATACTTCACAAAATAGAGAACAAAGGACTTGAGATGACGCTACATAGATTTCACCGGAATCTGCCATTCCGACTTAATAAAGAAAAGCGACATCGGATTCAGGTTTGAATTATTTGTTCCAATGAGAAAAGGAAGCAAAGATATCAATCCAGAGCGGGTGGTTAAAATCATACTTTCTCACGAATACACTAATTATGACCAAGCGCCTGAAACCCTCCGGCTCGAACCGTTAAAGAAAAGACGACTACATTTAACAACTGATTTCGGAAAGAAAGTTTTGCAGTCAGTCAGATTCTGCCATTCCCGAATAACTCCCTGAACCGGCTTACTCAACAAGACGTTCAAATTTACTCAAGCCGTTTCCAGCATTAAGTACCGCCCGTCGACTCCACTCACTCTCCCCACTTGTTACTAATTATTTTAACAACCAAACAAATTTCACGTTTGTTGTTCATTTGTGCCTGTTCGGTCCCTTGATTTGTTTCTGTATTTTGGCTAAGTTTCGTTGATGATGGTAAATTATTTAGACGTTGTTAGCTATTAATGTGCTTATTTATTTTCTCTTTGTTGCCTATTATTTAGATTTTGCTATTGTGGCAATTTTTTCCATTAAACCATTAAAATCGTCAATTTGCATCGGACACCTTTTACGTCTAATCTCCTTTACCCATCCTAATACTCAGACTGTAAAGCCAACTACGAAATCACACTTCCCACAGGCCCAAGGCGTCGACCCATACACCAAATTTCGCTGTAGAATCTCAATCCACTCTGAAGTTACCGAACTGCCAGACAGACAGACGGGTACAAACATCGAACATAGCTATCCTTGAATTTCTTTGTGCCCCCAAAAATTAGGCTACATAAGATTAGTTAGTATCAAGAAGGCGAATAGTGTATTTCAAAAGTTAAAAACGAAATGCTTTTAACATGGTCTCATTCTCCATACTCTCTCTTCTCTTCTTTTTTTTCTTACAAGTTAGCACAGCCTCGCAAGTCCCGCTTTTGTTGTGCTACTGAAAACAAAATGTTTATTTTCAATAAAACTGTTCTTCTACTACTACTACTACTAACCTTGCTGTAAAGGCCATTTACATCTTTTGGTTTGTTTTCTACTAACCTCGACACTTTTCCAACTGGGAACCGAACTGAGCATTTTAATCGCCGCGATATGCATGAAATCCCGGTATCGTTTTGACACAAGTCCTAGCTTCTATTCACGAATGTAAAGTGACTGAGATTCGGTTCTTTGACTGGGAAGAATCCATAAAATAATGGGCTGTTGACAATATCCTACAGTAGCCTATATTTGTCCTTACCTGTGGGGTCAGGTGATCAAGCGTTAAAGGCAAAATGCTTTTAATTTCATCTGGAGTTGTGAAATTCCCTTCATATCCCGCCATTTGCCAGTCTGGAATAAATTAATGACCTTAAACCGCAACCATCCTGACACGACCCTTAGCAGGGTATCTAGCAGTTATGGACACTAATTATTTTCTAAAGCGGAAAGATAGGCGACTGTGACGACTAGACAATTAACAAGCTGGAAAGGCCTATACTACTGTCCAAAGTATTATAATCACCGAACCTGTTGTGACTCAAGGGGGCCCCATCCAGTTTCGTTATCATTCCCAAGCGGGGTGTAGGCATATACGCCATCTAGGCAATACGTTTAGGTTATTACCGATAGATGGCGTATGTCTCTAATCGTCTTCGTGACATTGTTTGATACTGATGATGCTGACCCGCCATCAGCATCATCACGTCGTTTAGGGAAGATCAATAATCAACTTAGCATCTTGTTGACAAAGGAGACTTTTGTAAATACTACTAAGAAGTATACACTTATTTTATTGAGAGAGAAAGAGAAGAGTGCGTCTGACGAGGGGTTGCACACTCTCGGTTACCACGTGTTAGAACATTACTAGCATAATAATATGCGTTCGAAAGATGAGTCACCTAATCTAAGACCGTCACCGTTGCCGACATTGTTTTTTTTGACCGGTGCCAGACGGTGTCGGTAAAGGGTGCACAGCAGGTGTTTAGGAGTGGGCAACCCCTCGCCACCAGAACAGTAAAAGAGTATGTATGGTTACTGCCGGCTCGTCAAAGCTACTCTACTATTTGTTGTTGGTGAATTTTGTTAGAAATTTGTATATTTTGTGAACCGTAATATTCCCGTATTCCACATTTAAAAAAAAAAACTGAGTGATTTTCTTTGTACGGAAAATTTAGTAGTATTTATATGAGCCCTAGGCTACCTAGGACATCCCTACCCCGCGTTTGCTGATTGGTTCTAAGAGTGGAACCTAAGGTCAGGCCCGCCCGGTCTTCAGATGATTTCCACGCTATCCACAAGGTCCCAGTGACCCTATTCAAGACCTAGCCTTATCCACCACCCTCGAACCACATCAGAACCCTTTCTGGACTCCAATGGCAAAAAGATGAAGCCGAACTCTTCCAGTTGTACCGACCTTTAAAAAAATGTTTCAATGACCGACACAACCGGGATCGGGTAAGTGCGGGCACAGCCGGGCACGCATCGAAAATCGACTCGGCACCGCGTTTAAGATGAAAGTCGAATGATCAACCAAAAATTGTCTGGAAGCACCTAATTTAGAATCTCGACTGATCTCGAAACTTTTGGAAACGTTGGATTAAGCAAAGCATGAGCGATTTTGTGACTGATAAACACTTGGACTTGCTAGACCAATTTTATTAGAATTCCTTGGGCAAGGCAATCCTGAATAAACTTACCAGTTCCTTTAGCTACAATGCCCAATAATATGCAAGGTATGGCCATTAGCAGGCAGAGACCACCAGCGGCATATGAAAGGATACTGGCATCCTTGGGTGTACGAACAGCCAAAACTCGTTGAAAATATCCCTAAAATAAGAATAAAATTGGTTGACAACAAGGTAAGAGGCCTTAAAACCTCATCAGAGCCTATTAGTCCTCTTTCCCATTTCATTTGTCACTAGATCTTGCTAGACGCGCAGTTTGCAAACGCCAAAATATTAGTTGCGTTTTGGTCCAAATTCTCACCGCGATTCTCCTCCGAATTCTCCTATTTCGAGTTTTTTGACTATTCAGATCAAGTGAATTCTCCTTTTCTTACGTTTTTGTCAGTATCGAGAACGGGGAAAGCCTCGCGATTCTGCAGAATCGAGAATTTGCTCCAATGGTGAATTGTCGGTTCTCCTCTCTCCGTTCTCCTCCCTGATTGGTTAACAGAGTTCGGGTGTTCAAGATGCATATACACGTATACCAGGTTGCAGACGAGCTGCAAAATTAGTGTTTTTGTCAAAAGCGAGAATGGAGAAGTCAGAGGAGCAAAAACGGTAAATTGTACGAGAGTCGAGAATTCAGAAGCGAGATTTCGGAACGGAACGGAGAATTCAAAAACGCAACTATTATTTTCGGAAACATGTTTCAGTCAACGGTTTCAACCAAGCCGCATACGTCGATGAGGCAGACTTCGCAGATGGACAGGCATTATCCACAAACGACTCTTCAAGAGTGGCATCAACCCGTCGGACATTTCAACCCTGGCGGTATACCGCGACGGCTGACTCTGTTGTACTCCTGTACAAATCCTCCTACAGCTCCTTTTTCCTGTGCAGATTTCAGAAAATCTTACAACCCCATTGTCTATCACCGGAACATTTTTGAAACCAATTATGGATCGCCAACTCATGTCAGAAAAGGGAGTCGAGACACGCAGATGATTTTACTGTTATTACTGTCAAGAACCCCACTTGTGAAACCGGGAGAGCCGGAGAGCACTAGCGAAGATTCTTGTTTCGTGCCTTAAGATGCACAAATCCCTCTGGATAGCCTCTACACCTGGTGATTAGCCAAAGCGATACAATCTGCCAACTTTCTGATCCTTCTAATCTGATGAAGGGGAGATCCCTTACAGAGCTGGGGTAGAGCCGACAGTCTCTGCCTTTGTTCGTTGCCAGTCAGTGAGCTGACGCACCCCATAGTAGTTCTCTTTACGATATAAGTACGCATGTAAGGAAGCAGCTTCCAGCGGCGCAAAGCTTGCTGCTAACTAACAATTTACAAAACTGCGAAACAAACACGAAAAGAAAAAAAAATGTTTCCAGGCTTTTCCAGCTCTCTACGAAATCACGATGTGGACTTCACTGAAAGTTAGGTAGTGACAAAAAATATTACGAAATCGATTTCTTTTTTGCAAATCGGACAGTATTCACTTTGTATATAAATCATAACTAAACGCGTCACCTTTTAAAGAAGATAACCTTCAATTGGCCAAAGTATTCTGGGCTGTTTGCTCAGCTGTTCGCGTAAATCGATCTAAAGCACCCGTGTTTTTCATCATCAATCATCATATTTATTCCTGAATGTCTCTTTCGCAACAGACATTTCCTCAAAAGAAATAGAAGATGATCTTTTATGGCACTTGCAGCCTCTGGCTCAAGTGCCATATACCGATCACAATTCCGTCTGTCGGTCTGTCGGTCGGTCCGAGTTTTTTGTCCCACATATCCGAGTTAGGGTACTTCCAGATGTGCTAGGACAATGAAACTTGGCAGCCATATCAGGGACCCAACCAAACTAACCTGGAAATAATCTGTTTCCCGATCCAACCATATGGGGGGGAGTGCGGGGCGCTGGAAACTTGAAAATTTAGGGCATTTTGTCACTGTTTTCTGAGTTGGGGTACTTCTAGATGAGCTAGGACAATGAAACTTGGCAGGAATATCAGGGACCCGACCAAACGAACCCGGAAATAATCAGTTTCCCGATCCGACCATATGCGGGGGAGTGGGGGCGCTCGAAACTTGAAAATTTAGGGCATTTTGTCACACTTTTTCGAGTTAGGGTACTTCCAGATGAGCTCGGACAATGAAACTTGGCAGGAATATCAGGGACCTGACCAAAGTAACCTGGAAATAATAAGTTTCCCGATCCGATCATATGCCGGGGAGTTGGGGCGCTGGAAACTTGAAAATTTAGGGTATTTTGTCACACTTTTTCAAGTGAGGGTACTTCCAGATGAGCGAGGACAATGAAACTTGGCAGGAATATCAGGGACCCGACCAAACTAACCTGGAAATAATCAGTTTCCCGATACGACCATATATGGGGAAGTGGGGGCGCTGGAAACTTGAAAATTTAGGGCATTTTGTCACACTTTTTCGAGTTAGGGTACTTCCAGTTGTGCTAGGACCATAAACTTGGCAGGCATATCAGAGACCCGACCAAACAAAATTAGGAATAATAAGTTTTCTGATCCGACCATTTTGGGAGGGGGTGGAGGGCAGGGGAATCCGGGAAACTGAGAAGTGTGTAACTTTCGAACGGATGATCGGATTGTAATGAAACTTCATAACTGAAGAGAATATATATCTGTAATGTCCCGTTTAAAGTCTTGACCGGATTCGGTAGCCAGGGGGAGTTGGGGGGGGGGGAGACCGGAAATTTCAAGAAACGGTTAGAATGGAGGGATCGGAGTGAAACTTGCTGGGAAGAACAAGCATCTGCTCTAGATAAGTCCTTTAGACCATTGTACTGGATCTGGACACTTATGGGGGGGGGGGGTCCCGGAATTCCGGTGATGGTGGTTTTGGGGATTTTCACGATGAAACTTGGCAGGCATATCAGGGACCCAATCAAACTGACATCAAAATAAAAACTTTGTCGATAAGATAATGGTGGGGGAGTGGAGGGAGGGGAATCCGCAGGGGAATCCGGGAAATTGAGAAGTGTGTAACTTTCGAACGGATGATCGGATTGTAATGAAACTTCATAACTGAACAGAATATATATCTGTAATGTCCCGTTTAAAGTCTTGACCGGATTCGGTAGCCAGGGGGGAGTTGGGGGGGGGGGGGGAGACCGGAAATTTCAAGAAACGGTTAGAATGGAGGGATCGGAGTGAAACTTGCTGGGAAGAACAAGCATCTGCTCTAGATAAGTCCTTTAGACCATTGTACTGGATCCGGACACTTATGGGGGGGGGGAGGGGTCCCGGAATTCCGGTGATGGTGGTTTTGGGGATTTTCACGATGAAACTTGGCAGGCATATCAGGGACCCAATCAAACTGACTTCAAAATAAAAATTTTGTCGATCAGATAATGGTGGGGGGAGTGGAAGGAGGGGAATCCGAAATTTTCAGTCATGCGTAATTTTGGAATGAGTGATAGGATTCGAGTGAAATTTAAGAATTCAACAGAGGACATTTCTCCGATGATTTTTTTCATATCCGGACCGGATCCGGCAACTATTGGGGGGGGGGGCGGAAAATACGTGACCCGTTTAGAATGGAGGGATCGGGATGGAACTTTGTGGGAAGAACAAACAGATGCTCTAGGTAAGTCATTTGCTGAATCGGATTGGCTACTTGCACCGCGGGGGAGCTGGGGGGTGGGGGGGGGGTGGACCGGAAATCTCGAGAAACGGTTAGAATGATGGTATCGGAGTGAAACTTGCTGGGAAGAACAAACATCTGGTCCATGTAAATCTTTTACATAATTTGACTGGATTCGGACACTTGAGGGGGGGGGGGGGAGGAGGGGGTATCCCGGAATTTCGTTTTTTGGGGGATTTTCACGACGAAACTTGGAAGGCATATCAGGGACCCGGTCAAACTGACTTGGAATAAAAAAAAAATCTTCGATATGATAGTCTTGGGGGGGGGAGTTGAGGGAGGGGAATCCGGAATATTGAGTCATGCGTAACTTTGGAACGGGTTATCGGATTCGATTGAAATTTAATAATTAAACAGAGGACATTTTTCTCTTGTGACCTTTTTCATTTCCGGACCGAATCCGGCAATTATTGGGGGGAGGGCGGAAAATACTTGACCCGCTTAGACTGGTGTGATCTGGATCGAACTTCGTGGGAATGACAAACAGATGCTCTGGATTAATCATTTACAGAACCGGATTGGCTCCGGTTATTGTGGGTGGAGTTGGAGGAGGGGGAGGGGGGTCTGGGATTCCGGTGATCGCGCGTTAAGGTACTTCCAGATGTGCTAGGACGATGAAACTTCGCTGGAATATTGGAGACTCAACAACATTTGCTTAGAAATTGCTACTTCCCAAATCCGGTTATTCCTTAAAGTACCAATCTTGACCGCAAAGTAAAAAAAATAATTTTAAGCAATATATGCTTTTTCGTGATGCCCACCAGCCCATTAGCAGTTTTGCATCAAGAGTTTTGCTTACAAATGAAGTTCCAGCTCTCTTATAGCGCGCATCTCAACCGCAAAGTCGAAACTTACTTTTGATCAATCAAATCATCTTGACACATGCAAGTGCCATATGAGCTTACAGCTCTTGTTTTTGTACTGATCAGCTAGTTATCCCTCTAACATGATGTGCGAGGGATAAATATAATTTCGGACATTTCGGTTGCACTTCTGCGCTTTCCCAGGGACTAATTGGAAAAATAGTTGGTAAATTGTAAATAGACACAGAACTCAGAATTGTAAAATAATCACAGATTTGTACATATACACTTTTAACGCGCACATTTTAATATTCGTTATTTTATTTGCATTTGTATGTCGTTCAATCCGAATCGTTCTTCTGGTTATGGCACTTGCAGCCTCTGGCTCAAGTGCCATATACCGATCACAATTCCGTCTGTCGGTCGGTCCAAGTTTTTTGTCCCACTTATCCGAGTTAGGGTACTTCCAGATGTGCTAGGACAATGAAACTTGGCGGGCATATCAGGGACCCGACCAAACTAACCTGGAAATAATCAGTTTCCCGATCCGACCATATGCGGGGAAGTGGGGGCGCTGGAAACTTGAAAATTTAGGGCATTTTGTCACACTTTTTCGAGTTACGGTACTTCCAGTTGTGCTAGGACCATGAAACTTGGCAGGCATATCAGAGACCCGACCAAACAAACTTAGAAATAATCAGTTTTCTGATCCGAACATTTTGGGGGGGGGGGGGTTGGAGGGCAGGGGAATCCGGGAAATTGAGAAGTGTGTAACTTTCGAACGGATGATCGGATTGTAATGAAACTTCATAACTGAATAGAATATATATCTGTAATGTCCCGTTTAAAGTCTTGACCGGATTCGGTAGCCAGGGGGGAGTTGGGGGGGGACCGGAAATTTCAAGAAACGGTTAGAATGGAGGGATCGGAGTGAAACATGTTGGGAAGAACAAGCATCTGCTCTAGATAAGTCCTTTAGACCATTGTACTGGATCCGGACATTTATGGGGTGGGGGGGGTCCCGGAATTCCGGTGATGGTGGTTTTGGGGATTTTCACGATGAAACTTGGCAGGCATATCAGGGACCCAATGAAACTGACTTCAAATAAAAATTTTGTCGATCAGATAATGGTGGGGGGAGTGGAGGGAGGGATTTTGGAATGGGTGATCGGATTCGAGTGAAATTTAAGAATTGAGCAGAGGACATTTCTCCGATGATTTTTTTCATATCCGGACCGGATCCGGCAGCTATTGGGGGGGGGGCGAAAAATACGTGACCCGTTTAGAATGGAGGGATCGGGATGGAACTTTGTGGGAAGAACAAACAGATGCTCTAGGTGAGTCATTTGCTGAATCGGATTGGCTACGTGCACCGCGGGGGAGCTGGGGGGGGGGGGGGGGGGTGGACCGGAAATCTCGAGAAACGGTTAGAATGATGGTATCGGAGTGAAACTTGCTGGGAAGAACAAACATCTGGTCCATGTAAATCTTTTACATAATTTGACAAGATCCGGACACTTGAGGGGGGGGGAGGAGGGGGTTTCCCGGAATTCTGTTTTTTGGGGGATTTTCACGACGAAACTTGGAAGGCATATCAGGGACCCGGTCAAACTGACTTCGAATAAAAAAAAATCCTCGATATGATAACCTTGGGGGGGGAGTTGAGGGAGGGGAATCCGGAATATTGAGTCATGCGTGACTTTGGAACGGGTGATCGGATTCGACTGAAATTTAATAATTAAACAGAGGACATTTTTCTCTGGTGACCTTTTTCATTTCCGGACCGAATCCGGCAATTATTGGGGGGAGGGCGGAAAATACTTGACCCGCTTAGACTGGTGTGATCTGTATCGAACTTCGTGGGAATGACAAACATATGCTCTGGATTAATCATTTACAGAACCGGATTGGCTCCGGTTATTGTGGGTTGAGTTGGAGCAGGGTGGGGGGGGGGGCTGGGATTCCGGTGATCGCGCGTTAAGGTACTCCCAGATGTGCTAGGACGATGAAACTTCGCTGGAATATTGGAGACTCAACAACATTTGCTTAGAAATTGCTACTTCCCAAATCCGATTATTCCTTAAAGTACCAATCTTGACCGCAAAGTAAAAAAAATACTTTTAAGCAATATATGCATTTTCGTGATGCCCATCAGCTCATTAGCAGTTTTGCCTCAAGGGTTTTGCTTACTAATGAAGTTCCAGCTCCCTTAAACTTACTTTTGATCAATCAAATCATCTTGACCCACGCAAGTGCCATATGAGCTTACAGCTCTTGTTTTTAGTTACAAGTCGTGTTATGGTTTGTTGCTTCCGCATCGTGTTTCTGTTGGTACTGTGTTGGATCTTATGATTTAGTTTTGTTTTTTCGCTGAGGACGGGTTTGCCGGAAGTGCAACCGAAATATCCGAAATTATATTTATCCCTTGCACATCATCTTAGCGGGATAACTAGCTGATCAAAAAAACAACCGAAAATCATCTTCTATTTCTTTTGTAATGAATGATCAGTGTGGCTTCAAACCATATATCAGATATTTCCTCCTACCATGATCTCGGACTGCTTTAAGTCCGCATGGTTCTTGATGCGTGTTGCTGTTTTTGGGATCCCAAAACGTAAGTGGAGGGATACCTATGACATCGCAAAAGTTGTCCGTCTGTCTGTCCGTGTGTCCCCACGATAACTCTCGAAGGGATTGAGATATTTTGATAAAACTTGGTGGGAGGATCCTTTGGGTCAAAGTACAGGTCGAGTTCGAATATGGGCTCTGTAGTCCTATATTTGAGGGTGGGGGAGGGGGTTCAAATTAAGGGACAAACAAAATATTTTTAAACAACTAATGTGATAGTCGATTATGGGGTAAGAAGACATACTGAGCACGATGGTGAAAACCATTTTCTTGTCGGACAAGTAGTTCGTCCGGAATCCGGCAAAAACCGGAAAGTTGGGTAAAAGTAAAAGTTTCATTTGAAGTTGATTAAATGTGCCATTAAGGGGCAAGGAGACATGCTGAACACGATGGTGAAAACTATTTTCTTGCCGGACAAGTAGTTCGGCCGGAATCCGGCAAAAACCGGAAAGTTTGTTAAAAGCGAAAGTTTTATCTGAAGTTGATTAGATGACAGATTTAGGGGTAAAAAGAGACGCTGAGTCTGTATATGACAATCATTTTTTACCCGTACATATAGTTAGCCCGGAATCCGGTTGTAACCGGAATTTTTTACTCAAAGTTTTATTTAAAGTTGATTAGATGTTCTTTATAGGGATAAAGAGATCCGCTGGGTTCGTTTCCGAATTTTCTTTTTTTTTTGCTGGACTATAGTAGTTCGCTCGGAATTCGGGCGAAACCGGAAATTTGGCAGAAGTAAAGCAGGAAGTTTCGGTCAGTATCGTCAAAACAGATATGGCTTATAGAGGTATATCTGACCATGATTTTTTCGGATGATTAGTCTGGCGAAGACAAGACCCAATTGTCTGGATCAATTATTAGATTTTTGGGATCCCATCGAAACCTTTGGTCTTGTTTTCTAAAGCAGGTAATCAGGTTATATAAGCGAATACGTACTTGAAAAGGAATTCCGCCCAGAACTATAAGGAAAATATTCTCGATGTAAACTCCGACATCTTCCGATTTTAATTCTCCAACCCAGTCTGCATCCTTTGGACTAAGACTTCCAACAGCTGGATTATTCCATGCAAAGGGAACAGCGACTACCTAGAAGAGAAGAATGGTAACTGTGAGATTGGACGCGACATCCGAACGCCGAGGCTGGAAGAGCTCCGCAGAAAGCCCCTGGGGCAGTTCGCACGCACTCATTATTTTCCTTGTACGATCTTAGAGCGTGTTCCACCCTACTAACCGTAGTCACTACGCATGACGTCACGAATGGCTTTTTGCCGCCAAGGCTGGAACGATTTTTCTATTTTCCAGCAGAATATCATGCCACGGGCGAATCCCACCAATCACGTTACAGAGATTCATAGTTACCACGCTTACTACGCTCCTGAGCATGGTAAGCAGATAGTTATTATTAGTTACTATTTCGAGAAGGTTGGAACCGTCAGCGTAATAACTTTTTACGAGGTTGAAAGGAAAATAGTAACTAATGGTTACTGTTGTTAGAAGGGCGGAACACGCTCTTAGTATAGTAGGGAGGGGTACACTGTCAAAAGTTTCTCCTAGTAAGGATTAAAGTTAACTGCAGTATTTGCTACTGTGGTTAGTCTTATCTCTACTGAGATAAGATTAGTCCGAATTAGAGATAATATTATCTTAGTAGAGACAAGATTAATCCCAGTAGCAAATAGCAAGATTTTTTTTACAGTGTAGATAACTAAGAAACTCCAAGAATGGCAGCCGGCCAAATGCCTGTCGGTCAGTGTCAGCTACACGGGGAAAAGTGGGGCAGGAGTCAAGGAAATTAAACCCGCTACCGCTAGGTTATAATATCTCACTCAAGTACAAGTCCGACCTACTGCAAATCACAATGCGAAACGGCAGACTTGTAAATTCAAACGAAAAAGTCTCTCTAAGGACGTTAGGGCTTACAACTAGTACAAACTGAAAAATGTAAGAAAACCAATAATTTATAAACTTACCAATCCCAGCAATATGCAGAACAATTGTACGATATCTGTATAGGCGACGCTGTAAAGTCCCCCAAAGAGAATATATAACATCACAATACCAGCGCTAACGACAACAGCAACAACGATATTAATATCCAGGATGACCGATAACGTCGAGCCTGCATAAGAAAAGGACCTTAGTGCCATTTAGTGTTTCAGTCAGTTGATTCCATAATTTCAATTTCGGGTTGAGTGAACTATTTGTTCGTCCTCTGTGAGCTTAGGAAAACCAACTGATAACTCCCCCCCATAAAACAAAGAGTTATATCCCCCGGAACATTTTCTCCGTGCCCTCTCCACTCCACACACATGAGAAAAATCTTATCGTAGGAGACCTTGTTCCTGTAAGAAAATCGTCCTTTCTTCGGAAAATTCCTCTTGGTGATTACTTCTACAGGTTGGGCCCCCCCTTCCCCCCCACACACACACGCCGCTCTTGGGGAGCGGGTTGATTTTTCTGAGTCATTCTCTCCAGAGACTGTTCCTTCGCCGCACATGTTGACAGTGTGATTAGGAAGGGTAACGCCTCCCTCCAAACACTGTCTAAAATGCGTCGCTTCGCTTGCGATGTCAATTGTCTCCTCCATGCCTATCTTTGCTATGTGCGACCAGTCTTGGGGTATGCTTGCCCTGTGTGGGGCCCTTCAGTACTACACACTATTCACCTGATGCACGACCTAGAGTCAGTGCAGAAAAGTGCAGTCAGGATTATCCTGGGTTGTAGAGATATCCCTTACCAAGAAGCACTCACTAAACTTAACATCCAGCTCCTAGAACAAAGATTGTGCGAGCTCATCATGAGGTTGCTTTCAAACCCAACCCATCGAGACATCCTACCCACAGACGCCCCACCAAACAGCAGAACCAGACAGAAACTCAAACTGACCCCAATACGTGCGCGGACAAACCGTTATGCTAATTTGTTTGTGCCCTTTTTTACGTCTATGTTTAACAGTGCCTAAATTTTTTTTTATGTAATGTTCTGCAACTGCAAATTAGCCAAGAGCTACGAAAGTTGTACAATAAACCGCTCTCTCTCTCTCTCTCTCTCTCTTCGGGGGAAGGATGAATTCTGCGATGAGAGATGTCGAAAGCCTTTTTACTCTCTGGGTCTTTTCCGTATGGAATCTAAGCTTTTCTGTATGGAACTGATGATGGTGACGGAAGAATAAAGTCTGCGATCACTCGACTCCCATCATCTGTCCGCAGCATAAACGGAAGCTTGAGATCAAAAGATGCATTCCACACTGAAGCAAACAACTAATTCGTAAATAATTCAAATAATTTCGCTCACCAAGTACATAAAGGATACTTCCTGCCCAGACAACATCTCCGAATAGAGCTGGAATAACGAAAAGACCTCCGATGCGACTACCATATTTCTCTTGAAACGGGTCAAGTAGGGTCACGTATCCTTTCTCACGCATAGGCTTGGCGAAGAAACAGCCCCCTGGAAAAATAAAACAGGCTTGTTAGGATGAATGACTTAACGGGTTGTCGACAAAAAGCCCCCATTCGAAACGTCCCCGTGACAAAACGTCCCCGTGACAAAACGTCCCCGTGACAAAACGTCCCTATGACAAAACGTCCCCATGACAAAAAGTCCCAGTGGCGAAACCTCCCCGATCAATAACCTATATATGTATTTTAGTGAAATTACTTTTGACGTAGTGATTAAAAAAATGATTTTGACTGAATTTGGAAAAAAAAATTAAATCATTTCATTAAAGCTATTTTTATTTGTTTTATAAGTTTTTTGCAAAATGTTCGCCGAATAAGTGTATTGTGTAAATTGTGGTAGATAAGTTTTGTATCGACTGACGAATTTGTTTACGAATTGTGTTGCAATTATTATTGAAATGACAAATTGATTCGAGTGTTTAGCTATGTTTGGACGTAGAAGGCAAATTCGGCGTTCACGCTGTGAAAGTTACTTTTTAGAATTAAAAATCTACTCTACTCTACTCAAACGTCCCCATGGCAAAACGTCCCCGGCTATGGAATTTTTTGTTTCGTCACTGAGGGATACCTAGGCCTATGAGACTACTGATTGCGTCATGAGCTGAGACAAAAAATGTTTTTGGAATATAAACTTTTGATAACCACAATGGGCTGACCAGCATGTAACCGATACTCAAGAAACAAACCAAAGTGTTGCTCCCGGCTATAGCCATTTCTTAGGAAAACGCAAAGATTTAGTAGTTCGTCAGTTTTCGTTTGATCTTTTATTTAACTGGTTTATTTTGTGGGTTAGTTTATGCTGCGATATAAGTCACTGATCTCGCTTTGTTCGACATTTAATTTGGTGATACTTATTATTAAAAGATCAAAACCGTCCAACCTAGATTTACTATGTCTCTCTACCTAACTAATCATTCCATCCGCTTTCGTTTCCTAGCTTCCCATGTCATTTTTAACCAGCATAACGGCACTTCGCTTACTTTTGCATTTTCCTTTTTTGACTCCCTTTGAGCCACAGCGGGCTTCCCCTTTCTCTGAGGAGCATATTGGACTACCCATCAAACTACCTATAACTGATCAGTTACGAGTCAATTGCAATTTGCAAGGCATGTTACACGACATATTTTAACTGAAAACAATACATTTCTGAAGCAACCGGTCATATGTCCGATTTCCTGCTTATAAGGAATGTTCCCACATCTGTAATGCACACTCTGAAGTTGTTTTACCTCGATCATGCATCGAGGCAAACTTAAAAATCTATGCTTGGGACGTTTCGCCACGGGGACATTTTTTCACGGGGACGTCTTGTCGCGGGGACGTTTCGCCAGGGGACGCTTTGTCATGGTGACGTTTCGTCGGTAAGCCGACTTAACAGTTGTCCATTTGTTTGTAGTGTAATCTGTTCGAAGCGTAAACTTGTATGCTAATTTAATTTGTTTTCTTTCTTTTCTCTATGTTCAAGTTCAAGTTTTATTTTTCAACATTCACAAATAAATGAGTAAAAAACAACACTTTCTCGCTGGAGAAAAAACCTATGAGGGTTTGCATTTGCGCGAAAGTCCACATAACTACTACTCCACTATTTCTGTTTTATAGAAGTCGGTAAATAAAAAGATTCATTCATTAAGATACTGTAATGACATCTTACGTTACCACTCTCTCCCTCCGGCAATTCAGCTTCAACTGGAACTGACAACCGTAACCAAATCATAACAATTCGAAACGCCTTAATGCAGCCTTAAGCGGAAGTCACACAGAGGGCGTCTAAAAATCGCCAGGCAAAAATACGCCTCGCGACGTCTAGGCGAAATCGCAGGGTGTGTCAGACGGAGAGCGAATACGCCCAAGTTTCATTTCCAGAAATATGACCAGAAAAAAATAGAGGTGGAGTAGCTTGCTCTGCTACAGAACAGCCCAAATCCATACAGCCTTTGTACAGCTAGTATCCGGGCACAATTTAAAAATGAAGGACAAGAGCTTCCTGCTGACTATACTGCTGTGCCGTCCTACATGTCTTCACTGTACCTTCTTCTCCGATTTTTTAGCTAATTTCTTTCCAGACATTTTCCCTAATTCTGTTGTCTTTGTACTCCTTGAGACCAGTATAATAGATTACTGGATAACTCTGAACTAGGCTAATTAGCTGTTCCACATCCATCTCAAATTATTTTCCAGGCGTTGCGATTTTTTTTCGGCTCTGAGCCGAAGTCCGACGAAGCGTTTTTTACCTGACGAAGCGTTTTTTTTACCGCCAGGCGTGGCGAAATTTCCTCTCTGTGTGAATCGAGCTTGACGGGTTACGACGGCCGATAGGGCTTCCGAAGATGCAACGTGAATACGCACATTGGTCGAACATCTCCGATTCTGAGAGGACTTCCCGTTGTGTGTGGCGTCAACTATATGCGCAAATCTGTGAGAACAACCCAATTGTCTGCCGACTGTCACGAGAAGGTCGGACAAGGTCGCATTCATGAGGGCTTAATGTCCATATGGACGTTAAAATATGTCTTATTTAAAAAATCTGCGCAAAAGCTATAGACTCGTACTTTTTCGGATGATAAAAAACAGACTCGGACCCAAACCGTCCTTTGTTCCACCAAGCCCCTAGGACAAGCTGGGTGCTTCAATTTTCTTATCTCTTATCTCTCTTTCAGTCTGAGTCCCAGCCTTTCCAGTTGTCAAACAGAAAGCACTAAAGAACATGAATTCCATATCTTACCGACGATCAGGGTAAGGGAGTATCCAAAAGGTGGTAAACACCAGACTATTCCTTTCGTGAAGACGGCTTCTACAGTGCCATTGATATAACTGCCTCCGACCCAAGTAGCTGAAAGAAAACAAAGTTGCGTTTCCAGATACTTGTTTTCCCTGAGTTTAGCAACAAGACCAAAGGTGTCGATGGGATCCCAAAAATCCAATATTTGATCCAGACAATTGGGTCTTGTCTACGCCAGATCGAGTCTTCGCCAGACTCCTTGAACATTTTTACTATTAAACTTCGGAAACAGATTAAGGTCAAAAAGCTAATCATCTGAGATAACCAAGTTCAGATATGGATTCAGCATGTTTGTGTTTACCCCTATAAGTCATATCTGTTTGGATGAAAACTTCCTGCCTTACTTCTTCGAATTTCCCAGTTTCGGCCTAATTCCGCAACTACCTGTCCGGCAAAAAAAAGAAGCTAAAATCGAACTCAGCGTATCTTCTTTCCCCTATATCGAACATTTCAAATTAAAATTTAACTTAAAACAAATTTTCCGGTTCCAGCCGGATTCCGGGCGAACTATATGTCCGGGTACAAAATGACTGTCATACACGGATTCAGCATCTCTTATTACCCCTAAATCGGATATCTAATCAACTACGAAGACTTTTAACAATTTTCCGGTTTCGGCCGGATTCCGGGCGAACTACTTGCCCGGCGAGAAACTGATTTTCACCATCGTCTTCAGCACCCCTTACTACCCCTCAACCGAACAAATAATTAACTTCACATAAAACTTTTACTTTTAACAGATTTTCCGGTTTTGGCCGGATTCCAGGCGAACTACTTGCCCGGCGAGAAAATGATTTTCACCATCGTCTTCAGCATGTCCTACAACCCCAAAACCGAACATATAATTATCTTCAAATAAAACTTTTACTTTTAACAGATTTTCCGGTTTTGGCCGGATTCCGGGCTAACTACTTGTCCGGCGAGAAAATGGTTTTCACCATCGTTTTCAGCATGTCTTCTTACCCCTACATCGAACATCCAATCAACTTCAAATAAAACTTTACTTTTAACAAACTTTCCGGTTTTGGCCGGATTCCGGGCGAACTACTTGTCCGGCGAGAAAATGGTTTCCACCATCATGTTCAGCATGTCTTCTTACTCCATAATCGACTGTCCCATTAGCTGTTTAAAAATATTTTGCTTACACTTAATTTCAACCCCCTCCCCCACCCCTAAATATAGGGCTACAAAGCCCATCTACGAACTCGACCTTACTCTTGACCCAAACAATCCTCAAACCAAGTTTCATCAAAATATCTCATTCCCTTCGAGAGTTATCGTGCCTACAGACGGACGGACGGACGGACAACTTTTGTGATGTCATAGGTATCCCTCCACTTACGTTTTGGGATCCCAAAAAGCGTTTTCAATTGCCAGAGTCAAACACTGTGTTACTGTGCTTTGAAGCCTCCGTGTTATGCGCGGGTTGAACACCGATTATCCAGAACACGCAACTCTTCCGAATAGCAAGCTACGTTACGTGTTTAGGCGTTAGACGCGACAGTAAACGCGGTGGGATGAAAATGGGTATTTGCACATTGTGTTAAGCTCTATGTTAAACTCATTGCTGTCTGAAAACGCAACTGAAGATTAAAGACACATACAAAATCAGAATGGTCACTAACACCCGCGGATGTCTGTGCCTAGAAGGGTTCTGAAGCCTGTAAGTCCCACGACTACCAAGACCGCAGGCAGGTAAGCTCAACCGTAGAAGAGGTAAACTAACCATCCCAGCAGACTAACCAATAGCTGGTCCAATTTAGAATTATTTCAATTAAAGTTTAACTGAAAAGTCAGCTTATTTTTACATCAGCTGTTTGGATACACTGAAATGTTTTGACTCATCTAAGAGATTCTGTATTACTTCACCCAGGGCTCTAGTAGTAACGTTCAAAGTGTGCGTTGCTTGCGCGACAATCTGGAATTCACCGGCACGCGGAGAATTCGAACTTGAACAAAGGCCTTCATTTCCAGAGTTAAAGACCTCACCCAAACATTCGGTTTACCTTCTCTTAGTCATCGCATGCAACGGGTTTGTTTAGATTTAAACTCAATTGCCGAGTTGCTGTTTTGGCTCGAGAAAAAAACCACGCACAACGTCTTCTTTTCTAGATGGCGGAATTTTCCAGGATTGATTAGCAAAGAATTATAAGACCTAACTGATAATTTTTGTATGTCTTCATGAGGTACCACACTGGTCTTGGTTTTATAATTTATTTGTACAGTTGGAGCATTAGATGGAAATTATTATTTTGACCCTTGGCTCCCTACGTGCCATAACAGCTGTCCGGGATAGTCGGCTGAGATTTAGTCCAGACAGAGTTATTTCAAACCTAGGAAATTTAGTGTTTTTTTTTTAACTTGCTCATTGTTTTACGGTGTTTTTAGTGGTTTTGAACATTCATAGTGACAGTAGGGATGGTTAGCATTGCGTGTGTAGTAGAAAGACCATTTTTGTGGCCCGCTTTAAGATGCTAAGCTCGGAAAGGTTAAGCCTGTAGAAAGTAGGAAAACGATGTTACGATATATCTTGCAAGGAGTCTGACATTTTTATTTTATTTTTCCGGAATGGCTTACATTTGTGGTTAGTAAATAGTTAAAGCGTAGAGGGACAAGCACATTTAGGTACCGCAAATCCGAAAGAATAATTTCATTCGATGAAAATCGATTATCAGAAAAACGAAGTAACGCATTTTTATCGGGTTTTCAGGTGAACATGTGATGTGAAACTAGACTGTCGGATCTCATTCCTATTCGGTAAATTTAAAAAAAAAGCTTATTTAATTTTGTATTTGTTTCACAACTATTTCATACTTAGGGGTCACGTAATGTTGTAAAGCCTGCGATGCATACCATGCCGACTACGGTCAAGGCAAAAGGCATTCTGGACATTTTGTACTCCTAGGACGATAAAAACTGACAGGCATATTAAGGAATCGACTTGGAAATTGTATTTCCCAGATCCAGCCATCTTAGGGTGAGTGGAGGCAGGGAGAGTCGAAAAACGTGAAGCACTGAGCTTTCGAACGGGTAATCAGATATGAATGAAAATAATAACTGGCAAGAGCACATGGCAAGAGCAAGTCCCGACTGGATCCGAGCCGGAGATCTCGTGGCACGCTTGGGATGGAAGGACCGAGGGGGAGGACCGAGACGGAATGGGAAGCAAAAGCATAAGCCTTACATACATGATGTTCAGACCGGACATGGACACTGCGGGGGAAGTTTGAGGGGGGGGGGGTGAAAATCTCTTGACATGCATAATTCTGGAAGTTCCTCTGGAACGAGTTATCTGAGATGACAGTGTCAACCCTCGCAATACATTTGCGTTTCGACAGTAAATAACACATATCATACAAATTAAGGTGAAATAGTTTAACCCGAGGAGCACAAAATACAGAAACCTTTGAAACTGATTAGCCCGTCTGTTCAACTTGTGGCGGGGTGACAGGTGGCGAAGAGATTTTCAAGTAGTATGTTTTGAGCTTGTCAGATTCACAATGTGTGTTACGAGCTTGCCAGAGTGACACCAATTCTTATGAATTTTGTCCGCGAATGACCTGTTTCTTGTCGTATTTGATCCAAACAGATTTTCTAGCCTATACAACGAGACAGTTGTATTTTAAGCTTGTCACGATGATAGACGAATGTTTGGAGCTTGCGTTTCTAGTCGTACGGTTACGTAGAGATTTTCTATAAGTCATATCTTACCAGAACAATCGTGTATTTCGAGCTTGTTAGAATGACAATCGTATGTTTCGAGCTTGTCAGAACGACATAAATGCAGTTACCGAATCGTGATTTTCACCATGTGGCGCACGGTTTGAACGCAACTGGTTTTGTACAAAAACCTCTGTATTTTAGCAGAAAACAGGCTGATGTTCGAAATTATTTGCCGACGGCGCAAAGTTTCAATCTTATCTGGTTCTGTACAAATCTCCTTATTTTAGGATAAAATAGGTGGATATTTTGTTTGAACATAACCCAGCTTTGTAAGCACTGTGATGACTGGTCAGATGTTTCCACAGTTTTTTGTTCAGAAAATTCTGACCAAATCTACTTTGTATCTATTTTATTCTTGATGGCCGCTACCCTTTCTCGGAAAGGGTCGAGTGGAAGTGTTGACATGTACCAACTCCCGGCAAGACATCCCACTCCCTTTTTGAGTTATTGGGTTCACTAAAAACAGTCAGATCTGTAGTATCATAGGCATCCCTTTGGTTCGTTTGGAGTCCAAAACAGAACACAGAATGTTTCCAAAAACTTCGCCTGCAGCGTATTCCATGGCAGCCTATTTTCTATCTAGTCAAACTGCGGTCATTTAGGTAAGGTTTTGGCTTCGGATTTGAACCAAGTTAAAAGCTAAAATTTGTTTCTCTATTTAGTTGAAGGTGCGTTATATAGCTGGGACTTCCGGCTTGAAATTTGGGGTCTCATCCACATTAATAGCTAGAATTTGTAGGGAAAACTGCTGAAGCCAGAAAAACTCGGATTAAAAATTTGGGGGTGCAACATGGGTACATCCGTTCAAACCTGCTACCGAGACTTCGCTCTCCAGCGGAAGCTTAAATTAACCGAACGCTCGAATCTCTGTTGTTCATGCGTTTATTATGTGATTCCTGCATTGAACTTTTGCCTAGCCTTTTCTGAAGAAGGCGCTAATTTTTCTTGAAATTCTTACATTTTTCGCCGTTGATGCTGTGTTTGTTGTCTATTGTTTATATTCGGTATAACTGCCCCCCCCCCCCCCGAGCCCAAGCACGTCGAACCGCCCCTGAACAAGAATATTGTCTGTCCAGCTAGTACGGCAAGTCGCAGCTTACCTGTCATAGTTAGGATCCCTACGAAAAGCCCGAGATCTCGTTTTGCTAAAAAGATCACATCTGCTTGTTCGTTGGCGCATTTCCTCATTTTCTTCTTCTGAACCCATCCTGCCCAGAGACCAACTCCAAATATTATTGCATAGAAGACAGCCACGGAAATAGCACCCAGCCAGTTCATTCTTTAGCTAAAAATATAAACAAATCAAGAAAAGAATAAGATTTCAAACGGGCACTGAACGCAGTTAAATTAATAGCATCTGAATAATTAACTAACAGGAAACATCATACCTATGTAGAAACTGCCCTAGCCTAGGCTAGCACAAGCCTATCCAGTCACGAAAGGAAATGAAACATGGAAAATATGTGTTTACGCTCAGCGTCACCCTGCGCACTGATTGACTACTAGTTTTCTCTTGTTACGTCACCTAACCGATCGGCTCGTCCAGCAGCTTCCCGCTAATGTATTCTCCCCTCCCCTTTGGCATTCGCCCATGCTCGTTACGTTTCAAAGAGAAGGTAATATAAAATACGAATACGTCACAAACCGACATGAAAATCAAACGCCATCTACATTGAAAGCAGCGGAATAACGGATAAGTTGTATAACGGAATTATGTGTTATTATAGTCTTTTCTACCTGCTGCTCCTTAAACATAAAAGAGTTAAACCGGAAATATTATGCAGCTGGTTCGTCAATAACAAGACAAAAGTTTCCGATGGGATCCCAAAAATTTAATAATTATCGGACTTTTTTATCCAGACATCGAGACAGTTGTAGATTGTAGACTCTTCGCCAGACCCCTTTATCATTTTGATATTTATCCATAATCAACTAATTCGCACACAAAAATGTTTTTTTTTTTACAACTTACGGCCAAACAAATAATAAAATGAGAAAAACCAAGTCCAGATATGGCTTCAGCAAGCATGTTTACTCCAATATCTCATTCCTAATCGACTTTAGAAAGTCTTTTCGAAAGATTTTTTTTACCAAATTCCTCGTATTTTAGCAGCATTCCCGGCGAACTGCATACAGAGCAAAAGAGCTCTAGTGACATTAAAAGCCGAATTTTTCGACCCAAATTTCCGGGTTTTGGCAAACTTTGCCAGCTTTTCCGTCAAGGAAAAAATTTCAAAATTCGATTCCGCATGTCTCGTTACCGCGATACAGAATCTATAATCGACTTCATAAACAACTTTGAGCTTCAACAATATTTCCAGTTTCGGCCGAATTTCGGGTGAATCATTTGTCCGACAAGAAAACTAAGTTAGTTCAGATATGGATTCAGCGGGCCTCCTTACCCCTTCAACGACTATCTCATTGGCTTATGAAACCTATTTTTGTACCCTTAATTCGAAACCCCCTCCTCTGCCTCTAAATATAGGGCTAAAGGAAACATCTATTAACTTGGCTTGTACTTTGCCAGTGAATCTTATTACGAAGTTTGAACAGCATATTTCAACCCCTTCGATCCCCGTCACGACAGACTGCTATGACTAAATCCAAAGAATACGTACGCTAG
Organism: Branchinecta sandiegonensis; assembly: GCA_030848855.1. NCBI lineage: Eukaryota > Metazoa > Arthropoda > Branchiopoda > Anostraca > Branchinectidae > Branchinecta > Branchinecta sandiegonensis. The sequence goes on along the minus strand of JAUPMV010000006.1, from coordinate 17,494,141 downwards.
GTGTAAATAGTCTTTGATTAAACTCAAGATACAATGAGCATTGTACATGCGACCGGAGTCACTATCCCTCCGGTGCGCATTATAGGTTAAACCAAAGAGTATCGTCACCGACGCGCAGAGCTTTCGCCCGTATGGATAAAGGGGTAGGGCCTGGTTTTTCCGAAAATTTGTCGACAAATTTTATTAAAGACAATTCTAGGACGCATTCTGCCTTTCGACCCAGTAAATGCCGGTTCTGACTTTGGAGATAACTAAACTGATCGTATATACTTTTTGTTTATCTTTAATATGTTTGAAAGCTACAACAGCCTGTCTCCCCACCCTCTTTGACTATATCACTGGGTTTTAAAACTTCATTCCAAATTTTCGGATTCCGGGCAAACTACTTGTCCGGCGAGAAAATAATTGTCACATTCGGATTCAGCATGCTTCCTTTTCTGTTAAATACAAGTTCGCCAGCTGCATTTTATTCGAACGTCGAGTCAATTCAAATGTAAAGTTCCTTCTTAGAAAAGAACTTGTTTCTACAGAGAAAATCGGACAGTATGACAACAAATGTACTTAAATAGTCCTCGAGTTTCAATTATATGACTTATTCTTGAGCAGTGCTTCAAGTACTGCAGGTTTAAAGTAGGCTACTGCACGTTGAGACAACATAGTCTTTACAGTTTAGAGCTCCCGCCGTCTAGTAGTATGCTAATCAAAGGTCCATTGTATTTGTCAGTTCATCGGTTATTACGGCACTTGCAGTTCAGCCATCGGCTCAAGTGCCATATATCAATCGCTTTTCCGTCGGTCGGTCAGTCCGGTCATTGCGAGTTAGGGTACTTCTAGATGTGCTAGGACGATGAAACTTGGCAGGCATATCTGGGACCCGACTAAACTGATTTGGAAACAGTCACAACATTGAGACATGCATGAGTTTCGAACGGGTGATCGGAACTGAATGAACTTGATAACTGGAATGAAAAGATGTACTGTTTCACGTCCGGACCGGATCCGACAACTGTGACTTGTGAGGGTAGCTGAAGGGGGAGGGGGGTACCGCATACATCATGACACGCTGTCAGGAACCCGACTGGAAATGGTCACTTTCCCGGTTCCACCATCGTAGGGGGAGTGGAGGAAGGGGGTATCTAGAATACTGAACTTTCGAAAGGGTGATCGGATCTGAATAAACCTTAAAACTGGCAAGAGCAAATGTCTCAGAAGTCGCATCTCACGTCCGGACTGGATACGACAACTATGGGGGGAGGAGCGGGAGGGAGGATGCCGAATGTATCATCAAACACTTAGAATGGACGGATGAAGATGAAACTTGAGGAGAAGAACAGGAACAGGCCCAAGATACATTCACTGCAAAACCGGATCGGATCCGGGCACTTTGAGGGGAGTGGGTCCCGGTTACCACAGGTTAAGGTACTCCCAGATGTGCTACGACGGTGAAACTTGGCAAGCATATTAAAGACCCGACCAGATTGACTTGGAAATAGTCACTTGACCAGTTTGCTTACAAAATGAATTACTAGTCCTTTTTAAAGTACACATCATAACCACATAGTGCAAAAAACAATTCTGACGAAAATATACATTTTCATGATCCCCAAGGGCCCGTTATCATTTGTGCCTCAACGGCTCTGTTTACAGACGAATTCTTAGCCCTTTTAAGTGTGCATATTAATCAGCGCAAACAAAAACTTTTTACTAAACGATGCATGCGATTTGCACCTCAAAGGTTTTGAAGATCTGGATCGGATTCTCAACGCGCTCTTTGTTCTGATCATGCGCAAAAAACCACGGATTGATTGATTCCCATTTTCATCCTATGACCTTGCAAGTGCCATATGAGCTTCTAGCTTTTGTTTTCTGAGGGTTTTGATTGTTGGATGAATGATGATCAGGAAAGCATTTCAATTATTTTAATTGGAAAGCCAGCTTATTTTGAAAATACTTCATTAATTCATTGAAGAATTTTATCCTGGGCTCTAGTAGTGACGCGCAGAATAAACACTTTTGGCCCCACAAGACAAAGTTCGTCCAGACGCGGTGAGTTTGAATTTAACAAAGCGGGAATTTCAGTGGCTAATGAAGCGATGCTCAGGAAATGTTCAATACCAGATTGGAAGGTCATTTCTGAAGAAAGCCCGCTAGTCTGACCAAAAAAAATAATTTGTCGGCAATACCGTTTTAGTTTTTAAATGCTTCAAGCATAGAAGTATAGACACATTGATACCTACTACAATCCGAAAAGATAACGTTCATCGAAAAACGTTCAACGAATAGCGGAGCACGAGGTAACGAAATTCCATCAGGTTTTCAAGCTTGTTTAAGTGAAGAAATGGTGGGTAACTTCATACATAGCCCTGTTTGGTTAAACTTTCAAGGACCTGTCTTACCTATAATACTAACGCAACCTACTTCCACAATCACTCCATATATTTCTGAACTCGGAGACCCTAATTTTGTACGGTACATTCTGACCCCTCTAACAAAACCACGCTGATTTTCTCACTAGCCGTGTTTTGCTACCTTCGATGTGTATCACGCTGTCGGAGGTTATCTGCGAGAAGTTTTTCCATCAGAAAAACCGGTTATGTAAACTGTTTCCCTATTTTCGCTACGAGGCAACGGATCTGGGAAAAGGCTTAAAACAGCCAAAACCGTGGGTTATTTGTTGAAAGCGCAGTTTTCAAATATTTTAAAATACTGTAAGTTGAAGAGTAAATAGTGCGAGGGGTCCTTTAAGTAGTAAGTGTCAAGTACTACAGAAAATTGTACTTAAGTAGTACCTGAAGTACTAGTACTTGAAGCACTTCCCAACACTATCTGATTTTATAGCCCCAGTACCGGCCGTGCCTCCAGAAGGCTCCCCCAGGACGGACAGCTCTAAGAGGGCTAGAGATTAGAGAAGACCTACTAACAGCCTTTCCTAATTGTACCAACACAAACATGACGTACGAAAATATATTACAATCATATAAAAACAGAATCATTGAGTATCAGACTTAACTGTTACCACGTCAATATTTTCTAAGGGTACTTCGTCTACTTCAGGGAAAACACTTAGCAAATCGCAACGCCGAGGTAGGTACTGCTTTGTAAATAGCCAAGCAGCTGTTTTTGAAACTATCAAGTGTACGAAAATTGAGACGACCATGGCCAGGGTTCGGAACGGGAATTTTTGCTCTCCGTCTTGGAACAGTGGATACTCGAAGACAGCAGGTAAACCGATTAATGGCTCACCTCCTAAAAATAAACGAGCTTTTGAAAACTAATGTTAAAACACACTAATGTCAGAATAGTGTTGACCCCTCTCAGACTCACCCACAACGTGAAAACCAGTTGTGTTAATTGCACCCGCAATACGTAACACGTATCGTATAATTAAAAGTGCCGCCAACAAACGAACTCAACAAAAGAAAAAGGCCTCCATGACAGCAACCATTCCAACTTGAGGGGGGGGGGGGAGGGGGCAATTGCCACTAAACTGGGTGCGTGGGGGAGTTGGGAAGCCCAAAAGGCACAACCAGACCCCAATGCACGCACGTGTACCAAGTTTCAACTTGCTGGAAGGATGGAAACTGGAAGGATGTAGACTAGAAATTTTGAGCGGATTCAGAAGATTGAGGGTTGGAAATCCGAGTCCGAATCCGGATTCATCCATCTCTGGCTCAGTGGCTAGAAAGTTACCAAGGCCGTAAAGGCTAGAATAGCTTACTGTTTTGAGGCGGTCAGCTCATTGAGCTCTCCCCTTGGAAAATAGCCGACCGCGGGCCGAAGAAAAGAGTTTTTTTCTGATCAATTCCCACAGACTTTTACTAAACCTAGAGAGATGGTACACCCTCTGACGTTAATTTACCCTCGGTATTACATCAGAAAATCTCCCTCTAACAGGAACACACAGTATGCAACCATCAATGCAAGGACGAGGGCACACCCAACCTGGTTTCAAAGCGATAAAGGTTTTGGAATGGGGTTCTTACCGCGGCATACATTTAACTTCAAATATCTGATCAGATGCGCTTGCACAAAACTGAAAAATCTTTTCCCATCTAAACCTGATCTAAACACACTAGATAGTACGGCTTGTGCGAAAATAACGTATAATTATTACAAACCTATTACACGGAGGATTGCTCCGATGATGTACGCGGCAAGCGCTCCATATGAATTGCAGATATCTGGACAATAAACAACAAGAAGAAGTTGAGGGAACAGTATGACATAGACGAGGTCAGAACACAGATACCTGAAAATAAGAAGGCTACTCAGAAAACATAGGGTCATGAACTAATGTATGCCACCATCGTGTTATACGTATCCTTTCCGAAAGCCAGTTTCTTCAAACATATCTCATATCTGAGGCGACAGAACTTGTCACGAGTAACGAACAAGTGGTACTTCCAGACTGGGAAATCCGCTTTTTCTTAAACCACTCTAGGCTTGAAGCGCATAGTCTAGGGTGAAGATTTCTGAGATCGGGCTGGTCTACTTTGTTTTTCTGATCTTGCACAGTTTAGTTTAACCAATACATTTTCTTTCTTCATATTGCAAAGAACTTATATTAGTTCTTGATATTGCATTATTTCCTTTTTGGGATCCCAAAACGTAAGTGGAGGGATACCTACTTCGAAAAGGTTGTCCGCCTGTCCGTCCGTCTGTAAGCACGATAACTCTATAATGGAACCAGATATTCCGTTCAAACTTAGTGTGTGGATTTTCCGGGTCAAAGGACAGGTCAAATTCATAGATGGGCTCCGTAGCTCTACCTTTAGGGTGGGGGTTCAAACTAAGGGGCCAACAAAACTTTTTATAAACGTTAATGAGATATTGACTCATGGGTAAGTAGGCATGCTGAATCCGTTTATGATCATTATTTTCTCACCGGACAAATAGTTCGCCCGGAGTCCGGCAAAAACCGGAAAACTTGATATAGGTAAAAGTTTTACTTGAAGTTGATTAGAGGTTGGATACTGGGGTTAGGAGACATGCTGGATCTGTATATGCAAGTTGTTTTCTCCCAGAACATCCAGCTCGTCCGGAATCCGGTCAAAGCCGGGAATTTGTCAAAAATAAAGGTTTTACTTGAAGTTGATTAGAGGTTCGATACAGGGTAAGGAGACATGCATGTATATGCATGTTTTCAGCTGGGAATCCGGCCAAAACCGGAAAATTTGCTTTAATTAAAAGTTCCATATAAAGCTAATTAGAGGTTCGATGTATGGGTAAAGAGACATCCTGAATCCGTGTACGAAAATTAGCTCCTCGCCGGACAAATAGTTCGCCCAAAATCCGACCAGAAACCAGAAAATTTGCTAAGAGTAACAGTTTTGTCTGCAGTTTAGCCGTTTGGGCGGAGCTTTTCAGTAAAAAAACACTACGGTATTATTTATGTTTATTTTCAACGGCTGACTAGTGATAAATAGTAAAATGTTTTAGGAAATGTGTTAGAAGACTAAAAGAAAGCCCCGATTGTCTCGATAAGAAAGTTTAAGAAATACTAAAAATTTTGGTATCCCATAGAAACCTTGTCTTGTTATCAATCTATCATCGTATTTATTCCTGAATATAAGTAGGCCTATACAGTATCCTATCTATAAAAGTCCAATGGTACTTTCAGGATGCCAACCAGAAGCAAGCTTAAGGTAATATACTAATATGGCTTTGGTCAGCACATAAGATAAGTTGAAGGGCATGCTGTCTGCCACACACAGGAATTACTCGTGAACAGGCTGATTCGCTTGACAGGATACAGTTTAGAGCCCTCCTTGTAGTTTCCAAGTCCCCTAAAGTACCGTATATAGACATCCTTAATACTTATGATTTAGAAAGCCTGTTAAAGCGCCGTGAAAAACTTTCGTTAGTGTTCGGAACTAAAATCCTGAATACACCAGCACTACGTGATATCCTCCCCCCAGATTTTTCAGCGGCAAGAGTAGGGCCCGAGAGAGTGGTAGCCCAGCCAATACCCAAATTGCAGCCAATTAAACATACAACGACACGTTACCTAAGAAGTTTTTTCCTGTTTTTGTCAACCCTTTTAACTCGCATCATTAATTGTATATAGATTTGAACATTTTGTGTTGTGCTTGACAAGTCTTTGTCATACCCAAACTAGTGTAGAGTTATCTTTCGTATATAATTAGTGTTAGTATGGACGAGAACCACCAAATGGGCTTGGCCGTTGTATCGGTTTTGAAAATAAAACTGAACTGAACTGAATTGAACTGAACTTGGAGAGCGAGACAGAAGGCGATACAGGGGAAGGTGCATATCACCAAGCAAAGCCTCAGCTAAACCCTATGAGGATGCTCTGGTCAAGCTTCAGTTGCCAACCCTTGTGGATAGAAGACATCAACTGACGATGAACTTTGGAAAATAATGTTTAACTTCTGACCACCATCGGACTATTTTCCCAGACTTTGAGACTCCAGACCAGACCAGACCGATCACAAGGGAAGACTAGCTAACATTGACAAGCGACGGCTTCTTCAGCCCCCCACTCAACCGAAAGGTATTTATCTTCGTTTGTGCCTTATTTTATTCGTAATTTTAACTGTCAGAATATCAATCAGCCGTGATTCGTAATTTCTTATGTTGACGATCCGAAGCTAGCATTTGTAAATGCTATTAAGGAAATAAATGAGTTTTTATTATAAAGTCTACTTACGCCATTCCTAGAATACTTTTCACCGACAGTGCCATGATGATAGAGACAGAAGTGACGACCAAAATTGACAGCCACGTAACTATGAGAACTGATTTGTCGGACGCCTGTAAGATTAAAGACAGGATAAGTTGTCGACCAAAAACCCAAGGTCGTGGCGGAAGAAGTACTTCTTAATATGCAAGTGTTACCCTTTTGGATGTTTCTTCGTCGCTATAAAAAATCATTGACGACAGAGCCCAACCAGCGCACGACCTTCTCCACATCTTCCTGGCCGAAGATTGAAAGAACACGCCAACAAATATAGGACAACGAAAGCTTGCACGGGACACACGCCATTAGATACAGCCGTCAGTTCGTCCACCAAGTCTGGTAACTCGCCCGCTTGGCCCACTCACGCATCAGACTGAAGGACTTAGCAAACTGACGGGTGATCGCAGGGAAAGCCACGGGTACGTTAGGTACGCTATTGGTGGTTGCTTGCAGGCATTAATTGCTTTTTTGCAGATACCATGGTACCTGTTACCACGGTAACTGGATCTACAATTAGTCGTTTTTGCAATTACCGGGGTATCTGATGCCACGGTTGCTCCGCAAAAACGACAATTGCCGAAATTGCGCTTTTCGAAATCATCCCAAAAGAAAAACTGATATACAGCAACATCACTAAGTCCCGAACTTCTTTCCCACCAATTTGAAAGACACTGATGAAAGTGGGATGACCGTGGTATCTGAATATCATATACCACGATAACTGGCCAGATACCACGATAACCGCAAAAACGCCTTTTGACCGTGGTATCAGATCCCACGATAACTACAAAACCGACTATAGACCGTGGTATCAGATACCATGGTATCTGCAAGAACGCAACTACTGTAAACTTAAACACTTACTCTGGGATATAGCAAATTCTTGAAAACATTTTGCGCCAGCAGGGTGCTTGCAGAGAGGACTGCTGAATCGGCTGACGACATGATTGCAGCACTGACAGCTCCAAGGCCAAGGACCGACACCCACTAAGAGAAAAAGTACTCGGTTAGTTCAGCACACTATTTCACACGTGCGCCTAAGGATTGCAGTAAAGTTTATAGTGTTGTCGAAACAAATTCAGTAAAAATCTGTCTTGGAAAATCTCTGAAATCCCTGAGGATTTTCTCGACAGACTTTTATTGCCATCCATAGCTTTGATTTGAGAGCTTGGAGTATAACCCGTCAAAAGGAGAAAACGAGAATGAGTAAACATCAATCAAACGCAGGGAAGTAAATCACAGGAAGAAGTTTTTAAAGCCAGTAGAGTTATAGACATTACCAGATATGCTGGTACACTGTCAAAATTTTCTCCGAGTAAGGATTAAGGTTGACTGCAGTATTTGCTACTGGGATTATTCTTATCTCTACTGGAATTAGATTAATCCGAATTAGAGATAATCTTATCTCAGGTACAGACAAGATTAATCCTAGTAGCAAATACTGCAAGATTTTGTAGGCTAATCGATAGCCATTGTATATACAAACTCGGCGGCATGTAACGTTAGAAGTTGGAGTACAAAAACTTTTTTCGAACAGGTATGTAACAGAAAGTTAGCGGTAGATATGAGAGGATGATATAAGTCATATATGCCTCCAGAGAGGATGCTATAAGTCATATCAGACTCCAGAGAGGATGTTATAAGTCATATCAGCCTCCACAGAGGATGTTATAAGTCATATCAGCCTCCGGGGAGGATGATATAAGTCATATCAGCCTCCAGAGATGATGTCTGTTCGAAAAAGTTATAACAGTTAACACACCTCCATCTTGGTTGATATCTGAATGACAACCTCGATGGCCATTTAAAAATATCAACCTCGCCTTCGGCTCGATAGATATTTTTCATAACCTACCTCGCCTTCGGCTCGGATAGGTTATTTTCAATGACCGTCTCGGTGTTATTTTCCGATACCAACCTCGATGTCTGAAGTTAACCTTTAGTATCGTGAAGTGTCAGACGAAACACCAGCTACTTGCCAGCACAGGCCCCAGAGCCTAAACTTGGGGGACCAAGGAATAAATTTTGTAAAGTCGACGTAGGAAATCTGGATCGTTTTCTCCACAGGAGCTCAATTCAAATTTATCTAGGGGATTTAAAGATATCACTAAATGAACTGTTCACAAGTTCAAACCCAAAATTGTTGACAGAATAGGGGCGTTCTAGGGAGCAGCAGAAAGAAAAACTACGATGGGTATGAGAAGTGGAAGGGTGTTTGAAGAGAGCGAGTGACGTTAATTAAAAATTTCTTCTGTATGCATTACGTAAATATCTTTATAATGGGACATAGAGAACTACCTTGATGACGAAAAGTAACTACTTTACCATGTATAATGATACATACCTGTGGGGTCAAGTGCTCGAGCGTTAAAGGCAAAACGCTCTTGATTTCATCCGGGGTCGTGAAATTTCCTAGGTATCCTGTCATATGCCAATCTAGAAAACAAAAACGGTAGGGTAAACATTGCCGGTCATGGCTAATCTCTGGCTAATACGACATTCAGCTCTAATTTTTTATGTAGGTATATCGTCCAGTTTATTATAAAACCTCCCGAAGGAGGGCAAACTCCGATTTAAAACGATTAGTGACAGGCTACTGCATTCTCTTCCAATTGTATTGCCGGTCATGGCAAGCCTCGGGCTAATATCGACATCTATAGCTCTAATTTCTCTGTAGGACTATCATTCCAGTTTTGGTTTACGTTCTTCCCAAGGAGGACGAACTCCGATACTAAAACGATTAGTGACGCTTGCTGAGGTCCTCTAGGCCCTAGGGTACTGCATAATCTTTGTACTTATGTACTTGGTGAATATGCAACGACTTAGAGGGAATACGATGCCCTATACACCCAGATGAAAAATTTAACTAAAAATTGAAGTATGAAGTTCTACAAAAAAGTAGCATGCAGTACGAATTAATACTACTGCATGCTTCTATGTCAAAGCTACAGTGTTACTGCACTCCACTGCATGCTACTAATAGCCAGACTGGCTGCTATTATAGCAAGATAGGATGCTACTAGATACTACTGCTTATGACTGGCCCGATCTGAGGCACATTAAATGATGGTATTCTTAACAGATGCAACTTTTTAGATGCAACTTTTTCGTACAAACTGCGCAGGCTACAAATTTTTCATCGAGACGTGGGATGAACTGTCCAGCATTTTACAGCTTTCACCCTTTAGTAACGATTAGCTTGCTGGAGATTCCGCTAGAACTTACCTGTTCCTTTGGCTACAATTCCCAATAAGACGCAAGGTAAAGCCATGAGCAGGCAGACGCCACCAGCTGCATATGAAAGGATACTGGCATCCCTGGGGGTCCGAGCAGCCAAAACTCGTTGGAAATAACTCTAAAATGAAGATAGTATGAGCCTTTTGCAAGATCCAATTAAAGTTTAACTGAAAAGCCAGACTAAATTTGTATCTTGAATATAATTAATTATTTTAACCCTCAGAAGGGATTTTGTTTTTCACAACAAGCTTTTAGCAGTGATTTTTAGAATAACTATCGAGTCCCAGCGCGGCGAAAATCCCAGGTCGACCACAGAATTCGAATTTCATCGAAGACGGGCGCTTCATTCTGCCAATAGCGAGCAACAGAAAATCAAAGACGCCGGATATCTGTAGTTATTAAGGTTCTAAAGATAGGATGGAACTGTAAAGATTAGAAAGAATGGAAGGATAAAAATAAAAATTAGAAATTAAGAAAATAAACGTAGAGATAGAGTAAAGTGTAGGTGACGCTAAATAGATAGGCCGGTCACGCGTGATCACGTTTTAAAAATTTAAGATTGATAAGACCGTTGGCGTCACCGAGGGTAAGTGGAAGCGTAGTCACCTGGCCAATTCATATTGGACTGGAAGAACAGAAAAGATACTACGCGGCATAAAAAAAAGAAAAAATAAAGACGCACACAATATAAGCTCAGAGCAGACCCCGAAGAGTTTACTGTCATCAGGCAATCTGATGCTGCTGGATATCTGTAGTTACCACACATTTGAAAGAACCTTTGCACACTTAAAATCGTTATTCATAAACAGCAAAGCAATGCCGCAACGCATTTTCTATTCCCCCCTCCCCTTCCCTCGTCCGTGCGTCGGTCCGAGAGGAACACTGGTAATCAGTTTTCTCCATATCCTGGTAATTCTTCTGCCCAATTCTCACATAGTTTCATTTCTGTGTTCATCATTAGTTTCGTTTCTGTATTTCATAAATTTTATTCCTCTTCAAGCTTTAAGCTATTTGATAATAAATTTGATTGACTGATTGATTTTCATCGTATCTTTAAAACGGTTAAAGTGAAAAGGGTATACAGGGTACAGTGAACTATGGTAGAGGTATGCTTATTTTAACAGTTACTTAAATGTGAACAGTGGAGTTTTGGGCTAAATGGTAGAACGTAGATCAAAGATACCTTTTCAGGTGTTTTTAGAGGCCCTTAATTGCCTACTTTGGTTAACTGGTAGTTAACTTTAGTCACAGCAAGTGCATGACAATGGAAGTCAACAAACGTTCAAATAAGCATACCTCTACTGTATAATACTGATAAAAGGAGAGGAGAAGACTTACCTGAAAAGGAATTCCACCCAGAACTATCAGACAAATACTCTCGATATACACTCCAACATCTGCAGATTTTACTTCTCCAATCCAGTCTGTATCCTTTGGGCTGAGACTTCCGACAGCTGGATTATTCCAGGCAAAAGGAACAGCGACGATCTGGAAAAGTGAGACGTGAAGCTACTGGTACAAATTTTCAACTCATCGAACAGAAATATCACCCCAAGGAATCGTACGCAAGGGCATGCTCGCTGTGAGAAATTCTCGTTACGGACATAGCGTAATTTAGGCTATGTAGATACCGAAACACGCCGGTGATCCTAGGGAAGAGCAAGAAGCATCATCAAGTCCTGGGACTCAAATCCTATGCGGACCACTCAACAACGTTTGTTCTGGTGAGGTTTCTGGTTCTTACCATAACCTGGCGACCGTATCTCAACAAGAACAGTCAATTTTTTTGCGACGACAGAAAATTCACTTTGATAAAATTCAGGTCGACCGACAGCAAAAAAACGGAGACTGCAGTTTAGCGCAAATCGCAACCGCTTCGAAAATTAGGGATAGTAAAAGTAATACCGGTTTCGATTTGATACCACGTTTCAACAGCTGGTGGATATCTGTTGAGAAGTGGGCGTTTTTGAGTTCAGATTTAAAAATAATATAAATGCAGCAAATAGTATTTCAATTCTATAAAAGGATGGGTCATTTTCAAACGGGATGGGTATTTTTGAGGCTTTTGTTGAGAGGCCGAAATTAAGTACGAAAGCGAAGATCTCAACTTGTTAAGGGTATTTTTTATTTAATTTCTCATAGCATTATTATTTATTATTTACTTGAGTCCTTCAAAACTGAACAGTAATGTATAAAAAGGAACAACAGCATGTCAATCAAACTCACACACACACACAAATACAAAGGGAAAAAACAAAGATGAAAATAAACAAACTCATCGGGGCGCTTTTTTGTTAAGAAAGGAGAAAGGTCGTGATAAACAAGAATGTTGTCAGCCTTTTTATGACAGTTATGGATTTTAAATATTCTTTGAGCCCAAGGTGACTTTGAAACATTTATTCAAACAATGTTTACAACGGATACATCAGGTAAGATTCTTCATCAGCGATATTTCGGCCCTTCTTGGCAAGGGTCCTCGTCAGGCTGTCAATCCTCTGGGTCAACGTCGGGGAAGGAAACAAACCTGTCTCAGGTTTGAAATATCGCTGATGAAGAATCGTAGCTGAGATATCCGTTGTAAACATTGTTTGAATAAATGTGTTGGATGTTACTATTCAAAGTTTCCAACGGATTCTTCATTTTAAAAATAGATTGGAAGACTTACTCGCAGAAATACGGAAACCAAGAAGGAATTTAGAGAATTTATAATAAGTAAATTTTAACGCAGAAAGTTCAGAAGGGCGGAAAGAAGAAAAGAAAGCAGACGGAAAAATGTAAGGAAGTGCAACAGCCGTATAAATAGAACCAAGAACATCTCTGCGATACATTAGTCGAAGTTTATGGGAAGAAGCAAGCGTCTGGTACGTTAGGTGCATTTTGTACTAGGCTATGTTAGCTATTGGCTTATTATCCCTATACTTCGAAGGCGATCCATGGCGTACTCACCAATCCCAATAAAATACAGAAGAGCTGGATTACATCCGTATAAGCAACACTGTAGAGCCCTCCAAACAGGACATACAACATTACAATGGCAGCACTGACGACAACAGCAGCCGTGACGTTCACATCCAAGATGACGGACAGCGTTGATCCTGCGAGGAACAAAGAGTTAATGTCAACTAGTGCACAGTGCGTCAATATACAAAGAAAACTACACTGTAAAAAGTTTCTCCGAGTAATGTTGGGTTTACATACTGCGTAAAATAAGAGCGTATTTTGAAATCCGAGCATATATTGAGCTTGAAAAGATTTCTAGCAATACGGACGTATTTAGATACAAAACGGACCGATTTTTCAAATACGTCCGTACTGCTAGAGATCTTTTCAAGCCCAAATACGTGCGTAAGAAACGCTCGGGTTTCAAATACGCTCGAATTTTACGCAGTGTGTAAATGCACCATAAGGATTTTGCTACTGGGATTAATCTTATCTCTACTACTGGGATTAATCTTATATATATCTCTACTATATAATCTTATAGATTATCTCAGGAGAGACAAGATTAATCCCAGTAGCAAATTCTGCAAGATTTTTTTTTTACAGTGTAGGGACACTCGGAAAAAGCGCTATCCTAACATCACCAACCCCAAACTTCCCGTAGAGCTTACTGATTTAGAAGAAAAGAGGAACTGAATGAAAAAGTTCTAATAGGGAGGTAGTCAAGGTGCCCAGCTGGTTCTATCTACGTCATATCCGCACGGCTTATGGTCGGGGGCCAGTGGCGTGATTCAGTGTTGCCAAGTGTGACACTTTTGGTGCTTTTTGACACTTTTTGCCTCTGGGTGACACCATGACACTTTTTCTCAAAAAGTGACACTTTTTCATACAGATAACACATTTTAGGTGAGAAAAGTACAATTTCATTTACTTTACCTAAAGTTACGGATTATCGCCCCCAAAAACATGTACTTTGCTCTGACTTTGCTTTGATTTAGTACACAAAACACTTGGAAGCCTTATACAAAGCCCATTTCCAATTAATTTGTGTTACAAAACTACGATCTAACAATTAAGAAATACCTTGAAAAATGTTCCGATGAAGAACATTACCAATTATTCGCATTTTTCGCATTGCGCAAACGAAATGAGAAAAAAAATTGAGGTGTTAAAAAGCACGGTTTGCCGGGAATTGTGACACTTTTATGAGTCGAGCTTTTGGCAACCCTGGTGATTCGGGGACTTGGGCTGAGACGGTATACTTTTCGCGCAGATGAAGAACAGAGATGGGCTAATCCGACAATGAAAGGATTCGAACCCGAATCCATCACTGATCCGAATCCGATCTAACAAAAATCAAATCTGATAAGTAGGCCATAGTTTAAATATCAGAGGTGACAAAAAACACTCATGACTAAGGTAACTGAATCAGATTACTAATTATGGTTGGTGGTGGAGACCAAAATGTTGGATTGCCTAAGCCCACTGTGTAAAAATTGGGAAACGGAAACTAGAAGGATGTAGATTAGAAATTTGAGCGGATTCGTAAGATTTGACTGTTGGCATCCGAATCCAGCCTGACAAGCAAAAGATTCAAATCCGGCCAAGAGGACGAATCCTGTATTGGAATCCGAATCCAGATTCGCCCATCTCTGATGAGGCTCGCAGGATGCCCGGCGAAGAGCCAGAAACGTTATCTGGTTGACGTTTCTCGTTCTCATAGACTTCGAAATATCATAGACTTAGAAGTATCTAGAACTTGATTCCTCAAAAGTCTGAATTTCGAAACCGGACTCGAAACTCGCTGAGGCATCAGGAAAACCGGACGCCGGACCAATTCTAATAGCAATTAAATGTTTAAAGCGTAACAATACTAGCATTTCCAAACTCTTACGCTGCACTAGCGTCAAAAGGCTCATCTGAAATATAAAAAAAAAATGTGCTTACCAAGTACGTAAAGGACGGTTCCCACCCAGACTATGTCTGCAAAAAGAGCAGGAATGACGAAGAGTCCTCCGATGCGCCTGCCATATTTCTCTTGGAACGGGTCAAGTAAGGTCACGTATCCTTTCTCCCGCATAGGCTTGGCGAAAAACATGCCTCCTGGAAATATGAAACATAGCTCAGCATAATCATAGTGAGTAACAATTCCCGTCTGGGAAGCCTTTGCAGCAGAAACCCCGTGCCACCAAGAACGAGAAAATGCACATGCTGGATTGTAGCTCCGAATGAATTCACAAATCATTTACACCCTCGTGTTCACATAAGAATCATCTTTGCAAAGGTGACGGGTTGTCTCTCGCAAAATAGCACGCGCTGCACAAAAACCAATCACATGGTGGATTATCATTCGTGCAAGGAAACAAGCTGGGAGAGGGTTGGTGTGCGTACACTGTAAAAAGTTTCTCCGAGAAAGTTAACTGTAGTATTTGCTACTGGGATTAACCTTATCTCTACTGGGATAAGGTTAATCCGAATTAGAGATAATCTTATCTTACTAGAGACAAGATTAATCCCAGTAGCAAATACTGCATTTTTTTTTACAGTGTAATCTGTTCTTCCGTTCCAGTACTGTTACAATTCTAATTGGCTACTGTTCTAAACATTTCCGTTATAATACTATATGAACCTTGACGGGTCAGCTGCACTGGAAACCGTTCCTCTGAAAACTTCTTCCCAAGAAAATTATTTGCTTGTATCATTTGTTGTCCATCAGAGAGAGCACGAGCTAGAAAAAGCTGAGCAACCAATTGGATAAGGCCAAAACAGCAAGCCGAAATAAAAACAAAATAGCATTACAAGAACAAACAAACGGTTTATCCCTAGAACGATACTTTTTCTATATGACCAAAGACATTTTACGAAAACCAAAGAGGGACCACCGGCGTCGTCGCATCGCATTCTTTAAAGTTTAACCGAAAAGGGCTAAGATAGGACAATCTAGTTACCCATCACTTATTCACTTAAATTGGCTTGAAGACCAGCTGAAAATGGGTTATTTCGTTGCTCCGCTATTCACGAATAGTCGATTTTCGTGTGATGTGTGGTACCTCTATGCGCTTGTATTTTTGTTATATGCCTTACTAGAAAGATATATGATTTTTTGTTCAGGCACTAAGCAATCTTCACCAACCTTACCATTGCCCACTGAGTTTGTGCCGATCGCGCTTGTGTTGAGATTAAAATTTCCCGCGTCATAACAGAATTTACATTGTGGGGACTGCCGCAGATATTGTGAGCGTCATAACTAGAGTAGATAGTGAAAAATAAAAAAATCCCTTTGCAGAATCCAAGTCAGTGTTATCAGTTAAATGACACAAAAATCAGTTTGCCTTTCGTTTAAACTTTAAAGCACATCTTACATGTGAGACCGAAAACACTTCAATGATCAACAACATATGAATGAAAAGTAAAAAACATACCGACTAAGACTATGATAGAATATGATAGAAAAAGTTATTAGTTTAGTGGAAAGTCGGTAGGATATTAAGTTAAGAATGTGAGGTTGTTTGTTATTTGAGATTGTTTTTTGTTTTGTTTTTTCTGTATTATTATTATTTATTTGAATCCTTCAAACTGAAGAGTAATGTATAAAAAGGAACAACAACATGTCAGTCAAACTCACACACACTTACATACTAATAAACAGCTGACCGTTAAAGACAAATTAGCCAACTAAATATATACAACGAAGTACATGGAAAAAAACAAAGCTCAAAATAAACAAACTAATCAGGGCGTTTTGTGAAAAAAGGAAAAAGGTTGTGATGAAGAAGAATGTTGTCAGCCTTTTTATGAAAGTTCTGGATTTTACCATTAAAAGTTTCCAAAGGATTCTTCACTTTAGAATTCGAAGTTAAGAAAGAGTTACTCGTAGAAATCGGGAATGCAAGAAGGAATTTAGAGAATTTATAATAAGTAACTTTTAACGCAGAAAGTTCAGAAGGACGGAAAGAAGAAAAGAAAGCAGACGGAAAAAGAATGTGAGGAAGTGCAACAGCCGTATAAATAGAACCAAGAACATCTCTGAGATACATCCCTCGTAAACGAATAACAACACCAAATGCTCTTCTTACTTTATCTTCCACATGCTGAATAAGGATAAGTTTCCAATCCCTGGTATTAGATGAGTAAGGATTCCAAGATACATAACTTTATGGATTAATAGCTTTCAAATACAGATATATATATATATATATATATACATATTCGGTTCCGAACCCAGTCAACTAAGTTTTAGTGTTTTTTCAATATCATATCATTTCATAGTAAGCTTTGGGTCCGCTTGGAAAGCGGGGGGGGGGCTCTGATCAAAGGTAGATGCCTAGTAATTCAACCATCAAGCTTCAAGAAGAAGTTACTCCAGGAAATGAAGAGGTGGAAAAAATAAAGAAGAACAAGAAGGAAGAAAAAGATCTTACCTAAAATCAGGCTGAGGGAGTACCCGAAAGGAGGCAGGCACCAGACTATTCCTTTTGTGAAGATGGCTTCAACCGTGCCATTGATGTAACTGCCTCCAACCCAAGTAGCTGTAACAAAAAAGACGGCATAAATTACTGATACTGATGAATGAACACCATCGGAAACTCCACTCCCACTTGGCAAATGTTTACGAACGGGCAAATAAGAACAAATTACATAGGATATTGCCGACACCTCTTCATTACACCCCATAATATAGTTTACGGTGAAAAAGGTGAAGCTGAAATAAAAGCTAAAATTAACAATAATAATAACAGAATAGCTTGAGGATACACGCTTTGCTGGTATCCACTTTTAATTACATCAGACCAAGCTGACTGACTATCATGCGGCTGTAGCTGATCCGAAAAAGCCAAGGGTTTTAACTAAATACTCCTTGAGCCCAAGCTGACTGGGAAACATAAATTCAGACAATGCATAGAAGGATACGTCAGCTACGATACGATGCTATGGCAGGGTCCTCTCCAGGCTTTCGAGTATCAAGGACAATGTTTGACGCTCGACAGCTTAAAGCGGGATCTTGCCAAGAAGGGACGAAATATTACTGCTAGAGCATCGTCTCGTAGCTGACGTATCCGTTTTATGTATCGTTTGAAGATAGCGTTTAACGACGGCTTGAAGAGGGCCCTTGCTGAGAAGGGTCAAAATAAAATTTGCTGGCTAATCAATTTAGCACCATCAAACGCGATCCACTCGGAAAATAATCGCCAAACTGTACTCCCGCCGACGGTTTTTGCTATGCTGCCTTGAGTGTCGTGTGCCTTCTGCACCGATACTCTTGATGACTAACTCTCCTTGGCGAAGCAAAATCGCCATGTACCTAGCGGAAGAGCCGACAAAAGCGGCACCACAGCTGTCCCGAACGAGCGCTGCGTTTGGTTGACACATGATCTGAGTTGCTGAGTTTGAGTCGTTAGTGAGACTTTTCGTTCTACCTGAGGATCACTGGCGTGTTTTGGACTTGTTCATATAGAGTATTACCAGCAAATATTTTAGATAAATAATAATCAATCAACTTGGTACGAGAAAATAATTAGAACCTACCTGTTAAAGTTAAGATCCCGACGAAAAGCCCGAGATCTCGTTCTGCTAGAAACATTACATCTGCTTGCGTGTTGTCACATTTCTTCATTTTCTTCTTCTGCACCCATCCGGCCCAGATACCGGCTGCAAATACTATTGCATAGAAGACAGACACAGAAATAGCACCAATCCAGTTCATTCTTTAGCTGAAAAAAAAAAGAGTAAGTACAAACAGGGACGTCACGACTAGGGCTGATTTTTTGTCAACACAGTCGATTTTTCTCGATAATTGTCGTTTTTATCCACAGAAACAGTCGGTAAAAATGACCAGCTAGTCGCTAGTCGCCTCTGAGTACAAATGACGAGTCAAACTAATATGGTATTTCCAACGATCCGGCCTTTCCGTGCTCAGCCAGATTTGTACAAATAATATAAAAAACGAACCTGATCTTATCTACAATTAAAATGTGTTGAAAATACCGTACCTTTGTACAACAATCCGTCTGCGGTTTTGAAGAATTTCACTCGCTAGTCAACTCGTCGAACTGTCGCAAGTTCAAACGACACAACAGGCACAACGACACAACTATAGCGCTAAACGCTATCTAGTCAACTCGTCGAACTGTCGCAAGTTCAAACGACACAACAGACACAACGACACAACTATAGCGCTAGTGCTACCTGACTTGACCGCTTGTACTATTATACTATTATTTTAGGCAGCAGAAGGGGAGAGGCGCTTTCGCTCGTAATCTTAGCTGTCCTTCAAGTAATCACACACATTGTTTTAAATATCCGGATTACCGATTAAATTGCCGCTTGGGACATACGGAGCTACCCCTTGGGATAGGCTACTTGGGCAGAGGGAGCAACAGAGGTAAACACTTTTCCCTTTCGCACACGGTCCTTGATTTTGTCCTGGATTCCTGATTTACTATTTATCCAACCATAATCCGCTAAAAATAGCATACAGCCCGATGAAAAATTTGTAGCCTGCGTGGTTGTATGGTAGTTGTACGAAAAAGTTGCTATGTAATACCAAAGAATACCATCATATAATGTGCCTCAGACTGTTCCAATCTTAAGTAGTAGTATCCGGTAGCATCCTGTCTTGCCATAGTAGCACCCAGTCTTGCTAATAGTAGCATACAGTAGTATGCAGTAACACGGTAGCCTTGAAGTAGAAGCATGCAGTAGCATCAGTTAGTACTGCATGCTACTTTTTCGTATTACTATTTTGAGATAATTTTTCATCGGGAGACAGGGAAAAAAAGAAGAAGAAAACAAGATTAGCTTTCAAAAGCCGACGTGCTCAATTCTACTCATAACACAGTGCATAGATCTGTAGCCGCACTGAACAGAGTGAGACCAAAAGCGAGTCTCTGACTAAACCAATCGCCTCCCTTTTCCTTCCTTTTTTTAACATAAGCACTGGAAATTTTAGCTCTCGCCAAAGTTCAGCCAAGAATCCCGGCAAGGATAGAAATGTGGTTCCTTTTCACAAGGTTAAGGACTCATAGTGCGAACACACGAACAGGATTTCCTGCACTTTCATCGTCAAGCTGAAAATTTTTCAACTTTTCCATATGGATGTCATGATGGTAGCGAAAATCCGGGCAGGAATTCCCGACCAGGGGCACCCAACCCTGATCGTCAAATGAGAAAGCTGCATGTGGCATATTTTGTTACTATGTCACATAACATAATACATATTTTTAAACAAAACTTATAGAATCTAAACATCAGTGAAGGAAACCTGCGAAATCGTAAATTTTCCGTCTGGCGTCAACAATATCACACTCTAACACTTTCATCAAAGTTGGGCTAACAGTGCGAACACATGATCAAGGTGGGAGCTCCTGGACTCGGATTCCTGCCGGGAATTTCGGCACCATCATCACTTCCATTTGGAAAGCTGAAATTTTTCAACTGATGGAAGTTCAGGAAACCCGACCGGGGTTCGCACTGTAAAGATTCTTTGTGTCACTACTGCGGTTACGTCCCTTTATGGGCTTCATTTCAGGCACCAATATATCTTTTTTCTCGGGCAGTGTCGGTCGTAAGGAAGTTTCCAAGTCCTGTTCGTCAAATAGCATGCTGAAGTTGTGTACACATAATAAATCAGCCTTCATGCAAACTGTGTGTAGTTGTCGCCGTTGCTAAGCGCGCACTCGTTATCCAGAACTCTCCTAAGGCATCTAGCGTAAAGCTTTTACGATAGTTCGCCGAGCCAACTTTCATTTTATTCTGTGGTTGAATGTCGCGTAAAATAAAACTGTACAGACAGGTGCTTTTCTTAATATTATTGTTTACAGGAATAAAATCGAAGTTCGTACACCTGCCTTTTACATTTGCACTATCCTAGCTATGTTTTCCGACTAATACAGTAGAAGCTTCATAGTCTTTTCACGGAAACAGCTTTTACAGCGTTGCCCCGTATTCTAAATGGCATCCAATAAACCACGAAACAGGTTTTGTGAAGCAAACTTATTCCGACTTACGCAAAGTCACGCTGGTCGAAGTCGTGCCCAGACTTACAGGAGACGTCCGAGAATAATGGAAGACTTACCGCTTAGGACTAAAAGCGAAGCGAGACTGCAATTTTGCTGGTTCTGAAATTGTTGCCAAGCTTCTGAGTGGGGTTGACAAAGTATAAAGAAACTTGCCGTGTAATTTTTTAGCTCAGCACAAGCCTTGTTTTGTTTTCTGCAGAAGGCATTAACTCCTCACACTCGCCGCCGTGGCTCACTAAATTTATGGCGAGGTCGGGTAGCATGTCAATATTATTCATTCCGGTTTGTTTTTAGTCGCGACCAGGCAAGCGATCTGGCGACATGTCGGTCGCTGGCTCTTGGGTTCTTAGCAAATATATCTGTTTGCAACTCGACTATTTTATGTTCGTCTTCCTTTCAATAAACGGAACCGTTCTGACCAAGTAAGAGACACACGCCTAACAATCATATGTGCAAATACGACAGGAACCTATTTCCTGTGTCGTCAGCTCACTGCCAGGATTCAGGAGTTCAGTGCATCGATAGGGCTAGCCAGGTGATGCTTCTAGGTACCACACACCAAAGCCGACTGAGTCACATGCCCACTGTGCCAAAGGGGCGACAATAGGAATATTAGGGACCATTTCCAAATTCCAAAATGCTAGAAAAGCCCCTAATAAGACTGTAGTGCAAATACTCAGATCTATTCCGGGAACTGGTCAAAACAACGCAAAGGTTTGAGCACTCAACTAGCTTATTTCACTTTTTACTGGAGAGAAAATTCTCAAAGTTTCTGGAGGGTTGTTTTCAAGCTCACCGAAAACACTTAAGAAATCAAAACGACGTGGCACACGCTTCCTTATGAACAGCCAAGTAGCTATCCTGGAAATTGCCAAGTGTATTAGAATGGATATAACCATAGCCAAAGTCCGGAAGGGAAACTTCTGCTCGCCATTTTCGTACTGAGGATACTCCAAAAGAGCTGGTAATCCCAAGAGTGGCTCGCCGCCTAAATAAAGAACGGACAGTCAATCGGACGAAAGAAAGTACGCAACAGTATTATAATGGTGATCCTCTTATTGTGATTTACCATATTCGAAAAAGGATGCATTACTAAAATAGCCCGAGGGCCGTGGCGACAGAAATACCCAAATTCACGGTTTAACACTAACAATCATAAAAAAAAATGCGCGGCTGTGGAAGTTGAAAGTCGGCCTGGATTTAAGTTCGAAAGGCAAAATTTCAAGATCTGGCTACTGCGAAGCCCTTTCAGACCAATGGTAGACGTTGACTTGCGATATCTCATCCAATAACTACGTTAACTATAACAGTCAGTTTGAACGAAATTTCTTTTTTTGAGCCTTTATGCTCTCATACTATTCCCCTGAAGTTGTTTTCTCTTCATACACCATCCGCAATGTTCGAAAACCAGAGCTAATATCTTTCGGAGTAGCTTATTTTAAATTTCCCTGGTTGGGAGCTAGTAATTAGTTTAAAAGTCAAGGCCCGATGACGACGCTTTGGGAAGATTACAGGATTATTGTAATCTTCAGGACATTATTACAGGAAATATAAATCCTGTTTCCCGGAAAAAAAAAGTCAAAACGGTGTTCTTCTGATCGCCCATATATTTCCAAGCAAATAAAAGAACTAATTCGTGAAAAAAGGCGACTGTTTCAAGAAGGAAAAAGAGAACGGGCTTTAAAAATGAAAAATAAAATTCGTAAAATTACAAGGATTGCAGCGAAAGATCATTACAACAGTAAAGTAAATCATTTGTTTAATTCAAAGCCAAGCAGTTGGTACGCGAACGTAAAGCAGATGTTGGGGAAAAATGTTAAAGAAATAAAACTGCTGGGTGTACACATCACGAATGATATGAAGTGGGAAAAGCACGTAGATTCCATTTTAAAGAAGGCCAATATGGGCCTTCGGGGACTCAAACTTCTTTCCCGTCATGGTGTCCCTTCCGAACATAAGTCCCTTATATTTATTTTCTGAAAAAATTTAATCTGACAACCCTGTCTCACCGTCGCGAAAATTTGTGCTTAAAGTTTGGAGGGCAGACTCTACTGAACCCAGTCCTCCGCGACATCCTGTCCCCCAATTTTACAACAGAAAGGGAGAGGCCTCAAAGACAAGCTTCCGAACCAGTCCCTACCCTTCAACCAGTGTTTTGCCGACACGTGAGATACAAGAATAGCTTTGTCCCCTCCTTTGTTTCCCTACGGAATAGAAATTAATAGGTTATTATTTTACCCCTCGTTCTCTATTTCCCCAATCGTTACTTTTTATATTGTTTGTTCTCCGTATTTTATATGAAATTCGACCACTTTCTAGTATATGTTGACAATTTTGGTTAGTTTTGGATGCATTGAATTGAATTGAATACGTGTGGTTCCTTTTCCAAACAAGAGAATAGTTTTCCATGGGATGGGTCCTACAACAGAAATGTTTGTTGATTTGTATTGCATAGTTTTTGTCTTTCTATTTTGTTCGTCTGTATTGTTATATTTGCTTTCTTCAAACAGATCTCCAAGCCCAAGACCGTCCATATGTTTGACTTCCACTGCGTCTGTCACTTCTAGTTTGGTTGAAACTGTATGAGCCCGTCGAGAATGGTTAAAAGTGTGATAGTTCTTTTTCCTTTGTTTGTTGTTGTTCGATTGTTAGTGCTTAATTATGGTCTTTGTCACCGGAATAAAAGTATTGAACTGAATTGAACTGTGTATTGCTGAATTCCGGCGAGAACAAATATTAATTTCTGGTTGACCATATCATTTCTGGTAGGCCTATAACAGCCCAAAACGAGTTTTAGTGTTGAACTTCGTCTGTCCGCAATACTATAAGCGCCAACCCTTTCCTCCTAATATCGAAAATAACTCACTTCACGAAACAATTATACCCTTATTTCCATACCTCAATTAGAACAAGAGCTGTAAGCTCATATGGCACTTGCATGGGTTAGGATGATTTTTTTGATCAAAAGTAAGTTTCGACTTTGCGGTTGAGATGCGCACTCTAAGGGAGCTGGAACTTCCTTTGTAAGCAAAACCCTTGAGGCAAAAATGCTAATGGGCTGATGGGCATCATGAAAATGCATATATTGCTTAAAAGTATTTTTTTTACTTTGCGGTCAAGATTGGTACTTTAAGGAATAATCGGATTTGGGAAGTAGCAATTTCTAAGCAAATGTTGTTGAGACTCCAATATTCCAGCGAAGTTTCATCGTCCTAGCACATCCGGAAGTACCTTAACGCGCGATCACCGGAATCCCAGACCTCCCCCCCCCTCCTCCAACTCCACCCACAATACCCGGAAAATCCGGTTCTGTAAATGATTAATCCAGAGCATCTGTTTGTCATTCCCACTAAGATCGATCCAGATCACACCAGTCTAAGCGGGTCAAGTATTTTCCGCCCTCCCCCCAATAATTGCCGGATTCGGTCCGGAAATGAAAAAGATCACCAGAGAAAAATGTCCTCTGTTTAATTATTAAATTTCACTCGAATCAGATCACCCGTTCCAAAGTTACGCATGACTCAATATTCCGGATTCCCCTCCCTCAACTCCCCCACCCCCCAAGATTATCATATCGAGGATTTTTTTTTATTCCAAGTCAGTTTGACCGGGTCCCTGATATGCCTTCCAAGTTTCGTCGTGAGAATCCTCCAAAAAACGGAATTCCGGGAAACCCCCTCCTCCCCCCTCAAGTGTCCGGATCCAGTCAAATTATGTAAAAAGATTTACATGGATCAGATGTTTGTTCTTCCCAGCAGGTTTCACTCCGATACCATCATCTAACCGTTTCTCGAGATTTCCGCCCCCCCCCCCCCCCACCCGAGCTCCCCCACAGTGCCCGTAGCCAATTCGATTCAGTAAATGACTTACCTAGAGCATCTGTTTGTTCTTCCCACAAAGTTCCATCCCGATCCCTCCATTCTAAACGGGTCACGTATTCCCCCCCCCCCCCAATAGTTGCCGGATCCGGTCCGGATATGAAAAAGATCATCGGAGACTGTTCAATTCTTAAATTTCAGTCGAATCCAATCGCCCATTCCAAAATTATCATCGGAGACTGTTCAATTCTTAAATTTCAGTCGAATCCAATCGCCCATTCCAAAATTACGCATGACTGAAAATTTCGGATTCCTCTCCCTCCACTCCCCCCACCATTATCAGATCGACAAAATTTGTATTTTGAAGTCAGTTTGATCGGGTCCCTGATATGCCTGCCAAGTTTCATCGTGAAAATCCCCAAAACCACCATCACCGGAATTCCGGGACCCCCCCCCCCCCCCATAAGTGTCCGGATCCAGTACAGTGGTCTAAAGGACTTATCTAGAGCAGATGCTTGTTCTTCCCAGCATGTTTCACTCCGATCCCTCAATTCTAACCGTTTCTTGAAATTTCCGGTCCCCCCCCCCCAACTCCAACCCTGGCTACCGAATCCGGCCAAGACTTTAAACGGGACATTACAGATATATATTCTATTCAGTTGTGAAGTTTCATTACAATCCGATCTCCCGTTCGAAAGTTACACACTTCTCATTTTCCCGGATTCCCCTGCCCTCCACTCCCCCCAAATGGTCGGATAAGAAAACTGATTATTTCTAAGTTTGTTTGGTCGGGTCTCTGATATGCCTGCCAAGTTTCATGGTCCATGGTCCTAGCACAACTGGAAGTACCCTAACTCGAAAAAGTGTGACAAAATGCCCTAAATTTTCAAGTTTCCAGCGCCCCCAATCCCCCACATATGGTCGGATCGGGAAACTGATTATTTCCAGGTAATTTTTGTCGGGTCCCTGATATTCCTGCCAAGTTTCATTGTCCTAGCTCATCCGGAAGTACCCTAACTCGAAAAAGTGTGACAAAATGCCTTAAATTTTCAAGTTTCCAGCGCCCCCACTCCCCCGAAAATGGTCGGATCGGGAAACTTATTATTTCCAGGTTACTTTGGTCAGGTCCCTGATATTCCTGCCAAGTTTCATTGTCCTAGCTCATCTGGAAGTACCCTAACTCGAAAAAGTGTGACAAAATGCCCTAAATTTTCAAGTTTCCAGCGCCCCCACTCCCCCGCATATGGTCCGATCGGGAAACTGATTATTTCCAGGTTCGTTTGGTCGGGTCCCTGATATGCCTGCCAAGTTTCATTGTCCTAGCACATCTGGAAGTACCCTAACTTGAAAAAGTGTGACAAAAAACTCGGACCGACCGACAGACCGACAGACGGAATTGTGATCGGTATATGGCACTTGAGCCAGAGGCTACAAGTGCCATAAAAAGCAAAAACATGGTAGTTCCGTATCTCCAGTTCAATTACTTTTACGGCGAGTAAAATAAAGTGCAGATATAGATTCAGCATGTAGTTTTAAACACCTTGAAATCATGGCTGCACCTTGAAATTTTGGCCCTGTCATAGCAAAATGCCGTTTTATTCAGGCCTTGTGAGATGAATGAATCTTCTGCAACTGCCAGAAATAAAACGCAGTTTACAGTTTATTACAATTTTCTTTAACAAAACCGCTGACAAGAACAACAAGACCAAAGGTTTCGATGGGATCTCAAAAGTTAATATTTTTAAACTTCCTGATACAGACAAGTGGGAATGACACATTTTTTAGAATCTGTAAACTTTCAATTTAAACTTGCAGATCCCTTATCTAGATCTGTTAGGTAATACTTTTCACCAAAAAGTATACCAGATAATTATGTTGATTCGTAAACTTCCGCTGACTATTCTAACCAGACTGCCCATCCACGGCGAGAACGAAGTGTTTCCCAACTCATCATGTCAGTTTCTGGTTTAACAACCTTCCACCGTATTTTACGACTGTTAATGTCCCCCGTATTTTTCCCCAAACACGGCAAAAAGACTGAGCCGCTGAGAACACTGAGCACAGATGTGGATCCAGCATGCGTTCTTACCTCCAAACCAAAGCTCTTTGGCTTCCAACAATTTTCCGGTTTCGACCGGATTCCCGGTAAAGTATTTGTCGGACGATAAAATAAGTTTGTGATATGGCTTCCGCATATCTTCTTAGCCCTAACCGGACCATCTTATTTGTTTCAAAAGATTATTTTTTCGACCCTTAATCTGAGCCCCCTCCTCCACCGCTAAACATAGGGCTATGAAGCCCATCTAAGAACTTGACCTATACTTTGGTCCAAAGAATCCATGTACCAAGTTTGAACGAAATATCTCAAAACTTACGTTTTGGGATCCCAAAAATGCTAGTCACGAAACATGACCTTCTTATCTGGCAAGAAGAGACACTGTCGCGCGTTGTCACAAATAAAACGGCATTTGCGATACAAGACCTTGACAAGACTCAAATTGTCTCAAATAAAACGCGGCTCATATTTGGTGGCGCGAAACGGATAAGTCTGCTGAAATCTGACCCAGCGATACTTCGCCCCGTCTTTGCAAGATTCCTCTTCTGGGTGTATATATAGCAAGAAGAACGAAACTGCAATTTATTTGTTTCTTTATGTATTTACTTCAGCCGTAGCCATATACATAGGAAAAAACCACACATCATCACTACATATTACACATACGCACATATGTAGGAAAATCGATGGACCACCAGTTCATCACTCCATTTTTTCCACAAAGGCAGTGAAAGTTGGAGCGGAAAGAATTTGGATCAGGTTGTTATCTGACCTTATCTGATAATCAAATATCTAAGTTCCGAATACCAAAATCCCAGAAACTTAATTTATTTTACTGCAGGTTCTGTCTTTTAACTACAGCCTAAAGAACACTCTTGCGGAAAAGGCCGAAAAAATACTGGAACAAATTTTATCTCACTTATCCGTTTAGCATGCACCATCAAATATAATTCATTGTCAGCTTGGGATACTCGAATCCCGAAATTCCTGAACATGGACGTGACTAAAGTATGTCATAATCATACATTGACGGAGAAGTTCAAAATTCAAGATGCAAGTGTTACGCTTTGGAAGTTTCCTCGTCGCTATAAAAAATTATGGACAACAAGGCCGAACCAGCGCACGACGTTATCCACTGCTTCCTGGCCGAAGATTGAAAATTAAAGTCACAGAAAACTTGACTACGCAACTTTCGGCCATCAAACCGACCTGGGGGACTCACATAAAGGTACAGGGACTTACTGTCGACAGGACCCCCCTTCTTTGTTATCTCGAACCCCCTCCTTAGTGCTCCCAAAGCTAGCTGGCAGGCCCTTGCCCCTTATGTACTGTAATATGCACTTATGCACTGTAAATGTTCGCCTTTGGCCGTGTTGACTAACAGATCGGGACAGTAGTCAAGAGGTCGTGCGTTCGATTCCTACTCACGGCACACAAACCTTTTGCTTTTTTTTCTACTAACTCAAAAGTCGAATTCTCGGAAACTGCCCGGAAACTGCAATGGTCGTAACGATAATTTTTCTTACTCTCAGTATCGGCTCAGGGTACATTCTTGATATGTCAGCTAGCTCCCGGAGCCAAGCTTGAGTCAAGTTTTCTGTTCCTTTAAGTGTCTTTTTCTGTGAGTTTATGTGTTTTATTTATTTTCTTCCATTTACTCCGCTTTTTCAAAACCGCGGGTTACAAATAAATTACTTACTTACTTACTAAAAACAATGAACTGTTACTTACCTAGGACACGGAGGATAGTTCCCACGGCGAACGCAGCGAGCGACCCGTAGGAATTACAGAAGTCTGGGCAATATACAACCAAAAGCAGTTGTGGAAACAATATGACGTAGACCAAATCAGAACACAAATACCTAGAAGAAAATGATTTCTTAAAAGTGGAAATGCGCCATCAGAAACAGAAGCATTCCCGATGAAAAATTTGTAGCCTGCGTAGTTGTACGAAAAAGTTGCATATATTGATATGTAACAGTAAAGAATACTATAATGTGCCTCATACTGGGCCGATCTTAAGCAGTAGTATCCAGTAGCATCCAGTCTTGCTATAGTAGCATCCAGTCTTGCTAATAGTTGGATACAGTAACACGGTAGCCTTGACATAGAAGCATGTAGTAGCATCAGTCCGTACTTCATGCTACTTTTTCGTACAACTCCATACTACTATTTCGAGATAAATTTTTCATCCGGTTAAGACAAATTACAAGATTATTTTGAGGCGCTCAGCATTCCCCCCCCCCCACAAAAGTTGG
The DNA here is from genome assembly GCA_030848855.1 of Branchinecta sandiegonensis. Classification (NCBI taxonomy): domain Eukaryota; kingdom Metazoa; phylum Arthropoda; class Branchiopoda; order Anostraca; family Branchinectidae; genus Branchinecta; species Branchinecta sandiegonensis. The sequence goes on along the minus strand of JAUPMV010000006.1, from coordinate 17,465,114 downwards.
CTCAGTTTCAATAATCATAGAGTATGGACACTCTTCCGTCACACGATTTTTTGGTGAACATACCGATGCCATAGAAAGAGTACAGCGACGTTTCACGAAGTTCTGCAATGCCATTGGTGCCTTTACATATACAACGCGACGATTCCAAGCCCTCTATTTACCTTCGCAATCATATCGGTTTCAACGAGGCGATCTGCTTGAATGTTAAAAGATTTGTCAAGAAAATTACGATACTATTCACACTAAGAGCGTGTTCCATCTTACTTACCGTAGTTACCACGCATGACGTCACAAATTCTGCCTTTTTGTCATCAAGGCTGGAACGATTTTTCTATTTTCCAGCGGAATATCTTGCCACGGGTGAATCCGACCAATCACGTGACAGAGATTCGCGGTTACTACGCTTACCACTCTCCCGAGCGTGGTAAGCAAATAGTTACTATTAGTTACTATTTCGAGAAGGCTGGAACGGCCAGCGTAGTAACTTTTCGTGAGGTTGGAACGGATTTAGTAACTAATAGTTACTATTGATACGAGGGTGGAACACGCTCAATGTCTGCATGGACATGACTTCAAGCGGAGAGGCCGGCAATTTTCTAGGGAAATTGGCAGATGGTCTTTCAAAAATAGAGTGGTGTACCGTTCCATCCATCTAAAGTAGTATTTTCTATTTTTTTCCGTAACATCTTTATTTTTATATTATTTAAAAACTCAGAAATCTGATTTCGTACTTTTTGTTTGTTGATTTCGTTACTTTTAATCCGTTTTTACCAACTTTTATCTATTCACGTCAGCTAACTTTTGGAAATAAACCAATATTGTATTTACGATTCTTCCCCCCTAATATTTGGAAATTAATTCTCTCACTTCGTACTGAGTAGATGTTCCTACGGCCCAAGCTGACTGCGAATCATATTTGACGGTGCAAAACGGATAAGTCAGCTACATTTTATTCGAGCAATATTTCGTACATAAAATGTACGCTGACTTATCCGTTTTGCACCGTCAAATATAGTACTGAGAGACTCCATCAACGCTTTCAAGAACTCCTTGGACAATTTTTACACCGAAAAAAAAAGTACGATGGGAAGTGTTTTAGACGAACTCTGTGGAGGCCTATGGCCTATTTTTAGCATTTTATTGTTACTGTTATTATAGTTACTTTCATTCATATATTATTCATTCATTTTTCAAGCCAATGACTTTTCCACATTGTACCACTTTTCCACAAGCAGTTTCGGAAGAGGATTTCTTTGGCCACATTTGCATCTTTCTTTACTGCACTATTTTCACGTAAGTGCGCATTAAAAATCCTTTCAGAACTAAAACTATGCGGCCAAGATTAACACATATGCCTATAACCGCGAATAATGTGACCGCCTCCTGCTTGAAAGTGTTGCATGACGACAAAGCTGGTTGACGACTGCTTATGAATGAACGTCGGGCAAGACAAGCAGCAGAGCAAAATAACACTAGGGAGTAGCGCCAAGACTTGACAAAATTGACACACTCTCTAATAACAGCGATACTAGCACCACTAGCGATAGAGAACGTCCATACTGAAACTCGTCCAGCTGTTCACCAGTGCTGGTTCCGATAACATGATGTTCTGAACATAGCAAAAAATGATACAGCCTCAGTTGTTCTCCTTGGTGAGTGCAGACATCACCTTCGCTTTACCAGAAATTTCCAAACCCGCAAGTTTTTCTCGCTCTAAATGCCGCAAGCGTAGTGGGCGGTGCTAGGAATTTGGCCCGTTTGCAAAGCATGGAAGACATAGGTCTTGGCACTACTCCTTAGTGTTCTTTTGCTCTGACAAGCAGCGACATGAAGTGGAAAAGTCTTCCCTACATCGACGAAGATTCAGAAGATCCTCGTCCTGTCAAACGGCGAACGAATTGCACTTTCCAGTGTCTGAAAAGGCAAGCTTCTTGGGACTGAATGGGGACTTCCAAAATCATTTCGGGCAAAAGGTGCTGAGTAATAGATAGAAGGAAAAGATTTACTCACGACATTCCCAATATGGTATTGACTGACAGGGCCATTATCGTAGAAGTGGATGTTACAAACACAACGGAGACCCACGTAGATATGACCACCGATCTGTCGGAGGCCTAAACAACAAAAAAACCTAAGTGAAAAATCAGCTGAGGGATCAATAAAAAAAACTCAGACCAAGACAGAGACATGTAAAGAGAAAGAAAAAGTCCCGAGCTCCATGTATATTTTTAAACGCCCGGTTCTGCAAGTGGCCTTGTTATGCACCAGGTTTTATCGCGATTAATTCGTCATTTTATTACAGTATCTGGAGCCCCATTTTCGCTGCTCATATATTGGCATATGTCATCTTTCGTCTGACAGGTGAAGAATCGACAATCTCAGTCACAGTGGGATCACAAAAGACTATGTCGTTCAGCCAAATACTGTGCCGGATTCCTTTATTTCCCTTTCCTGCAGTAACCTAACCTACGACTAAGTGTTTTGCGCTCGGCAATGTAGTGTACACCAAACTTTCTAGGCCTAGCCGGATGGTTCTGTATTAGACAATATCAGACTTGAGTCTGCGATACCCACCAAACTCCCTCTACCACATTCCTCTCCACCCCACTTCTTCCTACGCAGTGGCCCACACTAGCCCATTTTCGTGTGTGTGTGTGTGGGGGGGGGGGGGGGGGAAACCCAGATTTTACCGACATGGCTTGACAATTAACCGAAAAAACGCGACGTTGCCACTTCTCGGCAACCGACATTGCAGACAATTAACCGACAAAACGCGCCAACGGCGCACATTCCCGCAAGGCATCAAAGAACCGTTGAAACAGATTTTTTTTTTTTTATTAAAATGTGTGAATTTTTCAGTTCTAGTTCGTATCTAGTTCGTAAAACCAAATTTGTCTAGTTCGTAAGCTAGGACCAGCACGTACCTAGGACGATAAAACTTGACATGCGCATGAATGAGTCGACCAAATAGGCGCACATTCCCGCAACGCATCACAGATCCGTTGAAACAGATTTTTTTTAAAATTAAAATGTGTGAATTTGTCATCCGTTCCTTGGCATAAATGTTTTTCTAGTTTGTAAAACCAAATTTGCTAGTTCGTAAGCTAGGACGACGAAACTTGTCAGGCGTATAAACGAGTCGACCAAATACTCCAAAAAGCTTGCCTATCCGGTGGGGTGGAGGAATCCGTTTTCTTGTGAGTTGCGTAAATTGCAAAATGGCAATCCAACTTTTACTGAAACTTCACGGCTGGTAGGAAGTAATACCCCAAATATACGACTTATGTATCCAAAGTGCGGACCACATTCGACAACGATGAGGGGAGTTGACTTTGAAGGGGTCCATGGAAGTTTCCTTTTTTTACACGCATCATCAAACCAAACGGTTCGACTGATTGATGTGAAACTCGGAGCATACAATGTTCATGGGCCCTGAAAAGTGCTCCCATTTGAGCAAAGCTTGCACGGCACGTGCCATTTATCCGCACCCCATAGCGGGACCGTGAGTTGCAGGGGGTTTCGGAAATTTTGTGACACGCGTGGGGACCGAACAAATGGAGTGACTGGGACGAACTTGGAAGGTATAAAATTCGTCGACCCTAGAAATACAGTTTGAGAACCGAACCGGATCCGACATCGGTGGGGTGAGGGTGGGCATGGGGAGGGGGGTTACCGACGTTTTCCGGAAGTGCTCCGATTCGAGTGATACTTGATGGGCGATAGGACCAGATGCCAGATGCTATGGATGTGCCATTATGTTTTCAAACATCTTCTGGCAGTGGTGGGTGGCTTGTTTGTGTGTGTGTGTGTGTGTGGGGGGGGGGGGTATGAAACGCCTAGGGACCAGATGGGTTGATCCATTGGGATAATACTTTGATGGTACAAAGTTGATTTGTCCTAGATGGGGATTTGAAAGCCATTAGTCACTGAGTAAAGAGGGTTATTTCCCGAATCGACTGGTTACCGAGCTTACTTACCACACTGAAAAGACGAACAAAAGGAAAAAAAAATATCCCGATTTACCGGACAAAAGGCAGTTGGTGGATGCAAACATATAAATGACCGAAGAAAAAAATAACTAAGCGGATGTGTTCGATTTACCGACAGGGAATAGAACAGAACGAGAACGTCTGTGCCGATGCTTTACCCCAAAAAGTTCACCAACTTGCCGACGAGACTTTTCCGGTCACCACAGAAAAAAATCTTAGCACCGACAAACGGTTTCGCGATATATTACTGGATATACCGACAAGATCTTGGTCGATTCCAGGAGGAAACGGAACGGAAAGGGGTGTTCCCGTTTTCCGCCAAGATTTTTCCGAGTTACCGCAAAAATGAAAATCAAACGAAAGAAGAAGAAGTCTTCGAGGCTGTTGCCGATCACCGGCTTGATTTTTCGACAATGCTTTTTGTCAGTAGGCTACCAGATACCGGAACGAATAACAGGATTCGTGCCCGATCGCATCGAACTTTTTCCGGTGACCGCATCAGAAACTCACTAGCAACCGGAATGAGGGATCTTAATTTGCCGATAAAGCTTTTCAGACATAGCTTTCATCGGTTCCAGAAACGGAAAGAGAAACGGTACTGTCGGTGCTTCTCATTCACCGAATAGGATTTTTCTATCATCTGATTGCAATAGGAAAGACCAACAGACCAAGCAAGGAAAACTGTTTGCCGGTGCGGAGCCAATTTCCCGACATGAAGTTTCCTGATTTAGGCTTACCAAAAGAGCTCTTTTCGGTACCAGAATCGGAATCCACAGTTACGCAAAGACAAGCACTGTCGTTTTCCCGACAGACCGAACGACATACACTGCCGATTTCCCGACAACAAGTTTCCTGTTTTATTATCAGGGCTTTTGGGTATCATAAACGTAGCTATAAAAGCACACCGACAAGAACTTTCGTGGGGGGCAGCTGTCCCTCCCCCCTTAGTTTCGCCACTGCTCTACCCCAAGGCCAAACACAAAATAACAGTCTGGGTTTCTTACGTGAGGGTAGAAGAGGTTCTTGTAAATGTTCTGAGCGAGCAAAGTACTTGCAGAGAGAACTCCAGAATCCGCAGATGACATAATAGCAGCACTGACTGCTCCTAGTCCGAAGATCGACACCCACTGGAAAAAAATAAACGATTTTTGTGTGGCTCAACATCTCGCACAGCCGCTGAGTCTGGTCTGGTAATGACCAAAGCCAGCGAAGCTTCTCCCCTGAAGAAAGAAAGTGCAGTCCCTCATCAGATTTCAGCAAAGCAAGAGACTAAAGCTCCAGAGACAACAGTCGCCTATTCCTGCTAGTTACTTGGTATCCCAAATTATCATGCAGGAACAGCTTTTTCTCCCGGGTTTCCTTTACGCACATTTACTTTCGAAAGCGTTTGGATTCCTGAAAACACTAATTTCTTTGAACATATGCATGCTGACTTTAGGCCCCTTCCTGACACGCCCATCGCTCTTTTTACCGAACTTAACGCATCCAGATTTACTGAAAACTGTATAAATGCGAAGGAGGCTTATCTGCACACGATTAGAAGACGCACCGTACTCGGATTTACCGGTCGAAGCTCACGTTTCGTAAAAAAGTAACACACTGTCATGCCCTTTCTGCTTTAAGTTAAACAGAAAAGGGCTGTGATAAGCCAATCCAGTTACCTATCCGTTAGTCACTTAAATAGGCTTGAAGACCCGATGAAAATGCGTTACTTCGTTGCTCCACTATATATGCACGAATAATCGATTTTCATAGTAGACTTTCCCTGTGGGATTTGTGACACCTCTATACGCTTTTACCTGCGTTGTAGGCTTTATGAAAACGGTTCACGAAAAATAAAAATAAAATGGTAAATGAAATTGACTGAGAAACAGGAGAAAGTGGCGATGAAGTGCTTGGCATTCGTCCATATCTGTTTGAGCCACATGTTCACCAAACCAACCTCACCACTGGCCACTGAAACGCCGCGTTTGTGTTGAGATCCATATTTTCCGCGTCATAGCAGAACTTCACGTTGTGGGGACGGCCATAGAGATTCTAAACGTCACTACTAGAGCATATAGGGGAAAATTAAAAACTCACTTTACACACTCAAAATAATTCAGTGTGTTTAATTAAATGATAAAAAATAAGTTGGGCCTTTCCATAAACTTTAAAGAACAGGATCAGACGAGCCTTACCTCCGGAGTCAGGTATTCCAGCGTTAAGGGCAAGATGCTCTTGATTTCGTTAGCAGATGAAAAATTTCCTGGATATCCAGCCAACTGCCAGTCTGCAAGATGAAAATGACGTCACTCTCAGGAACAAGAATATACGACTAGCGTCAATAATGCTCTGTAATCGAACAAGACCAAAGGTTTCGCTGGGATCCCAAAAGTTCAATATTTGATCTAGACAATTGGTTCTTGTCTTCGCCAGACTCCTTGAACATTTTTACTATTAAAATTTAGAAACAGATTGAGGCCAAATAACTAATCATCTGAGAAAACCAAGTTCAGATATGGATTCAGCATGTGTGTTTACCCTTATAAGTTATATCTATTTTGACGGAACAGATCGAAGCTTCTGCCTTACTTCTTTTAATTTTCCAGTTTCGGAGGAATCTCGGAACTACCTGTCCGGCGAAAAAATAAAGCTCAAAAACGAATTCAGCGTATCCAACATCTGATCAACTTCAAATAAAAATTTAACTTATAACAAATTTTAAGGTTTCAGCCGGATTCCGGGCGAATATATGTCCGGGTAAAAACTGATTGTCACACGGATTCAGCATCTCTTCTTGCCCCAAAATCGGACATCTAATCAACTACAAATACAGCTTTTGCTTTTAACAAATTTTCCGGTTTTGGCCGGATTCCGGGCGAACTACTAATCCGGGTAGAAAATGATTTTCACACCAGTGTCGTCAGCATGTTTTCTTACCCCTAAATCAAACATCTAATCAACTTCAAATAAACTTTTACTTTTAAAAACTTTCCGGTTTTGACCGAATTCCGGACGAACTACTTGTCCGGCGAGAAAATGGTTTTCATAGTCGTGTTCAGCATGTCTTCTTACCCCTAAGTCGACTATATCATTAGCTGTTTAAAAATATTTTGTTTGCCCCTTAATTTGAACCCCCTCCCCCACCCCTAAATGTACAGCTACAGAGCCCATCTACGAACTCGACCTTTCCTTTGACCCAAAGAATCATCACACCAAGTTTCTTGAAAATATCTCATTCCCTTCGAGAGTTATCGTGCTTACAGACGGACAACTTTTGCGATGTCATAGGTATACCTCCACTTACGTTTTGGGATCCCAAAAACTCACCCCCACTGTAAAGAGTTTCTCCGAGTAAGGATTAAAGTTAACTGCAGTATTTGCTACTGGGATTGATCTTGTCTCTACTGAGATAAGATTAATCCGAATTAGAGATAAGATTATTTTTTTAGACACTAGATTAATCCCAGTAGAAAATACTGCAGATTTTTTTAGACAGTGCAATCGGCTTTTTTTCCGGCCAGAAAAGCCATGTTTCAGATTTTGCTGTTCCTACGAAGGTTCATGCGAGAACAGAACCGTATAATAGGATATAAATACTCGAATATAGGAGTAAGCTAATAAGATTTTCCGTTTCTTCTTCTTCCTCTGTCGTTATCAAAATCAAATCTGTCTTTTAATCCTAATATTCACAGGAGAAACAACAAGCGTTCAAGACAGGATCCCACGTAGGGGATATAATAATATATAATAATAATAATGCTTGTTTATTGATAAAAAAGGCCATACAAGCTTTAATACACTTCACAAATAAACTATTACACCTCTAGAAATACTATGCTACGTAAACTAAGCGAAACTTTCATTCCCGAGACTAAATCCTTTAGTCGCATATTTACAAACATCTACGATACATTTGCAATGCACGAATAAATCGCAAGGGAACAAGTTCAGAAAATAAGGCTGAGAACTTATGAAGTAGTTGGATAGAGGGGAGCAAAGAGATCTATGACTAAAGAAGAAGAGGGGAACAGACTCATACCTGTTCCTTTTGCCACAATACCAAGGAGAATGCACGGAGTGGCCATAAGCAAACACACACTTCCAGCGGCTAGCGATAGCGTTCTGGCTTCACCAGGGGTTCGTACGGCTAGGACTCTTTGGAAATATCCCTAAAAGAAACAACAATCTAATAAACACTCTATAGTAAAGCAAACCAAGCAAAAAGCTGACATGAGAGAGGAAAAAACGAGAAAGGGAGGAAGAAACATTCCGCACAAGAATGAGAACTCAGGTCGTTCTTCTTTTTCCGTGCTTCTAGTTTGCTTCTTCTTCTAGTGCGTCTGGATTGTCGTTCTTAGTCTCTTTTGTGCAATGGACGCCCGAGCTTTTACATCACGAACTTTCCCTTACCACTCTCCTCCAATGTCCCAAAAACCAAGCACATAAATATAAGAAATGAAACTAAACGGGTAAGTCGGCTAAGACTTGTTCCAGCGACATTTTGGCCGTTTTTGGCAAGGGTCATCATCGGGCTGCAGCAAGAAATAAATATGCAAATTTTCGTAGTCACTACAACACTTTGGTATTTCGATAAACCAGTATTTAATTTTGACTTCGGAATTGTTGTACACTGGTTGTGGGGAATAAAGAGTCCGTATATCGTATCAGCACCACGCTTACCCCTGCCACTAAGCCCAAGCGTTCGAGCATGGATATTAAAAAAGGGCTTGGCGTACCAGACCTCCCCCCCCCCCCTCCCCCAATATGCCCTTGCCATTGCAATATAAGTAGTATAGTGGGAACACAGGATAGGTGAGATGCGAACTGACAATGGCTGATGAGGGAAAAATTGAATGAGGGCTCAGATACTTACTTGCCAAGGGATACCTCCAAATATCAGCAGAAACAACGACTCAACATAGACCCCAGTGTCTTCAATCTTGACTTCTCCAACCCAGTCTGTGTCCTTAGGGCTAAGGCTCCCCACTGCGGGATGTGACCAGGCGAATGGGACAGCAGTAATCTAGAATAAAAAAAACCTGGTAATTAAAAACTTCTAGTCCAAGACCTTTGAATCATAAATCCTCCACACACGGGTATGACCTATGTTGAGTGTAAAGCGATTCGACGTTCAGCTGGCGTGCCCTGGAGTCGGACTACGATGCCGCAACTTTGGTGCACCTTTACTACTTCTGTGGAAACTAACTGACGTCTAATGAGGTTTCTCAGTGACGAGTTAATATCCATGCTCGAACGCCTGGGCTTAGTGGCAGGGGTAAGTGTGGTGCTGATACGATACACGGACTCTTTATTCCCCACAACCAGTGTACAACAATTCCGAAGTCAAAATTAAATACTGGTTTATCGAAATACCAAAGTGTTGTAGTGACTACGAAAATTTGCATGTTTATTTCTTGCTGCAGCCCGACGATGACCCTTGTCAAAAACGGCCAAAATGTCGCTGGAACAAGTCTTAGCTGACTTACCCGTTTAGTTTCATTTCTTATTTTTATGTGCTTGGTTTTTGGGACACTGGAGAAGAGTGGTAAGGGAAAGTTCGTGATGTAAAAGCTTGGGCGTCCATTGCACAAAAGAGACTAAGAACGACAATCCAGACGCACTAGAAGAAGAAGCAAACTAGAATGCTGGTCAGTATATTGCTGTTAGAAGAACATTAGTTGCGTTTTTGCTTACCATGGTATCTGATACTAGGACTGATATAATTGCCGGATTTGCGCTATTTTAAATCATCCAAAAAGAAATACTGATATCCACATAAAACTAGACTCTTGTGTTAGTGAGGATGACAGTGAAGTGAACTCTTCAGATACCACGATCAGTTACCACGGTCCGACCGTGGTGTCTGAATATCAGATACCACGGTACCTTGCCAGAAACCACGATATCTGCAGAAACCTTTTGCCCGTGGTATTAGATATCATGGTAACTGCGAAAACAACTTTAGACAGTGGAATCAGATTCCATGGTATCTGCAAAAACGCAACTATTGTTCGACCAGATATTCTCAAGTCTGTCTAAAGCACACGTCGCAGTACATGCATTTTCTAGTCAATATTCGAACGCAAGTGGCTCCTTTGAAATCCTGCCGGATTCCCCAAAGATTACAAAGCCGTCTCGGTGCAGCACCTTTTGCTTTGAGGAAAAAACACGGAAAAACTTGCGAAACCGGTTTTCGAAAAGCACCGAACACGGAGAATGCAAGAATCAGTATAACGGCCGTTAGCGTGGACAAATATTACATAGCATGTCCGGAATCATGGGAACGCATGGGAACAATTTGGGACGCAAAGTTTATACAGGTATGACGGATACTTTAACACATGGTAGGATATGTTCACATTCATTTGCCTGAAAATAAAATCTATTTACGTAAAGGATGGAAATTAAGACACGGACTTCTTAACCATGGAAACTAAACCTAGAATAATTTGTAACAGTCTAGAAGAGTACTACTCCAAAGTCGGCGTAACTTAGACAGGTGGCAGAACCTCATGGAGAAATCCAAACTAAAGCAAGCGATTTAACTTAATGTACGCTCTCTCCCAAGCCCCCCGAACCCTAGCTGCCCCACCGAGCAGAGGGTATATGCAACGTTGAAGGAGACTAAGCTAGAGTATAGCGTTGCGGCAGATTTCGTTCCAGGAACCTGTCAAACGTTCCGCTATCCGTTCATCAAATAGAGTATTAGTAATCTAACTATGAGGCTAACTTTGAATTAATGTTAGAGAATACCCGTAGCCGTTATAGTTACCTTACCAATCCCACCAATATACACAGCAGCTGAACAATATCTGTATATGCGACACTGTAAAGTCCCCCGAAGAGAATATACGCCATAGTGACACCAGCGCTGACAATAACAGCAACTGTCATGTTGATCTCCAATATCACAGCCAACGTTGAGCCTGCCAAGAGTAAACTTAGTTCAGAAAGGTGTATCTTTACTGCGACATGGCCAGGCACTTTTTGGGATCCCAAAACGTAAGTGGCGGGATACCTATGACATCGCAAAAGTTGTCCGTCTGTCTGCCCGTCTGTGCGCATTATAACTCTCGAAGGGAATGAGATATTTGATGAAACTTGGTGTGAGGATTCTTTGGGTCAAGAGTAAGCTCGAGTTCGTAGCTGGGCTATGTAGCCCTACCTTTACGGGTGGGGGAGGGGGTTTAAATTAAGGGGCAAATGAAATATTTGTAAACAGATAATGTGATAGTCGATTATGGGGTAAGAAGACATTCTGAACACGAATATGAAAACCATTTTCTTGCCGGACAAGTAGTGGGCAGTGGTGAGATTGGTGAAGATTGCTTGGTGCCTGAACAAAAAGAAAATCACAAATCTTTCTTGTAAGGCCTACAACAAAATACAAGCGCATAGAGGTACCCCAAATCACACGGAAAATCCACTATTAGAAAATCAATTATTCGTGAATAGCGGAACAACAAAGTAACGCATTTTCAGCGGGTCTTCAAGCCAATTTAAGTGATGGGTAACTAGACTGTCCTATCCCAGCCCTTTTCAGTTAAACTTCAATCAGAATACAAGGGTTTCCGATTCACTTATCCCAGGAAGTGATAATGGTGATGGTAAAAAAGATCGCAAAATCTTTAAAGCACTGTTCAATAAAATCTGTAATGGTTTAAGACATGTTTTAAATGTAGCCAAAACAGTAAACGACAATATGTGGGATGCGACTGAACAAGAGCAAAATAAATTAGCCTAAGAATTTCACAAGAAAACAAAAATTCTTGAGCCTATTAATTACTCCCACGCCATGAGCCAATTTAATTCTTAACTTGTGAGAACGTTCTTTAAATGACAAATATTCATGCATATAAATTCTCAGGTAACGAACTGAACTCGTTCTATGTATTACAATACCTGTATGAAAATCCTGAATTGATAGTAGTGTTGGTGCCTTCTTTCCAACTCTACTGTCAATCATGAGATTGGTCTTTGCCGCATTCAGCGATGGCCGGCTAGCTTTAAGCCACAACATCAAATGTGAAAACGCTTACTGCAATTTTTCTTGGAATTAATTTACCGATTCTCCAGCAAGTGTCGGCCCAGTATCATCCACAAAAAGAATATTTAAAATATGATACATTAGTTGTAGCTGCTGGGAGGTCGTTAATATATATTATGATTTGTAGCGGGGAGGTCGTTAATATATATTATGAAAAGTAGCGGGCCTAGATAGGGGCCTAAAAGACGATTCGTTGTCTACCACTGTGGTGTCATATATGAGGCGCTGCAGAGCGGGTGAGCACGCCTGCTGCTCTTTTTCCTCCCATATGCGCAGCGGCGAAGAAGGAAGTAGACGGGCATCAACTCAAAGCTCAGCAAGTACTTCTAGCTATGCTCCGTTTTGTCGGGGTATCCATAGTCGCTGCTTGGGACCAAAGACGGAGGTTCTAATGGCCAGTACTCCGGCGGTATTAGTTGCGTTTTTGATCGAAGTTTTGTTCGCCGTTAGCGTAGCCGGTTGCTTAATTTCCGTTTTCAAATGCCGTAGAAGTTCACCGTTTGTCTAATTAGTCTTTTTACGACTCCGGCGATCCTTGCCCGGTTGACGTTTCTTCGACGATTCAAGCAAACTTCGAACTTGCTAGCTCACGAAGTTTTGACGGTCAGAGTTTGAAGGACGAAGAAACTTTGACCGGCGACCAAAACGGTAATTAAACAAAGACCATCAAAAACACAACTAATGAACGCAGCTAGTACTGACAGACCGGAATTGTGGCAAGGGGTTACACTGTTTCTAAACTGAGTTTTATGTAACTTGTCCACTTACCAAGGGCATTAAGAATGGCGCCAGTCCAACAGATTTCTCCAAACAGGGCCGGCAGAAACAAAAGACCACCAATACGTCTACCATACCGCTCCTGAAGAGGATCGAGCATTGTCACATATCCTTTCTCTCGGAGAGGTTTGGCAAAAAGAATGCCTCCTAAAAGGCATTTCGATTAACTTTGAACGCCGTATTTTATATAAAATGAGGCTCAGGGAGGTTCCCTTTGGCAAAAACCGGTTGCATACACATAAACAACGCTTACATGAATAATGACTAAACTCGCGTTTCATTTTATTCCGACTTGTCTCGCTTTTTAGTCTTGTCAAAGCCAAATGCAATCAGTTTTTTGGCAATCAGTTTTCTCCATATCGTGCTAATTCTTCTGCACATTTTTTTCGTAGTTTCATTCATTTATTTCTGTTCATATCTTGTAAGTGTATTAGTTCATTTGTTTCGGGTCTCTGTATTTCGTAAATATTGTGTTCCACTTCTAGCTGTAAGCTATTTCAAACTTGATTGATTGATTGAATGCCGGTTTATTTAGGTCTTATCAGGTGAAAGACTCTCCTGACAATTGTCGCAAATAAAATGCAGTTTAGAGTCTGACAACATTTTGACATACTCAGGTTCTCCAGCTGCTACTTGCCTCTAGGGGAAAGGGCAGTTGTAACGTGAACTCTTGTTTTCAAATTTGGAACCATTTTGTCTGTGGCAAGACCGCTGACAATAACAACAAGAGCTACGACTCGTATGGGAATTCTTACGAGTACGTTGTGCAAGAAAGTAGACGAGAACGTCACAAAACGCCCCGTCCCCCCCCCCATGATCGGACTTAGAAATAGGATATCTAGTTTCACTCGAGTCTGAGCATTACCGACATCGACTCACTATCATCTAGGGCAAATGACTTGTCTACCTTCCAAGTTTATATGCATATAAACTGTTATATAAAGTGCATATAAAGTTTCACTTGAATCTGAGCATTTTTCGAGAAACTCTGGTAAATTCCGGATTCCTCATCCGTCCACTCCCCCCACGATGGTCACATCGTGCAAACGACTGTTCCCAAGTCAGTCCGTTCGGGCCCCTGTTACGCCTGCCGAGTTTAATTGTCCTAGTTTATGTGGAAGGGCACGAACTTAGCAAAACCCAGACCAACCACCAGACCGACGGACGGACCATCGCTATATGGCAGAAAGGGCCAGTGCCTTCAAAAGCTAGTCAAGAAACAGGACCTTCTTGCTTGACAAAAAGAGGCAATCGTCACGTCTTGTCACAAATGAAACGACATTTGAGAGACAACACCGGTAAATAAAGTGGGCATTTGACATTGACATTGACCTTCACAAGACTGAGACAAACTGTCTCAAATAAAACACGGCTTAAAAACAGACAATTCAGCTGACTGCCGGTTCGTTTCTTGGGGCTACATCCGTCAGGCTGATGAAGAATTGTAGCTGACGTATCCGTTGTAAACATTGTTTTAATAAAAGGAAACAATCGTTTTGAATGGATACGAAAAAAGAAACGATCGAAAACAAATTAACAATTTTTTACAGTTGTTCTGCTCCACAAACCTACTGACATTCAAGAAGGAAGTTGATGAATATTATTCAAGTGACATTTTCTCCTTGTGCAAATTTAGAAGAAATACAAATTAAGAATTTTGTAGAGGCTTAACGGTCTGCCATTCAATTTGCAAATATATTATTATTATTATTATTATTATATTAAAAAAAAAATCCCGTTGTTAACGATCGTAAAAAATTGAAAAAATTGTTTACGACTCGTGTCTCAGATGTGGTATTTCAAGTCCGGACCGGATCCGGTGAATGTGCGGGGGTGGATGGGAGAACCGGAAACCTTGTGACACGCTTAGAGTGGGGCGAGCGGGAAGAAGCTTGGTGTGAAGAACAAGCACAAGAACTAGGTACATCAGTGACAGAACCGGACCGGATTCGGGCACTGTGGGAGAGTTGGAGGGGGGTCCGGGATTCCGGCGACCGCGAGTTAAGGTACTTCCAGATGTGCTAGAGGATGAAACTTGGCTGGAACATTAAAGACTCGACAAGATTGGCTTAGATATTGTCAATTCCGAGATCCGATGATCCCTCAAAGTACTCATCTTAACCGCTAAGAACGAAAATACTTTTAAGCAAAATATACATTTTCATACGATAATTTTCGACTCAAGGGTTAGCATGGGAATGAACTTCGAGATCCCTGAAAGTGCGCATCTTAACCACAAACTGAAACAAGTGGCCTACTTTTGACTAAACGATACATTTCATGATCCCCGAGGGTAAATAAATTTCCAGCCCCTAAAGCGCGCATCTTAACCGAAAAGCGAAAAATATACTTTTCAAGGGCTTTGCTTACAGATGAATTCCTACTTTCATCCTCTGATTCAGCCTTGCAAGTGCCATAGGAGCTTCTAGCTCTTGTTAATAATTTCTATGGCACTTGCCCTTCGGCCAAGTGTAATACGATCTGGGTCTTACTAGCAGGGGCGTCGCTAGCCAAAACTCGAGGGGGGGGGGGGATGGCAGGGCGCCTACCGGCGCCCTGCCGTCCGTTTCAACTTTTCATGATTGTAAAACTCGTGATAAATGCTAGCGTTGAAGACTGAAGATTAGAAGCCTAAGCCCAACTCCAAGCTCAGAAGCGGTTTGAAGGGCTTGGGCGTGGGAGGTGAGTATCTTAAAATATACGACTGGCAGATGTCCGGCATCAGATACAACAAAATGAGCGCCGCAGGCGAAATTTTTGAAGTAGGCCATGCCTTTTTTTGGTTAAAACTCTACTACCCCGCAACAAACTCTATTTAGCGTTTATTGCGGCCCAAGCCCCGAATTTCAAGCCTAATATCCGAATGAAATGACGCGACTTTCCGATAAATGGAGCCTATTATGAAAGGCGCCGCAGGCAAATTCTGTGGAATCCTGTGCGATCAGACCGCCTTTTCAGATCCCAACTGAAGGTAACGGCAACTTAGCAGGATCTGCCCGTCTGTCTTTGTTCACGACGATTCCAGATAAATGTGAGACATTTAGCTGGAAGTTGGATAGTGTCCTTCAGTTCGAGTCTTTCCAAAAAAGAAATACTGATCATCGAGTAAAACAACTGAAATGGAGTTGACTTGCTCTGAATTTAGAGTTCAAACACAAAATAAAAATCCAGTGACGTGTTGCAATAATCAGACCCGTCATTTAATATTTTCTTATTGCTCACGAAGCCGATTTATTTTTTAACGTCGGACTGGAGAAAAATTCTTATCATTAAATGCTTTTCTACTAAATAAACAGGATCTTTACAGGAAACTAACAAATTATTGGAAAGGTACGCCACAAGCAAATTCAGCCTGATTTTTACTTTAATCGAGAGATACTAGTAGAAGTGAGTAGACAACAGATCGTGGTAAAACTTAGTTTAAGACTGTGTGCTGCAGGGCGAAATTCAAGATTTGTCTTCTGTCAGTCATGGAAGCTTAGGTCTAACAGTCATACTTCTCATTCTGACAAAATATGATTAAAAAACCTCATCGTATCAGAACGACTAGAAATAGCCTACCTCTCAAAACATGCGACTGAGAATGCAATTCCTTAAGTTTCAGACGCTCGAGAACCCAGAACAGCTGACGCCTTAATAACTAGCCTTACTGACTTTTCCGGGCGCAGTGCCAGTCCCCCATTTAGCTTTTCTGGCTGAGCACCCAGATGAGCTGAATTTTCGTGGTCGGGCGCCCTGCTAGCGCCCGTTTTAGCTATATTTTTGTGGTCGGGCGCTCCGCGAGCGCCCGTTTTAGCTTTTTTCTTTCTTCGAAGGGGTGGTGGTACCCCCCCCCCCCCTTAGCGACGCCCCTGCTTGCTAGTTCGGGCATTTCCACATAAGCTATAACGATGAAACTTGACAGATATATCAGGGACCCGAAAAGAAGTGGTATTTTTTGAAGGGATATTTTTTATATTAGACAAAGGACGCCGAAAACGGAATATAACTGAAGAAAACCCTAGTTGACTTAGTCTTAACCGCTTTGAGTAATTTTTTCTAGTCAGCATAGGCTGCACTGTAAAAAAGAATCTTGCAGTATTCGCTACTGGGATTAATCTTGTCTCTACTAAGATAAGATTATGTCTATTCGGATTAATCTTATCCCAGAACCAAGATTAATTCCAGTAGCAAATACTGCAGTTAACTTTAATCCTTACTCGGAGAAACTTTTTACAGTGTGGAGGAGTATTTAAACGAATCCTTCTTATGACTCCAATCGCCATCTAGAGAGAAGAGTTTTTAGTCCCGACCAGTCCTTTCTTCTTATTCTCTTTGCTTTTTATCTTGCGTGTTCTTCTCGTTATCAAAAGCTCGGTGTAACTGTAGCATATTCTTTTCTTTCTTTAGCCTTTACTGCGCTATTCCCCACTACTAATATATATAACTATTTCACTTATTCCCTGTACAACGTCGTTATTACAACTGATACTGGATTACAAGATGACTTACCAAAAATGAGGCTCAGGGAGTATCCAAATGGCGGTAAACACCAGACGATGCCTTTTGAGAAGACTGCTTCTACGGTTCCATTGATGTAACTACCACCAACCCAAGTAGCTAAACAAACTCAAAAATAGTTAGACAGGTGCGATTGGAGTTGTGGGAGTTACTAGTAACAGGTGACTATAGGTGGTCCTTTTAAATAATCTGTGTTCAAATAATGTATACAACGGATGCGTCAGCTACGATGCTTCATCAGCGATATTTCGGCCCTTTTTGGCAAGGGTCATCGTCAGGCTGTCAATCTTCAGGGTCAACGTTGGGGAAGGAAACAAACCTGTAATAAATAACTGAAGCTTCTACCGACTATACATACCTTATTCAGGCAAATTACTTTCAAATGCCACTGTAGGAAAAACACTAGTCCTGAGATTTAATTTTTGACATGGTCGATAAATATTCTAGTAGCCTAGTAAAACTGTAACAACAATAAGAGCTGTTTTTCTACCTTTATATGTTTCGTAGCATTTATGGGGTCTATATGTAAAGTTAGAAAGATCTTTGTTGTACTACATTACCACCAAAGATGACAAGCTACTCTACTCATGCACTCTGTGCATTGTTTCTTTACTAGGTGTGTTTATACTAAGTGAAAGATGCAAGCGTCACACTTTTGGAAATTTCGTCGGCTCTGCCAAAAATCATGGACAACAGGGCCCAGCCGGCACATGACACTCTACATTCTTTTCTGGCCGAAGAATAAAAAATTGTATATTGTATTTGTTGTGTTTCATTTAATTCTTTTATTTTAATTTACAAAATTTGCTTTTCAAATGGCAGGTCAGAAATAAATTACTTACTTACTTTCTAACTACAGGCTGGGCTGTACTCACCTGTCATAGTCAGAATCCCAACAAATAGTCCTAGATCCCTTTTGGCAAGGAATACGACATCCGATTGTGAATGAGCATATTTCCGCATCTTTTTCTTTTGGACCCATCCTGCCCATAGCCCAACTCCAAGGATCAAAACATAGAACACACCAACAGAAATAGCACCGTGCCAATTCATTTGTCTCGCTGGCCTAAAGAAAAAGAATATATAAGAAAAGCCACTAAAAAAACACCGAAGTAGTTTCCCGAGGATTAGGATGCCTAAACTTTGAGAGTAAATGAATTAGTGAATTATTTAGAAGCTGTTCCAAGCCGGCTGGAAACGACCCCGCGGCAGACCGAAACATCGATGGTCCGATAGTCTTTCCAAATACCTGAAGCTGGCAAACATTGACACCCACGAAGGACCAGCGCTACCTGTTGATCGCACCATATGGAGGAGGCTGACATAACTCTCTACGCTGAGCGACGCCCGGCAGGAGACATAAGTCAAAAAGTAAGTCAAGTGTCCAAAACATAGTAAGTCTCATCTTTGTCAATGCTGTTAAAGTAGAGACTTGCTTCTTTGAATGTTAGTTTTGAACAGTGCTTTGGCTGAATGGTAAAATGAAGTCCCGAAACACCACACTCAAACAGGTGTTCTAAGAGACCCTTAACTAGGTACTTTGGCTGACTGGTACTGTGTTTGACTTTTTTCACAGCAAGTGGACGGAAATGCCACTGTTTAAAACCAAAGAAGAATCTGGAAGTACCCTAAGTAAAAAAAGTGTGATAAAAAAATCCAGACAGACCCGACCAACAGATGGAATTGGGATCGGCATATGACAGATATATGGCACTTGAGCCAGAGGCTGCAAGCAGGCTGCAGGCAGGTGCCATAAAAATGGGACAGAATCAAAGTGAATAGCCTAAATCAGACAAGTGGCATCAGAACTGAAACACAAGTATGCTTGTGGATGTTGTGGATATTAAGTTCTTACTTAATATAACATTCCTAGTTGCCAGCTGGTTGACTGTTTAAGGAAAAAAAAAAGGTTGGGGGAATCCTATTGAAAAGCACACCTCTAAGGCTCTAGATTCTACCACACAATAGTTAATTATGAATCAAAGCCTTGGGCCAATCCAGGCCATTCGCTTACCCAGTCTAAGAATCCACCAATCACCAAGCCTTGTTGGGTCCTGGTCGAGTTGGGGCCAACTGAAACTGACTGGAACCCCAGATCCTAGGGGTTCAGCTTTCCTTATCCGAGATAGTCTAACTAAACAAAGCTGCAACTCACTAGCACAACAGCTGTGCTCCAGAAATAATTTAATTCTGTGCTCTGCTACACTCGCAGTCATGGAAGTTTAAAATCACCAGAAAATAGCAATTGTCAAAGATTAAAAAGAGCCATCTATTTTCTCAGCTCATTTCTTTCAAAGGTGAAACAGGTGGCGCGCTCTGTTTCATTTCTGGATCGAAATCTTAAGGCCAGTAAGCAGTGATGATGATTATTCCTGGCCACTGGCCAGGCATGGGATCGCTAAATAGAATAGATCGAGTCTTTGACAAAGTGCAGAAGAATGAATGGAGTAGTTGCAGGGGATAGTATTTCTTTTTTATTTATTAACTAGCTGACTGTCTGAAAACTAAGCCATGTTTTGAATTATCCAAGACTCTTGGGTTCCGTCAAAGTTCAATTAGAAGAACATCTTTTGTGTCTTTACTGACCAACGAGGTACCCGGAAACATAATCGGGAGCATGTTTGACTCGGAAAGAGGCAAACTTCAAAATAAGTGCAGTGCATTAAGGTGTGCAAAAACACTGGAGGAAATTTGAAATCTTGGGAATAAAACTAGCCTATTTGAAAAGACTAGGAAAGCAAATCGGAGTAGTTATAAAATTCCCACGCCTTTACCACCCCCGCGCCCGGCGCTAACTTCTGGTTAGGACCAGGAAAATTTGACTTGGGTATTTGAATCGTTGTTCAGAAAAATTCCCCTGAGCCTTTTTGGGATCCGAAAAAGTGGTACAAAATTAATGTGATGTGATTCTGTCCTTCAAAATGCACTGTTAGGACATTAGCTCTAACGTCCCAACAAGTTTGGTTCGGATCCGCCAACTCTTTCTGTGGCGGTTGACAAGAACTTAGGCCTCCCATGACCGGGGTCGAAAAAGCATATCTTATCTTCCCATCAAGTTTGGTTAAGATCAGGCAACTGCTTTTGGTAACACAAATTAAAGGACCCCCCCCCCCCCCCCAGCGGCCGGATCGGGTTCGGACCCTTGAACCGGTGTTTAGTTGAGATCCAACAGCTATTTCTAGTAGATGTCCTGTTAACAAGAATAGATGGACTCCGTCCTTCAACCTCCCCCTACATGGTTGGATCGAATTCCTTATGGTCCGACCGGAAGGAATATCCAGGACCCTAGCTATACCTTTCCACCAAGTTTTGTTGAGATCTGGCTACTCCTATTGGTAGATGTGTTGTTTACAAACATATAGGTACTCCCCCCCCCCCCCCCGTGGTTCGGATCATCAAAAGACACAACGAGGAACAACCTTTTTCTTTTCTTGTACTATTTTATTATAAAGAACAAGGGCTGAAATCTCATGTGGCACTTGTAAGGGTAGTTAACATGTCAGCTAGATAGGGTTTGCGCTCTTCCCCGAGATCCCTTTCATAATAAGACGGGCTGACATATTGAATTTGCAAAGGTTGTTCCGTTCGTCGAGGACTGTTTCAGAATAGAAGTTGTCATGGGATTGCCACCGTGATTTATTAAGTGCCATCCAAACTGGATAACTCGTTTGAAAGTTATACAATCTTGTCAGGTCCCTAACACAGACCTTAAACGGAACATCCAAGACGTGTGCTCGTGACATTTGTCAAGTTCCAATATTAAGCATGTCACAAGATTTCCGAAATTTCCTCGGGATTACTCCGAGATTCCTCCAACTCTCCCAACAGTGCCCGGATCCGGTCCGGTTCTAAAAATGATGTATAGGGCTTATGCTTGTTCGTCTTGCTAAGTCTCATCCCGATACCTAGCTCTAAGCGTGCCACGAGATTTCTGGAGATCCCCTTCCAACTCGCCAGTTGTTGTCAGATCCGTTGGTGCAATTTGTATCATGTCAATTCTTTTAAGCCTTTGAGACCCTGACTACTGGAAAACTTCGGGAACAGTGTATAGTTTTTCCTCGTTGTGTCTTCTGATGGTCCGAACCACGGGGGGGGGGGGGGGGCGAGTCCATATTTGTTTGTAAACAGCAGTCAGCACATCTACTAATAGGAGTAGCCAGATCTCAACTAAACTTGGTGGAAAGGTATAGCTAGGGTCCTAGATATTCCTTCCGATCGGACCACAAGGAATTCGACCCAATCATGTAGGGGGAGGTTGGAGGATGTGGTCCATATATTCTTGTCAACAGGACATCTACTAGAAATAGCGGTCGGATCTCAACTAAACTCCTTTCAAGGGTCCGAACCCGATCCGGCCGCTTGGGGGGGGGGGGGGGCCTTTAATTTGTGTTGCCAGAAGGAGTTGCCTGATCCGAACCAAACTTGTTCGGACGTTAGAGCTAGTGTCCAAATAGTGCATTTTGAAAGACCGAATCACAATCAGAATCACTTTAATTTTGTCTGCACACCACAACACCACCAAGTGATGTGCTGCCAGTGCTCATGTGGGGGTCCGATTGGGTGTGAACCATCAAAAGGCACAAAAGGCACATCCAAAGGAATTACGGCCCTAGCTCTAACTTTCCAAGTTTGGTGAGATCCGGCAACTCAATCTTTTACCTGGCTCAACCTGCTGCTCACACAAATTTGAAGCGCCTCCCTACAGTGTCTGGGTCATCAAAAGACACAACCAGGAACAACTTTTTCTTCTCTTTTACTATTTTTTCCACTAAGAAAAAGGGTCCTTTTTCGAAAATTATGGGTCTCCTTCAGTTGCCCGTATTATGGATTTATGTCTACAAGGGGTCCTCTTTGGTTAGCCAGATCAGTCCCATTTTTGTTTTTCCTGGGGTCCTCTTTTTGTTTGTCAGAAGGGTCCGGTGGCAAGGGTTCTTGGGTCCCGTTTTCAGAAGGACTTATCGCAGTGGTCCCGAAAACTAAATCGGGCTTGTATACTACACGCGAAAAAGGGAGAAAATAAAATTAGTAAGTCTAGTGCGGTAGCAATTCCTGGGAAGACCCTCCCGCAGCCCTCCCGTACTCGAGTATACCGGAAGAAAAAATTTGTTTTTGGGCACAGATATAAGTTGAAAGGCTGTCGCTTAAACAGAAGCACCGGAAAATTCTCATAAGCACCGGGAAATTTTTCACAGCGCATCGGAAACCTAAATCTGGAGTAGTAATCCGTTCAGTAAATGAACTTGTTCCTATACTGTACGCACCAAAAAGCTTCTAGGTTCAATATCGGCTTCAAACCATCTCAACGACTATTTTCTATATTACCTATTCAGTCTTTATGTGGTGAACGAATGATATGTTGCTCGTCCCAAAAATAAAATAAAATAGACAAACCACCCACCCTATTTTATCAAGGTATAAATTCCAAAATTTGTAACTTTGAAGGGACCCACCCCGGATTAAATCCAGAATTTTCGGACCAAACCACCCACCCACACGTACCCGGCTAGATGTCAAAGATTTTAGTACCTGTGCCCCCCTGGTTCAGACCTAGAAATAGGATATATAGTTTCCCACTTTTTTTTTGTCTGAGCATTTCTGGCATCGCCTCGAACCATCTAGGGCAAATTACTTTTCTACATTCTAAGTTTGGATCCACTCGTTCGATCCCTAAACGTACGCATGCCGCACTATTTCCGGTACCCCCCTCCAAGTCCCCCTGCCGCGTCCGAATCTGGTTCGGACACATAAATGGATCATCTAAAGCATCTTCTCTTACCGCCTATCAAGTTTCACTCAAATCTGAGTATGTTTCGGGAAATTCCGGTATCATCCCACACCGTGGTCGGATCCGGTCCGGGCCCTAAAATATGTCATCTAGGGCATATGAGCTCTCTATTTTCCAAGTTTCATTCAAATCGCTCCACGCGTACTCGTTTGACCCCTATGCGATCAACATAGTTTCTGGTACTCCCCCCACTGTGGCCGAATGCGACTCGGACACATAAACTTCGCATTTTTTTGGGGGGCGAGGAATTTACTGACCGGCTGGTAATTTTTACCGACTGTTTTTGCAGAAAAATCGACTGTTTTCAAGAAAAAAAAGACAGTTTCAGAAAAATCGACTGATTTTCAGAAAATAACGACCATTTTGACGAAAAATCTACTGATTTACAGAAAAATCGACTGTTTTAATGAGAAAATCAACTGTTTTGGCGAAAAATCGCGGCGCAGTTGGCAGTTTCGCGAATTTGAAGAAGCGTCGTTTCGCCCTGGTCAATTAGTAAAATATCTCTTTGTTTTTTTGTTTTTATTACGTTTTTCTTCTTGAAATAAAAGTGCTCATTTTCACTTGACTTGAGAAAATCGGAAAATCGATTTTGACGAAATTACGCCCCTGGGGCCGGCCCCCTTTTACTCCCCCAACCATGGCTGCATGTGGTTCGGACACATGTTTTGCATATCTAGGTCATCTGTTCTCATCCCGCATAAGGTTTCATTCGAATTGGTCCACCCGTTCGCAACCTACGGAAGTCAGTAATTTCCGGATTTCCCTTCTCTAAACTCCCTCAAAAATTGTCGGATCCAGGAACAGAAGATTTTCTAAGGGATCGACTAAAACCAGGAAGGGAAGGGAACGCGAGAAAAGCAGGAAGGAATACTAAAACTAGGAAGGGCATACTAAAACGAGGAAGGGCATACTAAAACGAGGAAGACTGTCGCCAAAATTCGCCGCGCCGTTCCCTTCTTCTGTTTAGTATTCTTTGAGGGGTTGGCAACTTTTAAAACCCAAAGTACACCATCCCTTCCTCGTTTCAGTATCCTGACAGGGGTAGGCTAGGCATTAAGATCAGTCAGGGGTTGGCAACTATCAAAATTGTAATTCACCTTTTCATTTCTAGTTATGACGGTCCCCGGAGTCCAGCGAGGGGTTGGCAACTAATATATGTCAAGTCCACCATTCCCTTCCTCCTTTTGTACGTTGAAAGTACTAAAACGAGGAAGGGATGGTGTACTTCGGGTTCGAAAAGTTACCAACCCCTCGAAAAATACTAAACAGAGGAAGGGAAGGGCGCGGCGAATTCTGGCGACAGCCTTCCTCGTTTTCGTATGCCCTTCCTCGTTTTAGTATGCCTTCCTGCTTTTCTCGCGTTCCCTTCCCTTCCTGGTCTTAGTCGATCCCATTTTCTAATGCATTGTGTCGGGTCCTTAAGTCTATTTCGTCGGGTCGCTAATATGCCTACCAAGTTTCATCGTCCTTGGCATATCTGGAAATGTCCTAACTCGCGCGATCACTGGAATTCCGGGAAACCACCTCCAACTCCCCCAGAGAGCCCCGATACGGCCTGGTTCTGTCAAGAACATATCTAGCGCTTATGCTTGTTGTTCCCACCGAATTCCATCCCAATCTTTCGACTCTAAGCGTTTCACGAGATTTCCGCTCCCCGACAGTGCCCAAATCTGGCCCGTTCTGTCAACGATCGAGGAGTTGCGCTTATTCTTCCCACCAAGTTGCGTACCAATCTCTCCACTCTAAGCGTTTCCCAAGATTTTCGGTTCCTCCCTCCAGCTCCTCCCAAAAATTTCCGGATCCGATCCGGATTTGAAGTCGGTCGTCCGCGACACGAGGTCTTTCCAAATATCAAATTTCTTTAAGATCCGATCATCCGTTCGGAACTTATATATACGTCAATTTTCTGGATTCCATCTCCTTACACTCCCCCCCCCCCCCCAGACAGTCGGATCGGGGAAGTGACTATTTCCAAGTTAAACTGGTCGGGTCCCTGATGCGCCTGCTATGTTTCATCGTCCTAGCTTATGTGGAAGTACCCGAACTAGCAAACCCAGACCGACAGACGACGGATGGGCAGAAACTGCGATCGCTATATGAACGCCAAAATGCCGATCCAGTTACCGTGTTACCAGTTAAACGGAACTAATAGCTCTGGCTTTGATTTGCTGAGTATCAGACAACTTCTTACGCTTGATTTGGGAATGGCTTGATGATCCCTTTAGATCACCTTTATTCATCTATGGTTGCATTTTTGCAGATACAATGGTTTCTGATACCACGGTCAAAAGGCGTTCTTACAGTTACCGTGGTGTCTGGTCAGGTACCGTAGTAACTGATCGTGGTATCTGGTTTTTATGGCAATTGCAGCTTCGCTGAAGTGCCATACCGATCACTTTTCGATGGGTCGGTCGGTCCACTGTTCTCGAGTTAAGGTACTTCCAGAAGTGCCACGACGATGAAACTCGACAGGCATACCAGGGACCCGACCAAACTAAGCTGGAAATAGTCGTTTCCCCAATCCAACCATCGTGGGGGAGCGGAGGGATGGGGAATCCGGAATATTGAGGCATATATAACTTTCCAACGGGTAATTGGATCTTGATAAAAAACTTTTTATTTGGAAAGACCTCGTGTCTCAGATGTTCCATTTCAAGTCCGGACCGGATCCGATGAATGTGTGGGGGGGGGGGGGGTCGGAAGGGGGGACCGGAGATCTTGTGACACGCTTAGAGTGGAGCGATTGGGATGAAATTTGGTGAGAAGAACAAGCACAAGTCCCTAGATACATCAGTGACAGAATCGGACCGGATTCGGACACCTGGGGGGAAGTTTTAGGGGGGGGGGTCCGGAATTCCGGTGATCACATTTTGAGGTACTTCGCGATGTGCTAGGACGATGAAATTGGCTTGAACATTAGAGACTTGACAAAATGGCTTAGAGATAGCCAGTTCCCCGATCCGACCATCGTGGGGGGAAGTGGAGGGACGGGGAATCCGGAATCTTGAGGCATGTATGACTTGCGAACGGGTGATCGGATCTTAATGAAACTTGATATTTCGAAAGGCCTCGTGCCGCAAAGTGAAAAAAATACTTTCGACCAAACGATACATTTCATGATCCCAGAGGGCCCATGGTTTTTGTGCCACAAGGACTTTGCTTAAACATGAATTTCTAGCACCCTTCAAGTGCGCATCTTAACCGAAAAGTTAAACAAATACTTTTGACCGAACGATGTATATATTCATGATCCTCAAAGTCCCATGGTCATTTTGCCTCGAGGATTTTGATCGCAGATCAATTTCTAGCGCCCTTAAAGTGCGCATCATCACAGCCAAGTGCAAAAATAAAATACTTTTTTACCAAACAGTACATTCTCGTGATTTCCAAGGATACATGATCATTCTTATATCAAGGGTCTTGCTTACAAATGATCACAATAAACCCACGAATTGGCAATTCCTACTTTCATCCTCTGACCCAGCCTTGCAAGTGCCATATGAGCTTCTAGCTCTTGTTTTTCAAATTGGTGGGGAAAAAGTTATGTTACTCTAGATGTCAGTGGATATCAGTATTTCTTTTTGGATGACTTCTAAAAGCACAAATCCGGCAATTTTCGCTTTTGCAGAGCAAAATCAGAAGCGAGAGTGACAGCTTTGTGTGTCCTTGATTTGTCACTCGGCTTCTTGGCCTCCGCAATCAGGTCTGACTTTATGTCTACAGATAGTCTCCTGCCGGCGGCAGGAATGGTCTCCGACCTTGCGATTCGTTCCATCCTCTTAAAAGATTTGCGTCAAAAACGATCTCCAGACCCAAAGCCATGTCGCTTAAAGGGAATCGGGTTACCCTTCCATTTGCTCTGATGAACCGGGTTTTCCGGCATCCTCCAGCCTATTCGCCACAACGAACGGGGTTTCCGGCAACCTCCAGCATATTCGCTCCAACACATCGGGTTTTCCGGCAATCTCCAGCCTATTCCCTCCAACAAATCGGGCTGGGCAACCTCCAGCAAATTCGCTCCAACGAATCGGGTTTTCCGGCAACCTCCAGCCTATTCGCTCCAACGAATCGGATATTCCGGCAACCTCCAGCTTATTCGCTCAAACAAATCGTTTTTTTTGGCAACCTCACGCCTCCAGAAATTTCAGGACTCCAACATTGCTGCACAAGTTATGCCTAGGTATATATCATTTCATTTTTTTTCAGCAAAATGAAAACGTGGAAAGGAAACCTTTCCTTAATTTTTTGAACTATAACTATTTATTATAACTTTTATATACAAACCACATGGTCTCAATACGGAACCTGGAGTTTCTGATTTTCCACAATGATCAGTGGCATTTATTTATTTTATCGGTTCATTTATTATATTTTTTTTTTCAAAGCTCGAAACTTCCTTATGGTCTTCCTTATACGAAACATCCAACAAATGGGATAGCCTACTGCCCTGCCATCCCTGGCCCACGATCCAAACGATCCATCATCCCCCCACTCACGGATCAATTCACAATCCCTATTCAGCGATATGAATTCATATTTACCTGAACAAACTCGGTAACCTTGCTCGAGCCCGACAGAATCCCTCTATTCTCTTAATCCTGACCTGCTGCCGACTGAGCAGCAACGGGCGCAGCCGATGAAGCTCCTTCCGAAGCCATAATGACGTGAGCCAACTTGGCTTAAGTACTAGGGGAGACAAGCTAGCCCCCTCCCCCTACGAGGCATCGCCAAGTCAGCTTCCGATGCGACAACCTTGGATGTAACAAAATTCAAAAGGTCACTTATCGTGAAGTCGACCACTGACGTTCCTTGCAAGGCTTGGTACACCAAGCATCTCCGAACCCGGTTCCCATCATCTTAGCAACAATCCCCGATTCTTTCTTCAGGTCTTGTTCCCGATATGTTTTGTTCGGGCATTGTTCCCCTATCCTAAAAAAAGGGAAACCTGCGGATTGTTGTACTTCTTACAGGCTGATTACGGTTGCGCCTGTATTGTGTAAATATTTGAGTTGTTGGTTGTAGATGAAATTAATAGTAAGTGTTACACCCCCCCCCCAAACCAGTTTGGGTTCAAGAAAGGGATAGGTCGCGAACATGCACATTATCTGATTGCAAATTTAATGTCGAGTGCTAATGAAAATAGTGAGACTCTTGTTTTTGCGGGCCTTGACCTAACGAGAGCATTCGACTCGGGAATTCATGCACAAATCCTGTCAAGTGCTTATGACAGAGGAGTCAATTCTTGGATTATATGTGCAATGCGTTCTATGTACAGAAAATTAAATGTGCAAGTTAAAGTTCAAATGGGGGGGGGGATCTACAATTGTTACGCCACCTATCCCAGTTCGAAAGGTATACGACAAGGAGCTATTACGTCACCTTCTCTTTTCAATAACAGTGTTTTGGATGCACAAGAAAAAGTGATTATGACTTGTATTTTCCTAGGCCTGGATATGTCATTGACAAATTATGCAGATGACATTTTAAATATTAGTCACACAGTGATTGGAGTTGAACAAAATTTTCGGATACTTGATGTGGAATACAGAAAAATAGGTCTATCATTTAACCAGTCTAAGACTGAAGCTATGATTTTTAATCGCCGTCTTTCTGATGTCGTAGAAGTGGATGTTGGTGGCCAGCCCGTGAAATCCAAGGAGTCTCTTACGTACTTGGGTCTCCCTCTGGGAACCAGTATCCGTGCCACCCGTTCGCTTCTAAAAACATTTCTTTCTGATACAGTTCGTAAAGCATACGGAATCCTTGTTTCTATGAAATTTAAATTTAATAGATTTATTCTTGCTAAAATGTATAGTTCATTTGTAGTTCCACATGTTATTGCTTTGGCTCCTTTTTGGAAGCTGTTTTCATGCTCAGATATGAAAGAAATTCGCAAATCTTTTTACAAATATGTAAAGTATCTGCTGAGGGTTCCAGCTTGGACAAGTAATAACAGATTGTCATCAAAGTATGGCGTAGCAAGACCTCTTTCTGTTATTCGGGAAAGGCGAGAGCGCTTCAAGCGCAGCCTTAATGCAGCTCAGCTGATGCTTTACTCAGTGTAAATTCTATCAGTGTGTGTGGTTTTCTTTTTAAATATCGTGCATTCTTTCCATAATTTCCGTTGACAGTAATGTTCTTTTTTTTTCCTTTCTTTCTTTCTTGATTTTTTCTTCTCTTCATTTGATTACTCCGTCTTTTTGTACGTCTGTGCATCGTGATGGGAAATAAATCTATTATTATTATTATAAATCCATTTTTGTTATCCACAAATCCATGCGAGTCCTTTCTCGGAGGCGTTCAACCAACGACTGAAGAAGAGTTATACCCCTGCCCCAGTGCTTCCCCTCCAGAATTTTGGAAAAACGTAGACATAGTTAAAAAATCAGGACAAATCAGGAGATCCAGTAGTCCAAAAAGTCAGGAGATTTATAAGGAAAAGTTCTAGAAATCAGAAGGTTATAAGGAGATAATAGGAGGAAATTTGTATTTATGGTTTATATGTCAAAGAGGGGAATATTCAAAGTAAAGGTGTAGCGCCAACTATTAGGCGGTGTTTTGGCGAAGCCTGTGGAGAATATATTGCCGGGCACGATTGCAGTAACAGCTTTTATCTATTATACCCAAGAGAAAATTAAATCGAGTGCCGCAGGCGAAAATTTCCGAAATCCAATTTTTGTTTTCTCCTGTAGGCTAAAATTTAAATGCTGCTATTACAAATTAAATCATTTACCGTGGATTAAATACAATACTCTAAGAAGTTCCAGAGACCGGATGGAGCGATGTTCCGGCAGCAGCAGCTACTGTAGTCTAGCCAATACTACCTATGATCACATAAACTGAGCGCTGCAGGCGAGATTTTTTTAAGTTAGCTTTTTCCTGCCAAATTTACCGATTTCAGTCTAGATTCTAGCTTCGGCGATGAGTTTCAGCCTCCAAGCCATGCTCTACAAAAGAATAATTAAGTATACATAACCGTTCGGAAAAATCAGGAGAAAATTTGGTAGAATAGCAAAATATCAGTAGAAAATCAGTAGATCAGGAGACTCAAAAATAAATCAGTAGGAGACCTAAAAAAAACAACGTAGATCTCCTGATAAATCAGGAGAAGTGGAAGTACTGCCCTGCCCGCTCACTCGGGTCCGGCGTAGCAACCGTGGGGAGGGTGAAGTCGAATGTTGGTCCCGATATGCGGAGATAGAAATGAGGATTTACTGCATTTTCTGTCTTTTTGTAAAGAGATAAAAGAGTTGAGGCAGGAAATTTATCCGGGGAGTTTTGGAAGGGAGGAACGGGTGGAGATTATTTTGAAGGATAGAAATTTTGTGAGGATAAAGAATTTGGGAAGATTGGTTAGTTTGGGCATGGCACATAGAGTTTGTAACGCGAGTTAGGAAGAAAGGGTGTGTATTGGATTATATTATGTGAAATATGTTAAATGTATTTCAGGATATATATCAAAAATGGATCTCTATCAAAAATATATTAAATATATTTCACATAATATAATCCAATAAACACCCCTTTCTTCCTAACTCGCCTCACAAAAACTGTTCTCTATGTGCCATGCCCAAACTAACCAATCTTCCCAAATTCTTTATCCTCACAAAATAGAACCAACAAATTTTGTTGGATTAATTTGGAAATTTTTGTCATTGTAGTTAGTTTTTCTTTTTTTTTTCTTTGTATTTGTATTAACCTTAAGGCTTTCAGTGTTAATAAATATCTATCTATCAGATACCACGCTAACCACAAAAACGACTAATTGCAGATCCAATTACCGTGGTGACATATACCAAGGTATCTGCAAAAATGCAACTTACGTATTTCGCACATTGACTGTCATTAGTCTGTCCGTCTGTCATTGAGAGCACCGTACCCTATTGCGAATTCATTCACGCCACTTTCTTTCCACTGTTCAGTCATTTCTGGGGACCCCTTAGGGACAACCGGAATGAAAGCATACTTTCAACAATCAATAAAAGACGTCATAGTGGTATGCGGATTTATTCATGACGACATTGATCAACTGATGAAAAAACCTGTATTAAAATCTAGTAATTTTTGGCCATATCCTGTTATCAATAGTTCCTTCAAGACCAGTACCAACGACCTTCAGAGCTACCAGCGGATGGCTGTTCGCGTGCTGAGCCTTCGCGTAGAGATATACTATTGTGCTTTATTTCTCATAGTATGACTACGTCCATGCTTATGTTGACATTTTACACTTGAAGCTGACAGTTAGATGACCGATCGATTCACTTTCACGGAATTTGGATTTTTGATAATTTGGATGTACTACTAGTGATATAACATAGTTGGAAATGCTCCCGACAGTATGGAGAGGTAAGCCGACTCTGTCTTGATTTAATTACCGGGAGAACTGTCTTCAATACCACACACTAAGCAGGCATTCTTGTTACAGTTAACCTTCTACCTTGCTATTTTATTCCCAAGTACATCCTGTTCTAATGAACCAGTCGATCCCCGGCAATAGTCCAGTCCAGCGACAGGACAGACCTCTCATAGGAAGCCGCAATACAAGACTGGTTCCGTCATCATGTTCCAATCGAAAAAGAAACAGAAGAGTGCGACTTCGAATGATGTGGTACCCCATCCATATGCTATTCGTGTATACTACCTGAAATGCCCAGTAATGCCTTGTAAGATGATCAGGGTCGGGTGCTCCCGGACGGAAATTCTTGTCAGAACTTTCGGGAAAAGTTGGGATGACGAAACAACTTGATGGCAGAAGTGATGAAAATCCGGCCTTGGAATCCTAATCGCATATTCGCAGAATAAATAAGGATTAAATTTGAGGGACTGATGACTATTAAAAATATGTAGCCCCGGTGCCCGGTCTGAGGTACATCCTGTGCCTGGGTCTGAGCACCTCTAGGGTGAAAACATAGAGACAGCCAAGGAATCTCTGGTTTTCTCCTGAGTAAAGTAGTAAATAGTGAGTAAATAAGAAAGAGACAATGACTCATAATTTCTTTTCCTAATTCTGGCCCGATTTTTCGGGTTCTAGTGGCAGGATACATTCCTTCATAAGTTTGTCCGTCCGTCCATCTGCTAGTACGGTAACTCTCGGAGGGGTTAAGGTATTTTGTTCAAACTTGGTGTGACGATCCTTTCAGTATTTAGGGGTGGGTTTCAGATTACGCGACAGGATACAAGCTGAATCCAGATTCGTGGTTTATTTTATCATTGGACAAGCAATTTGCTCGGAATTCGGGAAAATAAACGAAAATTCGGTAGGAGTAAAAGTTGCTTCCGAAGACGATTATAGTACTTCGATGGTCCAATTGTTGTTAATTAGGGCACACCACCTAGGACAATTAAAATTGGCATGTCGGTCATCCGTCTGGGGTTGGAGGGTGGGGGGTTGTGATACTGCGACCCGCGTTAGTTGCGAACGTCTGATCCGATCCGAATGAACACAGACCGGTGGTAGGAGCATATGACCGAAATGTTCCCCCTAGCGATTCTCTTGTTAGCGCTTGTCTGCTGTGTCCAGCCTTCCTGCTCTCCGACGCGGCGGCTGGGCGCAAAACATTTGAAAACTGATCGTGACTTGGTTAAAAAGTGGGGAAACTAAGCGAATAAAAGAAGTAATAAATGGAAATGTGTCCGAACTGCATCCGACCGCGGTGGGTGGTGAGTTGGAGGGGCGATTCCCGAAACTGTCTTACATGCGTAGGGAGCAAACGGACGGGGGGCTGACCCGTAAACATTGCAAAGGTCATGTGTCCTAGACATGTTATTTACAAGGTCGGCACTGATCCGGCCTACTTTGGGGGAGTTGGAGGGGAGGTATCGGACATTTTCCGGAAGTCCTCAGATTCGAGTGCAACTTGATTGGTAGTAGGAGCATATGTTCTAGATCTTACATTTCCTAGATGTATCCTGTCCGAATACAAATTTCGAAAAACAAATTCGTCGATAAATTGGTTGGAAAAGGTTATTGAACCAGAAAAAGATACGGGAAACGGAAAATACTATTTGTTTTTGCCTCGACTGGATAGTCTCGTTGGAATCTGGTTTAAACCGGATGTTTACGAATGTACCTGATTGTCTGATATGCTTTAAGAATTACCTACTTTATCCGGTTAAGGAGTATAATACGTTAGGATGGCAATAAATTGTTTACAGAGCTGGACAAAAACAACCATCTACAAGGCCCGATTGTCTGTATTAGAAAGATCACCAAATATTCCGCTTTGGGATCCAATCGAAAGATTTCGTCTTTATTTAACGATTTTCTATGTCCCTTTGTTTATCTTGAGAGTGCTTGATTTATTTTAATTTTATCAAAAGTTGCGCAGATGGTTCTGCATATAAACCTGTTTGGTACGGGGGATTTTAGAATCCGCTTAGATTCGTAAAGTGATGCGTCCACCGTTAATTGTAAAAACTCCGCAGTTAGACCATAGGCGCCAGGCTCTTTTTGATGTTTGGAACACCACGCCTTATGGACAAAAACCCTTGGCATAAACTAATAAAGATAAGAAAACCAATTAAACTGAGGACGTTGGAAAGGAAGGACAACTCTCCCGTCGATGCTAAAATGCTCCCAGAAGCCATATTATGTTGCAAGCTGTGTAGCATATGTTATTTAGCCCGAATGCCATACAACAACAAGACCTAAGGTTTCGATGGGATCCCAAACATCTTATAGCCAAAAATTGGTCGACAAATTTTGTTTCCGGTTTTCACCGGATTACGGGTGAACTACTTGTCCGGGAAGAAAATAGTTTTCATATTCGGATTCAGCATTTCTCTTAACCCCTAAATCAACTATCTCATTACCTTTTAAAAATATTTTTTTTGCCCCTTAATTTTAAACCACCTCCCCCACAAATGTAAAGCTACAAAGCCCATCTACGAACTTGACCTTACCCTTGACCCAATGAATCCAAGATATAAAAATATCTCATTGACGGACCCATATACAGACTCAGCCTCTCTTCTTACCCCTTAATCTGTCATCAAATCGAACTTTCGCTTTTAACAAAATTTCCGGTTTAGGCCGGATTCCGGGCGAACTAGTTGTCCGACGAGAAAATGATTTTCACCATCGTATTCATCATGTCTTCTTACCCCTGAATCGAACATTTAATCAACTTCAGATGAAACTTTTACTTTTAACCAACTTTCCGGGTTTCACCGGATTCCGGACGAACTACTTGTTCGGCGAAAAAATGGTTTTCACCATCGTGTTCAGCATGTCTTCTTACCCTTAAATCGACCATTTAATCAACTTCAATTAAAACTTTTACTTCTAAAGAACTTTCCGTTTTTTTGCCGGATTCCGGACGAACTACTTGTCCAGCGAGAAAATGGTTTTCGCTACCGTGCCCAGAATGCCTTCTTACCACATAATCGACTATCACATTAGCTGTTTAAAAATATTTTGTTTGTCCCTTAATTTGCACCCCCTCCCCCACCCCTAAATGTAGAGTTACATAGCCCATCTGCGAACTTGACCTTACCCTTGACTCAATGAATCCTCACACCAAGTTTCATCAAAATATCTCATTCCCTTCGAGAGTTATCGTGCTCACAGACAGACAGACAGACGGACATACGGACAGACGGACATTTTTGCGATGTCATACTCCACTTACGTTACCTCCACTTACGTTTTGGGATCCCAAAAAGAACTTGTACAACATAACGGTTGTACTTTCCCCAGCCTTAACTATTTTACCCATTCGAAATTTAAATACTTTCTGTAGCCTACATATTTCGACGCTTCCACGATAATGCTTGCAACCGTAGATTTCAGAAGACCGGCAGTAAGACTAAAACACCGCCAGGGGACATTTCGCCATCGGAACATTTCGCCATGGGGACGTTTTGCCATAGGCATGTTTCGCTGAAGACATTTTTGCGGGGGCATTCCGCAAGTAAGGCGATTCAATCAGTTTCACAACCATGTCGGAAAGCGCGAATCTTCTTGTGCAGTTGTTATTATGCGGTTAATATGCAATTAAGAATGTGTGTCAACTTCCGGATTTTATCTACAAAGAAACAAGACAATTATTAGGGGGGGGGGGGGGGGGGAGAGAGTAGTAAATTAAATATGTGTTTATTTTTAGAAGTTAGGTGACGTGAATAGTTAGAAGTGGGTAAAAATAGATTAAAACTAATGTTACGGGGGGATGGAGGAGTAGTCACAAAAAGTACAAAATGCGATTTCTTAGTTTTTTTTTAATAATTTGAAAATAAGTTAAATTACAAAAGATGCTACGGGTTTAAAAAAGGCGGAGAAGAGTAAACGAAATATGTGTTTATTTTAAGAAGTTAGGAGAATAGTTCTGGTGAATAGTTAAATAAAGAATAGTTAAAAGTGGGTGAAAATAGATTAAATTAATTTCACTGGGGATTGAGGGGTAGTCATAAAAAGTATGAAACGTGATTTCTTAGTTTTTCAAATAATATAAAAATAAGTTAAATTACAAAAGATACTACTGGTTTAAAAAAAAAAGAAAATAGACAAATCTTCATGCATGCATCTCAGTGGAGGCAATAAACTGCAATGGGTCATTCAGAAAGACACAGATACATATCCTTCTGATTGTTCCTTACATCTGGCTATCCTTCGTTGTTATGAACACTTCGGTGGCTGTTCCAGGATGGGCTTACACCGTTCAATCTATTACTGTATGAGTAATTCCAGCAGAAAGGGTCCTGAATGTCTTGTCTCTACTAAGATAAGATTATTTCTAATTCGGATTAATCTTATCCCGGTAGAGATAAGATTAATCCCAGTAGCAAATACCGCAGTTAACTTTAATCCTTACTCGGGGAAAGTTTTTACAGTGTAACCTCCGTCTCTCTATCTCTGTAATACGACCATGCGGAGTCGAGTAAATCCATTTTACCTGCCAGATGCAAATGAGCGGAGGATAGGAGCTTCGCGGAACATCACAGTTTTTTACCTCTACAAACAGCTATATCGCAGTAAAGCCCCGAAAAAGAAATTTCCTAAGTAAAAGCCGATTGGTTGTCTGGACGCGCTGCAGAGCGGGTCAGCGCGCCTCTTGCACTAATTCCTCTGATGTGCGCAATGGCCAAGAAGGAAGTAGACGGTCAGCAACTCAAAGCTCAACAAGTACCTCTAGCTCAGCTCAGTTTTGTCGGGGTATCCATAGTCGCTGCATGGGAGCAAAGACGGAGGTTCTTAGCTTATTTGTTCATGATCGTAGATATCCGCACGACTGGGAGCAACTTCCGCTACTACCTGTATGGCTAGCCGACTAGCCGACCAGACTAAAATCTAGTCAGAATCCCATACAAGCATGACGTAAAGTTCGACGTCATGAGCTTGAGGAGCTTACACAAGGTTTGATTGTCCCTGGAACTGTTCATAAATGTAAACGCGTCCTGCGCCTCGCTGGCTGCTCCGCTCTCTCTTTATGTTTAGATTCAAACAATATACTTAAGTTAGAATTTCTCATGTACGGACCCGCTCTCTCTTTACGTTTAGATCCAAACAATATACTTAAGTTAGAATTTCTCATGTACGGACCTAAAGTAGTTCCTTGGGCGATGTTCTTTCCTTCTACCTCTCGCTATCTACTTAACTTTTAAAAGAAGAAAAACAGCAAATTGGAAGGCAATCGTACAAACACGTAGAACGCTCCAACTGCTCCTGGTCGTGGTAATATCCACGATTCCGATGTGGCTTATAAGTTGCAACATTCTATCGTGCCTGTCTAGCAGAACAAAACTGATCTGAAGCCAGCATATTAATGATACATATGAACAGTTCTACACATACTTTAGTTGAAAAAAGGAAGACACACACAACTACGTTACACCCGATGGATGTTAAGGTGACCAAGTGTGCAATCAAGAATTAGTAACTTTACTGCAGTCTCTTCTTTCCTTGAAAATACTACCATAGAGATTAGACGGACGAAACTTCAGAAGAATACTCCGTCTGTAAATGCTTTATTCCCGATAATTTGTTCGTGTCACAACTAGAAAAGTACAATTTTTATTGAATATTTCGGATTTCTCATGATAGGGAACGAACTGTAATAAGTGGTCATTGCTTCTACATACATGATTTACTACTGACGGTCGAATTCCAACCAGATATAGGTGTCGAATAAATCTAGTCGGAATTCTATACAAGCATGACGTCAAGTTCGACGCCATGAGTTGGAGGAGCTACACAGCGTTTGATTGTCCCTTGCACGGTTCATAAATGTAAACGCGCCCTGCGCCTCGCTGGCCGCTCGGCTCCATACATGTAGATTACAGTCTCTATCTATGGAGAGACAATCGCAGTACATCTTCAATAGGCCTGAAACAGAAAAAATTGCGGCCAGTCTGCTCATTAGCAGTACTACGAACGACGTGTTAACGAGGGTAGCGATAAGAAACTGTTTCCTTTGCGCTTCGATGCGATAATTTGTCTATTTGAATCAACGATTCATTGCGGTCTATTAACCGAGAACGATTCCTGATTTATACCGGTTCAACTGATTAGTATCAGATCCTGACAGGTAGATTTAGGCGTGACTAATTTGTATAGAATCGAGCCAGTACTGATGGGGGTTAAGGGTGATCTAAAACCTGTCATCGCAGTTCCGATGGTTCCGTTAATTTATTTCCGTGTACGTGTCACTTGACACAGCTGACCTAGGGTTTTGGGCAGCTTGAAGGTAATTCCGCTGGTCTTCGAGCTGTTACAGAAAGTTGCAGCGGTTTTCCCGCTCTGGCCCGTTGCAGCTCTACCAGAAACGAATTTCAAGAAGACTTTTGAAAAGTTCCGCGGAAAGTTTGGAGGGATTGATTGGAGGATCGCAGGCCGATTACATTTCCGGATGACTGCAAAATCGTAGGTTACCTATTCGACTGATTTCTTAAGATATTTTCCATCGCTGCACTGTCAGAAGTTTGTTTAGTAACATTAGTTGCGATTTTGCAGATACAATGGTATCTGATGCCGCGGTCAAAAGTCATTTTTGCATTTACCGTTTATCTGATACCGCAGTCAAAAGGCGTTACAGTTACCTTGGTATCTGGCAAGGTAACTGCACGGTAACTGCAAAAACGAATTTAGACCGTGGTATGAGATACCACGGTAACTGCAAAAACGACTAATTGCAGATCCAGTTACCGTGGTAACAGATACCATGGTATCTGCAAAAACGCAACCATTTAGATACTGAGATTATTTATCTTGTGCTGTCTTTCGGCGAAGCAGAACATAAATGTTTCATAACGTAAATATTCTAGCGATCCCTTATAATAGTTGCGTTTGTAGATATCTTGGTATCTGATACCACGGTCTAAAGTCATTTTCGCAGTTAGCGTGATATCTGATAACACGATCAAAGAACGTTTTCGCAGTTACCGTGGTATCTGGGCAGTTGTCGTGGTATCTAATATTCAGATACCACGGTCCGATCGTGGTATCTGGTAAAAACGCAGGCCGTGGTAAAAACGCAACTAATATTTAACAAAGGTGTGCCTGTCCATGAGTTAAATGTAATTAAACTTCTGAAAGTGCAAGCTGGCTTTATAATAAAATTTCAAAATGTAGAATTTCGGTACTGAGCAAAGGTATCACACTGACCATTTGAGTTACTACCCTTCTACTTCTAAAGGATGAGCTTGAAAAAAAAAATCCTACAGCCTAAGCTTACTGCGAATCATATTTGACAGAGTCACACGGATAAGTCAGCTGAATTTCATTAGAGCTGTATTTCGACTCTTCTTGGCAAGGGTTTCTTCACGCTCAAGTTGGAAAATGAAGCTGGAAAATTAGAGGTTCATTGTCCCGCTTGAGCATGGAAAAGATCCTTGCCAAGACGAGCCGAAATACATCTCTAATGAAATTCAGCTGACTTATCCGTGTGGCACTGTCAAAAACGAACTTGAAACCAAAAAATATAGAAGACCACAACATAGACAATTACAATCCTCCGTTTGTTTCCACAGCCACAGTATCTACATATATGGAATATACATACATACATAGTATACATACATGGAAATCACACTGGACATATTAAATAAAAGTAATAATCAATCCACAGAATTTTGGGAGTTTCAAGAGGGCAGCGTTTTCTTTCAATGAAAGTTTAAAAACTATATTCGTTGTGGTTATTTTAGAGACAGGCGGGTTTTTGGAACAATTCTTCAGTCTGGATTCGAACATGGCC
Organism: Branchinecta sandiegonensis; assembly: GCA_030848855.1. Classification (NCBI taxonomy): domain Eukaryota; kingdom Metazoa; phylum Arthropoda; class Branchiopoda; order Anostraca; family Branchinectidae; genus Branchinecta; species Branchinecta sandiegonensis. Next base: position 17,425,841 of record JAUPMV010000006.1, on the reverse strand, counting down.
ATGCCTTAAAAATTCAAAAGGGTGTCGGAGGACGTTTTTTTTTTAGAAAAGAGTCCTGGGCTCTTGGAATGACCTTCACACAACAACATTCTGTCCAGCGACACGCTTTGATCTTTGAACAGGGGTGAGGTCGTCTTGGGTGACTCAAGGCCCATCCAAAAACAAACGTTTGACGAATCTTTTATCATCCTTCTATGTCATTTTCCTCTCTCGTCAGGCTAGACTTCCAAATTTTGCCGCACGACGAATTACGATCAAGAAATTACCTTGGAAGGTCGTAACCGAACAAAAAGCATGAAAGCCCTTGATTGCAAGCATCCGAGTGCGATTAATTTCGGTGATTTTCCACTTGGCGGACTAAGGATTATTAGGGTAATCTCAGATTTATTCTTCCCAAGGCTTGACGGTAACCTTAAGAGGAATTCTTTCTTGTTTGTTTTGTATTTTCAGTTTCCGTAATGGGCGTTGCACTTTCCTTGAAGTATACAGAAAATATAAATGGACAACATACAAAATAAAGATAACAATAGGGTATTCAAACTGCACGGACGACAAATGAGACAAAATCGACACGATAATTTGCGAGATTGAACCATAGATATTCTCTTTTGATTTCAGTTATGCACAAATGATCATTTTTTGGGCACGGTGATCATACGTCGGGGCACCACTACCCCAAAACAAATCTCTTTGAAAAACAAATTTTCATATCAGATTTCTAAATCAGCCTATTATCATGGGGGTATAACTGTGCTCTTGCTCCAGGGCATGATGCCCCAACGTATCAGCACCGGTGCTCATCTAGTGGGCTGGGGTATGCCCTAATGCTGGAGCACTGTGCCAAAAAATTAAGGATTGTCTATGACTGCACTAGTTGGACTGGACTGCCTCGAAATTTTTATATTAGGCTACATATTACTCTTTAACATGTATTTTTCCAAAATCCGTAGTTCAAATTTCGAGAGTGGCCTCAAGGTCCTATCAAGGTAAAGTGACCAATACAAAGTCGAACAATTTGATCTATGGGAAAAAAGACATTTTTTACTACTGCAAGTTAGATTTGCATCATTATGAAGAAGGTACTAAAACTTATGGTCGCACAGAGGCGTCATTTCGTGTAAACCTTAGAGGGGGGGGGGGGGAGTAGTCCCGGATTCTTTTTTCAGTTCTTTAACTTAAATCTTACACAGCTGCGATTAAACAACATATGAGTGATTAACAGCTTATGAACGAGGAGTAAACAATATAAACAGATATTTTGTATGAAGAGTATACGCAAATTCGGTATTGCGCCTCGTCAACTAAGCTTTACCGAGGGGTTGCGCACTGGTCGATTTCGTGTACACCATGAGGCAGAGGCAGATGAGGCACGTGAGGCAGGCGTGAGGCAGGCATGAGGCACGTCAGGCAGGCATGAGGCAGGGACCTTGTACAGGCATGAGGCACTTCAAAAATCCCTAAACGTGTCACCAGAATGGGCGATGAGGCACGTGCGGCAAGCATGAGGCATGTGAGGCAGGCATTAGGCACGTGAGGCAGGCATGAGGCACGTCAGGCAGGCATGAGGCAGGGACCTTGTACACCATGAGGCACCAGTGCGCAACCCCTCGAGTTTTACAGCGACTTTTCATGGGTAGCTCTGGCCCCTCTTGGAAAGCCAGGGGTCCGCCTGACCCCCCCCCCCCCTTAATGACGCCCCTGTAATCCCACTATAAGCAGACTCAGCTTTTGCTTCATTCAACCCCGCCCACTGTTGCGGGCCGACGCCAAGGAGACAAGACTTCAGGATTTAAACATTCCCCTGTTCCCCTATCTTACATAGAGACAGATTTCGAGCGAGAAAAGAATACAGCCTTCAGCCTAGATGGAAATCAAAATATTCGTAGGGATGAACTGTTAAAGGACCCCTCGCAATATTTACTCTTCAACTTACAGTACTTTAAAATATTTGAATACTTTAAAACTAGGCTATGCTTTGAACAAATAACCCACGGTTTTGGCTCTTTTAAGCCTTTTCCGATACCCGTTGACTTGTAGCGAAAACAGAGAAAAATTTACATAACCGGTTTCTCTGATGGAAAAACTTCTCGCAGACAATCGTTGACAGCGTGATACACATCGAAGGTAGCAAAACACGACAATTGAGAAAATCAGACAATTTAGAAATATATATTTATTTAGAGACAATTTAGAAATATATGGAGTGATTATGGAAGTAGGTTGCGTGGTCCTTTAACAAGCTGAAACCTAAAAATAAGAAATAAGCCATTACGATTTTGCAGAGATGATGAAAGGCGAAGAGCTGTCGCCGTTTGTCCGAAAACGCCATATCAATCTTACACCAATCCCACGCATTTCTGTCAGCGTCTCTGCGCTCTGAATTTCAGCTACAGATCATGAAGTCAAATCAGTGCCTGGAAAGTCAACGAATTTTTCCGGGTTTATGACATTTTAAATTACCGTATTATAACTGGGTGAATAGGGGTCAGTGATTCTATTAATGCTGCCACGCCTTGAACGCTACGACAAAACAAGTCGCGCGTGGAAAATAAAACGGACATCACGAAACCTGATCACCATGAAATTGGCCATTAATAGTCATGGTAATGAGCAAGTATAGTCCTGAACTGTTCTTTTGAATCGTCGCTGAACAATCAAGCCGTAGGTGTTGTCCTCTGACAGAACGAAAGATTCGGAACCCTTTGAACTTTAATAATGAATAAAGAGGTATGGGGGGAGGAACTGTTTTTTAAAAGCGGGGCTTAGACCGGAGGAACTTAAATGGATGGTGAGTCTACGGGCGGATTCTCTACCATTTGGGAGAAGAAGAAAGTAGGTAAAGTTAATCTATGTTCTGGTCCTTACTTCTGTCGTATGTGTGGTTCACTAGGGGAGGATATCTTGCATTTGGTGGGTAGATGCGCTGAGTTAAATGATCTGCGTAAAGAGATTTTTGGACATGATAGGATGGAGGATGAGGAGTTAAGGTTATGGAGAAGAAAAATTTTGGGGACCTTCGTCGGCTTGGGAGGTTCCTCAAGCAGTCTTTGGAGAATCGGGAGCGTTTTTTGGAGTAAGTTTTGGTGTAAACATTGTGTTTGTGAGTGTTATTTTGTGTTTATTTTGTTATCCTGCCATGGCCCCACGGGCTTTTTGGAAATAAATTCAAATTCAAATAGGCTTTCATTTCGCCAAAATGACGAGACAAATAACTGAACTAAATCACAGCTATGCAATTGTGGTAAAACCTTGACAACTTCCAATCGTCAGACGTATAAATCTACATCAATAAAAACAGAGTATATAATAAAACAAAGATTGCCAAAAACAGTTACAGAAAGGGCATTCGTGAGTCGTGACTCACGATTTGCAGTGTACTGTAACGGGTGAATGTTAGAAAGAAAATGTTCTCTAAAATACCCTGTATTCTCTTCTTGACCAAATCGTTCGTAAACTTCTATGTAGAACTAAAGGAGTCAAATAACGTCATCAAACTCAAGGGCCCTTAGAAACGTCGGTCGTGCCGTAAGCATCGCTTATTTATTTCTTGCACCAGTTTTCGCTTATATCGATGGATTGATGTCTTGGATCAAAGGGCAATAAATGTTTGCGTTTATTGACACCCGTTCATTTGAATTTTATTTCTATTTCTGTAGATAATAGACAAAGATAATTAATAATTATATACTTAAAGGACCCCTCGCACTATTTTAATTTTAATTTTAATTTAATTTATTTCAAATAAGGCCAACATGGGCCACAATATAACATAACACACTCAACAAACAAACAAATGAAAGTACCAGGTCACTTACGTGACTCCCGTCACAAGCCCCGCGTACAACTCACGCTACTCACAACTATTTACTTTTCAGCTCTCAGTATTTAAAAATAATTGAATAATTTAAGACTAAGCTCTGCTTTCAACAAATTATCCACGGCGTTGGCTGTTTTAAGCCTTTTTCGACACCCTTCGAAAACTTCTCGCAGACAAACGTCGACAGTGTGAGTACGCATCGAAGGTAGTAAAACACGACAAGTGAGAAAATCAATGAGGTTTTCTTAGAGGGGTTAGAATGCACCGTACGAAATTCGGGCCTCCGGGCTTAGAAATGGTTGGACTGATTACGGTAGTAGGCTGCGTTAGTATTATATGTAAGACATGTCCTTTAATATTATATTAAACTATATCTTTGTGTACTTTATATATACATTTTGATTAGCATATGCCTGTAGTTTTGATTTGTTTAGCGGACAAAATCTGACAAAAGAGAGCAAATAAAATAATAATTATGCACGATCGACATACAAGAGATGTGGACCAGCAGCAACACCTTCGACTGAGCTGAAAGTAAACTACTAATGTCAGTGCTGAAATGGCAGTTAATTTGCTCTTTTCTATCGTACATTCTCATTCTTTATCGGTAGGTCCTCCTCTTCTGTTTTCCTGTTGGATTTTAGCAGCGATTGCTACAACCGTCACTGCTCGGCCTCAACAGCTGGTAGACTTTCCAGCAACGTTTAGACCGCCAAGGATAATGGGAGCCAGGCTGATCAACGACCCAGGTCCTCCAAAGTTCAATGTAAGTTTATCCTTTTCAAAAAAACTGTTTTTCTTGCACCTTATCGTGCCCGTCTACGCATATCTGAACGGTCGACACTCCCTATTATCTTCAGCAAGGTAATGCAGAACTAACTGCTCCAGGTCATCATCTACATTATGTTTTTCATGAACTTCTTAGGACCTCTTAGTAATTCAGTCAAGATTGTCGTGCTTTATGTTGGGGTTTTGGGATCCCAAAACGTAAGTGGAGGAATACCTATGGCATCACAAAAGCTGTCTGTCTGTCCGTCTGTTAGCACGATAACTCTCGAAGAGATTGAGATATTTTGATGACTGTTGGTGTGAGGATTCTTTGGGTCAAGGGTAAGGTCAAGTTCGTAGATGGACATTTATGGGTGGGGGAGGGGATCCAAATTAAGGTGCAAACAAAATATTTTTAAACAGCTAATGTGATAGTCGATTACGGGGTAAGAAGACATGCTGAACACGATGGTGAAAGCCATTTTCTCACCAGACAAGTAGTTATTCTGGAATCCGGCAAAAACGGGAAAGCTGGTTAAAAGTAAAAGTTTCATTTGAAGTTTATTATATGTCCGATTTAGGAGTAAAGAGACATGCTGAACAATAATGTGAAAAGTTTTTTCTACCCGGGCAACTAGTTAGCCCGGAATCCGGCCAAAGCCGGAAATTTGTTAAAAGATGTATTTGAAGTTGAGTTAGATGCCAGACTTAGGGGTAAGAAAAGATGCTGAGTCTGTATATGACAATTATTTTTTACCCGGACATCTAATTCGTCCGGAATCCGGTTATAACCGGATTTTTTTTTATATCTTAAGGTTTTATTTGAAGCTGATTAGGTGTTCTTAATAGAGATATGGATATACACTAAATTCAGTTCTGAATTTTCTTTTTTGCTGGACAATTGGTTTGCTCGGAATTAGGCCGAAACCGGAAATTTGGCAGAAGTAAAGTAGGAAGTTTCGGTCAGTGTCGTCAAAATAGATATGGCTTATAAAGGTATATCTGAACTTGGTTTTCTCTGATGATTACCCTGGCGAAGACTGGATCTGACGAAAAAAAGACCGTATTGTCTGGATCAAATCTTAGATTTTTGGGATCCCATCGAAACCTTTGTCTTGTTACCTGTGTTATTTTTCCTTTTCTCCTTTTTCTCCACTGTCGCCTTGTCCATTCGTTGGGTCATAAATTAAATATATACATATGCATTGCGGATCATGTATATGCGAGTACCGTAATACGCATTCTGAGTCACCGGCCGTCCAACACTCCGGGAGCGGGAAAATCAAACTAATTTGTTCACGTTGAAATATAAACCGATTCTGTATGCCCGCACCACAACCTGGACGTAGTAGCCAAGTCATAATTCAATCTTCAGCTTCTGCCTGACATAAACTGATAAACCTACACTGTAAAAAGTTTCTCCGAGTAAGGATTAAAATTAACTGCAGTATTTGCTACTGGGATTAATCTTATCTCTACTCTGTAAAAAGTTTCTCCGAGTAAGGATTAAAATTAACTGCAGTATTTGCTACTGGGATTAATCTTATCTCTACTGAGATAAGATTAATCCGAATTAGAGATAAGATTATCTTTTAGATACAAGATTAATCACAGTAGCAAATACTGCAAACAAAATTTTTACAGTGTACCCTCTTTTGTGGGTCACCGCCAATACTTAGTCTTGATGACTAACTTTTCGTGCCGATGAAGAATCGCGGGGTCGCAGCGAAGAGCTAGAAACGTCACCACAGCAAACGCTGTTGATTGGTTTACACAGGATTTGAGTCAGTTTTGTCGATTCATGGGTGACGTTTCTCGTTCTTCGGTAGGATCACTGGCGTATTTCGGACTTAGTCACATAGAGAATAGTGGCAACTTCTTCTCCCAAAGTGTTGTAAACATCTAAATCACCGCTAACGTCCTCTCACAGGCGAGGGGTTGCCCACTCTCAAATTTAGTGTACAGCAAGTACCCAGCGCCGGCTGAGACCAGCTGGCACCGGTTTCCACGTACTAGAACATTAAAATCAGCATTTTTAGAGGCGGGAATCGCCTAATTTATGGGGTGTCGGCCAGTGCCGAGAAAGAGTGTGCCTGAGAGTTGGCAACCCCTCGCTCTTGGGTGGACTTATTTACAGCCCATAATCTGTTTGCTTTTAAACAAACAGCATGAAATACAGAATGCATGACTGGCAATCGTGTCGCTTGAACGGTTAGAAGAAGCAAGAAAAGAGAAATCCAATAAAATTGTAAAATGTCATACCATGCGTGGTCTGTCGATTTGGTATATGGATGTAATGGTCACTGAATCTCAACAGAGTTCGTATTTCTCTCTCAAAGTGATAAACCTTCTTCGGCTAATGATAAGCCACACTTTAATTCGGTCGGCCTCCGGGGACACGATGTGTCTTGGTAGCATCCTCCTTCGAGTGAGAACAGTTTTAAGTAGTTTCTGCTCAAATTCATGGTTATATCTTATTACAATCAAGGCCGTATCCAGGGGTGGGTGGTAGGGGGTTAGACCCCGCCCACCAAATACCAAAACAACATTTTTTTTTATACGCTTTAACCTCTGACTTTTGTTCTTGCCTTACTGTTTGGTATGGATTAGGTTCGACCCGCCGGTAGACCCCCCCCCCCCCCCCCGAAATAAGTTTCTGGAGCCGAACCTGATTCAAGGATTAAACATTGTCGATGGAACACAGAGAAAGCTTTTATGGCACTTGCCTTCCGGCCAAGTTCCATATACCGATCACTTTTCCGTCGGTCTGTCGGTCGGTCTGTCCGGTGTTTGCGAGTTAGGGTACTTCTAGATGTGCTAGGACGATGCAACTTGGCAGGCATATTAGGGACCCGGCCAAACTAACTTGGAAATAGTTACTTGCCCCATCCGACCATCCCGGGGGGAGGGAGAGGAGCCGGAATCCGGAATTTAGTGCATGCATAACTTTCGAACGGGTGATCGGATCTTCCTGAAACTTGATATTTGGAAAGACTTCGTGTCGCGATTTCCCATTTCAAGTCCGGACCGGATCCAATGAATGTGGGGGGGGGGGGGGGCAGTCCGAGGGGGACGGAAATCATGTGACACGCTTACAGTGGAGCGATTGGGATGAAACTTGGTGGGAGGAACAAGCACAAGACCTAGGTATATCACTAACAGAACTGCACCGGATTTGGGCACTGTGGGGGGAGTTGAGGGGGTTTCTTTAATTCTGGTGATACGGAGTTAAGGTACTGCCAGGTCGGCTGGGCAGGCATATCAGGGACCCAACCAGATTGACTTGAAAATAGGTCAGTTCCACGATCCGAACATCGTGGGGAGAGTGGAGGGAGGGGGAATCCTGGATTTTGAAATATATATAACTTTCGAACCGGTGATCGGATCTTAATGAAACTTGATATTCGGAAAGACCTCAGTCCGATGAATATGTGCGTGTGTGTGGGGGGGGGGGGTGGATGGGACAACCGGAACCGGAAGAACATGCTCAGAGTTGAGCGGTCAGGATGAAACTTGGTGGGAAGAACAAGCACAAGCCCCTAGATATACATCAGTGACAGAACCGGGCCCGGTTCGGGCACCGGGAGGACTTGGAGTGGGGGGGGGGATTCCACAAATCGGAGTTAAGGTACTTCCAGATGTGCTAAGATGATGAAACTTGGCTGAAACATTACAGACTTGACAAGATTGGCGTAGAAATTGTCACTTCCCAGATCAGACCATACCTTAAAGTACTGATCTTAACCGGAAAGAATAAAAAAATGTAAGCACAATGTACATTTTCGTGATCGCCATGAGCCCGTTATCATTTTTGCCTGAAGGGGCTCACAACAGGCTCACAATAGGATTATGAGCCTGTTGTTAGGTAGCGAGGGTAACCAGGTAAGTAGAACGACCTTTAATCTTCTAATCCAAACATAAAAACCTGAAAGAGGAACTCAGACGTAATATTTATACCTCTTTCAGTCTGATCACTTCACAACTAAAATATCTTATCCTATTTAAATTCACTTAAACCAGTATCCGAATTCTAACTTAATAAATAAATATACTAACCTATCCGGGTGTCTCAATACTTGTTTTTATGTATTTTTCTTCGTCTTCTTCTGCGGATCCTTCGGATATTGGTAACTGTTACTAAAACCATAGATGGCGGGGTATATCTCAAATAACATAAATGTGTGTTATTTTACAACACTTACAGACCTGGGGAAGACCTTAAGTCTACAAGACCCGACTCTCAGAAGTCCGATTGTCCAATAAATGTTCCCCTCTAGGGTCCCACGAAACCTTTGGTCTTGTTAGTCTTTGTTGGGATGGCTCGAAACAGCTGTTTCAGGTTTTGGATAAATGTTGTTTTCCAAGTATGAACCATATCCGATTAATGTGGGATTTTGACGAAGATAGGAGCTAATTGGGTCTCAAACCACTTACGCGTACTTCAACCTCGCGGTCTAAATACACGAATTGGTCATAATTTATGCGGTTCTCATTGCTCGATGCTCGGGTTTTCGACCGCTTTGTTTTTTTTTACTGCACTTAGCATTTCTGGTTTTGGGTTTGGCCGTTATGCAATAATCTCACAGACTGCCAATAGGTATTGCGACTACAAAATTCGTACTGACATGACATCACTTACTTTGTTCGTTCAGTTTTGAGGAGTGAGACTCGAGAAACGTTTCGACGAGTGAAACTGGACGAAAGTTCTGAGCTGGGAGATTGGAGGAAAACGGTATATATATAAATATATATATCTGTATTGAGAAACCTAAAGGCCATATACAGGATAAACAAGCAACTCATAGGAAACTAAACAAAATAACAAACTAAGAAACAGCACTTCTCAACTCGAGTGCTTTTTGCACAAAATTACCAAAAGAAACAATCTCTCTTGGGGACATAGAGCGTAAGATACCAAGAAGCTGCCCACCATTCCCAGAAAAAAATGAACCCCTTAAGTTGTGACAAACTGCCAAACCTACGAAATATGATACAATGTCTTTTCGGCTATGCCCTAGCAAATAGTCAATTCAAATTCCGACCTGCCTCGCGACAACCTTAGCAGGACAGGAGAAGAAAACAAGAGCTGTAAGCTCATATGGCACTTGCATGTGTCAAGATGATTTGATTGATCAAGAGTAAGTTTCGACTTTGCGGTTGAGATGCGCGCTATAAGGGAGCTGGAACTTCATTTGTAAGCAAAACCCTTGAGGCAAAACTGCTAATGGGCTGATGGGCATCACGAAAATGCATATATTGCTTAAAAGTATTTTTTTTACTTTGCGGTCAAGATTGGTACTTTAAGGAATAATCGGATTTGGGAAGTAGCAATTTCTAAGCAAATGTTGTTGAGTCTACAATATTCCAGCGAAGTTTCATCGTCCTAGCACATCTGGAAGTACCTTAACGCGCGATCACCGGAATCCCAGACCCCCCTCCCCCTCCTCCAACTCCACCCACAATAACCGAAGCCAATCCTGTTCTGTAAATGATTAATCCAGAGCATCTGTTTGTCATTCCCACGAAGTTCGATCCAGATCACACCAGTCTAAGCGGGTCAAGTATTTTCCGCCCTCCCCCCGATAATTGCCGGATTCGGTCCGGAAATGAAAAAGGTCACAAGAGAAAAATGTCCTCTGTTTAATTATTAAATTTCACTCGAATCCGGTCACCCGTTCCAAAGTTACGCATGACTCAATATTCCGGATTCCCCTCCCTCAACTCCCCCCCCCCCCAAGATTATCATATCGAGGATTTTTTTTTTATTCCAAGTCAGTTTGACCGGGCCCCTTATATGCCTTCCAAGTTTCGTCGTGAAAATCCCCCAAAAACGGAATTCCGGGATACCCCTCCTCCCCCCCCCTCAAGTGTCTGGATCCAGTCAAATTATGTAAAAGATTTATATGGACCAGATGTTTGTTCTTCCCAGCAAGTTTCACTCCGATACCATCATTCTAACCGTTTCTCGAGATTTCCGGTCCACCCCCCCCCCCCACCCAGCTCCCCCGCGGTGCACGTAGCCAATCCAATTCAGCAAATGACTTACCTAGAGCATCTGTTTGTTCTTCCCACAAAGTTCCATCCCGATCCCTCCATTCTAAACGGGGCACGTATTTCCCCCCCCCCCCCCCAATAGTTGCCGGACCCGGTCCGGATATGAAAAAAGTCATCGGAGAAATGTCCTCTGTTGAATTCTTAAATTTCACTCGAATCCGATCAACCATTCCAAAATTACGCATGACTGAAAATTTCGGATTCCCCTCCCTCCACTCCCCCCACCATTATCTGATCGACAAAATTTTTATTTTGAAGTCAGTTTGATTGGGTCCCTGATATGCCTGCCAAGTTTCATCGTGAAAATCCCCAAAACCACCATCACCGGAATTCCGGCCCCCCCCCATAAGTGTCCGGATCAAGTACAATGGCCTAAAGGACTTATCTAGAGCAGATGCTTGTTCTTCCCAGCAAGTTTCACTCCGATCCCTCCATTCTAACCGTTTCTTGAAATTTCCGGTCTCCCCCCCCCAACTCCCCCCTGGCTACCGAATCCGGTCAAGACTTTAAACGGGACATTACAGATATATATTCTGTTCAGTTATGAAGTTTCATTACAATCCGATCATCCGTTCGAAAGTTACACACTTCTCAATTTCCCGGATTCCCCTGCGGATTCCCCTCCCTCCACTCCCCCACCATTATCTGATCGACAATATTTTTATTTTGAAGTCAGTTTGATTGGGTCCCTGATATGCCTGCCAAGTTTCATCGTGAAAATCCAAAAAACCACCATCACCGGAATTCCGCCCCCCCCCCCCCATAAGTGTCCGGATCCAGTACAATGGTCTAAAGGACTTATCTAGAGCAGATGCTTGTTCTTCCCAGCAAGTTTCACTCCGATCCCTCCATTCTAACCGTTTCTTGAAATTTCCGGTCTCCCCCCCCCCCAACTCCCCCCTGGCTACCGAATCCGGTCAAGACTTTAAACGGGACATTACAGATATATATTCTCTTCAGTTATGAAGTTTCATTACAATCCGATCATCCGTTCGAAAGTTACACACTTCTCAGTTTCCCGGATTCCCCTGCCCTCCACCCCCCCCCCAAAATGGTCGGATCAGAAAACTGATTATTCCTAATTTTGTTTGGTCGGGTCTCTGATATGCCTGCCAAGTTTCATGGTCCTAGCACAACTGGAAGTACCCTAACTCGAAAAAGTGTGACAAAATGCCCTAAATTTTCAAGTTTCCAGCGCCCCGCACTCCCCCCCATATGGTCGGATCGGGAAACTGATTATTTCCAGGTTAGTTTGGTCGGGTCCGTGATATTCCTGCCAAGTTTCATTGTCCTAGCTCATCCGGAAGTACCCTCACTCGAAAAAGTGTGACAAAATGCCCTAAATTTTCAAGTTTCCAGCGCCCCAACTCCCCCGCATATGGTCGGATCGGGAAACTTATTATTTCCAGGTTACTTTGGTCAGGTCCCTGATCTTCCTGCCAAGTTTCATTGTCCTAGCTCATCTGGAAGTACCCTAACTCGAAAAAGTGTGACAAAATGCCCTAAATTTCCAAGTTTCGAGCGCCCCCACTCCCCCGCATATGGTCGGATTGGGAAACTGATTATTTCCAGGTTCGTTTGGTCGGGTCCCTGATATTCCTGCCAAGTTTCATTGTCCTAGCTCATCTAGAAGTACCCTAACTCAGAAAAAAGTGACAAAATGCCATAAATTTGCAAGTTTCCAGCGCCCCGCACTCCCCCCCATATGGTCGGATCGGGAAACTGATTTTTTCCAGGTTAGTTTGGTCGGGTCCCTGATATGCCTGCCAAGTTTCATTGTCCTAGCACATCTGGAAGTACCCTAACTCGGATATGTGGGACAAAAAAACTCGGACCGACCGACAGACCGACAGACCGACAGACGGAATTGTGATCGGTATATGGCACTTGAGCCAGAGGCTGCAAGTGCCATAAATATGTGCCAAACATGTTGTATCGAACCTCGTAGACAGTACTAAGAAGCAGCACTAGATACTGTTTCCTTCCCAAAATTCGAGGACGTGTTCCTCCAAGTCACGTTCCCTAGATAAACCTTTTCCCTCATATTCACCACTTACCACTCGCATTACGTTAATTGGGCCAGGCTTCAGCCGGAAGGTAACAAGATTCTCCAAGAGCCCCCTCGGAGCGGGGCAAGACAATTTTGTTCTAGTCAGGTTGGACAGATAATGAATCGTGTGGAACTAACTTCCCCGTCTCCATGCTGACAGTCTCCCATGATAAGAAAACTGGCTCCTCCCCTCTTATCATTTTCGCTCCTCACGAGTTATGATCGTTATTAATTTACTTACGATGGTCGGAAGCATCATCACCATCTATTCAGCAGGAATTCCAGTCAGGACGAGCGGAATCCGTATCGTCTGTCCACACTATTATTCTTTTGGTTCAAGAGAGGATACCACAATAAATAGCTGGCTCCTCCTTTGTCTTTTCCCTTGTCTTTACAGAACGAGCATTTGTTCCAGAATAAAACGAACGTATCAAAACAGTCCTTGAGTCAGCCGTTCGAGCTAAAATCCACCAATCAATGGGATACAATTTGTAAACTAAACGAAAACTTACCAAGTTTGAAGTTTGATTGTACTTCTACTCCAAAGAAGGAGTGCCAGCGTAGCTGAGAGTTCCACTGAGATAGGCGTCCGCGATCGCCTGGATTGACCGACCATAATACCAGTATTTAAAGGTCAAAAATCGCGGAAGTCTATCTCAGCTTAACTCGGAAGCGGAGCTAGGGCGCTCCGCTTTGGAGTAGAATTTCCGAATCTGTAACTTACCACTGGGCTACCTTGTTACTAGTTGCTGAGAGTCCATGCATAAAGGACTGATAGACTTGAATTTGGCAAGGCCTATCTCAGTTTATATCTTATTACAAACTTAACTAATAATTATCAGATTCAGAGTAACAGCAGAGAGCCAACACAACCGGAAGTGGTAGACTCAAGTTTGATCAGGGCTATATTTCACAGCTAGAGTCGCTATCACAGCAACCATAATTTTTCAGTTTCTACACAATCTTTGACACTTCGAAGACTTAAGAGCGGCTTTAATTTGTTTGCTAAGCCGCCATGACGACGGTCCAAGAGGAAAAAGGGAATTCCCTTTTCTAATCTCATCGCGAATTAAATCCTTGCTTCGATTTCCTCACCTGAAGCTTCAGATTTGCCCCTGGGATTCTAAAAAAAACAGCCGGAAACTGGACGAAAGAAGAATTGAATGATTCCTGTGGATGAACGGATATAAACTAGAACGGTGTCTAAAGAAGTAGAAGGGCTACTAGAGTTCCTTGAGTTTGGTCAATTTTCATGAAATTTTTTCGAAACTGCCCAGTCATACGATCTGAATGAATGAATGAAAGTAGTTTATCATCGTGATCCTTTAAAAATAATAAATTTGTGAGTTGTGAGGTGTTTAAGAAGCACTTATTTGAGTGATTGTCTACTTTTAACAGAGAAATCAAAACATTTAAAATAATTCTTGCACATAAAAAAATTTCAGGGCACAGAAACAGGGGCGTCACTAGCCTTTTACCTCCGGGGGGGGGGGCGTCCGATTTGTGCCGACGGACTCAAAAATGTGCCGACAAAACAAGCCGTTGCCGCTCCTGCAACGGCGTACATTTCCCGCCAGCAAAGAATAGAACCGGGGTAAAACTAACTGTAATGCATCAGTTGAGATTATTCTTTTGATGTAATTTTGTATATTAAAGTTCAAATATTTGGCTTTTCATTTTGACTGTTGCTAAAAGCGAAGTTTTCAACGACTGTACCAAGAACAAGTTAAACTAAGCGCCGAAGGCGAAATTTTTTCAATCTACCTTTTTTTCGTAAAAATATAGCTATACCTACCATACAAGTTCTAGCTTTTAACGTGTTTCAGACCCCCACGAATTTCAATCTAAAACGCCAGCTAAATGAAACACCGTTCTTCCAAATAAAGAATATTACAAAATGCCGCAGTCGAAATTTTAAATCTGCCTTTTTCCGGAAAAATTTAGCTATATATTTCCGACTTTTAACGTGTTTCAAACCCCAAAACTTTCTATTCTAAAACGAAAACTAAATTATATACCATTCTTCCAAATAGAGAACACTACAAAATGCGACGAAGGCGAAATTTTGTGTAAAACTAACTGTAACGCATCAGTTGAGATTCTTCCTTTGGTATAATTTCGTATATTAATGTTGACATATTCGGCTTTTCATTTTAGCTTTCCCCAAAAAGCGAAGCTTCCAACGACTGTACCAAGGGAAGTTAAAACCAATAGCCGCAGGCGAAATTTTTAGATCTGCCATTTTCTGGAAAAATTTACCTATAGTACGATGCAATTTCCGGCTTTTAACGTGTTTCAAACCCCAAGAATTTCTGTTCTAAAACGAAAACCAAATTATACACCATTCTTCCAAATAGAGAATACTACAAAATGCGCCGCAGCCAGACATTTTGTGTAAAACTAACTGTAATGCTAACTTTGATGTAAATTCATTTATTTAAATTCACACATTCGGCTTTTCGTTTCAACTTTCGCTAAAAACAAAGCTTCTAACGCCTGTACCCAGAACAAGTTGAACTAAGCAACGCCGGCGATATTTTTTTAAATCTGTGTATTTTCCTGAAAATTTTGGGCCCGACATATGTTTCCAGAATTCGATTTCTTACGTATAAAAAGACCCGATGTGCCGACAAGAATAACGACGCCCGACAAAAAAAAATCAGAATTCGATTTCTTCTGTGTTTTGCCCGACAAGACTGTAAAGAAGTTTATTTTTTAAGTGTAAACAGAAGCCGATGTACCGACGAGACTTGAACTTCCCGGGTGCGCCCGACAAAGTTTGCAGAATTTCTTCTGGATTCCTTATTTATAAAACAACCCGATGTGCCGACGAGAATACCGAGGCACGATAAAAAGCATTCAGAATTCGAATTGATTTCTTCTGCAGAATTTGATTTCTTACGTCTAAGTAGAACCCGATTTGCCGACGAGTCGACCGACGCCCGACCAAAGCATAACAAATTTATTTCTTCTGGATTCCTTGTTTGTAAAAACAACCCGATGTGCAGACGACAATATCGAGGCGCGACAAAAGCATTCAGAATTCGATTTCTTCAATGTTTTGCCCGACAAATGTTTCTGGATTCCTGATTTATTAAAACAAACCGATGTGCCGACGAGAATACCGAGGCACGACAAAAGCATGCAGAATTCGATTTCTTCAGTGTTTTGCCCGACAAATGTTTGCAGGATTTCATTTCTTGCGTATAAAAAGAACCCGATGTGCCGACGAGTCGACCGACGCCTGACAAAAGCATACAAAGTTTCATTTCTTCTGTGTTTGCCGGCGCGAAGTAGGTTGTTTGTGGTTGTTTGCGGTTGTTTGTAAAAACAACCCGATGTGCAGACGAGAATACCGAGGCGCGACAAAAGCATTCAGAATTCGATTTCTTCAATGTTTTGCCCGACAAATGTTTCTGGATTCCTGATTTATTAAAACAAACCGATGTGCCGACGAGAATACCGAGGCACGACAAAAGCATGCAGAATTCGATTTCTTCAGTGTTTTGCCCGACAAATGTTTGCAGGATTTCATTTCTTGCGTATAAAAAGAACCCGATGTGCCGACGAGTCGACCGACGCCCGACCTAAGCATGCAAAGTTTTCATTTCTTCTGTGTTTGCCGGCGCTTCGCGCCGACAAACAAGTGAACTTTCGCCGGGCTTCGCCCGACGAAAGTACTTTCTCAAGAGCTTTGGGGGGACTCCACATAGTGACGCCCCTGCACAGAACTTGCTATCGCTCTTCGATTCTTGTGAATTTTTTGAAACTAGCAAACAGTGACTTTTGTGCGCTCAACTCTTCAATTCATGTAACGCGCAAACACAGTCCGATTTCTCGAATCTGGCGCGATTTTTCTCCTCACGTCGATGTGTGTGGAAGATATTCTTCTTTTATAGGAGCGAAGATAAAACGGGAATGGAAATTATCTTTGCCATCCAGAATTACTATGGACAATTAATCTTACCACAAATGGAAAAAAAATGGTATAAAACGCGAACTTCGAATGCGAAATATTATCGTTCTGTGTGAGCACGTACCTTTAAAGAACAACTCTTACTAACAGACCTTGCCAAGATCAAATAGTACAGAATATCATTTTTGGACGATACCAAAATTTCCCCCTAGAAAATAGCGATTTTCTTGTTGGTGCCTGTCTCTATCCAGCCGTCCCGCTCTCCGAGTCGGATTCATCATGACGTTAAACATTTGGAAACTGCGCGCTCCGTGAACCAAGCAAAAGGAAAAGAAATACAAGATGGTACATTTGGCCAACCGAGTCTTCCAAAACGAACAAGACCAAAGTTTTCGATGGGATCCCAAAAATTCAATATCTGATCCAGACAACTGGGTCTTGTCTTAGCCAGATCCAGTCATCGCCAGAATCCTTGAACATTCTTACAATTAAAATTCAGAAACAGATTAAGGCCAAATAGCTAATCATCTGAGAAAACCAAGTTCAGATATGGATTCAGCATGTGTGTTTACCCGTATAAGTCATATCTGTTTTGACGAAAAGTTCCCGCCACTTCTGCCAATTTCCCGGTTTCGGCCGAACTCTAGAACTACTTGTCCGGCGAAAAAAGAAAGCTAAAAAACGAGCTCAGGGTCTCTTCTTTCCCCAAGAATGAACATCTAATCAACTTCAAATAAAAATTTAACTTATAACAAATTTTGCGACTCCAGCCGGATTCCGGTCGAACTATATGTCCGGGTAAAATATGGTTGTCACACACGGATTCAGCGTCTCTTCTTACCCCTAAATCGGTTATCTAATCAGCTAGAAATAAAACTTTAACTTCTAACAATTTTCCGGTTTTGGCCGGATTCCGGGCTAACTACATGTCCGGGTAGAAAACTGTTTTCAAATAAAAGTTCAGCATGTCTTCTTGCCCTAAATCGAACATCTAATCAACTTCAAATAAAACTTTTACTTTTAACAAACTTTCCGGTTGTCCGATTACAAAATGGTTTTCACCATCGTGTTCAGCATGTCTTCTTACTCCATAATCGACTATCACATTAGCTGTTTCAAAATATTTTGTTTCTCCCTTAATTTGAACCCCCTCCCCCACCCCTAAATGTAGGGCTACAAAGCCCATTTACGAACTCGACTGGTCCGCCGACCCAACGAATCCTCACACTAATTTTCATCAAAATATCTCATTCCCTTCGAGAGTTATCGTGCTTACAGACGGACGGACGGACAGACGGACAACTTTTGCGATGTCATAGGTATCCCTCCACTTACGTTTTGGGATCCCAAAAACAACATGTCGAAGCTTCCTAGCCCTTGTTTTTGAAAGAGTTTGGCGGTGGAAGCTTTTGGCGATGTTTGCTCTGCTTTACGAGCAAGCCCAAACAAGCTCTGAAAGGTCACGGGTGCCAAACGAACAATGTTTCTGAAGTTTGTAATTCCATACGGGAGCTATTAACAATGTTAAATGGCAGAATAAGTACGAGGCCTTAAAGCCCAACGGGCACTTCATCCGCTTTATTTTCTATAAAATGCTTCACAAATAATTATTTCCCACTTCCACTATAGAAAGCGCCACGAAAATCAGCTGTTTTCTCGTTATCGCTTGTCTCTACCTCTCCGGAATTGCATTTCAGGAACCCAAAGTTTTTAGGGTCCGGTATCCTTAGACGGACCTTAGACGCTCCGACATCCTTAGGCTACTACGTAATGAAAGCTAGTCATACATTTATGATGATCTGCAACAACAAATCTGTTTCTTTGGCATACGACGCAATTTCGAGACTGAACCCCATAATTATACAACCACTTCTTCATGTGCTTATAATCGAGATCCGCTTTCTTTGCGTGAGTGGGTATGCTAAACAGTTTATTTAAGACCGCACTTTCAAGCACAAGAATAGGGTTCTCCCGACGAGTTCAACAATCAAATTCCTTTGGTGTGCAAAGAAAATAGAATACATCGAAGCACTTATAAAGATAACAAACCAAACAATCTGAGACACACTTATCGAAATTGACTCGTTAAAAAACGTTTGCTGTGTGCCGGTGAAAGTTCACAAGAAAACTCTCCATCTACTCCTTTACTATAATATTTTCAACCACGTCGGATCAAAATCATTGGAACGAAAAAATCTCAGAAAAATACATTTCCGTTATACGGCAAAAAGCTCATACTCATCCTCAAGTTTAGCAGAGATTTGCTTCTATCAACGATAATTCTTTCACCCCTTTATCTGTTCGTTAGAGAGTTCCGATGAATGTGGGGAGGGGGGGGGTCGGAGGGGGAACTGGAAATCTTGTGACACGCTTAGAGTGAAGAGATTGGGATGAAACTTGGTGGGAAGGACAAGCACAAGAACTAGATACGTCAGTGATAGAACCGGATCGGATTTGGGCACTGTGGGGGGAGTTCGAGGGGGGGAGTCCGGAATTCCGGCTATCGCGAGTTAATGTGTTTCCAGATGTGCTAGGACGATGAAACTTGGCTTGAACATTAGAGACTTGACATGATTGGCTTAGAAATAGTCAGTTCTTGGACCCAACCATCGTGGGAGAGTGGAGGGAGGGGGAATCTGGAATCTTGAGCTATGTAAAACTTTTGAACGAGTGGTCGGATCTTACGAAACTTGATATTTGGAAAGACCTCGGGTCTCGGATGTCCCGTTTTAAGTGCGGACCGGATCCGATGAACGGGAGGGGGGGGGGGGAATCTTGTGACAAGCTTAGAGTGGAGCGTTCAATCCGCATCTTCTTCTGGTTTTTAGTTACATGTCGTTTTATGGTTTGTTGGTTCCGCGTCGTTTTTCTGTTGGTATTGTGTTGGATCTTATGAATTAGTTTTGTTTATTTCGCTGAGGACGGTTTGCCGGAGTGCAACCGAAATATCCGAAATTATGTTTATCCCTCGCACATCATCTTAGAGGGATGACTAGCTGATCAAGAAAAAAAAAAAAAAAATCCGAACCCCGGCTTCAAACCTTAATATTATCAATAAGCCAAATCTGTTGACACATAAACAGAATCTTATTCTTCTTGTGCGATTTTTCCTTGTTATACTCTGATTTTCCTTTTTAAGTAAAGAAGCCAAGTAATCAAGGAAAAGTAGCCAATAAAAGTAACCTTAATATACAAAATGCCTCTTTTTATACTCAAGTTGTGAAAATCTGTCAAATAATCATCTAAGCATTCGTTTCCAGAACGTACAAAGTACCCACCTGCCTGGCAAGCGTCCGAACGGAATACCAAACCCTCCGACCGTCTTGGGGCCAACTAGGAATCAACTGCCGAAACGCCCATCTCGACCAGGGTTTGCTAAGGTGTCAGATGTTCAGGTAAGTTTAGCTTTATTTGCAATAAACAACTATAGGAGGGTTGTTGCGAGATTTCCAAATCACTTTCTAGCGAGCAAAGCACATCACATAAACTATAAGAATCCGATTCCTCGAGCTTTCCACTTTCTTGCTGGACTGATGTCGAAAACACATGGAAAACTGAAACCGCCGAGAAAATGTTGGAGGCAAACTTTCTAGAAAAAATAACCGAGATATGGTTCATTGGAAATTCCTTCCATTCTCATTATATTTTCTAACGAAATCATCGGTAATGACGCTTGCCTTATTTTTCCACACTTTAAAATTTCTACCGAAGCATTCTTTCGCGGAGCTTTTACTAACTTTCTGGAATCACTTTCCGAAAAAGCTGGTCCATTTTTCACAGCACAAAAAAGGGATCGACCAAAAAGAGGCACGGCACGGCACGACATAGTGTAGGAGGCGCCAGTTCTAAAAGAGGCACGAAGACTAAAAGGGCCCTTTCAGGCTTCAGAGTGAGGGGCAGGAGCGATGTTCTAACGTGCCTTCTTTTACGCTCTGGAGTTACGAACTCTCACATACCTTCTACTTCTACTACTGGCTAATCTCTTTTAATTAGTCGGGCCTCCTGCACCATGCCGTGTCGTGCCTCTTTTTAGTCAATCCCCCCCAAAAATGTGAAAACTTCAGCAATTTGCCAAAGCAGAGCAAAAACCACTGGAAAGGGGTTCCGACTTTGCTTTCCAGCTCGAAGAACCCTCCTTCGTAGGATTGTTTATACCTCATCTACGTCAGATGTAGATGATGCTACATCTGACGTAGCCTCAAGAAACCTCCTAAACTCCCATTAGAGCTCTTTGACACCGCTTAGTGGACGTCTTTGTAGCGAGGCAACCAACCTCAGCTTCAGGAATAGCAACAAAATAACAACGATGACAGTTCATTGATCCTCGAAAATTACAGTATAGTGCAATTTCTTGCCGATGTTAGACTTCGACGTCCATTAAATATTTCTAGTAATTCTTCGAAAAAACGCAGTAATGCCTGAATCAACTGTTTCGAAGTGCTCTTGAGGATTAAATGGAATGTATCATCTGCGAGCTATACGATACGGTTACCTTACTTTAAAGTTTGGACGGCATGTAACTTAGGATAGTGTAGTTTTGGCAAAATTTTATAACAACGACTGAAACACTCAGTCAAACACAAATGAGGAACCCTCGAGCAACTACGTTGTCTCAAAACTGCACTGTCCAAATGTAATCAACGTCTAAGGAAGAATACCTCTGTACACGAGTTTTAAAGTACAACTAATACTAGAAATGATCTTTCCATGACGAATCAAAAATATCGTTTTCGAAAAGACATTACTTCCCAGGGGAAATTAGCAATATTCTTGCTAGCGCTTGTCGACTCTATCCAGCCTTCCTGCTATCCGACGCGACGGCTGGACGCAAAGTATTTGAAAACTGAATGCGCCGTGGTCAAAATGTGGGAAAACCAAGCAAAACAAAAAAAGTCCAAAACACTGACGGCCTGCCATGTCTTCCGAAATGAAAAAAAAAAAAACACTTTGAAGCTCATCATGTCCTTACGCACGCAAGAGTTGTCGGCGAACACTGAATTTCTTGGCGAAGCTTGCGTTGCGTGCCTAGCAAAACTCGGCTAGGCAGAAAAAGCCCTAAAATGTCGATGGTAGAAAACGAAGCAATGGCGAAAGGTGGGGCTTATAATGCCATAAGGCAGCTAGGGATAAACTAAGACGCAGAACAATCAAGAGAGGTCCTTTAACAATCATCTAGTGACCTCCATCGGGGAACATATCTTTTAGAAATGCTCCACAACGTGCGACGTGATCTTCTCCGAAATCAGAAAATCTCACTGGTGAAAGAACTTACTTCGCTGAAGGATTATCGGCGAATTTTTATCAGATCCACAAACATTGTCATGCGACATTCTAGCTCCTTGCGGTTCCAGATCACGTTGTTGCCGAGTTTTCTTACCCATTTGTCAAACGATGTCAACAGTGTGGTCAAGAATGTCGTAGAGCAAGAAAATAAATCGTTTTGTTCGTCTTACCAGAGCTATCTTCCCCGCCTGCTGGCCACTTGTGTACACAACAGCTTCACCACATGTGTACATCGCCTGGTGTAAGGCTGAGGGAGCCACTAAAACACACCTCGCACTATTTACTGTTTATATTCCAATATTAAAAAGTATCTGAATACCGCAAAACTAAGCTAAGACTAAGACCGCAAAACTAAGCTAAGACCCATTGATTTCTAGTCACTGACTAACTTGGCAAAATTCAGAAAACCGCTTATTCGCATCAATAGCATGATACTCGAACAGTCGTCGGACGGCATAATGCGCATGGAAAATAGTGAATCGGTGGCAAGTGCAAAGATAAGTGAGGTGTCCTTAGTGGGTTCGGAATGTACACATGAAATTTGGGTCTCCAGGGTTTAGGAATTAATGGATGCAGTTACGGAAGTAGGTTGCACTGGCACCGTAGGTAAGACAGGTCCTAAGACTTATTTTTACAACTCGTCAGGATCCCACAGAAGGAATTTCCCCCCTGCCTGCCGTATTCCACCAAATTCGAAAACATTTCTTGGCATTTGCTACCAGTCTTTGGGATCCCAAAACGTTAGTGAGGAATACCTGTGACATCGCAAAAGTTGTCCGTCTGTACGTCCGTCCGTCTGTTAGCACGACAACTCTCGAAGGGGTCGAGATATTTTGTTCAAATTTGGCACGATGACTCTTTGGGTCAAAGTACAGGTCAAGTTCGAAGGTGGGCTCTGTAGCACTATATTTAGGGGTGGGTGAGGGGTTTCAGTTAAGGGACGACAAAAAAAAATGTTTTTAAAATCTAATGAAATAGTCGATTTAGAGGTAAGGAGACATACTGAATTCGAATATGAAAATTATTTTTCGCCGGACAAGTAGTTTACTCGTAATCCAGCAAAAACCGAATATTTTGGAAAAAGTAAAAGTTGTATCTGAAGTTGCTTAGATGTTTGAATTAGAGGTAGGAGCACATGCTGAATCTGAAAATTATTTTCACGCCGGATAAGTAATTTGCGCTGAATCCGGAAATTTAGCGTGAAGTTTTAACATAGCCGATATAGAGTGAGGAGACATGCTGTTGCAACTTTTGAACATAATAATTACAAACAAAAAGTGTATGCGATCAGTTCAGTTATCTCCAAAATCCAAACCGGCATTTGCTGGGTCGGAAAGTTAGAATGCACCCGACAAGTATCTGGGAACAGTTTAATAAAATTTGTTGATCAATTTTCGAGTCTACCCTACCCCTTTATCGATACAAGCGAAAGCTCTGCGCCAATGACGTCATATCTTACACCTAACGCTTTTGGTTTACATTTCGGTAGGCACTAGGCAGCCAGGCAGTTCATTCATTCATTCATTTATTCTTACTAGTTAGACTACATAACATAAATATAAAGCAAGAAACAAGACCCCCTGAAGCTATCTTGTTGGGGGTCCACTAACCTACACTACAAAATTCATATTAGAATAATTACATCACATTACAAGCACAAATAAACCACACATACAGAAAAATATTAACGGTGAAAAAGAAGAAATATACATTGAAAGGAAAAAAAGAGAAACTGAAAGAAATAATAGACAAAAACACGGAATTATTTAGAATTATTTAATTTTTCTATTTACTTTTTATCGAGGTTAACTATAGAGAAAAATAAAGATGAAAATAAAAATGAAAGAAAGAAAAGCACACAAAAAAAACACAGAAAACGATGGGTAATTACGGGTGCATTACCTACTGGTGAACTTGAGTGGATAGGAGCAGACGCTGGAAAACGGAACGGAAAGTGAGGTGAGAAGGCTTATCAGATGGCAATGAATTCCATAATGAAATAGAACGGTAAATTGGTGATCTTTGAGCAGCTGTGGACGAGCATCTTGGAACGGAAATTTTTCGTCGGTCGGTAGGCACTAGGCAGCCAGGCAGTTTGTCGCAGAGTTTGATTAAGTCGCAGTTGTTTTGCTCTGGTCTGGTCTGTCGTGTCGGGGGGTTGAGAATTGAGATATGTTGCTCAAACTTCGTATGAGATTTCCCTGGCAAAGTACAGGCCAAGCTCGTAGATGGGTTCTTTAGCCCTATATTTAGAGGCAGAGTAAAGGGGTTTCGAATTAAGGATAAAAGTATGTTTTATAAACTAATGAGATAGTCGTGTAAGGGGTAAGGAGACGCGATCAATCTATATCTGAACTTAGTTTTCTTGCCGGACAAATAATTCACCCGCAATTCGGCCCGAAGTGGAAATTTGGTTGAAGCTCGATTAGATTAGAGATTCGGTATTGGGGTAAGGAGACATGCTGAATCGGATTTTGAACTTTATCTCCTTGACGGATAAGCTTGAAAAATTTGCCAAAACCCGAAAATTCGGATCGAAAGGTTCGGATCTGAATGTCACTAGCTATTTTGCTCTCGCCGGGATTGCTGCTGAAATACGAGGAATCTGGTAAATAAAAAACTTTCTAAAAGGCCTTTCTGAAGTGATTAGAGATGAGATATTGGAGTAAACGTGGCTTGCTAAATTCATGTCTGAACTTGTTCTTTTGGGATGACTTCGAAAAGTGCAGTTTTGGCAACCATGGCATCAGTTACGATGTTATGAGTTACCAATGTATCAGTTACCATGGTATCAGTTACAATGTTATCAGTTACCAAGGTATCAGTTACCAAGGTTTCAGTTACCACGGTATCATTTACCGCGATATCAGTTACAATGGTATCAGTTACCGTGATATCAGTTACCATGGTATATATAGATCAGTGTAAGACTCTCAGCAACAAATAAACATACTATAGTGCTAACTTACTAAAAACTGTCATTGACTTAAATCTATACAAAAAAAAAATTCAGCTTTGAGTTCTATCCAAAGAATCACAGCAAACTCACAAAAACTGCAAAATAACTTCAAACCAGTGACGTCACTTTGTTTAATCTATGGACCCAGGATGGTGACTTCGGTCGCGTGTATACGCACAAAGTTAATTGGGTTTAATAGGAGACGTTTAAACCTAGCGTACGTATGGTGTACAGCAGGTGCCAGGGAGTGGATAACCCTTCGACAATACTATTAGCCTAGTCTTTCAAGAAGAAAAATCATACAACTTTACTAAGGCTTTGCCAAAAAAATTCTTATAGATAAGCATTTATTTTATTTTTGCAAAAACTACAATACAGTTTCAATCTGATTAGGAGTTTAAAAGAAGATTCTACTGCATGCTGCATGGCTTCATTTATATATATGCAAGATCTGGCATTTCTAAAGCAGAATTTTTGTTCTTCTTATTTATTGGTTAGGCAAGTGTTGTTGTTTTTCTTTCATTTTCTTTCATATTGATACCCTATTCGGCGCTTAAAACTAAACCAATCTATCATTCAAACATAACCTTGTCTTCGTGTAATTCTATAATTTGCACTTCCATTCATCTGGTTTGAAACTATTTTCCTTGACGAAACGCCAGAAGCTCGCAGCATCTAGTGGCACTTATACTCTTGCTAATCTACGTCAAACGGACGAAAGATGGTAACGAAAGAGGGCAACAAGTTAGATGCGAAAGCAGAGCAGATGCAATAGCAGCGCTTCCCATGACCTTAGATGAAAACGAACCTAGCAATAGAACTATCGCAATAGAACTAAGCAGTAGGACTCTGTATCACATGGCATCCTTTAACATTCAAGAACTCACAATTTTGCATTATTAATTCGGCACCACGGACCTACCAAGATTAAACATAAAAAGTCCCACCAAGGTTACCAGTTTTTGTACTGTCTTTTGAAAATCTATAAAAAATGATTTTTTAAGTTTAGAAGATTTTTCATCCCCCACTGTAAGCCTTGATCTGTTTCTAAATCTTTAAAGTAATAACATCTAATTGTCTAGATCAAATATTAAATTTCTGGGATCCCATCGAAACCTTTGGTCTTGTTCGGTAGGGTGGGTCGGAATTCCTCATATATTCTAGTTGTACTTTTGACGGAACTGTACTTTTTAACACTATCGAAGTTTGATAACAGTTAACACATGGACTCACATCTTGTATTACTGCTATGACGGATGCCGAGAATGTTTATGTTATGGATCTTTTCAAATGTTAGCTTTTCTCGAAAAATGACACCAACAAGGGCTATGATATAATATTCTCGGTATCCGTTAACATTTACACCGAGATCTGCACAAGGATGTGCACCCATGTGACAGTATACTTTCACGAAATATGACACCAACTACGTATCAACTACATGTCAATATTTATAATATAAATATATATATATATATATATATATCCATTAAGCCATATACAGAAAAACAAAACAAAAAAATCTAAAAATAATAAACAAACATTGACAACCTCACTTAATATCCTACAGACCTATCGATTTTCTGCTAAACTAATAACTTTTTCTATCATACTACCAAAACACACTATAGACCTAGGAGTCGTAGACTTAAGGATACCTAGAAGTAGCTCATCCCCCCCCATTTTGAAATAGAGTACCCCTTATATATACCCCTTATATTAGAAAGCTCCTCGCACCTCAAGCGCACCTTCTCGATATCCGTTTTATCATTTACACCGAGATCTACACAAGGATGTGCACCCATTTGTTAGCTGACAGTGTACTCAGCTTTTCGAAAAAAATATGACACCAATTATAAATCAATATTTATGATATAAATATTCTCGGTATCCGTTTTAACATTTACACCGAGATCTATACAAGGATGTGAACCCATGTGCTTCTGACAGTGCAGGCAGTTTTTGCGTTTAGATTAGGCCCACACTAACTTTCGCCTAGCAACGCCACAATAGTCAATGGGAAACACCCAACTACATCTTCATAAGTCGACCGTCTAATGATTGGCGGGGAGCTTCTTCACAATTTCATGGAGAGAAGCTGTGGTACGTGTCGTAAAATCCAACCAATCCGTAGAAAGATAGGGATACTGAACGAAGAAATCCATTCAGAACCAATTTTAGGTGCGCCTCAACTTAGGCGTGGTTCCCATCGTCCGAAGTTCGCACTGAATCGCGTTCGAAGTTCACACTGAATCGAAATTCAGAATCGCTTTTAGAAACATCCGTTGCCAAACTACACAAACAGAACTTAGAACATTGTACTCTGCTTATCCTACGAGTTCACCTGTGGAAACCCACGTCTGCATTTAGCAACTCTCGGGACATTCTGATTGGGTTTCAGTGCCGGGAAAGGCCCTTAGACATTCGACCTCCCCCTCGCAAAATTATTCCCTAGTAGTTTGCACATCAGCCGCTAAACGGAGATGAACCTTCACTACCTTAATCATTTTATTGTAAGATCAAACCCATATTATAATCAGTGGCTGGAGGGACCCTAAAAGGAGTGGGACCGGTGCCTACTCCGCCAATTTAGTAATCCGGCTCTGTAGGGCTACCTGGTTGATAGCTAGATGGCTCTGATATGCATGCATCACAGTGGTGCCAAGTCCGATCACCTCTCCAGTGCACACACACAATAACTGACACATTCTATACAGGCCAAACATACTGTTGAAAGCTGATATTACATTTTTGTTTTTCCAGAGCGCCACATCTCCGCCAAGCATAGTCGGGGGAAACATATTAACCAACCTGCCTTTACCCTTGGATTTCGGACCCAGCGTCTCAACGGCAAGGCCTTCTCTTGACTTGCCCCAGGTTTCAACCGGCCTCCCACAAGTACCAGAAACGACGACCAAGAAAGTACAGCTCTTGTCAGACGCAGGAAAACCTGACAGCCCTTACGAATTACTACACAGAATGTTCCCTACCAGGCAGAGGACAGCTGAGGAAAAGGAGAACGTTCTGAATTCTCTCCAAAACGAAGATCTTGGAGGACTTCATCCTGAAGAGGTACTTTGAAGCGAGTCTAGCGTCAGGCAACGTCCCCCAAACTCACACCAAGTAATCGGGTCTAGGCGACCCCTCCCCTCGAATGCAAACATATAGGCCAGAAAATTAGAAAATCTTCTTAAATCTGCAGTTTGGATCGCGAGCATTTAACGATTTTACCGAGACACGCGAGTTAAATTTAAACGCGTGACGGCGGCTCGCTGGACGCTCGCCTCTATAGATACTTTTCATAAAATATACTGCATTTTATTAAAGCTGTGTGGGGGGTACCCGGGTTTTTTTGTTACCGGGGGGGGGGGGGGTCCACGTGGTGTTATGTCCTGGGGGGCTGTAAGCCAAAGAGGGGAAACAGTAGGCACCGCGGCCAATAGATCCTGTAAGAACATGTTTCGAGCGTAGCGAAATTTCATCCATCAATCTGAAATACTTCAATTCAGATTTTCCCGGCTAAACTTTTTCCTTCATCTCTCAATTAGAGGCCGCTACGCTAACGACATTCTAGAGCGAGATTAAGAGAATATCAGGCCCTAGAGATCGTCGAGTCGTGGAGAGTTCCACTTAAACTAGGAACCACATGCGAGAGGTCCGTCTGAAGGAGCGCTACTTCCCTAAGCCCGGCTGTACGATGTTATTAGCATGATGGTGTGCTATGCAAAATGAGCAAACAAGTTCGTCGGGAAAGTGTTCCCAAAAGCAGTGCGAAGGAAGAAAACCGGTTAGGTGGAAATACATGCTTCTGGCTTTGAATGCGAGACGTTTTGGGATCCCCAGACGGAGTACCCGTAACTATGTAAAAGTTACGGTAACGCACGGTAACTCTCGAAAAAGTTGAGTCATTTTATTTCCACCTACTCCCATCCTATCTTCACAGAGGTTGGGAGGGGGGAAGGGTCAAATTGAGGCGTGAAAACAAAAATTTGCTTCAAGCTCATCGGTAAGAAAACACGCTGAATCAAAGTTCAGGTATGCCGTTCGCGCGGGAAAAGTAGTTCGCCCATAATCCGAAATGAGGTTAGGGGCTTTGAGGCTTAGTGCGGTGACTCCCAGCCTCTTCCGTACTGCTTTGCCCTAATCAAGGTTCAGAACTGCTGCGTAACGTTTCGTTTCGTTGACGAATCGTTCTTTTACTATTTTCAGAACGTTAATAAGACTACATTGTCTTCAATGCTAAGGCATAAATGTATATCTGGAATTGCGTATGATAGGATATCTAATCTTTGGACAAAAGTCAGAAGACTAAGAAATGATTGAGACGAGGTATTGAATAGTATACATTAACGTGATTTTAGGACCTCCGCGTACCCCTGGCGAGGGTCTCTCATACCCCTTTGGGTACGCGTACTACTGGTTGGGAACCGCGGGCTTAGTGAGTTGAAATAGGAGTAGCCTAAGAAAAAACGCTGAATCAGTGCTTTGCTCTATTTTTCCTGCCGAACCGCAATTCGATCAGAATCCGACATAAAAACTTAATTTCGGCAGTGTTCAGGGTAGTGTTTATGATTTCTTAAAAAAGTGGTTAGAGCGGGGTAAGCTTTCATGGTGAATGGATCTAGGCTATACGCTTGTTTTCCTGCTTGGTTGATTATTCGGACGGGATCCGTAAAAACACAAATTTGGTAGGAATCTTTATCGGATGTTCCAGCTTTGTTTTGGGTTTTCCTGCGTGGTAAATAGTTTGGCCAGATTCGCCAGTTCGATCCCGTCGAAACCTTTGATCTTGTTCTTTTACCGACGTCACTTTACGAAAGACTATATGAAAATAAGTTTCTCAGGCAGGAATATCATTAATCAACAGGATTCGAGGGGATTCCAAACTTCTACACTTGTCCAGTAACTCGGACACCAATGACACCAGTAAACCAATAATGGAAACGGCCCAGGACAGCTGATGGTGAAGGTCATGTAATTAGTCCTCCCTCGCAGTCCGCATATGGCGCAGATTTTTTGGCTGAAAACTGTGCTGATCTTCTACTAATCGAAAACGATCCCCAGCCACAACCAACTGACACTTATAAATCTGTCGTAATCACAACGTCACAATTCCATGATGCTTTTATATCTCTAATTAATCCATCATACTTTTTTTCCTTCTCTACTCTAACCTACTCTACTCTTACTCTACAGATAGCTTTTAGATTTAAACTTGTTAAAAATCCTTGTAATGAAATGCTTTTATCCCTTAAGTAATTCCCTCCTCCTGGGCAAGACAGCTTCTAAAACCTTTGAGAAACCGGTCCAGTTTTCTCAGTCAACTTTACAAAATTGACACCTTGAAGGATTTTGCACTATCGATCTCTAGTGAAAACTTGCTAGCAAAAAGCGCCTGAGGGTAACTAAGGGGTGCGTGCACCTACATAGACACGACTCTACGCAAACATGTCAGTAAGTGGACAAAATCCGAGGCTCCGAGGCTACATAGACAAATTTCCCGACACTACGTGGACAAGAAAAAACGACACTACGTGGACACGTCGGTAAGTCGAACGACGCTACGGAGACACGACGGTACATCGGACGAACCTACATATTACAGTAGTACGACGGACGACGGCGCTACAGAGACAAAAAAAAATCCGACACTATGAACCTGTCTATCTAGTGTCGTTTCTCACTAGTGTCTGTCCATTTAGTATCGTATCTATAAAGGGACTCTCCATGTAGCGTCGTGTCTATAAAGGGACTGTCCATGTAGTGCCGTGTCTACGTAACGTCTGCCCATCTTGTGTCGCAGACAAAATCTGTTAATGTAGTGACGCGTCTCGCTAGGCAGTGAAGTGTCTGGGAAAAGCGGCCGATCATGAAGGTTTCTACAAGGATAAATAAGCTCTTTGGAAGAAATGTGCGGGGTCCTGGTCTGGCTCAAAAAGGTTCACATGGAGAGGATCCATCGAGCAAGTTAGTTTGTACTTCAAAATGTCAAAAACAAATGCCTGCACAATATTCTAAGCTGAAATTTCTCCATGGAAGAATAGAAATGTCCGGCACAATAGGGAGACGATACTACTTAGACACGTAAATGGTGAAAACAAAGGCCCCACACTATGAAGACACGTCGAAAACGGAAAGCCGTCACTACTTAGACACGAGCATGTCGAACGACACTACGTGGACACGTCCTCGGACACGTCACTATGAGGACAAAATCTGGTACTGATACCGTCGTGTCCATGTAGTGGCGGTACTTGTACCGTCGTGTCCATGTAGTGGCGGTCTTCCTTCCGTCGTGTTCAAGTAGCCTACTGTCGTTTCCACGACGTGACGGTTTTTTCACTTATATACCAATCTTTGGAACCAGCCTTCGAACTGATGATTCCCACAACCGATCGTGAAGGAAGCAGTAAATCAGGCGAGCACCCAATCTGGAATGAATTATGCTTGTGACCAAACGATAATTCGATAGAACCTTTAACTTGGAGGACACAACTTCAGTTACGTAAGTTCAGAGGATGGAAGATGACGCAGATGGGCGTGGGCGACCTCCGCCTATTAAACCCGGAGGGGTCATAAATATGTAAATTACTGACTGACCACCTAGCTTACCACTGATATCGGTGAAAGAGTCAGGTCAAACCAATTCAATTCGTTCATGCCTACTGTTTTTTAGGTTTACCTCGCTGATGGTGATCTTTTAATCATCAAAGGAGGAGGATTTCCATCAGCATACGAAGAAAATACTAAATTGTCACCAATCAGTAATTACAATGCCCCGCCACCCTTACCACCACCTGCTGTTGAGCCTGGAACATTGCTCTTCGAAATAAAGAATGGTAAGGAAAACTCTTCCCCCATCCTAAATGGGCAGCTCCAGTTCTGCAATGTTTTATTCAAGATACCCTTTTTTTTTTTTTTTTTTTATTGATCATCTTTTAAGTCCCACCTCCACTCCTCTCAGTGGCGCAACTTTCTTTGTTATTACAACTCAAATTTCTTATCTTTATACGTCACCTACACTTTACTCATACATTAAGTTCAAATTATTACTTATTTCCTACTTTAATTTATTTCCATTCTTCTTCATTATTACTTATTTCCTACTTTAATTTATTATATATATACACCGTTTGGTTCGTGTGCACGGTTTGGCCAAACGAAAAATTCAGCTACCGTTTTGACACTGAGCCTTTGGCCTAACTACAAGAATGACAAGCGATATCATGTATTACTACTGCTTATCCCTCTCCGCTTTCAGATAACTTAATCTGCAGTATTTTGCATTCGAGCGTTTAATAAGAAGTGAACTGATAGATAAAAATGCTCCTCAGGCGGGATTTGAACCCAGGACCCTCTGCTTACAAGGCAGTCGCTTTACCATCTGAGCTACCGAGGGGCTTGTGCACCGAGTTCGCAAACCACTACAATTGTCTGGTAGAAGCCGGCCATAGGAACAGTGATCCCGCCTGAAGGCAAATTCATCTAACCAGTTCACATCCCCATGTCACGGAAATTTATAATAATACACAGATGGCACTTTACAGAAGGGACTGGTACCCATTAAAATTATATATTTGGTTTTATCTGGTTTTCACCATGTGACCCCGTCTTGTGGGTCCTGGTATGTCTACGTGGCTCCGACAATGGAGTCCTAGACTTCTAAATTATATTCGAAAACTGTTTCTGGTTTATTGGTACGGTACAAGTCCCTTGTGTAAAGTGCCATCTATGTATTATTATTCGAGCGTTTTGACCCTCCATCGGATTTCAGCTCTGGGATCAAAAATCTCCGCATTCGGTGATGCACAATTATTAAAGCCCTATGTAGGAAAGACTTTTACAAGCTCACGAGCCGGTAGTCTACCTTTGGGGACAGAAGGAGGAGGTATATAGGTAGAACCAGGGGCGTCACTAGCCTTTTACCGTGGGGGGGGGGGGGGGGGGACGTCAGGTTTGTGCCGTCGGACGGACTAAAATTTGCCGATAAAACACGGGTTCCCACCGGCATAGAACATAACCGGTGTAAAACTAACTGTAATGCATCAGTTGCGCTTATTTCTTGAGTGAAATTTCGTGTGTTAAAGTTCACATATTCGGCTTTTCATTTCAGCTTTCGCTAAAAAGCGAAGCTTCCAACGGCTGTACCCAGAGCAAGTTAAAATAATGCCGCAGGCGAAATTTTTTTAATCTACCTTTTTTCCGGAAACGCCCCAAGAATGTCAATCCTAAAACGCCAACTAAATGAAACACCGATCTTCAAAAATTTTGTGTAAAACTACTTTTAATGCATCAGTTCAGATTGTTCCTTTAATGTAAATTCACACATTTACCTTTTCGTTTCAACTTTAGCTAAAAAGCAAAGCTTACAACGGTTATACCCAGAATGAGTTGAACTAAGCGCCGCATGCGAATTTTTTTCAATTTGTATTTTTTCCATAAAAACTTGCGGCCAACAAATGTTTGCGGAATTTGATTTCTTACGTATACAAAGAACCTGATGTGCTGAAAGAATATCGATGCCCGAAAAAACAATTCAGAATTCGATTTCTTCTGTGTTTTGACCGACAAGATTGTAAGCATCTTTATTTCTTACATGTAAATAGAAGCCGATGTCCCGACGAAAGTTAAAACTTTCGGTATGCACCCGACAAACTTTTACAGAATTTGATTTCTCACGTGCAAAAATAGCCCGATGGGCCGACGAGAATACCGACGCCCGAAAAAAACATACAGAATTTGATTATTTCTGTGTTTTGCCCGACTGGACTGTACAGAAGTCGATTTCTGACGTGTAAAAATAATCCGTTGAGCCGACGAGACTTGAACTTCCCGGGTGTGCCCGACAAAGTTTGTAGAATTTGATTTCTTACGTCTAAATATAACTCGATGTGCCGACGAGCCGACGGACGCTCAACAAAAGCTTATTATTAAAGCCGGATGTAGGAGAGACTTTGACAAGCTCCCGAGCCGGTACTGCCGGTAGTCTACCTTTGGGGACAGAAGTAGGAGGCATATAGGTAGAACCAGGGGCGTCACTAGTCTTTTACCTTACCCAAAAAATTTTTAATCTACCTTTTTTCCGGAAACATTTTTCTATACCTACCATACAAGTTCTAGCTCTTAACGCCCCAAGAATGTCAATCCTAAAACGCCAACTCCAAAATTTTGTGTAAAACTAAGTTGAGATTGTTCCTTTAATGTAAGTTCACACATTTACATTTTCGTTTCAACTTTAGCTAAAAAGCAAAGCTTACAACGATCATACCTAGAATAAGTTGAACTAAGCGCCGCATGCAAAATTTTTAAATTTGTATTTTTTCAATAAAAATTTGCGGCCAACAAATGTTTGCGGAATTTGATTTCTTACGTATAAAAAGAATCTGATGTGCTGAAAGAATACCGAGGCCCGAAAAATAATTCAGAATTCGATTTCTTCTGTGTTTTGCCCGACAAGATTGTAAACATCTTTATTTCTTACATGCAAATAGATGCCGATGTGCCGACGAAAGTTAAAACTTTCGGGATGCACCCCGACTGTACAGAAGTTGATTTCTGACGTGTAAAAATAACCCGTTGTGCC
Source organism: Branchinecta sandiegonensis (assembly GCA_030848855.1). Taxonomy (NCBI): domain Eukaryota; kingdom Metazoa; phylum Arthropoda; class Branchiopoda; order Anostraca; family Branchinectidae; genus Branchinecta; species Branchinecta sandiegonensis. The sequence goes on along the minus strand of JAUPMV010000006.1, from coordinate 17,391,411 downwards.
GACGAGACTTGAACTTCCCGGGTGTGCCCGACAAAGTTTGCAGAATTTGATTTCTTACGTCTAAACAGAACCCGATGTGCCGACGAGCCGACGGACGCTCAACAAAAGCCTACAAAATTTTATTTCTTCTGTATTCCTTATGTATAAAAAAAACCTGATATGCCGTATAGAATGCCGAGGCCCGACAAAAATCATGCAGAAATCGATTTCTTCTGTGTTTTGCCCGACAAATACTTGCAGGATTTTAATTCTTGCGTATAAAAAAAAACCCGATGTACCGACGAGTGCCGACAAAAGCTTACAAAATTCTACCCGCCCGACGAAATCGTGCAGATACATGAATAATTGTGGTCCAATTGATGTGTCCCATGATTCGAGGCATGTGGTTTTTGGAGAGTGTGTATGGTGAGGAATGGATGGCGATAATGATAAGGAGTGAAGATTTTGCGGTGACTTATATTTTAAGGAAAATGCTCTAAGGCAATGAGGCATCGTGAAAATGTTATTTTCACGATGGAAATTTGTCATTTGGCTTAGTTTATGTCGCGATGGCACTCACGGGCTTTTTGCAATATATATCTTAGATCATTTCATATGCCATGCTAGGACTTCTTCGTCATGAGGACTCACGTAGCTCCTTTTGCTACAGGGACCCAAACTCGCTAATGTGAAGCTTTTCTAATATTTAAGCTTATTGAAAACGTGAGCGATTGGTCGCTTTATTTCAATGCCGCGGGTGAGTTTGAAACCATCTGCCGATCTGGGGCTTAGCATTTTCTTGTATGTCTGTGCCATTTGTTACGTCATATTTCTTTTCTCAAATATCTTGAGAGAATAGGGTTTCCTCAAAACAGGCTGATTTAACCTCATGCTGACCAAGCCATTTTTTTGAACGATTACATTTTTCAGGTCCTCGACCAGTTAACAACTCGCTTCCGTTCAGCGGCGGAGCACCATTACCTTTCCCGGCATTCCCAGGTTTTGGAAACCTACCAAACGTCTCTTTCCCTGGGATTCCGCAGCCACAACAAGGGCCCAACTTCTTACCATTCCCGGGAAGTAATTCAACAGCTCCATTCACACCAGATGAAGGCTTCCGGCCTCTTCTCAACCCTCTCAGACCGGATTTCGGATCGCCTGTGCCAAGGCCACAGATAGAATCCCCTCTTGGTGGCCGTCCTGAACAATTATCACCGCCGCTTCCTGGGTCAAGACCGCCACCCCAAGAATCTGAGGAGGATTATGACGACGAAGAGCCACCTCCGCTCTTTCCCGCGAGACCCGTAGAGTTTTACTATCCCACACACAACACTACAGAAGTGCCTCCTGGACCGGCTGGCCCAGGCATTTTTGTCCCACCACCCTCGAGGTTCTTCCAGGTCAACAATAAAAACACTGAACATGTCGATCTCCTGGACAAAGTACACGATGCTAGGATATTTTTGTCACCTCCTTGGGTGAGCGGTTTTGTCCCATCAGGAGAAAATCCCGACAATGCCATCGACCGCTCGGAAAGATTTAGACAGCCAGATTTCAGAGATCTGAAAGACAGTCCAAAGAGGACCGAATTTAAAGAGGACAACATCCCGCCGTCAGATCCATTCCCTTTCTCTCATGACTTCATTGACGGCAGAGCTCCTGGAAATCCCCCGACGAATAAGTTTATTGCGAATGAAACACCCGGAAACAATCTCGACCTTGATGGGAAAGTCTTTGGCAGACCATTAGGTAATTTTAAACCGAACGAATTTGACAGAACTAGGAACAACAACGGTCGAATCATCGAAGGTGTACCACTCAGTGCGACCTCAAGCTTCGGTGATAAAGAGGAAACGGTACCGACAAGGGGCCACCAATTAGGAGACAGACACGAGCTTGAAGACAACGATCGGCTCAATGGACGTTTCGTTCCAGCTTTGCACCCCCTCGAGAGGACAAAGAACCCACAGCATAATTTAGCTCCTGTGATCGAAGATCGAATTACGGGCGGAGGCTCTTTTGAGTTTAATGGAAATGGCTTCAAACCCTCCGATCCAGCATTCATGGAACGTATCCAAAAAGGCCCTCAAGCTCTTGAAAAGTTTTCATTCTCTACGCAAGAGCAGTTTTTCCACGACGGAATGAGTCAGAGTGAAAAAATAGATAACATAGAAATAATTCGGCCAGATCCTTTAGAAAAGCAAGAAAACAGAGACAAAGAAGTGAGAACGGAAGATTTCGATGTGAGATTAATAAATGGGCCAGGTCAAACCACACAAGACAGTCGTCCCATTCAGCTGGTGGAACAGCTGGTTCTGTTTCCAGCAAAGCCAGCCCAAAGCGCGGAAGAGTTTTTCCGTCAGCAGCAAATGGTAGATACATTTGAATCTTCCGAAAAGACAGAAAACAACGAAGCTTTGTTCCCGTTTGACACATTCGAGCTACCTCTCGGCTTTGGCGAAAAACGAGAAGACGATCAGACTCCTCCGAGAGTTTTCTCTAAGCCCACTGCAACCAACGTCCAACCGGAAAAGGTCACCGTAGCAGCAGTACAGTTACCAGAGCCAGCGACGGACGCCGAAATCCCAACTTTCCAAGTAAAAGATGATGTCAACATTATGAGAAACGAACCAGCAGAACAGCCTCTCTCACCTGGTAATCCGCAGCATCACCATCACCACGAGACCAAGACAGTAAAAAACACACCGGCTGAAGATACGGAAGTTGTCACCAAAGGAAACAATAATCCGAATCACTACTACATATCACAGTTTGAGGACACAACATTTGTAGAACGAGACTACACTGAGAAGTCCGACATAGACGAGAATTTGAGGGATTTCTACAACACCAATTTCGGTGAGAAAATCAGAACCTCGCCCACGAAAGAAAAAGATGATATCAAGGCAGCCAAGGTACCTGCACCAGCACTACCGTTCTCAGTTGTCGCTCCTGCATTCGAGTCAATCTCCAAGCCAGGGAGCGCTGACGAGGCCAATCCCAAGATCATATCGACGCAACACCCGGTCGATGCCGATCTCACATCCTTTGGGGCCACAGGTGAAACCGAGAAAAATGAACCTTACCAGCGAATCGAAATTCCTGAAAAATATGATGCTACGCAAAGCGGTAAGGTAGACCAGGAACCAAACTATGAATACGAGAATGCCAAATATCTTAGCAACTTCAGGAGCGAAGAACCGTCTTCTTTCGACAAACAAGAAGTTCATCTCAAAGAAGGTGCGATTCTTGGATTTGACGGGGTCAGTGACAGTTTCGCACCTTTTTCAAACGTTCAGCAAGGCACCGACATCACCCCACCAAGCAAAAATATTCAAAAGCTCCAATTCAGTGACCCAGGCCAACCGACCTACGATATTTCAAAAGATCTGGTACCTAAAGTTTCTTTTACAGACAACAAACCGCCGATTACTGGCACGTTGAATCAAAGTGGGCAACCATCTACACAGAGTTTTGACCAGTTCACCCGCGGTGAACCAAGCTATGACCCACCAGAGCCTAGTCGCTTTGATTATTCCCTAAAGCAACCAACGAAAGTGTCTATTGCGCCTGTGCAGGACAAGTTTGAACCATACAGTCAGAGGCCCATCCAAAATTATGAGCCTCCTTTGGCTGCCGTCCAGACCAGTGTCTTCCCTAATAGCCTGAATGATGTCGTCAAGGCCACGCCCAACTATGACCCACCAGAGCCTAGTCGCTTTGATTATTCCCTAAAGCGACCGACGGAAGTGCCTATTGCGCCTGTGCAGGACAAGTTTGAACCATACAGTCAGAGGCCCATCCAAGACAATGGGCCTCCTCTGGCTGCCGTCCAGACCAGTGTCTTACCTAACGGCCTGAATGATGTCGTCAAGGCCACGCCCAACAGAGTGAGTCTCGAAAGCGATACTAGAGTGAATTTCAGACCACCCTTGCCGAAGGTGGAGCCAGACAGTGAAACTGTCGCTTTAAGGACACCCGTTGCGAGCAGTCGTGAAGCTCAGAAAACCATAAACTACCCATTCACATTCTTCCATCTAATTAGCGATAAGTCGCCGGGTACGTCTTTCAAACTCGGAACTGGACCCGACCAGAGGTCTTTTGTGTCGGTCTCCCACTACGGACCAAAAGGGATAGGTTATAGTTACTCGTACTAGACAAAAGCGTTTTGTGATTGAAAAAGATCTCCTACGAGTGTTCCTTGTTATTTGTCGTGTAGATTCTGGTAGCTACTCGTTGAATTTACCTCCTTTCCTCGAATCTATAAGCTTTTTATACCAGTCGTGTGTACATACGAAATACCGATGCCGTGTAAATGACCAAACGTATTGCTAGTAAAACTAGCCAAGCAGTGTTTAGTATTTTAGAGTTTTTGCTTACGATTGCAGGCATAAGAAGTGAGGTGGGTATTTAAATAGATGGAGCAAAAGGAGCAGAGATTAATACTTATGTAGTCGTCTTGAGAAATCCTAAACTTAATGTGCACCCCAAAGGCCGACGATCAGTTATCTTCCGCATGACATATATTTTTGTGTTGAACGAGGATACCGCTGCTGATCGCAACTTGGGTTCCCACATCCCACGCAAAATTCGAGAAACCGTCTCCCTCACTTTTCTTTAATCCGGAAGTGGCTCAACTCAGCGTTTTCGGTAATAACCTTCTTTGAAAAGACCGTCTTTCAAAGCATTTGTTTGATCACGGGACGGATTAATCTTGCTAGAAGAAAGTAATGATGAGGTTCGGTTTCTGTAACCCGAGGTCCGTATTTTCGCTAGGCTATAAAAAGTAGAAATTGGTAGGGGATGTGGATTTGGATCAGTTCTATATTATGAAGATTATAGTCGTCATACATAATTTGCTCTCCTGTCGAACGGGTATTGAGCTTTATTAATATGATTGTGTTACTTTCTGTTATTTCTTCCGTTCACTTCGATTGTTTCTATTAGACCTATTGCCATACACCACCTGTATCTGTCTTTCAAGGTCCATTAGCTTACTTACTGCCTCAATCTCAGTCACTATTTGGTCAAAAATATCGGTCATACAAGTTAACCATTTCTCTCGTCAAAACGGAAGGTACCGCGCGAGACGGGAAACACCGGGACGGGCTTGTGACCGATAAGAAACCCAGTAAAGTACTGCCACTTGTGCTTTAAAGATATTAATCCTGGAGCAACGAAGCTTCCACTAACCAAGTTGTAATTTCCGATAGTCATTCACACTTAACATTCTAGCCTTTTCGGACCACCTTTAACCTGAACTGTCATCCAAATAGTCCAACCGAGAAAATTCGAAAACTCAGACGAAAGCTTTGTGTTCATTGGGAACAAATTTTGCTTCACCCAGCCGGCAACTGTGTTAGAATGCACCACTTTCCTCCCAAATCGAAGTTCAATTTGTAGGGCCAAGCAAAATTCGGTGTCAATGTGGAATTGGCAGAAGAATTAATGATAATAATAGTAAGTTACTTTTGACAGTTTTATCTTTTTATTTTTAAACAATACGTTGCAGGATAATTAGTTCGTCTACAGACAAAACAATTATGCATGATAAGTTTGATAATAAGTTTATCAAATTCCCTCGAACCAGTCAACTAAATAATAAAACAACGAAAAACACAGAGGAAACCAAAAGAAAAAGAAGAAAACACGGAGAACAAGACCAAAGGCTTTGACGGAATCCAGAAGGGAAATTTTTACTGGACCTCTTCATTCTGACAATCAGGTATTGTAGATTTCCAGTCTTTGCCAGACACCGTAAACAAGTTATTTGAGTCTAGGCGAAAGCACCCCTGGTGACCCCCCTCCCAGCGGCCCCTCCCCCACCCGGTAACAAACATCCCTGACGTATCTAGAACTAGTGCTTGTCCTTCCCGCCAAGTTTCATCTCCATCCCTCCACTCTAAGCGTTTCCCAAAATACCCGGTCCCCCCTCCAGCTCCCCCAAACTAACCGGATGCGGTCCGGATTTGAATTGGGTCGTCTGAGACTCGGGGTCTTCCAAAATATCAAGTTCCCTTAAGATCCGATCACCTGTTCAATAGGAATTAATACCTCAAGATTCCGGATTCCCCCTACCTCCACTCCCCCCATGACGCTCGGATCGGGGAATTGACTATTTCCAAATTAATCTTTCGAGGTCCCTGATATGCCTGCCATGTTTCATCGTCGTAGCTTATGTGCAAGTGCCCAAACTAGCAAAACCCGGACCGACAGACAGACCGCCTCCGACAGACCGCCGGACGGATCGCTATATTGCACTTGACCGAAGGGCAAGTCCACCAGGAGGGTTTGGTACCGGGGGGGGGGGGGGGGGGGGTAGCCAGAACCCATTAATTTATCCCTAATCAACCGATTGATGGGTTAAAAAAAAGGATAGCCTAGTGTCGTTTTTTGATGAATCACGGAAAAAGGACTAATGCGCTGAAAAACAAGACCAAAGGTTTCGACGGGATCCCAAAAATGTAATATTTATTAGACTTCTTGATCAAGACAATCAAATCTTGTACATTTCCGAGTTTTCGCTAGACCCTTTAACATTTTTGCTATTTATCCATAATGAACCGCTTGAATATGCACACAAAAATGTTACCGTTCTGAAGTTTTTTGCTTACGGCCAAACAACTAATCAAATGAGGAAATAAAGTTCAGATATGGATTCAACAAGCATGTTTACTTCAATATCTCATCTCTAATCGACTCCAAAAAGGTCTCCTGGCGAACTGCATGCAGAGCAAAAGATCTAGTGACATTGAGAGCTAGCCGAACCTTTCAATCCAAATTCCCACGTTTTTACAAATTTTGCCAGCTTATCCGTCAAGGAAATAAAGTTCAAAATTCGATTCAGCATGTCTCCTTACGCCGATACCGAATCCCTAATCGACTTGAGAAATAGCCTAACCTTGAGCATCAACCAAATTTCCAATTAAGTTCAGATATGGATTGGGGCCTCCTTATCCCATAAACGAATATCTCGTTAGCTTATAAAAACAAATTTGTTATACCCTTAATTCGAAACCCCCCTCCTCTGCCCCTAGATATAGGCCTAAATGACCAATCTACAGACTTGGCCTGTAATTTACCAGTGAATCCTCATACGAAGTTTGAACAACATATATCAACCCCTTCGACCCCCCCCCCACAATCCAAAACCCAAAGAATAAGTGCGCTAGGTTTAAACAGTCTTCGATCAAACCCAATAAACTGTGTGCTTATACACGCGACCGAAGTCGCCATTCCTCTGGGTCCATAGATCAATAAAGTGACGTCACTCACGCGCAGAGCTTTCGCCTATGTGAATAAAGGGGTAGGGTAGGGACTGGAAAATCGGTCAACAAATTTTATTAAATTGTTACCAGATAGTTGTCGGATGCATTCTGACTTTTCGACTCGGTAAAGCCGGTTGGGTCTTTGAAGATAATTAAACTGATCGAATACACTTTTTGTTTATCATTCATTGGTATGTTCGAAAGTTGAACAGAATGTCTCCTCACTCTATATCGACTATGTCATTGGGTGTTAAAACTTCAGGCTAAATTTCCGGATCCAGGGCGAACTACTTCCGGGGTGAAAATACTTTTCATCTAATCTACTTCAGATACAACTTTTACTTTTTCCAAATTTTCCGGGTTTTGCCGGATTCCGGGTGAACAACTTTTACGAGAAAATAATTATCATTTTCTGATTCAGCATGTCTCCTTATCCCTAGATGGACAATCTCATTAGCTTTTAAAAAATATTTATTTTCCTCCCTTGATTTGAAACCCTTCCCCCACCCCAGAATATACAGCTTTGGGGCCCATCTACAAAACTGACTTGTCCCTTGGAATCCTCACACCAATTTCCGTCAAAATATCTCATTCCGTTCGAGAGTTATCGTGCTTACAGAGGAGGGACAGACGGACAAATTTTACGGTCATAGGTATCCCTCCACATACGTTTTGGGATCCCAGAAAGGACAGTTATGGATATCTAGCTCATTTTCGAAACTGTAGTCGACTTCACAGTTAACTGTCTCTTCTATCGACTTCCAATTTTTGCCGTCGGGGTAATATAATGGTTGGTGAAAAAATAAAGTTCAGATTTGGAATAGGAGACGCGCATAAAACGGATTCCGTATCCCCTCTTTCCCTTACATCGAACTTCTAACCAACTTCAGAGCAAACTTTTACTTCTATCTATAAAATTTTCAGTTTCGACTGGATTCGGGATAGCTACTTGTCCGGCAAAAGAAAACTCAGATAGCCTACAAATTCAGCATGTATTTTTACCACTAGATCGAATCTCTAATCGACTTCACAATTCACTTTTACTTCCATCGAAGTCCCGGCTGTCGGATTTCGGGCAAACTAAACAGTTGAGTCCAGATAGGAATTCAGCGTGTATTCTCCCTGTATGAAAATTCCAGTTTCGGCCAGATTCTGTACAACTTCTGTACTTCATGTCTTCCTACCTCTGAATCGACTATCACATTAGCTTTAACCCCTAAGCTTGAATCCCATCCCTCAATATATGCAGGTTCCATCTACGAACTTGACCTGTAGCCTACTTTGACACGAAGGATCCTCACACCAGTTTGAACAAGGTGCCCCACTCCTTCGAGAGCTATCTTTATCGCGCTAACAGACGGACGAACAGGAGATGAGGGGGTCGGACTAACCTTACGACGTCATAGGTATCTCGTCACTTACGTGTTGGGACCCTCAAACTCTTGGAACTCCCAGAAGTTGGGTTTGGAAAAGGTATATGTATCTAGGAGACTGGCGTTGGTCAACATGAAAGCCTTATTCATGAAAAAAGCATTCTTAGAAGGCTTGGAAATAGACTATCGAGAAAAGTAGCCCAACTTCTTGGAAAGCACCTTGTTATGTCGCACAGTCGTTCCTCCCTTTCACAAAGATCCAGAGGGCCAATCAATTGACAAAGTGCGTTGCGTGGGATTGGAGGGTTCCCAAGTGAAATGGGAGGAATGAACGGATATTTTCAATTCCGATGTCCCCCTCCCCCGTAACACACATGGTAAGATCCATCCAGTTTATTTGATTATTCTACAACAGGCCACCCTCTCCAAGATTTATTCCCCTGTGACGACAAGTGTTCTGGTGAACGCCTTAATCAAAACTCCCGGATTGGTTGTTCTTTCGGATTCAACTTTCTTAGGAGGGGATACATTGCTTTAGGGGCGGTGCCAGGGTTGAAGTTGCCCTTCGAAACACAAATGTCCGATTGGTTGTTAGGAGCGTTATGCTGCCCTTGCTTTTGATTTAATGGATCTTGTAACGTTGTCCCTTTGACCTTGTGGAAGGGCCCTGGAAGTTGTGGTGATTTTTTGGTTGGAGTAGGACTGTCAGGCAACGTCCGCTGGGAAAGACAGGAAATAAATTTTGGAAAGGGTGGTCTGTCGTTAAAATAGTAAAAAGAACTGGATGCATCTTACCTTGTGTATTGCGGGCGAGGGGAACATCCTTCATAAGGTCTCCTTACTACGAGTTAAATATTAATAATTAAGTATACGAACTTGGCAACTTCAGCTAGCTCTTGGATTCATTCAATCTCTCCTAAACTCTTCATGCCGATCTCAGTCGGAAGATTATATTTTCGGGAATCTCGTTCCTACACTTACATTTACTCTAAGGGTTTTCCGCTATACACGTTCTCCAGCTAAATAAATCAATGCAAAAAGGCACCTGGGATCAACCCCACAACACGTTTATAACTTAATTGCAAGAACTCTAGAGTTGTGTCTAGTATTTTGAAGATAAACAACCAAAACGTTTCCGTGAAAAGCCAATTATTGGAATTGTCTCTGCGGTTTTAAACGGTTTCGACAATAATTAAGAGGGTACCAGGAAGGAATAGTGGGATTTTCTATCCATCCAGTTCATTAAGGTGGAAAAATAGAACTGGTAAAAAAAATCGCTTATCTGATAATTGTAACACGCACAGTGTCAAATGTCAATCAATTAGAGCGTCACGACCGAATGATTCAAAGTTCGAAAATACCACCCAAAGTGGCTGAAAGATCTTACGGCATTAAATCGCGTTTTGTTGGTCTCATTTCGGCAGTTCGCGAAGCACAGTCTTCTGAAAGGGAATGACAGAAATACAGACTTATTAAATCACAGAAACTGATGTCATTAAGTCCTTTGAAAGGGTATAAACAACATCCGCAAGGCTCTGAAAATCAAGTAGCTCAGATCAGCAATGCTCAGCAACCTTGTTTTTACCCACAGCCGCTACAAACCCACGTATAGATTCACTGGAAGCCCGACAAAAACTGTATAGCCTGCGTATTTGTGCGAAGCAGCTTAATGCGTGACGTTGGATGTAGTGATGCGTGGCATGAAATAGTTAAAAGAAAAAAATCCTCGGGAGTGTTCATGCCAGGCTCATGCTCATCTTTATCACTTTAACTATTGAAAACAGACAGCAGCAGTGTTTGAGACAAATCAACGTGAATCGAAGACAGAAAAAGACATTCCACGTCACCGGTGCACCTGTTCCCAGGCCATCTTTCGCTTGCGCCCGGTCCTAGCCTAGTATACGTCCCATCACAGGTCAGAGAACTGTTTGACAAATCACTCGGTCCCTGTCACGGACATGGACAACACGACTTCAAACAGTTCATATAAGCTGCGGTACGATGTTGTGGCCACGTCTATATACGTATGTGCATATGCGATGATATTTATAACAGGGACCATAGGGAACATTTTGGTAGTGCTGGTGGTGACGAGGTCACGAAGGATGAGGACGGTGACGAATGTGTTCCTAATGAATCTCGCGATAGCAGATTTGCTAGCAAACTTGTGCTGTATCCCATTTACTCTTGTTGGACACATCTTTGAAGGTAAGCAGGATCAGTCAATCTATACGCAGTTAGATAAATTCGACTGACTCAAAGTCTACTTTTCATTCAGCTTGAACTCTCTCTTCACAAACAAGGTGTCGAACAGAAAAAAGGATGGTTTGGTCAGCGTTAACGAAAAATCCGAAGTAACGTTGTAGACTGAACAGATATATTCTGGTATAAAGAATGAGCATTTGAAAATATGGAAGGGGGCCTTGCTCGTGCCATTTAGAGTTTCTGGTGTTAGTCCACTTAGTCCTATTTCCACCGGATACATAGACTGGTCGCGATCTTCGAGCTCCAACCGGTCTATCTTTGCAATAAAAAACTTCTTGTTTTCGCCGGATTCTAGTCGAAACTGATCAGTCTAAATGCTTCAGTCTCCGTGATTTTCTGTGCAAACCCATGACAGCTTACGGCTCATTTTACCATTATAATCCAAGCGTGGAGGGAGAATTTTACCCCTTTTCAAGTTCAAGTTCAAGTTTTTTGTAATTTTACACAAAAATACAAATACATAATACAAGCATTGTGGAGAACAAAAATTCGAACATGCAGTGCTTGTTAAAATTTTTACTATAACAACAACTACGTCCCCTATAAGTCTAACAAAAATAATATAACTTCATCTGATAAAGAATAACTCTATCTGATAAAGAATCATTTGTCCCTTCCCTATATACCAACCATCCCCACGCCAAGTTTCATCAAAATACCCCAATTTGTCTACCCAAACACAAGACGGACGGGAGGATAGACCGGGAGCCGACAGACCTACGACGATCTTTTCCTCGTATTAACCTAAAGGACTAAGAAAATACAAAACTACAAAGGCCAATATCATTCTACTCTCCTTAGCGCGTCCGCGTAAATGCCCAGTTAATGTAGAATTTCATCCGAGGACACGAGCTTGGAAAACATTCAAGTATTTTGCCAGTTGTTCCGTCGCAACTTCACAACCATCTCTTTTCCCTCATTAGCAGATCAAACGGATGGTCACGAAACTTACAGATAATGGGTGTGGTCAGACGAAAAAATCCTAGAGAATGATAGAGGACGTTGTTTTCCATTGAAGGTTTCTCGATCCGCTCAAAAACCGGTGTTAGGGATCAGCATAGCATACTTACCCTTGGTACGTTCGGACGATGCTCTTGTCTGTATCGAGTGGGACGAGTGGGACTTGTCTATATCGAGTGGTAACTAAGACCTATCTGTGAAACTGTGAGTGATTACTCCCCTACAGCAAGACAGTCAACTGATCCTTCAATGACCCCATGTCTACCTAAGCTACCAGAGACAACCTCAGTCGGCATATTTGACCTCCCAAGAGTTAGACATCCCAGAAGATGGAAGACCGTGCAATAAACTGCTCCAGCGCAGAATCGACCCCGTCGGCAAATTCCCGCCTGTACGAGACTGAGCCCAGAGAAGGGGGCTAACGAAACCATCATCGAGTTATCCCTACAAGGCGGGTTTTGGGGGCCATGAATCTGTACTGTATTGTTCCTATAAACATGCCATAAAGCGAGTCGAGTAATTTAAACATGTAACGTTCCACTTCAAATAAGCCGCTTCAGAACCGTGATAGGGACTCGCTTCATTTGACTACTTTTAAATTATTCACCGATCAATGAAGTAACGATCCACCATATCCTACTCGGTAGCTACAGGTCAAGCCAAAAAAATGTGGCAACAAAATAAACAAGAAACAAAAATAAAAAAATATAACCAAGGGACATTCCTACAATTTTATTTCGGTTTAAGGGTTATGGACTTTTCTTCACTGCGTAGAGTTGAGCGTTCCATGTAATACGGCTGCGTTTTCTCTGAGATGATTTGAGGCGGTAAAGTCATTCCTCATGTTTGACAAAGTCAAGATGACTTTCCGCCCCCAAATCTCATGGTACGCCACGAGTCTAAGCAGTAAAGAAGTCAAATTTTATCTTCTTTAAATTATTTTAATTCTAGATTTGAGGGATTACATTTACCGCCTGTCGGGTGCCAATACTTACATACTTCAAAGTGAGCATCGTGTCTCTAGGAGAGCACCAGTCCCCTATCGCTTACGAGAAATGCAATATACATGAGTAGCAGCAGGCTATTTCTTTTTCAGCTTGGATTCTTGGTGCCCTAGTCTGTAAGGCCGTTACGTACCTGCAGGGGGTGTCGGTGGCCGCATCTGTACACACCTTAGTTGCCATCTCCGTCGAGAGATGCCTCGCTGTAATATGGCCGCTCAACTACCGATTTCGGAAAAGACATGCCTATTATACTATATCCGTCTTATGGGTGACTTCCTTCACATTGACTTTGCCCTGGGCTATGTATTTTCACCTAGAAGAGGGAAATCAGGTAAGGAAATTACAGTTCTGTACACCAATTTCGGAAAACCGATTTCACGCTATGAAAACGCAGGGGAAGCGAGGATTAATTTGGTGCAGCCTACTGAGGCGAGCGGAGAAGAAAGCTTTGGCTTGCGCGCCCGTGCGTTAAGATACAAAGATGCATCATGAAAAATATGAGACGCACAACTATACTCTATATGACCAAGTCCAAAACACGCCAGTGATCCTCAGGAAGAAGGAGTAAATGTCTCCCTAATGACTCAAACTCAATAACTCAAACCCTTTGTCAATCAATCACGGCGATCTTTGGGAGCAGCTGTTAAACCGCTTCCGGCTCCTCCACTCCGCTAGGTACCCGGCGATTCTGCATCAACAAGGAGAGTTAGTCATCAAGAGTTTTCCTGACATACGCAGGAAAACAAAATAATTTTTTAAAGCCTGTTCCAGAGAGAAAGGAAAAGAGATGGAGAGGGGGAGAGAGTCGGGAAAGAATAGGGAATTATTAACGACCATCATTAGTGAGGCCATGCAAACTACACAGGGACGAGCCATTAGGAATTCCGGTGCTAATATGCAGCTCTCGTTTGAATAAACCTGGATATTTCGGTCCTTCGCTCATTATTTTCGTTTCAGCGATGACGCAGTGATCAAATTATGTCCTGAGGGAGGTTCGCCAACGTTTCTATAATGAAATAGTCTTCGTTCTTTTCATCATGGACATCATCAAAAGCTCTTTCAAAATGAATAGGCGCGCTAGCAGCAACTGGTGTTTTCGACAGAATATTGTCGGCCCTGATTTCTCGGTTCTATACCAACTTTCTACTTTCCAGACATGCACAGAAGACTGGCCATCGAAACAGTCCGGAAATCTGTACTTCCTCTTTGTTCACTTGCTAATATGCTACGTCATTCCCATGCTTGTCATTGGAATATGTTACACGTTGATAGGTGTAACCATCTGTAAGCGACAAACCCCTGGAGAAACTAGTAATGGGACCTTAATGAACAGGTCAAAGGTAATGACATTTCGATTAGGGGAGCATCTTATTGCATGGTGATTCAATTGCATAGGACTTGGTGTATAAGACACGACAGATCCAATTGCAGGGTCAAGGCAGACGACAAGTTTTCCCATGTTTCCCTGCTCCGAAAGTATTGTAATCTCAACCGCTAAAAATCCCGACAGGAATTCTGGACTACGATTGCCACACCTTGGTCGTCTGTGTGCATGCTACCATCACCTACATGGCACATGAGTGTTGACCAGATTGAAAAAACAATGAAGTTTAACTAAGCATTAGGACAAACGGACAAAGATCAAAGAATTCGGCGCAATCCCTCGAAGATAATGCTAGCACGTCGAACGGATAGACAGTAGAATCATATTAATGATAAAGAAAAGCTTGAACCAGCACCGAACCGTAACACTTTCAAATCTCCTGAGGAGGTGACCTCGGTTTAGGATCGGTTTAGCATATTCTAAAAATGGCCAACTCTGCTTTTCGTTAATCCAATCCGTTTATTTTGTACCTTACAGTAGCTGCGTTTTTGCATTCCTGTGGACTGTAGCCGTGGCAGTTGGCCTGTGTGCTAATAAGGCGTTTTGCACGCTTTTTGCCGTAGACTTTGTCCTGTGGGTTCGAACAGCAAAAACACCTTATAAGCTGCTCAAACGGACAAGGCGGGAAATTTTAAACTCTGAAAAAAAACCCAGCTAAACAGCTTAACAGCTTACTTCCTGGTTTAAAACTAGTGTGCTAACTAACCCAGTGTGCTCTTCTGGACAAACCATAACCTACAGCTACAAAAAGTTCGGACCCACTATACAAAAAAAAATTCCCCGAATACAGAGATTTGACAGGGAAACAGCAGTCATTCACAATACTTACATTTAACTTTGAAAAATTCATTTTTATATTCCAGAATTTCCAGATGCCCAGCATCCTCCATTTTTATGGCACTTGCCCGGGCAAGTGCCATATAGCGATCGCAATTTCTGTCCGTCCGTCGGTCTGTCGGTCGGTACAGGTTTTGCTAGTTCGGGCACTTCCAAACAAGCTAGGACGATGAAACTTGGCAGGCATATGAGGGACCCGACCAGAGTAACTTATTATTAATGACTTTCCCGATCCGACTTTCCTCGGATCCGAGAGTCCGGAAACTAGGAACAAGGGTAATAAAAGGGGTGCAAAAGGGTAATGGGCATCATGGTATCGATCCGACGTCCTCTTTCACGGAGGCCCGACACGCTATCTCACTGCGCTATTGAACCTTGTATTTAGAACCGAGTGGAGGAAAAGCTACAGTTTAAGGATTTTGGTTAGAACAAATGCTAAACTAAGCTTTTATCTGATTGTGTTCTGCTTTTCCCAAGAAAGTAAGCTACTTCTGTCCTAATTATATTTTGACCCTGTTCCAGATTAGGGCTCGAAAACCAAATTAACTTGGAAATAATCCCTTCCCAGATCCGGCCATAGTGGGAGGAGTGGAGGGATGGGGAATTCAGAATCTAGTGAAATGCATAACTTTAGAACGGGTGATCGGACGTGAATGAAACTTGACAAGTGTCAAGAACAAGTGTCTCAGATGATCAATTTCAAGTCTGGAACGAATCCGACAACTCGGGGGGGGGGGGGGGGGGAGCTGGAGGGGGGGGGACGGAAATCTCGTGAAACGCTTAGAGTCGAGAGATCGGGATGGGACTTTGGAGGAAAGAACAAGCATAAGCCGTAGAGAAAATATTGACAAAACAGGACCGGATCATGTCACAGTTGGGGGAGTTGGAGAGGGTTTTCCACAATTTCGGTGATCACGAGTTGGGTCACGAGTACTTCCGAATGTGTTATGACCATGAAACTTGGCCGGCCGTGCTATGACCATGAAACTTGGCAGGCATGTCAGGGACTCTATCAGATTGGCTTAAAAATAGTTCCTCCCCCAATCCGATCATCGTTGTGGGAGGAACAGTTGTCAGTGAGTGGAATAACCATTTCAGTTTTACTAGATCAAACCCATTTTCTGTTGAGATTAGTATTGGGAGAGAGAGCCAGCCTTGACAACGGCAAACCGTACATGACAAACATGCTAACTGTTCTTACAAGTGCCATGTGAGCTTTCAGCTCTTGTTGAAAGGAAATACAGGCTAAGGCCAAGGACAACGGCATCAAGAAGGCCTTTAGCCGTAGCCAGTGGATTTCGTTCTTTGACCGTTGGACTGAGGGTAAAAACGCCTTCTAAGCAAACAGGCTACAGGGAAAGTTTTGCCGAAACACCTACTACTCACAGGCGTGCTGCAAGGCATGCAAAAACGCAGCTAGTATTAGCTACCGGTAGATTCCGAATTTGTCCCAATACAGTCAACCTAAGTCGTTCACAAACTCGTGGCGGATAAGTCCTACCTGGCAACAGGAGCGTCGTCTTAAAGAAATGCTCCGTTCTTACTGTAGCCCTCAAAAAGAACGACAGTATGGGTATCTTGGAATGTATGCACCACTGTGGTATTGGCAATTATACAATCTGTTCAGAGAAAAAAAATACTAGGGAGTAGCGCCAAGACCTATACCTTCCATACTTCACAATCGGGCCATACTTGTATCGCCAACCACTACACTTGTGGCATTTAAAGGAGATGAAATTGCGGGTTTATAAATTTCCAGTAAAGGCAAGATGCGGTTTGCACACATCGAAGAAACAGGGGAGGCTGTATCTTTTTTTTTTTTGCTTTGTTCAGAAGTTCAAATTATTGTGGTCAGCGCTGGTGAAGATTGAGTTTCACTAGGCACGTTCACAATCGCTAGTGGTGCTAGTGTCGCTGATATTCGAGTGTGTGTCAGTTTTTTCAAGTCTTGGCGCTACTCTCCAGTGTTATTTTACTCTGGACCTTTTCTATTAGCACTGGAAAAGCCTTATACAGGAAATCTGTAAATTCGTTCCGCAAGATCGGAAAGGAACAATGGTTAGCGACCGTAATTACTTGCACCCTTTTATTTTTTAGGTGAAAGCTACAAAGATGATCCTCACCGTCGTTGTTTTTTTTGCGCTTTGCTGGCTACCCCTATATTTCTTAGTTACATGTTGGCGGTTCGAACTCCTCGATCTTGATTCCGTTTTCGGAGACGTGTTATCACTTGGACACGCATTCGCGGCGGCTCAGTTCCTCTCCAACGTAAACTCATGCATCAACCCCGTGCTGTACCACTACATGGACAAGAGGTTCAGGACCGCATTTCGACTCTTCTTCTGCCCTGCGGAAGACACAGGTCTACCTTCTCGCAGCTCGAGTAAAGTAAGAATCTTTCACGCACTATAATCAGTCCTCCGTCTTCGATCTAAACCCACCTTTACCTTTTGACGAGGCAAACTACGAGCCGTCGACGTATTAGGATTGCGTGACAATTGCTTATAGGTGAAGCTTAAGGAAGCTGAATGAGGACTGGGCTACTGTGCATAGATCAAGCTCATTGCTCAGATATGATTATGATAGTTATTGTAAAAAGCCCGAGGGCCTCCAGATTGCGTTTCAAGTAAAGTTCCCTCACATTCGGTGGGAAGTGCTGTTGCCGACTCTATAAGTGGGAGGTTCCAGTGAATGAGCTTAGGTTGCAGCTGTGCTTTTATGAACGTTTCGGAATAATTTTTACTCTATAGTTAGCCGGACTCTACAGTCCATCAACAAACTATAGCACGTGATAATATTATCTAAGCAAACGGACCTTCAGCAGCCAGAGGCGTTACTAGCCAAAATGTTTGGGGGGGGGGGGGGGGGACGAGGCATTTACCGACTGGCTGGTACTTTTGACCGACTGTTTCTGCAGAAAAAAGACTGTTTTCAACAACAAAAAATTACAGTTTTGAGAAAAATCGACTGATTTTCAGAAAAACCGGCTTTGTTGATGAAAAATCGACCAGTTTTCAGAAAAACCGACTGTTTTCATAAAAAAAATCAACTGTTTTGACGAAAAATCGCGGCGCTTCGCGCCGACTCGGTTATTTTTACCGACTGGGCGACAGTATTGGGGGGGGGGGGGGCGTCCCCCCACCCCAGTCGTGACGCCCCTGCCAGCAGCTGCCTTTTTTCTCCTAATGCATCGGCTGCCAGGTGCCTATAATACATTATACACAGTAAACGAAGACTTTTCCAGAGATGTTCATCTAAACACATGATAAGCCATGGATCAACTTCGCTTCAGGCCTCAATAAAGTCAGTCAACGGCGGAGGAGCTATGCGATATTACAGAGCATCGAAACTGGCATCGCTGAATGAAGACAAGCTTGGTTTGTCAGAGCTAACTAAATTTCAGGTAGGACTTACTGAAGTGATTCGATTGAGGCTAGAGGTGGTTTAAATAGCCTTACTTATGATAATAAAAAAATAATTATATGCTAAATAAAGCTCTTGGTGCTGTTAATCCACCAGTTTTAATAGGAATTTGGAGACCAAGAAATCCAACAAAGAGGAGGCGTGAACTCGGGAACTTTTTTGGGATCCCAAAACGTAAGTAGAGGGATACCTATGACATCGCAAAATTTGTCCGTCTGTCTGTGAGCACGATAACTCTTGAAGGGAATGAGATATTTTGATGAAACTTGGTGTAAGGATTCTTTGGGTCAAGGGTAAGGTCAAATTCGTAGATGGGCTTTGTAGAAATTAAAGGAAATTAAGGGGCGAACAAATATTTTTAAAAGCTATTGAGATAGTTTATTTAGGGGTAAGGAGACATGCTGAATCCAAATATGAAAGTTATTTTCTTGCCGGACAAGTAGTTCACCCGGAATCCGGCGAAAATCGGACACAAAATTTGTCGACCAATTCCATAGCAGTCCCTACCCCTTTATTCTCAAACCCCCTTAATCCTACCCCCTTTATTCTCAAACCAGTATAGCTCTGCGCGTGGATGACAACATTCATTTGTTGATTCTATGGACGCTGGAGAGATCTAGTGTAATCGACGGTCGAAGGGGTTGATATATAATGTTCAAACGAGGAAATATATTGTTCAAGCGAGGATGTTGTTCAATGAGGATTCACTGGTAAAGAACAAGTCAAGTTCGTAGATGGGTCCTTTAGTCCTATCTGTAGAGGCAGAGGAGGGTTTCGAATTTACGGTAAAAACATGTATGTTTCAGAAGCTAAGAGGATATTCACTGAGGGGTAAGGAGGTCCGATGAATCTATATCTGAACTTAAGTTTTCTAGCTGGACAAATGGTTCATCCAGAATTCGGCTGAAACTGGAAATTTGGTTGAAGCTCAAAGTTGTTTCTGAAATCGATTAGAGATTCGGTATCGGGACAAGGAGACATGCTGAATCAATTTTTGAACTTTGTTTTAACAGTAAAAATATTCATGGAATCTGACCAAGACTGAATGGCGAAGACATGACCCATTTGTTTTACAAATGCTCCATTTTTGGGATCCCATCGAAAACTTTGATCTTGTTTCTTAACGAAGGCATACTTCTAAAGGCGCACACAGATGAATATTTTAGTAGTGAAGCAATGTTTGATAAACGCAACTGCGTCAAGTGGCGCCTGAAGAGTGATGGTTATTCTTGGATGATTTCTGCTGTATAGCAAGGGACGCAAATCTACACCAGCCGTTTCACGAAGAAGGAATATTTATTTGTGGAGTTCTTCTCCTATCAGATTCTTCAAAAATGAACCTGATGCATTTGTTATCATACGAGATCGGACACTATGCTCCGGCTTCCAAAACTTAAGTTCAAATGAAACCCTGCGTTTAAATTTAAACGAAAAGGGCTAGGATAAGACAATCTAGTTACCCATCACTTATTCAATAAAATTGGCTTGAAGACCTGCTGAAAATGCGTTACTTGGTTGTTCCGCTATTCACGAATAATCGATTTTAAAATAGTGGAATTTCAAATGTGATTTGTGGTACCTCTACGCGCTTGTATTTTTTGTGTATGCCTTACCGGAAATATGCATGATTTTGTTTTGTTCAGGTACTACGCAATCTTCACCAATCTCACCAGTGCCCACTGAAAAACCGTGTTTGTTTTGAGATTAAAATTTCCCGTGTCGTATTTAATAGTGCAAAACGGATACGTCAACTGAATTTTATTAGAGCTATATTTTGGCCCTTCTTGGCAAGGGTCCTCTGGAAATACGTTGGAAATACGAACTTGAGGGAGTGGGAAAACGAAGCATCAAATTCAGACCCATACGGGACATTTACTTTATCCTGAAACGGCACATTTTCTTAAGACCTCCGAATTCTGAGGTCAGAGCTAGTCTTAGAAACCACATGGAACAAATATATTCTTTTATTTACTATCTGACAGAATATTTGTGTGCATAATCTGCCTGGACCTCAGGATCCAACGGGATCGACTAAAACCAGGAAGGTAAGGGAACGCGAGAAAAGCAGGAAGGGCTACGAAAATCAGGAAGGGCATGCTAAAACGAGGCAGGGCATACTAAAACGAGGAAGGCTGTCGCCAGAACTTAGAACTGGAAAGCCGGAGAGTTTCCTTCCTCTGTTTAGTATTCTTTGAGGGGTCGACAACTTTTCAAATTCAAAGTTCACCATCCCTTCCTCGTTTTAGTATCCTGACATGGGTAGGCATCAAGTTCAGTGAGGGGTTGGCAACTATAAAAATAGTAATTCACCTTTTCATTTCTCGTGCTGACGGTAGGCGACTAAAATCCGCGTCGTAAAAAGTCCCGCGAGGGGTTGGCAACTAAGATATATCAAGTCCACCATTTCCTTCCTCGTTTAAGCACCTCGAAAGTACTAAAACGAGGAAGAAAATGGTGGACTTTAAAATTCGATAGTTGCCGACCCATCAAAGAAGAGAAATTTCCAATTTCCTTCCTCGTTTTAGTACTTTAAGGTACTACCCGTGGAAAGCAACTAAAACGATGAAAGAAATGGTGGACTTTAAAACTGATAGTTGCCGACCCCTCAAAGAAGAAGAATTTCCAATTTCCTTCCTCGTTTTAGTACTTTCAAGGTACTAAAACGAGGAAGGAAATGGTGGACTTGAAATATCTTAGTTGCCGACCCCTCACTGAACTTAATGCCTACCCATGTCAGGATACTAAAACGAGGAAGAGATGGGGAACTTCGAATTTAAAAAGTGCCGGTCCCTCAAAGAAGACTAATTTAATATTTCCAGTTTCCTTCCTCGTTTTAGTTCTTTCGAGGTACTAAAACGAGGAAGGAAATGGTGACATGAAATATCTTAGTTGCCGACCCCTCGCGGGACTCGGAGGATTCTAGTCGCCTACCGTCAGCACAAGAATGAATTACAATTTTTATAGTTGCCGGCCCCTCACTGAACTTGATGTCCACCCATGTCAGGATACTAAAACGAGGAAGGATGGTGAACTTTGAATTTGAAAAGTTGTCAACCCCTCAAAGAATACTAAACAGTGGAAGGGAACGGTGCGGCTTTCCAGTTTTGAATTCTGGCGACAGCCTTCCTAGTTTTAGTATGTCCTTCCTAGTTTTAGTATGCCCTTCCTGGTTTTAGTATGCCTTCCTGTTTTTCTCGCGTTCCCTTCCCTTCCTGGTTTTAGTCGATCCCGGATCCAACCAATCCAGGCTTTAGTGTAACCAGAATTGTAGGCATGGGAGTCAGGATTGTAGCCATAAGTATAGCCATGGGACCTTGAGTTTACCCTCTAATTTGATTTTCTCTTTTCAAGACCTGCTTAGCCGAAGGAAGTCGACTTAGCGAACCAGAAAATAATTGCCCAGGAGACCAAGGATCCAATATTTACGCAGCAAATGTTACGAGATTTTAAGCTATTCACTGTTGTATATATTTGTCTTACCTAAATTACACTACTTTTAAGAAAAGCAACCTGGCTTGACAGCAGGCACGTATCCAGGAATTTATTTGGGGGAGGGGGGATTTGCCTGCTGGTCGGACAAAAAAGTACAAAAAACACATAGATCAGAGGGAAAAGCCTATAAAATGGTTATTTTTGTATGTTTCGGGAGGGGGGAGCAACCACCTAACCCCCCCCCCCCTGGATACGGCCTTGCTTGACAGCAATCAATAAACTAATTGACTGACGACAGCAATCTTGTCTAAAACAGGACTGGCTCGCTCTTGAAGAACAAGACCAAAGGTTTCGATGGGATCCCAAAAGTTTAATATTTATTGGATTTCCTGATCTAGACAACCGAATCTTGTAGATCTCGGAGTCTTCGCCAGACCCTGTTAAAATTTTCCTATTTGTCCCATAACCCGCCGCTTGACTTTTCGCCGACTTTTCGTAAGAACAGTCCATTTTTTTCTTGGAAACGGTCGATTTTTCTTCAAAACAATCGGTTTTTCGTAAAACTAGTCGGATGTTTCGGAAAAAGCGATAAATTTTTTTCAAAACAGTCGTTTTGTAATGTGTAATAAATTTTGTTTGCTCTTTTAGAGTTTTTGGCAACTTACGGCCAAACAACTAATCAAATGAGAAAACCAAGTTCAGATCTGGATTCAGCAAGGATTTTTACTCCAGTATTTCATCTCTAGTCGACTTCAGAAGGGTCCTTTACTTTGACTAAATTCTTCGTATTTTAGCAGCAATCCCTGCGAACTGCATGCACAGCAAATGGCTAGCGACACTGAGAGGAGAACCTTCCAATACAAATTTCCGGGTTTTGGCAAAATTTGCCAGCTTATCTATCTGTCAAGAAAATAAAGTTCAAAATTCGATTCAGCATGTCTTCTTACCCCGATACCCAATCTCTAATCGACTATAGAAACAACCCCGGCAAGAAAACGAAGTACAGATATTGATTCAGTGGGCCTCCTTACCCTTGAAACGACATCTCATTAGCTTAGTAAATATACTTTTTTACCCTTAATTCGAAACCCTCTCCTCTGCCTCTATATCTAGGGCTATAGGACCCATCTACGAACTTGGCCTGTACTTTGCCACTGCATCCTCAGTCGAAGTTTGAACAACATATCGCACCCCCTTCGACCCCCCGACACGACAGACTGCCATGACTAAACCCAAAGAAAACTACGCTAGGTGTAAATAGGCTTTGATTAAACCCAAGAAACGTTTGTGCATTATACACGCGACGAGGTCGTCACTGACGCAAAGAGCTTTCGCCTGTCTGGATAAAGGGGTAGGGTAGGGACTGGTATAGCCACTGGTTTTTCCGAAAATTGGTCAACAAATTTGATTAAATTGTTGTCATAACAAACAAAAGACAGTTGTCAAGTACATTGTGCCCTTTTGACCCAGTAAATGCCAGCAGGGACTTATAGGGACTAACTAAACTGACCGCATAAACTTTTTGGGATCTCAAAACGTAAGTGGAGGGATACGTATGACTTCGTAAAGTTGTCCGTCTGTCCGTCCGTCCGTCAGCACCATAACTCTCGAAGGGTCGAAGGGAATAAGATATTTTGATGAAACTTGGTGTGAGGATTCTTAGGTCAAGTTCGTAGACGGGCTCTGTAGCCCTATATTTAGGGGTAGGAGAGGAGGTCCAAATTAAGGGGCCAAAAAAAAATTGAACAGCTAATGAGATAGTCAATTTAGGGGTAAGAAGCGTGCTGAACACGTACATGGCATTTGCCAATCCGGTCAAAGCCGGAAAATATATTAAAAGTAAAAGTTTTACTTGAAGTTGATTAGATGTTCAGTTTTGGGAAAGAAGACATGCTGAATCCGTATATGACAATCATTTTCTATCCCCTAAACTGGGAAATTTCTTATAGATTGATTAGAGGTCCGATGTCTTGGTAACAGGTGTCGGCGCCGTTTCTTTCTGTTTTTTTACTACCGTTTTCGTTCTGTTTTTGGAAACAACAGAAAAACACAAAAAAGGTAGCCGTTTTTTAAGTGCCGTTTCTGTTTCTTTTTTTTTTTAGGACCGTTTTAGCCGTTTCTGTTTTTATTTTATTTATTATTATCCTATTGGTCGGTTATGACGCGTTTTGAAATCCAACCAATAGTAAGCACGAATCGTTACTCTTTTGTACTGAAAGTTTGAAGCCTTCAAGCTCCCGTTTCCTGATGAAACTTTTCTACCAAGTTGTTATTATACACCAGTGAACTGTTTCCAATCATTTAATAGCTCAGAATAGTTATCAAACATGGATAAAATAGTCTCAAATTCGGAAGTCCTCTACCTAGAATGTTGAATTACTCTTTTTACACCCTTTATGCTTTCGTCGGGAAGGCTGCAATCTCTCTGTAGACAAAACATTATAAATTAAAGAGCGATTTTCTTAGATTTGTCCCATTTTGGTTGGTAAGTAGGTGGTTGTCATAACAGCCTACCTTGAATTGGTTAATTTCAAGTATAGTAACAGCTATAGTTAAGACATTTTTAAGTAGATTTTGATGATTCTCTGCTGATCTCTGCTGACAACTAGCACAACTCTTATGAAGTCATAGTTATTCCTCAACTTACGTTCTGGGATCCCCAAAACAAGAAGAAAAAATCGATTTTCTTAATTCGATTTCGACTAGCAACTAACGAGGTAGATGCTTCTAACGTAACGATAGATTCAGTCAATTATGAGCCTGTAACGGTAATAGGAGATGACAGCACAAACAGGGCTGAGATAGAGGAAGAAGCCCCCGGGGAAGAAGTCGACTAGAGAAGGCCGCGACGACAGAGCGACACGCTAAACTAATTACTAAACCGATTCTGACAATTCTTATTTGACGATTCTCAACTGCGATTGACGTAGCCTTCCAGCCAGATCCTCTACACAGCTAAAACCGAACGACTGAGACTCCAAATCCTACTACGAGTCCAGAGAATATCCCCAACCACCACATCACTCACAAAAGCTCTGCACAAAAGGAACTATCTGCCAACAAGTCGAAGTGGAACTGTTCAAAATCATGTCAACGTACTAAAAGCAGCTGGAAGGAAAGTTAGAAAAGCAAATATGCTCTACCCATTGTAGCAAAGCAAAATACGAGCAATGATCGGTCGCGCGGAGAAGAAGAAGCGAGTAGAGACACCTGAGGAGTTTCCAGCAGAAATTGTGATTTGTAGGCCAAACACATAAAGTTCAAAGAATCCAACGATCCCCTCGAAGAAAATTAGAAGGATTAGAAGGGTTGTAAACCTGATCTGATGTGAGAGAGAGAGGAGTTTATTCAACAACAAGAGAAAATCTACATATAGGACACCCCAGAAAGCAATAGCCTGTCTACACTGTCATAAGTTTCATAACAGATAACACTTCGGATGTTATATGTTGTGTTGGAAAACGTTATGCATAACAAGCTTTGTTAGGAAGAGCCAAAAAAGTATCTACTGACTTTATTCCTTATCGTCATGATGTCGGAAAACTCAGCAGATACTTTTTGGCGGTTTTTCGGTTCTTCCTGATGGTAACGCTTATTATGCATAACATTTTGAAACACAACAGATAACATTTTTTGTTGAAACCGCGCATCCTCGTGGTATCTGTTATGAAACTTCTGACAGTGTAAGGGGAGGGGTTGGCCAAAGTGAATACAAAAAAACCTTGTCACTCTGAACAACTGACAGGGTTACGAGGCTTTTTACTTGCAAGGTGTCATAGCTAGCCGCCACTGGTCTCCGGGGATACGGAGTACCCAAGCTGAGTTCGTGACACTGATGAGGATCATATCGCCGTCGCCGGACTAACTTGACTGCTAATGCCTCAGAAGAGTCGTTGATAGGTATCGAATGGTCGGCTCCTTCTTAGTACAATCCTGGGATTGCTTTCCTTCCGTTCATGGATTTTTATGACAGGACCGAGTTTGGCAAACTGTCGGATTTTCGAAGTGGGACAACTGTCGGGTTTCAAAGTAGGCTAACTTTCTGATTTGAGGAGTGGGAGAACTGACGGGTGGATGAACTTACGGATGTTGATGGGCCAATTTACGGGCGGACGAAATGAGAGGTGGGCGAACTTACGGATTTTGGTGGGCCAACTTATGGGTGGGCGAACTTCTGGAAAAAGTGGACGAAGTGACAGACTTCTCAGGCGAAGTGACGGGTGGGAGAAATGACGAGTGGATCAACTAACGGGTTCCCTGATAACCTAGTAGCCTTGGTCAACTACTCGAGCAACTCATGGCACTTTGTGAACAATGCAAATGGGAACACATGGCAGTACATGAACCGCTACCATACACACTTTCGCTTATTAGAATGAAAGGTTTTTCTAATAAAGGAACAGTACTGAACGACCTTACAAAATGACTCTGAAAAGCTTGGCAGGTAATTCGTGAGACGGCCAGAAAAGTTTGGCTCTATCCATTCGCGGAGAAAGTTCAGTCTGACTGCCCAGTAGCCTGCCTTACTCTTTAGTCTTCTAATGAGACAAAATAGTCTTTTTCTGATATTCCATGAAACAGACAGCAAATTTTGTATCTAATTTTTTATTTAACCACTCAACTGTTCTAGAACTGTTGTAGAAACATGACTGCATATAATATATCTGACAAGAGCACACATATTCACTGGTTCCACATGGTTAAAGTTACACACTGGTTAAAGTTACAGACGTCCCGACCAGGTCCCGGGAACAACTAACCAACCACAGGGGGAATTCACTTTATTTCCACGCTCCCTCAGCCCCTTACACTGATTGAACGGTGACAACTCGCAAAACTAACTGTCATCTGACTACCATGACATACAGAACAATCCATTCCAGAGGTCTGTCCTTGGTCCCAACAGGTTACCTTGTTCGCAGGTCCGAGAAGTTAAAACAAAAGAACCGTCTCCGTCTGGGATCTGATCGGATGACTTTTTTCTTTATATTCCGTCGATGGCACTGCGGTTAGAGTCAAAAGCCAACCAGATACCATCCGTCTCGTCTCAAACTCGACGTGAATTTAGGAATTTTCTAGAGGTACGTCCAGTGCGCACTTGACGCTCTTCCAGAATGGCAGAATTCAGTGTTGGAAAAGCTTTGTTTCTGATTATAACTGCGATTTCTTCCACTAAAACCGACCGGGTGTTTTCGAGTGTTACATGCAGCAACACATCGAAGACAATTTACGATTATGCCGAAAAGGATCTCTTCGAGCAGAAACTGATCAGGATGTCCA
Organism: Branchinecta sandiegonensis; assembly: GCA_030848855.1. Taxonomy (NCBI): domain Eukaryota; kingdom Metazoa; phylum Arthropoda; class Branchiopoda; order Anostraca; family Branchinectidae; genus Branchinecta; species Branchinecta sandiegonensis. The sequence continues at coordinate 17,364,206 of JAUPMV010000006.1, read as the reverse complement.
ATTTTCGAGGAAAGGTAAAACATTCTGTTCCTCGCTTTTATCCCAATGATATTTACTGCAGATGAAACACGAAAATAGGATTCTCACCACTAGGATGGTATTTTTTTTCCGTTTCAGCGTAAAGCTATGACAGGATGACCGTTCTCATTCAATGGGACTCTTTAACAAGCCTGTGGAAGTACGTGTCACATATGGTTAGTGAGAGCCCGCGGTCGTAACAGCTAGGGATGCGGCTTTAAGTGTCACCTCCCCTGGCAAGCCTGTGGACTTTGCTTCGGCCACGACGCAAGATGTCCACTATATATGCCCACGACTCCTAATGACCACGGCTCAAAATGCCAACGGCTCAAAATGCCCACGGTTCAGAATGCCCACGATTAAATTATTTGATGTGCTAAGCCCGGAGTAAACTGGAATAAGGGGTGAGTGAGCAACGGAAGGAGTAGACCGAGTATCAAAATGGCGATGTCGCATGTTGAACTGTTATAAACTCAATTATTCTATTGTGTCTGTAGGCTATGTATGTCTGTATTTGTTACCTATCTACCATAGCCACAGAAGCATAAGACGGAGTATAAGAAAAAGAAAGAAAAGTAGAAAAATAATAGTATAATACAGTGCCGAATTCTGAAAAAAAAACTGAATTCCAAACAGTGTTAATTAAGGAACAATTCGTGCCTTCATGGTGCAAGTTCACTTGGGGATTTTGATCACTTAGTTTCGCTTTCTTTGTTGGAGCGATTGATATGACATATTCTTCTGTATTTCGTGCAAACAATTTTGAACAGATAAACAGACAATAAAATAATTCCTTTCAATACCTTTTCCGTGGTAGTCCTGCCCCTTATAATCTCGTTTCCCGTTGTCTCAAGATGATTTTGGCCACCTATGTGGACAGTTTGAGCCTTCGGCATTTGAACCAGGACGATTTTAGCCTCCTCTGTGGCCATTTTGGACTGTCGTTTTTTGGATGAGTTCGGGGTTTTCGACCTCACTTGTGAGCATTTTGAGTCGTGGTCATTTTGAACCGTAGACATTCTGAACCGTGGGTATTTTGAACCATGGGCATTTTGGTCGTGGGCATTCTGAGAGTGGCAATAAGAACGTGGTGACTTTGCGAACCACCATTTACAAACGGGTCCGACAGCACCCGCTAAATTAATTGTTAATTGTGGTCTTCTACCAAAAACAAAAAAGCAATTGGCTTACTTATACTTGGCTCATTTGATCTTACTTGTACTGTTGTCAACTCAACACTCCAGGGAACAGAGAACCAACAGCAGAGCTAGCCTCTGCGCGCTACATTCACTTTTTAACGTAAAGTCGACTCTTAAAGTTTAACCGAGAAGGGCTGGGGTAGGACAGTCTAGTTACCATCACTTATTCACTTAAATTGGCTTGAAGACCTGCTGAAAATGCGATACTGCGTTCTTCCGCTATTCACGAATAATCGATTTTCAAATAGTGGAATTTCCGAGTGATTTGTGGTACCTCTATGCGCTTGTATTTTTGTTGTATGCCTTACGAGAAAGATTTGTGAATTTTTGTTGTTCAGGCACTAAGTAATCTTCACCAATCTCACCAACGCCGCGTTTCTGTTGAGATTAAAGTTCCCCGCGACGACCGCAGATGTTCTGAACGTCATAACTAGAGTAGATAGTGAAAATAAAAAAATCCCGTTGTAGAATCCCAATAATTCAGTGTATTTAGTTAAATGACACAAAAATAAGTTGGCTTTTCAGTTAAACTTTAACGACCGTCAAAAATTGTCATTCGTCCATTCGTTAACAGTGAAAACAAACCTTTAAGCACTGAGACCAAATAAAACGATACCAGGGAGGAGAGTTTATGGGTGATTGGTGCGAGGATTGGTGGTTAACTGGCAAAGTAAACAATCCGCCATATTCCAGTTTAGGCTTCCAAGTGGACTAGTTTCTGGAAGTGTTCCAGTGTCTTAGTATTAACACTCCTGATAGAAATAGTAAACAGACCTACAAGTTGATTGGTAGAAAATCTGAGATCTGATTCCCGACCAACGGGAGTTTTGCACTGTCTTTCGAGTAGAAAGTTCTCTGCTCATCGCCTTAAAAATCCGTGTTTTACTTATTTTACGTATTTTACTATCTCTCTATCACAAGTGCTGATAACGAAAGTGTGGAGGACTTTCAAAATCTCGTGCGCTTGGAACGCTGAAATGGAATAATGCAAATCGCTCTGCGACAATGGTACGTTGTGAGGACCTCCTAGCGGACCTCAGCTATTTACCATCGCAGCTACTTCACATGGCTTGTTTCTCAACCCCTTAGATCAGCAGGGGACAAAATTTGTACATCCGAAAAGCCAGTTCCGCCTCCTATCTATTTCCTTTCTTTGCTTGAAGCTAAGATTCTACTCGAGTCGAAGACATCCACAGGAAACGCCAGTTACACCCAAAAGGAAGAGGGCAAACAATCTTTGGCTATTTTTTATTGAGTCGCAAACAGCATGAATATTTCATTTCTGAGCACTCGGGCTGGGGGTCACGTGGCATGATTCGAATGTCTTGGACTGAGCTGAAAATAGTAAGATTCAGATATGTAGCATAGCAAAGAAATTAAAGGTCTGTTTAGAAATACAGCCATTGCGTACCAAACAAAATGAATGGTTTCAGATAGCATGGTCTATTGTTCGAAAAGTTAAAGAACAAGTCGCACTAGGAACAGTTTCTATTACAACATTCTAACATTCTTGAGACTCCTCTGACTCCCTGTATTTTTCTCAAAAGATTTCATCCAGATTACACTCGTCTCCCCTGACTTTCATTCGACAGTTTTAGTACAACATTTCAGCAGCACTGAAAGTGGTGGTCGAATATTTTGACTGGAAATGTCATTTTTTTTTTCTACGGCTCCACATTCCTATTGCAAGTTTCCACGATTCAGCACTTGCGCATGTTATATAGTGTCTAGTCACCGAGGCAGAAAATCCGGGCGAACTTCCATCCGAGAAAAGAGATGCAATTTTGACCCCATGTACAGGATTTGGACAGGATTCTTCATCAGGTTTTTGTTTATTTTTAGCAAGAGGGTAGTTTTCTATTTTTTATTTATTTATTTGGTAGATGGCAGGTCATTTAAATTAAGATATTATACAGGTTAGATAAATTAAGTTATATTATATTATTATTGTTGGATTTATAGGGTACGTTGTTGTTATTTATAGTAAAATTGTTAACAAGCATTGCATGTACGAATTCGTGTTCTCCACAGTGCTTGTGTCATGTATTTGTATTTTTGTGTATAATTAAAAAAACTTGAACTTGAAAAAAAAACTTGAACTTGAGGTGAAACAAAACCCATCACAGTACTAGAAACTCCGCTGAAATTCCGTCGTGGAGAATCAAGCTGCCCGCTTCCAAGCGTTTGGTCTTTGTCCAACTTTCAACGATGAAAGATAGATTAAACAAAAATAAATGTAGCAGAGGGAACACACGATATGGATTTTCCGGCTTTATTTTCTTCACTTTCATCATAAGTAAACCTCAACTTTTCCATACGGAAGTGATGATGGCGCCGAAAATCCAGGCAGGAATTCGAGCCCGGGAGCACCCTACCCTGAACATGTGTCCTATGTCCAATGTGTGAACATGTGTAAAATTAACTTGTGGAGCACCTCAAGGAACGAGGCTCGGTCCTTTGGCCTTTACGGTTGTGGCCAACAAATTACTTAAAGAGCTCAGGAACAGGTACAAATTCGCAGATGACCTATCTTTGTCTGTTTTTCGTCTTCTGTCTGACTCAGACACCATCGACCCTGTACTTACAGTACTGACGCAGTTGAAATCAGAAGCGGAAGCAGTCAAACTAGGCATAAGCGAAGAAAAAAGCATACTGTTCCGAGTCAGCTTCCTGAAAAGGAACATCCCCGAACTGCCAGCATGCGAACTCTCTTCCTCGCAAAGCATCAAGATCCTTGGTCTACACATTGACAACAATCTCCGATGGCGTACTCACGTAAATCACCTTGTAGCAAAGGCAGGCAGGCAGCTGGTCAACTAAAATCTTTCGCCTGTTTACGAAGGTTTGGCTTCAGCAGAAAGGCCCTCCTAAACTGCTATAAATCGTATGTTCGACCATTAACGGAATATGCATGCGCGGTGTGGCACAGTTCTATTTCTGATGACCAAACTCAAAGGATAGAACAAATCCAAAAACGTGCATGCCAAATAATCCTTGGGACTGACTACAAAGACTATGAGAAGAGCCTAGAAACGCTGGACATAACGACGCTATGCCAGCGGAGGCACGAGCTAGTCATGAGCTTTGGCAGAAAGATACTGGCATCTGATCTACATAGGGACATCCTTCCAGAATATGCCAGCAACATCGGCCGGCGAAACACAAGGCTAAATTTACTTCAAACGGGGAAAAAACTACTGTCTCATGCCCATTCATCGGAACGATTTCTCAATTCTTTCGTGCCATATTTTACCGAACATTTTAACGCTCTTTAAAAGTTGTTGTCGTCTATTTCTTTTCAGCCCGTTTCTTTGTTTTTGTTGTGACATAAATAGTTTGACCATTGCATCTTTTTATCTCAATCACATTTGTATAAATTCTAGAACAGTAGTCACACTTATGATGAATTATTTTTGTACTTGTCATTTTAATTCACGTCCGTATTTTCATGTAATGTATTTTAAACCGTGAATTGTATATAGTAGTGACACTTATGACGAATTATTTTTGTACTTGTCATTGTAATTCGCGTTCGTATTCTGATGAATTGTATTTTAAACCGTGAATTGTATATATAATCATAGGTTACCATTGTAAATATATCCCTTGGTTGATCTTTTTATTTGTAATGACATGTCCAGCACTATTTTTTGCCTGTAAAAGATATCTATGGATAAATAAACCGAATTGTAATTGTAAGGGATAAGCAAAACAAGAGGATTTGCAAACAACAGCACGTGACACGTGTAGTTTGGCGATGATTTTGCAGAACGATTAGTCGAAATGTCAACATGGCGTTTCTTTTACCGAGAGACCACCGCTAGAAGGCGTTAATACTCTTGATGACTTGCTCCTCGTACCGATAACGAATCGCCGTGTGCCTAACAAAGAGCAAGAAACGTCACGACACCAAACGTTGTAGATTGGTTTACACATGATTTGAACGATTTTTGAGGGTTCGTTCAGGTGACGTTTCTTTTCCTTCCCAATGTTCACTGGCGTGTTTCGTACTTGTCATATCAAGGTCATACTGGTATTATCGCGACTCATGGGCCTTATGGGAATGTCATGTCTTTCTACTGCTGGTGAACGATGAAGAACGAGAGACGACGCAAAGTGTACAGCGGTAAGAGCGATGGATTCAGTCGCAGTCGATTTGTGCGCCGGTGAAGAAAGAGTCTACGCGTGTCAAATTCGCCATCAGTTAATTTAACTAATTTCAGTTCACTCTGATCGTCAACGTTGCAACCTACTGAGGGTTAACCCAGCAGTACAGAGAACTAAATGCACTACAAGATAAATATCCTGAGCAATTGGCGATTATCGGATTTCCCTGCAATAATTTTGGACAGGTAAGCCTTTCCTTGCTTTGGAGTTGACCGCATGCAACTACTCATAAGGAATTCTAGAATTACCCTTTCAGGGGAGGGTGTATCTCTGGTGTATCTCAGTAAACAAGTTCTGGACCTCAGGGCAGCCTCTGTACAATCAACCAGTCTTCATGCCAATCACAGGCCACCCGAGCGGTCTCCCTAACACTAACGGTTTAACAAGCTTTCTCTTTCTGATCGGCCGCGAGCCCCAAACCTACTACCGACCGATCTCCACGATTTATTCCCTCGTTCACTGACCTTTTTAACGGGCATTCCGAAACACCTCCATAAATTAATCGTGTGTCTGTGTGTGTTGTTATTGAATTGTAAATGTAAAAATTGTTGATATTATATAGTTTTTAGTTTGGTGTGAATTTTACCAAGTTATAATTATTACTGATAGATGTTTTGATTAGTTGAAGTGTTACGTGTGATTAAAGTTTTTACTTAGAGTTTTACTGTGAGATACATACATGTACGTTGACCAAATGAATATCATTAGTTATAGTTGTTTTTAATTGTTAAGTTATACATGACGGAAGAAGTTCAATGCTCGGCTTCGTCCGTGAGCGAATTTTTGAAAATAAACTGAATTGAATTGTATTGGCCTCTGTGCATCCAGGAGTCTCTGGGTGAGCACCCAACCTTCAAGCGAGCTCGCCGCCCCTTTTTTCGCCACTGGTGAAAAATAGAGCAAGCTCCAAAGCAGGACTGAAAGTTCCAGAACAACGCAGAAAACAAAAACAAATTGGCTAATCAATATCGTTGTCAGAGACATACAAATTACTAGCATGTTCTTCCTTTTCCCTTAGACTGAAAGTCATAATTTCCCGGTCTAACTAGAACTCGAAACTGTTTCCGGCACGCCAGTCCGACGTTATTCAGATGGTTAAGACGAAAAATTACTGTTTAGCGCAGACGAGAATCCCAGATCCCTTCCTAGTAGAAGTCTAGAGAACCGTCTGTCACTTCTGATGTCAGCCTATGCTTGTAGCAAATGCGCAAGTGCTCAGACGTGGAGTTTGAAAGTAAAATGTTAATCACATTTTATATAAAAACATCTTTCGAACCAGGACATTTCCCATCCCCAATAACCAAACAAGTATTGAAATAACCTAACTTGTAATCATCCCACTTTGAAAGCTTTAAATGTAAATAAACCGCAAGTATAAATCCAAAGAAATACTGAAGACCTTGCACGAATAGCTTGAGTTCCAATAATGTTTCTGCCAACGAGTCCGACCCTTTAAATCGCTTTTCCATTAGCAAGGCAATAACAAGTGCAATAAACCAAATCGTAGCAGCCTAATACCCGCTTTGTCACAATTCATCAAGAACGGCATATCATCGATCATATGACAAAACAGTCCAGTTTCCAACTTTTCATTAAAGATTAAAGCACGTTGCGTCGTTTTACTTGCTGCTGTTAAACCAAATCCTCATCCATAGACAGATCTCCCCGAATATACAAGAGTTGAACTTGTCACAGACGAACTTAACTCATGGGAAATCTGGGCCCAGCTGCCCATGAACGGGAGGAGGTCGGGACCCATCAAGACGCGTATTAACACCTCTGATGATGATGATGATGAAATTTTATTTACGCACTTAAAAAGAGGAAAATAGTGCAGTATAGAAATTTTTGCTCAAGTATACCATCTTAGAGTTTGATTCCAGTCACGGGTCAAAAACTTTTTTCATGGGCAATTTGGGAACTTGCCCATGAACGGGGAGGGCGGGGGTTGTTTCAACTCCGCATATATATCCCCGACCTCTATGATCCAAAAGCACAAAGGAATTTCATCGCCTTATCTCCAGTTATTGTCAAGTTATAAACAGTAAAAACTGTGCAATCTGGGCCCAAGTGCCCCTGAACTAAGTGGGGGTGGAGTTCGGGACCTGCAAAAAGTAAAAAGAGGCCGCAAGTTTCCACTTGATACCTGTTGATTCCTGTCACGGGTAACGAACTTTACTCCTGGGCAATCTGGGTCCAGTTGCCCATGAACGGGGTGGATAGGGGAGGTGCAACTTTAAAAGCAATTTCCTAGCCCTAGGATCTACTCAAGCTGCTACAGCGCTCGCAATAAGGAACACTCCACTAAAAATCCATTCACGTCATTGACTTTTTTCATTTTTTTTTAGCAAGAACCTGGAGGTAATGGCCAAGAGATCTTCAATGGTATCAAATATGTTCGGCCCGGAAACGGTTTTGTTCCCAATTTTCCTGTAACGAAGAAAATTGACGTCAATGGCAAAAAGGAGAACCTTTTGTACACGTTTCTAAAGGTAAAATTTTAGCTTGGGCCTTCTTATAACAAACACACTTTCCTTCCTCGTTAACGTGAGTAGGGTGACATACACTAAATATCTTTTGAGTTTTAGTAACGTGATTTCTTTTACAGGCTTCGTGTCCCCCCACTCGAGATTACTTCGTTCCTTCAGAAAAGCTATTCTATTCGCCAATGCGAAACAGCGATGTCCGTTGGAATTTTGAAAAGTTTTTGATCAGCCACCAAGGCAAGCCGGTCAAACGCTACGATCCAACGACTCGAGTATCGGAGATTGAGAAGGATATAGAACGAGTTCTCCGAAGTAAATAGGATTGGTGATCACTACATTGCGTGCAGGAAGTATAGGGACAGACATGTACTCAAGCATGATATCATGCGAGGCAATGGTGAAAAGGCTAAATACTCCAGAAGCTGTACTTTGATATAGATTGCACAGCTGGAGTCCAGTTACAGTTCATGAACGCGCAAAATCGAAGAACAGTCAACATGCGATCGTCACGGTATGGCTAGTACCCAGCTTAATCCATTCGTACTCCCGTAATGTCTGTTGCGAAACTCGGAGTCCGAATTTCCAAATACTCTTGATGACTAACTCTACGTGCCGATGAAGAATCGCCGTGTACCTAGCAGAAGAGCCGGAGGCGTCACCACAGCTGTCCCCAACGAACGCCGTTTATTGGTTGACACAGGATTTGAGTTACCGTTCGGGCGACGTTTCTCGTTCTTCCCGAGGTTCAGTGGCCTGTTTTGGACTTAGTCCTATAGAGTATTAGGTCAAGAGGGTCGAGTTATGAAATTTCGACAAAACGCGAACAGATCCGCAACACATGACAGTAAAAACGTGGGCCAAATTCCCACGAAGTTGAAGAAATAAAGAAACTGGCCAAAGCGCTATATCTTTGATTCCACTCGCAGTTTAAAATAAGGAATATTTAGGTATAGGCTAACCAGTTTCTAAGACCCTGTTTTTCACCATCGACATTTTCCAGACCTAAAAAGAAAATACGTCCAAATTTGAAAAGTAAAGTTATTTTCCATGGAAGAACAAGACCCAAGATGTCGATGGGATCCCAAAAATCTAAGATTTGATCCAGACAATTCGGTCTTGTCTTCGCCAGGCTAATCATCAGAGAAAACCGAGTTCAGATATTCTATCTACCTATCTATCTATACCTCTATAAGCCATATCTATTTTGACGATGCTGACCGAAACTTCCTGCTTTACTACTGCCAAATTTGCGGTTTCGCCCAAATTCCGAGCGAACTACTAGTCCAGCAAAAAAAAAGAAAATTCAGAAACGAAACCGGCGTATCTCCTTATCCCTATAAAGAAATCTTATCAACTTTGAATAAAATTTTGACTTAAAAAAAAATGCGGGTACAACCGGATTCCGGACTAATTATATGTCCGTGTAAAAAATTATCATCATATACAGACTCAGCGTCTCTTCTTACCCCTGAATCTATCATCTAATCAACTTCAGATAAAGCTTTTGCTTTTAACATATTTTTCGGTTTTGGCCGGATTACAGGCGAACTAGTTGTCCGGCGAGGAAATGGTTTTCACCATCGGGTTCAGCATGTTTTTTTACCCCTAAATCAAACATTTAATCAACTTCAAATGAAACTGTTACATTTAACCAACTTTCCGGTTTTGGCCGGATTCCGGACGAACTGCTGGTCCGGCGACAAAATGAGTTTCACCATCATGCTCAGCATGTGTTCTTACCCCAAATCAAACATCTAATCAACTTCGAATGAAACTTTTACTTTAAACCAACTTTCCGGTTTTTGCCGGATTCCGGACGAGCTACTCGTCCAGAGAGAAAATAGTTTTCACCATCGTGCTCAGCATGTCTTCTCACCCCATAACCGACTATCACATTAGCTGTTTAAAAATATTTTGTTTGTCCCTTAATTTAAACCCCCTCCCCCAACCCCAAATATAGGGCTACAGAGTCCATCTACGAACTCAACCTTACCCTTGACCCAAACAATCCTCACACCAAGTTTCATCAAAATATCTCATTCCCTTCGAGAGTTATCGTGCTTACAGACGGACGGACGGACGGACAGACGGACGGACGGACAACTTTTGCGATGTCGTAGGTATCCCTCCACTTACGTTTTGGGATTCCAAAAAGTAGAAGAAAATTAGTATTCTTAATTTTCTCATTTCGATTCTAGTAGGAACAAACAATTTGGCAGATTCATTTCTGCCGGATACTCTCTTTGTTGGTAAATGAATTCCGGACAATTAGAACCAGTTATGTTTATTTGCGGATGGTGGCAACAAGGATTCGATGTACTTATTATGCAGCTTGCTGGAGCAAAACTTCTTTCCATTGCCTTTTGATTTCTTTGGACATGATCATTGATTCTTAGCTCTGTTCATGGATAAAATTTGCCGTAATGACAGAGGCAATTACAGTACTCATTATTTTGTTATGTTACATGGTTACGAAGCATGAGCAACATTATCCTTATTTCCGAATGATGGATCAACGTAAACTTGAAAGAGATGTTGTACCCGGATGCAGAGCTGGGCTTAGGGTTTGTGCATTAATCCTGATCCCCACTTCTTGGAAAGTGTAGGAGTTGTTTCTTTTTCTTCCAAAATTAAACCTGTGTTATCTGAAGGACGTCTGACTAGTATCACCAAGGTATCACCTTGGTATCACCCATCACCGCACCACCGAGACCAACCAACAAACTGAAAACAGGTCATGAGAAATGCAGGCCCCAATATTTTCTTTCCAACTAGTCTAAACGAGTCCTCTAGTATTATGTTGCGGAGCAACACAGTGGCTTTGTCCCGATTTGTGGTTCCCACGGAAAGTTTGGGCCACAGGACGGATTGATGAATCTTATATTGCAATTAGGAAAGCCTTTTGAAACTTTTGCCAGTGGCAAAAAGGGTGACTTTTGCTTGTGGAAGACCCAGAGCCCGCAACGTATGAAGTGGAGTGGAGTTTCGTAGGGCGTTTTTCCGCGATAGCACAAACGAAAAAGTGTTTCCGCAGTCGTTTGTGCGGTCCACAAGTTTGTTTCGGTGATCAACAAGGATTTTGTGGCTCGCTTTAGCCTCGAATCTGACAAACAAACTGTCAGGGTGATTTTCAATTCATGGCTAAAATCTGGAGGGATATTCAAATTTAGCTGCAAATTAAAGTCTAAAACAATTAATTAGCAACTTTACCAAGCAAATAGATATAAAACTGAGGATCATTATAGCACAGAACGGTAAGGACGTAAGCCTGTAGTTCTATTTATCGAGATATTGTCTGGATATAGTTTGTATTTTCAGACATTCGGAATTACCGCTAAACTAAACAAGACAAAATGTCGTTTCCGCGAGTTTCAACTTGAGGGTCGAGTGTATGACCACGCACTTGTGTTTCCGGGACACACCTTCAGAAGTGTGTAGCCCCTGGTTCACACTGCTGCGATTTCGCGCAAAATTCTGCGTCATGCGGCATACGACACAAATCATGCGACAAGCAAAGCCTTGCGTTTTGTCGCAGTGTCGGATGCGTTGACATATTTCAACTGATCCGACATAACGCATGCGATTTTTGAGGGGAAAGAAAAGAAAAAACAAAGATTAGTTAATTTTCAAGACAAAAAATTGCTCTAATTTGTCTGACTGTAATCCTAGGATGGCTAAATGCAAAACATCTTCTGAATAGACTTTTGTTAACCTGTTTCGAGCAAGATGATATAAGGGTTTGACTGAAGATTTCCTAATAAGTGGGTGGGTATTCAGATGGGTAATCTCCCAGCTTCTTCAGAGGTCGTTTCCTCAAGGGCTCCTTTGTCCTTTTGCAGAATAATCTCGACGAAAAATTTCAATTTCCTTTTGCGTCTGCGTGGTGGTGGGAACGTGCATGCGATTCTGTCGCACGTCGGAACATCGAAGAAAAAATCGTGTTGCAGACGAAGCAGCAGTGTGAACCTAGGGTAGCACAAAAGTATGCCGCGGGAAAACCGCTATAGTCTATGTCAGAAAGGACCTCGGAAAGGACTGTTCCAAGTTATGCAGTCTCTCCCGTTTCTTCAAACCATGCTTCTGCTTTAGAGTGGATATCCTGATTGTAGCAGGCAGACCCCGGTTGACTAAAATGCTAGAATCAAAATGTGCTGAAGACGAGCGACAGGCTACCTGGCCATGTGGGTCTCGTTCGAGTGACAAATATAAACATTTACAGAAAAAAAGGGCGCATTTTCCCATGGGTCCAAAGGTGCTGCTATCGGCTGTTGCGAGCCATTTCTATTCGCGATTTCTGCTCAGTTTATCGTTCCATTTCTACCGTGTGTGCCTGCGAAGCTTGAAAAGTTATGTCACTGCTAAAGATGTTGGAGCTTAACCCTTTCTTCTTTCCAAGTGGGCATTATGGAGGTTGGCAAACGGCAGAAAATGAAGTTTTCAACAAAGAGCGAGATTTTTTCCCAACATTACGGATAGCCCTAGATGAGGTGACCACTTGTCATCACTTTTTTTGTGTACAAAAGATTCGTTCTTAGGACCATCTTAAAAGTTATGAGGGGTTGAAAACTTCAGTGTTATAGTCAGGGGCGTCACGACTGGGGGGGGGACGCCCCCCCCCTAATGCTGTCGGCCCGTCGGTAAAAAATAACCGAGTCGGCACGAAGCGCCGCGATTTTTCGTCAAAACAGTTGATTTTTTCATGAAAACAGTCGGTTTTTCTGAAAATTGGTCGATTTTTCGTCAAAATAGGCGGTTTTTCTGAAAACCAGTGGATTTTTCTGAAAATCAGTCGATTTTTTTAAAAACCGTTATTTTTGTTGTTGAAAACAGTCGTTTTTTCTGCAGAAACAGTCGGTAAAAATTACCAGCCAGTCGGTAAATGCCTCGTCCCCCCCCCCCCTAAGCATTTAGGCTAGTGACGCCTCTGGTTATAGTACATGTTGAAAATAAACAAGTGCGCAAGCGCTCAGGCGTGGAGTGCGAAAGTAAAATCTTTATCACACCTTGTCAACAAACAGCGTTAAGTAGCGTGCACACACAGACCGAATTTCGCAGTCCGGTGCGAAATTCCTTCTCCGCTCCGGAATTTTGACGCGTGTCAAGCGGATTCGGTCCGATAATTTCGTTCCGATTTGAGTAGAAAATATTCTACTTTTACCGGAGCGAATTTTAAACGCATGCGAAATTGTGCCCTGAGAATTGAAAAATTAGAAGCTGTGTTTGAAATTTCAACTGTTTATACGCCCTATTTAATGTCAGCTGCATTCATTCATTCGGCAATCAATCAGCACCATCTGACTGTAGGCTAAGCAGTGGATTTTTCAAACCTGGGGCCAAGTTTCACATCTCAATTTCATTTTATCTGAAAAACCTGTCGGGCATCGTGACGCGAATTTCGTATGCGCGTTTTCGCGTGCGGAATCTTACCGGACTGTGTCTGCACTTAGCTTTAGAACCAAGACATTTCACATCCAGAATAACCCAAAAAATATTGAAATAACGTATTTTGAAATTAACCCAGTTGAAAAGCTTTCAATGTAAACAAACCGCATTTTAGAAATCCAAAGAAGATCTTCAAGGTCTTGCAAGAACGGTTTTCAGTTTCCATACTGAATGTCTTGCTATCCAGTCCGGCCCTTGCTGCTACACACCAAATCGTAGTAGCCTAATACCCCCTCGTCACAACTTAACTTAAATGGCATATCATCGATCATATGACAAAACCGTCCAGTTTCCAACTGATCATTAAGGAACGAGGCACGCCGCGTGGTCTTATTTGTTGCTGTTACAGCAAAATCGCATCTTTACATACATATCCACAAGTATACAAGATTTGAACTCGAGACATGTCATAGACGAACGTAACTCATGGGAAACCTGGGCCCAGTTACCCATGAACGGGAGTGGGGGGGGGGCATTAAAAATATTAAAAAAATGGGCAATCTGGGCCCAATTGCCCCTGAGCCAAGTGAGGGTAAGGTTTGGAATCCGCAAAAAGGAAAAGAGACCCCGATGCTCACAAACCTACCAAGTTTCAACTTGAGACCTGTTGATTCCTGTCACGGGTAGCGAACTTTACTCCTGGGCAATCTGGGCCCAGTTGCCCATGAACAAGGTGGGTGGGGAAGGCACAACTTTTAAAGCAATTTTCCAGCCTTAGGATCTACAAGCACAAGGAATTTCATCGTCCTATGTCAAGTTATGTTCAGGTGAGGGGCTAGCAACTTTTGATAGTTGTTGTAGGCTACCACCGATGAAAAATTTATCTCAAAATAGTAGTATGAAGTTGTAAGAAAAAGTAGCATGCAGAACTAACTGATGCTACTACATGCTTCTACTTCAAGGCTACCGTGTTACTGCATACTACTGCATGCTACTATTAGCAAGACTGGATGCTACTATGGCAAGACAGGATGCTACTGGATATTACTACATAAGATTGGACCAGTCTGAGGCACATTAAATGATAGTATTCTTTGCTATTACATAGTATTACATGCAACTTTTTCGTACAACTACCATACAACTACGCAGGCTACAAATTTTTCATCGGGCCTACTGTTGGTTTCCGCTCAACAAAACACGGTGAAAACCGAAAACCAGAAACCAAAAACTGCTACAGCGCTCGCAATAGTGGATTATTCCAAGGAACACTCCACTAAAACCGGATAACACTGCTCGAGAAGAGAGGGACTTAAGTTGTACGGTAAGTAAGAATCGGCTGTTAGACCAAGGTCACCTTCAGCAATGAGCAGGGGCGTCACTATGGGGGGGGGGGGGGGGGGGGCGAAGCCCGGCGAAAGTGAACTTTTTTGTCGGCGCGAAGCGCCGGCAAACACAGAAGAAATAAAATTTTGTATGCTTTTGTCAGGCGTCGGTCGAGTCGTCGGCACATCGGGTTATTTTTATACGCAAGAAGTTAAATCCTGCAAACATTGTCGGGCAAAACATTGAAGAAATCGAATTCTGCATGCTATTATCGTGCCTCGGCATTCTCGTCGGCACATCGGGTTGTTTTTATAAACAAGGAATCCAGAAGAAATCAGTTTTTTATGCTTTTGTCGGGCGTCGGTCGACTCGTCGGCACATCGGGTTCTACTTAGACGTAAGAAACCAAATTCTCCGAACTTTGTCGGGCCCACCCGGGAAGTTCAAGTCTCGTCGGTACATCGACTTCATTTACACGTACAAAATAAAGTTCTTTACAGTCTTGTCTGGCAAAACACAGAAGAAATAAAATTTTGTATGCTTTTGTCAGGCGTCGGTCGAGTCGTCGGCACATCGGGTTATTTTTATACGCAAGAAATGAAATCCTGCAAACATTGTCGGGCAAAACATTGAAGAAATCGAATTCTGCATGCTATTATCGTGCCTCGGCATTCTCGTCGGCACATCGGGTTGTTTTTATAAACAAGGAATCCAGAAGAAATCAGTTTTGTATGCTTTTGTCGGGCGTCGGTCGACTCGTCGGCACATCGGGTTCTACTTAGACGTAAGAAACCAAATTCTCCGAACTTTGTCGGGCACAGAAGAAATCGAATTCTGAATTCTTTTGTCGGGCGTCGTTATTCTTGTCGGCACATCTGTCTTTTTATACGTAAGTTATCGAATTCTGGAAACAAAAGTCGGGCGCAAATTTTTCCGGAAAAAATACAGATTTAAAAAATATCCCCGGCGTTGCTTAGTTCAACTTGTTCTCGGTACAGTCGTTGGAAGCTTCGCTTTTTCGCGAAAGTTGAAACGAAAAGCCGAATATAATTTAAATATATGAATTTACATCAAAGTTAGCATTACAGTTAGTTTTACACAAAATTTCGCCTGCGGCGCATTTTCTAGTATTCTCTGTTTGGAAGAATGGTGTATAATTTAGTTTTCGTTTTAGAATAGAAATTCTTGGGGTTTGAAACTAGTTAAAAGCTGGAAATTGTATCGTACTATGGCTAAATTTTTCCGGAAAAAGGCAGATTTAAAAGATTTCGCCTGCGTCGCTTGGTTTAACTTGTCTTGGTACAGTCGTGGAAGCTTCGCTGTTTAGCTAAAACTAAAATGAAAATCCGAATATGTGAACTTTAATATACGAAATTATACCAAAGGAATAATCTCAACTGATGCATTACAGTTAGCTTACACAAAATTTCGCCTGCGGCGCAGTTTTTAGTATTCTTTATTTGGAAGAACGGTTTAGTTAGCGTTTTAGATTGAAATTCGTGGGGGTCTGAAATACGTTAAAAGCTAGAACTTGTATGTTAGGTATATCTAAATTTTTCGGAAAAAAGGCAGTTTCAAAAAATTTCGCCTGAGGCGCTTAGTTTAACTTGTTCTTGGTACAGTCGTTGGAAGCTTCGCTTTTTAGCGAAAGTTAAAATGAAAAGCCAAATATGTGAGCTTTAGTATAATTGAAATTACATCAAAAGAATAATCTCAACTGATGCATTACAGTTAGTTTACCCCGGTTCTATTCTGTGCTGGCGGGAAATGTACGACGTTGCTGCGAAGCGGGAACGGCGTGTTTTGTCGGCACATTTTTTAGTCTGTCGGCACAAACCGGACGTCCCCCCCCCCCTCAGAGGTAAAAGGCTAGTGACGCCCCTGGCAATGAGGGGCTAGCAACATTTGATACTTGTTGTAGGCTACCTACTGTTGGTTTCCGATTCATTGGATCAATTGCTAGAGCACAATTAGCAAATAATTTATGAGTGGGGGATAAGAGAAAAAAGAAGAGGAAATATATTTATATACAAAAATAAGAGCCAGGCTTCTAAACTACCTTAAAGCATAACTCTTACTAGAAATGATCTTTTCCCTATGTAATGGGTCAGAAAAAATGTTTTCCGAAAATATTATTACTTTCCACCTGGAATTAGCGATTTTTTTGTTAGCGCTTGTCGACTCTATCCAGCCTTCCTGAGCCTCGTTTTTGTTGTAATAGCGCTGCCGCATCGCTGCTGCAGCACTTCTTTGCTTTTGCACAATATGTGTTTTTGGATTCACTTTCTTCTTGGTTGAAGCGGCAGCGCTGCAGCACCTTGCAGGGAAGCACGGACTTGGTCGGTGAGCAAGTCCATGATTCTCGAGAAGTGCTGAGCCTCGTTTTTGTTGCATGCTGCAGGTCCACTTCTCGGCCGATTCCAGACTGATTCTTTCTACATCCGTTTTTGCACTGCAGCGCTTCCGAGGAAGACGGCTGCGCTTCTCGAGAATCACGGACTTGCTCACCGACCAAGTCCGTGCTTCCCTGCAAGATGCTGCAGCGCTGCCGCTTCAACCAAGAAGAAAGTGAATCCAAAAACGCGCATTGTGCAAAAGCAAAGAAGTGCTGCAGCAGCGATGCGGCAGCGCTATTGCAACAAAAACGAGGCTCTGCCGTCTTCCTCGGAAGCACTGCAGTGCAAAAACGGATGTAGAAAGAATCAGTCCGGAATCGACCGAGAAGTGGACCTGCAGCATGCAACAAAAACGAGGCTCTGCTCTCCGACGCGGCGGCTGGGCGCAAAACGTTTGAAACTGAACGCACTATGGCAAAAAAAAAAATAGAGAAAACTAAGCAAATAAAAGAATAAAAAACAGAAGATTCTCGTATCCTTATGTGTGAAAGAGTTGTCAGCGGATGTCAAAGATTACGGCAAGCTTTGCGTTGTTTGACGAGCATAACTCGGCACGGCCGAAAAAGCGCTAAAAATTCGTAGGCATAAAACGAAACAATGGAGAAAAGTGGGGATTTTAGCAGCTTATAATTCCATAAGGGAGCTAGGTATATTATAAAAGGCAGAATAAGCGAGAGGGGTCCTTTAAATCTCAACTGCCAGCGATAAGGCTGTTTAGTCTGTTGACGTCGCCGGTGCATCCGATTTGGAAGTTGACACAGGGTCCTTGTAGACTACTCCTGTAGCAATTTTCCAGGTCAAACTAACCGAAGTGCAGTAGTAACCTAAGTATTTGAACATGTGAACAGTGCAGTTTTGGGCTAAATGGTAGAATAATGATCCAAAATACATAGGTGTTTTCACTGCCGTATTACCTACTTTGGCTAGCTGAGTAACTACATGAAAATGGCACAGCTCAAAGTCAACAAACGTTCATATAAGCATACCTCTACTGTTGTTTCAGGACGTAGCCTTACAGCATACAGAAGAGGTATGTTTATTTGAATGTTTGTTAACTTTAAATTTGTCATTTTTGTGCACTTGCTGTGACTAAAGTTAACTACCAGTTAACCAGAGTAGGTAATTAAGTCCTTCGGAAAACACCTGAATAGGTGTTTTGGATTTTCATTCTACCGTTTAGCTCAAAACTGCAGTGTTCACATTTAAGTAACTGTTAAAATAAGCATACCTCTACTGTCCTTGACACTATTGACAGACAGGTCTTTCAGGATTTCAGATATCTCTTTTCTGTGGGAGTACAAGTCGAAGTCACAGCTGTGGTACATAAAACAAGCATTATCGTCCCACTGAGCGAAGTTACTGAGATAAAGACAACTGACACGATCTTTGAAACGAACTGCGGAATTCATATTTTGAAAATGCCCAAAGAAATGATGCAGATGTCTCTACCGGCTGCATAAAGCAAAATTACAAAGCGCGAACTTTTTAAAATAAAAAGACAACGTGGGTCGTCTTTCAGTGCATGCCGGTAGCCATAAATCAAGCAACTTGCAGGCAGCTTGTACCTAAATACAAAGTACGGTATATCATATATAACCGCGTTAAGGACTGAGGGAACTCTGGGGCCAACCTGACATGTTCAAAAGATGCAAATCAGAAGACCAGGCTGAAATGAGTTTTCTTGCATATTTATAGCCTCTGTAGACTGAATTCTCATATTCTTGTAGTATCGTGTGTTGCTGGACAAGGGCTTATAGGGTAAACCATATGTTGAATCCATATCTGAATATTTGACAGCGCAAAATGGATGTCTGAAAATATCTAAACTTGGTGAAATTCAGCTTGCACATCCGTTTCGCACTGTCAAATATGAACTTGTTCCAGTCTTCAACAAACCCCTGATTTTGGGAAAGTCTATGCCAAATGCTGGGTAAACCTAGCGTTTGGTATACCCTATCTGTACCCTATGCCTAACGCTGGATACACTATGCCAAATGCTGGATACTTGAACCCAATAAAGTATTGATGATTTGAGTGAAGCTCAGAAATCAACCAATCAGAATTCATCTATAGTGGGGTAGGGTACGAACAGCTATCCAGCGTTTGGCATAGGGTATCCAGTGTTAGGCATAGGCTATGCCAAACGCTAGATATACCGTACCCAGTGTTTGGCATAGGGTATCCAAAAATCAAGAGTTTGTGGCTGACTGACTTGGTCTTCTCCGATTATTATCATTGGCCTTAGGATGTTTATAAATTTTAAAAGTAAAATGTTTAAGAAGTCTTTTGAAGACCAAATATCTACAAGACAGAATTGTGTGGAGCAAATCTCAAAATTTTGGGATCCCATCAAAACTTTTGGTCTTGTTTCTTTTTTACTGCAAGTATCATTCTTTAGTCTATTAGTCAAGTGTTTTTTCCTGTCTTTTCCTATTTTCCATTCTTGTTTCCATTTGGTATACTTTGTTTCTCTTCTGATCGAGTTGTGACATAATAATCAGACAGGCCTGAAAACTTGCTCTCCAATGTGATTGTGATTTTTCCAGTTGTGTCCAACAGTCAGGAGCCTGTTTATAAAATAAATTATAAAACAAATTATTTTTGAGCAAACAGAGAACTTTTATAAACACAGAGATAAAACAAGAGACAGAGATAAAACAGAGAAACAGGATAAAATATAGAGCTTGAATAATAGCTTGCTATAAACCTAAAGGCTCACATTTCAAGTTTGCTTTAGGCTGTAAAACACAGTTTTTTCTTTTTTACATCAAATATGATTCTGTATTAGCCAAGTGTTTTTTTCCTGTCTTTTCCTATTATCTATTCTTGTTTCCTCTTGATATAAATTGTGTCTCCTCTGATCGAGTTGTGACATGTTAATCAGACAGGACCGAGAACTTGCTCTCCAATGTGCTTGTGATTTTTCCAGTTGTGCCCAACAGTCAGGAGCCTGTTTATAAAGTAAATTATACAATAAATTATTTTTAAGCAAACAGAGAGAGTTAACTATAAAAACAAACTTTCATAACCTCAGAGAATAAATTGTGACTTGTGGCAGTGTTTGTGCTTGCTCACAGCACAACTAAGTAATATAACTTTATTTGTCAGGTTCTGTGGTTCGCTGGGTACAGAAGTTTCTGGTTGGTGCTTCAGGCAAAGTTTTTCTTTTTTAATTTTAGTTATAAAGAATACAGAAATTTGTGAAAATGAGAAATTTGTCCTAAAACAACTCACTTTTGGTAATCAGTAGTTATCCTAGCAGTTGTCATCACAGGACTATCAAGAAGTAATCGACACAGCAAATAAGATTGAATCGGTATGATGGCATGGATACCATTTTAAATGTCCGTCTTTTTCATATTTTCATTCATTCATTGATATATTTCCCTCAAAGAATATATAGTGAGGAGTACTAAATAAATTTAAAAAACACTGTCACAAATAAGTTTCAAAACAATAAATAACAATTGACGTACTTTAAACAACACACTATACTTACTTAACTATTAACTTTTATCGAAAAACGGAAACAGATTCTTCAGAGTCAGAATATTATTAGCTTGAGCTACAAAATTACCAAATTTCTGCTGAATTGCCAGGGCAGGATCTTTAACTGAAAGGGAATTAATTAGAGGTGTATTTCTAGCAAATAAAGGGTATCCAAGTAAAAATTTACAATATTTAAAATAGCACACACGAACACTAGCAATCATACAACGATTAAAACCATTCACCACCACCGCTGGAAAAATAACTATTGGTAAAACAGTTGACTGGTATATACGGGCCAGAATATCACGTCTAAGCTTACCCCTCAGATGGATTAAAGGTCCAATTGTCTTACGGATTTTTAGTTCAATATTCCTAACTACAATTGCTTGAAAATTACGTTTCACTGAACAATAGGGAATTCCAAGGGAAGTCACAACATCAAGGGGTTTGAAAAGGTTCCCACCACCACAGTTTAAGGACGAAATACCATGCGGGTCATTAATAACAAGATATTGGCACTTCGAAGGACTAACACAAAGGCCTTTTTTCCTCAGTTCCGCCACCAAAATATTAAAATTTACAGTTAGCTGATCTTTACAACGAGCCATAAGAATTATATCATCAGCGTAAGCTATATATGTACAATCAACAGTCAGGTGTATTAGAGATATTTTTAAAAGCCGGAAACATTCACCAAGACAAAGATTGAAAATAATAGGTGAAAGAACCCCACCCTGCCTCACCCCCTCATTTACAAAATTTTTTGACACAGATAACACTTATCTAAAAACTACTCGGACACTCAGACCAGAATACCAAGCTTTAAAAACTTTTACCAATGCAAGAGGGATGTTAGCATAATATGAACTTGATAGAGCTGAAGCATGCGAAAGATTATCGAAAGCACCCTTGATGTCTACCAGCAGGGCATAAAGTGGCTGACCCGTCTCCCAAGCAGAATTAATAATCGAAGAAAAAGTAGCGTAGTTATTTATGGTTTAAATCATAAACTGTCCAAGGCTTGTAAAATCTGAGAGAATGACTTTATTTTGTTCAGTATTGGTCTAAGTATGCTAGCCTATTACCGTGCCTTGTAGATAAGTTAAAATTAGCTGCAACTTAACAGCAGCTTAAAAATTCAGTCTTAAAGAATTAAACAAACCTAGGAAACTAAAGAAAACTTAGCAGTAACTTAACTGTAGCTTGAAAATTAGTTTTAGAGAGTTAAATAGGAACTGAACAATTCATGTGCGCCATACTTTGCAAAGGCTGAAGTACCAACATAGTGATTAAGCGATTGTCTCAGCAAAGCTTTTGCAGTGGCAGATTAAAGACGATGTTTGAGGAAGAGGTGTCCATTCCCGAGGTTCCCTAACAGTATAGCATTGAAGTCTAGCGAAGTCTAACTACAGTGTAGTAGCAAATATCAGTTGAAGAGGAGCAAGGTAGCCTAATCGTCATTCCCTTTTGTCATTATTTTAATCAATGAGGTAATAAAATGCTTGAAAATGCTTAGGAGATGGTAGAAAAAATTATGACCATAGCCTGTCTCAAGAGCCCTCTCCACTGAATGGCATAAAATACTTGGCATTGATCTGAATTCAAATTAATAGTAGTTTTTATGACACTTGCCTTCCGGCCTAAGTGCCATAATTATACAGATCACTTTTCCGTCGGTCTGTGGGTCGGTCCGTCAGTCCGGTGATCGCGAGTTAGGGTACTTCCAAATGTGCTACGACGATGAAACTTGGCAGGCATATTAGGGACCCGAACAAACTAACTTGGAAATAGTCACTTGCCCGGTCCTACTATCGTGGGGGGAGGGAGGGAAGCCGGAATTTAGTGGCATGCATAAACTTTCGAACAGGCGATCGGATCTTAACGGAACTTGGTATTTGGAAAGACCTCGCGTCTCAGATGCCCGATTTCAGATCCGGATAAATGTGGGGGGCGGGGTCTGAGGGGGGAGTCGGAAATCATGTGACACGCTTAGAGCGGAGCGATAGGGATGAAACTTGGTGGGAGGAACAAGCACTAGCTCTAGGTACATCATTAGCAGAACTGCATCCGATTTAGGCACTGTTGGGTGAGTTGGAGGGGGTTCCGAAATTTCGCTGATATGGAGTTAAGGTACTTCAAGGTGGGTGATCCAACGGGTGATCGGATTGGTGAAACTTGATATTGTGTCTCAGATGTCCCATTTCGAATCAGGACGGGATCCGATGAATGTGGGGGATGGAGGGGAGAACTTGAAATATTTTGACAAGCTTAGAGTGGACCGATCGGGATGAAACTTGGTGGGAAGAACAAGCACAAGCCCTAGATACACCAATGACAGAACCGGACCGGATTCGGACACTGGGAGGACCAGGAGGGGGGGGGTCCGGAATTCCTGTGATCAGAGTTAAGGTACTTCCAGATGTGCTAGGACGATGAAACTTAGCTGAAACATGACAGACTTTACAAGATTAGCTTAGAAGTTGTCACTTCCCAGATCCGACCATCCCTTAAAGCACTGATCTGAACCACAAAGTATAAAAAATACTTTTGAGCACAGTTCATATTTTCGTGATTGCGGTGAGCTCATGATCATTTTTGCCTAAAGGGTTTTGCTTAGAAATGGATTTCTAGCTCTAGAAAGGGATTAAAGTACGCATCTTAACCGCAAAGTACAAAAACGAATACTTTCGACCAGACGATATATTTTACGATCACCGAGGGCCCATGATGTCTGTGCGACAGGGGTTTTTGGTTACAATTGAATTCCTTAATGTAAAAAAAAAGCACTTTTAAGCAAAATATATGTTTTCATGATCCCGATGAGCTTATCATCACTTTGTCTCAAGGGTTTTGCTTACAGATAAATTTCTAGCGCCCTTGGAAGTCCGCATCATCGCCGCCAAGTGCAAAATTTTTTACCGAACGATATTTTTCCCGTGATTTCCAAGGGCCCTTGATCATTTTTATCTTATCGGGTAATTCTTACAATCGACACAAACCCACAAATTGGCAAATTCCTACTTTCATCCTCTGACCCAGCCTATAGCTTCTATACTTTACTAGCTTCTAGCTTTGT
This sequence comes from Branchinecta sandiegonensis, assembly GCA_030848855.1. NCBI lineage: Eukaryota > Metazoa > Arthropoda > Branchiopoda > Anostraca > Branchinectidae > Branchinecta > Branchinecta sandiegonensis. The sequence continues at coordinate 17,340,664 of JAUPMV010000006.1, read as the reverse complement.
TTTTTTTTCAGCTGGGCTTGATGTTTCGTTAACTTCTGTACGATGGCTTTTTCTACTGAGGTTCTCCTCAGTAGCAGGTCGAACCTACGTATTCAAGTAAAACCAGTGGTCGAGACGACAGAAGAGGGAGAGACCAAGTTTGAACAGATTGCAAGGAAGAGAGCTCGTGACTATGTTGTAAGTTCTGCAGTTTTTAATATGTAGCCTATCTTGCCAGTCGTTTAGAAATCTGCTAATACAAATGCTAATCCCAGTCTAAATTGTGAATATTCACCTGGGTCTTCGTTTTGAGAAAACTAGAGAAAATAAAGCGTAAGTCCAGAGCCCAGCTATCCATGCAAGCGAAAGGTATTGAAGGTCGTTTGTGCCCATTTTACCATGAATTCAATACTAACGTTGTTAGTAACCTCTGATTCAATATAAATGAATGTTTTAATGATTGACTAATGTATTTATTATTATTATTATTATTTATTTGAATCCTTCAAAACTGAAGAGTAATGTATCAAAAGGAACAACAACATGTCAGTCAAACTCACACACACTTACATACTAATAAACAGCTGACCGTAAAAGACAAATTAGCCTACTAAATATACAAAGTAGGCTACATGGAAAAAAACAAAGCTCAAAATAAACCAACTAATCAGGACGCTTTTTTTGTGAAAAAAGGAAAAAGGTTGTGATGAAGAAGAATGTTGTCAGCCTTTTTATGAAAGTTCTGGATTTTACCATTTAAAGTTTCCAAAGTATTCTTCACTTTAAGATTGGAAGTTAAGAAAGAGTTACTCGCAGAAATCGGGAAGCCAAGAAGGAATTTAGAGAATTTATAATAAGTAACTTTTAACGCAGAAAGTTCAGAAGGACGAAAGAAGAAAAACAAGCAGACGGAAAAAGAATGTGAGGAAGTGCAACAGCCGTAGATATAGAACCAAGAACATCTCTGCGATCCATCCCTCGTAAGCGAATAACAGCACCAAATGCTCTTCTTATTTTATCTTGCACATGTTGAATAAGGATAAGTTTCCAATCCCTTGTATTAGATGAGTAAGGGATTCCAAGATACACAACTTTCTCAACAGGGCTGAAACAATCCCCCCACCACAATCCAGAGGGGAATTCAGTGTTGGCAAACTACTAATCACAAAATAATTACACTTTTCAGAACTAATTAATAGACCCTTCTGTCCCAACAAGGCCAATACTATTTTTCGTTTATTATGAAAGATATATAGCGAATAAACTGAATTTGAGATATGTATTTTGTGTTATAGATCTCGTCCCTTCAGCCCAAGGAGCTTTTCGCCTGTGGGAGACTTGTATTACATTTCTGCACTCAACATGAAACTGAACACTTGAAACTGAACAGCATTGAATGCAAAATAATTGACATAGTCGTCATGCAACTTGATCAAATAAATTATCAGGTACCACCAGGACTAGCAGCTTAGTTTGCTGACGGAGAATCGCTACTACCTATTTTGAAACTAAAAACGGTAAAAACCAAAACAAGGAGACAGAGTAACACATTTGTGCCCATTTTTCGTCAACATGTTCAATAAAATGTCAGTGTGACTTTAATATTTGTAGTACCGTATTTAGTATTTATGTTACTCGTGAGTGTTTAAAAGAATGTAATTTTTGTAAAGATAACCAAATTAGCTAGCTAGCAAGTTTTGTCTAATAAACCTTACTTACTTACTTACTTACTATCTTGGAACTACATCGCATTTATGTTTGTTTTATGGCAGTCATTGTAAGGCAGTCAGAAATTACTCAGTTTAAAACAAAATCTTTCCAGACAGAAAAGATTTCATCCCAGCTAGAAGAATCTAGGAAGCAAACACAGCGATACACGCTTGTTTCAGCTGATAGTTATGGACTAGTGCTTCATGGTAAGTTTCCTACTTTTAAGTCTTCTACTTTTCCTCAAGCCGGCTTCACAGCCATATAGCTAATTGTAGAGGTAACAAAACGCAATGTGGCGCGAAGCTACTAACCTCCGCTCGTTCGCAGCGAAAAAGGTACGGGGAAATACTCGACTCCGCTTAGTCATAGTCATCACCCTCCTCGTTCCTGCCGCAACCACAAATTAGCTCAGAAGTTCGGCGTCCAAGATGTCATTCGTTCACCTGAGAAAACGTCAGTGTCACTACTATGTACATCTTGTCATCCTGGTCATCGAGTACATGATGTTTTTCATGAATTTGTCATGCCCAGTTAGAAATTATGTCTAAATTTTCTGTGTTTATACTGTTATTTATCTTGTGTTATTTTTTGATGTTCTCTTTACTCCGCTACCACGTTGTGTATTTGGCGGGTTACAAATAAAATAAATATAATATATAGTACAAAGTTAGGGAGACGGAGTTTCTATCTGATTATTTGTTCTTGCTAAGATCCATCCATTTTCTTATAGGAGATCGACCTGTTGAAATCAATCCTGTCTTCCGATTTGATACAGCGCCAGTGCTTTCGGTGAACATTTGCAGGGCTGCATTCCGCCAGGACTGGAAACAGGTCGGGGGGATGTTTCTCCCCTCGCCAATGCAAGTCATTCAGAAGTATCGGCAGAACAAAGGCACAAGAGGGCAAGCTGATCTTCTTTTCAGGGTAAGATATTCTTGTCATGTCAGTCCCCATGACTTCACTGTAAAAAAATTTGCTGTAAAATTTACTACTGGGATTAACTTTGTCTCTAATTCGGATTGATCTTATCTCAGTAGAATTTAAGATTAATCCCAGTAGCCAATACTGCAGTTAACTTTAATCCTTACTGGGAGAAACTTTTTACAGTGTTCTCTGACTTCTAGCAACTTGAAGGAAGTGAATGTATGTCCGTTTTTTTTTTTCAGTGCTTGCGGTACGTTAATGGAAGGATAAGGTTGCTTGTGTGACAATATTTCGAGAGAGGTTGGTCTGAAGGAGAAACAGCTTATTTCGAGGCGCTCTTTAATCTCGGCTCCGTTCTGGTAGAATAGAATGCCAGCAACTTTCGGATCCCACGGGACATCTTGATGAGTATGATCGTGATAGTTCCCTGAAATTCTGGAGACTAAGGTTGCGTTCCCGAACTTAACGATCGTTAACAAATTGTTAACAGTTGTTAACTTTTTGCTTTCCACGTTTCTGATTTCGAAATTTAAGCTCCGCCCACCTACAATTTCCGTTCCAAAGCTTAACATCGTTACAAAATAGTTAACAATTCTAGAACTGGGAAAAGTTAACGATCGTTAACAATTGTTAAGTTTGGGGAACGCAACCTAAAAATAGAGTAAAACTAATCAAAATATGACAGTTTATTAAAAGTATGTTGGCTAATGGAAATAAAAGGCCATATAAGTGGCCGTTGCAATGAGTGCTCCGTTCGTTGTAGTTTTGTTTAAATATTTTGCATGGCCAATTGGCTGTTTTAAACTACTCGTTACAGGCGTCATCGGTTATTTTCATCTGCGTCCTTACCCCTTGGCTTCGATTGTGAAGCATGAAACATTTACACTCCGGGCCGTTCTGACCAATGAGCTCCTCGGAAGCAAAACAGTTGGAAGCTTGAACGCGGAGCAAAACGCGGAAAATAGATGTATCACCAATCACCAATAGATGTAACTTAGTCATGTCTAGGATTAGAATGGACAGATAGGTTAGAGAAGAATTTTTTTATTATCATAGGTACGATTGGTCATTTAAGAGCGTCGTGCAGTTTTGTCGCCGTCAAAGATAAGCCGATCTGGGGGTATTTTCTGATTATACGCTATTTATTGGATCGTACTCTTTGTTTACCGAGTTTGTTTTTACAGTTGTTGATGAAAGCCCTACTTCAGGAAGACCTTTGCAACCTTGACCAGTTTCGAGAAATATTAGCGTAAGTGCAAATTTTCCTGTTTGAAGAGGCGCGAAAGTTTCATTTAACCTTTTATGGATTGGCGAAAAGAAACTTTGGGGAGTCACCGCGGCTTTGACTATCACTCGGCAAAATCCTATAGACTTTGCTCTCGGAAGTTTCCGAATTTCGTGGAGCAGAGAAATGTTTGATCCGCTACATAATGACCAAGTTTCTTCTTGGAAATCCAGCAAGCGAGTCAGAATTTCACTGAAGCTCTGTGACGGGTGAATATGGTGGAAATAGGGAATCTGTGTAGATATGGGTAGTGCGGAGATAGGCAGTGGTCTAGACCAGCTGAATGGATTTATTCTGTGTATAACAGTAGTGGTAGTGCCAGCATAGAAATGCAGGAGCATGCTCGGTAAGAATCCCGATGAAAAATTTGTAGCCTGTGTAGTTGTATGGTAGTTGTACGAAAAGGTTGCATGTATTGATATGCAGTAGTACAGAATACTTTAAAGGCACAGAAAACTTGACTACGCAACTTTCGGCCATCAAACCGACCTGGTAGGCTTAGATAAAGATACAGGGACTTATTGTCTACAGGACCCCCCTTCTTTGTTATCTCGAACCCCCTCCTTAGTGTTCCCAAAGCTAGCTGGCAGGCCCTTGCCCCTTATGCACTGTAATTATACACTTACGTACTGTAAAAGTCCGCCTTTGGCCGTGTTGACTTACAGATCGGGATAGTAGTCAAGAGGTCGTGCTCGTGCGTTCGATTCCTACTCCCGGCACACAAATCTTTTGCTTTTTTTTCTACTAACTCAAAAGTCGAATTCTCGGAAACTGCCCGGAAACTGCAATGGTCGTAACGAGAATTTTTCTTACTTTCAATATCGACTCAGGGTACATTCTTGATACGTCAGCTAGCTCCCCGAGTCAAGTTTGAGTCAAGTTTTCTGTTCCTTTAATTTAATGTGCCTCACACTGGGCTAATCTTAAACAGTACTATTCAGTAGCATCCCGCCTTGCTCCAGTAGCATCCAGTCTTGCTATAGTAGCATGTCGTAGCATCAGTTGGTACTGCATGCGATTTTTTCTTACAACTTCATTCTGCTATTTTGAGATAGTTTTTCATGGGGATCGTGGAAACGACAACAGGGGAATGGAAATTAACGACCTCCTAGAAGCTGGACACGGAGTGCGACTGATTACACAAGAGATGGCGCCAATTAACAACTGTCAAAAGTAGACAACCTGTAACGAATAAAGCGACACTGTTCTTAGTTATTCTTAGCGGGAAAATAAATAAACAAGGAATCAGAAACGTGCTAAGAATTTCTCGGCATCCAGTATTAGACGGAACCGCTTTCTACCTGACCAAACGAACAACGGAATTATTTCAGGCAAGGAAGAGATGGAAGATATATTGCCGCGGGTGAAGCTCTAAATTATAAACTTCAGTTCGCAGCCGCACTTCGGATGAGAGGACAAGAGGAAGAGGCAGATGAACTTGAAAGGGTGAGTAGAATGTTTCTTGTTCAATATCCTTAATTATTCTGCCAATAGATGTCCTTGTCGTTCGCGCGTAGTTGGATCTTTAGTCATCCACGAAACTTGAGCACATTGCGGACGATTGGACGAATCTAGAGCAGATTCCGACAAGTACTAATGTCGTATGGAAAAGCATACCTAATGATTTCGGACAAGAAGGTTGTACAAATAAAAGAAGAATCTCAGTATATACGTGAGGATGTAGCGTTCACAAGGTCTTACTCACTGATGGTTTCTTAGTCGGTCTGTCGGTTCCGGTTTTGCTAGTTCGGGCACTTCCACATAAGCTAGGACGATGAAACTTGGCAGGCATATCAGGGACCCGGTTCCCACTTCATCCTCCTCCTACCGTGGTCGGATCCGGCTCGGACGCCAAACAACAAATCTAGGCCGCATAAACTCGGTTGAGCATGGGCTAGGTCATCAGTTCGCATCACCCATAAAGTTTCACTTGAATCGGACGATCTGTTTGCGACTTACGGAAGTCAGTAATTTCCGAATTCCCCTTCCCTTAACTCCCCGAAAAAAGGTTGGATCCAGGAATGGAAGTCTTCCTAGGGCATTGTGTCGGGTCCTTAAGTATATTTGGTCGGGTCACTAATATGCTTGCCAAGTTTTATCGTCCTTAGCACATCTGGAAGTATCCTAACTCGCGATCACCGGTTCTAGTTCTGTCAAGAACGTATCTAATGCTTATGCTTGTTCTTCCCACCAAATTCCATCCCGATCCCTCGACGCTAAGCTTTTGACAAAGATTCCGTTGCCCCCTTCCAACTTCGCCCCCCGCCCTAAGTATCGAATCCGGTCCGTGCTTGGCACGGAACATCTGAGTCGATAGCTCTTTCCACTTGCCAAGTTTCGTTTAATTCAGATCGCCCGTTCAAAAGTTATGAATGTCACTAGTATCAGGATTCCCCATCCCTCCATTCCCTCCACGATGCTCGGATCGTCCAAACGACTGTTCTCAAGTCGGCCTATTCGTGTCCTTCATACTCCTGCCAAGTTTCATAATCTTAGTACATCGGGAAGTACCGAACTCGCTGCAACTTGTGCTTGTTCTTCCCACCAAGTTTCATCCCGATCCATCCACTCCAAGCGTTTCCCAAGATTCCCCCCCCCCCCTCCAGCTCCTCCAAAGTCACCGGATCCGGTTCGGATTTGAAGTGGGTCGTCTGAGACACGAGGTCTTTCCAAATATCAAGTTTTGTTAAGATCCGATCACCTGTTCAGAAGCTATAAGTGCCTCTAGATTCCGTCTTCCCACTCCCTCCACTCCCCCCACGATGGTCGGATCGAAGAAGTGACTGTTTCCAAGTTATTCTTTTCGGATCCCCGATATGCCTGCCAAGTTTCATCGTCCTAGCTTATGTGGAAGTTCTCGAACTAGCAAAACCCGGACCGACCGACGGACGGACAGAAATTGCGATCGCTATATGGCACTTGGCCGAAAAATGTTAATGAAGATCGGGCTTTTCCGCTTTATCCGTACTGGTAGGTAATTCTTTCCAGCTTCCAACTCCATGGAGATGAGATTGAAACTGCTTTCTGGGAGTAGCCTTAATATGCACTGTTGGCCCAATCCACCTCCTCATGCGAAACTGATCAACCGAAAAGCCGACTGGAGCGAACGGATAAGAAAAGAAGAAGATAAGCTACATTTATCATATATTTTGAAAGCGTTTCTTTCTCTGGTTTTTTTTCGTGGGATCTGTTATTGTAGACTTTCAGTAGCTTTTTTTTTCAGGAAATATTGAACACCAGTATGCCGGTAATAAAAAAGATAGGAGTCTCAGTTCATTTCGCGAAGGAAACGGCATCTCGACTCCAGTTTGCACTCAACCGAGGACTGCTTGCTTATAGCATATGGAAAACTGAGAAAAGTAGGTGCATAGTTAATCTTTAAGCTCTAAGCGGGGGTGCACATGGTCCAGAGCCTTTTGAGCATGTCTCTAGAAACAGGAACAAGGCGGGAAGTAGAATATTTAATTCACGAAACCCCCATTCTTCACTTAAACATGCTGCATCGGAAAAGTCTCGCGTTTAATTACCAGAGATGGGCTATGGCTGGGGCTTATCTCTGGACAGGCGCGGCTTAAGCACAAGTATGGTTGAGAGGAAAAGACAAGAAATTGTGGTCAAAATCCCCAAAATTTATCCATCACTTATTCATTTAAAGAGGCTCGAAGACCCTACGAAATGCGTTACTTCGATGCTCCGCTATTCACGAATAATTGATTTTCGTATAGTGGAATTTCCCTGTTGGATTTGTGGTACCTCTATGCCCTCGTACCTGTGTTCAGGGGCGTCACTAGCCTTTTACCTTTGCGGTGGGGGGACGTCCAGTTTGCGCCGACGGACTAAAAAATTAGCTAGGGCGCGGCTGGGGCTTATCTCTGGGCATGCGCGGCTTAAGCACAAGTATGGTTGAGAGGAAAAGACAAGAAATTGTGGTCAAAATGCCTGCCCTCGTCAACCCTCAAGCGGGTAAACATTGCTGAATGTAGAAAGACAACTATATATGCTTCAGGCGTATTTTTTTTTTGTATTTATCTAAGTCAGTGGTTCCCAACAGGTGGTACGCGTACCCCAAGGGGTACGCGAGACCCTTGCAAGGGGTACGCGAAGGAACCAAAATTGATTTAGTCTGTAGCTTCATTATCTCGTCTCACTCATTTATGATTGCCGAAAGCCTAATATTACCAGCAGAGTATCACCAGCCAAAATGTATCTTAAGGGGCAATTTTTTTTTTATTTTTTTTTTTTTTTTAAATAACTGCTTTTACGAAAAATCGCGGCACTTTGCGCGGACTCTTTTCTTTTTAATCGTCTTGCCGACCTTTTTGGGAGGAGGTGTGTTGTCAACCTGTGCGCGACGCCTCTGATTACAAGCCCTAGTGAAAGTCAATGACATAATGTTGATTCCAAAACAGCTAGCCTACTGCCGTAAAATCCGTTCCTGTGTCAAACAATATTGTTTCAAGAAGAATCGAAGTCATTGCAAGAGATATTAGTTGCGTTTTTGCTGATACCATGATATCTGTTACCACGGTAACTGGATCTGTAATTAGTCGTTTTTGCAGTTATCATGGTATCTGATACACGGCGCTCTGCAAAAACGACTATTGCCGAAATTGCACTTTTCGAAGTCATCCCAAAAGAACAAGACCAAAGGTCTCGAAGGGATCCCAAAAATCTAATATTTGACTCAGGCAATCGGGTCTTGTCTTCGCCAGATCCAGTCTTCGCTAGGCTAATCATCACAGAAAACCAAGTTCAGATATACCTCTATAAGCCATATCTATTTTGACGATACTGACCGAGACTTCCTGCTTTACTTCTGCCAGATTTCCGGTTTCGCCCGAATCCCGAACGAACTACTAGTCCAGCAAAAAAACAAAATTCAGAAACAAATCCAGCGCATCTTTATCCCTATAAAGAACATCTAATCAACTTTGAATAAAAGTTAAATCCGGTTACAACCGGATTCCGGACTAATTATATGTCCGTGTAAGAAAAGATTGTCATATACAACTCAGCCTCTCTTCTTACCCCTTCATCTGTCATCTAATCGAACTTTTCCTTTTAATAAATTTTCCGGTTTTGGCCGGATTCCGGGCGAACTACTTGCCCGGCGAGAAAATGGTTTTCACCGCCGTGTTCAGCATGTCTTCTTACCCATAAATCGACCATTTAATCAACTTCAGATAAAACTTTTACTTTTAACCAACTTTCCGGTTTTCGCCGGATTCCGGACGAACTACTTGTCCGGCGAGAAAATGGTTTTCACTATCGTGCTCAGCATGTCTTCTTACCCCATAATCGACTATCACATTATATGTTTAAAAATATTTCATTTGCCCCTTAAATTAAACCCCCTCCCCCACCCCTAAATGTAGGGCTACAGAGCCCATCTACGAACTTGACCCTACTCTTGACCCAAATAATCCTCACACCAAGTTTCATCAAAATATCTCATTCCCTTCGAGAGTTATAGTTAACTCCAACCAACTTTCAGAAAAGAAGTTCTCAAAAGCAGATATTTAAGGAAGAATCTTCAATTGTTTTCCCACAAGTTTATTTTCCAGCTTGAGCGGCTTGAGCCTGAAGAGGACCCTTGCCAAGAAGGGCCGAAATATAGCTCGAATAAAATGTAGCTGACTTATCCGTTTTGCACCGTCAAATATGATTCGCAGTCAGCTTGGGCCGTAGGAACATCTATCACCGAAGTACGGAACTAATCGCCCATACATGCCGCCAACAAGTATCCATCTTAGCTGGAAAGAAGAAGAAGAGACAGGTTACTCTAAAACCAAAATGCAGAAGAATCTCTACCCTTTCGACGACCCAATCGAACAACAAAAACAGTAGCCGAGTCCAGAATGAAATCACAGCACCAACTTTAACTCCAACCAACTTTCAGAAAAGAAGTTCTCAAAAGCAGATATTTAAGGAAGAATCTTCAATTGTTTTTCCACAAGTTTATTTTCCAGCTTGAGTGGCTTGAGCCTGAAGAGGACCCTTGCCAAGAAGGGCCGAAATATAGCTCGAATAAAATGTAGCTGACTTATCCGTTTTGCACCGTCAAATATGTTATAATAATAATATATTGCGAAAACAATAAGGTCATACATTTAGGGTCATTCAGTTGGAAAATAAAAATTTCGTCGATTTCTTTCTTGAATCGGCAAGAAAGAGCTCTCTCATTGCATAAAAAGCACTGCCAGGAAGATCCGGAAAAACGCCAAAAAGCATCTGCTGAATTTTCCGATATCATGCTGACAAACAAAAAAGTCAGCAGATGTTTTGGGCGGTGTTTCGGTTCTTTTTGCATGCATGCGTAACGGATCTGTTAAACCGCGCATCCTTTTGTAACCTGTTAGGAAACTTCTGACAGCGTATCCTTGATGGGATCATTTTCTCGGGGCACCACATTCGGTGGCGTATATTCCATAACTTTTCTGAGAGATTGGTTCCAAGAGAATTTCGGAATTTCGGTCAGCAGGCCGACAGCCTTATTTGTATTTTATGGTAGTTTTCGACGAAATCCAACTCGCGGAATTATGCTTGCATTAATTTATATTATCCGCGCGGTTCCGAGTATACGCCCTATTGATCGCGTTCCATCCAAGGACCAGCTCCTTTATGTTTTATGTCTCGGCGAATACGGCATCACAAAGACACATAACTCTTAGAAAAGTTCTACCTCATCAAAAGCCTGGTATGATTGTAAATCATAGGCGCACCAGGCTTGTCTACAGGCTACTTTGACCTGTGGTGAATATACTATCCCCTTAAAGAGAATTAAGACAGCAACGTTCGGCGGATGAAGGAGCTGGGAAGTCCCACTAGGAAGAACCAAGCAGGCGTCTTACTGTTTAGACGCGTTTCTCTGCGAAGGATTCTCTCATCCGTTTTTGGGATCCCAAAACGTAAGTGGAGGGATACCTATGACATGATAAAGTTGTCCGTCTGCCCATCTGTCTGTCCATCTGTGAGCACGATAACTCTCGAAGGGAATGAGGTATTTTGATGAAACTTGGTGTGAGGATCCTTTGGGTCAAGGGAAAGGTCGAGTTCGTAGATGGGCTCTGTAGCCCCATATTTAGGGGTGGGAGTTCAAACTAAGGGGCAAAAAAAACATTTTTAAACAGCTAATGAGATAGTCGATTAAGGGGTAAGAAGACATGCTGAACACGATCATGAAAACCATTTCCTCGCCGGACAAGTAGTTCGCTCGCAATCCGGCCAAAACCGGAAAGTTTGTTACAAGTAAAAGTTTTATTTGAAGTTGATTAGATGTTAGATTTAGGGGTAAGAAGACATGCTGAACACTTACTTGAAAATCAACATAGAACTTCCGACTTTGAAGACTGATTTATCCATGTTTGATAACTATTCTGAGCCTGTAAATGATCGGAAATAGTTTGCTGGCTCTTTCTTCATTGTATAACTACAGCTTTGTAGAGAAGTTTCATTTGAAATGGGAGCTTGAAGCCTTCAAACATTCCATGCAAAAACGACTCGTGCTTCTAAGAGGTCGGATTTCAAAATCGCGTCATAACCGACCAATAGGACGCGAGACCCCGTCTTTGTTTACAAACTTTGTAGCCTTCAAACTCTCATTATAAAGAAAACTCTTTTGTAAAAGTTTTATTATACCAACAAGAAAAAGCCAGATTAACGTTTCCAGCAATTCACTGGCTCAGGATGGTTAAGGCCTATTCAAAACGGGTTTTGACTAATACTCGGTACCAGCCAGTTCCGGAAATCACTCTGAGACCGAGAATTAGCTGGGTTTCTGCCGTTCGCAATTGATATTGGTGCCAGTTTGGGGTACCAGCTGGTCTCGCACCCAAGTTGAAATCAGTTCAACTTTTCAGGGTACTAGCCAATCACATTATTTAGGGGAATATTCAGGAATGTTCCGATTTGCTAATGCTGAAAGACGTCAGACCGAAAATCAATGACCTAAATTCACCTTCGGTTTTCAAGACAGTATGAGTGGATGTGGTTTTATCTATTGGGCTTGGTTCGGAACTATCCAACCAGAATATTCCTCAATATTCCCCAAAATAATCTGATTGGCTAGTACCCTCAAAAGTTGAACTGATTTCAACTTGGGTGCGAGACTAGCTGGTATCCGAAACTGGCACCAGTATCAATTGCGAACGGCAGAATCCCAGCTAATTCTCGGTCTCAGAGCGATTTCCGGAACTGGCTGGTACCGAGTATTAGCTAAAACCCTTTGTGAATGGGCCTTTACCAAAGTCCGACAATTTAGTCTCAAAGACGAAGGTCCTATACCCCCTAATTTTTTTTTTAATTTTTTTTTTAATGCTCCCATGACGATGATGTAGCAATATCCGTTTTCGTCGGGTAGAGTATCAATCTATCTATACTCGATTATAAACAAATAAGGAACAGGAATTAGACGATGCCGTTCAGACCAAGTTCGCTGGAGAGAATACAAGCCTCAGTACAAGCTTCTGACGTTTCTACTCAAGACAAACCAAAGTGAGCGCCGCAGGCGAAATTTTTTCAGTCCGAGCAAAATTCAACTACTCCTTAGTAGACCCCAGTAGACTTAGACCCCAAATCTCAAGCTTAAACCGCGCATAAATGATGCACGCTTCGACTAATTAGAAATAGGGTAGGACTACGAAAGAGCCGCAGGCAAAATTTGTTAAATCGGCCTTATTCGGCAATTTTCGACTACTTCCCACACAAACCCTTGCTTATAACGTGGCTCGGATCCCAAGCAGCAGCTTTTACCGATATACCCAAGACAATTTAAACTCAGCGCCGCAGGCGAATTTTTTGTAATCCGACCTTTTTCTGGCATTTCTAGCTTTTAAGGTGGTTCAAATATTAGGCCTAACACCTCACCTAAATTACGGGCCATTCAACCAGATAGCGAGTAGGCTACTATGAAAGACGGCGCAGGTAAAGTTTTGCGAAACATTTTAAAGGCTGCCTATTATATCACATATCTGTCCGCCCCGATAACTTGCAAACGAATTGGGATATTTTTCCCGGAAGTTAGTACGTGGTAGTGCTTCCACTTCGAATTTAGACTACACAAAAATAGTGCAATTATCAGGTCCGTCATACAGTGCTTACAAAGCCTGTTTATCTGCAAACCTTATTCCGCATGCCATTTAAAACAAAATAAAACTATTTCTTTTTAAGATAAGGAGATTTTTGCACAAAACCAGATAGGATAATGTTGAAACGTCGCGCCGTAGGCGAAATTTTTGAAAATCAGCCTGTTTTCAGCGCCACAAAGTGAAAATGACACTCTGACAAGTTCGAAACATACGACTGTCATTCTAACAAGCTCAACACACACGATATTTCGTAAGGTAATGACTTACAGAAAATCTATACAACCGTACGACCAGAAATAGGTCATTTGCTGTCGAAATTCACCTAACTGCCTCATATGGCAAGCTCAGAACTTACGACCGTCTCTAATATACGACTAGAAAATCTCTTCGTAAAATACGACAAGAAACGGGTCATTTTTCAGGGAAAATTCGCGGTTGATGTCATTCTGGCAAGTTCCATACGACTGTGATTCTGACAAACTGAGAACACAGAACTGTGAATCTGACAAGCTTAAAACATACTACCAAAATCGCTACGGAACAATACGACCAGAAACAGGTCATTTGGAGGCGAAGTCCATGATTAGCTAACTCCTTTGTCTGCATTTATCTGGCAAGGTCAAAACTTACGACTGTCTCTAATTTACGACTAGAGAATGCCTTCGTAAAGTACGACAAGAAACGGGTCTTTTCAGGCGAAATTCACGGTTGATGTCATTCTGGCAAGCTCAGACATACGACTTTCATTCTGGAAAACTCAGAACACACAACTGTGAATCTGAAAACATAAGAATAGAAATTTCTTCGTAGCACATACGACTAAAAAATGTGATTTACGGGTGAAATTCACGTTTGGTACTGCCTGTATGTCATTCCGAAAAGCTCAAAACATGCGACTGTCATACAGACAAGCTCAAAACATACGACTGAGAGTAGATTCTCTGGAGCATGGGGGGGGGGGTGAGTCACCCCCCCATGACCCCCCTTCGAACCGCCCCTGAGAGCAGAGCTCGAGCGCACACGAAAAAAAAAGTAAAACCAAGAATAACTTCAACATGACGAATTATACCCAATAATATCCATCCGCTAAATAATCAATCAATCAGTAAATTTATTACCCGAAATACACAAATGGTGTAAACACGGAGTAAATATAAAATGAGAAAAAAAAAGAAGAAAAAGCAGATACAAACATAGACAAAACACCTTCTCATCACAACAACTGCAAAAAAGAAACTCACTTAACAACTTCAGGTAACAATTTACAGAAAGGCGCTGAACAAGCTATTCGTCGAGTCTAACGACTTCTCATGCAATCTCCGTTCCGCGATGGCTTTGATCGGATCTGTGATCCCCCAGGGAGGGTCATGGCAGGGTCTTCCCAGGTATATGGGCCTCTTGGAAGTTCCTTAAAATTGTCTGGAGAATTAGTACGCTGAAGAAAAATTCTTGGTAAATTTCTTTCATCGTCCTTAAAGGACACCTGAATGCAGAGTACCAAGTATCATACCTATCTGTATGACTTCCGTTAACATTGCCTGCGGCAAACCCAATCCAAATACGAAATAGTGTTTCCAAGCTATGATTTTTGCTCCATTTTGCATCTGTCCTTATTTCACTACCGAACAATTTTAGAAATGAACAAATGTCTCCAATCAACCCTTCTTCTGGAATATTTTTTAACCAGATAAGCCCAAACAAATTTCTAGAAGAAATTCCAATACGATCCGGCCAGCGCTGTACAAGATTTGAATGAATTGCGCTTTTTGTCTTGGAGTCTGCATGTGCAAACCTCCAGAAACGAACATCCCTATTTTGAAAACGTCACGCTCAGAAGAAGAATGGCCGTGGCCATGTCTGTAAATACATTCTCCATGGTGTGTTTAAGTATTGTTTCATTGTTCAGGTGTCCTTTAATAGAGGCCAATTACTTCTTTTGTGTGCGTTGAACTATACTCTATATGACGAAGTCCAAAACACGCCAGTGATCCTCAGGAAGAACGAGAAAACGCCTCACTAACGACTTAAACACAACACTAAATGTCAGTCAATCACGGCGATCGCTGGGGACAGCTATGGTGCCGCTGCCGGCTGTACACGGCGATTTTGCATCCGCAAGGAGAGTTGATCATCAAGAGTATTAACACTATGGTCGAAGATGTTTCACCTATATAACTGCTTCCCTGTACGTTCGATTTAGTCGTATTTTGAAGATTTCAAACTTCTTGTGTCAAGTTTGTTTAATCCCAATGGCACATTGTCAGAAGTTTCATAACAGACAACAAGGATGCGCAATTTCAAGAGACAACACTTGGGATGTAATCTGTTGTGATTTTAAAACGTTACAATAATAATAATAATAATATATTTGCAATTTGAATGGCAGGCCGTTAAGCCTCTACAACAACCTCTGCCTAACAAGCATTGCCAGGAAGAGCCGAAAGAAGTCCGAAAAAGCATCTGCTGACTTTTCCGATATAATGACGACAAACAAAATAGTCAGCACATGCTTTTTCGGCGGTTTTCGGGTCTGCCTGGCAATGATTGTTATGCATAACATTTAGTTCATAACGTTTTCAAAATCACAACAGATTACATCCCAAGTGTTGTCTATTGAAACTGCGCATCCTTGTGTTATCTGTTGTTGAACTTCTGACAGTGCAGTACGCTGATTTTTGGATTGTCCGTGTTTTGCTCTTTTGGAGGCGATTATTGCTTTCAAAGATCTCATTGATCATAATTACCGGTAATATTTTTGTCCGCGTTTCTCGTAAAAAATGAAGGAGTCCGAGCGAGGCTGAAAACAGCCGAGATAGGTTTGTAATCTCTTTCGTATCAAAACGTTAAAATTCCTTACTGAACATCATGTAAACACTGGGTAAGTTATATTCCTACTTAAAACACTATCATCAAACTTAATTTCATTAAATATCAAGTTTGTTTCGACTATTTGTCTCTATTTTAAAGGATCCCTCGCACTATTTACTCTTCAACTTACAGTATTTTAAAATATTTGAATACTTTTAAACCATGCTGTGCTTTGAACAAATAACCCACGGTTTTGGCTGTTTTAAGCCTTTTCCGAGACCCATTGACTTGTAGCGAAAGCAGGGAAACAATTTACATAACCGGTTTTTCTGATGGAAAAACTTCTCGCAGACCGACAGCCTGATACCAATTGAAGGTAGCAAAAGACGGCAAGTGAAAAAATCAGCGTGGTTTTGTTAGAATGGTTAGATGTACCGTACGAAATTGGGGTCTCCGGGTTTAGAAATATATGGAGCGATTCTGGAAGCATTAGCATTATAGGTAAGACCTGGGTAAGACAGATCCTTTAAGAACTACTCATCTTATTCAAATATTCCTTCAGCCCAAGCTGACTGCTAATCATGTTTGACAGTGCAAAACGTATACGTCAGCTGAATTTTATTAGAGCTATACTTCGGCCCTTCTTTGCAAGGGTCCTCTTCAGGCTCAAGCCGCTCGGACTGGAAAAAACGAACTTGTGAGAAAATGAACTTATGAGGACTGTTGCCAAGAAGGACCGAAATATAGCTCTAATAAAATTCAGCTAACGTATCCGTTGTACACTGTCAAATACCATCTTATTTTATACTTTGAGAGCTGATAATGGTCCTCAGGGTTTGTAATCACTCAGCAGAGTTTTAAAGGAATCACCTAGGCTATGTTAAAATATTGGAAATAAAACTGTAACTCCTGCAGCTTGTACTTTAAAGAATCAAGTCAAGAAACTCAAGCATTTCATTGAACGAGCGCTTGAATTGAATTATTTCGTTTTAGGAAAAGGACTGGCGGACATCATGATTGAGTGTTTCAGCACAGCTGCGTTCGAAGATGCATCAAAGGCTATTTCCGCTCCTGGAATCTTGCCGTTATTGGATTGTATGCTGAATGAAAGGGGACAAGAGGAAGTAATGAAGGCCGTTGATGATCTGTTGCGACACTGGAAATTGAATGTTCGACCTCTTGCCGATGCCTTCTTGGAAGCCTTTGGTCGTGATCGGGAGTATAGAACTACAAAGTTGAAAATGCTTGAGGTGAGTTTAACGTTGTGTCTGAACAGAAAACCTGTTTTAGGTTTTCTGTATCACTTGCAGCTTTGCTCAAGCGACACATACCGATAACTTTTCAGTGTATCGGTTGGTCTGTCCGGTGATTGCGAGTTAGGGTAATTCCTTGGATTAAGACGATGAAGCATGGCAGGCGTATCAGTGACCCGACCAGATCAGCTATAAAATAGTCATTTCCCGATCCGACCATCGTGATCATGAGGTGTATGTATAACTTTCGAACGGGTGATCTGATCTTATTGAAACCTGTTCTATGGAATGATCTCGTGTCTCGGATGTCCCGTTTCAGGTCCGGACGGGATCCAGTGAGGTGAGTTGAAGGGGGGAACCGGAAAACCCGTGACACGCTAAGAGTGGAGAGGTCGAGATGGAAATTGGTGGGAAGAGCCCTGGCCCTAGTCCTAAGTGCCGCAAACCTTAGATACATCATTGAAAGGACCGTGCCGCAGAGCTGGTGGACTCGGACTCTGGACTCGTCTAGAGACGCCTTTTTCAAGGACTTGGACTCGTCTTTCACGGAGCTGTCCGTCCGCCAGAGCTGCGGACTCGGACTCGGATTTGCTGGACTCGCAGCAGCTCTGCCGGACCGGATCCGGGCACTGTAGAGGGACTTGGAGGGGGGAGGGGTGGAATTCCGGTGACCCTAGTTAAGGTGCTTCCTTGTGGTTTAAGACGATGAAACTTGGCAGGCATATCCAAGCCCGACAAGATTACCTTCCTTCATTTTCAGGCCGCAGTTGCTCATCGTCAAGAAGACCCAAACTACACTCTGGCCTTCGTGGCCTTGAAGCGAAAACTGGATAAAAAAGGTGGGTGTGCCAATGCTACTTGTGTTATGTATTCGGATCACTTAATAAGTCAGATTATTTACGTTAAAGCAGTGAACGGAATAAAACTGAAATAATTTCGCTTTTGTCTTTTGATTGACTTCCAATTCAGTTAAAAACCAGTTTGTTTATTTGGAACGGTTTAACAAGTCCCTTCTATAATCTCCATATTTGTGTATACAGTATTCCGTGACATGAGGAATGAGCTATTTGGATAAACTAGTCTCGGGTGGGGACACTGATTGTTTAACCGGCCTCTGTCTGACGATGTAATGATTTGTATGAGGACATTTTCGCGTGAGTGGCTCTGTTGCATGCTACGTCCCATCATCATGATATGTGTTTGCGCGTTGATGCTGTCCAGCTCGACGGTCATATTCGCGTGAAAAGCTCGATGGGTGACGTCACCGTCCAGCTGAATGGGTGCATCCCGATCAACGACGCTGCTCGAGCTCTGTCAAGCAGGTAGAGGAAGATGGCATCTTCCTCTGTACCCATTGCCGTGTGGATGGCGTCGACATTTTCACAAGCCCCTAGATGGATAAGTTGGTATCGGTTGGTTCATGTGGCGAGGAGCATTTTTGTCTTTCGGTTCATGCGGCGACAAATGTTAATCCGTCACTTCTCAGTTTTCAAGCTGCAGGTTGCAGTATAAATAGAAGAGAAGACGTGGAACGTTGCAAGAAAAATGCAACGCCGATTCTGGTTTGACTCTGAAAGGAAAGTTTGATAGGAAACAAACAGACAATGGGAAGCATCAGACTGCTGTTTACTTACGGGTTGTTTGCAGGTGCTGCTACCATGGTATTTTGTTTGGAACAACTCTGTGCCTGCCTGGATGATCCAGTCAATGGGAACAACCTCAACCTATGGCGTGCTTTAGTAGACCTGTTGAAAACCTTGGCACTAATGTGAGTAGAACCGACTAGAAGCTCTCTCATCGAGGAAGAGAAACTTTTCGTACTGCCAACCCCCTTCCCTTCAGACAGACCCCCCATATACCTGGACAGAAACAGCACACCTATGACGTTGCTAGGCACAGCTCTCAGGATCTTCAGAAGATCCGGTGGGTTTTTCGGTTCTGGACGATGGAAAATCAATGTTTTTTGCGACGCAGCTTTTGAAGACCATTGTCAGTTTTGGCCGAGACAAAATGTTGTGTCCACGTCCTAAGCAAGCCGTATCATAGTAATAGTAACACAATGCAAAAAAACAGGTTAATGGTCTCTACAAAGTTGTGTGTAAACACTAACCATTGTAGAATCTTTCAGTGCACAGGTTGTCTGAGTAATGGTAACAGTATTAACAGAGTCGCACATTAAAGTTTAAGTTGCAAGGCCGTTCCAACAGCCCGTCACTGTTAAGGATCATTTACACGGCAGGTATTTTTCCCCGGAGACGAGAAGGGAAAGTGTTCACACGGTACTCGGGTATTTTTCAAGGGAGAGTACTGTCATGTGGCAATAAATTCCAAGGTTGTAAGGCTCAGGATATCTCTCTACAATGGATACCAACATGTGTCCATTTGGACCACTTTTTACATGGGCATAATCAAAATTATTCCTGGAAAATCCTATTTTATTGCTGCTGACGTCGAAGAATACCCTTCGACAAACAAATACCCGGGTAAAAAGTTCGCTGAATTGAAGTCCAAAATACCCGGGTTTTGTTGCGGATGCGGGGAAAAATACCCACGGAGTACGGGTAAATACCCTCCGTGTAAACGTAGCTTTATGGAAAGACCATCTGCCCTTGTCTGTTGATAATCGCCAGCCACCAATTTTGTTTGAACTGAGAAGCGTAACGTTATCTTATTCCCGTTACAAATCTTGGATCAGCTGAAGGTTCGCAAGGTCGTTACATCGTGTTCTTATGATATTTTATTTGCACTGAAGGTCACGCTCGGATCAGCTTCCCCTCGACATATGCAGTGTGACAAACCCCGACAGAATCCAAGCCTGGATTAAGCAGTACTTTACAGTAATTGCTGAAGAGGAAATGCAACTGATGGGATGTAAAGTTTTTGTCTGCTGGATGTTTATCCCCGACGACATCGGTGAGTTGGGCTATTCCGGTTTTAATTTTGTAGAAGAGACCGTCCCCAGGCCAATCTTCGATTGAGGCTATAGACTCAAGTTGTTTTATAGCGCAGGCTTTTTTTTTAATCACCTGTCATACAAACATACTTCCAGATTTTAGCAGGTCTAGACATTGAAGAATATGTAGGTTTTCCACTCTACAAAATATGTAATCTTGACAAAGAGATTACTACCTCCTTCCTAGAATATCTGAGGAGGAAAATCTGTTGGCATTAATCTATTTAGCTAAATGGTCAAGGCCCAGAGTTTGCGCATAGGGAGCCAGCAGTGTTATAGAATATCCCTGCGTTTGTTACCCTCACCCGTTTAAATTCAGCTTTCTTATTGTTGATTAAAAGGAAAAAAGGGCCTCCTGCGCTGAGATTGGTTCTGGGGGTTCTGGGCACCCGGTGCGCCCACTAACGTTAAGCCACCTTGGCTCGTCGTTGGAATATCCACAGTTAGGACGTCCTGTTAAAACTTGCTCCTGACCCAACGTTGGGGTGGCTTTCCTAAAAATTTGTAATAGATTCGTAAACCGTTCATTTGAGACTGACTTGCTTATTGTTTTTAAGGGTCGGGATTTGTTTCCAAAGCATCGGATATCGTACCAAAGAAGTTGGACATCCAGCCCATCGGACCCCTTAAAAGTGGCCTGCGTCAGATGGCTGTGGCACGTGACCAGTTTCAACGTCAGATCCAGCACCCTGAGCGTCTTCTTCCTTCGCAAGAGACGTTATTGACAATTTTGCCTCCGGCAGCCACCGAACTAAAGACAGTCTCGTCAGTGAACCCTGGATTCGTCTACTTGGGGAAAATGCCAAAGTATAGAGACAATTCCGTGCCTACCCCTAGGAGCAGAAGGAAAGTGGGGCCAAAGCCAGAATATAGACGGCTAAGGGGAATCTGGAGGATACCCCAGAGACTGAAAAAGATACCGCGGAAAGACCTCTCACGGCTGTTGAGCGTAATGAAAAGCAGTACTAGCCGCGGCTCGCTGTATGAACGGATGAAGAAAAAATTCTGTAGTGAAGACCGGAACAAATCTTCCCGGTTTATTTTGGAGGAAGAAGAAGATTCATTAGTTGATGAGGTAACCTGTGATTCTTTCCGTAGCCACGAGTCAGAGGACTCTTTTGTTATTGCTGAAGCAAACTGTGATATTGACTTTAATATAAAGAAATCAGACAGTCGAGGGCAACGAAAACGGAAAAGGTCCGTTGCGAAAGAGTTTTCGGTGTCGGAGGACACTGAAGCCAATGACGTACAAATGGGACCCTACGAAACTGATCCGAAAAGAAACTCAGCCAGCTGGGTCAAAAACGTGTTGACACCTGAAAAGCGAAAACGCCATAGAAACGGTAATACCTCCCAAAGTATCATCGTGGAGTGTATCCCAGAGACTGACCGTCCGACCAATGAGACCACCGTGCTTATAGACTTTGGGTTTGACAGGGGCTTGGGCGTGGAAACAGAAACAATACCTGATCCTTTATCAATAAACGAAACTGCCATCGCCAACCGTCAAAGCGAAGTTAAAGCGTTACATTCCGTACCAATAGGAAACGAAGGTAACCGTATTATGTCGTCACAGGATGTATGCGAAAGTGACTACGAACTGGAAATCTTGTCACCTTTGCATGTGAACGCACCTTCAGAGGCAGCTGGGATCGAAGGTCTTCCGCCCCCTTCATCTTCCTCCCAATGCAGACGAATTGATGCAGATGTTGACGAGAACACTATGCCTGATATTGTGTCTTCGCCTCAAAATAAACATTTTGGGCTGTCACAAGATATATTCGATTCTCCCCCAACCAGTGAATCCGTCAGTGAAGTTCAAACCGGAGAACCCAGCAGCCACTCAGAAAAGGTGGAGAAAGCTATCGACCAGCTGAGGCTTCCCGCGCCGGTAGTAAAGAGACCCTCAGTCGCTGAGCTAAATGCTGCATTACGCGCTGACAGATTGAACTTGTTGAAAAGGGGGGCACAGGGAGACAGTAGTAGTGATTCGTCCCCCGATGATCTGGAAATGTTCATGTCGGATGTGGACGAAGGATATCAGGAAGCTAGAGCACAAGCGGATGCTGTTGTGAATGAAATCCTAGCGGCAGAGCGTGAGGTCGTCCCCCGTGAACGTCCGTCTCCATCCCCGGAGCTTCCCGCGCCGAGCCCGGACACAAGTGTTGAGAATCTCTCCCTCAAGTCTTTCCAGAGCGATGTGGAGGATATTGTTCCCCGCTCCATTTCACCTCCAAAAGCTGCCTCAGCGGAACAAACAACTGACAGCTCCACTGACCCGGAAGCTGGGAGTCATGGAAAGGAGTCAACTGAGCGAGCAGTTGATGCTGGTTCGGATAATGAAAGTGTGAACAGTGTTACCTCGAGCCCCTCACACAACGTTGAAACCTCATTAGGTGCCTGTAATGCCACTACCTCAAACATTAAGAATAAGAACAGTTCTTCTGAGTCCTCTTCTGACGAAGAAATTCTGGACCGGGTACGTAGAGATACACCAGAGAAAAACGAAACAGAGAGAGAGCAAACGAGACGAAAAGATGACGATTCGTCTGAAGTACGAAAGAATAAGAAAGGCCTCCTAAAATCGATGAAAGAGACAGTTGCTGAGGAGGATTCCGGTTGTCAGCATGCCACCTCTGAGTCGCAGGAGAACAAGAGCACACGCAATCGCGGAAGAGACTTGTCAGACTCGAGCGATTCCGACGATTTGGTTGCTATTTTCTTGGGAAAGAAATCTAAGAAAGTTAAAACAGAAAAGACGGAGAAGGAAATAATGGCAGAGACCAATAATGACGATTTTGATAAATCGCAAAAAGAAATTATTGCTGAAGAAGATGACGATTCAGACGATCCCGTTGCTATGCTTTTAGGTAAAAAGAAGAAGTCAAAAGCACGAAAGACTGCAAGAAAATCGGGAGGAGAAAAGACCAGGAGAAACAAGGAAACCAGGACTGAGTTACTTTCGTTGACGGAGGAAATTCTAGAAAATCCCCGTGAAAGCCGCACTGGGGTTCTTGAGCCCGAATTTGTCTCCTGCTCAACAAGCAACGAACCATCAGGGGAAAGGACGAAGCTCTCTGACGCAGCCATTGTGGAAAAAAGCGAGAGAAAGAAGAGCAAGAAATCAATCAAGGAGTTGATCGTCGAGGGAGACGAAACTGTTGGATCCTTGCTGGAAAAGCGGCCGGAAGTTCCTGAACCCGCCTTCGTTTCCTGTACGGATGACAGAAGCGAAACTACCAGCAAGGGGAAAGGGAAGAAACGCAAGACGGGATTTAGTGAAACAGCTTGTTTAGTAGATTCGTCTAGTGGTTTCAGCTCAGGCATTAGTTCCAAAGTGGCCAGAACAGACCCTACGCGGGTAAGCGTCACGATCGAGGAAGGGGCGGATCAAAAGGTCGTGGCGAATGATAGGGATACAGTGATTAAAGAAGATACGATGGGCGAGGAAAGACTTTCGGAGGAGATCGTTCATATTGACAGTGAAGACCAGGATGTTGTGTTCATGATCCTTGGAAAGAAAAAAAAGTCCAAGAAACCTAAGTGAAAATGTACCAACGTTGTGCGTAAACCGTGATGTCACATGGTTTTGAACAGATTTATTGTAATTAACCGTTGCCTGGAAATTCGTTTAGGAATCTACAATCGGTGGGAGAGGGAGGGGGAAATGAAGTTTGCGGGTTAGCCCGCAAACTTCATTATTTGGGAGTGTTTAAGAAAGTGCCGAGTGCCAAGTTTGGGAGAGGATTCTTCGCTGTCGGATAATATGATACCATGCCTACCACACAGTAAACTCGAAGGAAATGCAATACTCTTAACAATGATACTCTCCATCTTCCCTACCGGTCAAGTCATGCTTTATCCGAAACCTCAAATTTCGAACGAGACAAATAATCCGTCGAATATTCCAAGACGTTGCATCTTCATAGCCATACGAAGGTAATATTTCTAAATTTGTGCACTGGAGCAAAATGAAATCAGCATGTTGAAAAAAGACTGTTGGGACATGTCTAATTTTCAACTAATTAATTGAATATAAATAATTTTCAACAAAAGAAAAAGTATTAGAATACATGGACAGAAACTGAAGCTGCTGTTGACATTGATCTTGTGTGTGCTGGTAACCGAGAGCTTGCTGTTTGTTTATCCGTTGGCTGTAAGTAAATTTTGACGTTTTTAATCCGATTGTAGCCTAAAGTATCCATATTTCGTGATGAAAGCTAGGTTACAGCCAGATAAGCTGAGGGTATCCGATCGAAGATACGAAAACAAAAATAGCGACAGTCGATGCCGCGAAAGCAAGAATCGCGTAATGCCAAAAGAGTGACAGGGGCAGAAACCGCGACGGTCAAAGCTGAGAAATTCAGTACCATTAATGCAAAAACGCCCTTCTAAAAATCATTTAAAGAAAGAAGCAAAGGGTATTGTTCAGTTGCTTTCGTACCAGTATTATCTTGATGAAATTCCACATGTTTATAGGTTCGGTTTCGCGGATAACAAGACCAAAGGTGTCGGTGGGATCCCAAAAATCTAACATTTGATTCAAACGATTGGGTCATGTCTTCGCCATTCAGTCTTCGTCAGATTCCACGAATATTTTACTGTTAAAATAAAGTTCAAAGATGGATTCAGCATGTCTCCTTACCTCGATACCGAATCTCTAATCGATTTCAGAAAAAACTTTGAGCTTCAACCAAATTTCCAGTTTCAGCCGAGTTCGTGATGAACCATATGTCCAGCAAGAAAACTAAGTTCACATATGGATTCAGCGGACCTCCTTACCCCCTTATTATCTTTATTATCTTATAAAACATACATATTTTTACCGTAAATTCGAAATCCCTCCTCTGCCCAGGGCCGTATCCAGGGGGGGGGGGGGGGGTTGACACACACACACCCTCCGAAACATACAAAATCATCATTTTTATAGGCTTTTCAATCTGGTCATGTCTTTTTTGTCCGACCCGCAGGCCCCCCCCCCCCCCCCCCCCCGAAATTAATTTCTGGATACGGGCCTGCCTCTGCCTCTAAAGATAGGACTAAAGGACCCATCTACGAACTTGACAGGTACTTTACCAGTGAACCTTCATTGAACAACATCCCCGCTTGAACATTATATATCAACCCCTTCGACCTAGGTATCTCCGACGTCACACAGAATAAACAAATGAATGTCGGCATCCACGCGCAGAGGTATTCTAGTTTGAGAATAAAGGGGTTGGGACTGCTAGAGCCGAAAACTGATCGACCAATTTTGTGTCCGGTTTTCGCCGGATTCCGACTGAACTACTTGTCCGGCAAGAAAATAACTTTCATATTTCGATTCATCATGTCTCCTTAGCCCTAAATCAACTATCTCAGTAGCTTTTAAAAAATATTTTTTTTGCTTAATCTGAAACCCCTCCCCCACCCCTAAATGTAGGGCTACAGAGTCCATCTACGAACTTGACCTTACCCTTGACCGAAAGAATCCTCTCACCAAGTTTCATCAAAATATCTCATTCCCTTCGAGAGTTATCATTCTCACAGTCGGACGGACAACTTTTGCGATGTCATAGGTATCCTTCCCCTTACGTTTTGGGATCCCAAAAAGGTACGAAATTAGCGCCTTGGCGAAGACATTAGTACATAAATTGCAAATTATACTTTTAAATCAGCTTTATCAAGGTCTCTCAGATGAAGGTGTCATGAATGGTTCTTCTTTCATGATGAGTCAGAGGAATGAACGGATTCTTTGAGTGACTCCCTACCACTACATGACGAAAAAAGTGAAATCAGTATAATGACCTAGAAGTGCCATCAAGTCTGCGAATGACAGCGATCCAGTTAGGTAAGTCGCATTGCCCTAACCCGAGCCAAATGATGTTCGCGGTTTTACCCTCGTCGTTTTAGCCCTCTTGCGGTATCTTTCTTTAGCGTATACGCGCTTCATAAATTCCTTCTGGATTAGTTCTTTTTTGCGGATAGATGCGCTAGTGTAAAGCAAACAACTACGCGTTACTTCTTGGTTTAATTTTATACGTTTGTTTGGCTATTTGTAGTTTCTTGTATGTTTGCCGTTTAGGCCTGGCCATGTTTACAAACTGTTAAAAATGCCACTGTCTCTGTCTGTGCTATACCCAACCCTGTCATGTCAAACTCCATCACGGTTTTCAAATCTGGCTTCCGACTTCACTGCTGACGCTGACTGACTTCCCCACGGGGCTGATTCGCCACTCGGTATGGATCGAGAGCCTAATCGCGATTCCCCCCTGAAAAAGACCCCCCCCCCTGAACAAAGGTTTCGATGGTATCCCAAAATTTTCAGTTCAGATCTATTCAGATATCCGTTTTGCGCTGTCAAATATTTAGATGTGGATTCAGCATATGGTTTACCCTCTAGCCTACGTCGTATCTCCTTCCTTCCTTACTCCTGCCCAACTTCCGGTTTCGACCGGATTCCGGACAAACTACTTGTCTGACAAAAAACTAAAATTTAAAACGAATTCAGCATGTCTCTTTACCCCTACATCCAACCTCTAATCAACTTCAGATTAAACTTTAACTTTTTACAAATTTTCCGGTTTCAGCCGGATTCCGAGCGATCTATACGTCCGGTCAGAAAATGATTGTCATATACAAATTCAGCATATCTTCTTACCCGCAAATCGAACATCTTATCAAATTTAAATAAAACTTTTGCTTTTAACAAATTCTCCGGTTCTGGCCGGATTCCGGCCGAACTAATTGTCCGGCGAGAAAATAATTTTCATATTCGGACTCAGCACATCTGCTTGCCCCTGAATCGAACGTCTAATCCACTTCATATTAAACTTTTACTTTTCACAAATTTTCCGTTTTTTGCCGGATTCCGGGTGAACAATTTGTCCGGTCTCATATTAGGATTCAGCATATCTCCTTACCCCCAAATCAACTATCTAAATAGCTTACATAAAATATTTTTTTTGCCCCTTAATTTAATGGGGGTGGGACCCTCCCCCACCCTCAAATATAGGGCTACAGAGCCCATCTTCGAACTTGACCTGTACTTTGACCCAAAGGATCCTCCCACCAAGTTTCATCAAAATATCTCAATCCCTTCGAGAGTTATCGTGCGGACAGACGGACAACTTTTGCGATGTCATAGGTATCCATCGACTTACGTTTTGGGATTCCAAAAACTAATTTTGCAGTTTGGAAAATCTATCCTAGCCAATACGAGCCACCGGTCACTGCTACCGGAAATCGAACTCGATTGCAAAATAAACTTCTACCCCCTATAGTGTGCACTAATCCTTACGGGAACTCGTTTGTGCCTTTTTTTTTTACTTCGGTGTTTAATGCTGAATCGTAGTGTATGTCTGTTGTTCATATGTTTGTTATTTATAATTTGTAAGAAACTGAATTTAGTTATTCTATGATAGTTTGTAAATATACCGATATCTCTCTCCCCATTCAGATAATTTATACCAAGATCTAACGTGTGATTGTTATTGTTTCTCCAGAGCATCTGGCGGCAGTTCGTCATTGGATTTTATGAAGGGCGTATTGAATTAATTTTTATTACGTGATTTAGCCTTACGGCATTTCACAACTTAGAAAGGAACAAAACTAAACGTCTAAAATAAACTACAAATCACATAATTTTGTACAAACAATCTATACAATAGAAAAGGAAAACTAAATAAATATTACACACTGTGAATTCCATTGTCTTACATAAAAAAAACCCACATATTTTCAAATCAAATCATAATTCCAAATTCAAGCGTTTAGTTTTCCGAATGTATTCCAACACAACATTTCTAACGTCCCTAAATTTAAAAACCTTAATCGAAGTTAAATGGAAAAGGAACATTGATTCTATTCAAGTGAAATATTAAATCTAAACGTTCACGAGCAAAAATAGGGCACTCAAAAAGAATATGGGAAAATGTTTCATTTTCACCACAGAGGCACAACTCCGTGTCTTTTTTGTTTATTCTATGAAGGAAAAAGTTTAACCTACAATGAACTGTGATAATCTGCGTTAAATGGTAAGAGGGTTGAACTTTTGAAGCCGCTAATAAATCTTCTTTAGAAGTAAAAATCGAAGAGACCAAGAACTGAGTTTATTCTTAAATTCTTCATACCATCGGCCATGAAGGGTATTTTTGAATGCCTTTCTATTAAGTTGAAAAGTTGACGTATGGATTTCTCGCACTGCTGAAAGGCCTAAGGTGTCTACTGATGATTCATCAGTGAAAGTACTATGATTGGGCGAGCGTTTAGTAAGGGGAAATTCAGGAGAAGTGAAATTTGGTCAGTGACTTGGCCGGCCTTTTTTCGCATAGCGTAATCTCGCTAGCTCAGTCGCTCTTGACTACGCGGTACTGCCTTGTCTCTGTTTTTGCTTTCGTGCTTTGACAGTCCGGTTTTTCCCTGTCAACGTCGTTGGTTTTGCTGTCGTCGTTTTTGTTTTCGCGGTTTGTACATGTAACCGAACTGCGACCAACCAAATCTTTCGTCGCGGGGACCTTGCTCGCCGTCGCCAACTTGACTGTTTTGTTAGGGTAAGTGTCCGCTCGTAATCGTTCTTGAGACTTTAACACCCTACGCAGGATGCTTGACGGGTGGAGGGAGGCCATGGTGTGCCTCGTTGTATAACTACAGGAGGGGTATCCAACCTCGAAATTACATGACCTCGAACTTGGCCTAAAAACCTTACAAGGAAATCTCTGTGCAGTCCAAAACATGTCCTAGGTCACTCAATGTTTCCTTCTTCACAGTTAGGACCTTTTTAGGACTGCAGTGAAATTTCCTTCCAACCTTTTCAGGCCAGGTCCGAGGCTGTGTAAATTCAAGGTTGGATACCCCTCCTTTAGTTGCCATTTTATCTCGGCGCTATTTTAACACTTCTTTGCACGGGATTTTGTTTCGCACGTCTCATATTGTGACTATGGCCTGAAGAGGACCCTTGCTAAGAAGGGCCGAAATATCGTTGGTTCAAAATCTCAGCTGATTAACCTGTTTAGCACTATCGAGCACGATTCTCAATCAGCTTGTGCTTAACGAGTACGTATCCTTTCTAGATTCTTCCTTCCAAACCCCTATCATGCTCAGTACAGCACTGGACCGGATTTCATCATAATCAAGTTGAAAAAATTTCATATTCCACGTGGAGTTGACGATGCTGCCGATCCCGACAGGATTTTCTGCACTTTCATCATCAAGTTGAAAAGTGTCAACTTTTCCGTATGGAATTAACGAGGCTTCTGATCCCGACTGGATTTTCTGCGTTTTCATCATCGTGATGAAAACTCCAAGTTTTCTATATGGAACTGATGATGCTGCCTAAAATCCGGGCAAAAATTCCAAACCGCGTTTGCCAAAAGTGCGAACACACCTTGAGGATTTCCGGCCGGATATTGTTCACTTTCGTCATCAAGTTGAAGTATCTTTTCCATATGGAAGTGATAATGGTGCCGAAAATTCTAATCGTGTGTTCGCACTTTCCCAGTTCTTCTATCTACGACCCCGCTTTGCCATTTCGGGATGAAACGTCAGTGTTCGTCATGTGCTTTCTCGCTTTTCCATTCTGGAACTCGAATAGAAACCCCTATTTCTCTTTTCTTGTGGTTATTAATATGTCGTTCCGCTGTTCCGGTAGCTGAGAATAACCTTGGGCATATCGTTCATCGAGTTGCGACCCAACATGCTTCGCTACGCCGGATAAGAAAGTCCATGCCTTGTTTCTGCTTTATCAGATTAGTGAGTTTTATTTCAGTTAATTTAGTAACAAGAATCTATAACAGTTCATAAATAATATCGGCGTCTAATCTCCTCTATTTGCCATAGCCGCCACCTAAAAAGTAAAATATATAATTTAATCACAAGGGAATTATAAAAATAAGTTAACTGCTACCTGAGTTGTAACGATGGCTGAAACATGCGCCGAAGGCACATCAAGTCTGTGTATTTACAGAGGTATGCTAGCTCTGGGGCATCTTTGCTCGGAGGCCTATTTCTCTGTGCTGGAGGTGACCTTTGTTTCATTGGTTGCCGTGCGGAGCCGGGTACACGAAAGCCAGCCTTACCGTGCGAGGAAACTGAAAGTAGGATAGGTACACATGGGTTCCAGCGGAAACTCGACAGCTCAAAGTACGTCAGGAAAATGCTAAGTCATGTTGGTGTTCCAGACAACTTATTCGGCCGGAATTGAGAAGGTTTGGGAGACCTACCGACTTTTGTAACGTCCTATATTAGACTAAAATTAAACTACCAGTTAGAGTCGTTTGTAAAACACCAAAGAATGCCGTTACTCGTTCACCATATTTTGATTCGTTTCTTTCATTCGGACACTGTTTGTACAGCTTGAAGTCGTCGGTTTGTCTTTGTTTTGTCCTATAGTGTAGCTTACTTACCGCCGTGACCGCTTCCTCCTTTGTACGATCCTCCACAAACACAGACGCCGCATCCGCCGCCGCCTCCATGACCGCCGCCGCCGCCACCATGGCCTCCACCTCCGTATCCGCCACCTCCATGGCCGCCGCCACCATGACCTCCGCCGCCGCCTCCGTGCCCTCCTCTGCTCACTCGGACTGAACTTTCTGCGGTTGCGTCAAAGGCGGGAGCCGGAACTTGGGTGTCTTTCGGTACGGAATACTTGATGCCCGGTTTGCTAGCAAGCAAGGGTTTTCCTCCATTTGGCTTGGAGTTTGTAGGGTAGCTTGAGCTGCCTACCTTTTGGTCGACTGTCGTGTTTGCAAGTGTTGCTGCAGCCAGCGCGAGTACTCCCTAGACGAATAGAGATTTTAGCAATCTGATACTGTTTGTGCACGCCTCAAGCAAAAGCCAGAGCCTCTTGCCCCTCGCCCATCTGAGCTGTCCGACCACGCATTCTATTCCCGGGAGATAACCGTTTACGTCTTTTTTCTTCTTTCTTTAAACCCACGTTTTATTTTTATTTTTATCTATTTCGTGTATCTTAATTTTTGGGCTATGACTTATCCCCAACTCGGTGACCTTAATTTGTTTTTGACCTTTACTAATTTTACTCTTTTCTATAAAACAAGAGCAAAGGTTTCGATGGGATCCCAAATATTTAATATTTGATCCAGACAATTTTATTCGTATTGTAAATATCCGGACTTCTCAGACTCCTTGAACATTTTAACTATTGAAATTTAGACACGGTATAAGGCCATTGGGTAATCATCTGAGAAAACTAAGTTCAGATATGGATTCAGCATGTGTATATACCCCTATACGTCATATTTACTTTGACGAAATTGATCAAAACTTCCCGACCTTATAGTTCTGCCACATTTTCGGTTTCAGCGGAATCCGGCAAAAAACTAAAGCTCAAAAATGAATTCAGCAAATCTCGTTACCCATTTATCGAACCTCCTCAGATAAAACTTGAACTTTTAAGAGATTGTCCGGTTTCCGTTGGAATCGGGGCGAACTATATGTCCAAGTAAAAAATGATTGTCATATACGGAAACAGCATGTCTTCTTGCCCCTAAGTCGAACATCTAATTAAATTCAGATATAACTTTTACTTTTAACAAATTGTCCGGTTCTGGCCGGATTCTGGGCGTAACTACTTTTGCGACGAGAAAATGACTTTCATATAAAATGTCCAGCATGTCTTCTTACCCCAAAATCGGACATTTAATCAACGTCAAGTACAACTTTTACCTTTAACAAACTTTCCGGTTTTGGTCGGATTCCGGGCGAACTATTTGTCCGGCAAGAAAATGATTGTATGAAAATGAAAATAGCGGATGAACACCAAGTTTCATCAAAATATCTCATTGCCTTCGAGAGTTGTCGTGCTCACAGACGGACGGACAGACAGACGAACAACTTTTACGAAGTCATAGTGATTACTCCACTTACGTTTTGGGATCCCAAAAGCAAATTTACTTAAACCATTCTGCGACCAATGTATACAACTTAGTTGAATCTACATTCCATTTCAGCTCCATTTTTAACTTTTCCGTTTTGTACAGTATTCTATAAAAATTTAACAATGTGCTCATCACACGCACTTCATCTGTAGTCTGCAACTGTCATGAAGGAATTAATTTAAATATTGAGAAGTTTTGATACACGTAAAATAATTTTTTTTTATACGATTTTTTTTTTAATTGCAACGTATTTGCTATTCTGATCCTGCGATTATTAGAGTAAAAGGCTTACCAGAAGAAAGGTGTATAGTTTCATCTTTCTGCTCTGGAGCAAAGGCGACTACTGATGCTTCCTTCCAGTTATTTTCAAAATATATACTTCATTAATCGTCCGCTAATTAACCCTTCTTTCATTTGTTCTTGAAAGTGAGAGTAATTTCGTTATAGGATGATCCGTAGGACAATGATAAGTCTTCCGACCATAATCAAGTAAAAGCAACCGAATAGTGGTCAAATGATTGCACACCTTGACATCCGCTTTCGCCGTTACCTAATTGTCCGAAATCGAGCCGTCCTAGAACTGGACGTCACGCTCCTTTGCCCCCTTGAAGACTCAGTTTGACAATAATGTATGCTACACTACTCCTGCTAAAGCATGCACGATTGCTCATTAAAGGAACAGAAAACTTGACTCGGGGAGCTAGCCGACATATCAAGAATGTACCCTGAGTCGATATTGAGAGTAAGAAAAATTCTCGTTACGACCATTGCAGTTTCCGGGCAGTTTCCGAGATTTGACTTTTGAGTTAGCAGAAAAAAAAGCAAAAGGTTTGTGTGCCGGGAGTAGGAATCGAACGCACGACCTCTTCACTACTATCCAGGTGTGTTAGCAGTGTGTTAGTCAACACGGCCAAAGATAACAAAGAAGGGGGGTCCTGTCGACAATAAGTCCATGTATCTTTATCTAAGCCTCCCAGGTCGGTTTGATGGCTGAAAGTTGCGTAGTCAAGTTTTTTGTGCCTTTAAGAGTATGTTTCCTCGGCTTCCAAGCCACCTTCCAGATTCCACAAATCTCGCAGGCTTCAACACAGTTAAAGCACACCTCACAGTATTTACTGTTTATGTTCCAATATTCAAGGTTATCTGAATACTGTAATGCTAGGCTCTCCTTTTTGGGATCCCAAAACGTAAGTGGAGGGATACCTATGACATCGCAAAAGTTGTCCGTCTGTCCGTCCGTCCGTCTGTGCGCACTATAACTCTCGAAGGGAATGAGATATTTTGATGAAACTTGGTGTGAGGATTCCTTGGGTCAAGAGTAAGGTCGAGTTCGTAGATGGGCCCTGTAGCCCTACATTTAGGGGTGGGGGAGGGGGTTCAAGTTAAGGGACAAACAAAATATTTTTAAACAGCTAATGCTATAGTCGATTATGGTGTAAGAAGGCATGCTGAGCACGATAGTGAAAACCATTTTCCGCCGGACAAGTAGTTCGTCCGGAATCCGGCAAAAACCGGAAAGTTGGTTAAAAGCAAAAGTTTTATATGAAGTTGATTAAATGGTTGATTTGGGGGTAAGAAGACATGGTGAACACGACGGTGAATACCATTTTCTCGCCGAACAAGTAGTTCGTCTGGAATCCGGCAAAACCGGAAAGTTGGTTAAAAGTAAAAGTTTCATTTGAAGTTGATTAAATGTCTGTTTTACGGGTAAAAAGACGTGCTGAACACGATGGTGAAAATCATTTTCTCGCCGGACCAGCAGTTCTCCCGGAATCCGGCTAAAGCCGGAAAATTTGTTAAAAGGAAAAGTTTGATTAGATGACAGATTAGGGGTAAGAAGAGAGGCTGA
Organism: Branchinecta sandiegonensis; assembly: GCA_030848855.1. Classification (NCBI taxonomy): domain Eukaryota; kingdom Metazoa; phylum Arthropoda; class Branchiopoda; order Anostraca; family Branchinectidae; genus Branchinecta; species Branchinecta sandiegonensis. The sequence continues at coordinate 17,306,944 of JAUPMV010000006.1, read as the reverse complement.
GTCTGTATATGACAATCATCGTTTACCCGGACGTGTAATTAGTCGGGAATCCGGTTGTAACCTGATTTTTTTGTAAGTCGGACTTTTATTCAAAGTTGATTAGATGTTCTTTATAGGGATTCGACGCTGGATTTGTTTCTGAATTTGATTTTTTTGCTGGACTAGTAGTTTGCTCGGAATTCGGGCGAAACCGGAAACTTGACAGAAGTAAAGCAGGAAGTCTCGGTCAGTATCGTCAAAATAGATATGGCTTATATCTGAACTTGGGTTTCTCTGATGATTAGCCTGGCAAAGACTGGATCTGGCGAAGACAAGACCCTATTGTCTGAACCAAATACTAGATTTTTGGGATGCCATCGACACCTTTGGTCTTGTTTTTAAATATCAACGGCCTTGCCTGTTTTTTTCCCAGGCCCACCGACTTCTAGCAAGATCTCGGTAACATTCAGAAAACCGGTTTCATGCATCGCTAGCATGATACTCGTCCGGATCCTTGTGCGAATGGAAATGAGTGAATCGCAGCAAGTTCAAAGATGGTGAGGTGTTGTTAGCGGGTTCAGTATGTAACATAGGAAATTTGGATCTCCGGGTTTAAGAAATAATGAGTTATGTTACGGGAGTAGGTTGGATTGATATTATACGTACGACAGGTCCTTTAATAGTGGATTTATTCATTGCGTAAAATCCGAGCATATTTTTAAATCCGAGCGTATTTTACGCTCGTATTTCGGCTTGAATAGATCTCTAGCATTACGGATGTATCTGTGAAATCGGTCCGTTTGTATATATTCCTTAGAGATCTTTTCAAGCCCAAATACGTACGCAAAATACGTTTGGATTTCCAAATACTTTCGGATTTTACGCAGTGAGTAAATCCACCTTAAGTCCTGATTTGCATGACAATAATGATAGATAATTTCGATATTCTTAAACATTTTATAGGTCTTAATTTCCCTCCCAGCCGCAACTATCGATTACTCATCCTTTTTCTCCTACCCTGTCCATCTACGTACTTAAAGCAAAACTCTCACTGGAAATGGTACTTGTTCTATGAAATGAATCAGAAAAAACGTTTTCGAAAATACCATTACTTTTCACCTAAAACTAGCGATTCTCTTGTTAGCGCTTGTCGACTATATCCAGGATCCCTGCTCTCCGACGCGGCGGCTGGGTGCAAAACATTTGAAAACTGAATGTGCCTTGGTTAAAAAGTGGGAAACTAAGCAATTAAAAGAAATAATAAACAGACGATTATAACATCCTTATGTGGGAAAGAGTTGTCAGCGGACGCGGAAGATTGCGGCATACTTTTCGTTGGGTCACGGGAAAACTCGGCAAGGCCGAAAAAGTGCTAAAAATGTGTAGTTACGAAACGAAACAATGGAGAAAGGTGGGGATTTTATTAGCTTATAATTCCATATGGGAGCTAAGTATATTATAAAAGGCAGAATAAGCAAGAGGGGTCCTTTAATGCTGCCGTTGCACCGTCCAGCTTCCGGAACATGGGATTCTAACACCCCGGAATTCCAGACGTTTTTAATCTGGCTTCACCTTCGGATCAGCCTCAATGAAAATGAATGTTTTGAATCCGGAATGAAAGTCCGGAAGGTGAAGCCTGGCTTTTTACTTATTCTCAATGTGGCTTAGTTCTCAGCTGCAACATAGGTAGCACGTGAGTGACTTGTAATATTTCTGAACGAAGTGGCAATGACTTGAACGTTGAGGATATTACTACTAATCCACTCTACCCAGTATCAAGAATTTCTTCTTGCCAGTATTTTCGTGTTCAACAATGCGATATTTCACTACCAGACTACCAGGCGGGTTTTTACTCGAATGACGCTCAACATTTTTTCGTAAAGGGGGGGGGGGGTACTACCAAGGATAGGGTAAGTTTGAATGGTAAAGATATAGAGACTAAGGAATCATTCATTTATTTGGGGGTTACATTCAGGGGCGTCACGACTGGGGGGGGGGAGGGGGGACGCCCCCCCCCCCCCCCAATGCTGCAGGCGAGTCGGTAAAACAAAATTTTTCGTCAAAACAGTCGATTTTTTTTCATGAAAAAAGTCGTTTTTTTTCTGAAAAATGGTCGATTTTTCGTCAAAATAGTCGGTTTTTCCGAAAATCAGTCGATTTTTATCAAAAATGTCATTTTTGTTGCTGAAAACAGTCGTTTTTTCTGTAGGAAAAGTCGGTAAAAATTACCAGCCAGTCGGTAAATGCCTCGTCCCCCCCCCCCAAGCATTTTGGCTAGTAACGCCTCTGGTTACATTAACATCGAATGGCAAGTTTGGTAAGCACGTGGGTAGTGTTTTGGTGAAGAGTAGCCTAACAGATATGTGAACGGTATTCTGCGTAGTAATTTGAAAGATATTAGGGACACGAGGTTTCGTAAAGTAATTTTTAATACGAAAATGACATCGGTCATGCATTATGGGGCAGAGTTGTAGGGTTTTAATGCAGGTGCTAGGTTAAAAGTTCGCAAAAGAGATATTTTAAACGAGTTCTAGGGCTATCAAAGAAGAGTTTTTTTTTTGTTTTTTTTTAATTATCTTCAGCGGTGAGGGGTTTTTGACTTTTCCTAGTTTGTTCACCTATTTTGTTCCCGGTGTTTCGATGATACGAAAAGTTTGGTTCGTGTCATCGTTCAAGAATCAGCTGCTATAGCATTGTCATTTTCATGAGATGCTACAATGTTCTATGGTGATGGTCTACCACTGTTCACTGTAACATACAATTAAGTGTTTTTTTTTTTGTTTTTTTTTGCCACGTAGTATCTTTTCGGTTCTTCCTGTCCAATATGATTTGGCCAGGTGACTACGCTTCCACTTTCCCTCGGTGACGCCAACGGTCCTAACGTCTCATATTTTAAATTATTATTTTTTTTTTGTTTTTTTCAATGACCGACCTATATATTTAGCGTCACCTACACTTTCCACTATCTCTACATTTAATTTTTTAAATATTCTTCTATTTTTTCTTCTTTTATCACTTATTTCTCATTTTACCATTTTCATGTTTAAAACCTTAAAATTTACCTTTACTTTTTCCTTTCTTAAAATCTCCTTTCCTAAAATCGTCCTAAAGAAGAGTTGTAATTTAGTTTTAAATGGTGATATAGGATTATTTAGATAAAAAGTATCCTTGATCAATGGGGGATATCTGACCAGTGGTGTGACGGCCAGGGGCCATCCAAGGCGAGGTAAGTAAGGGGGTTCAACGGGTCCTACAAGACCAAGAAAACCAAAAATGGCACCACGAGAAGGATTTTAAACCGTCGATGTATCTTTACGCTAAGGCCAAAGAGTGTTGGGCGTTTAGAAATGTTTTTTTAAGGGAGGTTTCTTTTTTGAAGGAGGATGATCTTCGGAGGAATTAAATTAGCGTTCGTAGTGATAGCCTCCCACTGGGAATTCGGAAAAAATATGTGGTAAGTGTAAAGGGGCGGTTTAGTGGTCCTTACTTCTGCCCAGTGTGTGGTTGTGCGGATGAAAATTTGTTTCATTTTATGTGCCAATTGAAGTATTTGGGGAGCAAATTTTCGGGGAGGTTGGTTAGTGGAAAAGTTTAATGATAAAAGTTTATATGGGGTTATTCTGCTTGGAAGGTTGGGAGCATAGAGAAGAGTTTTTGCAGCTAGGATTTACTCGAAGAGTTGTTTGTTTGTTCTTATTTGTTTTGTATGCGATGGCCCTCGGGCTTTAAGCAATATATATCATATCATAGTGTTCATGCTAGTCGATACCAGTCTCCTCGCTTTTCGGGTTTCAGTCCGAAAAGCGAAGAGACAGGATACTTACTAATAAGAGCAAAAGCTTTAGAGAAGTATCTTTCGGAAATACTGAACGCATATAATAATTGAATGTAAAGTCCTAGCCAAAAACTGTTATTGTTTTGAATCTCTTACTCTTTGTCGCTATTTTTGTACTGCAATAAAAGACGAATATTCTGAGACAAATAAAAAATTCACAAAAGGAAAATTCAGTTCCATCTCACACTTCATCATAGCCGATTAGAGACTCTTAATTTATTATTCCCATCGATTGTTTTAGAAGCCCAAATCAGGCCCAAGATGGCGAAGGAATTAGTATGTTCTACGGCCCCATTCTTCTACCGTAATTAGAAACACTTGTGTACAACCAAGCGGCTCAGAATTTTAAAGTCCGACATAAGTCCGTTTAAGTCCGACATTTTACTTCATACATTTTTAAAAACTGGCATGTGAAATGAACGCTCATTCCATACCCATAACCTTGTCTCGAATGGTTACTGAACTGGCCCAACGACATCGAACCAATAAGTTTCTTAATACCCTACTGATAGTGCTTGGTGGGCAAACGTTAGATAAGCACTGAAAGAACCCGTCGTACCTATACTGCCAACGCAACCTACTTTGGTAATCGCTGCATCCATTCTTAAACTTGGAGACCCGAATTTAGTGCGGAATATTTTACCCCCCCCCCCTCCCCCCCCCCCCCTAACGATAACTCAATGATTTCACACTTGCGTTGTTTCGCTATTTTCTATGCGGAACACGCTCCCGACGATTGTTTAGGAGAAGCTCATTCGTCAGAAAAACCGGTTATGTAAATTTGTCCCTGTTCTTGCTAGAAGTCAATGGGCCTGAAGAAACGCTTAAAACAGCAAACGTCGTGGGTAATTAGTTAAAAGCAGAGGCTGGTTTTAAATTTATTCAACTATTTCAGAAAAGTGGCTCTCAATAGTGCGAGGTGCAAAAGATATATAAAGAGTGTGGGACGAAAATAAAATATTAAATAGAGTTGAAATGCTTGATAAAAATATGGCATGAATGATCGCATACACCACTCCGACGATTCAGATGAATGGAAGGAGTTTAGTTTTCTGATCATGCTTACGTCGTGTGTTATGGTCCTGAGTAGGTGTGTCATATTCTGATCAGATGTTTCCAGTCGTAAAATTACGATTGGAAACAATCGGTTTCAATCGTAAAAGTTCAATCGTTAACAACTGTTTACAGTCGCAAACGATTGGAACAATTGGAAACAACTGTTTACAACCGTAAACAACTGTTTCCAATCGTAAAAAAACAAATATTTACGATCGTTTCCAATTGTTTTCAGTTGTATACGATTGGAAAAATGTCCCGTAATACAATGACTTTAATTACCATACGGGTGTGACGTGGAGAATTTAAAATCCGGTGGCCGAAACACCTAAGAAGATGATGTTTTTTCTATGTCGAGTAGGTCAGCGTGATGGTGCCCAAGTATGAATTTCCAGAGTTGAGCATTCGCTCGATTTTAGCACCGTGAGCTTTCCTTAATCTGGTATGCCGAGTCTGGAAGGCTTGACATAGGTGTTGTAGATAAATAAAGAAGTAATCAGGGCGGCTCATAAGCTGCCAGTTTTTTTTTTCTCAATAGGCGGCAGAAAATACATTTGTTGAGCTTGTTAGTCATATATACATGGATTTATTTGTCGCATGTACGATGTCTAAAATTCCCTTTAAGTAATGCCAAACAAAAGAGAAGCCCCGAAAATATGTGTGCATCAATTTTTGATCTTTCAGCAAATTGTGCAGATATCGACCGGACGGTTTTGGCAAACGACAGTTCGTACGCAATGCGTTTTAGACCATTCCATTCAAGTTTTCATGCGTAAACGTTTGCTATTGACTGAGAACCCTGGCAAACCTTTTAACACTTTCTCGTATTTAAGCGTCGGACATGATTCGATCCGCAGCTTTCGATCATAAGCAGTAGTGACAATTAGTTCACGATGACTATCAAAGTTCTTGTCAAAATAGTGAGTATTTTACTTTTATTCTTCATTGCCTTTAGGGTGTCGTGTAGTAGCCTAGTTCTCCTGTAAAGAATTATATAAAACAAAAAATGTGATATTAATGCTGCTTTAACATTGGAGCGTAAGCCTTTCACACTGAGCTATGCAATTCTTGCGCTTCAAGCAGCATAAGCTTTGCACACGGAAAATTTCAATAAATCCTGACAGTATATAGAATAAAATATGTTATATATATATGTGTGTAAAATATATACAACTGTGATAATAGATAAATGTATAAAAACACTGCAGAAATTAATATTATGTCCTCATCAAACTAGCCATTTTAATTTCGTATGGACGCAAGGTACGCGCCTGCGCGGCGTGAAAAAGACCGACGCAGCCCATTCGCAACGTAGGCTATACGTCAGCGCAACGCAGGAATTTGTGCTTTCTTACTGTGAAAGCCCCTTAAAGTTTAACTGAAAAGGCAACTGATTTTTGCATCTAATAATTGAATACACTTAAATATTTTGACTCATTTAAGGGATTTTGCATTTTTGCATTTCAAAGTATTCGCTGCTTCCACGTAATATATATTTTGAATTTCAACAAAGGCCTGAAGATGACATGTCCAGTGTGTCCTGACGAGGAGACGCCATTCGTTGCCCTGCAAGGAATCCGACATTTGTGTTGTAGTTCTCAGCAATGGCTTACATTTGTAGCTGGTAATATGTGAAGGGACAAGCACATAGAGGTACTACAAATCTGAAAGAGTAAGTTCGTCTGATAAAATTGGTTATCTGCGGATAATCGACAAACGAAGTAACGGATTTTTTTTTATCGGGTTTTCAGGCCTATTCAAGTGGATAAATGATGAGTAACTAGACTGTCGAGTCTCATCCCTATTCGTTTAAACTTTTAAAAACTTTAGTTACTGTTTGATCATAATTGAAACATGCCGTAGTTTCAAAGATAAGGCGTATTATTTACGCAATATGAACAGTCCTGTAACGGTTCTGGTTTAGCCTGCCAGTACCGGGAACGTTCTTAAATACTATACCACGAACTACCGTCTCTCTAACGTGATAACCTGGGGGGGGGGGGTAGATCAATTTTTGGCCCCCCTCCTCGAACTCAAAATTTAATAACGTATGTGGTAAAATTAAGTAGTTTTGAATATACGTTAAAGTGACCTCATTGCGTTTTGAAACCTATTTAGGGGCCAAGATGGAAGATTTTTGCCCCTCAGAACTCAGAACCATTAAAAGCTCCTTAATGCTTTAATCCTAATAAAACTGTTGTTACCAAAATTTGTTATAACAAGACAAGTCCGGCTGGTGAACCGTATCGCATGTGAGCTAGGTTACAGATATATATGACAAAAGCAAAAGCTGGCCTAAGGAAACGTATAGTGTGAAATTAGTGTCTTCTCTAAAGTGCTAATTTGTCAGTACGTCAATAATTCGTATCCGCGTGTGGAGTGTTCGAAAGACAAATGTGTGTCACAGAAACTACATAGAAATGCTAGTATGGGGGGGGGGGGTGTTTTGCCTAGGTGGGTGTATAACCGTTTTCAACCATTCCCTTATTGCCTTTTTTTTAGATCTTTAGCTTGGTTTTGCTGGCAACACTTTTCTCGTCTGCAATTGCTGGTGACCATGGTGGTGGTGGGTACAGTGGCGGTCCAGGAAAATGCGGAACATGTGTCTGTCCTGTTGTTGCTGGATATGGTAAGTGCCTCTTTATTGATCAGTTTGAACCAAAACCTTCGGTTCCATGTACCGATGCTCTAGCCAATTGAGCTATCGAGGGGGTTGTAATTATACAGTCGCCTGTTGGTAACGGGCTATAGGAGTGTCGAGGCAAATTTATCTGAAGAGTTCACGTCCTCGTGTCACGTTACAGTTAGATATTTATATGATCTGGAATTTATAAAGGGGACTTTCTACCGTGACAAATAAACCAGAAAGCAATTTTTCTATTTTTTAGAAGTCTAGGACTGCAATATCGGCTCATCGTCTCATGAAAAAAAAAATTAATTAGAAGGGGAAATGCCCTCGAGATAGCGAGATCAATTTTCCTGTAGCCCGTTACTAACTGACGATTGTAGTGGTTTCCGAGCTTTGTTCATAAGTCCCTCAGTATCTCCATTGGTTAGAGCATCGGTATATGGAGCAGCAGGTTGCGGGTTCAAGTCCCGCTTGAGGAGCTTTTTTTTCAGTTAACTAGTGCAGTTGTTTAAACTGTAATGCATCGGTGGACTAAGGAAACCTTGAGGAACCTACCTAAACTCTTAATATTTCTAAGACTGGCTTACAGTGTCCCGAACTCACTTAATCCAAACGTTTCAAATCTTTATTCACTGTACAGAGGGCATGACATACATAGAACTTGAGTGAGGCCCCGTCTTCGACCTAAATTTACCCACATATTTCCTCTCCTTTCCCAATGGCAGATAAAACTAACTTAGACTTAGTCTAACTCTACAGTTTTAAATGAGAGTCCTTGAGAAGTCAGTCAGTCAATCAATTTTATTTTAACCCTAATAGCACTGGGCTAACGCGGGTAAAAATCTTTGTCAAAAACTCTTTGTCAAAATCTTTACTCTCGATTGACAGTAATTGGATCAGTTTGTACGCCAGGCAGTGCGTGGTTGATACCATCGACTAGATCATCCTTCTACCTCGCGAGAAGTTATTCTTCATTACAGAATATTGTCTGGTATCGTGAACTTACTTGTACCGGGTACGACAGTAGTTGTACAATACAATAATACAATAATTATTGTAGGCTTGAGGACTTGTCCATCTTGCCAACCCTGTCAGATAAGAGGGATCTTTTGGCCGTTCCTACCAAAATCTGCTTTTCCTTACGGAGAAAAAAAATAGCATTGAAGCGGTGATATCCCATGGAGTAATGTCCATTCCAATGTTCGAGAAACACAAATGGCAGCAATCAAAAAACGTTATCGGGTCCTTCATACCTGTCTCCCCCCTACCAGTTGTGGTATTGTACTTGGTTGTACTATCTTGCTAGTATTGACATCGTCTGACTGCGAAGAGTAGGCTAAAGTTAGTATTATCACGAACATTATGGTATGTAAAAATTACCCAAACGGATAAGTTAGCAACGATATCGCTATCGCTGAGTGAAATGCCGCTGAAGAATATTCCCAGTCAAGATAGTATTTGTCACTAATACTATTTTCTTTCAGGCCATAGGAAGTGATCAGCCATTGGAAAGACGGTAGACTATTATTAAGTTATTTTGTTGTTTAAAGTTTATAGAATAATACATTTCGTTTTTGCTCCAAGTTCAAGTTCATGTGTCTTAATGTCTTGTAGCCATAATTTTTGTGCCTGTGAAGAGAAACAAGACCAAAGGTTTCGATGGGATCCGAAAAATTCAGTATTTGACCCAGACAATTGGGTCTTGTCTTCGCCAGGTCCAGTCTTCGCCAGACTCCTTGAACATTTTAAATTCAGAAACAGATTAAGGCCAAATAGCTAATCATCTGAGAAAACCAAGTTCAGATAAGGATTCAGCATGCATGTTTACCCTTATAAGTCATATCTATTTTGACGAAAACTTCTTGCCTTACTTCTGCCAATTTTCCAGTTTCGGCCGAATTCCGGAACTACTTGTCCGGCGAAAAAAGAAAGCTAAAAAACGAATTCAGCGTATCTCTCCCCAATATCGAACATCTAACCAACTTCAAATGAAAATTTAACTTGTAAAAACTTTTCCGGTTCCAGTCGGAATCCGGGCGAACTATAGGGTAAAAAATGAGTGTCATATACGGATTCAGCACCTCTTCATACCCCTAAATCGGATATCTAATCAACTACAGATAAAACTTTTACTTTTAACAAATTTCCGGTTTTGGCCGGATTCCGGACGAACTACTTGTCCGGGTAGAAAATTATTTTCACATAAGTGTTCAGCATGTCTTCTTACCCCTCAATCGAACATCTAATCAATATCAAATAAAACTTTTACTTTTAACAAACTTTCCGGTTTTCGTCGGATTCCGGACGAACTACTTGTCCGGCGAGAAAATGGTTTTCATCGTCGTGTTCAGCATGTCTTCTTACCCCATAATCGACTATCACATTAGCTGTTTCAAAATATTTTGTTTGCCCCTTAATTTGAACCCCCTCCCAACCCCTAAATGCAGGAAAAAGCCCATCTACGAACTTGACCTTACATTTGACCCAAAGAATCCCCACGCCAAGTTTCATCAAAATATCGCATTCCCTTCTAGAGTTATCGTGCTCACAGACGGACGGACGGACAGACGGACAACTTTCGCGATGTCATAGGTATCCCTCCACTTACGTTTTTGGATCCCAAAAAAAGAAATCACCAAGTTCGTGAAAAAAGAAAGACCAAGGAAAAAGTAGGCTTTAAATTAAAGACACGCCCGTGTCTTCTGTGTAGCAAGGAATTCTCCATAGACTACGCGAGTTATTAACGGTGTCCTGGTAAGATACTGGGTGTTTCTTACCCAGGCTTAATACCTAGCCGCTGAAAATAGCCAGGGTCTCAAAAATATCTTCTTACACCTTGGAAGGTATCCTCAATGTATCTCGATGCATCCCAATGGATATCTGCGTATCCCAAAGTACATGTATGTATCTCAGTGTGTCTCGAAGTATCCCAAACTAAAAAGTTTTTGGACTCGCGAGACACTTGGATATTTGCGGGATTACTTGTCTTCATGAAGGGTCAAACGTTTATTAAGGAATTTCGGACTTTATTGGCCATTTGAAGATACTGGAATCCGCGCCTCGCCTCACCTAGCTTGACGGGTCTGTACTTATCCCAAAGTAGCTCTAAATATCTCAATGCATCTCGAAGTATCCCAAAGCATCTTAGAAGAATCTTTGTTAATAACTTAGCTCGTACACCCTGGTTCGTGGTGACCGATCCTGGGAAAATAGCCAAGATGTTCACCCGTCAGATGCGGGGCTGTTCACTCCGTAATATGTTTGGTTGTCGGCATCGATGTGTAGCTGTAGTTCTATTACGAGTATTGAGGTCCTGAAGCGTTTCAGATATCTGGTCCATCCGGTTTCTGTTGGAAAATCCTTTGCTTGGTTTCTGCACGAGGGTGCACTCAGTCAGTGTATGTTAAATCCAAGCTGACTTTTAAACATATATTCGAAAAATGTGTAAAACGGATACGTCAGCTACGCTGCTTTAGGAGCTGGTAAAGCATCGTAGCTGACGTATCCGACTATTTGAATACAGTGTATTTTAAATCTTGTTTTTGGCTGTGTAGCGTAACCATACGTTCGGAACCACTGTAGTGTCTGACAAGGAGGTTTGAAAATGACTAGGAGGTTTCGAAATTCCCGCTCGCCAGTTTGTTTGCTTCTGTATTTGCCTTCAAAGCTGAAAGTAGCTTGCATGTCAAGCTACCACATTTTTGTTGGAATTCTTCAGTATGATTGTATATATCCATATATTTTACATTGCTGCTTTCTTCCTTCGCAAGACCCTGATCTTCGTCATCCTCGCCTGATCAGTGAACGAAACGATCTTCGGATAACTGGTTATGAAGAAAGACAACATTTATGGCAAAAATAACAATAATATTAGGCTATGCCGCATTTAACGTGTTGCGTCTTGCTGAACTGCGAGGATTAGTGTCCTGTGGAGCCGCCGTAGCCAGCTCCGTTTCCTCCTGATCCACCGTGGCTTCCTGAACCACCAAATCCAGTTCCACTGCTGTACGAGGCTCCGGCTACCCCGCTTCCTCCGAAGCCAGCTCCGTTTCCTCCTGACCCAGCGTGGCTTCCTGAACCACCAAATCCAGTTCCACTGCTGTACGAGGCTCCGGCAACCCCGCTTCCGCCAAAACCACCACCAAATCCGTTACCCCCTCCGTATCCGCCGGCAGCTCCTCCGTTGCCTCCGTGATTTCCACCGAGACCACTGCTTCCTCCGTATCCATTCCCAGCGATACCTCCTCCGTTACTTCCTACGAATCCACCGCTTCCTCCGTATCCACCAGTGCCTCCCAAGTTGCCTCCATGACTTCCTACGAAGCCACTGCTTCCTCCGTATCCACCTCCGACAGCACCTCCTCCGCTTCCTCCATGAGTTCCTCCAAATCCACTATTTCCACTGAAACCTCCGTTACCTCCGTAGCCGGCTGATATGGCACCGTTTCCAGCATAGCCACCTGCTACAGGTCCTCCATGGCTTGCGCTAGAACCTCCGCTTTCCCCGTAACCTCCTCCTACGGCAGCACCGTGACCTCTTGCTAGTCCACCGTTACCTGCGTATCCACCGTTGCCAATTCCGGAGACACCGCTTCCTCCGTAGCCGGTTGTAGAGCCTCCATGGGCGCCAGAAGAACCGCCTCCTGGAACAGAATTTTGTTATAGCTAGTTTTATTGCTAACTTAAGGATAAACATCGGAAGTGTTTCCGTCAAAAACATACCTGAGGCGACATGAACGGTAGGATTATTAGATATTATTATTGGGTAATAAATATGTCTAGTCGGTTTTGAATGGCAGTGAAATTGACTGTACCTGAAGAACCGCCATACCCTCCTCCTACAACGAAAATAGCTGGCCGACCGCTTCCAGAAACTCCGCTGTTACCACCGTAGCCTCCGGCTCCGTTTCCTCCTGAGGGTCGCCAGATTCCAGAACCGCCACTGTGTCCACCAGCAGCTCCTCCACCGTAGCCGGCTCCTCCTGACGTAAATCCGGAACCGCCACCGTAGCCTCCGGCTCCGTTTCCCCCTGAGGGTCGCAAGATTCCAGAACCGCCACTGTGTCCACCAGCAGCTCCTCCACCATAGCCGGCTCCTCCTGTCGTAAATCCGGACCCAGCGCTATGGCCAAGTACCCCTGCTCCAAAGCCCCCACCGTAGCCAGATTGTCTGAATCCTCCGGCTGCTGCTCCGTAGCTACCCGCTGCAAAGCCTCCTCCGCCTCCGCCACTGTAGCCAGTGCCTGATCCAGAGCTACCGCTGTAACCGCCTCCTCCTCCTAGGCCTCCGGCTAGCAAGGATCCGAAGAGTGTCGCCAAGAAGAACGCTGAAACCTGTAAGAAACAGATGGACAATTGGTAACCAATACTTGTAGTATATCAAGGAATGCTTGACTTATGAATAAATATGTGATAGGGAGTGAATCGCAACAATCGAACCGAAGCAGAATAGACAAAACACTGCCAAGCTCAAATGTAAAACAAAGTTTCCTGTTGTAGAAACCCAGTCCATCACGCCTGTTGGATAAGACAAATGGCATGAAGATCAGAACAGTTATACAGATTATCGTCAAATATCTGACAGTGAGTATGTCAATCTTGCGCATCCAAAAAGGAACAAGATCTTCAACTGTAAAAAGAAATGTTACCGTTTTCCTCGCCATTCCTGAGACAATATAGGAGTTTCCCGGCAGTGAGATCTAGCGTTACTGGTATCGAAATCTCTACCTTGGTATATAAGTGCTGTTGATGCTCTGTGTTTCTGTTCAAGGTCTTCTGGTTATTAATCGGATAAAAAGTGAACCAAAGAACAATTAAAAAGGTTCCAGAGGTGGGCGCCAATAATGGATAATGAACTTTTATATTACATTATTGTTTCATAAACAAGTACTTCTGAATCTCTACTTCAGGCTCGGGAAGAATGGTGCTTCCGATAAAATACTTGAAAGAGATATCGACTTGGCTCAGTGGGTGTAAACTCCTGTGAATTTCAGGGATGAGTCCTAAAGGCGTATTTGAACAACACCAAAGGTTTCGATTTGATCCCAAAGGCGAATATTTGTCGGATTTATTTATCCAGACTGCCGGGTCTTGCAGATCTTCAGTCTTAACTAAGTACAGTAATCATGCTATGTATCCCTAATCAGTCACTTAGCCAGAGCCATTAGGTAATTCCATTATGTCTTTAATTTCCGGTCAAGCCGGGGTACGATGGGAACACCAGTGCTAGTCGAAAAGTTGGAGGATATATGTTCTTTAGGATTTTTTTCTTCTGAAATTTCCGGTTCAGAAAGTGATCTTACCATTTACCCGATAATGTTAAAAAGCAGTCTTCTTATCTCTATACCAAATCAAACATTGGTACAATGGCATTTATTAGAGCTGACAAACTTCCCATTTTCGTTGGCTTCCGGGGAACCTGGCCGACTAAGCGACTTCGTAGGAAAGTGAAGTAGTAAGATTGATTTTCTATGGGTCCTTATCCCTATATCGAGTTCAAACCACATGATAAAGACATAATACGATGCCTACCGAATGTTCGATTTTCATGGGTTTCCGTCGATAGTATCAACCAAGCAGGAAAACAAAGCAGAATAATTGATTCAACATGCCAGCTTAACCGGCTATCGATAGGCTATTCCAAACCGTAATATCTCAACCCCTTCGAGAGTTATCTTACCAACAGAGAGACCGACGGACGGACATACTTTATCAAATCATAGATATCCCATCACTAACGTTTTGAGATCCCGAAAATGGACGTACAGATTCCACTTCAAAATGACTTCCCACTTTTTGGATCCCTGGATCCACTTTCTTCGCAGGTGTTGTTGTACTCGAATAAGGAAAGGATAGAACACTCCTGTTCTTGTTGTTTTATTTGTTTTCTGGGCTGAGAAAACAATCTGGAAGTTGCGAGTAAAACCACTGCGAGTAAAAGAACCAGCAGGAGATAGGAAGTTCCATTGGAGGTCCGCATTTTGTCCTATAGGCAATTGATAATCATTGCTGTTTCAGACTGATCTCACTTATTCGCTTCCCAAAAAGCAAAGCGAGAATCCGCCGAGCGCAAGAAGGAACGGAAAGCCGTTGCGCTTTTACAACTCCTTGCTGACGAGATCACTTTCCACCCACGTATAGTGGATTCACTTTTCACGTCACTAGGGAAACTAGCGGAGCGCAAGAACAGCTCTGGAAAACGAAGCGAGTTTTAGCCGAAGTCGCTAGAACAGCCGGTGCATAAACAAGCAGAACTTTCCAGATCGCAATTAAGTAGGATACGTCCAAGTCCCTTGAGTCTCACAGCGTTCGCATGTATTGCCTGGCTCTATAGTTCATCACCTTACCACGGTGTAAGGTCACAAATTCTTTTCTACAGTATTTTGTATTACAGATCCCCCGTTTCACACTCCGTATGATTGGGCGCAGCAATGGCAATCATCGCTGTACCTAGGACCCTTCATCGTTGGACCATTTTTCAGAAGCATGGTCTCCAGGTTTTGGAAGATAGTTACCGCACTTTTTCTACGAGTCGCCAGGATGTCAACCTGTCCCTTAGTGTTCATTGAGTGGGTTTCCTGTCTTTCGTGTCGGGACATCTCGCCACAAGACAATTCGCCACACCGACAGCTGGGAACCGACTACCCGCCACACCGGCATCTCGCCACAGCGACAACCCGCCACACCGATAGCTCGCCACAGCGACAAGCCGACACACAGACATCTTGCCACATTCATAGCATAAAGTACTTTATCCAATTACTATTTATTCGAAATCTTTTTTTACTGGAGCAGATAATTATGGGCAATGCCTCTCAATAAATCAAGAGAACTGCTACGGTTATACCTACTGACAGTTCTTTCGATTCCTGGTTAGTCTTCAAGTATTTTTTCTTTGCCCGAGGAGGAGAACAACCTGCCTTGATCCGGTCCACGTCGGCCTTTCGCAAATTTTATTCGATCTGGAAACATTTCAGGCAATGCCAAAGACTTGGGTGGCTTCATCCTACCAGCTGGTTAAAGCTGAGACGCCAACCTTCTATGTTGTTGTGGTTCGTGGAAGATGCCCATCTACTCGATCGGATCGTGTCGGGACATCTTAATACCATACTGAATTCGTGACCGCTATGTGTTTATATTTAACTGGGACATAGGATTATTATTGCGGATTAAAAACTGAAAGGATTAATTAGTTAGAGGACCCAAATTCCGATGGGTCAACTGAAGCTAAATGTGTACCATATTTTTCGATTTTTTTTTTCTTTTCTTTACCTAAAACATTAGTTTTGTGGCGACTTGTCCATGTGGCGAGTTGGTCGTGTGGCAAGTCGTCTCTGTGGCGAGTCGTCCCTGTGGCGAAATGACGCTGTGGCAAGTTATCGGTGTGGCGAGTTGTCGGTGGGGCGAGTTGTCGGTGGGGCGACTCGTCTGTGTGGTGACATGTCTGTGTGGCGACTTGTCGGTTCCCAGTTGTCGGTGTGGCGAGTTGTCTTGTGGCGAGTTTTCACGGAATCCCTATCTTTTGTTACGTAGTACATTTGCCTTTCTGGATCTCGCAAGTCTGGATGACTGGACATATCAACCTACAGTGAAAGGCGTCTAGTTAAATAAAAAAGTTTTTCCTTGAAATTTTCTTCAACTTTTGATAATAACTAATAGTGTTAAAATCCAGCTAACGCAGGGAAGTGTCCAAGCTTTGTGATCATGCGTCTTTGGCTGTCAGCCGCATTCACCACCAGTTGCAAAACTGCGGGGGTGCCGTCCAGCTTACTCGGCACGTCAGGGAAAGTGCTCTTCGTTCGAGTTCCGCAGTCTGGTTTAAATACTGTAACGACAGTTTAGGAGCTAGACAGCTAAGACATGAGCGGCCAGTGTATCGCCCGTTTACGCCCCTGACGAGCAAAGGGAGGGTTCTGTTTATCCAATTGTGATAAGTTTGCTGGCCCCGAAAACGAGTGCGAGGATATAATTCAAGCCTTATACCTCTCTGGTAGCAAGAATAATTATTGTTGCTGGTAGGTACACTGTCAGAAGTTTCATAAGAGATAACACGAGGATGAGCGGTTAAACAGATAATGTGTAACACATAACACTACGTATGTTATCTGTTGTGTTTCAAAATGTATGATAATTAGCGTTACCATCAGGAAGAACCGAAAAACCGTCAAACGTATCTGCTGAGTTTTCCGACATCTTGGTTAAGTAGATGCTTTTTTGGCTCTTCCTAACAAAGCTTGTTATGCATAAAATTTCATGCATTACGTTTTCAAACACAACAAATAACATCCGAAGTGTTATCTGTTACGCAGTATCCATTGAAACCGCGCATCCTCGTGTTACCTGTTATGAAACTTTTGACAGTGTAGGGAGTGCATAGTCCTTGTGAGTTCAAAACAGGTTGTCGCCCTGGTTCCAGACAATACGGTATATATCGACCGGTAAGGTTTTTTGTATCACCCTCTGATGCTCGAAATACTTATTATCATAAAACAACAGAGTACAAAAGAAGTTAGGAAAACATAATTAGGGAAAACAAAACAGATACAAACAAAAGCTACTCAAGAGTCATACAGACGAATAAGCCCATGAGAGGGCGACAACGCGCGTACGCCGTTACGAAATACTTGAAGTTTTGGGTCTCATAGTCTGCATGGTTTTCTATGTTAAAGGTGTAATGATAGTTCGTGGGGTAGTTGCCTGTTTTGGAAACTGCGCGTGAGATCTCTTGGAAACCTGGCTCTGAACCGAACCGGACTTGGAGCCGTTGCGGTCCGTGTGGTATGCGGAAGAGATGCTAATGTTGAAAAGGGGTTTAATTTGCGCCGTAATGTTATTGTAGCGACGAGCATCATATGTTGGGCAGTAGTAATAATGATCTATTGTAAGTCAGAAAAACTGTTCGGGAAACAGTCACCTCTCTACAGTGCAGCCTGTGCGAGTTTTATGGCATCAGTTTCCTATGTTGGGGCAGTGGTCCTAATGATCTCATGTAGACAGAGCAAAATAACACTAGGGAGTAGTGCCAAGACTTGACAGTATTGACACACACTGTAATAGAAGCGGTACTAGCGATAGAGAACGTCCCTACTGAGACTCATTCAGTCGTTCACCAGAGCTGGCTCCCATAACTTCATATTCTGAACATTGCAAAAAAAATTATCAGTCTCCATCGGTTCCATGCTGTGTGCAGACCGCAACTTTGCTTTACTAGACATTTTTAAACCCGCAAGACTGTCTCGCTTTAAATGCCGCAATCGTGGTGGGCGACGCTACAAATATGGCCGGTTTGCAAAGCATAGGTATTGGGGCTACTCCAGAGCAAAATAACACTAAAGACTAGCGCCAAGTCCTATGCTTTCCAAACGGGTCATATTCGTAGCGCCACCCACCACGATTGCGGCATTTAAAGCGAGACAAACTTGCGGGTTTAGAAATTTCTAGTAAAGCAAAGGTGCGGTCTGCACACACCAAGGAAACAATGGATGATGTATAACTTTTTTGCCATGTTCAGAATATGAAGTTATCGGAGCCAGCCAGCACTGGTGAACGGCTGAATGAGTTTCAATAGGGACGTTCTCTATCGCTAGTGGTGCCAGTATCGCTGCTATTAGAGTGTGTGTCAATTTTGAAAAGTCTTGGCGCTATTCCCTAGTGTTATTTTTGCTCTGCGCTACTCCCTACTGTTATTTTGCTCTGCATGCTCATCAGAAAAAATGACAGTCGTCTTTGTAGAGTACAGCCTGGGCTCTGGTCTCTGTCTCTCCACGTAAACAACAGATCTTATATACTACCTGTCCCTAGACGTACATGTGTGTGTGATGCTTGCTTAAGTGGGGACTGAAAAGCTTGTCCCTAACTGTGGAAGAAGTAGCTTTGTCGTGACTGTTGGGATCTTCTTTTAACTATGCCACTCTCCTTTCAGGCAGAGACGCCTACCAACAGCCTCAGGCCACTGAACTCTGTGTTCACCAGGAGTATAAGGATAGACGGATTTTCCTCCGACAGTAGGACAAGCCCGAATTATATTGAGCCATAATGGTACGTCTACTTTCACTCAAGCTATCTACTCTTATTTGACCTCGGAATGCAGGATTGCGATGTGCACTACTCTTAGATATCTAGGCATGGATTTTTTTTATTTGAAAATAGATCGCATAATTTCTAAGTGAGCAACAAAACAGACTAACAAAGGTAACAGATTCCGGAAAGATTCTATCTTCCATAGCTTCTGTAACCACCTCTAGATCCACCTCCATGGCTACCTCCCCCGGATCCGCCGCCATGGCCACCTCCAAAGCTACCGCTTCCGTATCCTTGGCCTGTAAAACAATAGTATGATATTTCTCTCGTTATAAAAAGGATCATCTTCGACCATTTATCGGTATAGCAGCCTTAGGTTGACTGCAAGGTAGAAACTTATATACATGAATATAGACCTGAATGACATGCGTAAGTGAAGCCTAAGGAGCCGGATTGCACCGCTTCCTTCGTATCTCACTGAGAATTCGAGCAAAATACGTTGCTACGGCTGGGAAATGTCTTGAAGTCCACCAGTAAATCTATGCTTCAAACAAGAAAAATCAGTCAAAGAAAGCATAGAACTCACCTGCTCCGCCGCCGCCATGTCCACCGCCGCCTCCAGAAATGATAAGAACTGTTCCTGCACCGCTTCCGCTGCCGTATCCACCTCTTGTGCCCCCATGTCCACCTCCGCCAAATCCGCCTCCGAAGCTGCCATGTCCACCTCCACCAAATCCGCCTCCTCCGAAGCTGCCATGTCCGCCTCCTCCAGATCCGCCGCCTCCGTATCCGCCGCCGCCTACGGAACCACCTCCATATCCACCGCTAATTACTGCACCACCTCCATATCCGCCGCCACCTGAGCCTCCTCCATACCCGCCGCTTCCTGATGCTCCTCCGTAGCCTCCTCCGGATCCACCTCCGTAGCCTCCTCCACCTCCGCCAAGAAATCCTGCATACGAGGAACCAAAGAGGGCGAGAGCGAGGATCAACGTAGCTACCTGGAAAACAGTTAGTGTTATAGTTCTTCCTCAGCGCGAGAGATGGCATCGAGAAGGAACAAGACCAAAGGTTTCGATGGGATTCCAGAAATCTGACATGTGATTCAAACAAATGGGTCATGTCTTTGCCATTCAGTGTTCGTCAGATTCCTTGAATATTTTTGATGTTAAAATAAAGTTCAAAAATGGATTCAGCATGTCTCCTTGCCCCGATGCCGAATCTGTAATCGATTTTAGAAACAACTTTGAGCTTCAACCAAATTTCCAGTTTCAGCCAAATTTGTGTTGAACCGTTTGTCCAGCAAAAAAACTAAGTTCACATATGGATTCAGCGGACCTCCTTACCCCCTCAATGAATATCTTATTAGCTTATAAAACATACATGTTTTCACCGTAAATTCGAAATCCCTCCTCTGCCTCTGAAGATAGGACTAAAGGACCCATCTACGAACTTGACCTGTACTTTACCAATGTAATCCTCATTGAACAACACCCTCGCTTGAACATTATATATCAACCCCTTCGACCTTCGATTACACTAGATCTCTCCGAAGTCACACAGAATAAACAAATGCATCTCGGCATCCACGCGCAGAGCTATACTAGCTTGGGAATAAAGGGGTAGGGACCGCTAGAGCCGAAAATTGGTCGACAAATTTTGTGTCCGGCTTTCGCCGGATTCATGGTGAACTACTTGTCCGGCAAGAAAACAATTTTCATATTCTGATTCAGCAGGTCTCCTTACCCCTAAATCAATTATCTCAATAGCTTTTAAAAAATATTTTGTTTTGCCCCTTGGTTTGAAACCCCCACCCCTAAATGTAGGGCTGCAGAGCCCATCTACGAGCTTGACCTTACCCTTGACCCAAAGAATCCTCACACCAAGTTTCATCAAATATCTCATTCCCTTCGAGAGTTATCGTGCTCACAGACAGACGGACTTTTTTGCAATGTTCATAGGTATCCCTCCACTTACGTTTTGGGATCCCAAAATAGATATCTTATTTTTTACTTGCTAAAGGCACTGGCTTATGACAAGGATACAGATAGCTAATCGCGAAACGAGAAGTTACTAAAATTAAGGGACGTGGGTTTCCTTTAAATCAGGAAGTCATGATCTTTTCGGCTAATACCGATTTAAAAGGGCAAAATTCCTATTACAGTGTGCACGTTAAATAATGTGCGGTTAAATATGTGTGAAGGAATACCGATTTTTTAAAAGGTAAAATCCCTACTAGAGTCTGCACGTTAAATAAAGTGCGGTTAAATATGTGTGAAGGAATGCCGATTTTTAAAAAGGTAAAATTCCTATTACAGTCTGCACGTTAAATGAAGTGCGGTTAAATATGTGCGAAGGAATTGTTTCCTGTTACGAGAACCCTAATTTACTTACCCTTCTTCTAGCCATGGCAATTTCGTATAATTTGAAGTTGCTCAAGCTCAGGAAGAACTGGAACTGATGACCAATCTGTAATTGCACCCGCTTAAATATCAAATCGGAAGAACAATAATTTAGAGCGATTTCAAGAACTTTCGAAAGCTAAGGGCAAGTAATTGGTCACGCTAGACAGTGTCCAGTCTGGGAAAACAATGGCGTTTTATTTATAACAGCACAACAACAAACTTAAAATCTGAACCGTAAACGAAACAACGGAGTGTTGTGAGGCGTTTTCTTCATCTCCAGCCTCCAGTACCTAAAACGAAAAGTAATTTATCAGATAAAGTAAAATTAATTTGTCAGATAACCGTGAACTTGATAGGCAGATTTACCGGCCGTGTCTTGACTATTCCCGTTTCCTCATGCGGAACAGTGTCTGTTGCTGTGGAAAGCAACAAGCTTGCGCTTTAGGGCGAAAACGTTCGCACAAACCTATATGATCGTTTGCCTCCGTAACTGGGCTCACGTTAGCAGCTCACATTAACAGCACCTCATTTGCCTTGGGAAGAAATCCATACAGATATTTGAAGTGAAGCTGAAGCAACAAGATTGCGGTTTAGGGCCAAAACGTTCGCAAAAACCTATATGATCGTTTGCCTCCGTAACGTGGCCTCACGTTAGCAGCACCTCATTTGCCTTGTGGAGAAATCCGTAGAGATATTTGAGGTGAAGCTGAAGCAACAAGCTTGCGCTTTAGGGCCAAACGTTCGCACAAACCTATATGATCGTTTGCCTCCGTAACGTGGCCTTACGTTAGCAGCTCACGTTAGCAGCACCTCATTTTCCTTGGGGAGAAATCCAAACAGATATTTGAGGTGAAGTTGACATCCAAGTTTAGAAATGTAGTCGATCTGACCTAGTCCTGATGAAAAATTTGTGGCCTGCGTAGTTGCATGATAGTTGTACCAAAAAGTTGCATGTATTGATATGTAATAATAATAGTGCCTCAGACTGGTCCAATCTTAAGCAGTATACCCAGTAGCATCCTGTCTTGCTATAGTAGTATACAGTCTTGCTAATAGTAGAATGCAGTAAACGGTAGCCTTGACATAGATGCATGTAATCAGTTCGTATTGCCTGCTACTTTTTCGTACAACTTTATACTACTATTTGAGATACATTTTTCATCGGGGTTTTCAAGGTTGAAACGTCAGTCAGGGCAACTTCTCTCATTCGGCCCGTAAGTTCTTTTTATTTTATATGTGTCCTTTTTTAACCTCTTAAAGCAAATGGTCACAATAACTTCTTCGTTTACATTCCCAGTTTTTCCGACTCAAATCCTCCTGAAGCAGAGAAATTTCAAACGCGCGTTTCTTCTAACTGATCGGTTTTCAGCAGACTTTGGAATATTAGACCGAGATTTTTCCCTGTTCCTGTCATGGTCAGTTGTCATTTACACACATAAAGAGCGTGTTCCATCCTACTTACCGTAGTTACCACGAATGACGTCACAAATTCTGCCTTTTTGTCGTCAAGGCTGGAACGATTTTTCTATTTTCCAGCGGAATATCATGCCACGGGTGAATCCGACCAATCACGTGACAGAGATTTGTGGTTACTACGCTTACCACGCTCCCGAGCGTGGTAAGCAAATAGTTACTATTAGTTACTATTTCGAGAAGGCTGGAACGGTCAGCGTCGTATCTTTTCGTGAGGTTGGAACGGATTTAGTAACTAATAGTTACTATTGGTACGAGGGTGGAACACGCTCAAAGAGTATCACGCCGGAACGGCAAACTCCACTTCAATTGTAAACGTAAATTGCTTCTGGACGAAAGCTATAGTATTAATCCCTGCTGAGCTATTAGAAAAAATGTTAAGTGAAAAATCTTTCATCTCCTACAATCTAAAAAAACAAGACCAAAGGTTTCGAATGAGATCCCAAAAATTTAATATTTGATCCAGACAATTGGATCTTGTAGATATCCGTTCTTCAGACAGGACAGACTCTTGAACAGACTCCTTGAACATATTTTACTAATCAGTTTAGAGACAGATTAAAAAATCAGAGCTTCCTGTCTTACTTTTGCCAAGTTTCCGGTTTCGGCCGGATTCCGGCCGAACTACTTGTCTGACAAAGAACTAAAGCTCAAAAACGAAAACAGCATATCTTCTTGCCCCTATATCGAACCTCTAACCAACTTCAGATAAAACTTTAACTTAAACAAATTTTCCGGTTTCGGCCAGATTCCTGACAAATTATATGTCCGGGTAGAAATGATTGTCATATACGGATTCAGCATGTCTTCTTACCTTTAAGTCGGACATCTAATCAACTTCAGATAAAACGTTTACTTTTATCAAATTTTCCGGTTTTGGCCGGATTCCGGACGAACCTTTCTCCCGGTGAGAAAATGGTTTTGTGGTGCGTGAAAAACTGTCCGGCTCTTCATTTCGGAAATCCATGATAGCCCTTTAGAACATGTAAATAAATGACTAAATCATTGCGGGAGGGGTGTCTCAGTGTTATCACAAGTGTTAGAGACGGTGGTAAATTTCGCTCTGTAACAAAACTTCTATGTCTAGGCAACGAAGACTGGACAGGTTTTCGGACTTGATCATGATACTGAGTTTAAACTTTAAAAATGATAACGTCTTGTATGGTTAGATGCGTTTTAGCAGATACCATGGTATCTGATACCACGGTAACTGGGTCTGCATTTCGTTTTTGTTGTTACCGGGGTATCTGACACTACGGTTGCTTTACAAAAACGACAATTGCCGAATTTGCGCTTTTATAAGTCATTCCAAAAGAAAGACTGATCACCACTCACATCATAAGTGCCAAACTTCTTTCCTCTGGACTTTTTTTTTAAACAGAGTGAATTTTATGTCCTACGTAGGACAAGAGTGACAAAAATAAAATAGAGTGACAATTCACTCTATCGTGCGACGTGTGGCAACCCTGGTGCTAATCCATGTTCAAACTTCTGAGCGGAAAACTGAGTGGAAAAGAGTTCGTTTGTAGCTAAAACAATCCAGGAACGGAAGACCTTACTTAAAGCGTGGAAGAGTGCAGAAAGAGATTTGCCGAAAACGGAGCAATAATTAGCAAGACTTACCGTAAACAAATTCGGGGCAAACGCAGGTACCGCACTTTCCTTTTCCACCGCTGAATCCTCCTCCACCGTGGTCACCTGCTTGTACGGAAGCTATCACCAAAACAAGGAAGATCACTAGAGACATCTGTAAGAAAGAAAACTATTGGTTTACTGTAAAAACATCAAACCAAATAGGTTGCTGGTTATGCATGTTCCTACTACTAATCAGCAGCTACTTGACCAAACAAGGGAGTGAATGTCAGAGTGTAAAAGCATAAATCACAGAATACGTCCGAAAAAAGTTCAGAAGTCTCTAATGTTCTGCGATTTTTTTCAGTTATGGCTGTTATGTTAATTTCTACTTGCCCATAATCAGTTGAGTCAGTTCGATGAGGCTGGAATTCATAAATTCCTCCCGTCAGCAGAATGTATCATTGTTGAATATTCCACAATGGCGGATTTGTTAGTTTTAGACAACACCTTGTAAACAATTAATAATTACAAATATTTTGGATGTCTTCTCTCATTTTTGCTTTCTGTCCTGATCAGAATGCTTTGTTATTGAGGACAGGATTGTGTAAAGCCTGAAATCTTGTCTCGTCTTGACGGATACCAAAAGCAGAGGGTGGATTTGTATGAAGCAAAAGCGAAGATCAGATTTGGAATAAAAAGTCCATGTTTTGGATACGAAAACCTTGCACCGTATTCTCTAATATTTTCTCGCCACTCTCTTCTTGTATCAGTAAGTTTTGGAGTTTTTGGGATCACAAAACCTAAGTGGAGGGATGCCTGTGACATCGCAAAAGTTGTCCGTCCATCTGTGAGCATGATAACTCTCAAAGGGAACGAGATATTTTGATGAAACTTCGTGTCAAGATCCTTTCGGTCAAGGGGAAGGTCGAGTTCGCAGATGGGCTCTGTAGCTCTACATTCAAGGATGGGGGAGGGGGTTCAAATTAAAGTTCAAACAAAATATTTTTAAACAGCTAATGAGATAATCGATTAAGAGGTAAGAAGACATGTTGAACACGAATATGAAAACCACTTCTTAGCCGGACAAGTAGTTCGCCCGGAATCTGGCCGAAATCGGAAAGTTTGTTAAACAAAAGTTTTATTTGTAGTTGATTAGATGTCCGATTTAGGGTAAGCGGAGATGCTGAATCCGTATATGTCAATCGTTTTTTACCTGGACACATAGTTCGCCCGGAATCCGGCTGAAATCGGAAAGCTTGTCATAAGTCGAAGTTCTATTTGAAGTTGATTAGATTTTCGATTAGGGGTAAGAAGGCATGCTGAACACTTTTGTGAAAACCCATTTTCGACTCGGACAAGTAGTCCGCCCGGGATCCGGCCAAAACCGGAAAATTTGTTGAAACAAAAGTTTTATTTGTAGTCGATTAGATGTCCGATTGAGGGTAAGCAGAGATGCTGAATCCGTATATGTCAATCGTTTTTTACCTGGACACATAGTTCGCCCGGAATCCGGCTGAAACCGGAAAGCTTGTCATAAGTTGAAGTTTTATTTGAAGTTGATTAGATTTTCAATATAGGGGTAAGGAGATACGTTGAATTCGTTTTTCAGCTTTATTGTTTTGCCGGACTAGTCGTTCCGGAATTCGTCCAAATCCGGAAATTTGGCAGAAGTAAAGCTGGAAGTTTCGATCCGTTTCGTCAAAATATATATGACTTATAGGGGTAAACACAAATGCTGAATCCATTTCTGAACTTGGTTTTCTCAGATGATTAGCTATTTGGCCTTAATCTGTTTCTAAATTTCTATTAAAAATGTCTGGCCAAGACCCAATTGTCTTGATCAAATATTAAGTTTGTGGAATCCAGTCGAAACCTTTGGTCTTGTTTGCTTTATGGCTGCTTGACTGTCCAAACTTCTAATTATGAATCGGTTTCACGCTATAGTCCAGTAATAAAAAAAAAAAAAAAAAAAAAAATTCATGCGAACCATTTGACCTTCTTAGCGCTATCCTACCACCCACGTTTTCATTGGTATAGTCGGTATTTTGTCCATCTGTATTATTATTCGTTCGCCGGCTAATAATACACATCACTAGCGTAGTGAAACAAATCCAGTCGACCTTCTTAGCGCTATCCTGCCACCCCCGTTTCAGTAATCAAGCTGTTTTTTTCACAGCTGAGGCCCCAAACATAAAAATAATGTTAGTCGTAATTATTCAGTTATGGGCCTCTGGTTGTTATACTGATCAAGTAAAATAGGATATTTTTTTGTATTTTCTGTTAACCTACTCCATAGCCTCTTGAGGTAATAAAGAACATGTTAGGGAGTTGTTTCGGATTAGACTGATTTCAACTCCATGTGATTTAAACACGCTACTTTTTGTGCCACCGCTCGCGACATACTCCTTGTGCTCGTGTAATGGAGTTACCTGTAATCCTGTCGGGTTCACGTTCGAAGATTAAAGCCAGGCTTCCCTTCCAGATTCCCAGACGTCCGGGGCTTCCGCTTAGTTAAGCCAACCCTTTTCCAGATTCCCAGACGTCCGGGGCTTCTGCATAGTTAAGCCAACCCTTTCAGATTTACATGATAATGGTGACAGCTAATTTTGCTATTCTTCAACATTTCCCAGATGTCCCCTTTACATTTCAAATATCTCTTGCATCCCAATCACAACTGTCAATCATTTTCCCTTTTCTTCCTACATTTGCATATTTGTTGTGTCTCTCGAACGGGCTGCCTCTATGCCAGTGGTTCCCAACCTTTCCCGTACCGCGTACCCCTAATCAAGGTTCGAAAACGTTGTGTACCCCTTTTTTCAGAACTTGGAAAAGACAGTATGTACGATCATAAATGGAAAGGCATACATGTGTAGAAAATGTCCACAAAATCAATGAGACATTTTCCCGACGGTGAAAAAGAAACGAGTCGGCGCGAAGCACTGCAATTTTTCATACAGTTTTTACTATCGGTAAAAATGACCAGCCAGTAGGCCCGTATCCAGGAATTTTTTTCGGGGGGGGGGGGGGGGTTGCCTTTCGGGGGGGGGGGGGGTTTGCCTGCGGGTCGGACAAAAAAGTACAAAAAAGATATAGAACAGAGAGAAAAGCCTATAAAAATGACTATTTTTGTATGTTTCGGGGGGGGGGGGGGGTCAACCCCCTAACCCCCCCTCCCTCTGGATACGGCCTTGCCAGCCAGTCAGTAAAACACCTTGCTTCCCAAAAAACATTTTGGCTAGTGATGCCTCTCTCTGCTGGTAATATTAGGCTTTCGGCAATCAAAAATGAGTGGGGCGAGATTTTGGAGCTTCAGACTAAACCGATTTTGGTACCTTCGCGTTTGCAAGGGCCCCTTGCTTACGGCACTGACAATGCCCGTTTCACCTGTAAACGCAATGCTGTCGTCTCTTTCTCACTCTCTAAGGAGGCATCTAGCGGGACCGACAGAAACCTATCGAGGTAGAGTTGCGTAAATATCACCGTAGTGACAAGCTCCCACAACCGCGATCGGTTATAGAAAATCCTGGGAATTTAATTGTTTGGGGAAACACGTCACGGTTCTCCAAGAAGCCTAGATAGACAACATCAACACTTTCGTAATCCTTGTTTCTTTCCCACAGTGAAAATTCAAATGTGCGTCTTCATGCAGGAAAAGAAGGCCAGATGTCATTGTGAAGACAAGTCACTGACGGAGGACGCGACCCTGCTCCCAATGTCTCCCGTCATTGTTTTACAAAGGCCATCTGCCCAAACAAGGCCATGCTCAATTTACGTTCGTATTCAAGCTGGAGAACATTATTACCGATTTGTCAACGGCATGTCAGTAAATGCCTCAAAGCAGGTGAGACAGATCAGTAGTTTCCTTTATTAAGCTAGTTTTTATTAAAGTTTAACTGAAAAGTCAACTTATTTTTGTATCATTGAACTGAACACACAGGGCCGTATCCACGGGGGGTTAGCCCCCCCCCCCCCCCCCCCGAAATAAATTTCTCCGAAATTAAATTTATAGGTACAACGGATTCTTTAAGGGATTTTTTTTCACTATTTTCTTGTACGGCCGTCCTCACAACGCAAAGTCGTAGTATGACGCGGAAAATTTGAATCTCAATTCAAGCGCGGCTTTTCAGTGGCTAGTGATCACCTTGGTGAAAGTGAGCTCAATGCGTGAACACTTATTTTTCGTAAACCGTTTTCGTCAAGCATACAACACAGGTACAGCGCATAGAGGTACCACAAACTCGACAAGGAAAGTCCACTATATGAAAATCGATTATTCGTGAATAGCGGAGCAACGAAGTAACACATTTTCATCGGGTCTTCAAGCCTCTTTCAGTGAATAAGTGATGCGTAACTAGATTGTCCTACCTCAGCCCTTTTCGGTTAAACTTTAAACTGGTTTCTTTAATCAAGGTGATTCAACCTGCAAGTTTATTGTGTGGGTAGTTGTGTGGCTTTACGGGTGAAGAAATTCGACATTCTCAGTCACTTCCGCCAAGGCGATGGCTGCTAGCCATCTTTGAAATTCATCGTGAAAAGTTTGGATACGTAACCATCACCTTTTCGCCAAATTACTTACATGTCCGAGTAGATTTGTCTTTTGTATTATCATTATTCATTGTTGTTCTCACGAACCGTAGAGACCGTGACTGACCATCGCGAAGACGTAAGGTTTAATACATAATCTCAAGAAGAAGAAAAGTGAGCGAAATGTGCTTCGTGTACATTCACCTTCGCTTATTTCGTTACCAACTTATGCTATGTCACTGCAGCTGTCATCTTCAAAAAATCACACTGTTTGTTCGAGCATAACTAGATTTCATTTTTATCCAGAAGTATGAAGACATTTGTATATGTAAATTTTACTGTATAGCGCAATATCTCTTTTCCTACGGAACTTAATTTCTGGCTGGAATGTTAAACTTCTGGTTTTCATCTGCATGAGCTGCGTTACGGCACTGAGCTGCGAAGGCTAGCGTACTTGCTTCGCGTACATGCTTAGCCATGTACATGATTAGATTATATTAGATTAGATTTTATTTTACACATGTATACAAAACATTTTACAGCACCTGCTAAGAAAGCCCCAAAGGGTGTGTTGGCCGGAGGTGGCAGTCTTCTCTATTCTACATAATGCGGTAACACTATTTTTACATTATCATACATGCCATTCATACACCGTTCATACATATACAACAAACATTCTGCTTACAAAAAACACTCACGCACCATTACTATTCTTTTGCAAGGAAAAATCTCTTCGCTGTAGCCTTGAATTTACTGTATAGTATCTGTTGCGCAGATTTTTATTGTTTTTGTTTATTTTTTTACTTACCGTGAGCTGGTGTGAAGCCTAGAATCCAGCCATTTCCTATAACATACAGATGCATAGCTATAAGGCGTATTCCCGCCGTTCCCCGAGGACTCCACTTGAGTCCGCGTTTTTGTTTGTCCCGGGGACTCATTCCCCGTATTCTCCCGAGTCCCCACGGACGGGGAATACTCCCATTATCGTCACCATCATCAAAAAGGACTCCCTTTCATATTCGGAGGGGAATCAATTTTTGCTGGTGTTGGTGCAATGTAAAATTAATTAAAAACAATCAGAATAAACAAAACCAAAAATAAAGTGGATCCAGACTAATTTCGTCAACTGCATATTTTTTTTCCTAACAAGATCCATTTTAGAAGCATTCCCCTCGTTCTCGCTGTTTCTGTACGCGGAGTCCGCGTGGAGTGACTCCCTCTATTCTCGCCGTTCCCTTCGATTCCCCGAGGAGTCCTCGGGGAACGAAGAGAATAATAATAATAATAATAATAATTCTTGTTTATTAAGCCAAAAGGCCATACAAGATTTAATACACTTCACAAATAAACTATTACACCTCTAGAAATACTATGCTACGTAACTTTCATTCCTGAGACTAAATCGTTTAGTCACACATTTATAAACATATACGATACATTTGGGGTTCGTAGATTTCAGGATACGGGGAAGCGATACCAACCCACCCCCAACAAATGTTACTCTCAAATGCGAAAGCTCTTGGCACTCTAAGAGGAAGTCGTTCAAATCCTCCTCCTGCAGCTTGCAAAGAGGGCAAAGGTAAGTCTCTCCCGTGCCAGCTTTCCTCCTACTGATAAGTTTATTTTTACTGAGGATCGGCAGACTGTTAGATCGGAGCTGGAACCAATTTTACTATTTTCTTAATAGTTTATACTCGCTGTTGCTACATGCTCC
This sequence comes from Branchinecta sandiegonensis, assembly GCA_030848855.1. NCBI lineage: Eukaryota > Metazoa > Arthropoda > Branchiopoda > Anostraca > Branchinectidae > Branchinecta > Branchinecta sandiegonensis. Next base: position 17,276,735 of record JAUPMV010000006.1, on the reverse strand, counting down.
ACATATAGTTTCGGGGTCAGGAAAGACATTAGTCCTGCTGTCACACGGTTTCATGAAGGTTAATAAAGGAATCAATTCTCCTTCTACTCACTACTTTATTTCGTCTGTCAAACCTCATCTACAAAGTAAACACGTGGAGTTCATTATGAAATAAAATAGTATATTCGACTAGTTTTTTGCAGTCATGAATTTTCAGCGAATGGTTTTCCGGTCCCAGTATAGTGTGGCTGGTATGGTCGATATATTTGGTTGATTTTATAGCTGTGGTGTAGCCGGCATGAGGCAAATTGTGTGAATAAATAATTAGCTATCAAACAATTATTGTTATTTTGTTTCGTTCTGACCATCGCCAGCTGCGGTCGAAAAGTCCGACCAGTTTTTACTCAGTCTTTTTTTTTTTTTTTTTTAGGTCATAGGCACAGCCTAGCTAGAAGTGCCTAAATCGTCGTGTTTATTTTGTTCTTTATTATACTATATATCATCCGCGCACCGAACAGAAGGTCATTGTTGTTTCGTTTTGGAATCTACGACAACTAGCTCTGTCAAATTGGTCACGACGGTGCAATTAATTTATATTACTAGTGGAGCATATGCTCCGGCTTCTCACAGTAATCGAATGTATATCTTGGAAATCCCCGCTATATTCTTGACTGAGCAAAAACGGGGTGGAGCGCTCGACCGCGACTAGCGATGGTCAAAGCGAAACTAAAAAAAATAAAATTGGTAGCTAATTATCAGTTGACCAAAAATCAAAACTTGTTCACGCGATTGTAATGTTCCACCATCTCATATGGAATGATGTATTAACGGAGCATGCGAATGAAAACAACCTGCTACACGTCCATAACAGCCGCAAGGCGATACCGGGCCACGGGGAAAACCTTAGTTACAAAATTGAAGACATTCTGCTAGATACCGGAATGTGTTATGAGCCTTTAAATGTTACCTTTTTCTTAAAAATAGCATCAAACATGGTTTGCAATGATACCTTTAAAGAAAATTATCACTTGAAAGGTCAGAACGGTAACTTTTGCAGAATCGGATTTGATTAACAGCGGAATAGGTGATTTTCGATTTAGTGGCTCGAGTTTGGCTGGAAATTCAAATTCGGTGGCAAACTAAAGTCCAAATAATAAATTAGCCACTTTTCCAAGCTGACGGGACATAAAATTGATGATCCTTCAAGTACAAAACCGCATCTACAAGAACATGGTATTTTTATGTTTGATTGTTAGTGGAGTGTTCCTTGGAACAATCCACTATTGCAAGCTCTGTAGCAGCTTTCTGTTTCCGGTCTCCGGTTTCCACCATATTTTGTGGAGCTCATAACTCGTGAACCGGTGCAAGTATCAAGTTCAAACTAGGTACACTTATGGGTATTGGGGTCTAGTTGTGCCTTTTGGGGGTCCCACCCCCCACGCCCACCCGATTCAGGGGCAAATGGGCCCAGATTGCCCAGTGAATAATGTTCATAACTTGACCAGATCTGGACATAGGACGATGAAATTCTTTGTATTTGGGCAACTGCGCCCAGATTGCCCAGGAGTAAAGTTCGTGACCCGTGACAGGAATCAACCGGTATCAAGTTGAAACTTTGTAGGTTTGTGAGCGTTGGGGTCTATTTTTCCTTCTTGTGGGTCCCAAACCCCACCCCCACTTGGTTCAGGGGCAATTGTGGCCATTGCCCATTTTTCAATGTTTTAAACTTGACAATAAATGGAGATAAGGCGATGAAATTCCTTTGTGCTTTTGGATCATATGGGTTGGGGATATATATGTGGAGTTGACCCCCCCCCCCCCCGCCCCCCCTCCCCCCTCCCCGTTCGTTGGCAAGTAGGCCCGATTTGCCCATGAGTTAAGTTTTTGACCCGTGACAGGAGTCAAACTCTAAGCTGATATAGTCGAGGATATTTAGGTCTAGATATGCAATTTGACGGGTCCCGACCCCCCACTCCACCCCACCCTCCCGTTCATGGGCAGCTGGGCCCAGATTTCCCATGGGTTAAGTTCGTATATGACAGGTCTCAAGTTCAACCTTTATATATTTGGGGAGACATATCTATGGATGATGATGTTGGTGTAACAGCAACAAATAAGACGACGCGACGTACTTTAATCTTTAATGAACAGCTGGAAACTGGACGGTTCTGTTATATGATCGACCTTAATGAATTGTGACAAAGGGAGTATTAGGCTGCTACGATTTGGTTTATTGCACTTGTTATTAGCTTGCTAATGGAAAAGAGGTTTAAAGGGTCAGACTGGTTGACAGACTATTCAGTATCGGAACTCAAGCTGTTCGTGCAAGATCTTCAACATTTCTTTGGATTTATACTTGCGGTTTGTTTGCACTGAAAGCTTTTAAAGTGGGATGGTTACAAATTAGGTCATTTCCGTACTTGTTTGGTTATTGGCGATATGAAATGTCTTGGTTCTAATGCTGTTTGTATATAAAATGTGATAAACATTTTACTTTCACACTCCATGTCTGAGCGATTGCAAACTTGTTTCGATTGATTATTGCTTTTGTAAATGAGCGTTAATGTTCGAAAATGATTTCCGGGGAAGAACTCGGCATTTTATTGTCTGGGTCAGCAAGGAGAAACATATGTGGTTCTTTGAAGTTCCTTGAGCGTTAATAGATGTAATAAAATATTCGAAAATGATTTCTGGGAGAAACCGTTTACCGGGTTAGCAAGGAGAAACACTTCTCGTTCGCTGGTGTCTATAGGGGATCTTACATTATGAGATAAGTGTATTCTTTAAACATATTAAGAAATACTGTGTTCGAAATATTATTGGCCGGTATAAAGCAATGCTCTAAAGACAAAAATAGACTTACAATTTTCTTTAGTACTTCCATCCCGAAGATCCAACCGATTTACTCAAACTGTTTGTTCGAAAGGTGTATAATATAATAGGGAAAGTATACGGAGTGCCTTCAAAGAGAGATTGACGTAATCCGATTCGATAACTCAGAACAATTAAAAGGATCACTCAGCACAAAAAAAAGATCGTCGAGGCTGATCTTCCAATTGTTTTTGTCCAGTTCATTTGACGACCATCTTCGTTCCGGTTTATCTGACAAAGAAGATCCAGTCTATTCTATTCTAGGGATGTCTGACTTGAATAAAAAGAAGAATGGAAACAAAAACTTCATTTGCTGATAACGTGGAATGGAGTTTGTGCGTAACACGTAGTTGCTAATCACGGAATTTTTTCGAAGAAATGCAAATAGGACAAAGATAGAGATATCAGGTGAGTGGGTTCCTGTGGTAGTTCAAAAATTGCTAAAGGTCTGTATCTCAGCAAGTCGTAGTTATTAAAGGTTAACTTCCGACATCGAGGTTTATATCGGATTATAACAACGAGACGTCTTTTGAAAAATAACCTGTCGGAGCCGAAGGTGAGAAATATCTGCCGAGCGCAGCGAGGTTGATATTTTAAATGGCCTTAGAGCTTGTTTTTCCTATATCAACTGAGATCGATGTATGTTAACTATTATAACTTTTTCAAACATAATTTTTTTTCGCTAGTAGCCTACTAAATCTTCGTTGCTAGTAAAACGCGCAGGTGATAAAAAAAAAACGGCGCACACTTTCTTAAACTTGTTTCAGTACCCCACAGCAAATTTTTCTTTCCCTGATTCATCGACTGACATATCATACCTATAAAATTAATACAAGTCTATTATTTGCCTCAATTCGCTTTGCCCGCCACATTCACCCTTACATCCCATAATTGTAGGGAATTTTTGTTTAATGAAATGGCAACTGTAGCCTACTATAGAAATGTGAAAATGACTACTGTCGTGACCCGTGCATTTCCGTTTACAATAATACAATCCTTACCGGATGAAAAATTTGTAGCCTGCGAAGTGGTAGTTGTACGAAAAAGTTGCATGTAATACTATGTAATAGCAAAGAATACTATCATTTAGTGTGTATCAGACTGGTTCAATCTTAAGTAGTAGTATCCAGTAGCATCCTCTCTTGCCATAGTAGCATCCAATATTGCTAATAGTAGCATGCAGTAGTGTGCAGTAACACGGTAGCCTTGAAGTAGAAGCATGTAGTAGCATCAGTTAGTACTGCATGCTACTTTTTCGTACAGCTTCATACTACTATTTTGAGACACCATCTTTTTCATCTGGCGGGCTAGATAGATAGAATTAATCAAGGCGGGCTCTTAGACAGATAGAATTAATCAACCTTAAACCGGTGTTGCCACTGGTTGCAGAATTCTGCGATTTGCCATGCATTTTCGTTTCTTCGACAAAGCGAGCAAGAACTCTGCGGCCGGTTCCTTACCAGTAAATAAATACAAAAACGCAGCATAAAAGTTGAGGCGTATAAGCCACATGCCTATGCCTGTAAGCCATATCCATTTTGACGATACTGACCGAAACTTCCTGCTTCACTCCTGCCAAATTTCCGCTTTCGGCCGAATTCCAAGCGAACCAAATGTCCAGCCAAAAAGGAAATTCAGAAACGAATTCTCCGTATATGCTTATCTCTATAAAGAGCATCTAATCAACTTCAAATAAAACTTTAAAGGACCCCTCTTGCTTATTCTGCCTTTTATAATATAGGCTTTTATAATATATAAGCTTCTAAAATTCCCACCTTTCTCCATTGTTTCGTTTCGTAACTACGAATTTTTAGCGGTTTTTCGGCCTTACCAAGTTTTCCCGTCACCCACCGAAAAGTTTGCCGGAATCTTCATTGTTCGCTGACAACTCTTTCACACATAAGGATCTGATAATCTTCTGTTTATCACTTCTTTTATTTGCTTAGTTTTTCCGTTTTTTTTACCACGGCACGTTCAGTTTTCAAATGTTTTGCGCCCAGCCGCCGCGTCGGAAAGCAGGAAGGCAGGACATAATCGACAAGCGCCAACAAGAGAATCGCTAGTTTTAGGTGGAAAGTAATGGTATTTTCGAAAATCTTTTTTCTGATCCACTTTATAAGGAAAAGAGCATTTCTAGTAAGAGTTGTGCTTTAACTTATAAAAAAATTCTGGCTACAACCGGATTCCGGACGAATTATATGTTCGGGTAAAAAATGATTGTCATAGACAGACTTAGCGTCTCTTCCTACCCCTAATCTGTCATCTAATCGCTTCAAATAATTTAACAAACTTTCCGGTGTTGGCCAAATTCCGGGCGAACTAGTTGTCCGGATAGAAAATGTTTTTCACATAAGTGTTCAGCATGTCTTCTTACCCCTAAATCGAACATTTAATCAACTTCAAATGAAAGTTTTACTTTTAACCAACTTTCCGTGTTTTGCCGGATTCCGGACGAACTACTTGTCTGGTGAGAAAATGGTCTTCATCATCGTGTTCAGCATGTGTTCTTACACTATAATCGACTATCACATTAGCTGTTTAAAAATATTTTGTTTGCCCCTTAATTTGAACCCCCACCCCTAAATAAAGGGCTAAAAAGCCCATCTACGAACTTGACCTTACCCTTGACTCAAAGAATCCTCACACCAAGTTTCATCAAAATATCTCATTCCTTTCGAGAGTTATCGTGCTTACAGACGGACGGACGGACAACTTTTGCGATGTCATAGGTATCCCTCCACTTCCGTTTTGGGATCCCAAAAAACGTGGCGATAATTGCCCAATAGCTGCCTTTTGGAGAGTAGAGGAAAATAAGTTGAAGTAAGTTGGAAGTAATGTTGTTTCAGATGACAAGTTGCATTTTCATTGGGAATGTGATTGCAACAAGGGATAGCCCAGGTTGGTTGGCTAGAAAGGCAACATTTTCTTTCAGTTCTGAACATTTTGTTTCTCTAGTGTTTTTCAGTATTTTTTTCTGTATTATTATCGTGTTTTTTTTTGTTTTTTTTCTGAAAGTGATGTCTTTTATTTATTTTTTGGAGGTTCAGGTTCAGGTTCGTTTATTATTTTCATTAATTGTACTCACGTAAATTAACAAATACTCCCGGCAGAGGGCAAAGCGCGAGTGGCACGGGAGTGATCGTTCGAATTTTCAGCAGTCGAGGAAAAGTGCTCGATGAACTTATACGGAGGTTGGTACGGCTTCGTACCATCTTCTCTACAGGCTGATACGATGTCGTATCAGCCTCCACGAAACTCACTGTCATGATATGTGGGACATAGGAAGATATACACAAAGTACGTGTTCGAGAAAAGTTATTAGGCTTTTTCTAGTTCCAACCAGTTACCTTACCTTAGATCCACCTGAGCCATCGGTAACGCATAGGGCGTCGACGCGGCTGGCCATTCACCGCGAAGCTGTGCGGCTGCAGTTTCGTCTTACCATTTTGAAGTGAGGGAAACGTTGGCCTCCTTCACTCCTTCACCTTCTGCCTCCGCAATGTGGGCTTTGGTCGGCCTCGTCTTCGTCAGGGAGTTCATGATTGGAAAATGACTGGGCCATTTATTCCTTCGTTCTTTGGCCATCCTGCAGCTACGAAAAATATCAAAAAGGCAAAAGGAAAAGATCACAAAAGCGGGATTGCGCAAATGCAAAAAGAATCGCTTGGCGGGGCAGGAACCAAGACCAAAGGTTTCGATGGGATCCCAAAGATTTAATCTCTATTGGACTTCTTGATCCAGATAATCTAATCTTGTAGATTTCTGACTCTTCACCAGACCCCTTTACATTTTGCTATTTATCCATAACCTACCGCTTAAATATGTACAAACATAATTTTACCGTTTTGGAGTTTTGGCAACTTACGACCAAACAACTAATCAGATGAGAAAACTAAGTTCAGATATGGATTCAGCAAAGATATTTATCATTATTCAGCCACCAGACAGAATTCCTTGAAGGTTTACCAGCCTCGTGTCCAAAAAAAAGTGGGTCAGTGCAGTTTTGTTAACAGGGCTTCCAAGCTTTGGAACAATTTACCAGAGGAAGTGGTCAATATGGAAAATTTGCCAGCTTTTAAGACCACTGTAGTTGGGACCAAGTTTTATGAAAACATGTATATGTCTTAAAGAGTTATCAAATCTGGATGTTCTTTGTTTTTTATTTTATTAGTATTTATCTATTTTTTTGCCACTTGAAGTGTGTTTGTTTCTTGTAGTATGCGACAAGCCGTATGGCTTACTCCTTTATTGAATAAGATAAATAAAAGATGTTTACGATACATCCGTTCGTTTACATTCGTTTACAACGTAAACGATGTTACGTTTACGAGTGGATGTTTACGATATTCGGATTCAACATGTCCTCTTATCCCAGAATCGATCATCTAATCAACTTCAGATTCAACTTTTACATTTTACACATTTTCCGATTTTTGTCGGATTCCGGGTGAACTACTTGTCCGGCGAGAAATTAATTTTCATATTCTGATCCAGCATGTCTCCTATTTCATTGGCTTCTAAAAAATATTTACTTTCGGCGCTTAATCTGAAACCCCTCATCCACACCTAAATATACAGCTTTGGGACCCATCTACGAACTTGACCTGCCCCTTGACCCAAAGAATCCTCACACCAAGTTTCATCAAAATGTCTCATTCCCTTCGAGAGTTACCGTGCACACAGACGGACGGACAGACGGACAACTTTTACGAAGTCATAGGTAGCCCTCCGCTTACGTTTTGGGATCCCAAGAACGTAAGCGAATCTTTCAGTCAAGCGGTGACGGATTCGCCCGCACAGACCCGAGTCAATGTTCTGTTGCCTAAGACAATCCTATTTTCCTTGGCAGTCCATTCCTTAGAAGTAAGGCAATCCGAACATGTACTAAAACGGGGCAACGCAACATGTCAGTAAACAAATAAAATTATACAAAATAATAAGAGGAGGTCGGAACCTATACAACCAGCACTCCGTACAAAAATGATAAAAAGAGAAGATCGATCAAAAATGTCTACTCTTTTTTTTTCACGACTCTCCAGAGTGAAATTTATTAATGCGCCTAGTTTCACAAAAAAGCTTGACCATTGTCGTGACATGATTTTTCAGAATTCGATTTGAATGTAATAATTTTGCTGATGCTTGGAAGGTGGCCTTGCTATTCACTCGTCTCTTCAAACTCCATATAAAGAGCAGGTTACACATTATAGCATTCAGTTTACTTTTGATTCTCAGTCATCAAGCTTCAGCATGATCTTTATGGTGAGTATTGCCATCCTCACTACCGAGGTGTCCCCTTTTGGATACCCCTCTATTGTCCGTGTTTAAGGTTTAGTCATAAATGTGAGAATTACTAATTATTTTACTAAATTTAAAAAAAAAATTTTTTTTTTTTTAATTTACTGATTATTTCACACTATTCAAGATCTTTTACTGCTTATCCAGCTCCAAGCAGATCAGTTTTAAGCAAAAATTATTAGCAAAAGCCAAGGTCAGCAAAAAAAAAACAAAATAACACTGGATTACCTCTGGAGCCGAAATCGACGTTAAAGAACACCTCGTACTATTTACTGTTTATGTTACAATATTTGAAACTATATGAATACTGTAAAACTAGGCTCTGTTTTCAACAAATTATCCACGGCTTTGCCTGTTTAAGCCTTTTCCCAGGTCCACTAACTTCTAGCAAAACTCGTCAAAATTCAGATAACCGCTTTTGCGCATCAATAGCATGATATACGAGCACCTATCTGGAGCATAATGCGCATGAAAAAAAATTGATCTTGGCAAGTGCAAAGATATAGTTAGCGGGCTTAGAATGTAACATATTAAATTGCGGTCTCCGGGCTAAAGAATTAAAGAATCCAGTTACGGAAGTGGCCAGTATTGGTCCTTTACCATTCGGCATTCTCGAGAGCAGCGTGCTTTCATTCGCCTTCTTCAGTCGTTTCTTGAATCGAAGGGAGGAAACAAGTTAAATGGAACTAACGTCGACTTCCGCATTCTTCGATCTAGACCCCCCCCCCCCCCACACACACACACACAAAAAAGTACATGAGCAGTCGGCGTTAAAAAAGAAGACCGTTCACAAAACTGAAGAAAGCAAAAAGACCCTCAAGAAGCCTAGCTTTGTAGGTTTTCTCTTTATCTCTAACTTTATCACCAAGTATCTTTTATTTCAGCTTGTCGTGTTCAGTGCATGCCTGGCAGCCGCTTGGTCGGATAGCTACGGTGGAGGTGGGTCGTATGGAGGCCCGAGCATTGCTGCTCCTGCAATTGGCGGTGGATACGGCGGAGGATCCAAAGGTGCCGGCTATGGAGGAAGCAGCGGAGGAAGTGGTGGATATCAAGCTCCAGCAGTAAGCCATGGTTCATCTGGAGGCTATGGTGGAAGCAAAGGACACTCTGCCGGAGCAGGCGGCTATGGTGGTGCTGGCGCGGGAAGTAACGGTGCTGCCGCTGGCGGATACGGCGGAAATGCCGGTGGCTCAGCTGGCGGATATGGCGGAAGCAGCGGTGGTTCAGCTGGTGGATACGGCGGAAGCGCCGGTGGCTCCGCTGGCGGTTACAGCGGAAGCGCTGGTGCCTCAGCAGGTGGATACGGCGGAAGCGCCGGTGGCTCAGCTGGCGGATACGGCGGAAGCGCTGGTGGCTCAGCTGGAGGATATGGAGGAGCATCACAAGGACATGCAGCTCCCGCAACTGGATACAGCGGACAAGCTGGAGGACAAGGGGCTAGTCCTGGAGGATACGGTGGGGCATCTGCGGGTATCGGTGGTGCTGTAGGCGGATACAGTGGAGCATCTTCGGGCCATGCTTCTGCCCCAAGCGGATACGGCGGAGCATCTACCGGTCATAGTGCTTCCGCTGGTGCATACGGCGGTGCATCTCAAGGCGGAGCATCTTCAAGTCATGGTGGTGCCGCTGGTGGATACGGTGGCGCATCTTCAGGACACGGACAATCCAGTGGAGGATATGGTGGTGCCTCTGCAGGGCAAGGTGGTGCCGTTGGTGGATACGGTGGCGCATCTGCAGGACACGGACAATCCAGCGGAGGATATGGTGGTGCCTCTTCAGGGCAAGGTGGTGCCGTTGGTGGATACGGTGGCGCATCTGCAGGACACGGACAATCTAGCGGAGGATATGGTGGTGCCTCTGCGGGACCTAGTGGAGCATCTGCAGGGCATGGTGGTGCCGTTGGTGGATACGGTGGCGCATCTGCAGGACACGGACAATCCAGCGGAGGATATGGCGGAAAATCTGCTGGACATGGTGGTGCAGCAAGCGGGTATGGTGGAGCAGCTGGTGGACATGGAGGCGCAGGCGCCACTGGAGGATACGGTGGAGCACCTTCCGGACAAGGATCTGCAGCTGGAGGATATGGCGGTAGTGCAGGTGGAGCTGCGGGTGGTTACGGTGCCGCTCCAGTAGCTGCCGCAGCTGGTGGATATGCAGGAAGCAGTGGCGGATCTGCTGGAGGATATGGCGGTCCTGCTGCAATCCCCGCTGGACCAGCTAGCGGCGGATATGGAGCAGCTGTCTCCGGACCATCAAGTAGTTACGGTGGTGGAGCAGTCGCACCCTCCGGTGGTTATGGTGGAAGCCAAGGTGATTTTTCCTTTGTAAAGGTCAATTCAGGGGCTTCTGGAATCATTTCATAAACTTCGGGCGGTTAGCTGGTGCAGTTAGTACGTGACGGTTACCTCCAAATAGCTGTAAGAAAACACATATCCGTTTCTTCTTTTTCATTCTTGCGGTGTCCCTTACTTCTTTCTGTTTACTAGCTCTAAGGGTATAAAATCGAAACATTCTCGGGGAATCGGTCAACTTTTGTGCTTACTGGTCCAGTAGCCCCCCGAGAAAAATGAACTGCGATTAACCCGGAATAACTGAGAGAGAGAAAAATCGTTGACTGAAGAGATTTCAGTTTTTGAGAACTTGCAGGGTTGTAAATAAATGGCGGAAAAGTAATGATAAAAGACTTCAAATCCACTTTAATTATAACTATATTTTCTTCCACGAAAGGTGGCAGCGCCTGATAAAGAATGATGTCTGATTGACCTACTCTCCCCCCAGTGTCGCGATCTTCTGCGTAATACACCACTTCAGAATATTTTAGTTAGTGGATAATGTGTTTTTTTTCCTTAAGGTCACAGTCCCAGCTCCAGCGGCGGCTACCGAGGCTAGACAGAAACCACTTCGCTGCTTTTGTTCAAGACTTCTGAACGACTGCAGCTGCCCATTATGTGTAAGCGAATCAAACCTTCATTATTTTTGTACGAAAGTTTCCGTAACATTAAACGAACTTTTATTAAGTTTTCACCTTGGTTATTGTTCTCACTGGCATCTAAATTGTAAAGTTAGGTACGATGAGCAGAAAGATGGATGAGCCTGATTTGAAAAATTCAAACCAAGAAATATAGTTGAAAAATGTGGTCACACTGTAAAAGAAAAATCTCCGAGTAAGGGTTAAAGTTAACCGCAGTATTGCTACTGGGATCTTATCTACACTTCTTATTAATCTTATCTCAGTACAGATAAGATTACTCCCAGTAGAGATAAGATCACTCCCAGTAGCAAAACTGCAGTTAACTTTCATCCTTACTCGGAGTTGTTTTTGCATATGGCCCAAGTGCCATATAGCGATCGCAATTTCTGTCCGTCCGTCGGTCTGTCGGTCGGTCCTGGTTTTGCTAATTCTGGCACTTCCACATAAGCTAGGACGATGAAACTTGGCAGGCATATCAGGGACCCCAAATGATTAATTTGGAAATAGTCATTTCCCCGGTCTGAGCATCATGGGGGGAGTGGAGGGAGTGGGAATCCGGAATCTTGAGGTATTTATAACTTTTGAACGGGTTATCGGAACTTAATGAAACTTGACATTTGGAAAGACCTTGTGTCTCAGACGACCCACTTGAAATCCGAACCGGATCCGGTGACTTTGGGGGGAACCGGAGGGGGAGCAGGAAATCATGGGAAACGCTAGAGTGGAGGGATCGAGATGAAACTTGGCGGGAAGAACGAGCACAAGTCCTAAATACATCATTGACATGACCGGACCCGATTCGGGCACTGTAGCGGAGTTGGGGGGGGATACTTCCTGATGTGATAGGATGATGAAATTCGGCAGGAATATAAGCGAACCGAATAGGTCGACTTGAGAATAGCCGCTTGCATGATCCAAACATCGCGGGGGGGGGGAGGGATGGGGAATCCAGAATTTAGTGGCATTTAAAACTTTTGAACGGGCGATCGGATTTGAAAGAAATTTGGCAAGTTGAAAGAGCTATTGTCTCAGATGTTCAGTGTCAAGTCCGGACCGGATCCGATACTTGGGGGGGGGGGGAGTTGGAAGGCACCGGAATTTTTTGAAACGCTTAGTGTCGAGCGATCGGGATGGAATTTGGTGGGAAGAACAAGCCTAAGCATTAGATACGCTCTTGACAGAACCAGATCATGTCGGGGCTCTTTAGGGGGATTTGGAGGGGGTTTCCCGGGATTCCGGTGATCGATGTGCTAGATGTGGTAAGGACGATAAAACTTGGCAGGCATATTAGTGACCCGACCAATTAGACTAAAGGACCCGGCACAATGCCATAGGAAGACTTCCTGGATCCGACCATTTTCGGGGAGTTAAGGGAGGGGGAATCTGGAAATTACCGACTTTCGTTGGTTGCGAAAGAATCGTCCGATTCAGGTGAAACTTTATGGGTGATAAGAACTGATGACCTAGATATGCAAAGCATGTGTACGAACCCATGCGACCATGGTTGGGGGGGGGGGGGGGAGAGGGTCCGGAAACTTTGTGACATACACCAAAACCAAACGGATGGGCAGAATGGGATGCAAGTTGGACAGTACCAAGTTTATGCGCCCTAGATTTTGTCATTTGGCGTCCGAACAGGATCCGAAAAGGTAGGAGGAGGATGAAGCGGGAACCGGAAATTTCCAGATTTGCTCCGATTTCGAGTTAAAACTCGATGGACGGAAAAGGAGAAGTTAGATGCGAAGTTTATGTGACCGAGTCGTATTCGGCCACAGTGGGGGGAGCTGGAGGTGGAGTCCCGGAAATGTTGTGGCTCGCATAGGGGTTAAACGAGTGAATTGATTTGAATGAAACTTGGAAAGTATGGAGATCGTATGCCTTAGATGACATAATTTAGGGTCTGGACCGGATCCGAGCACGGCGGGGAGGGGTATTGGAATTCTCGGAAAAATGCTCAGATTTACTTTCTCGTTTCTCACACCATCTACTCGTAACAAGTGCCATGTTTTTACAGTGCAGTCCAATCATGAATCATCAGACCAGATAGCTCTTCAGTACCCTTGTAAACACGGAAAAAGAAACCCAAGTTGCGACCAAGGCTTGAATTGATGCACGCATATCCTGGTGACATTCAACCAGCTGCTTACCTCAACTTGCCTGAGGACGGGGCGGAACCAGTATTTCTATTATTCCAGAAAAATGTTATTTGTCCCCTATTGTGTGTTGTATTTTTCCTAACTGTGGAAACAAGAAGGCTCCTGAACAGCTCGTCGAATGAAACCGGTCCTACGATCTACGTTGCCAGGCAACGTGAAGTGACGTAAAATGCTTTTGTCGGCTTCGCTTACTTCGCTGCCGTAGCTCTTTGTTTACTTCTTTTCCGCTTTCCCAAGAAGACCTTTAAAGCGGAAACTGAGTTTACGGCTAGTCGAACTTTGTTCTCTTCAATCGTGAACATAACTCTCACAAGCACATGTCTTCTTCTCTAATTAACTTTACACGTGTTATACAAGCGATTAGTTCTTTTTACCGTTTTTCACCGCTATAGGCTAATTCAACATAGTATTTGTAGCCTACCCATTATATAAGCCAGTTGAACAATAGCGGATATCGTGAATATATGTAATACCATAAAGGTATCCGTAGTCATATTACTGTAGATAGACTACAAATAACTGCGAACGGAAACCAGATCAGTACACCAACTAATACGAGTTGCGAAGCCATCACTGATGAAGATTCCCGGAGGCCCAATCACCGATTCTTACTCACAACACAAGTCTTTCTCTGCGACAGACGTGGAAGTGGAAGCGAGTTTGATTGCCACCAAATGCATCAGAAACAAATAGCCTAATAGAAAGCCGGCACCAACTAACACAAATTGGTAATTCAAATCGATTCAAATCGTTTTACTGACAAACCAACTACGTAGCTTTCTTCGTCAGAAGATGCTAAATTACGCTGGTCATACAGTAATAAACTAAAAATATCAACCATCACCCCAAAAGATAACCATGTTCTAACAACTGATTTTCACTAATAAGTCTCTCACTTGTCGTACACTTTGCATCCGAAATTTGTGCTCAGCGTTATCTAATTTTAAAGCTGTCAAACCCTCCGGAGGGTTTGACGGCTCTTTGATTCTCTGGTAAATCAGTGCCTTCTTCAAGGAGTTTTTCCCAGAAGATTCAAAACCGCTTTTATAACCCCGATACCAAAAAAACCCTCACCCAAATCGGTAAGTGAGCTCAGACCCATCTCAAAAACCTCCACATTTTCCAAGGTGTTCGAAAGTATTATTTACGGATGGCTTTAAGCATTGTCCTAATAGGTGTAATAAGGTGTATTACCGCGTATAAGACTTATTACAGATTCCTCTTTTCCTCGGAGCGCGCTGTAATAACGTGAATAAGGAGAATAGACTAGCGTTCCATTCTGGCTTATGCAGGGCCAATCAGATCGCTTGGTTGGTTCCGCCAGCGGGCCGAGGAAAGGAGCAGCGTCGTCAGGGCTGCCACGGGAAGCAGTAAAGTTCTACTATGTTGGAATCTGAAGAAACAACTTTTCTTCAAAATAACACGTTTAGTTCTGCTGCGACTGCTTAATGCTACTTCGAAGACCAATGCTGGCCATCCGCATATTTAACTGCTTTTTACAATGTATTGGGCGTCAAATTGTACTGGTGTACTTCAAGTAACACTAAGAACACTTTTCTGATCTTCAGAAACTCGAAACACTTTATGACCTTGGCAACACTGCTCGCTGCATTGATAAGAGCCTCTCGAGTTCGTATTTGAACGGGCGTGTGTATTAAGACGTAAAACATCGCGTATAGCGTTATTCAGCTTATTACACCTATTAGGACAATGCTTTACGAAGACATTAAAAGCAAATTAGACCCTCGACAATATGGGTTCCGACCCGGTTGCAGCACAGTACATCACCTTGTGCGCTTTCTGCAAGATATGCTTGAACATCTGGAAAAGCAGGGGGCGTACATTGACTGTATCACAGCCGACTTTGTAAAAGCTTTTGATTACCTGGATCACGAAACTGTCGTCAAAGAGGCAATCGACATGGGAGCCCGGAAAATCGCTGTCAGAATGCTGGCAAGCTTTCTCTCTGAAAGACTGCAATGCGTGCAGCTCGAGGAAAGTGACACTTCTGAACTTCTTGGAATCTCCTGCGGAGCCGCTCAAGGGTCCAAAATTGGTCCGCTGGCCTTCTTACTGGTCATTATATTAAGAAAATTGGTAATTGATAAAAGTTTTTCATTTAATCGTACTAATTAATTTTGTGTGTAAAGTACGATCAAATGAACGTTTATTTATATTTAATTTTTTGATTGTATTTGTTTTATAGTTAAAAAAAAAGGGTTTTGGTATCGGAGACGGAAATGAAAAAGATTATAATAAATGCCACTGCAAAAGGGATTCCCTATGACGGAAGGGCATCCTTTGACGCAGGAAGAGCGAAGAGGTAAAACAAATTGTGTGTTGTTAATGTCTCCAGGATAAAACCCCCCTTTTGGTTGGTTGCGAAAAAAAAAAATAAAAAAAAAATAATGAGGATTTTTATAAATAATAAGTTTTAATTGAAAAAAAAAAATTAGGAAAGGAGATTTTAAGAAAGGAAAAAGTAAAGGTAAATTTTAAGGTTTTAAACATGAAAATGGTAAAATGAGAAATAAGTGATAAAAGAGGAAAAAAGAGAAGAATACTAAAAAATTAAATGTAGAGATAGAGGGAAGTGTAGGTGACGCTAAATACATAGGTTGGTCATTGAAAAAAGAAACAAAAAAAAATATAATAATTTAAAATATGAGATGTTAGGACCGTTGGCGTCACCGAGGGAAAGTAGAAGCGTAGTCACCTGGCCAAATCATATTGGACAGGAAGAACCGAAAAGATACTACGTGGCAATTAAAAAAAAAAAAAAAAAAAAAAAAAAGACTCATGCGAGAGTTCAGGACACAGTACAAATTCGCAGACGATCTCTCGATGTCCCTGCTCCGCCTCCTCTCTGACAACAACCCTGTTGAACCAGTGAAGGCCCTTCTCGCACAGCTCAAGGATGAAGCCAAAGAAGTAAAACTTGCTGTTAGTGAAGAAAAAAGCACCCTCTTCCGTGCCACTTTCCTCAAGCAAGACGTACCTGACCTTCCTACTGATTACCTGCAGTGCACAAGCTCCGTAAAAATACTAGGTGTTCATTTCGACGATGACCTTAGATGGAGTACCGATGTTGCCAGCATCGAGTCCAAAGCAGCAGGATTACTCAAGTCATTTTCGTACCTGAGAAGGTTTGGCCTCAAGAGAAACACACTACTAACATGCTTTAAAGCATATGTGAGACCAAGTGTCGAATACGCTTGTCCTGTTTGGCATAGTGCCCTTACTGTCGATCAGAGTGACCGAACCGAAAATATACAGAAACGTGCCTGCAAAATTATCTTGGGAAACGAGTACGTCGAGTACCAGGCAAGCCTCGAAGTCCTAAAACTACAAACGTTAAAGGAAAGACGTCACGAACTAGTCATGAATTTCGGGAAAAAAATACTAAACTCCGAGGATCACAGGGACATACTGCCGGATTTCATAGAGCAGGAAGACGCAAGGGCCCCAAGAAGAGCGGTTAAACTTGCTAGTAAACCCCAGCTGAAGCTCCCTCCATCTCAATCATCTGAGCGATCTCTGAAATCTTTTGCGCCTTATTTTATTCGCCATTTTAACTCTGTTTGACTATATTGTTGTTATTTTACCAGTTGTGACGTGACCAAGTTTATGTTACGTAGTGATAAGTATTTGAACCGATGATTGAATATTATATACGTAGTGATAAGTATTTGACCCGATGATTGAATATTATTGTAACAGAAACAAATTGTATTTAATATTAGCCAAAATTGTACCAAAATTGTATATTGCGTATATTATGTACTTGCACGTTAGTGAATTTTTATTGACATTTCCCTATGCTATTTTTCGCAATGAAGAATTTTTGGATAAAGAAAGTAAATCTGAATTTGAACTTCTAAAATGGTATATGTCTACTTTTTTTTTTTACAAAAATCGATGACATAGATTATTTCGATAACCTCCCGAGGTCAGCGTTGAAAAACTTGGTTATGGCACTTGCAAGCATACGTAGTAGCTAAAGGTATCAGCTAAGGAGGCACAAATGATTATGGGCTCTTTGGAATCATGAAAATGTATGGCTTAGTAAAAAATTTGCTATGCAGTTTGCGGTTATAATGCACACTTTAAGAGCCGTAGGAATCAATTTTGAAAGCAAAAGCACTGGTGCACAAATGATCATGGGCCCTGATGAAGTGAAGGCTATCATTTGCTCGAAAGTTTTTTTGTTTTTTTCCCTTTGCGGCTAAGACGCGCACTTTAAGGGGGCTAGAACTGAATTTGTAAGTAAAATACTCGCGGCACACATGATCGTCGGTCCTTTGGGATCTTAAAATGTGTCGCCTCTTCAAAATGATTTTTTTAGACTTAGCGGTAAAATTGGCGTTTGAAGTATGTTGGAAAGTCATTTGTAAGCAAAGGCCTCGGAGGAAAAATGATCATGGGCATTTGGGAATGAAGAAAATGTATATTTTGATCAAAACTATTTTTGTTCCCTTTACAGTTATGATGCGCACTTTAAGGGAGCTAGAAATTAATTTTTAAGCAAAACCCATGAGAAATTATCATGAGCTCACGGGGTCCATGAAAATGTGTAGTTTGCTTAAAAATAATTTTTTTACTTTGCGGTTAAGATTTGTACTTCGGATTTTGAAAGTGACCCTTCAAAGCCAATCTTGCCAAATCCCTAATCCTCCAGTCAATTTCAATCGTCCTAGCACATCTGGAAGCACCTTAACTTGCGATCACCTGAATTCCGGACCCCCCTCAACCTCTCTACCTTCCCCCACAGTGCCCGGATCCAATCCGGTTTTGTAAATGATTTATCTAGAACACTTGTCTGTTATTCCCACCAAGTTCCATCCCGATGTCTCCAGTCTAAGCGGGTCAGGTATTCCCCCCCCCCCAACAGTTGTCGGATCCGATCCAGATCCGATCCGGACATGAAGAAACATCAGAGACATGTCCCCCGTTCCAAAGTTACGCAAGACTAAATATTCCGGATTCCCTCTCCCTCCACTTTCCCCACGATGATCGGATCGAGAAATGTCTTATCTCCAAGTCAGTTTGATCGGGTCCCTGATACGCCTGCCAAGTTTCGTCGTGAAAATCCCCAAAACCGCCATCAACGAATACCGGGAAACCTCCCTCCACCCCCCCCCCCCCCCTACCCCAAAGTGTCCGAATCCAGTCTAATTGCGTAAACGATTCATCTAGAGCAGATAAATGTTCTTCCCAGCAAGTTTCACTCCGATCCCTCCATTCTAACCGTTTCTCGAGATTTCCGGTTTCCCCCGCCCCAACTCCCCCACAGCTTTCGAATCCGGTCCGGACTTCAAACGAGACATCAGAGATGTCTTCTATTCACTTATTAAGTTTCACTCGAATCCGATCACCCGTTCGAAAATTACGCATGACTGAATTTCCGAATTCCTCCTCCCTCCATCATCTTCGGATCGGGAAACTTAATTATTTCCAAGTTAGTTTGGTCGGGTCTCTGATATTCCTGCCAAGGTTCATCGTCCTAGCACATCTGGAAGTACCCTAACTCGCAATCATGGGACAGACCGACCGACAGACGGAACGCGATCGGTATATGGCACTTGAGCCAGAGGCTGCAAGTGCCATAAAAACTTAGTTCTAAATCTTCAATAGTCCATTTTCTTGCCGAAGGCCAACTTTCTTAAAATCGCCACTAAGAATAAACACACAATTTCCATTGAAGTAGGAGATCTCCGGCGAAAGCTATGTTGCTAGCTTAACAAGACCAAAGGTTACAATGGGATCCTAAAAATGTAATATTTGATCCAGCCAATTGGGTCTTCTAAGCCGGTCTTCGCCAGACTCCTTAAACATTTTTACTATTAAAATTTATAAACAGATTAAGGCAATTAAGGCCAATGGTAATCATCCGAGAAGACCAAGTTCAGATATAGATTCAGTATGTGTTTTTACCCCCATAGCCAACGTCTAATCTACTTTGACGAAATTGATCAAAACTTCCTTCCTTACTTCTGCCAAATTTCCAGTTTTGGCCGGATTCCGGGCGAACTACTTGCCTGGCGAGAAAATAATTTCATATTTGGATTCAGCATGTCTCTTTACCCCTAAATCGGACCTCAAATCAACTTCAAATTAAACTTTGACTTTTCACAAAATGTTCGGTTTTTGCCGGATTCCGGGTGAACTACTTTGTCCGGCGAGAAAATAATTTTCATATTTAGATTCCGCATGTCTCCTTACCCCGGAATCGACTATTTCATTACCTTTAAACAAACATCTGTTTCGCCCTTTACTTTGGAACCACTCCCTGACCCCTAAATATGCAGCTATGGGGCCCATCTACGAACTTGACCTGTAGGCTACTCTGGCCCAAATAATCCTCACACCAAGTTCGGAAATAATACCTCAATCCCTTCGACAGTTATCGTGCTAACAGACAGACAGACGGACGGACAACTTTACTAAGTCATAGGTATCCGTCACTTGCGTGGGATCCCAAAAATAATGAAAAATCATAATTACTAGTATGTGTATTTTGAAAGGCGTGTAAGCTGTTATAACTTTTCTCGAACAGGTATGCAGTTCATATCATCCTATGTCCCACAGGAAGCTATACTATGACAATTACTTCTTTGGAGGCTGATACGATACCGTTTCATCCTTATCAACCTCCGCAGATGTTCATCAGTCACTTTTCCTAAAATACTGAGAAGTAGAAGCTGACCTACTGAAAACTGTAAACACAGGCCTATTACACATACAATAAGAACCGACAGAAAACCAGCCTAGGCCTTAGGTCATACCTTGTCACAATCGTATCCACTGAAAATACAACTTGACAACTGAAACAACATCCTAATATCTATTGCTTTCCAAAAGCTAGTTTTTCAGCATTGGTCACTGTCTTTTCTCTCGGTTTTCCTTGATTTTCTCAAGAGCAAACACGTGGTTTCGTTACTGTTAGATGTTGCCACTTTTCCCTGACAAAACCTGTGACCTACGCAGCAAAAACTAGTGATTTTCTGGCTCCTATGAAACTGGGTACTTTTTACCAGCTATCAACGAGAAATCTCGCTTTTTCATTTTCAGGATTATATGCCTGAAGTTTTTTAGTCCTTTTTGTATTTACCGGTAAGGAACCAGTCTCGGATTCTTTGTCGAAGAAACTAACCTCTCTCTGTGACCAATCGCAGAATATTGCTTGTCTTGTCTTGTCGGGTGTGAATGCGTTCGGCTTTCGCCCTAAACGCCGCCAAATATGGTAAGTAAGTTTCGACTTTCGGTTAAGATGCGCACTCTAAGGGAGCTAGGAACTCATTCGTAAGCAAAACCCTTGAGGCAAAAATGATAATGGGCTGATGGGCATCATGAAAATGCATATATTGTTTAAAAGTATTTTTTTTTACTTTGCGGTCAAGATTGGTACTTTAAGGAATACTCGGATTTGGGAAGTAGCAATTTCTAAGCAAATGTTGTTGAATCTCTAATGCTCCAGCGAAGTCTCATTGTCCTAGCACATCTGGAAGTACCTTAACTCGCGATCACCGGAATCCCAGACCCCCCCCCCTCCAACTCCACCCACAATACCCGGAGCCAATCCGGTTCTGTAAATGATTAATCCAGAGCATATGTTTGTTATTCCCACAAAGTTCGATCCCGATCACACCAGTCTAAGCGGGTCAAGTATTCCCCCCCCCCCCCCAATAATTGTCGGATTCGGTCCGGAAATGAAAAAGATCACACAGAGAGAAATGTCCTCTGTTCAATTGTTAAATTCCACTCGAATCCGATCACCCGTTCCAAAGTTACGCACGACTCAATATTCCGGATTCCCCTCCCTCAACTCCCTCCAAGATTATCATATCGAGGATTTTTTTTATTCCAAGTCAGTTTGACCGGGTCCCTGATATGCCTGCCAAGTTTCGTCGTGAAAATCCCAAAAACAGAATTCCGGGAAACCCCCTCCCCCCCCCCCCTCAAGTGTCCGGATCCAGTCAAATTGTGTAAAAGATTCACATGGAGCAGATGTTTGTTCTTCCCAGCAAGTTTCACTCCGATCCCTCCATTCTAACCGTTTCTCGAGATTTCCGCCCCCCCCCCCCCCAACTCCCCCACGGTGCCCTTAGCCAATCCGATTCAGTCAGTAAATGATTTACCTAGAGCATTTTTTTGTTCTTACCAGCAAGTTCCATCCCGATCTCTCTATTCTAAGCGGGTCACGTATCCCCCCCCCCCCAATAATTGCCGGATCCGGTCCGGATATCAGAGAAATGTCCTCGGTTTAATTCTTAAATTTCACTCGAATCCGATCACCCGTTCAAAATTTACGCATGACTGAATATTTCGGATTCCCCTCCCTCCACTCCCCCCCATTATCAGATCGACAAAAAAAATTATTTTGAAGTCAGTTTGATCGGGTCCCTGATATGCCTGCCAAGTTTCATCGTGAAAATCCCCAAAACTGCCATCACCGGAATTCCGTGACCCCCCTTTAGTGTCCGGATCCAGTACAATTGTCTAAACGATTTATCTAGAGCAGATGCCTGTTCTTCCCAGCAAGTTTCACTCCGATCTCTCCATTCTAGCCGTGTCTTGAAATTTCCGGTCTCCCCCTGGCTACCGAATCCGGTCAAGACTTTAAACGAGACATCACAAACATATAATCTATTCAGTGATTAAGTTTCATTACAATCCGATCACCCGTTCGAAAGTTACACACTACTAAATATTCCGGATTCCCCTTCCCTCCACTCCCCCCCCCCCCAAAAATGGTCGGATCGGAAAACTGATTATTTCTTAGTTTGTTTGGTCGGGTCTCTGATATGCCTGCCAAGTTTCATGGTCCTAGCACATCTGGAAGTACCCTAACTCGAAAAAGTGTGACAAAATCCCCTCAATTTTCAAGTTCCAGCGCCCTCCACTCCCCCTCATATGGTCGGATCGGGAAACTGATTATTTCCAGGTTAGTTTGGTCGGGTCCCTGATATGCCTGCCAAGTTTCATTGTCCTAGCACATCTCGAAGTACCCTAACTAAAAAAAGTGTGACAAAAAACTCGGACCGACCGACAGACGGAATTGTGATCGGTATATGGCACTTGAGCCAGAGGCTGCAAGTGCCATAAAAACAAAAGAACAGCACAAATAAACAAAAAATAAATAATAGGCTATCAATACAATTTTCTGCAAGTTCAGTACATTTTTTGGTACTTCAGCTCGTCGATACATTTTATGTCGTCCACTTTAGCCCCTTCGTATCAAACTTGAAAAGAAAAAATCTCTTGCAGAAACGAAGCTCATGTTTGTATTAACTTACAACAACTCAGTTCCTGCGTTTCCTGCTACTTCCGCTGTAGACCTTGTGACTACAAATCAACCAGAGCCATTTATGGTCTTCCGTTTTCTTCCTCAGTTTCTCATATTCTGACTCGTCTTTTTATGAACTGTCAATCAAATTAGAGACTAGAATATCGCAAACTTTCTTTACCCTTATCTAGGCTACTAGACGATTCACTACCTGCTGATTTTAAAGATCTTTTTTACGAACAAGCAATCCCAAGACTCTAACACGAAACGGCGGTCTAATTTTTTTTACCAATCGATACCCTTGTACAAGATCTAGCTTTTCTATTCGTAATACAGGTACAAAAATAGGGAACTCATTGCCCGAAACTATTATCTGAAGACTGAAAAGTTTTTTCAAGTGTTCTCAAAAGGCATACGTTATCTAGTAATTATATTTCTGTGTGATATCACTGGTTCATTTTTGTTTGTGACTGCAGGAAGATTAGACCATTGCCGCAAGCCTTTTTCTTATTCTTTTTTTTCTTTCGTTGTATGTCTGTTGTCTCAAATTCTCGTATTGGTATCATATTTGTTTTAGTTAATTATCTTGTCCTAAAATTCCTGACGTGTATTAGTTGTCTGGGCTAGTTTTATTAATTGTTTTTTACAAATCTATCAAATTCAGCGAAGCGTCGTTTCCTTTATGCCAGTGACATGTCTGTCGCTTCTTTGCAACTTCATTTTTTTGCCATTGTCAATAAAATTGTACCATACCTTACCTTACTACAAGGTCGCACACCTAGGCCATTCATGAATGACCTGCTTTTTTTTAAATATTAATAAATGTTATATGAGAGGGGAAGGCTGATCAGATGAGCTCTGAAGACTGCAAATAACCTGTGGATTAGTCTTCAATACATCCTATATTTATTGAATGCCGCGGCGTTACAAAACTTGTTACAAAACAAAAATCACAGCGAGTACACACAGTGAAGGTACTCCCTCCCGCTTAGAGCAGATGGGTTAACAAAGGGGAAAAGTACATAAATTACACATGTCCTGGTAAACTTTTCTTGTTGGAAACGAAAGGATAGATAAGCAACGCCGAAACAGGAATGGTCACTTTGAGATCACACCTAAGACAGTTGACCACAGTTGGTGATGGTGACGGGCTTGGACGCCTTGCCGCTAGCTGACCCGAAGGACTCGATCTGGAAAACGATAAATGACATTCTTAAATGCCGGAAATACCTTACTTATCCGTTGCACAATTCAGTGCGAAACTGAGGAGCCGAGACGGCTACAACCATGGCCGTATCCAGGGGGGGGGGTCACCCCCCCTCCACCCCCGAAATAAATTCCTGGATACGAGCCTGGCTGCAACATATCCTACCGGAGAATGATCTGAAAAAAGACTTTTTTATACTGTTCGGCGCTAGTATGAAGATCCCGGTTGCGAGTTTCCCACATACAGGTCGTTCACCACCCAATTATCGCAGTAACTACGCATGACGCCACGGCTTCTGGTTTCTTGGCGTCGAGGATAGAACACATTTTTCTACAGTCGGCAAAAATCGCGCCACAGAGATCATAGTCACCACGATTATACCTCCTGGAGCACTGGCTCCGAGTTCATTTGAGATAGACGCGGTAACCTTTCGGCGGGTAGCGTGTCACTTGATGCGGAGAACCCGTCCGGCGTGGTAGTGAACTGATAAAGTGAATATTTCCTTTTGTCAGAGCAAGGTAATTTATTTAGCTATGGACTAGAGGTCAAACGAAGACAACGTCAAGATGCAACAATGTGAAGTAGAAAAGCAGTGAGTAGGTTGAGACAGGATTCAGTGTTCAAGGTAAACCCTTTCCTTGTTTCAAAAGTGGACAAGTTGTTGGATTAGTTACTATTTCCAAAGCTGAAACGGTCAGCGTAGTTACTTTTCACGAGGTCAGAACGAAAATAGTAAGTGTTACTAATAGCTACCACTGTAAGAAGGGTAGAACACGCTCAACTTCTCAACACCAAGTTAGTCGAAACAGAAGTATATATTAGGAACGATGATTTGAATGGATTCCGTATGAAATTAGCCCCATCTTTCCTCTCAACTTCAGGGCGTAGATAGAGAATAGCCTTGCACCCGGATGAGACACTAACACATATTCGTCTAAGCTTCCTCGGAGCTTGTGATAATCTCTTTATCGTTTATACTACCACAGGCTCTGCAACCGTTGATTACGAAGCTAACTTTCAGAGAACTTCAAACTTTAAAGGTACGGTAAGATTCAGCAACACCGACTTGGCTAAATTTCGTTGAACTGAACCTGGGATGGTTTCCGAGATCGAAAACCATATATGCATACTAACGCTACGCTCTTGAGGCGACCGCGCGCGGCTCTTTTAACCAGAATACTAGAATGCAACCGATGGATGACAGTGTGGACAACTCCGTATATAGTTTTTCCTTTTACTTAGGATCCCAGAACCGTTATCCTCTTTACTTAAGGGTAAAACGTCACACTTTCCACCTGAGGTGATCTTCATCTTTTCTAGCATGTCCAAATACTGATTAGCCATACCTGCTTCACGACATCCAGACCCTCAACAACCTGTCCGAAAACGACGTGCTTTCCATCAAGCCACGCAGTCTTGGCAGTGCAGAGGAAGAACTGAGAGCCGTTAGTGTTTGGGCCGGCGTTAGCCATGGACAGGATACCTAGAAAGCAAACAGTTTACCACACTGGATCTCAAGGCACTCATTTCTTGCTCCAAGTCTTCAATAGCTCAACAATCAAGGCGTTGGGCTCTGCTCGACGGAACGACGTTCTCTATGGCCATGATATACCAAGAACAAACGAGAACAAGACACGATCACGACCATGCGGAGGCGCATATATTCCCGATATCCTGACCGATGTTGCAACATGACAGTTCGTTACCTCTACGAACAGCTATATCGCAGTAGAGCCCCGGAGAAGAAATCTCAAGTCACTCCGTTTCTTCTGTGTTTTGCCCGACTGGACTGTACAGAAGTTGATCTCTGTACGTGTAAAAATAACCCGTTGTGCCGACTATACTTGAACTTCCCGGATGCGCCCGACAAAGTTTGCGGAATTTGATTTCTTAGGTAGAAATATAACACGATGTGCCGACCAACGCCCGACAATAGCATAAAAATGTTGTTTCTTCTGTATTCCTTGCGTATAAAAAGAACCCGATATGCCATGGAGAATACCGAGGCCCGACAAAATGCAGAATTCTATTTCTTGAGTATAAAAAGACGAGTCGACCGACACTCGAGAAAAGCATACAAAATTATGTTTCTTCTGAGTTTGCCCTTGTTTCTATTTTCTACTGGATTATTTGTTCTTGTATATACGTAGCAGTAAAAAAGGGCATTGGGTGTTATAACTGGAAGGAAGAATTGCCTCTAAACACACTCTACTGCCGGCTACGGCCTATGATATCAGGGGATCGACGCCTGCTGTCTATGCACCACCCTAGGGCATGGGCGAGATCTTGAAAAAGGTGACCTCTAAAAGAAATGCAGCACTCGATACTACTTCTTTCAAAAGACTCAAGACTAATTCTAAGCATACCTGGTCCGGTGTGCTTGAGCTTGAAGTTCTCATCCTCGAACTTGGTTCCGTAGATGGATTTGCCACCAGTGCCATTGTGGTTGGTGAAGTCACCACCCTGTAAATTCATAACGTTAAAATCTGTCTCTAAACTTCTCTATTTCTAACTTCACCTCAAGTCCAGCGTTTGCAATGCACGCCACCCTCTTCTATGACCCACCGTCGACACAAGACTTAACTGCAGTGTCAACTTTTCTGTCTTATATAGAAGCAAATTACAATCAATAACCAGAGTAAAAAGAAAGGAGACAACCAACATATTCTGAATGATTAGGTTTTGCAAGTTGACAACTCACTAATTATTTGCACGAGTGATAGACAAACGGAGTTGGCATACAATGAGCAAACTGGTTGGAGATTTGAAAGTTGTATTGTCATGAGAAAAGTTAAAGCACACTTCTTACTAGGAATGATCTTTTCACGATAAATGGTTCAGAAATATCGTTTCGAAAATACCAATACTTGTAAAATGAAATTAGCGATATTCTTGTTGGTGCTTGTCCAGAGCCTCGTTTTTGTTGCATGCTGCAGGTCCACTTCTCCGCCGATTCCGGACTGATTCTTTCTACATCCGTTTTTGCACTACAGCGCTTCCAAGGAAGACGGCAGCGCTTCTCAAGAATCACGGACTTGCTCACCGACCAAGTCCGTGCTTCCCTGCAAGATGCTGCAGCGCTGCCGCTTCACCAAGAAGAAACTGAATCCAAAAACGCATATTGTGCAAAAGCAAAGAAGTGCTGCAGCAGCGATGCGGAAGCGCTATTGCAACAAAAACGAGGCTCAGACTTCCTGCTCTCAAAGCGGAGGTTCAGCGCAAACAAATTTAAAAACTGAGCACAAGATGGTTAAAAGTAAGAAAAACCAAACACTAAAAAGGAGTCCAAACCCAAGATATATATTTAGCCTATGTCTTTTAAATAGAAAGCTAAAACTGTAAGCTTCTCATGCTGTTATTTTTTGAAAAGTTTTCGGCGTATTTAGTCTGAGTCGTAGGTACAAAGCGAGCCAAGAGCAAAAGGCGTCGATTTCTCCAGCTTATAATTCCATAGGGGAGCTAAGGATAATAAAAGGCAGAATAAGTACAGGGAGTCCTTTTTTAAAGGGCATCGAAAGTTGAAGCCAGAATAGCCCGTATGAAGATAAATCAAGCTGGAAACATTTTTTACATTTCTATATGATGTACTTTAGGCTGCAATTCTCGTCTGTATGATTCCCTACCGCGAAAAATTATCTTTTTACAGTTGTTGGAAAAGTAGAGGGGTCCTGTAAGGTGTACATGTGTAAACATGAGTGCAACGTTGTTTTTTAAAAGATACAGTATACTTTGAGCCTGTCTTAGTACAATGGACGGATAAAACTAATATCATTTTACCACCCCCCACGATACAATATTACATCAGAAGTCAGCCAATTCCTAGACGCTTTATTTGCGAGTGTTTGAGAAACATCAGCGAGGTCAATTTTTCCTATCCATTTGTAGTTGCTATACACTCTGAAATGTCTTTTTGACAGATAATTCTATTGGTAGTGTTAACCAAGAATGCTCTATAAATCCCGGACTGGCTGTAAGTTAGTCTATTATATTTTTACATGGTTGACACTTCCATAACTTCCCTTTGGTACTACAAACAAGAAGTTTCATCAAACAGATTTCGAGCAAGTCGGTATATTTTACCATCTATGGCACTCTTTATCACTCAATCTTTAAACTGACTGATTTGCGTGCGTGAAAGAGAATCAAATTTTCCGCGCTTTCCAAGTGCAATCTCCGAAATCGTCTCCACCCTGAACGCCTAAGAGGGACAGGTGGTA
Organism: Branchinecta sandiegonensis; assembly: GCA_030848855.1. Lineage (NCBI taxonomy): Eukaryota > Metazoa > Arthropoda > Branchiopoda > Anostraca > Branchinectidae > Branchinecta > Branchinecta sandiegonensis. The sequence goes on along the minus strand of JAUPMV010000006.1, from coordinate 17,248,753 downwards.
GTAACATGATACGGCTTATTTTCAAAGCGCCATCTAGGTTAAGTCGAGACATTAAAGCAAAATTGGTGCACATTGTACTACAAATCAACAAGGACCCATGATATGTCACTCATAGACTCATAGATAAAAACGGCCTTACAACCGCATGATGTGTTGGCAAAGTTTTCTCCCCTATACTAATTTCTCAATTTCAATACTAACAACTGCAACAAGCTTGCAAGACCAACTGTGGCCGATTTCGGTCATGTTGTGAACAACAAAAATGCATTGCGTTAACACAATAAGATGAGGGGAAAACAAGCCTAAGCCCGAATATGTGAATGTCTGGAATTAATGCTTTAACTCTAACAACCAGTAAGAACATGAAGGGTTTCTTGCCCATGCATGGTTGTAACTGCTGAACACCATTTAGACTTGGCATCATTTTAGTCTTATGGTGAAACTGTTTCAACCCAGTTTCATCTAAACCGAAGTCCATTAGCAAAATTATATAACAGTGTTGCGCTACCCCATATTCTATATATAGCTCCATTTTCTGAAATATTAAATGATACAGACAGACTAAAAATTAAACGGATTTACTTTAAATTCGCAAAATACCTTCTTCGTCTCCCTCCTTGGACGCGCAATAACTACATGACCAAGAAATACGGTATCGTTGACCCGATTCGAAAGCTCGATGAGCTATGTCAACGAGTCAAATGCAGTAAGAGCGGCCATGAGTGGCAAGGGATTGTTTTTTGACATTTTCTGATTTATAAGTGTGATTTTTTCCCTCTGTGACTTGTCGTTTGTTTTTCTGTGTGATCTTTTCTCTGTACTTTTTCTACTTTCTTTCTTTTTTATACTCCATCATTTTCTTCTTCCTGTACGATGGGTTAAAAAATAAACATTACATTACATTTATGAAAGAAGAAGCATCTTACCTGGCACATGAAGTTAGGGATGATTCTATGGAAGGAGGATCCCTTGTAGCCGAATCCTTTTTCGCCAGTGCACAGAGCCCTGAAGTTCTCGGAAGTCTTTGGGACGATGTCGGCCCTCAGCTGAGAAAAGTTAAATGGTTAGACCTACCCTTTAAATTCAACTCGACTATCAGAACTCAAATTTTTGCCCGTTCTTTCTTCAAACTTTGTTGTAGAAGATTAATCAACAAGTATAGAGAAAATTCTGTTTTACAAATTAAACTCATGCATGCAGGATATGGCTTAAGCTATGAGCTTGATAGATAGAATTTTTTCATCAAGATTAGCCTACTGTCATTAAAGTTTGTACTGGATACTAGACAGCAACCAAGGCGGTCCTAGGAAGCTAAGAGACTATGTTCAAAGAAGAAAACTGGTGGGAAAACATCAGTTTGCTAGTTAAGATTCAAGGTTTTTTTTTCTTGCAGCTGGGCACTTAACATTCTCTCACGAATGTCTTTTTTTATGGCATACCGATCACTTTTCCTTCGGTCTGTTTGTCTGTCGGTCCGGTGATCGCGAGTTAGGATGCTTCCGGATGTGCTACGACGATGAAACTTGGCAGGCATATTAGTGACTAGATCAAGCTAACTTTGAAATAGTCACTTGCCCGATCCGACCATCGTGGGCGGAGGAAGGGGAGCCGGAATCCAGAATTTAGTGGCATGCATTATTTTCGAACGGATGATCGATGATCGGATCTTAATGAGACTTGAACGGATGATCGGATCTTAATGAGACTTGATATTTGGAAAGACTCGTGTCTTAGGTGCCCCATTCAAGTCCGGACCGGACCCGATGAATGTGGGGGGAGTCGGGGGGGGGGGGGGGGGGGGGAGGGGGTAAACCCCGTGACACGCTTACGAGTGGAGCGATCGGGATGAAACTTGGTGGGAGGAACAAGCTCAAGCTCAAGGTACATCATTAACAGGACTGCACAAATGAAATGAATCTTGATCTCAAATTTCATTTCAACAAACACACTCGGTGGGGGTACAGTGCCCTTAGTGACCCAACATGTAACCACCAAATTCATCAAAGCATTGGGGAATGCCCTAAGCTAAGGTCGGAGCACTGTGCCCTAAATGATATTTACGGATTAGTGTAGGACAAGGATAGGGCCTTTGGTATAGCCTACTGAGAATCAGTAAAGTGTAATAAATGGCACACTTCTACCAATGTATTGATCCTGGCACCCTTGCATTGAGGGATGCCTGGAATTCACACACTCTGGACTCTGGATCCTAACAGCTAAAACTTTAGGGATGGATGCACAATTAGACTAGACCAGTCAGCCACAACCCCAGGATTTATGAATACCCTATGCCTAATGCCAGATACCCTCTGCCAAACGTTGGATAGCTCTTGGTACCCTAACAACCCTTACCTACCACATTGTAGATGAATTCTGATTGGTTGATTTCTGAGCTCCGCTCGAATCATCAACATCTTACTGGGTTCAAATATCCAGCATTTGGCATAGTGTACCCAGCATTAGACATGGCATAGGGGAGACTCGGGTAGTATGACACATATTTTTTTCATTTTCTAATTCCCCGAAATTTGTATGCATGTTACCAAATTTATAATAGAATTAAATTTATAGAACCTTTGGGATTTTTTTCATAATTTTCTCTCACAATTTTTCAGTAGTAGGCTGAATTCTGGACATTTTTATTTATTCTGTGGGGTAGGCCAGACACTCCAGCAGAAACTCAGGCCACAAATGGCCCATTGTCTCAATCTCCCAATTCACAATTGATGGTGATACATCACTCTATAATACAACTGATGGAAACATCACTCTACCAAAACAATTGATAAAAAATATCACCCATTCTACCACTTTTTCTCGCGTTATTACCTTAAAACCTGTCTAGCCTCCCTGTCAACTGAAGGTACCTGGACAGTTCCTTTAATCTGGGTTTCCTCACTACCTCGTGGAAATCAACAGTCGGAGAGTGGAAAGCTTCCAGACGTTGCCTTGACTATGCTGGGCACTCTTGGACAAAGTGGATATCTGGCTCTTCTAATTCTGGACATGGTCACTGTTTCATACTACCCGCCAGTGCATGGTAGTATGACACACCTTGGGTGTGTCAAAATGCTTATCTTATCCACGTGGGAGTTCATATGAAAACAAAAAAACTATTTTGCGCGCCACAGAGCATGTTTGTTTTTTGGCATAAGTTCTGAGTGAGTAATTATTTTTATTTTTTTAAACCTTTTCTCCTTCTTATAGTAGATGTCTGTTAGCCACTGCAAGCACAAATGACTAAAACGAATAGAACCAATAGTTTCTGAGAGTGTGCCATACTCCCCGACTCTCCACTGTACCAAATGCTAGCTATGCCCAGCATTTGGCATAGGCTTTCTCAAAATCAGGGATTTGTGGTATACTGAATCAGACCTAGCCTGGGTCACATTTACCCAGCGTTTACCTGAATTAGACACAAACAATGGACTGGTCCCGGTGTAGTTCCAGATAAGTAGGAAAATCTTCTCAGAAAATGCCTCTGTGTGCCACCGGCCAGGCTTGACATTGTGTAAACCTGATGCACAGGCAAATGCAGTACGAAAATACTACTTACCTCCATAACAATCCTTCCAACAGGGTTCCCAGCCGCAGCAACATCAAAGAAAACTTTTGGGTTGGCCATAGCTTTTTGGGCGTAAGACCTGCTGAATGACAAAAATCCAACACCTGCAATGAAAGGTGTTCCAATAACACAAAACTTCTGAAAAACGCCGACCATTTTACTGTTGTTTCACAAGACAGCTGACGCAAGACTAGCTCGATTATCTGAACTAAACTCTGGAAGACTTCCAGGAATGAACGAAGAAAATATTTTCAATCAGTCTGCAGGAAACTCAAGGAACTATTTTTGCAGCCGGCCGCCGCTTCTACGCTAAACCCGGCAAAAGTAAAGAAAAAGTGAACATGCAGGCTATAAAGACGTTTGTTGTCGATGCTTTTACACACCAGCCGTTCAAGGGAAACCCTGCAGCAGTGTGCTTGGTAGAAAATGATGTAAGAAAAATGTTTTTGACTCCTTACCTTCAACTTTTTAATGTTTTAAACGTGCGTTTTGGTGTTTCCGTTTGCTCCGCCGTAGCCATCTACAATTAGTTGACGAGCGAGAAGCAAACATTTCAGCATATTTGTCCAGTCCGTTCTCGACAGATGGCAGTGAGGTTGGCGCAATCTTTGACCTCTCGCTTACCACGGTGACGGCGCCGCAAACTCAAAAAACTGAATTTGTCAGCACAGATAGCTTCGAGAGGAAAGGCATTTGTCACGATCGACCCATGAACGCAGCAATTTGACTGAAGCAGGAATGCAATGTTTTCAAGACAGACCTAATGATACTGTGACGACTTGGAATGAAGCACTCAACAAACTTTATTTTTCTTCAGGAATTATCAGATAGTTCTATGCAAACAATTGGAGCTGAACTTAATTTATCAGAAACGGCGTTTCTCAGACCTCTTGAGCCAAACGGAGCTGATGCGACCGATGCCAGGAAGTTTCAGCTGCGGTGGTTCACGCCAACCAACGAGGTACCACTGTGTGGACACGCCACCCTTGCTTCTGCTCATGTTTTGTTCAACGAAGTGGGTGAGTAGGCTCTTCATCCCTAAATTAATAGGCCATGGCATGACTTTTTCCAGCTAGTTCGTTTCGCTTGCGGTGTCGATTGCCATTTGTAGGCATCCAGGGGAGCATTGAATTCTAGGTACGATAGTAAATTCGCTTTGCTTTATGTGCCCTCCACACAAATATCTCAGTTGCCCGTTATAATTTGGGTAGGGGTTCAGTTCTGATGCTTTTACTCGGTTGTGGATAGTTCGAATATTCCATCTTAGCTTAGAAAGTAGGTACGTACACAAAGACAGAACGTTATGCACACAAGAAACCGTGACAATGCCGAAAAACATCTGTTGACTTTTTTGTTTGTCATCATGATATCGGAAAAGTCACCAAACGTATTTTCGTCCGTTTTTCGGCTCTTCCTGGCTTGTTGTGCATAATATTTAGCACATAACGTATGCAAATTCATAATAGATTACATCCCAAATGGTATCTGTTCAAACTGTGCTTTCTTGAGTTATCTCTTATGATACTTTTTACAGTATAGACATCTTCTGGTACTATACACAGTACTTAAAAACAGTAGCAGTCATACGGATTCATTTTACACCGATGGCTCAGTTGCAACTAGCCAATTATTATGCCCGAAGCTACTTTTTTTCCCCAAAAGTCTTTAAAGGACCTATCTTACCTACAATCACTCCATACATTTCTAAACCCGGAGACCCCAATTCCGTTCGGTACATTCTAACCCCTCTAACAAAACCACGCGGATTATCTCACTTGCCGTGTTTTGCTACCTCCGATGTGTATCACGCTGTCGACAGTTGTCTGCGAGAAGTTTTTCATCAGAAAAACCGGTTACGTAAATTGTTTCCCTGTTTTCGCTACGAGTCAACGGGTCTCGGAAAGGGCTTAAAATAGGCAAAACCGTGGGTTATTTGCTGAAAGTACAGCCTAGTTTAGAGTATTCAAATATTTTAAAATACTGTAAGTTGAAGAATAAATAATGCGAGGGTCCTTTAAATGGCTCCAGTCCATATACTAGAACGTATATACTGCATGCGTCGTTTCTTTCTAGGCAACACGAACGACCAGATTGAATTCGAAACTGCTAGCGGCATACTACTGGCCGTACGCAAAGATATGGAAATCGTGCTCGACTTTCCACTGAACGAGCCAGAGAAGATCGACCCCGCCTTAGTAAAAGAGATTTCGGACATCGTTGGACTCGATCTTCAAGAAGTGTCGTACTCAGCATCAACCAAGAAACTACTGATCAGGATATCTGATAAATATGAATTGTGAGTGGATAAAATTATCGAATGTTCCTCATGCCTTGAGCAGTCAATCAGGGTCGGGTGATCGCGGACTGTAATTCTTGCCCAGATTTCCGGCACCGTCATCACTTCCATATGGAAAAGTTGAGATTTGTTCAGCTTTATGATGAAAGTGCATAAAATTCGGCCAAGAAATCCTGGTCGTGTATTCGCAGTATCAGGCGCTTGACGGTAGACCATGTCGATGGGGCTAAAGCTGGGTTCCCACGAAGTCCGCAAGTGGAATGTCCTTATTAATAATTAAGGTATGAAATACATGTCCTTGTGCCCTTACTACAAAGGAAAGGATTTTTTAACCCGGCATGCGACTCTTTCAACTTCTGAGGAGTTTGGTAGGCTACTCCGCAAATTTAACTTATTTGAGACCTTTATCAGCCAAAACGTCCAGCCATTGGGCGTGACTTACGGGACGTGTGGCATATCAAACGGGATCTAGTTGATTTCCCTTTCCTGTAGGATCTTAAGCATCTGGTGGCATAGTCATGTTTCCTCCGACTCCAGCCATTTTGCAAAGCGGAGTATATGAACGAAAAGAAATAAATACATAAAAAAATACCTTAATTACTTGCACTAATAGAGCAAATTAAGATCTGTAGATCTGTTAAATGCTCCTGATCTGAATCGATGGTATCTCATAGCAGGTATGGGGGCGTCCCGAGGGGGGGGGGGAGGGGGGGGGCAGCGCCCACCCTACGTTTTGGGCATTTGGTCTGATTTTCGGCGAAGGCGAAAATTCGGTCAAGACAGTTATATTCGGTCAAAACTGTTTTATAAAATCTTTTGTAGCCACATTTCCAAATTAGGCGATTTAACGTACTTATTGGTTCCCATTCTTTATCGAATTTGGTAATTAATCCAACCTTTGTTAAATCCGAGACGATTTCACCGCATTCCGTACTTCCCTACGTAAATTCGGTGATTTAACGTACTTGTTTGGTCACATTCGTGAGCGAATTCGGTTGTTCACCGGACTTTTCTCAAGTCCGTATCTGTTCTATCGCATTCGGTTAGTCAGTTTCACAATTCGGTCATTAATCAGATTCATTTGGTTCTGATCCGTGACCGAATTCGACAATTCATCCAACTTTTGTTCAGTTCGAGTCGATTTCACCGCATATCGGTACGTCCCTACGTAAATTCGGTGATTTAACGTATTTATTTGGTCACAGTCGTTAGCAAATTCGGTTGTTCACCGGCCTTTTCTCCAGTCCGTATCTGTTCTATCGCAATCGGTCAGTCAATTTCATAATTCGGTCATTAATCAGATTCATTTGGTTCTGATTCGCGACCGAAATCGACAATCCATCCAACTTTTGTTCAGTCCGAGTCGATTTCACCGCATTCGGTACGTCCCTACGTAAATTCGGTGATTTAAAGTATTTATATGGTCACATTCCTTAGCAAATCCAGTTGTTCACCTGACTTTTCGGGGATTTATCAGATTCATTTGGTTCTAATTCGTTACCGAATTTGGTAATTCACCTGATGTTTGTTTGGTCCGCATCTGTTACCAGACTTACCACATTCGGTTGCTTTAGGTGGTTCTACCAAGAGTTTTATTCCATTCCGAAATTCGGTCGTTATACCGCTACCGATCTGCTCCTTATTTTTTTAGTTGATTTTTCGGTAGTACGGATTCATTATTTGGTTCACCCTAGTTACTGTGATTGATAATTTAAGTGGCGTTTATTTAGCTCTTGTTCTTTACCATTTAACGCTAGCTTTAACTGATTTCTAGTCATTACTTAACTTATACTTCTGAACTTCAGGAATAAGCACGTCTCCTGACGTGAAAACTAGCCTATTTTTGTTTGCTGTAAATTCAGAATAAATGTACTTTACATCTACTTTACCCTGGATGGACCCTTTTTTCGCCGGGCAGCTCTGTGGTTTAATAGGTAGCCTTGGGATCGCAAAAAGGCACTTTGATCATGAGTGTTTCCCAAAATTTCGCCTGCGACACATTTAGCAGTCTTCACTATTTAGAAGAAGGGTACGTCATTTAGTTGGCGTGTGAGGCTTGATTTTGGGGTGCTTGAACCACGTTAAAAGCTAGAATTTGCCAGAAAAAAGGCAGGATTCAAAAAAATTTCCCTACGGCGCTTTCATTTTTCATGGGTACAGCCGTTCACGACGTTGTCACTTGGCAGCAAATGCGTTTTTTGTCGGAACATTTTCAAGTCCTGTTGGCAAAACTGGACGTCCCCTAAAGGTAAAAGGCTAGTGACGGCGTATCCCTGAAAAAAAAAACAGAAGTGGAAGAGCGTGAAAACACGCCAAATTTTCTCTTTAGACTTGATTTTGTACATACTACGCAACTTTTTACATTATAGCTTCTTGAAGGCAACACGCTGTGTTTTAGAAAACAATTATAAATTCGGTCAATATCAGGTACCGATTCGGTCAATTTTTACCAGGTTCGCCCCCCCCCCCCCCCCCCCCAATGAAGAAAGGCTCGAGGAAGCAGTCTTCGCACAGCTCATTCCAGGGGTTGACAACTCTGCTGGTGAAGAAACTTTTTCTGGCCCTGGTTTTGACAGACTGTTTGCATAACTTCTTTGAGTGTTCTCTGGTGCTCTGGTGTTCTCTGGTGGGGGGGGGCTGGATGGCTAGGAAGGATCTTAGCGGATGATGAGTTCAGCAGTTAGTGGGTTTTGATACGTGTACTCCCTTGAAAATGTCATGACAACGGGGCATCCGGCTCTGAAAACTACAATACGGTAGTGTACCCTTCTGGCACTGGTTTGTTTCTTTCTTTTACAGGGAAACGTTAAAGAACATGCCGGCGTTGAGATCAGATGCGCTGCTAAGTGCGAAAACGCCGGACATTCAAGTTAAAGGCGTTATCGTGACGCTGAAGGGCAGTGAAGGATTTCACTTCTACAGTCGATACTTCGCCCCCTGGGTCGGCATTCCAGAAGACCCAGTGACCGGGTCCGCGCATACTGTTCTAGGACCTTACTGGAGCAAAATAATAGGGACAAGGACATTAAAAGGTATCTAATCAGACATAGTCATATTGAGGGTTAATAAGGGTCCTTCTACTACCTATCCTTTTACAAAGCGATATGTTTCCCTTTTATTTAGGATAACTTTTGTCAAATGCATGGGCTGGAGCTGAATTTTCACGGTCAGATAGAATAATCATCCGTCAAAGTCGGTTTTGTTTTGTTTCAGTAAAACCACGCCAATTTAGACAAAAACCAATGTAGACAAAAATAACAATAAATTTACTTGTTACTGCCAAAATTCAGAGAGGTGTCCAAACAAATGTTCCACCTCGGCTATGCTAAGCTACAATACATCCCGATGAAAAATTTGTAGCATGCGTAGTAGTATGGTAGTAGTACGAAAACGTTGCATGTAATACTATGTAATAGCAAAGAATACTATAATTTAATGTGCCTCAGACTGGTCCAGTCTTATGTAGTAGTATCCAGTAGCATCCTGTCTTGCCATAGTAACATCCAGTCTTGCTAATAGTACCATATAGTAGCATGCAGTAACACGGTAGCCTTCAAGTAGAAGCATGTAGTAGCATGGTTAGTACTGCGTGCAACTTTTTCGTACTACTTCATAGTACTATACTGAGATAAATTTTTCACCGGGATACCAGGTCAATGCATCTTTCTGTGGGGGTCACTATGCTGTAACGCCCTGATTCTCTAAAAAGCTGAGGAGGACAGCTCTGTCCTCCGGTTTGCGACTAATTGTTCGGGCGTTTCAGCAATTTGCGATTCGACGACGGTCCTACGGAGCACTCAGAAGTGGCAACAAAGCAGAAGTCCTGCAAAACAATGGAAACACTGCCCAGTTTCCGAGACGCGTGAAAATTGGCCAAAGAGCTGTAACTCAAATTCAAAAGAATTTCAATGAAAATAGATTTCGGGTGGAAGTGGGTATTCTAGGGGGGCTGACAGAGGGTAAAAATAGCGTAAAAGGTCGCTGAAGCTTTAAAGCAGACGGCGCATATATGCGCCGTACTATAGTACCGTGCAATTCTGTCGTCGCTATAGGCCTATATGCGTTATCCATCGTAATCTGAGGAAACTTGCAGAGGAGGGAGATGACGCCGATAGGTCGTGCTAGTTTAATGCCCTTCTGAATACTATGGATCAAAGACCATGGGTTCGTTCCAGCTCGGCCCGAAAGTTACTAAATAGTTACTTTTCAGTCACTTTCACCGTTCCAGCTTGTCAAAAAGTTACGGGGAGCACAAGGAAGATCGTTACTTCGAAGGAACTTTTTGTAAAGATAGTACCCGACCGTCTTTAGCACTTTTCACTTTCCAAGAGCCGTCTTGAGAAGTGAACTGGCAGCAAAGTGAGACAAGGTGTAATAGCTAAAGTAAACAGGACATTATTGTGTGATTTTCAGCTGTATTGGGGTTTAGCTTCTCGTCAAATATGATTCGCTGATAGACCCTAACAAACAAAAAAATTCTAGTCAACCTCGTTGACGGTTTTCCCGTCAGTCTGGTGACTTGATATGGACTGTGGCAGGAATGAATTTCAAATGCCTGTAATGTAACTGAGATGGCAATTTTTGAACTAGAATATATTAAGTTTCAAATGAAACTTTAATAATGATACATATTAAATTTCTCAGAGTTATTTAGAGGTGAAAGCCTTTTCTGTTGCTTTATATTATTGTTATCGGCACTGTAGATACTGTAGGAGAAGAAGCTAAAAATGTATTCAATGAACCTTGTTAACCCCTTTGACATCATTGGGTTCTAGATTCTAGGATCTTGGGCGTTCCATTCCTGATAAGGACTAAACACTGTGCTAAAAAATTTGCACGGGAATAAGAAACACTGTTGCGATTCCGGCTAGGAAACAATTATACGTGAAAATAAGGATTTAACGACCAAAAAGACACAACCGGAATAGAGAATCTGTTTCAAAATAATTATCAAGCCGTTCTTATGCAGCAAAAACAAACAATTTTTCTGTTCGTCCTTCCCATGCAGTCCCCATCTCTTCTTGCATTCAAGAAACACGCGTTACCTCGTCCCGTAGTAACTTCGATCGTTCCAGGTAATAGTTAATTTGTGACGTCACACGTAGTTACTACGAAGTAACTACGGAGAGGAGCCGGAACGAACCCCATATGTCCTTGGGGCTTGGTCATATTGAAGTGTGTCTATAGCTGAGAGAAAAATTACCGGGACGTAGGACTGCTTCCGTTCGCTTGCTGGAAGATGAACTTGACATGTCAGCTTGGCTGTGGCAAGAACATTATAAAGCCACGTTAGGTTTGCGTAGCTGTGTAACATCTCTCCGGGAAGGAATGAAAATACGCTGGGAGGAAACTGGCTGCGCTGTGTTTTGGTGGACTTTACTGCTTCATGTTTTGTTAAAGTGTATTGGCGCTCCAACACCCGGTTCTCACTCAAAGGCAGTGAAGCGCGTCTCAGCTTCAACCCAGTCATACATAAATCCCATTTTCTTATACATTGCTGAAACCTTCTGGTATACCCCAACGTATGAGCTTAGTGCCCTAGAAAAAGGGGACAGTACCCCTGGAACTCTAAAATCTGTAGTCTGTAAATCCCCATAAACAGGTTTTCATTGGCGAATTGTCCCGTTGCTCCAGGTCACTGTCCTCCAACCTTCAGGCACTGTGAATATATTGGGCCCAACTGTACCCAAGACTGAGGATGAAATGATGAATGCTTCAACCCGACTTTACTATTTGGTCTTATCCGTTCTTGGTTCCTGTCGTCGCTCAACCAGCTTTCCCTCACAGACAGGTGATCAGAAATCTCCTAAGATTTCTTCTTTTTGACAGACGTTTTATATTCCAGCATTCCAATGCTCCCCCCGCGGTGGCGAGCTGACGATGACCATTCGAGAAGATCGACGAGTTGACCTTGTTGGCCGCGCTGTCACGGTTCTCCGGGGTGAACTTCTGCTATAAGTGTGTTTAATTTTCAGTAATCTTTCAAATATGGTAAGAGTAATAACAGTTGGTGGTATGGCCTAGGAGGATTAAAGATTCGAAAAAGCTCCTTAGATTAGAATGGTTCGGGGGGAAATTTTTTGGAGTTAGAAAGCCCGAGCTTTTTAAGAGACCATTTCAACGTAATTTTTCTAAATAAAATTCGGAAGAAAGAACTGTCCTACTACGAAAAATTCTAAGACTGGGGTGAGAACCCTTAAGAAATAAAATTAAAAGGGGTTCCACTAGTTGGGACCGGGAGATCACTTTCCGTCGGTTTCCACGCTTCTAAGGAAATATGCCCGTGTTTCAACTCAATTTAGTTTTTTTCTCAAAAACAATACAATGATCAAGCCGATTTTGTAGTTATCGTCCATTAACCCTGTAATTATCAAATCTAACAAAAATAAATCAACACTAGTTCAAATATCTCAGAAACTTGTCAAAGACAGACGGGGGTTTTCGAACCGATGCAGTCCGTTAATCAGAAATCGTACTGCCCAAATTTTAACTTTAGATGGATTTTGGCAAATGGAAATGGAAAGCGGTTACTGCAGTAGTTTCTCTGATGCCTTTGCTCCCAATCGGCTGGCTAGAAAATGTTTCAGAGGTCTCGCATAAACCGCGAACGCAGCGATGCATCACGCATGCTAAATTAGAGGGTGAAAACCATTGCGTGACGGCCCCTAGTAAATTTTCATGATGCCTGAAAGCATATTGCATAAACAGAAGCAAGCATAGATCGTTTGAAGAAAGAAAAGTAAAAAGGACAGACGAGAACTGAATTTGCACTTGAAAGAATGTGGTATCGTTTCGAGAAGAATACCAGCAACTCCGGAGTCCAGAAAACGCGTTAAATCGGCGATCATAGAACGTATTTTTCAAACTTCTGGGATGCAAGGCTTCTCCCTCTGGCATAAGCTCGCTCAGAGCTGGATATTTTTGAACCAACTGTAAGTCATTTTCGAAACTGTAACTTTAATGGGACTTCGGCCAAGTGTCAGAAAACCGATCGCAATCTGTCGCAGCCGGTCCCCCGATACGACTAAGTCCAAAACACGACAGTGATCCTCAGGAAGAACGAGAAAATGTCTAACTAACGACTCAGACTCAACAACTCAAATCATGTGTCAAACAATCACGTCGATCTTCGGGAGCAGCTATGATACCCGACGTGATACCCCTTCTGGCTCTTGCACTAGGTACCCGGTGATTTTGCATCGGCAAGGAGAGTTAGTCATCAAGAGTATTGCAGTTTAGGGTACTTCCAGATGTACTAGGACGAAAAGGGCTGGGATAGGACAATCTTGCTACCCATCACATATTCACTTCAATCGGCCTGTAAAGCCGCTGAAAATGCGTTACTTCGTTGTTCCGCTATTCACGAACAATCGATTTTCAAATAGTAGAGAATTTCCGTGTGATTTGTGGTACCTCTATGCGCTTGTAGTTTTGCTGTATTCCTTACGAGAAAGTTTTCTGATTTTTTTTTGTTCAGGCACTAAGAAATCTTCACCAATCTTACCATTGCCCACTGAAAAGTCGAGTTTGTGTTCAAGTTAAAATTTACCGCGTCATAGTAGAATTTTCGTTGTGGGTACGGCCGTAGATATTCTGAAAGTCTAACTGGAGCAGATAGTGGAAAATAAAAGAATCGCTTTGCACAATCCAAATAATTCAGTGTATTTAGTTGATTGACACAAAAATAAGTTGGCTTTTCAGTTAAACATTAACCCTAAGGCGTATTCTCGCCGTTCCCCGAGGACTCCTCGGGGAATCGAAGGGAACGTCCGGCCCAAAGTTTACCAAATCTTAAAAAGGTGGGGGGGGGGGGGGGTGCTGCACTCCCCTCCCTTGCGATGCCCCTGCCTGGGACAAATAAAAACGCAGGGACTCCTCAAGTGGAGTCTTCGGGGAACGGCGAGAATCCGCCTTTAGAGTCTTCTTCTTCTTTTTAAGTAGCGGGAGTACTGAAGCTCATCTGTAGCTTCTTTCACTCCTTATACTTTTTTGTGTGTTCTTCCACAAGTTGACTTCGGCGGCACTCAGGACTGAGATGAGTGCCCGGAATAAACTTTCTTCAGATTTTGGTTCAGCTGTACATCAAGGATGTCTGGGACTTGTTGTGGGAGTTTCAGAGTCCTCCGGGAGGGAACCGCCAATCTCGTAACTCTATGGTTGGCTTAATGGCGCGTTCCAGAATTTAAAAGCTTGGAACGTGATGTCGAGCCCACTGCCGAAACCTTCTAATTTCCTATCTGAATCTTCAGAGAAGGCTGTAGAATCTTTTGATAAAGTAAGCACAAGATGCAAAATGAATGTTTAGTCAGTGATGGCTACAGTAGAGGAATGCATCTTTGAATGTTAGTTAACTTCGAGTAGTGCCATTGATCTCATCTTGTTTTCATCCACTTGCTTCTTGCTTGCTGCAGCAAACGTTACTTACCAGTCAACCAAAGTAGCTAATTAAGAGTTTTTGAGAATATCTAAATAACTTAGGTATTTTAGGTCTTCATTTTTACCATTTTAGCCGAAAACAGCAGTAGGGGCACTAGAGTAGGTACTGTTCTCTAAGTTAAATACTGTACATCAGTCTAGTACACTAGCCCCATTTCAGGCATGGTGCATAAACATCCAGCACCATGCCTGGGTGCTAGACGTTTAAGCACTGTACCTTGGATTTCATGTATGGTGCATGGATTTCAGTATACAGTGCATACAGGAAAATCATAGTTTCTGTCATCACAACTGAGCACCAGCTCGGACAGGGCTGAAATTACTACTATGAATTAGAGAAATCAAAGACAATCCTTAATATATTTTTCACAACAAAAACAAAAGGGCTCTACTGATGATGGAGATGAAAAACCTAACAGCACCCTATCTATTTTCCATGTATTTTCCCTATCTATTCCCCAAGAGCCAATATTCTGGTTGGCTGCTAGGTAGAAAAAGCTGAGGCACAGGACACTTTGCATGCAAAACCCTTGACTATGTAGGAAAGGAAATGAGGTTTTTCACATCTGTCATCAGCCGATACCTTTTGTTTCTTTTGTGAAAAATATAAAAAGGACTGTCTTTGATTTTTCTAATTCATGGTAGTAATTTCAGCCCTGTCCGAGCTGGTGCTCAGTTGTTATGACAGAAACTGTGCACCATACATGAAATCCAAGGTACAGTGCTTGAACGTCTAGCACCCAGGCATGGTGCTAGACGTTTGAGCACCATGCCTGAAAAGGGGCTAATGTACTAGACTGCTGTACATCGCCGTACATGATACATAATGTTAAAAGAAGGCCCAGCTCTAGCTCAAGGCAGATTGTAAACTAAGATTTGAGCTGTCATTTTCTCATCTGTTTTGAAATTCCCGACCAGTAAAAGAAGAGTTGCTGTTGATGGTGTCAAAAACAGCTATAGGTTTGTAATTTGGCATGATTAGAAGAGTTGTGTTCCTGCTATTTGCCAGGTAATTTTCATCACAAAGTGTCAGGCCATTTCCTCATAATTTTGAATATTCAGAATATATAATATAATAAGGGGTGACTCAGACGTTTTTTGGAGGGCGGAATTGGTCTTCGGTTTTGCCCAGTGCTGATGGAAGAGTTTTATTAGTTCAGAAAGCTGAAATGGATCAAAAATGTTGTTATTGATCACATTCAGAGGCTTCTTTCTGTACTATGTTCAAAATCATGGACTGTCATGGTTTGTGCAGTGTATGGAAAAAAAAAAAAATCAGATTTTTACATTTTGGATTTTCTTTTACAGATCTATACTTTAAAGAGTGGTGCTCCCCTAGAGAGTGTTGTAAACGGTAAATTGGTCATGGTAAAATTGGATATTTTACCATAATTATCGGATTTCCACCAGTAAACCTTAATTTTTCCTTATTTTACCCATTGAATGGGTTTGAATATGATTTATTCACTACAGTTTGAAGGAGTTGGTTTTGAATTATTCTATAGTCTACAACATTTGCATCACTTACTTTAAAGTCAATAGTTCAGACTGGAGATTATACAGCGTTGATTTCAGTGCGATTGGAAGAAGAAATCACGTTGATATCAAAATTAACAAAACAGTACAAAATTGGAATTTACCTGTGCATAAAGTTACAAAACATCAATTGTTCAGTATCTATTTCTTTCGAATTTCAGAAGAAAGGTTTTGTCAAATAAATTCGTAGAATTATCGAACTTATTAAACATGAATAATGATAATACTGCTTTAGTATGCGATAATTTATCCTGAAAGCTGCTTAAACCTCGCTAATGGGCCCATTTTCTCCTGATCAGCCTTAGGTTACTACTTAGCCATGCAGGAAGTGAATACGCTGTTTCAAGCATGAACTAATAGGTGTCCGGAAATGTCAATCACATGTCCGGAGTCGTCCCATTGTAGGGCGACTTCGGACACTTGAAGAGGTCATACATTTTGAGTCCCACCAAGCAACGAGTTGACGGAAGTCGTTAAAAAACATTCTTAAGAAAGGTAATAAATGAGCTTTCCATGCATATCAAAACGAAGTTTGTATCTTTAGAAAAACATCTTTTAGGGGTAAAAAACCACATGTCGTCCGGTTTGGCACCCCTCTCCCCTGTACAATATCTCCCAAACATCTGCACACAGATTTTGGGACATCCATATATTTTTACTGAACTGTGATGAGGAAAAATGTTTGAACCAAAAGGAAGAGGAGTAGTTCGGAAATATGATGGAAGTTTTTCAGAGAGTTGTAGATAGGAGTAGAGGTTAAAATTCGTGAGTTCGCTAATTTTGTCTTTGATGTTTTTTAGGTTTCTGCTCAAAAAAATTCCCTCCTTAGTTATATCAGTTGCCTTTTTCATGTTTTTGGAATCCCAAACATAGGTGGAGGGATACCTATGGTTTCATAAAAGTTGTCCGTCTGTCCGTCCGTCTGTGATCACGATAACTCTCGAAGGGAATGAGATATTTTGATGAAACTTGGTGTGAGGATTCTTTGGGTCAAGGGACAGGTCAAGTTGGTAGATGGTCCCCTTAGCTGTATATTTTCAAAGGGGAAAGTTTCAAATTAAGGGGCGA
Organism: Branchinecta sandiegonensis; assembly: GCA_030848855.1. NCBI lineage: Eukaryota > Metazoa > Arthropoda > Branchiopoda > Anostraca > Branchinectidae > Branchinecta > Branchinecta sandiegonensis. The sequence continues at coordinate 17,231,852 of JAUPMV010000006.1, read as the reverse complement.
AAATAAATATTTTTCAAAAGCAAATGAGATAGTCAATTTAGGGGTAAGGAGACATGCTGAATCCGAAAATGAAATTTCTCTCCGGACAAGTAGTTCACCCAGAATCCAGCAAAATAAATATTCTTTGAGCCCAAGCTGACTTTGAAACATTTATTCAAACAATGTTTACAATGGGTACCTGTAATGATTACAGGTTTGTGTCGTTCCCCTAAGTTGAACCAGAGGATTGACAGCCTGACGAGGACCCTTGCCAAAAAGGGCCGAAATATCGCTGATGAAGAATCGTAGCTGACGTACCCGTTGTAAACATTGTTTGAATAATCCAGCAAAAACTAGAAAATTTGTAAAAGTAAAAATTGAAGCTGAAGCTGAATTATTTTTTTCGCCGAACAAGTAGTTCGCCCTGAATCTGGAAATAGCTTGAAAGTTTAAAACCCGATAAAATAGTCAATATAGGGTGAGGAGACATGCTGTTCGAACATACTAAAGATAAACAAAAAGTGAATGCGATCAGTTATATCTCCAAAGGCCCAATCGGCATTTGTTGGGTCAAAAAAGGCAGAATCCATTGACAACTCTCTAGTGAACAATTTAATAAAATTCCTACCTACCCCTTTATCCATACAGGCAAAAGCTCATCGCGTGTCGGCTTACGATACTCTTTGTTTAATCTATGGACGCCAGGGGGATAATGACTCCGGTTGCATGTACACATGCGCAATAAGAATCAAAGACTATTTGCACCTAGCGTATGTATTCTTTGGGTTTAGTCATGGCAGTCTGTGGTGTCGGGGGGTCGAAGGGGTTGAGATGTGTCGGCGTAGGAGGGTTCATTGGCAAAGTACAGGCCAAGTTCGTAGATGGGTCATGTAGCCGTATATTTAGAGGCAGAGGAGGGGGTTTCGAATTAAGGGTAAAAAAGTTTATTTTATAAGTTAATGAGTTTAAGGGGTAAGGAGGCCCGCTGCATCCATATCTGAACTTCCTTATCTTGCCGGACAAATGATTCACCCGGTATTCAGCCGAAACTGGAAATTTTGTTGAAGCTTAGAGTTGTTTCTGAAGTCGATTAGAGATTCGATATCAGGGTAAGGAGACATGCTGAATCGAATTTGAACTTTATTTCCGTGACAGATAAGCTGGCAATATTTGTCAAAACCCGCAAATTCGGATTGAAAGATTCTCCTCTCAGTGTAACTAGCTGTTTTGCTCTGCATGCAGTTCGCCGTGAATGCTGCTAAAATACGAAGAATTTTGTCAAAGTAAAGGACCTTTCTGAAGTTGATTAGAGATGATATGTTGAAGTAAACATTCTTGCTGAATCCATACCTGAACTTCGTTTTCTCATCTGATTCCAAAACGGTAACATTCTTTTTTTTTACATATTCAAGCGGTGGATTATGGATAAATAGCAAAATGTTCAAGGGGCCTGACGAAGACTGGGCAATCTACAAGATTCGATTGGCTGGTAAATATGACATATTCCAGTAAATATGACATATTTGGGATCCATTGAAACCTTTGGTCTTGTTAAGATAGGGACTGGATAGGGATGAAAAGATAGCATTAAAGAACGTTATGTACAGTTCAAGTAGTGATGCTCTTAGTCTGGCCATATAAATTCGAGAGTAGCAAGATGTGAAATAGAATATTAAATTTTGTTAATTCATGTTCTTGCTCTGTTCTTCAAGGTCCATCTTTCTCTTTACCAGTTTTATAATAGCAATTTCTTTCAAAGTTATTGTCGTATGTTGCTGAATAAGTACTCAACCATGAGTACTCTAGTTACAAGAGAGTTTACCTTAAGTCCGGTCTTCACCTCTCGAAACTTCCGGAATCTGGGCTTCCAGATTATTCTTTGACGTCTTCTGTAAATTGCATCTGGAATATGATCCGGTCCAAAAGTATATAAAATATTCCGGAAAAAAGGGGCTTTTGAACTTCCAGATTTCCGGATTTTTATGGCACTTGCAGCCTCTGGCTCAAGTGCCATATACCGATCACAATTCCGTCTGTCGGTCTGTCGGTCTGTCGGTCGGTCCGAGTTTTTTTGTCCCACATATCCGAGTTAGGGTACTTCCAGATGTGCTAGGACAATCAAACTTGGCAGGCATATCAGGGACCCGACCAAACTAACCTGGAAATAATCAGTTTCCCGATCCGACCATATGGGGGGGAGTGCGGGGCGCTGGAAACTTGCAAATTTAGGGCATTTTGTCACTTTTTTCTGAGTTAGGGTACTTCTAGATGAGCTAGGACAATGAAACTTGGCAGGAATATCAGGGACCCGACCAAACGAACCTGGAAGTAATCAGTTTCCCGATCCGACCATATGCGGGGGAGTGGGGGCGCTCGAAACTTGAAAATTTAGGGCATTTTGTCACACTTTTTCGAGTTAGGGTACTTCCAGATGAGCTAGGACAATGAAACTTGGCAGGAATATCAGGGACCTGACCAAAGTAACCTGGAAATAATAAGTTTCCCGATCCGACCATATGCGGGGGAGTTGGGGCGCTGGAAACTTGAAAATTTAGGGCATTTTGTCACACTTTTTCAAGTGAGGGTACTTCCAGATGAGCTAGGACAATGAAACTTGGCAGGAATATCAGGGACCCGACCAAACTAACCTGGAAATAATCAGTTTCCCGATCCAACCATGTGCGGGGAAGTGGGGGCGCTGGAAACTTGAAAATTTAGGGCATTTTGTCACACTTTTTCGAGTTAGGGTACTTCCAGTTGTGCTAGGACCATGAAACTTGGCAGGCATATCAGAGACCCGACCAAACAAAATTAGGAATAATCATTTTTCTGATCCGACCATTTTGGGGGGGGGGGGGGTGGAGGGCAGGGGAATCCGTGAAACTGAGAAGTGTGTAACTTTCGAACGGATGATCGGATTGTAATGAAACTTCATAACTGAAGAGAATAAATATCTGTAATGTCCCGTTTAAAGTCTTGACCGGATTCGGTAGCCAGGGGGGAGTGGGGGGGGGGGGAGACCGGAAATTTCAGGAAACGGTTAGAATGGAGGGATCGGAGTGAAACTTGCTGGGAAGAACAAGCATCTGCTCTAGATAAGTCCTTTAGACTATTGTACTGGATCCGGACACTTATGGGGGGGGGGGGGGTCCCGGAATTCCGGTGATGGTGGTTTTTTGGATTTTCACGATGAAACTTGGCAGGCATATCAGGGACCCAATCAAACTGACTTCAAAATAAAAATATTGTCGATCAGATAATGGTGGGGGAGTGGAGGGAGGGGAATCCGCAGGGGAATCCGGGAAATTGAGAAGTGTGTAACTTTCGAACGGATGATCGGATTGTAATGAAACTTCATAACTGAACAGAATATATATCTGTAATGTCCCGTTTAAAGTCTTGACCGGATTCGGTAGCCAGGTGGGAGTTGGGGGGGGAGACCGGAAATTTCAAGAAACGGTTAGAATGGAGGGATCGGAGTGAAACTTGCTGGGAAGAACAAGCATCTGCTCTAGATAAGTCCTTTAGACCATTGTACTTGATCCGGACACTTATGGGGGGGGGGGGGGGGGGTCCCGGAATTCCGGTGATGGTGGTTTTGGGGATTTTCACGATGAAACTTGGCAGGCATATCAGGGACCCAATCAAACTGACTTCAAAATACAAATTTTGTCGATCAGATAATGGTGGGGGGAGTGGAGGGAGGGGAATCCGAAATTTTCAGTCATGCGTAATTTTGGAATGGGTGATCGGATTCGAGTGAAATTTAAGAATTGAACAGAGGACATTTCTCCGATGATTTTTTTCATATCCGGAGCGGATCCGGCAACTATTGGGGGGGGGGGGGGAAATACGTGCCCCGTTTAGAATGGAGGGATCGGGATGGAACTTTGTGGGAAGAACAAACAGATGCTCTAGGTAAGTCATTTGCTGAATCGGATTGGCTACGTGCACCGCGGGGGAGCTGGGTGGGGGGGGGGTGGACCGGAAATCTCGAGAAACGGTTAGAATGATGGTATCGGAGTGAAACTTGCTGGGAAGAACAAACATCTGGTCCATGTAAATCTTTTACATAATTTGACTGGATCCGGACACTTTAGGGGGGGGGAGGAGGGGTATCCCGGAATTCCGTTTTTGGGGGGATTTTCTCGACGAAACTTGGAAGGCATATCAGGGACCCGGTCAAACTGACTTGGAATAAAAAAAAAAAATCCTCGATATGATAATCTTGGGGGGGGGGGGAGTTGAGGGAGGGGAATCCGGAATATTGAGTCATGCGTAACTTTGGAACGGGTGATCTGATTCGAGTGAAATTTAATAATTAAACAGAGGACATTTTTCTCTTGTGACCTTTTTCATTTCCGGACCGAATCCGGCAATTATCGGGGGGAGGGCGGAAAATACTTGACCCGCTTAGACTGGTGTGATCTGGATCGAACTTCGTGGGAATGACAAACAGATGCTCTGGATTAATCATTTACAGAACCGGATTGGCTCCGGTTATTGTGGGTGGAGTTGGAGGAGGGGGAGGGGGGTCTGGGATTCCGGTGATCGCGCGTTAAGGAACTTCCAGATGTGCTAGGACGATGAAACTTCGCTGGAATATTGGAGACTCAACAACATTTGCTTAGAAATTGCTACTTCCCAAATCCGATTATTCCTTAAAGTACCAATCTTGACCGCAAAGTAAAAAAAAATACTTTTAAGCAATATATGCATTTTCGTGATGCCCATCAGCCCATTAGCAGTTTTGCCTTAAGGGTGTTTTCTTACAAATGAAGTTCCAGCTCCCTTAGAGTGCGCATCTCAACCGCAAAGTCGAAACTTACTTTTGAGCAACCAAATCATCTTGACACATGCAAGTGCCATATGAGCTTACAGCTCTTGTTTAAGTATCGCAGAAGAATTTCAAAAAAAATCTCGGAAAATCTGGGAACCCAGATTCCGGAAGGTGAAGACTCACCTTTACAGATTCTGAGACCCTGTTCATTCTTTCGCAAAGAAAACAAAAGCTCTTTACCTTCATAATTGTCAACTGATTGACCGTCCATCAGTTGTATTAACAGGTATCACTAGTGCTTAATTTCCATTATATCTCTTTCAGGTACTTTTACAACCATTCCAGCATATATGCCAGATCCCTGGAAAGCAGTTTCGAGGAAAACTAACATTGTCTTTTAACAATTGGCTCAAGATCCCTCAAGATAGTGTGAAGAAGATATCAGAGATTATCCAGATTTTGCACAACTCATCTCTACTGTAAGTATAATGTAGCGCGCTTCCTCCATGTTACAGAAACATCCAACTTTCTGTTAAAATACAGGTTACCAGACACGTATACCACTTTCAGGGAACGCGTTAGTTGATATACAAATGGTGTGGATGAGTAGGCTACTAGCTCTTGGAATCCGGCCGAAACCGGAAATTTTTTAAAAGTAAAAGTTTTAGATAAAGATGATTAGAGGTTCGATGTAAGGGTAAAGAGACATTCTGAATTCGTTTTTGAGCTTCAGTTTCTTGTCGGACAAGTAGTTCACCCGGAATCCGGCCTAACCTGGAAATTTGGCATAAGTAATTCAGGAAGTTTGTTACCTGATGTGATAGTGAAGTAGGGAATGAGGAGACATGCTGAACACAGATCTGAAATTAATACCGAACAAGTAGTTTGCCCGGAATCTGGCCTAAGCCGGATATTTGGTAAAAATGAAAGTTCATTCCCAAGTCGATTTAGAGGCTCGCAAAGGGGAATAACACGCGATGAATCTGTTCCTGATCTTTATTTTCTTGTCAGACAAGCGACTCCACCGAAAGTTGCCATCACCCAGAAATTTGGTAGACTCGGAATGTAAAATTCGGAAGTCGACTACTGAAATCGTTTATTGCAAAGTCAGTAATACTCTAAGTAAGACAGAGAAGGTTAGCTCAACCATCGGAGCGTCAGGCGCAGATCGAGAGGTTCTTGGTTTGCCTTTAGGTGTCACTAGCAAAAAAGTAACTTGGACAAGCAAAAAATTTCCTAATGTGGTGTTTTGTATTCAACCTATCCCAGATACACGTAGTACCTGTAGCCTATTGTTTTAAATCTGGTCTTCTGCCGCAGCTTTATTCATTGACTCATTGGATTAATCATTATTACAAATCCAGATTGCTCTATTTGGTGTTTCGTCTGCAGAATTGATGATATAGAAGATGCTTCAACTCTACGACGAGGACTCCCTGTTGCTCATGCCATCTATGGAATGCCGTTAACAATCAACTGCGCAAATTACCTCCAGTTTGTTGCCCTTCAGAAGACATTATCCCTGGGGAAGCCAGAGGTAAGGAATGAGCCATCTGTAGGCTCCTAGTAGTTACGAAGTTTTCCACGGAGGAAGTTTGTTCAAAGTATTTCGGCGCTTTCGGCCGTCGATGTTGTGACTTGTAAAAGTTGTGTCCTAAAGAAGGCTGTTATGACTAAAACAAACTGGAATGAGTTACACTGACTAGTCAATCCATCCTCGACATTAAAACGATACTTGCGTTTTTGCAGACACCATGGTATCTGATACCACGCTAACTATATATGCAATACTCTGTATGACTAAGTCCAGAACACGCCAGCGATCCTCAGGAAGAAGGAGAAAACGTGTCCGTAACGACTCAAACTCAACGACTCAAACTCAACGACTCAAGTCATGTGTCAAACAATCACGGTGATTTTTGTGAGCAGCTGTGACACCGCTTCTTGCTTTCTTCCGCAGCTACCCGGAGATTCTGCATCGGCAGGGAGAGATATTCACCAAGAGCATCAGTCGTTTTTGCAGTTACCGTGGTATCTGATACACGGCTGCTCTGCAAGAACGACTATTGCCGAAATTACACTTTTGGAAGTCATCCCAGAAGAAAAACTGATATTCAGTTACATCACTAAGTGGCAAACTTCTTTCCCACCAATTTGACAAAATTTGATGAAAGTGAGAGTGAGATGACTTTCCAGATACCACGATAACTGCAAAAACGTCTTTTGACGGTGCTGTCAGATACCACGGTAACTGCCAAAACGACTTTAGACCGTGGTATCAGATACCATGGTATCTGCAAAAACGCAACTAATGAGTCACGTCAGCGAAGCGCAAGGGGTTAGAACCTTAAAGGCGTTTTAAGCGAGGGGTGTCTGTGTAAAGCTCGTACTGTTAGTGTACATACCTTTACTTTTTGGGAACCCAAAACGTAGATGGGCTCTGTAGCCCTACAGTTAGGGGTGGGGGTTCAGATTCAGGGGCAAACAAAATATTTTTAAACAGCTAATGTAATAGTCGATTATGGCGTAAGAAGACATGCTGAACACAATGATGAAAACCATTTTCTCGCCAGACAAGTAGCTCGTCCGGAATCCGGCAAAAACTGGAAAGCTGGTTAAAATTAAAAGTTTTATTTGAAGTTGATTAGATAAGATAAGATAGGATAAGATTTTATTTGCGCTAAGAGCCAACGGCCATGGAAAATACATAAAGAAAAACAAAGCAATAAAACAAGACACCAACACACGAAAGATATTAACTCCTATAGGCACCATCCCTATGGGCTAGGGCTGCCCCGAGGAACCTCACCAGCTGGTGTATATTTCCTAAACAGTTATTCCCCCATTACACCACACACCCATTCTTCATTCATTCCCCTTCCATTCACTCCAAAGATTTCTAACCTAAGTTCACTCAGACTTTCGCATTCACACAATAGATGTTTTAAATTCTCATCCATGCTACCACACATCGGACATTAATAAGGACCGGACCGACCCTTTGCCCTCCCAATATACAGTCTTCTCTCCCCCAGTGGCAGACTGTCTACCCTACAACTAATCAAATCCCGTGTTTCCTCTCTTTTCAGACCCGCTTTAAAATTTACTTCCTCCACCCAAATCTCTTTAATTTTTGCATAAAACATCAGATACATTGACTCATCCTTGGCCACCTGCCAAGATAGAATTTCCTGGTCCAACAGCGACTTTCCACCACCTTTCTCACATCGCCGTTATTCCATAATTCCTGACAAACCACACTGGTACAATATCTGCCTCACGATTAGATGTTCGACGTAGGGGTAAGAAGACATGCTGAACACTTATGTGAAAAGTATTTTCTACCCGGACGACTAGTTCGCCCGGAATCCGGCCAAACCGGAAAATTTGTTGAAAGCGAAAGTTTTATTTGAAGTTGATTAGGTGACAGATTTAGGGCTACGAAGAGACGCGGAGTCGCCTGAGTCTGTATATGACAATCAATTTTTACCCGGACATATAATTCTGCCGGAATCCGGTTGAAACCGGAAATTTTGTATAAGTTAAAGTTTTATTTGAAGTTGATTAGGTGTTCTTTATAGGGATAAGAAGATACGCTGAATTTGTTTCTGAATTTTTCTTTTTTTTGCTGGACAAGTAGTTCGCTCGGAATTCGGCCGAAACCGGAAATTTGGCTGAAGTAAAGCAGGAAGTTTCGGTCAGTACCGTCAAAATAGAAATGGCTTATAGAGGTATATCTGAACTTGGTTTTCTCAGATGATTAGCCTGGCAAAGACAAGGCCCAATTGTCTGGATCAAATATTAGATTTTTGGGATCCTATCGAGACCTTAGGCCTTGTTTCAAACGCCGCGCCCCACGTTTAAGTTTGTAACAATGTCCAGCTACACTGGTCCACCCCCCCCCCCCCCCAAACCCAACCAGTCTGCAAATCTCTTTGCATTATTAAGGTGTGACTGAGAGTTGGTCGAAATGTCGGTCTCCTTGGCCACCTAAAATCTGTCCTGCCTTATGACGCCCTTCGATCCATTTATTTTTCCCTAATTCACTCAAATTTAAATTACTGCCCACTTGTTTATTTAAACACTTTCTCAACAAATATTACTGGTATTCAGAGACAACAAAACAAAGCCCTTCGGGTCCTCAAGCAATTCATTCCTTCTCCACTCAGCCTCCCTAACAAAACATCAACAAAAACCCTTTATTTCTTTCTCAATATTTTGCCGGTTGGTCTGTTTGTCCCTTATCATGCTATCCTATTCAAAGTTAAACACCATCATAAACAACTTCCAGGATATTTTTATAAGCCGGACATTTTCGCTCAAAAAAATACATCCCATCAACACTATACACGGAATGCATCACTACTATGTCAACCATTTATACAAACGGAAAGATCAAGATTCTCGGTAAAAAATACTGTTATAAAATCATGGAATAAATATCAGTCTAGTTTTGACCCACAACTCTCTCCAAATGTTTTAAAAAATAAAATAAAATCAAGACTTCTGACTGAATATTGAGTCACAAATACATTATTTGTAAGAAGATTGATGGCTTGTCTTTCGAGTATTGACGGTTTCTTGGCTGTCTCGTCTTTTTGTTTATTTGTTATTGAGGAGGTTGTTCGCTGGATGTCCCCTTTCTTGGGACCGGATGGTGGTTATTATATTTTATAAGTTATGTATGACCATGATTAGTTTCAATTTAGTCTTCTGGCCATCGAGCCAGCTCTCTGCCATGAAGTTTTGTCAAATTTATTAGTTATTATGGTTTGAAATTAAATTAACCTGAACCTGAACCTGTCCCCCCCCCCCCCAAATAAAATCTACTTTATTTCAGGCAAGTCATGTTTTTTGCGAGCAAATGCTCGAGCTCCATAGAGGACAGGGGATGGAGATTTATTGGAGAGATAGTTTTCTGTGCCCTTCCGAAGATGAGTATAAGCAGATCATCGTACGAAGTAATTTATTTTTACTTCTCAGATTTTATAGCACTAGAAACTGTTTTTGCCCCAATATTTTAAAGGTGTTCCGCTCCTTTGTGATCATTGTATAAGCTTCAGATAATAACACAAATGAATAACTGAATCATCGAATTCGACATTGAGGAAAGCGAGGAAGATTGTGAAGCCGTTTTTTCAGTCCAGTCTGCGTCTAGTAGCTAGAAAAATGCGTGTTTCGGAGGAGGCGTTGGAACAAACCAGAACAAGTCTGCGCATTCCCTCGAAATTTATAATTATCATGTCGTAATAATATGTTTGTGAACGGTTCTGTCCGATAGCGCAGAGAATAAGTATAATTGAAAGGCTTACGCGACGTGCACTGCCAGGGGAAATTCAATTCAGTTCAATTCAAGACTTTTATTCCGGCCAGAGACCATAAACAAACACTACAACAAACACACAAACAAAAATAAAGAACATATTAGGCTACAATACCACAGAAATTAGCCACACCCGTCTTTATTATACAGATTAACCCAAACGGGCAAAGACAGACGAAGCCACGGGTTACATAACGCCAGTACTATGCAGTTTTGCGATAGTAGCAACCGATTTCTTAGAGAAGTACGATGCGCGTATGCCAACGGGGAGAAGTTCATAACGCGGTAATCGCCGAACATCTCTGTAGCACTGCAAAAACGCGGGAGACGATGAAGAAATAGAAGTGACAACCCAAAGATGCACAAACAGTAAGATCGAAATAGAAATGTCATAACATCAGCAGAGCAATGAGAACACTTCCTAACTAGCATATTACCACGTATGTACAATGATCTAAAAGAGTGGCGTATATTTAATTTAATTTAATTACTTCAAATAAGGCTAACATGGGCCACGATATAACATAACATACTCAACAAACAAACAAATGAAAGTACCAGGTCACTTACGTGACTCCCGTCACAAGCCCCGCGTACAACTCACGAGTCCACGCAAGCCATACAGGCAGAGAAAGCCGCACCTGAGGCCCACAAAGGATCCTAAGAAGTGGGCTAGGGGATGAGCATCATCATGAAGGTTTTCGGCAAATATGTAATCAAGGTACCGAAAAGATTGCACAAAAACGAGCTCAGACCGAGCAAGAAGTACTCGCGGTAACAACGGAGGTTTTGCTTTATTAGGGCGAAAGCACATGCACACAGTTTTGGATGTATTGAAAATAATGTCAAATTCAGAAGCAAAACCTTCACATATTTTTAACAGTTTGTTCAGACACCAACACTAGTAGCAAGCAAAACAAGGTCATCAGCATAACTTAATAGCGTAGTTTCGTCAGCATGGATACGTCACCGCTTCGGCGAGTTTGTTGTTGAAGCTTCTTCTGGATAAAGCCGCTTTCACGTTGGCGCGTCGTTGCGATGCTTTGCGTACAGGTTGTGTAGCGTAGTTTCGTCAGCATAACGAAATAGTCGGAATAACCTGTCTTACTTCTAAGAAAACGATTCTGGTGATCTGGAAAGCTACGCTGACTTATTCTCCGCGTGTCGTTGCAACTGCGGCTAAGTCTCGCTTCGCTTTCCGAGGCTGTTCTTGCGCTCCGCTACACTGTAAAAAGTCCCTCCGTATAAAGATTAAAGTTAACTGCAGTATTTGCTACTCAGATTCTTCTTATCTCTAGTTGGTATTAATCTTATCTGCGTAGAGATAAGAGTAATCCGACCAAATACTGCAGTTAACTTTAATCTTTATACGGAAAAACTTTTTACAATGTAGTTCTGGAAAGTGACGCATCATGAATCCACTTCGTTCGTGGAAAGTAATGACTGTGAAGTAGTGAGCGTTTTATTAGGCAGTACTCAGTACTATCCTATTTCTTTTAGAAACTGGAGGTCTTTTCAACATGGCTGTCCGAATGATGCAGTTGTTTAGCGAGAATAAGGAAGATTTCACGGAACTCTCCTCCATTCTCGGCCTTTACTTTCAGATCAGGGATGACTATGAAAACCTTCTGTCATCAAAGGTACGTTCCAGTTCTAGATTTTTGCTTTAGATAATAGAAAATGATAATAATAATTTATCAAACAATTGTTTGCAAGTTTTGAACATACTAAAGATAAACAGAAAGTGAATGGGATCAGTTTAGTATCTCCAAAGGCCCAACCGGCATTTAGTGGGTCAAAAAAAGGCAGAATGCATTCGACAACTGCCTTGTGCACAATTTAATAAAATTTGTCTACCAATTTTCGAAAAAAACGGGATGACTATGAAAACCTTCTGTCATCGAAGGTACACCAGTTCTAGATTTTTGCTTTAGATAATTGAAAAGGATAATAATAATTTATTAAACAATCGTTTGCCTTTTCTATGTGCTAAAGGAGATTTCTTTTAGTTTTCAGGTGACCCAGTCCGTGAGTTAGCTCAGCCGGTTGGTAGATACGTCACCGCTTCGGCGAGTTTGTCGTTGAAGCTTCTTCTGGATAAAGCCGCTTTCACATTGGCGCGTCGTTGCGATGCTCTGCGTACAGGTTGTGTAGCGTATCTTTCACACCCTGCGCGACAAGCTTTCACGCTTGATGTGTATTTACGTTTTCCTTTCTCCGTTTCTTATGCTGAATTTTCGTTTCTTTCATCATTACTAAGTTTTTCTTCATCGTTAGTAGGTTTTCTCCAGTTTGTCTTCAAAAAATTCAATTTTTCACTGAAAAATCTAATGCGTTGCATTTTATTTGTCTGCGTTGCGTCACCGCAAGCGCGACGCAGAGGTTGCGTAGCTCACTGTGACAGCCACAACGCGTCAGTGTGAAAGTGGCTTAAAGCTGAGTTCGAACGGACGCGAATCTCACGTCGCTGAACTTTTGGCTCCCGATTCCGACAAAGCGATACGTCCATTTTTAAAGCTGGTTTACCGCGTGTCACGTGTAACCAGGGGACATGACGTCATCAGTCTCCTGACGTCATCACCAGGTGACGTCATCTTCTCGGCTCACGAGTTGACCGCGTCCTCTCAGAGCCCAGCTATCTGTGGAAAACTGTTTCTTCGACAAAACAATACGTCCATTTTTAAAGCTGGTTTACCGCGTGTCACGTGTAACCAGGTGACATGACGTCATCAGTCTCCAGACGTCATCACCAGGTGACGTCATCTTCTCGGCTCACGAGTTGACCGCGTCCTCTCAGAGCCCAGCTATCTGTGGAAAACTGTTTCTTTCTTCTTGAAGATCCAAAAGCATTGTCCTAATAAGTGTAATAAGCTGAATAACGCTATACGCAATGTTTACGTCTTAATACACACGCCTGTTCAAATACAACCCAAGAGGTTTTTACCAATGCGGCGTTCGGTGTTGCCAAGTTAATACAATTTTTCGAGCTCTAAAAAATATCCGAAAAGGTTCTTAGTACTACTTGAAGTACACGGGTACAATATAACGCAAGTTATACTGTAAAAAGGCTATTAAAATAAGGGATAGACAGCATTGATGCTCGAACTGACGAAAAGGAGTCGTAATAGAACAAAAACGTGTTTTTATGGCACTTGCAGCCTCTGGCTCAAGTGCCATATACCGATCACAATTCCGTCTGTCGGTCTGTCGGTCGGTCCGAGATTTTTGTCACACTTTTTCGAGTTAGGGTACTTCCAGATGTGCTAGGACAATGAAACTTGGCAGGCATATCAGAGACCCGACCAAACTAACCTGGAAATCATCAGTTTCCCGATCCGACCATATGCGGGGGAGTGCGGGGCGCTGGAAACTTCAAAATTTATGGCATTTTGTCACACTTTTCCGAGTTAGGGTACTTCTAGATGAGCTAGGACAATGAAACTTGGCAGGAATATCAGGGACCTGACCAAAGTAACCTGGAAATAATAAGTTTCCCGATCCGACCATATGCGGGGGAGTGGGGGCGCTGGAAACTTGAAAATTTAGGGCATTTTGTCACACTTTTTCGAGTTAGGGTACTTCCAGTTGTGCTAGGACCATGAAACTTGGCAGGCATATCAGAGACCCGACCAAACAAACTTAGAAATAATCAGTTTTCTGATCCGACCATTTTGGGGGGAAGTGGATGGCAGGGGAATCCGGGAAATTGAGAAGTGTGTAACTTTCGAACGGGTGATCGGATTGTAATGAAACTTCATAACTGAATAGAATATATATCTGTAATGTCCCGTTTAAAGTCTTGACCAGATTCGGTAGCCAGGGGGGAGACCGGAAATTTCAAGAAACCGTTAGAATGGAGGGATCGGAGTGAAACTTGCTGGGAAGAACAAGCATCTGCTCTAGATAAGTCCTTTAGAACATTGTACTGGATCCGGACACTTATGGGGGTAGGGGGTTTCCCGGAATTCCGGTGATGGTGGTTTTGGGGATTTTCACGATGAAACTTGACAGGCATATCAAGGACCCGATCAAACTGACTTCAAAAGGGAGGGGAATCCGAAATTTTCAGTCGTGCGTAATTTTGGAATGGGTGATCGGATTCGAGTGAAATTTAAGAATTGAACAGAGGACATTTCTCCGATGATCTTTTTCATATCCGGACCGGATCCGGCAACTATTGGGGGGGGGGGGATACGTGACCCGTTTAGAATGGAGGGATCGGGATGGAACTTTGGGGGAAGAACAAACAGATGCTCTAGGTAAGTCATTTACTGAATCGGATTGGCTACGGGCACCGTGGGGGAGCTGGGGGAGGGGACTGGAAATCTCGAGAAACGGTTAGAATGATGGTATCGGAGTGAAACTTGCTGGGAAGAACAAACATCTGATCCATGTAAATCTTTTACATAATTTGACTGGATCCGGACACTTGAGGGGGGGAGGAGGGGGTTTCCCGGAATTCCGTTTTTTGGGGGATTTTCACGACGAAACTTGGAAGGCATATCAGGGACCCGGTCAAACTGACTTGGAATAAAAAAAAAAAAATCCTCGATATGATAATCTTGGGGGGGGGGGGGGAGTTGAGGGAGGGGAATCCGGAATATTGAGTCATGCGTAACTTTGGAACGGGTGATCGGATTCGAGTGAAATTTAATAATTAAACAGAGGACATTTTTCTCTGGTGATCTTTTTCATTTCCGGACCGAATCCGGCAATTATTGGGGGGAGGGCGGAAAATACTTTACCCGCTTAGACTGGTGTGATCTGGATCGAACTTCGTGGGAATGACAAACAGATGCTCTGGATTAATCATTTACAGAACCGGATTGGCTCCGGGTATTGTGGGTGGAGTCGGACGGTCTGGGATTCCGGTGATCGCGCGTTAAGGTACTTTCAGATGTGCTAGGACGAAGAAACTTCGCTGGAATATTAGAGACTCAACAAAATTTGCTTAGAAATCGCTACTTCCCAAATCCGATTATTCCTTAAAGTACCAATCTTGACCGCAAAGTAAAAAAAATACTTTTAAGCAATATATGCATTTTCATGATGCCCATCAGCCCACTAGCATTTTTGCCTCGAGGGTTTTGCTTACAAATGAAGTTCCAGCTCCCTTAGAGTGCGCATCTCAACCGCAAAGTCGAAACTTACTTCCTTATTCACCTTATTCACCTTATTACAGCGCGCCCCGAGGAAAAGAGGAATCTGTAATAAGGCTTATACGCGGTAATACACCTTACAGCACCTATTTGGACAATGCTTAACTCTCCCTAGATAACTCCCTCCTTAAAGAATTACCAGTATAGCATATGTGTCAGTATAAGATAGATACATGCATACTGCAGCATACTTTGCTTTCTCACAAAGCTACAATTTATTTCTGTTTTCTGTTTAGTATACTGAGAGCAAAAGCTACTGCGAAGATTTAACAGAGGGAAAATTTAGCTTCCCCATCATTCATGCCATCACTAGTCGTCCAGAGGACACTCAAGTCATAAGTACGTTGCTTTTCTTTAACAGCGTGTTCCACTCTCCTACCAATAGTAACTATTAGTTACTAAATCCGTTCCAACCTCACAAAAAGTTACTACGCTGACCGTTCCAGCCTTCTCGAAATAGTAACTAATAGTAACTATTTACTTACCACGCTCGGGAGCGTAGTAAGCGTAGTAACTACAGATCTCTGCCACGTGATTGGTCGGATTCGACCGTGGCATGAGATTCTGCTGGAAAATAGAAAAATCGTTCCAGCCTTGACGACAGAAAGGAACAATTTGTGACGTCATGCGTAGTAACTACGGTAAGTAGGATGGAACACGCTCTAAGTTATGTTTAAAGCGTCCGCACTATTCGAACACCATGTTTGAGACCAAGTGCAACAATACTCTTGATGACTAACTCTTCTTGCCCATGCAAAATCGCCCTGTACCTAGCGGAAGAGCCTGAAGCGGTATCACAGCTGCTCCCACACATCGCCGTGATTGGTTAACACAGGATTGAGTTGTTGAGTTTGATTAGCTAGTGCTACGTTTTCTCGTTCTTCCCGAGTATCAACTGGCGTGTTTTGGACTTAGTCATATAGAGTATTGGTTTTGCTTTTCGGTGTTGACGCCCGAGGTGTTCTCTCCTCTCCTCAGGCCAACGCATTCGACTCGGATCGGACTTGCTAACCTACCGAGTGCAGTAGAGGTATGCTTACTTGAACGCTGCCTAATAGTGAACGGTCACCGAAGAAAAAACTAAATCCATACCAGGCAATTTTCACTGCAAATACTTACCAAAAATGTTTATTCCATTCATGTATGTATGTATGTATGTATTGTACATGGAAAGCCCAACCGGCCATGGCACAAAAAAATATTATGCAGATCTAATACTAATCTATACTAACTACATATTCAACACACTTTATATTTTGTGTCATGTTGTATCGCTGTTATTTGAAACATTTGTTGTTAACTGCCACCTGGTTTTCGTTGGACATTTTGAATATTTTGCCAAGGAATCGAATTGTACCAAGTTGATGGCGTTAAAACCAAACGACGTATATACCCAAATAAAAGAAGAAGCACATTTACAATTCCAAAACGTTTGTGCCAAGAGACAACCCTGAGCAGCTGGCTATTAGCTGATATAAAGTTTGTTGTGTTTCCTTCCCATGTGACTGTTTTATAAGCAAGTAACAAAAACAGTGTGGGGGAACAGTTAGAGAAGTGTTCAAATAAGCATCCCATATTTACTGTACGGGATCGGTGTTGAAACAATAAAACGCTCGCAAAAACTGCCTCCGAAGACAACGCGTTTTGAAATAGAATCGTTCCGAACTCGGCGTTGGGCAGGATGATGAAACCGAAATTTAGCTTATTTTTTCGTTGTCACAGGACAGATAGCTGTGCATGCAGTCCACACCAGTCGCTGTAGCCTGTGAGATTGGCTATGTGGGGACCAAGCTAAGTGAAGCGAGATTCGCGAGACAAGGTCAGACTCGCTCACAGCGAAAAAGAGAATGCAGTTTCTGCGTGGTGATGTGATGGGGGTGATGTCACTTCCTCAGAATTGCCATTTTACTGCCGTTACACTGTGTTTTTATAGCCTGATCTAGTTCCGCCGAAATCGATGAGTAAATTGCAAGAGAAGAAAAGAAACACCAGACTACGTACATGCATACAAATAGCAATCAAAGTTATCTTTTCTTTACCCTGCCCTTGTCCCGTCCTGACTACTTGTTCATCCGTGGATTCTGTTACAGACATTCTTCGTCAGAGAACGACAAACAACGAAGTCAAGAGTTATTGCGTGACCTTACTGGACAAGTTTGGTTCCTTCGAATACACTCGCAAAACGATGAGTGAGCTGGACGAAGCAGCAAGGCTCGAGGCTCGAAGACTTGGCGGGAACGAAGACCTCGAAAGGTTGTTAGATGAATTGAAGACTTGGTAATTGGTTAATGAATTTCTTTGCTTCATTGGAGTATATCATTTTTGTAACTTATTTATGTGACATTTAATGGTTTTGATTCAAATTCGGGTCTTCTCCGACGTATTGATTATTCAGTCACGCTAGCTGGAGTTCGACAGATGGCGTTGGTCCCCAGTGTATGTGCATCGGAACTCTGAAGAGGTTCAGGTTCATTTATTGATATACTTTATACTTCTACAAAAATAAAAATTTACACAAATCTGGCAGGGCGCAAAGCAGGAAAAGGCCCGACCTTATAGGTCAACTACACTGTCAGAAGTTTCATAACAGATTGCGCATAACACTTTCAAGAATAACACCTTTTCACTTAGAAAAAAAGTGTTATGACCAATTAAGTTTATACTATTTCGTGCCCAGATCTCCAACAACACCTTCAATAGGTAAAAGTACTACACTGTCAGAAGTTACATAACGACAACAGCAGGATGCGCGGTTTCAACAGATAACACTTTGGGATGTTCTATGTTATGTTTCTTTCGTTTCCGTTAGTATTTTTACCAATTGAAGGTGTTGTTGGAGATCTAGGCACGACATAGTGTAAACTTAATTGGTCATAACACTTTATTTCTAAGTGAAAAGGTGTGTTATTCTTGAAAGTGTTATGCGCAATCTGTTATGAAACTTCTGACAGTGTAATAACTGATCTATGATACATGAAGAAAATGAAGAAACTGGCTGTCCAGTGCTATGACCAATGACTGGACAGGCTCAGTTTTGGCAATACATCCAAGTGTTGACGATTACCAGGTGAATGTGATCAGGTTCCTGATATGCTTTTCAAGTTCATCTCCCTGGCCTATCTGGAATGCTTCAGACAGACGATCAAGGTCGAGTTCTCGGGGACTGGAATTCCTGCCATTATTTTCGGCACTGTCATCATTTCCATTCGGAAAAGCTTAGACTTTTTCTAATTTATAATGAAAGCGCACAAAAAGCCGGCCTGATCGTGATTGCGAACCCGTAGCGAGTGCCCTTCCTGATCAGCGGAAATCAACCTGCTTCTCCAGTAACCGACTCAGTTGGTAAGTCACGAAGTTTAATAGCAAGGAATAAGAAACCAAAAGGAACAATACGGATTCTTTGAACTGGAATACATTTTACTCGCAGGAATTTTCTGCGCTGACGCTTGTCAGATGACGAACTTCGCGCCGACAAAAGCTTATTTTTTTTCAAAATTATGCTGATAGGTATCATTTTCAGACCATGTTGGGGGGGGGGGGAGGGGATGCTGATGCTCGTGATCGAGCCGTGGACAAATGGACCAGGAACTCGTCAGTTGGCTGTTTTATCTACAGGAAACCTGGCTTGTGGACTGGGTTTTAACGTTGACGATAGTGTCCCTGAGGAATACCTGAAGAAGGGATAATACGCCTTTCCCAGGGTCAGATGACGAACTTCGCGCCGACAAAAGCTTATTTTTTGCAAAATTGTGCTGACGAGTATCCTTTTCAGACCATGTTGGGGGGGGGATGCTGATGCTCGTGATCAAGCCGTGGGGACTGAGTTTAAACGTTGACGATAGCGTCCCAGGGGAATACCTGAAGAAAGGGTAATACGCCTTTCCCAGATTAACGGGTCGAACCTCGGTCACAGACACGTGTTTTCGTGTCGAAGATTTCCGATTCCCCACTGGATTTTGAGACATCTCTCAAGTAGACAGAGGAGCTGCGCCGCTACTAGTTTCGGCGCCGTCGCGCCGAAAAAGACTGGGTGGCGATGTGCTGCTTTTTTACAGTGGAGCTTTTATATTTATACTTTCAGGACTATAGGGCCATATTAGGTCAAATTAGTGGTACGTCTATATGAATGGCAAAAATCGCGGCTCAACTGACCAGCCTAGTAGGCCTTAAATACAGTTTCATCTATTCTAACATAGCCTTAACTTCAGCAACTAAAACAAGCGCTACCAGCTGCTCATACCGCATTTGTTACGAGTAGGTAGTTCGCTAAAGTAAGGACGCCACAAGACCCCGGTATCCCTCCATCTCCCCCCGCCGATGATCCTGGTCGTAAGGTCAAACAATTCGACTGAATAAGATTCTCTGAAGCATGGGGGGGAATCCCCCCCCCCCCCGTTCCTCGAACGTCCCCTGCATATACTGATGCTATGGTACGTGTGATTACTTGTTGGGATCCCAAAACGTAAGTGGAGGGATACCTATGACATTGCAAAAGTTGTCCGTCTGTCTGTCCGCACGATAACTCTCGAACGGAATGAGATATTTGGTAGGAGGATCCTTTGGGTCAAAGTACAGGTCAAGTTCGAAGATGGGCTTTGTAGCCCTATATTTGAGGATGGGGGAGGGGTTTCAAATTAAGGGACAAACAAAATATTTTTAAATAGCTAATTTGATAGTCGATTATGGGATAAGAAGACATGCTGAGTACGATGGTGAAAACCATTTCTTGTCGGACAAGTAGTTCGTCCGGAATCCGGCTAAAACCCGAAAGTTGTGTAAAAGTAAAAGTTCCATTTGAAGTTGATTAAATGTTAGATTTAGGGGTAAGGAGACATGCTGGACACGATGGTGAAAACCATTTTCTTGCCGGACAAGTAGTTCGTCCGGAATCCGGCTAAAACCGGAAAGTTGGGTAAAAGTAAAAGTTTTATTTGAAGTTGATCAAACGTTTGATTTAAGGGTAAGAAGACATGCTGGACATGATGGTGAAAACCATTTTCTCACCGGAAAATCGCACGGAATCCGGCCAAAACCGGAAAGTTTGTTAAAAGCGAAAGTTTTATCTGAAGTTGATTAGATGACAGATTTAGGGGTAAGAAGAGACGCCGAGTCTGTATATGACAATCATTTTTTACCGGGACATATAATTAGTCCGGAATCCGGTTTTATCCGGATTTTTTTCAAAGTTTTATTTAAAGTTGAGTAGATGTTCTTTATAGGGATACAGAGATCTGCTGGATTCGTTTCTGATTTTTTTTTTTTTTTTGCTGGACTAGTAGTTGGCTTGAAATTCGGGCGATACCGGAAATTTGGCAGAATTAAAGCAGGAAGTTTCGGTCAGTATCGTCAAAATAGATATGGCTGATAGAGGTATATCTGAACTTGGTTCTCTCTGATGATTAGCCTGGCGAAGACTGGATCTGGCGAAGACAGGACCCAATTGTGTGGATCAAACATTAGATTTTTGTATCCCATCGAAACCTTTGTCTTGTTCATTCTCGCCACAACGAAAGACTGCTTTAGCTGCGGCGGACTCTTTGGAAATGGCGGAAACAGCGGCGCTTGGGGGGTCTAAGAACCAGTGTGGCCAGATAAATTCTCTACCTACAAAGTATTGATGTTTGTTATGTTTTGGGCAGTTCAGGATTCATTTGACAGAGATTGCATCTTAACCGACGAAAACGAACATTTCTCGCCGTAATCGGAAAAGGTAGAACGAAGGGGGTACGAAAGGTAGAACTTAGAGACTGAGTTTTGGGCTTTTGGTAAATATGCTAAGCTTGTGAATACCTGCATCTGTTTTACCACCCTTTCTTGATCGATTAAACACAGCTTAGAACAGATGCGGCTTTCTCTGCCTGTATGGCTTGCGTTTACTCGTGAGTTGTACGCGGGGCTTTTGATGGGAGTCACGTAAGTGACCTGGTACTTACATTTGTTTGTTTGTTGAGTGTGTTTTTGTTATATTGTGGCCCATGTTGACCGTATTTGAAAAAATAAAAATAAAAAAAAATAATTGATAGTGTATATGGAAATGTAAATTAAGTCTCGTATCCTATTGGTCCGCTGTGAGTATGACGCAAAACTGAGAAACCGACCAATAGGACGTGAGATTTCATTCCGTCTTAAAAAATCTAAAGCCGCCTAAAAAGCTTTTTTTTTATATGTAAGCAGTTAGAAAAAGTCGCAAAAAGGACCTCAAATCCTTACAAGCCTAAAATGTCAACCCAACGCCCACAATTTAATGTCTAAGTTTAAGTTCCTGTGTTGTGCTTTTTCCGTTTTCGTCTGGTAGCAATAAGGGGACACCCCTGGTTGGATAACATTAGAAATTGTCGTAAAAATATACGAATACTAAATGTACGATCGTAAATATGCACCGCGCGGTCAGCTTAGCTGACTAGTTGACCACTATAAAAAATTTCGTATAGGAAATCCCGCGTTGCCGCGGGTTGGTTTGTATAAAAGGAACTTTCTTATCGTAGCCAACTAGTTGGATCCTATAGGAACCGCCGCTCCTATAGGAACTTTATAATAGTCAACTAGTTGGATAATCATCCGCCGTTCCTATAGGAACTTTCTCATCCTAGCTAATTTGTTGAATAATCATTCGCTGTCCCTATAGGAATTGTGTACAATCTGTGAAAATTTTGTGTGTGAATTGTGACAAAGGGGGCATTAGGCTGCCACGGGTTTATTGCACTTGTTATTATCTTGCTAATGGAAAAGGGGTTTAAAGGGTGGGACTGGCTGGCAGACCATTCAGTGTTCGAACGAATGCTATTCGTGCAAGGTCTTCAACATTTCTTTGGACTTATACTAGCGGTTTGTTTAAATTTAAGGCTTTTACAGTGGGATGGGATGATTACTAATTAGGGTATTTCAATCCTTGTTTGGTTATTGGGGATGAGATATTCTTTGTTCTAAAGCTGTCTGTATATAAAATGTGATAAACATTTTACTTTTACACTCCACTTCTGAGCGCTTGCGCACTTGTTCTCGTAGTTTGAAGTTTACAGTAACAGTTGGAAGTTTATTTCCCGATAAAATCAATTTTGGTAAAACCAAATCTCAAACCGTGGATCACCGCCGAGATTAAAAGTCTTATATCTGAAAGAGAAATGTACTACCTGAATGGCGAAAAAGACCGAGCAAGAAAAATAAGAAACCTTATTGTTCGAAAAATCAAGTCGAGTCGAAAGTCACACGGCGCAGCTACAGAAACAAGAGCTGTAAGCTCATATGTCACTTGCATGGGTTAAGATGATTTGATTGATCAAAAGTAAGTTTCGACTTTGCGGTTGAGATGCGCACTCTAAGGGAGCTGGAACTTCATTTGTAAGCAAAACCCTTGAGGCAAAAATGCTAATGGGCTGATGGGCATCATGAAAATGCATATATTGCATAAAAGTATTTTTTTTACTTTGCGGTCAAGATTGGTACTTTAAGGAATAATCGGATTTGGGAAGTAGCAACTTCTAAGCAAATGTTGTTGAGTCTCCAATATTCCAGCGAAGTTTCATCGTCCTAGCACATCTGGAAGTACCTTAACGCGCGATCATCGGAATCCCAGACCCCCACCCCCCTCCTCCAACTCCACCCACAATACCCGGAGCCAATTCGGTTCTGTAAATGATTAATCCAGAGCATATGTTTGTCATTCCCACGAAGTTCGATCCAGATCACACCAGTCTAAGCGGGTCAAGTATTTTCTGCCCTCCCCCCAATAATTGCCGGATTCGGTCCGGAAATGAAAAAGATCACCAGAGAAAAATGTCCTCTGTTTAATTATTAAATTTTACTCGAATCCGATCACTCGTTCCAAAGTTACGCATGACTCAATATTCCGGATTCCCCTCCCTCAACTCCCCCCCCCCCCAAGATTATCATAACGAGGATTTTTTTTATTCCAAGTCAGTTTGACCGGGTCCCTGACATGCCTTCCAAGTTTCGTCGTGAGAATCCCCCCAAAAACGGAATTCCGGGAAACCCCCTCCTCCCCCCCCCCCCTCAAGTGTCCGGATCCAGTCAAATTATGTAAAAGATTTACATGGATCAGATCCATCCTCCCTCCACTCCCCCCCCACCATTATCAGATCGACAAAATTTTTATTTTGAAGTCAGTTTGATCGGGTCCCTGATATGCCTGCCAAGTTTCATCGTGAAAATCCGCAAAACCACCATAACCGGAATTCCGGGACCCCCCCCCCCCCTAATAAGTGTCCGGATCCAGTACAATGGTCTAAAGGACTTATCTAGAGCAGATGCTTGTTCTTCCCAGCAAGTTTCACTCCGATCCCTCCATTCTAACCGTTTCTTGAAATTTCCGGTCTCCCCCCCCAACTCCCCCCTGGCTACCGAATCCGGTCAAGACTTTAAACGGGACATTGCAGATATATATTCTATTCAGTTATGAAGTTTCATTACAATCCGATCACCCGTTCGAAAGTTAGACACTTCTCAATTTCCCGGATTCCCCTGCCCTCCACTCCCCCCCAAAATGGTCGGATCAGAAAACTGATTATTTCTAAGTTTGTTTGGTCGGGTCTCTGATATGCCTGCCAAGTTTCGTGGTCCTAGCACAACTGGAAGTACCCTAACTCGAAAAAGTGTGACAAAATGCCCTAAATTTTCAAGTTTCCAGCGCCTCCACTCCCCCGCATATGATCGGATCGGGAAACTGATTATTTCCAGGTTTGTTTGGTCGGGTCCCTGATATTCCTGCCAAGTTTCATTGTCCTAGCTCATCTGGAAGTACCCTAACTCGGAAAAGTGTGACAAAATGCCCTAAATTTTCAAGTTTCCAGCGCCCCGCACTCCCCCGCATATGGTCGGATCGGGAAACTGATTATTTCCAGGTTAGTTTGGTCGGGTCCCTGGTATGCCTGCCAAGTTTTATTGTCCTAGCACATCTGGAAGTACCCTAACTAGAGATGAGTGGCCTGACAGACCGACCGACCGATCGACCGACCGACCGACAGACCGAAAAGTGATCGGTATATGGCACATGAGCGGAGCTGCAAGTGCCATAAAAAACTGGCCAAGTCTGACCCAAAAAATTTTCACTCTACTGTACAAAAAATGATGGGCAGGGAGAACCGGAAAATTGAACTTAGAGATGAGGACGGAGAACGTTTATCAGCTGGAGAAATCAACCGACACTTCGCAACGATTTATAGAAAGCACCCCGGCCTGAAAGAGCTTCCCGAACTCCCACCATTTTCCGAAATTCCAGTGGTCGAAGTAGATCAAATCAAAGAAGCATTCTCGAAGCTGGACGCAACCAAGTCTTCATATCCGGGAGAAATTCCAATTCGGCTGATCAAGTACTGCTGTGAGCAAATCGCTGCCCCTTTTACAGCTGTGGTCAACCAGTGCCTTGTTGAGGGGGTCTTCCCCGAGAGGTTCAAGACAGCTATCATCACCTGTATTCCGAAGAAGACCTCCACAAAGTCAGTAATGATCTTCGGCCCATATCGAAGACGTCTACTTTTTCAAAGGTGTTGGAGAGCTTTATTTTCAAATGGATGTACAATGACATCTCCGACAACATCGATTCTCGACAGTATGGCTTTCGACGAGGCTGCAGTACTGTACACTATCTTGTTCGGTTCATCCACGATATGCTCAAGCATCTAGAAAATGATGGCGCCTTCGTCGATTGCCTCATAGCCGATTTCATCAAGGCTTTCGACTACCTTGAACACGCCACAGTCATTGAAGGATCAACAACTATGGGAGCACGCGCTATTGTTACCAGGATGCTGGCAAGCTTCCGCTCGGAACGGTTGCAATGCGTCGAACTCCAAAACGGAGAAGTTTCAGAGCTCTTAAATATAACTTGTGGAGCACCTCAAGGAACGGGGCTCGGTCCTTTGGCCTTTATGGTTGTGGCCAACAAATTACTTAAAGAGCTCAGGAACAGGTACAAATTCGCAGATGACCTATCTTTGTCTCTTTTTCGTCTTCTGTCTGACTCAGACGCCATCGACCCTGGACTTAGAGTACTGACGCAGTTGAAATCGGAAGCGGAAGCAGTCGAACTAGGCATAAGCGAAGAAAAAAGCATACTGTTCCGAGTCAGCTTCCTGAAAAGGAACATCCCCGAACTGCCAGCATGCGAACTCTCTTCCTCGCAAAGCATCAAGATCCTTGATCTACACATTGACAACGATCTCCGATGGCATACTCACGTAAGTCACCCTGTAACAAAGGCAGCTGGTCAACTAAAATCTTTCGCCTGTTTACGAAGGTTTGGCTTCAGCAGAAAGGCCCTCCTAAACTGCTATAAATCGTATACCATTAACAGAATATGCATGCGCGGTGTGGCACAGTTCTATCTCTGATGACCAAATTCAGAGGATAGAACAAATCCAAAAACGTGCATGCAAAATAATCCTTTTGACTGACTACAAAGACTATGGAGAAGAGTCTAGAAACGCTGGACATAACGACGCTATGCCATCGTAGGCACGAGCTAGTCATGAGCTTTGGCAGAAAGATACTGGCATCTGATCTACATGGGGACATCCTTCCAGAATATGCCAGCAACATCGGCCGGCGAAACACTAGGCTAAATTTACATCAAACGGGGAAAAAACTACTGAAATTCCCGTCTCATGCCCATTCATCGGAATGATTCCTCAATTCTTTCGTGCCATATTTTACCGAATATTTTAACGCTCTTTAGAAAATTGTTGTCGTCTATTTCTTTTCAGCCCCGTTTCTTTATTTTTGTTGTGACATAAATTGTTTGACCATTGCATCTTTTTATCTCATTCAAATTTGTTTAAATTCTAGAATAGTAGTGAAACTTATGATGAATTATTTGTGTACTTGTCATTGTAATTCGCGTTCGTATTCTGATGAATTGTATTTTAAACCGTGAATTGCATGTATAAATCATAGGTTACCATTGCAAATATATCTCTTGGTTGATCTTTTTATTTGTAATGACATGTCCAGCACTATTTTTTGTCTGTAAAAGATATCTATGGATAAATAAACCGAATTGTAATTGTAATTGTAGCCAACTAGTCAGCAACACCGGCTTTTCATTTCTTACAGGAGCCAACTGGTTGGCTAGTGACCGCACGGTGTATATATGTATGACTGAATATTTAGGTTTAGATTTTGTATATTTGTACGACAGTCTCTAAATCTATCCAACTAGAGTATTGGTGGATTTACCTACTGCGTAAAACGCGAGCGTATTTTGAAATCTGAGCGTTATTTACGCACATGTTTGGGATCGAAACAACCTCTAGCAATACGGACGTATTTGAGAAATCGGTTCGTTTCTTATAAATACGTCCATCCGTATTGCTAGTCTTTGCAAGGCCAAATACGTGCGTAAAATACGCTCGGATTTTTTCACATATATGATATATGTAAACCCCAAGGGCGTCACTAGCCTTTTACCTTTGAGTGGGGGGGGACGTCCGGTTTGTGCCGACGGACTTAAAAATGTGCCGACGGACTAAAAAATGTGCCGACAAAATGCATGGAATAGAACCCGAGAGAAAATTACTGTAATACATCAGTTGAGATATTCCTTCAATGTAATTTCGTATACTTTTCAGCTTTTGCTAAAAAGCGAAGCTTTCAACGACTGTACCTAGAAGAAGCTAAAGTACGTGCCGCCGGCGAAATTTTTTCTATTCTGCCTTTCGTCCGGAAACATTTTGCTATACCTACCATACAAGTTCTAGCTTTTAACGTGTATCAAACCCCCAAGAATGTCAATCCTAAAACGCCAATTAAATGAAACACCGATCTTCCAAATAGAGAATACTACAAAATGCGCCGCAGGCGAAATTTTGTGTAAAACTAATCTTAATGCATCAGTTGAGATTGCTCCTTTAATGTAAATTCGTATATTTAAATTCACACGTTCGCCTTTTCGTTTCAACTTTAGCTAAAAAGCGAAGCTTCCAACGATTTTACCCAGAATAATTTTAACTAAACGCCGCATGCGAAGTTCTTTAAATTTGTATTTTTTCCGTAAAAATTTTCGCCCGACATTGTTTGCAGTATTTGATTTCTTACGTATAAAAAGAACCGGATTTGTCGAAAGAGCATCGACGCCCGACAAAAGCATTCAGAATTCGATTTCTTCTGTGTTTTGCCCGACAAGACCGTAAAGATCTTTATTTCTTGCATGTAAGTAGAAGCCGATGTGTCGACGAAACTTAAAACTTTCGGGGTGCGCCCGATAAGCGTTTACAGAATCCGAATGTGCCGATGAGAATACCTACGCCCGGAAAAACCATACAGCATTTGATTTCTTCTTTTGTTTTGCCCGACTGAAGTTGATTTCTGACATGTAAAAATAACCCGTTGTGCCGACGATACTTGAGCTTCCTGGGTGCGTTCGACAAAGTTTGCGATGTGCCGACGAGTCGACCGACGCCCAACAAAAGCATACAAAATTTTACTTCTTCTATATATTCCTTATGTATAAAAAGAACCCGATGTGCCTACGGTAATACCAAGGCCCGAGGAAAGCATGCCGAATTCGATTTATTCCGTGATTTGCCCGACAAATCTTTACAGGATTCTATTTCTTGCGTATAAAAAGAACCCGAGGTGCCGACGAGTCGACGACGCCCGACAAAAAGCATATAAGTTTGATTTCTTCTGTATTCCTTATGTCTAAAAAGAACCCGATATGCCGACAAACAAGTGAAATTTCGCTCGGCTTCGCCCGACGAAAGTACTTTTGGGGCGGGGAGTCCCCCCCCCCCCCACCATAGTGACGCCCCTGGTAAACCCACCATAATTATGGAAAGGGGTTCAATTTCTTGGTCAGTGGTACCTGCGATTTTTGCTAGCTTTTCTTTCCGAAGCGTTATCAACGCTGCTGCAGGGTTGCCGCATGTCGCGCGATAGTGTGAATCGTCACTCTATTTTGTTTTTGTCACTCTTGTCCTACGTAGGACGTAAAAATCCGTAAAAATCACTATATTTCATAAAACGTCTAAATGTGTCATTTTTGCAGCAGGGATTCCGACTAGAAGTGAGTACTTCAAATTTTTTTGTATGAAAACAAATTAGGATGTGTCTGGGATGTGTAATTTTTGCAGAGGCGATTCCGATCAAAAGGGACCATTTCACTTTTTTTCATGAATAAATTTCACTCTGTTCTGGGCCAAAAGTCACTCTCGAAATGTTTTCGGTATGGCAACACTGGGCTACTGTGCCCGCTGAATTTGAAAAGATCAAAGAATGCGGTGCTGAGAATGAATAAAGTTATTTCTCTCATTGAAGGGTTTTGTATTTGCTATGCTGGGAGTGTCCTCCTTGGTGCTCCGCTCTTGAGGTGATTAGTCTATTGCAGAGGCGTTACTAGCCAAAATGTTTGGAGGGGGGTGGCGCAAGGTATTTACCGACTGGCTGGTCATTTTTAAGGACTGTTTTTGCAGATATAAATGACTATTATTGAGAAAAGTTGACGAAAAATCAGCTGATTTTAAGAAACTACTTTTTTTTTAGAAAAAACGACTTTTCTTACGAGAACCCGACTGTTTTGTTATAAAAAAATCACCTTTTTTTACGAAAAATCATGGCACTTTGGTGCGAACTCAACGACGTGATGCCCTGGTCTATTGATCTTTCATAGTGAGGGCAGTGTTGCCATATGGTGCATGTTTGCACCATTTGGGTGTTTTTTTCAGGTGTGCACATTGCGCCATTTTTGCACATTTCCCTAAAGCATTGTTCAAATAGGTGTAACAAGCTGAATTACGCTACATGCAATGCTTATCTCTTAATACACTGTAATACACACGGCTGTTCAAATAGGAACTCAATAGGTTCTTATCCATGCAGCGTTTGGTGTTGCCATGCTGATACAGTTTTTCGAGCTCCTAAACACGAGTATAATTTGACTTCCTTTATATTGTAAAAAGCTATAAAATTAACGGATGGACAGGCATTGATCCTCAAACCAACAATAAGCAGTCATAACAGAAAAACGTGTTCTTTTGAAGAAAAGTTGATTCTTCAGCTTCCAACATAGTAGAACTTTGGTGCTTCCCGTGGGAACCCTGATGACGCTGATCCTCTCCTCGGCCTGCTGGCGGACAATGAAGCGACCTGATTGGCTCTGCATAAGGGAAAATAGAACCTTGCTCTATTCTCCTTATTTGAGTTATTACAGAGCGACCCGAGGAAAAGAGGAATCTGTAATAAGCCTTATACTCCGTTATACACCTTACAACACCTATTTGGACAATGCCTAAATCTCAGTGCAAATTGGGCGCTTTTTGCTGTCCACATATCTTAAAGACTTAAAAGTGAAAACCAGATATGGATTTGTAAACACCACTTAGTAATTTTATGTTTAGAGCTTGAGGGTTGCCGTGATGCCAAATCTTTATGGAATGTCAAAAATTTCATTCAAGAACACCATGTAATGGTCATGCAGGTTCAGAATATAATGGCCATCTTTACTGCTTAAGCTATTGGATGCCAGTGAGTTAACAGCAAGCTGAGTGAGACCTTGGAAATATGGATTTTTTAAAAAATTTATAGCTTATAGTTACTATTTCTTTTCTTATAAAAGACAAGACCTCATTAACTTTTCTCTTGTCTTGCTCACAATAGAACCGGCATTTCTTGCCAAAATCGATTGGAGTGGGGAGGTTAAGGACTCAAGGTCTTCATCGGCTGGCTAGTTACTTTTAGGTCACAACTAGGCCTAGGCCAGCCTAGGTCCTAAATGTCAAGCATCTGTCAAGAAGCAAATTCTTATGGCATGACCTACGTCTCCAGGGGGCAAGGACCTAGTTAGGACTTCATAGAGATTTTTTCTTTACATTTTCGAAGCCATTGTCAAAGTTACATAATTATAGATTGAATACCCCTCCTATACAAAACTGCAGCAGAGTAGGCCTAGAGCCATGCCGCCCCGAGCATTTCTCATTGGCGGGTCGAACCTGGTAAAATTGACCGAATGGGAACCCGATTTTTACTGATTCTAGTAAAAACTTTATATGTAAAAAGTTGCATAGTATGAAAAAAAAAATCGAAATCCGGCGCGGTTTCACGCCCTTCCTCGTCTGTAACATCATTGAGTAGGGGTATCACCAGCCTTTTACCTTTAGGGGAGGGGACGCCCAGTTTTGCCAACGGGACTTGAAAATGTACCAACACAAAGCGCCGTTGCTGCGTCTGTATCTTCTAACGGTACCTAGGACAAATTAGAGCACCAGAGGCGAAATTTTTGGAATCTGCCTTTTTTCTGGCAAAATTTAAGTCCTTTCCATGAAAATTCTAGATTTAAGTAGATCCTTCATAACCATTAAACTCAGTGGTTCCAGCCCCAGAAAATTTGAAGCCTTAAACGCCAAGTAAATGCCGCACCCTGTTCTAAATAGGTAAGACTGCGAAATGCGATGCAGGCGAAATTTTGTGTAAACACTGATGATCAAAGTGCCTTTTTGGGATCCCAGACGAAATTACCAAACGGACTACCAATTAGATCATAGAGTTGTCTGTTAAAAAAAGTAATTGCCATTCAGGGTAAAGTAGATAAAAAGTATATTTACTCTGAATTTACAGCAAAAAAAAAAGTCTCCCCGTTAAGAGACATGCCTTTTCCTGCAGTACTGCAATCATTAGGTTAAGTAAAAGTTCAGTAATGTATGGTAACCAGCTGAAACTACCATTAAATGGTAAAGAACGGGAGATAAATAAATGCCACTTAAATCACCGAGCTTGGTAAGGGCGGGGGGGGGGGGGGGGGGGGGTAAACCAAATAACCAATTTGTGATACCGAAAAACTAAACTAAATAAGTAAGGAGCAGATCGGCACCGGTAGGCTATCACAACCGAATTTGGTAACGAAACAAAACTCTAGTTAGAACCACCTGAAACAACCGAATGTGGCAAGTCTGGTAACGGATACGGACTAGTCCGGTGCATTACCCGATTCGGTAACGAATCAGAACCAAATGAATCTGATTAATCACCGAATCATGCAATGGACTGACCGGATGCGAAGGAACAGATACGTACTTGATAAAAGTTCGGTGAATAACGGGATTCGGGAACGAACGGGACCAAATAGACACGTAAATTTCCCGAATTTGCAAAGGCACGGACCGAATGCAGTGAAACAGACGCGGGCTGAACAAATGTCCGATGATCGCCTAACCGAATTCGGTAACAAATGGTAACTAAATAAATAAACTCATCAAATTACCGAATTTGCAAATGGACAGACGGAATGCGGTGAAATAGATGCGGACCAAACAAATGTCCGGTAAATACCGAATTCGGTAACGCATGGGAACTAAATAAATATAAGTTAAATCGACGGAATTGCAAATGGACAGACCGAATCCGGCGAAATAGATGCGACTAAACAAAAGTTGGGCGAAGTACCAAATTCGATAAAGAATGCGAACCAATAAACACATTAAATCATCCAATTTAGAGAAAAAGATTTGCAGAAAAAAAGATTGTAGAAACGCAACACGGCTTCGCCGCATTGGTCGTTTCGACCGAATTTTGCCTTCGGCGAAAATTTGACCGAATGCTCAAAACTAAAGCTATGCTTCTTTTAATGTTAGTTGACATTGGACTGCAGTTGTGGGCTGAATGGTAAAATGAAGTCACTACTACAAAGTCGCTACTTTGGCTGACTGGTAGTTTATTTTTGTCTCTGCAAGTTGATGAAATGACACTTTGCATGGTTACCTGATGTTCAAAGAAGCACTAGGTACCTCGTACCTCTACTGTAGAGTTAGGATATGCATCTTTGACCTCTTCTCTAATTTTGAACTTCCTTGGTTTCAGTTCTTGCCACAAAGAGATGAATGGGAATGATAAATTAAGAACTTGGTACCTACAAAGAGCAAAGTGTTTCAGATTTATTCTGATATATTGAGTGAACCCAGATTCTTTGATTCCATTGGCTATTCCTTTTTTGTATTATTTTTCATCTGTTGGGATATGATAGTCTGCAAAGTAACTTTTATGTAAAGCATAAGACTATATTACATTGTGTTGCTGGGGAGAACAGGATTGGTACCAAGTAGGGGACAGTCCACAATATGATTGTGACAACTCTCCTCACTCTGACGCTCATTGTGACAAAATTCCGTAATTTGTATAAAATTCTGTACTAGATCTACAATAAAACTGGACTACTATTTCTGGCTCTGGAAATCAAGAAAAGATTAAGACGATTTAAGACCCACCCAGGCCCGTATCCAGGAATTTATTTCGAGGGGGGAGGTGCCCGCGGGTCGGACAAAAAAGACATAGATCAGAGGGAAAAGCCTATAAAAAATGATTATTTTTGTATGTTTCGGGGGGGGTGTGCCCCCCCCCCTGGATACGGCCCTGGACCCACCCAATAACCTGTTGGGTGTATAATTATTGCAGAATATAATTTCAGGGATAAAAAGTCTGCCCTCTACGTTTTGCTCTCTGATGAAATGTCTACTTCACATGGTAGGTATAAGCCTGCGGCTATTGACTGTGTGCAATAAATGTACGTTAGTAGAAGACAGTGGTAGACTCAGGGGCGTCCCGAGCCTTTCGTCATAGGGGGGGGGGGGGGGCGCACTTAATAAAACTGACCGAATCGTTATCTGATTTTTACTGAATTTATTAACAAAATTGTAAAAACACAGCGAGTTGCCTTCATGAAGCTACAACGTAAAAAGTTGCAGAGTATATACAAACAAGTCTAAAGAGAAAAATTGGCGCGTTTTCACGCTTTTCCGCTTCTGTTTCGTTTTCCACGGTTACGCCGTCACTAGTGTTTTACCTCTGGAAGACCTTTCCAGTTTTGCCAACAGGACTTGAAATAATCGCAAAAAAATGGTGTTGCTGCAAAGCGACAACGTCGCTAACGGCTGTGCCCATGATTGATTAAGGCGCCGCAGGCGAAATTTTTTTAATACGCCTTTTTTTCTGGCAACATTTAACTACTTCCCATGCAAATTCTAGCTTTTAACATAGTTCAAGCCCCCCAAAATTCCAAGCCTCAAACGCCAACTAAGTCAGGCAACCTTTGTCCCACCAAAAAAAAGAAAAAAGAGAACTTAGTGGTCATAGAAACCCCTGAAAACCAAATTCCTCTCATCTCAGAGAGGGATGTATTTCTTAAACTTAAACACTTGAAAAATACTAGTATAACCCCAATAGATATTCCACTTGATTTGATAAGAGCTTTTCCTGATAGACTCACCGCGCCGCTAACAGAGGTTTCAACCTTATTACTAAATCTGGTTCGTATCCAAAAATTTGGAAAGTTGGATATATTACGTCAATCCCTGAAAAAGATTGCAAAATCGATTTCAATGGGGTTCGACCAATCACTTTAACACCCATTTTTAGCAAAGTTTATGAAAGTTTCGTTGCAACGTGGCTTAAAAACGAGATCTTGTCAAAAATAGATCCACTGCAATTCGGTAACATACCTAAATCCTCTGCTACCCATTACCTAATACAATTAATTGACTTTATTCTGAAAAATCTTGAAGAACCAGGAAAATGGATAAATTTGATAGCAATTGTTTTCGTAAAGGTTTCGATCTCATTAACCATAAGATTTTAATTGGTTAACTTTCTAGTCAATTCAACGTAAGATAATTAGAATAATTGCTAGTTTCCTATACGGAAGACAACAAATGACCAAATATAAAAGTGTTTTTTCTGACCCGGTTCCCATTTTTTGTGGTGTACCTCAAGGTACTCTTTTAGGACCTTTGCTTTTTTTGGTTATGATTAATGAAATTGCACAGGATCTGCCGGATCGGTGGAAGTACGTTGACGATTTGAGTACTACTGAAGTATGCTACCGTCATATTAAAAGTTAAGCAGCAGCAATCGTCGAAGACATACAAAATGAAGCGTCTTTGTCCGATATGCAAGTAAACCAAGAAAAAAGCGCTGTTTTGACTATTTCATTTTTAAAATCACCCCCGCAATTTGAACCAAAGCTCATTGAAAATTTGGCTGTAAAAAACTAAAACTCCTTGGAGTAGTTATTACCGAGACTTTAGATTGGGAAGATAATACAGTAGAAATACTCCGTAAGGCAAACTCAAGCCTGCACATGTTAAAGCTTTTATCAAAGCATAATGTCCCAAGTCTTCATATCCTCAGGATTTATACCTCTTTCATAAGACCATTATTGGAGTACGCATGCGCAGTGTGGCATTTTGGTCTATCTGCAGATCAAAACTCACGTATTGAGAGAATCCAAAAACGCGCTCTCCATATTATCCATAAAAGCCCAAAAGTACCCTACTCCCTTCTTCTAAGCACATACACAATTGATACACTGGAGAAACGGAGACTGAACCTATGCCTCGAGATCGGTAAAAAACTTCTTTCGCACCCCATCTACAATGAGTTTCTCCCTCCCCCATACAACAATGTAAGGGAAAGGCAAGCGCGAGCAGTCTGTACGAAGGTCCCAATATTCCAACCAATAGCGGCCAAACACAGCCGTTACCAAAATAGTTTTATACCAAAAATTGTTAAAATTTTTAATAGCCTTTGACCATTTGTACGTGCTTTTAAATGTTTATGTTATGACAGTACTCACCAATTTTGGTTTTGTAACCGTGAAAGTGTGAGTGAATAAATTCTATTCTTTTCTAACTAGTGAAGACTGCGAAATGCGCCGCAGGCGAAGTTTTACGAAGCGATTCGAAGATTATATATTTCAACCCAGAGTTGTCTGGCAACGAAAGTGGCGATCCAGGGTAAAGTGGATACAAAGTACATTTGTTCGGAATTTACAGCAAACAAAAGTAGGCTAGTTTTCACGTCAAGAGACGTGCTTATTCCTGAAGTACTGCAATCTTAAGAAGTAAAAAAATGAAGAGCAACCAGCTGAAGCTACCGTAATTGGTAAAGAACGAGAGCTAAATAAATGCCACTTAAATTACCGAACTCAGTAACTGGGTTGAAGCAAATAATGATTTAGTAGTATACCGAAAAACTAACTAAAAAAATAAAGAACAGATCGAGAGCGGTATTACAACCGAAATTTGTAATGGAATAAAACTCTTGTTAGAACCACCTAAAACAACCGAATTCGGCATGTCTAGTAACAGAAACGGACTAAAGAAAAATCCGGTGAATTACCGTATTCGGTAACGAATCAGAACCAGTGGATCTCATAGAATTTAGTTATGAATTGGACTGACCGAATGCGACCGAATTGCCGAATTCGGTGGAGAATGAGACCAAATAAACAGGTTAAATCACCGAATTTACGCAGGGACGGACCGAATGCGGTGAAATCGATGCGGACTGAACAAAAGTTGGATGAAATATCGAATTCGGTCACGAATCACAACCAAATGAATCTGATTAATGACCGAGTTATGAAATGGACTGACCGAACGAGATGGGACATATACGGACTTGAGAAAAGCCCGGTGAATTACCGAATTCGCTAACGAATGAGACCAAATAAACTGGTCAAATCACCGAATTTACAAAGGGACAGACCGTATGCGGTGAAATCGATGCGGAGTGAAGAAAAGTCGGATGAATTAGCAAATTCAATAAAAGAAAGGGGAACCAATAAACACGTTAAACCACCCAATTTCGAAATGCGGGGACAAAACGACTTCGGCGAAAATTTGACCGAATGCCCAAAATGTAGGGGGGAGGGGGGCGCTGCGCCCCCCCCCCCTCGGGACACCCCTGGGTAGACTAATAGCATTTTTACTTTGCAGTTTGAAAGAAACGGGCTACTTCTCCCTGTTGGTGGCATTATTCTTGGTTGTTCCTAGGTATGCATTAAAAGAACAGAGACGGTTTTCACTGTTGGAATCTTTGACTTCTAGGAGGTAAGCAAAGCGATTTGTGTATTCGTCTTCTATGTGTGTACTATCCCCTAAACCAGTTACATGCACAGGCTTCAATTCCTCCTAATTGAAAGACCAACGTACCCCTATTAGGCTAGAAAGTATTCCGCAATTGACATAGCGAAAAATCAGTGTGGAACAATAGAACAATAGGCTGTGTTCATAGTTATTGGTTATGTGAGACTTGTTTTCAGGTCCCTTGATGGCTTTGACGAAATGGAACAAGAAATACAAACAGTGTCGTGGTTTAGCATTGCAGGGGCATGGGCATCAGCTGTTGTGATTCCTCTGGATTGGGATAGGTCTTGGCAGGTGAGCTTTACTTTTTGATGTTTCTCATCCAGCTAAGCTTTCTGTATATACATTTTCATTCTTTTATTTATTCATACTACACAAACTAAATAACATAGAAATAAGGCAAGAATCAAGACACGCTGAAGCCTTTGAAGCCTGAAACCTTTCTCTCCTTGTATTTCTCCACCAAGTCACCAATAAATATATTAAGTGTTTTGTTCTTCTTTTGCCAAGTCCGCAATAAGTGTGAATTCACAGTACATATTTCTATTCCCCTGAGAAATGTACAGTGGGTTACAAGTTGAAAGCAAAAATTATGGTCAGTAAACAAAAATACCGTTCGAAATTACATCCAACTCGCTTCCAATCACTTTTCCTCCCTCAAAAGTTCCTCTCTTCATTTCTTTCCTCCAGCTACTGAACATCATTGTATTTCCGAGTAGCACACGACGTTGCGCATTTCAGCTCGTTCGAGTTCGGCAAAATATCGTTTTCAGGGTGTTAACTGCGATGAAGCTTGACGTTGTGAAAGTTTACAAGTGCAAGGTGCTACTTTAGTTTTGATGACGAGACCGCTCATCAGGGGCGTCGCAAGGGGGGATGGGTGCTGCACCCCCCCCCCTGCACTTCTTGAGATTCGGTAAAAAAAAAAGTAGTTTTGTTAAAATTGTTCGGTATTTTTCCGATACCATGCTATTCGGTATATTTACGGGGTTTCGGTAGTTATACAGAATCCCAAATAGGCTATCGGTACAAATATATTCGGTGTAACGATCTGGATGGGGTATAAATTACCACGACTCGGTAGTTATTACGAATTCGGTGAGTGAATTCACTGAAATTATTGGTAATTTTTCGATGCCAGAACTATTCAGTATATTTATGGAGATTCGGTAGTTACAATAAGTCCCGAATAGGCTATAGGCCGAAGATTATTCGGTATCATGATTGGGATTCGTAATTTATTCGGTGTACTTTTCAGGATTCGGGAGTAACCACGAATCCCGACTTTTGTGCCAGTTTCGACGAAATTAAACCGAATACGAATATTATTCGGTAGTTTTTCGATACCAAAACAATTCGGTACAATAACCGGGATTCGGTACTCATACATAATCCCGAATAGGCTATCGGTCTAAACTTATTCGGTATAATAACTGGGATTCGTTAATTAGTTCGGTATAATTGCCAGGATTTGGCAAATACCACGAACCTCGAAAATCGAAGAGGCCAAGTGAAGCACTGGTCGCAGACAGAAGGACCGATCTATGATTTCATCGATAATCCTTACTTTTATTTTGTATATTTGTATTTTATTTTTGTATGTATCCAAAATGCTTCGAAAATTCGGTTTCTCCATCCGGTTTCTGGGAATTCTTAGGATCTCGGTATGTAATCCGCGATAAATGATAGAATTTGTAAGAGAAGCAGTTAAATTTTAGCCTGGGGGATCCCAAAAATTTAATATTTGATCCAGACACTTAAATATTTGTATTTATAAAATTTGGAAATCAAGGCTTGTAGTGGGGGTTGAAACACCTTCGAAACTTAAAAATAATCGTGTTTTGTACATTTACAAAAGACAGTACATTAACTGGTAGATCTGAGAAAACCAAGTTCAGATATGGATTCAGCATGTGTGTTTACCCCTACAGGTCATATCTATTTTGACGGGTCGTATCTATTTAGATACAAGTAGTATTAATAAATTGCAGCACAAGTCCTTAGGACATTCTTTTTCCTGCAAAAAAATATTAGTCATGTTATTTTATTTTATTTTCAATGTTTTGGTTAAAAATAAAAACCTACCTACCTACCTACGTAACCGATCGAAACTTCCTGCCTTACTTCTGCCGATTTTCCGGTTTCGGCGGAATTCCGGAACTACTTGTCCGGCGAAAAATAAAGCTCAAAAACCAATTCAGCATATCTCCATACCCCTATATCCAACATCTCATCAACCTCATACAAAATTAACAATAACAAATTTTTCGGTTTCAGCCGGATTCCGGGCGAACTATATGTCCGGGTAAAAAAGGATTATCATATATGGACTCAGCATCTCTTCTTACCCCTAATCGAACGTCTAATCAACTACGAATACAACTTTGCCTTTAACAAATTTTCCGGTTTTGGCCGGATTCCGGGCGAACTACTTGTCCGGCGAGAAAAGGGTTTTCATATTCTTGTTCAGCATGTCTTCTTACCCCTTAATTACTATCTCATTAGCTGTTTAAAAATATTTTGTTTGCCCCTTAATTTGAACACCATCCCCCACCCCTAAATGTAGGCCTACATGGCCCATCCTTCTTTTGACCTAAAGAATCCTCACACCAAGTTTCATCAAAATATCTCATTCCTTCGAAAGTTATCATGCTCACAGGCAGACAGACGGACAAATTTTGCGATGTCATAGGTATCCCTCCACTTACGTTTTGGGATCCCAAAAAATAGGACTTAGAAAATTTTCGCCGTCGGCGCTGATTTTTTTGGGTGGTGGGTATAATGACTGCTATCGTGCCGGGCAACATATTGTCCAAATGTGCGTCACCAAAACGACGCCTAGTAGTATTAGCTGGCTTATCGTCTTTCGTGCTGCCCTTTAGTGTTACTGTTTGTACGTAATCCTTTCTCGCACTTGCGACGCCCCTGCCGCTCATTGGTTATGCCGCAACAGTAACCGCTGTGTCATTAGTAAAGCTGTGGCCAAAGCTTCGGGTGCATTGAACGTGATTGTGTCATTTAGACTAGAAACACGTGTGTGCCAAGCACAGAGCCCGAGGCCGTCCGCACTTCCATGATATGCTTTCCTGGTACGTGCTCACCTAGTAACCGAGTTGCGGTGGGAAGCCCAGGGAACCTAAACTCGCAGATGAAGTCAGTAGTCTGGTCTATTTGGTAACAGGAGAGCCATCGGTGGGTCAGTTCCACTAAGACGATTCTGGTGTTCTCACGGATTCGATTTGCAAAGATCAAAGCGAGAATCCGCGAGCGCAAGAACCAACGGGAAGCCGTTGCGCCTTTAAACGTCTCGCTGACTTTCCGTGATCACTTTCAACTCATGGTCCATTTACACACTGTGTAAAATCCGAGCGTATTTTACGCACGTTTTGAGCTTGAAAACATTTCTAGCAATACGGACGTATTTGAGAAATCGGTCCGTTTTGTATCCAAATACGTCCGTATTGCTAGAAATCTTTTTAAGCTCAAAACGTGCGTAAAATACGCTCTACGCAGTGTGTAAATGGACCGTCACGCAGTGGATTCATTTTTCACGTCACTTTTCAAATTAGCGAAGCAAAATATCAGCGCCGGAAAGTGAAACGAGTTTTAGCCAAAATCACAAGAACAGCCGGTGCATAAACTAGCAGGGCTTCCCAGATCGCCAGAATTGCCCTTTTTTTGCTACGACAGGTCAAACTCCAAAATAGCGGAGGGCTGCGCCGCGTTTATTCAGCGCAGTATCTTTACGTGGGAACCTGTTTGACTTTAAAATTCCCATGACCTGCATGCGCCAGGTTAGTTTCTACCCTCCAGGTTGGTCCAGCCATCGTGTTTGATCTTCTGTCGTCAAAGTGAACCTTTTTGGGATCCCAAAACGTAAGTGGAGGGATACCTATGACATCGCAAAAGTTGTCCGTCTGTCCGTCCGTCCGTCCGTCTGTAAGCACGATAACTCTCGAAGGGAATGAGATATTTTGATGAAACTTGGTGTGAGGATTCGTTGGGTCGGCGGACCAGTCGAGTTCGTTAATGGGCTTTGTAGCCCTACATTTAGGGGTGGGGGTTCAAATTAAGGGGCAAACAAAATATTTTGAAACAGCTAATGTGATAGTCGATTATGGGGTAAGGAGACATGCTGAACACGATGGTGAAAACCATTTTGTAATCGGACAAGTAGTTCGCCCGGAATCCGGCCAAAACCGGAAAGTTTGTTAAAAGTAAAAGTTTTATTTGAAGTTGATTAGATGTTCGATTTAGAGGTAGGAAGACATGCTGAAGACGATGGTGAAAACCATTTTCTCGACGGACAAGTAGTTCGCCCGGAATCCGGCCCAAACCGGAAAGTTTGTTAAAATTAAAAGTTTTATTTGGAGTTGATCAGATGTCCGATTTAGGGCAAGAAGACATGCTGAACTTTTATGTGAAAACAATTTTCTAACCGGACATGTTGTTCGCCCGGAATCCGGCCAAAACCGGAAAATTGTTAGAAGTTAAAGTTTTATTTCTAGCTGATTAGATAACCAATTTAGGGGTAAGAAGAGACGGTGAATCCGTATGTGACAATCATATTTTACCCGGACATATAGTTCGACCGGATCCGGCTGGAGTCGGAAAATTTGTTATAAGTTAAATTTTTATTTGAAGTTGATTAGATGTTCATTATTGGGGAAAGAAGATACCCTGAGTTCGTTTTTGAGCTTTCTTTTTTCACCGGACAAGTAGTTCTAAAGTTCGGCCGAAACCGGGAAATTGGCAGAAGTGGCAGGAATTTTTCGTCAAAACAGATATGACTTATACGGGTAAACACACATGCTGAATCCATATCTGAACTTGGTTTTCTCAGATGATTAGCTATTTGGCCTTAATCTGTTTCTGAATTTTAATTGTAAGAATGTTCAAGGATTCTGGCGATGACTGGATCTGGCTAAGACAAGACCCAGTTGTCTGGATCAGATATTGAATTTTTGGGATCCCATCGAAAACTTTGGTCTTGTTTTGTTTTGATAGCCTACTTTGGAATTAACCTGGCTAGATCCTTTTTATTGAGTCGAAACGGTTGCCGTTAGTAAAAAATTTTGTCGTTGGAATCTTTATCTAATGCCAGTCTATTTAATATCCAGAGATGGCCC
The DNA here is from genome assembly GCA_030848855.1 of Branchinecta sandiegonensis. Classification (NCBI taxonomy): domain Eukaryota; kingdom Metazoa; phylum Arthropoda; class Branchiopoda; order Anostraca; family Branchinectidae; genus Branchinecta; species Branchinecta sandiegonensis. The sequence continues at coordinate 17,190,618 of JAUPMV010000006.1, read as the reverse complement.
ATACCCTGCTGTGTTGGAACGATAGGAGGATTTTTCATTGGCCTAATATATACGAAGCTGAAGCGAAAGGTGTGAGGATACTACATTTCGGTCAAGAAGTCGGGAGCTCTTGTGTTTCGTCAAGCGAGCCAGATCATGTTTTCGGATTAAATGTTTGAAGGTCAGAGATAGAGTTAAAGTTTGCCATCGTTTCTGCACTATAAGTGGTAGCAGAGTTTTCTGTATTTACATATTGGACAAGATATTCCACCAATTTAAACTTCAGTACCTTCACCCTAGGTTCACACAGAGCAAATCGCGGCGATGAACGAGATTTTTCAATCGCAGCTACAGAACATTTTTATCGCCTGGATGTTCACACTGAATTTTCGTCGGCAACAGAATCTAACGCGAAAAATTTGAGATTACAGCCACGTGACAGGAGACATGGATGATGATGATGTTTTGCTTTTGTCACTGCTCGCTAGACGGCGAAGGAATAGACGTTCAGTGTGCTTTTTAGAGAACAGTCGCTTCGAAACTTGAACAGTACATGAGATCTACATAGGTTCGGACACATTTTCCCAGGCTTTCAATAATAGCACAGAGTTCTTATGTCCCTTTTCTCGCTTTTCCTACAAAATGGGGTAGAACTGAACAACAATAATTAATTTTTCTAAAAGTGAATCATCAAAAGGGTCGTTCATGTTGCTGTTGCGTGCAGAAAATCGTACTGTCGCCCGATTAACGTTGAATTTTCCCAACACTGAAAATCGCCTGACGAAGCAACAGAAATCGCCAGTTTTGGCGACGAAAATCTCGGCGATGGCCGATATCGCCTCAGTGTGAACAACGTTTGTGTGAACCGAGGGTCACACTTTACAGTTACAAGATTGGCGATTAAAAGTCTCCTGCTATTCCTCGTTGAAGCTTAGGGAAATCGGATTGTGGATAATAGGTCTCCGTGTGTTATTTTTTTTGTAATTAAACACTGATTTAAAGAAGATATGTGATGGTAGTTACTGGAACAGTGAATTTCTGTTCCCGAAACGCAAAAAGTTAAATTTGTAAGCTTAAGTAAATCAGATAAGCAACATATAAATAATGTACGAGTGCTCTCAGGATTTAGGAACAGTCAGTTACTTATATTATTCCTTGTCATTCCGAAATAAATAACTCTAGTTAGGTAGAAATTAGAACAAACAACACTGTTTTGTTAGTTGTTGCTAGATTCGAGCTAAGGGTTGACCTTCCCTTTTGGACGAAGCTTATTCGCCTAAAACTACTTTTCTCACCTGCTATCATTATGTCATGTGTTTAATTTACGATCAGCTCAAGTCAGACCTGTTCTCTTTTTTACTTGAACCTGTTATGTTTTATGTCATCGCAGGCATATGTTTGGCTACCTTCCCAGATTCAGAACGTGTTTGAGGATTATCGGGTATAGTCGTGGCTGCTTGAACATTTGAATGAATTGAAGTTTGGGAGAACGTGAGCTCTGATTGTAAATCTGAAGTTGGCAATGGCTGAACCTGCCTGCTGTGCTGACTGTATAAAGGTCCTGTCAGGCTGACACGTACAGACGTACGAGATTTCCGGGGGGTTTTCTTGATCAGCTAGTTATCCTGGGAACTTGACAGAAAGTCATAGGAGTCTATATTGGTCCAACGGAATTTGAAACTGAACTGTCACACAAACTGCTAACTATCCCCAGAGTCTTTGCCCCAGAGTCATTAGGATGCAGTTTCTTGAAGCGGTACCATTACAAAACATGTTACATTCCAAAATTGTGCGCAGAGTAGTAGTAGACTATTTTTTAATTGCTTGGCCAACTTGTGCTGTTTTGACATAATTCGGCATGGGTGCTATTTTTTCCGTCATAAATGCATGGTCGCTCTTGGAACAAGACCAAAGGTCGATGGGATCCCAAAAATTCAATATTTGATCCAGACAATTGGGTCTTGTCTTCGCCAGGTCCAGTCTTCGAAACAGATTAAGGCCAAATAGCTAATCATCTGAGAAAACCAAGTTCAGATATGGATTCAGCATTTGCGTTTACCCCTATAAGTCATATCTATTTTGACGAAAACTTCCCGATGAAAAATTTATCTCAAAATAGTACTATGAAGTAGTACGAAAAAGTTGCATGCAGTACTAACGATGCTACTATATGCTTCTACTTCAAGGCTATCCTGTTACTGCATACTACTATATGGTACTATTAGCAAGACTGGATGTTACTATGGCAAGACAGGACGCTACTGGATACTACTACATAAGATTGGACCAGTCTGAGGCACATTAAATGATAGTATTCTTTGCTATTACATAGTATTACATGCAACGTTTTCGTACTACTACCATACTACTACGCGAGCTACAAATTTTTCATCGGGTTCATGCCTTACTTCTGCCAACTTTCCGGTTTCGGCCGACGGGAACTACTTGTCCGGTGAAAAAAGAAAACTAAAAATCGAATTCAACGTATCTTCTTTCCCCAGCATCGAACATCTACTCAACTTCAAATACAAATTTAAGTTATAAAAAAATTTACGGTTCCAGCCGGATTCCGGGCGAACTATCTGTCCAGGTAAAAAATTATTGTCATATACGGATTCAGCATCTCTTCTTACCCCTAAATCGGATATCTAATACACTACAAATAAAACGTTTACTTTTAACAAATTTTCCGGTTTTGGCCGGATGCCGGACGAGCTACTTGTCCGGGTAGAAAATGATTTTCACATAAGTGTTCAGCATGTTTTCTTACCCTTGAAACGAACATCTGATCAACATAAACTAAAACTTTTACTTTTAACAAATTTTCCGGTTTTTGCCGGATTCCAGACGAACTACTTGTCCGGCGAGAAAATAGTTTTCATCATCGTGTTCAGCATGTCTTCTTACCCCATTATCGTCGATCACATTAGCTGTTTAAAAATATTAAACAGCTTATTTTGTTTGCCCCTTAATTTGAACCCCCACCCCTAAATAGGGCTACAGAGCCGATCTACGAACTTGACCTTACACTTGACCCAAAGAATCCTCAGACTAAGTTTCATCGAAATATATCATTCCCTTCGAGATTCTTCGTGCTCACAGACGGACGGACGGACAGATGGACAACTTTTGCGATGTCATAGGTATCGGATCCCTCCACTTACGTTTTGGGATCCCAAAAATGGGGCAATCAAATCAGGTAAATCCTTTTTATTTAATTGCTCCTTCATCTTCTTACGTTGACTTACATTATGTTTCTTTAAGCTGAACAAATTTCAGGATCCTTCAGACTGAAAAAAAGCTCTTACGTACTCCGTTCACACTGAGACACTTTCGGAAAAAGTTGAAATTTTTCAACTCTTGACTTTTACGTTACGGAGACCAACGTAGGCTTCTTATGTCGACGTAGCCTCCGTAAGTGTATCAGTGTGAAGGGAGTCCTTAAAGGACCTGTCTTATATTTGATTGTGGAAAACGGATACGTAGCTGAAACTTTCGTTTTTTACTTTCGTTTTGGTGTAGAGAAGGGCTTGGGGTTCGAATTTTCTTGCACTGATAATAAATAAGACCTGTCTTACCTATAATACTAACGCAACCTACTTCCATAATCACTCCATATATTTCTAAACCCGGTGACCCCAATTTCGTACGGTACATTCTAGCCCCTCTAACAAAACCACGCTGATTTTCTTACTTGCCGGGTTTTGCTACCTTCAATGTGTATCACGCTGTCGACGGTTGTCTGCGAGAAGTTTTCCATCAGAAAAACCGGTTATGTAAATTGTTTCCCTGTTTTCGCTACGAGTCAAAGGGTCTAGGAAAAGGCAATTATTTTCTCGCCGGACACGTAGTTCACCCGGAATCCGGGAAAAAAGCGGAAACTTTGATAAAAATAAAAGTTGTATCTGAAGTTGACTTGATGTTCGATTCAGGGGTAGGAACACATGCTGAATCCGAATATGAAAAATATTCTCACGCTGGACAAGTAGTTCGAGCTGAATCCGGAAATTTAGCAGATCAGTTTAGTTATTTATCTGCAAAGTCCCAACCGGCATTTAGTGGGTCGAAAATCAGAATGCACCCAACAACTATTTGGTAACAATTTAATAAAATTTGTTGGCCAATTTTCGAGTCCCTACCCTACCCCTTTATTCACATAGGCAAAAGCTCTAGGAGTGGATGACGTCACCTTGTTTAATCTATGGACCCAGGAGGGTGGTGACTGCAGTTTATTGGATTGGGTTGGAGAAGTTTATTGGATTGGAGTGACTTCGGTCGCGTGTGTACGCGCAAAGTTAATTGGGTTTAATGGAAGCTGTTAGCGTAGCGTACGTATTCTTTGGGTTTTGGATTGTCGGGGGGTCGAACGGTTTGATATATGTAGTTCAAACTTCGTATTAGGATTCACTGGCAGTCAAGGGAAGTCCGTAGATGGTTCCTTTAGTCCTGTATTTACAGGCAGAGGGGAGTTCCGAAATAAGGTTAAAAAAAAAATGTTTTATAAGCTAATGAGATATTCGTTGAAGAGGTAAGGAGGCTCACTGAGTCGATATCTGAACTTAGTTCTCTTGCCGGACAAATGATTCACCAGGAATTCGGCCCAAACTGGAAATTTGGTTGAAGCTAAAAAGTTGTTTCTGAAGTCGATTAGAGATTCGGTGTCGGGATAAGGAGATATGCTGAATCGAATTTTGAGCTTCATTTGCTTGACGGATAAGCTAGCAAAATTTGCAAAAACCTGGAAATTTGGATTGAAAGGTTCGGCTCTCAGCGTCACTAGATCTTTTGCTCTGCATGCAGTTCTCCGGGAATCCTGCTAAAATACGAGAAATTTTTTTCTAAAAGACCTCTTTGAAGTCGATTAGAGATGAGATATTGGAGTAAACATGCTTGTTGAATCCATATCTGAACTTGGTTTCCTTATTTGCTTAGTTGTTTGGCCGTAAGCAAAAAACTTCAAAACGGTAACATTTTTTTTGTACATATTTAAGCGGTTGATTATGGATACATAACAAAAATGTTAAAGGGGTCTGGCGAAGACTCGGAACTGTACAAGATTCGATTTTCTGGATCAAGAAGTCTGATAAATATTAAAGTTTTGGGATCCCATCGAAACCTTTGGTCTTGTTTCAGTCTAAAGGAACCTTTACGCTACGTTTCCATAATCCCTTATGTTATGGCGACTTTTCAGACCTGCAGTGGACCCCTTCAGACTCGTAAGCGTAAAACTGCGGAATTTCTTTTTCAGTCTCAGTTTTTCGTTGCTTTTATCTAAGGCAACATATTCAAACTTGGACGTAACTCGGATAAACTCTCTGTTGACAATTAGTCTGTCGGAAGGTAAATAAAAGTTGCGTTTTTGCAGATACCATGGTATCTGATACCACGGTATTAAGCCATTTCTTTACCGTGGTAACTGATCGTGGTATCGGAAAAAATTCATGTTGCTTTTATCATCCCTAACACAAGTGTCTAGTTTTTTGTCAAATTGTTGGGAAACAAGTTATGTCACTCGAATATCAATGGATATCTGAATTTCTTTTTGGATGATTTCTAAAAGCGCAAATCCGGCAATTGTCGTTTTTGCAGAGCAACCGTTGCATCAGATACCACGATAACTGCAAAAACGACTAATTGCAGATCCACTTACCATGATAACAGATACCACGGTATCAGCAAAAACGCAACTAAAGATAATGCTCAAATAAAGCTGTTATCAGATACCATGGTATCTGTTACCACGGTAACTGGATCTGCAATTAGTCGTTGTTGCAGTTATCATGGTATCAGATACCACGGTCTAAAGTCATTTTCGCAGTTACCGTGGAATCTTAATATCAGATGTCACGGTACCTTGCCAGATACCACGGTAACTAAACGCCTAATTGCAGATCCAGTTACCGTGGTAACAGATACCATGGTGTCTGCAAAAATGCAACTCTTGATTTTTATGTTCCGTGGTATCAGATACTATGGTAACTGCAAACGACTTTAGACCATGGTATCAGATACTATGGTATCTGCAGAAACGCAACTTGCTCAAATGAAGCTGTAGACTTCGAGTCTTTGCAGTATCTGGTTTGTGTCAATTGGTTTCTGCAGACAAATTTGGTACCCGATGTTTTGGCAGTTGTGTCGCATTGCATTCATTCTTGCCGCGAAAACACGGTTACGATTTCGGCTTCTCCACACCTGATGACGTCTTTGGTGGGAACTGAATTTCGTCATTAGATCGGACTCGACGAGGTTGACCCGATTACTGTAGATATTGTCACCGATTTGGGCTCACGTGTGAGCGTCTACATGACTTGCTTGATCGTTTTGTACCAGCAAAAAAGTATCTCACTTAGCGAGCTTAAACCACAACCTTGCACGCAGTCCATCCCCTTGATCTCGTATCTGTTTTCTACTCCGCCTTCCGGGCTTCGGCGAATAAATAATAATAACAATACATAACTTTGAAACATGGCCATTCCGCAAGGTCAGAACTCCTATTTTTTAACCATATAAAAAACAAGAGCTACGCGCTCATCCGGCACGTCTTACGAGAAGGTGACACAACAGAGTATAAGCTGACGTCACAAAATTAACCCTTCCAACTCCGCCACCGCCGCCGGATGCTGTTCGGACTTGGAAATGAGACATCTAGGGCATCCTCTCGTATCGCCCATCAAGCTTATCTCAAATCTGCGTATTTCAAGGAAACTATCCGGCAACCTCACTCCGACTCTTCCCCACCGTGTCCGAATAGAGCTCTGACACATAATGAATCATCTGTGGCATCATCTCGTAACAGCCATCAAGTTTCGGTTGAACCTGAGCATTTCTGGGAAATGTCCGGTACCCCCCCCCCCTCAAACTCCCCACCCAAAATGGATCATCTGAAGCATTTGACCTTCGTACCTTTCAAGTTGCATACCAGTATGTCCACTTGTTTGGTCCCACGTGTGCCACACGATTTGTGAGACCCCCTCCAGCTCTTCTCACCGCGGCCGAGTACGGTTTGAATAAATAAGTGGATGTCATCCAGGGAGTCGTCTCTTAAAACCCATCAAGTTTCACTCTAATATCATCATATTTTCGGGAAATTTCCGTCTGCCAACAGGTCTCCCAATCGCTCCTGTTCCAGTTAACAACATTTTCGGGAATCCAACTCCCACAATTGCACCACCGTTGTCGAATCCGGTTCGGACACAAACGGATCATCTAGGCTAGGGCATCTGCTCTAACCACTTATCAATTTTCACTCGTTTCGAATCTCTCGTTTGCAACAATTGCAACTTAGTCATGCCGCAAGATCTCGGATCTTGCCCCCTGCCGATGGTCGGATCCGGGAAAGAAGGGTTTGCTAGACCAATTGGTCGGGTCCTTTGTATTTGCCACAAGTTTCGTCGTCTTAGCTTATCTGGAAGTGCAGGCGGATCGACCGGCCGAAACTACCGTCGCTATATGGCCCTTGAGCCCATACGAATCGGACTGCAGCATTCCTTTTCCATTAACTGCTCCTTCGATCCCCTGTCCTAGGCTACTCGGCATGTTTGACATTGCCGGTTGTGTGAATAATATTCAGGGGCGTACCTTGGGAAAGGGAGGGAGCGAGACATACATTCCAGTAGGAGATATAAGAAAATTTAATCGTCAAAATTTCTGGCACTGAAGTCGACCATCCACTGTTGGCACACTGTGACAAAGTGACAACCCCCTTTTAGTGACAACACCCTTTAACCGATGAATCCTAGTTGTGCCTACTCTTCTTGTGACACACTGGTACAGTCCGTGACCCGCTTCCTATTATGAAGATTTTAGCTTGGTTCCTTTCAGTGGTAACCCGGAGAGCTGGGATCTTCGTGCGATGACCCGCCCAGTTGAAGTCTTATTTCTGGCAGATCTTGCATCAGAAGATTGTACTGTCGCGTTGAAGCTAAAAAGGTTGTTAGCTCGTTTTGTTTATTCCGGAAATGGCGAATAATCTAAGCCGTGAACTTGACATAGCATCCTTGGCGATAGTAGTATTGTAAAAGCCAAAAAAAGGGACGAGGCACTCGGGCCAAAGACCGGGAATTGAACTGAGCAGACAGTCAGTATAACGTGATACGAATGTGTGGACAGGATGCCACAGGTTCATTACCCTGGAAAGACTTTTATTCCAGTGCTCGAGCTGAAACTGTATCAGTTATTCAAACATGTGGCTAGGCGTAGTTCCACTTGCATTTCTAAGTAAGTTTTTTTTGTGTAAACTGAAAGTGAAGCCTGTGTGTTTAGAAGGATTGTGAAAAAGGATGTATTCATATAAAGTGTTCGAACAGTTAGTGCTGCGACTTCCGTCATGGAATTAACGGAGAGAGGCTCTTTGTAACTCTCAATAGCGGCAATTGGTGCTAATGTAAAGGTGTGTTGGTTCGAAGGAGCTGTATAGTGCTGCGGTTGTGTAGTGTGATATGTGAAGCTCTTACACATTCTTTCTTTTGTAGTTGCAGGATCCTCAGCTGGAACCCTGCCTGGTAGTGTGAATTCCTGTCAGTTCGAAGAACTGAGATGCAAAACTGGAACTAAAGAGTGGTAAGTTGACATGAACATATTAACTGTTGTGTAGGCGACACAGTCTTGATAACCAATCAGAGAAAGGTTGATGTGGCGAGCTTGGGTGGATACTTGGAGAGTCTTGAGTCACACTTGGAGAATCTACTTGTGAGAGATACACTTGAGATCTGTACTGTATCGCCTACTAGAGATTCATTATTGAAAAGATATTGGTTTCAGATATAATAAAATAATATAATGGAAAACATATGCCATTGGCATGTAAAAAATTCTCTACCAAAGTTGTAAAAAGTACTACTAAAGAAGAAGAAGAACTAAAAGTAGCCTACTTTTACCAACAGTGCAGTAAGACAAAGAACTGTACTTTCTGTTCGAAAATTTAAAAATAGTTAGCACACCTTCATCTCGATTGAAATCGGAATAACAGTCTCGACGGCCATTTATGTATACTTGATATACCTGAGAGAGATAAACTGAGCTTGGGTGGATACTTTAAGAGTCTTGAGCTTGGGAGTAAAACGGCTACTCTCGTTGATGGTGCGGACAGATGATCGGGGTCGGATTTTCGTGTCCTGGAGCTCCAGCCAGTATTTTCAGCATATGACTGGTTTTAGTAGTTTCGTACGGAAGAGTTGAGAATGTTTCAACGTGATGATGGAAGTGTCGAAAATACGACGGGAAAATCTGATCGTCAGTCCGCACCAAGAGTAGTTTGACTTCGCCCAAGCTCTCACGAGGCCCATAGTCACTGACAACTGCCTTCCACTAGCATGAGATTTCTTCTTCTCCCTTCGCAATCAGGGTTGCCACATGTCGCACGATAGTGTTAATTGTTATTCTGTTTTGTTTTTTTGTCACTCTTACCCTACATATGACACAAAATTTACTATATTTCAGAAAACGTCGAGATATGTCATTTCCCAGCAGTTTTTCTGACCAAAAGTGGCTATTCCACGCTTTTGCATAAAAACAAATTAAGATTTGCCATTTCCGCAGCAGCGATTCCCACCAAAAGTGACCATTTCACATTTTTTTTCATGAAAACAAAATTTTACTCCCAATTCAATCTTTTCGACCAAGAGTCACTGTCTAATAGTGGGTTTACACACTGCGTAAAATCCGAGCGCATTTTACGCACGTTTTGAGCTTGAAAAGATTTCTAGCAATACGGACGTATTGCGAGAAATCGGTCCGTTTTGTTTCTAAATACGTCCGTATTGCTAGAAATGTTTTCAAGCTCAAAACGTGCGTAAAATACGCTCGGATTTCAAAATACGCTCGGATTTTACGCAGTGTGTAAATGGACCATAAATTTGTTCGATGTGGCAATGCCGTAGATGACACGCAACTATGATAAAAAGTAGAAGTGGCTCTGGCCCTTCTGCTTTGGCTGAACAGAAATTGATCAATTCACGACGCACCTGTCTAAAATGGGCATCCGTGCATGTGGTACGTCATTTTATCACCTGAAGAGTTCCATCAGCGCCGTACTAGGCAGTGGACTAGAGTGACATTAAATGAAGGGGAACAAATGTGACAAACGTGGTAACGACTTAGTATGAGTCTTTGGTTTCATCGAGCAACACTGCAATTATTCCCCATGGGAAGAGTTGATCAAAGTCAGTCAAAGTTCTGTAGTAGCCCAACATCTTTTCGGATTTGGTAAATATTATGGCAACAAATCGATTACTCGGATATGATGTACAGCTAGGTCTATGATTTGGGTCATCCAGATTGACCGTTTAACCGAATTCGCCTTTCAAGGTGTCTGACGAAATGCTTAGTATAGAAGCATCAAATCAAATCGCTTACTGACAAGCCAACTTCATAGCTTTCTTCGCTAGACGATGCTAAATTACGCTGGTCATACAGTAATAAAATAAATATATTATACTAATATGTGTTATAATAAAATTCTGATCGGAACATTAAATGTACGCTTCTTCCACTGGGCTATGGTTAGTAGAACTTGTAGACAAAACCGGATAATGTGTTGTTGATCGAATAATTAAGCGAACTATCCACTTATCCCTATTACGTATAATTGCTGACAATTATTCCCAACTTAAAATTCATTTTTCAGGTGCCGAGATCCCTCAGGGCTCTGCCAAGGGTTGTCGGAGTGCGAAAATGAAGAAGCACTTTGTGGTAAGTTTTTTTTATTGTTGCATCCTTGCATACTGAATAAGAAAAAACATTATTACAATTGGCCTTATTACAGTTCAGCGCTCCAAGCGGACTAGTTTCTTTTAGTCCCCCCATTGTCTCATAACCATCATTTGTGTAGACATAGCGAAAAGTCGGTTCCATAGGGTAGTGGTCACTCTCACTGCTGAGATATGCAAAACCTCCATTACCTGGGACGCAGATGACAGGTTTTCCACCCACTAACCTGTGGATCTGTTTTTACCATGTCTGATCCAAGTGCTGACGGTGAGGCATAGGGGGATTAATAGAATCTAGTCCGCCTGGAAGCGCTGAACCGGAATATGACCAATTATTTCAGTCGACTTGGTGGCGTTGCGAAAGCACTTAGCTTTTGACCTCTGGGGTTCTCCGTCTAGCCGTGTTTCACTGTAGCTTTTCAACTCGTCCTGGCTCAAGTTATTGAACCGAATTTTCCCGATTTTGCTGTCGTATCTTTTTGGGTCAACAACCTTTCGTTTAGCATTATGCCTCCTTCTTTCTGCCGCGATAATCACGTACCTAAACTTGCTTATCTTTTTTCTTTTTTTGGCACCTGACCATACTCCTATGGGTCACTGCTCTGTAGAAAGTAACTTTATCGTCTGTAGTATCGCTTAGTCATATGTTTTGACAGCTTAAAAGACGGAGGTCGGTATAAGGAGATGAAAGCTGGTTGGCATAAAGCGGGAACCGTATAAGTTCATAGAAGCGCAGAAAGTATCTTTTGCACCAGAAAGCGATGTTGTTGAAGTTGTAGAAAAGGAGACCCCCCCCCCCCCCCCCGCGACTCAAACTGTTCGTGTTTGGTTGCGGGCCTATGAATCATGACAATAAAAAATGATGAAAAGTCCGAAGTTTCAGTACTGAACGAACAAGGATCCGTCTTTGCTATGAACCTGGGTCCTGGTTGGGGGGTGGGGACTCTCCATCTTAAGACAACGGTCAAATTTTTAGATTTTAGATAGATAAATTTTAATGCATATAAGCCAACAAGAGCCATCGCACCGATACAAAAAGAAAGTATATACGGTAGCTAAAATATAAACAGTTTTGTGCAAATGAAATTTTTCATTGTCCCAAATGAAAGTAAGGGCCACTTATCTGTCCTTGTTCACGACAAACAGCATGCTATATTTTGCTGGAAGTTTTTGACGACGCGTCTATCCGTACTGCTTATGGGCGCATCGTCCCTAGTCGAGGGCGCTACGATCGGAAAGCCTTAGGAGAATTATACTGCACTCTCTGAGCCTTTCACTTTTATTTCGTTCTGGCGTAACGCATGTTCTGCGAAAGAAGGAACTAAAAATATAAGATCTATGCGAAGCACCTGCTCCATCATTCAAAATTATGCTACAACCATACCGAACGGATAAGTCTCAAGTTCAGGATGCAAGTATTACCCTTTCCAAAGTCTCTTTGTCTCTACCGAAAATCATCGACAAGTGGACCCAGCCAGCGCATGACCTTCTATCCTATCTCCTGGCTGAACATTGAATTTGTGTTACCTTACGTGTTTTGTATTTGTTTTTATTTATTTATTTAATTATATTTATACTCCGCTTTCCAAAATGGCGGGTGAAAAATAAATTACTTACTTACTGTACAAGGGAAATTTGGCGATAAATAAATAATGATTTATCTGTAATATCTTTAAATACATAAAAATAGCTTTGGATATTTCAGTTCAAATAAAGACACTTCAAGCACTATCAATCAACTGGACAGGTCACTGTTACTTATCTGGTAACAATAAAATTTCTAAATAAAATAATCAAGTTCATAAATAAACTACATCAGTAAACAAAAGACAGGTCAAAATTACATACCGGAATTTGCAGCATAATTTGCAACGTAACGTACACGTAAATCGCGCCAGTATAAAAGGAAACATATTTCAGCTTCAAGCTAAAGGGGCATACAGTTTTCCTTAGCTTATAGTCAGTCATTCATTCCGTCAGAGTTTCGAGCTCATAACCTTGGATGGACGATTTACCCAAACACGTTATTACTCCATGAAAAGATCTGCAGGCGATAGTTGAAGAAGGTTGTTATCCTCGTGTCCATCGTAGCTACAAGACCCGGTTTCGTTGAAATAGAGCAGCACACCGCGCCCATGAGTTGCAGTTTGTAGTGCGCGTTATAAAATACATCACCTTTTAACTGGCAAGTTAACAAGGTAGTGTATTGGTTTGTTCCGGAAATATCACGTACTGCTGTACCCGTCAGGTCGCTGTCCGCAATACTCTTGATGACTATCTCTCCCTACCAATGCAGAATCTCCGGGTACCTGCGGAATAAAGGAAGAAACGGTGTCACAGCTGCGCTGACTCAAGATTTGAGTCATTTAGTTGAGTCGCTACCGACACGTTTACTCCTTCTTCCAGAGAATCACTGGCGTGTTTTGGACTTATTCAGATAGAGTATTGACACCGTGAATTCGGCTCAAACTTTATTTGGTACTAATTGTATGAGGAACTCACGAAGTCAGCCAAGGTTGGCAGAGAGCCGGCTAAACTTCGCAGCAAATTACCAGGTTTGAGCAATGTAAACGGTTAAGCGGGTTAATTAACGAACATAATCGTTTAGCATACTACGATGCTTATGGCAAGGCTTTTGGCAGTTTTGTTTCTTCGTTTGGTTGTTGTCACCACCAAGGCTATTAAACGCGTTTTATATGTATATATTACGGCGTTTTGTTATATATTTCACTTGTGTCTCACACATTCCCGACTGTTCGTCAGGGAACCAGAAGTGTGCGCCACACACTCTACCCACAGATAGTTACTCGCGAAAACGCGATGAAAGAAACAACCCTAAAAAACCTTTTCAGCTGAAAAGTCAGCTTATTTTTACATCTGATGTTTGAATACAGTGAAAGATTTTGACTCATGTAAGGGATTTTATATGAATGAATGAATTATTTCCAAAAAGCCCGTGGGGCCATGGCAGGAATACAAAATAAACACAAAATAATACTCAGAAACACAATGTTTACACCAAAAGGAGGGACCCCTTTACTCCAAAAAACGCTCCGGATGCTCCATAGACTGCTTGAGGAACCGGGGGCTCTAGTAGCAACGTCCGGAATGTGCGCTGCTTGCAACCCAAAATTCAACCAGACGCGAAAAATTTGAATTTCAACAAAAGCATGCATTTCGATGTGTTACGAACGCTAAGCTGGGAAAAGTCACCGCTCAAGAAATTATGAAAGTGATGCTTTTTGTTACATGTGTTATTTTTTGGCAATGATTTACCTCGTAGTTGCTGAACTTTTCAAGCATAGAGGGACAAACACATAGAGGTACCACAAATCCGAATAATAAGTTCGTTCGATGAAATCTATTACCCTTGTAGCATTGGTGCGATTTGCCCTTATAGCCTACATTTTTATGTTTTAGCTACAGATTCTGTTTTTGTATCGGTGCGATGGCTCTCATTGGCTTATTTAAGGGTTATTTAAGTAAATAAGTGAAGTGTAACTAAACCGTCGGATCTCAGCCCTACTCGGTTAAACTTTAATAACTTTTCTCGAACAGGTATGCAATGCATATCTTTCTATGTCCCACAGGAAGTTATTTTATGACAATTACTTTTGTGGAGGTTGTTACGACCTCGTATCATCCTCCAGAGAGGCTGATACGAAGCCGTAACAGCCTCCGCAGATGTTCATCGAGCACTTTTCCTCAAATACTGAATTCACCGAGTACTTTTCCTCAAATAGTGAGAAGTAGAAGCTGACCTCCAAAAAATAAATTTAAGCTTTCAGTAAAAAAAAAATACTTACAAAATTATATAAAAATAAAATAAGAAATAAAATAAATGTTGAAAAATGACAGAACATTTTACTCTATCAGACAACCAGTATATGCCCTAGGGCCCCTAGGTCACTTGCTTGTCACAGTCAGATTACTACTCAAAATACAGCTTGTCAACTGAACTGCTAAAAGAACATCCTACTATCCCTTGCTTTCCAAAAGCTAGCTATTCAGCTTTGAAAAAAATTACATAACATCTTACTCTCACAGACAACCAGCCTATTCCCTAGGTCCTACCTTAACACAATCAGATTTCCACTGAAAATACAGCTTGTCAACTGAAACAACATCCTACTATCCTTTCTTTCCAAAGGCTAGTTATTCAGCATGGATCACAGTCTTTGTTCTGGACTTATCAACACGTGGGGTGGGGTTTGCTATTGTTTACTTTTTACTTCGACGACCCCCTAGAATAGTCATTTTAGTAGGTTGTCACGACCGCTAGATGGCAACTGAATCGCCAAATAAGTAAAAGGCTATATTGGTAGAGACTAAAGTGCTTAGGTCCCAACAGTAGTCATTTAAGGAGGTCAACAGTAGGCTTGGGTTGCTACTTTACCAAAATAAAATTCCCTACCCCATTAGCAAAGAAGAGCAAGACCTACCTATAAAAATATTCTGTTCGAAAAAGTTATAAAAGTTAACATTCCTCCATCTCGGTTCATATCGGTATAACAAACTCTATGGCCATTTAAAAATATCAACCTCGCTGCGCTCGGCTGATATTTTGCATAACCTGCCTCGCCTTCGGCTCGGACAGGTTATTTTCAGTGGCCGTCTCGTTGTTATTTTCCGATATCAACCTCGATGTCTAAAGTTAACCTTTAATAAATGTTTATGCCCTTACCATTCTGTACTAGAGGGATAGGCCACTCAGTTATATGTTTTATCTGCTTGACACAGTAGATCATTTTATTATTTGGCCTTGGAAGTCCCCGCCAGTTTTGGAGCCAAAAAATCGAAAATCACCTCGAGAGTTGTTTGTCAAACTTGAGCCACAGTGCAAGCCGCAGAAACATGGTCGGTCAGTGGAATATAATTACGGGCTAACAAGAGAGCCACAGTCCTTAGGATTTTTTGTTGGTTTGTTAGTACCATCCCAAAAACAGCTTCTTTGCGGGATTGCGGAAAAAGCCAGGCTTCACGGCTTAATGATCCAGAGTTTTCTTCCGGATTCCGAGTATCAGGCTTTGTCGACATGGCTCCGAAAGATGATTTGAAAGAAGATGACCGTAATACCAAAACCTCTGGAATCCGGCCTTTGGATACCCCAGATTCCGGAAGTCATAGAGTCAAAACATTTGTGACGCAAAATAAAGATCGGTAGTGGAGAGGGGAGACGGATTGAAATTTGTTATTTGGCAAGAGATGAGCAAAAGGGACATCTCCGAAATTTTAGCAGTATCAGAATTAGTTGTCCTCATTTAAAGGCTATTCGGAAATATTTTGCTTAAAGCACAATGGACACTTCTAATGCTTTATTTTGTATTAAATGCTCCACAAAAAAACATTTCCGACTTCCTTTAGAAGGCGCTACGAAAATCGGCCGTTTTCTTGTTATCCCTTGTCTTTACCTCTCTGGCATTTCGGCGATCCAAATCTTAGGAGCTGGGATATTCGTGGCAGGAAGTTCAAGAACTCCCAGCAATGCTTGATAGAAAATGATATATTTGAGATGTCACCAATAAGTCAAGCCGCAGATGCAGTTTAACTGATTGTTCTAGTGTTTCATCAGAAGTTCCATGTTTTAAGTGCCTATTAAAAGTTTTTCTTTGTGGAATAGTGTTGTGAAGCATAATTAACTTGCTTTATAAAATGTACCAGAATATGCAATAAGTTTATAAAAAAATAACGTAGCTACAAAAATCATTCAAAAACAAATAGCCTATTCAAATCTGAATTAGACAAGCTGATTTATGCTTGAAATAAAGATCTACTAAGTGTTTTAAAAAACATCAATTTTATATTTGTCCAAGTTAGTAAATTGAGCATGTAGGCTACTGGCCCAAAAAATTACGATTTGAAAATCACAGAGAGGAAACTGCTGAAAAAGCTGCTGAGCTAGGGGGTAAGCATTGTTCCTAGGTTGTTACAGAGTGGGATTGGGGTAGTTTGATGTGCCCATTGAACTTTAACCGTATGGAAGACCCATATTTTTCATAACAATGCGAAGGCCGAGGACCAGAATTCCCGTCAGGACTGTTCGCACTACTATTATCTCCATACGATAAGATCTTTTCGACCTGATGGTGATAGTGCAGAAAATCTGGCTGGTAAATCCTGATCATATATTCGCATAATCTAGGAGGTGAAATCGGCCTGGCTTAAATTGCTGAACTAGGGCATAACGAGTCGGTTTGCAAATACGATTCAGTCACCGGAAATTGCTTTTTCCAACGTGGATCTGTTTTATGCGGGAAGATTGCGCGTGTTAGTAAATAATCCGGTTTTCTACAATTTTAAAATGCGGGACGTGCTGTCTGGGCCACGGAATCCTCGTAGGATTGATCGTAGAGAGAATATCAAACAGTATGGGTTTTTTCCCGAGTAGCGTCTGAGAAGTCTTTGACCTGTCCATGTGAAAATGAAGGAAGTAATAATGTATGCACCGGAAATAAGACCAAAGCTTTTGATGGGATCCCAAAAGGGAGTATTTGATATTTGTATCATTCAATCTTTGTCCGTCTGCAGTGCCGTCTTTTACGTTTGGTGAACCCTAGGCCATCGATGGGTTTTTGGCCCCTTTTCATCAGTCACAAACGTAAAAACGTCAGCAGACCCGCATACACGATTCTTGGTGGGGCCACACTGTGGTCACATCTGAGCATATTCCGGTAACGTACACGACAACGGTGCAACGTAGCTGGTCACACCTGGATTGTAATGAACAAGGTAATAGCCTACGACCAGCAACCGTAGCCTGATTTCTCAACAGTTTACACCGTCCGTTTGGCCTCTCGTTTCTCCCGGCCCCCCAGTACCGGCCTGAGGGTAAAGACGGCACTGTCCGTCTGCACTGTTTTGGTTTTGTCCATCTATATCAAATCTTACAAACCATCTCCAAACCCATGACGGGGTTTCAAGTCTTGCTCATTTCCGGTCTTTGTCCCTCGAACCGTTAACTAGATCCGTCAAGTAATATTTGAGCGTGTTCCACCCTCGTACCAATAGTAACTATTAGTTACTAAATCCGTTCCAATCACGAAAAGTTACTACGCTGACCGTTCCAGCCTTCTCGAAATGGTAACTAATAGTAACTATTTGCTTACCACGCTCGGGAGCGTGGTAAGCGTAGTAACCACGAATCTCTCTCACGTGATTGGTCGGATTCACCCGTGGCATGATATTCCGCTGGGAAATAGAAAAATCGTTCCAGCCTTGACGACAAAAAGACAGAATTTATGACGTCATGCGTGGTAACTACGGTAAGTAGGATGGAACACGCTCTTTGTCACCGAAATATTGTCAGACAATTAGGTTAATCGGAAACTTCTGGGGTTTTTTTGAATTTCGACTGGACTATCTATCCGAGGCGAGAGTAGATGGATTCAGAATGTGTTCTTACTTCTGAATTAAAAGTAACATTCACTTCTGTCAAATTTCCGTTTTTCCCAGATTCCGGGCAGGGTGCATGTCCGGAGAGAAGACTTCGGAAATATGGATTCAGCATGTATTCTTATCGTTTTTTCGATAGTCTAACCGACTTCTGACACAGCTTTTACCTCTCACAAATTTCCGGTTGTCGGATTCCGGGCGAACTACTTGTCCGGCGAGAAAATAAGTTCGAATACCGGTTAAGCATGTATCGCCTTTCATTTGTTAATCAATAAACCTGAACAGGGCGTGAGCTGACTTGCTGGTTTTACGTCACAAGATCACAAATACACTGCATATAATAGAAGGTCCAGCAAATGACATGGCAGCTGCTAAATCACATATCAGAAAATTTAAGTGGCCAAATTACAACTACAACCGCATAACTTATCTATACAATCTCAGTGGTATTATCACCCATATTTCGACATTCTAACCGACTTCAGACAAATGTTTACTTCTCACCTGCTTCAGGCAATTTCCTTTTTGACCGAAAGGATCCTCAAACCAAATCTGAAGAAAATATTCTATCCCTTTCTAGAGTTATCGTGCTAATAACAGAAGAACGGACAAACAATAGGGAGTTTGTTCAGATTTCACTGTCGATGGAGCGATAGGGATTGATATTGAAAACGATAAGTCGATAGTTTGTCTTACCTCTGTAGCCGTTCCATAATTTATATATTTTTTTCAGACTCTCTTCGGAGAAGGCTAGAACCGACCGAGAATGTGAAACCATATGGCATCGGCCTTACTGAGAACGTCTCAGTTGAAATGGTGAGAAACTAACTTTTATTCACGCTGAAAAGCTCCCAAGCAAGAAGAGTGATGGGCGCATGCCGTGGCGAAAGGGACTCTTATATCTGCACGTGTGCCTGAGCCTCGTTTTTGTTGCAATAGTGCTGCCGCGTTGCTGCTGCAGCACTTCTTTGCTTCCTCACAGGATGTGTTCTTGGATTCACTCCCCGCACGATTTCTTCTTAGTTGGTGCATCACCTTGCTGGGAAGCACGGACTTGGTCGGTAAGCAAGTCCGCGATCCTCAAGAAGCGCTGCCGTCTTCCTCGGAAGCAATGCAGTGCAAAAATGAATGTAGAAAGAATCAGCCCAGAAGCGTCCGAGAAGTAGAGCTGCAACGTGCAACAAAAACGAGGTTCTGGTAGAATCAATCGTATGAATTGAGGGGGGGGGGGGCAGGGGTGAAATCTGCTGATATTTAGCCTAAAATCGGGCAACTTTAAAGAAAAGGACCCACCACCCCTTGGCAGTGAGATACAAAATCTCGTTTCGGTTTTAGGACCCTACATACCCCTGTGGGTGGGGTGTAGTTTTACTATTTTGGGGATGAGTAACATTATCACTCAATAAATAGCTCACCACGCACAGGTAAACTAGAATTTTTTTTTTTTTTTTTTTATCAAGATGGTTTTAAGCCCGTATTGACATCAGAAACCCTTTTTCGGGCATGGAAGAAGTCATTTTCTTTGTGTTCGTCCCTAGATTTAGGCATGGAGGAGCACCCCTTGTGAGATATGTCCGATGCTTACACGAGAAGAAAAGGACATCCGGAAAAGTTTAGGGAGTGAACCCAGTTCAGCGATACAGTATAGGGACTACAAGCTAGTTTTCTGAGAGTAGGCCTAGATTTTATTTCGGTATCAGGGAGCATCCCTATTAGATTTTTGTGGTGCTTGGGTCAAGCTAGGTTACCCACAGTTTCCAGTACGTACCAATACTCCTAACTCTCTGAATCTATATCCAAATTTCAGGCCAAACTAACTAAACAAAATAACAGTGGCTGGAATGCATAATAGCGGACCAAGGGCCCAGAACATGTTATTTGCATGTGCATTCCGGTTGCATGATTTCTCGATACTTTTATTCCTACCTCATAAATCTCTCCGTTTTCCGCTAATTATGGCACAAACAGGGCTCTTGGCACTCAATTATGGTTAATTAGAAAGTTTGGTTGGTCCTGTAGATATCCGGTCTTGCAGATGTTCAGTCTTTGCCGAACCCGTGCACATTTGATATCATTCTAACAGACCACGGAGCAATAGCCACTTAGTCACTTTCCAGCTAAAAGCATATTAAAGAATCAGGCTCATTCGAAAAAATCGTGTTTTTAACTAGATTCCGACAGGACTGTCCAACCGATGCGAGAATATTTCCTGATTCACCCTGTCTTTTTTGGGTACACCTACGTCCTCCAGCCAAATTTATCGACATTAGAATTTTATTTTACTTCTGTGAAATTTCCGATTTGGCCGGACTCCGGTCGAACTACTTTTAAACTCTGCAATGATACAACTAGTCCTCTCGACCTGCACAAGCTCTACCAGCCGAAGAGTGGCTTTTATCATTCATCATCAGTAAATCCTCCTTTCTATGTTTTGGACCGAACAACGGAAACGCAGTGTACTCAGTGTGGGATCCTGACAAGAGAACCCAGATAGATCTTAAAAAAAACACAAACGAAGAAAGGGGCTTCGCTGTACGTGGTTTCAGTATCCAACGCAGGACTTGGCTTACTCAAGAGATCCATTACAAGCAGATCCCCCAAAAGTCTTTCTCGGACTGTATAAAGCCATCTTATGTCCTTTGAGAAGATAAAGCTCAAACTCAACATATATTGTTAGCCCTTTATCGATGCTCCGATCGGCTTAAATATTTTTTTTTTTACTTCTAGCACATTCCGGATGAATTAATTATCCAGCAAGAAAATTCAGGTTCATACATGGATTCAGCTTGCATTCTTGCTCCTATAAGGATGTTCCGATCGACTTCAGAATAAACTTTACTCCTACCAAATTTCAGGTTTTTGCCAGATTCCGGTCGTCTACTTATCCGGTCGACGCTCTAATCAACCGACGTTTAACCTACCAATCAACTTCAGATACGACTTTCACTGCCGGATTCTCGGCAAACTACTTGTTCGGCGAAAAAGGAAAATTGAGATACAGATTCAGCATGTCTTTGTACCCGTGTATCGAACTTTTAGTCAACTTCAGATAGAACTTTTACTTTTAATTTCCGTTTTTTCCGGATTCCGGGCGAACTATTTGTCCGGTGAAAGAATGAAGTTCAGTTCTGGATTCAGCATGTCTCCTTACCCTTAAATCGACTCTCGCATCAGCTTCACAAAATATTTTCTTCGTCCCTTAATTTAAAACCCCATCCCCCGCCTCTAAATTTTGGGCTACAGGCCCATCTATGAACTTGACCTGTATTTCGACACGATGGATCCTCACACCAAGTTTGAACAAAATATCTCAACCCTCTCGAGAGTTATCGTGCTGACAAAACGCACAGACGGACAACTTTTATGAAGTTATAAGTATCCCTCCACTTACGTTTTGGGATCCCAAAACAAGAGTTACGAGCTCATATGGCACTTGTTACGAATAAGTTGGACAAGAAAGTAAACGAGGACGTCAAAAAACTCTCCCCCTTTCAGCTACCTCACCGTCCCCGGATTCGGTTCGGTCCTAGAAATTGGTAATCTAGGGCATCTGCTCGTACTATGTTTCAAGTGTCGCTCGAGTTGGATCGAAGTTTCTGGAAAATGTCCGGCAACCCCTTGGCTCTCCGCTCACCGAGGGCCTATGGCCTCGTATATACACTATAAAAAGTTTCTCCGGATAAGGATGCAGTATTTGCTACTGGGGTTAATCTTATCTCTATTGGGATAAAATTAATCCGAATTAGGGTTAATCTTATCTCAGTAAAGACAAGATTAATCCCAGTAGCAAATACTGCAAGATTTTTGTTTTACAGTGTAGGGCCCATGACCTTTGTACTTCCCAGGTTTCATCTCAATTCCTCTATTAGTTTCCGGCCCCCCACCCCCCTTCACACCATCGTAGCTAGATGCGATTCGTACCAATAAATGTTACATCTAGTTCATCCGCTTCTACTATCCGATAAGTTTCCTCCCCCCCACTGTGGCCAGATCCGATCTGAACACGTAAATGTCGCGTCTAGGCATCTATTCATACCGTCCATCAAGCTTCACCAGAATCGGAGCGTTACGGAAAATGTCTTGGCTACCCCCTCCAGTTCCTCCCGAGATTGGATTCGACCCTCCATCCGTTTGGTTCATACGCGTGCCCCACAACTTGCAGAAAGGTCACACAGTTTCTAGGAAAGTTTCCTAGAGCATTTGTCCGGACTTTTATACGCGTGCCAAGTTTCATCGTCCTTGCTTATGTTGGCCGCCCTAGCAAAAATTGGACGGACCGACAGACATTACGATCCCTGTATCTGAGTCGAAGGCTGAAAGGGCCGTAAGGATAGATATCTATAAATGAATTAATTTGTTCTCTGTGACAAAAAAAGAGTGCCATTCATTGCCTTGACAGACAGAGAGATAGGCAGTGGAAGATCTTGCGAACAACTGACTTATGAACAACTTGTTATGGGTCCTTGAAGGGGCAGGGGCGTCCCGATCCTTTCTTCGTTGGGGAGGAGGGGGGGGGGGCGAACCTGGTAAAATTTACCGAATCGGAACCCGATTTCTACCGAATCGTTTAAATTGTTTTCTAAAAAGGTATAATTTAAAAAGTCGCACAGTATTTAGAAAATCAAATCCAAAGAGAAATTTGATTCGGTTTCACGCCTGCACCCACGCCTGTACTATCAGCAATACGTAGGGACGTCACTAGCCTTTTACCTGGGGGGGGGGGGTCCAGTTTTGCCAACGCGACTTGAAAATGTACCAACAAAAAACGCCGTTGCTGCGAAGTGGCAACGTTGCTAACGGCTGTACCCAGGACAAATTAAAGCGCCGCAGGGGACATTTCTGAATCTGCTTTTTTTTCTGTCAAAATTTAACTACTTTCCAAGCCAATCCTACATTTACATAGAGCCATAACCTGGCCAGAATCATTAAATTTAATGGTTCAAATTCTAACCCTTAACCGCCCGAAATTCTAAGCCTTAAACGCCAAGTAAATGACGCACCCTTCTTCTAAATAGTGAAGACTGCGAAATGCGCCACAGGCGAAATTTTGTGTAAACACTCATGAAAAGTGCTTGTTTGCGATCCCAGATGAAATTACCAAACGGAACACCAATTAAACCATTGAGATGTCCGTTGAAAGGTTTCGATGGGATCCAAAAAAATGCAATATCTTGGTCTTCACCAGACTCCTTGAATATTTTTACTAATAAAATTTAGAACCAGATTTATGCCAATGGCTGGTCATCTAAGAAAACCAAGTTCAGGTATGGATTCAGCACGTGTGTTTGCCCCTATACGTCATATATACTCTGACGAAATTGATCGAAACTTCCTACCTTACTTCTGCCAAATATCCGGTCTCAGCCGGATTCCGGGTTGGACTACTTGTCCGGCAAAAAACTAAATCGGAAAATGAATTCAGCATATATCATTACCCTTATATCGTCAGGCGAAAAAATAATTTTAATATACGGATTCAGCATGTATCCTTACCATAACATCGAACCTCTAATCAACTTCAGATAAAACTTTTACTTACATCAGATTTCCCGGTTTCGGCCGGATTCCAGGCGAACTATATGTCTGGGAAGTAAAGTATTGCCATGTATCGATTCAGCATGTCTTCTTACCCCTTAATCGAACATTTAGTCAACTTCAAATAAAACTTTTACTTTTAACAAATTTTCCGGTTTTGGCCGGATTCCGTTGAACTACTTTTCCGGGTAGAAATCGATTGTCATACACGGACCCAGCATGTCTTCTTACCCCTAAATCGAGCATTTAATCAACTTCAATAAAACATTTACTTGTAACAAATTTTCTGATTTTGTCCGGCGAGAAAATAAGTTTCAGATACGCATTCAGAATGTCTTCTTACCTCTAGATCGACTATCTCATTGGCTTTTTAAAACTTTTTTTTTCGTCCCTTAAATTGAAACCCCTCCCCACCCTAAAAATGGAGCTACGGGGCTCATCTACGAACTTGACCTGTACTTTGACCGAATGGATCGTCATACCAGGTTTGAAGAAAATATCTCTACCCGTTCCAGAGATATTGTGCTGACAGACGGACAGCTTTTACGAAATCATAGATACCCCCCACTTACGTTGTGGGATCCCAAAAAGTACGTGCCATGTAGGGTAAAGTAGATACAGAAAGGGCACAAAAACAAGTTCACGTCAAGAGACGTGCTTATTCCTGAAGTACTGCAATCATTGGGTTAAGTAAAAGTTCAGTAACGAATGATAACCAGCTGAAACTACCATTAAATTGGGAAGAACTGAAGCTAAATAAATGCCACTTAAATTACCGAAGTTAGTAACTGGGGTGAACCAAATAATCGATTCGCACTACCGAAAAACTAAACTAAGTAAATAAGGAACAGATAGAGACCGGTATAACAAACGAATTTCCTCATGGCATGAAGCTCTTGTTAGAACCACCTGAAACAACCGAATGTGGTAGCAAGTTTGATGATAGATACGGACTAAACGAATGTCCGGTGAACTACCGTATTTGGTAACGAATCAGAACCAAATGAATCTGATTAATACCCGAATTATGAAATGGACTGACCGGATGCGATGGAACAGATACGGACTTGAGAAAATTCCAGTGAATTACCGAATTCGGTAACGGTCGGTTTATAAAAGGACGGACCGAATGCGGTGAAATAGACGAGGACTCAACAAATGTCCGGTGATAACCGAATTCGTTAACGAATGGGAACTAAATAAGTAAATACACCAAATCACCGAATATGCAAATGGACAGACCGAATGCGGTGAAATAGATGTGGACCAACAAAGGTCAAGTGATTACCGAATTCGGTAACGCATGGGAACTAAATATATATATATATTTGGGAACTATCACCGAATTTGCAAATAGACACACCGAATGTTGTGGAACACATGCGGACTAAATAAAAGTTGGGTGAATGACCAAATTCGATAAAGAATGGGAACCAATAAACACGTTAAATCATCCAGTTTGGAAATGTGCAGAAATAAGATTGTGTGATTGTGCGCCGCGATGCCCGTTTTTACCGTATGCCCAAAACGTAGGGCGGGGGCGCTGCTTCTGTTTAGAACGATTCTTGAGTAAGCCCGCGTCAAGCGTTTGGTATACAGGTTTGTCAACCCCGGAAAGAAACGATAATCGGCTATGTGAAATAAGCAGTTATAGTTTTATAGTTGTTTACTACTCTAGTTTACAAATAGCGCTCATGTTTTAGTAGAAGGTGTAAGCCACCTGCATACAGCTGCTTTAAGTCTGAAAATGGTAAAATCGCGTTATGCCACAACCAGTCTTGATCGTTCTATCTAGTCAGTCCTTTTTTTTTGCACGAAGGCACGGTATGAGAACTTGAGTACTTATTCTGGGTCGTCTCCGCCGAAGGTATACCCTCTCACATAATATATTACCGATAACTTTTTGCCGAACTCAAATTCTAAGTTTGCCAAGCTTGGATGCATAGAATCTGAAACAACAAGGGGCTTTGAATGGTATGGTTAATTGTGACACTGAACTGAGCGAGTATGATTAAAAATGCAGGGCACGAAAAAATCTTTGAGCCTCTACAAAGTTCGTCTGATATCGTTGCCTAAATTTTGGCAGGAGACGTTGTTCCAAGAATTCTTACCGGTGTTGATATATATATATATGTATATAGTCCTTCAGCCCAAGCTGACTGCGAATCATATTTGACGGTGCAAAACGGATAAGTCAGCTACATTTTATTAGAGCTATATTTCGGCCCTTCTTGGCAAGGGTCCTGCTTATTTACTGTTTTCGATAGCCTCTGGCGTTCGCCGTTGTTTTTGGGTGCGCAAAACCGGGATTTTGTTTTGCTGGCAGTGTACTTCTGTTATAACATAAACTACACATTGGATATGTCTACTCACATTGGACTTCAAAGAGGCTGTTCTCATAACGCAGAACATAAAGAACATAAACCGCATTTCCCTCCATTTTTGAAAGAAACGCCAAATCGTCAAACGAAATCCCAACGTCTACGGGAAACGGCGAGTCCTTGGCCGATCGGCGATGGACAGGAATTCAGGCGATAGACGTTAGCCGATCAGACAAAAACAGAAATTAAGATATACAGCTACGGCAATCGGCTTCCGGCGAACGTCAAAAATGACAACAAGCCAGACGGCTACGCTATCGCCGAACTAATCGGCGATCAAAAACGCCACTAATGACTCAGTACGACTCCAGAAGGAAAAAGAGAGTAACGGTACCATTTCTTCTTTGCAGTGCGCGCTGTTCTGCCTGAAGACGAGCTCCTGCGACCACGTTGCTTTCACTGATTCACGGAAGTGCTTCATGATCTTCAGAAACCGGACTCGCAATGTTGCTGGTATTCCAGAAACTGCGCAGTTCTATAGCTTACTAGACGACGATTCAGGTTAGCGAATTTTCATCTTCGAACCGCGTTGAAACAAGGGGGAAAGTGGGACTGAGTAGAATA
Source organism: Branchinecta sandiegonensis (assembly GCA_030848855.1). Classification (NCBI taxonomy): domain Eukaryota; kingdom Metazoa; phylum Arthropoda; class Branchiopoda; order Anostraca; family Branchinectidae; genus Branchinecta; species Branchinecta sandiegonensis. The sequence goes on along the minus strand of JAUPMV010000006.1, from coordinate 17,164,061 downwards.
CTATTTTCTTTGGGCGTGTTCCACCCTTCTAACAATAGTAACTATTAGTTACTATTTCCGTCCAACCTCACGAAAAGTTACTACGCTGACCGTTCCAACCGTCTCGAAAAAGTAACTATTTGCTTACCATGCTCGGGAGCGTAGTAAGCGTGGTAACTACGGATCTCTGTAACGTGATTGGCTGGGTTAACCCGTGGAGTGATATTCTACCGAAAATTTAAAAATGCGTTCCAGCCTCGACGCCAAGAAGCCATAATTCGTGACGTCATGCGTAGTAGCTATGCTAAGTAGGGTGGAACACGCTCTTTGTATCCTGATCGTGGACAAGCCGAATAAGGTGGGACATACATACAATAAATAACTCTAGCAATGATGTTTTTTTTTTCATCTTGGGTTCTAGTAGTGACGTTCAGAAGATGCACTGCTGGTCCAACAACAGAAAATTCATCCAGACGTGAAGAGTTTGATTTTCAACAAAAGCATTGATTTCAGTGGCTAATGAAGCAAAGCTCAGCAATTGTTCAATTCCAGATTAGTAAGTTCATTTCTGAAAAAAGCTCGCTGTTGCGTGTAACACAAAAAAGAAAAATCACCAATCGTTTACCATTATAGTTACTAAATATTTCAAACATAGAGGTACAAGCACATAGAGATACCATTTCATCCAAAGAAAAAGTTCATTTGATGAAACTCGACTATAGTAGTAGTAGTAGTAGTAGAATAGTTTCATTGACAAAACAGTCGAAGATCTCATAAATACTACAGCAAAAGCACTGCTTGCCGTGCTATTGAAGTCCACACTCCACACAATTGTTTACACTAAAAAAAACATATTTGATGGTGGAAAACGGATACGTCAGCTGAATTTTATTGGAGCTATATTTCGGCCCTTCTTGGCAAGGGTCCTCTTCAGGCTCAAAACCGCTCAAGTTGGAAAGACGAACTTGTGGGAAACACGTGTTTTCTGTTTTCTAACTCCCAAAGCGGAAAAAAAGTAAATAACTGTCCTTAATCCACTTCGAAAGTATACCTATCAAGCAACTCCATACGTAGCTCTGATTTAAATTGACCAAAATTCCCTAATTTCTTTGAACTTCTACTAAGCTTATTCCAAAGCTTAGACGGAACGAATAGCGGAACAACGAAGTAACGCATTTCCATTGGGTCTTCAAGCCTATTTAACTGAACACGGGTAACGAGACTGTCGTATCTCTGCCGTTTTCGGTTAAGATTTAATAATAATAATAGTCATTTTATTTGCAACCGGTTAAAAGACCGAGACATGAACGGAGTAAAACGAAAATCAAAGAAAAAGAGAAGGACTACTAAGAGAATAGACTACTAAAAGTAATTCACTAAGATAGCAGTCTATATGTAATAATAATTGCAAAAGAATTTGTATCAACTCGGGTTTTACATACACTGTAGGCTGTACTTTTTCAGCCACTTATAACTGCTTAGTCATTTTGTAGGTCACGGAAATTTTTGTTGAAGGTCCAGGGAGGGAGGCGGAGCAAGTGTTTAGAAAAGCAGAAATAAATGGAGCTAATTATTTCATGACGGTGCTGGTTAATTACCTTTACTCGGACCTCGGAACGAAGACGGTACATGAACGATCTATTATGTTAAATTTCGAAAAAGGTGCGATAAGTGCCAAAAATTAATCCTCTTCCACGCAGACTGCATTAACTACTTTGCGTGTTTCGCGCAGGGGCGTCACGGCTGGGGGGGGGAGGGGGGGACGCCCCCCCCCCCCCCCCAATGCTGCCGGCGAGTCGGTAAAAAAAATACGATACGGCGCGAAACGCCGCGATTTTTCGTCAAAACAGTCGATTTTTTTTCATGAAAAAAGTCGTTTTTTCTGAAAAATGGTCGATTTTTCGTCAAAATAGTCGGTTTTTCTGAAAATCAGTCGATTTTTTTTCAAAAATGTCATTTTTGTTGCTGAAAACAGTCGTTTTTTCTGTAGAAAAAGTCGGTAAAAATTACCAGCCAGTAGGTAAATGCCTCGTCCCCCCCCCCAAACATTTTGGCTAGTAACGCCTCTGGTTTCGCGTACTCAGAACTATAGCGTTAAGTTGGAAACTCGTGCATGATCTTGCCGTTCTGGACCCACGGGCAAGAGGTCTCTATGCCACAGACACGTTGCAGGGCCACCGACTTAAAACGTAATGAGAACAAGTCGGGTGAAAATTAAACTCATAAAGAGCTTGGTCACACTGGGCTCATTTCCTGGCTTTTTGGTTGCAGAACTAGAAAAAGAAAAAGATACAACTAATTCTGAATTTTGTCATTTTAAATCCAGGAGATCAATTAGAGCAAAGCAGTGTCTATAATTATGTTACAGGAACCCTAATTAACCCCTAATTGCAGTCTGCTGATTATCTCCAAGCTGCCACAAAGCCCATCAAATCTCACGTCCCCTAGGGATTTTCAGTTGTTTTTCGAATAGGCTGGTTCTTGAGCCCAGTGTGACCAAGCTCAAAGCCACTGGTTCAGGCATAAAAGCTTTGAAATGAAGCGGGTATGGGCCAGGAGCTTGAACCCGCGCCCAGGCGGTCGTTGGTTGACGGCACCGCTACCGCGGCTCCTTGTGACCGAATATGACCCAGCTGTAAAGCGCGTAGGCTACCAAAAGAAATCAAATGAAGAGTACGGAAAGTGACGGACGACCTGCCCCCAGCAAAGCCGCTCACTCACAGCCAAGGGGAACCAAATAAGCGATCCACACTTGCGCTAAGTGTGCAGTCACTTGCGCGCAGTAGCTTTTTTTTTCCCGCGGGACCTAGCAACAGATAGTGAAGGTTAAAAGGGATTTTTGAACGCAATTTACCTTGAAGCAAGGACCACAGGCAAGTGAAATGTTAAGCTGAAACTAACAAGTATCTAATCTAGCTGCAACGTGCTAAGTGCAACCGTTGCTGATACTATTTAGTTTTTCTTAAGTCAAGCACAAACACTATTATGATTTCATGGTTGTTATGTATACAGGAGGGGTACCGTATCCAACTTCAGACAAGATTTCAAATTTCAAGAGAAGTCTTTCCTTCAGAATAATCTATCTGGCTTAAAAAGGAACCAATACATATGACAAACATACTAGATTGAAGCTAACTAAATGGTTTACATATTGGATGAATAAATATTGCTTCAGTAAAATGTTAAACATATTTTTCTTTTCCAACAAATCCCTTCATTATAACCTTACCTCGATTGACTACAAAATGATGAAAAAGGTAGAGTTAGCAAAGTCAATAGCTAGAAAATCCCTTTTCAAAGCAGCTTCAAAACAAAGAAAAGGCACATAATTAATATTTCTGGACACATGACTGTTAAAAAAAGTCATATTTTTGCCTCTTCACTGTCAGGAGAGCATGTACATTTCATTTTAACATTTTCGCGGCAAAAATCGAGGTAGTGTAAAAACGAGGTCAGGTACCCCTCCTGTAGGTTAACGTAGTAAACAAGTAACAATCCTTCCCGATTTCTAGAAGTGGGAAGAGGAAAGAGGCAACTGTTCTCCAACCCATTTGGAACCTTCGGAAATCTTTTCAACACATTTTTTGGCAACAGCGGTAGCAGCTTTAACAACAACAACGGTGGCTCATCTTTTAATAACCCAAACCGCGGAAGACAGAACTTCGGACGAGCGATCCAGTCCTCTCAGGTAATGTAAACTACACTCCCAGAAGCTTAGTAGAGTCGCGTTTTCAGGCAATAACGAGTTTAACAATAATACCATTGTGCAAATACCCATTTTCATCCACCGTGTTTACTATTGAGTCTACGTCAAAACACGTAACGTAACTTGTTATTGGGGAGAGTTGCGTGTTCTGGATAATCGGTGTTAAACCCGCGCATAACACGGAGGCTTGAAACGCTTTTAAATATAAACACAGTAACACAGTGTTTGACTCAGGCAATTGAAAACGCTTTTTGCTAAACTCAGGGAAAACACAAGTGTCTGAAAACGCAACTTAGGCTAATGTTTCACACAGTGATGCTTAAACTTTGAATGTTAGCTAAAATGTTGCAAGACTGTGTGTATTAATTTTTAAGTTAAAGCGGGCTTGAACGTTTGTTTATGTTAACGTTGGCGAAAAGCACTTACAAGGTCATATCACAAATAGTGTGTAACGTTCCGAGTTAAGATACGAACTGTTAACGTAACGGTTTAAGTGATTACTTTTTTCCAGGGCCGTTGACTTAGAGCAACAAGATCAAAGGTTTCGATGGGATCCCAAAAATTTAATATTCGATCCAGACAATTTGGCCTTGTAGATATCCGGTCTCCGCCCGACTCCTTGAACATTTTTACTATTATGATTTGACAGAAGAAGGTCAGTGGCTGAGCATCTGAGAAAACCAAGTTCAAATGCGGATTCACCGTGTGTGTATTTACCTCTAGGCTATACGTCATATCTTCTTTGACGAAACTGATCAAATCTTACTGCCTTACTTAACTGCCAAATCTCCGGTTTCGACCGGACTCTGGGCGAACTAGATGTCCGGCATAAAATGTAGAAGAGGATTGTCAAAAGCGGATTTAGCATGTCTTCTTAACCCTAAATCGAACATCTAATCAGCTCATTTCATTCGGGTTTTAGGCTCCAAATTTCGGGGCTTGGGCCACGTTAAAAGGTAGATTTTGTATGGGGGAAGTAGTGTTTTTCACGAAAAAAGACATAGCTTACTTTCAAAAATTTGCCTGCGGTGCTCATTTTCATTCTGTCTGATATACAGTCATTATAACAAGAGCTGGAAGCTTATATGGCACTTGCTAGACTTGATAAATAAGAATGACGATGGACCCCTTGGAAGTCATGAGATAATTTTTTCTTTTTTTTTCTGTAATCATCATAATCAAAACCCTCGAGGCAAAACTGATCATGGGCTAAAGGGGATCTTGAAAATGTAGGTTTTGCTTAGAAGTATTTTTTGTACTTTGCTGTTAAGATGAGTACTTTAAGGGATGGTCGTATCTAGGAAGTGACAATTTCTAAGCCAATCTTGTCAAGTCTCTAATGTTAAAGCCAAGTTTCATCGTCCTAGCATATCTGCAAGTAGCATACCTTAAACTTCGATCACTGGAATTCAAGACTCCCCTCCAACTCCCCCAGAGTGACCGAATCCGGTCCGGTTCTATCACTGATGTATCTAGGGCTTACGCTTGTTCTTCCCACCAAGTCTTATCCCAATCGTTATATTAGCGTGTCACAAAATTTCCGCTTCCCCCCCCCCCCCCGACTCCCCCACATTGATCGGATCCTGTCCGCACTTGGAATGGGATATCAGATACACGAGCTCTTTCCAAATATCAAGTTTCATTAAGATCCGATTCCCGGTTCAGAAGTTATAAATGCGTCAATATTCCGGATTCCCCTCCTCCACTCTCCCTACGGTAGTCGGATCGGGGAAATGACTATTTCCAGGTTAGTTTGGTCGGGTCCCTAAAATGGCTGCCAAGTTTCGTCGTCCTAGCACATGTGTAAGCATCTTAAGTTGGGATCACCGGAATTCCGGAACCCTCCCTCCAACTCCCCCTACAGTGCTCGGAGGTCCGGTCTTGTCAACTATGTGTCTCGGGTTTGTGCTTGTTCTTTCCACCAAGTTTCATCCCGATCCGTCCACTGTGAACATGTCCCACGATTTCCGGTTTCCCCTCCAACTCCCCCCAAAGTGACCGGATCCATTCCGGACTTAAAGTGTGACATCTGAGACACGAGGTCTTTCCAAATATCAAGTTTCGTCAAGATCCGATTCCCCGTTCAAAAGTTAAAAATACGTCAATATTCCGGATTCCCCCTCCTTCCACTCCCCCCATGGTGTTTGAATCGGGGAAGGGACTATTTCCAAGTTAGTTTGGTAGGGTCCCTAATATGCCTGCCAAGTTTCGTCGTCCTAGCACTTCTGGAAGTACCCTAACTCGAGATGAGTGGCCTGACGGACCGACCGACCGACAGGCCGACAGACCGAAAAGTGATCGGTATATGGCACTTGAGCGGAGCTGTAAGTGCCATAAAAACTCTTGGGGGTCGGGCTAGTGTGCAAGCGAATTCCTCTTATTACGAATGACGTTCAGCTTAACCTTACAAAAACTACATTTCACGTTTCTTTAAATTCGTACAGTTTCCCGCATGTGATGCTGTGTTTCTTGGCAATTGTTTATAACTGGTATGACTCTTGAGCCTTTCCGGACGGACATCTGCCAGTCGTATCACCTACCACGCCCAAGCCCTTCATACCGCCACTGAGCTTGCAGATACGCTTCTTCAGTTGCGCTTGCAGGTATCGCGAGTTTTATTATTACATATGCGACGAAAAGCTGAAATGAGCGGCGGGGCGCCGGCAGGTGCCCTGCAACCCCCTCTTGAGTTTTGGCTAGTGACGCCGCTGCTCAGAGCATCCATACGGTGGGGTTCTCGAGGTTACTATCCAAATGTCAACAAAGGAATTTAATTGCAGCTTTCGAGAAAATTATCTCCTCCTCAGGGATACTTTCTCCCCTATGGCAGTCTGAATGAGTCGCTAAGTTAAAGCGAGGAAGGACTTTGATTAAAACACATGGTTGTCTAAACTTTCTTCTTCCAACGTGTATCTGTTTTGTGCGGGAAGGTTTAACGCTTTTCTATAGTTCAGTGATCTGAGTTCATTTTGCAGAACATTGATAATGCGGGAACTGTGCCATTGAATCGGGCGGACGAGTGAGCGCGGATAGAATGTTAAACGCAAGAATTTCTTCCCGGTAATTGACCTCCTTAGATTTGTCATGCCCGTAAATTGCAGAAGTAGCTAAAGTCCAGGCATTCTGCTGGGAAAACTCTAGACCTTACCCTAGATCCTCCTGCGCCATCAGTTGCGTATAGGGTGTTTGCGAAGCCCATCCGTTCCTCCCGAAGCCCTCCGGCTGCTGATGTCTTCCCGTTGTGGAATGAGGGACATGCTGGTCCCTTTCAGGCCCTGGCCATACTGCCTCCGCTGTTTCGCTGTCAAGAATCGGGCCTGGGGTATCGTAGTGTTCCCGCGGCCAGGTTTGACGATTGATTTGCTAGGGATTTTTACTGAGACAGGTAGCAACCATGCCGCCTAACCCTCCCTTTCATAACCAGACTTGGGACTAGCTCTGGCGGAGTTAAATTTTGTTGAATTGAGACTGGTTACATATCTAAATAGGGCTGTCTTCCCATCATTAGTATTCGATCAGGTATCTTTTGATCTAGGATGGGAAGACAGCCCTATTTAGGTATATATCCAGTCTCAGTTCAAACGAATATCATGAGGGTACCATGCCTATGCTCCAGGACATGGTGCCCCAACGTATAGGCACCATGCCCAAAAATTGAGGATTTGTGCTTCAGGGCACTCCGCTCCTCTTTTCATGCCTAAGCATGTCTTGATCAAGCCCATTTTTAAACTTCTGTTCTCTCGCTGGTGACCGCCGTCCCCGACAGTCGCCGTGTCGGACAGAAAGTGCCACAAAGAGACAGTTCGGGTGGAGAAAAGGTGTAGCGCACATGAGAAGAGAAGACATCGGGAAGAGGCTTCGGGAGTGACCTCTCGTCAGCGATTAGCAGTCGGGAGTTAACTAAAAATTCTTCTTTTATCCTAGGCAAACTCTTTAAACTCTCGTCAGTTCATCCCAAGGAGCAGACCGGATCAGTGTGGAGGAAGAGATGTCTCCTTTAGTCCTCCTTCACCTCGCCGAGGAAAAATCATCAATGGATATGAGGTGCCAGATGGCGCGTTCCCCTGGCAGGTTAGTAGCACGTGTCTCCCAGTTACAGTGGAGCCTTCTAATCGTTTCGCAGGCAGATGGCATCGTGGCAGAATTCCCAACGACGCTTGGTGCTGGAAACCTTCTGGCCTGCGTGCAATGGATAGGCAGCGCTCCGCACTTGGCAGGAACCTCGAGAAGGAAGCCAACTCAGCTCGTACCGCGATGACCGAACTGTGGAATGCTGCCCAAGATAGAGTCACCTGGAGGTCAGAAGTTGTCGCATTGTGCGCCACCAGGCGCGGGAAGACTAAAGTCTAGTAGTGAAAGGCTTCTTCCCGATGAAAAATTTATCTCAAAATATGATATGATATATGATATGATATATATTTACACAAAAAGCCCGAGGGCCATGGCAATACAAAACAAAATAAAAATAAATTTTCACTAAATTACTAATAAACCTAAATGAATCTTTCACGATGCTTCATCGAAAGCTTAAGGAATCTTCCCAACTGGCGAACTCCCGAAAAACATTCATCCTTCATTACTTTAACCAACCATTCCTCATCGTACACTCTTTTTCCAAACACTTCATCCCTCAACCCATCCAATTCACTACATTCACACATCAGGTGCAACACATTCTCATTCATCTCCCCACACATAGGGCAGTAGTAAGGACCAATCCGACTTAAACCCCTTCCCACATACCTCCTCCTATCCCCTAGCGGTAAACAATCACCCCTCATACTTATCACCCACGCTAACTCCTCCCTATTCAACCCTGCTTTAAAATAAATACTTTCCCCCCATGTCTCTTTAGCATCTCTGTAAAACCTCAACGAGCTAGACTTACCGACATCACACTGCCACAGCTGTATTTCCTGATCCATCAACACCTTTTTAACCACACCTGCAACATCTCCTACTTCATGACCTTGCCCCTCCCCGTTATTCCAAAGCGAGCTAACCCCACACTGGTCCAAAATTTGTTTTATTTGGGACGCCCAAGAATCACTCGACTCATCCCGTAATGATTCCATATATGCTGCTTTAAGCACCCGTACTCGCGGCATATTAATAATTCTTTCCCAAAAACTCACCATATTAACCAACCTTCTATTTCTTAACGAAACTAGACCTAGATCTCCTCTCACCACTAATCCATTAATCCTATTGCTTAACCCTAGTAACCTCTTAAAATAACCTAGTTGTACTTGTTCTATTTTTTCTGCCTTACTAAATCCCCAAATCTCTGAAGCGTAATGCATTACTGGCACCACTTTCGTTGAAAATATTTCTTTATGCAGCTTCAGATTCGTTACCTCCTTTAGACTACTTCTTAAAATCAAATTACCACAATTTTTTCCCTTTCTCACATTCTGTTCCACCTGCTTACCAAACATTCCCCCAACCGCTTTAAATTTGCATCCCAAATAAACACATTCTTCCTTCACCTCTAATACAGCTCCACCGTACTTAAAAATCTCTCCTTCTTTCCGCTTTCCACCCTTTCTAAATACCACTACCACCGTTTTCTTGACATTCAAATCTAGCTCTTTCTTTTCAAGGTATAACTTCAAAATATCCAATAGTTTCTGCAATTTTGTATGGGATTCTGCCACCAGGGTTAGATCATCTGCAAAAAGCAACAAACAAAGAGACACTACGTCAAGCGTTAACAAAGGAGCATTATTGTCTACCATAAACTTTTCAACATCATTAATAAAAACAGAAAACAACTTAGGGGAAAGCGTGCAACCCTGCTTAACACCTAGAACAGACTTAATCTCTCTTGACAGTTTACCAAGTACTCTCACCACCACCCTCGTATTAACATACATCTCCACAATCAACAATACAAACAATTTTGGAAGACCAATTTCTAGTAATGTCTGCATTAACAACTTTCTATTTATATTATCAAAAGCCCCCCTCAAATCCACAAAAGCTACATAAAGTTTCTTTCCTCTACCTCGAGTATATTTTCTAATTAACACATGCAACGCGAAAATCTGGTCTAACGTACTGTATCCTTCCTTAAAACCTGCCTGAATATAACTTAATATTTCATTTTTATTCAACCATTTTTTCAGCCTAACATCTATTACTTTACATAAAATTTTACTCAATACATTACCTAGGCTAATCCCCCTGTAATTCTCATGCTTATTCCTATCTCCTTTTTTGAAAACTGGAACCATCATTGAAATATTCCACTGCTCAGGCCATCTTGCTTTCTCGACAATACATGTAAACAAAAGTGCCAACAATGGAAGCAAATGGACTCTTCCCCATTTCCAAATTACTGCTGGGATACCATCCATACCAGGTGCCGAACCACCTTTCATCTGCTTCAATGAATGCCAAATTTCCTCCTCACAAACTGCATCTGTAAGCATGTAATCAGATTCTTTCATCGGGAATGGAACTTCTGACCTTAGCGAAGTGGCAAATTCATCCGTAAGAATCTTTCCCGGGTCGTTTTCCGACTCCAGATGTTCAGGCCATGTGTGTGCAGGCGGGACTGCGTTTCCTTGATCTCCTTCTATCTGGTGTTTAACTAATTTCCAAAATTTCTTACTATCCTTAATTTTATAACTCTTAACTATCTCCATATTAATATTATCTGCCATTGCTTTCTTTTTTGCCCTTAAAAGATTTTTATATTCTCTTCTTACCTTCCGATATTCATCTAGCCTACATCCTGATAATGGACCTCCAACTTTTACCTTTTTTAAAGCTTCAATTACCTCGCTTCTCTTAACATCACATTCCTCATCAAAAAATTCCTTATTAATCCTCTTCTGCTTTTTTTCCTTACCACTAGTTCTAGCTGCATCATACACTACCTTCGTTATCTGCAAAACAGCTTCTTCAATCTCTCCTCTCTTAATGACATCAGCACAATTCTCCAACTCTAACATAATATTATCTACGCCTAGCCTATTTAAAAATACACTTTCACTAAGATTATCCGTGATCAGTGTTTTTTTCCGCACGGATGTACTTACTCCGTCTCTTCCGCTTTCTCTTCTTCCTTTGTCTGGACGTGGGTTAGAACCCTCTCTAATTCTCATCTCCAACTCAATAGGAACATGGTCAGATCCAATCACATCCATTACTCTGAAGTTCTTACAACGAGGCCAAAGAGACATGTTTACCAAAATAAAATCAATAACGCTAGGAGCCCCACTCGAAAAACACGTATAATTTCCTATCCCTTTATCCTCACCCAAACGCCCATTTAAAATTATCATATTTTCAACACCACTATAATCCAAAAGATTATTTCCCCACCTGTTCTTTTTTCTTCCCTGGTCCTTGCTACTCCTCCTACCATACATCCTCTCATGCACGCCGTCTTGTTGGGAGTTCCCGTGGGAGTCATCCTGAAGCTCTGAATCCACAATCCAATTCTCAAAATCCTCCCTCACATAAGCATTGAAGTCACCTAAAACAACACAATTATGATTAGCAAACTTTTTTCCATATTTACACGTTTCTGAAGACAGTATATCCCATGTATTTTCACGGCTGGCGTAACTGCTTGACTCAGGCGGAATATACACGCTACAAACTAGATATCTTTGCTCACCTATAACCAAGCGTAACCACACTAAATTCTCTGAATCACTTCGCAATCTTTCACAATCCTTACACATTCCTTTCCTGACTAAAACGTTCACTCCTCCATAAACCCTTCCATTCTTACTTTTCTTCCTACACGCACTATAACTAAAAAACTGTGAAATAGAAATAGGTTCTTCTCTCCATGTTTCAACTAAACTAATCAAATCTAATTCTTTATTTCGAATCAAATTATCAAACTTTTGATCATCAAAACCTTGGATATTCCAATGTACGAACTTTATAACTTGCTCATGGCCCTCTAGTACCTAATCACGTTTTGCGTGACCATCCGACCCATATTCCGAGCACGCATCTTCGAAGTCTAGATCAAATGTTTCGTCTCTTCCCCGATCATCATTTGAAAACAACTGCCTTGGATTCATTTCACGTGCATTAGCATAATCCCTACCGCCTCTGTTACTTGCCATAGGCCTACCACCACTTCCATGTCGCATGTAACTAGCACTAGGCTGGAGTAGGGTATCACTAGGGGTCACAACCTGGTCACTGCTACGCTTTCCCTGCCTTGTCCCGGCAGCTATTACCTCACCCCCTACCTCATTCAGGTAGGGTAGTACGAAGTTGTACGAAAAAGTAGCATGCAGTACTAATTGACGCTACTACATGCTTCTACTTCAAGGCTACCGTGTTACCGCATACTATTACATGCTACTATTAGCAAGACTTGATGCTACCATGGCAAGACAGGATGCTACGGGATACTACGGGATACACCAGGCACAGGAAGACCAAAGTCTAGTAGTGAAAGGCTTCTTCCCGATGAAAAATTTATCTCAAAATATTAGTACGAAGTTGTACGAAAAAGTAGCATGCAGTACTAATTGACGCTACTACATGCTTCTACTTCAAGGCTACCGTGTTACTGCATACTACTACATGCTACTATTAGCAAGACTGGATGCTAGTATGGCAAGACAGGATGCTACTGGATACTACTACTTAAGATTGGACCAGTCTGAGGCACATTAAATGAGAGTATTCTTTGCTATTACATAGTATTACATGCAACTTTTTCGTACAACTACCATATAACTACGCAGGCTACAAATTTTCCATCGGGTTTCTCAGGCTAAAAATGGTTGACTTCTTCCGATTAACAATGCTCTATGGCAGTAGGCGTTTGGTACTTCTAACCGTTTCAGTGGGTTTGAGAAGGCCTGTTATGAGAACGGCACGCGCGAACGCGAAAACCCATGTGACCAAGTCTTGGTGCCTCCTGAAACTTCACGAGTAAATCACTCGTCGCATTCATTAATTCATTCTGAAGTAGAATTCCAAAATCCGTGCGATATTGAGAGCGTGGTCTACCCTTCTAACAATAGTAACTATTGGTTACTATTTCCGTTCCAACCTCACGAAAAGCTACTACGCTGACCGTTCCAACCTTCTCAAAATAGTAACTATTTGCTTACCATGCTTAGTAACCGTGGTAACTATGCATCTCTGTAAGGTGATTGATCGGATTCGCCCGTGGCATGATATTCTGCTGGAAAATAGAAAAATCGTACCAGCCTTGACGGCAGGAAGCTAGAATTCGTGACGTCATGCGTAGTAACTACGGTAAGTACGGTGGAACATGCTCTGAATTCCCTGTCGGGTGACGTGGTCATAGTTTGCAAAGGAATGTGGTAGGATCAGAGCAGGCAAAGGATCAGCACATGCAGCTATGCCTTGTTAAAGCTACCTACTCACAACGTCTGATAAGGTTTCGTGTGCGATATTCGCGCCACTATTGGGAACATATGATGCTTCTACGATGCTAGGCAAATTTCGGAGGATTTTCGCGGTTCTTATTGTTAAAAGACTCAAAAATAAATTTAATATATTACATAAAAAATATATAATGTAATACACCCACTGCAGATCCACCATTCCAGTTCCACGGCGAGAGATTCGCATCAAACCGCGAAAATCGGACTGTGTATGCACGTACCCTGAAGTTTAACCGAAAAGGGCTGGGATAGGACATTCGAGTTACCCATCACTTATTCACTAAAATCGGCTTGAAGACCCGCTGAAAATGCGTTACTTTGTTGTTCCGCTGTTCACGAATAATCGATCTGCTAATAGTGGAATTTCCGTGGAGATTTGTGGTACCTCTGTGCGCTTGTATTTTTTTGTATGCCTCACGAGAAAGAATTATGAATTTTGTTTTGTTCAGCACTAAGCAATCTTCACCAGTCTCACAACTGCCCACTGAAAAGCCGCGTTTGTGTTGAAATTAAATTTCCCGCGTCATAGTAGAATTTGTGTCGTGGGGACGGCCGCAGATATTCTGAACGTCATAACTGGAATAGATAGCGGAAAAAAAAAAAAAAAAATCGCTTTGCAGAATCCAAATAATTCAGTGTATTCAGTTAAATGACACAAAAATAAGTTGGCTTTTCAGTTAAACTTTAAAGCTTTCATAACCCTAGTTATGTTTTCCCATTAGTTTTAAAGACACAAAGTGTCTTTACTCAGAAATTGGTCTCGTAGAGTATTAGATTAAAGTAGAATTTAATTTAAAACTATCTTTCAGAGCAAAGGTGCAGTTTGCATTTCACGTCAACATAAATATAGTCACTCAAACAAAAACTTTGCTAGTTGAAACATTTGCATCAGATTTGCAGATGTAAAACTATATATATATATATATATCTGTATTTGAAAGCTATTAAGCCATATATAGAAAAAAAAAACAAAAAACAATCTCAGATAACAAACAACCTCACATTCTTAACTTAATATCCTACCGACTTTCTACTAAACTAATAACTTTTTCTACCATATTGCCAAAACACATGATAGACTTAGCGGTCGTAGACTTAAAGGACCCCTCTTGCTTATTCTGCCTTTTATAATATACTTAGCTCACATATGCAATTATATGCTTCTGAAATCCTCACCTTTTTCCATTGTTTCGTTTGGTAACTACGAATTTTTAGCGCTTTTTCAGCCTTGCCGATTTTCCGTCACCCAACGAAAAGTTTGCCGGAATCTTCATTTGTCCGCTAACAACTCTTTCAAACATAAGGATGTGATAATCTTCTGTTTATTACTTCTTTTATTTGCTTAGTTTTCCCACTTTTTAATCAAGGCACGTCCAATTTTCAAATCTTTTGCGCCCAGCCGCCGCGTCGGAGAGTATAAGGAAGGCTGGATATAAACGACAAGCGCTAACAAGAGAATCGCTAGTTTCAGGTGGAAAGTAATGGTATTTTCGAAAACGTTTTTTCTGATCCATTTTATAGGGAAAAGATCATTTCTAGTACGAGTTGTGCTTTAAGGATACCTAGAAGTAGCTCATCCCCCCCATTCTGAAAAAGAGTACCCCTTATACACACTAAAATACAGATTATTTTACATCTGATATTTGAATTCACTGTATTATTTTGACTCATCCAAGGGATTTTGTATATTTTCACCCGGGGCTCTAGTAACAACATTCAAAATGTGCGCTACTTGCACGACAACCCAAAATTCACCCAGACACCGAGGATTTGAAATTCAACAAAAGCCTGCATTTCTAAGCGTTAGCTAGGCTAGGAAATGCGCGGATGAAAAAGTAGAAAAGTGATGATAAGATATGTCTATTTGTTGTGTGACTGTTATTGTTCGGCAATGGCTTACCTTTGTAGTTGCTAAACATTTCAGGCCCAGAGAGGTACCACAAATCTGAAAGAATAAGTTCATTCGATGAAATGGATTATCTGTGGATAGCGGACAAACGAATTAACGCATTTTTATCGGGTTTTAGGCCTATTTGAGAAAAAAAGGGAAGTGTAACTCAGGGCCGTATGCAGGGGGGGGGGGTTAACGGGTTCACCCCCCCCCCCCCCCCGCCTCCCGAAACATACAAAAATGATAATTTTTATAGACTTTTCCCTCTGATCTATGTCTTGCTTTGTCCGACCCGCGGGCAACCCCCCCCCCCCCCCCCCCCCGAAAGGCAACCCCATGTCTCATGCCCCAAGGCGTGGCGTCAAAAATGGCGTGGACAAAGACTTGAAACATGCTGAATGTCAGCTACAATGGAATGCTAGTAAGCCGATATAACAACAAGATCTCCCAACCAAGGAACGTCGGCTACGCTGGAGTGCCAGTGAGCCGACGTACAACAACGTCTACAAGAGAGCGAGATACTTTACAGGAGAATCGCCCACCTTACCTCGAGGGAACAGCGATTTAAAGTAATTTAAGTTATATGTTTCACGCTTCTGTAAAACATATAACAAACATGGTTAGAAAGATCATGAAGATGGTTGCCAACAGATAGCGTCTACTCTCATATCTGTTGAAACTGCGCATCCTTGTCTAAAGGTTATGCAACTTCAGACTGTAGATCTCTTTTACTAAAGGCCGAATATTCTTTCAGGTGGGGATTAAGCGGCGTGAAGGTGGCTCATTCCAGCACATCTGTGGCGGCTCTATTGTAACTCCCACCCACGTCATATCTGCAGCACATTGCCTTGTCGGGTATGACAAGTCCTTGTACCGAATCGTTGCCGGAGACAATTCTCTAAGCTCGCCAGGTCCGGAGCATCAAATATTCGATGTTCAGAGTTTCATAATTCATGAGAACTACAACAAAAGTGAGTAACTTGCCTATAAGCTCTCCCCGGCCACGGGAACCTTGGACGACATTGCAGACGGGTCTTGCACTGTCAGAAGTTTGATAACAGATGGCACATGTTTTCAGCACCGCGTGTATCTGTTATGTTCGTTTTAAATGCTATCTTTTCGCGAAACACAACATTGGAAAGGGTCATCTGAGAAATTTTGTCTCGAAACATAACGCTTAGAGCGTGTTCCATCCTAACGTGACGTCACGAATTTTGGCTTCCTGGTGTCAAGGCTGGAATGCATTTTTCTATCTCATCAAAATATCATTCCACGGGGTAATCCAGCCAATCACGTTACAGAGATCCTTAGTTACCTAAGGATCTCTGTAACGTGATTGGCTGATTGGCTTAGTTACCTAAGGATCTCTGTAACGTGATTGGCTGGATCCAAGGATCCACGCTTACCATGCCCCCGAGAATGGTAAGCAAATAGTTAAAATTAGTTACTATTTCGGGAAGGTTGGAACTGTCAGTGTAGTAACTTTCTTGAGGTTTGAACGGAAGTAGTAACTAATAGCTACTATTGTTAGAAGGATGGAACACGCTCTTAAACTGTTGTAACTGAAGTATCCTGGGCATCCAACATGGCGTTTAACACGTGGATTTGAAACGCGCCACCATCTGTTATTTGTTATCAAACAGCTGACAAGATGGCAGTGTGTGAGCACCGATGCTTGCAGCTCAGATCTGAGATCTCTATCCTTAGAAACTGTCAGTATCCATTTTTTCATCTTTATGTGTTTCTGATTAAAGGGTGGGAACTCCCAAAGTTTGACGGTGCTGGTACCTAGACAGGTCCAGAATTATAGGAGACTACTCTCGCGAGATCCGCGTAGTATGTGCTGGCATATCATGGGACATAAAGTGAAGGTTCTGGCTCGAGTCGAAGGACGATATTACGGTGGCACTCAGGTACAGCACATTCCGCGCAACTCAGGAGAGCTCCAGAAACAGTCAACTGCAACTCCCTCATAGCACCAACTGAACCACCTAACCAGCTGCAAATTAACCATCCCGCAACCCACGAAAACACTTTCTGTTGATCACAACTCTATTAGCCTATTGTTTTCCGATCCGCTGGTGAATCAGCAAAAAAAAATCGTGACTGCAGGTCGGGTTGCAGTATTTCGCAGTATTGCAATTGCAGAAGTTACGCTGCTTATACCATTGAAGCACTGTCACCCCTGGTATCTGCTCCCGCCAGCAATACTAATCAGTCTGGTATTTTGTTTTCAGAAACTCAGTATGATAGTGATATTGCTGTGATAAAACTGCGAGCGCCCATAAATTTTGGCTCGCAAGTTAAACCTATTTGCCTACCACCAGACAACTCTTTTGACGTTGAAGGAACCGACTGTGTCATCTCCGGATGGGGCCTTACTAAAGGTGGGTGCGATGTCTTTACCGGCGCGTTTGCATAACTTCGCGTGTTCCAGTAAAAAAATGGTCTTTACAGTAGCTACATTTTTGCAGATACCATGGTATCTGATACCACGGTTTAAAGTCGTTTTCGCAGTTACCGTGGTATCTGATACCATGGTCAAAAGGCGTTTTTGCGGTTACTGTGGTATCTGGCAAGGTACTGTGGTATCTGACATTCAGATACCACGGTAACTGCGAAAACGACTTTAGACCGTTGTATCAGATACCACGGTAACTTCAAAAACGACTAATTGCAGATCCAGTTACTGTGGCAACAGATACCATGGTGTCTGTTCAAAAAAACAACTAGTATGTCGTAGACACAGATACGCAACCATGTGTTAAATGTTTTAAAAAGGACGTGTCTAAGTGTTTTCTCGTCTTAATAGTGAAGGCGGTTTCAAATATTGTAAACCGGTTTTAATGGGCTTTTAAGTGTTTTATGAAAAGAAATCTGTAATGAGTATATTATCATTTAACCCATGGGTGCGCATCGTGTGTGTTATCACAATTCTGACTGCGTGGATCGCAAGCACTGCCATTTAAATTTTGGCAGTTTAGGCTGAATAGGCATATTGACACTCCGGCTGGGGTATAATTCTTCTCTTTCTGAGGGTGCTATGAATTCCTGCTTCTCTCTAATTTTGAATGTACTTTTTTCGAGAGCTTAAAGCACGAATGACGCCGTAAAATATTGTTTTCTACGTGTCGTTGCTTGTCCAGTCATCAAATTGTCATTTAAGTTTTGAATCAAATTGAGTTTGCTTAATAAAACCTGCTTTTACGCACTAGTGAAAGCTTGTTTGAAGTTGTCATTGCGAAGTTGAGGTAACGTAAATAAATCTAGCAGGAAATCATGACTTAGCTGACGATCTGCGACGGATCTGTCGTTTTCCTGAGCCTCGTTTTTGTTGCACTCTGCAGGCCCACTTCTCGGCCGCTTCCGGGCTGATTCTTTCTATATTCGTTTTTGCACTGCAGTGCTTCCGAGGAAGACGGCAGCGCTTCTCGAGGATCGCGGACTTGCTTACCGACCAAGTCCGTACTTCCCTGCAAGGTGCTGCGTCAACCAAGAAGAAATCGTGCAGGAAGTCCAAAATGCATCTTGTGCAAAAGCAAAGAAGTGCTGCAGCAGCGACGCGGCAGCACTATTGCAACAAAAACGAGGCTATGATGACTGTCTATTCGCTGCATTATTCTCACGTTACAGAAAATAGCTTTTTGTTTGTTGATCTCTCCCTGAAGCTATGCAGTTCAGTAAATAATGTGTGCCGTTAGCGAAAACCCACAACCTCCTTATACTTCCTTCACACATTAGAGCCTCGTTTTTGGTGCAGCACTTCTTTGCTTCTGCACAAGATGCGTTTTTGGATTCACTGCCTGCACGATTTCTTCTTAGTGGATGTAGCACCTTGCAGGGAAGCACGGACTTGGTCGGTAACCAAGTCCGTGATCCTCGAGAAACGCTGCCGTCTTCTTCGGAAGCACTGCAGTGCAAAAACGAATGTAGAAAGAATCAGACCGGAAGCGGTCGAGGAGTGGACCTGCAGTGTACACAAAAACGAGGCTTAGGTGTGGAGACGCAAGAGGTGGCTGTGAACTCAAACAAGTGCGCAAGGGCTCAGACGTGGAGTGTAAAAGTAAAATATTTATCACATTTTATATACAAACAGCTTTAGAACCAAGACATTTCACATCCCCAATAATCACACAAGTATTGAAATAATTTAATTTGTAATCGTCCCACTTTAAATCTAAACAAACCGCAAGTAGAAATCCAAAGAAATGTTGAAGATCTTGCACGAATAGCTTGAGTTCCAACGATGGTCTGACAGCCAGTCCGACCCTTTAAACCTCTTTTCCATTAGCAAGGTAATAACAAGTGCGATAAACCAAACCGTAGCTGCCTCATACCCCCTTTGTCACAATTCATTAAGAACAGCATATCATTGGTCATATGACAGAAGAGTCCAGTTTCCAACTGTTCATAAAAGAAGTACGTCGCGTCGTCTTATTTGCTGCTGTTAAACCAAAATCCTCGTCCATCGATATAACTCCCCAAATATATAAAAGTTGAACTTGAGACCTGTCACAGACGAACTTAACTCATGGGAAATCTGGGCCCAGCTGCCCATGAACGGGGTGGGTGGGAGAGGTGCAATTTTCAAAGCAATTTCCCAGCCCTAGGACCTACCCGCAAAAGTAAAAAGAGACTCCAATGCTCACAAACCTACCAAGTTTCAACTTGATACCTTTTGATTCCTGTCACGGGTAACGAACTTTACTCCTGGGCAATCTGGGCCCAGATGCCCACGAACGGGGTGGGTGGGAGAGGTGCAATTTTCAAAGCAATTTCCCAGCCCTAGGACCTACATGTACAACGAATTTCATCATCCTATGTCCAGTTCTGGTCAAGTTATGACATTATTCACTGGGCAATCTGGGCCCATTTGCCCCTAAACCGGGTTTGGGGTGGGGGGTGGGACCCCCAAAAGGAACAACTAGACCCCAATACCCACTAGTGTACCAAGTTTGAACTTGATACTTCCACTGGTTCACGAGTTATGAGCTCCCCAAATATGGTGAAAACCGAAACCCGAAAGCTGCTACGACGCTCGCAATAGTGGATTGTTCCCAGGAACACTCCACTAAAAAGCTGTAGATAGCATTCAACTGGATGACGTATTTCTGGTTTCAGAATTCCACAGAGAGTTTTGATGATTTCTGGTACCAACATTTGTCTCTACATGAATCTGTGTTGTTTTTTTTAAGTAAGAGGCGTGAAAGCCTTTATATGCATAATATTTATTTGTTAGCTGTTTCCTAGGCGTATCAAAAACGGTCATATTATGGCTGGATGGTCGTTTTTTATGAACTTTCCTCCGAGAAACCAACGAGACTACGAGAGGTTACTGTATAAAATAGGGGTTGGCATACACTGCTTCTTGGTCAAAGTAAGAGAGTTCCTGCTATCCTCAGGTTTTTAAGCGTCGGAAAATCTCTGAACCTCGTGGTAGCTTCCTATAGGCGTGTCGAAACGGCCAAATTCTGGCTGAACTGTAATTTCTTATGAACTTTCCTCTGAGAAGATAACGACATGTTGCTGCGCAAACTAAAGGTTAAAGCAGAGCTGGTGGACTCGGACTCGTCTCGAGACGCCTTTTTCAAGGACTCGGACTTGTCTCGGACTCGGATTTGCTGGACTCGCAGCAGCTCTTGGTTAAAGCAGGGCCCCAAAAATTTCCTGTAATGACTCGCCATTCAGGGGGCTTGTCAATAAGAGATTTCTGTTGCACTCTTGACCGAGCGTCAGATAGTTCGAGAAATACCCACGGGGATAAACTACCCGACTATCCAGATAGACAAAACTTTTCGCAGCTGATATGCTGAACTAGGAATAGTCCTAGCTTAGGTACCTGCTGGCATGCTGAATAGTCCCAACAAATTTTGTCTATCTGAGCAAGAACGCCGACTCGACCCAAGCGGAATTTTTGGAAACTAGATGAGGCTCGGGCAACATAGCAACATAGAAGCATAGGAAATGACAAGCCCCCTGAATGGCGAGTCATTACAGGAAATTTATGGGTCCCTGGTTAAAGTAAGTTTCTGCTATCCTCAGGGTTTTAAGCACGGAAAGATCTCTTTAGCTTGTGAAAAAATTGCGATGAATCTGGGCGAACTGTCGGTGAACTAGAGGGGTAGGATTGTCGCTGATCTTTATTCTTTCAGCTGGTGATCAGTCTTCAGTTTCCCGAACGCTACGGGCAGCTACAGTCCCGCTAATGAGCAGCAGCACCTGCAAAGGGAAGGACGTGATGGGTAACCTCGGACCGTTCAAGGGTGTCCAGAATGGAATGGTTTGCGCTGGGTATTTAGAGGGAGGCACTGACGCCTGCGAAGGAGACTCAGGCGGACCCCTCGCATGTAACGTAGCAGGTGCGTATACCATTTTTGTCTGCAGACAGCGAACTTTATCATGTAGCGTAAAGGTTTCTGTGCGTACCGGATTTGTTCTGCGAGCAACGAGCTTGAGACATAATGCACGTTAAATTTTCTGAATTGTCCTGCCAACCCCTTGCATGTAAAGTAAGAGGTGTGCATAAAATTTTTTGTCTTTTTAGAGGTAACTGCGCATGCCGGTTTTTTTGTTGCGAGGGAACTTGAGATAAAATGCACGTTACATTTCTTCTGAATTTTCCCCACTCCTGCCGTTCAGACCCACATCGCTACTCTTACCGTGTTCCCACTCGAGCGACATTTTTCGTTGTATAACTGAAGATTCTTAAAAAGAAAGTGCAAATCCGCACATTTTCTTTTCTCTTCTTTGTTCCTGAATTTTGCAGTAACTAGCAGACTAAATGTGCATACCACCTTTTTAATGCTTTCGGCGCTAACTTACCTACAGACTGTCCGAAGGAAGTCAGAACCTGTTTCGTTAAGACCTGGCAAAACTCCTACTTCATCCATCTTTCAAAATGAAAGAGCATTAGTTGCGTTTTTGCAGATACCATGGTATCTGATACCACGGTCTAAAGTCGGTTTTGCAATTATCGCAGTATCTGATAACATGGTCAAAAGGCGTTTTTGCAGTTATCGTGGTATCTCATCAGTTATCGTGGTATGTGATATTCAGATACCACGGTCCGACCGTGGTAACTGATCGTATTATCTGAAAAAGTCATCTCACTTTCATCAGTTTTTGTCAAATTCGTGGGAAAGAAGCTTGGCACTTAGTGATGTGACTGAATATCAGTTTTTCTTTTGAGATGACCTCAAAAAGTGCAATTTTCAATTGTCGTTTTTGCAGAGCAACCGTACATCAGATACCACGGTAACTGCAAAAACGACTAATTGCAGATCCAGTTACCGTGGTAACAGATATCATGGTATCTGCAAAAACACCTGCAAAAACGCAACTATTGCTATCGTGGAAGTCATGGCAGATAAAAACGGTGGAAGTAGAGGAAATAATCATTGTCTGCGAGCTCGCTGAAGTTAACGTACTATGAACACTGTTTCTCAAATTAATTTTGGGCCTTAACTATCAGTAGCAACAGAACCAAAAGTGTTCTTCTTGAAGTACGTATTGGCATGTGACAGGTTAAATATGTCTCTTACATTTAGAAATTAAAATAATATAAGAAAGGTACAGTACAGTATAGTTAGCACAGTACAGTATAGTTATCG
Source organism: Branchinecta sandiegonensis (assembly GCA_030848855.1). Taxonomy (NCBI): domain Eukaryota; kingdom Metazoa; phylum Arthropoda; class Branchiopoda; order Anostraca; family Branchinectidae; genus Branchinecta; species Branchinecta sandiegonensis. The sequence goes on along the minus strand of JAUPMV010000006.1, from coordinate 17,141,477 downwards.
GTACAGTATAGTTATGACTTTCACTGCGTAGAGTCGCCATGCCGTAAAGCATTTTAAGCCATTCTTTATGCGTGACAAAGTCAAGAATCACTTTTGATGAGAATGACTTTGCCGCCTCAAATAAAGCGCAAGCCTTAGAAGCAATAAGCAGGAGCAGGGTTGGATTTCCTATAACGCCAATCTATGCCTCACGGAGCATTGGGAGGCGTAATTACAGAAAAAATAACAACCAAACATTTACGAAATTCTCAGTATTGCTTTGAAAATGCCATAGAAAATACCGTTAACGGTAAACGTACTTCATTAGTACCCCAGAGCGAACCGCTTCTGTTCATTGCGATTTTGCTGATGATGATTCCGCCAAGTGCTTCGGCCTTTCGCCTAGGGCGTAGAAATTTGTAAGTATCCGGATTCGCCGCGGAAAGACTCAAACATGGAAAATCCAAAAAGAGCGCAGTGCCGCTACACTGTAAAGAAGTTCCTCCGAGCAAGGATTAAAGTTAACTGCAGTATTTGCTACTGGGATTAATCTTATCTCTGTTGAGATAAGATTAATCCGAATTAGAGATAAGATTGTCTTTTTAGAGACAAGATTAATCCAAGTCGCAAATACTGCAAGATTTTTTTTTGTAGAGTGGATAAAACTGACATAGGAATGAGAGTGGATGGCACGATTAGAGATGTACAGGGAAGCAGTAGTATAGGTAGGACTGGTCCTTTAGTTTTCTTTGTGTTTTAAGTGATCCCGTTTAGAGAAAGGTTTTAAAAAAATAGTTTTTTTTTAGGTCGCTTCTACCTCCTGGGCATCACCTCTTGGGGCGAAGGCTGTGCGGCCCCGAGAAAACCAGGTGTGTATACCAAAGTGTCATACTACTTGTCATGGATCAAAGCCAGGATTTCCTAGCCGACATCCACCAAGTCCCAGTGTGCCATGTTTTTCACGAAGTCAACTTAGTACCTCATTCTTCTTCTTTTTTTTACCATGCGTCAGTGTCATAGTTTTCCTATTTTTTTTTACCGTACGTAGAGAAATATATTTTCGTATTTTTACTTGTCGCTCAAGTAGGCTACATAGCTATAAAAGAGGAATGCAAAATAAATTCTAGCATACGGTTTCAGTTCGAAGTTGCAAGAAAGGCGTTCAAGTTCTTGTTTCTTCAGAACGCTGATTTGTATTTGCGCTGGAGCCTAGCGCAAAATTTTCGCTTCACAAAATTACAACTTCCACGTCAACTTTTTGCGGCTCTATGGCAATAATTTCTAGCCCTCACTCGGCATTTGTCTCAAAATAATGCGTCGGAAAGTATCATTAAATTGCAGCGAAGTGCCAAAGCTGGAGGAGGGAAAGAAAACCGATATCTTTTCACACCGTAAGGATTGGTTTAAAAAACGACACATTACTAGCGGCTCAGGATATGATGCACGTATTCTCGAGGGCCTTCCACTCGCGTGATTTCTTCGCAATCTTTTCCCCTGTTACGAGCTTATGCGGTCTACGCTCGATGATGCCCATCTACGACTTAGAGTGGATGGATTTCTGTGCCCTCTGTTCTGTACAGATGAAAACTGTGTCCGTCTCTTTGAAAACAAAATAAAATGTGACTTGCACCAAAGGAGTACTTCATTCTTTCTGACCGAACAAGACGGCCTTCAGCGTCACACGGGACAGAAATAAGAGGGGAAGGAAAATTGTTATATTGAAAGATATGTAGTGGAAGGTGTTCGTGAATAACTAAACAACATCGTTATGAGCCCTTGGTACCAGGAATGGATGGTGACATTGCAATGCCTGAATTTCCGAGTACCAATGCCGTACCCAAAACGTTTACAACACGCAAAAGTTTCTCCGATCAAGGATTAAAGTCAACTGCAGTATTTGCTACTGGGATTAATCTTTTTTCTACTGAGATAAGATTAATCCGAATTAGAGATAAGATTATCTTTTTAGAGACAAGATTGACCCCAGTAGCAAATACTGCAAGGTTATTTTTTTACAGTGTATACATGATTCCACACATTATCCCTATCACATTATGCAAGCATATAGTACATGAGCTGGCTCCAGCGAATGACCCAATGAAGAATGGGGGCTATTGCGCGCGGTCCGGAGCTAATGGTCCATTTACACACTGCGTAAAATCCGAGCGTATTTTGAAATCCGAGCGTATTTTACGCACGTTTTGAGCTTGAAAAGATTTCTAGCAATACGGACGTATTTAGGTCCAAAACGGTCCGATTTCTTAAATACGTCCGTATTGCTAGAAATGTTTTCAAGCTCAAAACGTGCGTAAAATACGCTCGGATTTTACGCGGTGTGTAAACCCACCATAAGTCACCAGTTCTTATGAGGGATTAAAGGATTGTCGGCTCTCATAATACTAGGTATTTTGTAGCTTCCAGCAAGTGCCTGATATGACTTCACTTTAGAAGAAGGAATGCCACCAGCCACGAGATGGTAGTAGAGATAATTGTTCTTGCGGCAGTCCCTCTGCCGTAGTTGCACAGGCTGTCTGTGCAGCAAGTGGTGCAGGTCTGCAGTTTAAACCGATCACCCATGATCAGGCACTGATTTTCGCACTTCCGAGAGCAGTTCCGTTCCACGGACCAAGCTTGCATAGGCTGAAGAGTGCCGTTTGCGGAAAGAGATGTGTGGGCATATCGCTTGATCTATAAGAAAATGTTACTGTTAATGCGCAAAAGACACTAAATGTTTGCCATTGTAAAAGGGATACGTCAGCTACATTTTATCAGAGCTATATTTCGGCCCTTCTTGGCAAAGGTCCTCTTCAGGCTCATTTTGCCCTTCTTGGCAAAGGTCCTCTTCATGCTCATTTTCCAGCTTTAGCCTGAAGAGGACCCTTGCCAAGAAGGTCCGAAATATAGCTCTAGTGAAACGTAGCTGACATATCCGTTTTGCAGTGTCGAACATTGTCGCAGTCAGCTAAGGCTGGAGGAATATTTATCACTATAAATGTTTATTCTTTTTCATGAACGAATTTGATTCGTGTTGGCCAAGGGGGGGGAGACACCATTATCTTTCGATGGGAAGATTTTTACGAACAGGCTGTTACCTTCAAAATCCTCACGGTAGCCAACGTTATCCACAAATTACTTGAACACAGTTCACTCTTCAAAGCAAGTCATTGCTCATTAAAGACCTAATCCAAACATTCTGTTTACCTTCTCTCATTGATCGCAAGCAACCAGTTTATTTAGATTTGAGCTTGATTGCCGGGTTGCTGTTTTGGTTCGAGAAAAGAACCACGCAGAACGTCTTCTTTTCCAGATGACGAAATTTTCCACGTTTGATTAGCAAAGAGTTATAAGACTTTATTGATTATTTTTGGTATGTCTTCAGTGGTCTTGGGCTTTTAATTTATTTGTATTTTTAATAAACAGTTGATCCTTGGCTCCCTACGTGCCAGAATCCCGGATAATCGGCTGAGATTTAGTCTAGACCGACTTATTGCAACCTAGGAAATTTGGTTTCTTTTAAAATTTACTCATTGTTTGACGGTGTTTTTTGTGGTTTTGAACATTCATAGTGACAGTAGGGATGGTTAGCATTGTGTGTGTAGTAGAAATACCATTTTCTGTGGTCCGCTTTAATTATTCAGTGATCTCATGCCGAATGTCGGAAGAGGAAATCATCGGCCAGTTTGACATTTTTTTTGTCTCGAAAGCTGAATATTATTTAGCTGAAGTTCAGAATCTCCAAGAGATCACTGAAACAAATTTATTGTAAATTACGGAGATTGTTTATTATGGTCCTGTTTACATCATTTCCTCTTATACTTGAGGGAATTTGCATGAAAAAACAGAAAACAAAGTATTAAACAAACTGATAAAGCTAGTAATTAGTTTAATTTTCATGCACATTATCATATACCTGCTAAAAACAAGACCAAAGGTGTCGATGGGATCCCAAAAATTCAATATTTGATCCAGATAATTGGGTCTTGTCTACGCCAGATCCAGTCTTCGCCAGACTCCTTGAACATTTTTTACCATTAAAATTCAGAAACAGATTAAGGCCAAAAAGCTAATCATCTGAGAAAACCAAGTTCAGATATGGATTCAGCATGTTTGTGTTTACCCCAATAAGTAATATCTGTTTGGACGAAAACTTCCTGCCTTACTTCTGCGAATTACCCAGTTTCGGCCGAATTCCGGAACTACCTGTCCGGCAAAAAAAAAAAAAAGCTAAAATCGAACTCAGCGTATCTTCTTTCCCCTATATCGAACATCTAATCAAGTTCAAATTAAGATTGAACTTAAAACAAATTTTCCGGTTCCAGCCGGATTCCGGGCGAACTTTATGTCCGGGTACAAAATGACTGTCATACAAGGATTCAGCATCTCTTCTTACCCCAAAATCGGATACCTAATCAACTACGAAGACTTGCCAATTTTCCGGTTTTGGCCGAATTCCGGGCGAACTACTTGCCCGGCGAGAAAGTGATTTTCACCATCGTGTTCAGCATGTCTTACTACCTCTCAATCGAACATACAATCAACTTCAAATAAAACTTTTACTTTTAACAAACTTTCCGGTTTTGGCCGGATTCCGGGCGAACTACTTGTCCGGCGAGAAAATGGTTTCCACCGTCGTGTTCAGCATGTCTTCTTACCCCATATTCGACTGCCCCATTAGCTGTTTAAAAATATTTTGCTTACCCCTTAATTTAAACCCCCACCCCTAAATTTAGGGCTACAAAGCCCATCTACGACGACCTTACTCTTGACCCAAACAATCCTCACACCAAGTTTCTCAAGATATATCATTCCCTTCGAGAGTTATCGTCCTTACAGACGGACGGACGGACAACTTTTGCGATGTCATAGGTATCCCTCCACTTACGTTTTGGGATCCCGCAAACACATTTTGTTAGATCCAGAGTCAAGTCTTCACACTGTCCGGTGCTTCCAAGTCACGCCACAAGATGACCCAGCGGTCGGATCAAGTCGTGGCTTCACCTTGGGTCTTGGGGGGGGGGGGGGGGTCTAGACATTGCGACTGCTAGAATACTTACGAAGCACCAGACGAGGCCAAAATAAACCGAATGTTTACAATTTCCAGCTGAAAGCTTGAGAATTTGTCGAGAAATACAAAAGCTTAAGTTACACCTACACTGAAAAGCTGACAGATTCAAGTTTCATCTGAACAGGAGTGTTCTTGCATTTGCAAGCATATCGTGCCGCGTGATTTTGATGGATACCTTTGACTGCGTTTAGTTTTCGTCCGCCTAGCGCCTATTACGCCTGTAACGACGGGCTCAAATTACAATTTTCTTGCTAAAGCTTTTAGTAGCCTGAGTTTTTCGTTCAATAAAAGCGTCATACAGACGTTATAAATAATGACACTCCACAGTATAATCGTAGTCTCTGAAGGTACGTGCACAGACGGTCCGATTTGCGCAGTCGGATGCGAGTTTTGCATGCGTATTTTCGAGCGAACCGTATCAGACTTTGTGTGCAGGTAGACTAACCCCTTCAGCCATCGGCTGTCATTTTTTCCTCCGACTCCGCGATGCCAGGATTCCTAAATGCCTTCCATGAGCTTAATGAATCATCTCGGCATAAATCTGCAATTGCATATTTTTTCTCTCTTGCTTGAAATGTGTTGCTATGCTATACGAATGCATACAAATGTGTTGCATATGATACCCGAAAGCGTATCCCCTTTTCAGACAGAGGGAGTTTTTGGGATTCCAAATTTTAAGTGGAGGGATACCTATGACTTCGTAAAAGTTGTCCGTCTATCTGTTAGCACGATAACTCTCGAAGGGGATGAGATATTTCGATGAAACTTGGTGTGAGGACTCTACAGGTCAGGGGAGAGGTCAAGTTTGTAGATGGGCTCTGTAGCTCAACATTTAGGGTTGGGGGTTCAAATTAAGGGGCGAACAAAATTTGTAACGAGATAGTCGATTTAGTGGTAAGAAGACATGCTGAACACGAATATGAAAACCATTTTCTCGCCGGACAAGTAGTTCGCCCAGAATCCGGCCAGAACCGGAAAGTTTATTAAAAGTCAAAGTTTTATTTAGCTACGGATATGCCTATACCGACCCGGCATAACAACCGAAAGGATCGCGTCAGTCCACTGTCGAAAACCAAAATACCTTAGAGGTGATTAAACTCTGGGCGTAGCACCTTGGTCGTCAAAGCCTCCCCCTGGGACAACGTCGTGAATGCTCTATTTTTCAAGTCAGTGTAAGTCTGGTGTCAAGATTCCCTGCGGAAAACTCATATTTCACTCTCCTTACTTGTCACGTCCGAATGCCACATCTGGAGCAATAAGACGCACGCAAAACAATGCCAGACACCAGGGACCCATAAATTTCCTGTAATGACTCGCCATTCAGGGGCTTGTCAATGAGAGATTTCTGATGCGCTCTTGACCGAGCGTCAAATAGTTCGAGAAATACCCACGGGGATAAAATACCCGTATATCCAGATAGACAAAATTTTTCGCAGCTGTTGTGCTGAACGAGGAATATTTCTCTGTAATGGAGGAGTATCCTGGATCTTTTGTCCTAGCTTAGGTACCTGGTGTCATTTGAATAGTCCCAACGAATGTTGTCTATCTTGAGCAAGAACGCCGATTCGACCCAAGCGGAATTTTCGGAAACTAGGTGAGGCTCGGGCAACATAGCAACATAGAAGCATAGGAAATGACAAGCCCCCTGAATGGCGAGTCATTACAGGAAATGTATGGGTCCCTGCAGAGACTAATAAATTCGGCATGTTCTTGAACTTAACGTTCAACACCTGCAGAGGCAGTATATATAGTACCCTTTCTAGCCAATGAGATTAGGGCGGGGGTTGTCAGCTCCTAACATAATACACAACAGAGCTGGAACACCGGGTACCACCCAACAGGGGCGTCGATCGCTAGTCAAAACTCGAAGGGTGTGGGGGGGGGGAGGTGGCCAGGGGCGTCGCTAGCCGAAGCTCGAGGTAGGGGGGAGGGGCGCCCTGCCGCCCGTTTCAGCATTTCGTCGCACATGTAATAATAAAACTTGTGATACCTGCAAGCGTTTAAGACTGTTGAAGCCTAGTCGTCCGGTATGATCAGAACCGTCTTTTCGGAACCCAAATGAAAGTAAGGGTCCCGTATCCGTCTGTCCGTCCGTCTGTCAGCATGATAACTCTCGAAGGGAATGAGATATTTTGATGAGACTTGGTGTGAGGATTCTTTGGGTCAAGGGAAAGGTCGAGTTTATAGATGGGCCCCATAGCTGTATAGTTAGGCGAGGGGGAGGAATTTCAAATTAAGGAGCGGAAAAATAATTTTAAAAGCCAATGAGATAGTCGATTTAGAGTTAAGGAGACATCCTGAATCCGAATATGAAAACATTCTCGCCGGTCAAGTAGTTCACCCGGAAAGTTTAATCTGACGGTAATTATTTTCTTGCCGGACAAGTAGATCGCCCGGAATCCGGCCAAAACCGCAAAATTTGTTAAAAGTAAAAGTTTTATTTGAATTTCATTACGTGTTCGATTTACGGGTAAGAAGACATGCTGGATTCGTGTATGACAATCATTTTCTACCCCGACACATAGTTCGCTATGAATCCGGCTGAAATCGAAAAATTTGTTAAAGTTAAAGTTTTATCTGAAACTGATTAGAGGTTCGACATAGGGCTAAGGAGATACGCAGATCAAGGCAGGTATTTTCGTCAAAGTAGATATGACGCGGGCTATAGGGGTAAACACACATGCTGGATCCGTATTTTTTCCTTAATTTGTTTCTAAATTTTATTAGTAAAGTGTTCACGGAGTCTGGCGAACGGATCTCTAAAATACCCAATTGTCTGGATCAAATATTAAAATTTTGGAATCCCATCGAAACCTTTGGTCTTTTTAACGTCGCACTGGAGGAAAATTCCTATCACCAAATTCTTTTCTGTTAAAATACTAAGAATCTTTGCATGAGAGTAACAAATTCTGAGAAAATGTACACCACAAGCAAATCAGCCTGATTTCTACTTTAATCAAGAGATACTGGTACAGCTAAAAGCTTAACACCAAACGTAATAATAATAATAATAATAATAACAACCCGTGTTAAAATTTGTGTTAAAACTGTGCGCTGCAGGGTGACATTCATGATTTGACAATTGTCTTTTTTCGATCTTGGAAGCTCAAATCTGACAATCATACTTCTCATTCTGACAAAATATGATTAAAAATCTCTTCGTATCAGAACGACTAGAAATAGCCCGCCTCTTTATGTCAATCCGGCAAGCTCGAAACATGAGACTGAGAATGCAATTTCTTAGTCTCAAACGCTAGAGAGCACAGAACCGCCTCTGTCCAAGATGGATGTTAATCCAGTTTATTGGTAACCCTGAACTAGCCTTACTGACTTTTCCGGGTGCACTGCCAGCCCCCCTTTTAGCTTTCCTGGGTGAGCGCCCAGTTTAACTGAAGTTATGCGGTTGGGCGCTCGAGCGCCCAATTTAGCTTTTTTCTTTCTTCCAGGGGGGCCATGCCCCCATAGCGCCTCCCCTGCCACCCAATGCAACCTCTGGAAACTCATTAGAAGGGTTCCTCAGAGGGGAAAGATCTGCCAATAGGTTTTCCACACTCAGACGCTACGAGGGAATGTTTCTAGAACTATTTTATTGTGACGACTAGATAAAGAGCGTGTCCGAAAGCTTTCAGGACTGTAAATGCTGCATTTAATGCTGCATTTTTATTTTTATTTTCGTCCGAAAGCTCATTACCTTATATGCAGCATTAAATGCAGCATTTACAGCACTAAAAGCTTTCGGACACGTTCTTTATTTCTTCTCTGACACTTCTAATTCCAAAATTTAGCCTTAATCGCCAGCTCCCCAGTTTCTTCTTGAAAATTCAGCGTAAAATTTAGCATCTTCGCTGAATTTTTCGATGAATTTTATGCTGAATTAATGCTGCATTAACTGAGCGAAAATTTAAGTCCGAAAGCGAAATGCTGCATAAATGCTGAATTAATTCAGCATTTGCGTTCGTTTCCGAGCTTTCGGACACGCTCAAATATTCGATTTCGTGAATGCTGCTTATTTTTTTTCGGAAAGGACTCGATGGGTCGCCATCTCAAGGGACATGGTTTCTTTCCGTCTTCCGAGCATACTCATACCCAAAACAGAAGCAAGAGTCCCATCGCACATAAAAGACACCATTCAGTTATAGCATCTAATGGTACTGAAGTTCTTAACTATCATCAAACGAAAACTTCTCTATTCAGTTTTTCGGATTCAGAGCATCTAATGGGAATCGAAACTTTAGGAGATATTTCTCCGTACAGTGAAGAGAGAAGGAAATCTGAAGCATGCTCAGAACTCAAGATAACGGCTACTGTAGAGTTCATCTTCGTTTCAGAATTTTGTATAAGGCCAATAACAACCCGTTCATACTCGTGACTCATTTAACAGTGCGTTTGGTTATATCAGATGACATGTTTCGAGGTGATTTTATACCTAAAGCTGGTGTAACCCTATAGACACGACTTTTATTCAGGAGCGTATAGCTGGCTTGGATGCCGCTGAAACAAAAATGATGACCACAGAAACGAAAGTAAAAGAAGGAGAAACTATTACATTAAAGGACACTTGAACAATGAAACTATACTTGAACACACCATGGAGAATGCATTTACAGACATGGCCACGGAGAGCACTCTTCTCCTGAGCGTGACGTTTTCAAACTAGGAATGTTCGTTTCTGGAGGTTTGCACATGCAGACTCCAAGACAAAAAGCGCAATTCATTCAGATCTTGTACAGCGCTGGCCGGATCGTTTTGGAATTTCTTCTAGATATACGTTTGGGCTTAACTGGTTAAAAAATATTCCAGAAGAAGGGTTGATTGGAGACATTTATTCATTTCTAAAATTGTTCGGTACTGAAATAAGGACAGATGCAAAATGAAGCAAAAATCATAGATTGAAATACTATTTCGTATTTGGATTGTGTTTTCTGCAGGCAATGTTAACTGAAGTCATACAGATAGGGATGATACTTGGTACTCTTCATTCAGGTGTCCTTTAAAATATCTCCAACCTCTCCATTCTCTGTTGTAAATTTGGACTTACGCTACCCTCACTTATACAGCGTGTTCCAACCTTCTGACAAACTATTAGTTACTATTTTCGTTCCAACCTCGTGAAAAGTTACTAGGCTGACCGTTCCAACCTTCTCGACTCGAAATATACTAATAGTAACCATTTGCTTTCCACGCTTGGTAGCGTAGTTAGTGTGGTAACTAAGATCTCTGTCACGTGATTGGCCCGATTAGCCGGCGGCACGATATTTTGCGGAAATAGAAAATTCATCCCAGCCTTTACGCCAAGAAGCCAGAATCCGTGATGTCATGCGTAGTAACTACGCTAAGTTGGATGGAGCACGCTCATAGACTCAATGCTGTCAGTTCCATCGGGTCATCTACCGGGACCAAAGGAACCATCTGAGGTGGAGGAATACTGTGGAGAAACCAGTGACATGCTTTCGTTTTGGGAGCGATGAGGAATCAGGGGCTCTAGAACCCTACCGGAAATAACTGACTTAAACGCTTACTAGTCTTAGAGCACTCCTCTTCTACTTACCATACAGAATAGTTCATCCCGACCACACGTCTTCATAAATGCCGTCGAGTTTTCGAACATTTCTAGGCAGTCGTTACCATTGTCAATAGAATTACAGACGTGACACAGGAGATCTTCAGATTCTTCCGGGTACGACGCATAAGTGCTGTCTATCACCAGCACAAACAGTAGCGGCAACAGCCCTTTCCAGCGCGGGTTCATGTATATTCAGGGGAAGCTGCGCTGAACACAATTCGTTTCCAAAAATATCAAAAAACAATCACTAACCGCGATAACACACGATCAGACAATTGCGTCACGGTTTTGTCACTGACGAAGTTGAAGCACGCTGCGTCTTTATTTTCTTTTTTTTTCCTATGTTCCTCTTTTCGATACAAAATTTACAATTACATTAAAATAGAGCTTCGTGTTCGATTTTTTTTTACTTATATTACCCCTTATTTTCGAAAACGCGCCAGAAATAAATAAGTAGTCACGTCTACTAAAGTAAGAAGATGAACAAAACCTAAGAGGTTCAGACTGACGGACAGGATACACTTTCAGCTTTGGCTTCTTTCCGTCTGAAAGCAACACAAGAGGAACTCGGAGCAACTGATTGGAATCGATATTTCTGGAGATATGTCTCCGGACCGGAGAGTGTACAGAGAAGGAAATCTAAAGCATGCTCAGAACTGATAAGAACGGACACTGTAAACGTCAGCCTCGTACCAAGATAGATCCACTGACCACAAGGGCCCGCAACTAGTCGTTCCTTGCTCGTGACCAGAGCAAAATAACTTTAGGGATTAGCGCCAAGACTTGAGAAAAGTGACACATACTTGATTAGCAGTGACACTAGCACAACTAGCGACAGAGAACGTCCCAATTGAAACTCAGTCAGTCGTGCACCAGCGCTGGCTTTAATAACTTCATAGTCTGAGCACGGCAAAAAAAGACACAACCTCTCCTGTTTCCTCGATGTGTGCACACTGCATCTTAGCTTTAGTAGAAATTTTTAAACCACAAATTTTGTTCCGCCTTTAATGCCGCAAGTGTAACGGGTGGCGCTGCGATTATGGCCCGTTTGCCAAGCCTGGAAGCATAGGTATTGGAGCTACTCTCTAGTGCTATTTTTCTCTGCTCGCGACAAGTAAATAAACTGAAATTTTCTTATAATCGCTTTGGGCAAATGCGGGACCTAAATCTAACGGTTAGTTTGATGATACTAGATGACAGGTTATGAGGAAGTTTTATTGTTCAAGGACGCATGGATTTCCCAAGCTAGGTGAGCGGAGAACGCGAGATCTTGATGACAGCTGAATTTGTCTCGGCCAACGATCTGGGCTTATTTCGTCTCGCAAAACCATCTACGGTTACAGGAAATGTGTTGAGACGTGCCTATTATTAATATGTGGGGTAGGCCAAATTCTGACCAAAACTCAGGCAAGAAATTGCCCATTGTCTCAATCCTCCGAAAAACAGTAATGGCAAGTAAACTCGATAGACATCTGATAAAAACATCGTTTTTCACTGGTTATCGCTTTCTTCCAAATTTACAAGCAGTCCAACCTTCCGGTCAATAGCAGGAACTTGGGTGTTGAGACACTATATTCTAGGACTCCGAGGTCACGCTACTCTTTTTCTTGTTCCATTGCCTGGTGTCACTCTGGAGGCTACATGTTTCATCAGACAGCCTAGGGCTGGGATTGGGCGAAGTAATTAATTCATGAAAGTCCATTTTGTCTCTTCAAGAAGAAGAGAAAAAGAGAAGAAGAGACTTCTCCTCAAGAAGACCACTTAGTGTGCCTGTCCAAAGCAGGCCGTGCAGAGCATTCCTACTTTGTGTCAATAGCTGCGCGTCATCTAACGACAACCGAGGAAACTTTTAAAGGAAGAAGATCGCGGAGAAGTCACGCTTGCGGAAGGCCCTTGTGGATAACTTTTGACAACATATCGTGGGTTCTTGATACTAATTTCAACAGCCTCAGGAACAGCCGTAATCATCGGCAAGGATTTTAAATGCGGCGGGTATGGTGAGATTCTAACGGAAGGAAGCTAGCAGGTACATGAAGATAATCTCCGAGTCCCTGGTAGGACACAACTGCGTTACGCTGCTGAATAACTCGTGAGGTAACTTCTTGGTTATGGCTGTTGGAACCATACTGCCACACACCACTGAAGGTGGATTTCTCCTTGTTGCCTATTGTTTAGCTTTTGCTATTGTGGCAATTTTTCCATTAAACCTTAAACCTTAAGGTATCTCAACGCAGCCACACGGCGATGATGCAACACCCGACTTCTCTAAGTTGCTTTTTACCGCGAAATCCCAAGCTGTTTCGTCCGCAGGTCAAAACGTAAACCCTGTCCTATTGCGAATGTACTGTGAACATGAGCATGACCATCACCCGGTCGGCTACGGGCTACACGGTTATCCGTTACTGAAAGCGATCAGTGTAGATTAGGTGTTGCGAGTTTGTGCTCCGTAAGATACGAAGCCGGGTTTGTTTCCAAATGCAACTTCAATTATATATAAAGGTACAAAAATCACAAACTGTTCTTAATTTTGAAGACAACAAATCATTCGGGTTTAAAGCCCGAGGCCGCCCCTTTATCCTATAACTTAGCAACTCATTTGTACTGAAGATTAACTAACCACTAAAAACACAAAAAGGAGACTCTGCGCTACCGTGTCGAGGCAGAAACCCGATAGATCCAGGTCAGCTTATTCCTGACTCAGGTACGATTCTATTCTCTACACCTTTCTTGACTTAAAACGACTGCAAACAATTCCAAGGATCTGAAACTGTTTGCACAAATATTTCAAACATAATCGTTACTTGAGTGCCACTAACCAACCTGATGCCACAGCCACGCCTCATCTCATAATGTCTGCCCGCTGAAGAAACTATTCTTTAGTTGAGAACGGGGAGGGCTTTCAAGCTTCTTGTACTTCTGCCTTCACCACATTCTGCATCTGCAAAACAAGCCCACAAGGGCAATGTGCGATGAGATTCGTTCCTATGGCACTAACATCCTTGAGAACAGCGCGACACACCAAGCACGAGGTCACAGCCCTGGTGAGCACAAGTGTTCCTATCACTTTATCCGGTTGCTGTGGAACTATCATTTCTTGGTCGATGATGATGTCTTCAGGGTCATAATGAACAGTCTCCTGTTCTACTTTCAGTCTGCGAGAAATCTCCTTCCGTGCGAAACGAGGGAGCGGTAGCTGGAGGACCTGCCTAGGAACTACTACGTCTAATTGGTCGCTAATGTCCAGCAGCCTGCTCTCGATAGCCATGCTCTTGTAAGTGAGAGACTGGCGTCTGGGGTCCCCCAATTCATCAACAGATGAAGAAAGCAAGAGAAATCCTTGATGACCAGTCGGATCATCCTCAGTCACCACCTCACTGAGCGAGATGGGCGGTTCCGTCTTCACTACTTGAAAGATGTCGGTCTTCACCCGTATTTCAGGAATACTGCTCGGAGGGGTCACCGACTCCAAAGAAGTGGTTTTCCTTACTGCATTACTCTGAGGGGCTGTAGGGTTTTCAGAAGTAGTGGACACTGCGTCAGAATCGACGGTCTCTTCAGTGTTTGTTCGCGGCATCATAAGCGGCTCCAGAGTTCCCTTGATCCTGTACAGGTATTCGGCAACAGTGTCGAGCAGTTCCGCCTCTCTTGTAACACTTGAAGAAACACCGAGGGGTGGACCCGACCCATCCCCCGCTACAGTTGAAGAAACAACGGGTTCAGGCGTGCCGGCTCTAGGTGGCATTTGGAAAAATGACCTGGCAATGCTTATGTTAGCCTCAGAACGATCGAATGACTGGTAAACCCTTCTTTGACTTTTGCTTTCCTCTGACTGTTTCTTTCCTTCGCTATCGCGCCCGTCCTGACTTGAATCTTCAAGAAGGGATACGCTCGTTCTGAGATTCAAATCGGTCGCTCCACTAGGCGACACGGAGCGCCGGTACGCAGGAGAACGTCGCACATGCCGTGTAGGAAATTCCTTTCTCGACGAAGGTGAAGAAGAAGCTCTAGAGCGAGAAGACGAAGAGCGCGGACTCTTTCTGGAACGGAGTTTGACAGAATAATTTGAACTGCGTGAGTCCGTTCTCGAGTGTAGGGGTCTGTCCTGATGGCGTCTGGGGGAAGGTGATCGCTTTCTTGAACGATATGAAGGTGAGCGGGATGACCTCCCAACCTCCGGTGACGGATTGCGATACTGACGACTTGGTGATGGAGATGGACGTGACGGTCTTGGTAAACGCATAGGAGAACGGGACAACGTTCTGGAACGGGAGCGTTTTCGTGACCGCTGTGAGGATGATCGAGCGGTTTTCCGAGGACGTGGTGACGCAGAGCGCATAGCTCGTCTGAAATAATCTGGAGGGGAGCTGGATCGTTGCCTGGGAGACCTTGACCGTCCCCAGCGTCGGACTGAGGAGAATGGCCTTTCATAAGCAGCAGGTGATACTGACCTTCCACTTTCTCCCGAAGGGCGGCGATATCTTAGACCAATTCTCAAGTGGATCGAGGACGATGGGAGTCCTCCATGACCACGCGCAACCGGTGACCGTATCGGTGATCTAGAATGGCTGCGGAACGACCAACGACCGTGGCCTCGCTGAGGATGGTTCGATTTGCCTAGTGGGCCTACCCTCCGCCATACACGATTGTTGAATCCCCCAGGACCTAGCTCAAAGCTGTTATTCGACCTGCCTGACCGCTGGCTCTGTCGCGACAGGACTCTTTCAGGATTTTGCTGCCAGTCTCCCTGGTAAGGAACGGGTGAGGGTGACCTTGAACGTTGTTCATAAGGAAGAAGTTGATTAGCGAGTGGGTTCAAGGGGCTCTTCGGCTCTGCATCTTCTTCTGCTGGAGTCGGCAGAAGCGCACCATTATCCTCGGCATTCAACCCGTCTCCATTGTGAAGTCCTATTGGTTCCTAGAAAGGACAGGCTTAAAGGTACTGTACCAGTACTAGTGCGTAACTTTATTTTTCTCGGCTCGCTCTGTGTATTTTCATTGATCTTTTTAAGAAAAATGTGTTTCATAAAAATATCTTAGCCTGAATAAGACCAAACTTGACGATATCGAAGTGGCTGACTTTACTGTTGGACACAGATGGAAATGAATACGAAATAACTCCGACGATATTTAGTACGGCGATTTCAGAAAGTTTGGCATTTAAAATAGTTACGGTCGCAGAGGTACAGCGGATATAGGTACCCCCCCCCCCCGGGTACCAAACCCCCCTGGCACACACACCCAAAGACACCCAGTGCTTCGCCGTGGGGGGGGGGGGAGCTGGAACCGACTCCCAGCAGTATTATTAACTTGGGGCGTTTGCATGAATGCTGCCAAAAAGGCAAGTTTACCGCAGCTGGACAATGAAAAATGATGACATGGTCCTCGAAGTACGATCAGAGCAAAACAACACTAGGGAGTAGCGTCAAAACCTATGTTTTCCTTGCTTCGCAAACGGGCCATACGCCGCCCACGACGTTTGCTGCATTTGAAGCGTGACAAACTTGCGGGTTTAGAAATTTCTAGTAGAGCTAAGATGCGGCCTGCATACATCGAGGAAACAGCGGAAGTGTATCTTTTTCTTGCTGAGTTCAGAGCATGAAGTTATTCGAGCCAGCGCTGATGCACGACAGATTGAGTTTCAGTAGGGACGTTCGCTATCGCTAGTGGTGCTAGTTTCAAGTCTTGGCGCAACTCAGTAGTGTTATTTTGCTCTGAGTACAATAATGGAAACCCTAACATTCAGAGGTTAGCGATGGCTGGGACCTCAGCTATGGGAGAGAACCATTTTTTTTCTTCCCGATCTAGAACTGAATCGGTACTGATTCTACTGTCTTGTATTTTCAAGATTGTTGCTTAGTCGGAAGCAGAGACGTAGTCTGGAAGGGAGTTAACGCATGATACACGAAGGGGCTGCCTTTAAGTCCCTAGAACGGCGGTGCAGGTTTCAGAGAAAGATACAACAGGCTCCGAACAAGGCTACCCTGACTGACAGGTCACCGATGAAGATAAAAGTGTACGAAACAATGAAGTCATTAACAATTAAAAAGTCCCAGTAGAGTTGAGAAAAACTACTGATTCTCTAGGGCCTGACCCATAGTTTTCGTGACACAATGCCCTTCTGGGACAAGCAATCTCGATTTGATCTGAAGAACACCACTTGCCTATGAAAACACACCTAGAGATATTCAAGCTCAAACACAGTCCTGTTCACACAAGACTGCGTATATGGCTAACGAAAACCCGCGCATATGGGGAGGGCACGTCTCATGACTCAGAGCGTTCGCGTCTCGACGGCTTCATTTGTTTCGAAAAAGTCAACTCGGCGGCGTGGCGTTTATGTAGCTGCGCCAAGGGGCGGTTTGAAGGTCTTGGGCATGGGGGGGGGGGGGGGGGTGAGGACTTCAAAATATACGACTGGCTACAGCACCAGCAGGCTCAAGAAATATTAACCTTATAAGTTCTAAAACGTTACGGAAAATGCCATTGTAGTAATAAAATAATAAACAAGTAACAGGAATTAAACAATGCCGTTCATTTCCAATTTCGCTGGAGAGAAGACAAGCCTCGGTACCAGCTTCTGACAAATCTACTCAAGACAAGCTAAAGTGAGGGCCGCAGGCGAAATTGTTTCTTTCCGAACAAAATTTAACTACTCCTTTACAACTTCTACCTTTTAGTCTAGCTTAGACCCCAAATCTCAAGCTTAGAACCACACATAAATTATGTACACTTCAACTAAATGGAAATATGATAGGACTACGAAAGGGCCGCAGGCAAAATTTGCTTTTAACTTGGCTCAAATCCCCAGCAGCAGCTTTTAACGTATGTACCAAAGATAAATTGAAACTCAGCGCCGCAGGTGATTTTTTTGTAATCCGACCTTTTTCTGGCATTTCTAGCTTTTAAGGTGGCTGAAACCTTAGGCCAAACACCTCGCCTAAATTACGGGCCATTCATCTAGATAGCGAGTGGGCGATGATGATATGAGAGACGGCGCAGGTAAAGGCTGCCTACGATATCACATATCTGTCCGTGCCTCGACAACTCGCAAACGGAGTGGGATCGGAAGTTGGTACGTGGTAGTGCTTCCACTTTGAATGTAGACTACAAAAAGATAGTGCAATCATCAGGCCCGTCATACAGTGCTTGGAAAGCCTGTTTATGTGCAAACCTTACTCCGCAAGCCATTTAAAAATGAAATAAAACCTGTTTCTTTTTAAGAGAAGGAGATTTTCGCACAAAACCAGATAGGATAATGTTGAAACGTCGCACCGCAGGCGAAATTTTCGAAAACCAGCCTGTTTTCAGCGCCACAGAGTGAAGATCACGACTTGGGAATGCCAATTATGTCACTCTGACAAGTTCGAAACATACGACTGTCATTCTAACAAGCTCTACACACACGATATTCCATAACTTAATGACTTGTAGAAAATCTCTATACGACCATACGACCAGAAATAGGTCATTTGCTGTCGGAATTCACCTAACTGCGTCATGTGGCAAGCTCAAAACTTACGACTGTCTCTAATATACAACTAGAAAATCTCTTCGTAAAATACGACAAGAAACGGATCATTTTCAGGGAAAATTCGCGGTTGAGGAATGAACGAATGAATGAATTTATTCCCAATAAAGCCCAAGGGCCATGGCGGGAAACATAACACAATAACAAAAAACAAAATATCATACACTCCGAAAACAAACCAAAAATCAACTTCTATAAAAAATTGTTCACGGTGGGTCATAGCTAGCTTCAGGAATCTACCCAGACTTCGGAGCTCACCAAAACACTTACATCCCATACTTGAAACCAAATCCCTTTCCTCCCAAGCCTCCCGACCAAACACTTCTTTTCTTAATTCTTTCAACTCCTCACAATAACATATCAAATGCACCGCATCCTCTCCTTCAATGCCATACATTGGACAAAAATAAGGACCGTAACCTTTCCCATCTCTACCAATATAATTTCTCCGCCTCTCCACCGGAAGAGCGTCCGCCCTAAGACTCACCATCCACCTCAATTCTGGCAAGTTCCATACGGCTGTGATTCTGACAAACTGAGAACAAAAAACTGTGAATCTGACAAGTTTAAAACGTACTACTAAAATCTCTATGGCACAATACGACCAGAAGCAGGTCATTCGAGGCGAAGTTCACGATTAGCTAACTACTTTGTCTGCCTTTATCTGGCAAGGTCAAAACTTACGACTGTCTCGAATTTACGACCAGAAAATCCCTTCGTAAAGTACGGCAAGAAACGGGTCTTTTCAGGCGAAATTGGCGGTCGGTGTCATTCTGGCAAGCTCAAACATATGACTTTCATTCCGGGAAACTCAGAACACACAACTGTGAATCTGAAAACACACGAATAGAAATTTCTTCGTAGCCATACGACTAAAAAATGTGATTTGTGGGTGAATTCACGTTTGGTAACTGCTTGTATGTCATTCTGAAAAGCTCAAAACATACGACGGTCGTACAGACAAGCCCAAAATATACGACTGAGAGTAGATTATCTGGATCATGGGGGGGGGGGGGGCGACTCGCCGCCCCATGACCCCCCTTCGAACCGCCCCTGAGCTGCGGAGGAAACGCGAGGTTTGCATCAACCTCCTACCACTAGTTTTTAAAGCACACCTTACAGTTTATGTCCCAATATTCAAAGCTATTTCAATACCATAAAACTAGTTTTTATGCGCTTTCACACTGAGAACGCAAGACGCTTGCGTAGAGTCAGCGTTGCGTCTGTCTTGCGTCGGACCTTTCACACCGTGAAGGCTTGTGCGTCGCGTTTTCAGAAGATGGCTAGTTCTGATGAAGACTCAAAATGATGCCTGGACTGAACATGGAGCCTATAGGCAAATTCAAACAGTTTGTAGAATGTTTATAGGTAATTTTTTATTGTTACTATTTGCTACTTGAAGGAGATAAGGTCCAACTAAGAGCGTGTTCCATCCTACTTACCGTAGTTACTACGCATGACGTCACAAATTCTGCCTTTTTGTCGTCAAGGCTGGAACGATTTTTCTATTTTCCAGCGGAGTATACATGCCACGGGTGAATCCGACCAATCACGTGGCAGAGATTCGTGGTTACTACGCTTACCACGCTCCCGAGTGTGGTAAGCAAATAGTTACTATTAGTTACTATTTCGAGAAGGCTGGAACGGTCAGCGTAGTAACTTTTCGTGAGGTTGGAACGGATTTAGTAACTAATAGTTACTATTGGTACGAGGTGGAACACGCTCTAAATGTAATTTGATACAAAGTAGGGTCAACTTACCAGGCATGCTCTTGCTAAACTCCTTGTTGATTGAGTCCTCCTTAATGAAAGTCTTGTTGTGATAGTCAGGGACCTTTTTATCATACAGTCCAGGTCTCTCTTGAACTAGTTTTTCTTCAAAAACTTCCATTTCAGTGAAAAACAAATTGAAAAAATCTGATGCGTACGCGTCGGACGCAACGTAAAAATAGAGCTCAGTTCTATTCTTGCGTTGCGTCAATTTTTTAAGCGCAAGCTCCGCGTTGCCTCGTCGCAAGCGCAACGCAAGGCTTGCGTAGCTCAGTGTGAAAGGCAAACGCGTCAATGTGAAAGCAGCATTAAGCCTTTTCCCAGGCCCACTGACTTGAGAGAACCGGTTTTACGCATCAATAGCATGACATGGAACACTAATCGGCAGCATAATGCACATGGAAAATAGTAAAGCACCAAAACCTGAAAAAAGTGACACCCACTTCGAAAAGCAGCGACACTAGCAAACGTAGCGATAGTAAACGTCCCTACTGAAACTCAATCGGTCGTGCACCAGCGCTGGCTCCAATAACTCCATATTCTAAACACAGCAAAAAAAAGATACAACCTCCCTGTTTCTTCGCTGTGCAGACCGCATCTTAGTTTTGCTAGGAAGTTCTAAATACTCAATTTTGTCTCGCTTTTGTCGCAAGCGTTGTGGGCGGCGCTATGAGTATGGCCGGTTTGCGAAGCAAGGAAAGCATAGGTCAACTCAACCAAACTCAATATTCCACTACACTGTAAAAAGTTTCTCCGAATAAGGATGCAGTATTTGCTACTGGGATTAATCTTATCTCTATTGGGATAAAATTAATTCGAATTAGGGATAATCTTATCTCAATAAAGACAAGATTAATCCCAGTAAAAATACTGCAAGATTTTTTTTTGCAATGTAGGCTCAGAGAAAGAACAAAAAACGCAGCAAAGCTGGAACAGCCACCGATCCACTCATCTGAGCGTTACCTGAAGTCATTCGGTTCGTACTTCGTAAAACATTATAATGGTGACCTGGAAATATCGTCAATAAATCGTGTGAATAATTTGATTGTGTAAGTGTTTTAAACTGTTTTTTACTTCCGCTGTTATTTTTGTCATCGACAAGAATATTAAGATAAAATAAAATGAATTTGAATTTGATGCTACTCCCTAGTGTTATTTAGCTCTGCCGCTTGGTTCGATAAGAACCACTGACAAAATTGTATAAATAACCAATACCTCGGCAGAAGCGACAAGCAGGAGTCTGGTCCGCTCTGAAAAGACCAAATACTGAAGATGCAAGAAATCAGTATAGTGTCGACATGGACACATGTTGGATAAAGATTACACATGAAGTTCGGATCCTCGGGAATGAGAATGGTTGGAACGATTACGGATAATTAATCAGTAATATCAAGAACAATTTAGCACCGGAACCTCCGTCCCACTGTCTCTGTAATACGACCATGCGGAGCCGAATAGATTCCCTATACCATGTCCGATGCAAACGAGCCGAGAATAGGAGCTACGCGGAACATCACAATTCGTTACCTCTACTAACAGCTATATCGCAGTTAAGCCCCGGAGAGCATGCTCTGCAACGCGTCACATTTGCACTTTTTCCTCTGATATGCACAGCGGCGAAGAGGGAAGTAGACGGACATCAACTCAAAGCTCAGCAAGTACCTCTAGCTCAGCTCAGTTTTGTCGGGGTATCTATAGTCACTGCATGGGACGAAAGACGGAGGTTCTATTGGCTTATTTGTTCTTAGTATTACCAAGAACAAATGGTAATATAGGTAGGCTATGACGGGTACTTTAAAGTTCTTATCACGTACTTTACGAACTCCAGTCCCCTGTGACCAACCACATTCATGGTGAACAAAGATGTTCGGGCTGGTAATCAGACCACAGGTTTTGCAGGATCGCATGTAGTGCTTGAATTCTCTGTTATGGGCCTGGACTTCTTGCAGATTGTTAAAGGGCATGGCACAGTGATAGCAGAAGACCATTCCACTGATACCAAAGGCCTCACGACATCTCATAAGAAATTCATCCCTGGGCATTCCGCTAGGACCATGGACCTGGGATCGAATGGCCAGGAGTTTTGACAGAGTTGACACTCCGATTGACGTCCCAGCTTTCCTGCAGGAAAAAAAAAATCATTTTAAAGGACCTGTCTTACCTATAGTACTAACGCAACCTACTTCTATGATCACTCCATATATTTCTAAACCCGGAGACCCCAATTTCGTACGGTACATTCTAACCCCTCTAACAAAACCACGCTGATTTTGTCACTTGCCGTGTTTTGCTACCTTCGATGTGTATCACGCTGCCGACGGTTGGCTGCGAGAAATTTTACCATCAGAAAAACCGGTTATGAAAATTGTTTCCCTGTTTTCGCTACAAGTCAACGGGTCTCGGAAAAGGCTTAAAACAGCCAAAAATCGTGGTTATTTGTTGAAAGCACAGCCTCGTTTTAAAGTATTCAAATAATTTAAAATACTGTAAGTTGAAGAGTAAATAGTGCGAGGGGTCCTTTAAGTTTCCATTTGCAGCCTAGCTTTTCCATAGGTTTACTTGCTAATCAAGGATCGACATTAACCTGGGCAAGGGATCAACAAAAGAGTGAGCAGTGGTTGCCCTGATGTAGCCTACTCATACGTTGGCTACACCTGACTTGATTTGCAGAACAATTTCTAGATTACTGACAAGCTATTATTGTGGTGTTCGTTTAGTACAGAGTAAGTTGATCTCGAAGCTGATCAAGACAACACGTATCCAGTATAAGTATCATTCGTGAGTTTAGAATTACGATGCGTTTACTGAAGTTATTACGTCATTCGAAGTCCTGTTTCACTATCCTGTTTCACTACGTCGATTTCTTTATCAGCCCTCGTCGTTAAATGCGTTCTGTTTATGCAGTTATGGAAATGAACTCTTGTTACACAAAACTGCGAAAGTTCTAAGTTCGTTTGTTTTCAGTTTTGTCTGGTTAATAACTTCACAGCTGGAGGCGTATTCTCGCAGTTCCCCGAGGACTCCTTGGGGAATCGAAAGGAACGGCGACAATAGAGGGAGTCACTCCACGCGGACTCCGCGTACAGAAAACAACGAGAACACGGTGAATGCTTCCAAAATGGATTTTGCTCTAAAAAAATATGCAGTTGACGAAATTAGTCTTGATCCACTTTATTTTTGGTTTTGTTTATTCTGACCATTGCCCCAAAACCAGCAAAAATTGATTCCCTTCT
Organism: Branchinecta sandiegonensis; assembly: GCA_030848855.1. NCBI lineage: Eukaryota > Metazoa > Arthropoda > Branchiopoda > Anostraca > Branchinectidae > Branchinecta > Branchinecta sandiegonensis. Next base: position 17,118,340 of record JAUPMV010000006.1, on the reverse strand, counting down.
GAATCGGAAAGGGAGTCCTTTTTTATGATGATGATGATGATCGGAGCACTACCCGTCCGCGGGGACTCGCGAGAATACGGGGAGTGAGTTCCCAGAACAAACAAAAACGCAGGGACTCCTCAAGTTGAGTCCTCGGGGAACGGCGAGAATACGCCTTGGAACAAGACTGAAAAGAACGACAGTATAGTCTGTAGCAAAACTTAGACTTCTTAATCCTAATCCATCTTCAGCTTTTGCTTTATTGCTATTATATACATATAATAGCAATAATATACATATATTATATACTATTATTTACATTCGCACCCTCTGTTGTGGTCGATGGTCCGGACGAAACAAGATTACCGGCATCAAATATTTCACAAAAATCAAAGAAGACACTGAAAATGTCCGTAGGGCTGAAGTATTTACAGGCTGACACCTAAAACTCACGAACACACCATTACGTACGAACTATTCACTGATGATTCATTAGTCTCTGCGTACGGAAGAAATTTTCTAGTCCCAGCGTGGCGGACCTGCAGAATAGAGAGGCAGGCGATAATCAAACAGGTTGGAGAGTTTGCAATCACAACAGAAGTAAGTGACTGTTTTTGTGAACTTTTGTCAATTTGTGATTGCTGGAAAAAATCTTGCAGATGTTAAAGCACAACTCGCAGTATTTACTGTTTATGTTACAGTATTCAAAACTATTTGAATACTGTAAAACTAGGCACTCATGAACACACCATTACGCACTATTCACTGATGATTCATTAGGTTCTGCACACGGAAGAAATTTTCTAGTCCCAGCGTGGCCGACCTGCAGAACAAAGAGGTAGGCGATGACCCAACAGGTTGGAGAGTTTGCAATCACAACAGAAGTAAGTGACTATTTTTGTGAAGTTTTGTCAATTTGTGATTGCTGGAAAAAATCTTGCAGATGTTAAGCCACAACTCGCACTATTTACTGTTTATGTTCCAATATTCAAAACTGTTTGAATACTGTAAAACTAGGCTCTGCTTTTAACAAATTTTCCACGGCTTTAGCTGTTTTAAGAGTTTCCCAAGGCCCATTGACTTCTAGCAAAAACTCGGCAAAATTCAGATAACCGGTTTTACGCATCGATAGCTTGATACGCGAACACTAGTCGGGATCATAATGCGCATGGAAAATAGTGATTCCTGGCAAGTGCAAAGATTAGTGAGGCATCTTTAGCGGGCTTAGAAGGTAACATCTGAATTTGAGTTTCAGGGCTTAAGAATAATGAATGCAATTACGCAAGTAGGTTGCATTGGCAATATAGGTACAACGGGTCCTTTAAGAAACAGAGAGTTGATTTACAGTAGAGGTATGCTTATTTGAACGTTTGTTGACTTTGAACTTTGCCATTTTCATGCAATTGCTGTGACTAAAGTTAACTAGCAGTTAACCAGAGTAGGTAATTAAGGGCCTCTGAAAACACCTGAGTAGGTCAGTGGCGCCATTTAGACATGCTGAAGTAAAGGCATTTACCAAATCGTAAACATCACACTGCACCGCACAGTTAATAATCTGGTTTTGAACCAAATTCTTTGTATTTTAGCAGAAAACAGGCTGTTTTTTTTTTTTTTTACCTGCGGCGCTCAGTTTCAATATAATTTGGTGTTTGTTAGATGTTTAAAGATGTTAACCCCATATCCGAACTGGGAAAACCGAAAAAGGGGCTTTGAACAACGCGTGATTCTTGCCATATGCTCATTGTGGTTTATTTTAAAACTGCTTTAATTTTACCCTAAAAAAGCAATTAAGTTTTGCGTTTGAGCAAAAAAAAAATCTAGGATGGGGGCCCAAAATGGATGTTTGCCCCCCCCCCCCCCCCCCTGAGGTGAAATGGCGCCACTGGAGTAGGTATTTTGGAACTTCATTCTACTATTTAGCCCAAAACTGCACTGTTCACAATTAAGTAACTGTTCAAATAAGCATACCTCCACTGTAGGTTCAAAGCGGAAACAGCGTGCTGAGGCCTTCTTTAAGGCGAAAGAGGGCAGAATCAAGAATTTGAGTAAGATCATCTTTTTCATTATTGTGATAAAAAGAAGCCTGGGTGGGGATTTTGCAGTGTTTTGGTTAAAGCTATTCAAATTAGGCCATTTTGCGATAAGACCACTGACAAATAGTGACACGACTATCATAGTTGCACCAGGAGCGTAATTTCGTCAAAATCCTGGGGGGGGGGGCAAAGTTGGAGCCGATTTTCGATCGACCAAGGCGAAACGACGCGTCTTCAAATTCTCGAAATATCCACTGCGCGATTGACGTCAAGCTTCTTCGCTTTTACAGGTTGGGTCGGGTTGGGTACCAATGACCACAAGATCACTTAGTCGGTCGTCTCAAAGACTTTGGGTCGTCTGACATAGACGTGTTTAACCCTGCATAGCGCATGCAGATCGCTATAAAAGTTTCAAGGCTTCCGTGTTCCAATCTTACCATAAAGACAAAGATATACTAAAGAAAACCGATCTGTTTCTGTGGATGCTTGAATTCTGCAGGCCTATCTTAGTTTCGACGAGAGTTTCGAAGACTCTAAATTTCAGCTGGGGGGGGGGGGGCAGTTGCCCCCCTGCCCTATAGCAAATTACGCCCCTGAGTTGCACTGGTCCTGCAACTATCAAAATAAAAGATTCACTACTCTCCTGTACAGTTGGTATTAGGAAAGCACGTATGGCCTCTCAACAAATAATTATCACCTTTTCCATGACTGTCGTCCAAAGGAGCCCCTTCCTTTCTTGAAACAATGCCGATTCATCAAACTATCACTATTTACTGCCAGCAGTATTCAAACAATAGAGTCAAGTGAACTGCCCGGCGGACAGAATGAAACTAACAGTCAAAAACAAGGACGTAGCGTTATCACGTGGTGAGGTGAACCTGACAACTCGGGTGACGGTGACTCATTGATGTCAGGCTGACAATATACAAAGACAATTCAATTCTCTACTTCGATCAGATGGAGGCGTTTAGCGCGAGATGAGGGGTAGAGGCCCAGAGAAAGGCGGGACTGCAGTTTCTGCGGATCATTCTGTTCTAAGAAGTCAGAACAAGAGTTACAAATTAAAATGGCGGACTCAAAAGCAAACTTTTGATGTGATTGAAAGTGCAGTACCGCTTTTGCTCGGGGCACTCGAACGTAGGCTACGACGATGAAATGGGCATACATAGGTACATAAAGGAGCCGGCCCATTGTTCAACGGAGACCTTCTTTTCTCGGATCCGGGCATCCGTGTTGGGGCGGAGGGAGGGCGAATCAGAAATCTTGTGGCATGTATAACTTTTGAACGAGTTACCTAATTTGGATGAAACTTGGCAGGACCGCTTGACGAGCTGTTCTATTTCAGGGACGGAATGAATAAGACTTGGGTGGGAAGGGCACGCATAAGCCCTAGTATATTCAGACAATGCATTGATAGAACGGACACGTCAGCTACGATACTTTGGCAGCAATACTTCGGCCCTTCTTGGCAAGGGTCCTCGTCAGGCTGTCCCTTGCCAAGAAGGTCCGAAATATCGCTGCCACAACATCGTAGCTGACGTATCAGTTGTATGCATTGTTTGAATATTTGTTTCCCGGACAGATTGGGCTCAAGGAGGATTATGAGCGTGTCCGAAAGCTCGGAAACGAACGAAAATGCTGAATTAATTCAGCATTTTATGCAGCATTTCGCTTTCGGACTTAAATTTTCGCTAAGTTAATGCAGCATTAATTCAGCATAAAATTCATCGAAAAATTCAGCGAAGATGCTAAATTTTACGCTGAGTTTTCAAGAAGAAACTTGGGAGCTGGCGATTAAGGCTAAATTTCGAAATTAGAAGTGTCAGAGAAGAAATAAAGAACGTGTCCGAAAGCTTTTAGTGATGTAAATGCTGCATTTAATGCTGCATATAAGGTAAGAGCTTTCGGACGAAAATAAAAATAAAAATGCAGCATTAAATGCAGCATTTACAGTCCTGAAAGCTTTCGGACACGCTCTATACAACTAGGGCAGTTGTACCGCTTTTACATCCGGACAAGATTAAGGCCTAGGGGGGGGGGGGAGACGGATGGATGGGGGTCGCCGATATCTTGTAAGGTGAACAGCTCTCGAACGAGTAACCCAGTTCGGATGTATTTTTGGCAAGGGTCCTCTTCTGGAAACTGAACTTGTGAAAAAGGTGTTTTTTTTCCCAACTTCACTTTCGATGTATACACTGTAAAAAGTTTCTCCGAATAAGGATGCAGTATTAGCTACTTGGATTAATCTCATCTCTATTGTGATAAGTTTAATCCGAACTAGGGGTAATCTTATCTCAATAAGGATAAGATTAATCTCAGTAGCAGATACTGCAAGATTTTTTTTACAGTGTATAACAGAGAAGCTACCATCCTCTTATCAGGGACCCATACATTTCCTGTAATGACTCGCCATTCAGGGGGCGTGTCAATAAGAGATTTCTGATGCGCTCTTGACCGAGCATCAGATAGTTCGGGAAATACTCACGGTGATAAAATACCCGACTATCCAGATAAACAAAATTTTTCGCAGCCGTTGTGCTGGACTAGGAATATTTCTCTGTAATGGAAGAGTATCCTGGATCTTTTGTGATAGCTTAGGTACTTGGTGGCATGCTGAATAGTCCCAACAAATTTTGTCTATCTGAGCAAGAACGCCGATTCGACCCAAGCGGAATTTTGGGAAACTAGGTGAGGCTCGGGCAACATAACAACATAGAAGCACAGGAAGTGGCAAGCCCCCTGAATGGCCAGTCATTACAGGAAATTTATGGGTCCCTGCTCTTATGCAAATCTGTTCCGACCCGAAAACCCCCTGGTTTTCCCGGAAGAAAGTGAAAGTGAGACTGCGTCGTAGACGAATATGTTTATTTTGCATAGAGTCTTAGCTGAGTCGTACAATAAAGAACATCGTAGTTCTAACATGTGGTGACCAGCTCAAGATTCGAACACTTTGGTAAGGGCCTCCTCGGACCTGCAAAGTACAAGGGTCTACGAGATCCTAGAAAACTAAAGGTAAAAAGACACTTTTTCAGTTAATTTCGATTTCCTTGGCCGCTGAGATCCGAAACGGAATAACTTATTAGATTGTTTTTTTTTCGCTTATTCTGTGCTTGGGTCTCCGCGATCCTACGCAGATTCTTGCATTTTAGATTTCCGAATCCTGGGTCTCCGCTATCCGAAACGGGAATAAGTAAGCAAGCTTGTAGAACCAGTTCGCAGAATTTGTGGCTGGGTCTCCACGATCCTTCACACATTTGCTGCACTGTTCAAAATGCCCATAATTCAGAATGCCCACGAACAAAATGACCACGATCCTGCACACTCAATAACATCAGCGAGTAAAGTATATTGGTGGACCACGAAAAGGATGTAGTTCTTTATTCTTGCTAATACTGATCCCAAAAGCTCGAATCTCGGCTCGAATTCTTCCTACTATTAAGAAAGCTAATTTTGATACTTAAAGGATCCCTCTTACTTATTCTGCCTTTTATAATATACCAAGCTCCCTTATTGAATTATAACCTTTTGGAATCCCCATCTTCCTCCATTGGTTATTTTGTGCCTTCGAATTTTAGTGTCTTTTCGGCCGTGCCGAGTTTTGCCCGTTCACACAACGCAAAGTTTGCCAGAATCTTCAACGTCCACTGACAACTCTTTCACAGACAAGGATATAAGGACTCCTGTTTTTGACTAATTTTATTTGCTTAGTTTTCGTACTTTTATCCACGGCGCGTTCAGTTTTCAAATGTTTTGCGCCCAGCCGCCGCGTTGGAGAGCAGGAAAGCTCTGGAGATTCGTCAAGTGCTGACAAGAAAATCGCTAAACTGAGATGGAAAGTAATGGTATTTTCGAGAAAGTTTTTTTCTGATCCATTTCATAGTGAAAAGATCATTTCTAGTAGGAGTTGTGATTTAATGTTCTAATATACTATTCGTCACACATGCGTCACACGCTTTGCACTTGTCAAGGCTGCATCTCTCTCCCGATATTCATTTCATCAGAAAATCGGCTTGATCTACTAAATCTGAAATGGTTATTCCACTCACTGATAACTATTTCTCCAACAACGACGGTCGGATCGGGGGAGGGACTATTTTTCTGTGCAATAAGTTATGTTGGGCTATGTTATATGACGTTTCTTTGCACTTTCCCGTAAATAATTTTGACTTGATCAACAAACAGTAAACTAACCCCTTTCAGTACCTTTCCATGTTAATCCTGTCCCTTGTAATCTCGTTGTCCGTTGTCCCAGGACAATTTGGCGTCCCCTGCCAACAGTTGGAGCCGTCGGCATTTGAACTAGGACGATTTTAGCCTCCCCTGTGATAATTGTAAACTGTCGGCATTTTGGGCCGTTGACGTTTTGGACGAGTTCGATGTGAACTTTAAAGGTTGAGGTTTGATATTTGAGGTTTGCTACTACGCAGTAAACAAAATAGGAATATGATGTGAAGCCCAAGGTGGGCAGATGATTTTAGAGATGATCTTTAGAGGAGCCTGTGTGTGGACTAAGAGATTTGCAATCAAGGAATAAAGAAAGTAACTGTCAAAGAAAAGGAACCGACCTCCCTAAACGAAAGACTACGACCCCAAGTACGCCTTCGTTTGATTACTTCCCCACCGCTCGACGCTACCAAAGTCAGCCTAAAGGCTTCGGATCAGAACACCCAATCGGGGATAACAACCAATCATCGGTTCACATGTTCCAAAACAGAAAGCGAAGCTAGGCAATCCAAATCTTGCACAGTGAAGAAAGAATTGTTTGTATTAAAAATAAAAAGTTTTAAGATCGCTGATTGTGATTCTTTTTTTTTAAATTTTAAATTTTTTTTGTGCAAAGTATGATAATCTTACATTATAACTGAGATAATACCAGTTTAGTGTACGATTTCCTCCATTCTGATACGTCTGCTCCTTTCTCACTCATCTCATCACTAGTTCCAGTTTGCTACGGAGTGAACACCTCAAATAATTCAATCGTGTGCACTCTGAACCGTGGGTATTTCGAGTCATGGGCATTTTCAGTCGTGCGGGCATTTTGAACCATGGGCATTATGAGTCGTTGGCATATGCCCACGATAATATTTATCGTAGGCATTGTGATTGTGGGCCTTTTGGGTGTTATCCGTTGCTAGGATTACAAAAGATGCACAGGTACGAACAAACTTATAGACAAGTCACAGGACTGAACTCCGTCAGCTCGTGTTGTCAGGGACTGTATACATCCCACGCGGGATTTTGGAACTAACACCTTTGTAAACCAAAGTAAAGGTGTGTTTTTTTGGATGTAGTTTCACTGTAGTTTAACGTTCCTTTGTTTTAGTTATGAAAGCACAGTATGTGGAATGGACAAATAAAATAGTACACCTACTGTAATTTCATAACTAAAACAAAAGTACGTCAAACTACACCGAAACTACATAAGAAAAACGCATCTTAAATACCAGCGTAGGTATTATAACTGCCAGCCAGAAAGAGGAAACAGTTTGTCGCTACGAAGAGTTGGCGTATGCGAATCAGACTGTATTTGAAAACGCATGCAAGCTGCCATCTGTCTTTACGTTCGCAAGGTTGTTTTGGTCGCATCTTCATATGGCTCTGCCGACTTATAAAAGGATAAGCTATGTTGTTCCTTATCCCATCAATGGTACCTCGGTCTTTCACAAATCGCTCGTTGTTTTTTTTTAACTGTTCCGGCTTGCACTCCACTTCAACACAAGGAAAACAGCTGCATTTCCACCGTCACCTTCGACTAATATAGATACTCCCGACGACTTTTGTCTGCATCTTTTGATTACGGGAAACTACATTGGTGAAATCCCAAGCTCAGGAGACCCACCACACTGTTGGACGAGCAAAGGTCAAACGAGGAGTTTGCTTACTCTCACGGCGAGTCGTCTACTCTTAGGGAGTGCCGTTAACTACATATTGGGTATCGACTGGGCCTGTGCATGATCCGAAACCGTTGACAGTTGTGCCTGGAAGCTATCTTAGCTGCTCTTCCTTCTTTCATCGTTTTATTTCAGAAAATTAAAAAAAGAACATGGCACAAATGTGCCATAATGCATTTTTAAAGTCTTTAAAGGACCCCTCGCACTATTTATTCTTCAACTTAAAGTATTTTAAAATATTTGAATACTTTAAAACTAGACTGTGCTTTCAACAAATAACCCACGATTTTGGCTGTTTTAAGCCATTTCCGAGACCCATTGACTGATAGCGAAAACAGGGAACGAATTTACATAACCGTTTTTTCTGATGGAAAAACTTCTCGCAGACAGCCGCCGACAGCGTGATACACATCGAAGGTAGCAAAAGACGGCAAGTGCGAAAATCAGCGTGGTCCTGTTAGGGGTTAGAATGTACAGTACGAAATTGGGGTCTCCGGGTTTAGAAATATATGGAGTGATTATGGAAGTAGGTTGCGTTATTATTATAGGTAAGGCAGGTCCTTTAAAACATCAAGAAACCAATAAATGTATGAGATTTGTCTGAGTAAGAATTCCTTCTCATAAACTAAAATTCCGGTAAACTTGAGCGTGACCTCCGGCTATAAACCTTCCCGGAACCCATCCAGGAATTTGGTAAAAACTGACAGGATTCTGCCAACGTCATTCGGCTTCAGATTGTTAAAGGACACCTGAATGAAGAGTACCAAGTATCATCCCTATCTGTATGACTTCCATTAACATTGACTGCAGAAAACCCAATCATAATACGAAATAGTATTTCCAAGCTATGATTTTTGCTCCATTTTGCATCTGTCCTAATTTCAGTAACGAGCAATTTTAGAAATGAACAAATGTCTCCAATCAACCCTTCTTCTGGAATACTTTTTAACCAGTTAAGCCCAAACGTATATCTAGAAGAAATTCCAATGCGATCAAGCCAGCGCTGTACAAGATTTGAATGAATTGCGCTTTTTGTCTTGGAGTCTGCGTGTGCAAACCTCCAGAAACGAACATCCCTATTTTCAAAGCGTCACGCTCAGGAGAAGAATGCTCTCCGTGGCCATGTCTGTAAATGCATTCTCCATGGTGTGTTCAGGTATGGTTTCATTGTTCAGGTGTCCTTTAAGACTGTCAATAGAAAAGTACACTGTCGCCCTGTCATCTGTGAGCAAAACTGCTACTGTCTGCAAGAAACAGATGATCAAAACTTTACTGCAAAATCGCAATGATATATTTCAAAGAAAAAAAATCCGATAATAAATAACTAGATTAAATACCAACCAACAACCTACTGGTATCCTATATTGCCGAACACCACACATACGTCGAGTCGATAAACACAAGAAAGGTCAAGAGGTACTTAACGCCAAATTCAATACTTAAAAGACCCCTATTCTCGGTTGCCCAGCCTACCTGCGGTAGTAGGCGAAATATTCCTATACTTCTATCATTAGTATTTGCTACTGTTACTATCTCTTGTGTGTCCTTTAAGAACATTATTCCCCGTTTATATTCCGAGATGTCGGCGCATAACTATATGACTAACCAAACATCATCATTTGGCGTAATTGCGAAATCACCTTTTAGCCAGTGAGGTCCTCACAGAAACCAATTCGGGGAATCACATTCCACTTGCAATTTTATCTACTACGAGAAACTATAGAGTCAATATTCCGAAAATAAGCAGTTTCAGATAAGCGATACCAGTTGCCAGAATAAAGTTCTAAGATTAAAAAGTACCTCATGGAAATATGCCATGTTTCAATGTTTTCTTTTTGCCAGAGTCTTTCACTTTCCACGAATCTTTCAACTTAAAGCACGTCCGGCTTCCCCGAGCGCAGATGTTCTGGGGAGTTCAAAGTTTTCGCTGTGCCAACCAACCAACCAACAGTAAACCAAAGGGCTTTTCAGGTCGGCCAAACCGCCAATAAGCTCGACTTTGTGCTACTGGGATTAATCTTATCTCTACTGAGATAAGATCAATCCGAATTAGAGATAAGATTATCCTTTTAGAGACAAGATTAATCCCAGAAGCAAATACTGCAAGATTTTTTTTTTATCATCACAGTCCTTCAGCTAGTGAAGGGAAGCGTATTTTTTTCTTTCTTCCGTTATGACTACCAGCTGCAATATTCTGTTTCCGTCTTTTTTTAAGCTCGATTTTGTAGTTCAGAAGACTACACTGTAAAAAGTTCCTCCGAGTCAAGATATTTGCTACTGAGATAAGATTAATCCGAATTAGAGATAAGATTATCTGTAATGATTACCAGCTGCAATATTCTGTTTCCGTCTTTTTTCAAGTTCGACTTTGTAGTTCAGAAGACTACTGTACACTGTTATGATTACCATTCTGTTTCAGGCTTTTGGCGTTAAAAATGTAACTTCGGTGCTGCTACGTCGTTGTACGTGAAGAAGGGGATCAAGAGAACGAGGAAGGTTACCAGCTATTACCAATTATCAACAATATACGTATTGCACTAAATCAGCCTCGTGCCAGGGGCTTTACATTTCCTACAGGTCGGCAAACAAAAAATCCTTGCTTGGGAGCTTTCGCTTGCACTTTGTGCCAGGAGCTCAATGACACTTAAGGTGCGTTTTTTTCATGTAGTTTCATTGAAGTTTGACGTACTTTTGTTTCAGTTATGAAAGTACAGTATGTATACCGTTCTATTTGTCCATTACACATACTGTCCTTTCATAACTGAAACAAAAGAACGTCAAACTACAGTGAAACTACAACGATCTCACTAAATGTGTAAAACATTATCACCTTTTCCGAAAAAAAAAGAATTAAACCGATTTCATGTTTTACGAAAAGGTAACACTCTAAAAACGATCAAGAATTAAAAAAAAAACACGGAAAATGGCTAACGCGTCTCCGCCCACTTTCCATAAACGATATCTACTGAAACGTTACGTAGAAGTTTCCATCAGACTTGCACTTGACACAAATGTCCAGTTTTCGCACAGGCGAGCAAACTTTCAATATACCCAGCGCTTGGCTTATCCTGTGGCAACAGCTCGACCGAGTATGCCAAACCCTGGGCACCCCAACAGAACGAAAGATGAACTGAGTGATATTAAAACAGTAACCGTTTGAAATTATTTTCAGTTAGTCAGTGTGCCCACGCATTGGCATTCTGTAACCGGAGTTTCGCATGGGCTATACCGAAGCTGGGTTAGAGCGGCTTCCTCGGTCCAAATCGACACTGCACCAGAGATGGGCGAATCCGAATCCGGATTCGAATCCAGGATTCGTGCTTTTGGCCGGATTCGAATCCGGATTTGAATCTTCTGCTTGTCAGGCCGGATTCGGATTCGGAATCGGATTCCAAACCCCCAGTACGAATCCGCTCAAAAGTCTAGACTACATCCTTCCGGTTACCGTTTTCCCAATTTTTACACAGTGGGCTAGGCAATCCAATTTTTTGGTCTCCACCACCAACCATCCTCTGTAATCTATCACGTTATCTGATTACCTTAGATATCAGTGCTTTTTGTCACCTCTGATTTTTAAACTATAACCTATGTTCATGATTTGATTTTTGTTAAGGTCGGATTCGAATCCGGATTCGATTCCGGATTCGAATCCTCAGCATGACATGGTGGATTCGGACTCGTACCTAGCCCTGGATTCGGATTCGAATCCTTTCATGATCGGATTCGCCCATCTCTGCACTGCACTGAGCGTATTTGTACGCCACAAATCATGTCCAGATAATGTAGACGCGTAAAGTTCCGCTCTCAATAAACGTCAGGAACCGTGACACGGTATAGCTTCGCTCGGTTAATTTTCAAATTATTTGCATACACATTTTTACGAGCGTGTTTGCTTTTGCAGACGTATTTGCGAGGGCCTACATAATAATACTTTCCTTTGAACTAACGCACTCCCGAACACTCACCGCGCCGACTGCCCCCGCGCCAACTTCTTTAGCTAATGTGTACGCGTAACACTGGAGCTGATTGTCAAAACCCGCACAGAACTATCGAAAAACAATCGGGCAACTGCACCGCTAGATACACTTGTCATTTTACAACTCCCATATTATTTATATCCATCCCTCGACGATCTTAATATGAAGACGAAGAAAAATAAACAAATTCCAGGTGGTCTCAGAAGGTTATTTTTCATCTGCCAAAAACTGGCCTTGTTCGTGCGTTTTCGCATACATTTTGTGTCAGAAGTTCATTTGACCGCAATTCTTTTTCCAACTTCTTCGATCTTCTCGTAAACCAAAGCACTACAACCTTTTAAATGTTATGCTTTACGAAAAGATCAAAAATATTCTCAGCATCTTACCACATGGATTCCTCATGTTAAACTATTCTGACTGTATGACCGTGATCCCCTTTCCCTAGTCTGTTGTTCCTATGCTTCTAGTTCGTTCAGTTGTTGCTCGCTGCCCGATTACGTTTGCTGTAAAGTAGCCCAAGCAAATATTTTACTTGACGACAATTCGGTTCTTCGTGGCAAGGGTGGGTTCGCAGTGGGTTATACAGGGAGTAAAGGGACTGCCTGGAATCCTTCATCAGTTTTACTTTTGAGCAGAAGTTTGCTAGTCAACTAGTCAGAACGTCAACTTTTTAGAGCAAAAGTATTGGGTAATGCCGAATCGCTCTATAGGGAAACCCATGCCACAGGGCTGAACACGCCAGTTGCCACGATTATCGATTCTTGACTTAAGCAAGGGAAGTAGGCTAAAGTTGTACATTACTTAGTTAGGGCCTTCCAGTACCTATCCTGTAACAAGGCGATCTTCTCCTCACTTCATTTAGTCACTTTGGAACTGCCAGGTATGGTGCTAAGGGACAGCGCCTTTTCAGGTCAGGTAAAAAAAAGTACATTCACCAAGTCAATCTTTATCAGATTCTAATGCAAACCCGGCAGAGCAAATATAGCTTTTTGTCATAGCTGCGAGTCATGTTCATTAGAGATATGCTTCTTTGGGCGTTAGTTAGCTTTGAACATTGCCATTTCTGCCCATTTGCTGTGTCAGCTACCAGCCCAGCGAAGTAGCTAGTTATGGCTCCTAAGAACTGGTGTTGCCATACTGATACAATTTTTCAAACTTCTAAAGATCAGAAAAAGTGTTCTTAGTACTACACGAGTACTATTTGACGCCCATTATATTGTAAGAAACTACTAAATTTACAGTTAGACAGCATTGGTCCTCGAACTAATGATAAGCAGTCGTAACAGAACAAAACATGTTTTTTTGACGAAAAGTTGTTACTTCATCTTCCAGCAAAGTACAACATTAGAGTTCCCGCGGCAACCCTGCTAAGAACACCTGAATGGGTGATTTGGATGTTTAACATTTAGCCCAGAATCGCACTGTTCAAAGGTAACTAAGGTTCAACGAAACACACTTCTACTGTAGCATAAACCGACACACTTAACAAAGGGGGATTCAGTGAAGGACCTTGAAAACAACTACAAACACCACACGATGAGCCCTTGCTCGAAGCAGCATTTAAATCCGTGATCACAGCGGAAACCGGAACAAATAAAAGAAATCACAGACAGTTCGAAACGATGAGATTATTTCAAGGGCTCCAGGTCTAAATCCGAATTTACACTTGGGAACTTGTAGATTCGACCAAAGCTCTTCGCTTTTCCTACTGCCTCCACTTCACTCTCCTTTGCAGCTGCTATCTCACCACAGCTCGAACTTCTCATCGGCCTTTTCATCACTGAGTCTGAAATTCGCGATACGGACGGAAGGAGACTCTCACTGCTCATCCCAGGGAGATGTGGATCTGCATTCACGATCACTTCAACCAATGGCAGAATAGACTGTGACACTGTCTGCACTTTGGCTTGACTTTGGGAGGATTTCCTGCGAAACGAGAACACTTCCTGAACAACACTGAGCCGCTGCTTTTCGGGAGAGGGGGGCAGTTCCTTGCAACAGCTCTGTACAACAACAATTCGATTGTACGCTCGCCATCGCCGACACAGTGCAATATAAAGTGTGCATTGCACGTACATGAAAACGACTCCACCTGTAATGCCTGAAAAAGACGAAGAATCAATATCCGTTTTGACCCTGGACACATTCAAGATGCAAATGTTCCCCTTTTGGATGTTTCCTCTCGCTTTCAAAAATTATGGACAACAGGGCCCAACCAGCGCACGACGTTATCCACTTATCCACGACGTTATCCATTTTACATGACTATACCGAACAAATTTGGCGTGAGCCATGATCAGTTTTTGGCGAATAAAAAGATTTATCTATCTGTCTATCTATCAATCTATCACTGCTTCCTGGCCGAACTGAAAATTAAGTGTCTTTTTCTGTGTGTTTATGTGTTTTATTTATTTTCTTCATTTACTCCGTTTTTTCAAAATGGCGGGTCATAAATAAATTACTTACTTACTTACTTACATGTGGTTAGGGCAAAGCTGACAGAGCTTATTTTTTGTCCGAATCTATGGGAACCTAAGTAGGTAATATATGGACAAAAGCTAGCAAGAATTCGACGCAGTGAAGGAGTAGTAATATATACGCTATGAAAGATTATCTGACTGCCTGTTAGGTTCCCACAAGGTGAAAAATAGAAGTAAACATACACCGGACTCAAGACTTCTGGTAAAGACTGTCGTATGTCAACCCTACAAAGTAAGTAAGTAATTTATTTATAACCCGCCATTTCGAAATAGCGGAGTAAATGAACGAAAATAAATAAAAACACATAAAGACACAGAAAAAGACACTCATTTCCGATCTCCGGCCAGGAAGTAGTGGAGAAGGTCGTGCGCTGTTTGGGCTCTGTTGTCAATGATTTTTGATAGCAATGAAGAAACATCCAAAAGAGTAACACTTGCATCTTGAATTCTGAACTTCTCCGTCAATGTATGGTTATGACGTAATTTCGACAAGTGGAGCAGGTGCTTTGCACATTTAAAATAACATGATCTCATCTTTTGAATCTCCTCCTTTCGCAAAACATGAGTGACACCAGAACGAAATAGTATAGAAGGAGCGCAGAAGGTGCTGTACAATTTCCCCAAAGCTTTACGATTACAGCGCCCCCGGTTGGGGACGATTCGCCCATAGGCGGTATGAATTGATTTAAAAAGAGAACAACCTGATCGAGAATTACTAAGAAAAGACGCTCAAGCATCTGGCCGAGTATACGCTACCAGAATTTTCAATGATCAAGTGACTCCATAGGCTAGTACTGAATCATTATGCATTTTTACTCGTGTTCTTGTTTCTTGACAGGAATAGACATAATCTCAAAGACCAAAGTGTTGTTGCAAAACTGAACACATACTTAGACCATATATTTATAACCGGAAGGTTAAATTTTAAGTTGGGAAGTACCCACTCTGCCTCCCATAAAGACAAGCAAGAGCCTGCACTAGCTTCCAGAATATCTTCATAGCTCTTTCTGACTTTCCCACCCTTGCCGATTAACATCAATAATAATAGAAACGTAAAGCGCTTTCGCTCGGTTGGCAACGTCGGACATACCGCGGATAATAAGTTGGCAGTCCCGAAGTCTATTATCCATTAGCCAACAGATCCAAAATTTAGAATATACGATGAGAATAACTATAAGTCACATCTTACCTATTGCAACAACGACTAGTTTGGTCCAGAAAGGCCATTCTAGCTGACCCGAATGAAGCTCGTCTGCCGACCGGTCAATGAGAACGTACAGTGACCAGATGACGCACGTGAATGCGATTGTATGAAACGCAACGCTGCATGCAATCTTTCTTCGTTCCATGCGTGACAAGTTCAACGCCTCCCACTAAAACAAAATCTGTCCAATAAGTTCAAAGGAAATGGTAAGCCTAGCAATCTTCCGACGTAGGCTAGCGTTATAAACATTTTTGAAGCTCTGATTCTACTGTCGATTTGGGTTTACTCGGATATTCATAAAACATGAACTGAAAGTCTTGGTCCTCAAACGTTAGTTATTAAGATAAATCAGGGGACTACGATCGAAGACAACTGAGCAGTGAGCGATAAGTTTAAGTTAAAACTGAAAAGCCAGCTTGCTTTTGTTTCTTGGATTTGGGGAGGGTCTCTAATGATCTCTAAGGGATTCTGGATTTTTTTTTTTCACCTTGGGCTCTAGTGGTTACGTCCAGAATACGCACTGTTGCGTCAAGACAGAGTTGATCCCGATGCGGAGAAATTTAGTTAAAAAAAAATTGTGGATTTCAACGGCTCGAAGCGAAGCTCAGGGCACGTTCAATTCCAGATTGTAAGGTCACTTCTGAAAAAAGCCTGCTAAAAGATTTTTTTTCGGCAATACTTACCGCTGTATTCTAAATATTTCAAGCATAGAGGTTACAAGCACGTAGACGTACCCCAGACCGGAAAGAAAAAGTTTATTCGATGAAAATCAATATATGAATAGCGGAGCGACAAGGTAACGCATTTTCATCGGGTCTTCATGCCTATTTAAGTGAACGGGTATTGGGTGGCCAGACTTTCGGATCTCAGCTTTGCTCCGTGCAACTTTAAAGTTCACTGTAATTCCAAATGGGTTGACAGAAATTTAACGATCATGGCAAGACGGCTGGCCTAAATGAAGACAACCATGAATATCTGAATTCTGTTCACGTGTTTATTTATGAGTCGACTAAATATATACGTGTCGTGATAGGGCGATATTCCCGATCGCCTGGAAACGCCAACCATTAAAGAAGAAGAATAAATAGCCCCATCCGCCAAAAAATAAACACGAACCTCTCTGAACGGCTTGACTTTAGTCTGCATCCTGAAAGGGTATTTGCAGAGTTCACAAACTTTCGCATCCGAGGCTTTAATCCATTTCTGAAGGCAGCCTTGATGGACGTACAGTAGCGTCCCTATGCACAGACATGGGGATATCAAAGGAGCATCTGGTTCTCGTTCACAATGACAAATTCTAGAAACAAAACTATGGTTTACAACCTAATGTCACGACTGCTGGTTGTAGGTATCCAGATATTCTGCATATGTGCGACGGATAGGCCTAAGTCATGCATTTTGATCTCGCTGAATGTTTACTTAACCACTTCGTAGGGGTCAGCCCTGCCGCACTATTTTCCGAAATGCAGACACGGTGGGGGTTGCGAGGGGCTCCATGTAATTTTTTGACACGCATAGGGATCAAAGAGATGGATCATTGGCGATGAAAATTGGGCGGTGTAAAGGTCACGCGCCCAAAATTTGCCATTTGACCTCTTGACTAGTTATGCCTCTGTGGGGGAGATGAAGGGGAGGGGAGATTTTCTAGAAGTTCTCAGATTCCAGTGAAACTTGATGGGTGAATCGGATCCGACGTAAGGGAGGGGAGGGGATGCCGGACATTTTCGGGGAGTCCCTTTGGCACGCGCAACGATCGAAAGCGTGATCCGATGCTGATGAAACTTGATAGATGGCAAGAGCACATGTCCTAGACGTTATGTCCGGATCGTATGCGATGAACTGAAACAGATGCTACCTACCCCTGCAAATGCCATTTGAGCTTTTAGCTCTAGTGGTAGTAAAACAGTTTTGTTGAAAATAATTCTTTTTTCAGTTTTTTCCTTGCGAGGCTGTGCTAACTTACAGGAAAAAAAGAAGAGAGAATATGGTGAATGAGGCCATGTACCGAAACCAACAAAAAAAAGAATTAACAAAAAACATTACCTTGCCTGACCCCCAAACAACAACAAGGGCTATGAGCTCATATGGCACTTGTTACGAGTAGGTGCTGTGAGAAACGAAAGTTAATCTGAGATTTTTTCCGGAAATTTCGATACCCTCCCCACCGTGCTCGGATCCGGTCCAGACCCTAAGATATCATCTTAAGTTAAAACTAGGGCATTGTGCCGGGTCCTTAAGTCTATTTGGTCGGTTTGGTTGGACCAAGTTTTACCGTCCTTAGCACATCTGGACGTATCCTATCTCGTGATCGCCGGAATTCCGGGAAACCCCTCCAACTCCCCTCAAAGAACCCCGAGATGATCTGGTTCTGTCAAGAACGTATCTAATGCTTATACTTGTTTTCCCCACCAAATCCCATCCCGATCCCTCAACACTAAGCGTTTCACAAAAATTCCGGTGCCCCTTCCAACCCCCCCCCCCCCAGTATCGGATCCGGTCCACTTGACATGGAACATCTGAGACAATAGCTCTTTCCACTTACCAAGTTTCATTCAAATCCGATCGCCCGTTCAAAAGTTATAAATGCCACTAGATTCCGGATTCCCCATCCCTCCACTCCCCCCCCCACGATGTTCGGATCATGCAAACAACTATTCTCAAGTCGGTCTTTTCGGATCCCTCACATTCCTGCCGAGTTTCATCATCCTATTACACCAAGAAGTACCGAACTCGCTGGATCACCAGACCCCCCCCCCCCCCCCCCCACAGTGCCCGAATCCGGTCCGGTTTTGCCAATGATGTATCTAGGGCTTGTGATCGTTCTTCCCATTAAGTTTCATCCCGATCCCTTCACTCTAAGTGTTTCCCATGATTTCTGGTTCCCCCATCCAACTCCCCCCAAAGTCACCGGATCCGGTTCGGATTTGAAGTGGGTCGTCTGAAACACGAGGTCTTTCCAAATATCAAGTTTCATGAAGATCCGATCACCCGTTAAAAAGTTATAAATACCTCAAGATTCCGGATCCCCCTCCCCTCCGCTCCCCCACGATGCTCGGACCGGGGAAGTGACTATTTCCAACTTAATCGTTTGGGGTCCCTGATATGCATGCTAAGTTTCATCGTCCTAGCTTATGTGGAAGTGCCTAAACTAGCAAAGCCTGGACCGACCGACGGACGGACAGAAATTGCGATCGCTATATGTTACTTGGCCGAAGGAAGTGCCATAAAAAACAACAAACGATAATTACATAAATATTACAGAAAAACAAATTGAGACAGAATTTAGTTAAACTGTCTCTCAAAAGTATACCTGCCGAGCAACTCCATATCAATAAAGTAATCTAAATATTCCTTCAGCCCAAGGAATTATCCAAACGATATTTCGTTCCTTCTTGGCTAAGATCTAGCTCAAAGCTAGAGAAGTGAACCTGTGATAAAATAAATAAAGGTTCGAGCAACTATAAATATTTAATTTTGTTGACTTTCTTCGTAGGAATTACTTCGACTTAAAAGCGAAGAATTATCGCTTGAATAAATTCAGCTGAGGGATCCGTTTAGCACCGAACCATACTAAAGAACAATCATAATTTTTCGCTATTCTTCTGAACACCCTTCCACTCCGTTCTCCTGTTCTCTTTGAAAAAAAAAAGGGATGAAAAGTGCGTTCATGTCCAGACCTAATTATAAAATGCAAAACAAGAGCAAACACTTCACCGAGGTCCGTGACAAAGAAAAAATTGCTACTGCACAGGGAAGAACAACTTTGGCATCCTGTAAGATGAAAAGAAGCTTATTAGAGGAATCTTACCTTAACTTGAGCATTAAGCTAACACAAATCAATCAGAACAACAGCTTACAATACAGGGCAAGAACTGACACAAGTAACAGAAGATAAACTAGCAATAAATTACCTGCACATATCCTGGCAAAGTGACACAGAAGAATCGCGAAGGGTGAAATTTGTGTCCATTTCTAAAGTTGATGAACCAGAAC
This sequence comes from Branchinecta sandiegonensis, assembly GCA_030848855.1. Taxonomy (NCBI): domain Eukaryota; kingdom Metazoa; phylum Arthropoda; class Branchiopoda; order Anostraca; family Branchinectidae; genus Branchinecta; species Branchinecta sandiegonensis. The sequence goes on along the minus strand of JAUPMV010000006.1, from coordinate 17,098,783 downwards.
CTCAAAATTTTCCTGTAAAATGTTTAAGTTATGTTTCTTCGGTACAACAAAATCAAGATTTTTACTCTACTTAGTGTGCCTTTAGTATCTCTTGAGCTGCCCGAAGAACAAACGTCCTTTTTGCTTCATTCCATGCCATTTCTGCTGAAATAATCTCATATTCCCTTCAAGGGGCAAGATCTTGATGACAAAACAGTATGGTATCTAGCTGACATTCTTTGGATGCTTTTGAATGAACCAAATCTTGTCAAATAAACAGATTCCCGATCCCGACCGACGATGGAATCTGAATTAGGTAGCACATTGTTCTGTCAATACACAACAAAAATTAACTGTAATCAGTGACATCAGCTTTTATAATGACATCTTGGATGCTGAGGCATTAAGAAATTGTGATATATAGTATAGCCTACTTTGCTCTGGAACACCTTGGAAAGGAGTTCCTTTTAAGGTGTGGTATTCTGACCAGTATCAATAAGTTATTCACAAATATACTTTATTTCCTTTTTTTACACCAATCTGCTCCTGGAATAGTATTTTACAGCCAAATAATACATAAGAAGCCATGACTTACTTTCCTTCTTAGTTTCAAGGCAGGATTTACACACCAGCAACACAGCTGGCATCCTGACTAGGAAGGTTTTTTTCCTTGCCTTGCCTCAGTCCTGTCCTGTGGTAGATGACTATGGATATAGGCTGTCAAATTAATTTGGGATGCCCATGTTGTCCTGGAAAATGAATTACCTTCAATACTAGGTCAGACACACTGTCCTGACCTAACACTAGTCCTGACGGTAACATATAGGCTTTTAGTAAAAAAAAATCTTTATTATTCCCCACTCATTTTCTGGAATCCTGATTTTCTAGAGCAACCATCTCCTTATTTTCAGGATTGGCCCATTATGATACCTTGTCATGGCACAACTGTCTGAACTTCTAGACCTGAATACATGGAGACACATAGGGAGTATATAAATTATTTCCTGTCGCCTATGTGGGTCAAAGTGCTCAGAACTGATGGTGCCTCAACAATACTACAGAGATCCTTGCCATAATTATACAATTTCACAAACTGCATACAAGTGCTAGGACGGAGCTATCCAGGGCTTAGACCAGGCTGTATCCCAGTAGGGTACCACTTTTTTTAGATTTCTTCTGGGTAGGGGATCTCCTACTCAGGTGAAAATGAATCCCCTGTGTGCGAGAATAGTTAGGCTAGTAACCAATGCCAAATGCTGGTTATCTCTGGGTGCCCTAATCCTGACCCACTCCACTACAAAGGAGTTCTGACTGGTTGATTTCTGAACTTCATACAAGTCATCAATGTTTTGAAATAACGTTCAGTCCCGGAAACCACAGCTCAATCACGCTGTGCCGATACGCCATGAAAATCACGGCTCAATCATACTGTGCCTGTGCCTGAAATTGATTAATAACTTTAAAGGTGATATTTATTTTATAGCCTGAAGTTAGTGAGAAGACTAATAAAATTAGCTACTTTATTTAGCAAACAGACATTAGACTGAGGATCCGTCTATGTTTCTAGTAGTCAACAGAATGATATGAACGATGCAGGCTGGATAGCATGATTTTTATTTATTCAGATTTTAATTTATTTTCAAGCTTTTTAAATGAGCACTCTGACTTCCAGTCCCTGGAAAACACTCAGAAGTGTTTGGGAGATGAATATACAGAGGAAAAACACCTTTAGTTCTTGTCTTGGACTTATGCTAAAGCATATAAGGTTTGAAGCCAAATTGACCATTCATTGCAAACAAAATAGAAAAAACGAGATTTTTGGGGTTTTATCTTGATCAGCTAGTTACCCCCAGAGATGTTACTAGCCGAAATGTTCTGGGGGGGGGGGGGGGGGGGGGGGCAAGGAATTTACCGGCTGGCTGGTAATTTTTACCGACTGTTTTCGCAGAAAAAACGACAGTTTCGGAAAACCGACTGATTTTCAGAAAAATAAGCTGCTGGAATGCTACCTTCCTTCCTTCTATGGTCTAGTCTTTGGGATCCACTGACCCTTCTAGACTTTTTCTTTCTGAAGCTTGGCTAAACTTGAGAAGCTGGGCTCAAGGGACAGTCCTCTTGCCTGGTCAATGACGGTGGTTGGATGGTCCTTGGAGTCAATGCTAGACTTTAATGTCTGCTTTCGTTAGTAGATCGAGGAAATCCCTATAAATCATTGTTTCTTGTGCTGTTGGCAATTTGCTGGACAGGCTTATCGTAGCAATATCTGGTTTTAGACCCAAGGATCTAAAGGTTGTGATCATTTTCTTCATCCTTTCGGTCAGGTGTCTGCACTGGAATAGGATATGATGCAGAGACTCTTCCCACTGGAGACAGAATCTGCAGAGGGGGGATGGGCTGAGCTTTCGCTGGAATAGCTCCTTCTTCAGGAGAACTGATTGGCTCTTTACTCTGAAGAATGTAGTAGTTCCAAGCCTGGTTTTGAATGGGGAGGCCAGAGGGGGTAGAAGCGCTGGGATAATCTGCTGCAATCTGTTTCTGAGGACATCTCTGAATGCCCTGGTCTGTTAATGGATAGGAGGGCTCTGCTAATGCTTTGTTGGACAGCTTGATCTGAAACTTTGTTTCCGTGTATGCTGCAGTGGCTTGGGACCTGCTGAAACATGATGACGACATCTATCCGCTGTAGTTCTTGGATTACCTCTCTGATGTCCGTTAGGTCGTGGTCTCCGGTTTCCCACTCGATCTTTTTGATTAGAAGGAGAGCTGACTGCGAGTTACTGAAGACAATGATTCTCTTTGTGGTAGGAGGGGGATTGCATGACTACTTTCAAAGCCAGTAGGATTGCTTTCAGTTTGGCTGTCAGGATTGAAGAGTTGTCTGGGATCCTTTGCTGAATGATGAGGTTCATTGATGATATGAAGGCTCCAGCTGCACTCTTATGTCCCTGAACTGAGCCGTCTGTGTAGATTTCCAAGTGTTCCTGGTACATCTTGTGCTTTCATAGGTGGAAAAGCTGGCTGATCAAGGACGAAGGCATTTCGTCTTTCTTAAAGGGGATCAGCTCTGTTTCTACGTCTATGGCGTCCATGGTCCATGGAGCAGAAGAAGGGTGAGGGGAGTGATCCTTCTTCAAATCCATTCTCCAGTCGGATATCAAACGTTGGAAGATGTTGAATGAAGATCTTTGTTTATTTGCCCTGGGATGCTGTTTGCTTGATTGTTGCAAAACTGACTAAAAGATATGTGTTTTCTTCCATAACACTGAACTTTTGAATAGTATTTCAGTGTTAAGATCTTCAGCCGCTCTTCGATTTTTGGGATTCCTGATATTCCAGTGATTTCAGAGATGTATGTGAGTGAAGGCCGAACGCGACTCGTATTGCCATGTTTTGCACTGTTTCTAATATCCTGATGAGGTTTATGGAACATGTGCCGAATGCTTGAATACCATAGGCTACTCCATTTTCCCTCGGATATACTGTTTGTAGAACTCCATTAACGTATGGGGGTTGGAACCCCACTTGGTTCCTGCCATCCGCTTCATGATGTTGATCCGTCTCATGGCTGTCATCTTAATTTCCAAGACTTCGGGGAGGCAAGTTAGCTTCTGATCAAAGGTCACTCCCAGAATTTTCGCGCTTGTGGAAATATCTAGGATTCTTCCTTTCAGTTTGATTTCGGGACAGACAATCTTTCTTTTCCGGTGGAAGAGTATTAGTTTTGTTTTTTCTGCTGTTAGGGGTATCCCAGCTCTGCTAGAGTATTCGTTGATTTCGTCCAAGGATTGTTGTACTAGTTTGGTTACTGCAGTGGAGTCGCGTCCTTTGTGGCAAGATACGAGGTCATCTGCAAACATCCCTTTTAGTCCTTGTTGATCTTTCAGTTGGATGTCTGATGCAAATATCAGGAATAGTAGAGTACTCAATATAGCACCTTGGGGAAGACCTTGTTCCATTTTTCTTACTGAGGACAGTATGTTTCCTATCCTTACTTCAAGTTCTCTCTGCTTTAGGTATTTCTCAATGAATTTCCAAAAGAAGCTGGGGAATCCGATTTTTTTAATTTTTTTGACAAGGAGGTCATGGCCGCCGTTGTTGAAGGCTCCTTCAAAATCGAAGAGAATTGCAATTGCAATTTTGCCATCGTCGAGGTTTATTCTGATGAAGTTTTCAAGTCTGATAATGTTGTCGATGGTACTGTGTCGTTTTCTGAAGCCTGTTTGTTCCGCTTGGACTACGAGGTTGCTTTCGATGATCCACTCTAGTCTCCTATATATCATCTTTTCAAAGGCTTTCCCAATGCATGGAAGGATAGCTATTGGCCGGTAGGATTTGGGGTCTACTGGTGGTTTTCCTTGTTTCAGAATCGCTTTGATGTCTTCCAAACCTTTGGGAATGAGCTCTTCTTCCACGCTAAATTGAATACTTTCAACATTCTCAGTTTCATCTATTCCTAGCGCTGATTTTAGGTTCAGGCTGTTTATGGTATCTTCAAGTTCGTCGGCTGAAAATGGGGCTTCAAATTCCAGTGAATGTTGAAATTTTTGTTTACTTTTACTTACTTTGTTTACCAATTTTTTGTTTACCAATCTTGTCCTGTATTCTTCTTCTTCAATCCAACTTCAGTGTTCAGTCTGTGACGGCTGTGATTTCATTAGCTCTATGCTCTGTTATTTCCAATAGCCCTGTTTGAAATCCAGCTCACACGCTGTATTTATATATTATTTTGTTTGTTCTTTACTAGCCCAGAACAAGACGGCAAGGAACAAGGAAAACCCTTATACCTTCTGCTAAGGTAGGATAAAACAAAAGTAATTTTATGGTAAATAAATAAAGACAAAACTGGGGCCCTATTATACTGTTGTTGTTTTTTTTTTAGTCATTTTCTCTTCTTTTTTTTTCTATAGCCCTTTCCTGCCATGCTAGAGCCTGGTCACACTGGGCTCAAAATGCAGCCTATATGACAATGTGGCCAGAAATCTGCGAGGATTTCTCGGCTGAAAATGAGTCTACAAATTTGCGCAGATTGGGTCGGTTGCCAGTTAGGTTCTGAAAATCCTCAGGAGACGTTACAGTTGACAAGTTTGGGGAGATTGGGAATGATGAGCAGACTGTAATTAGGGGTCTAAAATTGAACCTTATACCTACCAGTTTGGCAACAATTCAGTTTTAATTATGTTTAATTAAGCAGCCTTTTCTTGGATCTAATGTGACCACTTCGGCGCCTAATTCTGTGCAGAAATGAGCCAAGTGTGACCAAGCTTTTACAGTGTTTCATCATAGAGTAGAGGTATGCTCATGTGAATGTCTGCTAACAGTGAATGATTGCCAAAGAAAACCCTAAAACCAAAATCACACAATTTTTACTGCAAAGAACTTGTCAAAATTAAATCACATCCATTTCAGTCATGTTCATCATTTTTTTGAAAATTTTGGTGTCTGTTTATGGAGCTATTTGTTAACTGCCACCGGTTTTCTTTTCATATCTGGCACTGGAATCTGGAATGTTCCTTAGCAGAGAAATCAACAATGGTCCAGTCATACACAAATCCTCAATTTTTGGGCATGGTGCCCATACCTTGGGGCACCAAGCCCTGGAGCATAGCCATGGTACCCCCATGATATTTAGTTGAACTAAGACATATATTTAGTTGAACTGAGAAATAGGGCTGTCTTCCCATCCTAGATCAAAAGATACCTGATCTAATACTCTATCCAACCTCTCTTCCAGTTTTCAAAATATTAGAGCCCTCACAAGATACATAGACTTTCGTTGAAGCCACTCCTTTCTATTGGGTTTACTCTATCCTTTTCCAGGTAGTCACCGCTAGGTTACTCTACCCTTTTTCAGAAAATTGTCGGTAGGTAGCATGGAGGAGGCAAGCTTATCAATCAGTTCACTCGAAGAGTGTTTGCCTCTTATTGTATTTATTTTTAGTGATTTTTTACAAAAATAAACAACCTCAGTGGTCCAAAATGGTGAATTCTTAACAAGAAAACAAGAGTCTTGAGCTTAAAAGGGAAAAAAGTGTAGTTTAGTATCTGTATATACTTAGAACTAGTCCCCAAAGCAGCGGCAAATCAAAATTCGGCAGCAGCGGCTCACAGCAAATTCATTGCCACTTGCTTTATTTTTAGTTTTTTTAGTCATTTTTCAATTTTTCAGTTTTGAATATATTTTGATTGAGATCAACTATCTTGCTGACTATGTTAACAATTGTTATAAAAAATCACTAATGTGAAAATAAATACAACAAAAGGCAAATGCTTCAAAAGCATAGTTGATAAGTTCTGGGAAGAAAACAACAGCAGATTCGACACATTGGCTGAATGATCAAAATAGCGACAAGATTACCAACTATAAACTCATCAAACAAACATAGGGCATCGAACAGGCAGGCCAGCTGCCGGATGGTGCTGAACAACTTTAGGTAAACTTTAAGTAAGTAAGTAAGCAAAAGGGAATATTCACTCGACTGAACAGATTGAAAAGCTTGACTTGTCCACTCTACCTAGCGACAACCACCTGAAAAAGATACAGTAACCTAGCGTAAACCCAATAGAAAGAAGTGGCTTCAACAAAAGTCTATGTATCTTGTGAGTGCTCTAATATTTTGAAAACTCGAAAGAGAGGTTGGATAGAGTATTAGATCAGGTATATTTTGATCTAGGATGGAAAGGTATTTAGGTATGTAACCAGTCTCAGTTCAACGATATCATGGGGGTACCATGCCCATGCTCCAGGGCATAGTGCCCCATTGTATGGGCACCATGCCCAGACGTTGGGGCACCATACCCCAAAATTGAGGATTTATGTATAGGAGGGTTTTCGCGAGATCTTGGAATCACTTTCAGGCGAGCGAAGCGCATCGCGAAGACTGTGGGAAAGTGATTCCTGGAATCACTTTCCACTTTCCCGCTGGACTGATCGCGAAAACACATGGAAAGCTGATATTGCCGAGAAAACGTTGAATTACAAACTTTTTCGAATAAATATGTTTCACTGAACGATTCTTTGATTCTCATATATTACATCGAAGTCACCTTAATTACGATTGCCATTTTTTTTAATTTATTAGTGACACTTAAATTCCCGCCGAAAGATTCAACTTTCCGCGGAGCTTTCCACTAACCTCGTGGAATCACTTTCCGGGAAAGCTACTTCGGTTTCCAGAGCGCGAAAACCGGGTTGGAAAGTTCGGCAACTTTCCGAAGTAGCGCGAAAACCATTGGTAAGTGATTCCGACTTTGCATTCCAGGTCACGAAAACCCTCCTTATGACTGCAATGGTCCAAATCAACAGACCTCAGATAGAAAAATGAGCACACTTGTATATTCTAAATAAGTTAATTTTCTCAAGATCAAACTTAAAGCCGTTGCCAGGACAACCCTGAAATACAGTAGAGGTATGCATATGTGAACGTCTGTTGACTTTGGACTTTACCATATTCATGCACTTGCTGTGACTAAAGTCAACTATGAGTTAGCCAAAGTAGGTAATTAAGGGTCTCTGAAAACACCTTATAGGTATTTTGGATCTTCATTCTACCATTCAGCCAGAAAGTGCACTGTCCATATCAGTTTAACAGTTCAAAATTAACCTACCTCTACTGTAGTTGGCTATTAGCTGATATCAGGTTTCTTATTTTCTCTTGCCATTTGACTATTTTATAAGCAAGTAACAAACCTATGCTACTGAAACAGTTAGAGAAGTGTTCAAATCAGCTTACCTCTGCTATAGCTATCCAAATATCCCAATAGCCTACACCAATAAAAAAAATAAAAATATATTTTAAAAGAGAAATAACAAATCGTAATGAACGGTTTTAGTTTCATTATTAATGTGAAAAGAAATTGAAGCACTTGGCTCCTAGCCTATATAAAAGTTCTATTTGGCTTTATTTGGCCGTTTTGGCTGTTTTAGGGGTGGAAAGCACGAAAACTTTGGTCTTCAATGAAGCATAGCCTGCCTCTACGTTAGTAGATTTAAAATTTAAACTAAGCTGATTTGACGTTAAGAATCGTATGATTAGTTATTTTTGGCTGATAGCCAATATTGTTCATCTTTTTAAATAAGTTAAAAAATTCCTGATTGTCTTAGAAAGTCATGAATTTGTAGCGAAAATCATCTGTTTGGTGTTCTGGATAATTTACAGCTGAAAGTGTGCAAATAATAGTTAACTGATAGACAAAAATGCTCTTTAGGGGGAGGTGGATTCAGGATCTTTAGACTAGCATAATTCAACAACTAAGAGCCACTGTTAATGAGGTTTTTCATGTGTCCCTTGTAGCTCTCGGCTTTAGCCAAATAGTTGGTGACTCATTTTATGTGTTCGATAACCGTAATGTTCTGATGATGTATGTCCAGTGCATATGGATAAGGTTTAGTGTGTAGGGCCATTGGCAAAACTAGCCCATTTTTGTGGGGGGGGGGGGGGGGAACCCAGATTTGACCAGCATGACTTGACAGTTTTACCAACAAATGCGCTGTTGGCGCAAATGCAGCAATGGCGCACATTGTGTGAGGAGGAATTTTCGTTCTTGTGACCTGCATTGAAAACTGACAAGCCAACTTTAATGAAAGCTGATGGCTGTTACAAGCACATGCACCAAAGTGCTGCCTATGTATCCGAACCACTTCCGACAATGATCGGGGTGGTCATCAAAATTTTGTGACATGCGTCACTAACCAAACAGAGAGAGAGGATTGGTATGAAGCTTAAAAAGTTCAGGGGTCCTAAAAGTGGTCCAGTTTTACTGACTAGAGTTTGTGTTGGGGGGGGGGGGGATAGCTACCCCCACGCCCCCCCTAGTTTTGCAACTGGTTTGGGTCCAAGCTTAGTGTCTTTGAAATGACATTTTTATTTGGTATATATCCTACTCAAATGGAGTGTACAACATATGAAATGAAATATCTGACATCATTGAGGGGCGTACCGGTAATTTTGTATTGTTTGGAATAGCCTAGACTATGTCAACGTCTGTTGGGGTACTTGGGGTAAGCAGGAAGTCGGTGCTCACCGACTCCCAAAAATATTCGAGATCACTGTGAAGTCATAAAATAAACCGTTAGAATTGTTTTAGTGCATCGGAATGCTGTAAGATTTGGCTGCAATAGGTTAAGATTTTTTTTTGCAGATGGAAGAAGAACCACCAAGTGCCAGCATGACAAATGGGACTAAAAATGATGAAGTGCCACCTGAGTCACATCAAGCACAGAAAATCAGGTAAGGCAACTTTGATGAGACAACTTTTGAGGTCATCGTTATACTCAGCGTTGGGTCGATTTTGTTTTATTGATTTTCTTTTATGGAAGGGTTTGAGCCATTCGATGTTTTTCCTCTCTCCGGTTCAAACCCTGAAATAATTGCAAGTGCAGAGTCTTGTATTATTAATGTTTATGTATCAGTTACAGTAAGTATAAAAAAACCTTGAACCTTGATCCTAGAGGCCGAGCGTGTTCGGATTACCTACAGCCACAGGATAAAAGAAGGCTACATGTCTACAGGCCTAAATTATAGATTCAGACGAATTTATTTCAGGTTAACGGGTCTCAAGTTCATAGGCCTCATATTGGAATTTTTCATTATTTGGATTGTTGCGGCTGAGTCTTCAGATTGTGTTTGGAGCCAACATACTGAGGCACATTAGGCCCAGGCAACATTTTACAGCCCACAGTGGGCCCCAGCTAATTAAGCCGCACCAGCTGACCTTAACTTGGAGCCTAGTTATGTTTGGTGAAACCAGATCCCTAGTTGAAACAGTTGTCCATCCTTTCTGCCTGGCATTATGGGCCCTGGCTCCAGTTCTAATCCCAATATTTCTTTCCGTTCTTGGTATTAGTTTCTGTTGGTTTTACTACATTTGTCTGTATTCTAGGAAAGGCTTGCAGAGGGCATCTATGTCTCTAGCCCACTTACATACTCTTACTAAGGATGTAACTGTTGCCACACCTGAAGAGTTTGTTAGAAAGTTTGGTGGAAATAAAGTGATCGATAAGGTAAGTGCTCTCTGTAGGTTTGAATTATAATGTGCATGGTGCACCTAGTCTAGCATGTGATTCTGAAAGTTCCCTACTTTCAAGCTAATATGCTTCCAGTAAGATCAGCTGTCTGCCCGTTTTAGGACCGGCAGACTGTTGGTACTGCAACTACTACATTATCTTACTTTCATCTTTGTTACATAATATCAGTCTAGTTAAAACGGTGCTATGACCGAGTGGTTAAGGCCGTGGGCTTCGAACTGAGATGGTTGTGGTCCCTCAGTTCAAAACCTCGCATAGGTGCTAGGCTTGTCGACGTTGTTGATGGTATAGGGATCGGCACCTACACTAAGCGATTCTTCGTTTGTTTGCATGGAGTAGCTCGTAGAGTAACAGCAGCCTGCAAAACCTGACAGATCATATTTTCACGCGAACTAAGACCAGGCAATTAGACAGACTTGTAGTTGTAGGTGTGAATGTATCCCTCCTTTATACTCTTCTGTCTAGGAGTGATATGGATCAGCCACGGTTTAAGTGGTAGCCTAGTCTATGCCCAAGGGTACTCTGATTTCTGCGGATTTCCGCTTGTTTTCTGCCATTTGTTATTGATACTTTTATTTGGATAAATTCCAGGTCTTGATAGCCAACAATGGTATAGCAGCTGTGAAGTGTATGCGTTCTATAAGACGATGGGCCTACGAAATGTTCCGTAATGAAAGAGCTATCAAGTTTGTTGCAATGGTAACCCCCGAAGATTTGAAAGGTAAGTCGAAAGGATATAGTTTTTAAGCCTTCCTCTCGAATTCAAAATAAGCTAAGAGCAGCCGATCCATAGTGAGGGCAAAATCTTCTGTCTGAGGCAGACAAAAATGCTGTTCTGCTTTCGAGTGACTCGGTACGTTTTTTTATGACGGGTGAAAAGTCCAAAGTCGGAGCCGGATTTGTTGACTGAAATCTGAAGAGGGATCCTGCCTCAGAGCAGGGATCCGGACTTAAGAAGAAGATAACCAAATAAACAGGGATCCTGACTTTCTCGTTTTTCGGTGCGTCTGGACGGCACGGTACAAGGAAAATTTTGTCGCCCATATAGTCTTGGAACCTCCGAATAGACAGAGTACGAAATCCCTGTCTCGTACTGGTGAGACATCCAAACTAAATGACTTTTCTCTCGTCACATAGTATCTGGAGGAGCTTTGGTTTGTCAGGGAATTAGATATGGGCTACGCATTGAATAGAGACCCCGCTAAGAATTGAGTCCTGCTAAGTTTTCTGTGCCGTTTCCGTTGTTTTCTCTTTTGAAGTGGTGGAATATAGACAATGTGCACTTGATTTACTTAGCCCAGAATAACCCACAGTCATTATTGACGGTTTCAGCCTCGCTTCGCTGGGGGTTCTTCGTGATATTCTCGACTGATGGTTTTATCACCAACGCCCTATACTTGTGAAAGAATATTTTGTAATATGTTCCTCAGGGTAGCCCTAGCCCATAGAGATAGGTGCTTATAGAAGGTATTATTTTTGTTTGTTTGTGTTTATGGCCTTTGGCTCTTAGTTTAAGTAGAATGTTATCTTATCTTATCTTGTGCTCAGTAGCGTACGTTTCACTTCGATTCTGATTCGGCGGTTTCAAGAAATACCTCTTTTGGTGTTTGTTGGACCATTTTTCAGAGGCGTATGAACCACTTGTTTCATCTTTTACAGAAGCTTGAGGGTTGTTCACTTCTCGACCGAAACTCGTTTAGAAATTACATTACAATGCGTGATCCATAATATCCTTTACAGAAAACGTACTGCTGGAAATGTCATCACAGTTAAATGAATCAGCCAAGAGATCTTTTGGTCTATTTACAATTGTAACCAAAGTTATGTATATAGACAGTTCACGGTTTTAAAGTACAATTCATCAGTATGAAACACAAATTAAAATGACAGGAAAAAATAATTACGAAAGTAGTTCGTAGTAATTGCGATTACCCCGTCGTACATTTCCGTCCGTTCATAAAGTCAAAAAGGAAAACCTAGAATTTCAGGAGGGACGGCCGCCCCCGTCTCCCAATCACAAGATGTACTTTTGGTTTTGGTAAGATATTGACTGTGTCGTGCTTACGTGAACGTCTGATGGCCTTGGCGGCGTGAAAATTGTAAAATGGAAAATCCAGGGAAACGAGTCACTCATTTGTTTTCTTTTTCAGCGAACGCCGAGTATATAAAAATGGCTGATCACTTTGTACCAGTTCCTGGCGGAACTAACAACAACAATTATGCCAATGTCGAGTTGATCTTGGATATTGCAAAGCGGAAACAAGTTCAGGTAAGCTTGTCGTGTATCCTTTCACTTTGTTCCACTAAAAGAAGAGTGTGAAAGGCCTTGTTGTGAAGGATGGGATCCCATAATTATGCCGAAATGAAAACCGTTTCTCTTAGCAGGTGAACGGGTATTAAATCAGGGGGTGGAGAATGCGCCCGTCTGGATTCCTGCTTGTTTTTGGGATCCCAAAACGCAAGTGGAGGGATCCCTATGACATCGCAAAAGTTGTCCGTCCGTCTGTAAGCACGAAAACTCTCTCTGCCCCCTGGAGCTTGTTTCACCACGCTCTTATCGTACGTCATCCACTTTTTGGGATCCCAAAACGTAAGTTGAGGGATACCTATGACATCGCAAAAGTTATCCGTCCGTCCGTCTGTCCGTCCGTCTGTAAGCACGATAACTCGCGAAGGGAATAATAAATTTTGATGAAGCTTTGTGTGAGGATTCTTTGGGTCAAGTGTAAGTTCAAGTTCGTAGATGGGCCTTGTAGCCCTACATTTAGGGGTGGGTGAGGGGGTTCAAATTAAGGGGCAAACAAAGTATTTTTAAACAGCTAATATGATAGTCGATTATGGCGTAAGAAGACAAGCTGAACACGATGGTGAAAACCATTTTCTCACCAGCCAAGTAGTTCGTCCGGAGTCCGGCAAAAACCGGAAAGTTGGTTAAAAGTAAAAGTTTCATTTGAAGTTGATGAAATGTTCGATTTAGGGGTAAAAAGACATGCTGAACACTTAAGTGAAAAGCATTTTCTATCCGGACAACTAGTTCGCCCGGAATCCGGCCAAAACCGGAAAATTTGTTTAAAGCAAAAGTTTTATTTGAAGTTGATTAGATGACTGATCTAGGGGTAAGAAGAGACGCCGAGTCTGTATATGACAACCATTTTTTACCCGGACATATAATTCGTCCGGAATCCGATTGTAGCCGGAATTTTTTCATAAGTTAAAGTTTTATTTGAAGTTGATTAGATGTTCTTTACACAGATAAGGATATACGCTGAATTCGTTTCTGAATTTTCTTTTTTTGCTGCATGGACAATTGGTTCGCTCGGAATTCGGCCGAAACCGGAAATTTGGCAGAAGTGAAGCAGGAAGTTTCGGTCAGTATCGTCAAAATAGATATGGCTTATAAGTTATAGAGGTATATCTGATGATTAGCCTGGCGAAGACTGGATCTGGCGAAGACAAGACCCAATTGTCTGGATCAACTTTTGGGATCCCATCGGAACCTTTGGTCTTGTTTCAGTCGGAATGACATTAGCTTATATTTTCATTAAATTTCTTCATCTTACCCGAATGAATTTTTATGATAGCCGGGGCCCATAATAATTTTAGTTAGATATGGGGTCTTCCTCTACTCATCTTGTTCACAGAGTATGTTTTCCTCCTATATCAATTCATCTACTGCCTGGCATGACGCTGAGTGATCAGTTAATATTATTGCAAATTTATTATTGCAATTTTGCAATTATCGTGGTATCTGGCCAGTTATCGTGGTATCCGATATTCAGATACCACGGTCCGATCGTCCACGGTAACTGATCGTGGCATCTGAAAAAGTCATCTCACTTCATCAGTTTTTGTCAAATTGGTGGGAAAGAAGTTTGTGATGTGACTGAATATCAGTTTTTCTTTTGGGATGTCTTCGAAAAGCGCAATTTCGACAATTGTCGTTTTTACTTAGCAACCGTATATCAGATACCACGATAACTGCACAAACGACCATTTGCAGATCCAGTTACCGTGGTAACAGATGCCATATATCTGCAAAAACGCAACTTATATGTAGCTTGTCTTTGATGGCAGTTGAAGAAAGAATATTGAATTGCACTCGCCATCAGCGCAAAAACGCAGTCAGTGTGAACCAGGAGTTAAAACTTTGAGTAATAGTCCGTGGAAGCAATGCGAAGATAAGCTTATAATTAATTTGTTTAACCTCCAGGTCTATCATTAGCTACATTAGTGGATCGAAGATAATAATCGCATCGGAGGAATAAGCAATTTCGGTAGTGCAAGCGCTGAAGTATAACGATGTCGAACAACGAAATACTAACCCGTTAAGCCTATTTCCTTCCAAGCACTTGTGTGATTGAATGGATGGAACTTTTAGTGCAAGGTCTCGGGAGATCTTCTGGATAGATATTTGAAGCGTGGGTGGAGCCCGTGGGAGTTATGTGATAAAGGCAACATAAGAACCGCTTTGCCAGAATATATATGTTCTATATGTACAACCAGAATTGTATATAGTTATGTTTGACGAGAGAACAAATATTTGTTTTTTTGTTAATACCGTAAGCAATGTTTTTCGAATAATAAAGATTGATTGATTGAACCGCTTGAACCAATCGTGAAAGGCGCATTGTACATAGAACCAAGTTTCCTCCGACTTGTATAGCGGTTACCCGTTCAGGTGACCTCGCCCCTTTCTCCGCGAATAGTATATCTGATTATATTCATTTTAGGCTGTTTGGGCCGGATGGGGTCATGCTTCAGAGAACCCCAAGCTTCCCGAATTACTGTCCAAACATGGAATTTGCTTCATAGGACCGCCGGAAAAGGCTATGTGGGCCCTTGGAGACAAAATTGCTTCGAGCATCGTTGCACAGACCGCTAATATTCCAACACTGCCGTGGTCAGGTTCAGGTACGAAAAAAAAGGACTAAGGGCACACCAATTTTTTCTTCAGTCTATACCAAGCTCCGGAAAGCGATAAACCCCATATCCTTGTTGGCTTCACGAGCAACGTAGGTTTATGCTATTAAATGATGCTCAATCGGAAACATTCTAGCATTTCTGATGTCTACACTGTCAGAAGTTTCATAACAGATTGCGCATAACACTTTCAAGAATAACACCTTTTCACTTAGAAATAAAGTGTTATGACCAATTAAGTTTACACTATTTCGTGCCTAGATCTCCAACAACACCTTCAATTGGTAAAAATACTAACGGGAACGAAAGAAACATAACATATAAACATCCCAAAGTGTTATGAAACCGCGCATCCTGCTGTTGTCGTTATGTAACTTCTGACAGTGTAGTATTTTTACCTATTGAAGGTGTTGTAGGAGATCTGGGCGCAAAATAGTATAAACTTAATTGGTCATAACACTTTTTTTCTAAGTGAAAAGGTTTTGTTCTTGAAAGTGTTATGCGCAATCTTTTATGAAACTTCTGACAGTGTAGGTCAAACCGTCCAAGTCGCCAAATCAAACCAGGACTTCATGGACAAGCCCAAAGTACACAAGAACAAGAAAATCAGAAAATCCTGTATTTCTGAGGAAAGTGCTGCAACGTTAGGGTTTGCCCCGACGCATGAGCACCGGTGCTCATATGTCATGGAACTATGCTCTGAGCACAGTCTACTCACAGTGCAGCATGAAAGAAAGGCTCTTTTTGGTAAAAGCTAGGATGGGGGTTGTGGTTTAGAAAACTAGCAAGAAAAATATCACACGGTATACGGAATGCTCTAAAATTAGTATCTGTTGCTCCAGAGGCGTTTTGGCGCTAGTTTAGTTCAGTTCCTTTATTACAGCCTAATAGCACTCGGCTAAAGATATGTTCTGAGTGCCCAACTTTTTTTCTGGCTAGGAATGAAACAGGCCACAAGATAAATGTGCCCCCGAAGCTGGAACAGCAAGAACAGCGCTTCCGCCCAGTCCTTTCCTTCTTGCGTCCGAAACGTCTCCGGCGAAAATCTGGCGAAATTTTTTATTCTGCAGGAAAATATCTAATCTTGTTTGATCCGAAATCTTATAAACATTTGTCAGAATTCCAGACCATAAAAGACACTGTATGGCTTGAAGACGAATTGGGCAACGAGAACGCACCGTATGACCGTCCAGCATTATAATCATTTATGGCGACAGGCTAAAAGCTTAACTCCAAATGTAATAATAAATAAATTATGAGAGAGTGGACGTAAGTTTGTGTCTCGGGTTTGGCTAGAGAAGAAGGTAGGCAATACTCTCTAGTCCGCTGCTATTGTGCCGTTCATCCTAGCATTCATAGCAATGGTCTATATGTGTTTAACTGCTATACCAAAGAACAGCTTATTCACAGAACGTGTCCTTTAGCATGTTTCTCGGCCATATCATCCCCCATTATTTGTGCTGGCTTTCTGGACTTCTGGACATTCTGGACTTGCATTGCTGCCGTGTTGATGTTACGGTAGCATACATGTTTCTTGGTTCTTGGCTGTTTTTGTTTAAGTTTTTGAGTATGGGTTTTTTTTTCTCTCACCTAAACTGACTCATATATTTCTTTAGGTTTGAAAGCCGAAATTAAGGACAGGAAGTTGAAAATTTCACCTGAGCTTTACAATCAAGGGTGCGTCGAGACAGTCGAAGAGGGCTTGGCTGCATCTCAGAAGATTGGTTTCCCAGTGATGATCAAAGCTTCCGAAGGAGGTGGCGGTAAAGGAATTCGGAAGGCCGAATCCGGTGACGATTTTCCGAACCTTTTCAGACAGGTGAGTCACAAATCCTTATTATCAGGTCAATGCACTTCTCCCGACGCCGACTACATCTCATAGTTGTTGATAACTAGAACAGATTGTGATATATCTTCTATGTCCTCCGGTCTATCAGTCAGTTTGTTATGTCGCGTTTGTCATTACGGCAGCAGTGATGAACCTGCTCTGGAACTGGCAACGTCTCGGGGTAGTTAAGGGTAGATCATGGCAACTGGTACTCGGGATGGATCAGTTGATTCTGACAGGTTTTTACTTGGCGTTAGTAAAAAACTGTCATGAAGCTAACCACATATCACGATAGTACCGTTAGGCGAGATCATCGCTACTGGTAGTGGTAGCTTCGATATTTCCTGTCGAAAAACCCGTTTATTCCGCAAGTTTTCTCACCATGGCAGCCTATCCCATACACCTATCCCAAAACTGAAAACATCTAACGACAGGTAAGCGATGTCATCGTAGCTGACCCTGGTAACTTAGATATCCTCCGGTCAGGGGCGTCGCAAGTGCATTTTCGGTGGGTGGGTGGGGGGGGGGGGGGGGGGGTGCAGAGCTAAAATTTTACCGAATCCTTCAAAAATTTTACGGAATCCTAGAACTAAGAATTTGAGCTTTAAATTATGGAAAAAAAAAAACGATTATGTAGGAAGAGTAACAATAAAGGGCAGCATGAAAGACGATAAGCCAACTATTAGGCGGCGTTTTGGCGAAGCCATCATGGAGAATATATTACCGGGCATGATTGCAGTAACAGCTTCTATCTATTATAGCCAATAGAAAATGAAATCGAGCGCCGCAGGCGAAAATTTTCGAAATCCATTTTTTTTCTGTAGGCTAAAATTTAACTGCGTCTTTTACAAATTCTATCATTTACCGTTGATTAAATACCGAGACCCTAAGAAGTTCCAGAAACCGGATGGATCGACGTTTCGGCAGCAGCAGCAACTGTAGTCTAGTCAATATACTATGGAAAAAATAGAAAATTAAATCGAGCGACGCAGGCGAAAATTTTCGAAATCCATTTTTTTCTGTAGGCTAAAATTTATTTGCTTCTTTTACAAATTCTATCATTTACCATTGATTAAATACCGAGACTCTAAGAAGTTCGAGAAACCGGATGGAGCGACGTTCCGGCAGCAGCAGCAACTGTAGTCTAGTCAATATACTACCCATAATCACACAAAGTGAGCACCGCAGGCGAATTGTTTTTCTGCTTTTTCCTGCCAGATTTAATTTCCATCCAAATTCTAGCTTTTAATGTTTCGAAATCTCAATGCTTAAAACCCCCGTCAAATGACGTGCCCGTCCACAAAATAGAGAATATTACGAAAAGTGCTGCAGGTGGAATTTTCGAAATATTTATGATTATATATTCTTTTTGGGATCCAAAATAAAAGTAAGGACTATCGATGATATCATACATCATCCCTTTCTGCGACCAGTGCTTCACTCGACCTCTTCTTAGTTTCGAGGTTCGTGGTAACTTCCGAATCCTGGCAGTTATAACGAAGAAATTACCGAATCCCAGTTATTATACCGAATAAGTTTAGACCGATAGCATGTTCGGGATTCTGTATAACAATAACTACCGTATCCCGGTTATTATACAGAATTGTTTTGGTATCGAAAGACTACCGAACAATATTCATATTCGGCATACTTTCGTCGAAACTGGAACAAAGTCAGGATTCGTGGTTAACTTCCTAATCCTGGAAATTATACTGAACTAATTACCGAATCCCAATCATGATACCGAATAATTTTGAACCAATAGCTTATTCGGGATTCTGTGTAACTACGGAATCCCCATAAATATACCGAATAGTTCGGGCATTGAAAAATTACCAAATGATTTCAGTAAATTTCTCTCACCAAATTCGTGATAAATACCGAATACTGGCACAGTTATACAGAATCCCGATCATTATACCGAAGCGGTTTGTACAGTTTAGCCTATTTAGGATTCTGTATATAACTACCGAATCCCCGTAAATATATCGAACAGTTCGGCTATCGAAAAAATACCGAACAACTTTACCGAATCTCAAAATGGTGGGGGGGGGGGCCCTTCCTCCGGTGGATCAGCAAACAATCGGCTAATTTTACCAGGTTTATTATTATGTCAGCGTTAATAAACCTGGCTGGAACACCGCAAGATAGTTAGGCGAGAAAAGCGCAATCGGTCATCATCTTTCGATACTGCTCGCGAACGACCTGCAAGAGCGGCCTCAGCGGTGATCCCAAAACTCCAACATGTAAAATGTGACCATGTACGGTATGAAAAGACATTTGTACCGTCTTTCGTTAAAATTTTTAATCTTATTTAGTGTTTACTTTTATATATGACGTTGACATATTTATATTGACATATTTATATATGAGTGTTTACATTTCTATATGACGATTTTGACAAATTTGGATTTCACCATGATGGTTCGAAAAGAATAAAGTGACATATATCTATCTATCTATCTTAAGTTTTAGTCAGAGGTAATTTCGTAAACCACATTGGCCTGACATATCACATATTCGTTGGCCTTTACAAACCCCATTTTCGTTGGTTTCTTCGTTGATTTTTTGTGTGAAGTATTAGTCAACCCAAGCGCTTCTATCTTAAAGATAGGGTAGAACTTATACTAGTGCGTAGTACGTCGTCCTCATGGAATATATCATGCTTGAATTGATTCTTTCTCAGGTCCAAGCAGAAGTTCCTGGCAGTCCCATTTTTATCATGAAGGTTGCATCTTGTGCTCACCACTTGGAAGTTCAGCTGCTAGCTGATCAGTATGGTAATGCCATCTCACTATTCGGTCGCGATTGCTCTATTCAGAGGCGACATCAGAAAATCTTAGAGGAGGCGCCCTGCATCATTGCTAATCCGGATGTATTTGAACAGATGGAGAAGGTGAGACATCTCTTCTTGATGTTAAAGGACCCGTTGTACCGACACTACTAGAGCAACCTACTCCCGAAATTGCACTATTCCGTCCATGTTTTAAACCCGGAGACCTGAATACTATTCTGTTCCCTTCCCTGTCCTTCCCTATTCTACGCCCCTTACGACACCTCACTGATTTTCACACCTTCCGTGTTTCGCTGTATTCGATGCGTATCGTGCTCCCGATGATTTTTGCGAGAAGCTCATTAGTGAGACAAACTGGTTATCTGAATTTTTTCGTGTTTGTGCTAGAAGCCAACAGGCCAGGAAAAAGGCTTAAACAGCCAAAGCCGTGGGTAACTTATCAAAAGCAGAGCCTGGCTCTAAGCGTTCATCTATTCTAGAGTATTGGAAAATAAACTCTTGTTGAACTCTCGATGAAGAATCGCTGTGTGCCTAAAGGAAGAGCCAGAAACGTCACGACAGCAAACGTTGCCGATTGGTTTACACAGGATTTGAATCAATTCTGAGAGTTCGTTTGGGTGACCTTTCTTGTTCTTCACGGGGTTCACTAGCGTGTTCCGGACTTAGTCATATATAGTATTGTTTGCCAGAGCCAGGCCTATAAAGGCGTTTTTCAGTGGTTCTTCTGTTTATCAACAGCGTTGACCAACAAACTACCATTGACCGCCAAAACGTCCCTGTTGATCAACAGAGGTGAATCTTCGCCAGAACGCTCTGTTTGAAAAATCTGGCTGATTATTCCACAAATTGACCAACAGACTTGATCAACAACACTTTCACTTGTTAGTCGTTTTGACCATCAAAGTAGGCCACCGAGGTTTCTGTTGGTCGACATTGGCTAAAACACGCCTAAAGAATGACTACGACTAGAGGCGTTTTTTAGCGGTTCAACATTGAGCCAATGTTGACCTTCTGCTAATATATTCTGGGATAGCTTACAAAAATAGCACACGGCTTTGGCTGTTTTTAGCCTCTTTTCAAGTCCCTTGCCGCGGATGACAATCTTGGCAGAATTTGCATAATCGGTTTCCAGACAAATAAACTCCTCGGAAACAGTGATCGAGTGCATGATACGTCACGTAAAGAGAACAAAGGTGACACGCGTGATAATCAGTGCTAATGCACGATATAGGATACTTTTATGAAGTGTAATTTTGGCATCGGGCGATTTGTTGGGACGATTTCGACCGGAATTTCTGCATCGAGCAGAGCAGAGGCCGAAGTCCGGTCGATCCTAAGAAAATCCGATTTTCTCCGAAGAAACTAACCTGAAATAAATTTGTTTTGCTTTGTCCTGGTCGATTTCAGGCGGGAAATTTCCGTACATGAGATGACAATATCTGGTCTTATGTTTCCTGACGAGGCCGAAAGAGGCCCCGGGGGGGCGGGCTTGCGAATTGGCGAAGTGCACATAAAATCCAAGTTGATTTTCAGTTATATGAAGATAAATGCTTATCCAGCACTTTTGCCACACTATTCTTAGCAAATATTCTTCAGTTTGAGAGTATGATTGTTTCCGCGTAGCTACCGGATGTATTTTTTTGCCAAATTCAACGGTCGATCGCCCAGTTTCTTGCGAACTTCTGGACAGGCAAATTCGTTTGTTGTGAGTACAGTGGATAACAAATCCAAGGTAAACGGCTCAGAGTCGGCTGGGTGAAATTTTTTTTTAAATTTGTTTCTTACGTTTATTGACCGGTTTTGCAGGCTGCTGTTCGTTTGGCCAAAATGGTTGGTTACTGCAGTGCCGGGACTGTTGAGTATCTTTATGAAGAGACTGGAAATTTCTTCTTCCTTGAACTGAATCCCAGACTGCAGGTTGAGCACCCTTGCACAGAGATGATAGCAGACGTTAATCTTCCAGCAGCCCAGCTTCAGGTATGATGACGCTTGTTTTCCTTACGTCGGTGGTTTCCTTGCCCAGACATCGCAGACCACCTCATTTTAATTCTTCCCTTATTATCTCAGCGTTATATTGTGAAAAATAATTTTCCCCTACCGGATATCACGGAGAAATTGTCTGTTCTCGACAGAAAACTGTCCGAAAGGGCGTACGCGTCTGTGGCCCTCTCATGGGCTTATTCGTCTGTTTGACTCTTGAGTAGTTTTTGTTTGTATGTGTTGTGTTTTCCCTAATTATGTCTTCAAATCTTTGTAGTCCACTGTTTTCGTCTTGTACGATTTGTGGGTTAAAAATAAATTATTATTAATATTGTCTGTTCAGAAAAAATTGCTATTTGTTTGGCTTTGTAGACCTGTGTTGCTAAGATCGTCGCCTCTGCGTATGTCCGTCGCCCGAAAAAAATTTTCCTATTTGGAACTTTGTCTTCGACGATTTTGAAACAGCGATGAGAACGGAAGTTTTCACCAAATTTAGATGATACAGTGACACGCTTTTATCAAATATTCCCTGAGCCGAAGCTGACTTTGAAACATATATTCAAATAATGCATAAAACGGATGTAATAATAATAATAATAATTTTATTTAAACCCTCCATACAAATAGAAAGTAAATGGTCGGAGGAGTTGGTGAGGAAACAAAAGAAAAAGAGAGAAAAAAAAAAGAAATCACACAACACTACGAGACAAAATTAGGCTGCGATAACTACAAATAACAAAACCAATACAAACTTGAGTCACGTGCTTACAGCAGGCTAGCCAGTGGAAAATCGTGTAGTTTTCTACTTCGATTGATGAAACGACTGGTTAGCTCATTAATTTTTTCGCTTATTTCAAAAATACGGTACCTTTGTGATACGTAAGAGTTTCGGAACCATATGGGAATTCCCAGTAAGTATTTGCAGTACCGGAAAAAATTAGAACGGACTTGTATTAGAGCATAGGATTGCAGCTTGCCCAAATATGAAATCAGAGTATAAATTTCAGCTACGATGCTTTAGCAGCGATATTTCGGCCCTTCTTGGCAAACCTGCAATTGCAGGTTTGTTTCCTTCCCCGACGTTGAAGATTGAGAGCCTGACGAGGACCCATGCCAGGAAGGGCCGAAATACCGCTGCTAAAGCATCGTAGCTGACACATCCGTTTTATGCATTATTTGAATATATGCTTTTATCAGTTTATCCACTAGGATGTAGTCATAAATATGAGCGTATTCTGGTTTATGAGTTTGGGATTTGTAGTTGTAGAGCAGCCGCGATGAATCAGTGTTCTAATTTCTAGCCATATTCGATGACATTAGGGATACAACCCTTAACAGGCTGTTGCTGTTGTCGTCTCTTTCACTGAGATTATTGATCAATATAGGCTCCTGTCCAATTTTTTTTAAATTTTAGGTCGCTATGGGCATTCCATTGTATCGTATTAAATCGATCCGCTCACTGTACTCACAGGACCCGTTGGATAGTAGTGTCATAGACTTCGAGAACCCTCCGATCAAACCAACGCCCTGGGGTCATGTCATAGCTGCAAGAATTACAAGTGAAAATCCCGAAGAAGGCAAGTGTATCTTAAGTGTGCTTTTTAAGCAGCAAAGACCCTGGGGAAATTTTTATCCACATTACGATCGTTTCCCAACCCTTAAAGCGGGGTAACTGATTCTGTAGCCAGTTTATTTCTTGGCGATTGTTTTGGTTACCCCTCGACGGTGCAGTCCGTTAGCGTGTCGGATCCTGTTGGCCCGAAGGTAGCAGGTTCAAATCCCACCCGAGGAGCATTTTTGTTTTTCAATTCACTGCTTACAATGTTTTACAGCTGTTTTCTATTTTGCTCCACACTACATACAGCAATCCGAGTTACATGTGTGTTTCAAGCGAATATAGTGCCCTGTCTCACTTCTGT
Source organism: Branchinecta sandiegonensis (assembly GCA_030848855.1). NCBI lineage: Eukaryota > Metazoa > Arthropoda > Branchiopoda > Anostraca > Branchinectidae > Branchinecta > Branchinecta sandiegonensis. The sequence goes on along the minus strand of JAUPMV010000006.1, from coordinate 17,075,339 downwards.
GCAAGGTGGTTACTAGCCAATCAGATACAGGAACAGATAAAAGATGATACTGATTGGATTTGAAACTTGTCAGTTAAAACAATTATTTTGCAGAGCGTCTTTGACGCTGTGCGAGCGCATTGCTTGCGGCCAAATACCCAGCGACCGAAAAGTCCGATTGACTGGGCACTGCGGTTGCGGCTACAGCCATGTAGTCGAGGGCTAGCATCCCGAGATCATGAAATAGCTCTTTTTCATTTGACCGTTCGTATTGCAACATTTTCCCGAGAGCTACGAGAACCTCCCCATACTCAGAAATTTCTTCTCCCACAAAATAAGATCTGTAAGTTCACATGGCACATACAAAGGTAGCATGCATTTGAGCTATGGTGCGCGCTGTCAAGGTGGTTCTTTATGAGTCTTACCATGCCCCCTTCCAGTTCCTGAAGGAAATTAAAGTCTTGTCCGTCAAGTTCCGTCCAGATATTTCCACACTAAGTGTGTCACAAGATTTCAGAGAGCCCTTACCCCTTCCACAGCTGCTTCAACTGCCACCAAAGTGACCGAGTCCTGTCTCGACCTGTAGCTGGACTTCAGGGCATGTGACATTATAAAAATAGTCCTCTTTGAATCAAAAATAAAATAAAATATGTTCCACTTCTCGGGTGAAACGTCAACTTTGAAGTACATATTGGCACCTGAAGGTTGCATGATAATCCCTTAAGTCTATGTTAAAATAGTATAACGAAGAGAAAGAAAAACATTTTATTTTCAGCACAGTAGTCATATCATGTGTGACAAAATAAAGAATTACTTTGTCGCCTAAAAACGGTCTCAAATAGAGTGCAGCCGTATCGCATGGAACGGTCGATCCATGCAGTGAAAATTCGTAACTACTATAGAGAGATTGCACCCTACCTGACGAAAACGGACATTGCTACACCATTGCTACACCAAGAACAAAATTTAACATTAGGAGGTATAGGACTACCCGACTTTGAGACTAAATCATGGGCGTTTGGTAATCACCCTGAGCCACTGAATTGCTGGAAACGCTCATCTGGCTTCTTCTTGTTGATAGTCTATAAGAAAACTTCTGCAAAGTCTGTAAACGAAGAAGGAGTCTTGCATCCTATTGGTCTGTTATGGCGCTTTTTTTTTTTAAATCCGACAGTAAGAAGCACAAATCGTTTTTGTACCGAAAGTTTGAAGCCTTCAAGCTCCCATTTCTGATGAAACTTTACTAGAAAGCAGTAATTATGCAATTAAGAAAGAGCCAGCGAACTGTCTCAAATCGTGTACAGGCTAAGAATAGTTATCAAACGTGAATAAATCAGTCTCAAATTCGGAAGTCCTATACCACGAAATGATAAATAACTCCTTTTCTACCCTTTTCCGTTTTTTGTCGGGTAGGGTGCAATCTCTTTATGCGGAAACGAAAATTTTGGAAATGTAAATATTCTCTTCTGTCCAAGCTAACTGAGAGTTATAACAGACAGTCAGGGGCGTCGCAAGGGGGGGGGGGAGGCAGCACCCCCACACCTTTTTGAAATTCGGTAAAATTTTGGGCCGGAGGACCAGAATTTACTAAAATAGCTCAGTATTTTTTCGATAGAGAAATATTCGGAATATTTACGGGGATTTGGTAGTTATACAGAATCCCAATAGGCTATCGGTACAAATCTATTCGGTGTAATGATCGGAATTCGGTATAATTGCCAGTATTCGGCAGTTACACGGATTCGGTGAGAGAATTAACTGAAATTATTTGGTAATTTGTCGAGACCAGAACTATTCGGTATATCTATGGAGATTCGGTAGTTAGACAAAGTCCCGAATAAACTATCTTTTCCAAATTTATTCGGTATCATGATTGGGAATCGGTAATTTATTCAGTATCATTTGCAGGATTCGGTAGTTACCACGAATCCCGACTTTTGTTCCGGTTTCGACGAAATTATACCGAATAAGAATATTATTCGGTAGTCTTTCGATACCATAACAATTCGGTATAACAGCCGGGATACGGTAGTTATACTGAATCGCGAACATGCTATCGTTCTAATCTTATTCGGTATAATAACTGGGATTCAGTAATTTATTTGATATAATTGCTAGGATTCGGGAGTCACCACGAACCTCGAAACTCGGAAGAGGTCGAGTGAAGCACTGGTCGCAGACAAAAAGACTGATCTGTGATTTCATCGATAGTCTTTACTTTTATTTTAGATCCCAAAAAGAAGATCTAACCATAAATGTTTCGAAAATTCCCCCTGCGGCGCTTTTCGTAATATTCTCTATTTTGTGGAAGGGCGCTTCGTTTGCCTGGAGTTTTAAGCCAGTTTTGGATTCGGATTTCGAAATATGGAAAGCTAGAATCTGGATGGAAATAGTCAAATTTGGCAGGAAAAAAGCTATCTTTAAAAATATCTCGCCTGCGGCGCTCGATTTAATTTTCTCTTGGGTATAATAGACAGAAGCTGTCCCGGCAATATATTCTCCAAGTGGGCTTCGCCAAAACGCCACCTAATAGTTGGGTTGTTCTCTTTCATGCTGCCCTTTAATGTTACTCTTCCTGCGTAATCCTTTCTGTTCTATAATTTAAAGCTCGAATTCTCAGTTCCTAGGATTTGGTAAAATTTTTTGAGAGATTCGGTTGGCTCTGCACCCCCCCCCCCCCCCCCCCCAACGAAATTGCACTTGCGACGCCCCTGCTGACAGTGCAAAACGGATACGTCACCTGAAGAGGACCCTTGCCAAGAAGGGACGAAATATAGCTCTAGTAAATTCAGATGACGTATCCGTTTTGCATTGTCAAAAATTCAGAAACATCTTTTCATTATAATTATTTTCATTTCTCGATTCGAGGGGTTACATATGCGAACTATCAGGTGCCAACACGCACTTCAACGCAGCTAGGAATTCCTTTGTCAGCACTTTGTGGTTAAGGTGCGCACTTTAAGTGGCTTAGAATTTCATGAGAATCAGATCACTCGTTCCAGAGTTATGCATGTCACATGATGTGCGGGAACCCCCCCCCCCCCCTACCACTGGGATCGCAGACTTGAGGAAACAGTTATAACACTACCATTATAAGCTCAAATTTGTTCTTCCTTCTAACAAGAAAGCTGGTTTTGACTCTCCCCTCCCCAAGTTTAAACATAAAAAAAAAAAATCTTATTAACCTGACTCTTTTTGAAAAGTGTGTGAGTTTAGACGTTTTAGGAAGTTTCTGCCAGCTTTCCTCGTCAGTTTCCAGAAATCTGATTTGTCTTACCTAGGTAGGCTGCTAACATTCGTGGGGAACACACTAAGGAGTGAATATCCCCCACTGCTTTCATCGAGGCGTTCATTATGCATGCAAATCAACCGGGTTTCCTGATGATAATTAATGTTAAACTTTTAATGACCCTTAATGTTAAACTTTTCCCAGAATTTTTTTTTTTTTAACAGAGCTTTGTGAAGAGAGTTATTATTTTTAGTCTAGTCATCTCTAAAATCTCAAATTGCAATTTTCCTGTGGTCAAAAACGTGTGAATTTAAGCTGCGTTCTATTTACCCTTCTTTTCGCCTTAATGCATCCAGGCAGTGGGTAAAACCCGGTGAATGATGACTTGATTTAAAGACATGACCGAGATAAGGAAGACGATCGCGGGCATCGCGGCTGAATACTACTTGAGTTGCCGAAAAGACAATTTTAACAATCCCAAGTAGGCTTACGCCCCCAGTTCCCTTAGTTGGTTCCCCTTTCCCCAATTCCCTTAGTTTGAATTCTCGAAATTCAGACAAAAAAACAAACAAAACAGAAATAGGCTAATGTGATAGCTGTTTATGGGGTAAGAGGACATGCTGAACACGATGGTCAAAATTGTTTTCTCGCCGGACAAGTAGTTCGTCCGAAATCCGGCAAAAACCGGAAAGTTGGTTAAAAGTAAAAGTTTCATTTGAAGTTGATTAAATGTTCGATTTAGGGGTAAGAAGACACGCTGAACACTTTACTCCCCTGAAGCATTTTCTACCCGGACAATTAGTTCGCCCGGAATCCGGCCAAAACCAAAAAATTTGTTAAAAACCAAATTTTTTTGAAGTTGATTATAGGTGACAGATTTAGGGGTAAGAAGATACGCTGAGTCTGAAGTTAAAGTTTTATTTGAAGTCGATTAGATGTTCTTTATAGAGGATATACGGAGATACGTGTTCGAATTCGATATACGTGAACTAATTGTCCGCGTATAAGGATATTTCCAAGTGCACCCACTCCGACCGTGATCAGCAGTGATGGTGAAATTGCCCGACTTACGTCAGATTTATCCGAGTTGCCAAGTGCACCCACTCTGACCGTGATCAGCAGTGACGTAGCTAATACCGAACTAGCGCGAACTTGTTTTTATTATCTGAGCCAAGGCCACTGCAAACTTGGCACCGAGTGTTTATTTTCCCATAATAAGAGACCCGATCAGTCCCCGATCAGACTTGCTCATGTTGCAAGTAAAGACGTTGCTTGTAAATTTTTCGCTACGGGCAAATGGGGGACCCGTCTATTCGCCCACCCGTCGATTCGCCCAACCGTCATTAGACCCAAAAAATACGTCACATCCCCCACTTTTTCCGACAGTTCGCCTAACCGTCACAAGACCCAAAATATCCGTCGATTCGCCCACCCGCTGATTCACCCACCCGTCGATTCACCCACCCGTCGATTCACCCACCCGTCAATTCACCCACCCGTTGATTCACCCACCCGTCGATTCGCATACCGTCGATTCGCCCAACCTCGGTTTCGTGAAGCGTCGATTCACCCACTTCTAATATCCGTCGATTCGCCCACCCGTCGATTCGCCCACCCGTCATAAGACCCAAAAAATCCGTCACAACCCCCACTTTTTCCGACAGTTAACCTACCCGTCACAAGACCCAAAAAATCCGTCGATTCGCCCAAAAAATCCGTCACAAACCCCACTTTTTCCGAAAGTTCGCCTACCCGTCACAAGACCCAAAATATCCGTCGATTCGCCCAATTTTCAAAATCAACCTCTGACCTGGCGCGGCCTTTATCATTAAACGCGGTATCAGAAAGCGACTGAGTCGCAGGGGAGTAATTAAGAAGGTTACGATACCGTCCCATGTAAATAAGGGGGGAAACTATTAAATATAGCTTGGGGCAGATTGATCAGAAGCATCAAAAAGAGGATGAATGCAAGAGTAAAACATCAGAAAAAAGAGCTACCGTTTTTATGGCACTTGCAGCTCCGCTCAAGTGCCATATACCGATCACTTTTCGGTCTGTCTGTCATGCCACTGTCCTCAAGTTAGGGTACTTCCAGACGTGCTAGGACGATGAAACTTGGCAGGTATATCAGGGACCCGACCAAACCAACTTGAGAATAGTCATCTGCCCGATCCGACCATGGGGGGGGGGGGGGAGGGGAGACCGCGGAATCCGGAAGTTAGCAGCATGCATAGCTTTCGAACAGGTGATCGGATCTTAATGAAACTTGAAATTTGGAAAGACCTCTTGTCTCAGATGTCTCCCTTCAAGTCCGGAATGGATCCGGTGACTTTGGGGGGGGGGGAGTTGGAGAGTGGAACCGGAAATCGTGTGACATGTTCATAGTGGACGGATCGGGATGAACTTGGTGGGAAGTACAAGCACAAGCCCTAGATACATAGTTGACAAGATCGAACCGGATCCAAGCACTGTGGGGGAAGTTGGAGGGCGGGTTCCGGAATTCCGGTGATCCCGACTTAAGGTGCTTACACATGTGCTAGGACGATGAAACTTGGCAGGCATATTAAAGACCCGACCAAACTAACCTGGAAATCCGACCCGGTGGTCGGAAGATCCGACCTCCGTGGGGGGAGTGGAGGGAGGGGAAATCCGGAATATTGACGTATTTACAAATTTTGAACGGGGAATCGGATCTTAAGGAAGCTTTTATACTTGGAGAGACCTCGTGTCTCAGATGTCACAGTTCAAGTTTGTGATAGATCGGATGACTTTGGGGGGAGTTGGAGGGGGGACCGGAAATCGCGTGACATCTTCAGAGTGGACGGATCGGGATGAAACTTGGTGGGAAGAACAAGCACAAGCCGTAGATACATAGTTAAAAGACCGGACTGGATCCGAGCACTGTTGGGGGGAGTTGGAGGGAGGGTTCCAGAATTACCGTGATCCCGACTGAAGATGCTTACACATGTGCTGGGACGATGAAACTTGGCAAGTAGCTAGTGACTCCACAATTTTAACTTAAAGGACCCCTCGCACTATTTACTCTTCAACTTATAGTTTTTATAATATTTTAATACTTTAAAACTAGGCTGTGCTTCCAAAAAATATGGCGAGGTGCAGCGCGAAGCGCTGCGCCGAGGGCGTTTAAATCCCCAGCCACACTAACTAACCACACCCAAACCGCCTGGTGCTGTAACCACATTTCTAAGTTTTCATGTTCATTTCCCAATATGGTTAGGGGTTCCTCTCAGTTACCAGGAATGAATTTTAGCATCGGTTAAGGCAGAGAATGGTTTTTCTTGCGAAAGCCAAATAATCTCAAAACAATAAATACTTGTTAAAATGGTTTCCCTGGGTCGGATGTCGGGCCGAAACCTTAAAGGGGCCAGGGTGAAAGGTTATTACCCTGTCAAAATTTACGTGTGTGTACTAAATAGCTAACCATGGGTTAGGACTAAATATACACAGTTATTAAAGGGTAGAATTACCGGACACACGTCGTTGTTTGTAGAATGTGGTCCTTAATGGTCATCATATGTGCTTTAAGGAGTGAAAATCAATTCTAGGCTCAGTCTGGAGTCATCAGGTAAATACTACAGAACGTAGCGGCACCATCCCAAGATAATTATGTATGGGATCTCCAATAAATGTAGTGGTTAGCCTATGAAAACCTCTGAAAACCTGAAAATCTGAAAACCTCTTAATACTTTAAAACTAGGCTGTGCTTCCAACAAATAACCCACAGCTTTTGCTGTTTTAAGCCTTTTCCGAGACCCGTTGACTTGTAGCGAAGACAGGGAAAAAATTTACATAACCGGTTTTCCTGATGGAAAATCTTGTCGCAGACAACCGTCGACAGCGTGATCCACATCGAAGACAGCAAGACACAGCAAGTGAGAAACTCAGCATGGTTTTATTAGAGGGGCTAGAATGTACCGTACAAAGTTGGGGTCTCCGGGCTTAGAAATATATGGAGTGATTATGGAAGTAGGTTGCGTTAGTATTATAGGTAAGACAGGTCCTCTGAGAACAGCCGTTTCTCCGATTTGACCACCGTGGGGTGAGTGGAGGGAGGGGGAATCCAGAATCTTCAGGTATGCCTAACTTTTGAACGGGTGATCGGATCTCAGTGAAGCTTGATATTCGGAAAGAACTCATGTCTCAGATGTCCCATTTCAAGTTCGGACAGGATCCGATCAATGTGGGGGAGCCGGGGGGGGGGGGGGGGGGGGACCGGAAATTTTGTGACACGCTTCGAATATAGCGATTGGGATAACACTTGGTGGGAAGAACAAGCGTAAGGCCTAGATACATCAGTGACAGAACCGGACCGGATTCGGTCACTCTGGGGGAGTTGGAGGGGGATCCAGAATTCCGGTGGCCGCAATTTAATGTAGGCTACTTCCAGATGTGCTAGGACGACAAAACATGGCTGGAACATTAGAGACTTGACAAGATTGGCTTAGAAATTGTCACTTCCCAGGTCCGACCATCCCTTAAAGTACTCATCTTAACCGCAAAGTACACAAAATACTTTTCAGCAAAACCTACATTTTCATGATCCCCATGAGCACGTGATCATTTTTGCCAAAATGGTTCTGCTTAGAAATGAATTTCTGCACCCTTAAAGTGCGCATCTTAACCGAAAAGTAAAAAAAAATACTTTTGACGAACCATATATATTCATGATCCTAAAGGGCCCATGATAATTTTTTTGTCAAGGGTTTTGATTACAGAAGAATTTCTAGCGCCCTTAAAGTGCACATAATCACAGCCAAGTGCAAAAAAAATTACCAAACAATACATTCTCGTGATTCCCAAGAGTTATAATATTCAGTATGTACCCAACAATTGCGAAATCATAACAGAAAATATCACAACTGTAGCGAAGTGTTCTTTGTTATTGAACTAAATTACGTCACAGATATGTAATTTTTGATGCTAGTAAGACCATCCGCCTTACATGAGGGGAAGCTGGAGGGGGGAGGAGGGGGTATGGCCACAACATGCCCTTTAACATCCTAACCACAGGCAGTTACGGTTCGGACCTAGAAACGGGTCAATTAGCTCATCAGCTCTTACGACAAGTCTCATTAGAGCCAAGCATTTTCCGGAAAACCTCCCGCAAATGAGTTTTTCATCAATTCCACACGCAATCTGGCGATCTACTAGTGATACTTTTCGCACTTCTGTTAAACTGGATACTGGATATTCCAGTTTTCCCTTACTTGATAAAAGCTTTGTTCTAAGGCCAAGTATCAGGCTGGAGAATTAACACACATATTTTCGTGCCGTTGAAAAACGGTAAGTAATGTCTTGTAAAAGTTTGACCAGAACCAATCAGAGTGCCGAGATAGGGGCATGAAAACCCTAAACAAACAAAAATGGGGATATCATAGACGTTTTTCGGGTGGTTCCCAAAATCAGCACGATCTTTTTGCCCACCTCACAATGCCCACGACTCAAAATGCCGTAGTTCAGGGTGAAATCAAAATTGTCAAAAATGTCATTCCGACAGTTGAAAATGCTCTCAGGGAAGGCTAAAATCGTCCTGGTTCAAAGTGCCGACGACTAACTGTCGGTAGGGGAGGTCAAAATGATCTGGGACAACGGACAGCGAGATTAAAAGGGACAGGATTACTACGGAAAATTATGAAAGGATTATTTTATAATTCATCAAACTAGAATGATTTGCGCGAAAGTACGAAGAAATGGCGATCTAAACCTTGCACCCTGAAGGTAAGAATCGTTAAAAATAACAGTTTTGAGCTCACTGTTGGTGTTTCATTTCTATTTTCAGAATTCGAAATTACATTGTAACTGAACAGTTTCAATGCACGATTATCGCCATCCTGATACTCGGTCCGCGCCTTTCGTTTCATTCATCACTAGGTCCAATTTACTACGGCCTGAACACCTCAAACTGTACGATCGTGGGCATTCTGAACCGTGGGCTGGGTCGTAGGGCATTTTGAATCGTGGACATTTTGAATAGTGGGCATTTTGAGTCGTGGGCATTTTGAGTCGTGGGCGTTGTGATCATGGTCATTATGAGCGTCAGCCCATTTTTCCTGCTGGACCGATTCAGCTAAAAATCAGGTTCAGCCCGGAACAACAAAAGAAATCCGGTAATAACTTAAGTGAAAAAGTTGACTTATAATTGTCGTCGGCCAGCTGTTCTGCAGAAGCTTGTAAAGCTACCGACTAATTAGTACAATTTCCGATTCATCCGACAAGGGTCATATATAAGGAAGAATAAAATGGATCAGAATATCCCTTGGAGCTTCAGTATTCCAGCTGTAATAGTTTCATAAATATTCTCCTCTGGGTTTCCGTCGGAACCTTTGGTATTCCTGCCGCCCAACTTCTAGCCGACTTTTGGTCGATTCTTCCGACCAAAGGAGTACCAGTCAAATTTTAATCTATTGAGAATCGAATGATCGTCTGGCGTTATAATTTCCTTTAACCGACCAAATAATCGCAATATGTAGCCTACCGCTTTCGGTACATGTTGTACTTAAAAACGTGGTAGCTCATTGATATTTTACTCTTGCATTCATCCTCCATTTCCTCTTTCATTATCAGCACCGAGGTCTTATATCATGCTTCTCATCATTCTGGCTCAAGCTGTATTGACTAGTTTTCACCCTTATTTACATCGGACGGTATTGTATCCTTCTTAATTACTCCCCTGAGACTCAGCCGCTTTGTTCCATCGCGTTCAATGAAAAGAGCCGCGCTGGATCAAAGGTCGGTTTTGAAAATTGGGCGAATCGACGGATATTTTGGGTCTTGTGACGGGTAGACGAACTTTCGGAAAAAGTGGGGGTTGTGACGGATTTTTTGGGCGAATCGACGGATTTCTTGGGTCTTGTGACGGGTGGGCAAACCGTCGTAAAAAGTGGGGGTTGTGACGGATATTTTGGGTCTTATGACGGGTGGGCGAATCGACGGATCATAGAATTGGGCGAATCGACGCTCAAGCAACAGGACGTTGGGTGAATCGACATTGGGCGAATCGACGGGTGGGCGAATCGACGGGTGGGTGAATCAGCGGGTGGGCGAATCAGCGGTTGGGCGAATCAGCGGTTGGGCGAATCGACGTTGGGCGAATCGACGTTTGGGTGAATCGACGGTTGGGTGAATCGACGGATTTTTAGATTGTGTGTATTGACGGGTGGGTGAATCGACGGGTGGGGGTAGTGACGGCGACCCGGCAAATGTAATCGTGGTCCTGCTTGCAAGTTTGCTCATGTTGCAAGTAAAGACGCTGCTTGTAAATTTTTCGCGACGGGCAAATGTAATCGTGGTCCCGCTTGCAAGTTTGCTCATGTTGCAAGTAAAGCTCATGTTGCAAGTAAAGACGTTGCTTGCAAATTTTTCGCTACTGGTAAATGTAATCGTGGTCCCGCTTGCAAGTTTGCTCATGTTGCAAGTAAAGCGAGAGTTTGTTCCAAGTACGCTAGCGGGCGATATTTTTATCGCAATTGCCGATTTTTACATGTTTTTTTACCCCGTAATACAAGTTTTAGCCCCAATCGAATATCCGCCGTTGACATTCTTGCAGATAATCATTGTTCTAGCCAAAATAGTCGCCAAACAAATGAAGTTCGACTTACTTCGCCACTGCAGCAAAATTCCACAGTGAGGCCCGACGATTTTTACCAGCCTTACGCATCACGAAATCGGTTTGCTCCCCTTAGCGATTCTCCCAGTGTTAGTGTTCCCTTTTTTCAACCGTTCGCCCTCCTCCGCTACCGCCGTTTCGGCTTCCTCTCCCACTGATGAATTTCTCTGCGATCACGGCATAAATTCCATACCGGCATGTGCGCTTGACCGACCGGAATCACTTTTGGAACCGGCAACAGGCGCCCCTCGTTCCCGGAATCCCACCCCTCCCAGTCCCCACCCCCTTGCCTATCCTCATTTAGGGTGTAAAACCCTTAAAAAGAAAGCGTTTTCACGTGAATTTAATGATAAACGGTACGTGTTTCCGTCTTTCCTCTATTGTAACGCAGAAAGTCTGATTTGGAAAAATTGACGGAGCTTGAGACTACGGCCCAAATGCTCAACTCTTCCGTTATTTGTATAACTGAAGTTCACAGGCAAGATTTAAATTTACTGAAAATGTCCAGCTTTGCTAAATTAAGGCCTGATGATCATTCTTTAGGAAAAAAGGGGGGAGGGGTCATGACTTTTGTTCATGATAGTTTACGACCTCAACTTTTGAATATTCCGTCTCTTAATGAATATGATGAAATTATATGGGTTAAAATACAACCAAAGCGACCTCCCTAGACCTTTCTCTGCGGTAGCGATGTGTGTTTTCTGTTATTCACCTGGCCAACCCGCTGCTGCAAGAAAGGCTTTTTGGGAAAAGCTGCAGGAATCGGCAGATTATATCCAGAAAACACATCCTTTTTTTGGCATAGCCATGCTAGGAGATGCCAATGAACTAAGTTGTAAATCTCTGGCCAGGTCACTTAACCTCAAGAATGTTGTTGATTTTCCAACAACCAAAGGTGGTACGTCTCTGGATGTAATAATGACGAATTTCTGCTCTTACTATCAAAACCCAAGTAAAATCGCACCGCTTGGTGGTAGCTATCATTTTATGTTGCAGTGGACCCCCTTTGAGAAAGTTAAAGTCAATTACTCAGTAACCGAAATAGCCTCAAGGCCAATCACTGATCGGGGACTTTTGCAGTTTGGGGACTGGATAACGAAAGAAAATTGGGCCGGAGTCTCAACTGCTGAAGACTTGGATTCACAGGTGCAGAATTTTCACAGCAAACTAAATGAAAAGTTTGTTGAATGTTTTCCGGAAAAAAAGACTAAAGTGTGTTCAACTGATAAACCATACGTAAATTCAGAGATTAAACAAATGATTAAACATAAACTGCACTTAATTGGAAAAGGAAAGGAAGAAGAAGCAAAGAAATTAAGAAACAAAATTAAATGGAAAATTAAACAGGCGCAGGAAAATTATTATAAAAAGGAAGTAGATAACCTCCTCGAATCCAAGCCTTCACAGTTCTTCGGTAAAGTTAAATATCTGACTGGTAGAGGCCCGCAACCAGTTGATTTCATGAAGGAGGAGCCATCAGAGAAAACAGCGAACGACCTAAACTCTCATTTTGCTTCTATTGTACAGTCGTACCCACCACTGCCTCCTGAAAAGCCACCTTCGTTTTCAGCTGAAGCACCATCCCAAAATTCACAAGAAGATTCAAATGTAAATTCCAATTTAATGCCTGAAATTTCAATATCAGAAATTAGAAAGAAACTCTCCTCGTTAAAGAAAACATCAGTGGCACCCTTTGATGTTCCAGTAGCCATTGCTAAAGCTTTTGCGAAAGAATTGGCGTTTCCTCTTCATATTATTTACAATAATATCACCAAAACTGGATATTTCCCCAAAAAGTGGAAAATTGGCTTCATCACTCCCATTCCGAAAAAGGGAGCAGCTAATGATTTCTCTGGTGTGAGGCCGATCACTGTTACATCAATTTTTAGCCGAATTTACGAGAGCTTTGTTGCTTCTTGGCTAAAAAAAATATCTCTCGGAAGTCATCGATAAGAGGCAATTTGGTAACATCCCGAAGTGTTCAACTGTTCACTATCTCGTTAGTTTACTTGATTTTATTTTTAAAAATTTAGATGAACCCGGGAAATGGATAAATCTAATTGCAATAGATTTTAAAAAAGCTTTCGATCTTGTAGATCTCAAGATTTTGCTGGAAAAAATTGCAGAGAAAAATATTCCTGAATATCTTATTAATATCGTAAAAAGCTTTCTAACAAACAGAGAACAAATCGTAAAATATAAAAATAATTTTTCTTCTTCTTTACCGGTTTTTTGCGGTGTCCCGCAAGGAACAGTGATCGGTCCTTTATGCTTCCTCCTCATGATCAATGAAATAGCTGTCGGGCTGGAAGAAAGATGGAAGTATGTAGATGATCTTTCCCTAGCAGAGGTAGTATCTGGAGCGTGTAAAAGTCAAACTTTCAATTATATTGAACAAGTTACCTCTGAAGCAGCAAAATTAAATATGGTGGTAAATAAAGATAAATCTTCAGTAATGACATTTTCATTTCTCAAGAAAAGCCTACCTGAATTCGAACCACCTATAGACCCAAACCTCCTCAGTAACAGCACTACCCTGCTTGGGGTAGTGATCTCTTCTGGGGCATGAAAACACAAGATTGATTGTAAAAAAGGCAAATGGTGCTATCCAAATGCTGAAGACTCTAAAGAAATTCCGGGTTCCTAAGGATAAACTAAAATTAATTTTCTGCATGTTCATCCGCCCACTAGTAGAATATGCATGTCCTGTTTGGCATTTCGCTCTTACAAAAGAAGAAAGTGATAAAATTGAACGGGTTCAGAAGAGGTCTCTACAAATCATCTACGGAGGTTCCCCACTGCCTTACTCTTTTTATCTAAAAGAATACAAACTTGACCCCCTTTTTGTCCGTCGAGAGAAACTGTGCCTAAAATTTGGCTCAACCCTCCTCCTCCACCCCATCTACAAGAACTTCCTCCCGCCTCCCTTTGTCCCCCTCAGATCCCGACTCCCCAGAGAGGCGGCTGCGAAAGTTCCAAAACTGACACCGGTTTACTCCAGGTCACAGCGTTATTCTCGAAGCTTTGTGCCGAGTTTTGTTCGTACTTTTAACAATTCGTAACTTGTGCGTTTTATCCTATTCTTTTTGTGTTTCTCGTTGACAAATCTTTCTTGTATTAACTGTTTGACTAAAAGATACCATATTTGGGCTATGCCTATGAGAGACTGTATCTTGTTTACATTAAATGATTTGATTTGATTTGACAATTAGTTCACTGGGAATTCGGCCGAAACCGGGAATTCGGCAGACGTAAAGCAGGAAGTTTCGGTTGGTGTCGTCAAAATAGAGATGGCTTATAGAGGTATATCTGAACTTGGTTTCTCTGATGATTAGCCTGGCGAAGACTGGACCTGGCGAAGACAAGACGCTATTGTCTGGATCAAATATTAGATTTTTGGGATCCCATCGAAACTTTTGGTCTTGTTTTTGTGTGACAAAAACGCAACAGAAACAGAACAGAACAGAACAGTGCCCATTCTTAGTCACCACTGAGAGAGCAGAATTAATGCACGACGAATGATCAGGGGATTGATTTGCGGCAAAGGCGCAGGTTACGTCTTCGCGCTTCGCAGCTAAGATATTAGGAGCTTTGAAACTAACTCAACAATGTTATAAGGAGTCTCCATCCCACCCTACACTAAGTTTTTAATGTTTGCTATAGTGTTCTAATGTCTCATTTCACGCTTAGTTTAAGTCCTTTCCTTAGAATCCACATCTCTTCGATTAGCTTGAGAGGCTTAAGCAAAGTTATAACTCACTCGACTGTTTCTTTACAGGTTTCAAACCGAGCGCAGGAACCGTACAGGAGTTGAATTTCCGGTCGTCGAAAAACGTCTGGGGCTATTTCAGTGTAGCCGCGTCTGGGGGCCTTCACGAATTCGCTGATTCTCAGTTTGGTCACTGCTTTTCTTGGGGCGAAGATCGCGAGACAGCTCGGGAGTAAGTTTTTCGTTTCTCTTTATAGCTAGCACATTAGAGCATACATCATTTTTACATACATATTTTTGGATGTTTCTTCGTCGCTATAAAAAATCATTGACAACAGAGCCCAACCAGCGCACGACCTTCTCCACTTCTTCCTGGCCGAAAATTAAAAATTAGTGTCTTTTTCTGTGACTTTATGTGTTTTATTTATTTTCTTTCATTTACTCCGGTTTTTCGAAATGCCAGGTTACAAATAAATTACTTACTTTCTTACTTACATCTTTGGATGATGTATATTGGTCCTTGATTAGAAATAACTTTTGGAACTTTCTCTTCGTAGTCCGGTAAGATCTATCTTTCCTTCTTGACGAATGACATTTTTTTCGTAGGAACATGGTCGTCGCACTAAAGGAGCTGAGCATCCGTGGAGATTTCCGAACTACTGTAGAATACTTGATCACCCTTTTGGAAACCTCGGACTTTCAGGAAAACAAAATCAGCACCACTTGGTTGGATACGATGATCTCCCAGCGGTTCAGGACTGAAAAACCGGACGTTTTCTTGGCCATCATATGTGGCGCCCTACATGTCGCCGATCAGGCAATATTGAACACCTTTCAAAATTTCCAGAATTCGCTTGAAAGGTCTGTGTGAGTCTCTTAAAGCGCAAGTCCCAGTAGATAGGTTCTACTCCAATATTCTAACGTACCTACCTGTGTGCTTTGTAACTGTGCTGTATTTTTCGTCGCGCGTAGCCCCTTTGCTTTGATGAGAAACTCGGAGAAAATTGCATAACCGGTCTTTCCGACCAATTGGCTCCTCGGAAGCAATAGTCGACGCGGTAGGTTGATCCGCTTTAGAAAGATCCAGCTATGGTGGATGTAAAAGGCATCGTAAGTTCGAATTATCAAAAATGAGGAGGGGTGGGATGATTAGGGGTTTAGAGTGAATAAGTAATATAGAAACGGCAAGTCCTTTAAAATGCTCTACTGCATCTAAACGCCTCCGCCTTCATTCCTTTTAAGAATCTAATATGTGAGGAAGACCGGACACCAGAAATTGATCTTTCCTCTATTTCTCCTAATTTCAGGTTCGCGATTTCTGTGTAGCGTTACCGATATCCAGAAGTCCTTAAGAAGACCTTATCTTGAATCCTCTGGTTGGATTCTCTGAGAAACCTAATCCTCTCGTTGGATTCTCTGAGAAACCTAGAAGATAATGAAGTTTTGTGCCATCTGGTCAGAGTTTCACGCTATAAAATAAAAAAGCAGAATGTACGACGTATTGAAGACCTAGTCTCTCCGTTAACGCAGAGGCCTACTTGCATGGGAATACGGGAGACCCCTATTTATATTTTTTTTATACTGTGAGATGTTGGGAGGAGCGGCAGCACTAGAGTCGTGAACTAAATAGTATTCTTTATCGTTACCTTGAGTCTTCATTAGTACTGGATTTCAGGGGTCAGATTTTACCAGCGTACACACTGAAAAACTCGGAGGATGTTGAGCTCATTTACGAAGGAGTTAAGTACAGAATGCAAACGACCAAGTGTGGACCTAACTCTTACTTTTTGGTGCTGAACAACTCATATAAAGAAGTAGAAGTTCACCGCTTAGCCGACGCAAGTAAGTAATTACGTATTGGTTGTTGCTCCCTTTCTTGGGGTTTATCCGTCGGGAAAGGTCCAAGATGCTTGGACTTTCATTCGTTGTTATCCGCTCATTTGGTGGATTGTTTTGGTCCGCTCAGTTCCCGAGATTAGGAAGCGGTTTCTTCATTCCCTGCCGCCTTGCAAAGAAATCGCCACTGCTGATGTCACCCAGACCGCGTCCATTCCGTGTTTTTTTTTAGCAGACGCGAAAACGTTGTGTCGCAGAATCGAAAGTTGAAAGTCGTCAAGCAAAATAACTTTAAGACCTTTACATATCCACCATTTGAGGTACAGCGAAAAAATGTAGTGTTCAAGCCCATTGGGCACTCAATGTGCTACAGGATATAACGACTTCGAAAATCTTCAAAGTTGTCGTAACCTCCTTGATCAGTTTGTGCGTCTCAGTTAAGTTTCGTTTAAAAGATGTGCGCCGGCTAACGGAGCAAGACAGTAAGCAAAAGGTCGACCGAATTGTTCTAGTCGGGAGGTGGTTTCCGCCCGTCCTTCAGCTCAACTTTCTTCACGATACAGTTGCTGAGAAAAGGTGATTCAGACTGTTTTTCTGTCCCAACTTTCGTCATTCGAAGCCCTTCGGAAGTCCCAGTTATACCGGCTTCGGCCTACTCGGCTTTGCTCTCGAAAGTAAATGAACTGAACTTGCAACTAAAGGCTATTTCAAATCAGTTCGAGTCTTATTCAGCCAGTTTTCCACCACTACCCCAGCCTGGGGCTGCCGCTTCTCCTCTGTTGAATAGCCATGCCACAGTGATTGTTTCAAACCTTCCTCAAACGGTTTGTGACCCCAAAAGTCGAAAGGAATTCTTAGACCAATTATCAGGTCACGAGTCAGTAGCCAGCGTCCGCCCACGAGGCGACAAGTTGTATGTCAACATCGAGAAATCTGTTATTTCTGATTTCTGCAATTCGATTAGTGCGGCCGCATCGGGTGCTACTACTAAAACCGTGCGTGCGCGTCACCTTGGGACTGTTAGAGGTATCCCTGAAGATTTTGACATTGCGGGACTAAATTCGTAGCCTGGTGTGACCGAAGCCACTCCTTTCGGCTCTTCACAATCAGTTAAGCTGGAGTTTTCGGACACGTTTGCAAAAAGCAATGCCCTCAAGAACGGCCTGAAAATAGGTTACGAAATATTCCGTGTGTACGATTTCGTCAGTGTACCCCGTTGCTGCTTCAAATGCCGATCTCCAGATCACATGAAGAACGATTGTACCAGTCCTGTTGATAAATGTGCTCGCTGTGCCGGTAATCATACCGCCTCTAAGGAATCGCCTTGCCGAAATAGCCCCAAGTGTGCGAACTGCAACGGTGATCATACATCTTTTAGCCTGAAATGCCCTGTGCTAAAGTCTCGCGTTTCAAGCAGTGCCCGAAAATGACTGAGTCCCTTTCAGCTGTCTCTTATAACATAAATGGTACAAGAAGAAAAGAGCATGTTATTGACGAACTTTTGTGTAATTATGACATTGTGTGCTTGCAAGAACACTTATTATCGTCGGCTAATACAAACCTGCTAAAAAGAAGTGCTAATCATGTCGTTTTCGTATCGGCGGCACGACTACTTTCGGACGGCCGTCGGGTGGGCTTGCATGCATTTTGAACCGGAATAGCGTTGCTTGCTACTCGCCCGCACTTTTTCACAGTGATTCTAACATTTTGGCTGTGCGGATTAACGATTTAGTAATCGTTAATGTCTACTTACCCTGTGACAGAAAATCGGTCCAGTCTCTTAACAGATTCGCTAAGACTTGCAGTGTGCTACATAAACTTTTGGAGTCTGTGTCAAGTCAAGGTTATCGGTTTTTGATTGTGGGGGACTTTAACGCTGATCTGCTTTCGTCGAATATTCGTTCGGACTTGATATTTGACTCGCTGCCCCAGTTTATGCTGGTCGAAAAAACATGCACTTATTCATATCTTCATCATTCCGGGAGTAAAAGTAATATCGATCATGTTGTTTGTTCTCCGGGTCTACCCGTTTCTACCGTAACCGTTCATGAAGATCATTGCGATTTAGATCACCAACCGATTTCGTTTGTTCTTCAGCTACCGATTTGTACAAATCGTAATGCCTTGCACGCAGGGCGAAGGCGGGTTTTTCGGCGAAATTGGAATAAGATAAATCTGCCACTGTATATTTCCACGCTGGCTATGCTACTTGCCACGATTCAAGTTCCTTTCCACCTCCTACAGCTTAGTTGTAAGTCTTCAAACGATAAGAAAACTTTAAATGATTATTATCTTAACATAGTATCTTGTCTTAAGACAGCTGAATTGTCCGCTGTTCCACAGGAGTGAGTCAGGCGAAAAACGCGTAAACCGGAATGGTTGTGGGATCCCGAACTGAAATCGGTTAAAAATAAAGCAAAGTTTTGGCTGCGTATTTGGGTCTCTTGTGATCGTCCGTCTGAAGGAGTTATTCACCAAATAAAACAAAAGAAAAAATTAGAATACAAAAAATATTTACGTTCTACCAAATCAAAAATATCGAATTTCCCGTTAAGTAAATCTGATTGGCAAAAGGTAATTAATTCTGAGAAACTGGATGTTTCATCTGGTACAAGCCCGATTAGTGCTAGTGCGTGGTATAATTATTATAGTCAAATTTTCAGTTCAGTGAATCATCACGTCCATTCGGTCTTTTCGAAACTTCTTATTGCCGCGCTTCCCGTTTCGCTGAGCCAGACTCAGATTCTCCCGGTTGAGCTCTCTGTGGTTCAGCAGGCAGTAAAAAGGCTTAAATCTAATTCTCTGGATTGTGATGGTATTTCTGCTAACCATTTAAAAGTTGATTGCCCGCTTCTTTTTCAACATTTGCAGCTGCTTTTCCAAATGTGCCTGTGTACGTCTGCGGTACCGAAAAGCTTTCTGTGTGGGTCTGTAACGTCAATCCTCAAAAGAGGCAAACCTCCTAGTGATTGCACGTCCTATCGACCAATAACCGTGTCATGCAATCTCAGTAAAGTGTTTGAATATGTTCTTCTCCCTTCGTTTTCAAGTGTACACTTTGGTGAAAATCAGCTTGGTTTTTCATCTGGGGTAGGGTGTCAGCAAGCACATCGAGTTCTAGCTAATCTTCTTATTGACGCGACTAAAAAGGGATATGAACTCCATTTAAGCGCCTTGGATCTTTCCAAGGCTTTTGACAGTGTCGTTCACTCACAAGCCCTGTTCTCCCTTTTTAGTAGCGGTATCAATCTTTCTTTGGTTTTTCTCCTTCGTCATTGGTATGCTAATTCTTTTCTGAGGTTAAAGACCGACGGGGTTATATCTGATTCTAAAATTCCGGTACGGAGTGGTGTCAGACAAGGTGCTGTCCTTTCCCCTTCTATCTTTAAACTTTGCATCTCTTCCATTTTATCTTCTATCCCAACAACGTGTATCTCTCAGAATGTAAATATTTCATACATAGCAAATGCGGATGACATACTTCTAATTAGTAGAACTAGAAAAGGCCTTTCTCTTTCTGTATCTACAGTTGCAACTAACCTTAGCAAAATTGGTTTGTCACTAAACTTAACAAAATGCGAATATCTCTCATTTAATAGTAATTCTAACTCGCCTTTGGATTGCGCTTATTTTTCTGTTCCTTGTGTCCCTTCTTTTCGGTGGTTGGGTATTAACATTGCTAAAAATCTGAAATCATTCCGTGACCAAGCCGTGACGGATTGTAAGAAAAAGATCCAAGGATCTTACTCCAAAATTGTCGCTAATCGGGGCAAATACAGTAGGAAGTCCCTTGCTAAATTGTACTCTGTTTTTACTGATCATTCAGTTTTGTTTCTTTCTGGTGTTTATCCCATCCTCGGGCGAAAAGATATTCGGTCGTTACGTTCTTATCATTTTCGGTTCTCGCGTTTTCTACTGTATTTGCCTCCGTGGTACCGGAACCGTAACCTTGTTTCAGTTTTCGGGTTTCCAGATATAACCGGAAAGCTAGTTGCGCTTGCTGACAAACTCCCCCAGACAGTGAAGGCTCTCCCAGCTCATCATGGGTTTGTCCGCCTCCTTAATTAATCAAGTGTTTTTGTTGTGTATTTAGTCGTTTCTGTTGTATTTTTTCTTTTTTTGTTTATACTCCGCTTTTGTTCATTTAGCGGGTTAAAAAATAAATTAATTAATTAATTAGTTTCCGCCCCGCTCGGCAGTTACGGAGCAGTTTCTGTTCCTGGCGGGTGGTCTTCTTGTCAGGCTTGGTGGATCCAGATAGCAGAGTGGAAAGCGTCTTGTTCGTGAACCTTAGAGGCAAGATTTATGTGAAAACAATATTGTTTTTGGGATCCCAAGACGTTACTGACTGGAACCTATGACTTCGTAAAGCTTGTCCGTCCGTCCGTCTGTCTGTCTTTCTGTTAGCACGATAACTCTCGAAAAGGTTGAGATATTTTGTTCAAACTTGGTGTCAGGATCCGTTGGTTCAAAGAAGGGGTCATATTCGTAGATGAGCCCCGAGGCCCTATATTTACGGGTGGGGGAGGGGGTTCTTAAGGTGCGAAAAGAAATACGTTTCAAAAGCTATTGAGATAGTCGATCTAGGCATAAGGAAACATGCTGATTCCGTATCTGAAACTTATTTTTTCGCCGCAAGTAGTTCGGCTGGCGGCAAAGACCGGAAAATTTGGTAAAAGTAAAATATTTTTCTGGAGTTACTTAGAGGTTGGTCGGCCGGTTTCCTGAAAGCCAACGGAAATGGGAAATTCGTTAGTTCTAATAAATGTCTTTGTCCAGCTGTTTGTTTCGGTATAGAGATAAGAAGGCTGCTTTGTAGTGTTACCGGGTAAATGGTAAGATCGCTTTCTGATGTAAACCGGAAATTCCGGAAAGAATAAAATCCTCCGATAAAACTTATAAATTTGGAGTAGGCTGTAGATGAAGAACATATTGGATCAGAAATCCTTCGAATTTTCGACTAGGATTTTCAGAGTAGAACTTCCCGTCGTTGATTAGGGAAAAAATCAAGTGACGCAGCATGAATGACATGATTAAACATGCACGTACTGAAGACTGAAAATCTATAAGATCTGACAGTCTGGATGAATAAATCCGCTGAATGTTCCGCCTGGGATCCAATCGAAACCTTTGGTCTTGTCTGGTTTACAAGGAGTTGGAAGTTGGAAGTCCCGTGTGAACTCTGACGTGATCAGGGTAATTTTGACAAGGGTATGGCGTGTGTAGAAAAACATGGAAGGCCATTAGCTACGAAGGATCTTTGTTGGTCATTTTTCGAGCCATACTCAAATAAAAAACGAGGCAGCACAGATGTCAAACTATTGACCAGGAGAGTGGTCCCTACTCTTAAATGATTTCCTTCCGCACCTGTGAAACTAGTGCTTTTATTTCAGGTCTCCTTATCTCGTTCGATGGTGCTAGTTATACGACTTACATGAAAGAAGAAGTGGATAGATGGCGTGTGGTCATTGGAAATCAGACGTGTGTCTTCGAGAAGGAAAATGACCCAACCATTTTGCGAACGCCATCTGCTGGCAAACTACTTTGCTTCCGAGTGGAAGAAGGAGGTCACGTGAACTCAGGTGATATCTACGCCGAAATCGAGGTAGGCATTTCAGATCTTATTAGGCTTTAAACCTTGCTCCGGAAACCCTTAAAGCACACCTTGCACTATTCACTGTTTATGTTCGTATATACAAAACTAGTTAAATACTGTAGAACTAGGCTCTGCTTTTAACAAATCATACACGGCTTTGGCTGTTATAAGCCTTTTTTCAGGCCCATCGACTTCTACCAAGAACACGGCAGAATTCAGATAACCGGTTCTACGCGTCAATAGTATGATGCCCGGGCACTCGTCGGGAACGTGATACGCATGGAAAATATTGAAACACGGCAAGTTTGAAAATCAATGAGGTGTCGTTAGCGGGTTAGAATGCAACAGGTGAAAGCGGGTCTGCGGGTTTAAGAATTAATAGATGAAGTTACGGAAGTAGGTTGCATTTGAATTGTAGGCATGACGGGTCCTTTAAAGGACACCTGAACAGTGAAACCATACTTGAACACACCATGGAGAATGCATTTACAGACATGGCCACGGAGAGCATTCTTCTCCTGAGCGTTTCCAAATGGGGATGCTCGTTTCTGAAGGTTTGCACACGCAGACTCCAAGACAAAAAGCGCAATTCATTCAAATCTTGTACATCGCTGGCCGGATCGCATCAGAATTTCTTCTAGATATACGTTTGGGCTTAACTGGTTAAACATATTCCAGAAGAAGGGTTGATTGGAGACCTTTTGTTCATTTCTAAAATTGTTCGGTACTGAAACAAGGACAGATGCAAAATGGAGCAAAAATCATAGCTTGGAAACACTATTTCGTATTTGGATTGGTTTTTCTGCAGGCAATGTTAACGGAAGTCATACAGATAGGGATGATACTTGGTACTCTTCATTCAGGTGTCCTTTAAGTAACAATGCTGGGAATTCGGGAATGGTGATCCACATCGAAAGAAATGTATGTAATATAAAAATAAATTAGTCAAACAGTGAGGAAGTAAACTATGACGCACTTGTAACAAGGAAAAATGCTATGGAATGTCTCCATTACAGCCAACAGTCAGAATACGGGGGCAGCACCGTTCTCTGCGTGCACCGCCATCTCTGCGCAGCACCGTTTCATCATTCAAAACAAGTTTCCTATTCCGTAGGTTTGATAAATGAATGAATATTTAGATTGCCCAGATAGAAATAGCGGACTACAATGGCAGCTGTATTTCCGGGGTTTTCTATGGTTTGTGCTAGGTGACGTCAGTGAATTTTGCTCCCCCCCCCCCCCCCCCGAAGAAGCCTGGTTCGCACTAGACTGCTTGCATGGATAGACGCAGTGCTGTAGATACACTTGCGGTTGATTAATCTGTTTAGCAAGACCAGACATGATTCGCAGTAATCTTGAGCTGAAGTAGTACTCAGTAAACACAAATTCTTTGTTCCGGTGAAGGTTGAACGAGTCACTGAAATTCTGTAACACGAATTTGCAAACTATCCAGCGTTTGGGTTCCCTGTTGTAAGATCGTTGTTCATCAGAAGCAGCGTTTATGAGCGGGAAATCAGTTTCATGATGCGGACCAAGGGTGGACCGTTGACACGTTGCTCGAACTTTAGTCATACGACCCATAGTTGAAAGATAGGTTTGGCGATCTTAGAAAGCGAAGCCGATAACACTTCCGTTGGTATTCCCGCCTCTGCGGAGAGCTGCCGAGTTTTCTGCAGTGGTTTTCCTGCTTTAAACCAAAGTAGCTTTTCTGGAAAGTAATGATAACAATTTATTTATGATCCATCATACACTCACAAAGATAAAGGCGGCTGATGAAAAGCTTTCAGAAGGCTGAAGAAAAGCTCCGGAAAAGACAAACAAGAACTGGAAGCTTATCTGGCACTTTCAAGGCTAGGTCAGATGAAGATCGGCGAAGATGCGCCAAACTTGAAAGGCTGGGTCAGAGGATGGAAGTGATGGTCAAAAGTATTTTTTTCTTTTTGGGTAAGATGCGCACTTTAAGGGTGCTAAAAATTAATTTCTAAGCAAAACCCTTGAGGCACAGAGGATCATGTGCTCATGGCGATCGTTAAAAAGTAAATTTTGCTTAAAAATTCTTTAAGGGATGGTCGGGATCGGAGAAGTGACGATGTCTAACCCAATGATGTCAAGTTTCTAATGCTCCAGCAAAGTTTTATCGTCCTAGCACATCTGGAAGTACCTTAACTCACGATTACCGGAATTCCGGACACCCCCCTAGAGCCCCCCCCCCCTCTCGGTACCCGAATCCGGTCCGATTCTGTCACTGATGCACCTAGGACTTGTGCCTGTACTTCCCACGAAGTTTCATCCTGATCACTCCACTCTATGCGTGTCACAAGATTTCCGGCTCTCCCCTGCGACCCCCCCCCCCCCCAGTCCATCGGATCTGGTCCGGTCTTGAAATGGGACATCTGAGACATGAGTCTTTCAAGATATCAAGTTTCATTAAGATCCGATAACCCGTTCGCAAGTTATGCATGCCACTAATTTCCGGATCCTGCCGTCTCCCCCTCCCCCCACGATGGTCGGATCGGGTGAGAGACTGTTTTCAAGTTAATCTGGTCGGGTCCCTGATACGCCTGCCAAGTTTTATCGTCCTAACCCACCTGGAAGTACATTGACTACGGATCTTCAGAATTCCGAAGCCCCCCTCCAACTCCCCCCATAGTGTCCGAATCCGGTCCAGTTCTGCCAGTTATGTATCTAGAGCTTGTGCTTGTTCTTCCCACAAGTTTCATTCCCACCGCTCCACTCTTGAGAGTTTCACACGATTTCCGGTTCCCCCCACCGACTCCCCCCCAGATTCATCGGACCCGGTCCGGACTTGGAAATGAAACATCTGAGACACAAGGTCTTTCCAGATATCAAGTTTCATTAAGATCGATCACCCATTCAAAAGTTATGCATGCCCCTATTTTCCGGATTCCGCGACCTCCCCCTCCCCCCACGATGGTCGGATCGGGCAAGTGACTAGTTCCAAGTTAGTTTGGTCGGGTCCCTAATATGCCGGCCAAGTTTCGTCGTCCTGGCACTTCTGGAAGTACCCTAACTCGAGATGAGTGGACTGACAGACCGAAAAGTGATCGGTATATGGCACGAAGCTGCAAGTGCCATAAAAAGTAAGAAGTGAAGCAAATTTGAATATGAATTACTTTTGTCAGAATTTGCGGCAGAATCGATGTAAATCATCTGGGAACCTCTTGATCTTTAACCGAAAAGGGTTGGGATACGACAGTCGACTTACTGATCACTTATTCAGTTAAAGTGACATCCTTGTTCTGCTATTCACGAATAGTCGATTTTCATATTGTGAATTTTCCTTTCGGATTACCTCCATGTGCTTATTCCTTTGTCCTTGATCCTTCTTGGCAGGGGTCCTCGTCAGACTGTCGAAAGTCAGGGACAACGTTGGGGAAGGAACGAACCTGTCATCTGCTATGACTTTTCCGTTTTATGCATTGTTTGAATACACGTTTCCCAGTCAGCTTGGGCTTAAGGAGTATTTATAATACAGTGTTTTAGTAAAGAATGTACAAAAGGCTTTTCAGTTAAAATTTAGAGCACTCAGGACATCATTTTGTATCTTTCAGCTGATTTGTACTTGGCCTTTGTTTTATCTTTACATGAAAGCCGTTCGCTAACACCCAAAAAGCACTTCCTGATCCACCACGAAAATGGGAAGTGGGAGACGATTCCCGGAATAGATTTTTAGCGGTTTCCAGGATGCGCTTTCATTTGTTGGAAATCAGTTTCGGGACCACGGAGAACCCTCCTTACCTAAACCGAGAGCGTTTTCCATCCTACTTACCGTAGTTACTACGCATGACGTCACTACGCACGACGTCCTTACTGTGGTCACTACGCATGACGTCACGAATTTTGGCTTCTTGGCGTCAAGGCTGTAACGCATTTTTCTATTTTCATCAAAGTATCACTCCCGGGGGTAATCCAACCAATCACGTTACAGAGATCCGTAGTTACCACGCTTACTGCGCTCCCGAGCATGGTAAGCAAATAGTTACTATTAGTTACTATTTCGAGAAGGTTGGAACGGTCAGCATAGTAACTTATCGTGAGGTTGGAACGGAAATAGTAGCTAATAGTTACTATTGTTAGAAGGGCGGAAGACGCTCAGAGTGTATAGAGTTGCCATTACGTAGTGTTTTGTATTGTTTAGCTTTTCCTTATTTTTCCTACTCCATTTTTTGTGTATTTGTACATTGTGATAGGTAAAAAAATTAATAATAATAAGAATAATTCACATGAGATGCGGTAAGAATGACATTGAAGACCTTCAGACATATCTCGTCTTTGTAGGTTATGAAAATGGTGATGACTCTCAGTGTTACCGAATCTGGATGCCTGTACTACAATAAGCGTCCCGGTGCTGTGCTGGATGCTGGAAATGTCATTGCTCACCTCGACCTCGACGATGCTAGTAGAATCCAGAAGCCGTTGCTCTACGAGGGCAAATTCAGTACTACCTCTGTTGAGTTGACTTCAAGTGATAAGCTGAATCAAGTGTATAAACAGTTCCGCAACTTCTTGGACAATGTGCTCGCAGGTTCGTATTTATTCTCGGATGTGTCTTGGCCAGTGGTATGGGTGGTGGGTCTGTGATGATCGTTATTCAAGGCTATTCAGTATAAACGGCATTTATTCCGCCAAAATTACGAGATACATAAAGAAGTAACAATATATATTGTTAGAATAATGCATGGTGCTAACTTATATGGTTATAAGTAAGTAAGTAAGTAAGTAATTTGTTTATGACCCGCCATTTTGAAGAGGCGGAGTAAATGAAGAAAATAAAGAAAATAAACAAAACACATTAACACACAGAAAAGACACTTAATTTTTAATCTTCGGTCAGGAAGCAGTGGACGACGTCGTGTGCTGGTTGGGCCCTGTTGTCCATGATTTTTGAAAGCGATGAGGAAACATCCAAAAGGGTAACACTTGCATCTTGAATTTTGAATTTCTCCGTGAATGTATAGTTATGACATAATTTCGGCAAGTAGAGAAGGTGCCATGGGTTAGAGGTAGGGACAGTTGCTGGAGAAGTAAAAAGAATACGTAGGGAACAGGAAAGCCAGAGGTAGCAGGTTGATAGAGATTGTTCGAAATCTTTGAGGAAATACGGAGGCGGAAGAGACAGAGTAAATGTGTTTATTTTATTTGTATTTTTTATTTTCTAAATTACGAAATACTTAAAGAAGTAACAATTTATGTTGTTAGAATAATGCATGGTGCTAACTTATATGGTTATGGGCCATGGGTTAGAGGTAGGGACAGTTGCTGCAGAAGTAAAAAGTATACTTAGGGAACAGGAAAGCCAGAGGTAGTAGGTTGATAGAGATTGTTCGAAATCTTCGAGGTATTATACGGAGGCGGAAGAGACATAGAGTAAATGTGTTTATTTTATTTTCAGAATTACGAGATACATAAAGAAGTAACAATTCATATTGTTAGAATAATGCATGGTGTTAACTTGCTAACAGTAGCTGGAGAAGTAAAAGTATACTTAGGGAACAGAAAAGCCAGAGGTGGCAGGTTGATAGAGATTGCTCGAAATCTTTGAGGTTATTATACCGAGGCGGAAGAGACATGGGGTAAATGTGTTTATTTTAAATCGGGTTTAGATAAGGAGGAATCGAAATTATTAATTAGTATGCGTGCTTATAGTTTACCTTTCGGGGTGGGAGGAGGTACACCAGTAGGACGCTTGTGAGAATCGGTCCTTACTGCTGCCCGATGGCATCTTACGTGTGATTCGTGTGAATGTTGGTAATTTAATGATTTGAGAAGAGAATTTTTTTTTTCAAGGTTCAAGGTTTTAATTACACTTCTGTCTAAAATCATAATAAATAATATTTGGAGTCAGAAATGGAAGGGGCAAATTTTGAGTGAGTGTTATCTTTCAATAAAGAAAGTGGTTAAATGGGAAGCCGGTAGTTGTCAATGGTTCAGAGGTGTTTTTTTTTTTGCAGTTTTGAGTGGTTGTTGAGATAAGTTTGTCATTTTGTTTCTTTTGTTTGTACTGCCATGGCACTTGGGCTTAAGAGTAGTAAATAACATATCCTATCGTCATATAATCAGATATGGTTGAAATTAAGCGTCAAACCGCAAGCTCAAACTCAAGCTCAAACATTAGTAGCGAAGAAATAAATAAAGAGAAGGCAATACCTGTAGAAGCTTGACTGGTGGCCAAGACAATTGTAACAGGCTTTTATTTCGTCTTTACTTTTCCTGAAAGCTAAATCATGTGTCATAGATTGATTTGAATGGGATCGTTTATAGGGCATGTCTTGGAGTGTTCGAACCTGTATGAAGCCTGTATCCTGAAATTTGTTAAATCTATCTTCCTGTGAGAAATGGTGCGTCCACATTTATGCAGGTTCATTGGCTCATCTTTTTACTTGACTTTCGCATTGTAGTCTCTACATTATACGGGCTGGGGTCTACTCTAAAGGTTATGCTGAGCTGGCGAAATTTGATTGTGTTTTCGGGGTGGGGGTGGGGGGGGGAGGTAGGAAATGAGCAGGTCCGCGATGGTTTTGGACTTTAGTACTTGCTTTTTATGGCATATATGGTACACTGTCAGAAGTTTCATAACAGATTGCGCATAACACTTTCAAGAATAACACCTTTTCACTTAGAAATAAAGTGTTATGACCAATTAAGTTTACACTATTTCGTGCCTAGATCTCCGCAACACCTTCAGTTGGTGAAAATACTAACGGGAACGAAAGAAACATAACATATAACATCCCAAAGTGTTATCTGTTGAAACCGCGCATCCTGCTGTTGTCGTTATGTAACTTCTGACAGTGTAGTATCTTTTCCTATTGAAGGTGTTGTTGGAGATCTGGGCACGAAATAGTGTAAACTTAATTGGTCATAACACTTTTTTTCTAAGTGAAAAGGTGTTATTCTTGAAAGTGTTATGCGCAATCTGTTATGAAACTTCTGACAGTGTAGTGCAAAACGGATACGTCAGCTGAATTTTATTAGAGCTATATTTCGGCCCTTCTTGGCAAGGCTCCTCTTCAGGCTCAAAGCCGCTCAAGTTGGAAAACGAACTTGTGGAAAAAAAAGCTTGTGTTCGTTTTCCAACTTGAGCAGCTTTGCACCGTCAATACCTTAAAGTACGTATTCTAACCGCAAAGTGAAAGAAGTAATTTTGACCAAAAGATACATGTTCATCATCGCAAAGGGCCCATGATCGTTTGTGCCTGAAGGGTTTTGCTTACAAATAAATCCTAAGCCCTCTAAAAGTGCTCATCATGCAAAAAAATTACTTTTGACCAAACGATATATTTTATGATCACCAAAAGCTCGTGATCGTTCGTGCCTCGAGGGATTTGCTTACCAAAGATTTGACGAGTTGACAGATTCCCACTTTCATCCTCTGACACAATTTACAAGTGCCATATGAGCTTCTAGCTCTTATTTTTCAGGATATTGCCTTCCTGAGCCGTTTTTCCAGCATCGCCTTAAAGAAGTCATCGACAAGATGCTCGTGACTTTGAAGGATCCCAGTCTACCTCTTCTTGAACTTCAGGTATTATTTATATCTGGCATTTTTCGAGCCTCCGTGAATCATTGCATATATAATACATACCAAATTTCGTGGTAGCCTACAGCTACAGTAGAGTTCTGCGTATTTGAATGTCGCTTAACTTTGGATGGTAGCCGAACCTCCCCCCCCCCCCACTAAAACCCATATACTAGGCAACATCTACTTACAAAAAATATATTTCTGCTTTCAAGTTTGTCATCTGTCGCTAAGCTGCGCGTAATTTTACCAGGACGATTTCATTGAAAATAGGTAGCATACCCCAATGGAAAAAGAGAAAATTTAAAAGTAAACAGTTGGCTGTTAGCTAGTTCTAGTTCGTTATTTTTCGTTTCCATTTGACTGTCTTATAAGCAAGAAAGGAAACTGTACAATTTACAGTGCTTTTTATGCTTTAATATTTCGCTCACATAGACTTTTTCTGCGTTGCATTTCTCTGCTGTCGCTATGGGAACCCGTCAGTTCGCCTACCAAAAACCGTCCATTCGCCCAATTTCTCCGAAACTTGGCCCACCCATTAGTTAACCCACCAAAACCTGTCAGTTCACCCACCCTTTAGTTCAGTTCGTCAGTACAGATGCAGTGTTTTAATGCAGATACGCAAACTGCGTGATCCCTCAGTATGGCGGAGCTATGGAGAAATAATTATGGGCTGGAATATTGAATGCACCTTTCGTGCTGGCTGGAATGGGTCTTCTCGGACCCACGTCCAGGACGTCGTTAGCGTACGTTGCAGGTACTGTTCATAAGAAGTTTAATCGATGTACTACCCTTTTCTGCTAGGATGTTATTTCATCGATCTCGGGTCGCATACCTCAACCTGTGGAAAGAAAGATTCGGAAGTTGATGGCGCTTTATGCAAGTAACATCACGTCGGTTCTTGCTCAATTTCCTAGTCAGCCGATCGCAAACGTCATTGACTCGTAAGTGAAATTTTTCTATGAAATATATGTCCGTTTCATGTGCATTTGTTTCCCCGTCTGGTATCGTTGCCCAGAGCCTTTTATATTTTAGTCCCGTCCCTTTGAATGCTCTAGTCTTTAGTTCATGGTCGTCTGAAATCGTATTGAACTTGATCATCCCGAAAATCGAGCAGGATGTAGTTTAAGTTAAAGCATTCACTACCGTATTGCTGGTTTTCGTTGCGTCGGAACCAGCCCTTACACTCGAATTCTCCCTCACCCCCATGCGGTTTTCATTTTTTTTTTACGCTTTGCAACGTAACATAGTTTTAGCGAATTTCCCTTCGTAGCTATTCACTTTAACCGCCTGGGCGGAATACAAGTCCACGTGACATTGACAGTCTGCAAGTACAAAATATTACAACAGTAAAGTAAAATCTCCATGAGGGAGATCTTTATAATAATAATAATAATATAATTGCAATAATAAGGCTATCGGGACACTTTACAGACTAAATTGAATTTCAGCCATGTGGTAGTCGACACCTGCTTTGAATTGGTTGATATTTTCGGCATTTACAACACTTTCTGGGAGATTATTCCAGTATTCTACTACTCGGTTTCTAAAGCTACATTTTCCAATGTCTTTTCGGAATTTCTTACCACTCAGTTTCAATTTGTGTCCCCTGAGACCGTTGTGACCGAAAATGAGGACATCACCTCACCATTATGTTATCATAATAATTACGGCAAATTTTGAAAGTTTCGATCGAGTCGCCTCGTAGAAATCTGTAAGATAAACTGGGGAACCGTAGTTTTTGAAGCCGGTTTTCATAAGGCAGATGGCGAATGGCTGGTATTGTTTTTGTTGCTCTTCTTTGAACTTCTTGGAATCTTCTTCCCTCTTTACTTAGCACAGTCGAACCGCCTTTGTTGCTTCTGTAGCCTGGGCGCTCACATTTAGCGCCTTAAGTTGCCTTTCCATTCAGGTGAGTAATTTTATTTTCCACAGGCATGCTGCCACGCTGCAGAAAAAAAGTGAGCGAGAGGTCTTCTTTTTAACTACTCAAGGGATTGTGCAATTGGTGCAACGCTACCGAAATGGAATCCGTGGTCGACTCAAGTCGGTTGTCAGTGAGCTGCTCAAGCAATACATCACAGTCGAAAATCAGTTTCAAATTGGTAAGTCATGTCAGAATTTGCAGGTCATACCTGCAACCGCTACTACCCGATTATGATTTACAGATTATAGGATTTACGCATAATCGTTTGCGATTGTAAACAGTTGCTAACGATTGTATTTTTACGATTGAAACCAATTGTTTCCAATCATAAAAATACAATCGTTAACAACTGTTTACAATCGCAAACTGTTGGAAACAATTGGAAACAACTGTTTCCAATCGTAAAAAAATAATTGTGTACGATCGTTTGCTATTGTTTTCAGTTGTATAATTGGAAAAATGTCGAAAAATGTCCTAAAATCCAATGACTTGAATTATTTCCATACGGAGAGCTTTATGCTACTAGGAATAGAACGTCGACAATGTTGGGTCCATGCAGTTTCTAAAGGCTTTAGGTTTTGTCGGGTTTGGATTTATCTTCTACTAGAATCTGGTGCTACGTTTCCCATTCAAATAATAATAATAATAATAATTTATTGAGGCCCGCTATACAACAAATGAAAGAGCGGAGTAATAAAGAGAAAGAAAAATGAATTACACACAAACAAAACGAAACACTATATACATAAATTAGAAAAAAAAGTAAAATTTTAGGAATGGAACTGAATTATTTTCACAGAAGAGAAGGATGAATGAAGTTAGTCGGAGGGGGGGGGGATTGATCATAGGGACGCATATAAGCTTGTGAAGTATCGTTTGCGAGGACGTGTGTAAATGGAGTTTGGGGAACCAAGTTGTTGCTCCTAAAACGGATCGCTTTACGAACACGGCTGGATGTTTCGCGATATGCAGTGTGTAGACTTAACAGGAAGCTCGTGACATTTCCGTAACCTTTCTTCTTTTTTAGGTCATTACGACAAGTGCGTTTCTACCCTTCGGGAAAAGTACAAGGATAGCATTATCAACGTCGTTGGAACGATTTTCTCCCACTCCCAGGTCGCAAGGAAGAACATTCTCGTCATCCAACTTATCGATCATCTCTGGGGCCACGAACCAGGCTTGACGGACGAGCTTACGGTCATTTTCACAGATCTGACGTCGTTGAATCGATCGGAACATGCGCGAGTAGCACTGCGCGCAAGACAGGTGAGTTTCAGTGACTTCTTGCCAGCGTAGAGACTTTTCGAGCATGAAGAGCATTCTAATGCATGCTCTTCGAAAACATTAAGGCATTTGTCCCTGACTTTTTTGGTGAGAGCCCTTCCCCCCCCCCCCCCCCCCAGCCGGCGGCATGGTTGCCTACTTTCTGATGTTGGATTCATGGTAGGGTACCCTCTTCGTGCATCCGAGCGTATTTGAAATCTGAGGGATTTTTCTGCTCGTTTTTGCTCTTTGTCTGCAAAAAAGGTAGGGACGAAATGTTCGGATTTTTACTCAGTATGAGAACCAGACCTCTTTTCAATAAGATCATCCCTGTTATCCGCGGATGATCACTGTCAGATATTCCTTGCTGGCTGTCGCTGCGTGTTCTCAAATCTGCGTCACTGTCTTCCGGGCTTGGTCTGAATATGTAAGCTCTGTACTGCTTATCTTTCTAAGGAGCTGCATTTGGTAACCGACCTTTTCTTGCTGCTTCGGAGGCCTTGCTCCTATGAACCCCCGGGGCCGTTTGGGATTTTTTCTGAACTTCGTGTAGGTCTTTAGCCTGACCCTCCTCTGTTCTTCCCTTTAAACGAAAGACAGAAATAACGGCTTGGTACACAAATGGCATAAGAAGAAAAGTTGACAGTCCTATGTTATCATGTTGTGAAAAGGTCTTAATTCGACCGGAATCTCACACAAATAGAAATCTCGCAGGAGTACACCTTTCTTTACCAAGCTGTTGGATTTGAGGAAATACGAGAAAGAATTGACATGCTAAATGCTCATCGTCTCCTCCCGAATCTGCCATTTAACCCGAGTTTCTTTTTTCTACATGTAGGCTACCTCAGGCTGTATTATCAGAGGATTGGCTCCTACAGTCTATGAATGGCAATCGTCTATACAGTTGATTTCCTTTCTTTTTGGTAAAATGGATATTGATTGACTCAAGGCAGTAAAAAATTGAGACATTTACAAATGTGAGATCCTCCGAAACCCTTGGACCTTTTTTCGACATTAGCGACGGAAATCTCAATATGGGGCGGGGCTACTTCGATGCTGCAGACGGTTTGATATTCTCGTTGTTTGGGGATTCCGGAGATCATGCTCGACCGGGTAACACGATGCATGATTCATGCATAGTGTGACCCGGTGGTTTTTATAACTATTAGTGTTTTCAGTCCTCTTCTGCGTTAAAGATGGTCTCAAATTATGTTGTCGCCGCTTGAAACTAAGGTGTACTCTCAGTTTCGTGACACGTGCAAACTTGTACTTCCACCAGAGTGATGCAAATAGTGAAAAAACAGCGCAAACATGCACTTCCTTCAGTTTGCTAACTGCAGAGTATCTAACGCTTTACCTATCGTCTGCCTATCTATTATGCAGTTCCGCGACTCCCGGATTCTCAAATTTCTTCCATGAGCATAACGAATCATGAGTATGAGTTTTGGATATCAACATTCAACATGTAGAACGCCTTATTTTATTTGTGTTATCTTTCTTGCTCGAGAATGGTTGCTATTTAGGATGGGAACATTAAGTGCCTGAAATCTGGATATCTTGCCGTGACCGTAAACCAGAGCCTCGTTTTTGTTGGGAACATTCAGTGCCTGACATCTGGATATCTTGCCGTGACCGTAAACCAGAGCCTCGTTTTTGTTGCACGCTGCACGTCCACTTCGAGGCCGCTTCTGCTTAGTAGCGTTTTTACTTCGGCAGTGAATCGCAGCTTCCGAGCTGATTCTTTCTACACTCGTATTTGCACTGCAGTTCTTCCGAGGAAGACGGCAGCGCGTCTCGAGAATCGCGGACTTGCTTACCGACCAAGCCCGTGCAAGGTGCTGCTACCGCCGCTCCAACAAAGAAGAAATCTTGTAGGCAGCGAATCCGAAAATGCATCTTGTGCAAAAGCAAAGAAGTGCTGCAGCAGATATGCGGCAGCACTATTGCAAAAAAAAAAACGAGGCTCAGAACAGAGGGTGTTGTGAGAATCGCCTGAAGATTTTACTAGGATTAAGAAGCTTAGTTTGGATACAGACATAAAAAGACTGCGTAACAAACAACACATAAAAGCTAACCGAATCCACCAAACATTGACGAAGCTCTCCTCATGAAGTACGCTGCACGTTTAGCGTAATAACTGCCTACGGCATAGTAATAAAGAACTTCAGCGGCTATTCCTAAAAAGTCACTCACGTCACTAACGTATTTTCTTGGTTGTGCATCTGTTACTTTGTCACAAATCACATTTTCACAGAAAGAAGAACGAACGGGGTAAGCAGTCAGCGAATTCTGGCAGCATATTTGGTGGTGTCTGTTGCTTCGTTCCCTGATAATATTTTCGTCGGGTTCAACTGTAAGTGGGAACGCATCCTGGAATGAAATGATATTAGAAAAATTTTCTGTCGTATTTGGAAGAAGCTTGATGATTGATTGATTTATTGAAAACATAGCACAAATCCTGGCACATGCCACATAGCGGACTTATTAGTTAACAAATGAAGCTATATACAAACAAAAATAATCTTATTCGTCAAATTATAATTTCAACGGATCGGACCAAAACACAAATTATAAATTTCAACAGATCGGACCAAAACACTAATATCACGATATCTGCCCTTACTGTACGTACATACTAAAAAAAAAAAAAAAATAAGCCTTGACATGACACACAGTATACAAACAAGAATAATCATAATCATCCATTAATAAAAAAGCTCCTCGGGCGACATTGAGGAATGCTGTAGGAACGGTTGGACTAAATGTCTCTTCCTGTTTGGGAATAGCTACAAAATTTGAGTTTCCTGTTCGGGAATAGCTTCAGTCAGGTTACGACCCACTTTTACTTTAAATCGGGTTATGTTTTTGGGATCCCAAAACGTAAGTGGAGGGAAACCTATGACATCGCAGTTCGTAGATGAGCTCTGTAGCCCTACATTTAGGGGTGGGGGAGGGGGTTTCAAATTAAGGGGCAAAAACAAATATTTTTTAAAAGCTATTGAGATAGTTGATTTAGGGGTAAGGAGACATACTGAATCCGAATGTGAAAGTTATTTTCTTGCCGAACAAGTAGTTCACCCGGAATCGGGCGAAAACCGGACACAAAATTTGTCGACCAATTTTCGGCTGGAGCAGTCCAGTCCCTACCCTTTTATTCTCTAACTAGTATAGCTCTGCGCGCGTGGATGACGACATTCATTTGCTTAGCCTATTCAATGGACGTCGGAGAGATCTAGTGTAATCGAAGGTCGAAGGGGTTGATATATAATGTTCAAACGAGGAAAGTACAGGTCAAGTTCGTAGATGGGTCCTTTAGTCCTATCTTTAGAGGCAGAGGAGGGGTTTAGAATTTACGGTAAAAACATGTATGTTTTATAAGCTAATAAGATATTCATTGAAGGGGTAAGAAGGTCCGCTGAATCCATATCTAAACTTAGTTTTCTTGCTGGACATATGTTTCATCACGAATTCGGCTGAAACTGGAAATTTGGTTGAAGCTCAAAGTTGTTTCTGAAGTCGATTAAAGGTTCGGTATCGGGACAAGGAGACATGCTGAATCCATTCTTGAACTTAATTTTAACAGTAAAAACATTCAAGGAATCTGACGAAGACTGAATGGCGAAGACAATAACCCAATTGTTTGAATCACATTTTAGATTTTTGGGATTCCATTGAAACCTTTGGTCTTGTTTTCTTATGAAAATGGGCCTGATTTGAATGTGAGAAGTGCGCCGACAAGTGCCTCGGCTTGGAGGTTGGATCGACTTATTCGAGTTTCGGGAATGCCCAAGAGATTGGGGAGAGAGTTTGGTACTTTTATTTTGTTCTGGGTCCGGGGATGTATGAAAAACTTAATAGAACCGACTTTGTTACTGATGTTCGCCAACTCGAATGCCAATTCGCTAATACGAATGCTAATAAGTATTCTCCTTCCTACTTACGTATAGAGCGTTAAGACTTCGCTGCCGATACAAATTTGGTGTACATCACTTATGGTAAAAAACGAAAATAATATCAGAGTAATACGGTGAACTGCGTAAAAGTAGCCGAATCATTGACCTTGCAATCCCTCTTATTATCTCCAAATAGTCGAGAAATTGGTCTCATATCCAGATGTGGTTTCCAAAAATCAGCAACGTACGGCGACTTACAATGCAGATAACGTGCAACAAAAATACTGCTATTCCTTTCATGCTCCTACTTGTTACTGAACGTCATTTCAAGATTTTCAACTTGAGCAGTGTAACGGTCCTCGCATGCTTGTTGAACAGATGTTTAAATATCAGCGATTGTTAATGCTTAATTGTAAGGAAACTCCACGTAACGATTCACGGAGGCGGAAGTACCCTGAAAATAGCGACCACATATTTGTATAAGTAAAAGTATCTTGTGTAAATCAATTATTTGTAGAGAATGAGTTTGTACTTGTAAATAGAAGACGCCTTTTTCTAAGGCAGTAGGTTGTTCCCCTTCGTCTCTTGTGGTCTTCAAGGAAAGTCCGATGCCCCGTTCGAAAGTTATGTTTGCGTCAAGATCCCGGGTTTCCCCTCTCTCCACCCCCACCCCCCGATGGTTGGAATCTGGAAGTGACTTTTCTTTAGTCAATCTGCTCGGGTCCCTGATAAGTCTGCCAAGTTTCATTTTCCTAGCACATCTAGAAGTACCTTAACCCGTGATAACCGGAAATCCGAGACCCAGCATCCCCCCCCCCCCCACAGTGCCCGGATCCGATCCGGTTACGTCAACGATGTATCAAAGATATGTAGTTGTTCTTCCCACCAAGTTTCATCCCGATCCCTCCACTCTAAGCGTGTCATGATATTTACGGTACCCCCCTGCAACTCCCCCCACAGTTGTCGGATCCGGTTCAGACGTAAAATGAGACATGTGAAGCATGTGTCTTTTCACATATCAAGTTTCATTCAGATCCGATCACCCCTTCAAAAGTTAGGCATGCCTCAGTATTCCCGATTCCCCCTCCCTCCACTCCTCCGAAGATGGTCGAATCGGGGAAGTAACTATTTCCAAGTCACTTTGGTCTGGTCCCTGATATGCCTGCCAAGTTTCTTCCTCCGAGTACATCTGGAAGTACCCTAACTCGCGATCACCGGACAGACCAAGCGACAGACAGGCAAACAGACAGAGAGACAGACCGACCGATGGAAAAGTGATCGGTATATGGCATTTGGCGGGAAGGCAAGTGCCATAAAAAGATGAGAAAACTTGTCCGTCTGTCCGTCTGTCTTTCCGTCTGTGCGCACTGTAACTGTCGAAGGGAATGAGATATTTTGATGAAACTTGGTGTGAGGTATATGGCATATGGCATTTGCCGGAAGGCTAGTGCTATAAAAACATGAGAAAAACTAATCTTTAAAGTTTTACTGAAAAGGCAGCATATTTTTACATCTGAGACTTGAATGCATTGCATTATTTTGAATCATCTAAGGGATATTGTATTTTTTTTTCGCCCGGGGCTTTAGTAATAACGCTCAGAATGTGTGTTGCTTGCTCTATCACCAAAACTCACCCAGACGCACAGAATTCGAATTTGAAATTCTGAATTTCTACATTTCCAGGGTCAAAGACGGTAAGCTAGGAACGTTACGGCTGAAGAAAGTGGGAAAATGATGTAAAGATATTGAATGCAAAGAATCTGCCATTTTTAGTTTATTTTACGGCAATGGCTCTCCTTTTATTTGCTAAATATTTCGAGCATAGAGGTACAAGTACATGGAGGTACCACAAATCCGAAAAAAAATGTTCATTCGATGAAATCGATTATCTGTGAATAGCAGACAAACGAAGTAACGCATTTCTATCGGGTTTTCAGGCTCATTTCAGTGAACGAGGGATGCATAAGTAGACCGTCGTATCTCAGCCCTTTTCATCTTTCATCATTCATCTTTCATCCCTGCATCTGTGCAATGAAATAGTTGTTTGTTGATTGTTGTTGTTTAGTTGTTTTACCTCGGACCATGCGGCCGAAGACCAAGGGGAACAACTAAACCTATGCTTGGGGACGTTTCGCCATGGGACGGTTTGCCGTCAGACGTTTTGTCATGGGGACGTTTTGCCATTGGGACATTATGCCATGCAGACGTTTTGCTGGGGACGTTTCACAGCTATGCCATTGATTAGATCCAGTGTGCGAATCATCAAGATGATTCGTGGTTCCAATTAATCAATCAAATTTATTTTCAAATAGCTCGAAGCTAGAAGAGGAATAAAATATTTACAAATTACGCAAAAACGAAACAAATTAACTAACACACTTAAAAGAAATGGCCAGAAATAAATGATGGGATGAAACTGTGTAAAAATTGGGCAACAGAATTAGCAGTAAAACTGGTTGCCAGTGTTTCTCTCGGACCGACGCACGGACGACGGGAGGGGAGGGGGAATAGACGGCCCATCTTGGGACAACACACTATCTTTGCTCCAAAACTGTTTGAAAGAGTATTTCTGCGGTCAGTTAATTTAGGAACGTTCAGTTTAATGAGAGCCTCTTCATATGAAATGTTATGATCACCCAGAACGATTCTCACTGCTCTCTTTTTGAGATTTTCCAGGCGATCAGAGATTTAGGTGATCACTTAAGAAATGCACGTAACTAGAGATTGAAAGTTGAACTAGGGCCATAACTTTCCATGGATTTCGTTGAATCGGCTCGCGTTCCCTTTGGACCTTCCTAAGACGTGCGAAAGTACGCTTCCTGAAATTCTGCATGGAACGTAAAGGGTTCTCCTGTTACCAGTCCCCCATCTGTAGGGTCCGGCTGGAACCCCACAAGGGCACTTCCAGCGCATTTAAGTGTCCGATGCATTTCTTTTCCGGATAGATTTTATTTCTTCTTTAGAAAGGAAAGTGAGGAGTAAGAACCTGGCTTTTTTTGTAAAACACATCACAAGCAAGCAGATCCCTTTTCTAACAGCTTGACTTTATAGATTCTTATTGCTGCGCACCAACCAGCTTACGATTTGCGTCACAACCAGATGGAGTCGATCTTCTTGTCAGCTATCGACATCTATGGTCATGATTTTCATCCAGAAAATCTGCAGAAGCTTATCATGTCTGAAACTTCGATTTTCGACGTTCTCCAGGAGTTCTTCTACCACGTTAACAGGGCTGTTCGTATGGCAGCGCTGGAGGTAAGTCTCCCTGAGTGTTTCTATTTTTCTGGGACGGATCTGTGTTCTCATAGTTCGTGGAGTTTCTCGCTCAAGTCATAATCCGTCGTCGATTATTGATTTGCTTTACCGTCCGATACGACAGTAGGCTAGACTAATGACGGATGTCGATTGTTGATTTGCTTTACCGTCCGATACGACAGCAGCCTAGACTAATGAGGGATGTCGATTGTTGATTTTGCTTTACCGTCCGATACGACAGTAGGCTACTAATGAGGGTTTTTCGCGAGCTCGAGATAGAAACCTGTATCACGTTCTGCTGATTTCTTTGAAAATTGCCGAGCTTTTCGAAGCGGCTTTGGGGTTCTTGAAACCGTTGCAGCTCTCACGGATACTTCCGTTGTCGTAAAGGAACCAGTTAAGAAAATGTTGGATTAGAGCGACTTTGTTTGAAAAGAATGACCTAGAGAGTTCCAGTGTAGAGAGTTCCAATTTTACATGAAGAATTCCTACTGGTATAATCCCTTAAGCAGAAGCATGTCATTTGTAAAATCGAAATTTCTGACCGGTATTCGCGTTCGACGAAAATGGAAATTTGAAAGTGATAATACGAATAAATTTTCCGCGGTTTACTCGCTCCCTCTGAGACTGGAGAATGATTTAAAAATCCTAGGTGAATGATTATTTTGTACGAGATGTTCACTCAGTCTGATTCTCGCAACCAGATTCCGAATTCGCGATTTCTTCGGAAAATTGAAGTTTGCGCTACATCTTCCTCGATGAAAAATTACCTCAAAATAGCAGTACGAAGTTGTACGAAAAAGTAGCATGCAGTACTAACTGATGCTACTACATGCTTCTACTTCAAGGCTACCGTGTTACTGCATACTACTGAATGCTACTATTAGCAAGACTGGATGCTACTATGGCAAGGCAGGATGCTAGTGGATACTACTACATAAGACTGGACCAGTCTGAGGCACATTAAATGATAGTATTCTTTGCTATTACATAGTATTACATGTAACTTTTTCGTACAACTACCATACAACTACGCAGGCTACAAATTTTTCATCGGTCTCCAAGGTCAAAAAGTTTTAAAGCGAGTTTTTTAGGACGCGACGATAATGCCAAACATACAAGCCTTTAATTTACTTTTCATAGGTTTATGTTCGGCGAGCTTACACTTCATATGACCTCACTAGACTTCTGCACAAGGATCTACCTCATGATCGTTGTGTCGTTCAGTTTGAGTTCCTTCTGCCCTCATCACATCCGAACAGGTATGTTTTATCTTCATACTCCTGAAAGGCCGTGATTACCCCCCCCCCCCTTCCGTTCGTCAGCCATGAATCTTAAACGGGGAAGTCGTCCAAAGGTTTGTTGGCCGAGACTTTTGCCATTTTATCACGAAATTCTAGACCTGTTTTTCATTTTCGGTAGGTTCCTAACCATTTCCAGTAATTGTTTTATACCATATTATTTTTTGTTCGGAATTACAACAAGATTTTTTTGTTCGGTGGCGGGGAGCTTTTTTGGATCCTCACAGGAATTGTTAAAGTGTTAAGGAATGTTCTTAAGTTACCTGCAGGTCTTGACGGGCGTATTCCTGTTTGGTGATATGATAATGTTTTACAACCCTCTTGCTTCACAAGAAGCAAAACATTTTTTGGGGGATAGCACTTTTTCTCCTCTGGTTGTTACTTTTTTGTTATTTGTGTAGCGAATTTTACGTTAGTAACCCTGTCTCAGACCCCTTGATTATCGCTTGCCACTCATTTCGAACGATTAAGTGACGTCAGGATGCAGAAGTTGGATGGTTTTAGAACTCTCCGTTTTTCCTCTCAAGTCATGCGAGTTGCTGCTTATATGAATAATATGTGTTCTTCATGATTACAGTTAAAATTACAATTACAATTCATTTACTCCCAAAATTCTGATAAAAGAAAATGCACGGGATTGTCAAATTACAATTTTGTTAATTCACATTAAAATTGCGGAAAAAAAAGGCACAAATGAGTTCAAATAGCGTTCAGTGCTATGAGCGGGCGGGTTCATTAGCTGAGCTTTCTTAGCTGCCCTTGAAATACTCCTTGTTGGGCGAGTATCCATTCTTTTTTCATCTTCGGGTGGCAGGATCTCACGGTGCATTTCCGAGGCAAGGCACTTTGGTCCGAATTTCATTGAGAGATCGTGCCGACGCGAAGCAAGGGTTTTCATCCCTAATTCTTCCAGTGGTTGTTGATAGGATTTGTATTTATCTGCCAAATAATTTTTAAAGCCATTTTTTGAATGGTTTCCAGCCGATCGGTTTGCTCCTGGTTCAGTCCTGGATGCCATACGGGGCAGCAGTATTTGAGCAGTGGCCGTATGTAGAATGATCTGCTTTCGTTTCCTTAGCTAGGGAATCTTATACTAATAAAAGGAAATTACAATGCCATGTCAGGACTAAAAAAACGTTTGAAAACACCGAGACTAGTCTGGCTTGCGAGAGTGCTGGTTGCTGAGACATGGTCACATAGTCACACACATGTTACAATTCAAAATAAAATACGGCAGCATGCATTTGAAACAGTTTTTGGTCTTGGTGGTGATAGTATGTTAGAATCGGTGCTGGTGTCTGGGCCGTTGGTGATGGGTATGTTATGGAGACATCCCATGGCAGGTTGCTCTGCAATAGTCCTAGTTTATTTCCTCCCTCTGTCACCTACTTGTCTATATATCTCTTCGTTTTCGTCACCGTCATTAGTTTCCCGGCATCGTGACATAGGCCACTCGGTCTTTATCCCCAGCTCAAGTTAGCTGCTGTGCTTATTCAAAATCATGCGTTGATGCATTTCATTGAAAGTTTTTGGCTACGGATGGTCTGGGCTTATTGCCCGTTTTCTCTGACAATAGAGTTTATAAAGCAGGACCGACTGGTCCACTTGGGCAGGCACCGCTAAACCCGAGAGTTCATTGTTTTCTCTCCCGGACACATGGTCGATAAAGCAGGCCCGACTGGTCCACTTGGGCAGACAACTTCAAATCTCGCCTACCACTCGTCCAGAGCAAAATAACACTAAGGAGTAGCGCCAAGACCTATGCTTTCCATGCTTTGAAAACGGGTTATATTCGTAGCGCCGCCCACTACGCTTGCGGCATTTAAAGCGGGACAAACTTGCGGGTTTGGAAATGTCTAGTAAAGCAAAGGTGCGGTCTGCACACACCAAGGAAACGGTGGAGGCTGCATCATTTTTTTGCTATGTTCAGAATATGAAGTTATCGGAGCCAACGCTGGGGAACGGCTGAATGAGTTTCAGTAGGGACGTTCTCTATCGCTAGTGGTGCTAGTATAGCTGCTATTAGAGTGTGTGTCAATCCTGTCAAGTCTTGGTGCTATTCCCTAGTGTTATTTTACTCTGCACTCGTCCATCCTCTCAACAGGTAGTAACTATTCCAGGGTGCCGCACAATAAGCTGAACCCGGTTATTAGCCATGTGCCGTCCTTTGACGAAATAGAAAGGCTCGACTTTCCTCTCTGTCGAGAACTAGAAGACTGTCAAAGACTGGGATGCATGGCTGCCTTTTCGAAGATCGAGGACTTCGAAGATGCTTTCATGGACATTTTAGATCTGTTCACAGGTAAGCGAGAAACAAGAATTTTGAAATCTTCTTACTTGAATGAATCTTTGTCGGTTGAGGGCTAACCAGTAATAATGTGAAAATATTGACAGTGTACATGCAGTAAATAGACTTTCATCTGTACACATTTCTCAGGACAGTGTTAACACGAGACTGAGGTCGTGTTCCACCCTACTTACCATTTTAACTACGCATGACGTCATGGCTTCTTGTCTTCTTGGCGC
Source organism: Branchinecta sandiegonensis (assembly GCA_030848855.1). NCBI lineage: Eukaryota > Metazoa > Arthropoda > Branchiopoda > Anostraca > Branchinectidae > Branchinecta > Branchinecta sandiegonensis. The sequence goes on along the minus strand of JAUPMV010000006.1, from coordinate 17,031,658 downwards.
CATTGCTGGAACGCATTTTTCTAGTTTCAGCGACATATCGTGCCATCCTTTAATCCCGCCAATCGCGTCACAGAGATCGTAGTTGCCTCTCTTACTACTCTACCGCGCGTGGTAAGGAGTAGATACTGTTAGTTACTGTTTCGAGAAGTTTGGGACGGTCAGAGTAGTAACTTTTCACGAGGTTCAATCAGTTAATCATTTATTAACACCAAATTATCCATTGGACAGCATAGGCTGACGACAAAGTAAACGTACACTACACGACAAAAGAAACAATTAGAATAGTTATATACAATTGGTTTGGCAAATTCATTAAAATACAATGCTAGAAATACGATAAAGCACTAAAATACATTGTCGAATTTTCATAATATTGTCTGTAGGCCTATCGGTTATTCCTTCATGCTTTTAGAGTGTCGTTATAGGGTTGAATAAAATAAGGTACGCACGAGTGGAGATATCTTGTTGATGCCTTGACGGGTGGTTGTTTTAACTTTCGCTTCCCAGCTTCTAGATTTGAGCGTGTCCTCGGACGATTCTCGGTGGTTTCTTCGTATTCTGGGAGAATATGCCTATGCATTTCAGAATGGAGGCATTCGGTTGGGACGAAAATAGTAACTATTAATAGTTACTGTTGTAAGAAGGGTGGCACACGCTGTGAATGTCTGCGAGGTGGCCACCCACACTGTTTTGAGCTGATTTTTAGTTCGTATCCAAGGAATTGTTTCCAGCAGTAATTACTGTAGTTGGTAAGCAGTCAGTTGAGTGCAGAAAATTTGCAAGATTTAGAACTCCCGTCTCAGATGGGGTTTTAAAAGACTGGACAGAGCAAAAAACATATTACCACGTTTCAATTTCAATTTCAATTTATTTAATAATAAAGCAAAACATATCTCTCGTCGGCAGAGCCCAAATACGATGTTTTTTTAGTCATAAATAAAAATAAAATAAGTTGCCAACAGATAATGCTAAAGATCACTATACTGCTTTACGAAGCTCGACACAAAGCTTCTGCTGTAACGCATAGTGTTACAGTAGATTGGGGTCAGTTTGGGAACCTTCCCAGCCACTTCTCGGGGGGGGGGGGGCGAGATCTTACAGGAACAAAGGGTGGGGTAAGGAAAGAACGGTGAACGTTGCCTATACCAGTCCTGTTTTGATGGCGTGGCAATTTCGGAAGACATCGTTTCCATCAATTTTATATGTAACGTCACGATATGTTATTTGAATCGCGGAGTATATGTCCCCTTTTTTCCTTCCGTATCTTCACCCTATTTAATCTTCGTGATTCATCTGTGACTTTTCCTACCGCTTTCCATTTTTTGATACTACAGCGTCTACAGCTGGCCACTCAAGTGAGACAGTCCTAAATTAGTCGTATCTTAATCGGAAGCACGTGTGGAGCTCGTAGTGGCTCGCACATGATGGGGCTTTAATGTGTGGCACGCAGATGACAGTGATACAATGGTTTCGTGCAGAAAGTGGGCAAAAATCCCATCTAAACTCCGACTTCATACCCCCCCCCCCCCTGCTTCTTGCACAGAGAGCAATCGAGAAAGCTGATATGAGCTATTGGGGTTCCACAATCCCAAGAACTGTCGTAGACTACAACTACCACCTACTTTTTACTACTAATGAGTGTTTTATTTATTGCCTTCTTTGCAGATTCTCAAATACAGGATACGCCCGGGTACCTTGAACTCTCTCTGGATGAAACCGTAACCAGGCCCATGAATCACTCAGTAAGTTTAGGCACATCATTCCCGGACTTTAAATTTGGTGACCTGATGCTAGCCATGGAAAAGGTATGGGGTATGACCTTGCTATTCTGTTTGAATGAATGACTCCAGTTTGCATGGTCCTTCTTCCTTTACCCCGCACAGTCTTTTCCATTGCTTTTAGTAGTTCCGTTTCTAGCCAGTAGTTTGGATCTTTCTTGGGTACATATGTTATGGAATGGCGCCTGGAACTGTAAATTTGTGCGGTGGAGGTTTTTTGTGATTCCGGTAATTTCGTGAAGACAGTAGAGTTTCCTTCGAATTTGATTGAAGGACACCGTCCGCAGGTTCGGAAACGCATTCCATGCCCTGCGTATTACTTTCGGGCCATTACTTTCCTTTGTCCCGAGCATTAATAGTTTTAGCCCGAATGGAGTTACAAAAATAAAGAAAATGAAAAACAAAAATAAGTAATAATTTAGGAAGCTTGAACACCTCCCTTATTAAATACTAGGCGGGTTAGCGGATACTCTTCTAAAGGCTTTGGGGTCGCTGAACGGCTTGCTTCTCTACTGCCTCACACTTTGTACCAAGATCAGTAATTCCTAAGTCTGAATCTTGACAATACGTTTTAAGATGCTTAGAATACTGGGAATGTATGGGTAGTGCGCGAAGATTGCAGTGTTCCATAGATTTTTTCATTTAATTTGTAATCCAGTTGTTCTCAAATAGGTCTTAGGTCGAGATTTTCCGCTAAACCATTTGTTTCTCCATTCGGTCAAAGAAGGATCTGAATTTAGCGTCTGCATGATGTATCATATCATGTCGATTCTAGTGAAAGTAAAGAAGTCATTATTAAGACCTGTGACGAAAGGTACAGCTTTTTGGGCCCCTGAGGTTTCCAGATAGGCAAAAAACACAAAAAAAAGGAAAAAAGAACCTAGAAGCATAAGTAACTGCCTTAAGCAGCGTGCGCGCTGAATCTGATGGATTTATCCGATGTGAATATTTGTAGGCGTTAATTCCCAGTTGATGTTTTTGGATGCGGCTGCGAATTCCGCATCAGGGTAACAGAATGAAATCTTGCGTGTAAGTTGCGTAGTCTGGACCACAAGCATCTTGGTGATTGTGTTGTACTGTAAAATTGAACTTTTGTTTCATGTATGAGCATTTCTTTAGCTAGTTTGCCAAATATAGACCGGGCAGCAGAATTTTAGCTGGTCATCTGGCTAACGTTTGCAGTTTCTATGTCGTATGTGTCAGTGACACCCGTTTGTAAAGAGGCTTCCTTCCTCATCCGTACTAACAAATTGATTTTGATTTACAGTTAAGGTGATGTTCTTGATCTGTTGGTTATTTTCCTGTTTTGGGGCTTCTTTGTATGTGGTAGAATTCGTAATGTGTATGTTTCGAATTTTCTAGTCTTTTACTTTTTTCTTCCTTTAGGAGCCAATCCACATCCTGAACGTTGCCATTCGACAGGATGCGCCTGTCGATGATAACGTGCAATCGGAGAGATTTGCCAAGTTTTGCGCGAGATATTCCGAGGTCATGACTGCGAAGGGGTTGAGAAGGATTACGTTTGTCTCCCTCATGAAAAAGCAGCACCCAAAGTACTTTACGTACAGGTATACTTTTTTCATACATTAACGGGCGAAGCTATGCTCAAATTGACTCAGGCTATCCGGTTGATTTTTGTTACTCTTTTTTCAATCAAAAGAAACGCAAGGCATTGAACAGGGACCGGACCACATTGACTTGGAAATAGTCAGTTCTCCGATTCGATCATCGTGGGGGATGGGGGGATATGGAATCCGGAGCTCGAAGGGGGCGACCGGAAATATCGTGAAAACCCTTCCAACTACTTTGGTCGGATCCAGTCCGGGCACATAATTATCACAGCTAGGGAATTTGCTTCTACCAACGATTGAGTTATACGCAAATTGGAACCAGATAACGACAAAACTTCTATTCTGAAATAATTGTCTACGAGTGGAATAACCATTCCATATTTATTAGATCCTGCCCCTCTTCTGATGAAAGGAGTATCGGGAGAGAGACCCAGCCGTGACAACTGCAAACCGTATCTGATAAACATGCTAACTGTTCGTGCAAACGCCATATGAGCTGTCAGCTCTTGTTATCTTCTATTTCAGGCATCGAGACGGTTTCGCGGAAGACCGGATCTACCGCCACCTTGAGCCTGCTTTAGCTTTCCAGCTCGAAATCAACAGAATGCGCACGTATGAGCTCGAAGCCCTCCCCACATCCAACCAGAAGATGCACTTGTACCTGGGCAAAGCAAAGGTGAGTGAAACCCCGTGTCGCCATCTCTATATTCACTCGTCAGTTGACCTGCCCATCAGTCGGATACCCGTCAGTTCGCCCGTCAATTATCAATCCGGCGAGAAATGATTAGAGAAAAAAATTTCGTTTCTTGACTTATTTCTTCGACTGGGAGATGCGTGTCATTATAGTTGTGGCTACTCATTTTACAATATATTCATACAATGGATAAGAACGGATACGTCAATAAATCGTTGGATAAAATCTTTGGATAGCTTGGGCTCAAAGAGTACTCGTTCTATAAAATTCTTAGTCTTTTCCATTAGCATTAAAAACGCCATTTGACCGCATGCCACGATTTGCGTTGTATTGTACAATAAACTGTGTCTTGCTTTATCTGTCGTAAATATCGACGGCAATTTTCTCCTGTATAACTTAGTGCTTCAAAGCTAGGACAAGTAAGGTTCAGGAAGTGTATCAGGATCTTTTCTTTTCAAGGTTGCGGAGGGACAGGAGGTCACGGACTACCGCTTTTTCGTTCGTTCAATCATCCGCCACTCCGATCTGATCACCAAAGAAGCCTCTTTCGAGTATCTTCAAAATGAAGGTGAACGACTGTTACTCGAATCCATGGATGAGCTGGAAGTCGCCTACTCGCATCCAATGGGCAAACGCACAGACTGCAACCATATTTTCTTGAATTTTGTTCCGACCGTCATCATGGATCCATCAAAGGTAGCTCTGTTGCTAGGAGTGATTGAATAACATTATATAACGCATTTCGGTTAATTAAAGGAGTAGATGATCTTGACCCCAAATCATTTTTCAAGTTCAATCACTACTATACAACCCGCCAACACCCTTATAAACTGTACCCTCCGAAACCACATACAAAAATTGGCCAGTGTTCATTTCTCAGTAGGGTAACTGAACCGCGGAACAGTTTGCCAGCAGAAGTTGTTGATTCAGGCAGTATCCAAACGTTTAAGCTTGGTATAGTCGACACCCCATTTTACTCAGTTGCTTTTCTAGTTTGAAAATTTGTTTACTTTTGTAGTGTGTCAGCTTCTGTGTGTAAAGTGTATCTAATCCGTTTGTACTTGTGTAGTAATGACGACAAGCTAAAAGCTTAACGCCAAATTTAATAAAAGATAAATGAGATTACAGTAAAAGTATGTTTTTATGGAACTTGCAGCTTCGTTCGCTCAAGTGCCATATACCGATCACTTTTCGGTCGGTCGGTCTGTCGGTCCACTCTTCTCGAGTTAGGGTACTTCCAGAAGCGCTAGGACGATGAAACTTGGCAGGTATATTAGGGACCCGACCAAACTAACTTGGAAATAGTCACCGATCCGACCATCGTGGGGGGAGGGGGAGGTGGCGGAATCCGGAAAATAGGGGCATGCATAACTTTCGAATGGGTATTTGGGTCTTAATGAAGCTTGATATCTGGAAAGACCTCGTGTCTCTGATGTCTCATTTCAAGTCCGGACCGGATCCGATTAATTTGGAAGGGGAACTGGAAATCGTGTGAAACTCTCAGAGTGGAGCGATCGGGATGAAACTTGGTGGGAAGAACAAGCACAAGCTCTAGATCCGTAACTGACAGAACTGGACCGGACTCGGACACTGTGGGGGAGTTGGAGGGGGGTTCCGGAATTCCGGCCATCCGTAGTTAATGTACTTCGAGATGGGCTAGGACGATTTAACTTGGCAGACAATCAGGAAGCCGACCAGATTAACTTGGAAACAGTCACTTGCCCGATCCGACCATCGTAGGGGGAGGGGGAGACGGCCGAATCCGGAAATTTAGTGGCATGCATAACTTTCGAACGGGTAACCGGATCTTAATGAAACTTTATATCTGGAAAGAACTCGTGTCTCTGATGTCTCATTTCAAGTCCGGACCGGATCCGGTGAATTGGGGGGGGGGGAATCGGAGGGGGGGAACCGGAAATCGTGTGAAACTCTCAGAGTGGAACGATCGGGAAGAAACTTGGTGGGAAGAACAAGCACAAGCTCTAGATCCGTGACTGACAGAACTGGACCGGATTCGGACACTGTGGGGGGAGTTGGAGGGGGGGGTCCGGAATTCCGGCGATCCGTAGTTAATGTACTTCCAGGTGGGCTAGGGCGATAAAACTTGGCAGGCATATCGGGGACCCGACCAGATTAACTTGGAAACAGTCACTCGCCCGATCCGACCATCGCGGGGGGAGGGGGAGACGGCGGAATCCGGAAATTAGTGGCATGCATAACTTTTTAACGGGTTATCGGATCTTAATGCAACTTGATATTTTGAAATATCTCATGTCTCAGATGTCCTATTTCAAGTCCGGACCGGATCTGATGAACTGGGAGGGGGGGGGGGGTCGGAGGGGTGAACCGGAAATCTTGTGACACGCATAGAGTGGAGCGATCAGGATGAAACTTAGTACAGGGAAGTACAGGCACACGTCCGAGGGGAGGGGGGGGGGGGGAGCTGTAGGGGGTGTCCGGAATTCCGGTGAACGTGAGTTAAGGTACTTCCAGATGTGCTAGGACGATAAAACTTTGCTGGAGCATCAGAAACTTGACGTCTTTCGGTTAGACATCGCCACTTCTCCGATCCGACCATCCCTTAAAGACAGTTAAAGATCTCATTTTAACCGCAAAATACAAAAAATACTTTTATGCAAAATTTATTTTTTCACGATCGCCATGAGCACATGGTCCTTTTTGCCTCAAGGGTTTTGTTTAGACATTAATTTTTAGCACCCTTAAACTGCGCATCTTAACCGAAAATTGAAAAAAAAAACTTTTGACCATCACTTCCATCCTCTGACCCAGCCTTGCAAGTTTGGCGCATCTTAACCGAAAAGTAGAAAAAAAATACTTTTGACTATAACTTCCATCTGACCCAGCCTTGCAAGTGCCATATGAGATTCCAGCTCTTTTTTTGAAAGATAATGAACTTCCAACAGTGCAGCTTTGGGCTCAATTGTAAAATGAAGACTCGAAACACCCATTCAGGTGTTCTTAGGAGCCCTTAATTAGATACTTTCGCTGACTGGTTGTTGACTTTTGTCGCAGCAAGTGGACGTGAATGACACTGTAAATAACAAGCAAAGAAGTATACCCTATTAGTATAACTTACGAAGATTAAAGTCCCCTTTGCTCCTCTAGATATAAACGTGTATGCACGTGCTTGGGCCCATCTTCTCTCCCATATGTAATGCCTAGATTGCACACTCCAGTGGCTTTGGGACACGGTGCCCGGATGTTCTAAGCCCCTTGCGCCCGAATGCTGTGGTACAAAGCTGTCCACAAAGCCCTCTCACTTGGCCTACTTTCATTAAAACTCCTCAATCCATTGGGGAGTTACCGGGATAACATTCAGATGAACAAATTATACAATGTCAGAGGTATTCGTTTCTTCTGTTTCTAAGCCAAAAAATCACCCAGTTGGCAGTGTTCCCCCTTCAAAGGGCACAGCAAAGCTTCGTTAGAAAGTGGCAACCTACTGCGAGGCTCCTTACCAGTTGAGCAGGCTTACAAGCCTACTTATTAACCCGGTAGCAACCCAGTAACAGATTTTTTGTTCCAGATTGAAGAGAGTGTGCGTGGAATGGTTATGCGCTATGGTCCACGTCTGTGGAAGCTGAGAGTACTGCAAGCAGAACTGCGAATGATCATCCGTCCATCTCCGGGCGAAGCCACAGTGCCCATTCGTCTGAATCTAGCCAATGAAAGCGGTTATTACTTGGACGTGTGCATGTATAAAGAAGTGACAGATCCAAGAACTGGCATTGTAAGTTATTTAGTTCCTTGCCGGAACAGGCATGTAATTTGCCTGTTGTCCCTACCCACCCACTCCCCTCCCTCAGTCACGATTTCTCTAACATCAAGCCATTCGAAATTTACGTATTTGTTAAAAGGGCACGTTAGTATGAGCTTTCAGACTCTCTGACGAAACAACCAAATTCCAAACTAAGTAAGGTAACATAAGGTAGGGTACAATTTTAATGGCAAATATAAATAAACCTGGAGTTTCTCAAAAGCATCAGACATGCCAGTGGCATAAAAAACGACGCTTCACTAATTCTGACGTGTTTGTAAAAATTATTAATACAATTCTAGCCTAAGGCATTGTAAAGAAAAAACAAACAAACAACTATCACACATCAACACTAAAATTTTAGGAAATCACGAGAATTCACGACAACAGACATATGACTAAAGAAAAATTAAAAAATAAAAAGGTTTGCGACATGGGTCTGATCTTTCTCCGAGCACAAACGAAAATGAATCAATTAAATCAGACAGAAGAAATATAATTGCTAGATAACATAAATCTTTTTAGAGCTCTTTTAAAAACTTTCCTATCTTCGGACACTCCAACAGTTTCAGGCAATGAATTCCATACTAGTGACAGATTGGCTGCTTTGTTCGTAGAATTCCGGACAAAATGGTGCAAAATCACGCCGTTTCGTTTTTCGAAGTGTCTGAGGAAGTGGAAAATGAAAATTGGAATTTAATTTCTTACTTTCAGGTGAAGTTTGAAGCTTACGGCCTTCGAATGGGACCACTTCATGGACTACAAGTGTCAACTCCTTACGTCACCAAAGACTTTCTCCAGCTGAAGCGGTTCCAGGCTCAGTCCAACGGAACCACTTTCGTCTACGACTACCCGGAAATGTTTTCCAAGATGGTTGAGAAGATTTGGAAAGATCATGTTAGTGGCACTGGTCCAAATGGTGAGTCTTGGGTTCTGACCAGCCACATATTCCACCCTTCTTTTCCTTAAGTGAAATCTGTTGATAAGACAAAAGGATCCCTGGTACATATAGCACTAATCCACTCCACTTCCGTAACTTTTCAATCACTTCCCCACATTCTGCAGTGTGTACTGTGTATTCTATTCCCTCTGTTGACACTACACTCAATTTGCGCTTGCCGTGCCTCTTCAGGCTTCCGATTCTGTTCAGGAAGCTTATTGGTAAGAAGCACGGGTCATGCAAATTTTGTCGTGTTTGTCACCTAAACGGTGAAAAGTAGTCAATTATCTTGGAATCTCGGAGAAGAGGCACTACGTAGTGTGAGGCCCCCTTTAGTGCGTGTGACAGGGGTGAAGGGAGCCGGTACCTATCTTCGAGCACTGCCATCGCCAGCGTAGTGTTATCTGTATATTTCTCAAGGTCTGTTCTTTTCTGGGTTTCTTCCGGCTCAAAAGCCTTTCGCTTTTACGTGAGAAATTTAAATCTGATGTACCATTTAGGATTTGGGACTATTTTTGCCTTGTGCCCATCCCCACCAACTGCAAACCGAGCGAAAGACCTCTGAAACCTACTTTCTGTCGGCAGATTTGTGTTTTATCGGGCCGGTGATACCCAGTGGAAAAGTTCTTTTTTCTTCAACTGTGCAGTATTTGTGTATCCGTGTACCTTACGCGTACCTTGTCTCTATTTACCTCACCTTAAATTGCACATGCAAGCAATAAGGATACGGTATCTTGATGCTTTGCCTGCTGCTGATCGCGCTCGTTAGGCTATAGCTTCAGGGGTGCTCCTGTCCTCTCTTCGTGGCTGGGTGAATGCTTGTGATGTCGCGCTGGTGACATGGTTGCTAGGCTTGACATGTGTCAGTGTCCCTGATCATCAAGTTACTTGACTAACCTTCAGCTAGCAGATGGAAGGCGTTTGGACATACGGTCCTGTTCCGTCTGTAAGGCGTGACCCGCCTATTGATTTTTTAGCATGGTAAAAACTGTAAAGTCGAAAAGACACGTGCCCTGCAGTCTGACGTGCCGTTCCACAAAGTGACAGCTCGAATGGAGAAGTCTTATTGATGCATGAACAAAAATAAACAGCTAACGGTTAATGTGTTTTCACTTACTTTTATTTTAAGGTGGGACCAGCTTACCGACTACGTACTGCTCGTACGTCGAACTTGTCCTGAACTCCCACGGCGATCTGATTGAGCAGAAGAGAATACCCGGCGAGAATGACGTGAGTTTCTTTTCTGGACCTGCATATGTGTCTACACGCCAAATGTCATTTGCTATAGTTTCGGCGCTTCCTCGTACCTAACATCCACTTGTGACTCCTGGTACGGTTGTTATCCTTCAAAAAAAGAAAAACGAAGCTCAAGAGCATCGATAACAAGCATCTTGTTAATTTAACTGTCCTGACACCATCTCCTTTTTAGCGGAGAGCTTCAAAGATTATCACGAGTTTGATCTACTCATACACCTATACAGTTATGGTTTAGTTTCCGGATTCCAGATCTCCGCCGATTCGGTTTTCTGGCTTGAGATCGATTTTTTCCTTTAGCTGTTTTGCTATCAGAAAGAAGCAGTAGGTGAAAGTAAGACAATTTCGGTCTTTTATTTTTTTTTTTAGATTGGAATGGTTGCCTGGCGGTTGACGTTGTATACTCCTGAGTACCCAGAAGGTCGTGACGTCATCCTGATCTGCAACGACATCACGCACATGATTGGGTCCTTTGGACCTCGTGAAGATCGACTTTTCTTCCTGGCTTCAGAATTGTCGCGGAAATTGAAAGTTCCAAGGATCTACATTGCGGCAAACAGCGGCGCTCGCATCGGCCTGGCCGAGGAGATCAAACATTTGTTCAATGTTGCCTGGGTGGACCCCAAAGACCCAGAAAAGGTAAGACACCATGTTTTGTCACCAACGACTTTGATTCTGTGAAAACAGCCGGTATTGTTTACAGCGGCTTTGTTATTAATAATAATTAATAATTCGTTTAATTCCATGTTATCTTTTTTACAAAAATAGTGGTGGATCGTCATACATGGATGTCATACACGTCATACCTTATGCCCGTCTAATCTACAGGAACTTTGGCAGAAACATGTTAATATCGTTTGTTGACCAAAAAAGCAATATTTCTAGAATAGATTTTGTGTTTTTATGTTTTCTGATTTTTTTTTACAATTTTTCAAGAAATAATACAGAAAATGGTTAGTAACTGAAACTGACAAATAAGCACCACTAGGACTGATAGAATAGGGCACAAACGAGTGTACATATCTTTTCTGTAGCACCAACTGGATAAGTGGTTAGTTTGACCTGCTTTGAATGGGTTCTTGGTTTATGTACGGGTGAAAGCCGGTTAATATTGTGTTCAGCACACGTGGTCAAAATTTGGCCGGATATGGTCCGAGTCCAGACATTTATTGCCACAAATTATTGTTAAATCATGTTTGTGTTTCTCAAGAAAAGGGAGTCCTAGACGTTGGAGGACGTTCATAACCGTTAGAAAAGTTAAAAGTCACAGTTGATGCTATCGCTATGTTTTTTCTCCCTAGTATAAACCTGTCAACCATAATAGACATTGTTGCATTTTGTGCTATTCTTTCTTCCAGGGCTTCAGATACTTGTATTTGACTCCTGAAGACTACAAGAAGGTCAGCTCCATGAATTCTGTTCGAGCAGAGCTCACTGAAGAAAGTGGAGAAGCTCGCTACAAGATCACAGACATCATCGGTAGGGAAGACGGTCTGGGCGTGGAAAATCTGAGATACTCAGGTAATTGCTTCCCGGTAAAATAACCTTATGCAGTCCCCGCAAAGGGCCAAACACTGTTTCGTAAATATTTGTTAGACACCATAAAAATACTTCGCCCGAGTTTTACCTATTATGATAATAGACTCACACTGTAGCCGGTAATTTCTTTTTGGTTGTCATTGGCTGCTGGAGAGAACTTGGACGTTTTGTTTCGGTATACAACACCCCTACCATTGGACACTCCCAGGGGCGTCACGACTGGGGGGGGGGGGGGAGGGGGGACGCCCCCCTCCCCAATGCTGTCGGCCAGTCGGTAAAAAATAACCGAGTCGGTTTATTCTGTTTTTCTGAAAATTGGTCGATTTTTCGTCAAAATAGCCGGTTTTTCTGAAAATCAACGGATTTTTCTGAAAATCAACGGATTTTTCTGAAAATCAGTCAATTTTTTTCAAAAATGTAATTTTTGTTGCTGAAAACAGTCGTTTTTTCTGCAGAAAAAGTCGGTAAAGATTACCAGCCAGTCGGTAAATGCCTCGTCCCCCCCCCCCCCCCCCCAAACATTTTGGCTTGTAACGCCTCTGGACACTCCTACGTCATTGGTGAACAAGCTTTCTCTGAGTAGGAGACCAAAAAATTCTGCGAGATTTGAAGTGGGCTCCCCAGAAGCAGAGAAAGTGATCGAGCTTTTCTGCACAACGTTGAAATAATGAGTTGTGCCTCCTTTATAATACGTTGTCTCCATTATCTTCCGTAGAAAATTTGAGGGAATTGCGTTCCTTTGCTCCTTCCAGACATATCTCCCGAATAGCGTTTCATGTAAGCTCTCGCCTATGCCCAAAGCTGTCGCTGCGCTATTAGAAAATTATCGAAACTAACTGTAAGAAAGCGAGTTCGTGGATAGTTTTGCGAGGAGTACATCACAGAGTATGCTTCGTTAGACTGGAATGATCTCGAAGATTTTATTCTTTTTTTTAGGGATGATTGCTGGTGAATCCTCACAGGCCTATAAGGAGATTGTAACAATTTCGATGGTCACATGCCGTGCTATCGGTATTGGTACATACTTGGTCCGCTTAGGCCAGAGGATAATTCAGATTGAGAATTCCCACATTATCCTCACTGGATTTGGGGCTTTGAACAAGGTAAACAATGGCTATTATTTGTAGGCTGCAATCCAACGTTCAAAGGTTTCTGTGTCATGACGAAATTCTCACTTGGACAAGCACTGTAAAGAAACAGGGTTCGTGCAGGCGGTGCCTGTCTAGTTGTTTGTACAATTTGACGTGTCCTAACTGGAAGTGTGGCGACATTATAGCTTACAGGCTCGGAAATTTCTCTGACTCAGCAATATAGCTACACTAAACAGGAGTTTGCCTCTACAAAGTTCTTAGATATCTACTAAACTGAATACCAGCAGGCCTGGGACAGTGACGGTCATTTGAAAAAAAAACTTTACTTTTATTTATTCGGCTTACTTTCTGGTTACAGTTTGTGTATTTATAACGCTTTGAGGAAAATGGTTGCCTCTGGTCTGAGACTATAATAATAATTATGACAGATCTTGAACGTTTCAGTGAGAGAACGGACGAATTAAACCAAGTAAAATGACTGAGGGTAATAAATGTTGAAATAAGACATCCTACTATTTTTCGGCAGGAATTAAGCAGACAGACGAAGAGAACCCAAAGTTTCAGAACCGCAAATGTTTCCTGCTGAGAGTTAGTGGTGGGCATAGTGTTGAAACAATAAAGTTGGGACGCCTTGCATTTGCATTCCTTCATCCCAAGCTGACTGGAAGCGAAAGCTTTTGCAACATACCTGTGAGGAAAGTGTATTTTCCCAAGCAAAAGACGGCCTCAAATATGGTGTTTTTGCTTGAAACCAAATCTGCTCTTAGTTTGGTTGTACACGCAAGCTTTTTCTTCCATCAAACTGTCATAAAGAATGACACAGCTGCACAAACGTTTACTTGTTTCAGGTTGTTAATTGTTTCTAACCCCTTTTTCTTTCGTCCCGTCATTTTGTAGCGTTGTTTCATGACGCCGGAATTCCCTAATTCCTTCCACCAATATCTCGAAGAAGGCGAAGAAGATGAGTTGAAGGAGCTTCAAGTTAAATAAAGCGCATATGGTCAGCAGTGTTGTCCGAAAGCGCCAAGTAACCAACCAACAAACCAAGTTAAATAAGTTTCAGCGTGACGATGAAGTCACTTGTAGCTTCTCAGCGAATGCTAAGAGTGTCGCTTTATACTTTCTTTCTTTACAGCTTTTGGGACGCGAAGTTTACTCCAGCAACGGACAGCTCGGGGGCATTCAGATAATGCACAACAACGGTATTAGCCACCGAACAGATTTGAACGATATTGACGGCGTAAAGAGCATCCTCCGATGGATCTCTTTCGTTCCAAAAGCTAGAGGCTCTCCGCTACCTATTCAAATACCCAGGGACCCAGTTGATAGAGATATCGAGTTCACTCCCACGAAAGCTCCTTACGACCCGCGATTCATGATCGAAGGACGAATGAATCACAGTGAGTTATTTCCTCATATTTGGCGGAACCAACTGTACTGAACAGCTAGAGAGTTGACTTCGGAGGAACCCAGCCGTTTACCCTTGCCAGGGTTTGTAAGCTCTTTAGGCTTTCCCGAAATAAAGCAACACGCTCCCTTTTATTACCCTAGGAACCTTTCTAGGCTGTGCGGTGAAAACCTCGAACAAAAAATGAACCGAACTTTTGTGCAATTTGAAGGCATCTACACGCCCTAAAACCTCGAACAAAAAATGAACCGAACTTTTGTGCAATTTGAAGGCATCTACACGCCCTAAGAGAGCATGCTTTAGGCTATATGAGTATCCGGAGACGGGGTTTTCTTGTTATCGAAATCGGAACAGCCGGACCACCAAGCGACAGCGTCTTTCACACCAACGTATGGAGTCTAAATGAAATTTTTCTTTATCGTTCGACATAATAATTGAACGTAATAAATGCCGCTTGGTACCACTAACACCCTCAGTGTTGGCCAATAATATATAGAATGACACACGGACTGAGCCATTTCTCGATTTCAGTAAACAACGCCTGGGAATCTGGCTTCTTCGACCGTGACTCTTGGGATGAAATCATGGGCGGATGGGCCAAGACAGTTGTAACCGGACGCGCGCGCCTTGGTGGTATCCCGCTCGGTCTGATTGCAGTGGAGACGAGGACGGTTGAGCTGAACCTACCAGCCGATCCAGCAAACCTGGATTCGGAAGCTAAGGCAAGTTCCATTCTCGACGTTGTCATTTCTTTTCTAAGTTCAAGCAAGAACAAATAACGAGATAGAACTGCTGTCTCCCTATCTCGGTCATACAAATATGCTGAGTCGAGTAAGATACGGCCAACTCCCGACAAAAATGAGCGGAGGTTACTAGCTTCGTGCCACATCAGGTTTCATTATCTCTACAAATAGCTATATCACTGTTAAGTCGCTGAAGATGAAATCTAGCAGTCAAAGCTGATTGGTTCTGTGGCTACACAGCGGGTTGGCGCGCGGAGTACGCCTCCTTCAATATTTCTTGTGCAATAAGCAACGGTGAAGACGGTAGATGAGTAAACGGGTATCAACATCAGCTCAAAGCTAGAGTAAATACCTCTAGGTCCGCTCGTTTTTTCGAGGTTATCATAGTCGCTGCATGCGACTAAAGACATGAGTTCTATCTAATTATGTGTTCTTGGTTCAAGCGTAGTACGGAGATTTTGACGGAGGGAGGTAGGCCGGGCTATTGAAATCTGATCCCTACAGACAGGGTTGCACCCGGCTGCATGAAACTTATAAACGTATTAAGATAATATATCTTAATACGTTTATAAGTCATATCAAACCAATCCAAATCATACAGAATAAAGCTATGCGCGTTTTGAAATTGTTTCTTCCAGGCCCGTCCAAGTTCCCCAATAAAACTTCAACCGAGACCCTGTTTACATTACATAATATTCTTCCAGTAAGAAGTGCAATGCAATATTTAGTAATACTTTTTAAAATTAAGCTTGATCGATCATTGCTACCAGAATACTTTTCATCAATGAATCTTTGTGTCTTTCTGATTCGTCTCAGACTGAAACGAGATCCAAACATAAATTACGAATGCCTCGGGTTGTTACCGAAAGGTCCAGGTTCTGTCTTCGGTATCTCATTCCTCTTCACTGGGAGAGTGTCAAGTTAATTATGGATTTAACGGTAGGAATAGCTGCTATAAAATCACGGCTTAGAAGAATGCTGATCGAGAATTACAGAAGTTAGGTAAGTGATTCTCACTTTCCGGTTGTCTCTTCTTTTGTTATTTATATAAAGTCTATCGATATTCCCATCCTTGTTTAATTTTAATTATTATTTATATGTTTATTTTTGTTTAATTGTGACTGTGCCTTGGCCTTGCTCTCGGTTAGCTGTATGATTATATAGCGGATGGATGTTATTGGGTATGATTCTTCATGTTTAAGTTAATTTGGTTTTATTTATTTTTTCTGTGTGCGCTCGAGCTCTGCTCTCAGCAGTGGAAAGTGATACTGCCAGATTTTTTTTTGCAAATAAAGATAACCCTGAACCTTGAACCATGAATTTGTGGCATGACGCCATGGCGTGCGTTCATAGACAGTACAGCAAGATCATCGACTCTCTTCATCCGGTTTCTCCCCTTCTCCTGAGCGCGCCATGGAGGTATCCCGCTTATTCTGACTGCATGTGAGACGAGGAAAGTTGAGTTGGATCTGCCAGTCCATCCAGTAAATCTAAGGCAACTTCCGTTCCCCGATACTGTCAGTTCTTTCTTGTCTGGAGTTAAGCATTGGACGGACATTTTTGACGGGGGAAAGTTCTTCTGGCCTCCTCCTCTCTGTTGCAGAAGGGAATAAGACCTTCCTACGAAAGAATTGTAGAGCAAAGGTTTTAATCGTTCTAGGTAGTTTCACAAGCTGGTCAGGTCTGGTTCCCCGATTCAGCGTTCAAGACAGCTCAGGCAATTAAGGACTTCAACATGGAGGAACTTCCATTGATGATCTTTGCGAACTGGAGAGGCTTCTCTGGCGGCATGAAAGGTAGCTCTGATCACCTTTTCATCGCCTTTTCTTCTGCTACCGTACGTTTCCGAGTGTGTAGAAGTTCATAGTACTGTAGATTTGAATTTGGCGCTTCGTAGGAAGGTTCGCCAAAATCCTGCCTTCCCTTGCCAACTTCTCCGTCTGTGAACTAAATGTGGTGCTCAGTGAATGAGCATTCAGAAGCGACGCAGATCAGAAACGAAAGCACAAGCAAGCATGTGAATGAGAATGAGAATAGAATTTTATTTTTCGAAAGCAGCTGTCACAGCGTTACCGCCGAATTTGACCTTTTTGTCATAGAAAATGAGGAATAACATAACACTTTGTCATTGTGACTGATTACCTGTTTGTATGAATATGGTGAACGCGACTTACATCTCGAACCTTTTCAGGAAACTTGTTTTTATTTTTTATTTTTTTACATACTATGTGCGTCATTCTTAGTTTTCAGACACCCCATTTCTTCCGTGATCCCCCCTGGTTGGCTAACCCTGCTGGGTCCAGCTGAATTTGTTTTTCTACTTTAGATATGTACGACCAGGTCGTCAAATTTGGTGCTTACATCGTCGACAACCTCAGAGAGTACCAGCAGCCGATTTTCGTTTATATCCCACCGTTCGGAGAGCTAAGAGGTGGTGCTTGGGTGGTGATCGATGCGACAATCAACGAAGACTGTATGGAGATGTACGCGGACCCAGACTCAAGGTACGTTTTTTACCCCTTACACCCCTTCGCTGCAGAAGGGTGCTGAAATATTCGGCAGGGTCCAAAAAACGTGCTTTCAAGTTCTTATGTTTATAATAAGTAAATCAAAAAAGATGCTACGGGAATTTAAAAAAAAAAAAATTGTTTACGAAAAAAGCGCAAACGTGGCAACACGCCGATTTTTTTTTTTTCAGGTTTTGTCAGCTTGTCAATCCCTCTGTCCTACCAGTATCCCGTTCCCGTTGTGTCTCTATGTGAATTGTGTTCCACATTATTTTCTGCGTTATGCTCGAGAACTCACTTGACTCAACGTGACCCACGTCAGCAACCACGTTGATAGCCCATTATGCACTCTAAAAAAAATCTTGCAGTGTTTGCTACTGAGATTAATCATTTCTCTACTGAGCTAACATTATCTCTAATTCGGATTAATCTTATCCCAGTAGAGATGAGATTAATCCCAGTAGCAAAAACTGCAGTTAACTTTAATCCTTACTCGGCGAAACTTTTTACAGTGTGATCGTGTGGAAGGAAGATGGAGCGTAGCTGGATAGTGGCAACTTACTCTAGTCTGTCTTAATTTTAAAAATAGTTTTCCAGGGATTCAGGTACTGGGGAAATGCAGCTGCGACTTGGTCCTGATTTTTATGGCACTTGCAGCATCGCTGAAGTGCCATTCGATCTGTCAGGCCACTATTGTCGAGTTAGGGTACTTCCAGAAGCGCTAGGATAATGAAACTTGGCAGGCATATTAGGGACCCGACCAAATTAACTCGGAAATAGTCACTTCCCCGATCCGACCACCGTGGGGGGGGGGGAGTGGAGGGAGGGAGAATCCAGAATATTGACGTATGTATAACTTTTGAACGGGGAATCGGATCTTAATGAAACTTAACATTTGGAAAGACGTCGTGTCTCAGATGTCACACTTCAAGTTCGGAATGGATCCGGTGACTTTGGGGGGGAGTTGGAGGGGGGAGCCGGAAATCGTGTACTATGTGCAGAGTGGACGGATCGGGGTGAAACTTGGTGGGAAGAACAAGCAGAAGCCCTAAATACATAATTGACAAGACCGGACCGGATCCGAACACTGTGGGGGGAGTTGGAGAGAGGGTTCCGAAATTCCGATAATCCCGAGTTAAGATGCTTCCATATGTGCTAGGATGATCGAGGACTCGACAATCTTAACTTAAGAACAGTCGTTTCTCCGATTTGACCATCGTGGGGGGAGTGGAGGGAGTGGGAATCCGGAATCTTGAGGTATGTCCAACTTTTGAACGAGTAATCCAATCTTAATGAAATTTGATATTCGGAAAGAACTCATGTCTCAGATGTCCCTTTTCAAGTGCGAGCGAGTGGGATGACACCAGGTGGGAAGAACAAGCATAAGCCCTAGATATAGCACTGCCAGAACCGGACCGGATTCGTAAACTCGGTGGGGGGTTGAGGGGGGGTCGTGCATTCCGATGATCGCGATTTAAGGTACTTCCAGATGTGCTAGGACGATGAACATTAGAGACTTGACAAGATTGGCTTCGAAATCATCATTTGCCAGATCCGACCATCCCTTAAAATACTGATCTTAACCGGAAAATACAAAAATACTTTTAAGCAAAATATACATTTCATGATCCCCATGAGCCCATGATCATTTCTGCCTCAAGGGTTTTGCTTGGAAATGAATTTCTAGCACCATTCAAGTGTGCATCTTAACCGAAATGTAAAACAAAATAACTTTGACCAAACCATATATATTCACGATCCTAAAGGGCCCATGATCATTTTTGCCTCAAGAGATGAATTTCTAGCGCCCTTAAAGTGCGCATCATCACAGCCTCGTCGACGGCACAGCCGCGCCACTCACAGCCAACTGCAAAAATAAAATACCTTTTGGGATCCCAAAACGTAAGTAGAGATACCTATGACTTTGTAAAAATTTGTCCGTCCGTCCGTCTGTAAGCACGATAACTCTCGAAGGGAATGAGATATTTTGATGAAACTTAGTGTGAGGACTCTTTGGATCAAGGGAAAGATCGAGTTCGTAGATGGGCTCCATAGCTATATATTTAGGGGAGGGGTTACAAGTTAAGGAGCGAAATAAAATATTTTTTAAAAGCTAATAAGATAGTCGATTTTGGGGTAAGGAGACATGCTGAATCCGAATATGAAATTTATTTTCTCCCTACACATACACATGCTGAATCCGTATCTGAACTTGATTTCTATTCTTTGAGCCCAAGCTGACTTTGAAACATTTATTCAAACAATGTTTACAACGGGTACGTCAGCTACGATTCTTCATCAGCGATAGTTCGGCCCTTTTTGGCAAGGGTCCTCGTCAGGCTGGGAAGGAAACAAACCTGTAATCGATTACAGGTTTGTTTCCTTCCCCGAAGTTGAACCAGAGGATTGACAGCCTGACGAGGACCCGAAATATCGCTGATGAAGAATCGTAGCTGACGTACCCGTTGTAAACATTGTTTGAATAAAGAACTTGATTTCTCAGATGATCCCGATGAAAAATTTATCTCAAAATAGTAGTACGAAGTTGTACGAAACAGTAGCATGCAGTACTAACTGATGCTACTACATGCTTCTACTTCAAGGCTACCGTGTTACTGCATACTGCTGCATGCTACTATTAGCAAGACTGGATGCTACTATGGCAAGACAGGATGCTACTGGATACTACGACATAAGATTGGACCAGTCTGAGGCACATTAAATGATAGTATTCTTTGCTATTACATAGTATTACATGCAACTTTTTCGTACAGCTACCATACAACTACGCAGGCTACAAATTTTTCATCGGCATTAGCTATCGGCCTTAATCTTTTTCTATACTTTAACAGTAAAAATGTTTTAAGGAGTGAAGACCGAATATCTACAAGACCCAGTTTTCTCGCCATAAAAAAAAGAAAAGAAACAAAAACAATCCACAAAAAGCACTCTCTGTGGGACAAACCAACGCGCAGGAATCTATCCAATTTACGATCCCTCATATTTGAACTCGAATCAGAACTTGAAACAGTCTTTGTAAACAGGACACAAAGAGCGTCGTCCATTCCTTTGTCAAGCTTTGCAATTCGAATGAGAAGATGAAGTAATTGTATATAAGTTTTTATTTTTTTGTTTTGTTTACTTATCGTTTATTGAACCGTTTTGATTTTTTTTTTTTTTTCATTTTTTATTTGCGGACCGAAACCGACGGACCGAAGACCAAAGGTTTCGATTGGATCCCGAAAATTCTATATTTGATCCAGACAATTGGGTCAAATAGCTAATCATCTGAAAAAAACAAATTCAGATATTGATTCAGCATTCCTGGCGAACTACCTGTCCGGCAGGAAAATGGTTTTCACAATCGTGTTCAGCATGTCTTCTTACCCCCTGATCGACTATCTCATTAGCTGTTTACAAATATTTTGTTTGCCCCTGAACTTGAACCCCCTCTCCCAGCCCTAAATATATGGCTACATAGCCCGTCTACGAACTCGACCTTTCCCTCGACCCAAAGAATCCTCACACCAAGTTTCATCAAAATATCTCATTCCCTTCGAGAGTTATCGTGCTCACAGACGGATGGACGGACAGACGGACAACTTTTGCGATGTCATAGGTATCCCTCCACTTACGTTTTCGGATCCCAAAAAGTACGCCAGTTAAGTTATATTATTAATAGATGCTGAGTATTATTTGTTTACTTATTATTTGTTAACATGAGTTTAACTTATTGAATCAGTGTCATTGTGTGCCGAAAAATAAATCACGGGCTCGTCCAACCATGGCTTTGAAGAATAATTATACTCAATTAGACACAGTCGTTGCTCCTCGTGTGATATCTATTTCCTTTTAAGAGGTGGCGTCCTTGAACCAGAAGGCACTGTCGAGGTGAAGTACAAACTGAAGGACCTGTACAAAACCATGGCCCGACTGGACCCAGTTGTCCAAAAGCTTCGCGAAAAGCTTGGCAAGTTAAATCTGACTCAGCAGGAAAGACTGGAGATTGAAAAGAAATTGAGTGAGAGGGAGAAGCTCCTCGCCCCCATCTACCGTCAGGTGGCGACTCAGTTTGCAGATATCCACGATACTCCCGTACGGATGCAGGAGAAAGGGGTTATACATGTAAGTGAAGTTTAGCACGGTCTAACTGCCAAACTCGAGTGTGAGATTCGTATTTCACCTCGCTCGTCCCTCACCCCCACAGGATCTAGATTACCCCCCACCCAATCGGAGTTAAAAATGCTTTAACACTGAGAGTCACTGCCCAGAATCCTGTTCTCGCGACTCGTTTTTCAGACAAGATTTTTTTCCGGTCGAAAATTCGGTTCTCTAGAAAACCAGACCCCGGACAGATGTTTTCCTCTTTTGTTAGGTGTTACTAAGACGCATGGGCAGGGGTCGTGGACAGTCAGGCATATGAGTGCTTATTAAAATTATTATGGAGTCCTGTTTAAGAACCGTCTATCAGATTTGGGGATCAAAATGGGCTTGATATGTCTGCCTTCTGCCTGTCTGCATTCGATGGTTTGGATCATCGGGTTATTATTACTGAATCGACCGCCATGGGAGCTCGAAAATTCGTGGATAGGTTGCTAACTAGTTCTTAACAGGTCGAAAGTAATGTGTTAAGTTGACTAACGAGGACGTTTCGGAATTCGTGAGTATTTTTTGTGGAACGCCCCAGGGTACCAAGCTGGGCCTTTTGTGGTTTTTAATTGTTCTTGGGATCCCAAAACGTAAGTGGAGACCTATGACATCGCAAAAGTTGTCCGTCTATCCGCACTAGAACTCTCGAAGGCAATGAGATATTTTGATGAAACTTGGTGTGAGGGTCCTTTGGGTCAAGTTTCTAGATGGGCTCTGTAGCCAGGGGTGGGGGAGGGGGTTCCAAATTAAGGGCCAAAAAATATATTTTTCAAAGCTATTGAGATAGTTGATTTAGGGGTAACGAGACATGCTGAATCAGAATATGAAAGCTATTTTCTTGCCGCACAAGTAGTTCACCGGGAATCCGGTGAAAACCGGACACAAAATTTGTAGACCAGTTTTCGGCTATAGCAGTCCCTACCCCTTTATCCTCAAACCAGTATAGCTCGGCGCGTGAATGACGACGTTCATTTGTTTATTCTATGGACGTCGGAGAGATCTAGTGTAATCGAAGGTCGAAGGGGTTGATATATAATGTTCAAACGAGGAAATTTGTTGTTCAAGCGAGGATGTTGTTCAATGAGGATTCACTGGTAAAGTACAGGTAAATAATAATAATAATACTATATTCGCAAATTGGATGGAAGGCCGTTAAGCCTCTACAAAAAGTTCGTAGATGGGTCCTTTAGTCCTATCTTCAGAGGCAGAGGATGGATTTCGAATTTACGGTAAAAACTTGAATGTTTTTAGGAGACATGTTGAATCCGAATATGAAAGCTATTTTTTGCCGGACAAGTAGTTCACCCGGAATCCGGCGAAAACCGGACACAAAATTTGTTGACCAGTTTTCGGCTATAGCAGTCCCTACCCCTTTTATTCCTAAACTAATATAGCTCTGCGCGTGGATGCCGACATTCATTTGTGTATTCTGTGTGACGTCGGAGAGATCTAGTGTAATCGAAAGTCGAAGGGGTTGATATATAATGTTCATGTTGTTCAAGTGAGGATGTTGTTTAATGAGGATTCACTGGTAAAGTACAGGTCAAGTTCGTAGATGGGTCCTTTAGTCCTATCTTTAGAGGCAGAGGCATATCGAATTTACGGTAAAAACATGTATGTTTTATAAGCTAATAAGATATTCATTGAGGGGGCAAGGAGGTCCGCTGAATCCATATGTGAACTTAGTTTTCTTGCTGGACAAATGGTTCATCACGAATTCGGCTGAAACTGGAAATTTGGTTGAAGCTCAAAGTTGTTTCTGAAATCGATTAGAGATTCGGTATCGGGGTAAGGAGACATGCTGAATCCGTTTTTGAACTTTATTTTAACAGTACAAATATTCAAGGAATCTGACGAAGACTGAATGGCGAAGACATGACCCATTGTTTGAATCAAATGTTAGATTTTTGGGATCCCATCGAAACTTTTGGTCTTGTTGACAAAGTGTCTTTCAACTATTTCACTCCGTTCACTTTCTCATTCAGATGAAGAAGCACCCTCAACAGTTTTTGAAATTTTGCAGCGAGACCTATCCAAAGTTAAACTTTCAGTAAGCCGTACAAAGAGTGTTGTACTCAGAGTGTCTTTTTTAAAAAGGAATCTTCCAGAGATTGAGGATATAGGTCTAGAGTCCTAAACTCCTCGGTTTGTTGATCGAGGATGACCTTACCACGTACCCACGTTCCCACGTACAGTGTGTCCCTCGAAAAGCAGCACCACTCCTCAAGTCGTTCGCGGTGCTGAGACGCTTTACTATTCCGCCGCGAGATTTACGCAGTATTTACTGCACGTACAGTCGACCTTGCCTGGAATTGTCCGGCTTGACACCCAGGACTCACAAACGCACAGACTGAAAGACTCGAAGCCATCCAGAAAAGGGCTGTTAAGATTATGCCCGGCCCGGGTTATCTTTCTTACGAGGATGGCCTGGCCAAGCTTGGCCTGCCAACCTTTGCCGAAAGACGGCATCAGCTGACAATAGCGTTTGGGAGCAAATGTCTGGCATCACATGCGCATCGTGCCATTATAGCTGATTTTGAGACCCTATAGCAAGTAGCAGACCCATTACGCGGCAAAGACAGGGACGCTGCTTCCCAGAGACTAGTAAGACCAGCCATAAACTCGACCGATGGTTATCTGAAATCTTTTGTACCCTATTTAACCCAATATTTTAATTCCAGTTAAGTTAAATGATATTCATAAGTTGTGCCTATAGATGAAATGTCTATTTATGTAATTGGGTCATGTCTTCTTTGCGTGATAGGCAATCCAATGCCAGCATGTGTGCTAGCATGTCTTATTTGCGTGATAGACAATCCAATGCTAGCATGTAGAATACAAGCTTCTAAGGAGATAAAGTACATTATTATTATTATAGAAATAATCTCTTCAGAGAGGGCCAGAATTATGTAAAGGCTAGTAAAGCTTACTGGTGTTGTTTTTCTTTGGTTTCGTGTATGCTTTATGCAAAGTTTTTAGCAAAATTTACGAGAGCTTCGTATCCACGTGGTTGAAAGCAGAGATAATGTCGCAGATCGACCCGAGACAATTCGGGAACCGTCCTAAAACTTCAACCAGTCATTACTTAATTAGTCTTATTGATTTTATTTTAAAGAATTTAGACGACCCTAATAAGTGGATTAACTTAATAACCATAGATTTTAGAAAAGGTTTCGATCTCATTAATCATGCAATTTTGATAAAGAGACTTATCGAAAAGTTCAAGGTCAGTCCTTTTATTGTAAATATTTTAGTTGGATTTTTGAAGAATAGAAAACAAACAACGAAGTACAAAAACATGTTCTCTGAACTATCGGATATTTTCTGTGGTGTTCCACAGGGAACTTTACTTGGACCTATCCTGTTCCTTGTTATGATGAATGATATAGCGCAAGAGCACCCAGATCGCTGGAAATTTGTGGATGATTTAAGCTTAACCGAAGTATGCTACAGAAATATTAAAAGCAAAGCTGCAGGCATAATAGGAGACATTAAAGATGAAGCCAGGTTGTTGGACATGCAGGTAAACGAAGTTAAAAGTGCAGTTTTAACCTTTTCCTTCCTCAAAACTAGCATTTCCTTTGAAGAAACACTGCCTTCTGGTTTACAGGTACAGAAGCTAAAGCTCCTTGGTGTAACAATCACGTCTGATCTTAAATGGGAGGACAACACCAACGTAATGCTAAAGCGTGCAAACGCTGGTCTACAGCTGTTAAAACTTCTGGCTAAGTTCCAAGTACCTAATTCCCATCTTGTCCGAATTTACGTTTCTTTCATTCGGTCCATTTTGGAATATGCGGCTGCTGTTTGGCACTTTGCCCTTACTGCCGAACAGACACAACAAATAGAAAGAATACAGAAACATGCACTCCTAATAATAAGTCGTGAGCCCAAAGTTCCCTATTCTGCTCTCCTAAAAAAGGTTAAGATGGAAACCCTTTAGAGTCGGAGACTGCGGCTGAGCTTAGCGGTTGGTCATAAGCTCCTCCACCATCCTATTCTATCCGATATCCTTCCTCCTCCTTATGAAAACACAAGAAACCGACAGGAAAGGGTCGCAAGTTCAAAGGTTCCAAAGTTGTCCCCCGTACCTGCAACACATACGCGGTAACAGAAAAGCTTCGTTCCGAGTTTCACAAAAATTTATAATGATGGTGGTAGCTGTCTGTGATATTATTCCAACGTCCGTGTTCTGTTTTTAGTTTTCATTTATACACTATAACAGGTCTGTGATGACGAATTGATGATTAACTGTATAGATTTTAAAATGTGCATTATGCTTGACGTAATACCCAAATTTGGCATTGCCATGATAGTGGTTGTTTGAAATAAATTCGTTATGTATGTATGTAAGTCACAAATAGATATAGACCCGGTGAAACTGTCCGACAATCAGTCAAAGAATCTTTATTAGCTTGAGTGAGCTAATAAAGCTAATCACTACTCACTAGCTAATCACTCAAGCTAATAAAGATTCTTTGACTGATTGTCAGAACAGCGTGAAGTATAAACGAGGTCTCACTATATCATTTACAGGATATTATTCCGTGGCGCCGCGCACGGCCTTTCTTCTACTGGCGGTTGCGGCGCAAGCTGCTGGAGATCGACATTTGCAATCGCGTCAAGGAAGTTCAGCCAAATCTCAACAAGGGACAGGCAGAAGCGATGCTTCGACGTTGGTTTGTCGAAGACAAGGGCCCGACAGAGGTAGGATTTGGCTTCCCTTTGTTTTATGCAATGCTCACTCGCTTTGAAACATCGTAGATAAAACAGTGAAATCTGTAGAACTTGCGATCACCGAATTGTGAATGCAGGGCATGTCAGTTTTGAGTGGAGTTGACGCCACCGTATTTTATGTATCCTTGGGACTACCCAGTCTTTTAGGTTCCTTTGATTTCTGTTATGTCCCACGTCTCCCACGCCTGTGAGCAAGTGTTGGAAACAAAAAAAGATACATTGCTTCACAAGCAACCATATCAAATAGTTACATAAATACAAGATAACAGACCAAGGGCGCCATTATTAGGCATTCGTATAAAAACAAATGAAAGAATAGCTAAAAATGTAAGTTAGCATGGCACGTTTTCTCGGAAAAAAACGGAACAGATTGTTGTGTATCAGCTTTCTCGAAAAACAAAATTGCATCTTAGGGGCATTGCACCAACACCCACGTTCTGCCACTTTTTATAGGTGGAACGTACTTGATCCCATTAATGGTCAGAATCGTGTCTCTTTTAACATTTATGTTGGCTGTAAATTGAATAAACAGGAGCATCCGGGTGTATACCCTTTATGAGGTAACACCCATTTTATGAACATCTCCGAAACGCCCGAACCTGGTCCGGCTGGCTAGTACACGTTCGGCATATATAGGTACAGGTTCGGGCTTACTTGTTGGCCGGACTCTATAAAGAGCAAATTCTCCTCTCAATACCCGACAACTACTATCAACTATCAAGTTAAGACACTCATCAGTATCTGTTTCATCAATCATCATCACCTTCAAATAACCATATCTTGGCTTTGGTTATGGGCTGACGAGATACTTGAGACTTGCAAGTTTTTTTCTTTTCCGCATTTTCCTTTTTTGCTGTAACTTTCCTTTTCGGAGCTTTGCTTTTCTCCTCACCGCTTGTTCTTTTCTTGACAGGAGCATCAGTTCCTGCAGAGTGAGGTTTGAATATAAATCAACTTTTTAAGCCCTGAGAGAAGGTAAAATGACGGACTTGGTGATCGCACCACCAGTTTTTTTTTTCACTATTTACTGTAAAATCAGAAAAAAAATCTACTTCACTCTGGACTACCCCTTTTTGTTCCACTGAAAAATCAGAACAAATCTACTTTGTATCTGAACATCCACTATTAATCTTTCGGAAATGGTAGAGTGAGAGCATTTATAAGTAGTGAACTGATAGACAAAAATGCTCCTCAGCCGGGATTTGAACCCAGGACCCTCTGCTTACAAGGCAGTCACTCTACCACTGAGCTACCGAGGGGCTTGTGAACAGAGTTCGCAAACCACTACAATAGTCTGGTAGAAGCCGGCCATAGGAATAGTGATCCCGCCCGAAGGCAAATTCATCTAACCAGTTCACATCCCCATGTCACGTAAATTAATAATATAGATGCTCCTCAGCCGGGATTTGAACCCAGGACCCTCTGCTTACAAGGCAGTCACTCTACCAAGGGACTTGTCCCTTGTCTAAAGCGCCATCTATATTAGAGTGAGAGCACTGCCTTGTGCTCATTTCTTGCAAAATACCTCACACTGTTGAGGAGTTATCGTGGTCACCACCAGACGGACAGACCTATGATATAATAGGTATCCCTTACTTTGATCTGAAACCCAAAAAGACACTCGGATAACAAATGTTACTAAAGATTTTGACTGTGGCGCCTGTCGTAGCCTAGTAGCCTGTTCTCTACTTAGTGGAAGGGCTTGGATTTTGGGGTTCGAGCATTAAAGGCAAGCTTTGAATGGGAAGTAGTTGAATTTTGCCAAAAGTAAGTTGGATTTTATAAGTTGGGCTACGAACGGCTTTTTGCCTAACTTTGTTAAAAGAAGTTTTAATATGTCTTAAAATTTCTAAAAAAAAAAATAATTCGCCTTTTGTGTTGCGTTTCGTGTCTATTCTTTCTAACCGGTATAATTGTTTAGCTTTTCCGGTCATTAACCAGTCGTATTTGATATGGCCCCCTCCCCCCATACTTACGCATTTGTATATTTATCTTGCTTGCTTGACTCTTTCCTGATAGGAAGAATTTCAAAATGAGATTTATTCCCAGCTTAATGAACCTATCGACAGAGCACATCATTCTGCGCTGAACAGCTTCCATGTACGACTGCTTACCATAGGGTTTTTGGACGGATTTCTCGTTCTCGATCGTCGGACTTTTACGGATTTTTTTACTACCAGAACGAAAAACCTACCATGATGAAGTGGAAACACTGCTTTGAGTCCTGCGGCGCTGACAGCTCGGCCGGGACGGACATGCAATAAGTCCTCACTTATATCGCCAGCCGCACATATTATGGACAACTGAGCCGGGGGACCCCGATTCTGCGGAGACCATAAGTGGAAAGTCGTCAGGGATAGCATGAAAAAATTTTGATGCACATGTAGATCCTGGAACCTATACGTGCTGGAATATTAGATTAAGCAGTTCTTCTGTTTTTGCAGGTATATCTGTGGGATAACAATCAAGCTGTTGTGGACTGGCTGTCAGATCAGTTGGATCCCAACTGTCCAAAACCAGTTATTTTCGAAAACCTGAAATGCCTCAAGAGAGACTCCGTTCTGTCTACCATAAGAAATCTTGTCAAGGTATAGTTTCGTTTTTTATGATTTTTTCTCCATTGTTTGTTTCGACTGAACAATCTTCGGGGCTTTAGAATATTCGAGGGACTCTTGGAAGCGCTTTTGTTTGCATAATTCCGTGAAATTCAGTGTTTGTCAGCCTACCTGGTTAGATACTTGGGCGTGTAGCGGATCCGTTCCAGCGGATTGATAATTCACGATGTTCCAGAAGTAACGAGAAAGAAGCTTCTAGAAATCGTAAACTAGTAAAGTCAAAGAAGAAAATGCTCATCGGATGGGAATTGGACCCGCAACCTTCGGTTGCCCTGACCGACGCGCCATTAACTGAGCAACCGAGAGGCTTGCGATTATAGTCCGCAGTCCACTACGCCTCCTTCCTGTTCGAGGGGCTGGACTCGTGCATTTGAAGATGGTGTACTGTAGAATTTCGGGTTAGAGAAGCAGAATCGACAACTGATGTATATCAGCAAATGTATATCCGGCAAACGAAACAACGCCATGAGAATCTACGGATGTTGTCGCTCAGTACCATAGGCCGCCAACAGGACAATACTGGTATGAAATCCCCTCGTATGGAACCTATAATTTAAGGCTAGAGTAATGATATCTTTAGTTTTCAAAATAATGAACTTCATATTTGTTGTATGTTTATAAGTGTATAGTGCAGTGTTGAAAAATGTAGTAAAAGTTTATGTGCTTGTAGAGAGAGAAGCTTCGGCTTAACGTCTTTTTTCTATTAATAAATAAATAAAATAGGAATAAATTACTCATATTTGATGACGCTAAACTGAAAAGTCAGCTGAGATTTATCCTACCGATATTTCGGCCCTTCTTGGCAAGGGCCTTCTTCAGGGCCTTTTGGTTGCTGTGGGGGGGGGGGGGGGGGGGTGGAGGGGGGTTCCAGAATTCCGGTGATCCGGAGTTAAGGCACTTCCAGGTGGGCTAGGACGATGAAACTTGGCAAGCGTTGGGAGCTGACCAGATTCACTTGGAAACACTCAGTTCCCTATTTTGACCATCGTTGGGGGGGGGGGGGGTGGAGGGACGTGTGTATAACTCTTGAACGCACACTAATGACAGAATCGGACCGGATTTGGGCACTGTGGGGGAGTTGGAGGGGGTTTCTGGAATTGCAGTGATCCTGAGTTAGGGCACTTCCAGGTGGGCTAGGACGATGAAACTTAGCAGACATACCGGGGAGCCAACCAGATTAACGTATAAATAGTCAGTTCACCGATACGACCATCGCAGGGTGAGCGGAGGGGTGGGGAATCCTTGAGTTGTGTACAACTTTCGAACGGATCTGGAAAGACTTCGTGTCTCAGATGTCCAGTTTCGAGTCCGGACCGGATCCGATGAATCTGTGTGTGGGGCGGGGGGGGGGGGGGAATAACTTTCGAACGGGTTATCGGATCTTAATGAAACTTAATATTTTGAAAGACCTCGTATCTCAGATATCCCATTTCAAGCCCGGACCGGATTCGATGAATGTGTGTGTGGGTGGGGGGGGGTGAGGGGGAACCGGCAATCTTGTGAGACAGACCGACAACTATCAGGGACCCGACCAGATTAACTTGGAAATAGGCAGCTCCTCGAAACGACCTCCTTAAAGTGCACATTATAATCGCAAAGGGCAAACATCGTTTTGAGCAAACGATATATTTTCGTGATCCCCAAGGGCCCATAATCAGTTCTGCCTCAGGGGTCTTGGTCACAAATGAATTTTTAGCGCCCTTAAAGTGCGCATCCTAATCGCAAAGTGAAATAAACAATTGTGACCAAAAGATACATTTTCATGAATTGAAGGGCCCATTATCATTTTTGCCTCTACGGTCTTGCTTACAAATAAATCCCGGTAAGTTCTTATCTTAACCGCAAAGCACAAAAAAAAAGTTTTGGCCAAGGAAACACGCCCAGCTCATCTCTGCCTTAGGAGTTTTTCTTGCAAATGAATTTCTAGCGCCCTTAAAGTGCGCATGCCAACCGCAAACTGAAAGCAGTAATTTTGACCAAAAAATAGATTTTCATTGTCTCAAAGGGCCCATGATCTGCTTCAAGGGTTTTGCGTACAAATAAATTCTTAGCCCTCTTAAAGTGCGCATCATCACCGCAAAGTGCAGACAAAAATTACTTTTCATCAAACGGTACATTTTGTGATCACCATAGAGCTCGTGATCATTCGTGCCTTAAGAGTTTTGCTTAAAAAGGATTATAATAAACCTTTCAAATTGACAAATTGCCACTCTCATCCTCTGACACAACTTGCAAGTGCCATATGAGCTTCTAGCTCTTGTTGTATAACAGTATGTCGACCAATGTTATTCGCAGTCACCTTGAGCTAAAGGAACACGTGTGAATTCCTAATTTTGGGGAGGGAACTGGTCCAACTTAGGAATAGGAACAGGTTTATTATTTTAAGCCACAAATCCTTTATAAAGGCGTATTCTCGCCGTTCCCCAAGGACTAGGGGAATCGAAGGGAACGGCGAGAATAGAGGGAGTCACTCCACGCGGACACACGCGTACAGAAACAGCGAGAAGACGGGTAATGCTTCCAAAATGGATTTTGTTCGAAACAAAATATGCAGTTGAAGAAATTAGTCTGGATCCACTTTATTTTTTATTTTGTTTGTTCTGATTGTTTTTAATTAATTTTACATTTCTCCAACACCAGCAAAAACTGATTCCCCTCCAAATCTGGAAGGGAGTCCTTTTTGATGATGGTGATGATAATCTGAGCATTCCCCGTCCTTGGGGACTCGCGAGAATACGGGGAGTGAGTCCCCGGGAGAAACAAAAACGCGGGGACTCCTCAAGTGGAGTCCTCGGGGAACGGCGAGAATACGCCTTAAGTCGGAGACCAGGTCGACATAAAGCTGGAGAAATTTGATACCGGTGGCCTCTTGTCTACCAATGTGAACTTCTGTTTAATTTATTTAGGATTCGCCAGAGGTTGGGTTCGACACGGTTACGCATCTTCTACAGCAAATGTCGCCTGGACAGCGGAATGAACTTATCCGAACTCTGGCAAAACTCGAGACGAGTAACTCCGGATCGCCCTCAAGCCAGCCTGCCAGAGATCCAGAATCAGGCCAGTAGAGCGAGCAGGCCAGTTGGATAACCTAGTGATCAAAGTTATGTTAATGCTCATTTGTTGTTAGGCGCAGTGTGGTGGCTGGTGGAGAGAATAGGTTTCCCAAGACATTGTAATGAAAGAAGTGAACAAGGTTGGAGGGGCGCGTTAATGTCGTTTGCCGACTGCGAACAGCCCATCTTACATTGTGTACAAAAATAGTAGTTGGAAGAACACTGATTGCGACGATCCTAGGATGATTGCGCCTGCGTTAGACCAACGTCGTCTGACGCTTGTGCTCTTGGGGGATGAAGACTAAGAACAAATAATTAATACCCAGAATCTTCGGCTCCCATGAGCCGCAGTGGTTCTCATGTAATTTACCGCATCTTTGGTGCAAAGAAGTTGTTCTGAAAACTTACGGCATTCTCACTATATTTCCCGGAAGGAAAAGTGAGAGAATCAGAAGAGTGATCACATCCTGCCGAAGTGTGTGACGTTGCTTCTGGCAGTAGTATCATTCCGAGAAGTAATTATCTGTCCTTTTTGTGGCGTATGTCTAGCTACCAGTTATCGTAGATAAATATTCCTTGAGCCAAAGTTGACGTCGAAATATATATTCAAATAATTTATAAAACGGATATGTCAACTTTGGCAGCATCGTAGTTTCGAAAGCATCGTAGCTGACATATACGTTTTATGCAGTTATCGTAGTTTGTCTCCACAGTATCCACATATATTCCCATTTTTGAGACAGTGCTCCAACCTTTTGCTGTAATACCCACAAGAAGGACATATTGCCTCAGGGTGAGTAGTAGGCCTCCAGTACCCATCGGCCATTTATCCCAACATATCTACTGAAAACTGGACGAAGTTTCCTGACTTCAGTTGGTTTGAGCATGTTCTCAGTAGACTCGCTCTTATAGCCTGGCAGCCTCGCCGTGAGTCCCGATACCCGCTATGGGCTCACGTCCGAACGTAGGATCACGGTTTACTAAAAAGAGGGGTCTGTGTGTTACTGCTAAAGTACGTTGTACCCTGTTGACCCAACCCGACATCAGTTTCGAATGGAGTTTTTTTCTAGCACTGTTACGCTGCGGATGTTATTTTTTCTTCTCGAGTTTTCGGTTTAGGGAGTTATTTATTTGCTATTAGTCGCTACTGTTTTGTTTATGGTTACCGGTGTCGGCAGACTCTTTTTTAATAAAAATCTTACATAATTTCTTTAACTTTACCCTCACAACCTTTAGCTCTGATTGGTGGACATTGTTGAACCACAGAAACATATAAGACTCATAAGAGAATAACGTTCATCCCGGCCTCTAAAAGTGCAACGATTCTAGATCAGACAATTTCATTTGTCGATTTATTGAATCGACCAATTGAAAATTGAAGTTAAGGTTTCTTTCTTATACGTGCGATGTTGCCGATGTTCCTTTCTTTCCTCGACGCGCTGGCACAACCCAAACAAGCAATCTGATTGGCTCTGCGTAGACAGATAGGACCACGATTATTACTCTTCCTGTGGCATAAACAGCGCAGTCTGAGGGTAAGCCACAACTGCAAACGCCGTATTACGCCTATTTGGACAATGCTCAATGGCGGCAAAAACAGAGCTGCAAGAGCTCAGTTATAACTTTTTGGATCTCTTTGTTATTAAAAGAAACACGGCACCGGAAATGTAACACGAGCATAAAAGTTAAGCTAAGGGCACACACAGTCCGGTAAGATTCCGCACGCGAAAACGCGCATACAAAATTCGCGTCACGATACCCGACAGGTGTTTCAGATAAAACGAAATTCAGACGTGAAACTTGGCCCCAGGTTTGAAAAATCCACTGCTTAGCCTACAGTCAGATGATGCTGATTGATTGCCGAATGAATGAATGCAGCTGACATTAAATAGGTCGTAGAAACAGTTGAAATTTCAAACACAGCTTCTAATTTTTCAATTCTCAGGGCACAATTTCGCATGCGTTTAAAATTCGCTCCGGTAAAAGTAGAATATTTTCTACTCAAATCGGAACGAAATTATCGGACCGAATCCGCATGCGATGCGTCAAAATTCCGGAGCGGAGAAGGAAATTCGCACCGGACTGCGAAATTCGGACTGTCTGTGCACGCTACTTTAACCCCGCTATCTGCAGTGCCGCTCCCGTCTCTGAAGTAAATAACTCCTCTGCCAAGAAACTGAATGGAACTCTCACCAGGGACCCATAAATTTCCTGTAATGACTCGCCATTCAGGGGGCTTGTCAATAAGAGATTTCTGATGCGCTCTTGACCGAGCGTCAGATAGTTTGAGAAATACCCACGGGGCTAAAATACCCGACTATCCAGATAGACAAAATTTTCGCAGCTGTTGTGCTGAACTAGGAATATTTCTCTGTAATGGAAGAGTATCCTGGATCTTTTGTCCTAGCTTAGGTACCTGCTGGCATGCTGAATAGTCCCACCAAATTTTGTCTATCTGAGCAAGAACGCCGATTCGATCCAAGCGGAATTTTTCGAAACTAGGTGAGGCTCGGGCAACATAGCAACATAGAAGCATGGGAAATGACAAGCCCCCTGAATGGCGAGTCATTACAGGAAATTTATGGGTCCCTGCTCTCACGCAAAAGGCGAGTGTGAACGCAAAAATCTGCGGCTTCGCTGTATCGGACCGAACCTCCTGGACGCTAAACTCCGGCGAAACCTGGCGACGCTTGAGTGCGTCTTCTTTTGTATGAAGGGGTAAAATCTTCCAAAAGTGTCAAACGTTGACAAATGAAAACGATCCTGAACACTTGACAAATTTTGTACCAAAAACCTTTCAATTGTTTCTAGATTTTAGTAAAAACTGAAAACTTTTGAACAAATCTAAATATTTTCAAAAGTTTCCAGGTTATGTGACACAGTATTGAAAATTTGTTACCACTTGCTACACTAACGATTTTCAGTGAGTGCTCTTTCCAGCGACTAACAGTTCGAGCAGTACACGAGCAAAAAGCGGCACACGGCCAAAGAATAGTGAAAGCCGTAGATCAGCACCCCGATAAAGTTCTCGGATAAGATGTACATGAAAAATGTGGTTCTACTCTGTCACCCAAAGTGAAAAGAGAATATCCAGATTCCAAAAGGCGTTCTGAAGAAAAGCTGCATCCCGAAAATACTGGAACAAAGTCGTTTGTCGCTGTTGGAGGAAATGTGGATTTCCACAGTCCATAATAGATGATGGCGTAGTCGCCGACAAGGAACAATACAGATAAGAAAGAGAACGTAGAAAACAGTATAAAAACTGAGATCATCACTGCGTTGCCTACACCATGTGACCGTCCTCAAGAAGGAAATTGACTGGGGTTGGGTTTTCGCCTTCATTGGAGCTGGTGGACGTCTAATTTTGGTCGCTATGGAAACCGAAGATAAAAGGAAAGGTAAGCATACTGAGCGATAGTTAACTATGTTGATGTTTGAACGATTGTACGTTTAATTTAATGGGCCTGTCCTATTGATTGAATTCGATCAAAGGCAGCTCCAGCCAAGATATCAACAAAACGCTGAATGATTTCTGGATATAAAGGATCGGTAAGGGTCCCCCAACCGTGACGTGCCGTTAGCAAGTTAAAGCGATCTTCTTCGCTAGTGCTCTGACCGTGGCGATTTTATGCATCGGTTTCACGCGTCGCTTTGCGATTGCACGATTCACCATTATGTCGCGCTTCCTTTTCTTCCCTCTTCCTAATAAAGTGTCTTCGCGTCAAGCTAGCTTTTTTGTCCGCCTCTTATTGCTAGGCGATGCAATCCTTTGGTTCAGTGACCTTTCTGTTGGTCATGTCCGAGTCTTCAAAAATGGAGATTTGCGAATGATGTTTGTCATGCCCTGCTAACTTGATCCGACATACCTTTTAAAATGGCGTTGGATCTTCTCTCTAGAATTCTTACGCTGCTGGTCTCTTGTCTACCAGTTGTAACCGTTTTAGTTATTTGATGGTCGTCGGTTATGGCAGTTTTTTTGTGGCTGAACTGCTGATCCGGTTCAAGTGAGACTGGATGGGTGGTAGGAGCAAATGCCCTAGGTGCGCAATTTGTGACAAGCGTAGGGACAAAACGGATGGAATGATTGGGATGAAACTTTGAAGATATAGAAGACATTTGCTCTAGATTTCTCATTTCGCGGTCGGGGTTGGATCCGGATTCGGTGGGCGGAGCTGGGGAGGGGGGGGGAGGCATTTCTCGGGAATGCCCCGGTTCGTGTGGAACTTGATGGGTGTTAGGAGTAATTGCCCTAGTTATGCCATTTGTATGTCCGAACTGCACGACATGACCGGGTATAGGAAGGTATAAAGGGTACATGTCCTAGATTTGTCAGTATGGGGCTTGCCGGATCTGACCTCGGTGTGGAGAGTTATGGCCCGGAAATGTATTTTAACGAAAGTTTTGTGACACGCATAGAGACCAAACGGATCGAGCGATTAGGAGAAAACATGGACGGTCACGTGCCCTATATTTGCTATTTTGTGTTTCAGGGCAGATTTCAAGTCAGTGGGAGGACTTGGAGGGAAGCAGCGGGCATTTCATGGAAACTAATTGTCAATCTGTACGGTGATCCGATTCGAGTGAAAATTAACTTGATGGGGGGGGGGGAACAAGTAGGCTCACTAGATCTGCAATTCGTTGGTCCGAACCACATCCGTTTATGGTGGGGGAGTTAGAAGGCACACCGAATGAATCCCGGAAGTTCTACGATTTGAGTGAATCTTGATGGGTGGTAGAAAAAATTTGCTTGGATTTGCCATTTACTTTCGAACCGCATCTGGCCACAGTTGGTGGAGTTTGGACGGGTTGAGCGATTGAGGCAACACTTGGCCGTTAAAAGGTCATAGGTTTGCTATTTCGAGGTCCCGGATCCGACTTCGGTGTGGAGAGTTGGAGGGCATTCCGGGCATTTCCCGGAATTTCCTCTTCAGTACGAATTATAATTCAAACTATGACTCGACTCGAGCGAAACTTGATGGGTAGTAAGAGCAGAGGCGCTAGATGTTCTGTTTGTAAGTCATTCCCGTAACACGTGCCATATGAGCTCGTAGTTCTTTTTTATTAAACATAATAAATTATATTAATCCCGTAGTTCTAGCCTTACCAGCTTCAGTGCTGATTAGGGGGTACTGGTTAACGACAGTAATAGGTAAGCCCCGTAAGAAGAAAACGTTCGACCGGATGCCGGGTGGAGCAAACTCCCGATTCATTTGGGGGATTTGTGTGTGGAATCTCAGGAACGGAGTTAGTGACCTTGACAATTTAAAAAAAAAAACTTCGTTTAAAGATAACGTAATAAGAATATCTATTATTATAATATTCTAGTACCCTTAACAAATACAAAAAACACAGCAAGAAAGAAAAGGGACAACGAAGACAGTATAAACCACCACGCACCTACTGTCAGGGTTGTCTAACTTCAGAGATGTAGGACACAGGCTCACGCGAGGAGTACGAGAAAGAAGGCCATAGGCTTAACGAGTATATAGGTCTTCCTTGTAAAATCGTTTAGAAATAGTAATCAGCATATATAGCAACAGTTTAAGGTCGCTGGATGGCAGCTGACATCGGAAATATGCGTTAAGCATTGTCCAAACAGGTCTAATAAGCTGGATAGCGCTATACGCGATGTTTACGTCTTAGTACACACGCCTGTTCAAATAGGAACCCGAGAGGTTCTTATGAATGCAGCGTTCGGTGTTGCCGCGCTGATACAGTTTTTCGAGTTTCTAAAGATCAGAAAAAGTGTTCTTAGTACCACTTGTAGTACACCAGTACAGTTTGACGCCCAATACATTGTAAAAAGCTATTAAATTTACGGATAGACAGCATTTGCCCTCGAACTAGCTGTAAGCAGTCGTAACAGAACAAAACGTGTTCTTTTGAAGAAAAGTTGTTTCTTTAGCTTCCAACCAAGTAGAAATTTAGTGCTTACCGTGGCAACACTGACGGCCCTGCTCCTTTCCTCGGCCCGCCAACCAAGCAATCTGATTGGCCCTGCATAAGGGAGAATAGAGCCGAGCTCCATTTTCCTTATTCGCCTTATTACAGCGCGCCCAAGGAAAAGAGGAATCTGTAATAAGGCTTATA
The DNA here is from genome assembly GCA_030848855.1 of Branchinecta sandiegonensis. NCBI lineage: Eukaryota > Metazoa > Arthropoda > Branchiopoda > Anostraca > Branchinectidae > Branchinecta > Branchinecta sandiegonensis. The sequence continues at coordinate 16,993,711 of JAUPMV010000006.1, read as the reverse complement.
CGCCGTAACCCGTAATACACCTTACAACACCTATTTGGACAATGCTTTACAGGCGACACAAGCAGGGCTCTAAAAGCTCAGTTATAGCTCTTCGTACCTCTTTGTTAAAACCGATATAAAAAAAGCACGGGAGCACATAAAATAACAGGAGCATAAAATTCGATGCTGCTATCTGCATTGCCGCTCCGAGCTCTGAAGTAAAGATCTCCTGTGCCAAGAAGTTAAATGGAACTCGCACAAAAAAACCGAGCGTATAACTCACGAACCCCAAAATCTGTGGTTTTGCTGTAGCGATGTTCCGCATCTTCTGGACGCTGACCTCCGGCATGACCTGGCGACGCTTGAATGCGTCTTCTTTTGCCGCTACCGCATAATTCAGCGCCAAGACAACGAAAAACGGCGCGATAGCGATGATGAACACGGGCTTGAGTCCTTTCATTGCCGGGCAGGTATTGAAATTCCTCAAGCAGACGCAGTACATGTTCTGGGTTTCTAGGCTGAGGATCCCAGCCGCGTGACACACGATTGAAAACGTGTAACCACTTGACAAACTAACGATTTTCAGTGAGTGCTCTTTCCAGCGACTAACAGTCCTTGAGCAGTACACTAGCAAAAAGCGGCACACGGCCAGAGAATAGTGAAGTCCATAAATCAGCATCCCGACACAGTTCTCGGATAAGATGTACATGAAACATGAGGTCGTGCTTTGCCCCCCAAAGTGGAAAGAGGATATCCAGATTTCGTAAAGCGTTCCGAAGAACAGCTGCATCCCGAAAATGGCTCGAACGAAGTCGTTCGTCGCTGTTCGGGGAAATGTGGCTTTCCATAGTCCGTAAAAGATGAAGATGTAACCGCCAATGAGTATCAGAACAGATACGAAGGAGAAGGTGTATAGGAACATGAACACTGGAACCATGTTTAGCGCCGCCCACTCCAGGTTGTCCGTCCTCGGAAAGTAAGCCTACTGATCCATCTGATAGTGATATGTGCCTTTATAGGAATTGATGACGTTGTTCTACTTCTAATTCTGCTCGCCATGGAAACTAAACAGAAAGTTTGTCTTCGATAATTAATTTTGCGAGGGTTTTAATCCGTTGGACATTTCCGTAATGGGCACTTGCCCTTAAAATTAAAATCAACTCAAGCCCCAGCCATGATACCAATCAAAACGCTGATTGACTTGCAGAGGCGTAACCAAGGCTGGGATGGGGGGGGGGGTAATCCCAATGATCACTCGAAACGAAAGCGGACATCCACATGAATGTAGTTGAGCGTTTTTTCTTCAGAATGTTACATCGACTCGTATTTTTCTTTTTTTGATCCCAAAACGTAAGTGACGGGATACTATGTCCTTGATACACATGTTTAATAACTCTCGAGAGATTGATGAGGATCCACTGTGTCAACGTACACGTCCAAGTTCAGAGAAAGATGTGCCCCGTAGGCTTACATCTAGGGGTGGGGGGGGGTCAGATTAGGGGATGAGCAAAAATATTTTTTCCAGCTTTTGTTATCGATTTAGGTAAGGAGACATGCTTAATCCAGGTCTGAATTTCATTTTCTTAACGGACAAAATAAGGAGAGTCGGTAGAACTAAAAGTTTCTTCAGTAGTCAGAGATAGAGCGAAATTACGTAGGTCCATATTCAATACCATGTTTGAAATTTATTCCCCGTTGTTGTTTGGTGGGAATCCGGCCGAAACCAGAAATATAGAACAGTAAAACTGGAGCAGAGGAAAACTTGAGCAGAATCCAATTTTGGCGACAGGATTATCTTTACACACAGACGGAAAGAACTATCTGTTCAAGCCAGAAATTTTGATAAAATGTTTCAACTGTCCAACAAAAAATGTTTTGATAACGTTTATGGGCTTATGACTTCAATGCTAGCTTGACTTTGCTTAGTGTTCTTCACCAACGCCACCAACGGAATTCCATCCAAGTGGACCGGAATTCCTTCAACATTCTGGTCTTGCTAGGCTTGACTCTTTTTCCAGATTTTAGTCCTCTTCACGAACGGAATCCTATCAAGAGTTTCAGCAAACTCGACGGGAGTTTTTACCTCTATGTATGTTCCGACGGTAAATTCTTTTTACCTCTTTGTTTTTTTTAACATCGGGGAAGTTTGAATTTAAAAAACGTGAAGCACCTGTAAGTTAAATTTTGTTTTATTTTACTCACATAGTTTTTATTCTTTGGACTTGGAATTAAAATTTTTTAGGGATACGTCTTTGATATCAGTCACCCAAACCATGGAATTATTGTTACCAGTGTTGCAAGATGATGCACATTTCTGCATTTTTTGTAGGCAATTGCAATTGCAATTTTTCAGGTTTGTGCATTTCATCATTTTGGCACATTTCCTAAATCTTGGTACAAATTGGGCACTTTTGGCTATCCAAAATATCTGAAAAGGGAAAACCAGAAATGGATGTGTAAATATCACTTACAGGATCACACTCTATTTCCGTCTGTTTTTATTTCCGGACATGTGCCGTACGTAATTTGAAACCACATGGTGCTGATGATGATGCTGAAAATGTTGCTGTTGAGGTATAAAAAAAGATGAAAACCAGCCAATCAGGTTCAAGACTTTTAAGTAGCCAATGGGGTCAGAGTATTTTGAACAAGAAATCAGAATTTTCAGTAAGAAGATCTGCCATGACGGAAATAGGTCTCAGCTCAAGTATTGGACTTGTTTTTGTATTTTTACTAATCCGGGAATATTATCAAGATAGGTCAGAAGGTAAAATATTGGGAAAAAAAGAAGAAAAGTAGATCTTTCTTTCAAGATATTTCTATCATTTTTTGGATAACTGTGAAGTATCACAGGGACATTCGAAGTTTGAGATTGTTATTACTAGATTGAAAAGATGATGGAAATACCAAGTGATCCTGTAGTCTTTATCAGTCTTTATATGTTTGGAGCTCGAAGTCGAGGATTGCGGGGAATCCAAATCTGTATTGTATGCTACAAAGTTTTGTTCGAGAAAAAAGTGTTGAATGGGCATGCAGGTTAAGAATAAGATCTCCTCTCTACTGCGTCATTTGTTCCTGATTTGTTCATCTTGTATGCCAGTGACGAACCGCAAGCTGAGCAGCTGAGTGCTATGAAATTTGGGTTTGTCTTTTAAAAGAGCATAATCTGTTGGTAAGCTTTTTGCACTTTAGAAATGTGGATTTTTGAAAAATTTATAGCTTATAGTTAATATTTTTCTTCTTACAAAAGACAAGACCTGATTAAGTTTTCTCTTGTCTTGCTCGTAATAGAACCAGAGGCATTTCTAGCCAAAATGAATTGGTGGTGGGGAGGGGGGTCAAGGTCTTTAACACTTGGGAAACAAAATACTGTATTCAAGAAAAAAAAAAGTTTCAAAAATTTGTGGCACTTTGCTCCTACTCTTTTTATTATTCAGGTCTGACCGACAGCATTTGCATCTAATTTCATCCAAAAAAGAAAATAGCAAAGATGTGCAGGAGGCACATTTTGCTTCTCTTGCTGCCCGATCTTGTGTCAAGCATCTGGCAACACTGATTGCTACTGAGGTTGAAAAGTTGCTGGCCAGTAAATGACCAGAGATATCTATGGCTTTCTTTTAGTCACAAAGTGCACTGTCACCGCTCTTGTTTGGGGAAAGCCACCCAGTCGTTTAGTGCAGTGGTTCCCAACCTTTTCCGCAACGCGTACCCCTGATTAAGGGTTGGAATGGTTGCATACCCCCTTTTTGAGAACGTGAAAAGAAGATATTTATTATCATAAATGATATGTACGGTATTTAAAAAAAAATTGATGCATGTGAGGCTGCTTTGTAGCTAAAATTTTGTCAAATCCCAGCTCATTGTCAGTAACTGCCTCTGTAAGGGCAACATTTTTTTCTGTCAACCTGTTTCTGTTTTTGGATTTTGATGTCTTTCGTGCTTTTATCAAGCTGCATCGCAAACATCTTCAGTTAGCTTAATTCGTAACCCTGAACAGCTTATAGTCAGTGGCGTCACATACAGGTTGGGAACAACCCTCCCACCAAAATGGTCTGCCATAGACTGTTGAAAAGAAACGAGTTGGCGCGAAGCGCTGGGATCTTTTGCAAAAACAACTATTTTTTGGAAGAATTCGGTAAAAATGACGAACCAGTGAGTAAAAATACTGTGCCCCCCAAAAAAATTTTTGGCTACTGATGCTCTGCCTTCTACTGACAATACTAGACTTTCGCGGCAATCAAAAGTGAGTGAGTGCAAGTTTTGAAGCTACAGACTAAAACGATTTTGTTCCCTTCGCGTACCCCTTGAAAGGGTCTTGCATACCCCTTTAGGTACGCATACCACTGGTTGGGAACCACTGATTTAGTGGACTTGGCAGGAAATATTAGCTTGAAAAGTTTGGTTACATTTCACTTTCTATAAGTTTTGAACGGTTTGTTGGATCTCAGAAACGAATTTCTATTTTTTTGCATGTTTTTCACTGATATAAAAAGGAAATAGAACAGTCCGGAGTTGCCCCTTTTTAAGACCCATTTGGGATAATTCCAGACAAGGAGGTTTTATCTATCATTTATTTTTATCTGTAAACTACAGTTTAGGCACCAGTTTGTGGAAAGAGGATTTAAAAGCTGAAGGAAACAATAAGTCAACTTTAATGACAAAAAGGTAGGCATAGCCTATATACAGCCGTTTGTCCAGGACATAAACTTAGATTTCTGAAGAACATAAAAATAGACTTTCTGCTGCTCTAAAAGCAATGGACATGTGGTAGTCGGCCTCCATGGCAAATAGATCATGTTTCTTTCAGCCAGATCCGTGAATGCCAGTAATATGGACAGGGGAGTCACATGTAGGGAGGAGGGGGTTACGACCCCCCTCCAATGGTGTCCGCCGTTCGGTTAATAATAACCAAGTCGGAGTGAATCACAGCGATATTTCGTGAAAACAGATGTTTTTTTCTAATGGAAAACAGCAGATTTTTCCTAAAAATATATTTTTTTTTTTTTTTAACAGCATTTTTTTCTAAAAATCAGTGATTTTTCATAAAACAGTCGGTTTTTCCTCCAGAATAGTCTGTAAAAAAGATCGGCCAGTCGGTAAATACCTTGCTCCGCAAAGGTTTTGGCTAGTAACGCCTTTGAATATGGATATCTGTTGAAAAGACTTCTCTTACCGGTCGAAAGAACGCCAGGGTAAAGAGGTGTATTGGAGAAACGAGACTAAATGAGACAAGCAGTTTATTTTATGCTCACCTTCTGTTTATGTTCCAGTATTCAAAACTATCTGAATACTGTAAAACTAGGCTCTGCTTTAATCAAGTTGTCCATGGCTTTGGCTGTTTTAAGCCTTTTCCCAAACCCATTGACTTCTAGCAAAATCTCGGCAAAATTCGGATAACAGGTTTCACGCATCAGTAGCATAATACGCGAACACTCGTCTGGAGCATATGCACATGGAAAATAGTGAATCGTGGCTAGCACAAAGATTAGTGAAGTGTCGGTTTTGGGTTGAGAATTTAACATGAAATTTGGATGTCCAGGTTGACGGTTCAGTGAATCCTTTAAGCAATGGGTCAGTCAGTATTTGGTCGAAGCATCATACTGTAAGTGACCTGTGGGCGGGTGCCCCCCCCCTCAAGCGTTTTAACGGTCAGCCTAGCTGTTACATGCATCCGACTGATTTTCAGTAAAAGTTTCTGGTCACGCCAATGGCTTACAAACCAAGTGATCATTGATTAATGGCATCTAAGGAACAAGATTTTGGTGCATGGTAATATTGGTAATGTCCTGGATGATAAACTAAAGGTGTTTTTTTTTTGGATGTAGTTTCACTATAGTTTGACGTACTTTTGTTTCAGTTATGAAAGTACAGTATGTATACGGTTTTATTTGTCCATTCCACATACTTTACTTTCATAACTAAAACAAAAGTACGTCAAACTACAGTGAAAATACACCGAAACTACATCCAAAAAAACACACCTTAAATTCCAGACTAGGTTTGGTAAAAATCCTGTCTCCATCATTGCATACCGTAGCACATTTTATTGTAGCCTACTAAAACAAATTGCACAAAGTTGACTTCCTTGACGGTGGAGTGAGATAATGCAACCAAACTGCTACCTTGCCATGGTTTCCATGTTGTCTACTAGGCGTAAGAATGTTGGATTTTTTGCTACGCATCTTCACCTTTTTGGGATCCCAAAACGTAGTTGAGGGATACCTATGACTTCGCAAATGTTGTCCGTCTGTCCGTTATCCATCTGTCAGCACGATAACTCTCAAAGGAAATGAGATAGTTTGATGAAAATTGGTGGGAGGATTCTGTGGGTCAAGGGTAAGGTCAAGTTCGTCGATGGGCTCTGTAGCTCTACATTTAGGGGTGGGGGAGGGGGTTTCAAATTAAGGGGCGACACAAATATTGTTTAACAGCTAATGAGATTTAGGGGTAAGAAAACCTGCTGAACACGTATATGATGTCTCTCCGGACAAATAGTTCGCCCGGAATCCGGCCAGAACCGGAAAATTTGTTCAAAGTTAAAGTTTTATTTGAAGTAACTTTATTATAAGTAAAATATTTATCTAAAGTTGATTAAATGTTCGATGTAGTATAAAGGAGGCATGGCATGCTGGATCCGTTTAGCCTATGATTTTGTTTTCTCGCCGGACAAATAGTTCGCCCGGAATCCGGCCAAAATAGGAAAATTTGTTAAAAGTAAAAGTTATTATCTGAAGTTGATTAGAGGTTTGATGTAGGGGATTTTTCGTTCCAAACACAGATATCCTACTAAATATTCTTGTCTCCTTTGACTAACTTCTTTCATTGATTGACAAAAAAGCATTATTTATTGGGAAATACACTATACAAGTAGTACTAAGTTAGCAAACTCTTTTCACTTTCTTTAGTAATGTATTTGCCTTTACATGGCGCAACCACGTCGTCAGTCTGAGCAATGAACCTGGGAAACAGGATGACATTAGGACAAATGAGCCAAAGCGGCTATTAGTACCAAGTACAAATAAGCTAAGACTTTGGTCCCATGCAGCGACTGTGGATACCCCGACAAAACTGAGTTAAGCTAGAGGTACTTGCTGAGTTTTGAGTTGATGTCCGTCTACTACCCTCTTCGCCGCTTCGCATATCAGTGGGAAAAGGGCAGCAGGCGTGCTGACTTTCGAAATATCTTCTCCAGGGCTTTTCTGCGATATAGCTGTTTGTAGGTGTAACGAAGTATGATGCTCCGCGTACCTTCTACCCTCCGCTCCTTTGCATCAGGCACTGAGGGAATCTATTCGACTCCGAATAGTCGTATTACAAAGATAGGGAGACGGAGGTTCTGGCGCTTATTTGTTCTTGGTAGGACCTTACTTGCCAGGCCAGGTTTGTAAACTTTTGACACAGGATATTCCAATCCTCACTTCCCACCAAGTGTGCTTGGGATCTGACAGATCTGTGTCTGAAAACTCCTAAAAGGACACGTCATACTAATGATAGGTAATCTATTCTACTTCAGTAGTATTTCCGTCCATTCTCTTTCCCGAAATTCTTTATTTCAAATGTATTTATTACTCCACTATCAGAAATACACTAATTTTCACGCTTGACTCGTTAGTTCTCTTTGCGTGTCGCATCTTTCGCCCGATCATTGTTTCCGAGGAGCTTATTCGTCCAGACCGGTACTTCAGATTTTGCCGAGATTGTCGTCCAAGGCAAGGGACATAGAGAGACTAAAAACAGCCAAAGCCGGGTGTAATTTTCTGTAAGCCTGACTTGGTTGTAAAGCGGCCAACTATTTCAGAACATCTGGGCAGAAACACCACGCAGGCTACTGCGAGGTGTGCTTTAAAGTTTAACCGAATCGGGATGAGATCTGACAGTCTAGTTACACTTTACTTATTTTGTTAAGTAGGCCTGAAAACCCGATAAAAATGCGTTATTTCGTCTGTCCGCTATAAACAGATAATCGATTTTGTCGAATGAACTTATTCTTTCGGATTTGTGGTACCTCTATTTGTTTTTCCCTCAGCAATTGCCGAATAATAACATATATAACAAAAAGATATATCTTTTTCATCATCACTTTCCTACTCCCTTCAGAGGACTTACTTCATCCAGTTTTCCGAACTTACCATCACACATGGAAATGCAGGCTTTTGTTGAAATTCAGATTCTCCGCGTCTGGAAGAATTTTGGGTCGTCATGCAAGCAGCGCACATTCTGAACGTTATTACTAGAGCCCTGGGTAAAAAAGATACAAAATCCATTAGATGATTCAAAATAATTCAGTGTATTCAGATACAGATGTAAAAATAAGATGCCTCTTCAGTTAAACTTTAAGGGCTGACTCTTCACTGAAGCCAGAGAATCATATGTTCATATTTCAAATCCCAACCTCGAAAAACATTTTCAGCACCTTTATCCGTGTATCTTTCTTCTTAATCAGACGCTGTCAGTTTCAACACGTCATATGGCGATTATGAAGACATATGAACAAACTGTAGCCGCGTTTCTTGTAAATAAAACATTGCGCCGTTGTCCGTTCTGACTATAAGCCCGTTTTTTGTTGAATGGGTTTCAAACTCGTTATCCATTGAGGTTGTTACAACTTTTACTGTCAGCTAAACCCGTAAAAGATATTTTGTATCAAACATACTTTAGTAGTAAAGCTGGGAAGAGGACTGATTTTTCTTCTTATTTCAGTATATTCAGTATTGTATCGTCTCTTTCATCTTATTTCCCGCTTTCCTCATCTCTAGCTTTCTTCACTCTTGCTTTTCTACAAGCATCTGTCTCCCTTCTTGCTTTCCTAGATGCAACCATCTAGGCTACTCTAACATTCTTGTCGGAACCTCCTCAAGTTTACATGTTCACTCATGTCGAAGCTCACTCCCTTGTTAGCACCGACCACGAATTTGGGATTTTTTGTTCCTGACTCAGTGGAAATAGGAAGGTCCGTTCCATGACACCCTTTTTCTCTTCATTAATTTCTGCTAATTTCGTAAAAATAGGGTGCTTTTATCCATTTCTGCAATTTTGCTGAAGGACCTCTTCCCAATATTGTGGCAGAACGGGATGAGAACGGTATGCAGAACCGAGGGGCAGCAGAAGGGAAATTAAGAACGAGATACACTCGTTCTCGTTCTGCTAAAAACGGACAATAGCACTACCTAGAAACCGCTTATAGGAGAACGGGACAGGGAACGGATACGGGTTGTATAAAAAAAACTTATAATTTTATTATATTTTATAATTTTTCCGAACGGAAGTCACTTCTTCCGGAATCGAACGGAACTGGCAACAAGCTATGAAGAAAATCTGAAAAGCCGAGCCGAAGTTTTGATCTGATGTAAACAAAATCTGAACTAGATATAAACAAAGTCCATACTTTCGGTACAAATGCCTAGAAGAGCTTGTCACAAAGTTAACTGACTCAAATCTAAGAACAATTGGGAGGGCAAATGCCCCGTGCTTTCCCAATACCTCCAGTCCCATTTCCGGTCCTTAGGCTCACTTGAGCCAAATAACGCTGCAGACCCCTTTTCAGTTTATAAAATAAAAGCTTACCTTTATATGTTTCTTCTCATGACTTTCACATATATGCCACCTTAAACTTCCAGTAATGTTATGGGCCGAGTGACAGTCGTGAGCCCCACACCTCCATTTCCAGCCAACGTCATTTGCGTGGATAAATTCATGCTCCGTAAACGAAAAGACGCCAGGGAAAACTGTCCTGCACTTCCCATAAGAAAACATATTATTTTAAATAAAACTCTGTTTCGAGTTTCGACCCTTCTAGACCGAACATGTTCAAACAATACCGTGACATTCTTCAGTTTTGTATAACATAACGGAACCTTAATTACCATAAGTGGTGTCCGCACAGAGATTCAAAAGATAAAAGAACTATCCGTTCCTCTCATCGCGGTCGAAACGTTAACTTTGCCGTTGCAACCAGCGATAGACAATATTTATTGTCCGCCGTCGTTCTGTAATATTCCGAAATTACAGCACGGTGTGTGTCAACCGGAAAACAACGTCTCAGAACCTTCTTTACCACTAAGAATATTTCAGTTCACACGCCTACTGAGCTTAGCCGGATTTGCCACCACAGAAAGGAAATAGTCTTAACAAGGTCTTAATTTGTCGAAACCGTACGGAAGATAAAGAAAGCACGCTTGAGAACGGACGATTCCTGTACAGGATCGGGTTATTTATCAAATAGTCGGCAATGGGTGCGAGCAAGGAAATTTACGGCCAGTAAAAGGAATGCGTCTAGATCGAAGCGAAAAGTTCCGTAATAACGAAAGTTAATTTGCTTCGAGAACGGAACATTTCAAGACTGACCAAGACTTATTACGCTACGTAGAGGGAAATCTCCCATGGATGGACTTTAATGTGTGGTCTGTAATTTGTCCGCCCAGTTCAGTATATTTTTGAGTGTAAAAGTGCAAAAGCTTGAGCTGCCTACACTCATACATTCTACCGAGCGTTATCTAAATCGGGGGTATTTGTTCAGTATTTCACGTGCATTTATTTATGTTGTTGTTTTTAAGTAAATTGATCAGTTTTATTATGTAACAACTCTAATAGCACTAGGCTAAAAAAGAAACAAGTCGGAGAAACAAAATATAATATAGTCAAATAATAGTTCAGTTCATTCGTTCCAGTCTTAAATTGACCTCGATTGTACGGAAGTCTGCGTTGAAGTCTTTTGGATTGTAAATGACCCATTAAAATTGTGTATCTAAACGATAATCTTACTGTTGCATTGACATGTCCAATGTTATTTCACTGTACAAAGAAGATGTTGTGGACTGAGGGAAAGAATAATAGCTTAATTGTAATTTGATGTAGGCTAAACCGTCATGCACTGACGCTGGTCGAAGGCATGGGTATGTACACACCAAAAAATGTGTATTCCGCGGTTTAGATGTTTCGAAGTTTTGTTATGCGGATGATCTTTTTAACGTAAGTCGAACTGTTGCTGGTCTTGAACGGTATTTCCGGGATCTAAGTACTAACTATGATAAGATTGGTATGTCTTTGAATCCAGATAAATCCCAAGTGCTTTTGTTTAATTGCAAAGATCCTATTGAAGCTCCGGTTAATTTGGGAGATACTGTTGCTACTCCAGTCGATCACTTCATGTACTTGGGTATCCCAATCGGTCGGACTATTGCTGCTACGCGGAAGCTTCTGGTACAGCACACTGAGAATAAAGTGCGAAATTCTTACGTTTCAGTAGTTGTATCCCAGCTAAATTTGGGTAGGAAACTACTTACTCGAATATTCAACAGCTCAGTCATGGGCCATTTTCTGTATATCGTTCCCTTCTGGGACATATTAAGTGACAGTGATAAAGCTGAACTCCGAAAAATTTATTTTAAATATGGGAAATATCTCCTTGGAATCCCGTCTTGGTCAAGAAATAGACCTCTAGTTCGAAAATACGGTCTGCGGGAACCGGTAACTGAAATGGCCGAACACTTCAAGCGGATGACTGCTGACAAGCCGTCTCACCACCCCTGGTGCGGCATTCTATTTTAGTATTTATCGAATTTGTTGTTGTTCTGTATTTGGGTATGAGTTTATTAGTTCCTTCTTTTTTTCTTTTCTTTTTCTGTACTCCGTCTCATGCTTTTGTAGCTGTTGTAGATGGGTTATAAATAAATACATACATACATACACCAAAAAATACTAGTGAGCATCCCCTCATAATGCTTAGATTTAAGCCGCTTTCACATTGACGCGTTGAGCCTTTCGCACTAAGCTACGCAAACTCTGCGTCGTGCTTGCGTCGACGTTACGCAGACAAATAGAACCAAGATCTATTCTTGCCTTGCGCCGATGCGTACGCATCAGATTTGTCAGTGGAAAATGGAAGTTTTTCAAGAAAAACTAAAAAAAAACATGCTGGTGATGAAAGAAAACCTTGCTACTAGTGAAAGAAATTAAAATTCAGCAGAAGAAACCGAGAAAGGAAAATGTAAATGAGCATCCAGCGAGAAAGCTTTTCGCAACCTGTCTGCAACGCAAGATAAACGCATACGCAACGCATCGCAACGACGCGTCAATGTGAAAGTGGCTTGACAGATGCGCTTTTCGCACGGTTCGGACCACTGGAGCTAATGGATCCAAAACACGCGACTGCTGGACACGATTTTCCGTGGATTTTTCCCAGGGCGAGGCAATGTGTAACAGCTTGGCCGGGAAGCCAAAATTTGTCAGTCAGTCTCCCTGACTCCAACTGTTAGTTTACTACTGGATACGAACATTAAACAAATGATTAAAGTAACGCAGTTTGGATCTTCCTCTTCGCTTTCTGAAATGTTTCGGATTGGATCGGTGAGCATCTTTTAGCTGATCGTTACGGTTGTATAATCTGGCTATTTATTTTGGAAGTAATCAGCGTGTTCGTTCACATTGCCAAAGTAAAGGTTTGTTTTGTGTCGGAAATGGAGGTGACATTCTTCACGGAAAAGTGAGACGAAAGTAGCACGACATGAAGGTATAACGACACGTAGCCGTTCGTTTATTTCCGAATTGCAACACCGACTTTTTTGAATATCTAAGCTTTTGTAGTCAAGAGTGCAAAATAGTCTAACCTAGGTCCTTAGTATAACAAGCTAATGTTCATTGCTTGTTTTCGTTTCAGGGAAATGACATGACGGCGGTGTATAGCAACGGTTCGAGTAGGCAGTCGAGCACGGCGAGCTTGTGCAACTTATCTGGCATTGATCATGGTCCAAGCGTTTCCCATTTCTTCGAGGTTAGCCTCTTCTTTTGAAAAGGATTCAGTAGAATGGACTAGTTTTTCGGCTGAACCGTCTTTTGACATAGTCGTTTTCATCTTTCTTAGTAGTCCACACCAGATGGGTTTGTTCGACTTCTCAACTCAACACGTATGCACATGAGCTACTTCAGAATGTGCATTAAGCAATGGACGTGAGTTTTACTTGAACTGGTGCTATGAAGAGCGACGATGACTGCGTCTGGATGACACAGCTCGCAAGCAAGATAGCTGAGATAAGATAGCGATAGCCTACCCGAGGTGGTACTCAGTCCCCGACACCTGCTGCACCCCCTTTGCCGGCACCGGCGGAAGCAAGCGGTGCCGGTCATAAATTAGGCGATTCATCTTTCAAACGCTTCTAAATATGCTGATTTTTATGTTCTGATACGTGGTAACCATTGCCAACTGGAGTCAGCCGGTGCTAGCACCGGCCTGGCAACGCGGCACCTTGCACTTGCTGTACGCTAAAATCGTGAGTGGATAACCCCTCTGCGATACCCAGCAGTTAAAAGCGACACACTCGTAACTATATTCAGTAAACAAGCGTTTGTGAAGGCGGTGATGAATGCCTCATGTCTGACCTGTTCAGTGCTTTTGATAGCTCTAGACGGGACAGCGCCGAGGCATGTATAAAAATGACCGTGACACAATCTCGTTTCTCCAGTTTGAACAAAGAGAACCACGCGTTTCCAGCGTGCTCGGTAAACTCTAGGGCCATGACAACCAGTGCCTCGTCGTGTGCGAGGTCCCAGGTCTCCCGACTCCCTCGTGCCTTCCCCCTATGGAACTTGCTTGCACCATATTGGCGAACCCGAATTCGCCCCATGCAATATTTTAAAGCTTCTACCCTGATCGTCTTTTCCTACTAGTGCACGACGCATCGCGAGAAGCATAAAGCCACGTCAGATTAACCGGATATATTACCGGACAGAGGGCGTACCGCCAGGATTTGAAGACAGTCAATATTGCAACATCTGGAATAACTGAGGTCGCCGTTACGCGTTCTTAGGCTTTCAGTTCAATCAATCAATCAATCATCATATTTATTCCTGAATATCTGGTTTACAACATGATAACATAGGACTGTTAACTTAAACCCCATATAATTGATATATACAATTCATTTTAAAATGTGTACGACTTCACAACTTTTAAACATAATTAAACAGAATTCAGTAGTGGGTCTTTCTACTTCAGAATCACCGTGGACTTGCCCTGCTGTCTAGTGGTGTTTTGAACTAATGGTGGCAGTGGCTTGCCGCCATTTCTTCGGAAGTATAAGCGAAAATAGAATCGTTCAGAATGGTGTTAAGCCAAACTCCCACTAACAAAAGCAAAAGGCATGCAATCTAAAGTGCGAGAAATGGGCCAGCCGTTACAATAGTAAAAAAATACACAACTGTTCTCGGCTTTGCAAAAGACTTTATCCGAAATACCGAAAGATCTTACGACGTTCGGAAGTCTTTTGTCAGTGATAAGAATTCAGCTGCCTACGCACAAAATATGAATCAAGCTAATGGTATCTGCTGCCACTGTTTACTCCTTCTGTTTCACAGAACTGTCGCAGCAGTATGTCGCTAAACCGTCCGTAAATGCAAGTGGAAACTTGATGCCGCTTAATTGTACGTAGACACTTAGTAGGTCGGCAAAACGTCTTCGTAAGTAGTTCTGCAACATCAGCATGTAACATTAGGTCCGTTGCTATGTTTTGTGGATACTTTTTCCAGCGTTGTGTCACGCAATTAGGCATTTACGTAATTCAACAAATCACCTGTAAATTACCACGTGCTCGACTCTCTCCGTAGGCAGATAATTCCCCGGCTGAGGTTTGTATTTGCTCCAGTACGATTCCTGGCAAATGTTTTAGGCTTTTCCATCTGACTTGGCGCTGCAAACCGTGAGAATTTATTTGTCTTACCATTCTACAATGAGCAGAACATCGGACAAATGTCCAACAGCCTGGTACAGTGAAACACTGAATAGTTTAATAGCCAAGTGGGCCATATGAAATGCATAAACAAAAATAAACACACACTACACTACAGCAGCGGAAGCCAAGTTTAAAAATCTCCCATATTATTTATTCTTACTTCGCTGCGAATTATATCAGGGAACTTTAGATTATTCCGATGCCCTGGGGGTCCGAGAGTTGCTTGCATTCCACCAGGAATGGCCCTGTTCCTCGGTATCATTACAGTAGTGTTGTTTTTTTGTTATTTGTTTGTTAGTTTATGGCGAAAGCTGAATTATAAATTTAATAATAAATAATATTAAGAGCAATGATGCGTACAGTTTGGTTTTCACGCTCTGGAAGGCAGCTTGCTCGGGACCGAGTACACCGAATTTGGATTGGGAATTGGATTCAAAGTTCACACTAAAGGCGTATTCTCGCCGTTCCCCGAGTGGCCTACTCCTTTTGAGGAGTCCCTGCGTTTTTATTTGTCCCAGGGGCTCACTCCCGTATTCTCGCGAGTCCCCACGAACGAGGAATGCTCCGATTATCATTAACATCATAAAAAAGGACTCCTTTTCAGATTCGGAGGGGAATCAATTTTTGCCGGTGTTGGTGTAATGTAAAATTACATAAAACTATCAGGATAAACAAAATAAAAAGTGACTCCCTCTATTCTTGCCGTTTCCCTTGATTCCCCGAGGAGTCCTCGGGGAACGGCGCGAATACCCTTTAAATCCAGATTGAATATGTGTCAAGTTTCGGCCCATCTTAAGTTTCATATCACAAATTCACATCTATCAAGAACGATCAGTGATGTTTCGATCGTCATAGGCTCCGTTTGTAGATGCGGGGGCAACTGTGAAATCCCGTAGGGCTATTTCCAATAGGCCTATCAAGTATCTGTACTACAGGCCTGGCTTACAGTCTCCTTTGCCCCAAAGCTTGTAGGAGTATCGTTAAACCAGCGCCTTTGACTACCTCTATTCTGTTCAACTGAAAAATAACGATGCACTTTTAAAGTTGAATGACTCCTCCCTTGTGGACTCGTATTTTTTTGAGTCGGCTGTTATCTGAATCGCCTGTGTTTCCGTGTCTTTTGTACTCCGTGTTTTTATGGCACTTGCAGCCTCTGGCTCAAGTGCCATATGCCGATCACAATTCCGTCTGTCGGTCTGTCGATCTGTCCGAGTTTTTTGTCACACTTTTTCGAGTTAGGGTACTTCCAGATGTGCTAGGACAATGAAACTTGGCAGGCATATCAGGGACCCGACCAAACTAACCTGGAAATAATCAGTTTCCCGATCCGACCATATGTGGGGAGTGCGGGGCGCTGGAAACTTGAAATTTAGGGCATTTTGTCACACTTTTCCGAGTTAGGGTACTTCTAGATGAGCTAGGACAATGAAACTTGGCAGGAATATCAGGGACAAACGAACCCAGAAATAATCACTTTCCCGATCCGACCATATGCAGGGGAGTGGGGGCGCTGGAAACTTGAAAATTTAGGGCATTTTGTCACACTTTTTCGAGTTTGGGTACTTCCAGATGAGCTAGGATGAAACTTGGCAGGAATATCAGGGACCTGACCAAAGTAACCTGGAAATAATAAGTTTCCCGATCCGACCATATGCGGGGGAGTGGGGGCGCTGGAAACTTGAAAATTTAGGGCATTTTGTCACACTTTTTCGAGTTAGGGTACTTCCAGATGAGCTAGGACAATGAAACTTGGCAGGAATATCAGGGACCCGACCAAACTAACCTGGAAATAATCAGTTTCCCGATCCGACCATATGCGGGGGAGTGGGGGCGCTGGAAACTTGAAAATTTAGGGCATTTTGTCACACTTTTTCGAGTTAGAGTACTTCCAGTTGTGCTAGGACCATGAAACTTGGCAGGCATATCAGAGACCCGACCAAACAACCTTAGAAATAATCAGTTTTCTGATCGGACCATTTGGGGGGGGGGAGTGGAGGGCAGGGGAATCCGGGAAATTGAGAAGTGTGTAACTTTCGAACGGGTGATCGGATTGTAATGAAACTTCATAACTGAATAGAATATATATCTGCCAGGGGGGAGTTGGGGGGTGGGGAGACCGGAAATTTCAGGAACCGGTTAGAATGGAGGGATCGGAGTGAAACTTGCTGGGAAGAACAAGCATCTGCTCTAGATAAGTCCTTTAGACCATTGTACTGGATCCGGACACTTATGGGGGGGGGGGGGGGTCCCGGAATTCCGATGATGGTGGTTTTGGGGATTTTCACGATGAAACTTGGCTGGCATATCAGGGACCCGATCAAACTGACTTCAAAATACAAATTTTGTCGATCTGATAATGGTGGGGGGAGTGGAGGGAGGGGAATCCGAAATTTTCAGTCATGCGTAGTTTTAGAATGGGTGATCGGATTCGAGTGAAATTTAAGAATTGAACAGAGGACATTTCTCCGATGGTCTTTTTCATATCCGGACCGGATCCGGCAACTATTGGGTGGGGGGGGGATACGTGACCCGTTTAGAATGGAGGGATCGGGATGGAACTTTGTGGTAAGAACATACAGATGCTCTAGGTAAGTCATTTCTTGAATCGGATTGGCTACGGGCACCGTGGGGGAGCTGGGGGGGGGGGTGGACCGGAAATCTCGAGAAACGGTTAGAATGATGGTATCGGAGTGAAACTTGCTGGGAAGAACAAACATCTGGTCCATGTAAATCTTTTACATAATTTGACTGGATCCGGACATTTGAGGGGGGGGGGAGGAGGGGGTTTCCCGGAATTCCGTTTTTTGGGGGATTTTCACGACGAAACTTGGAAGGCATATCAGGGACCCGGTCAAACTGACTTGGAATAAAAAAAAATCCTCGATATGATAATCTTGGGGGGGGGGGGAGTTGAGGGAGGGGAATCCGGAATATTGAGTCATGCGTAACTTTGGAACGGGTGATCGGATTCGAGTGAAATTTAATAATTAAGCAGAGGACATTTTTCTCTGGTGATCTTTTTCATTTCCTGACAGAATCCGGCAATTGTTGGGGGGAGGGTGGAAAATACTTGACCCGCTTAGACTGGTGTGATCTGGATCGAACTTCATGGGAATGACAAACAGATGCTCTGGATTAATCATTTACAGAACCGGATTGGCTCCGGGTATTGTGGGTGGAGTTGGAGGAGGGGGGGGGGGGGGGTCTGGGATTCCGGTGATCGCGCGTTAAGGTACTTCCAGGTGTGCTAGGACGATGAAAGTTCGCTGGAATATTGGAGACTCAACAGCATTTTCTTAGAAATTGCCACTTCCCAAATCCGATTATTCCTTAAAGTACCAATCTTGACCGCAAAGTAAAAAAAATACTTTTAAGCAATATATGCATTTTCATGATGCCCATCAGCCCATTAGCATTTTTGCCTCAAGGTTTTTGCTTACAAATGAAGTTCCAGCTCCGTTAGAGTGCGCATCTCAACCGCAAAGTCGAAACTTACTTTTGATCAATCAAATCATCTTAACCCATGCAAGTGCCGTATGAGCTTACAGCTCTTGTTGGCTTTACACAGTGGTCGGTCAGACAAATCGATAATAACAAGAATTACCATCTCTTCTGCCTCCCATTCAGGTGACGCTGACCGCCGGAGCGTCACTCAAACTTGTAAAGACTTACAGCACGCTTTAAAGCACTACTCTTACTACGAATGACTTTTCACGATGAAATATCAGTTTTCGAAAATACCATTATTTTCCCCGTGAAATTATCGATTTTCTTGTTAGCGCTTGTTGACTCCATCCAGCCTTCCGGATCTCCAACGCGGCGGCTGGACGCAAAATATTTTGCCGTGGTCACAAAGTAGAAAAACCAAGCCAAAGAGAAAAAGCCAAGTACCAAAATGAAGAACTAGTCTGAAGCCTATCATGTCCTTATGTGTGAAAGAGTTGTCCGCGGACCTTGAAACTTACCGCTAAGTTAGCGTTACATGACAGACAAAACTCGGCTGGGCCGAAAAAGCGCTAAAAAGTCGTAGCGACAAAACGAAACAATGGCGAGAGGCAAAACAATGAAACGAAACAGTGGCAATTGCGAAATTCCAGAATCTTATAAATCCATGAGGGAGCTAGGGATAATATAAAAGGCATACTAAGCAAGAGGGGTCCTTCAAAAGTCATTCATCGCGTCTGGTAGAGGGGGAGAAGACCGCGTACAATCATAGCACCGGGATGGCCTTGAGTATCGTCAAGAACAAATAATCGGAGATAACCCAAGAACAAATAAGCTAAAACTTTGGTCCCATGCAGCGACTATGGATACCCCGACAAAACTGAGCGGAGCTAGAGGTACATGCTCTAGCTTTAAGTTGATACCCGTCTTCGCCGTTGCTCATCGCAGAGCAATACGTGCAGGAGGCACGCCAACCCGCTCTGGAGCGCGTCCACAGAACCAATCGGCTTTGGTTTTGAAAGTTTCTTCTGCGCGGCTTCACAGCGATATAGCTATTTGTATAGGTAACGAAACGTGATGTGCCGTGTAGCTCCTAACCTCCGCTCGTTTGCATCGGGCAGGGTACGGAGAAATATTCGACTCCGCATGGTCATATTACAGAGATAGGGAGACGGAGGTTCTGCCTGATTATTCGTTCTTGGTATCGGGAATCGCGATCGAAAATCCATGGGTCTCTCCTGCAACTTGCATTGATGTAGCATATCTATGTGGGCTGTGAGTTCCCTGCTGAAATTCTCCCTTTTCAGGTCTTTTACATAGGGAAAATCAAAGTATCCCACAAGAGAGCACCACCGACATTTACGGATGACGCACTGGAGCGATTTCGTAGCCACGATGCGCAGAAAGTTAAAATGAAAACTTCCCCTGGTATTGGAAGCCCACATTGGAGTCATGATAGTGGCGAGCATAGGATAGGTGGCTCAACTGGATCGTCGGCATCTGCTAGTGCAAGGAACTCGATCTCGCCGGATCGAGATTCGAAAGATTTGTTGCGTCTGGCAACGCAGAAGCTCGCTAATGTGAGTCGGATTTATCATCGGTCAGACACATCGTCCTTGCAAACTTACTAAAAATTGGATGGATACACCATCATAAATCAAATCAAATCGTCAGAAGATGCTAAATTACGCTGGTCATACAGTAGTAAAACAAATATATTACACTAATTATTCACTTTGTTAAAAATCTCTGTAAAAAACGGCACAAACAAGTTCATGAACCTTGAAGTTCGTCCTCTGACAGGAACTAGTTTCTTTTGCTGTCTTGTCCTGCTATTTTTTGGAGCATCAAGGGGGGGGGGGGGGGAGCAATGGTCGGTTGTTCTCACTTGCCAACAGTTTTTTTTTTCCAAAGTTTAGTATCATCTGTTCTTCGGTTGCAGAGGCTCGGGAGTCTCAACACAGACAGTGCTTGCTCGTAAGACTGATAGCCAGGATAATTTTCGTAGCGCGTTTCTGGACGGATTCGAGCTCTTCCGATAGACAAATCTTGTTTTGTACTTGGGGTCACCCCGGAGGTCTCATCTTTGAGCCATTTTCCTTGCTCGTTTTTCTTAATATGCTCTTTCCTAGCTTTTCTTTTTGGACTGGATAGGGATTTGGGATTGCATTTTCTAGGTTGGACAGTAGTGTCCACCCCTGGGAACTAAACACATCTTTACTGTTTCGACGAGAAGTTGTTCTCAAGTATTTTCGTAATAGTGAAACATTCCATACTATATTAATCATCTTTGCTGAATCGGAACGGCAAGGATCAAATGATTATTTCTGCACTGAATATAGCCCTATATTGACGCAACAGCTGGACAAATATATTACTGGAATTTAAGAAAGTTCCCGTTTTCACTGGATTCTGATGAATCCGAAACTCGCCCCCTTAGGACAGGCGAAAGCTTTATGGGGTGGGCCACTGTTCACATTTGTTCACTGTTTGCAATAAAATTATATCTCTCTCTCATGATACCAAATAAAGACTCAACAGGAGGCCTGCTGAAGTTTGGCCTTCACCTGACTCCGTCCCTAGTATCGACCAAGTACAGTAAACCAAATAGGTTGATTCAGAATGTCAGCCTATCCACACTCGAACCCACTTGATCAAGGAGAAACGCTACCGAAGATTTGCTGCAAGATTTCGTGTGAACAAACTGTCTGGTATGAAAAAACGCGTCTCTCGCCTGTAGACTGTAGATTGGTTGAACGCCTAAGTATAGGGCTACAGGGCCCATCTGTGAATGACCTGTACTTTGACCCCCCCCCCCGTAAATAGAGGGCTCGGGACCCAC
The DNA here is from genome assembly GCA_030848855.1 of Branchinecta sandiegonensis. Classification (NCBI taxonomy): domain Eukaryota; kingdom Metazoa; phylum Arthropoda; class Branchiopoda; order Anostraca; family Branchinectidae; genus Branchinecta; species Branchinecta sandiegonensis. The sequence continues at coordinate 16,972,723 of JAUPMV010000006.1, read as the reverse complement.
CCGCGAACGACCTGTACATAGACCGAAATGACCCTAACACCAAGCTTGAACACGACAGCCGACCTAACCACTTCAAGAGGTGTCGTGCAACAAACAGACGGGCTGGGAAACTTTAACGAAGTCATAGATTTCCCGTCACTGCTTATCTGCTATAATAAGCTTACCTAAGTACTACTTGAATACTTACGTACTGTAGAGTCGTTACTAGACAATTTTTTTTTTTGGGGGGGGGGGAGCAAGGTATTTACCGACTGTTTTGCAGAAAAAACTACCGTTTTCAAGAAAAAACGACTGATTTTGAGAAAAACTGACTGTTTTTCGTGAAAAAAAATCAGTTGTTTTTACGGTCTACACGGTCTTATCTTTTACCGACTGGCCGACAACATTGCAAGGGGCGCCCCGCCCCACCCCCCAAAAGTGATGCCCCTGAAGTACTGAAGTATTTTTCAAAAAAGTACTTATTACTTGAGTACTTAAGTATGCTACTTAAGTAGATTTTTTGAGAAACACTTAATAGGCTACTTATACTTAAAACTTAAGTAAAAATTCCCTCGAGTACTTGGTAGGCTACTTGCACGTAAGTAAAAAGTGGAAGTCTACACATCTAACAGAGTAATCTTTCTTAGGAAATCTCCGTTCTGAAAGATGCAAGCGGTGTTTCGCCGATGGTAGCAAATCGTGTTTCGCCATGTCTAGATCCCTTGTCAGCCATTGCCGAAGAAGTAGCGAAAAAAAGAATGTGTAGTGGGGAGTCTGAACAAAGGTGAGAGAAATTTGGTTTAATTAAGAAGAAAGCTCCCTGCGGTCAACACCGGGGTAGTCTTGGCAGGTGTAGCGCGCCTCTAGCTTTCGTCCGTAAAGGACCTGTCGCACTTATAATGCCAATGCAACATGCGTTATTATTCATTATTTCCAAAAACCTATAAGCTAAGAGCTAGTCGCTATAACTGATTCTTAATCCGGGAGACTAGAATTGTGTATGATACATTGTACCCCCCCCCCCCCCCCTGAATGACTCCACACTGATTATTCCGCTTTTGTATCATGTTCCCGATGACTGTTTGCGGCAAGCTCACTCGTCAGATAAACTGGTTATCCGTCTTTGTCCGTGTCTTTGCTAAAAGTCAACGGGCCCTTTCAACTGACAAAGCCGTGGGTAGTTTGTTAAAAGCAGAGCCTGGTTTTAAAGTATTTGATTAAAATAGAATAGCACAATACAAACAGCAAATAGTGCGACGGATCCTTTAAAGAGCGCGTAACGACAGAGTTTCTAGTAGGCTATGCATCCCTAGCAAGTTGTGATACCATACCCCAACTAAGGTGCGAGAGAGCTATTTCTTTTCGATCAGTTAATGATTGTATTATTCGTATCAAAAATAGCACAAAACGTGCCTATATGGAGCATTGAAAAAAAAAGAAAACACAAAAGGAAAAAAGAAGAAATAAAGAAACCAGACTATACTAAACAAGCCTAAATAAAAACACAGTAATATGAGTGGCTCCGATCTAAAGTAAACAAAATAAACTCTGTTTATCTTTTATATGTTTATTTTATTATTAACCCCGTAGAAAAGAACACGGGAACAAATAATATAATCAAACACTGTAATTGATTCGAAAGATGAGAAAGACCGTTATATGCGGGAATCTGAGATGGGACGTGGAGGACATTTTTGGCTACCCAGTGCCATTGTGATTTTCGGTGTAGTGTCGTTTGGTTCGTGGCTAGCCTATGAGATGTGATAGCAAAGCAGTCTGTGTAAGGCGTTTTCCTTAGACCCTTACCTAGGTTATGTTATGTTAGGTCCTGGGAAGATAAGCTTAGATTCTCCTGTGGCACCTCTACCAAAGGGTGTCTAACAACTATCTCCAGTCGTCGCAGTTGCACTAAATTTTCCCATTCCAGGAGGCCGGTTCCTGAATTGGAACCTCGAAATCGCACAGGATCGTTCAGCCGTGACGGAAACTTCCGTCCTCGACTCTCATCAGCCACATCTTTCGACATGAAGGTATGTTTTTTGGGGATCTCAAAACGTAAGTGACGGGGTAATTTTGTACGTCCGTCTGTCTGTCCGTCCGTCTGCTAGCACGATAAATCTCGAAAGGGTTAAGATTTTGTTCAAACTTGGTATGAGGATTCTTCGAGTCAAAGTTCAAAGTTCAGGTCAAGTTCGTAGATGGTCTCTGTGCATCTATATCTAGGAGTGGGGGAGGGGGTTTCAGATTAAGGGGCGAAAAAATGATTTTTTTTTAAAGCTAATGAGAGTCGATTTTGGGTAAGGAGACGTGCTGAATCCGCATATGAAATTTATGTTCTCGCCGGACACGTAGTTCACCCGGAATCTGGCCAAAACCGGAAAATTTGTTAAAATAAAAGGTTCTATCTAAAGTTAATTAGAGGTGGGACGTAGGGCTAATGAGACATGCTGAACTCGTTTTTTAACTTTATTTTCTTGCCGGACAACAGGCAGTTTTAAAACCAAATGAGATAGTCGATATAAGTTGAGGAGACATGCTGAATCCAGATCTGAAACTAATTTTCTCGCTGGACGATAAGTTTACCGGAATCCAGCCGAACCAGAAATTTGGTAAAATCAAAAGATTCTCAATTCGATTAGAGGCTCGTACGGGGGATAAGAACACTCGATTAGTCCATCTCTGAACCTTATTTGTGAAGGCAACTCCCGGATTCCTGATTCTTGAGCTACCATAAAAGTCTGATTTTTATTTTGTGCAAGCCCGGCGTGCCTCTCCGTTAACTCCGTCAGTCTTGACACTATCGGGAATGCGACGGCCAATATCGTCACCAGAGGCGTCTTGGCGTGGTTTACGAGGTTGGCACTCAACCGACAAAACGGACAAACCGTGATTTTTCTTTATTTATTTACAACCCGCTTTAAAAATGATAGTGGAGTACACAAACAAATTAATAAAAATAAGTTATCAAAAGTAAAAAAATTAACCAAAAATATCAGACCCTTTTCAGGGAGAAACATTTGCAATAAATTCCGGCACAATCTGAACAAAATTTATACTCTCTTCTTTTTCCAGTCAGATCAGAATCGGACGATGTTGTTCGAGATTGGTCGCTACGAAATTCGCCTCATCAGTCCAGACAGGAAGTCAAAATTGATGACGAAACCCATCAAAGACATGACATTCGTCTCCCAGGGACAGAAAGCTGACGACCACTTCGGCTTCATTTGCCGGGAAGCAAGCTGTGACACCTATGTTGGCTACTTGTTCAAGTGTCAGTCAGGGTCGATCGCCGAAGAAATCTTGGCATGTAAGGAAGATCATTTTTTTCACGCATGTACTTGATAAGATCTTATCTGATAGAGATGGAATTAAGCACCTCCTCATCCCTCAGCCAGATCCCCTATGCGATGCTATAGCCTTTAGACTTATCTTGTTAGAAATAGTTCAATCTGTCAAACCACCTACAAACCTCGGGAATAGACAGAATCCCTTGGAAATTGCCTGAAATCCATTTGTAATTAATTCCTGCCTAGCAATTGTGCATTCATTAGCAATAGTTGCGTCTTTGCAGATACCATGGTAACTGAATCTGCAGTTAGTCGTTTTTGCAGTTACCGTGGTATCTGATACACGGTTGCTCTGCAAAAACGACTATTGCCGAAATTGTACTCTTGGAAATCATCCCAAAAGAAAAACTGATATCCAGTTACATCACTAATTGCTAAACTTCTTTCTCACCAATTTGACAAAATTTGATGAAAGTGAGATGACTTTTCAGATACCACGATAACTGCAAAAACGCCTTTTGACCGTGGTATCAGATACCACGATAATAACGACTTTAGACCGTGGTATCAGATACCGTGGTATCTGCAAAAACGCAACTAATATCACATTAACATTTGAACATGTATCTTTCAGCAGATAGATTAAAGGGTGAGTAGAGAGCGGGTGTTCCCATCTAATAAACCCGTAAATAAGCTGAGGTATATCCTCGTCCTGTCTATGCCCAAGAGGGCTGGTCCTCTCGAGATAAAAAGTGCTTGCGGTATCCCTAGAGCTGGCTCTGTGAAGAAGTCGTATGACATGTAAAAATTGTCATTGAGGAATCGCTACTTTAAAGTATAACTGAAAGCCAACTTGTTTTTGTGTCATTTAACTGATTACACTGAATTATTTGGATTCTGCCAAGGATTTTTTTTATTTTCCACTATCTACTGTAGTTATGACGTTCAGAATCTCTGCGGCCGTCCCCACAACGAAAATTCTACTATGACGCGGGAAATTTTAATCTCAACACAAACGAGGCTTTTCAGTGGGCAGTGGTCAGATTGGCGGAGATTGCTTAGTGCCTGAACAAGAAAAAAAATCATAAATCTTTCTCGTAAGGCATACAACAAAAATACAAGCGCATAAAAGTACCACAATCACACGGAAATTCCACTATTCGAAAATCGATTATTCGCGAATAGCGGAACAACGAAGTAACGCATTTTCAGCGGGTCTTCGAGCCAATTTCAGTGAATAAGTGATGGGTAACTAGATTGTCCTATCCCAGCCCTTTTCGGTTAAACTTTAAGAGGGACAGCTGGAATAATGTGAACCAAACACAGAAAAGGTGGTGTAACAGTCAGTTGCAGACAGCTTCAAGGCTTTTGACTATGCATACAGTGGTTCGCAAATAATGCATAAAACGGATATGTCAGCTGCGATGCTTTGGCAGCGATATTTCGGCCCTTTTTGGCAAGGGTCCTCGTCATGCTATCAATCTTCAGGGTCAACTTCGGGGAAGGAAACAAACCTGCAATCCTGCAAATGATTGCAGGTTAGTTTTCTGAAGATTGACAGCCTGACGAGGACCCTTGCCAAGAAGGGCCGAAATATCGCTGCCAAAGCATCGCAGCTGACATATACATTTTATGCATTATTTGAGCCCAAGCTGGGCTCAAGGAATATTTTGAGGTTTGCTCTACCCCGAAACCCGGCAAAATGCCGTTCTTAGTATTGACATTTTGTTCGTTCTAGCGAGTAGCGCGAAGAAGAATAAATAATAAACCTCGGAGGGAATGCTGGATTTATAAGTGTTTAGAGCTGCGCGATTTTATCTTTAGTGCTGCTTTCTGAAGAATGACAGGATGTGTATTGTATCATCTGGAAAGAAAGCCATGAGAAGGTGATATCGCACCTTGCCTAAGTTACGGTCATGCCGCCTCTGACAGCAGTTAAAGACTTCCGGGAGGTCTATTCTCATTCCTTCGTATGTTATAGCACCTGTTCCCCGACGATTAAAGAAACTGCCAACAAAGTTTTCTATTATCTTGTTTGTTTGAGTTCTAGAATCCTATCAGACAAAGTTATTGGTGCACATTGTGTAGTCCCAGGTGTGTAGTATCGAAAATCCTCGCCGTCACTATTCCTTTAATCGACCTGCTTTTTTTTGAATAGCGCTGAAGCAAGCTCTGTCTGCAAACACAGACTTCATTTCATTTGGATCCCCGAAATCAAGGTCGCCGTCGGGGACTTGCGATCACTGCCCTCTTTTATGGTATCAAAAGCTCATTGCTGAACTTGATGGTAAGTCGCTCGGCAATCGTCGAGGAGTCGTGTTTCTTCTGGATTAGAAAGAAGGGTTTTGGCGAGATTCCGCATCACTTTCTAGCAAATGGAGCACATCATGAAAACCGCAAGAAACGTATTTTTGGAGATCGTATTCTGCTCTTGATGTTTATCTACCGCGAAAACCCCTGGGAACTTAGGGTCTACGCTCAAAGCACCCATACTTCTTATACTAGGGCACGAATGCGCTCCGTTTCCCTAAACATTCCATCCGATCTTATTCTCGAGATTTAAAAAGTCACATGGTACATCCCAACCCCCTTGAAGGCAGATAGTTTTCTGTACATTCGTTTCACCAACTAGGGTATCATGCCTTGTCAATTAATCGTTTAGTTTCCAGTATGTTGCTGTTACGGGGCTGAAAAGAAACCAATCGAAATATACTATGTGTCTCTTTTGACATACAGATTGAAGCTAGGTGCTGACAGGACGCGACACGATGACAGTTTCGACAGCATGGCGCAGTCATCGTGTGACTTCCAGTTCACTTGACGGTTTAAACGAAGACGGATTTCCGAGACACTGGAAATATTAAGAAACAAAAATTGCTGGGCTTTTGGTTGTACTCGCCGCTAAAAGACAAAATTGACCTGATTTCTTGAATTAATGTTTTTGCTTCTTCCCGCCAGATGACCATCTGTTAAAGTGTTTTGTCTACTCAGAGCCTTAAAGCGTATTCTCGCCGTTCCCCGAGGACTCCACATGAGGAGTCCCCGCGTTTTTGTTTGTCCCGGGGACTCACTCCCCGTATTCTCGCGAGTTCCCACCGACGGGGAATGCTCCGATTATCATCACCGTCATAAAAAAGGATTTGCTGGTGTTGGTGCAATGTAAAATGATCAAAAACAGTCAGAATAAATAAAAACAAAATTAAAGTGGATCAAGACTAATTTCGTCAACTGCATATTCCTTTTTCGAACAAAATCCATTTTGGAAGCATTCCCCGTGTTTTCGCCGTTCCCTCTGATTCTCCGAGGAGTCCTCGGGGAACGGCGAGAATGGGGATCGACTAAAAAAAGGCATGGTACGGCACAATATAGTATAGGAGGCAAGAGTACTAAATAGAGGCACGAAAACCGAAAGGGCCCTTGAAGGCTTCAGTCTGCAGGGCAGGGACAGTACCCTAACGTCCCTTTTTCATGCTCCTGAATTACAAAGTCTCGCTTACTTGTCTAAATCTACTACTTGCTAATCACTTTTTATTACTCTTGCCTCCTGCGCCATGCCGTGCTGTGTCGTGCCCTTTTTTAGTCGATCCCGCGAGAATGCGCCTTTAGCTGAGCGACACAACTTTCGTCCGGGCGAAACATATTTAATGAATGAGAAACCCGGCAGGCGGGTCGAAATCTCTCTCTGCCAGAGCTGAATATGCCTCAAAGGCATATTCTCGCCGTTCCCCGAGGACTCCACTTGAGGAGTCCCCGCGTTTTTGTTTGTCCCGGGGACTCACTCCCCGTATTCTCGCGAGTCCCCACGGACGGGGAATGCTCCGATTATCATCACCATCATCAAAAAGGACTCCCTTTCAAATTCGGAGGGGAATCAGTTTTTGCTGTTGTAGATGCTATGTAAAATTAATTAAAAAGAATCAGAATAAATAAAACCAAAAATAAAGTGGATCTAGACTATTTTTTTCAGCTGCATATTCATTTTCCGAACAAAATCCATTTTAGAAGCATTCCCCGTATTCTCGCTGTTTATGTACGCGGAGTCCGCGTGGAGTGACTCCGTCTATTCTCGCCGTTCCCTTCGATTCCCCGAGGAGTCCTCGGGGAACGGCGAGAATACGCATTTAGACTTGTTTTTCAGGTTTACCACTGCATCGAGTGCGTTCTATCCTTCTGCACCGAGTTGATAGTCTTCCAGAGCGCGACCGACTTGAGATTCAGACCAAGGTGGATGGAGCCGAGCCCCAGTCAGTCAGAGAAGAGACAGATCTGTACCTACTTTTGCTTAAGGCTCAGTGCGAGACGAAACAGCTTAGTCATATACATGATTCACAGGAGTCCAGGTAATGATTCCAGTAAACAGTAATTGCATGGACGTCTCTGTCGTTTTCCGGTGCACCCGTTTATGGAGAAAAATGACCCCCTCCCCTCTTCTTATCCAAAGTCCACTTGGCACCCGTTCTCTGTATCGTCTAGACGTTTCTTGTCGCCTAGCAACTGTGTGGTTCGACTTAACGCACTTCCGCAATTGCTTGCCTGTACAAATTAATGCACCGGGATTTATTGTGTTTCCCTTAAAACAGTTTCAGCTTTATTTTTGAATTTTAAGTAAACTAAATTATCTTTCACCTGCCCATACTGGGCATTACTGAAAAGAAAAAAGTTCTGCTAATGCCAATAAAGCACTACTGTTAGCTACACTGTTACAAGCTCCAAGCCGACCAGACTCATCCGAAATTAACGTATGGCAAAGGCCACACGTTTGAGTTTCAAGTGCAAGATAGAAAGAAAGTGATGGATAGCTGTCCAACTGCGGGAAGTGGTTCAGTGATGTTTTGAGTTGCGGCTATTTTCCAGGTCCAGGGGAAAAAAGCGAGCAGGTATTTACAAAACGGAAATAGATAGAACGATTTGTTTTCATCGGTGGAAGTTAGCATTCGCCAGAAAGGTGTGAAATATAGAAAATTGCTTGATACTCGATTATTTTATGGTTAATTTGGTATTAACCCCTATGTAACGGGCCATGGAGTTTTGTAAGGGTCGAAACTTTTTTTGTTCTTACATTTTTGCGTTTAATAGACTGAAATGCTCTGGGCTACCGAGTCAAAAATCGGGAGGAGAACAAGGCGGCCGAAACGCACCTTGTTCGCCACTATGGACTGAAACGTAGTACTGAATGTACATCAAGGTGAAGGGGGGGGGGGCGAACATAAAAATAAAATCTCTATTAAAATAAAATCAGGCTCATGCCCTTACCGTTCCGTACTAGAAGGATCTTCGGCTTTTGTGTATCTGCTTGTGTTATTTGGATTTGAATTCCCGCCAACTTTTGAGCACGAAATCGATAATTACCTCGAGGGTTGTTTGTCAACTTTTATCCACAATGCGAGCCACAAAAACCATGTTGGTCTCGGAAACAGACCTAAACGATCACACAAACACCCTTTTTCGAGTCGCAGCCTCGTTGTGGGATCGCGGAAAATTCATAATGTGGCTAAGAAATTTGTAGTAATGCTCAGTACATATCATCTTTGCAGGCACGAGTTCCTGTCCCATGTCCTGGAGAGAGGATCGGGAGCCATTTTACAAAAAGCGAAGAAGTCTCTTGCAACGTCTTTCGATCATTTGCTAAAAAAAAAAGAAGAACCGTTGGTACGAGAACTTAGTCTGCCAGAGGGAGCGAGATTTTTCCGGCAGGTGAGAGTTTGTTTATTATGGGTTGCGTTTTTGTAGATACCATGGTATCTGATACCACGGTCTAAAGTCGTTTTTGCAGTTATCGTGGTATCTGATACCACGGTCAAAAGGCGTTTTTGCAGTTATCGTGGTATCTGATATTCAGGTACCACACTGTCAGAAGTTTCATAACAGATTTCGCATAACACTTTCAAGAATAACACCTTTCACTTAGGAAAAAAGTGTTATGACCAATTAAGTTTATACTATTTCGTGCCCAGATCTCCAACAACACCTTCAATAGGTAAAAATACTACACTGTCAGAAGTTACATAACGACAACAGCAGGATGCGCGGTTTCAACAGATAACATTTTGGGATGTTATATGTTATGCTTCTTTCGTTCCCGTTAGTATTTTTACCAATTGAAGGTGTTGTTGGAGATCTAGGCACGAAATAGTGTAAACTTAATTGGTCATAACACTTTATTTCTAAGTGAAAAGGTGTTATTCTTGAAAGTGTTATGCCCAATCTGTTATAAAACTTTTGACAGTGCAAGGTCCGACCGTGATAACTGATCGTAGTATCTGAAAAAGTCATCTCACTTTCATCAGTTTTTGTCAAATTAGTGGGAAAGAAGTTTGGCACTTAGTCATGTGAATGAATATCAGTTATTTTTTTGGGACGACTTCGAAAAGCGCAATTACGGCAATGGTCGTTTTTGCAGAGCAACTGTATATCAGGTACCTCGGTAACTGCAGAAACGACTAATTGCAGATCCAGTTACCGTGGTAACAGATACCATAGTATCTGCAAAAACGCAACTATGGAATCTCAGTATTACACGGATCTCGAATTTATCCGTCCGTCCGTCAGGCTGTCATGTTATGACGTCATGACTGTCTAAAACGCTCCCATCGAGACGAGGTTCCAGTGGATGGGATTAATCCGCTTTCTTATGATAGCTCTATGACCTGCACGCACATGCAGTTTGGTAGTCATATCTGCCTTCGTCATCCTTTGAGAATCGGGGGGGGGGGGGGTGTAGGTCGCTAAATTAAAATATAGACAGTGAGTAGCTTTAGGGACGAAAACCTCCGAGATCTTGATGGTGGGTAACCTATTTGCAGGATCTCCCTTCGACTCCAACGACCCCTAAGTCAGTAAAGCATTTCAACCACGAAAACAATACCCCGATTATGGACAGCAGGCCTCGATCTTCGACTGTCAGTGCCTCTGATGGAGAGCAGATCAAACGCGAGCTACGGGATCTTCGGATGCGTAGAAGTAGTCGAAATTTAACGGAATATGTTGAGGTTGAAACACCTCCCCCTCTGAGCAGACAAGACTCGTCTCCGATGATGAACATGTGAGTAATTGGGTGAAGCGGTTCACCATTAGGGTACTGTTCCTCCACAAACATACCAAGTTGGTTTTGGGATCCCGGAACTTACTGACTGGTTAGCTATGAGATCGTAAAGTTTGTCCGCGCGTCCGTCTGTTAGCACGATACCTCGCGAAGGGGTCGAGATATTTGTTCAAAGTTGATGAGCGGATTCTGGGGGGGGGGGGCAGATTGAAATGACTGTAGATTCAGGGGCAAGGGGACAAGCTGAATCCATATCTGACGTATGGGGTGTTCTAAGTTTCAATCTCGGGAAAAGGTGACATAAAGTATTCCAGCTTTCTTTTTCCCACGAAACCGATAGTTTGGCCGGGATCCCGCGAAAACGGAAAATTCAGTAGGATAATTCCAATGAACTTTAAAGAAAATAATGCTGAATCCATTTATCTGCTTTGTTTCGCTACCTGCCAAATGAAACGATCGGAATCGGATGTAAACTGGAAATATCGGAAAGAACAGAATCCTCCAGGAAAATTTATAAAACGTTGTGCAAATCTCTTCTGTGGCATTTGTGTTTGAAAAAATAGACGAATCGTTGCGAATGCTAAAACGGTAATTTGTGATTATAGATCGTTACTATAGCATAGACATGAGTCACAAAAGCACAAAGAGTCATGTCATGCGTATGAAGAGCTTTTGTGTTCAGTGCAACTGTGCCCCCCCCCCAAAAAAAAAAAAAAAATTGGTATGTCAACCATTGGTATGTATAACCTGACGAAGCCATTTTCAGTTCTTAGCTTGACTACTAAGGAAATGGAATGGAGACTGGAGCATTCAGTTCAAAACTGCTTTTAGTTGAATGCTCACTTGTCTGCTTTTAGTAAAGAGGCATGCCGCTTTTCGATTCGCATTGGTATACATATAAAAAAAAAATGTCATATAGAAGATGTCATTTTCCCATAAGTTCGTATTTCCAACTTGAGCGGCTTTGAGCCTGAAGAGGATCCTTGCCAAGAAAGGCCGAAATATAGCTCTAATAAAATTCAGCTGACGTATCCGTTTTGCACTATCAAATACGCATTTGTATATTTTTCAGTATTATCGGTCTTGTGCATTTACTACATTATTGAAAGCTCAGTGTATTTTTTCCTTTTATTTGTCTGTACTGTGCTATTTTCCTCTTCCTAAGTGCATAAATAAAATTTCATTCACCATCATCATATATAAATTATCCTTACGGATATTTGAATGTCATCTTTCAGTTCTCTTTTCTTTCTTATCTAAGCTTGTCTGTCTGCACGATTTTCGTGCCTGAAATCTTGTATCGTCTTGACTGTGGCCCACACAAAGGACGTATTCATATGAAGCTAGTGGTTCATTTAGGACATAAAGCACAATACTTAATAGAAATGATCTTATCACGATGAAATGGCTCAGAAGTACCGTTTACAAAAATACCATTACTTTCCACGAGATGAGATAACAAGAAATACGATTTTCTTGTTAGCGCTTGTCGGCTCTATCCGGCCTTCCTTCTCTCCGACGCAGCGGCTGGACGCAAGATATTTGAAAATTTTAACACACCTTGGTTAAAAAGTGGGAAAACCAAGCAAAACAAAAGAAGTCCAAAACAGAGGGTAGACCTGATGGTCTATCATGTCTTCCAAAATTGGAAATAATATACTTTAAAGCTTCTCATGTCCTTATTTGTGAAAGAGTCGTTGACGGACCCTACGGAGCTTTCGGCGAGGTTCGCGCTTCGTGACTGTCAATACCCATATATATATATCTGTATTGAAAAACCCAGAGGCCATATACAGGATAAACAAACAACTCATAGGAAACTAAACAAAATAACAAACTCAGAAATAGTACTTCTCAACTCGAGTGCTTTTTGCACAAAATTACCAAAAGAAACAATCACTCTTGGTGACGTAGAGCGTAAGATACCAAGAAATGAATCCCTTAAGTGCGAAAACTCCTGGCACCTGAAAAGAAAAGGATCCAGACTATCTCCATCAAGATGGCAAAGAGGACAAAAACGTACTCCATCCGGACACCTAGAATTCAAAGAATTACCACCACAGCGGTAAATAGTTTGCTTGCACCTGAATCCAACACTTCAGAAACTTAAATGTTTCGGTAGTGAAATTCACTACCGAAAGACTCTTTAACTTGCCTGTAATAAACTAAACTCGGTGACTCATTTAATGCAGACCACCATTTTTGAATTTCTTGGTCATTTAATCGTGTCTTAAAACTTCGCTAAAAATCGGAAGGGTCATTTGTCGGACCTAATAGGCCTTCATTCCAAACAAAAGAAGGCTATAGGCCGAAAAAGAGCTAAAAAGCGTAGGTGCTAAACAATGGCGAAAGGCGGGAGCTAGGGAAAATATGACAAGCAGAATAAGCAATAGGGGTTTATTGAAAGATTCTGATCTTCCTTCTGTCATTTTTGCAGATTTATGAAAGTTGGAAGTCCTTGCGTCGAGCAAGTTGTAGAGAATGGGAAAGTAGAAGCAGGAAAGAACCACGATCCGCACCGCTCATGGCGCCAGGCCATCTTCTCGAGTGTTGTATCTTCTGCTGAGAAAAGTAAGTGATATATGGCGGAACCTTGATCTTTCGTCTGTAGCGGATTCTTTACCAGAGCAAAATAACACTACGGAGTAGCGACAAGACTTATGCTTTCCATGCATCGGAAACGGGCCTTATTCATTGCGCCGCCCACTACGCTCGGGATATTCAGAGTGAGACGAACGTGCCGGTTAGAAAATGTCTAGTACAACAGATTCATGGTGGATTTACACACTGCGTAAATCCGAGCGGAATTCCGCTCGGTCCTTTTCGAATGGTTTGCAAATTGTAATCGATCAAACGCAGCGTTTATGGCGAGTTAACAGAGAGCTGTTTTGCAATAGAATCCCATATTAGATCTTTCTTCTTTATCAGCAGGGTCAAATAAGCTGGGATGCCCTTGGACCAGAATGAACAGATCTAAAACTTTCTGATCATCACTCATTTTCTTGAAAACGATGCTCAAAACCGACCAGATCAAGCAAATCCGAGCGGAGAGCTAGAAAAATTTTCAAGCAAAAAAACGGTCGGAAAATCGGCTCGGTTTTTACAATCTGCTCGGATTTACGCAGTACACCATCAGTCTGCACGCATCGAGGAAACAGGGGAGGTTTTATCTTTTTTTTGCTGTTTTGGATATAAGGTGTTATTGGAGCAGAGCAAAAGAACACTAAGGAGTAGCGCTAAGACCTATGCTTTCCGTGCTTTGCAAACGGGCTTTACTCTTAGGGCCGCCCACTACGCTTGCGTGGGTTTAAAACGAGACAAAGTTTCTTGTTTGGAAATTTTTAGCAAAGCAAAGGTGCGTTCAGCAAACACCAAGGAAACAAAGAGTAGAGTGTTAGAGTAGAGTAGAATTTAATTTAAAAATGACTTTCACAGCAATGATGCCGAATTTGCATTTTTTCGTCAACATATTATAAACGAAAACGTTGTCAATGGACATTTACAGCAAATTTGCAGATGTCAATATATATATATATATATACAATTTATGCACAACCAAATTATATAAATCCAGATGGAACAAAACATATTCAGTTTTATTCGTGAGAATTAAAAAGTGTCACGAAAGATGGAACGAAGCTTTTCCTGTATCTTCCGTGAGTGCAAACTACTGGTGTTAATTTGGGGACTTTTTGGGATTTTTCCCGGGGGGGTCTACTTCTGGGAGGATCGTGAATGGGTGGGAAGAGATCACGGAACCTTGGGTCAGAAAACGCTTGTGTTCCGTAACCATAGCAAAGTGTTTGTCTCCTTTCCTCAAGCGTAGTGAGCCCGAACTTTTTGAGAAGATACAAATAAGGGAGCTTTCCTTCCCGCCCAATAATGCGCAAAGCCCTTTTTTGGATACATTCTATCCGGTCTGAAAGATCTTTAGTAAGACGAAAATGCCATACCGGACAAGCATACTCGAGAACTGGGCGTATAAACGAAGTATAAAAGTGGAGCAAATCTGAAGGGGGGAATGGAAATCTAACCATGTGTTTTAGGAGGGATAGCGAGGGGAAAGATTGTTTAGTCATAGTTTCGACATGGGAGTCCCATTTAAGGTCGTTAGAAAGGGTAACACCCAACAGCTTTACCACCGAAAGAGTTACTTCTGGGGGAATGGGTTGGGAGAAATCAGGAATAGATTTTAGAAAGCTGATGGTCATAATATTTGACTTGTCAGTGTTGACGGTCATCATTGATTCTACGGCTTCCTCTGTGATGTTTCCGAGTATCTCCATTGCTGAACTTTTTTCGTTTCGTCGGCAAACTTCTAGAACTGAGAGGTCATCGACGAATTTCCATCTCTCATGTGATTCGGAAGCAAGGGAGTTGGCCATAACTAGGAAAAGTAGGGGACCCAAAAGAGTACCTTGCGGTACTCCGCAGGTGGTGGGGAGTGGGTCAGAATAAATGTTATTATATTTTACAACTTGAAAACGATTAGAAATGAAAGAAGCTATCAAATTTACAAGAAACGGGTCAACTTTAAAATCTTCCAACAACTTTTTAATTAAAACCGAGTGGCTGATCAGGTCGAAGGCCTTTTTAAGGTCAATTAGCAGTAAGTTGAGCCAAGTGTCTGGCTTTTCTAAATTCTTGTAAATAGTATCTAGTAGACTCTAGATAATGGGTGGTGGAAACACCTTTCAGGTTACCAAATTGTCTAGTATCTATTAAATCAGTGAGTTTACTTTTTAGCCAATTAGCGATGAAACTTTCGTACATCTTGGAAAATACAGATGTCAGTGTAATAGGGCGCACTCCGGTGAAATCATCCTTTCCTCCTTTCTTTTTGATCGGAGTGATGTAACCAAGTTTCCATTGAGATGGGTAATGACCGGTTTTTGTTATTGAATTAAAAATACTAGAAAGGGGAAGTGTTAATTTATCTGGAAAGGCCTTGACAAGATCAATAGGAATATCACTGGGGCAAATACTACTTTTTTTTAATTTACGGATCTTCTCAAATACATCTGAACGGGAAATGGTGGGGGTATCTTCTTTGTCGGGAATAGGAACGTAGAAATCACTGGGTAGAGGAGGACTTGTCTGGACAATAGAGGCCAAGTGGCGGTTAAGGTCATTGGCTGTCTTGAGTGGTGGCTCATCCAGGTGAAAGTCCAAATTCTTGACAGTCTTTCCACATAGTTGTTTGACCTTAGTGTACCATTGCTTAGGCTTTGAGTTGACTAATCCGTGAACTTGTTCTCTATAGTACAGGGCAGCTGCTCTTCGGACTTCCTTCTTTATTAGCTTTCGTAATGTATTTGCCTGGTCTTTTCTCCCCTCCCTGAAGTGTTTCAGTTTCTGTCGAATCAGATCTTTTATCTTTTCGTTCATAAAAGGCTTATCTGACGTGCAAATTTTCTTCTTTTTCTCTGGGAAGCATGTGTGATAGTTTGACAGTAACAGTTGTTGAAATGCATTCACCTGCCCATCGACATCGCTTCCGTCACAACAGGTGACGTCCTTCCAGGATTCCTGAGATATCCAAGTACAAAGGAAGCTGTATCATTTTTTTGCTATGTTCAGAACATGGAGTTGTCGGAACCAGAACTCAACAACTGAATAAGTTTTAACAGGGACGTTCTCTATCGTTAGTGGTGCTAGTGTCGCTGTGTATCAGTTCTTTCAAGTCTTGGCGCTACTTCCTAGTGTTATTTTGCTCTGTATTGGAGCCTAGGCTGGTTCGCGACTGATTGGGTTTCTGCAGGGACGTTACTTATCGCTAGTAGTGCTAGTTTCGCTGCTATTAGAACGTGTGTCACTTTTTCAAGTTGTGGCGTTATTTCGTAGTGTTATTTTGCTCTCTTCTTTATGAATGCTCGTTCAAGGAAGGTTCTTGACACTACTTACGTTGCGCGACTAGCAGCTGATGGAAAGAAAGCCGTTTCTGCTTTCTGGCTTAAAGGACCCTTCTTGCTTTTCTGCCTTTTATAATATACCTAGCTCCCTTATGGGATTACAAGCTCCTAAAATCCCCACCTTTCTCCATTGGTCCGTTTTGTGCCTACTAACTTTTAGGGCTTTTTCATCCGTGCCGAGTTTTGCCCGTTCCGCAACGCAACGTTTGCCAGAATCATCGACGTCCGCCGACAACTCTTTCACACACAAGGATATAAGAATCTTCTGTTTTTTACTTATTTTATTTGCTTAATTTTCCTAATTTTTAACCACGGCGCGTTCAGTTTTCAAACGTTTTGCGCCCAGCAGCCGTGTCGGAGAGCAGGAAGAATGGATAGAATGGACAAGCGCTAACAAGACAAGCGCTAAATTCAGATGGAAAGTAATGATATTGTCGCGAAACTTTTTTCTGATCCGTTTCATAGTGAAAAGATCGTTTCTAGTAAGAGTTGTGCTTTTAGTGACGGCGCGTGTTTTCGTTAACCATTTAAAATGAAACTGTCCAGTTAATGTAGTAATTATATTCAGTTAATGAAAGGAGAGTGTTCAATTAATGAAAGAACAATTTGTGTCCTTTCAAAAAAAAACTAGTCTTAGACGTCAGACTTCAGATTCTCATGCTTGGTTGGATTCGATCCTGATCAGGTCCAAGTATTTTGCTTATCCCTGGACGGGAAAAAAAAGATAGATTGCGACTACACTGTCAGAAGTTCATATCAGATAACACGAGGATGCGCGGTTTCAGCAGATAATGCGTCTTAAAACGTTATGCATAAAATGTTATGCAGAAGAAGCCTTGTAAAAGCCAAAAAAGCATCTCCTGACTTTATACCTTATCGTCATGATGTCGGAAAAATCAGCAGATACTTTTTGGCGGTTTTTCGGTTCTTCCCGATGGTAACGCTTATTATGCATAATATTTTGAACTACAACAGATAACACGCGAAGTGTTATCTTTTACGCATAATCTGTTGAAATCGTGCATCCTCGTGTTATCTGTTATGGAAATTCTGACAGTGTAGTCACTGAATACAAGGGGAGTGGAGACAAAGAACGAATGGGCATAGTTACTGGCACGGATACGTAGGTATTGCTCCTGTTCAGCCTGATGTTTATGATTTGGCTAACTTCTCTTTCACTTAGGCGACGTCCGGAAATGCAAGAGGACAAGAAAAGAAATCTCTGAACTTTGGAAATGGGCAATCCGACAGCAAATCATGCTGATACGGATGAATAAAGAAAACAAAAGGTTGAAGGCGGATCAGGAAGAGGCTGTCGTACGACGGCAGAAGCTCGAGTATGCTGAGTTGCCTTCGTGTTGTCGAGACGCTGGCCTGTCGTGGGACAAAACGCTGGCTCGGGATTTGCACCAAACAACGCTAGAAGATTTAATGGAAGCTGTTAAATCAGGTAAATGCTGCGAATGCTCTAACGTTAAGAAGTCTTGGCTTGTTAGGGGCTCATCAACATTTTCACGCACGGGGTAAACACAACGATAAAATGATAACTTGCGTCCGCGGCTGAACAAAGTCCTTTTTTTCGCTTCTTCCAGTTTGCTGCGTTCCCACGCCCATTTTGTCACTTGAGTGGATATCTGAGATCTGGCGGACATATTCGAAACCTCCTCAAATGAGTGTCGTGTCTTTTCATCAACCACATTCAGACACTAAAACGTCCATTTATTGCGTAATTTATGGTGACGGATATCCCTTGAGCCCAAGCTGACTTTGAAAAATTTATTCAAATAGTGTATACAACGGATACATCAGCTACGATCTTTTATCGGTGATATTTCGGTCCTTCTTGCCAGGGGTCTTTGTCAGGCTGTCAATCTTCAGGTCCAACGTCGGGGAAGGAAACAAGCCTGTAATCAACGGATAATGAAGACGAATAAGACGGATAAAAAAGAAAAGCAAAAATCCTGTGTCGTGTCCGCCTTGCATTCTCTCGGTAAGCTCGTCTGGTTTAAGCTACGAGCACGATCTGATCCGAGCAATCTATTAAGGTTTCGCATCCGAAATACGCATGCGAAATTCGCCTCACTATGGGGAAGCCTGCATTCGATGTGTCAAGATTTCTGATGCAAGGAGGAAATCCGACTGCGAAGATCGGACTGAGCGTGCACGTTACTCACCAGTTATTCTACCTGACCTAGGAGCGCACCAAAGGGGACAAAGGGCTGGGATTAGATTATATTACGGTAGAGGTATGCTTATGTTAACGTCTGCTAACAGTGAACGGTCGCCGAAGAAAAAACTAAAACCCAAACCAGGCATTTTTTCCTGTAAATACTAGTAACAATCACTTACGCTTTTGTCACTTTTTGAATATTTTGCTAGTTCTTGGCGGAAAGTGATTCAGCTGACACCTCGTTTGCCTTTTACAATTTGAAAAGTTTGCCACGAGAAACGCACCTTCAAGTGGAGAAGATGTCGGTCCGAACCGGCAAAAGCTTTCTAAAGAGGAAGGAGCTTTTTAATAAATTCGAAATCAAAGAAAGTTAATTGAATTTCTACTTCAAGTTTGTGCCAGGATTACCATGAAATTGTTGGCTGTTAGCTGACATCAAGTTTGTTATTTTTCTTTTCCGTTTTACTTTATTATATGCAAGTAAGAAAGCCAAGGTAGTGGAAAGTTAAAAAAGTGTTCAAATAAGCATACCGCTACTGTATATGGTATTCTACCATTGATTATTATTTTCAGTTTTCCTCTGAATACTGACTCACTCCCCAGAATGTTTTATAACCTCACGTTTCTCAACGCGCTGGAACGTAATCCTAAAAATATATAAGCAGCGAGCGCACTTAGATTCTTCAGCAGACGCTGTGCGAATGCTCTGGGCTTATGCCCGTCCTTTCTGACATTTCTCTCTGAGTTTATAAAACAGGACTGAGCAGACACGACCTGAGTCCAATTTCGTTTTCATGCAGCGGCCACTGCATGATCAGCGACCCCATTTGATTTCGTTTCCATGCATCGGCCGCTGCATAATGACGGCTCAACCGAGCCTCGTTTTTGTTGCATGCTGCAGGTCCACTTCTCCGCCGATTCCGGACTGATTCTTTTTACATCCGTTTTTGCAAAGCAGCGCTTCCAAGGAAGATGGCAGCGCTTCTCAAGAATCACGGACTTGCTCACCGACCAAGTCCGTGCTTCCCTGCAAGATGCTGCAGCGCTGCCGCTTCAACCAAGAAGAAATTGAATCCAAAAACGCAGATTGTGCAAAAGCAAAGAAGTGCTGGAGCAGCGATGCGGAAGCGCTATTGCAACAAAAACGAGGCTCCGTGAGAGGGTTCATTGCCATCATGCAGCGGCCACTGCATGATCAGCGACCCTATTTTATTTCGTTTTCATGCAGCGGCCACTGCATGATCAGCGACCCCATTTGATTTCGTTTCCATGCATCGGCCGCTGCATAATGACGGCTCAACCGACGGCTCAAACGGTGAGAGGGTTCATTGCCTTCTCTCCCTGACACAGAGTCGATAAAGTCCACGACCGACTTGGCTTCCGGCGTGTGTCTGTGTCAGTCCGCTTTCATTTTAACGAATTGGGTAGCGAGCCAAGTGTTGCATCTGAGTTTGGAGCGTAGGGTAACTACGGGTGATAACTTGAGGTAGCGTAACCGTAGCGTGTAAGGCGGTGGGTAAGTAAGGGCGGTAGTAGACTAGGCTTTACGTTAACATACAAATAGTTTTATTTCAGACTTACTCTGTATAATGTAAATCCCAATCCGGGTAAATACAATCACTGTTGATAATAACGACAGTCTAAATAATGACTGACTGGTAAGGAACGTAGACAAATAATGAATGACGAATGACCCAGCGCTAAGACTGGAAACAGCTTATATAGTCCGTTTCGCACAAGCGAAGATTGCATACCCAGGCTTAAATATAGGCATGATTCATGCTATATTTAGTGCTCATGTTGTCTCTTGAATTTAGCTCTGGATCAGTCACTTGTGCTATTAAAAGCTAGGAACATAGTTCAGCGCTTGAAGTTAGCATGAATCAAGGTTTAAATCAAGGTATGATTCATGCTGTAACTTACGTCTCTTCCATTAAAAACTAGAAATACTGTAGGACTATTTCCTTCGCTATGTACATAGAGATAGTTCGACGCTTGACATAGAGACCGACAAAACACGAGCCTCTCGCAGAAGCAAGAAGAATTTGATTTAAGAAGACGAAAGGATCTGAGACATTTATATTATTGTATCCCTTAAAGTGCGTTTGTAAATAAAACCTTTGATTTTCCATCAACCAATGTACCGAACCTAAAGTGTTCAAACCTTTAATTGTCACAGATTCAAGCGCCACGCTGTCACAGTTGCTGGGGCCATTGAAGGTAGCATGATCGTATGGTAGTTGTGGTGAGTAACACCCCGTAAAAGGCTTAAAGAGTATATACGTCTACCTCCACAACACCATAGTTAGACTGTATTAGGCTATGTATGGGGTTTATTCTAAAAAATTCTAGTAACTACAACACCCTCTAGAAGCTTACACGTGTTAAGAGGTTATACAAACCCTTCTTGACAAATTAACCTACATAGCACTATATAAAGAAAAAAGAAGAAAAAGAAGGAAAAAAAGATAAAAAATTATGCACTTACTTGGTTCCTGCGGTAAGAAAAAAAATACACTCCAAAATCCCGTCTCCAAAAACAAACTAAACCAAAAAAATATACACATAAATAAATAGACAGAACGTTTATTTACTTCCTTCAGTATAGCTTCTTTCGTCGAATATGTGGACGCGTCACTTCTTCCTGGTCGAATGAGTTCAAACTAACACGAATTTCCTCTTCCCAGGTGTGCCCAAGCCAAAGCGCAGCGAAGTGTGGAATTACTTAGTCCGCTTCCACAGCGCACACCAGGATCTGCCGCATCCGTTACTCCTCGATCACTACTCTCCAACACCAACACCGCCTTTACCCCATATGACTACCCCGTATGAAGATCTGATCTGCCAGCTGACCTCTTGCCAACATTCTATTCTGATCGACCTCGGACGAACATTCCCAGACTATGCCTACTACGCTACCTTTATGGGACCTGGGCAACTGTCATTGTACAACGTACTGAAGGCGTATTCGCTTCTGGATCCTGATGTTGGCTACTGCCAGGGGTTGAGCTTTGTCGTGGGGATTATTCTTTTGCACGTGAGTATGAATCAGAGCAAAATAACACTAGTGAGTACCGCCAATACTTGAAAAAAGTGACACACACTCGAATAGCAGCGACACTAGCACCACTAGTGATAGTGAACGTCTCTACTGAAACTCAATCAGTCGTGCACCAGAGCTGGCTCCAATAACTTCATGTTCTAAACAGAGCAAAAAAATGATGAAACCTTCATTGGTTCCTCCATGGGTGCAGATCGCATCTTAGCTTTATTAGAAATAAACACGCAAGTTTGTCTCGGTTTAAATGCCGCAAGCCTTGCTGGCGGCGCTATGAGTATGGTCCGTTTGCAAAGCATAGAAAGCATAGGTCTTGGCGCTACTCCCTATTGTTATTTTGGTCTGGTACGAATCGAACGAGACCCTCTTTTCTGGACGCTTATATATGATACGTTCCAGACAGGAATATTTTGTTATTTTGCCGTTGACGTGTTTGTTGTAGTGCCTCCAGTAGTGACCAATATCCTGTGAACATTTCTACAACACTTCTTTGCAAAGTATTTTAGTGCAGTTTTTGTAAAGACGGTTATCGTTCAGACGTTAAGACGTGCTCTGGTGTCTTTCAAATGGTATAGCTTGCACAGTCGAATAAGCCGCACTAAAGCTTGACCGTCCTAAAAATTTAAAGTCGAAAATTGAAAGAAAGCCTTGACAAAAGGACCTTTCTTGGTTTGCAAAATACTTTTATTTGTGAAATTAAAACAATCGATGTTTCTCCAATTGTATGATTAGATTAGATTAGATTAGATTATATATGGGGTTTATTGGAAAAAAATACTAAGAACTACAAAACCCTCTAGAAGTTTACACTTGTTAAGAGGTTTAACAAACCCCCTTTGAGAGATTAACCTACATAACACTATAATAAAGAAAGAAATAAGAAAAAAGAGAGGAAGAGAAAAGAAAAAAAAATAAACAAACTTATACACTTACTCGGTTCTTGGTCCAACACCCAACAATAAAAACTGTACACTCCAAAATCCGGTCTCCAAAAACGAACAAAACCAAATAAATGAATAAAATATAAATGATTAAATAAACATTACGGAATCTGGGCCAACCTGAGAACGACTCAAATCAACATAAACTCATATTGGTGGAGACAAAGGGTTTTAAGATCTCGGCGGAACTCACACAGATTCTCTGACCTTCTTAATGATTCTGGCAACTTATTCCATACAATCGGCCCAGCATGACGTAGTGAAAATAGTGACCTTGTACTAACAACCTGTGGTATTCGTATGTCACTAGCGTTACGCGTTGGATAATTATGTACAGCACCTCCAGAAATAAACATATTCGAGAAACAATTGGGAACCTTGTTTGAAAAATACTTAAACATAAATAATGCACGGTAAAATTTTCCAAGCCCAGACAAAGGAATAATATTTAACTGCACATATCGTGATCTTACCGACGTTCTATTTCTATCCCCAGATAGCACGCGAAGTGCCATATTTTGCATCACACGTAACTGCTGCAAATGAACAGAGAAAGTACTGGACCAAACACTCACACAATACACCAAGTAAGGGTGAACTAAAGAGAAATAAATTAATCTCATCACTGAATTAGGAAACATGTTTTTTAACTTTCTCATCATTCCAACATTTCTAGCTATCTTACTACTTATAAACGAAATATGGTCTTTAAAACTAAGGCATTCATCCAAAATAACTCCGAGATATCGTATAGTATTAGTACGCTTAATGACATAACTATCCATGTGTACATCTACAATCCAAGGATAAAAGTTAGAAGACCTACCATACAGAACAAAACCTGATTTACTATGATTTAACAAAAGTTTATTTACTCTCATCCACTTATCTATACATACCATACCCTTTTTCATTGTTGCTATTAAATCGGATGCGGTCTTAGCTGCCACGGTAAAATGAGTATCATCAGCAAAACTCGGGATAATCTCCTTACAATTAGGAAGTGATCCATCTATCAGATCCGAAACAGAAAAACGTAAATCATTAATGTACACCAAAAACAGAAGTGGACCTAAAACGGAGCCCTGCGGAACACCATACTCAACTACTCTATCACTAGACTTAATATTACCAATTTCAATTCAACTATACTATAGTTGAATTGAACTATATTTTACCAATTTCAATTCAACTATACTAATCATATGTCACTACACCGTAAAAAAAATTCTCCGAGTAAGGATTAAAGTTAATTGCAGTTTTTGCTACTGGGATTAATCTTATCTCTACTGGGATAAGATTAATCCGAATTAGAAATAATCTTATCTCAGTAAAGACAATATTAATCCCAGTAGCAAATACTGCAAGATTTTTTTGTTACGGTGTATAGAAACACATGCTAACACGCATGAGAGACGTGGACCGGGGAATATAAATTTATTTCTCACAGACTGTGTTGGCGCCTGGATGCATTGTATACGGAGCGTGTTCCACCCTTGTACCAATAGTAACTATTAGTTACTATTTCCGTTCCAACCTCACGAAAAGTTACTACGCTGACCGTTCCAGCCTTCTCGAAATAGTAACTAAGAGTAACTATTTGCTTACCACGCTCGGGAGCGTGGTAAGCGTAGTAACTACGAATCTCTGTCACGTGATTGGTCGGATTCGCTCGCGGCATGATATTCTGCTGGAAAATAGAAAAATCGTTCCAGCCTTGACGACAGAAAGGCAGAATTTGTGACGTCATGCGAAGTAACTAGGGTAAGTAGGATGGAACACGCTCACGGTGTCATAGACTACACTCTACGGTGACTACAGTACATATCACATACTACTACATTGAGTATTTTTCCTTGGGAAGAGTACACTATATGCGTATTCTCGCCGTTCCCCGGACTCCTCGGGGAATCGAAGGGAATGGCGAGAATAGAGGGAGTCCACACTACAGGGACTTGAGAACAAGGGGAATGCTTCTAAAAGGGATTTTGTTCGAAAAAAAAAATTTGCAATTGACGAAACTAGTCTGGGTTCACTTTATTTTTGGTTTTGTTTACTCTGATTCTTTTTAATTAATTTTACATTGCCCCAACACCAGCAAAAATTGATTCCCCTCCGAATCTGAAAGGGAGTCCTTTTTGATGATGGTGATGATAATCGGAGCGTTCCCCGTTCGTGGGGACTGAGTCCCCGGGACAAACAAAAACGCGGGGACTCCTCATGTGGAGTCGTCGGGGAACGGTGAGAATACGCCTTATAGTCTAGAAGGGACCTATATCCAGTTAATACATTCTTGCGAGAACTTGCAGCGCCTTCTGCCGGAATACATCAGTATGAATGCCTGAGGCACCAAGAAATGTCCGCATACCGCTATTGTGCCTCACACTTCCACAAAGTAGTCCTCATAGAGGAATGGCAGTGATCAAGGAATGGCGTGTCATCTCTATTGTTCTTGATTCCAGGCAACGGAAGAAGAAGCATTCAGCTTTTTAAAGTACGTGCTAATTACAAAAGGCCTGCGGTCCCAGTTCCTTTCAAACATGTACGCAATTCAAGTGCAACTGTATCAGCTTACACGCCTGCTCCACGACACGCACAAGGACCTGTACGAGCATCTGGAGAGAAATGACGTAGCCCCTACTCTGTATGCCGCCCCTTGGTTCCTAACCATTTTTGCTTCGCAGTTTCCTATCGGATTCGTCGTACGAGTGTTTGGTGAGTATGGGTTTTATGTCATATTCACGAGTGGGCGAAAGGAGAAGCGTGGGGTGGAATAGGGATTGTAGGTGAAAAAATACTATTTATGTAAAGATGGAACTAAATTAGAAGTAATCTGCAACTGCTGTTGGAAGGGGATTGCGATAATTGAGTCTCGTGTACAGTCCGTTCCCTAACGGTAGAATTTTGCAGATTAGAGCCAACAGAGCCGAAGATTTAATTTGAAAATGAGCATTGTTAGTAGTGAACTGAGAGACAAAGATACTCCTTGTGCCGTATTTGAGCAGGGGACCTTCGCGCAGTGCCTCCACTCCTACTGATTTCTCGGGAGATCTCCCGAGTTCTTTGGACATCTCCCGACAAAAAGTTTCTCCCGACAATCTCCCGATTTTTGTAATCTTGCCAAAATTCAATTAAGTCACAATTCTTGGGTTTCGGAGTCGGGTTATACCAAAATCTTTTTATTTCAGCGGAGAAACGGCCGAGTTGCAAAATTTTCACCTGTGGCGCATGGTTGCAACATTATTTGCCTTTGTGCAAAAACATACGTTTTTTCAGAAAAGTAAATTGATTTAAAAAATAATCCGACATAAACCTTCTTTGTAAGCATTGAGAGAAAATGGTCGAGTAAAATTCTGGTCACTGCCATTTATTATGTATCCCAAAAGATTTAAGGATTCGGTAAAATTTCTGGCAGATTCGTGAATTTTTTTTTGCTCCCCCCTCCCCTAAAGGAAAATGAACTTGCGACGTCCCTGATCAAAAAGATGTCTTGATGGATGCTTTTGACAACTAAGTGCCAAAGGTCTTTATCAGAAGCCCTGGGAAGCTTGAAGAGTTTATATCGGTTCCACACAATTTAAACTAAATTGCTGGATAAGTCCTCTAACTTCAGTCTGTTGACTGTCCCCAGGGTGTAAACGGTCGGGTTACCAAAGATTTTCAGTTTCCTCACCGACGAACGTCCCATTTCATAAACCTACGCAGAAGATTCGACTAATTTTCAGTCGAGAAGCCCACACTATTTCTCAAATTTGCAATGTTTGGGGCCCCAGCTCTTATGGAAACGCAAAAAAAAACTTAAGTAGACCTCAAAGCACCGAGGAACCTTTTAAGTGTCCTTTAAATTTAGAGGGTGCAAACGGAAATATCTGCCTTGCTATCAAACCGGTTATATGTTTAGCATTTGCGCATCGAATTAAAAGTATGACGAATAAAATGAGTATATTTACGAGCTAACAAATTGAAGGCAGTTACTCAGTGCCTTTTTTGTAACAAATCTAACTATAAAATTGCTTTAAGACATAACCACTGTTTTTAAAACTCCAGAATTTTTCCCAGATTTCTTCAAAATTTCTCCCGATTATCTCCCGATTTTTTCGGAGCGGTTACTGATTTTCGGCAAAAGAAAGTGGAAGCACTGCCTTCGCGTTACGAGAGTACGGGCCACTTATTCAACGGAGGGCTTGTGAACATCATTCCCAGACCACTAAAATCGCCAGAAAACAAGACCAGAGGTTTCAATGGGATCCGAGATTTTGAATATTTATTGGACTACTTGTCTGGATCGAGATTTCCGGTCTTCGCCAAACCCCTTTAACATTTTGCTGTAACCTATAACCAAGTTCAGATATGGGTTCGTTATGCATGTTTACTCCAACATCTCATCTGTAATCGACTTCGGACCAACTTGACTACTTTACCAGATTCCTCCTTTTAACAGTAGACTACTCTCGGCGAACTGCATGCAGAGCAAAAGAGCTGGTGACATTGAGAGGCGAACCTTGCGATCCAAATTTCCGGATTTGGCCAATTTTGCCGTAGCTTATTCGTCAAGGAAATTAAGTTCAAAATTGGATTCAGCGTGTCTCCTTATCCCGATACTCTCTAGTCGATCTTTAGTCTGTTCGAAAGCTTCAGCAGCGTATCTCCTCACCCTATATCGACTATATCATTGGGTTTTAAAACTTCATGCTAAATTTCCGGTTGTGGCCGGATTCCGGGCCAACTACTTGTTCGGCAAGAAAATAATTTTCATATTCGGATTCGGCATGTCTCCTATCCCAAAATCAAATCTCTAATCAGCTTCAGATTCACTTTTACTTTTCAGAAAGTTTCCGTTTTTTCCGGATTCCGGGTGAACTACTTGTCCGGCGAGAAAATAATTTTCATAGTCAATTCAGGATATTCGGAATAGACTAGCTTTAAAATCATTTCTTTTCACTCCTTAATTTGAAACCCCTCTCCTATCCCTAATGTAGGGCCACACAGCCCATCTTCGAACTTGACCTATACTTTGACCCAAAGAGTCCTGATGCCAAGTTTGAATAAAACTCCTCAGCCCCTTCGAGAGTTATCGTGCTAACAGACGGACAGACGGACAAATTTTACGAAATCATAGGTATCCCGTCACCTACGTTTTGGGACCCCCCCCCCCCCCCCTCCATACAGTTCATTCTTCGTGTCACGGGATTGAATAGTGGTATGTTAAAGACCTTGTCAAAACCTGGAAATACAGTCATAATGCAACTTCAAGCTTCTGCTTGACACAAACCTAAAGTTTCTGTGGACCACTGTCAGTGCCAGCCGATATTGCAGGTGTGAAACATTCCTTCCTGCGTAGCAACTGATTTCGAGCAAGAACAGAGATAAAAGGAGACGAAAATCTTCGAAAGGATGAACTTGAGACAAAACGGTGTTGCAAATCACAGAGATTACATTGCCAATTATTCAATGATGATTCAGTCTTATAGTGGAAGGAAATTAAGAATCGCAACGTCGTCGAATCGCGTTTAGAGGAGGGTTTTCGCGAGACCTCGGAATCACTTTCCGGCGAGCGAAGCGCATCGCGAAAACTGTGGAAAGTGATTCCTGGAATCACTTTCCACTTTCCCGCTGGACTGATCGCGAAAACACATGGAAAGCTGATATCGCCGAGAAAATGTTGAGTTACAAACTTTTTCGAATAAATATGGTTCACTGAACGGTTCTTTGATTCTCATATATTCCATCGAAGTCACCTTAATTACAATCGCCATTTTTTCAAATTTATTAGTGACACTTGCACTGTTTTTCTCAACACCTTTGAAATTCCCGCCGAAAGATTCAACTTCCCGCGGAGCTTTCCACTAACCTCGTGGAATCACTTTCCGGGAAAGCAGCTTCGGTTTCCAAAGCGCGAAAACCGGGTTGGAAAGTTCGGCAACTTTCCAAAGTAGCGCGAAAACCATTGGAAAGTGATTCCGACTTTGCTTTCCAGCTCGCGAAAAGCCTCCTTAGGTCGTGAGCAATGAGGTTAGCGACTTGCAAGTAGTGACTTGTGTGTAGGAAGTGAATGTGTGCGCGGTTCTTTCAGTGCTTATCGCCCTTTCGTGGAGCGAAAAGATCCTGATATACAGAGAGGAGCTGGATTTAGGGCCCTCTGTATCCTAGAGTATCTTTGGTTTGCATTTCGATGTAAAGCACAACTCTTACTAGAAATGTCTTCACACGATGAAATGGGTCAGAAGTATCGCTTTGGAGATCCCAAAACGCAAGTGGAGGGATATTATACCTATGACTTCGTAAAGTTTGTCCGTCCGTCTGTCTGTCTGTCCGTTTGTTCGCACGGTGACTCTCGAAGGGTTTGGATATTTTTTTCAAACTTGGTTTGAGGATTCTTTGGGTCAAAGTACAGGTCCGGTTCGTAGATGGGCTTTGTACCTCTATATTTAAGGGTAAGGGAGGGTGTTTGAAATTAAGGGGCGAAAAAATATTTTTTCAAAGCTAATGAGATAGTCGGTTTAGGGGTAAGGAGACAAGTTGAATCTGAATATGAAATTTATTTTCTCGCCGGACAAGTAGTTCACCTGGTTCCGGCAAAAACCGGAAAATTTGCTAAAAGTGACAGTTTAGTTGATTAGAGGTTCGATGTAGGGACAATGAGACATGCTGAATTCGTTTCTGAACTTTTTTTCTGTCAAGACAAGTAGTTCACTCGGAATCCGGCCTAAACCGGAAATCTGCCGGGAAGTTTTAAAACCAAATGAGATGGTCGAAATGGGATGAGGAGACATGCTGAATCCAGATCTGAAACTAATTTACTCGCTGGACAAGAAGTTTACGCGGAATCCGGCCAGACCGAAAATTTGGTAAAAACAAAAGTTCATTCTTAATTCGATTAGAGGTTCGTATCGGGGGCAAGAACATTCCATGAATCCATCTCTGGACTTTATTTTCGCCAAAATCCGGAAAATTGAATCGATTGGTTCCTGGTTGGCTCCTCGATGTTCTTTTGCTCTGCATGCAGTTGGCCCGGAATACAGCTAAAACGAAAGTCGTTTTTCGAAAGTCGATTATAGGTGAGGTATAGGCTAGGGGTAAACATGCATGCTGAATCCATGCCTGAACTTTGTTTTTGCCATCTGATCAGTTGTTTGGCCGTAATTTTTCAAAAACTCCGAAACGGTATCATTTCTCGTACAAGCGGTTCATCATGGACAAATGGTAACATGTTAAAGGGGTCTGGCGAAGACCGGAAATCTACAAGACACGATTTTCTGGGTCAAGGAGTCTAATAAATATTGAGTTTCTGGGATCCCATTGGAACCTTTGGTCTTGTTCGAAATTACCATTACTTGCCCCGTAAATTAGCAAGTTTCTTGTTGGCGCTTGTCGACTCTATCCACCCTTTCCGCTCTCCGACTCCGCGGCTGAAAGCAAAATATTTGAAAACTGAACGCGCCGTGGTTAAAAAGTGGGAAAACCAAGCAAAAGAAATGAAGTCCAAAACAGAAGATAGAACTGATTGCCTACCGTGTCTTCCAAAACGAAAAATAACACATTTGGGCTTCTCAAATCCTGATGTGAAAGAGTTGTCGTGCGGACCTTGAAGCTTTCGACGAAGTTTGCGTTGCGTGACTGACAAAGCTCGGCTCGGCGGAAAAGCGCTAAACAGTCGTCGATAGAAAAAGAAACAACGAAGAAAGGTGAGGATTTCAAAAAAGGAGCTAGGGATAATATAAAATGCAGAATAAGCGAGATGGTTCCTTTAAGCTAAATGCGGAACCTGCTAAATGGACAATCTGATAAAAAGAGTCAAGGTCAGATTGGGCTGAGGGATACTTACTGTCTTCTTGTTTCCAGATCTTGTCTTCCTGTTTGGACTGACCGCAATCTTTCGGGTTGCTCTTGCGTTACTGGAAGAGCATAAAGTGATGTTGTTAAGTTGCAAGAACTTGGATCAGTTAATGGACTATTTCAAAACAGTAATTCCTGCACTTGGACCAAACGAAGCTGACAGGGTTATCTCAAAGGTAGACTAGGAGCTATGTTTCCCACTCAATCTCTTGCTCTATCATCTGCGACATTATCGATCGTGCGCATGTCTTTTAAGCCCTCTCCCGTTAAGGTTAATCATTTACTGCTAGGTGTAGTAGTAGCTAGGTATAGTAGGAGGTATAGTAGGAGTGTTACGGTGGTGCCATCTGCACCCCTCACTGTTAACTTCTGCCGCCGTTAGGCAGCGTTACTCCCTTTCCATTCGGTTTGTTTAATCCTTTATACTGTCGCGGCTCTTGTATATTACCTCATGTTCATGACTCATCTGGCGATCATGAGTCATCTCCTTCTTCACACTTCTTTTCCGGGCCTCGACCGGGCAACAAGCCTTTTTACATAAAGGTTGTTTTTATTTTGGAAGTACAGCTCATACCAGAGAATGAAACCTTTTGTTTATTTATGGACCTTAGGCCACTGTAATGAGTCGTGTCTAGTGTATGATGGGTGGTTTATAGCCTATTGCAGTTGGTACGCAGACCTTAGTGTGAATCGACCGGGGAATCCACAATGAACCCGTGAAGTCTGCACGTGTAGTAGGCCACCAGACGCCCTAAGCTGTGCTGACTCCGATGACTGTATCTAAGGACATTTACCATCTATGTCCGGCCTACTACACCCCTCGCCATAACATCAGGTTGAGTGTGCTTCTTCACATACAAATATAGTCATCGTAATAGGAGCTAAGTTTCCAACCCCATTTCTTGCTCTGTCATCTGCGACATTATCGATCGTGCGCATGTCTTTTAAGCCCTCTCCCGTTAAGGTTATTCATTTACTGCTTGTATAATACTGCTTGACATGATTAAGTTGTAGTTTAGCTTGGCCTACACAAGATTCTTTTCCTTTAGACCAATAGACCAAGTTGTCCAGTGTTGTAGCATTTTAGAACATAAGTAAATACTTGAATACTTAGTTATACTTGAATACTTAGAATGATTAGAGGGTGCATTTAGGGCTGCTGTACGGATTAAGACAAGTAAAAAAAATTCGGTTATATTTGGCAATTCTTGGCAAGGTACTGACAGTCTGAGCTAGAGCTCTAACAAAGTTAAACTTCAACTTTCAATAGGCTAATCCTGGATTTTGGGGATCCCAAAACGTAAGTGGAGGGATACCTATGACATTGCAAAAGTTGTCCGTCTGTCTGTCAGCATGATAACTCTCAAAGGGAATGAGATATTTTGATGAAACTTGGTTTGAGGATTCTTTAGGTCCGGGAAAGGTCGAGTTCTTAGATGGGCTCTCTAGCCCTGCAGTTAGGAGTGGGGGTTCAAATTAAGGGACAAACAAAATATTTTTAAGTAGCTAATGAGATAGTCGATTAAGTGATAAGAAGACATGCTGAACACGACTGTGAAAACCATTTTTTCTCCGGACAAGTAGTTCGCCCGGAATCTGGCCAAAACTGGAAAGTTTGTTGAAAGTTTTATTTGAAGTTGAGTATATAGATGTTAGATTCGGGGGCAAGAGGACATGCTGAGACAAGCTCTTGGGATCCCATCGAAACGTTTGGTCTTGTTGCTAAAAGAAATATTAGTGTTCAGATTTCATTGCCTATTCTGCCATTTTGGATGATCAGCTCGCTGACTTGGATTATCTGTCTTGTTCATCCCTTCCATCCCTCTTCCTGCTTAGCAGGAGTTCGGAAGAAAAGACGTTTCTTACTCTTAACGTTTTTCATAGAATCCAACTATCCAACCTCCTGTTAACCTGTGCAGACAACATCTGTGTATCGTTTGTTCCCCTAGCCCGCACTCCAATTTGCCTCTTAGAGCTTTGAGGAGTCACATTTTCCTCCTCCGCGAAATATCGAGGTTGTTCAAAGTCGTAAAGTAAGTAGTAGTAAGTAATTTATTTTTAAGCCGCCATTTCGAAAAAGCGGAATAAATGAAATAAAATAAATAAACACATAAGACATAGAAAAAGACACTAATTTTCAGTATTCGGCCAGAAAGCAGTGGAGAAGGTCGTGTGTTGGTTTGGCTCTGTTGTCAATGATTTTTTATAGCGACGAAGAAACATGAGCCCTGTGAAACAGTGAAAGAAAGGCTAAGAGATCAAGAGATTCAGAGGTGGCATGGGGGTGTATCAGAGCACCAATCTCTGAAGTTGTATGGCATGGCCAAAGAGACATGGGGAGAAGAAGTATATTTTAAGTTGGGATTGGGGGGGGGGCAGAATTGAAGTGGATGGTGAGTCTTAGGGCGGATGCTCTTCCGGTGGGGATGCGGAGAAATTATATTGGTAGAGATAGGAAAAGTACTGGTCCTTATTTTTGTCCAATGTGTGGTATTGAAGGAGAGGATGCGGTACATTTGAAATGTTATTGTGAGGAGTTGAAAGAATTAAGAAAGGAAGTGTTTGGTCGGGAGGCTTGGGAGGAAAGGGATTTGGTTTCAAGTATGGGAAGTAAGTGTTTTGGTGAGATCCGAAGGCTGGGTAGATTCCTGAAGCTAGCTATGGCCCACCGTGAACTATTTTTTATAGAAGTTGATTTTTTGGTTTGTTGTTTGAGTTTATGATATCTTGTTTTTGTTATTTGTTATGTTTCCCGCCATGGCCCTTGGGCTTTATTGGGAATAAATTCATTCATTCATTCATCCAAAAGGGTAACACTTGCATCTTGGATTTTGAACTTCTGCGTCAATGTATGGTTATGGCATAATTTCGACAAGTGGAGCTTTGCATATTTAAAATAACATGATCTCATCTTTTAAAATCGTGTCACAATTTTGATATCTTGTTTTCTGGTTGAGATCCGTCCTATTTTCCAGGCACTTAAGCTGAACATAGTTCGGCAGCTTGCTGCGTACGAGGTCGAGTACCACGTTCTGCAAGAAGAGGTTGCAGCAAATTCTGTGAGACTCGCTCCGTCGGCTGAACGGACAGACGCCGTCACCATCTCCCGGCTGGAACGGCAGCTGAAAGAAGTACAGTCTCAGCTTGATGTGTCTAAACTATCGAATAGGGACATGACTATTCGAGTTGCTGAGTTGATGGGGAAAAACAAACGGCTTGAAGATGAGGTAATTTCAACCTTGTATGAATGAATGAATGCTTTATTTCACCAAAATAGCGTTAGGTAGCGCAGGCATGTCAATAGATAAATACACGAGTCAATACATAAATTAAACCACACTAAATATTTCAACGCAAATTTGCGTAACTAAGATAATACATAAAGATTAAAGTAAAACGCATCAAAATTCTTCCTTGAGCGTTGCTACTGTTAAAACGGTCAGTAAAGTACGGGACGAATTACTTGATGTAACGTTGCGCACAAGTCGCTGAGTAAGAACATATCAGTTGACAACTCTTTGTCTTTTCACGACGTCTTGTCCTCGGTCCGTCAGCAATAGGGATTTCGAAGTCTGGCAGTAGTCGACGGTGGAAAGGTGACTCAAGACATTTCAGTACCGTGTGGCTCCACATCTTCGAGGGTCAAACGTGTCTTTTCCGGGGTTTATGTAATGTTTAAAATTCTGGAGCATTTCCTCCTTCGCAAGTCGTCCTGTAGCTTGGTGATCTTACAGCCGAATAGAAAAAAAAAGAAGCAAATGATCCTCACTTAGCTTGAGTAATTAAGCCGGTTTATCCTTCGTGTTACACCGCGTATGGTCCCGCCTAAATCCAAGTGCCATTGCCAGGCAGTATCAACAAAATTATAAAACTCGAAAAGGGAACGAAGCAAAAGTTTGCGCCCCACTTTGCATAAATACCTCCTTAATACACGCTGCTTTTGCTTAAAACCAAAACTAATCTTTACTTTCTAACATCTGTAAATTTTTCCTTCCAACAAAGTGCCACAAAGAATGACGAAACTGCATAATATGCAGTCAGTTCGCTGTACATTGTAGAGTCTCATAAGTCCTTCGCTCATTTATACTCATCACTTTTTTGTGGGGTTGCGTGATGCTGGCATTCAGAAATTCCTTCCATGAGCGTAAGGAATCCTCAAAAAACAATTTAAATGGTATGTGTTGTCGGTTTTACATGTCAGCTTGTATACATTTCATTGTTACAAATAATTTCAGTTTTTTTTTTCTCTTTAGTTTCTTGTTCGAAATGTGTTGTTTGTGCGACAAAATCGTTCCCTGCCGCGTCATGACGGTCCAGCAGCATTGACATTAGTTGCCTTTTTGTAGATACCATGGTGTCTGATACCACGGTCTAAAGTCGTTTGCGCAGTTACCGTGGTATCTGATACCACGGTCTCGCCCCTGGTAATTGATCGTGGGATCTGAAAAGTTCTTCTCACTTCCATCATCACCAACGCAGGAGCCTGGGTTTTTGTCAGATTGGTAGGGAAGAAATTTGGCACTTTTTATGTGAGTGAATATTAGTATTTCTTTTTGGATGACTGCTGAAAGCGCAAATTCGGCAATTGTCGTTTTTGCAAGGCAACCGTAGTATCAGATACCACGGTAACTGCAAAAATGACAAAATGCAGATCCAGTTACCGTGGTATCAGATTGTATCAGATACCATGGTATCTGCAAAAACGCAACTATTATAATTGAAACTGAACCTGCGGTTATTCATGGATTCATATTCCAGGTTTTGGAGATGAGACATCAACTAGGTGGTTTAAAGAGCCACCTGTCGGTGCTTTTGCCGAAGCTCAACATGAATCCAGCCTTGGCTCATGATGTCGGTGCCTTACTTCAGAGTCTGGCTAAATAGTGTGTTTTGTTTGCGGCCCCGTTGCTTGACATAAGAGAAGATGTGCTTCATGAACAGTTAAAAAAATGGATCTTTCCTGGAAATCTCGTTCATTTACCAGTCGGTAGAAAAAATATTTATTAGCTTCGGCCATTTTTTTTTCTCTGAGGAGACAGAAAAGTCAGACCATCATATGTTTTAAAGACAGCTAAATGTTCGCCAAGTATTTTTTTGTGATATTTTCGGAACACTTTAAGGAGTTGAGAACATAGAAGATAATTTCGTAAACCAAATTGGCCTAACATATAAACAAAATCAACGAAGAGGACAACCGCCTCCCTTCTTCAGCGCAGACAGACAAGAAAAATGCCAAAACGGGGATGAAGATCAGCAACCAATAAAACCAAAACAAAGCAGAAAACCAATAAAAAAAACGAAAATTAAAACAAAATTGGAAGAATTGAAAGCCTAAATATAGACAAAGGCAGCGTTTATTCAAACAATGTTTACAACGGGTACGTCAGCTACGATTCTTCCTCAGCGATATTTCGGCCCTTTTTGGCAAGGGTCCTCGTCAGGCTGTCAATCCTCTGGTTCAACTTCGGGGAAGGAAACAAACCTGTAATGTTACATACATTTAAATATATATACATGTAATGTTACATACATTTCATGTTTGTTTCCTTCCCCGAAGTTGAACCAGAGGATTGACAGCCTGACGAGAACCCTTGCTAAAAAGGGCCGAAATATCGCTGATGAAGAATTGTAGCTGACGTACCCGTTGTAAACATTGTTTGAATAAATGTTTCAAAGTCAGCTTGGGCTCAAAGAATATTTATCAAAGACAGCGAGCCACTCACCAATACCTGCGAATAGCAATTACGGGCCTTCTCGCCCGGTACTACCGAGTGACACAGACCCCTTTACAAACCCCATTTTCGTTGGTTTCTTCGTTGATTTTTTGTGAGTTGAGAACTTGATAGGATATTTGGAGAATCGCAACCTATAAGATAAGATAAGATAACGTTTATTTGCTGTATATCATCTTCACAGATTTACCTTTAGGAATGCGTAGAAGATATTTGGGTAAGGTAAGAGTGTTGTCTGGTCCTTACTTTTGCCCAATGTGTGGACATTTGGACGAAAATTTTTTTTCACGTAATGTGCGTATGTCCTGAGCTTTCAGATCTTCGTGGGGAAATTTTTGGTGTTAGTAATTGGGGGGAGGATTGGCTGGTAAAAGTAATGGGAAGTAAAACATTTGGTGATATTGAAAAGTTGGGAAGATTCCTTTCGGTCTCGATGAACCACAGAGAAAGATTCCTGTAAAGGAAGATGTAAAATAGTTAGCGTTTATTTGGTATGTATTTTTTTTTCTTTTCCTTTTTTTGTGTTTATTTTTTTCCCATGGCCTCTGTGCTTTTAGTGGAATAAATCTTATCTTATCTTATCTTCACAGATAGATGCACAGCTATAAATAAATAAATATACAACTTTTATTGAAACTTTTATCCCCATGGGGAAACCTGCGTGCGATTCTGGAGCGAAGAAGGAAATTCGCATCATACTGCGATAACCGGACTGTGTGTGCATGTACCTTAACAGTTCTTCCAAATTCCGAGCTGCAAGGGCGGAAGAAACGATAGAAAAAAAACACCCGGAAAACAGTCGTTTGAATCTAAGCAGTTTTCTGAAGAACGCAAGGAACGAATAAAATATTGTGGATTCTTGCCGGTACCTTTGTTTAATGTGAGCGCGGATGAAGGTAGAATGAAATGAAATGAAATGATGATTTAATCCGTAATATCTTTAAATACATAAAAATAGCTTTGGACATGTCAATACAAATAGAAGACACTTCAAGCACTATCAATCAACTCGACAGGTCAATATTACTTATCTGATAACATTAAAATTTCGTAAATAAAATACATCAATAGACGAAAGACAGGTCAAAATTACAGAACGTATCTCGTATAAAATTTCTAAATAAAACAATCAAGTTTGTAAATACAATCGTCTACATCAATAAACAAAAACAAGTCAAAATTGCATACCGCAGCTATAGGAACAGTTAAACTGTTTAATAAAGTATGGTACGAAAGACTTTAGATAACGCTCGGATGAGTGTATTGGAGGAGGAATTAGTTGCTTCTTCTGATTCATTGTGAGATTTTCGGTAATTTTTGTGTTTCGGCAACTTCTTTTTCGGAGAACTCAGGCAAAATGTCACGGAAGCTTAGTTGGCTCACGTTTCCGGGTGTGTTGAAGGAGCTTTTGTTGTTAGGTTGTCTCGGCCTAAATGATTTGTGATGGCTTGGAATTTATTTGCTAATGTCAGTTGGATTGCGCATTTTTTCTTACAACCGTTAGATCTGTGGTTTCCAACCTTTCGCGTCCACCCACCCCCGGGGAAACAGTAGGCTACTGGTGGTTCTTGGAAATATTATCTATACCATGCCTCAGTCGCGGTACGTCATATGAGCCACGAGTCTAACTTACACTGTGGGGGACACCATAGAGGCCGGTTGGGAACCACTGCTCTATCTCTGGTCAACAGAGACTGCACCTGCAAGCGAGAAGACACGGTAGTTTCCAACGCAAAATAACACATCCAGCGAGACACACACGCATGTATCGTGAGACGCACCTTTTCATGTGAGAGCTTGGTCAAACTTGGCCCATTTCCTGGCTTTTTGAGTTGTAAAAGTTGAAAAAGAAAAAGAACAAGATACAACTAATTCTGAATGTTGTCCTTTTAAATTCAGGAGATCCATTAGAGCGAAACAGCGTGTAAAATTATGTTACAGGAACCCTAATTGACCCCTTATTGCAGTCTACTTATTATCCCGAAGCTGCCACAAAGACCATCAAATCTCACGTCCCCTAGGGATTTTCAGTTGTTTGTCGAATAGGCGGCTTTTGAGCCCAGTGTGAGCAAGCTCTGAAAGACAACGTTTCAACGCAGGACGGAGTCTGTGTGAACCAGGAAGAGGGACTGACAGTGGACCTATACTTGCTCTTTTGTTGAACTTTTGTCAGTGCATTTAAATACTTTTTCTCACGGAGTACTACTGAGAACGTTTTCTTGGACCGGAGTGAATTGTGCCAATATACACTATTTGGCTAAGGCCGGGCGTACACGGCTTTCCCACCGACCTGGTCCTTAGTTACGTTATTTATGTGGTTTAAGTTTCTTCCATACCAGGTAAAAACCAAGAATACTACTGGAAGCTACGTAGAAAGTCGATCCAGTCTGACCGACACTCACATCCACGTGGGTGCACCTCAAACCATTCGTTACTTTTCTTCCATAATAGCGGACAGAACGAAGGATTGTTGTGGTAACTTGCGCTCTGTGATGTTATGTGATTATTCTGAGGAACTTACGACTTCGCATTTCTATGTAATAAGCCTCTTTTCAGATCATAAAGTGTTCTGAGATGTCTAATATAGTATAGTAGAGGTATGCTTCTTTGAACAGTTACTAACTTTGAGAAAAGTGCCATTTGATCCACTTGCTGCGATTAAAGTAAAAATACTGGTCAGTCAGAGCAGTTCCGGTAAGTGCTCCTTAAAACTTGTGAGTTCATGTGTTGTGTTTTTATTGTTTTGTCCAGCGAAAAATTGAACTGCTCAAGTTCAAGTAACTGATTAAAGAAGCATACTTTTACTGTATTCGCAAATTTACCACCTTGTTAGTTATTTACTGAGTAACAAACTTCGTATTGCCGAGAGGAATCCGCTCTGACCACTTCTTTTTCGTAAGTTCGTGTACCCGGTGGATACAAAATAACTGGAAAGCGATCAATCCGCCAAATGGAGAACAAAACTTTGGACAGAAAAAGCACAGTTAAAACATTTGATTTCAAAACATCCAAAAACGGGATTAATAATTCAGGTTCTGTCGGATGAGGTGTGACTGGAATTTAGTCAGACCGGAAACCGGCGGGTATTTCGAAAACAAACGCGAAAAAGTTAATGAAGAAAGAAGTGCGGTTTTTACTTTCCCGTTTTTCGCTGGTTTTGTTTACAGGGTTTTAAAATGTGACCATTTGCTTGTTCCTCTAATCCTGAGTTAATCCACTTTTCGGCCAGAATCTTGACTATGCCGGAAACTTTCAGGGAGTATTCAAACAATGTTTACAACGTGGTGTTTGAATAAATGTTTCAAAGTCAGCTTGGGCTCAAAGAATATTTAGTACTCAAACTGTCTACCAGTCTAGGTGGTTTTACATATGGGTGGGATCAACTTTGCGCAAAAAAACTCGAATTAAATTTGAAATAGATTTACACGTAAAATACAAAATAAGAACCGACTTGTAATTCGAAAGAAACTTCCATTAACTCTATTCACGCACTGGGAAAATCCGATGTTTTCG
This sequence comes from Branchinecta sandiegonensis, assembly GCA_030848855.1. Lineage (NCBI taxonomy): Eukaryota > Metazoa > Arthropoda > Branchiopoda > Anostraca > Branchinectidae > Branchinecta > Branchinecta sandiegonensis. Next base: position 16,933,253 of record JAUPMV010000006.1, on the reverse strand, counting down.
CGCGAAGCCGCACCTTGATGTATATGATCTTCTCTACCTCCACTGAAATCGTACCAGGATGACAAAGCGGTAAGTGAGACCATGAAAATCGTACCTAACAAGGATATTAGTTAATGTCTTTTGATGATCTTTAGAATTAGGTAGTGCTACTAGAGGCGTATTCTCGCCGTTCCCCGAGGACTCCTTGGGGAATCGGAGGGAACGGCGAGAATAGAGGGAGTCACTCCACGCGGACTCCGCGTACAGAAACAGCGAGAACACTGAGAATGCTTCCAAAACGGATTTTGTTCGAGAAACAAAATATGGAGTTGACGAAATTAGTCTTGATCCACTTTATTTTTGGTTTTGTTTATTCTGTTTATTTTGGTTTTGTTTATTTTGATTAATTTTACATTGCACCAACACCGGCAAAATCGGGTCCCCTCCGAATCTGAAAGGGAGTCGTTTTCGATCATGGTGATGATAATCGAAGCATTCCCCGTCCCTGGGGACTCGCGAGAATACGGGGAGTGAGTCCCCGGGACAAACAAAAACGCGGGGACTCCTCAAGAGGAGTCCTCGGGGAACGGCGAGAATACGCCTTAGATCATGGTGCACGTGGCAAAACAGTGGACTGATAATTAGCAGAGTTGGAAACATACAGTAGCCTATTTCTTCGCCGTTTTGATTTTCAGTAACCACGTCGTAACCGCTGATGGTGATGATTTAGGCTAAAAATTTAGTTTTATGCCATGTGTTCTGTTCGAAGCTGCAGCCTAAACCCGTCGCCGGTCCAACAGTGCGAGCTAGAAGGAAGCTGTTTCGGTTCACACTGCTGTTCACGACGTCCTTCCCGTGCGGTAGCCTATATTTTCAAAAGTGTTTCTGTAGTTCGTAGTCTTAGCTTGTTTCAGTTTCAGGATAGGTTTATCATGAGCACTGTGCTGCCGACGAGTAGTCGACTGTCATGCTATTAATGCGTAAAAATTTTCTGAATTTTGCAAAGCTTTGGTAGAAGTCAATGGGTCTGGGAAAAGGCTTAAAAAGCCAAAGTCGTGGATAATTTTTAAAAGCAGAGCTTAGTTCTACAATGTTCAGATAGTTTCGAATATTGGAACATAAACAGTAAATAGTGCTGACTGTATTGAGTATAGTAAATAATGTGCGAGGTGCACATCTAAGATAGTTATTAAAGGGTAACTTCAGACATCGAGGTGATATCGGAAAATAACACCGCGACTGTCATTGAAAAAAAAACCTATCCGAGCCGAAGGCGAGGTAGGTGATATTTTATAATATATTTTTGAATGGCCGTCGAGGTTGTTATTCTGATATAAACCGAGATTGAGGTATGTTAACTATAATGACTTTTTCGAGCGGAATTTTCGTTTATATATTAGCCTACTCAATCTTCTTTGCTTGGTAGTACTTATTTGCTACTTTTGTAGGGAATTTTCCTTTAATGAAATGGCAACTCCAGCCTACTATAGAAATGAGAAAATGACTACTGTTGTGACCCATGCATTTCACTTTATAACAATACAGTCCCTATCCAACACTAGCTTTTTCATTTGTGTCGAAGCAGATGCCATCGAGCGGCGGGCTCGATAGCTCTCTTAGAGAGATAGAATTAATCAACCTTAAACCGATGTTGCCACCGGTTGCAGAATTTTGTGATTTGTCATACATTTTGTTTCTTCGACAAAGCGATCAAGAACTCTGCGACCGGTTCTTACCCAGTAAATGCAAAAATGAAGCATAAAAGTCGAGGCGTATAATTATGAAGATGATAATGCGAGATTTCTCGTTGATAGTTGGTGAAAAGGACCAAGTTTCGTACGTGCCAGAATGTCATTGTTTTTTCCAGCCAAAAGCCACAGGTTCGATCAGAAAAAGCGGCAACACTGAAGTTTTTATTAACGGACTGTTTAATCAGAGCAACATCAAGAAAAAAAACCGTGGTAATTGCTCAATAGCTGCCTTTTGGAGAGTAGAGGAAATAAGCCGAAGTAAGCTGGAAGTAATGTTGTTTCAGTTGACAAGTTGCATTTTTATAAGGTACGTGATTGTAAGAAGGTATGGCCCATGGTGGCTGGCTAGGAAAGCAACATTGTCTTTAAGTTTCGAACATTTTTTCTCTAATGTTTTTCAGAATTTTTACTGGATTATGTCTAGTGTTTTTGTATTTCTTTCTGAAGGTTATGTCTTTTATTTCTTTATTGGAGGGTAAGTTCTACTTGTCAGTAGTTGCGGAAAAGTGCTCGATGAAATTCTGCGGAGGTTGATACGGCTTCGTATCATCCTCTCTGGAGGCTGATACGATATCAACCTCTACAAAACTCACCTGATATTACCTGTGGGACATAGGAAGATATACACTACATACCTGTTCGAGAAAAGTTATATTATGATAACGATCACACAGGAAGATAGAGGTGGAAATGACTTAAGATAAACCTCTCTGAAGGTAGGTATGACTCTGGAGGTTGGTATGATGTCAGATCCACCACTACCTTTCTGTGTAAATATTATCGTAAAAACTGACCGTGTATCATAGGATGATATGCACTACTTACCTGTTCGAGAAAAGTTAAAGCTGCAGCAAGGGCACAGTGACCCATGAAAATCTTTTGAACTGAGAATCTGAAATGGAAATTTGCTGTTCATACAGATTTGTATGGGGTTCATGCCCTTGCTGCAGGGCAAACTGCCCCAACGTTGAGCACCATGCCCATGCCCAGACGTTGGGGCGTACACTACCCGAAAACTGAGGATTCTTGTATGACTGGGTCCTGCGCGATATCCGAGCATCCCAGAGGAGTTGCTTGCAGTTTCAAACTGCAAGTCTGATTTTTTTTATTTGATATAATTGAAAAATGAAGGTTATAATTTTCTCGTAATAATCACACCGTCAAACGCGTTTTTTGCTTTCGCGGCATTGACATGCAACCCGAAAATCGTATGGAGTATTTTGGTGTGTCGGGGAGTGACCAGATAAATATCACAATGCAGAAGACATCGATAGATTATGTTCTGTGGCTCCTCCTGGGTTTTGATTGCTGGGTACCCTACTGGTATCTTATCGCATCCGGGTTGAATTGCGGAGTCGTGTACACGACTTCTAGAACGAATAGAGCAAGATACCATAAATTATCCGCGAGATGAAATTGCTACCCTTCTCCACGACTGCACTATCCGTTCTCACGCTACATCAGTCGTTTTTTTTTTTTTCTATGATTATCTTAAATGATATCTCGGGAATAGTATCCTTCCGGCAAAATTTTGGTATCTCTTTTCACATGAACATCATAATTAGATAAGCTATGTTACAGTCATATCTGTTATTGTTCGTTGTTATCCTCCGTCACTACGATTTTAAATAGTAACTTTGCCATCATCCGCGAGTTCAATAGTGCCGCCTATCCTCGCAAGAAGTTAAAACATGTGTTTGCACTATACTGGAGCGTTAGGTTTGGCTTTAGTTAGCTTACAAAAGCTGGCTTCGTTCGTCACCTTCACCCGTCTCGGGGGTCTTGTCGAACTGCCTGTACTGCTTGCTCTCGTGTGGCAATCCGAGAATACTAGGAATACTCTTGATGACTAACTCTCCTTGCCGATGCAAAATCGCCGTTTACCTAGCGGAAGAGCCGGAAGCGGCACCACAGCTGTCCCCAACGGTCGCCGTGATTGGTTGACACAGGATGTGAGTTGTTGAGTTTGAGTCCTTAGGGAGACGTTTTCTCGTTCTTCCTAAGGATCAATGGCGTGACTTAGTCATATAGAGTATTCTTCATTCGATATAGTTGTCTTTTCAGAATTAAAGAGGCGTGTCCACCTCGGTGTGGACGAGAGCCATGACGATCGCTGCATGGGGTCATGTGCCGGTGCGCTGGATATGGCAGAGCCACATGAGTTGTTGTAGGTGGACTCCTTCGAAGCAGGGGTGCCCGAGGGGCGGGCGCTGCGCCCCCCCCCCCCCCCCTACGTTTTGGGCATTCGGTCAAATTGTCGCCTTCCGGTCGAAACGGGCATCGCGGCGAATGCCCGTTTTATAAAATCTTTAGTCCCCAGATTTCCAAATTGGGCGATTTACGTGTTATTGGTTCCCATTCTTTATACAATTTGGTAATTCATCCAGCTTTTGCTCCGTCCGCATCGGTTTCGCTGCATTCTGTCAGTTCCTTCGTAAATGTGGTGATGTAACGTGTTTATTTGGTCTCATTCAGTACCGAATTCGGTAACTCATCGGTCTTTTCTCAGATCCATATCTGTTCTATCGCATTCGGTCAGTCCATTTCATAATTCGGTGATTATTCAGATTCATTTGGTTCAGATTAGTTACCGAATTCGGTAATTCCCCGGACTTTTCTTAAGTCCGTATCTGTTCTATCGCATTTGGTCAGTCCATTTCACACTTCCATGATTCATCAGATTCATTTGGTTTTGATTCGTTACCGAATTCGGTAATTCACAGGATTTTTTTAGGCTGTATCTATTACCAGACTTGCACATCCGGTTGTTTTAAGTAGTTCTAACATGAGTTTTATTCCATTACGAAATTCGGTTGTTATACCGCTCCCGATCTGTTCCGTCTTTCCTTAAGTCAGTTTTTCGGTAATACGAATTCACTACTTGGTTCACCCCAGTCACCGAGTTCGGCAATTTAAGTGGCATTTATTTAGCTCTTGTTCTTTACCATTTAACGGTAGCTATAGCTGGTTGGCATTCAATACTTAAGTTTTACTTCTAATGATTGCAGTACTTCAGGAATAAGCACGTCTCTTGACGTGAAAAATAGCGTACTTTTGTTTGCTATAAATTCAGAATAAATGTGCTTTGTATATACTTTACCCTGGATTCGCCCCTTTTTTCGCCAGACAGCTCTGTGGTTTAATAGGTGGTCTTGGGATTGCAAAAAGGCACTTTGATCTCAGTGTCTCCACAAAATTTCGCCTGCGGTGCATTTCGCAGTCTTCATTATTTAGAAGAAGGGTGCAACTGGCGTTTAAGGCTTTTAAGGAATTTTGGGAACTTGAACCACATTAAAAGCTAGAATTTGCATGGAAATTAGTTAAATGTTGCAAGAAAAAATGGCGGATTTAAAAAATTTCGCCTGCGACGCTTTAAGCAACGGCGTTTTTTGTGGTCACATTTTCAAATCCTATTGGCAAAGGCTAGTGCCAGCGTATCCTTTAAAAAAAAAGAAGTGGAAGAGCGTGTAAACGCGCCAAATTTTCTCTTTAGACTTGATTTTGTACATACTATGCAACTTTTTACATTGTAGTTTCTTGAAGTCAACTCGCAATGCTGTTAGAAGAAGAAAAATTTAAACTCGGTAAAAATCAGGTATCGATTCGGTCAATTTTACCAGGTTTTTACCAGTCGTTTTTACGGAGCGCATGTTAACACGGGGTCCGTGTTCTGTGGCTTCAAGCGTTTTTAGCTCCCGTGTTTCTTTCGAGTTCAACACCGAATCCAAACACAAACGGACTCGGTATAGTATCAAATCCTGTGCCGGGTTCTCTTATGAAAAACACGGGCGCTGAAAACGGGTGACAGCGCAACGTGTTAGGATTCGATTTCAACACGCTAATTGCTGAAAACGCAACTTAGGCGAGTGTATTTCCGTGTTACGGCGCAACAACTCGAGAGGCTGCGAGACATCTTAATTCATTTGCTTTCGTTGCCCCTGCTTCACAATCATACGCGGAGATATATGGCGGCCTTTTGGGGCCAAAAATACTAGCCCCTAATTTGCAGTTGTCTTGTCGGACGTCCAATGATTTTTCGGTCTAATTTGGAACAAGTATTGGACACCGAGCCCACTATTTTAAAGGATTTCGGAGTAGAAGTTCAGAACTTGTAACTTTTCAAAAGTGGAGAGTCAAACACTTGTTCGTATTGTGGCAGATTTGAATGAAATTAGCTTTATACTTGAATGCAAGCCCGTATCCTGGAATTTATTCCGGGGGGGGGGGGTGCCTGCTGGTCGGACAAAAAGTACAAAAAACACATAGATCAGAGAGAAAAGGCTATAAATATTTGAATATTATTACTTTGTATATTTCGGGAGGGGGTTTCAACCCCCTACCCCCCCCCCCCTGGATACGAACTTGCTTGAATGAGATTTATATTTGCACGAATCTTTCAACTTTCCATTCAAGTTATTCCGTTCACGTAAACTCAAGAGAAAACTTAAAATAACGAAATGAAACCGGAGTACTAATTTTTGTTTTGCCCCAAAAAGGCCACCATACGTCTCGGTCTTGTTGTCCCCCAGCAAGATAACATCAGGGACCGTGTCTCTGATTACATGTGTGTGGTGTCTGTAGCAAGTTTAGTATGACAATAAATGAAATGAGCCTCCAAAGTGCGAGCTTGAAAACATTGCACAGAACAAATTGAACAGGCTACACAAGTCGAGCCTAGAAATATCCAGCATCGGAAAGCGTCTCTGCGTATCCATAGTTTTGTCATAACAACAGAGACAGTAGCGTCGGAGTGAAAGTGGACTACCCCTTGATAGGCATCCTTGAGGAACTTGCCATGTATTGTCTACATGGTAGATCCATATGGGATAATAATGCCTAAGCGTGATCACTGTTTTTTGAGCTAAGCTGTCGCTAATCAGCGGTCAACTCCTCCCAGGTGGTGAACTAAATGGTTTCGGAGCATGAGGATTCGGCCTGCTGCGGATGTTTAATTGCCCTTGTGGCTTAAATGGTATAGCTAAACTTCTTTTGTCCGTTTTATTGACTCGATACATGCACTCATGAGCTCATTTTGATCATTATTGCTAGCTGAAGAAGAAGAGTATCCTGCTAAATATGAGCCTTCAAGATTCATAATCTAAGGTTGCGTTCCAGCGAGTAACCGTTACAATTCTGTTCTTACTTTGTTTCCACAGTCCAGCATGATACGACAAACCTTATCGTTTTCGTCCACCACGGTTACGATCGTTACAGTTTAGTTCCTGATGAAAAATTTGTAGCCTGCGTAGTTGTATGATAGTTGGACGAAGAAGTTGCATGTATTGAATACTATCATTTAATGTGCCTCAGACTGGGCCAATCTTAAGCAGTAGTATACAGTAACATCCAGTCCTGCTAATAGTAGCATGCCGTAGAATGCAGTAACACGGTAGCCTTGAAGTAGAAGCATGTAATAGCATCAGTTAGTACTGCATGCTACTTTTTCGTACAACTTCATACTACTATTTTGAGATAAACTTTTCATCAGGTTATGACGGTCAGGAGCATGATAATTAATTAATTAATTAATTAGAGGTTTTTTTCTGCTTCTAATAAGAAAAATGTTCACCGGATCTATTTTAAGTTTGCCAAGTATCTGCTGCATGTGCCCCCCTGGGACCAGTAATTCTTTCTTGGCGGAGAAATTCCACCTGGTTCTGCCTGCCAAGATTATTGATAAAAGAGTGGAAGATTTCAAATCTTCCGCTAGTAAGCTGGACCACCAGTGGTCTTCCCTGTTCGTGTAATCTGTAGTTATGCTTATGCCGCGTTTAGTGTAAAGTTTTCCTGCGTGCGTTGTCTTTTTTTTCTTGTTGTTGTTGTTTTTTGTTTCTTAGTTTGTACTCAGTCATTAGGGCTACATGCCCTCCATTGTTCTTGACGGGTAATAAATAGATTGATTGATCTAGAAGCTTTTAAAAGACTTTACGTTTACGAGACAGGAGGAGGAACAAAGTACAAAGGTACGGAGGCACTTACAATCCAAATACCGACATTTCCCGTCACGATGACGTTGTCTGTTCATACTATTATTATTTCGTTCCAGATGATAGTGTAGCCGAACTACCACAATAAAGAGCTGACTTTTCCTCTTATCATCATAACTCGTAGTGAGTTCTTTGGTACACAACCTAAGTATGCAGTCCACCAAACAGGAAGGCGATAAAGCTGTGGCTTGGATACCAGAGGTAGCTTTTTAGTTTTAATGTTATTTTTTATAACCAGCTAAAACTAACAAAACTAATTACATAACAGAAATAAGAGTGACCCAGAAAACGAGACTGTTGCGTGCCAACGGCTGAGACTGGATGGGATCCCGAGGTGTTTTTTTCTTAGGGCTGACAGTTTTAATGGTATGTCCATTAATGTCAGGAAGAAATACCAATCGTGACGAAAAATGGTCAGGTCTTGTAATCAACCCGACTTCGTAAATCTGCCGCTGCTGCTCTCAAGGAAACAGTCTCGTTTTTATTTACTATTTTTTGGGTAACCGCTCTTCATCTGTTGATTTCTGTCAAAAACATTTTCAGTAAGCGTTTAGTTTTTCATATTCAGATTCGGTTCCAAAACATATAACGGTCGGTAATAATTATTGTCGTAAACAAACAGTCGGCGTCAAAATTCCAATAACATTAGTTGATTATTTTCAGCTGACTATGAATTTTAATGACAATAACGTCATGGACAGATTTATGTTCAATTGTAATAAATTTATGTTGATATCAGAATGGAAATTTCCGGCTGGGCGTGGACGCGCCCGTCCATCTTCGCTCATCGGAGAAAACAGCACGCCATACCGAGGCAGCATTGAAAAAAGGTGAAACAGAAGCCAGAACGTGTGTTTTCCACTGGCTATAATATAAGATGGATTTTATTTTGAGGTTTCATCTGAGCAAATGAACGAAATTACATAGAAATATGACCATCTAGGACACCTATCCCTATGGTATGGTTCTGGGCGAAACACTCCCTGGCGACCCCCCTTCGAACAACCCCCCCTCCCCGAATGGAAATATAATATAGGAAACTAGAAAATCTTATTAAAGTTTCACTGAAAAGCCAACTTATTTTTGTATCATAAAATTGAATACACTGAATTATTTGGATTCTGCTAAGGTATTTTTTTATTTTCTACTATATGACGTGGCAAAAAGGCTCAAAATGGTTGACATAAAATAATTCGTGAAAATAATAAAATTATTGTGAAAAAAAAATTAGTTTCTTATTTGTTCGTTCTCAATATTTTTTACCATTCGTTTAATTATTTTTTGTCAACTGCTATGAAAATTCCGTTCTTAATATTCTGACCGCACGGGACAAAAGGGCTCAAAACTCCTAGACGGGTTTTAGCCGCTTCTTCAAACCCTGTGTCGTCTGTGCCCAGACGTTCTTTTGCTGTGGGCAGCTTCTGAAATCCCCGCCTTTCACCGTTGTTACTTCTGTATCGACGACTCTTTAGTGTTTTTTCCGCCGAGTCGAGCTTTGTCAGTCACGCAACGCAAACTTCACCGAAAGCTTCAAGATCCGCCGAAAACTCTTTCACAAATATGAGAAGCTTCAAACTGAAGTTTTTCATTTTAGAAGACATTGTAGTCCATCAGGTCCATCCTCTGCAGTTTTGGACTTTTGCTTGGTGTTCCTACTTTTTCCTTCCTTCCTTCAACTTCAGATTGGCTTTGGGTCTGGCGTGGAGCCAATCGCTTTCCACCTTTCTTTTCTTCTTCTGATCTGACTACTGCTGGACGTCGTGCGATAGTACGATTTTCATCATCTGTTTGTATATCGTCACTTCTTTCCGGGAGTGGTGGGGCTTCGGCGATCTTTCGGAAGTTGCATTGTAGTTGGTAGTTTTGATTTTCGACGGCGTTTGACGGCCAGTCCAAGAAGATGTGTTGGGCTGTTTCTTCTTTTTGGAGGCATCGCCTGCAGTTGGGGGGTGTGGGTTAACGGATCGACAAGAGGCACAGTATGGCGCAGGAGGCACGAGTAATAAAAAAGATTAGCAAGTAGTAGAAGTAGACAAGTAAGGGAGAGTTCGTGACTCCAGAGCCGAAGAAGGCACGCTAGTTCATTGTTCCTGCCTCACTCTGAAGCCTGAAAGGGCCCTTTTAATTTTCGTGCCTCTTTTTAGCACTCGTGCATCCTACATTATGTCGTGCCGTGCCGTACCTCTTTTTACTTGATCCCGTGGGTTAACCCCCACTCGAACAGTGTTTTGTTAAGCAGGATGTCTGAAGCCTTATGGCCGTAGTACAGGCATGATTCTTCTTTTGTTTTGAATGGCGATTTCAAAAGTTTCATTTTGCTTTGCGGGGCTCTATGCCTGAGGACATCTCGAAACATTTTGAGGGTTAAGATGGGTTGACGTCTGGGAACTAGCTACTGAGCCAGCCAGCTTGTCCGCTTCCTTGTTCTGGTCGTTCTTAGGTATGAATCTTCGCTATGCCTTGTGGATATTTCCACTAAGATAGAGTGCTGTTTTTGGGATCCCAAACCGTAAGTGGAGGGATACCAATGACATCGCAAAAGTTGTCCGTCTGTTAGAACGAAAACTCTCGAAGGGAATGAGATACTGATGAAACTTGGTGTGATGATTCTTTGGGTCAAGGGTAAGGTCAAGTTCGTAGATGGGCTTTGTAGCCCTACATTTAGGGGTGTTCAAATTAAGGGGCAAACAAAATATTTGTAAACAGCTAATGTGATCGCTGATCATGGGGTAAGAAAACACGCTGAACACGATGAAGAAAATCATTTTCTCGCCGGACAACTAATTCGTCCGGAATCCGGCAAAAACTGGAAAGTTGGTTAAAAGGAAAAGTTTCATTTGAACTTGATTCAATTTTTTATTTATAGGTAAGAAGACATGCTGAACACTTATGTGAAAAGCATTTTCTACCCGGACAACTAGTTCGCCCGGAATCCGGCCAAAACCGGAAAATTTGTTAAAAAGTTTTATCTGAAGTCAATTAGATGACAGATTTAAGGGTAAGAAGAGACGCTGAGTCTATATATGATTTTTGTCCGGACATATAATTCGTCCGGAATCCGGTTTTAACCGGATTTTTTTGTATAAGTTAAACTTTTATTTGAAGTTGATTTAATGTTCTTAATAGAGATAAGGATATACGCTGAATTCGGTTCTGAATTTTCTTTTTTTGCTGGACAATTAGTTCGCTCAGAATTCGCCCGAAACCGGAAATTTGGCAGAGGTAAAGCAGGAAGTTTCGGTCAATATCGACAAAATAGATATGGCTTGTAGAATAGATGTGTATTTGAACTTGGTTTTCTCTGATGATTAGCCTGGCGAAGACTGATCTGACGAAGACAAGACTCAATTGTCTGGATCAAATATTAGATTTTTGGGATCCCATCGAAACCTTTGGTCTTGTTGAGTCTTTCTTTAAAACGACTTCTAGGGCCTTGTTTATAGCTGAAAGTTCGGCTGCGAGGAACCACAGCGCGTTCAGTTTTCAAGTATTTTGCGTCCAGCCGCGTCGGAGAGCGGGAAGGCTGGACATGATTGACAAGCGCTTGCAAGAAAATCGCTAATTTCGCGTCGCAAGTAATGGTATTTTCAAAAACGATATTTCTGAGCCATTTCATCTTGAAAAGATCATTTCTAGTAAGAGTGTGCTTTAAGTCTCCAGGTTCATAGCCCTAGACGTTTTTGTGATCATATTTCATAAAAGTATACTAGAGAATTTGCCATCGATCGATGTTGATGAAGATATTCACCCAGTGTTTGTCTGCCTCGAGGACCATCATTTCCATACGTATGACGAGCATCGAAAATCGAATGGGCTCTTGCTTATATTATGTGCGTATCTACGCTGGGATCCTCTTCATTCGTTTGCCAAGTACATTCCTTGGCTATACTGTGCTGCACTGGCTGAATCTACAATGTATCACGCGCAGTCCGAGGGTGTTAGTTCATTAAAATAAAAAAATAATCTAAAAAATTCAGAATACTTCCGGAATAGTTATTTACAAATGAGAATCAAATCGGTGGGTCTGTACGTTACTGATCGGAGGTGACAACTCCCAGTGTCAGTAGGCTACTTGGTCGAGAGGGCTCCTTGGCAAAAGAACCCAAGACAGAGATCCGCATCTCGGATGAATAGGCGAGCACATCCAGTTACCAATAGCAGAGTTGCGGTCTCTCCAAGCTTAGGCCTGTTTAGAATATCGCTGAATCGACTATTTCTTGTCCTTGCAAAACACCGCGCTAACTGTGTGGACACTGCCAAATTTTTTTTTCGCGACTGGATTCGAGAAGTTGTCAGCCCATTTGAAGGCTTTCGTGTCCAAGATGAAAGCGCTGTCATCCACGAGACGAGTTAACAGACGATCTGCATGTAAGGAAATACCCCTAGGGGTTCATGACTTGTTCTTGTTAGCCATCACCATTTATGCCTACGAAAACTGATTGATGAGGCTGACCTCATTTGTGCGTTTATTTTGTTAGGTATACTCGTATGTAAAGTTATATAAGTGTATTTGGTACATTTAGACTTTGTTGTTGCACTCAATCACTGGGCTTGCTATGTTCGTTACGTTTAGGCCAAGTTCTTTTTAGTTCTTCTTCATATCAGTTCATCCGATTCTCTGCTCAACAGAGACCTTGCGATTTATGCAGGAACGTTAGCCACAATTAGAGAAAAAAGGAAACCATCCCAAATCTTTCATAGTCTGCATTGCTCATGACAGGTTCTAACAGTGTAAAACCTTTATTGCTCAAGGGCGGAGTTTGCAAATTTGGATATTTACAGTCCAGACTGGACTACCCGGTCAGTCAGTTTTTGCCCACTCTAATCTGTATTTACTGCAAGGGAGCGTCAGACGCCTGGCCACACCTTCAGCTTGTCAGCCGACTCATCTCTCGAAAACCTGTTCGTATTTAGTTAGCATCTACATAAGGCAGGCGTGGTACATCTTCTGCCTCGGGTCGGAAGACAGCATCGATGACCGAACGGCCCTGGACGGAGGCCAGAATCCACCCAGTTTTCTTAGAGATGTTCCGGGTGTAGTCGTCGAGACTGACAGCTATATCATCTTCCTACGCAGAAGCCAGGCGCAACCTGCTGCCATAAACCAACTAATTATGTTTTTATTCAGCAGCGAAGAAAAATTATGATGGTCGCGCACCAGGTTCTGCGACACAGAAGTAAAAGTCCGTCTTGAAAAGAGGTTTTACAGACCTCTACGTTCTCAACAGCTAGCTCGATTTCTGTCGCGGATGATGAAGATCGCCTTAATTACAACCAGCAATGAGTCCAATGTTTTATGAATATATGTACCCTAGTTTGACTTTACAGCGAGTTCGCTGAACTGTCAATCACTTTTTAGTCTGTATATAGTGGTTTCACTCGACGTTTAATGTTGGCAAACAGTCGGTAGTGCTTGAACAGTGTGCCGTCAGCAATACTCTTGATGACTAACTCTTCATGCCGATCAGAAATCGCCGTGTGCCTAGTGAAGAGCCGGAAGCTTCACCGCAGCTGTTCCCAACAAACGCCGTTGATTGGTTGACATAGAATTTGAGTCATAGTTCGGGCGACGTTTCTAGTTCTTCCCGAGGTCCTCTGCTGTGTTTTAGAGTGTGTTTTTTTTTAGTCATATAGAGTATTCAATCTGTTCTGGTCTTCATCTCTTCTCAAACTGTAATTCCGCAATCTAGTGAGGAAATATCACCTCTTACCCTATGCTCTGCCAACTTACCGAATGACGTAGATGGTTTGAGATTGATTGCTGGATCAAAGGTATACTTTCGGCTACTTGGAACACATCGAACGTCTCTACCGCATATTCAAACTTCACATGTTAATCGCCTTTGTTATCGTTGTCTGTTAGGATGAAAAGTTCCACTTTGTCACACTCATTTCCCTCAAGACCTTATCGCTTTTGCGGTAATTAACGATCCAGAACGCCGGATTTGCCGTTGCTAGGAGTTATCATTGTGGTTGACATCAAAGTTGACACGCCCATCTTCGTTAGAAACAAGACAAAACGATAGAGCTAGTCGAGGGAAGACCTTATTTGAGAAATGTCGTTTTTATCTTGACATCCCACCTGGATTATCTCGAATGTTGGACGTCATGGGTGTCATGTCAGCGACAGGAAAAGGTCCCTGCCAAAGATGCTTGCGTGCTTGAGACACTTGGCAACAGACCAGAAAGGCGTTTTTTTTCGAACCGTTCCGAACTTGCACACACATACTCACCATCCATTCCTGCCCGGCCCTTCGTGATCATCATATAACATACATATACGCCTCTACTTTGTGCCTCTATTCCTAGCCCGTCATCTTTCTGCCGCGTCGCTCCGACTCTTCAGGTGCGTACGGCTTTCGCTTTCACAAAAGAAGAAGGAAATGAGATGTAAGTGGTGATTCCAAGCTCTGGTCATCTCAGTGGGTCAATTTCGACTCATCTTCCGATAATTACAGCCCGTAAAATTAGCTGACGATCTGCCCAACTCCTTGCATGCACAGGGCGAGTCCTCCAATCGCCATACTAAGAGTGATAGCTATCGAACACCTATTCAGGTAAAGGTCATCGTGTTCTTCATCTAAGAGTCGGTAATTAAATGCGGCTCATCTTCTTCCCAAGGCACCGCGCCCAATGCATGCATTCTCCACCCGACATTACGATGCTGTGAAGACGCTCCATAGGACACGCGAGCGCTGACTCAGTCGTGAACTGAAAGTTTTCGCCAGTGTTTGTGGTTTACTGATCGTACTGGATTAACGCAGCTCTTTGGATATCTTGTATCATCATTACATCAAACTAAGGTGAGATACTTTCTTGACCGCGAAAACGGAAGTGACGACAGGTCAAAGAGAAAATATAAAATTTATATTTTTCACTGGAAATGTTTTTAAATTTTCCCCATACGACACAAGGGATTAAATGCACTGATAGTTGGCAGGTCACCAGTATTTGTTTTTCACATATTTAGTGCTGGATTACACAAACTCTTTGGATATCTTATCTTGTACCATCATTACATCACAATAAAGTGAGATACTTTCTTGGACGCAAAAAGAGCAATAATGACAAGTTTTTCGTTGGAAACGTTTTGTTTTTTCCCAAACGACACAGGGTTTCACATGTACTGATAGTTGGCAAGTCACCAGTGTTTCTGGTTCACTGACGGTACTGGATTAAATAAACTCTTTGGATGTCTTGTATGATCCTTACATCAAAACAAGGTGAGATGCTTTCTTGATAGCGCCTTGTCTGTTCTGTTTGAAACATTTTCCCTCACAATGTGTTAAAAGTATTGATCGAGGTACTGATAGTTCGCAAGTCAGCCTCCATCAATTTACCCTATGCAGAGATTGCTATATTCTCCGAAAAAAAAATTCTTTTTGGACCTTGTAGTGTTGTATAGTTATATGCTTATTTGTCACTAATGAATCAGCCAACCATTTAATAACATGAGACCAGACCGGTACTGAAAGCGATTTATTTTGGAGCAAAACCAAATACTAGTGACTGGGAAATAACAGGGGCAGTGGCCGCGGTAAATCTTTTAAAACCCTCTTTAGGACCCTCTTTCTGCGACGGGAATGGGCCAATGAGTAATGCACTTGGTGCCACTTTCAAGTGAACTACATAGTATTCAAGGTTCATTCTCATCATTTATCTATGCTTCCAACGAAACATGGACCAAACCGTGAGACAAAAAGTCGACCGAGAGAAATCCGACAAAGTACATGATTCATTGTACAAGTCCTTACCTACAAAACACATGTCCAATAGGTAATACTCACTGGTCTAGACAAAAACCCCTGGCGAAAACTACTCAGCCCCCCCCCCCCCCCCCGCCAAAACTTCCCCGGCTGAAAAAAAAACGGTACAAAATTTAGCTCAAAATTTAACAAAATTTAATGATCTAGAATGTCTGTACAAAATTGCTTAAGGGACCCATCTTGCCCTGGGTCGCTGGTCGTTCCATCCATTCTTATTTTCAAGATTTCGAACTTCCCCATCACCCTAACGGCACAACGATGTTTTTTTTATCTTCCGTGTTCAGGTCTTGAGGCGTATCAGGCTTCCGCTTGTTGCTTCCGAGGAGCTCAATGGCCAGAAATACTGTTTGCACAATTATTTTCGTCTTCTCGTCAAAACCAAGGGGGACGAGCGAGGCTGGAAACAACCGGGGAAGGGTTTAATCTTTGAGAAACCCAGCAGATTTTTAAGAATGCTGGGACATACACTGGATGATATACTGCAACTTGTACTGTAAGAATTCTTGTTTTTTAGTGCTAATACTGTGGGTGTCAAAATCGGTAAAAGCAAAATCAGGGTCGTAATTTTAAACTGGAAATGAAAAAAAGGAATCTCAGTGAAGATGAGCGCGCAGTCGGAATTACTTACCATCTACTTGTATTCAGATTCTTTTCCTCTGGATAACGGACATAAACGCCGATGAAAGATTTATCTCAAAATAGTAGTACGAAGTTGTAGGAAAAAGTAGCATGCAGTAGTAACTGATGCTACTACATGCTTCTACTTCAAGGCTACCGTGTTACTGCATACTACTGTATGCTACTATTAGCAAGACTGGATGCTACTATGGCAAGACAGGATGCTACTGGATACTAATACTTAAGACTGGACCAGTCTGAGGCACATTAGATGACAGTATTCTTTGCTATTACATAGTATTACATGCAACTTTTTCGGACAACTACCTTACAACAATAATACATAGATGGCACTTTACACAAGGGACTTGTAGGCTACCGTGACCAATAAACCAGAAACAGTTTTCGAATATAATTTATAAGTCTAGGACTCCATACAACTACACAGGCTACAAATTTTTCATTTCATTTATTTTGACCCAATAGCACTTCGGTAACATGGGCAGAAATCGAAAAAAAAAAAAGTCACAACTATGTCGCTGCATTAGCATAATCTCCATAGAGAATACGACCAAGAGATATGCATGTGCAATCAGACGACGATCAAACTGGACGAAGCAGAAAATTTCGCGTAATACTATCAAGAAAAAATAACGAGATTGCTCTTATTTGTTCTTGACACTATTGACTCCTGAGTGTGGATTAGCCATATCTATAGCTATTTTAATTTAAAGGGTGACAATCTAAAACAAGAGCTAGAAGCTCATATGCCACTTGCAAAGCTGGGTCAGAGGATTAATGTGGGATTTTGTCAACTCGTGGGTTCTTGGAATCCTTTGTAAGCAAAACCCTTGAATCTTGAGGCACGAGTGTTCATAGGCCCTTGGGGATCATGAAGATCTATCGTTTAGTCAATAGTATTTTTTATATTTTGCATTTATGATGAGCACTTTAAGTGGGCTGTGAATTCATGTGTAAGCAAAGCCCTTGAGGCACAAATGATCATGGGCCCTTGTCTTAACTTTGTAGCTAAGACGCGCACTTTAGCAGTGGGCTAGGAATTCAGATGTAAGCAAAACCATGCACTCAAGGGTTTGCACTGCAGCAAAACCCTGCAAGCCATGCGCTCTGAGCGTGTAGACGATTTCCGGCTCCTCCTCCAACTTCCCCCACGTGACCGGATTCGGCCCGGACTCGAAATGGGATTCTGAGACACGAACTCTTTCCAAATATCAAGTTTTACTAAGATCCGATCTCTCGTTCAAAAGTTATGTTTACCTCAGATTCTGGATTCCCCCTCCCTCCACTTCCCCCACGACGGTCGGATTGGGAAAGTGACTATTTCCAAGTTAGTTCGGTTGGGTCCCTAATATACCTGCCAAATTTCATCGTCTTAGCACATCTGGAAGTACCCTAACTCGAAAACAGGACTGACCGACCGACCGACGGAAAAGTGATCGGTATATGGCACTTGGCCGGAAGGCAAGTGCCATAAAAAGGTAGTGGATGCATCTGACAGCTCAAGGATGAGTACGACGACAAAGAAACCAAAATCATATTTCCTTTCGTGTTTCTCTGCATTGCGTGATCAGTCAAACACTGTCAATCTCTCCATGTTGGTTAACCCACCTATCATCTTCCACTACAAGGATTTCCATGTGCAAGAAAGTATTAGTCAATGTACTGATTTTAATACTTTTCCGTAAAATTTGCATGAGGAAACACTTCGTGGGGCCAATCAATTAATATATTAAGGGAAAAAGGATTTTTTGTTTAAAATACTTACATAAAGCTGCAAAAGTAGGCTACTTCAACGTGGTTAAAGACTGGCTCCAAATACGGTATTTCTTATTAAAACTAGGTTCTTCCTGATGGTAACGCTTATTATGCATAACATTTTGAAACACAACAGATAACATCCAAAGTATTAATCTGTTACGCATTATCTATTGAAACCGCGCATCCTCGTGTTATCTGTTATGAAACTAAAACCGCCAAAAAGTATCTGCTCAGTTTTCCGACATCATGGCGATAAGGAACAAAGTCAATAGAGAAATTTTGAGCTCTTCCTAACAAAGCTTGTTGTGCATAACATTTCATGCATAACGTTTTCAAACAAAACAGATAATTAGTAGTTCGGGTTATTAGTTGCAGAGTCTGTCCCGTTTCAGATCGGCTATCACTCTTTTCTCCCGATTCCACGATGCTAGAATTCCTAAATTCTTTCTTCATAGAATCTTGTTAAATCATCTGTGAATAATTGGCATATTTGTGAGTTCGGTACGTTATCTTGAAAACAGTTAATTAATCTTTGAGAATATTTTGAAATTCTTCTTTGGTTTTTATTTTCTAGCGTGCTTGAAACGTGTTGCTGTGGAGCACACTAATATTCGATGCTAAAGTCTTTTCTCTTCTTTATGGTTGGCCACAACGATGGGTAGGCCTATGTTTATGAAGCAAAAGCTGAAAATGGGATTAAGACCAACATCTCCAAACTTTGATACGGATTTCAGCTACCCACTGTCATACGTTCAATAAGGCAAGGGGCAAATGGAAGTTCAGCTTCAGAAAGGATAAGGGGGAAGACTTCCTACAGTTGCGGTTATTCCTCTTCAAAGATTACGCAACGAGCAAATCGCAACTTCAGAAAGCATAAGGGAGTAGACTTCCTACAGTTGCGGTTATTCCTATCCTAAGATTACCAACTGAGTATGTAATTGGGGATAATTTCCTTTGATTGTTATTTATATGGCGGATTGATGACACTCATTAGTTCGTACAATTGTTCGCTTTACCTCCGACAAAGAATTGAATTAATTTTTTTAAGTCCCGATTGCGCAAATGAAGATATTACACCATCACGAAAGTAAAGATATGCAAATCAATGGTAAAAACCCTGGCACGGAGCAGAGTAACCAATCAACTGAACTTCCGATCAAAGAACAACCGACATGTAATAATAATAACGTTTATTACAGCCAAAAGGGCATACAGCAAAGCCATATGAAGAAAACACAACAAATCATATTTGACTCCGCCAATCGGATAAGTCAGCTGCGATTTATTCTAGTTATATTTGTGTCCTCTCTTCAGGCTTAAGGTAGGAAAACGAACCTGCGGTAATTCTGGCAACTATAAGCATTTTATTTTGGTGAGTTACTTCGTCAGAATTGATGTGCAATTAAAGCTGTGGCTGGGATTTCATTTTGGACATGAGTGCTGTTTTTGCTACGCCATTAGGTCATTGACTTTTAAGCATTTTGATTAACTTAGTTTTGCTGTGGAGAAGGGCTTGGCG
This sequence comes from Branchinecta sandiegonensis, assembly GCA_030848855.1. Classification (NCBI taxonomy): domain Eukaryota; kingdom Metazoa; phylum Arthropoda; class Branchiopoda; order Anostraca; family Branchinectidae; genus Branchinecta; species Branchinecta sandiegonensis. The sequence goes on along the minus strand of JAUPMV010000006.1, from coordinate 16,913,854 downwards.
TTTGAATTTCTTTCACTGATAAAGCCATTCGAGGTTTCGGTTTCACCAGAGCAAAATAACACTAAGAGTAGCAACAAGACCTATGCTTTCCATGCTTTGCAAACGGGCCAAACTCATAGCGCCGCCCACTACGCTTGCGGCATTTAAAGCTAGACAAACTTGCGTGTTTTAGAAATTTCTAGTAAAGCATATGTGCGGTCTGGTCACAGCATGAAAACAATGGAGGCTTTATCATTTTTTGGCAATGTTCAGAATATGAAGTTATCAGAGCCAGCTCTGGTGAAAGACTGAATGAGTTTGACTAGGGACGTTCTCTATCGCTAGTAGTGCTAGTATCGCTGCTAATAGAGTGTGTGCCAATCTTGTCAAGTCTTGGCGCTACTCGCTAGTGTTACTTTGCTCTGGTTTCACCGGTGTCTCGGTCCAAAAATATCCTGTACGGTTTTTATGGCATTGGCTGCCTTCGGAAGTGCCATATAGGGATCGTAATGTATGTCCCTTCGTCGGTTTGTCCCTCTGTCTTGTTTTTGCTAGTTCGGACACTTCCACTAAGCAGAACAACGAAAGTTGGCATGCACAAAAAGAACTCGGCCCAATTCTCAACTAAACCTTCTTTTACCGGATCCGATTATCATTAGGGGGCAGAAGGATATACGGCCTTGGTCATAGATTTGCTGTTTATTATACGCCCCTCATAAAATTCCTCTCAGATTAGTTCTTTTTTGACCGCTAGGTGCGCTATCGTAACGAAAACAATGACTCGTTACTTCTTGGTGTACGTTTATCCGGGTTTGTTTTGCTATTTTCAATTCCTCTTAGGCCTAACCATGTTTAAACTGTTTAAAATGTCTCTTCCCCTCTTTTTGCTTTACCCAACTCTGTTCTGTCAAGCGTCATCAAGTTTGTCATTTCTGGCTTCCGACTTCAGTGCTGAGTGCTGGCTGACTTTTCAACGGGGCTAATGCGCGACTCGATATGAAGCGAAAGTCTAATCGCTTATTCACCCGTCAGATAACTTATCCCCAGATCTCACGTGTGATTGTTATTGTTCCTCTAGCGCGTCTGGCGGCAATTCGTCATCGGATTTTATGAAGGACGTATTAGGGGGCTATCGGACATTTTCCGAAAGTGCTCCGACTCTAGTCATATTCGACGGGTGGTAGGAGCAAATCCGACATTTTGGAGTGGGCACATCGTTGCAAATTTTGACGGCTCAGTCGACAAGTAAGATGACAATTCCGAGTTTTACGTACTCTTGGTGTTAATAATCATAACAAATCGTATCCCAATAACTGGTATATAACGTCGGATGCACAACATCTCACTAGTTGATTTCGGATGAAAGTATAACCGTTGTCACAACACCGTCATGTATGCCAACTGGATGCTTGGCAGGTACAATTGCCCCTTGATCTTCAAACACATACATAAAACCTTAGCTGGCACGTACGTAAAAACAACCACAATAGGTTACGACACTTGCAGCCCTATGCGAGCTCCTGTAAATAACGCCGAAAATGGCTTCTAACGAACATTACACGGTAATGAGGAGAATAGTCGGGTTCAGGTAATACATAAAATAACACCTACACAACCTACTCCCGTACGACGCATTTCCTGGACATACAAGATCACACTCTTCTGCGTCTGTTTTTAATTCCGGACATGTGCCGTACTTAATTTGAAAGCACATGGCGTTGATGATGATGCTGAAAATGTTGCTATTGAGATGTAAAAAAAGATGAAAACCAGCCAATCAGGTTCAAGACTTTTAAGTAGCCTATGGGATAAGAGTATTTTGAACAAGAAATTAGAATTTTCAGTAAGAAAGAAGATCTGCCATGACGGAAATATGTCTCAGCTCAAGTATTGGAGTTGTTATTGTATTTTTACTAATCTGGGAATACTAGAACGATAGGTCAGAAGGAAAAATATAGGAAAAAAAAGAAAAAAAGTAGATCTTTCTTTCAAGATATTTCTATAATTTTTTGGACAACTGTGAAGTATCACAGGGACATTTAAAGTTTGGCATTGCTATTACTAGATTGAAAACATGATGGAAATACCAAGTGATCCTGTGACAGGTTTACAACTCACCATTTTACCAGCTATAGCACAAGCCCCTCATTTGATTAGCTATGTCAAATGTGGGAGATAGCGGGCCGCTTTGAACTGATCTATCACGAAGTTTGATTTGTTGTTAGCAGAAGGTCTTTTTTTTCCCATTAATTACTTAGATACTGGCCCTTTTGTAGGAAAGGTCAGATGCAACTCATGGAAGTAAAAGAAGCTGAATGCCCCCCGACGCAAATGGAGCCAGTGGATTTGTCAGTGCATTCTGGATGTTTGCTACCGAAGAAGATCAAGGTCTCACTGGAATATACGATGGGTAGCATAGACCTCAGGAAGTCCAAAAACAGTAAGTGTTTTATTTTATTTTAAGTAAGATAGCCTACTGCGTGAGAGCAATCTACCATATATCATATTTTCTATTGCCCAGTTGGTGAAAAAAAATGTATTGTCGACAGACCTACTCTATTGGATGGGCTACAGTCGAAAGCACATGAGCTTTTTCGTCAAAACAGTTGATTTTTTCATGAAAACAGTCGGTTTTTCTGAAAACCAGTTGATTGTTTGTCAAAACAGTCGGTAAAAATAACCAGCCAGTCGGTAAATGCCTTGCCCCCCCCCCCAAACATTTTGGCTAGTAACGCCTCTGATGGGAATGGCGAAGACTCCATGGACTAGGCGTCACTGATAGCCCAGTGGCTAAGTCACTGAACTTTGAAAGAAAAAGGTGAGGAAAAAAAAAAGTATACTCCCTGAAGGTACTGTTGAGCAAAACAGCAGATGCAGTCCTGGAACTGTATTATTACAAACAGGGAAGGAACGCCGGCCCAGAACATTATTGTTTACCATAGTTCACTGCTTTGTCCATAGAATGCGATTCGCATCCGCCTATACGAATTCGGCGTTGATAGTGGAAAAATTCGCACCGCGCCATTTAAGCTCCAAGTCGAATATTGTTCGCGTCGTGGAAGAACATCGCGTTCTGTGGGGACCAAGCTTTAGGCGACATAAGCGAGCGCGTCATTTCTTAATTAATACCATTATGCGGGGGAGTGTCACTGCGGCTACGGTGATTCGTAGCCGCCAAGCGAAACTCCAATCATCTAGCAATTATGTACTTTTCTGCGGTTAAATCTAGTTAACCAGAATGCAGCTACTTTAAAATTTATGTAGCCTAATTTTCCTGCGAAACGTTCAGATGCGTAGTAGTAGAGAGTATTCTTGATGACTAACTCTTAGTGCCGATGAATAATCGCCGCTTTCTCAACGAAGAGCCAGAAACGTCACCACAACACACGCTGTTGTTTGTTTACATAAGATTTGTTAATTTTTAGGATTCGTTTGAGTGAAATTTCTTGTTCTTCGCTAGAATCACTGGCGTGTTTTGGACTTAGTCATATAAAATATTATGGCAAAGCGGAAACACTTAACTTGAAGGTGAAATTATGGGTGTTTTAAGCCGTTTTTGTTTCCCTCGCATTGGGAGTTTAACATCATGCATCATGAAAGCTTTGTAGGCTGAAGTTAGTTTTTCTCGCCCGTGACAACATGCAAGACTGTTCAAACCTAATACAGCTTCATGAGTTTTTTTTTATTGTCAGCACGTGAAGGTGAATATTAGAAAAACAAAACAAGACCTGGAAGTTCGTGGGCGAGTAGGGTGATTCAGTCGTATACTAAATTTTTACATATTTACGATACTATCAGTTAAGATGCCGAAGTCCTTTTCAGCTGCAAACTGACTAAAGCATCGGCAATGAGTCCACCAGCTTTCATCTTCATAGCCCGTCTGAAAGTACCCTAATATTCTAACACGCCGGTGATCCTAGGGAAGAACAAGAAATGGGATCCAAGCAAATCCTCGAAAGTGACTCAAATACTATGTAAGCCAATCAGCAACGCTTGTTGTGGTGACTTCTTGTTCTTCGCTAGGCACACGGCGATTCCGCGTACGTAGAATTTTACGGCGGTACTAAGGGTTGGTCATCAAGATTATTCGTGATCACGGACGAACTAACAGGAAATGCCATAAAGAAACAAAAGGTCTGGTAAAGCTTGACTTCGAAAGAGGATGCTACCCCAAAAAGCAAGAACCCAAAAAAAAATCAATAATATTAGTACACCACAAGCACTATCCCTGAGCTGTATTCGAGTGCTGAGTAAGGACGTCCGAGTCTCTACTAACAAGAACCGGAAGCTCATATGGCACTTGCAAGGCTGGGTCAGAGGATGAAAGTAGGAATTCGTCAATTCGTGGGTTTGTTGTGATCATTTGTAAGCAAAACCCTTGAGATAAGAATGAAGATGGGTCCTTGGAAATCACGAGAATGTATCGTTCGTAAAAAAATATTTTATTTTTGCGTTTGCTGTGATGATGCGCACTTTAAGGGCCGGTCCGGTCCGGATTTGAGTTGGGACATCCGAGACACGAGGTCTTTCCTACTATGAAGTTTCATTAAGATCCGATCACCCGTTCCAAATTTATACATTCCTCAAGATTCCGGACTCCCCTTCCCTCCACTCCCCTCACAGTGGACGGATCGGGGAAGTTTGGTCGGGTCCCTGATATGACTGCCAAGTTTCTTCGTCCTAGCCCTTCTGGAAGTACCCGAACTCGAGAACAGTGGCCTACCCGATGAAAAATTTGTACGAAAACGTTGCATGTAATGCTATGTAATAGCAAAGAATACTATCATTTAATGAACATCAGACTGGTCCAATCTTATGTAGTAGTATCCAGTAGCATCCTGTCTTACCATAGTAGCATCCAGTCTTGCTAATGTAGCATATAGCAGTATGCAGTAACACGGTAGCCTTGAAGTAGAAGCATGTAGTAGCATCGTTAGTACTGCATGCAACTTTTTCGTACTACTTTATAGTACTATTTTGAGATAAATTTTTCATCGGGTAACACCGACCGACCGAACACTGATCGGTATATGGCACTTGAGCGAAGCTGCAAGTGCCATAAGAACATCTATCGGGCTAATATCTATTGAATATCTATCTATCATCATCTTTTTATGATTTTTTTAGGCCCAGTTAGTAATTCGGTCTAAAAATTGTCTTGCTTTACGTTGACTTTTACTTGTGTTGTTTTTCCTTTTTTCTTTTACTCCACTGTCGCCTTGTGCATTTGCTGTGTCATAAATTAAATAAATATATACTAGCAATTCATAATCTATATGAAGTGGCAGAATATCAAGATCGTTTTTGCCAAATCTAATCGACACCCAGCTCGATGGGCGGCTCTCTGCATAACTCGATGACACTACCATGAGGATGCGCCTAAAGGGTGCGCCCATCGCCATACATTGAAGTAGGGTGTGGGAGGAATAAACTGGGTGGAGTACAGGTCCTGGCAAAATTATATATTTGGGTGCGGTTTCTTCTGTGTGTCAACAATACAGCACCAGCCCGCTATGCGACTTTCCGTCACGCACTGTTGGTGACCGACCAAACCGTTAGTTGAGCAATGGCTGTTTCTGGATGGCTCAGTAATTAAAACAGTAATAAAATGCAGTAGCTTCCTTTCACTAATTTCTGGACAAAGTTATAGTAACAATAGTGACTGCTGAACCAAATATTACACGGGGTAATCAAGCACAGTTTAGTGCTACCCCAATAATTAAATTACTGTTGACATGGACTTGAGGCCCCGGCGGCTTCTTTCAAGTTCCTAGAAGGGAAAACAATTCTTTGTTACTGATTACGAACCTTCTGTGGATCTGAACATTAAGACACAATTGAAATCGGAAGATAAAAAAATGGGGAAAGTAGCGCCAGTGGGAGAATGCGACTTTGGACTGCGATCGAAGGGTTTGTTTAAGTTTTTACCTGATGCAAAGCCTCTTCCACCCAAACTCTCTGACATACTAAGTTGACAGTACATGCTCCAGGACTCCTCGTAGTTATTCAGCCTTTTATATTAACGTGGCTCCCCTATGAAATTATGAACTTCACAAGTCTCCACCCTTCGCCATTGTTTCGTGTTGCACCAACGACTTTTTAACGCTATTTCGACCGAGCCGAGTTTGCTTTCAGGATCAGCCAAAAACTCTGTTAAAAAAAACACAAGAGTTACAAGTTCGTATGGCACTTGTTCCAGCTTCCAACTCCCCATTTCCAACCCTATCTAGAGATGGGAAATGGGCATCTAGAAATGAGAAGTTAGGCCATCTGCTCGTACTACCCATCAAGGTTCACATGAATCTGAGCATTTCCGGGAAATCTTCGCCCCCCCCCCCCCCCCCAACCGAAGTCAGATCCGTTCAGAACCCCAAAATGGCCCATCTATGGCAGATGGACTTTGCAATCCAGTTTCCATCCAAACAGCTCCACCCATTCGCTTGTTTGACCCCTAGGCATGTCGCAAAATTTCCTGGACCCCCTCCCCCTATAACTCCCCTCACAGTATCCAAATCCGGTTCGAACACATGCATATGGATCATCTAGGACATCTTCTTTTACCATCCGCCAAGTTTCACTCCGATCAGATCCCCCTCATCCCTCCACCCCTACGAGCGACTGAACTCAGAAAACGAACGTTTCTTACATCATTCGGCAGGGGGCTTCACTCGTACGCTTGGACAGACCGGTGGACAGACATCCCGATTGTTATATAGCACTGGAGCCCGAGGCTGCATGGGAAGGTTTAAAATAGTGTTTTTCATCTTGGAAGACAACAGCTCTATCTTATGTATCGAAATTCTTTTCTTTTGCTTGGCTTTTCCTACTTTGTAACCACGGCGCGCAAACTTTACAAATATTTTGCGTCGAGCCTCCGCTCGGAGAGCAGGAAGTGAGGACTGAGTCGAGAAGCGCCAATAAGAAAGTCGCTAATACTCTATCTGACTAAGTCCAAAACACGCCAGTGATCCTCACGAAGAAGGAGTAAACGTGTCCACAACGACTCAAACTCAACGACTCAAATCCTGTGTCAAACAATCACGGCGAACTTTGGGAGCAGCTGTGACACCGCTTCTTGCTTTCTTCCGCAGGTACCCGGAAATTCTGCATCGGCAGGGAGAGATAGTCATCGTACCACAGGGTACGGATTGGTCTGTTCGAAAACAATATTTCAGATCATTTTAGGAAATATCATTATTAAGAATTAAAGTAGAAGTTATATATCCACAATTCACGACATACTATTTTCTAGGTTGTATTGATAAGGAAATGAACATCACTTTGCCCGTCGATTTCATCAAGAAAGAAGTGCTGGAACATACTGACCTGAATTTGTAAGTAATAGCAAGGGCCAAAAGTTGCGTTATTCACAGAGGCCTCCACGCTTATAAGTTTCCGCTAGATGACGCGAATCAGCGACAAAAGTAAAAGAAACTGTGCTGAAAGTAACAGAAACTTGCTGTTATTTTTCGAAAGGGAAGCCGACAAAATTGACTTGCATGAATGAAGTATATCATTTTTTCTGCCTACAAATGTTGAACTTGGCTGTTGAACTACAGCAGGCACTAGTTATGGTTTACCCTAAAACAAGCGGAAGAAGATAGCTCTGTTGAAGTATAGGCAGTGGAAGGCCCTTGTGAAACTACTAATTAACAGCTTGTAAATAGCCTACATGCAGCCGTAATCCGTAATGCAGTAGAGAGGCAACACAAATGGCTCAGGACTTTGTTTTGCGGACCCGTAACAGTATATTAAAGACCTAATCCAAACATTCTGTTTACCTTCTCTTACTGGTCGCAAGCCACCAGTTTATTTAGATTTGAACTTGATTGCCGTGTTGCTGTTTCGACTCGAGAAAAAACCTACGCAGAACGTCTTCTTTTGCAGATGACGAAATTTTCCACGTTTGATTAGCAAAGAATTATAAGACTTAATTGATTATTTTTTGTAAGTCTTCAGGAGAAACACACTGGTCTAGGTTTTTTAATTTATTTGTATTTGTAATAAACAGTTGAAGCTCAAGATGGAAATTACTATTTTGATCCTTGGCTCCCTGCGTGCCATAACGGCTCTCCCGGATAATCGGCTGAGATTTAGTCCAGACCGAATTATTTCAAACCTACGAAATTTGGTTTTTTTTCTTATTAATTTGCTCATTGTTTGATGGTGTTTTTTGTGGTTTTGAACATTCATAGTGGCAGTAGGGATGGTTATCATTGTGTTTGTGGTAGAAAAACCATTCTTTTTTTTTTTTTTTTTTTTTTTTTTTTTTTTTTCCCGTAGCATCTTTTCTAATTTAACTTATTTTTATGTTATTTAAATAAAACAACGAAAATTCTGTCACATACTTTTTGTGGCTACTCCTCCATCCCTCAGTGACGTTAATTTTAACCTATTTTTACCCACTTTTAAACTATTTACGTCACCTAACTTTTAATAAAGCCCATATTACATTTACTGTCCATCCCCCTAATAACTATATATAAATTATAAACTTATTATAAATTTATCATTCCAACCTCAATCATCTTCTTCTCAAATCTCTATCATTCAAATTTCTACTAAAAAACATTAAAAAAAAAAAATTTTTTTTTTTTTTTTTTTACCACTTACTTTTCCAATCATCATTCACACATACCCATCATTCATCACAATACTTATCTTCAACTCTTCCAAAACCACAAACGCCCTCAACCCTCATTTCCCTCTCACTCGCTTCCACTCATATCATAACCCCAGGGCACAAACTTAACCACAACTTTCAACAATCCCAACAAAACCCCTGCTCTACCCGCTCAAGAGGTGCCCTTCCCCCTCTAGGGCACCTCTAACACGGTGGCAATTAACTTTCCCAAATACAACAACAATATTCTGCCCTGGCTGACCCCAATCATTCCACACACACCAACCGACACACTTCTACCTCCCACAACCCAAAATACCCCACAATCCTTGAAACGTTTTCCCTTTACACCATTATAGGGAAAAAGTTTCAAATCAAAATTTAAAATAATCTTACAATCCCCCACACTCTTCCGTCCATACTTATTCATCCATTCGGATCTTCAACAACCAATCCACATCCACATCTTTTGACCCCCACTTCCTTTCTCTTATTTCATTCACGCGCATTTCATACCATGCCTGAAATCGTCTCCTACTCAGCTTTCCATTTTTCTTTCTCGTCTTCCACACATGTACACAGACACTCGTCACTAAAAACACCAGCGCTCTTTCTCTTGGTTGTTTTTCACATTCGAAACACAGTTTCACAATTTTTTTCTTATCTTCCATACTATCAGCTCTCACCTTTTCCTCTTTCACAATTTCAAACATTCTCTGTAATATGTCTCCGTTCCAGGGGCACTCCATGATCTCGTGCTCTAATCCATCATTCACCGTTTCACCACACAACCCACATTCGGGCTGTTCACTTCTCACAAACCTTGCCATACGGTCACGATAAGGCAATATACCGTGTATAAGGAGAAACATTATCTCTTTCCATTCACTCTGGCATTTCATTTTTGCTAGGTGTTCAAAAGATACTTGAAAATCGATGAATGGTTCTCGCGCCTTTGCCCGGTAGTCAATATCTTTCTTCGTCTGCTCTTCAACAACCATATCAATTGTTTGCTTCCTTGTCTTTGCCTTCGTCAGGCTGTCGAGCACTCCACTCCCTTTAGTCTCGTATAACGCCTCCACTACGTCTCTGAATTCCCTGGGTAACGAATTTGAAAGTTCTTTCCGTTTTTCACTCTCCTCTTCATTTAAAACTCGGATAAACCATTCTCGACTCATTCCCCCGACTTCGTCATTTCTTGCGACCATTTCACAAATGTTTCTCAGGAATAGGGATTTACAAACCTTACCATAATCTATAATTCCGAGGCCGCCTAACTCATTTTTCACTGTCGTCATCTTCATACCGAGTTTTTCAAATTTCCCCCTCCACACAAATCTCCAAACTTCTCTTTCAATCCGTTTCACTGCAGCATCATTTAACTCAAATACTGGGGCGTAATAAAACATAATTGGTAGGCAATAAGTATTTACATACTGAACTCTTTCAAACAGGGTACCACAGTATTTTCCTTCCTTCGCGCGGAGCGTTCCTTCCATCTTATTCATCACTTCATTCCATACTTTTGCACTCTTTGTCTCTCTTCCCCACGTAACTCCAAGTATTTTCGTTTGATCTGCTAGGTTGATCCAACTATCACTTTCAATTTGAGAAGTTTCTCCCCTTAAACTCACTATTTTACTCTTCTCTGGGTGGATTTTCACACAAAACCTAGTCTCATACCATCGCAGACCAAGTGATACCTGCTTCACGTCCTCCAGGTTTCCCACGACAAAATTTCCGTCGTCTATGAAAGCCAATGCCTTAAGACTCGTCCCGTTAGTTAGGGGCAGACCTTGTATCCTACTTTCAATATACTTAAAAAGGGGGTCCATATAAACCTCAAAGAGGCCAGGTGATAGGGGGTCCCCTTGACGAAGGGCTTTTTCCATTTCTATTTCTCTCGTTAACCCTCCATTTACCTTCACTACGACTTTAGGATCTTTGTACAGATTTTCAAGTTTCTTCACTGCTTGTCTAGACATTCCGTATTTCCTTTCCATTAACACCCACAGAATTGCCCTAATCACCGAGTCATAAGCCTTCACTACGTCTATGCTCATAATTGCCAACAACTCCATGTGGAGTATAAGTCTCGTAAGTTCTCGGTCTCCTCGCATTACAAGCTCTTTTAGAACACTTAGGATATGTTGGGCTTTTTTCCCTTTAATGCCACCATGTTGATAAGATCCGATCACTCTACTTAAAAACTTGTTCAACCTGTGCGCCATTACTTTTGAGCATATGCGGTAGTCCGAACACAGATTTGAGATCGGTCGCCAATTTTTCAGATCGGTTCGCTCTCCTCCTTTATGGATCAGGGTTATTACCGCCACGCCGTCAGATGGGTATCCTTCGTCTATGAATTGGTTGCACACTCTAACGAATAATTCTCCTAGTTCTCCCCAAAATATTTTATAAAATTCGTATCCCAGGCCGTCACCCCCAGGGGCCTTTCCATCTTTAAGAGTCTTCATGATCCTCTCAATCTCTGAGATCGTAATCTCCTCTTCAAGGCACTGGTTTTCTTCTTCTGAAACCTTGTTTTGCACATTAAAATCACCTAGGAATTCGAAATTTCCACTATCTTGATTCTGAAGTTTAAAAGCACTAGTGTAGAACCTCGTCACTTCAGAAATTATATCTTCGGGGTTCTGGGTCGTCTGTCCATTCGTCTTTTTTATTTTTTGTATGCAGTTCTCTTGTCTGCCTTTTCTTGCTCTCAGCTTCGATGCTAAGTTTACCTGGCTGGATTCGTCCACTTGTGCCAACCTATTCCTAAGTTTCCAAGACTCGTATTCTTCTTTCTCAATATGTTTTATTTCACTTTTTACCTCTTCATATTCAAAGAACGAGGGACTCCCACTATTTATCTCCTCTCTCAAGTTATTTAACACTCTATATAAATGTCTTTTATGGCCGTGCACATTCCTCCGATAATCTCCTTCCATTCCTTTAATTTCTCCTGCTATATATCGCTTAAACTTTTCCCAAAATTGCACCGCATCCATACCATCTTCATAACTGTTTACGAAATTTCTTATTTTACTCCTAACTGCTTCCCTTATTTCTTTTTTCTTCATACATTTTGGATCCATTCTCCACTGTCCACCTTTCTTTTTTGTTACCGTCATGTCATTTCTTGACACTTCCAGGTCTGTAACTACAGCTAGATGGTCCGAGAATGGCACACAAACATTCTCTACTCTTTTCACTTTCCCGACAAGGTTCTCACTCACGTACGTTCTATCAATTCTGCTAGCCCCTCTTTTATCGATTCTAGTAAACCCCTGGGCTATATTTTTCTCGGTCCATATATCTTTCATCTGGAATGCTCGTACAAGCTCTTTTAAATCCTCACTAATTTTTCGCTGATGACTAGTTTTACTCTGACTATACACATCACTTAATTTTTCCACACAGTTAAAATCTCCAAGTAACACCGTATTCACATCCTCGATATGCCTCACCAATTTATTTCTCACCATTTCATCTCTCCGTTTAGCATTATTTGTACCTGATGGTAAGTGGGTGTTCACAATCTTTATACCTTTCCACCTTATACAACAAATAGCACTATTTTCCTCGTACATGAATGAACTTTTATCAACGCCAGCTGATCCTCGCACGATAAATGCCACGTCCGGAGAAATTCCCCCCGATACAAGCTCATATCCTTCTTCCGCGAATCCTTTTAACTTTGTCGTGTCTAACTCTTGGGCACACAGTATATCAATTTTCTGGTCCTTTAAAAACTTTAGCAGCAATTTTTGTCTTTTTTCTTGTTTTGCTCCATTTAGATTTAAAGTCGCAAGCTTCATACTTCAGATGTTTATTACTTCTTTTTCAGTTGCTCTTTTGCTTCTTCTCCTTTTGGTCGAACTGATCTTTCTCCTTCCGTAGTCGATATATTACTCAACTGCCGTTTAGGGGTCTCTTTGGTTCGCTCTTTTTCTTTGGAATGGGCGCTCCCTCTCCCTTGGCCAGCTCTATTTCCACCTCTCGTACCGTGGGGTATCCCACTACCTCGCACTCCACGCCCATTTCCGGTTTCTTTTACCATCGCTCGCTCTCTGTCTTCCTTCTCTTCTGACTCTTTGGGTGGGTCCCAGTGGCTACCCCCCTCCTGTTCCTCGAGGTTCACCTCTACTACGTCCAAGGGGTGTACCTCTGGGGTGTCCTTGGTTTTGCCGTCTGATCCAGATTGCTTTGGGGTAAGGAACCCTCCATTTTTTTCAATCCTGGCAATTCCCTCGACCAGCAGGCTTACAGCTGCTTCCGAATCCAGCTGTTCGATGCCATGGACTCCGAGACCCCGGTGGAACGAGCCCCCCATCGCTGTCGTTCCCATTCCGGCACTCTGACTTCCTTCTTTCTGTGTCGGGTTTGGTGTTTTTATTATTTCTCTGGTACTGTTTTTCCTTAGGTTATTCTTGTTTCGAGGGCACTGTCTTGCCTCGTGAGATGCCTCGTGGCAAATGAAGCAGGCCTTAGGTTGGCCCTCGTAATAGACGTAGATTTTCTCTTCTTCATTCAGAGCAATTGCTGGTGGTAGGTGATTTTCCACATACATCAAGGCCGTAGCCCTCCCTGTTAAAACTTGGATTAATGCATCTCCTTCATGCCTTTTCCTACGCAGGTTAAGCACTGTGCCATATACCTTCAGTTTCCGTTTTACCTCCTCGTCACTCGCTTCTCCGGGAATTTTCTTTAGCTGAACAACTGTAGGCCTTTTACCAGACCTATCTATGATCACTGGGTACCGACAGTTGTTGATCACTATCTTTGCCTCAATCTCATTTGCTTTCCGCACAAACTCATCTGCGAGCACAGGAGAGAGCAATGTAACCCTAACCTGACCGAACTTCCGAAAGTCATCGGAGTCGATCGCCCTCACGTTAGATCGGTTCAAATTAAGACTCTTCAGGAACCTGTGGATCTTTGTGGTCCGCTTCAAGAATCGATAATATCAGTGAGCCTCGCAAAAATCTCGCTATTGAGTGGATGCTAACCTGACAGCTTGTATATGTTTTATAGCTTATATATATAGATATATTTTAGTTATGCATTTGGCTGTCTATCATTTTTTTTTACTCTAAACGATAAGTCAGCTAGGATATTATTTAGCGATATTTCGGCCCTGCTTGGCAAGGGTCCTGTTCAGGCTGTAGCTGAAAGAAACAAACCTGTAATAATTAACTGTTTGGTTGCATTTTTAAACTGTTTTGCTGCCATGTCGGCTAAGTTGATTATTACGTAAGTTGATCTGTCGTCCATTTTTCTTATATATACTTCTCTACTATAGTTCGAGGGAATTTAAAAATAATAATAAAATCTGTAGGTCGAGGGAATTCTAAAATAATAATACAAATTCTATTAAAATTAACTGTTCAATTTCTTTTTCTTTGATGTGTGCACACAATTTTAGTACTATGCTCAAGCTTGAGCGTAGCTCCAGGCATTAATGTTTACTCAATTAGAAATGGTTAAAAATGTTTGTGTTTGATGTTAAACGATATTCTTTTACAGTAACACTGCAACAAAATGCGAAGTCACATTTTCGGAAGAAGAAGACGAAATAACACACCGATTCACATTCGTTCCTGGCTACGACAAGTGAGTATTTTCTGATCTGACCTTGTTAAAAAAAATCCTTGCAGTATTTGCTACTGGGATTAATCTTGTCTCTGAAAAGATAATCTTATCTCTAATTCGGATTAATGTTATCTCAGTCGAGATAAGATTAATCCCAGTAGCAAATACTGCAGTTAACTTTAATCCTTACTCGGAGAAACTTTTTACAGTGAAATGTTGATCCAAATGAAAACCTCTATTTTATTGCACTTGCAGTCTTCTGCTTAAGTGCCATCTACCGATCGCTTCGCCGTGGGTCGGTCTGTCTGTTTTTCGGTCGGTCCGAATTAGGGAATTTCCGGATGTGCTAGAAGGATGAAACTTAAGACTTTGCAAGGACGGGACCTGGGGAATCTAGTACTATGCTTATGATAGTCGGCAACAGCAAATGCTTTCTAGACTATCGGTGTAAAGGTCCAGACTGGATCCGGGTGACCGTAATTGTGGTGCCGTACCGGAAATCCTGCGGCACGCCAGTTAGGGTTGTCAGGCACATTATGAACTTCACCATGACTTTCGAACAAGTTACTCAATCTGGACGAATCTTGATGGTTGGCAGTGAAATGGCCAAGGTGTTCGGTTTCCTGAATGAATCCGACAACTGCGGGGGGAGTTGGAGGAGGTTCCCGTAAATACTGTGACATGTATTACTCTCGGACGAGTTATCTGATTCGGATGGAACTTGATAGTTAGTATGATGTTCTAGAGGTTCCGTTTGCAGACTTCGGTGGAGCTGGGGGAGAGCGGGTCTTAGTAGGTCCATCCGACCCTGGCAGCGCGAACCTTACGTTAGCCCTTATACATGCTAACTACCTCTGCAAGTGCCATACGTACTTTCAGCTCTTGTTATCTGAGAAGCCGTTATGAGACCACTTAGATTCAGACATCATCTGTCCTGTCAAGCTACCATTATTCAATCTATCCATGTTACTGAACAAATACTTTTCGAATGTGGTGCCAAGTTGCAGAATTCATCCGCAAAAAACGATAACCAACAAAAGTAATTTGATATGCGAAAACAATTTCCGGAATCACCTGCTGGATTACCTGAAACAGCTACACACATTTGCAGTTTCCTGTTGTATTTGGGACAACCACTTTTGGTGCTCTGAATCAATCAAGTCAATATGGCAAAAGCTGATTTGCTTCATAATACAACTTGTTGAAATCGCGGCTCTCTGTCACAAGTAACGATCTCGTTTTCGTTTCTTCGACACCAGTCCATATTTGACGTCCAGGTGGGCATTCTGGACAAAGCAAGAACCAAAGAAGGTTTAGTCGGACGGACCATGATAAGAATAAAAAAACACATATGATAAGACACAGATCAACTACTGTGCCGAGCAGAAACCCGCAATTGTCTTCCATATTGATGGGGTGCTTGTAGAGCAATTACTACCCAGCCAACGAAAACGGAGATTTCTACCTCGTCCAAGAAAGAAAAACTAAGAATTTGACATTATGACCTTTTCGACTTTGGGATTTTCGACTTTGTGACTAAATTACGACTTTTGGTAACTATTTCTGAACCTCTAAGTAACCGAAAACTTTTTTTTACTGTAGAAAAGTTTAATAAGAAATGAGGTCCTGAAATATTAAAAAAAAGTTAATTATTCTGTAACAGAACTGTTTCCCTGAAAATTGCTTCAGCGTCTTTCTATAGACAGGCCAGGTCATTCGGGTTGATCTTTGCCGGGCGTCGGTGGGTTTGTGGGGCGGGTTCCCGTGTAACGGTGAGTCATGGAATAATTCAAATTTATTTATATACTTAGTCATATGTCAAATAGTTTTTTTTTTATTATTGTACTGGGCTGCTGTTAATCGACCTTGTGTCTCCGGCTTTGACCCTTTAAATATTGTGATTTTGTACAGAAGTGTAAATTAAAACCTTGAGGCTTGAACCATACATAAACGTAAAAATAAAATAAACTAATTACAAGCAGAACAAAACTAAACAGGTCAACTCCAGAAAGCAGAAGTGTTAGCTAATAGAATCAGAAAATAAAACTCTTATTGATGTTGGGTTGGGGGTCTGTGTTGGAAAGTATTAATTAGGTTGTGATGAAGGGCAGAGAGGGAGTTGCGGGCGTCCCCATTTTAAACCCCGACCGAGAGCTGAGAGTCCGGCATAATTTACTAGGCCGAGCCCGTAGGGAGCGGGCGGGGGTATAACTCTTCTTTAGGCCGCATAGAAATATTACCGTGCGACATTAAGCGACCTTTCACAGTATAATACTAGTCAATCGTATAAGTTAGTCGGCAGTGTGGCAAACCAGAGAAGGCGATAGTCTTCCATCTAGAGAGCAACGCGATAAAGTAACTGCAACCGAAATAGTCACTAAGAGCATGTTTCACCTTTCTAACAATAGTTACTATTAGTCACTATTTTCGTTCCAACTTCGTGAAAAGCTACTACGCTGACCGTTCCAACCTTTTTGCGGAAAATAGAAAAATGAGTTCCAGCTTTGACGCCAAGAAGCCAGAATTTGTGACGCCATTCGTAGTAACTACGGTAAGTAGGGTGGAACACGCTCTAAATTAAATCTCAATTGACTTTTACTGAGGTTCGGTTTAATCAACCCCCAAGTGCTAGCGTGGGGAATGAAACCAAATCTAGTTCATTCCTTAATTAAATTTTGGGTTTCTTTGAAAAAGAAAGCGAAACCCCCAATCTGAAATTTTTTTGAAGAAAAAAAAGTTTTTGTGGACTGCCACATGGACCTCTTTTGGGTCCTCTGCTATTTTTTGCGATGATTAATGATACTGTAGCAGACGAAGAAAATCATTGGAAATGTGTAGACGATTCGAGTCTTGTGGAAATCTGTCATCGTTCCCAAATGAGTAACGCTTAGCTAATCATCCAAGAAGTGGCGGGTGATGCACAAAATAGCGACATGAAAGATAGCTTCACGAAAATAGCAGTCTTACTATTTATTTCCTCAAATCGAATCTTGCTTTTAAAAGAGTAATAGCAGCTACGATTAAGGATGGAAAAACTAAGTTACTTGGTGTTACCAGATCTTAAATAGAAAGCACACTGCCAGGACGTGCTGAAACCGATTACAAAATCTGAAACTCCTATCAAAAAGGAAAGGGACGAATTGGAAAGAATACAGAAGAAGCGGGCTCTTATTGTTCTCAATGAACTAAAATAATTAACCAGAAAACACTGCAGGAACGCTGGAAGAAGCTTCGGCTTCGGCCGAGTTATAGTATCTCACCCTCTCCACTCCCAAATCCCTCTCCCCCTGTCAAAACGTCAGAAGTCGACCAGAATGGATTGCAAGTTCTAGGGTGCCACAACCCAAACTCTGTTCTATACCAAAAAAGCACGTGAGATATACCAACATTTTTGTTCCAGAGTTCGCGCAAGTTTTAATTAATGCATGATTGTTTATTTACTGTACTGATATAGATATTACAAAATCAATTTTTCAATTTGAAAAATAAACGCTCTATTCTATCAGAATGCAGAAATTTGTGCATAGTGATAGCGTCAACTCGGAACATCAGTGTTGCCGCCGGTCGCAGAATTCTGCGATTTCGTCTCCTTCTACAAAGCGAGCCCTCCGACGTTTCTTGTTAATAATTGGTAAAAAGGACCGAGTTTTGTAGGCGCCAGAAGGTTTGGTTGGCAAACCAGAAGGTTTGTGCTGCTAACGGTTCTAGGTTCCGTCATAGAAAAGTGGCAACACTGATTAGTGTCGGCAATTGCTTGATCCAAGCAAGGATGAATTTCGAGAAGGGAAGACCTATAGCATTATATAAGTTTCGGTCACAGGCTACTGACCGCGGTAGTTGCTTCCCTCAAGTACAAATGCCAGTGTGTTCCCAATGTAGCAGGTAGACTACTCACAAGACGCATTTGTCACTTAGCTAACGATAGATGACCTCCTGGTTACACTAACTGAATGATATATAACTGGAAGTGGAGTAGATACAAAAAAAAAGAAGCCGCATCTTTAGGCCTATATCCAGGAATTTATTTCGGGGGGGGGGGGGGGGTCGCCTTACGGGGGGGGGGGGGTTGCCTGCGGGTCGGAAAAAAGTACAAAAAAGACATAGATCAGAGGGAAAAGCCTGTAAAAATGATGATTTTTGTATGTTTCGGGGGGGGGGGGGGGGCAACCCCCTAACCCCCCCCCCTGGATACGGCCTTGCGCATCTTGTAATTTATCCCACTTCGCTGCTAGCACACATCTTTGCTTTTGATTAAGCTTACGGTAGGAACTGTGTATGCGGTCTCATGAAAGAAAATCTTTTGCCCGTGTCTGAACACCTGCTTTGGCTATATGGCCAATGTGTCGTGAGCGCGAATTGATGCACTTTTTACCCTTTGATTCGGTGTTCGATGCTGTAAAAAGTGTGATACGCCAGCAGTAAATTGGGATGATTGTGACACGACAGCAGTTAATTTGTACCGAAAGATATATTACCTTTCCTGTTCTGCCAACCAAGATGCTGGTCTTTCCGGAAGATTCTTCCTTAAATATCTGATTTTATTACAGAGAAGAAGTTCATAAAATCAGATATTTAAGGAAGAATCTTAAATTGTTTTTCCACTAGTCCATTATCCAGCTTGAGCCTGAAGAGGACCCTTGCCAAGAAGGGCCGAAATATAGCTCTAACAAAATGTAGCTGACTTATCCGTTTTGCACCGTCACCGTCCTGAAATCTACGAACCCCAAATGTATCGTAGATGTTTGTAAAGGGATCGACTAAAACCAGGAAGGGAAGGGAACGCGAGAAAAGCAGGAAGGCATACTAAAACCAGGAAGGAAATACGAAAACGAGGAAGGGCATCCGAAAACCAGGAAGGCTGTCGCCAGA
Source organism: Branchinecta sandiegonensis (assembly GCA_030848855.1). NCBI lineage: Eukaryota > Metazoa > Arthropoda > Branchiopoda > Anostraca > Branchinectidae > Branchinecta > Branchinecta sandiegonensis. The sequence continues at coordinate 16,894,788 of JAUPMV010000006.1, read as the reverse complement.
ATCCGCAGCACCGTTCCCTTCCGCTATTTAGTATTATTTGAGGGGTCGGCAACTTTTCAAATTCAAAGTTCACCATCCCTTCCGCGTTTTAGTATGCCCGTACTGGTTAGTCGCCTACCCTCAGAACGAGAAATGAAAAGGTCAATTATGCAGTTTTGTAGTTACCGACCCCTCTCTGAACTTAATGCCTACACATGTCAGGATACTAAAACGAGGAAGGGATGGTGAACTTTGAATTTGAAAAGTTGCCGACCCCTCAAATAATACTAAATAGAGGAAGGGAACAGTGCTGCGCATTCTGGCGACAGCCTTCCTGGTTTTTGGATGCCCTTCCTCGTTTTAGTCGATCCCGTTTGTAAATACGTGACTAAAGGATTTAGTCTCAGGAATGAAAGTTTAGCTTAGTTTACGTAGCATACATAGTATTTGTAGAGGTGTAACAGTTTATTTGTGAAGTGTATTAAATCTTGTATGGCCTTTTGGCTCAATAAACAAGCATTATTATGATTCGCAGTCAGCTTGGGCTGAAGGACTATCTAGTTATGAGCTCCCATGGCACTGGCTCTGAAATCACTAGATAATCCAAGCTGGCCTGAATTTGGTATCGGGGTTTATCCAATCAAGGTGTGGACAACGACTAATATTTCTATTCATGCTGTTTACCATCAAACAGAACAAGGTGTTCGCATACGATTAGACTGTGTTTATTGCAGATCAAGAAAATGGTTCCCAGTTACGGGAATAGCTCAGCTTTTTCATAGGTAGTGTGCTTTCCATATACTCTGTTCTCAGAGTGACAAGTGATGATCGATTGATTTATTTATAAAAACAAAACAAAAAAGAGTCAACAGGCGAATCCCGGCATTGCCAACATGCCAAAGGCTCTAAACGGCTACTTCAGGAACTCAAAAAGAACTAACACTTCTCCAAAGAAGAAAAACTATATTTCTTAAGAAAATCACTTCTGACAACCCTATCGGCATCAGACGCGACAACAATTCAATGTACAAATGAGTATTATAAACATATGCAAATAATATAATGAGAACAGCTTGTATGAATAAAACTAATAAACCCATGTTACTTTCACGAATGATAGTACAGAATTTAAGATTTCAATGAATAGTTCATTAGCATGAAACGCCATACATTTTACAATGAAAACACAAAAAAGAACGAAACTATACATCTAAACCAAATCCTCCTTTTCTCTTTTCTTTCTAATCCTAATCTCGTAAACCAACACTTTTGAGGATTAAAACAAATACAACTGGGAAAATTTGTATAAGCTCATTTTTAATATTCCCGCAACCTAATGGACCACGGGTTAATTTTCAGCTACTAACTGGTGTAAGATGTTTCTTATCTGCAGAAACGAATAAGGTGTGCTATTACGCAAACCTACGTGTTAATTTCAGCGTAGACAACAGTCTATGTAACGCCCCGTTTATTTTTATCTGATTGATATGGTGCAGCGCTGAAATTGTGAAAGTGTTGTTTTTTTACATCATTTGTAACATATGAGCTGAAATGGCTACTAGTTGGGTTAGTAATTAGATTTGACAGGTAATAGGTACGTTTTACGACGGAGGAGAGATGGTACCTCAAATTTATGTCCATGCTGTTTAATGGCTACGCAAACTAGGAACTAATATTGTGCAAGCCATATCCACGGCTGATCATCGGGTACCGAAAATGGCTCGTAAAACTGTCGGTTTGGGATCCTGTACTATGTGAAAAAAATCCTGTACTGTGGTGCGTTAAAACCGCGTAAAATCTTAGTGGCGTTCCCTCTAGAAGTTAACGTTGGCGAAATACTCGTTTTTATGAAACTCTCCATTTTAGGAGGTTTTGTTGAAGATATCATCTGGCCTAAAATCCTTCACAAACAAACAAAAGATGCTCGGATAAGACTACGCCGAGTGTAAATGTACACAGCTCGTGGCGAAACTGAACATTCTTGTCCAGTTCCGGATTCGAAAGAAGAACGGGAAATGGGCTGTAGAGCTCGCATAAAACAGCCGTTCAGCGTGATATGCTTTTACAACTCACCCCACGATTTATTTATTCATTTATTTCCCTCAAAACTGAGGAGTACTAAATATAATATATGAAAAAAAACTATGCCTAAATCAACTGATCCATTCAATGACAATATAAATACTATTACAAATGCACATGGTTTGGACAACTAAATTAAAAATGTTCACGGAACAGAAAGCCGTTCAAAGATGAGCTAATAACTTCTAGTACAGGAGCTGTTTAACTACATACTTGACGAGATCATTAGAGGCCACCCACCAGGATTTCAATACCGGGGTCACGATATAAATGTAGTATATGGTAGCCAAGCTTCGACAGTTAAACTCTGAAATTGAAAGTACTGATAAGTGCTTGTATGGATGAATTACCATCTTGCAATCTACCGATGCAATCAGTGGAAGGTATTGATTACCAAACCTGGTCACACGAATGAGCGCTTCCGCGATCATAAATCTGGTCATTTGACACGGGGAAGACCAGTCGAAGAAAAAACATAACAAAACAATTTCGCCCTTTTCCAATTTAGCTATCCTAGCGGATTAAGTCCGGTGACTCCCGTCACCGAAGCAAGATTGAAAACCGAAGAATCCTAGCTGATCTGTAAAAAATGTAATAAAAAAAAGTATGACTGGCTAATGGTAATATATCAGAATAAATGTAATAATAAACGACAATAAATATAACAATAAATCTAACACCACAACACTGTCAGAAGTTTCATAACAGATTGCGCATAACACTTTCAAGAATAACACCTTTTCACTTAGAAATAAAGTGTTATGACTAATTAAGTTTACACAATTTCATGCCTAGATCTCCAACAACACCTTCAATTGGTAAAAATACTAACGGGAACGAAAGAAACATAACATATAACATCCCACAGTGTTATCTGTTGAAACCGCGCATCCTGCTGTTGTCGTTATGTAACTTCTGACAGTTAGTATTTTTACCTATTGAAGGTGTTGTTGGAGATCTGGGCACGAAATAGTATAAACATCACTGGTCATGACACTTTTTTTCTAAGTGAAAAGGTGTTATTCTTGAAAGTGTTATGCACAATCTATTATGAAACTTCTGACAGTGAACCAGGGACCTTAGCTTTGCGATGAGTTTTTAACGTCAATTCGGAGTAGCGTTTCCGATCGTACTTTATCCACCATTGCACCTCTAGCAGAAACCACAGCGACACTACTCAGCAATATTGACAGGAGATGGCCTTCGATCCTTTCTTTCTATATTTGTATTTCCGAAGCGCTTTAGTGGGGCCTTCAAAATTAATCCGTTTATATAACTGTTGGCGAGCTTTGGTATTTGTGGGTTTGACCGATTCTTATTAAGCCCTACATCCTTTGATGTTGAGGGTTCGTGCTTCCACTTATTTGGTTTATTCTCTTATGGATTTTTATGAATTTTATGAATATATTTCCCAAAAGCCTGTGGGGGCCATGGCAGGAAAACAAAATAAACCCAAAATAACACTAAAAAACACAATTTTACACCAAAAGGAGGGAACCTTTGCTCCAAAAAACGCGCCAGATGCTCCATAGCCTGCTTGAGAAACCTCCCAAGCCGTCGAAGGTCACCAAAATTTTTCTTCCCCATAATCTTAACAGAATCCTCTTCCTGATCCATCCTAGCATGCCCAAAAATCTCTTTACGCAAATCATTTAGCTCAACGCACCTACCCACCAAATGCAAAATCTCCTCCCCCTAGTGAACCCACACAGGGCAGAAGTAAGGACCAGAACATAACTTAATTTAAGTTTACCTATAAACTTTCTTAAATTCTTTCCCTCAGTGTCAGTAGCTTATTGAATTAAATAAATCAAGGTTATCGCCAATCCCATACCATTCCTTTTCTTAAATCCACCTGTGTCGTGTTATGTCTTTAAAATCTGTTGAAACCAGATGGACAGAGCCCTAATCCAGACTTCATTTTTAGTTTCTCAGTAAAGCTAGAGTGCCCATCCCCGTCAAGCTCCAGCCCGAACACATCCCCCACTGATTCCAGAAGTAGTCCGGTCGACGCACCATCCGTAGCAGGATCCGAGTCTGAAACTCCAAGGAGGAGGAAGATCCATAAATGTGACTTTGACGGCTGTGAGAAGATCTACACGAAGAGCTCTCATTTGAAAGCTCACAAGCGAACCCACACCGGTAAGTGATACAAAGCGTTTTGATTTTCTCAGCGCTTCACGGAGTTCCGGCGGTGGCTTATTTGGAGACAGCTTTTCGCAGTTTAACCTACGAGTTAAACTTTGTGGTGTGTTTACCGCTGGTCATCAGATTATCCACTGAACCGAATCTTTAACCATTTTCAAAAAGAAAACGTGGGAAATTTCGTGAACATCCACAGCCTTTTTTTGTCTTTCTTGAAAGTACTTTATTATGCTGTGGGGCAGGCCAAAACTCTGGCCGGAACTCAGACCACAAATGGCCTGTCTCATCCACCCAAATTACCACTGCTAGCATTCTTAAAGTCTTACCGAAAAAGGCTAAGAGCCGAAAGTCTAGTTACACATCACGTATTCACATAAATAGGCCTAAAAACCCGATACAAATCCGTTATTCCTCCGTTTGTCCCCTGTCCACAGATAAGGGATTTGATCGAATGAACTTAATCCTTAGCATTTGTGGTACCTCTATGAGCCTGTCCCTCGATGCTTGAAGTATTTAACAACTACAAAGGTAAGCCACTGACGAGAAATAAACTAAAAGTATCCTATTCCTTGCAAGACATCCTCCCTCTACATTCTTCCGCTGTGATTTTTCCGCGCTTAGCGTCTTTAATGCTACTATTTTAAGTTGTCGTGCAAGCGGTGCACATTTTGAATGTCATGCAGGCTTAGTTTGAAATTCAAAATCTCCGCGTCTGGATGAATTTTAAGTTGTCGTGCAAGCGGTGCACATTTTGAATGTCACTGCTAGAGCCTCGGGTGGAAAAAGAAAACAAAGTCCCATAGATGGGTCAAAATGTTTCAGTGTATTCACATATCCGATGTAAAAATAAGCTGCCTTTTCAGTTAAACTTTAAGAGTAAGCCTGTCCTCACATTTCGAGAACTTTTCCTCATTTCTGTTTGCCAACAGTGACACTAATTCCTATTTAATTAAGGGCAGGGAGTTCCTGAAAACGCCCTTAAGACTTCGTGTGTATGTTTACTTTCAAACAAATGTCCTATTGAATCTCCCATTAGCCAGCCTACACGCGTATTAGCGCAGAACGACGCTGAGAGACCAACGCCCCTGTTTTCAAAGGACTAGCCTACATGACGTAATCGCATCGACATATTTACAAAAAAGACCAAAGTTTCCCACGTTATCCGAAACGGAAGATAGATTCATCGAGTCGGACAACATGGTCTTGCAGATTCCGGTCTCCGCCGGATACCGATAAACACCGGATACCAATGAAGTTGCAAACTCTCTGAATATAAGGTTTGAAGCCAAGCTGACCACTCGTTTCAAATAAAATAGAAAAACGCCAGTTCTATGGAAGGTTTTATTCAAAGTGGTGAAACATAATATGCATTTTTGGAGTGGGCCGTTTGCTGGGTGAAAGCTTCTGCGCTTTACCAGACGGATGGTAAATTGTAAATATATGCAGAATTCAGAAATGTAAATAGTCACAGATTTGTACATATACACTTTGAACGCGCACATTTTATCTTTTGTTATTTTACTTTTATCTGCATGTCGTTCAGTCCGCATCGTTCTTCTGGTTTTTAGTTACATGTCGTCTTATTGTTTGTTGGTTCCGCATCGTTTTCCTGTTGTGGTGGATTTTATGATTTAGTTCTTTTTTTTTTTCGCTGAGGACGGTTTGCCGGAAGTGCAACCGAAATATCCGAAATTATCATCTTGGAGGGGTAACTAGCTGATCAAGAAAAAAAAACCCGAAAATCTCGTTTTTCTATTTTATTTGAACTCTCTGAATATCTTAATCCAGCGTCTCGTTTTTCCATACCAGCTTATCATCTCATTTTTCTCTCTCTAATTTCCGATTTACACCGGACGGATGGACGAATGGATGACTACCGAGTGAGATACAGGTCCAGCACCATTCAAATCAGCGGTCTCATTACCATGAATAGACAATATTTTCTTGTCGTAAAAATAATCCTGTACCACAACTCTATGGCCAGTGGCCCGTCCGCGAAAATATTACGATCCCTCAAACCTCGAAAAATGCCTCAACTGCACGAAGTCATCGGTATCCCGTCACTGATATACCCGAAACCGAAATATCCTAGATAAAAGGCCATGGGTCAGGTCATTAGAGCTACAGACAAGTACTTCATTAAAGGAGATCCTGAGCGTCCGTTTAAATAATCTTTTACTTCCGTTAACATTTTTTTCCTCAAGTTGGAACTGCGGGGGCACTGTCAAAATGGGCGCCTCGCCAACACACGTATTTCAAAAGCCGTAAAATTCTTTATACGGTACATTCTCGATTTTTTTTGTAGTAAAGGGACGTCCGGAACGTGTCCTTGTTCCTTTAACTTAAATATCGAGTCATAACACGAGGATCATCAATCTCACTGCTATTTCTGCGCACTGGCAGTTTGCTCCTCCTATAGATAGATAGATAGATAGATAGATTTATTTGCGCTAAAAAGCCACAAGGGCCATGGCAAATACAAAAAAAAAAAAAAAAAAAATAATAACAACAAAACAACAACAATAACAAACCTACAAAAATCCTTCCCGATATGACAGAGCGATCCGAAGGAATCTTCCAAATCTCTTTAAATCCCCAAAATGTTTACTTCAATGAATCAGTCAATGAATCATCGTATTTGTTCCTGAATATCTGTTTTACAACACGATAACATAGGACTGTCAACTTAAACCAAATATGGTTGATACATACAATTTGTTTTAAAAACTTCACAACTTTTGTAACATAACTAGACCTACGTTGCCTGGGCAACGTGAACTGTTGCAGCAACCTTTGTTCTGCTTCGCCAACTAAAGTGCTGCGAGAGTGTTTTCGCTAACGGGTAAATGGCTGAATTTGTCAACCCATCGAGGTCTTAAAAATGGTATGTTCCAATCCAAGACGAATTTTATTCTGAACTGATGGCATAATCTGTTATCACATGTATGGCTATCCATCAGAATTGAAAAAAAAACCCCACAAAAAACAGTATATGGGAAGTAGGGACTAAACTGACTTTGCAGCCAGTTGGACTTTATCCTTCTCAGTCGCAGACATCACGACTGGTGAAAACTTGGAACATTATCTTATATAAACCTCGTTGGTATTAAAAGCTATCCGTAACTTTTCAGGATCTAAATACTTAGATGCCACTGTACTAATTACTGCGAAACTATGTCGTTGTTTTACATTATCATTTGTATCCGTTGCGTTAATACTTAATTCTAGGTTACAGTGATAGACCATCACCACAGAGCACTGTAGCATCTCATGAAAAGACAATGCTTTAGCAATCGATTCTTGAACGATGACATGAACCAAACTTTTCTTATCATAAAAAAACACCGGAAACAAAATAGGTACACAAATTAGGAAAAATCGGAAACCTCTCACCGCCGAAGATGATTATGGTGTAACATCCGATTACTTCCAAGTCCCTGACTTGTCTCACACTTGGATTTTGCCTGTTCTTTTTTTGAGTATGTACCCTACCACTAAAGCTGTCAACCCCTCAAAGACTTACTTCTAAGTTACAGTCATGAACCATATGAAGACTAACTTTCTTACCCCTAGATTTATAGATATCAAATAAAATGTGCACCAATTTGCACTAGTTTCTAGCCCCTCATGAACCAACGGCAACCGATTCTTACTTCTAAATCCCCCCCCCCCCACACACCTTGCTCAGACCCGGTCCAGACTCTAAATATGTAATTTAGGACACATGGTGTCTATACTTTCCAAGTTTAATTCAAATCACTCCACTCGTTTAACCCCTATACGAGCCAAAAACTTCCAAGACTACCCCTCCACCCCCCCCCCCCTACTGTGGCTGAAGATGACTAGTACACATAAACTCCGCATCTCCTCTTCTCATCCTTCAAGTTTGACCCGAATCGGAGAATATCTGCAAATTTCCGGTTTCCACTTCATCCTCCTCCTATACCGTGGATGGATCAGGTCCGGACGCCAAATATCAAACTAGGCCGCATAGAATCAGTACTGTCCAACTTGCATCCCATTCGGACCGTTCGTTTGTGACTCCCCCCACCCCCCTGCAGCTCCCCAACCATTGCCGCATATGGTTTGGAGACCTGTTTTGCACATTTAGGTCATTAGTCCTTATCACCCATAAAGTTTCACTCGAATCGGACCACCTGTTCACAACCTACGCAAGTCAGTAATTTCCGGATTCCCCTTCCTTTAAAGGACCCCTCTCACTATTTTCTCTTCAACTTACACTATTTTAAAATATTTGAATACTCTAAAAATAGGCTCTGCTTTCAACAAATAACCCACGGTTTTTGCTGTTTTATGCCTTTTCCGAGACCCGTTGCCTTGTAGCGAAAACAGGGAAACAATTTACATAACCGGTTTTTCGATGTACAAACTTCTCGCAGAAACCGTCGACAGCGTAATACACATCGACGGTAGCAAAACACGGCAAGTGAGAAAATCAGCGTGGTTTTGTTAGAAGGGCTAGAATGTACCATACGAAATTGGGGTCTCCGGGCTTAGAAATATATGGAGTGATTGTGGTAGTAGGTTGCGTTAGTATTATAGGTAAAACAGGTCCTTTAACTTGCCCCAAAATGGTCGGATCCAGGAATGGAAGTTTCCCTAGGGCATTGCGTCAGGTCCTTCAGTCTATTTCGTCGGGTCACTAATATGCCTGCCAAGTTTCATCGTCCTTTGCACATCTGGAAGTATCCTAACACGCGGTCACTGGAATTCCGGGAACTCCCCCCAAACAGCACCGATATGATATGGTTCTCTTAAGAACGTATCTAGGGCTTATGCTTGTTCTTCCCACCGAATTCTATCCCGATCCTGAACGCTTAGCTTTTCACGGACGCTTAGCTTATCCGTTGTCCCCCGTCAACTACCCACAAGGATCAGATCCGGTCTGGACTTGACATGGAACATATGAGACGACACATCTTTCCACTTGCCAAGTTTCATTCACATCCGATCGCCCGTTTAAAACTTATGAATGCCACTAGATTCTGGATTCCCCATCCCTCCACTCCCCCAACGATGGTCCGATCATGCAAACGGCTATTCTCAAGTCAATTTATTCCAGTGCCTGATATGCCAGCCCAATTTCATCGTCCAAGTACATCAAGAAGTATCAAACTCGCGGGATCGCCAGAATAAAGGACCCCCAACTCCCCCCACCGGTCCGGTTATGTCAATGATGTATCTAGGAAGTGTGCTTGTTCTTCCCACCAAGTTTCATGTCGATCCCTCCACTCTAAGCGTTTCCCAAGATTTCCGGTTCCCCCTCCAACTCCCACCAGTCGCCAGATCTGGTCCGGATTTTAAGTGGGTCGTCTAAGACACAGGGTCTTTCCAAATATCATATTTCATTAAGACCCGATCACCCGTTCAAAAGTTATAAATATCTCAAGATTCCGGATTCCCCCTCCCTCCACTCCCTGCATGATGCTCGGATGGGGGAAGTGAATATTTCCAACTTAATCTTTTGGGGTCCCTGCTGTGCCTGCCAAGTTTCATCGTCCTAGCGTATGTGAAAGTGCCCAAACTAGCAAAACCCGGACCGACCGACCGACGGACTGACAGAAATTGCGATCGCTGTATGGCACACTTGCCGAAGGGCAAGTGCCATAAAAACTGGTCTGGTCTCCATTTCAAAGGTCTTGCCACGGTCCATATGCTTCCGTCGAGCTTCTCTTTATATGTATTTAAACAGGCTAATGATACATTGAGAAAGATGAACGAAATAGCGGTTTTTTGGTCGTTACTCCGCAGTGAACAGTTACGTTTTTTTTAAAGAACAGTAGCGCGCGTACCACTTTCTCAACATTGTCTTGGTGTATTTCCCAATGGGCGCGGTCGATGCCATCAAGAACTTTTTTTAGTCAGACGTGCTGTATGGAATACCAGGGATCGCTGACTCGACAGAGATGATCGAGAGCGCATTCTATAACCCGTTAATACTGGAAAACCAGAATTTCAAAGCGGCAACGATCTTGTTTAAGTGCAGTTCAGTAGGGGTATGCTTATGTGAACGTTTGTTGACACTGGACTTTGCCACGTTCATGCACTTGTTGTGTCTAAAAGCTACACTGTAAAAAGTTTCTCCGAATAAGGATGCAGTATTTACTACTGAGATGAATCTTATCTCTATTGGGATAAAATTAATCCGAATTAGGGGTAATCTTATCTCAATAAAGACAAGAGTAATCCCAGTAGCAAATACTGCAAAAATTTTTTTTACAGTGTAACTACCAGTTAGCCAAAGTAGGTAATTAAGGGCATCTGATAACACCTGAATACGTATTTCGGATCTTCATTCTACAATTTAGCCCAAAACTGCACTGTTCACATTAAAGTAACTGTTCGCATAAACATACCTCTACTATATCAGTTCTCCAGACCTTCAGTGCTGCAATTTGTTTGACGAAAAAGCAGTTAATTTTGTTTGGCAAAAGGTCCTGCGGCAAAATACTGAAACGATGGACATCAAAGACCTGGGGTTCCCACAACCAGTTTTTTTTTTTAAATCGAATACAAATACACTGGTAAGCTGAAAAATTTCAACGCTAGGACCCGACATTAAACAGGAAGTATTTTCGCGCATTTAAAGACGCCTCAAAATATATCCTTGAAACCAAGTCTACTCTCATATGAACTCTTTATTCCGCCAAAGTGTCGTAAATTGTGAAAAGACAGCACAAAGGTTGGCTTCCTTTAGTTTGCTAATTGCGAGGTATCCAACCCCTTTGCTCAATGCCTGCCAATCTATTTTGCATTTTCGCGGCGCCTGGATTCTCAAATTCCTTCCATAAGCATGTTAATGATGTTCGCATATCAACCTGTCAATAATTCATCCTTATGAATATTTATAATCCCTTCTTCCATTTTTTATTCCCTTTCTTGCTCTCAAGTAGTTGCTATCTAGGATGTGGATATTAAAACAGTGAACAACTGTCTGCCAAGGTTTGCATGAAGCATAAGTCGGAGATCTGACTAGGATTCAGAAGTGCAGGTTTGATGAACTTATGGCAGAATTGGATTGGGCAGCAGGAATGAAAGAAAACTTCAAAACAATTAATGTCGAAAGGACTTAGATCCTGCTTTTTGTTGGAATCCCAGTCGAATGTTTTTCTTTTAGTCTGAAGTTCCTTTTAGATCTATATTGAGGTTACCCAGTCGGATGCTTCCGAATCGTGCCACTAGATGATCCCATGGCCATGCCAGGTCGTGATTAAGAGTAGCGAATACTCTTGATCGCTAACTCTTCTTGCCGATGCAAAATCGCCCTGTACCTAGCGGAGGAGTATCACAGCTGATCCCAACATCGCCGTGATTGGTTAACACAGGATTGAGTTGTTGAGTTTGAGTCTTTAGTGCTACGTTTTCTCGTTCTTCCGGAGGATCACTGGCGTGTTTTGGACTTAGTCATATGAGCAGTGGTTCCCAAACAGGGGTACGCGTACCCAAAATCTCTGAATTCGAAAATGTCTGCTTTTGTCAAGAAATGAGAGTTTTGGCTTACGAAGTTTCAAAGAAACAGCGCAAGTGTCTTTCTGATCCTTGACCAGTTTACGGACTACATCTCGACAGATCTTATTAGAATAGTAGAATAATGATTCTTCAAAAAGGTGTACGCAACCTTTTTGAACCTTAATTAGGGGTACGCGACACGGAACAGGTTGGGAACCACTGATATAGAGTATTGGATGGGGATGATCTAGACATTGCAGACGCAAGAATGCTTCTGATCTTATTAAACGATTCTCAACTCTTTAATCTCCAGCACTGAAATCGAGCTCGCATCCCCTGGAGAATAATGTTCCATCTTCGAGCCGTGCATCGCACTTCCAGCTGTCCCTCGTGATCGTCAGACTGATGCCCCTCGACTCCGCGTTGCATATGGCCTTTTTGCGGGCGTGACTGTCAAAAATTAGCAAGTCAGCACTCCTGATGACGTCTCCAGATTATAAGCATTTTGTCAATTGAAATTTATCACATAATCGGACGATGGTGCCGATGGCACGACAGTTTGTCCAAAAGGATTAAAGATGAGTCTGATTTTTTGGGCAAAGCATGAAGTGAATCAGACATCACAAGCGATAACCGCAACATAAAGCACACCGATGAAGCAGGAAAAGGCGTGATGATGTACGCCCTTTAGCCTTCTTTGGATGTGTTATACTTGGGTGGCGAAACCTGAACTAGTTTTCAAGTCATTCCGGATCTGGGTGTTCAAATGTCAAGACGTCAGTGAAGAACAAGACCAAAGGTTTCGACGGGACCCCAAGAACTGAACATTTACTGGACCCCCTTGATCCAGACAATTGGGTCTCGTAGATTTCCGATCTTCGTCAAACCCGTTTAACATGTTACTGTTTATCCGTGATCAACCGCTTGAAAATGTACAAAAATGATAAAGTGCTGAGCTTTTTTTTACAGCTTTGACAACAGCGGCAAAACAACTAATCAGATGAGAACAACAAATGCAGATACGCGTTCAGCATACATATTTACCCCTAAATCTCATCTCTAATCGACTTTAGAAAAGCCTTTTACTTTGACAAAATTCCTCGTTTTAGCTGTATTCCGAGCAAACTGCATCAGAGCAAAAGAGACGGTGACACTGAAAGGCGAACCCAGAACCTCTCCATCTAAATTTCCTCGTTTTTGTACATTTCGGCAGAATTACATGTCTGGATAAACATGGATTTATCTAGTGTTCTTACTCCCGATACGAATGTCTAATCGAATTAGTATTGAACTTTAGTTTCTACCAATAATTACTATAAATGTAATTATTGAATTAGTAAGTAATATTATTCGACCTATTACTTTTTCTGTTCGTCTAGCAGCAAATATAATTGCTGGACATTTACTTCTCACATTATTAGGAAATCAAGGAATTTTCCGGTTTGGCGTGATTTCGGGTAAACTTCTTGTCGACCAGAAAACTAGTCTCAGATCAGGATTTAGCATGTCTCCGCACCCTGCATCGACTATCTTAATGGGTTTTAAAACTTCCTTTCAAGTTTCCGGTTACGGCCGGATTCCGGGTGAACTATTTGCCTGGAAAGAACATTAATTTCAAAATTGAATTCAGGATGTCCCAGTACCTGTACATCGAGTATCTAATCAACTTAAGATGAAACTTTTACTTTTAATATATTTTACGGTTTTGGCCGGATTCCGGGTGAACTACTTGTCCGGAGAGAAAATAAATGTCATATTCGGATTCAACATGTTTCCTTACTACTGAATCGACATCTCGTTACCTTTAAAAAAACATTCTTTCACCCTTAATTTGAAAGCACCTCCCCTACCCCTAAACATAGAGGTAAAGAGCCCATCTACGATCTTGACCTGTAGTTTGACTCAAAGAATCTTCGTACCAAGTTTGAACAAAATATCTCAACCCCTTCGAGAGTTACGAGCTAACAGACGGACAGACAACCTTTACGAAGTCATAGGTATCCCTCCACTTACGTCTTGGGATCCCAAAGACTAAAAATCTCAGTAAATATCTTAAGGAGTTGGTACTAACCACGAGGCACCTAGCCGAGTCTAAATATCCTTTTTTGGATCCCAAAACGATAGTCATGGGATACCTATCCCTTCGTAAAGTTTGTCCGTCCGTCGTTAGCATGACAAGTTTCGAAGGGATTGAGCTATCTTTTTCAAACCTGGTGTGAGGATCCTTTGGGTCAAAGTAGGCTACATGTCAAGTTCAGACATGAGCCCGTAGCGCTCTACTTAGGGGGAACCACTGAAACAATTGATTTACGGGCAGGAGACATGCTGAATCCAAATCGCGACTTCCGACTTCATCCGAAAATTTGTGAAACCTACGCTTGTTAGTTCAAGCGTCGAATAGGGGTAGGAAAACACCGTGAATCGGTATATTCACCTTCTTTTTTTGCCCGACAGATATTCGGCCTGAATCCGGCAGCAAGAAATACGTATAACGGAGTAAGCGGATATGCTGAATAGATCTATCTAGTCTGTTTCATGTGATGGTCGATACTACGGACAGAACCCAGTACTGGATATTCAGTAGGCCTCGTAATATGTCCTTGTCGTGTGTTTTGAGCTACGATTTCTACCAAGTCGACAGTTCGGCCGGATTCACCGGAATTTCTCGAAAACTGGAAAATTCATCAGTTCTAATAATGTCTGTGTGCAGTTGTTCATGACAGCAGGGCGAATACGACTGATATTGTCAAATACTGTCTGCCTTGCATTCCTTGCAGCTAAACGGTACGACCGGAATCTCATAGAGACCGGAAATTTCGAAAAGAACACAATCCTTATAAGCTTAACAAAGCTTATAAGATGGTATATTTCGATACAAAGAGCATGTTAGTTCAGAATGACAGGGCTCCCCCTCCCCCCCCCCCCCAGGGCTCCCAAAGTCGTCAATTAGCATTGATATTCCGGTCGTAATCTGGGATAGAGCGGAGATGAAAGACACAAATAACACCTAAACTGGTTAAAGTTGGTTACGGCTGAGTGACATGTTTTACACGATCTGGACATGTTTTACACGATCCGGAAGTCTACAAGACCCGCTTGTCTGGATAATGAAGCCCAACAAATTTTCCTCCTGGGATCCCACCGAAAACCTTGCTCTTCTTGGACATGTCTTCGGGTAACTTTTTTTCGGCGTTTCCAGTTTAACAGAATTTAAACTCTGCTGAACAAAGAAATACTGCATAGCCGAGATCAAATCATTCCTCTGACCTCCCGAGAGCTTTTTCGTTTATTACCGTAGTCGCGTCGTCTCAAACTGAAGGAGTAGGCCTTTTTTCGACACTGACGTTGAAATCAGGTTCGCCATTCCCTGACTGCTGCGGCGTCTTTTATAGACCTTTGCTTCCATGAGACCGACCAGCAGAATCATACAATTTAATTAATTCAATGTGGTTAGTGCATTACTCAACGTCATTAGCGGCTTGTACGTCTCTTAGCTACACTCAGTTAATTTCTGATGCTCTTTTTCACAAGTAGCACTCCATGAGTCAACCCGACAGAACAACCGCAACTGCGGTTAACCAAACTGACTGGAAAATAATCATAAGTGCACCAAAGCTCATTTCAGCCTATTAACTTCTAGTTGCCATCGTCTTATTATGACATTTAATGCTTCTTTCAGTTACTCATAGGTCGCGAACCAATTATATGAGCCTGTTCCAGAACGAATTAAGGGAAAAACCATCAGAGCGACAATGACGTGTGACAGTGCTAATTACTATCATTACCCTCATGTTTTTTCTCCACCCTGTACTAAATGTAACCTGCGTCATTCGCTTCCTGTAATTAACGTGTCCGTAACATAAATGAAAATGCTTTCCTACGCCTACGACTTCGCTGTTTCGGATTCTCTGAAGAGACAAACAGCTAGTCTTACTAATTTTCTTGGTCACAATGTTGTAATTCACAACTACGTGGAAATGGTGGAATACGGGTTTCAGAAGAAGGAAGACCCATCCAGAATCCCTCCGTGCCTAAAGGAAACTAATCATAGTAACGGAACCATGTAGATGTACACTTCTTACGATTCATTCTTAACGAATTCAACGCTGAATGTGTTCCGATACCTCTGAATGAGCAGACAAGATCCAAAGTTCCCTGTGGTACAACACACAAAACTTTTGGGACGGGTTCCTTCCATGTCGGCAATTGTCGGATATGTCAGCTACGATGCTTTGGCAGCATATTTCGGCCCTTCTTGGCAAGCGTGCTCGCCTAATTCTCGCCTGACGAGGACCCTTGCCCAGAAGGGCCGAAATATCACTGCCAAAGAATCGTAGCTGACATACCCGTCTATGATCGCGAGTTAAGGTACTTCCGGATGTGCTAGGACGATAAAACTTCACTTGTACATTAGAGACTTGACAAGATTGGCTCAGAAATAGTCAGTTCACCGACCCGACAATCGCTGGGGGAGTGAAGGGAGGGGGAATCCTGAATCTTGAGGTACGGTATAGCTTTCGAACGGGTGGTCGGAATTTAATGAAACTTGATATTTGGAAAGACCTCATGTCTCAAATGTCCCATTTCAGGTTCAGACCGGATCCGAGGAACGTAGGGGGGTGGAGGGGAGAACCGTAAACCTTGTGACATGCTTAAGAGTGGAACGATGGGGATGAAACTTGGTGGGAAGAACAAGGACAAGCCCTAGATACGTCAGTGACAGAACCGGACCGGATTCGGGCACTGTAGGGAAGTTGGAGGGGGGGGGGGGGGTCGGAATTCCTGTGATCGCGAGTTAAGGTACTTCAAGATGTGCTAGGACAATGAAACTTGGCTTGGACATTAGAGACTTGACACGATTGGCTTAGAAAATGTCACTTCCCAGATACGACCATCCCTTGAAGTACTCATCCGAACCGCAAAGTATACAAAATGCTTTTGAGATAAATATACATTTTCATGATCCCCAAGAGCCCATGATCAATTTTGCCTCAAGAGTTCTGCATAGAAATTAATATCTAGCTCCCTTAAAGATCGCATCTTAACAGCAAAGTGAGCAACAAACTTTTGACCAAACGATCCATTTCATGATCTCCAAAGGCCCACGATCTTTGTGCCATCAGGGCTTTGCTTGACAAATGGATTTCTAGCACCCTTAAAGCGCGTATCTTAACAGAAAAGTAGAAAAATACTTTTTTACCAAACGATATATTCATGATCCCCCAAGGCTGCCTAAAGGGTTTTGCTTACAAGTGAATCCCTTAAAGTACAACCAATACTTCTGAGCAAAGTATAAATTTTCATGATCTCGATGAGACTATCATAATTTTGCTTCAAGAGTTTTGATTATAGATGAATTTCTAGCGCCCTTAAAGTGCGCATCGTCACAGATAAGTGCAAAAATAAAATACTTTTTACCAAACGATACATTCTCGTGATTCTTATCTCAAGTGATCACAACAAAACCTCGAATTGGCAAATTCTTACTGTCAGATATCAGCAGATATCTTGGATTCACAGTTGATGAGAATGTTTCGTGGAAAGAACAACAAACCATCGAATTGGCAAATTCTTACTGTCAGATACCAGCAGATATCTTGGATTCACAGTTGATGAGGATGTTTCGTGGAAAGAACATGCGAAATTAGTTGGTAACAAACTTTCAAGGTCCCTTGGAGTCATCCGCCGCCTTAAATTCCGTTTTCCTAAAAAAATACTAAAAATGATTTATCATTCTATTTTTCATCCTCATCTGTCTTATGGGTGCTCCATATGGGCAAGTAACTTCATTTCTTGTTTTAAAAGAGTCCAAATCATCCAAAATAAGGCAATTCAAATTATATCACCGGTTCAACACACTGATAACATTAATCTTCATTTCAAATGTGCCAAGATATTTGACGTATCTAAGACTCGAGATTTCCAGATCGCAACTTTTTGCTACAAGTATTTCAATAACCTCTTTCCGTCTTCGTTCCAAAATATGTTCTCACTAAATCAAGACCTGCATTCTTATGACACCCGAAACTCTTGTGACATCGTCCAAGAAGCGCCCTCATCAAAAAGGGCTTCTTTTCTAATTCAATTTTTTGCGCCGTCAATTTGGAATCTACTACCGTTAGATATCCGGAATTCGAATAACCTCATTTCCTTCAAGCGAGCAGCGAAAGGTCATTACAGGAAAATTGTTTAGTGTTATCCTCCTTTAGACCCCCCCCCCCTGTTTTTCTTTTATTTTCTTTCTTCTCGTTCCTTCTTTCCCTTAATTTCTCTCTCCTTTTATTTAATGTTGAATAAATAGATTATTTTTTTTCCTCTCCTCTTTTTTCTTTAAATAGAATTTTCAGTTAGTTGATTCTGTTTGATGTTTAAATTAATATAGGTTATTTCCCTGCCCTAGCCAAGCACTACATTTGTGCTTTCCTGGCAGGAATGTAAATTGTGTATTCATTTGTTTTTTAAATATAGTCCAATGAAACTGAAACTGAAACATCCTTTGACCCAGCCTTGCAAGTGCCATATGAGCTTCTAGCTCTTGTTTTGGTGGGTTTTTTTTACCCATTTTTAATTCAAGCTTCGATGGCAAGCTACGTTTTTTTTTTATTTCTATATTATCTATAGCCTACCTAACAAGAGACGTCAAGTTCGACAGTTTTTGCCGTGAAAGATCCTTGTCATCATCAAATCTTATCTATGGGCGCCTATCTATCCATCGCCTTCGAAAACTGAAATCTTCTTCAAAGAAAAGAAGAAACTTCGCATTGACACCACTTTTATTCTTTCTTCCAATTGTTTATTACTGCACAAATACTTTCGTTAGCAGTGCGTAGTCCAGTCGTCTATTAATTCGAATAGCTATGCGTTATGACAGTTGTTGGGAAGACCCTAGCTTGTCCAACGTTAGAAAACGTTCATTACTACTACTTACAGGAGATATACAGCATAGCAGGACAACGTCAGGAACCCTGGAAACACACGATGAAAAATCTGTGGCCTGCGTAGTTGTATGATAGTTGTACGAAACAGTTGCATGTATTGATACTATCATTTAATGTGCCTCAGACTGGGCCAATCTTAAGCAGTAGTATCCAGTAACATCCAGTCTTGCTAATAGTGGCATGCAATAGAATGCAGTAACACGGTAGCCTTGAAGTAGAAGCATGTAGTAGCATCAGTTAGTACTGCATGCTACTTTTTCGTACAACTTCATACTACTATTTTGAGATAAATTTTTCATCGGGCAATAATCAATATATGTGTCTTTATGAATTAATTCTTCCAATCCAATCTTTGCGGTACCATTAATTAAGTGTCGTTAATTATGTAACTACTGTCACGTAAGACGCGAACAGTTTTACCTCTAATTTCCAACAGATAGCACTTTAGCGTCTTACGAGGTTAGTTTTGTTGAAGACTGTTAAACAACTGAACTAATTAATCTATCTTCTCATTCACATAGGCTAATGGGTTGTTTTTCGTTACCTTTCCATTCACAAAATTTCTGCAGCGCTTGTCTTTGGGAGTTCCCTCAGTGTATTAGTATTTTTTACTGTTCATCTTTTTGTTGGTAAAAAAAAAAAAAAAAAAAAAAAAAAAGATACACCTACCTAAATTACGGTGGACTATTACCTAAAGTTGGCTGGCTTTCTCTTGGACTTTAGTGTATCTCGCTGATTTTTTATTTTTTATTCCAGGTGAAAAGCCGTACCAATGCACTTGGGAAGGATGCACGTGGAAATTTGCTCGGTCGGATGAACTTACACGACACTTCCGAAAGCACACCGGACAGAAACCTTTCCGATGTCATTTGTGCCAAAGATCATTTTCAAGATCAGACCATCTTTCACTCCACATGAAGAGACACTAAGTGCCCTGTCCATCGCCAAGCGAAGACCAAACAGTGATATTCGGTCGGGTTCAGACTTTCGCAGTGGCACTGTCGATTATGTGCACAGCAGCCTCAGTTACGTGTTGGACTGCGAACTAACTCTACTAGTGAATGACCATGCAGCTGCAGCATCGTACAAAGTTGGGTGCCACAGTTGCAACGTAAAATCAGCACAATGAATCCGCTGATTGGTGGAGCAATCTGCTCCCACAACAAAGAGCTTATCATGGAAAAGACAAGAAATTAATTATTAAGAAGACTTCCGGAACCTTTGGGTAGCCCAGACTAGATGAAACTCTACAGGATCATTTTAGAAGAAGTTCACTTTCGGCAAACATTTGGGATCCCACGATTTGCGCTGTTGGAATCAGAAAGTCTCAAAACTCTATACCTTACTACAGCATGGTTTTGCTAGTTGGCGGGCTATTGCCAGGGTTACTACATAAAAAACATTTAGAGAATGACTTTCGGCCCAAAACAGAGACTGAATTGGGAGTGAAATTTTATCTTCATGAAAAAATAAACGTCAAATGGCCACTTAGGGTCGGAATCCCTGCTGCAAAAATGACACATTCGGACGTTTTCTGAAATGAAGTGATAATTCACACTATCATGCGACATGTGGCAACCCTGAGTATTGCTGAGCTGTTCAAACGGAGTACAAATCAAGTGCCGACAAAATATCTCACGGTGTATCATAAGAACATTCTAGATCAGAACTGAATAAGAAAAGCAAAGATAGGGACAACCCACCCAAAGGGGTCATTCGGCAGTCTTGACCAGTGAATTTTCTACATTTTTAATACTGCGGCGATGCTTTGTTATAGTACTTGTTGTTGTTTTATTCATACGTTACAAATGTGTTATGTCAATTTTTCGAATCTCCTGAGACGGAGATCGCGTTTTTTTTTTTTAATATTTCAGTTGAACATACCCAATAAACGCATACTGGAAATATTTCCTTCGAGCCTTTATCGTCACGAATTTATATCAAAGTGAACCAAACATTACCACATGCATACCGTAGCGACACTAACGAATGAGATCGTAACTTCGTCCAACTCCGACCTAGAAAGTTGTTATAATGAGTATCTCGTAATATGTTAGAAAAAAAGTACTCGAAATTCCCATTATGTGGAGAAGAAAGAAGTTTTTCCTAGTTGAAAACGGGGCCGAATCGTCTGTAAATTTCTATGAATGTAGCAACTTCTTGTTCCGAGGAATCGTAACGCTCTTTTCAGGAGTGCGCGAACGTTTGGGGAACGAGTCATATTCCACACTACTAGTACCCCATCTATTCCTATAGGGCCCCTGTCCCGTCTACATGTATGTCTAAGAACTGAGTTTTATTTGAAGTTCATAGTACAGCGGTAGCGGGTGGCGAACTGTAAGTAGCCGTTTTATTCCTGGTGGACTATGTCAGAAGTACGCTGAACTGTTTCGTGCCTCACCCAGCGTACAGACTAGCGGGTCCGCTGTCACTCATGGTCCATTTACACACTGCGTAAAATCCGAGCGTATTTTACGCACGTTTTGAGCGTGAAAAGATTTCTAGCAATACGGACGTATTTAGATACAAAACGGACCGAGTTCTCCAGTACGTCCGTATTGCTAGAAATGTTTTCAAGCTCAAAACGTGCGTAAAATACGCTCTGATTTTACGCAGTGTGTAAACCCACCATCAGCGGGCGGCCCGCTCGCAAATAAAACGACTTCGGGAACCCCGCGCCTTCCCAGCATACGGCCCGCTGGCGAATAAAGCGACAACAACAGTCCGCTGTATTATGAACTTCAAATAAAACGCAACTCCAGTGTTTTCGACCCATCTAGTTGAAATCCCCCAGCATTTTCCGATAATCGTAGGAATGTGTCAACCAGGCCCTACACTATACGCATGTGCAGAAGGATCGACACTTCAATGGGCGTTGCCGGATAAAACGGTAAGAAACGCACACTTGCGCGATCGAAAGGTAAGATGCAAACGAAACCAGTTTTTTCAATCGATCCAAGAAGCGGCTGTCCAGAAAGAAAGGAATTCAAATACTGTAGCGAGCTCCACAACCGACACTTCACCAGTGTTGTTCAACAGTTCTAGCGTCCACGCTATCCCTGTGCCTAGGTGCTGTGTGCGTTATTATTTGACCTGGTTTGAGTCAGCAATCAGCATAATCCGCTCAAGACTTCCGCCAACTTTATCGACAGTCACTGTTATGGCAAGTAGCCTATCACGGCAAAAGAGTGAGCTCTGGTCACTAGTTGCGTTTTTGCAGATACCATGGTATCTGATACCACGGTCTAAAGTCGTTTTTGCAGTTATCCGCCATCCGCCAACTTTATCGACAGTCACTGTTATGGAAAGTAACCTACCACGGCAAAAGAGTGAGCTCTGGTCACTAGTTGCGTTTTTGCAGATGCCATGGTATCTGATACCACGGGCTAAAGTCGTGTTTGCAGTTATCGTGGTATCTGGTACCACGGTCAAAAGGCGTTTTTGCAGTTATCGTGGTATCAGATATTCAGATACCACGGTCAGGCAGTGCTAACTGGTGGTGGCATCTGAAAAAGTCATCTCACTTTCATCAAATTTATTCAAATCGGTGAGAAAGAAGTTTGGCACCTAGTGACTGAATATCTGTTTTTCTTTTTGGATAACTTCGAAAAGCGCAATTTCGACAAATGTCGTTTTTGCAGAGCAACCGTATATCAAATACCACGGTTACTGCAAAAACGACTAACTGCAGATCCAGTTACCGTGGTAACAGATACCATGATATCTGCAAAAACGCAACTACTGCTTCTAAGCTTAGCTAAATTGGCTCTGTAATGACCATAGATTCAAACCCAAGGCACCTATATTTTGTCAAGGCAGACGAACGTACCTAATCAAGCGGTAGAAACGACTTCGTACTCCTGGACATCGTGACCTCATACATGGCCTTCATGAAGTAAGTGCGGTCAATCTTAACTGGATGGTCCTGACTGCAAGAAAAGAAATAAAGGTGATCGTCTCTTAGATGTTCAGATAAGTGGGCGGTGTCGTTAGTTGTTTCCTTCCGGAATCGACCACTTTTGCCCTATGTGCGATTTACAACGGGAGGATACTTTTCATTTGGGGGCTGGTGCGTGGGGTTAAAAATTGAGAAGGGTGACATCTGAACGAGAAACAGAGCAAACACTAGGGAGTAGCGGCAAAACTTGAATAAACTGACACAGAGTCGAATAGTAGCGAGACTAGCACCACAAGCGACAAAAGACCGTCCCTATTGAAACTCGATTAGTCTTTCACTAGCGCTGGCCGCTGGCTCCGTTCGAAGCAAACATAACGCGTCATGGTAGGCTGGGGCAACAGTATTCCTATTTTGCTCTGGCATTACTGTACAGTCGTAAGAGAAGTTCATTTTCAGTGAAAACTTAGTAGGCCTAGCAAATAATGAAATGGGAAAAAGTTGCTTGTTCAAAGGCTGCTCTGCTCTACAACTTACAGGGAGGAAATTTTTAAGGGAAGGATTCATGGGAGGAAGTGGTTGTTAAATATTATGCGGAGTAGGGATTTTCTTAGTATAAGAAACCTGGCGAGGTTCCTCAGAGTGGCCCGCACAGGGAAACGTGTTTGAGTGGGGTTTATTGTAGTAGAGTGACCGTTTATTTCTGTATTTACATTATGCTACTTTACATTTTGTTATTTATGTGTGTTTGTTATGGCCTTTGGGCTTTTAAGACAAATAAATATCATATCATATCATATCACAGCTTCACGATGTGCGAAACTACATAAGATACCGGAAGAAAAGTAAGTTAATTTATTATCTTCGCCTTCTGATGTAGTTCTATCTAGGTTAACGAACTAGTAGGATCTTTACAGAAAGCTTAGTCGTGTCCAAACGTCAGGGTGAATAATACTATCGAACCCGTACTACAATGTAATTTATTGAGACAGGCGAGACCTTGGAACTTTATTTGAATCTCTGGCGTTTGTTTGTTATATGCATTACACTTGTTTGCTAAATTCGGTAAAAAAGCATCATTTATTACAAGGTCGAAGAACTTTTTAATCTACTTAACTGCTTGCATGATATTTCCTAGGGGTTGCGGATTGCCAGGGGCGTCGCAAGGGACGACACTGATTTTACTAAAATTGTTTGGTGATTTGTAGATACTCAATTTTTGTTATATATGACCTATTTATTTATTATATAATATTTGTACCCCTAATTTTAGCCTTCTCAAACTTAAGTGACACATCAATTTACCGTCAACGAGTTTTCGTAAAGTTCACATAGGCATAGAACTGATTTTGACGGTAAATAGCCTTCCGTGTAATCGGATGTTACTCAGCCTGTACCTTATCTGTTTCGATAATATTTTTGTCGTCGTTCTTTTGCTTGAATAGAAAGTTGCATAAAACGCACTTAGCGTTTTTACGCTTCTTGAATAACTTCCATTCTCCCAACACATAAACAAAATTCTCCCCAGTTTCCTCGATGTTCACACCGCATCTTAGCTGCGCTACAATTTCCTATCCCGCCACTGCATGAAAAGACTTCTCACTGAAGTTTTGAGGCCTAGAATGCTTCGAGGGTAGTGGGAAGAGCTGTGACTAAGGCCCATTTCAATCCACGAGAAGCATATAAGGTTTGAAGCCAAGCTGACCATTCATTTCAAATAAAATAGAAAAACCCCGAAAATCTCGTTTTTCTATTTTATTTGACATGAGAAGCATGCAGATTGTCGCTACTCCCTAGTTTTGTTTTGCTCTGAGAGCTTGGTCACACTGGGCTCAAGATGCGGCCTATTCGACAAACAACTGAAAATCCCTAGGGGACGTGATATTTGATGGGCGTTGTGGCAGCTTGGGGATAATGAGCAGACTGCAATTAGGGGTCAATTATGGTTCCTGTAACATAATTATACGCGCTGTTTTTCTCTAACTGATCTCCTGAATTTAAAACGACAACATTCAGAATTAGTTGTATCTTAATCTTCCCAGAATCGACGATTCCCATCGTCGATTCTGAGGGTTTCTCAGGCACCCTATAGAGCATCGGGAGCGTGTTTTGGGGTAAGGAGCGGAGATATAATTTTTTTTTTAATTTAATATAGGATTTTAACGGGTGGTTACTGTTCTTTATTATATTTTTGTCTTACCCGTCGTGGCCCCTTCGGCTTTTTACCTTACTCAGACCAGGGACCCATAAATTTCCTGCAATGACTCGCCATTCAGGGGGCTTGTCAATAAGAGATTTCTGATGCGCTCTTGACCGAGCGTCAGATAGTTCGAGAAATACCCACGGGGATAAGATACCCGACTATCCAGATAGACAAACATTTTCGCAGCCGTTGTGCTGAACTAGGAATATTTCTCTGTAATGGAAGAGTATCCTGGGTCTTTTGTGATAGCTTAGGTACCTGGTGGCATGCTGAATAGTCCCAACAAATTTTGTCTATCTGAGCAAGAACGCCGATTCGACCCAAGCGGAATTTTTGGAAACTAGGTGAGGCTCGGGCAACATAGCAACATAGAAGCATAGGAAATGGCAAGCCCCCTGAATGGCGAGTCATTACAGGAAATTTATGGGTCCCTGATCAGACCTTTTACACCCATTATATGAGAAAAAACAAAAGGATGGTATGAAATAAGGGCACTGACACTAAAGTATAGGGTATTGACCAAATCTCTCGTAATTATATGCTTGAGACAAAAATACACTACAGTCGCAGGAATAACATGCGACTGACAGCTGACCCGGTGGTCTTGCAAAATAACCCATCATCAATTAGTCACATTTGCTTGAAGGCTGAATCTATTTAGCACTCGCGTGCTTTTTGCGCTCTATCAAAAGCGCATCTCCTACGTAATTTCTGAATAGCTCGTTAGCTAAGATTGTCTACTATGCACAGACTGCCGCGCAATTAATTATACAAGTACTTGAAAGTTGCAAATAGCAACTAACTAGAACCACGCCTGTAGCAATGACAGGCCTTGCTTAAATCAGAAGTTCCCATCTTGACATAGCCAAGGCATCGCCCCATTCTCACAAACCAGACTAGCCAAATAGACAAAAGCAGACCCCCCCCCCCCCCGTTACGTAACTGCGAAGACGGCCCACCTACTCTTTCAAGGGTCTTCAGACGGTCTAATCTAAGTTGTATCGCAATTCCATACAAGCGTGACGTCACACCCATCTGATCTATTTTACCTCAGAAAACAAAAAATTGTAGTTTATACCTACCGTTGAGTATATATTTTAATATATATGTATAGAGTCGAGCGCGTTTACATTTCTAAAACGGCCTAGGCAGTAGGGACAATCAAATCCTATGTTGGGTCCTCAATCACACGACTGTATGGAATTCCAGTACAATTTAGTCAACACCCTTCGGACATGTTAGAACTGTTAGAAGCCTTTTCCCTGGTATCAAAAGTGCGAACACACGACCATGCCTCGGATACATGATCAGGGTCGGGTGTTCCCGGGCTGGAATTCCTGCCCGGATTTTCGTAACCATAATCACTTCCACATGGAAAAGTCGAATATATTCAACTAAAAAAGAGATAAGTCAAGTAGACGGAGGTAGAGAAGCAGCTCGCGACCAAGTGCTCTGTGGAAGACGCAAACAAACTAGTCTCCGACTTGGTCGCTACAGAGATCCGCACGGTCCAGTCTCAAATCAATGAGACACTCGATTCCGAGGTTCGGCGTATTCTGCGCTCTGAAAAAGACAGGGAAAAACGTCGGCTCAACTTAATAGCCTACGGGATCCCACTACAGTCCGACGAAGCCACGTTTATTTCTGAATACCTGTGCAAGGAGTACGACTTGGCAGCAATACCTACTGCAAATGTCAAACGATTGTCACCACCCGGTGCTCCCTCTTCGACCTCCGAAGTTGCAGCTTGTCCTCCCCCTGTCATTTTCACCGTCCGATCTTTTGATGAAAAAAAACAGATCCTCAAAAATCCGTTCTATCCAAAGGGGACATCAGGTTCCATAGCGACGAACCTAAAGATGATCGTGCCAAACGTAAAGTGTTGAAGGAGGAAATCCGTTTGAGAACTGCTGCTGGTGAATCCGATCTTGTGATCCGCAGTCTCAAGATTGTCTCAAAAAACTCGACGGCCGGGAGTGGTCAACCAGCAGTCCCACGATACCCGAATGCAGCAGAAGACCCGAATGCAGCTGGGACTTCAGGGCTCCAGACTACCCCGACGATCCACTAGACAATTCCGCCTGTGTTGAAAGTTCTGTAAATAGTGTCTATGATAGTATCGTGAGTTCTGATGATTCAATAAACTGTTCTGCAACTACTGAATACGAAACTGCCGAATCCAGTATCTTTAGTGAAACTTCTGGATTACCAAGTCGGCCTTGCGTAAAATGCGGTAGCGTCGGCAACACTGACAGTGTATCGACGAAGACGGGTACGAAGGACGAACCTTGCGCAGACTGTGGTACCCGTCGCAACACTACCCACGTTGACCCGAAGAAAACGGCTGAGAGGCTCAAGATTCTGTCAACAAATGTTGATAGTCTCCCAAACAAACTATGTGAACTCAAGGCACTGTTATCGGAGACAGGAGCAGATGTAGTATGCCTATGTGAGATTAGGCCAAAGTATTCAGTAAGTAAACTAGAGACTAATCATATTCAAGTGCTGGGTTACAGTGTATTTTCCAACTTATCTGAAGAGACATCAAAGAGAGGAGTAGCGATTTATGTTAGAAGTGGACTGAAAGCTCATTCCTTGGATGTAACCCCAATAAACCGTAACTGCTGGATTGAAAATGTGGCTGTGCAAATCCTAATCGGAGGAAAAAAGTACATTATAGCTGTGATTTATCGTAACCCGTCGGCCCCAGACCAACTTGAGTCACATAAGTCAACTGCGGACCTTGTAAATAAGATTTCTAGTTTAAAGTGCGAAAATCTCCTAATTACTGGTGACTTTAATCTGCCTAATGTTAAGTGGGTGGATGGCATAGGAATTGCACCACCTAACAACCCCTCGAATGTGACAACAAGCAGCCTTGCCAATAACCTGCTCTTTCAAATTATCAGTGAACCTACCAGATATCGCGAAAACCAGTCTCCGGCATTGCTTGATCTCGTTCTAACCAGTAACCTGGACTGGGTGCTCTCCACCACACTTCTACCTGCCATTGGTGCTAGTGACCACATCTGCATTGAAAAGACAGTACTCCTGAATCAGATACCTAACAATAAAACTAAGAAGACATTTATTGATTACAGAAGTATTCGTAAAGACCTTGCTGATTGTGCTTGGGATGAAATTTTAAGTGATGATGTTGAACTTTCTTGGGTGAATTTCAGAAATATTCGTCTAGAGACAGAAGCAAAGTACACCAATAAACGACGGGTTGAACGACCAAAAACCTTGCCAAATTTACCTTCTCAAGTAAAAAGTGGTATTAAAAAGAAAAAAAAAGGCCTGGTCAAGATACACCAAATGCAAATGCCAGTCTCACTATGATGGATTCAAAAAGTGTCGGAACAAACTAAGAAACCAGACCAGGAAGTTAGTGGCTGATTTTGAGGATTCAATCGCTTGTGATGCTAAACAAAACCCCAAAAAGTTTTGGCACTATGTGTCATCGAGCAATCCGAACAGACGTTCCATCCCTCCTCTAGAAAAATCTGACGGCACTACTGCCAGAGATTCCAAAGAGATAGCGAATTGTTTGAGTGACTGCTTCAGTACTAATTTCAACCACAATTCTGCCCCACTGCCACCCCCCATCATGGAAAACCTCCCAATGGAATTTGAAATGCCCCCCATCCTGATCTCAATGGAAGACGTACTGAAACGTTTGACTACCCTAGACACATCAAAAGCCAAAGGCCTAGATGGTATTCATCCAAGACTCCTTAAGGAAACGGCAGCATGTATAACCTACCCTCTAACCAAGATTTTTCAGACCTCCATGGCAAGCAAATCTGTTCCGTTGGACTGGAAGTCAGCCAACATTACGCCAGTCTTCAAGAAAGGGCAAAAAAATCAGGCCCAGAACTACCGACCTATAAGTCTTACCTCTGTGCCTTCAAAAGTCATGGAAGGAATCATCAATGATGCAATCATCAACCACCTTGACAAGAATAAACTATTGTATGGAGGACAGCATGGTTTCAGAAAAGGTCGGTCAGTTGAGACCAATCTTGTTCAGTCTTATGACATAGTAACCAAACTCATTGATGAGGGGCTTCCAGTGGATCTTATTTTGCTTGACCAGGCCAAGGGATTCGATAAGGTTGTTCATGCTTACCTTCTTTATAAACTGTCCAGACTTCAATTACATCCTGATGTTGTAGAATGGACAGAGTCTGTCTTGACTGGACGTACACAGAGGGTGATGATTTACAATGATCATGGCTTACAATCCTTCTCCGACCCAAGCCCAGTATTGAGTGGCGTTCCTCAAGCACCAAGCTTGGGCCAACGTTATTCAGCATCTATATAAATGATTGTTCCTCTGTTGTACAAAACACCCTTACACTCTTTGCTGACGACTCAAAACTCTTCGGTCCTGTTGCAAACAACAAACAAACCAAATCCAAAAACCACATTGACCTAGAAAGTGTGGAGGAAGAAAAAGCCTGGGCGTCACAATTGACAACCAGTTTAAATTTCATCCCCACACTCGCCACCAAGTTGCTAAAGGAAACAGAGCACTTGGGCTTGTCAAAAGGACCATCACCTCTAGGAAGCCCGTGATCATTAAGAAGCTCTATACTGCGCTTGTGAGCCCCCACCTTGAGTACGGCATGATTGTTGCATCACCCCACCACAAAATGGATGTCAAAGCCCTTGAGGGAGTGCAAAGAAGAGCCACTAAGATGTCCCCACAATTAAAAGCCCTAGAATACCACTAACGGTTGAGGGTACTGAAGCTTCCCAGCCTCTCTTATCGACGTAAACGCGGCGACGTCCTGATGGTAAAAAAGCTGTTAGACTCCAACATTATTCCTACGGTATTCGAGAGCTCCCAATCAAAGTCAAGGACAGGCCATTCCAAGAAGCTCGAACTGACCAGCTGTAAACGACGCGAGCGGCACATTTTTTTTCTCTGTACGGAGTGTTCCACTCTGGAACAGCCTTTCCGAAAAAACTATCAGCGCTGCTACCATGGATGGCTTCAAAAAAGGCGTGGACGAGGACTGGCGTAATGCTGAATGTCGGCTGCACTGGGATTCCAGTGAGCCGATGTGAGAACAACATCTACCAACCAATGAATGCCGGCTACACTGGAGTGCCAGTGAGCCGATGTTACAACAACGATCTGACAATCAAGCCGCCAACCAGCGAGAGACTCTACAGGAGGATAACACCACCTTATCTCGCTGGAAGTGCGATTTAAGGTAATTTAAGGTAAGCATTTAGTTGGGAAAGCAGACCGGATTTAACGTCTTTTCAAACAACTACAGTGCGGGTTTTACATGCGGATTTCAACATGCGCTAGCCACTGGCTTTGTACTTTCTGGAAAAGCGCAAGAGCTTCCTGAGCCGGAAAACTTCTGTGATGTATTATAATTCCTGATTGTCTTTCCAGCTCTTGGAAATTCTCTTTAGGAGGTAATGGAGTCCCCCCACACAAATTCATTCTGAGCCGAGTTTCGACTCGCTCTCCAATATACCGATGAAGAGCGAGTGTTATGCTACTATAAAAAAAGTGGGTAGATTCCTCAAGCTGTCAATGATTCATAGAGATCATTTTTAGTAATTTTAGTGGTAGTTAGAAATAAGTTCGTTATTGTGTTTCCTTTTGCTTGTATTGCCATGGCCCTTGGGCTTTTAAGGGAATAAATATCATATCATATCATATCGCTTTGAAGTCATACAAAGTGATACCATTTTCAAACATTTCTGAGTAAGCGGAGGGTAAATCGACAGAAGACCGAAACATCAATGGTCCGATACTCTTCCAAAATACTTGGAGTTGGCAAACATCGACGTCCCAGATGCACCAACTCTAGCTGCTGATCGTACGGTTGGAAGAGGCTGACATCACTATCTACGCTGAGCGACACCCGGCAGGAGACATAAGTCAAAAGTAAGTCGAAGTCAAGAAGGGTAATGCGGGTAACGAGGTGACACGCGCCCTTATTATTACTAGGCTTTACAACTTACCTAATATGAGCGTCCGATTCCATCATATCATTCATCTGCTCTACGATAGCAGTTCGACAGACTTCAGTCAAGTCTGCACAAGACAGACCTTCGGACACATCAGCCAGCACCCTCGGAATATCACTGTCGACATACTCGCTTTTCAGAATGATTCGTAGCACCTCCTCCCGCTGTCTCAAATCCTATAGAAAAAGGGACTTAAAGGACTGGTGATATAACTGGGGGCTTGAGGCGATGACTAGGCTACCATATTAAAGGAGTTATATCATAAGCATTCTAGCTCTTACAACGTCTACAACCCCCCCCCCCCCCCACCCAAGACCCGAGATGAAGCCACGACTCGATCCGACCGCTGGGTCATCTAGCGGCGCGGGTCGGAAGCGCCCGACATGGGGATGCTGAGATCATAGTTTGACTATGGATCTAACAAAACATTTTTATTGTAGCAGGCATATGGAAAATTTGTAGAAAAATCAAACTAATTATTTGTATTATCGATTTCTTTAAGTATTTTGTTTTCTGTTCTTTCTTGTTAATTCCCGTAAGTCCCAAGAATTAAGGATGTAAACTAGACCACAATAACCAAACGCCGTAAATTGTACTAAATTCGTTATAGTGATTTCTTGAAGATTCTGCAACTGAGCTAAATAATATTCAGCTTCCTGTACCAAGAAATGTCAAACTGGCCGATGATTTCTTTTTCCGACATATCCTAACGTCCACAGGGTGATGTACTTAGTTTTTTAATCCTCTTACGCGCCACTCGATCTTCTCGAAGGTTCTAGTAATCTTTTAACGAGCGTCAGGAGATCAATGAATAGTTAATTAGCAATGGTGGATTGGCGTTCAGGAGTGAATTGTGTTCAAGTAATTTGTGGATAACGTTGGCTACCGTGAGGAATTTTGGGGAAAACAAAGGTAACTGTGTTCGTAAAAATCCGACCCATCGCATAATAACCACCTCCCACCTTCTCGGCCCACATGAATCAAAGACTTTAACAAGAGACGACCATCCTATATGAGAACTA
This sequence comes from Branchinecta sandiegonensis, assembly GCA_030848855.1. NCBI lineage: Eukaryota > Metazoa > Arthropoda > Branchiopoda > Anostraca > Branchinectidae > Branchinecta > Branchinecta sandiegonensis. The sequence continues at coordinate 16,863,054 of JAUPMV010000006.1, read as the reverse complement.
CCGTATTTCTCCACCGGCAGGAAACCTCTGCGGAGGCTTTTGGTGGCGTCCCAGGATACGCCTCTGGTGTCCTTCTCCCGCAATTCGGCTACTTTTCTGTACCATGCCACGGGGCTGAAGATAGACAGATAGATTTAAATATACAAAAGCCAACAAGGGCCCCACAAAAACAACACGAAAAGCATACAAAACTTTAACATTGCGCCTATATTTGAAACTGTCAGGGGCAGAAGTCAAAAGAGGTATGGTGATGGGAAGCCAGGAACCACACTGTCAGAAGTTTCATAACAGATTGCGCATAACACTTTCAAGAATAACACCTTTTCACTTAGAAAAAAAGTGTTATGACCAATTAAGTTTATACTATTTCGTGCCCAAATCTCCAACAACACCTTCAATATGTAACAAGAGCTGTAAGCTCATATGGCACTTGCATGTGTCAAGATGATTTGATTGATCAAAAGTAAGTTTCGACTTTGCGGTTGAGATGCGCGCTATAAGGGAGCTGGAACTTCATTTGTAAGCAAAACCCTTGAGGCAAAACTGCTAATGGGCTGATGGGCATCACGGAAATGCATATATTGCTTAAAAGTATTTTTTTTACTTTGCGGTCAAGATTGGTACTTTAAGGAATTATCGGATTTGGGAAGTAGCAATTTCTAAGCAAATGTAGTTGAGTCTCCAATATTCCAGCGAAGTTTCATCGTCCTAGCACATCTGGAAGTACCTTAACGCGCGATCACCGGAATCTCAGACCCCCCTCCCCCTCCTCCAACTCCACCCACAATAACCGGAGCCAATCCGGTTCTGTAAATGATTAATCCAGAGCATCTGTTTGTCATTCCCACGAAGTTCGATCCAGATCACACCAGTCTAAGCGGGTCAAGTATTTTCCGTCCTCCCCCCGATAATTGAAGGTCACAAGAGAAAAATGTCCTCTGTTTAATTATTAAATTTCACTCGAATCCGATCACCAGTTCCAAAGTTACGCATGGCTCAATATTCAGGATTCCCCTCCCTCAACTCCCCCCCCCCCAAGATTATCATATCGAGGATTTTTTTTTTTATTCCAAGTCAGTTTGACCGGGTCCCTGATATGCCTTCCAAGTTTCGTCGTGAAAATCCCCCAAAAAACGGAATTCCGGGATACCCCTCCTCCACCTCCTCCCCCTCAAGTGTCCGGATCCAGTCAAATTATGTAAAAGATTTACATGGACCAGATGTTTGTTCTTCCCAGCAACCCCACCCAGCTCCCCCGCGGTGCAAGTAGCCAATCCGATTCAGCAAATGACTTACCTAGAGCATCTGTTTGTTCTTCCCACAAAGTTCCATCCCGATCCCTCCATTCTAAACGGGGCACGTATTTTCCGCCCCCCCAAAAAAAGTTGCCGGATCCGGTCCGGATATGAAAAAAATCATCGGAGAAATGTCCTCTGTTGAATTCTTAAATTTCACTCGAATCCGATCACCCATTCCAAAATTACGCATGACAGAAAATTTCGGATTCCCCTCCCTCCACTCCCCCCACCATTATCTGATCGACAAAATTTTAATTTTGAAGTCAGTTTGATTGGGTCCCTGATATGCCTGCCAAGTTTCATCGTGAAAATCCCCAAAACCACCATCACCGGAATTCCGGGACCCCCCCCCCCATTAGTGTCCGGATCAAGTACAATGGTCTAAAGGACTTATCTAGAGCAGATGCTTGTTCTTCCCAGCAAGTTTCACTCCGATCCCTCCATTCTAACCGTTTCTTGAAATTTCCGGTCTCCCCCCCCCCAACTCCCCCCTGGCTACCGAATCCGGTCAAGACTTTAAACGGGGCATTACAGATCTATATTCTGTTCAGTTATGAAGTTTCATTACAATCCGATCATCCGTTCGAAAGTTACACACTTCTCAATTTCCCGGATTCCCCTGCGGATTCCCCTCCCTCCACTCCCCCACCATTATCTGATCGACAATATTTTTATTTTGAAGTCAGTTTGATTGGGTCCCTGATATGCCTGCCAAGTTTCATCGTGAAAATCCAAAAAACCACCATCACCGGAATTCCGGGCCCCCCGAAAAAGTGTGACAAAATGCCCTAAATTTTCAAGTTTCGAGCGCCCCCACTCCCCTGCATATGGTCGGATCGGGAAACTGATTATTTCCAGGTTCGTTTGGTCGGGTCCCTCATATTCCTGCCAAGTTTCATTGTCCTAGCTCATCTAGAAGTACCCTAACTTAGAAAAAAGTGACAAAATGCGCTAAATTTGCAAGTTTCCAGCGCCCCGCACTCCCCCCCCCCCCATATGGTCGGATCGGGAAACTGATTATTTCCAGGTTAGTTTGGTCGGGTCCCTGATATGCCTGCCAAGTTTCATTGTCCTAGCACATCTGGAAGTACCCTAACTCGGATATGTGGGACAAAAAACTCGGACCGACCGACAGACCGACAGACGGAATTGTGATCGGTATATGGCACTTGAGCCAGAGGCTGCAAGTGCCATAAAAATACTACACTGTCAGAAGTTACATAACGACAACAGCAGGATGCGCGGTTTCAACAGATAACACTCTGGGATGTTATATGTTATGTTTCTTTCGTTCCCGTTAGTATTTTTACCAATTGAAGGTGTTGTTGGAGATCTAGGCACGAAATAGTGTAAACTTAATTGGTCATAACACTTTATTTCTAAGTGAAAAGGTGTTATTCTTGAAAGTGTTATGCGCAATCTGTTATGAAACTTCTGACAGTGCAGGTAGGCCTAATACCATGGGGGGGGGGGGGGCTGGAGGCCAACTAAATGACAGACGTCGTGAAGCATTTGGCCTTGGTTTTGAAAAAAAATTTACTTGGACAGTGGGAGTCGGCTTAGGAGTGAAAAAAAGATTCCATGACTAACAGCAGTAAAGACTGCTGAAACCGTAAACCACAAAATGCTCCAGCGTCAGAACAGTTTCGAAACAGGCAAAAAATCCTAACAAGATTCACGTGTTGCTGTTATATCGGTGAAGTACCCATTGTCTCGTCGAGCAGACGGAAAACATACAGCCTCCGCCCCACAGCTTACAGTCATTACAAGCTAATCACATAAGCGACAAAAAAGATAACTATCGGAAAATCGCACTTTCCATTTAAGGATAAAATAACACCTTGGTGCACTCTCATGGGTGTGGATTTATGTACGGAGGTGTCAAAAAGCACTACAACTCAATTTGGCTACTTTACTGGTCAATACAAATTCTAATCGAATCTCAGGAGTAGATAGGACCACCGCTGAGAATGACAAAGGCATTACTCGATTCGGAAAAACATGCAAGAAATGTTTTCCGTCCACCCGAAGGTATAGACGGATTGCACCGTAAGTAAATACAAAAATGGGCAGTTGAAGTCTCGCATCCTATTGGACGATTCTTAGTTCATAATTAAACAGGATCGTACCCTATTGGTCCATGTTGTTAATATTGATTAAAATCTAATTCGTCGGGCATGACAAATCCGTCTTGTGCACAATAACTCAACGACAACAAAGAAAACCTCAGTAGCCCAATCGGTAGTGTGGTTAACTACTTGAAAGTTCGGTTTAGGATTGCTACAAACCATTTTACCACCATCCAAGACAAGCTGAACTTATTTCACCTTTAATTAAGGTCCACTGTCTAATAATTTTCAGATTTTTTGGTCACATTGAAAAAATACTTCATTTACAGAAGTTCATATTTCTTAACTTTCAATAAGACCGCATCTGTTTTCATCCTCTTTTTCCCCTCGGTATCATCAAGAATAAATAAGGGAAGAATTGAGAATGTCAGCATCCTAGATCTCTTTTCGTCCGATCTTATTTACCGGGGGTGGATCCTGGGTGGAGCTTCGCGTGTTGCATCTTGCAGTTTTAAATGTTACCTCCAGAGCAAAAGTGATGAAGCAGTCAGAAAAGGCGGGAAGTTCAAACAGTGCAGATTCTGAGGATTATATAAATGGAAACTCCTTTTCAATATCGGGTCAGATTTGCAATATGAAGCTTATGTTGTCACCACCCTTCACAAAGACGGTGAAGCCCAAGGGAATGCGGCATTTGATGACTCAGGGGAATAACTAAGCAACTTGAACGCTGAAGCAGCATGCATTTAGTTCAGATTCAATAGGACTGGTGTGAACAGAGTAGAGTAGAATTTAATTTAAAAATGACTTTCACAGCAATGATGCCGAATTTGCATTTTTCGTCAACATATTATGAACGAAAACGTTGTCAATGGACATTTACAGCAAATTTGCAGATGTCAATATATATATATATACAATTTATGCACAACCAAATTATATAAATCCAGATGGAACAAAACATATTCAGTTTTATTCGTGAGAATTAAAAAGTGTCACGAAAGATGGAACGAAGCTTTTCCTGTATCTTTCGTGAGTGCAAACTAATGGTGTTAATTTGGGGACTTTTTGGGATTTTTCCCGGAGGGGGGGTCTACTTCTGGGAGGATCGTGAATGGGTGGGAAGAGATCACGGAACCTTGGGTCAGAAAACGCTTGTGTTCCGTAACCATAGCAAAGTGTTTGTCTCCTTTCCTCAAGCGTAGTGAGCCCGAACTTTTTGAGAAGATACAAATAAGGGAGCTTTCCTTCCCGCCCAATAATGCGCAAAGCCCTTTTTTGGATACATTCTATCCGGTCTGAAAGATCTTTAGTAAGACCAAAATGCCATACCGGACAAGCATACTCGAGAACTGGGCGTATAAACGAAGTACAAAAGTGGAGCAAATCTGAAGGGGAGGATGAAAATTTAACCATGTGTTTTAGGAGGAATAGCGAGCGGAAAGATTGTTTAGTCATAGTTTCGACATGGGAGTCCCATTTAAGGTCGTTAGAAAGGGTAACACCCAACAGCTTTACCACCGAAAGAGTTACTTCTGGGGGAATGGGTTGGGAGAAATCAGGAACAGATTTTAGAAAGCTGATGGTCATAATATTTGACTTGTCAGTGTTGACGGTCATCACTGATTCTGCGGCTTCCTCTGTGATGTTTCCGAGTATTAGTAATTTTAACACTTTTGAACATTAGTAATTTTATTTTGGTCTTCTCAGGACTGTAAAGAATCGCTCCTAGAAAAGGTATTAAGCTTGGACAATATTTAGCTGTCGAAATGTACTCAATGAGTTACTATGTTTTGTTTTTAAGTTGTACTCTACACGAAATTTAGTTCATATCATTTTCTCGTGTAGTTGCGAAAAAGAGTATAAAGTCCTAGTTTTAAATTAATGATTGCTGAGGGTAGGATGTCTTTCAAGACGTATCAGTTTGTGATAACAACTTATTATTCTTGGTCAAAAAGGTATATCATTATCTCGGATAGTTGCACTTTACATCTGCACAAATTTGTCATTGTCTATGCCTTTTCGTAATCGTTTTTTTTTTTCATTATCATGTTTTTACATCATTCAAGTTGGAATTTGGGCATAGCTGGCGAACTGTACTCAAAGAGTTGTTATGTTTTGTTTATAAGTTGTACTCTGTACACAAAATTCAGTTCATAACATTTTTCGGTTAGTTGCGAAAAACAGTTGGCTTGAAGTATTTCCTAATTTTAAATTTTAATTGATTACTGAAAATGATAATCGCACGGTACCATTCAAAACGTCTACATTTGAGATAACCATTTATTATTTTTGGTCAAAATGTATATCATTATCTCGGGTAGTTGGCTAAATGTTTCACTACCTATCCTATTGACAGTCTTTTTTTCATCACTAAGAATGTGCCATAGAGATTGCATGAATGTTTGGAAGCGCGTCCCTTCCTTCTTTAAACTTATAGTGTTCAGTCCAAATCGGTCCTTTTCTGTCTTTATTTTCGTCATCCTTGAATGTAGGATTGCACGACTTCTATCATCTCACTGCACTTTAGCCCCTTGTCTCGTCTTTTAAACTAGTGGTAGCAGCGATTTGTTGGAGGGAGAAGGGCAAAATGTCGGCCTCTTTCTGTTTAATTTGAATTCGACGCACTTCCTTGACGCGAAGCACGGCGATCAGAAGAAATAGCGTCAATATTTACTCTGTGGTCTGGACAGGCGCCGAATAGGCTCCACCCCCGGTACTTGAGGATCGGGCAGAAAACAACGTCCCATGATTCAAGTCTTCTCAATTCTTCCCTTATTTATTCTTGGTATCATGTAGAGGAAACCAGGGGATAGAAGACACATATCTATTCATTCGTCTTTGAGAACAAACTGTAATAGATACTGTTCCAATATTCTAAGATAGATAAGTACTTTAAAACTCAGCTCCTTCAGAATAAAAATCAGGAGGCTTCTGGAGTTTTTAGCCACACTCCTGGTCCATTGGCTTCCATCACAGACCCGGAGCACGTTGCATGTATCCTGACTTGTGAGCTAGTGAAATTTACCATGTGCCTAAATAATAATAATAATAATTTATTGAGGCCCGCTATACAACAAATGAAAGAGCGGAGTAATAAAAAGAAAGAAAAATGACTTACACACAAGCAAAACGAAACACTACATAAACTTTATAAGACTTATAGATACGTTAGGCGAGTCAACGGCGATTCGTATATGTTTTTGAGAGCCCGGGATCATGCACGACACTCTATGATTTCGCACTTCGCGGAAGCATCGATAATGCGGTACTTCTTCGACAGAGCTGAATTAGACTCCCACGGGGGGAGTCCCAGAAGGTATTTTGCCAGTTTGTAATATTTTGTCCGAATTTGCATTTTCTCGGAAATGTTAAGCAAATCCCAAAATAGAGAAATGTACAGAAAGTGCGGTGTGACCAAAGCATTGAACAGGCGCCCTAAGATTAGTCTATTTACTAAAAATCCTACTGCGGTTGGTCGTGATTCCATTTTTCAACGGCCAGTCTGCCAGGAACTTGGTGCATTTGTGGACTAATCAGTCGACGCTCCCACTCATACTGCATACGTAACTTAAGCAAGCCTTTCCACTGCAGTAGCAAAAGGCATAAGGAAAAAGAGGGACTGGGTCACCTCCTGCCCGCGACGGACACACACTACTACATCTTCAGAATTACTAGTTGCGTTTTTGCTTATACCATGGTATCTGTTACCACGGTCTAAAGTCGTTTTTGCAGTTATCGTGGTATCTGATACCACGGTCAAAAGGCGTTTTTGCAGTTATCGTGGTATCTGGCCAGTTATCGTGGTATCAGATGTTCATATGCTACCGTCCGACCATGGTAACTGGCCGTGGTATCTGAAAAGTCACCTCACTTTCATCACATTTTGTCAGATTGGTGAGAAAGAAGTTTAGCACTTAGTGATGTAACTAGATATCCGTTTTTCTTTTGGGATGACTTCGAAAAGTGCAATTTCGGCAATAGTCGTTTTTGCAGAGCACCGTGTATCAGATACCACGATAACTGCAAAAACGACTAATTGCAGATCCAGTTACCGTGGTAACAGATACCATGGTATCAGCAAAACCGCAACTTATGAATCCAGTAGAATCCATTCTACCAGATTACCAATCGCCCAACCCCAATCAGCCAATCACTAGACTAAAAAAAAAAAAAAAGTCGGCTTCAAATTATCCCGCCCCTAACTCGTCTGACCAATATTTATCATCATTCGTACCTTATTTTTTTTCTCATTTTAACTCTTGATGCTTCCTTATATTATTTCCCATTTTAATTCTTGTTGTGTGACATGTTTTATACTATGTAGGCCTATTTATTATTATCATATACTGTATATATTGTACGTCACTGCTTTAACATGTGTTACGTCATGACGATCCTCGGCTAGCCATATTCTGTTTTTCTATTATGGAAATAATGAATACATATATATATATATATACTAGAACTCATCTTGATATGGTTGCAAAAAAGTATTTTCACGACCGGTACGGCAAGGATTGATTCGCGACCGGCCCTTTTTGAAAACATATAAAGCACAAGATCATGCTTCTAACTACTTTCTTCTAGGAAAGGAAGAAGGAAATTCAAAGAATTACTGGTAAATCAATTTGGAACCTTGCAGGCATTCGGCGTAAGATGGCGGGGTCGACGGAGTTCATTCGATTTGTGGCACCAACTATTATCACAGTAGCATCTTTCTCGGTCACAAGTCCATCCCAAGCGGACATGAATATAGACTTCATCATAGCCGTCGCTTCGTGATCACCCGATCCCCGGACCGACAGGAAGCAATCTAGAAAAGAAAGGACTTAAGGAGGCGGTTATGCCACCTAAGGCGTATTCTCGCCGTTCCCGAGGACTCCACTTGAGGAGTCCTCGCGTTTTTGTTTGTCCCGGGGACTCACTCCCGCATTCTCACGAATCCCATTATCATCACCATCATCATCAAAAAGGACTCCCTTTCAGAGTCAGAGGGGAATCAATTTTTGCTGGTGTTGGTGCAATGTAAAATTAATTAAAAACAATCAGAATAAACAAAATAAAAAATAAAGTGGATCCAGACTAGTTTCGTCAACTGCATATTTTTTTTTAGAACAAAATCCATTTTGGAAGCATTCCCCGTGTTCTCGTTGTTTTCCGTACGCCGAGACCGCGTGGAGTGACTCCCTCTATTCTCGCCGAACGGCGATAATACGCCTCTAGCTAACGAACTCACTACTTCAAGTAGGGTAGGTAGACTTTAACTAAGGTATATGATTATGGTGATGATAATAATATTACAATACAAAAAATATGCCATTTGCCTGTAGAAGAATGGTTATAAATTTTTATCACGGACTGAAACAACGGAAGGAAATGGTGCGGCAAGGAAAAGAAAAACACTGAACTTTATATAACTTGTATCGGCCCTAAAACCTTCTCCCTAAATGACAAGTGGAAAAGTGGCAAATATGAATGTCCTGGGTAATATATGGTAACATAATCAACCGGTGAAAAGTGTACCAGACCAGACCAGCGTAATTTAGCATCTTCTGATGAAGAAAGCTACGAAGTTGGTTTGTCAATAAACGATTTGATTTGATAAAGCAAAGCAGCAGTTCTTATACCTTTGAGGAATCTACACATCTACACTGTCAGATGTTTACAACAAATTACACAAGGATGCGCAGTTTCAACAGACAACACTTGGGAAGTAATCTGCTGTGATTTTGAAAACCTTATGCATTACATGTTATTTATTTACTTATTTATTAACAGAAAAAGAGGTTAAGCCTAGGCTTCTCTCCCTACAAAAAACATGAGCTATTGTTTAACAACACTGCACTATACACTGTTAAAGCAAGGATACATTAAAAAGGATTTACATAAGCGCTACAACTGAACGGTGCACCAGCATGATGTTGCTTGAATGAGAGTAAATTTGGCTGGGAAATAATGCATAACAAGGGAATTATGCATAACAAGCATTGCCAGAAAGAGCCGAAAAACGCCGAAAAAGCATCATCTGACTTTTTTGTTTGTCAACATGATGCAGGCAAAGTCAACAAGTGCTTTTTCGGATCTTCTAGGCAATGCTTATTTTGCGTAACATTTAATGCATAACGTTTTCAAAATCACAACAGATTACATCCCAAGTGTTGTCTGGGTGACTGCGCATCCTTGTGTTGTCTGTTACGAAACTTCTGATGGTGCATTACCACTAACAATAGATGAGTGCTCTCAGAACCGCAACAGACCACCTATACTTTTTAACACGCTACAATTTTTAGAATTGCCCCTTCAGCTGAGGGTGGGGTCCTTTCCTAGGGTGGAGTCCTAGGCAGTTGCCTGGTTTGCCTCCGCAGAAGTTCACCACTGGGAAAAACCTTCAACAAACCGGAGATAGGTGGCAACTTACCAATTTCATCTATAAAAATAATGCAAGGCTGAATCTTCCTCGCGAAACTGAAGATTGCCGCTGCCATCTTATTACTTTCTCCATACCATTTGTCAGTGATGTCTGCTATGTTTAAGTTGATGAAGTTCATCCCAGATTCTCTGGCCAATCCTTTGGCAATCATCGTCTTGCCGCAGCCAGGTGGACCATACAGAAGAACACCTAAGGGATATAAGCTCTTCACGGTCAAATTAAAACGAATACTCTTGATGACTAACTCTTCCTGCCGGTGCAGAAACGCCGCATGCTCAGCGAAGAGCCAGAAACGTCACGACAACAAATGTCGTTGATTGGTTCACACAGTAGCCTATCTGAATCAATTTCGAGGGTTCGTTTGGGTGACGTTTCTTGTTCTTCCCGATGTTAACTGGCGTGTTTCGGATTTAGTCATATAGAGTATAGTCTTCTTCCCTGCATCTCAAAGTCGCCTTAAAAAGAAACTCCCGATCGAATCGGCGTCTGCGGTGGTGATATCTTATATGCGAAAGTTTGAGTGAACTTAGGTTAGAAATTTTTGGAGTGAATGGAAGGGGAATGGATGAAGAATCGATGTGTTGTGTAATGGGGAATAACTGTTTTGGAAATATAAAACAGCTGGTGAGATTCTTCAGGGTAGCCCTAGCCCATAGGGATAGGTGCCTATAGGAGGCTATAATTTTTTGTGTGTGGTGTTTTTTTTTTTTTTTTTATATATATATTTGCCATGGCTGTTGGCTCTTAGCGCAAATAAAATCTTATCTTATCTTATCTTATACTATTATGCAGTCTTCCACAAATGCCTTATTTGTGGACAGGTTATGGCAAACGTTGGTTACCAGAGGCGGTAAGAGGGGGGGGGGGGGGGGGGCAGTCGATTTTCCCTTCAGAGAACTAATTTTTCAAAAATAGTCGGATTTTTTGAAAAAGAGTCAGTACAAATGGCCAGCTAGTCGGTAAATATCTCGCCCAACCCACCACCCCCCCATAAAAAAAAACATTTTGGCTAGTAACTCTTCTATTGGTTACACTACACCTAGCGTTTGGTAACAACAGCCTTTGTTGAAAGTCCGCAATTTAACGACTCACTAAAAATACGTTTTAATCGGTTATTTTGTGAATTTTATTCAAAACATTAATATTTTTATTGGGACGGGTTGCGCAGAAAATTTGGCATATGCTAATCTAATTTAGAAATAAGGCATTTGTGAGACCTCTTCCCTTCCTCCATTAATAACAATAGTAATTTATTTTTAACCCACAAATCCTATGAGACGAAAATAGTGGAGTACGGTACAAAAGAAATTAAACAAACATGATTAGGAAGACATAACACATACCGTACGATACAATTACTCAAGTGTCATACAGACGAATAAGCCCATGAGAGGGCGGCAGAGGCGAAGACTCCGTAGTTTTCTGCGGGGAACTCTCCGAAATCAGTAGTATCTGGCAATGAATAGGCCTACTTACTTATTTTAGAATTTCTTTGCTAAGGAGTTTTGACAATTACTTTCCAGGAAAGAATATCCGATCAAGTTTTACCGGTACTGTAAACACTTGCTAGCGCTGCCTCCATGGTACAGAAGCGCACACCTTTCGATTAAAATACAGGTTACCAGATGCACACAGCCTACAGCCACCGCGGAATGCGTTTGTCGGCAGTGTTGCCACTTTTCTATGACGGAACCTAGTAAAGCTAGCAGCACAAAGCTGTGATAGATGTTCCTACGGCCCAAGCTGACTGCGAATCATATTTGACGGTGCAAAACATGAAGCAATCCATCTTAGCTGGAAAGAAGAAGAAGAGACAGGTGACTCTAAAACCAAAATGCAGAAGAATCTCTACCCTTTCGACGACCCAATCGAACAACAAAAACAGTCGCCGAGTCCTGAATAAAATCACAGCACCAGCTTTAACCCCAACCAACTTTCAGAGAAGAAGTTCTCAGAAGCAGATATTTAAGGGAGAATCTTAAATTATTTTTCCACAAGTTTATTTTCCAGCTTGAGCGGCTTGAGCCTGAAGAGGACCCTTGCCAAGAAGGGCCGAAATATTGCTCGAATAAAATGTAGCTGACTTATCCGTTTTGCACCGTCAAATACAAAGCTGTGACATTCTGAAGCCTACACAACTCAGTCCTTTTTACCAATTACTAACAAGAAACGTCGGATGGCTCGCTTTGAAGAAGGAGGCGAACACTATGACAAATCGCAGGGTTCTTCGACCGGCGGCAACACTGATATTCCGAGTTGACGCTATCCCTATGCACAAATTTCTGCATTCTGGTAGAATAGAGCGTTTATTTTTCAAATCGACTCGCAACTACTCTCAATACAAATATTGTAATATCTGTATCCGTACAGTAAATAAACAATCATGCACTGTTAAAAACTTGCACGAACTCTGGAACAAGAATGTTGGTATATCTCACGCGCTTTGTTGTAGAACAGAGTTTATGGTATCCTAGTCGGTATACAAATAGTTTAGATAAATACCACACACACGCTTTTACGTGTAGTGCCATATAGCCATGTCTTGAACTTTTTCAGTTTGTGTACGTTGTTTTTCGTCGTTGTTTGTTTCTTCTCTTTACTTACTCCGCTTTTGATATCTTGTTTTTTTGAGCGGATAACACATTCATTCGTTAACTGTGATTGCCTTGGCCTTTACCTTCTAGTTTCTCTCATTCGTTCTTCTGGTTCTGATATCCAACAAGATAGCTTCCGGGGGTCTTGTTTCTTGCCTTATATTTATGTTATGTACTTTGTGTAGTATGAATAAATGAATGAATGAATGAATCTTGTTTTAGTCCTAAATGACTGAACCGGCTCTGCCCACTCAAGGACTACAGAAGGTTATAACATATCACACGCAGACTACGGTGCATGCATGTGATTTCAGAGGGTAGCCTCTTCCGAAAGTCCTATTTTCAGAAGAGGCTACCTGGCAGGTGACATGGCTAAACACCATGCAATTATGAGCGTGTTCCCCCCTCGTACCAATAGTAACTATTAGTTACTAAATCCGTTCCAACCTCACGAAAAGTTACTACGCTGACCATTCCAGCCTTCTCGAAATAGTAAGTAATAGTAACTATTTGCTTACCACGCTCAGGAGCGTGGTAAGCGTAGTAACCACGAATCTCTGTCACGTGATTGGTCGGATTCACCCGTGGCATGATATTCCGCTGGAAAATAGAAAAATCGTTCCAGCCTTGACGACAAAAAGGCAGAATTTGTGACGTCATGTGTGGTAACTACGGTAAGTAGGATGGAACACGCTCTAATTTTCAATTGGGCCTCAGTTCAAGTTGAGATGTTGGCGATTTGCATGAGAGGCATAAAGACGGTCCTTCTAGAGTCCTTTGCATGTTTTCCGCCCGAAATTGTGAGGAAACAGCAACGGACTTGTTCGTCACTTAGGGCATGAGGGTTTTGGAGAGAGGTAGTGTGGTTCCTGATGGGATGCTTGTCCACTTTGTGAGGAGGAGCAACAAATTTGGACCATTTTCTACGTAGATGCCCGAAGCTGTCTGATTTAAGAAATATTTATCTATATGGTGTGATTATGTCACTTCTCGAAATTCTGCGTAATATTAACCCTACCGTTATTACTCGAGTGGGCGTGTATATAGATACATGTTTAGAATTAAGAAGGAGTCTGAGCGGTATTGGGCAGTATTTAGGAGCTTTATGATTTAAGAAATATTTATCTAGATGGTGTAATTATGTCACTTCTCGAAATTCTGCGTAATATTAACCCTACCGTTGTTACTCGAGTGGGCGTGTATATAGATACATGTTTAGAATTAAGAAGGAGTCTGAGCGGTATTGGGCAGTATTTAGGAGCTTTATGATTTAAGAAATATTTATCTAGATGGTGTAATTATGTCACTTCTCGAAATTCTGCGTAATATTAACCCTACCGTTGTTACTCGAGTGGGCGTGTTTATAGATACATATTTAGAATTAAGAAGGAGTCTGAGCGGTATTGGGCAGTATTTAGGAGCTTTATGATTTAAGAAATATTTATCTAGATGGTGTAATTATGTCACTTCTCGAAATTCTGAGTAATATTAACCCTACCGTTATTACTCGAGTGGGCATGTATATAGATACATGTTTAGAATTAAGAAGGGTTCTGGCGATACTAGACAGTATTTAGAAGTTTGTATGTAGCCAGAGTAGAAAACACGGGCAAAATCAAAGGAATCTCGCCACCTTTTACTCAAACTTTAGAGCCGAGTGTCTTGTTGTCCCTCTTAGAGGAGACTCTTCCATTGGCATAACCAACTCTGAATACCTTTTGAGCAGAACACAGTAAGTTGATAATCTAATACAAAGTATACCTTAAGTAACTAGATATCCCATAATAATTTTTTTCGAACAGGTATGTAATGCATATCCTCCTATGACCCACGGTCAGTTATTTTACGATAATCTTCATACAGAAAGCTAGCGGTAGATATGAGAGGATGATATAAGTCATATCAGCCTCCAGAGAGGATGTTATAAGTCATATCAGCCTCCGGAGAGGATGATATAAGTCATATCAGCCTCCAGAGATGATTTCTGTTCGAAAAAGTTATAACAGTTAACACACCTCCATCTCGGTTGATATCTGAATGACAACCTCGATGTCTGAAGTTAACCTTTAATAACCTCGTGAACAAAATATGTTAGGGGAAAAACTTTTCTAACGAACCCCCCAGCCTTCTTACCTTTTGGGGGTGTGGCTAGAGATGACTTGAAGCAAGAGCCTTTATTCATGATTGGTTGGATAACTCGTCTAATAAGCTTTGTTGTGATTTCCTCATATCCACCAATATCACCAAAACTGACTTGCATGTCAGCAGGTACAATTAGGTTAGCTGCTACCCGTAATTCATGTCCAGAAAGCTAAAAATAAATAAAAAAGATCGGTAAACAAAGCTTGTCCTAAGGTGTTATGCATAAGGAATCAATATGCTGTACGCTTGGTGAAGGGAATAAGCAAACTGATTGCACTTAGTAGATCTCACTCACAAGACAACAGTCTGCTGCAAGAAATACAGTTTTTTAACCTGACCCTCAAGGTTTTGATGTGATATGCACTGCTCAATAGCCTATCCTGTAGTGTTCTTGTAGCACCTAGAACAAAGCAAAATATAACCACAAGCAAGCAAATACAAAGGCATAACATAAGCACAAACAAGCGCATTAGTACACAGTGCTGCATCTCACTTCCTTTCATTTATGGCGGTCTGCCTACAAGTCGAGCCTTATAGGTGGCCTAAACGCTCTGCCGCTGCGGGTAGGCGGCATGACCTTTGGGTAGCGTTCCAGTAACTTATTATTAGTTACGATCGATACTATTCTTGTTATTATTGCCGTTCCCGAGCCCGCCGTAATAAGTAAATTGGCTCCTCCCACTTATTATTTTCGTTCCACGACTGTTACGATCGTTACAATTTACTTATGATGGTCGAGAGCATCATAAGTGATAATAACTATCGGTTCTGCAGGAACTCCCGTAAGAGTGATGACGTATGTTCGCGTTGTTATTATTTTCGTTCCAGAGAGCGTGACAACTACGACAATACGGCGCTCGCCCCTCCTCTTATCATCGTAACTTGTAGTAACTTCACTGGAACGCTAACTTGATGTAGTGTTGGTTGGTTTATTCCCTTTGGCTGGGCAGTTGGGAGCAGCACTTTGAGGTGTAGGCACGATGCTTGGTGGGAGAAGGGGTGGGTAGGACGGCTCACCTTCTTCTCCTGGTATCGAAAGACTTCTTGTCGGAGTTTCCATGTTTGTACGGTTTGGCTGGGGTAATTCGGTTAAGGCGGGCTGGGAGATGTCAGTGCTTTCGTCCCATGCGATAGGCGGAATTCTGACTTCGTCCTTGGCTGCGGGAAAGGAACACCGAGATATATGGACTCTGTTTCGTCGCAGCCTGGAACCGTCTTCTGTCTCCACTACGTATGATCTGGGGTTTCCATGGCCGGATATGATGTTAGCTTTTGTCCAGGGGCCGTTCGTTTTCTTCTAGATAAAAGTTGATCTTCCAGTTGTGTGTCGAGATAGCATTTCTGTCTATCCTGCTCCTTTGGTCTGTGTTGTAGGAAAGTTTGGAGGGGGGGGGGATTCTCAGTTTCAGCTGATCGTATGCTGATGCTAGGACTGACCGCAGCTGGCGACTCATGAGAAGTTGAGCGGGTGAGGCATGGCCGTCAACTGGGTTGTTTCTATATTCTAGAAGTGCAATATGTGGGTCGCTTCCACTTCCTTTGCTTTTATTAGTATCCGTTTGCAGGTTTGTAGCCTACTGATTTTCCATCAGATCGTTGTATCTTGGATAGATGGGGCTGGAGGTTTTCAGACTAATTCTCTGTACTTGTGCGAAGTTGTGAGCCTTTGTCTGAAGTTATCAGCAGAGGGATTCGGAAACGTGCAAAGTTGGCTTTTAGTTTGTCGATGATTGCGGATGAAGACTGACTTGATAATTTTTATCTTCCAAGTATCTGCTGTAGTATATAATGATATAGCAGGTTTTGCTCAACTCTGCCGGTGTGTTGCCATGCAGTCTATTCTGAATCGAGGTTGTCAGCATTCCAATTGATTGATTGGTGGGTGATATCCATGACTTCTGACACCATGTAGCATTCTTTGAGTTATAGTTTATTTAAAACCCAAGCCCCTAGAACAAAGCAAAATATAAGAACAAGCAAGCAAATACAAAGGCATAACATAAGCACTAACAAGTGGATTAGTACACAATGCTGCATATCCTAACAGCAATAGTCTGATGACTGTGATGCAACAAAAGGACAGAAATCAGCAAAACTACTGGTTACGTTTCACAAAGGGGATAATAGCTGCATGGGTTCTACAAATTAGGTTACAAATCATGACACAACAATACAACAACTATGAGCGAATGTAACATACCTGGAGGCTTTTTTCATTCTTGATTCCAATTTTTTCAAACAATGACTTGGTCTGAAATGAAATAACAATCTGTCAGTGGTGATTTTTTTTATATTACAGTCATAATTGAGTGAATTGAGACACTGTTGTTTTATTCGAATACATCAGTGTGCTAACCAGTTACGAGATTATACGAAAATATTACGAAATTATTTTAACCAGTTAGTGACCCTCAAATGTCAAGCACACAAGGATAACTCACGAAAAATGGGTCTAGTAACTGGTTTGGTACCTATATATTTCAAAAACATCTACGCAACCAGCTGCACACCACTTTTGTTTGGTTAGCTCCAGTCTACCACAAATGGATAATGCATTAATATTTCTAAGCATTCCCAGGCATTTCAGGAGATATATCCTATAATAAGCAATGATCAGAGTACCCCAAACGCTTAAGAACCCTGAAATATCGAGAACAAACATGATTTTTTTTTTACTGAGTCAGGGAGCCCAAGCACTTTGCATAGCCACAATATCCAGAAACCAGGAATTTAGGAAACCAGTTAGCTGAGCAGGCTGGAAATAGGGTAGGAGTGATCCAGACTTCGCGTAATCCCAGCATAGAGATATCAAACCTTGACAAACCAAAATGGATCCAAGTCTAAATGTTAGAACTGACTGATTAGGAAGCCAGGCTTGGACTCTGATATGATCTGAGAATTATTTTGTAATAAAAGTCTAAATATATCAGTCTCTCATTCCTGATTAAGCGTTGCCCCCATAGGCTACTTTGAATAAACAATAAAAAAAGTGTCGGAAATTCTTTTTTCAGTACCTTACTGATCCAGAATAATTACAAAACATCAATGATTCAGTGTCAGTAGAAAATAATATATCTCACTATTTTTAACCACTTGTTTTTTCTTCTGTTAACCATGTTGGAGAAATATCTTTTTTCTTTTCTTTGGGCAGGCCTCACTATATGATGCTACATTCAAGATGTTCTTGATAAACCCTATTGTTACATCGCCTACAAAACATCAATCAACTACCATATGGACATTTTTGAGGGTTAGGTATGCTTGGCATTTTTTTTAGCAGTTCTGTTGAGAAGGCACTTTCAGAGTATCTGGTAGTATTGGCATGCATCCAGCTTAAAACAACAAAAAAAGTAAGGTAGCCACTCCCAGTTTCATTTTTTTAAACTTCCACTTAAATTAAAAGATTACGATATTCCATCCTTTTAGCTTTGATTTGACGTCCAAATTACCTCTCTACATAAAAAAAGTAAGGTAGCCACTCTCTGTTTCACGTTTTAAAACTTACACTTAAATTAAAAGATTATGATTTTCCATCTTTTTAGCTTTTTGAGGTCCAAATTACCTCTCTACCTCAGTCCTCAGTATTTTGATTATTTTTCATCAATACTGTAGTTTGTATTGTGAATGAATTACTGATGACCTCATCCTAAGGAATACCTACAATCAAGATTTTACAACACAAACCCATAATTTCTGGATACTCTAAGTTGAACACTGGGTGTATCTAGCAGTTATAACCATTTATAACCATGCCTAACCCTGAATATACTTTGCCAAATGCTGGATACTCTAACCCAATGAAATACTGGTGATTTGAGTGAAGCTTAGAAACCAACCAATCAGAATTCCTTTCTATCAGAGTGCAGTTGAGTGTGGGCATCTGCTAACGGGGACCTTCGCCGAAGAAATAATTAAACCATACCAGGCAAATTTTACAGCAAAATACCTGTCAAAAAACGTTTAATTCATTTCCAGTTTAGTCACCTTACATAAAAAGTTTAAATCTTTTGGGCTTTGTTTTCCTCTGATTCTTCTTACAAGATCCCAGGCATTCATAAAATGACACATAACGGTCTGAAATTAAGTGAATTTTTTTACAACAGGTGATGCTAGGTGTTTCTCAACAGGTGATGCCACGACATCTGGTTATGGCAGCAGCATGAATTGTTATGAGAAAGAAATATGCTTGTTGTGTATGTATGAAGGGGTAGTTAAGGTAGTAGCATGTGGCATGGTTATTTGTAGCGGGTGAGTAGTGGCGACTGGTTTCGAAGTCAGGCACATAGTCTTCCCGAAGGCGATATTCAGTTTGTGGGTCAATAACCAAATCAGATTTATTAAGGTTCGTACTTACATTGAAGATGGGTTGCTAAACACTTGTCACTTAATTTGCTCAGAACTTGACTGGACTGAACTGAACTGGCTCAGAACTGAACTACTTTCCCAACTGCAGAATCCATCCTTTATAAGGATTTCTAAATTCTCTTACAGTGCCCCAACGAATCGGGTTGCTTGTCTAACGTCCTAGCAAATCTCTATCCAGTATGAAAGGGTTGGAGACCAATGGGGTAAGTTTGTCTAGGTTCTTATTTTCCTTGATTGGGGAAAAGGAAATAAACTCTTTCAGTCTGGAAAAAAGCATGGGCGTTAGAGCTAGTCCAAAAATAGAGCAAGTCTAGGATAAACTTTGTTTAGTAATTTTGAAAATTACTTTAAAACTAAAAATAGCTTTTTTACCAAGATATTTGTTTATTCTAAATGTATCCTCACACTATTTAAGCGATCATTTTTGCACTGAAGTATAAATGAATTTTTTTTCTTTAATAAAGCTTCCAATTTAAAAACTTCTCCTCCTTCCTTTTGCTGCAGCGAATTAAATAACTTCGGATAGAGCAGTCTGTTGGTTCAAACTTCCTACTCTTCACTGATATCAAGTTTGTTTGTTATTTGACCTTTTTAGAAGCAAGAAACAACGCCAAAGTATGGACAAATTTAGAGAGGTGTTCACATAAGCATCCCTCCCCCGTACCTCTCACTACTGCATGTCAGCATTTAGCACAGTTTATACAAAATTAGGGTGTGTGGTAGAATGACCTAGCTTAAAGATTTGTTTAACATTTGTTGCTGCCAGCAGGCTGCCAGGACCAGGTTGCTGCTATACAGATAGTACAGAACTGAAGTGGCAAAGGCAGAATGCTGTATATAAATATGTAGTCCTAGTGATGGCATTTTATGCTGCCAACCTATAGTAAGAAGAGTTTGGCCTAGCAACTGAAACTTCCACAGCACCAAACCTACCAGTTTTCTTGCTTTTTCCGTTTCCCAGTGACTTGGATCTGCTATTTTTGAAATATACCTCATACACAACACACCAATAATAGTAGCGGCGGAAAGCCTTGCCAGAAGGCTAAGGAGTTCTGTGGTTGCAACAGCATTTTCCCCCATGGTTTAGTCTCTTTCTCAAGAAAAAATAAAAATTAAAACTTTTCTATCTACTTTAGAAAAAACGTGAAACGGTAACTGACAGCAACTTCACCAAGACTTAAAAAATATGAATCGCTTCGTAAGATCCTGTGGCTGCTTGAATGGCGCACTATTTGAAAAGTTTTAGAGACGTGATAAATTTTTTAGAACCATAATGAATGTTCCAGGAAGCAGAGGTCCTGGATTTGTTGGAATCAGATTTTGTCAAGAATGGTGAGAGTTTATTCAGGACATTTGCTGAGTGTTATGAATGCTTGGCATTTTTTTTAGCAGTTCTGTTGAGAAGGCACTTTCAGAGTATCTGGTAGTGTCAGCATGCATCCAGCTCAAAACAACAAAAAAAGTAAGATAGCCACTCTCTATTTCATTTTTTGAAACTTCCACTTAAATTAAAAGATTATGAGTTGTGTTTTTGCAGATACAGTGGCATCAGTGGTCTGTTTTTGCAGATACCATGGTATCTGACATACGGCTGCTCTGCAAAAATGACTAGGGTCACAGGGCCAGTTATAGGACACGTTTCATTTTCGGACAAGCCTACTCCATTAGGCCACTAGATTCGTATTCTTCTTCTGATTCCGATGGTGTAAAAAAATCTTCACTTTTACGGCCACAGAATGATGCAAGTGCGGAAACAATTTATTTTATGCTTCAGAATCTCCAATTTCGGACAAGTTTAGCAAATTTTTGGACGAGGGTGCAAGTCTGAAGTCTTGGCGATTGTCATATTTTTGGACTATCCGTAGCGTAGTTATTAGCAGAGACAATATATCCGTGTTTGGCTGCAAGGCGCTTAATGATGCTATATCTTTTGGACTGGATCCTAAAAGGTATAAAATGAAGCTTGATGTTTCTGAAATTCATCCTTTTAATTTCAAAGATATCTGGAAGGGCATCAAAACATACCTGTCTTGTACATGCCTCCCGTCGCTTCAATCGCATCTGAAAATTTGAAAAAAACACACAATTTCGGACAAGTGATGGAGATTCTCAGTCCGAAGATTTGCTCGAATGTCCGAAACGAAAGTTTGCTTAAAATATTGTGTCCGAAGTGATGGCAGATAGTCGCTGTAATAGTCCGAGGGATTTTGAAACTGCGTTTCGTTGGATTTTGTGTTTGGCGAAATATTCAAAAACCCAAAAATGTGTGCTTTCTAACAGTGTAAATTTGGAGTTTGTAAGTTGAAAATTGGGAGTTCTAGGGTATTTTAATTCAGAAAAATAGGAAGTTTGTCCTATAACTGGTCCTGTGACCCTATTGCCGAAATTGCACTTCTCGATTCAGCCCAAAACAAAAACTGATATCCAGTTACAGTAGAGATATGCCTATTTGAACACTTTTTTAACTGTTCCACTACCTTGACTTTGTTACTTGCATATAAAACAGTAAAATGGAAAAGAAAAAAGGTCCTTCCTCTTTTGAAGGCATCTGCAGGTTCGGACCGCCATCTTTTCCATTGGAGGTGCGTTCCTCGTGGCTAACTTTTCAAATTATAAAAAGTAAACCAGGTGTCAGCTGAGTCACTTTCAGCTGTGAATTAGCAAAATATTCACATAGTGACAAAAGCGTGAGTGGTTATTACAAGTATTCATAGTAAAAAATGCCTGGTTTGGTTTTAAGTTCTTTCTTCAGCTGTCATTCATTGTTAGCAGACGCCCACATAAGCATACCTCTACTGTACATCACTAAGGGCCAAACTTCTTTCCCACCAATTGAACAATGGCTTCCCAGATACCACAATCAAAAGGAGGGGTACCTGACCTTATTTTTACTCTACATTGATTTTTGCCGTGAAAATGTTGAAACGAAATGTACATGCTGTCCTGACAGTCAAGAGGCCAGATATGACTTTTTTCAAAGTCATGTTTACAAAAATATTCCAATTCTGTGCCTTTTCTTTGTTTTGAAGCTGCTTTGAAAAGGGATTTTCTGGCTATTGACTTTGCTAACTCTACCTTTTTATCATTTTTAAGTCTATCGAGGCAAGGTTAGAATGAAGGGATCTTGTTTGAAAAGAAAAATATGTTTAACTAGAAATATTGAAGCAACATTTATTTGTCCAATATGTACCCTAAACCGTCCAATTAGCTTCTATCTTGTATGTTGGTCATATTTGTTGGTTCCTTTTTAAGCCAGATAGATTATTCTGAATGAAAGACTTCTCTGGAAATTTGAAATCTTGTCTGAGGTTGAATACCCCTCCTGTACCACTGTCGGACTGTGCCGACTGTGGCATCTGAATATCAGATAACACAATAACTGGCCAGATACCACAATAACTGCAAAAATGCCTTTTGGCTATGGTATCAAACACCACTGTAACTGCCAAAACAACTTTAGAGCATGGTATCATATACCATTGTAGCTGCAAAAACGCAATTATAGTAAAGCAAAGGTATGCTTCTTACAATTTTTTTTGCAAAATTTTCACCACCTTGTCCTTGACCTTGGTCTGGCCCTGAGTTTTAGTTTTTGCTATGTCAAGTTATCGTATTATTAGTTTTAAAAATGAGCAGCCAAGATGTTTGTGCTTCAGCTTTCTTTTAACTTTAGTGTAAAGAAAGAAGCTAAATTTTTTTGATGCTGAGAATTTTGCTATTTTAATACAGTACTAGTAGGCTAGAGGTATGCTTATTTGAACATTCTCGAAAAATAAAGTGTTGTAGGAGAAAACAGTATACTTGACTTGACTTGACTTGACTTACTTTATTTACTACTAAATACAAAATAAACTATAAAAACACGCAACCGCCCGGGGAAGGCTCAAGAAGCCTGATGATGGACGACTGCAATCCTCTGATTCTCAACCTATATCAAATTTCATAAAAAAAAAAGAAAAAAAAGAAGGACAAGAACACTCTCTCTCAATTAACCTTTAATACCAAAATTTAAAAAGAAAAAAAAAGAAATCAAAGAAAAAAGAAAAAAAAATAAGAAAATTAACTCCCTTCTCCCAATAAATGTTTTTTTAAGTTTTACTTTAAATGACCCAATGTGTTCAGCCTCCCGAATGACAACTGGGATATCATTCCAAATAGTCGGAGCTAGATACCTAATTCCGAAAGCTGCACGTGTGGTGTCTCGGTACTCAACAACAAAATTATCCGCCTCTCTAGTCGCATACCTGTGGAGTGAACGATTTGCGCGAAAAAGTTCAGTAAAAACTGCAGGACATACATCATTCCAGCATCGATACGCAAAAACAGCAGCTTGATAATCGCGGATCTGACCAATGTTAAACACTCGTAATTTCTTAAAGCATGACGCGGTATCATTCACATTTTCAACATAATTACCAAGAAGACGCACTGTTTTATTTTGTAGAATCTGCACTCTTTTAAAATTTGCGTAGAAATTACTAGACCAAAGGACACAACCATAAGAAATATAAGGCGCAACAATAGTATGATACAATAATAAAAGAACTGATAATGGTAAAGCATGCTTTAATCGACGCAATATTCCCAGACCTCTAGCAACTTTAGCTGCAACAAGATCCTATGGTTCTTCCAAGATAAATTACAATCAAGCTGGAAGCCCAAATAACGCACTTCATGCACCTGTGACAAAGGCCTACCATTAAAAAATATCTCTCTATCAACACTTGGAGGCTTACCAACTCTCCTAAAAATCATAAAATTAGTTTTTTTAACGTTCACTGACAAAAGGCTCAAACTTGTAAATACATAAAATGACTTTAAGACCCTATTTACTTTCAACAACAAATCATCAAGGGATCGACTAGATACAGTTAAAGCAGTATCATCAGCAAAAGTCGTAATAAAACACTCAGGTAAGTAGAAACGCATTGAATCAACATACACAAGGTACAGAAGAGGTCCCAAAACAGACCCCTGAGGTACACCACACTTCACTTGAAAAGGAGAAGAAAACGCATCATTTAATACTACTTGAATAGATCTACCACTTAGAAAACTATCAAACCACTTCAGATAATTACCACGAACTCCAAGGGATTGTAGACGTTTGAGTAGAATATTAAAATCCACTGTATCGAACGCTTTACTAAAATCAATAAAAATAGTCAAAGGGATTTCACCACGTTCAAAACATTTACTTACAGTATCACAAAGGGAATGCACGGCGTCCGACGTCGAGTGACCTTTCCTAAAGCCGAACTGGGTTTCACTTAACATCCCCGTTTTCATAAGGTGATCATAAAGCCTTTTATGCACAATTCTTTCAAATATTTTTGAAAACAGGGGTAGGATTGATATGGGTCTATAATTTTCAATATCTAGCTTAGAACCACCTTTGTGAAGGGGGATGACTTTTGCCCTTTTAAGCGCATCAGGGAATACACCCGTTTGGAGGGAAAGATTGATTATGTGGACGAGACATGGTAGTAAATAACACATCACCGACTTAAAAGTCTTCAGATTAATGCCATCTGTCCCTGCTGAATTCGATTTGATTGTTTTCACAACCTTCAGAACTTCATCTTCAGTACACGGCTGGAATTCAATTTCATTTCCAATTCCTCTTTCATCCACGAATTCATCTTCCAGTAAATCATTATTAAAATTCACTAACCCTTCCGCCTGTACATTCTGACCAATATTCGAAAAAAACTCTGCAAATTTATTCGTGATTCTCGTTTCATCATTAACAACTTCTCCTTGAATCAGCAGCGAATTGGGTGGAGCTTCTTTCTTCTTTCCCAATAGGTCATTAATAACCTTCCAAGTATAAAATATACTTTTACTGCAAAATATTTGGCATAAACTGTAGGCCTATATTCATATCAGTTTTAGCCCTGTAAGCCTGCTGTGTGCCAACAAACACTTAAATGCCTTGCCATTCTTTTCTACTTTATCTTCCTTTAGGGATTCAGTTGTTCATGTGTTATCACCTAGCAGTTTGAAATTAAACATACCCTATTTTGTCGGTAGGTAAAACTGCACAGAAAATTTATTTCAATTTATCTTGGATGTGTAGATAGCATTCAAACCAGCAGACTCTGTATGCAAATATATGTACCTTGCACTACATTGTTCCATGCAGTCCTAACAGTCTAGAAGAAACATCTGATTATTATACAGTTTTGAGTCCTTGTCTCTTTGAATTATTTGCACTTGCCTCAAAAGGGTGTTTCTGGTGTGTTTTTTTCATAATTTCTTAGGTGATGGTATGCCTGTTGATTTTACTGATCCACTCAGTCAGAGGGAGGATTTAGAGCTCAGAAAAAGAAACTCAGATAGATAGATAGATAGAAACTCAGATGAAAGTTAGGTTATTCTGGATAAAATTCAATTCTTAGACTGCTCCAAAGTGCAGTTTAAGGTAACTGTAATTTAAGGTATTTTACTTATTTACGTACTTAAAGTTATTCAGCACCATCCGGCAGATGGCCTGACTGTACGGTGCCCTCTGTTTTCTCGACAGATTTAGAAATAGCCTTTGGTAGAAGAACTTACTCCTCTAACATATCAACTGTTGTTTGAAATTTTGGTAGGTTAGATACTCCTTGTGTAAAATTAAGTGTCAAAACATACATTCAGTGTCTTCTTAAAAGCCACTTTGGCTGACTGGTACTTAACTTTTGTCACAGCAAGTGTATGAAAATGGCACGGATCAAGGTTAACTAACATTCAAAGAAGCTTTTCTGCTGTAGGCTACTTTTACTGTAGAGGCAATGTGGATGTAGCATACCCAGACAAGTACGCTATGGCAGACAAAGTTGTTAAAAGTGGGAGAATCTCTTTTTTAGTCTTCAGCTCCTTTGGCCATCAGAAAGAAATATTTGTTTTAACTTACTTGGCTTCTGGAAACTGAGTCTACCAGAAATCTCTGATTTTGTGATAGCCTGTGACTCATGCCTTAGTCTATGCCAAATGCTGGGTTCCTGTGGGCAGGGGCATCCAGAGCCTTTCTTCACTGGAGGGGGGGGGGGGGGGTCCTGGTAAAAATTGACTTAGTCTGTACCTGAGTTTTACCGAATTTATTATTTTTTCTAAAAACACTTGGATTTGCCTCCAAGAAGCTACAATGTCAAAATTAGCATGGTATGTACAAAATCAAGTCTAAAGAGAAAATTTGGCGCATTTTCACGCTCTTCCACTTCTGTTTTTCAGGGATACACCGTCACTAGCCTTTTACCTTCGGGGGACGTCTAGTTTTGCCAACATGAATTGAAAATGTGCCGACAAAAAACGCTGTTGCTGCAAAGCGACAACATCGGTAACGTCTGTACCGAGGACAAATTAAAGCGCAGCAAGCAACATTTTTTCAATCCGTATTTTTTCTGGCAACGTTTAACTACTTTCCATATAATTTCTAGCTTTTAATGTGGTCCAAGCCCCGCAAAATTCGAAGCCTCAAACGCCAACTAAATGACGCACCCTTCATCTAAATAGTGAAGACTGCGAAATGCGCCGCAGGCGAAATTTTGCGGAAACACTGATGATCAAAAGTGCCTTTTTGCGATCCCAAACCTATTAAACCGCAGAGATTTCTGGCGAAGGAAAGGGGCCATCCAGGCCAGAGTAAAGTAGATACAAGTACATTTATTCTGAATTTACTGCAGACAAAAGTAGGCTAGTTTTCACGTCAAGAGACGTGCTTATTCCTGAAGCACTGCAATTATTAGAAGTAAAAGGTAAGTAATGAATGGCAGCCTACTGAAGCTACCGTTGAATGGTAAAGAACAAGAGCTAAGTAAATGCCACTTAAATTACCGAACCCAGTAACTGGAGTGAACCTAAGAATAAATTAACTAAAAAAAATAAGGTATAGATACGGTGCATTATAACAACCGGATTTCGTAAGGGAATAAGACTCCTGTTAGAACCACCTAAAAGAACCGAACGTGGCAAGTCTGGTAATAGGCACGGATTAAACAAAAATCCTGTGAATTACCGAATTCAGTAGCGAATGAGACCAAATAAACACGCTAAACCACCGAATTTACGAAGGGAAGGACCGAATGCGGTGAAATCGGTGCGGATTGAACAAAAGTACGATGAATTACCAAATTCGATAAAGAATGGGAACCAACAAACAAGTTTAATCACCCAATTTGGAAATGTTGGGAAAAAAGATTTTTATAAAACGGGCATCATGGCTTCGCAGCGTTCGACCAGAATTTTCGCAGTTTGACCGGATGCCCAAAACGGGGAACGGAGCCCTGCGCCCCCCCCCTTCGGGACGGGGGGGGGGGGGTTAGGGTTAGGACCCCCTTCGGGATCCTAACCCTGACCTAGTCCAATCTGAAGAATTTTGATTGGTTGATTTCAGAACTGCACTCAAATCATCAGTGTTCTATTAGGTTAGGGTACCAGTATAGGCTAACCAGCATTAAGCATAGGATGCAAGTATTAATTTCTTCTTCTTGGGAAAGATGTTTTGTTAATAATATGATTGCTAGGGAAATCCCCCTTTCTTCATCATAGCTTAAAAACAGTAGCTTCAAGTTTGGTCTTATGATGTTCGCAAGATTTGTATATGTAGGCTATATATCTCCAAGCTACAAATTCACATTTTTCAGCAACAATATGCTCTACCCAAGAGAAGATCGTGAAAATAAAGTCCTTCTTTATGCTGTGAGTATTGTTTTTGTTTCCCCTTTACCTCTTGTTTTCTCAAGACTATAGGCTTGCCGTTCACTTACATATGTTACATAGGAGAAGCCTGAGTGAGCCACAAGGTCATCTGAAGATATTCAGTGTGTACTCTCCCGCATGCCTAAGAGTAACTTGTTTATTTAAACGCTTGTGTTTTAAATATCATGATTACATTGTGGAGGGTATTGCAAAGTTTAGCAAGTGGCAAATAAGTTTAGACCAGAATCATTTATATCTGAAACAGGGAAAACATGCATCTATGTATTGCAATAGTTTTCTACCCTGTGTATCCTAGACCAGTGGTTCCCAACCTTTCCCGTAGCGCGTACCCATAATCAGGGTTCACAAATGTTGCATACCATGTAAAATCGTTGTTATGCGATTTTTTATTACAATCAGAAGGTCAAAAAGACGATATTCTTTGTCATCAATGGCAAGGCAGAAATGTGTATCGGAATTGCGTACGGTGAAGTATCTGATCATTCTTAAGGTACATAAGTAAACTGAGTCATAAGATTCAAAAACGATTGATGTGAGATGTTAAACTTGATTTTGGGACCTTCGCGTACCCCTTGTTAGGGTCTCTCGTACCCCCTAGGGTACGCGCACCACCGGTTCGGAAACACTGTCCTAGACTAATAAATATCTGAAGCTAGATAAGAGAGACATTGGTGACTAGTTAATCATATTTTTTTTAGTGTCGGAATTGTGATTACAAGCAGCTTGCTGACAACAATTGCATCTATGTCAACAAGATTATGCACGAAGTTGAGTAAGTCCAACCCATCTTTATTTTGCTCTTTTTTACACTTTGTTATGCATTCACAACGGTGAAATAGGCTATAACAAAAAATAGATCGAACTTCAGATGACCCGTTGAATGTGCAAGTTCTGGAAACCAATTATAAAGGGAAAAAAAGTATTGTCTGGCCTAAAAAATTGTCCTTAGATTTAAAGTACAAGAAATGTCAAGAGCGAAACTAGAAGGTCTTGACCTAGCCCAGGGATCGACTAGCAACGCGGGAGTTCTTGTCGCATGACCTTGTTGTTTTGTGCCTCCAGCGGTGGTATTATACAAGAGCAGATCGACTACATTATCGTCCGACTGCGATTGTAAAGCACCGTTACATACTCACGACCGTGCAAATCGGGTTCACGCATTAAGTACAAGTAAGAAGCACTGTGCTTTACATGATAGTAATTTCGTTTCAGTGAGCTCACCCAGATTGTGACTGATGTCATAGCCGACCCTACACTGCCCAGATCTTCTGACCATCCATGCCCAAAATGTGGCCATCGCGAGACGGTCTTCTTTCAAGTAAGTTTGTTCCCTGTTGATAGACATAAAACATCTGCCCCTCTCACACACATGAATCTGATGCGAAATTAGACCTTCCCATAGGACTAAGATATTTTATGTAAATAGGCTCTAGTTGCAATGAGAGTGAAACAAGGTAAGGAATTCTGTTTTAAAGGACAAACCGCAGAAGATGTAGTTTCTGTCCCAATATCCTTTGAAAATGTGTTTTTGAAACATAATTAGCGGACCCATTCCTGCTGTTTTAGTCGCGCGAGATCCACCTGCAGATGAGGAACACGAAGACAGTTGTGTAACAGGTATTTTAACCAGTGAGCTTCTCGGAAGCAACATGCGGGAGCCTGATACGCCTCAAAAAGAGACAACGGGACTGGGTGGACGAAATGACATCGAAAAGTCGAAATCTCGTAGCGAGTAGACGAAATGGTCAGGAATGTAGATTGAATCAGTAGTAGGCACTAGCTACGACAGGTCCTCTGACCATTCTGGCATTATACACCACTAGAATGTATCCGTACAAAGAGTAAGGAGTACGCCTAGCAAAGTTAGAAAAATGGACCATGGTGTCGTTATTACCGGACATAGTTTGCTGTTTGTCATTAGTGACTCTTTAGCGAAGTAAATCCGATTTCTGCTTGTTTTGATCGAAACTGGCATAGTACGTCAACAATACTTTTCAGCCGAGGTTTAACGCCATAATCCATGCTTAGATTCCTGGAAAGCTAGTAAATTTCTCAGCATGCCATCAGTGTTAAATCTGTCAGTGAAGCGACAGTACGCTATCTTATTAATCCCTGTCCCTTTTCTCTTATCTCTATTGCAGTGTTCACGTTCCACCATTCTAGGCTATCTCCCGACGTGCTGAAGACGAGATGAGACTGTACTACGTTTGCACTAATGTCAACTGCACCCACAGGTTTACTGAATAAAATCTTGGTATTCATCCCGTTCCTTTGAAATTTTCTAAACTTTCGTAATAAAGAGATTTATTCTAACGCAACAGTAGAATCACAATACTTCGTCGTGGGCACGTATTATACAATTGATGAACGATTATACAAGAAACAAACAGTAACCATTTTATTTAACTCCCTTCACCCTCTTCTTCTCGGCAATCATGATGTTGAACTCAAGCCTGAAATGGGAGAAATTAGAATATGCTGAATACTACAAGAACAGATAATAACCCTTCGGAGAATGCTTAACTGTCAAAGGGACGTGACAGCCATTTGGGGTGTTTCACCTTCTCGTGTTTCTTCTCTGGGAGCGCACTGGAAACTTGCAAACCTTCCGTAAATAAAAAAAAAAGTAGACTACCCGGTCGGGCAGCTAAGAATTAGCTAAGCTGTGGCTAAGAGGCTATGATATGAAGTATCGGGAGCAGTTTTAGGGGTAAGGAGCGGAGGTATAGTGTTTTGATTTTGGTGTTGATATGTTTGTTTTTCGCGAATGGCATCTCGAGCTCTTCAGGAAAATAAATTAGTTTATTCATTGACTTCAGGGACGCTTGAATCCTAATTAATCGTAATACACTGCTGATATAAATTAGGGAGAACGATTGTCGGTTTAAGCTTCGAGCTTCGAAACGCTTTTCCCGCTCCCGCATAAAAAAACAACTGTGCGCAGTGGCTCGTGGCTTCCAGAAATTCATTATACGCTTCACTGGAACCACAGAAGAGAACATTATGAACACATAGGACGTTTACTTGGTCGGGACAGCACTTTTGAAAAAAAGGAAGCTTTGGAAAAACAGTATTTCTGCGAGCTGTTCACTTTGGCGTCGCTGTAAAGTAGTTCGTTGTACTACAGAGGCATAGAAATCCGTATGAATAAATAAATTGCCCACCCACATCCCATCCCTGCTTCGTCATTTTGTGCAAATGTGAGGTACAATCTGTTTCACCTCCTCTAAAATGTCTGAAAGCCGAAGGCTTCCCGATGAAAAATTTTAGCCTGCGTAGTAGTATGGTAGTAGTACGAAAATGTTACATGTAATCCTATGTAATAGCAGAAAATACTATCA
Organism: Branchinecta sandiegonensis; assembly: GCA_030848855.1. Lineage (NCBI taxonomy): Eukaryota > Metazoa > Arthropoda > Branchiopoda > Anostraca > Branchinectidae > Branchinecta > Branchinecta sandiegonensis. Next base: position 16,832,109 of record JAUPMV010000006.1, on the reverse strand, counting down.
TTTAATGTGCCTCAGACTGGTCCAATCTTATGTAGTAGTATCCAGTAGCATCCTGTCTTGCCATAGTAACATCCAGTCTTGCTAATAGTACCATATAGTAGTATGCAGTAACACGGTAGCCTTGAAGTAGAAGCATGTAGTAGCATCGTTAGTACTGCATGCAACTTTTTCGTACTACTTCGTAGTACTATTTTGAGATAAATTTTTCATCGGGTTTGGAAAAACAGTATTTCTGCGAGCTGTTCACTTTGGCGTCGCTGTAAAGTAGTTCGTTGTACTACAGAGGCATAGAAATCCGTATGAATAAATAAATTGCCCACCCACATCCCATCGCTGCTTCGTCATTTTGTTCAAATGTGAGGTACAAACTGTTTCACCTCCTCTAAAATGTCTGAAAGCCAAGATACTTGGTTTTGCCTTGTCGCTGAAGAGGTGAGCAGGCGCAATACTCTATATGACTAAGTCCAGAACACGGTAGTGACCCTCAGGAAGAACGAGAAAACATCTCACTAAGGACTCAAACTAAACAACTCAAATTCTGTGTCAACCAATCACGGCGATCGTTGGTGACAGCTGTGGTGTCGCTTCTGGCTCTTCCGCTAGGTACACAGCGATTTTGCATCAGCAAGGAGAGTTAGTCATCAAAAGTATTCTGAGCCGTTTGTATGCCAACACAGCTCGAGCAGTTCAAAGACGAAAAAATCTCTTCGAAGAATGTTATAGTCTAAGCAGTTGCGCAGCGAAACAAGCAAGTGCTCAGTGGGCTTCAGAAGCGACAGTGAAAGTGCGGAAATACGACTGTTTCATGCAGAGATTTGGTGTTTTACCTCATATACCGTGCTCGAGTGCTTGTTTGATAGCATCATACCTTGAAAAAATATGGGTTAGTATGAAATCCGGATGTTAATCGCTGCTCAAGATTATCTAAGGGATCTGAGAAATAATACAGAGGATGAAGCATTTTCCAACTATCTTAAAAGAATCGCGGTAACTTGCACATGGCCTCAAATTATGTTGTTTCTGCCTGAAACCCGCCTGCTGTCTGTTCTGTCATACATGCAAGCTAAAAAATGCGCGAACATTCACTTCCTTCAGTTTGATAACTGCTGAGTATCTAACCACTTCGCTCATCGCCTGCTTCTCTACTGGGCAGCTCCGTGACGCCTGAGCCTCGTTTTTGTTGCAATTGTGCTGCCGCTTCGCTGCTGCAGCACCTCTTTGCTTCCGCACAAGATGCGTTCTTGGATTCACTGCCCGCACGATTTCTTCTTAGTTGATGCAGCACCTTGCAGGGAAGCACGGACTTGGTCGGTAAACAAGTCCGCGGTTCTCAAGAAGCGCTGCCGTCTTCCTCGGAAGCACTGCAGTGCAAAAACGAATGTAGAGGGAATCAGGCCGGAAGCGGAAACGAACTGGAGCTGCAGCGTGCAACAAAAACGAGGCTCTGGATTATCAGATTCCTTCCACGAGCATAACAAATCATTGGTAATTAGCATATACGAGTTCCACCTGCAAGTACTTATTCCTTATACGAATATCTTCTTTCATTTATATTATCTTTCATTCTGAAAGTAGTTCCTATTTAGATAGGAATATCTGTTCCTGGCATCTTGACTCATTTTGGACCAGAATAGAAGGTGGGTTTGTACGAAGCATAAGCTGAAGAGTTGATTAGAATTGAGGTATTACCGAGGATTCTGGTTTGGACGGACTTTAATGCGCAAGAATGATGTTTCATTCGAGTTCTGAAGCGATTTAAGGAAATGTTGTTTTATTTACTCAGGGGAAGCAGCCCTCGCTCTTCGCCAGAGGTAGAGGAATCCGATTCAGAACGGGTATGAATCCCTATTCAATCTCAGCGTCGCTACAAAATCCGGAAGAAGAAAAGCTAACTTCCATCCGTTTCTCGATCTTAGGGACATGGAATCGAGTCGGAATCCAACCTTATAAGTAGAAGATCAGAACTGGACTGAAGCGGGCGAATCCTTGAATCCAGTATCCATTCTCCTAAATTAACATTACAGGCAATCTGAATGAGGTCTGAAATTCGCCCATCTCGGCGACCATGCCGTCTGGGAAGAGAGATATGCGTGGTTTGTTTTGTAACATCCGACCACCTACTGTCACCGTCGACGGAGCAAAGTGTTCGAAATATAGCCTACCTGTTTGAGCGAAAGGAACTCGCATATCTTTTTCAAGCATTAAATAACAATTAGTCTTTCCGAATAAACAGGAAAACCTTCCCTCCCCGTAAAATTGCACTGCTGGAGACGGCTAATTATTGGCTCTCGTCGCAGTTTCCCCTAGTTAATTACGCCTAGAAGCTTGACATTGAACCGCTCAAAAGTATGTCCTGACGTACAGCAGATTATTTACTTGGAATTACCAGAAAGAGTGATCGGTATGTCAATAAAGGTACATAAAAAAGGCTAACGACTTCAGAACCATTTCAGATCCCAATTCAGTCTGCTGAACAACAAAGACGAATCTTAAAGACAGAAGTAGCTCCTCAGGCGGGATTTGGACCCACGACCTTTGTCACTGTAGAAGTCCCTTGTAAAACATTATATCTTTACGTGACACAAATAAGAACCTTTGAGAATAAGGATTTAGGGACTTACTGTTTGACTCGGTCAGGTATACTCAGAGGATCGATCGGCAGTGTCTTCTCCAGCTCTACCAAGTCAGATACGAAAGTTAATTTTCGACTAAACTTTGAACTGAAAAAAAAAAGATAAGTTATTATGTCCGCAATCTGCACTCTATTGGATTACGGGTGAAGTGCCTAAAGTCTTAGTGGACTGAATCACGTCGTGTGAGGACTGAAATACTGTTAAGGGGCTTAGTAGGCAGAGGCTAGCTGACTACAAGGAATTTCTCATCCTCTGTAAGCGAAATGGTTCTCTGCGGCATGACTTATTATCAGTGTAAAAAAAACCGGGCGACCCCGACAGTCTGTCGCTCCGGGACGCAAATAGCTCCGCGTGGATAATTATATCTTGCTTTCATTTATAAAGTTCTAAAATACTGCGGGCCAGGTGAGGACGAGTTAAAACGTGCCTCATCCATTTTCGAGATGTGCTGACTTAGAAACTGTTTTTTTGGCTGTTGATAGATAGATAGATAGAAAGTCTACTGACAAATCGACTTTCGTGGTGATAAACCAAATTTGCGATTATTGTCAAAAAAAAAAACAGAACAAATTACAACCCATGTTTCAAATGTCAGTATACCTATAATCTGTCACGCTTTGTTAAAAAATTGCACGAACTCGGGAAGAAAACTTTTTGCATATCTAGCACGTTTTGTAGGTACAGGACAGAGCTTGGAAACCCTAGAACTTACCACTCATTCTGGTCGATTTCTAACATTTTGGTAGGGGGAGGGAGGATTTGGGGGTGGAGAGGATGAGATACCATTGCTGAACTGAAGTCAGTGCTTAGCTCTTTTCTGTGCTCCTGCAGTGTTTTAAGGTTAAAGTGTTTTAAAAGGTAGGAGTATGGAAGCTTCGGTCCACTATGAATAATAAGAAGAGCCCGCTTGTGTTCTTTCCAATTTATCTCTTTGTTCCTGCAGTAATGAAAAGTGCCAAACAGGCGCTGCGTATTCCAGGGTGTGTCTAACGAAAGAAGTACAAAACTCGTAGTAGGTGACATTGGGGTATTTTTATTTATGAAAGGAGTTCTAGATTTTGTAATCCCGCATTACGTTTCAGCATGTCCTGACAGTGCACTTCCCTTTTTGATCTGGGGCTACGGTAACACCCATTAGCTTAATTGCTTTGCGAATATTAAACAAAAGTTGCCCCAGTCACGTCCTTTGGGCCCAAATAACCACCTGGTTCAAAGATTCTCCCCATGCCGAAGAAAAAAGCTAAGTGGCGAACAGAGAGGGTATAGATAGTCCGCTGGTGATCACATTTCTTGTACCCAGTTCCAAGCAAAAAGCCAAGTCTCAATGGTCTGAAATTCGCTCGGAATAGTTTTTCCGGTCTAACCCCGATGAAAAATTTATCTCAAAATAGTAGTACGAAAAAGTAGCATGCAGTATTAACTGATGCTACTACGTGCTTCTACTTCGAAGCTACCATGTTACTACATACTACTGCATGTTACTATTAGCAAGACTGGATGCTATTATGGCAAGACAGGATGCTACTGGATACTACTACATAAGATTGGACTAGTCTGATAAATGATAGTATTCTTTGCTACTACATAGTATTACATCCTACTTTTTCGTACAGCTACCATACAACTACGCAGGCTACGAATTTTTGGGATCCCAAAACGTAAGTGGAGGGATACCTATGACATCGCAAAAGTTGTCCGTCCGTCCGTCTTTAAGCACGATAACTCTCGAAGGGAATGAGATATTTTGATGAAACTTGGTGTGAGGATTGTTTGGGTCAAGAGTAAGGTCGAGCTCGTAGATGGGCCTTGTAGCCCTATATTTAGGGGTGGGGGAGGGGGTTTAAATTAAGGGGTGAGCAAAATATTTTTAAACAGCTAATGGGACAGTCGATTATGGGGTAAGAAGAAATGCTGAACACGATGGTGGAAACCATTTTCTCGCCGGACAAGTAGTTCGCCCAGAATCCGGCCAAAACCGGAAGGTTTGTTAAAAGTAAAAGTTTTATTTGAAGTTAATTATATGTTCGGTTTAGGGTAGTAAGACATGCTGAACACGATGGTGAAAATCATTTTCTCGCCGGGCAAGTAGTTCGCCCGTAATCCGGCCAAAACCGGAAAATCTGTTAAAAGTAAAAGTTTTATTTGAAGTTAATTATATGTTCGGTTTAAGGGTAGTAAGACATGCTGAACACGATGGTGAAATCATTTTCTCGCCGGGCAAGTAGTTCGCCCGGAATCCGGCCAAAACCGGAAAATTGTTAAAAGTCTTCGTAGTTGATTAGATATCTGATTTAGGGGTAAGATGAGATGCTGAATCCGTTTATGACAGTCATTTTGTACCCGGACATATAGTTCGCCCGGAATCCGGCTGGAAACGGAAAATTTGTTTTAAGTTAAATTTTAATTTGAAGTTGATTAGATGTTCGATATAGGGGAAAGAAGATACGCTGAGTTCGATTTTAGCTTCTTTTTTTTGCCGGACAGTTAGTTCCGTGATTCGGCCGAAACTGGGAAATTCAAAGAAGTAGTGCAGGAAGTTTTCGTCCAAACAGATATGACTTATAGGGGCAAACACAAACATGCTGAATCCATATCTGAACTTGGTTTTCTCAGATGATTAGCTTTTTGGCCTTGATCTGTTTCTGAATTTTAATAGTAAAAATGTTCAAGGATTCTGGCGAAGACTGGATCTGGCGTAGACAAGACCCAATTGTCTGGATCAAATATTGGATTTTTGGGATCCCATCGACACCTTTGGTCTTGTTCATCGGGTCCTTAGGTTTGGCTGAAGACGAATCAGGAGTCTGTTTTGAAAACGCATTTTAGCCGGCAAGTTCCCCGGATCTAGGTTTTCAGGTTCCTGGCCCAACTATAGATGGTCGAGGGGAGGGAAAATTTTTATGTTTCTTACTGGGCTGAATGCAGAGCGCGGGGTGTAGGGCTTAAATGCAGAGGTGACAATTTAAACTAGCTTACCTGACGAAAGGCTTGGCTAGAGTCACCAGGGTCTTAAGCCAGAGGGTGGGATGCACGATGTAAAATGTTTTTAAGTTCTTCCTTAGTCGTCGGTCGACCAACTGGTAGCACCGCCTGATCCAGCCTAAACTTGGCATACATGATCGTGGTGTAGCGCCATGCAGATAAACCAGAATGTAGTCCTCAGCCACCAAGGCGTCCAGAGTGATCAAAACGTACCTACAAAGAGGGAATGAACTTCACACAATGGAAACAAGGAGCGTAGTTTACTACGTGTGACGTCACAAATTTTGGCGTCAAGGCTGGAACACATATTTCTCTTTTCGGCAAAGTATCATGCCACGCCCTAATCGGACCAATCACGTCACAAAGATCCGCAGTTACTACGCTCCCGAGCGTGGTAAGCAAATAGTTAATATTAGACACTAGTTCGAGAAGGCTGGAACGGTCAGCGTAGTAGCTTTTCATGAGGTTGAAACGAAAACAGTAGCCAGTTGTTACTAATGTTAGAAGGGTGGAACATGCTCAAGATGTAGAGGAATAGTCGGATTCACGATGGCAGAACAGAAAAAATACTTCACATGAACCTATAGAGAGCATTTAACTGAACCCTCTTGGAACAGTCTTTGTGGTGGTCTTAGGTTAATCCAGACTGTTCTAAAGTACGCGAAGTTTGGTGATATGTATTCCTTCAGGCTAAGACGACAGCACAAGCCCTAGATACATCGTTCACAGAACCAGACCGGATGCGGGTACTGTGGGGGGAGTTGGAGGGGGTTTCAGAAATTCCGGTGATCGCGAGTTAAGGTTCTTCCAGATGTGCTAGGACCAGGGGCGTCACGACTGGGGGGGGAGGGGGGGGGACGCCCCCCCCCCCAATGCTGTCGGCCAGTCGGTAAAAAATAAGCGAGACGGCGCCAAGCGCCGCGATTTTTCGTCAAAACAGTTGATTTTTTTCATGAAAACAGTCGTTTTTCTGAAAATCGGTCGATTTTTCGTCAAAATAGTCGGTTTTTGTGAAAATCAGTGGATTTTTCTGAAAATCAGTCGATTTTTTTCAAAACTGTTATTTTTTGTTGTTGAAAACAGTCGCTTTTTCTGCAGAAACAGTCGGTAAAAACTACCAGCCAGTCGGTAAATTCCTCGTCCCCCCCCCCAAACATTTTGGCTAGTGACGCCTCTGGCTAGGACGATGGAATTTGGCAGGATATCGGGGACCCGACCAGAATGACTTGAGGATAGTCGTTTCCCCGATCCGACCATTGTGGGGGAAGAGGAGGGAGGGGAAATCCAAAATGTTAAGGCAAGCATAACTTTTGAACGGGTCTGACCTGAATGAAACTTGACAGCTGGAAACACCCCGTGTCTTGGATTTGGAGGGGGAACGGAAATCTTGGGACAGGCTTAGAGTGGAGGGATCGGGATTAAACTTGGTGAGAAGAACAAGGACTAGATACATTTTCCTTTTTAGAAACGGAACTGATCGGAACACTGGGGGGAGTTGGAGGGGGTTGCAACGGTAATTCAGGATCTGTCTTTGCCTTTTAAATTTAATCTGTGCAGTTCCGCCGCTATGGCACTAACGTCATGCTGCGATGTGCCACCGATCGACTTCACAGTTTTTTCATATTTTCGTGCTTCTTGGATGCAGTCGGAAAGTCTTAGGTGAGGCTTTCAGCATGTGCATAGAGAAGCCAAGGTTGTCTCTAATAGCTCCATAAAATGTCTGAAGTTCCGCAATTTCGGCGCCGCTCTTACTTTGGCCAGTCAATTTTTCGTAAACCTTTTCAACCTCTTTCCGAATAAAGTGGCACAAGTCTTCAACGCACTGCCCTGGCATCAGCTTGATATTATGTAGGGTGCCAGCAGTAAATCCTACGGAATCGTCCTCTTTGTAGTATGCCAATAGAGTGGATTTTAAATCGGAGACTTTTGGAATAGGTGCACCAAGTTCCTGTTCTTTGTCTTTCAGAAAATCTGCGACGGTTCCTTTTATCTTGTATCGTAACAGCGGCATGATTTGTTGGTCCGTTGGTTGTCCAGTCATAACTAGTACTTCAGCTGAAACAACTTTTTCAACTTTGAGGGGTTGAAATGTCAGAGATGTCCGAATATGGATTAAATGTGAAAGTTGTCATATTATATTGTACTTACAATTTCACAGTAACAAGGCCACAGCTCTTCAAAGTTCACATTCTATTCCTAGTTCACTAAGAGGTTTATAATCCTACCGACCGCGCCACTTTTGCAACCGTACTTCCTGTTAGTTCGGGACAGTCAATTAAGACAGTTACTAGTTATTTATATATGGTAGGTTCTTGTTGTAGCTCAAACCAATCCTTCAGATCTTTTCTGTGTATTCGTGTGACGACGAATAATGTCAGGGAACACCAAAGTCAGAGTAAAGATGGAGTATGTTAAATGAGGCACTGTACAGACTGCTTGACGAAGAAACACTGAAATACACAATTACGGAGCCCATGATATTCCGGCCGGAATACCGAACACGGTTCCCACCACAAGGGGGTATCAAGCCGGACACATAAATCCATAGGTGGAGACATTTACTGGGCCACCAGATCTCCAATTCTACGAATGGGGCAGTTTCAACAAGCTCCCGTTACATGGGAATTGACCGGAGACATTTGGAGGGTGAAGATAATTTAATCTTCACCCTGAATATAATTTTTCGTGACGCCCCTGCTAGGGAGCCGGAGGAGGAATTTACAGTATTTGAAATAAGCCAATCTGGCGATCTTTAATTTAGGTCACAAACTGAAGGGTAGTGGAAAACTCATTGCCAGGAAGGTTCGCAGCTTTTTTCTATCGAAGGAAATTGAACTAAACACATATCTTAGGAGAGTTTCCGGTAAACGTTGATAATAGTGATGATCATTGGGGGACTGATCGGAACCAAACCACATGGTGGCTTTGAACTGGAATATGGAGAACTGTTCATCCCTAACACTTGCAATAGTTGCTTGTTCTGTCTCTGTTCTGTTCGCTGTTTTCTCTCTGTTTTGTGTTTCTCCCGTTTTGTCAAAACACGGAGCACGCTGTTTCTCATTTTCCCGTTTTTTTTTACCGTGCTCTGTGTTCCGCTGTCTGTTATCTCTGTCTATTCTGTCTCTCCTAGCATGTTTTATCACTGTTCAGATGGAAAATTGCAGAGAGATTCGCAGACAGAAAAGAAAGAATTGCAGAAGCTCAGAGGATAACAAAGACCAAAGGTTTCGATGGGATCCCAAAAATGTAATATTTGATCCAGATAATCGGGTCTTGTAGAGCTACAGAGGTAATCATCTGAGAAGACGAAGTTCAAATATGGATAATTTAAGAGGCAAAGACAGATCCTGAATTACCGTTGCAGGGTTTCGCGGAATTCCGGTGATTGCGAGTTAAGGTACTTCCAGATGCACTAGGACGATGAAACTCGGCAAGTGTATATAGACCAGATACAGATTGACTTGGAAGTTGTCACTTCCCCATCTTCGGGGGAGTGGAGGGAATTTGGAATGCGGAATATTGTGTCATGCATAACTTTCAAACGAGTGGTCGGATCTGAAGGAAACTTAATAATTGACAAGAGGACGTGTTTCTGATTTTTTTTTAAGCCCCCTAAAAGTGAGAAGGCTATCTTAACTGCAAAGTGAAAAAAATACGATTGACCAAAAGGTACATTTTCGTGATTCCCAATGGCCCATGGTCATTTGAGCCTCAAGGGTTTTGCTTACATCTGAACTCGTAGTCCCTGTTAAAGTGCGCACCATAGCCTTTAAATGCAAAAAAAAACTTTGAAGCAAATGAGACACTTTAATCGCCCATGATCATTTGTGCCTCAGTGTTTTTGCTTACAAAACGGATTCCTAACCTCCTTAAAGTGCGCATTGTAATTATATTTTTTACTAAATATTTTGCATTTATTCCATCAATTCTGAACGGATTCCTAACCACCTTAAAGTGCGCATTGTAATTATATTTTTTACCAAATATTTTGCATTTATTCCATCAATTCTTCTTCCTTGTTTGGTGGGTAAAAACTAAACATTACATTACATTACTCCTCAATCACAATCACCGGAAAGAGAACCAGACCTCCAAGAGAAGCAGCTATGAAAGTACCAAAACTAACCTGTCGCTTGTAAAACTGAAAGGTACTGTAATAGTCTTGTGCCTCAGTTTACCTTTTATCATAACAACCTTACCTGAATTCCTGTATTTATCCTATGACAATTGCATAAATGTTTTAGCTGTTGGTCAATGACAAGTGCCAATTAATTTGCTCGCGCATGAAATGTTGTGCCGCATTTATTTGAAATGAAATTAAATTAAACTATATTGCTACAACTATTCTGCGTCGAACCACCACCGTATTGGATGTTTAATACATGTTCGTCTTATGACAGAAAGGCCCCAAGTTTCGCGATAAAAAGTAGCAAAGGAGGAAAAGTACTAACAGGAATAGGTTATCCATGACATAATCGTAGTCCTTTCGACTTTTATCTGGAAGATGGCAGGCACTGAAGACGATGATAGCTGTGTGACGATTCTGGCCAGCATAGCCACCGTGTGACAAAACCTGAAATTAATGTTAAGTTAGGATTTGTTCGGCCCCCCGACATCAAATAATACTACTCCTATGCACGGTTTGCTGCTCATCCTGCTATTTAGGCGAGAACTTCAAAGGCAGAAACTGAAGCCGGGACAAACGATCTAGAAATGGGAAGGTTTCTCAGTTTTTCAAAGCTTTAAAAGATTGTCCGAACTCGAAAAGCCAATTCCCTGCAACTTCACCCTATTCTGCTCGGAAAATCGTTGGGCAGAGCAAAAGCAGCACTCGAGGCCTGATAATGTTCCAAGCGATCAACTAACAGCATACTAGTTGATAAAGATACTGTGGGTCGGCTTTTGACTTTTCAGATTGGTGACTCAGATCACGACTTCAGCTCCAGCGAAAAACAAATTGTCAAAGCTAGTGAGGCGAGACGCAGTCTTTTTACGTAGTTCACGAAAAGTTCTTGCATCGGTGATTGTAGGTCTATGGTCGCAGCGGATGAATAACTAGCCTATTTTCGGCCAACACGGAAGGAGACAGAAAGGATCATTTCAGATGGTTAGGAAGCAATGCTTAGGATGATTAAGTACACAAATTGCTATTAGACTTTTGACCAATAATTCATATCATAATCACTATACGATTTGGTTTTAAGCTTCTTAATCGCGCCCACGTGGCACTAATGCGCTAACCCGATGAAGAATGTGTAGCCTGCGTAGGTGTATGATAGTTGTACGAAATACTATAATTTATTGTGCCTCAGACTGGGCAAATCTTAAGCAGTAGTATCCAGTAGCATCCTATCTTGCTATAGTAGCATCCAGTCTTGCTAATAGTAGCATGCAGTAGAATGCAGTAACACGGTAGCCTGCTATAGAAGCATGTAGTAGCATCAGTTCGTGCGGCATGCTACGTTTTCGTACAACTATACTACTACTTTGAGATAAATTTTTCATCGGGAACGGCTAAGAAAAACAGATTTCTTGCCTGCATTTCAATACAATGCTGGCAAAGTTTCCAATTTTACTGAGGCGCACCTTCAATGGCAAACTCTTATGCTGTGGTCTGCACGTGGAAAAGCATGCTCTCAAACTGGCCCTGGTTTGCTCTGCCAACTCAGGTACTGAGACCTGTTTAGTGAATACCTGTCAAGAAGGTATAAACTGTGTTCGCACAGTTTAAGCCCACACGAATTGCTTGACGCGCATCTGAGATAAAAGCTATGTCTGAAACAAAAGCTAGCGGGCTCAGCTACTTATTGTCTGTTAACTTTCGTTGGCTATTCTTGATGTCACATGTAGCCTCCACAAGCGTCATAGGTTCTTGTTAGTAGTAAAGGCCCATTTTACGTTGTTCATAACTTAGTTTTTCAGAAGAGTATTCCGCGATCTATCCTCAAGGTTGGTCTTCTCTCCAATGCTTTCGTCTACTGCCTGGTAGTGGGGCTTCCTTTTTGTGAGGGGGTGTAAAATACTGACATTCATGGACGCCCACGTTCGTTATGTTTTTCACTGAAACAAAACAAATTGTATTTCTGTGAAAGTAGAGCAAGCAGATCACCATCTACGTATGCTTGTTTTCGCGTGTGATCTCGCAGTAATATGTGAGAGGGAAAGATCGTCGAAAAATCATGCTAGTGAAAAGCCTTGAAGTCTTAACAACATATCATGATTCCTTGGTAGTTTTGGGTGAGATAAATTCAAATGTAAAATACCTTTTTATAAGGGTCGATGACTCTGACGTCCAGTCGCTTTTCAAGGCCAGAAATTACCACATTCCTCCATCGACGATCGTCTTCTCTTTCTTCATAAGGCGAGGATTCGGGAATGAGGTCCGGACGAGGTGGCAGCCCTGGAAGAAAAGCTCTATGAGATTATCCGTTGCGCTATCCGACATATTTTGTCACACACCGCAAAACCGATTAAAATTTAGGATGCTAAGATTCGGAGGCAAGGAGGGACATTCTCATTCCAAATTTCCGACCAGGCAGCAAAGTCCGGATCCGACTTCGTCCTATGTGTGCAAGTAAATTTACATTAGAGTTACGAAAAGCAAGAACGGATGATGATAAGAACCCCAGTTGCTCGTCCCATCGCTGAGCAAAATCCCGAGATCGCATTCCGTAAATAGTGAGCGGGTGCTTATAACCGGGAGTTTGTTTACCCTCTGTTTTGCACAGCACCATAGGGCAAGTATACGTGATAAGGCGTATTCCCGCCGTTCCCGGAGGACTCCTCGGGGAATCGAAGGGAACGGCGAGAATAGAGGGAGTCACTCCACGCGGACTCCGCGGACGGAAACAGCGAGAACACGGGGAATGCTTCCATAATGGATTTTGTTCGAAAAAAATATGCAGTTGACGAAACTAGTCTGGGTCCACTTTATTTTTGGTTTTGTTTATTCTGATCGTTTTTAATTAATTTTACATTGCACTAGCACCAGTAAAAATTGATTCCCCTCCCAATCTGAAAGGGAGTTCTTTTTGATGATGGTGATGATAATCGGAGCATTCCCCGTCCGTGGGGACTCGCCAGAATACGGGGAGTGAGTCCTCGGGACAAACAAAAACGCGGGGACTCCTCAAGTGGAGTCCTCGGGGAACGGCGAGAATACGCCTATAGTCTATGCAGATACGCGGGAATACAGAAGCTTCGAATACAGTGATAGAGCTCACTTCGATGGCGGGTCTGAAGTTTCCTTGCCAGAGCAAGGCTACGAGACGGATTTTTGACCAGTCAGGAGTAGCCTAGTTCTTGCTAAGCGTGATGAGTCGAACCCTTTAGCTTTGACGTCAGCAGGGAAACATAGCGCAATCAACGCCGAATTGGTGTACCAGTGGGCTACAGGAAAACCGCTAACATCATCAGCAGTTGAATTTTTCTGCGCAACCAAAGCATTAGTGAAACGTTCACATATATTGGTACAGATTTTTCATTTCCCCGGAAATCCTTCTACTCTGAATGTTTACGAGCAAATATATTACTGAGCCATTTATTTTAACCGTGAAAGTCGTGTCACCTATTGATCAAATAAGAAACATCGAATCACTCTTTAGAGCAAGAACCCTTATGTAACTGTGACATTTAGAAGGCTAGTTCCACTCATGCTCGACCAGTGCAAAATAACACTAGGGAGTAGCGCCAAGACCTATGCTTCCTATGCTTGACAAACGGGCCACACTCGTAGCGCCGCCCACTATGCTTGCGGCATTGAAAGCGAGACAAACTTGTGGGTTTAGGAATTTCTAGTAAAGCTAAGATGCGGTCTGCATACATCGAGGAAACGGTGGCAGTTTGCTGCGTTCAGAATATGAAGTTATTGGAGACTTCCCTGGTGCGCGACTGATTAAGTTTCAGTAGGGACGTTCACTCTCGCTAGTGGTGCAGGTGTCGCTGCTATTCGAGTGCGTGTCACATCTTTCAAGTCTTTGCACTACTCGCTAATGTTATTTTGCTCTAGCCAAGACCTATGCTTTCCATGTTTTGCAAACGGGCCAGACTCGTAGAGCCGCCCACTACGCTTGCGGCATTTAAAGCGAGATAAACTTGTGGGTTTAGAAATTTCTAGTAAACCAAAGGTGCGGTCTGCCCACACCAATGAACGATGGAGGCTGTATCATTTTTTGCTATGTTCAGGACATGAAATTATCAGAGCCAGCGCTGGTGAACGACTGAATGATTTTCAGTAGGGACATTCTCTATCGCTAGCGAGGCTAGTATCGATGCTATTCGAGTGTGTGTCATTTTTTCTACGCTACTTTCTAGTGTTGTTTTGCTCTGTGCTCGACACACATTTGTAGGCTATGTACTATTTCGTTTATTCGGGTCATTATTCTTGATAACATCCTCGGATCGCTTTTTGATTGTGGAGCGCCGCTGCTGGTCCTTTTCCCTGAACGTTGCAGAGTGAGTACGATATTACAGCAAGAACAGATAAGGATAGAATAGACATGTCTGGTACAGTAGAGGTATGCTTATGTGAACGTCTGCTAACAGTGAACGATCGCCGAAGAGAAAACTAAAACCCAAACCAGGAATTTTTACTATGAATACTTGTAATAACCACTCACGCTTTTGTCACTTTTTGAATATTTTGCTAATTCACGGCTGAAAGTGACTCAACTGACACCTGGCTTGCTGTTTATAATTCGAATAGTTTGCCACGAGGAACGAACCTTCAATGGAGAAGAAGGCGGTCCGAACCTGCAGATGCCTTCAAAAGAGGAAGGACCTTTTTAGTAAATTCAAAATCAAAGAAAGTTAATTGAATTTCTACTTCAAGTTTGTGCCAGGATAACCCTGAAATAGTTGGCTGTTAGCTGATATCAAGTTTGTAATTTTTCTTTTCATTTTACTTTTTTTATATGCAAGTAACAAAGCCAAGGTAGTGGAACAGTTAAAACAGTGTTCAAATAAGTATACCTCTACTGTATCATGCGAAGTACAGAATTTCCCAATTTTGGTTTACCGGAGGTGAAGCCTAGCCTTTGCCTGTCTCCACCACGGAGTAAACTTCGATGCTGATTCTCCTGATCGCCGTTCTTCGCGTCAAGCTCGGAGTCAACAAAGTGCACGGAATTCAAAATAAAACAGAAACAGGTGAATATAGTTCCAGAAGTTTTTTCATCGGAAGAGACCACGCAGTTTGACAAAATTAATTTTCAAAGACCAATTGATAAGAATTTAAAGCCAGGGATATCTGTAGCAGAACACCGTTTTACCTTCCACATCACACCTTACTAGTACTCTCTTATTAAAGTGAGGTACCAGAAATATTCATCCTGTGATAACATTCATTGAGTTAATGTGGCAGATTCTTGGTAAGAAGTGATTAAGAAAAAATATTTATCGGTTTTTAATTTTTACTTCATTCGCCAGTTAACACATATGCTGGCTACTAGACATATCTGCCATCAGACCGCATTCGCATCATCAGCTATTCCAGTGGTTCCCAACCGGTGGTACGCGTACCCAAAGGGGTACGCGAGACCCTTGCAAGGGGTACGCGAAGGAACCAAAATTGCTTTAGTCTGTAGCTTCAAAATCTCGCCTTACTCATTTTTCATTGCCGAAAGCCTGATTTTACCAGCAGAGGTATCACCAGCCAAAATATATCTTAAGGGGCAAAACATTTTTACTGACCGACCGGTCATTTTTACCGACTTTTTTTTTTAATAGCTGCTTTTACGAAAAATCGAGGCGCTTCGCGCCGACTCTTTCTTTTAAATCGTCCGGCCGACTTTTTGGGGGAGGGGTGTTTCCAGCCCGTGAGTGGCGCCTCTGACTACAAGCCCTAGGAAAGTCAGTGAAATAATGTTGATTCCAAAACAGCTGGCCTACTGCCGTAAAATCTGTTGCTTTGTCAAACAATATTATTTCAAGAAGAATTTAAGACATTGCAAGTGACATTGTCATTCGGGTTGCGAATTAAGCTAACGAAAAAGTTTGCGATGCAGCTTAATGAAAGCAGAGAGAACACCAAAACCAAACACAGAAACAGGCGGACTGCAAAAATATTGCCGTTAATGACGTCGAGCCAAGATTCGACAAAATTTTAGCTACAAAGCAGCCTCTAGTGATTGCCTCATTGATTCTGTATATATTTGTACACATGTATGCCTTATCATTTATGATAATAAATATCGTCTTTTTCAACTTCTGGAAAGTGGGTACGCAATCTTTTCGAACCTGGATTAGGGGTACGCGGTATGGAAAAGGTTGGGAACCACTGAGCTATTCTATTCTATTCTACAGAAAAGCTAGCTGTCAACGGGTCAGGTAGTGGGTACACTTTAATAGGGCTTTCCTATCGACTAGGGATGCTCTATTGAATCTAGTCATGGGTTTCTTTCTCACTTTCTAGTATGGACTCCTCGAGGTCATCAGGGGTGACGATGTCTTCAGGTGTAATCCTCCTTCCGCTGACTAGACATGGACTCAATCTTTCGTTGTTTCCGATGGGACTCTGATTCTGGTGGGGACGGTGACTAGGAGAAGTTAAACTGGCCGGTCTTGACACTAAAATGAGAACAAGATCGTCATGTATTTCAATCCAGTTGCAGAAAAAACATCATTACAGAAAAACGTACCCAACTGGCCTTCTACCAGTTCATCGCTCCAAGCGGATTTTTTTTCCTCCCTTGCCTCATAAACAACATCCGTCGCAAATAGATAGTACAATAGATCCCTCAGTTATAATTAATAGTATATCTCAGTTAAAGGCACAGAAAACTTGACTACGCAACTTTCGGCCATCAAACCGACCTGGGGGGCTTAGATAAAGATACAGGGACTTATTGTCGACAGGAACCTCCTTCTTTGTTATCTCGAACCCCCTCCTTAGAGTTCCTAAAGCTAGCTGGCAGGCCCTTGACCCTTATGCACTATAATTATGCATTTATGCACTGTAAAAGTTCGCCTTTGGCCGTGTTGACGAACAGATCGGGAGAGTGGTCAAGAGGTCGTGCGTTCGATTCCTACTCCCGGCGCACAAACCTTTTGCTTCTTTTCTTACTAACTCAAACGTCGAATTCTCGGAAACTGCCCGGAAACTGCAATGATCGTAACGAGAATTTTTCTTACTCTCAATATCGACTCAGGGTACATTCTTGATATGTCAGCTAGCTCCCGAGTCAAGTTTGAGTCAAGTTTTCTGTTCCTTTAATGAATGAATGAATGAACTTTATTACCCGAAAAGGGTAAAACACAAAATACGGAATATTATGAAAGAAACAAAACGACAAATAAGAAAAAAAAAAAAAAACTAACAAAACAACATGAACAAGCTAACCAACATCAATAAGAAAGAATGTCCACAGAGGGTCGTAAGCGTGAATCAAGTTAATGGTCTTTTTACATAGGTCTGAATCGGAAAGGGCACGTCTATTTGTCTAAATCGAGCAATGACTTTTCTGTTTCGGTGCCATCTAGGGAGCAGAGGCGTTACCATCCAAAATGTTTTTTTTGGGGGGGACGAGGCATTTACCGACTGGCTGGTAATTTTTACTGACTTTTTCTACAGAAAAAAACTACTGTTTTCAACAACAAAAATGACATTTTTGAAAAAAATCGATTAATCTTCAGAAAAACCGACTATTTTGACGAAAAACCGACCAATTTTCCGAAAAAACGACTGTTTTCATGAAAAAAAATCAACTGTTTTGACGAAAAATCGCGCCGCTTCGCGCCGACTCGGTTATTTTTTACCGACTGGCCGACAGCATTGGGGGGGGGGGGGGGGGGGGGGCGCCCCCCCCCCAGTCGTGGCGCCCCTGCTAGGGAGCCGAAGGAGGAATTTACAAAATTTGAAATAAGCCAATCTGGCGATATTTAATTTAGGTCACAAACTGAAGTGTAGTGGAAAACTCATTGCCCGGAAGGTTCGCAGCTTTTTTCTATCGAAGGAAATTGAACTAAACACATATCTTAGCAGAGATTCCGGTAAACGTTGATAATAGTGATGATCATTGGGGGACTGATCGGAACCAAACCACATGGTGGCTTTGAACTGGAATATGGAGAACTGTTCATCCCTAACACTTGCAATAGTTGCGTGTTTTGTCTCTGTTCTGTTCGCTGTTTTCTCTATGTTTTGTATTTCTCCCGTTTTGTCAAAACACGGAACACGCTGTTTCTCATTTACCCGTTTTTTTTTTTACCGTGTTCTGTGTTCCGCTGTCTGTTCTCTGTCTATTCTGTCTCTCCTGAAAAATTGCAGAGAGATTCGCAGACAGAAAAGAAAGAATTGCAGAAGCTCAGAGGATAACAAAGACCAAAGGTTTCGATGGGATCCCAAAAATGTAATATTTGATCCAGACAATCGGGTCTTGTAGAGCTACAGAGGTAATCATCTGAGAAGACGAAGTTCAAATATGGATTCAGCATGTGAGTTTACCCCTAGCCTGCGTCATATCTACTTTGACGAAAGTTCCTGCCTTACTTCTGCCAAATTTCCGGTTTCAGCCGGATTCCGGGCGAAGTACTTGTCTTGCACAAAATTAAAGTTCAAAACCAGATTCAGCGTATCTTCTTAGCCCTATGGCGAACCTCTAATCAACTTAAACAAACTTTTCCGATTTCAGCAGGATTCGTGGCGAACTATGTGTCCAGGTATAAAATGATTGTCATACACGAATTCAGCACGTCTTCTTACCCGTAAATCGATTACCCAATGAAATTCATATAAAATTTTTACTTTTAACAAATTTTCCGGTTATGGCCGGATTCCGGGCGATCTACTTGTCCGGCGACAAATAAATTTCATATTCGGATTCAGTATGTTTCACTATTCTTAAATCAAACCTCTAATCAACTTCAGATTAATCTTTTATTTTTGACAAGTTTTCCGGTTTTGGCCGGATTCCGGGCGATATACTTGTCCGACGAGAAAATCTTTTTCATATTCGGATTCAGAATGTCTCCTTACCCCTAAATCGGATATCTAATCAACTTCAGATAAAACTTTCACTTTTAACAAACTTTCCGGTTTTAGCCGGATTCCGGGTGAACTACTTGTCCGGCGAGACAATGGTTTTCTCATTCGTGTTCAGCATGTCGCCTTATCCCTTAGTCTACTATCTCATTAGCTTTTACAACAGATTTCGCCCCTTAATTTGAAACCCCTCCCCTAAATATGCAACTATCGGGCCCATCTACGAACTCGACCTTTCCCTTGACTCGAAGAATACTCACACCAAGTTTCATCAAAATATCTCATTCCCTTCGAGAGTTATCTTGCTGACAGACGGACGGACGGACGGACAGACGGACAACTTTTGCGATGTCGTAAGTATCCCTACACTTACGTTTTGGGATCTCAAAAATGGACAAAGTATGGTAAAAAAAAAATTTTAAATCGGTTTTAATTTGTAATTTAACAGATTTCCCGCCTAAGGCATGCTCAGGAACCTAAATTTGCGTTTTCGTCAGAACAGCGTAAGCAAAAAAATGTCGTTTTTTATCCAAACCAGACAACTGTGAACACAGAGCACGGAACAGTAACCAGAGCCAAAAAACGCAACTAATGTCTAGACCACCCGCATCCGAATCACCTCTTCCAACCAGGAGGACCGTCGCATCATCTAGTGGTGCAGCTAGAAAGCAATAGCTCAAGGCAGACTAAAGCAAGAAGATGACACAACAAAAAGAAACGACTTAGCTGATGTAAAGTAATAGTGCGAAAAGGCGATGAGGATTTCACCGACGGATTTTCTTCACCTTCATCATAAAGTTGAAAAAAATTCGACATTTCGATATGGAAGTTATGGTGATACCAAAAATCCGGGCAGGAATTTCAGTACGAGAGTGCCCGATCTTGATCGCGTGTTCGCACTTTGAAAAATACAAATAAAACGCTAAGCATCTGACATTGTCTATTTCTTTCTATAGCATGTTCTGGGATTTTTAGGTCATTTCTAACTAACATCAATCAGCCAATATAGTCAAGACAGACTGTTGCGTCGCAGGTGTATCGGCCATGCTTCTGAATGCATTCTGAAGACTTAATTATCCACGCGGGTTCGAGTTGATACCATCCATGTCGTTTTGTGGAGAATAAATTTCTCCGTTAGTTGCGGATTATGTTGGCTGGTGCTATAGATCTTGGAGAGTAAAGAAATTCCAATAATCATCCCTGTCAAGTGATGATTGTTTCTCCCAATCTTTGCGTCATATCAAATCACTACTGTAAACCCTCGTTTGCATGTACTTGGAAAGTTCAGCACCCTCTCGATTGCAGCTCTATCTAACCCAGACCATTTGCAAAATGGGCTACACAGAAACAGCTGCGACTCGGTGAAACTAAACTGACTAACGAAAATGATAACAGGAAATAATCAACGAAATGAGGAAAAACATCCGCCGCACCCAAGTTATTATACTCCATTTTTTTCTGAATCCTTAAAGTCGAGTGAGTCACGCGGAAGTTCAAATATGGATTCAGCATGTGAGTTTACCCCTAGCCTGCGTCATATCTACTTTGACGAAAGTTCCTGCCTTACTTCTGCCAAATTTCCGGTTTCAGCCGGATTCCGGGCGAAGTACTTGTCTTGCACAAAATTAAAGTTCAAAACCAGATTCAGCGTATCTTCTTAGCCCTATGGCGAACCTCTAATCAACTTAAACAAACTTTTCCGATTTCAGCAGGATTCGTGGCGAACTATGTGTCCAGGTATAAAATGATTGTCATACACGAATTCAGCACGTCTTCTTACCCGTAAATCGATTACCCAATGAAATTCATATAAAATTTTTACTTTTAACAAATTTTCCGGTTATGGCCGGATTCCGGGCGATCTACTTGTCCGGCGACAAATAAATTTCATATTCGGATTCAGTATGTTTCACTATTCTTAAATCAAACCTCTAATCAACTTCAGATTAATCTTTTATTTTTGACAAGTTTTCCGGTTTTGGCCGGATTCCGGGCGATATACTTGTCCGACGAGAAAATCTTTTTCATATTCGGATTCAGAATGTCTCCTTACCCCTAAATCGGATATCTAATCAACTTCAGATAAAACTTTCACTTTTAACAAACTTTCCGGTTTTAGCCGGATTCCGGGTGAACTACTTGTCCGGCGAGACAATGGTTTTCTCATTCGTGTTCAGCATGTCGCCTTATCCCTTAGTCTACTATCTCATTAGCTTTTACAACAGATTTCGCCCCTTAATTTGAAACCCCTCCCCTAAATATGCAACTATCGGGCCCATCTACGAACTCGACCTTTCCCTTGACTCGAAGAATACTCACACCAAGTTTCATCAAAATATCTCATTCCCTTCGAGAGTTATCTTGCTGACAGACGGACGGACGGACGGACAGACGGACAACTTTTGCGATGTCGTAAGTATCCCTACACTTACGTTTTGGGATCTCAAAAATGGACAAAGTATGGTAAAAAAAATTTTTTAAATCGGTTTTAATTTGTAATTTAACAGATTTCCCGCCTAAGGCATGCTCAGGAACCTAAATTTGCGTTTTCGTCAGAACAGCGTAAGCAAAAAAATGTCGTTTTTTATCCAAACCAGACAACTGTGAACACAGAGCACGGAACAGTAACCAGAGCCAAAAAACGCAACTAATGTCTAGACCACCCGCATCCGAATCACCTCTTCCAACCAGGAGGACCGTCGCATCATCTAGTGGTGCAGCTAGAAAGCAATAGCTCAAGGCAGACTAAAGCAAGAAGATGACACAACAAAAAGAAACGACTTAGCTGATGTAAAGTAATAGTGCGAAAAGGCGATGAGGATTTCACCGACGGATTTTCTTCACCTTCATCATAAAGTTGAAAAAAATTCGACATTTCGATATGGAAGTTATGGTGATACCAAAAATCCGGGCAGGAATTTCAGTACGAGAGTGCCCGATCTTGATCGCGTGTTCGCACTTTGAAAAATACAAATAAAACGCTAAGCATCTGACATTGTCTATTTCTTTCTATAGCATGTTCTGGGATTTTTAGGTCATTTCTAACTAACATCAATCAGCCAATATAGTCAAGACAGACTGTTGCGTCGCAGGTGTATCGGCCATGCTTCTGAATGCATTCTGAAGACTTAATTATCCACGCGGGTTCGAGTTGATACCATCCATGTCGTTTTGTGGAGAATAAATTTCTCCGTTAGTTGCGGATTATGTTGGCTGGTGCTATAGATCTTGGAGAGTAAAGAAATTCCAATAATCATCCCTGTCAAGTGATGATTGTTTCTCCCAATCTTTGCGTCATATCAAATCACTACTGTAAACCCTCGTTTGCATGTACTTGGAAAGTTCAGCACCCTCTCGATTGCAGCTCTATCTAACCCAGACCATTTGCAAAATGGGCTACACAGAAACAGCTGCGACTCGGTGAAACTAAACTGACTAACGAAAATGATAACAGGAAATAATCAACGAAATGAGAAAAAACATCCGCCGCACCCAAGTTATTATACTCCATTTTTTTCTGAATCCTTAAAGTCGAGTGAGTCACGCGGAAGTCCAACATGTGACCTACACACTAACATAGAAACGAACAGCGAGAAATCCATGACGGAGTAAAGGAAGCTTCCAACGTGTCATAACTAACATACGGCAGCCGGTGGTCTGGGAAGCATATAAATAAATTTTAAAGGATTGCTCATGTTAGGCGCTTGCGCGTTTTGGCTTTGTTGATGGAAGATCGTTCGTTAGTGGATTTTCTTGTCAGTTTGTTATGCCTTCATTTCTTCTTCTTCTTTTTTCTCTCCTTCTTTTTCTTTTTTTGATTTGTTTGGTTTGTTTCCCTTAAGACTATATGAATAAAGAATAAGCCCCGCCCATTGCCAGGTCTTATGGTGGGGCCACAAAGAGTTAATGGTGTTTTTATTGTTTATGAATAAACTAAACTGAAACTGAAAAAAAAGATAAAATCTTTCATTCGCCGATAACCTGTCATGGCTAACGCCAAATTTGTTTGGTAACGTCATTATAACTCATGAGAACAAAGTTTTACGGTTGGTAAAGTGAACCTTCCCTTTTTCGGCGAAATCCTACGTTCTAATATTCTTTTCCTTCAGTCACAGATCCCCGAGTGCAACAACTCTCTGCTAGTGGTCCTGCCTAGACTGCAAATCAGGTATTTTCTGCCAGGAAACATTAGGGGCGTCACTAGCCTTTTACCTTGGGGGGGGGACGTCCGGTTTGTGCCGACGGACTAAAAAATGTGCCGACAAATTTCCCGCCAGCACAGAATAGAACCGGGGTAAACTAACTGTAATGCATCAGCTGAAATTATTCATTTGATGTAATTTCGTATTTTAAAGTTCACATGTTTGGCTTTTCATTTTAGCGTTCGCTAAAAAGCGAAGCTTCCAGCGACTGTACCAAGAACAATTTTTTTAATCTGCTCTTTTTCCGGAAAAATTTAGCTATACCTACCTTAAAGTTCTAGCTTTTAACGTGTTTCAGACCCCCAGGAATTTTAATCCTAAAGCGCCAAACTAAATGAAACACTGTTCTTCTAAATAAAGAATACTACAAAATGAGCCGCAGGCGAAATTTTTTGTAAACTAACTGTAATGCATCATTTGAGGTTATTCCTTTGGTATTATTTCGTATTTTAAAGTTCACATATTCGACTTTTCATTTTAACTTTCGCTGAAAAGGGAAGCTTCCAACGACTGTACTGCAAGTTAAACCAAGCGCCGCAGGCGAAACTTTTTAAATCGGCTTTTTTTCCGGGAAATTCAGCTATAGTACCATACAATTTCCGGATTTTAACGTGTTTCAAACCCCAAGAATTTCTATCCTAAAACGAAAACTAAATGATACAAGGTTCTTCCAAATAGTGAATACTACAAAATGCGCCGCAGGCGAAATTTTGTGTAAAACTTACTGTAATGCATCAGTCGAGATTGTTCCTTTGATGTAAATTCATATATTTAATTCCACATATTCGGCTTTTCGTTTCAACTTCTGCTAAAAAGCGAAGCCTCGAACGACTGTACCCAGAACAACTTGAACTAAGCAAAAAAAATCTGTCTAAATCTGTATTTTTTCCGGATAAATTTGCGCCCGAGAATTTGATTTCTTGCGTATAAAAGACCCGGTGTGCGGACAAGAATACCGACGTCCGACAAAAACATTCAGAATTAGATTTCTTCTGTGTTTTGCCCGACTAGAATGTAAAGAACTTTATTTTTTACGTGTAAATAGAAGCAGATGTACCGACGAGACTTGAACTTTCGGCATGCGCCCGATAAAAATTTACAGAATTTGATGACAAAAATTTCGTGTAAAAAGAACAGAATGTGCCGACGAGAATGCCAACGCCCGACAAAACCATCGAGCATTTGATTTGTTCTGTGTTTTGCTCGACTATAGACTGTACAGAACTTCATTTCATACGTGTAAAAATAACCCCTTGTGCCGATGAAACTTGAACTTCCCGGATGCGCCCGACAAAGTTTGCAAAATTTGATTTCTTACGTATAAGTAGAACCCGATGTGTCGACGAGTCGACCGACGCCCGACAAAAGCATAAAAAAACTATTTCTTCTGGATTCCTTATGTATAAAAAGAACCCGATGTGCCGACGAGAATACCGAGGCACGACGAAAGCATGCAGAATTCGATTTCTCCAGTGCTTTGCCCGACAAATGTTTGCAGGATTTTATTTCTTGCATATAAAAGAACCCGTGTGCCGACGAGTCGACCGACACCGGACAAAAACTTAAAAAATGTATTTCTTCTGGATTCCTTCTTTATAAAAAGAACCCGATGTGCCATCGAGAATACCGAGGCACGACGAAAGCATGCAGAATTCGATTTCTCCAGTGCTTTGCCCGACAAATGTTTGCAGGATTTTATTTCTTGCATATAAAAGAACCCGATGTGCCGACGAGTCGACCGACGCCCGACAAAACTTAAAAAATGTATTTCTTCTGGATTCCTTCTGTATAAAAAGAACCCGATGTGCCGACGAGAATACCGAGGCACGACGAAAACATGCAGAATTCGATTTCTCCAGTGCTTTGCCCGACAAATGTTTGCAGGATTTTATTTCTTGCGTATAAAAGAACCCGATGTGCCGACGAGTAGACCGACGCTCGACAAAAACTTAAAAAATCTATTTCTTCTGGATTCCTTCTGTATAAAAAGAACCCGATGTGCCGTTGCTATGTTTTCCGTGTTATGTTTCGCGAAAAGATAAGATTTAAAGGGTTAACAAGAGTTGTTTCCTCATAAAGCTTAACACAAGTATGCGTAAACATGTGTTATCTGCCATTAAACTTCTGACAGCGTACACTGTAAAAAAAAATCTTGCTGTATTTGCCACTGGGATTAATCTTGTCTCCAAAAGGTAATCTTATCTCTAATTCAGATTAATCTTATCCCAGTAGAGATAAGATTAATCCCAGCAGCAAATACTGCAGTTAACTTTAATCCTTCCTCGGATAAACTTTTTACAGTGTAGGAGCTAAGAAAAAGACGAACCAACCTGTTTGCTTGGCGGGGAAGTTCATCACAGGCTCATTAATTCCAACTGAGAAGGTAGGTGCAAGAGGTCTCTTCGATATCAGATCAGGTGTTGCTCTCTTCGCCTCATCTTCCTCTTCACTCTCACTGTTTATCGGCGTCAATGCTCCCATCACAGGCGTTTTGGTATCCAGTTCAGAAGGAACAAGTTTTTTCTTTGGCTTAGAGGCTCCCTCCTTACTTTCTACAATCGACGATGAACCTGGCAACACGCCAACAGACACGGTCAGGAAACGCACAATTTCTGGGTCAATAACACTGCTGAACTTTTCACCATTTCGGACGATTTCTCCTATTTCTCCCGAAGATAATACATCCTGAAGCCTGGAACCGAGGTGATATAGATCTTTAAAGGCCTCAGCGTTCAAGCACTCCTGAATTCGCGAGATCGTGCCTGCCTCAAGCGGTGTGAAGAGATGTTCACTCCCATCAAACTTTAAGGACTCCGGCCTTTCGTTTAGCATGTTCTCTAGATTCGTGAATTCTGCACTGAAACTTTCACCATTTGCCTCATCTTCCAGTTCCGGAAGCTGTCTGAGCCGTCCGGATTTCGACCGCAACATTATTTCCTGATCCGAAAAATCCTCCGGATGGGGAATAATTTTCCGGCGGATTGAATTATGCCGCTGGAGCTCTCCGGCTTTCACGACACGCTCTATCCGTTCTGCATCCGGGTCCTGGGGAACGGGGTCCGACTCGAGTTTGCGGCGGAAACTTCGACGGCTCGACATAACATTTTGGTGCGTAGTTGGTAGTGTGTAATCCTCGTAGTATTCCTCTTCGTCGTCATAATATTCTTCTTCTTCTCCTAGAACAGGTCTGTCAGTTAAAAAGATTTTTACTAAAACCAACGGGTTTCTCCAAATTTCCTCATTTCCTGAATTTATAGTATTTCCTGTTTTATTCACACTCAGTTTTTTCACGGTATCTAGTTCACTAAAATATAAATATTCGTGAGCACATCCCATTATTGGCGGTTACTTTTAGCGTCATACGCAGAAAAAAAGAACGGGATTTAATGGTCAGCCACGGAAATGGGAAACAGGACGGGAGAATATTCACATTGATGTCACGGCTGAGTGACAGGTCACGAAATCGGTCAGAATAAAAAGTGCGCCAGTGTCAACATAAAGGCGTGATTTGGATTTTAAGTATCTGATAAACGTCCACGGGCGCAAAACTGCAAGTGAGGTTAACGAAAACTATAATCGGGAATCTGGGGTCTTCAAAAGCAGAGCACTGTCGTGTTTTTAGGTACAACTGGTCCTTTAATGAATGCCGGAAGTGGGAGCTTTGGTTTAACCGGCAACGGGTAATCTTCTGCTGCCGAGAAAGCTACCACCGAGACTACGACATGTCCGTAAGTCTGAGTGCCAGAAAAGAACAGCTATAATATATTACTTCCAGCATCGTACCTGCATTTATACTACGCCGTATCAGGGACCCATAAATTTCCTGTAATGACTCGCTATTCAGGGGGCTTGTCAATATGAGATTTCTGATGCGCTCTTGACCGAGCGTCAGATAGTTCGAGAAATACCCACGGGGACAAAATACCCAACAATCCAGATAGACAAAATCTTTCGCAGCTGTTGTGCTGAACTAGGAATATTTCTCTGTAATGGAAGAGTATCCTGGATCCTTTGTCCTAGATTAGGTACCTGGCGGCATGCTGAATAGTCCCAACAAATGTCGTCTATCTGAACAAGAACGCCTATTCGACCCAAACGGAATTTTTGCAAACTAGGTGAGGCTCGGGCAACATAGCAACATAGAAGCATAGGAAATGACAAGCCCCCTGAATGGCGAGTCATTACAGGAAATTTATGGGTCCCTGGCCGTATGCATTATATTTATAATGCGTCTAAGCGGGTCGAAAATCGATGGGGAAGTAAAGCACGCCGGTGGTACTGATTGATCCCAGTTGTTATAGCTATGACAAGCCAAGCTTAACGCCAAATGTATTAATAATAAATTAACTACGATACCTTTGTGGGGATCCACGTCTGATGCGGTTGCGAAGGGGACCGACTTGTGTTCTCCTAAAAGAAAAGAAGCCCAGTCAGCGCATAATAGCACTCAAGGGCCTTGTATTCGCTGAATAGGCAACCGAAACTGGCGCATCTCGAAGTTCAAGTTTCTACTTAGTGTTCGTGGAAATGTCTGCGGCAGTGTACGAGAGTAGTTTCTTAGAAATACAGTAGGAAGCAGCGCTGCGGCTCTTCGAGATGGCAAAAGAACTTCTCCCGAACAGTCTTCATTCGAGGAAGAAGAGGAAAACTTGATGGAGAATCAACGAAAAGTCATAGCCCAACATAAAGTGCTACGCAAAAAAAGTTACAACGCATTTTGCCGCTTTTACTTTTCGCTCCATAGTGGGTCACTCGTTGCCCCTCCGTGGGCACGTAAATATCGGTGTTGGCGTTAGGAAATTTCATTAGTGGTGCAAAACTGTATAACCTCTTGTGAGTATTGTGAGTTTGTAGTCTAAATCGTTAGTACTAGTTGTTAGTATTTTAGGAGTGACCGAGGCGGTCTGATGTAAGTAAAGAAAATAGTGGGGAAAAGGGTTTACCACTAACGCTCTACAAGAGAGCCGTCTTGACGAGAATCCTTCCCCTCGGCAAAAGTAAGCGACGTCTAAGAAAGACCCCAACATTTGAGTTTTTGAACTGTGACGAATGTATAATGTGCTACTTACGTGACGGAGCTAACATTTGCTAAAGGAACCTGGAAATAAATAACAGAACAAACAACTTTCAGATTCCCTTAGCTTTCGCATAAGAACTGTCAAGACGTTCTGATAGTTACAGCAAGGCGGCTACGAGTTTTTGGCGTCAAAATAGAGCAAGCTTTGTGATCTCTGAGGTGCATTTTTTTGGATGTAGTTTCACTATAGTTTGACGTCAAACTACAGTGAAAATACACCGAAACTACATAAAAAAAAACACACACACACCTCTAATAGTTGATTGGCTTTCAACCTTTTGCTTACCTTCATGAGTAGGATGATCCGTCATCACAGCGTTGTCAAGGAAACGCATGACGCTCGGACTGGGCGGCGCCTCCACTGGAAAATAGATAAGTACGTGAGTTCCCGGCAAGGCTTATATCACGATTTATACTAGACTATACAGAAGTGATAACAACTTTTTACCAAGTTTTGTGAAAAAAAAATACGATGAGCCGAATTTCGATTCCTAACCCGAACTAAGCACCGTCACGAGCAACTGCCGGTTCAAACAGAGCGTGATTTTTTCCTTTTACCAGAATATCCCGATGAAAAATTTGTAGCCTGCGTAGTTGTATGATAGTTGTACGAAAAAGTTGCATGTATTGATATGTAATAGTAAAGAATACTATCATTTAATGTGCCTCAGACTGCATGGGCTGCAGTAGCATCCTGTCTTGCTATTGTAGCATCCAGTCTTGCTAATAGTAGTATGCAGTAAGAAGGTAGCCTTGAAGTAGACGCATGTAGTGCATCAGTTAGTACTGCATGCTACTTTTTCGTACAACTTCATACTACTGTTTTAAGATAACTTTTTCATCAGGATGGTTTTTATTGCAAAAAATCAACTGGCCATAGCAACAACAAAAAGGAAAACAAACGTAGATGACGAAAAAAATAAAAATAAAAACAAATATGATCCTAATCTCGCATTAGGCTCAGCTATAACCAAGCTCAGGTGCAAGAGTGACAGAGACATTGCAATGAAATTTTCTTGATAGAAAAACACTATAGCGACCATCATTCTGGGACCGTATATTCCCAAGGGATAGGATCAACAACAACTAAAGCCGAAGTCGACTCAACCCCATTTCGTAAAACGGTCTTTCGTTCCCCAGATCATAAGGGTCAGGCAGTTTGATGTAAAATGGTTTCTATAGCTCCCTGGCCAATGACAGTCTTGTGACCAAAGAGATGGGCTTTGCCGGTTGAAACGAACAACGAAATTCGTCGCTGATCTCGAATGAGGTCAGTGCGGTTCTTGAGTGTACGGTGAGCCAATAGCTAAGATCTCTACCGGCGGAGCACTCGTTAGTGGCCTCCGGGAAAATTCTCCTGAACCCTCCGCGGGTTCAGTGGCTACTTCGCACTAGGTACAAACCGTCTTTGGACCAGTGTCTGATTCTATCTCACCGAAACTAACTAACCAAAACCTGGTCGGGAGGCAAGTTCTAGTGAAAAGTCACCGGGAGATGGTCGGACCCCAAAATTCCTTATACAGGAAAGAAGTGCGACGAACGCACTTACGACAACGTTTCCCTCAGAAGAAAAGAGCCGTCGTGACTAACGGGACCATCAAATATGAAAAGACGTTTGTACCGTCTTTCGTTAAAATTTTTGGTCTTATTTGGTGTTTACATAATTATATGACGTTGACATATTTATACATGAGTGTTTACATGTATATATGACGATTTCGACAAATCTGGATTTCACCATGATAGTTCGAAAAGAATAAAAGCGATATATATCTATAGCGATATATAGCGATATATCTATCTATCTAAATGTTTTCAAATTTTTGCATTGCTACAAGCGACATGATCAAGAAGGAAAGTTTCGAAGAACCCGTCGAAGCCACCCCGCAAGGCGCAGGATATTACGGACTACGAGACTTTGGAGAGGCGAGGGATCGCACTTAAAAAAAAAAAGGAGACACTTTTTTCTATTTTTACCTTCATTCAGTTCCCAGACATCATCTAGATCAAATCTCACTTTCTTGTCCATTTTTTAACTGTCAGGATTTGAGTTTCAAACTTCTTATCAGAAAACTGATAAGTGGCAAGTTGCGGTTTTACTTAATTATTAAACACATCGTAAGATTTGGTTCAAGGAACAAAGCTGACAAGAATAACAAATCCGCATAATTTCAAACAGCTATAGCTTCGACAGCGGGACTCAAGCTGATATGAGCAACTTTCTTGCTTTCGGATATTCAGATAGTTATATGGACTCAGGATCAGGGGCGTCACTATGGGGGGAGGGGGCGCAAAAAGGTGAGGAGGCTCACCTGTTTCTGATTTGTACGTCGCTAGGTTTTCATCAAATTCCAAGTGTTTGAAAGGCGTAAGGTAAAGCCCCTTTCCTTCAGAAGAACGCCCTAGGTGAGCCGGAGTAGCCTAGAAAAAGGAAGATAAGTTGCGTTTTTGCAGATACCATGATATGTAATACCACGTTTAAAGGCGTTTTCGCAGTTACCGTGATATCTGATACCACGGTCAAAAGGCGTTATGCAGTTACCGTGGTATCTGGCCAGTTATCGTGGTAAATGATCGTGGTATCTGAAAAAGTCATCTCACCTTCATCATTACCAATAACAGAGACTAGGATTTTGTAAAATTGGTGAGAAAGAAGTTTGGAACTTAGTAATGTCATTGTATATCAGTTTTTCTTTAGGGATGACTTCGAAAAGCGCTGGATCTGCAATTGTAGTTTTTGCAGAGCAACCGTGGTATCAGATTCTGCCGGCCCCCAGTGATCAAAATATATTGTCACGAAGTATTTTCGAAATAAAAGAACCTGAACCTGAAAACCTGAACCTGAACCTGATACCAAGGTAACTGCAAAAACGGCTAATTGCAGATCCAGTTACCTTGGTAACAGATACCATGGTATCTGCAAAAACGCAACTATAATTTTCGAAAATTTGCAATTTTCTCTACTCTGTCAGCAGTCTGACCACCCTTAGAAAAGGAAGTTCACCATTCCATTAAATGGTACCATGCTTCTTTTACCTTTTCTTAAAGTATAGCACCTTTAGTTGTTTCAAACTGTTTTTATTGTCACGCATTATGTTTTGGAGGTCAAAGTATAATTTTTGCAAACTCCTGTGTTAAATTTAGGAAACATTTGTCAGTATAATGACCCCTTCATTTCCTTTTCAGTTCACAATTGCAACTAAAGCCTGATGTGCCTTCTGGTGAACAGACAACGAATTAACTGAAAACAGATAACACAGAATGTACGTGATCGAAAGAGGCATTCCGACGACATCTATCTTTGAACGGGGGCGAAGAATATGATGAAAACCAATCCTACTATAGGGGTGTCGACTAAGTTGTATCGGAATCCCGACAGCAGTGACGTAGCCTACACAGTGACGTCATATTATTGAGGACCCAACATAGGAATTGATTGACCCTAGGTCTTTTTACAAACGTAAACTCGACCGGCGCCTCGCTGGCCGCTCGGCTCTATATATAAATATTCAAATATATATTCACCAATAGGAATAAACAACAATTTTTCCTTTTCTCAGGTAAATCGATCAAACGGGTGTTATGTCACGCTTGTGTAGAATTCCGATACAACTTAGCTTAGACCAGTATAGTTTGTTTTAATCTTCTGTTCTTTTACGTTCGGTTGCGTTTGCACCCTCTTGCGCTCATGTTTCTGTGTCCCAATTTTGCAGTTTTCAGTGATTGACCGGCATAGTATATCAGCATAAGACAATCAACAACAAAAAATAGACAACAAACTACAGGGAATAATTTCACAATTCAAATTCAAATCCAAAGAATTCTTTAATTCAAAAGATAGCTAAAGGCGTATTCTCGCCATAGAGGAGTCCCCGCGTTTTTGTTTGTCCCGGGGACTCATTCCCCGTATTCTCGCGAGCCCCCACGGACGGGGAATGCTCCGATTATCATCGCCATCATCAAAAATCCCTTTCAGATTCAAAGGGGAATCGATTTTTGCTGGTGTTTGTGCAATGTAAAATTAATTAAAAACAATCAGAATAAACAAAACCAAAAATAAAGTGGATCTAGACTAATTTCGTCAACTGCATCTTTTTTTTTTAAACAAAATCCATGTTGGAAGCATTCCCCGTGTTCTCGCTGTTTCTGTACGCGGAGTCCGCGCGGAGTCACTCCCTCTAAACCAAAGGGTTTTACAAAAATTTTACAAATTTTACAGATTACATAACCAAGGAAGCATTCCTCAAAACAACACGAAGAGGGCTAAAACTGTCCTGAACAACACGAAATACAGGAACAGGACTGGACAACGCCCATAATAACATTTTGGGATTCAGGTCCAAACTAAATGGTCAACATTGCAAAACTGGCTCGATGATTCGATTAGTTCCAAAAAAAGACAAGCTGAAACAAAATGCAGACTAGAGCGTGACGGAATAATGGAACCTAAAACATCTGTAAACATTACCACTAATCACACAACGACCACAAAACATCCGTTATTTTATTTGTTCGTTGTTAGTGGATGAAAACATTCAGGGTCTGTAGAAGATCCTTTATCGCGCACAGCTGGAGCGACTACATTTTATGCGCAGAGCAATTAGTTTAAATATTCCTTCAGCGCAAGAATCACACTGGGATCACGTTTACATGCGTTAAACGAATCCGTCAGCTGAGTTTTGTTCTAACGATATTTCGGCCTTTCTTCGGCCGAACCTGTGACAAGCTTATGACACGTTCGTGTTCTTTTTCTATCTTTTTTTATCTCTATAACGTGATTGGTCGGATTCGCTCGTAGCATAATGTTCTGCTGGAAAATAGAAAAAATCGTTCCAGCCTTGACGGCAAAAAGCCAGAATTCATGACGTCATGCGGAGTAAAAGCCAGGATTCACCATCCAGAATCCCAGATTCTAGCTTCAACATGAAGGTAATCTTTTCCAAAAAGGGCCGAAATATCAGTTTGATAAAATACAGCTTACGTATCCTTTTATCGCAGTCAGATACAACTAGCACACTACAATGCCAAACCAACAGTCTTCCCTTGAAGCCTGGTCTCCACTGTGAGAAAGGGTCCAATATAAGAGAGCGGCATCATGAGGCTTCGTACGACACAAAATCTCGCACGAAGTTGGCAAATTACAGTAGTTATAGCTATAATTTAACGGTATTTTCGAACATTTATAGATGGTACTGAAAGTGAAATACTGAGAATTTTGGAAGATGCATGATGAAGACAAAAAGATGGTTACCAGGCTCTGTCTATTGATTCACTGCTCTCCAGTTTCCACTGCTCGTGTTCTTAATTTTTTTTTTTTCTATCTGATTGGTCTAGAGGCGAAATCCAAGATGGTTTAAATTCTGAGAAATGTTCAAAGAAGCTCATCTGCTGTCAACGACATCGA
This sequence comes from Branchinecta sandiegonensis, assembly GCA_030848855.1. Taxonomy (NCBI): domain Eukaryota; kingdom Metazoa; phylum Arthropoda; class Branchiopoda; order Anostraca; family Branchinectidae; genus Branchinecta; species Branchinecta sandiegonensis. The sequence goes on along the minus strand of JAUPMV010000006.1, from coordinate 16,798,832 downwards.
GACAACAAGAGGAGGGCTAGTACATATCTTGAAAGAGAACAATGACAAGAACAGGATTGGACAATGAACTAAATCGAACGAGTCTTCAAAAAGCATGTTGCACCATTTCCACTGAATATGTACACGTCTCAAACAAGAGTCTAAAGAGTACATGCCATAAGGCGTTTTTCTGTGCTCCCACAAACAGTTTGTGGATCGACTGTGGCTCGAAAAGAGTGTTTTCGCGGTCTTTCGTGCGGCCCACAAGTGTGTTTCTGCGACCAACAAGATTCTCGTGGCTCGCTTTGTGGCTCAAATTCGACAAAGAACTGGCGAGGTGATTGTCGATTTTGTGGCTAGATTCTGGCGGGAAATTCAAATTAAGCAGCAAAATAGTGTCTAAACAATAAAGCTAACTACTTTTTCCAGCATGTAGACTTAAAACTGAATATGTTCTATTTATTGAGATTTTACATGACTTGTGTTTTATTTTTAGACATTTGAATTACTGCCCAAAAAATAGACAAAACGGCGTTTCCGCGAGTTTCAACTAGTGGCTCGACTGTGTGGCACACAATCGTGTTTCCGCAACAAACACTCAGAAGCGTGTGGTCCACAGCTGTGTCGCGGAAAAAGGCCTATAGTTTCAGAGCAATAGAAGACCAACATTACGAACATACCAGTTATCGCAAGAAGAGCCGGCGAGAGAATAAAGAAAAGTTTCAGTCAAGAACAGTCAAAGAACAGGACCAGGACAGTTTCCGAATAAATAAAAACTTAATTTTTCATCCCAAGCTGACTGCGATTCATATACGATTGCGGTAAACGGACACGTGAGCCGAGTTTTATTCTAGCGATGCTTCGTACAGGTAAACCTGTCCTGAAAATCTTACAACGAAACTTCAGCGCAGTCCAAAATAGGTCCTACAGGTACCATTCAGGATCAGGGTTGCCACATCGAAAATATTTAGAGAGTGACTTTTGGCCCAAAACAGAGAGTGAATTGGGAGTGAAATTTATTTTCATGAAATGTCACTTTTGGTCGGAATCGCCTCTGTAAAAATGACACATCTTAATTTTACTTTCATGAAAAAAACTTGAAATAGTCACTTCAGGTCGGAATCCCTGCTGCCAAAATGACACATTTGGTCATTTTCTGAAACAGAGTGATTTTTATGTCTTAAACAAAACAGAGCGACAATTCAGCCTATCGTGAGGCATACCGTGTTCAGGGTTCTTGACAGTTAGAACCATTAGGACTTCGTTGAAATTTCTTTTCAACCATTTTAGGCCAGGTTCGAGGTTCGATACCCCTCCTATAGTCCCCCATCAAGAAGGGCCAAAATATCCCTAAATAAGACTCAGCTGACGTATCCGATCAGCCCAGTAAAAAAAAAGAACTTTCAACCGCTATCGACTTACCAAGCTATCCCACCAAATTTAACACGACTGCTTGAACAATCCTCGTTCAAGCAAAAATGCACAAGCGCAACCTCTCAGAGCTCGCCATCGAGATGCGGTTTTCAACAAAAGAATATGATCTTTCACGAATAAAAGAATATGATCTTTCGCGAATAAAAACGATTTCCCATCCAGATCAAATGCGACCCGGCTGTACCAATGGTGGCATGTTTACTGCCGGTATGACTACTTCCTTTTCCGCCCATGCAATGAGGGCTCGTGATAGTGCAAAAACCACCGCAAAGTGTGCTGCTAATTTATGAAAATTTGATATCATTATCCCCTGAATACCTCCTAGATGGTCTGTGGTAGTCTACCGTCGTTGTTAAATGAGTTAATTGACAGGATGGAAAAGGGAGAAACCATTAGCAGCAGACAGGAATGATGATTGCAAACATTACTGTAGCCTACCCTTGCTTTCTAAAAATCCTAGCGCTGGCCAATATTATTAACTAACAACCAGCCCCGTATCCAGGAATTTATTTCGAGGGGGGGGGGGCATTTCGGGGGGAGGGTTGCCTGCTGGTCGGACAAAAAAGTACAAAAAACACATAGATCAGAGGGAAAAGCATATAAATATGATTATTTTTGCATGTTTCGGGGGGGGGGGGGTCAACCCCCTACCCCCCCCCCCTGGATACGGCCTTGCTAACAACATATAAATGAATCAACCCTTTATGACAACAAAATCCATCATTTCCGCCGGAAATTTGTCAGTTGGTCAGACAGTGTATTCTAACTTAGCGGATAGACATTTTCTTATTTAAAATTTGAGTGATTGTGAGGCATAAATGACAATACATCCTCGAAACAAATTACTGGAAGAAATGGAAAGTCTATATTGCATAAAGTTTACCTTTTATTCTACTCATGCGCCAGCTAAATTTACTTTTTTACTTTCTAGTTAAGATCTATCCTGAGCTTGCCCAGGATAAAGATGACACCGAATTCTGAAGGGTGAACCGGCGACTTGGAAGTCTTGTTTAGACATAGCAAATTCTAAAAGAATGCTTCCAGCTGAACTCCATTAAATAATGCAGACAAGGCCAGACAGAGCCTGGATAGAGCCATAAAAGTCCGAACGTGTCACTGGTTATGAGGACAGAACCAGGGAAACGAAATACAATTAACCGTCAGCAAACCACCCAAACACCCTGCAAACACCCAAATATGGCTGTCAGTACAAATCCCTTAATCGTGAAACGACAAACGAACAGTGAAAGACCACCGAAATAGCTCCCAACTACGATCACGCCTAAAATCAAGAAGAATCGTAAGTAGTGAACTAAAGTTGCGTTTTTTTGGATGTAGTTTCGGCGTAGTTTCGCTTAAAAGCCGTTTTATTTGTCCATTCCACTTGCTCTAGTTTCAAACCTGAAACTACGGAGCTCAAACTGCAAACTACCTCGCAGACGTAGTTTGGTGTAGTTTGACTTTTCGGAAACAAGAACTCAATAAAACGCAAGTAAGACAAAACAAGAGCCAAACTACAAACTTTGACGAAACAGAAGTGAATCCAAAAAAACGCAACTTAAAAGACAAATTGGTCCTCTTGCGGGGTTTGACAGAGAACAGAGGAAGATAGACCAATCCACGCAAGCAGAAAAAGGAGCCATTTTTAAGCATTAACAAAATGTAACGTGAGAATCATATTCTTATCTTTGTAGCCCCAAACAACAGTGGTCTTGTAACTACTATGTTTCTTCTAATCGCTTCCCACTTCTGTTTTCATTTAGTATTTATCGCGAAATCAATAATTCAGCAAGACCGAAGCCAAGCTATCTATGCCGAAAATGAGTCCACAAACGTAATTTGAGGTACAACTCTGATTACAAGACTAGACATCCCCATAATCGAAGGGTTGTGCACCCAAGATTTCTGGTGCAATGGGTGATGGCGGCAGGATTAGGGGGAGTTCGAGTTCATTTATTGTTTATTTTATTATGAAATCATTCAGTGAATTCGGGGAGGGAAGGACTCTTCAAGACTGGAGGCGAAGGAAATTAAGTTTAAAAGACGCTCCACAACACTAATTTAATCCCGATCAATCAACTTTACACATCAATTTTCGTCGGAATGGGACTCGGAGGGTCCCATTTTGTGCAATTTTCTTATTTATCTGTCTGTGTTATTTTATGAACATCTACATTTAACTAGTAAAATTGGCTTACGAAAACGTTTTTCGAAAACCGACAAGGAGCCCACTTTTCGTCACCGCAGATGACGTTTTCGGGTGCGATAGATTTCAAAAACCCGCAAGTTTCCGTTTTGGTAAAAGTGAACAAAAATAGCACACAACGCAACAAGCCAAGCTCCAGGCTTTCACGATTATGATGTCATATTCGAAGGAAAACAAGGAACATGACAAGTTTGCCCAAAAATAAAATCTTTTTCATAAGGACGGGCATCAAAAAGCCCCAAGCAACGTAACAAGTAAAATCACCTGACCGGCAGCACTGTGCAAAGTTTTTCCGTATAAAGATTAAAGTTAACTGCAGTATTTGCTACTCGGATTACTCTTATCTCTACGATGAATCTGAGTAGCAAATACTGCAGTTAACTTTAATCTTTATACAGAGGAACTTTTTACAGTGAAGTGAGCATGCCCTAGGGACTGTCGGCTAGACCCCAGCCCTCAAAGGGATCTCACCTTCGTCACATTAGCAGTGTCATAAAAATGGTCTTCTAGGATTCTTATCATTCTTGCTAATGACCAGTGGTAGAGGACAGAAACAATGGAATACGGCGGTGTATGTTTACGAGTTTCAAGGTACTGTGCTCCGCAACTGGTCTCTCCTCAAAACTGTTCCCCTTGACAGTAATGACTGTAAAATCACCCGAATGACTTGACCGCTCATTCCTAAGAAGCAAAAATTTATAAACTTGAAGACAGGTCAGAATCCAGGAAAAAATTTTGGCGGGGGAGGGGGAGGGAGTGAATTTAGTAGCATCCCGCCTTTCAAACAATGTTTACAACGGATACGTCAGCTACGATTCTTCATCAGCGATATTTTGAAAGTACCCTGATTACATGTTTGTTTCTCGGTATGTTTCCTTCCCCGACGTTGACCCAGAGGATTGACAGCCTGACGAGGAACCTTGCCAAGAGGGCCGAAATATCGCTGATGAAGAATCGTAGCTGACGTATCCGTTGTAAACATTGTTTGAATAAATGTTTCAAAGTCAGCTTGGGCTCAAAGAATATTTATCCCGCCTTGCTCCAGTAGCATCCAGTCTTGCTATAGTAGCATTTAGTAGCATCAGTTGGTGCTGTATAATATTTTTTCGTACAAATTCATACTACTATTTTAAGAAAATTTTTCATCGGCTGGATACGGCCCTGCTTAAGGAATTCGGGATCTGCGTCGAGTTCCTATCTGGAAAGTACCCTCAGCTTTAGGAAAGCTACACAGTCATTTAATTTCTATATCATTTCAAACCAAAACCAAAGTCATCCGGTGAATGGACATTTCGTCGGAATCCGGCGAAACTACGTATTTTAGGAACGAATAATGTTCCCAATTAAACCGATTTGGAGGTCGCCGAACCGCGTCTAGGTGGTAAGCAAAGGGGTTAGCCACTTCCCACCCGAAGGGATTGAAGCGGTTGCTGGTGTCACGATCTACAGAAAGCAGTTGGTTTCAAGCAACAAGAGCTAGAAGCTCATATGGCACTTGCGAGGTTGGGTCAGAGGATGAAAGTGGGAATTCGCCAATTCATGGGTTTGTTGTAATAATTTGTCAGCAAAACCATCGAGATAAGAATGACCATTGACTCCTGGACATCACGAGAATGTATTGTTCCATAAAAAGCATTTTATTTTTGCACTTGGCTGTGATGATGCACACTTTAAGGGCGCTAGAAATCATCTGTAAGCAACATTTCTGAGGCAGAACTGCTGACGGGCTCATCGTGATCATGAATATACAGCGTTTGGTCAAAAGTAGTTTTTTCACCTTTCGGTTAATATGCGCACTTTAAGGGTGCTAGAAATTCAGTTCTAAGCAAAACGCCGAGGCAAAAATGATCATGTGCTCATCGGGATCCTGAAACAAAAATTTTGCTTAAAAGTTTTTTTTTGTACTTTGCGGTGAAGATGAGTTCTTTAAGAGATGATCGGATCGGGGAAGTGACAATGACCTATGATCTCAAGTCTCTAATGCTCCAGTAAAGATTCATAGTCCTAGCACATCTGGAAGTACTTTGACTCGCGATCACTGGAACTGCGGAAACCCCCTTCCAGCTCCCCCCTCAGTGCCCGAATCCGGTCCAGTTCGGTTATTGATGTGCCTAGGACGTGTGCCTGTACTTCCCACCAAGTTTCAACCTGATCGCTCCACTCTATGTGTGTGTCACAAGATTTCTGGTTCTCCCCTCCGACCCCCCCAGATTCGTCGGATCCGGTCCGGACTCGAAAAGGGACATCGAAGACACGAGATCTTTCTAGATATCAAGTTTCACTAAGATCCAACAATCCGTTCGAAAGTTATGCATGCCACTAATTTCCGGATTCCGCCGTCTACCCCTCCCCCCACGATGGTCGGATCGGGCAAGTGATTATTTCCACGTTAATTTGGTCGGGCCCTATATCTGCAAAGTTTCATCGTCCTAGCCCACCTGGAAGTACATTAGATCCGGATCGTCGGAATTCCAGAACCCCCCTCCAACTCCCCCCACAGTGTCCGAATCCGGTCCAGTTCAGTCAGTGATGTACCTAGAGCTTGTGCTTGTTCTTCCCACCAAGTTTCTTCCCGATCGCTCCACTCTGAGCGTGTCACACGATTTCCGGTTCCTCCCTCCGGACCCCCCCCCCCCCCTTCCAGATTCATCGGATCCTGCCCGAACTTGAGATGGGAAATCTGAGACATGAGGTCTTTCCAGATATTAAGTTTCGTTAAGATCCGATCACCCGTTCGAAAGTTATGCATGCCTCTAATTTCCGGATTCCGCCGTCTCCCCCTCCCCCCACGACCGTCGGATCGAGGAAGTGACTATTTCCAAGTTAATCTGGTCGGGTCCCTGATATGCCTCTCAAGTTTCTTCGTCCTAGCACATCTGGAAGTACCCTAACTCGCAATCGTGGGACCGACCGACAGACCGACGAGAAAGTGATCGGTATATGGGTATGGCACTTGGCCGAAAGAAGGGCAAGTGCCATAAAACAGCGAACTTTGAGGCCTCTTTAACAGTGACCCCGGAAAGTCCACATCCATCCGGAATGAAGTGCTAGCTAACTCCTGAGCCGAATCGTGATACGGACAGTAAAATAACTGATTTTTGGCTAATAATGAGCACAGACAAAGCCCAAAATGAAAGGAATTCCGCTAGCCATTTCCTATTAAGCCAAAACTGGAAAATTTACGAAGTGGAAAAACTGCATCCGGGATCTACCATGAAGCTATTGAAGCAGAATTTGACCTAAAGTTTTCGACGAGTCAATGAGATAGTTCGTCAAGGACCATTTTAGAGGCCAGTAAAAAATTATCCGCTTGGTTAGGAGTATGACAATGCTGCCCATAAATACGCATATAATCACCAGCATCGCGGTTAACCGCGAGAACCAGCAACAAACTGTGCGCTTATGGGAAGAAAAGTAGGACGCAGTACAACTGCCAAAGCGACGTCGAGGGACACGGCAGTGGTTTTGCAAAACTTTCAACAACAACTCGGAGGTCCAGCACGTGCTGAGATTCAAACTATCCAGCTTGTTTCAAGGTAAGGTAGATCGCAAATCAGAAGACGACCTCAGCGTACTACCAGAGCTTACATAGCCAATTACTGTAATTTCGTCGAGTCAATTATTTTGTTCAGGCCAATTAGCCGACGTAGCGGAATTTTTCGCATGGCAAGATTTTATGATTTCTCGATTTAATTCTAGACAATTTGACTGGAGGGAGAGATTAGGCTGCAGCCTGTCTCTAGCTGCAAATACTGCCACGTGGGACAAGTTTCTAAGGACTCGGTCGTCCCAACCGATTAACCGTCATTTCCTTTCGACATCTTGCAGTCAGTGTCCCGATTCGGAGACTCAATTATGTTATCCCAGGTACATCTTCATTAATTCCACCCAAGAAAGATGAAAAAAAAATGTCAACTTCCACGTCGGCTACGGAAGTGATGATAGTTCTGGTCATCCTAGCAGGGTTTTCATTCCACCACTAACGGTACGGTCCGTCCCTGCCATCAATTCGAATTAGTAATAGGGAGCTAAACTAATCTAAACATCATACCTCGCCGGGGTCGATAATTTTTCTTAGCATAAGAAGTGGCTTAGCCGAATGGATAAGCTTTTTAGCATAATAATTGGCTTAGCCCGAATGGATAGGACTCAAGGAGTTCACAGAGAAATCACGAAGGAAGATTTCTTGTCGCTCGACCAACAATTCGGATGAGACTCGGATGTCTCATCGTATCCCACACTTGAACTCTCACGGTCCCCCGGACGAGCCCCACTGACTTTACATCTACGCTGGAGGTTTCTAACGGCAGGAGGTAAAATAGAGTCATGACCATACCGCACGGCAAATATTAAGCCACTTTTCGGAAATGTCGTCGCGCTATACGTCAATCTAACTTAACCACAAAGATAAGTAAATCACCTCACGCCTTTTTTCAAAGGACGTGCACACATAGTCCGCTTGTTGCAGTGTGATGCGAATTTCCTCCTTCGAAATTTCGACGCATCGTATGCAGGGTTTCCCATGATAATGCGAATTTCGCATACGAAGTCTTTCCGGACTGTGTGTGTACATAGCTTAATATTTAGAATGATAGCTCTTTCTTTCACCATTACAGTCCACATGAAAAAGCAAGCAACAACAAAAAACGAATCACCATTTTCTCAATTTTCCTTTTGTCGATTCACTACTTAACCACTGACGCGTGCATGATAGACTACTCGAAGAATGAAGCAACAAAAAAAGATGACTCACCATTTCGTCAATATTCCGTCTATCAATTGACTATATCCCACCACATGTCTTGGGCGCTACTGTTCAGTAGCTTCTAACACGGTAACAATCTCCGCAGAGGCTAGCTCACTTTTACTTCTGCCAAAACGTGTCTTGGTGACAAGCACTGAATCCGAGATCGGCAATGCGTGCGGCGCATGCTTTCCCAACCGGGAAATCGTTGTTACTGAAAAACATATCGATTTTAATCAGGTATTTGAGAACGATGATGACGTGGTCAAGACTGTACACTGGAGAGATGAGAGCAGGATTGTCCCCGCTCCGTCTTGGTTTACATGTTTTAATATAATCAAAAGGAACGTGAACAAATAGGGCGAAGTAGACCACCTTTTTAACCAAAGTTTTGCAAAGCCAAGTTCCGAAACACTCCTTGCCAAAGAGCTCCAAAATTTTCTGGAAAATAGGTTAGAAATTCAAACATTCATCCTCCGGTCATTCGGTCAAGGAGGATTTCCCGAAATAACCCTGGGTGCGTTGGCCGCCGATCAGAAGGAAGGGATCTGGGGATAATTCTGCAGGGCGTAGTCGATAAATGGAAAATAGACTAGTTCTACAGACAGAATGGTGGACTTCAATTTGATAAACCCTTTCTCTCACCCTGTAGCCTACTCGTTCAGTACAGAATAACGTCTGAAGCAGGAACTGTAATAAGGGTTAGCTGGGCAGTCAGGGATCCCTTGCTTCCATTCTATTTGCGTTCAGTGCAGAACAACGTGTAAAGTAGGATTTGAAATAAGAATTAGTTGAGCTTTCGGAGGTGAAGCGATAAACAGAACCCGGCTCCATGTTTTGAAAGAACAGCCCCCCTCCCCCCCCCCCCCGGAAAGAGCTCGGACTTGGGGCTGCAAGCAATCGATACATTAGTATGTTATGTTGTTGTGTTCATTTTGGAGAATTTACAGTAAAATGAAGGGAATTTATGTTAGTGTCGGACGAGTAATCGACACTAACCAAATGTAGTTATGATTTTCCGAGCTATATACGTAGCCAACACCGCGTGCGGCAAGTGCCTAGTTTGTTTTGGATAGAAAAATATCGTAGCCAGATTTTAATAAAAAACAATAAATGGTTTTTCAAAATTTACACAAAATTAAACTGTCATCAACAGGTATACTAGAATGGTTTAAAATGCAACCAACAAAGTAGTAGTCTATTGTTTAACTGTTTAATTAACTTACGCCACCCGATAGCACCGTTGATATTATCAACAAATAAAATAAAGAAAAACAAATGCGCATAACCAAATAACTACGGTTTCACTACTAATTTAGTGCAAGGCAAATCGAATTATAAGTAGGCTAGATGAAGCGACAAAACAATTTCGCTTTTTATTTGTTCTGTTCGAAGTTTCTTTTTAATGTTTCTTCTCCCTACTCGCGTTTTCAAAAATCTCCGTGAAAAATAATTACTGACATAACAAGTATTCCATTAGCCCTAGCTGACTGTCTGGTGGGCAAGCAGGGGCGTAATTTCGTCCAAATCCTGGGGGGGGGGGGCAAAGTTGGAGCCGATTTTCCCAAGTCAAGTGAAAATTAGCAGTTTTATTTCAAGAAGAAAAACGTAATAAAAAAAAAGGAACAAAGAGATCTTTCACTAATCGACCAAGGCGAAACGACGCTTCTTCAAATTCTTGAAACTGTCCACTGCGCGATTGACGTCAAGCTTCTTCGCTTTTACAGGTTGGGTACCAATGACCAAAAGATCACTTAGTCGGTAGTCTCACATAGACGTGTTTAACCCTGCATAGCGCATGCAGATCGCTATAAAAGTTTCAAGGCTTCCGTGTTCCAATCTTACCATAAAGACAAAGGTATACTAAAGAAAACCGATCTGTTTCTGTGGAAGCTTGAATTCTGTAGGCCTATCTTAGTTTCGACGAGAATTTCGAAGACGCAAAATTTCAGCTGGGGGGGGGGGGCAAAATGGGGTATGGGGGGGGCAGCTGCCCCCCCCCCCGGCCCTATAGCAAATTACGCCCCTGTAGCGCTGAGATTTACTATAGCGCTATTTCGGCCCTTCTTGGCAAGGACCCTCTTCAGGCTCTATAGCAAGAGAAAGGTACCTGCGATAAATATTCTTTGAGCCCAAGCTGACTTCGAAACATTTATTCAAACAATGTTTACAACGGATACGCCAGCTACGATTCTTTTGATGAAGAATCGTAGCTGGCGTATCCGTTGTAAATATTGTTTGAATAAATGTACCTGAGATCATCTTACGGGGGACCCTTGCCAAGAACGGCCGAATGATCCGTGCTCATTTAGAATATACTTCACCGGTTTGGCATTCTTCTCTTTCTGCAGAGCTCTCTGATCGCGAAAATATTCAAAAGAGAGCAGCGAGAATTACTCTGGGTGATCATAACATTTCGCATGAAGAGGCTCTCATTAAACTGGACGTTCCTAAATGAACTGACCGCAGAATTACTCTTTCACAAGAATCTGGAGCAAAGATAGTGTGTTGTCCCCGGATAAGCCATCTGTTCCCCTCCCCTCCCGTCGTCCGTCCGTCGGTCCGAGAGGAAAACTGGCGACCAGTGTTCTCCATATCCTGCTAATTCTTCTTCCCAATGTTTACATAGTTTCATCCCATCATTTATTTCTGGTAATATCTTTGAAGTGTCTTAGTTAATTTGTTTCCTTTTTTTCCGTAAATATTTTCCTCTTGTAGCTTTGAGCTATTTGGAACTAAATTTGATTGATTGATTGACTGAAATATCACTAGAATAAATCTCAACTGACTTATCGGTGGGCGCGATCAAATACTAACTAAATACTTACTAAAGTGTTTGCTTGAACATAACAAGGGCATTCCAGAGGTGTATCCCTCCTGTCCAGAGCCCTCGAGTAAATCTTGTTGTATGCGCAAAAAACACACGAGGGAAGCGGTTTTGGCAGCGCTTCAATGCTTCGAACGCAATTAAATTCGTCCGGTGCTGTCGATGCAGTGTATGGTTCACTCAGTTGATGCAGTTCAATGCAGAAGTCTGCGCTTAAAATTAAGAGACGAGGGTGCATCTGGCAGTTCTAATTCGCTTTCTGACATAAATATCCCTTCAGCCCAAGCTGACTGCGAATCATATTTGATAGTGCAAAACGGATATGTCAGCTGAATTTTATTAGAGCTACATTTCGGCCCTTCTTGGCAAGGGTCCTCTTCAGGCTCAAAGCCGCTCAAGTTGGAAATACGAACTTGTGGGACCCTAGCCAAGAAGGGCCGAAAAAGCTCTAACAAATTCAGCTGACGTTTCCGTTCTGCACTATCAAATATGCTTTCTGACAATCCGTTTTTACATCGTTACTACTGCCGGGGAGGGGGGTAGACAAAGAAATATACTGCCAACATGCATCCATGTACGAAGTCCCTAAACCAGGGGTATATAAGTTGATCATACCTTAGTTATCCGCAAAGCCTTCAATTACCTATCATTTCACAGAGTGATCTCCCTTTAAGGTACGTGTACACACAGTCCGATTTTCGCAGTCGGATGCAAATTTCTTCCTTCGCTCCAAAATGTTGACGCACCGCATGCAGGTTTCCACAATCCCTACAGTGACGTGAATTTCGCGTGTTAAATTATCTTATCGGACTGTCGTACATGTAGCTTTAGCTGCCTGGTATGCCGTTTAAGGAAAACTTTAGTAGCTGCTCGTCATTTAGTTGAAGCCCAGGAGTGGGAAGAAATGGGAACAAGAGTTGCATTTTTGCAGATACCATGGATACCGTACGGTTACTGGATCTGTAATTAGTCGTTTTTGCAAAACCCTTGGTATCTGATATACGGTGGCTCTGGAAAAACGACAACCGCCGAAATTGCACTTTTCAAAGTCATCCCAAAAGAAAAATGATATCCAGTTACATCACTAAGTGCTAAACTTCTTTCTCACCAATTTGATAAAATTTGATGAAAGTGAGATGGCTTTTCAGATACCGCGGTCGGACCGTAGTGTCTGAATATCAGATACCACGATAACTGTAAAAACGGCTTTTGACAGGGGTATCAGATACCACGATAACTGCAAAAACGACTTTAGACCGTGGGATCAGATACCATGGTATCTGCAAAAACGCAACTAAGGCCGTCAAGAAATCATGGTAGAGGACCTTGTAAATAACTATAGGTGTTTTCCGCGATCCTACAAAGTGTGTATGGCTCGGCTGTGGCTAAAAAATAGTTTTCGCGATCCTTTGTGTGGCCCGTAAGTCTGTTTCAAAGAAAAACAACGCTTCTGTGGCTTAAATTCGGCAAACAGCTGAAGAGGCGATTTTCGATTTTGTGACTCGAATTTGACGTGAAAGCCAAATTTAGTAGCAGAGTCGCCTAGAATTAGCTACTTTATCATGCGGAATATCCAAAACACTGAGGATCTTCGAGTAGAGAATGGTAAGCATTTTACCATTTTCATAATGAGCATTTTATCTTGATTTCATTTTTGTTTTCAGGCATTTAAAATTACCGCCAAAAATACAGGCAAAACGGCGTTTCCACGAGTTTCTTGTGGGTCAAATGTGTGGCCCATACTCAGTTCTGGTTCTGTTGCAAACACTAAGAAATGTCTGGGACACAAATATGACGCGGGAAATGGCTTTCATACAACACATCATATCCCTTGTTGAATTCCTCAGACCCGCGGAAGTTAACACAACAAGTGATGTTCAGTGGCTTCGGTTGACAAAAACTGAACTCATTACTTGAAATTGCACTTCCAGCAAGATAAGGCGGTGTGATCCTCCTATCGAGCTAGTCTCTCGTCATCAATTAAATGGACCGTATACAAATTTACTAAGTCTAGTATGCGCTAACTTTGATTTCCAGATACAGTATAATTCTTGCCGCTGCTTCCGTTTTATTCCACCGGCGAAATTTAACGTAACAAGAAAAGCTCCCGTAAATCGTCGCTAGATGACACACAAAATACGCGATGTGTTTCATTACCAACCCACTCAGCCATTGCTGAAGGAAGCAAAAACCGAGCTAACCAGAATGGCGTTCCTGGACCCGATGAAACATTTATATCAAAAGAATAGTATGAAGTTGTACGAAAAAGTAGCATGCAGTACGAACTAATGCTACTACACGCTTCTACCTCAATGCTACCGTGTTACTGCATCTACTGCATGCTACTATTAGCAAAACAGGATGCTACTGGATACTACTGCTTAAGATTGGCCCAGTCTGAGAGACATTAAATGATAGTATTCTTTACTATTACATATCAATGTATGCAACTTTTCGTACAACTATCATACAACAACGCAAACTACAATTTTTTCATCGGGAACGCACCCCTAATGCAAAGTTCCCCATAAATGTACCCTGAAAAAGCAAAAAAATAAACTCTCCGTGTAACATACCTAAAAACATACAACTAAGCATCATAATGACTAGCACGATTGGACTATAATATCTAAAACATAAAAGGTAGTCAAGTGCTAAATAAAAATTCGTTTCCTTTAAGTATCTGATGGATCCTACAGCTCACTTGGCCACGGATTTCAGCTACGTGCACACAGCCCGATAAGATTTTACATGCGAAAAAAAGCATGGGAAATTCACGTCAGCGTGAATAAATTTCGCATCGAAGGAGGAAATTCGCACCGGAACTGCGAAAATCAGACCTTGTGTGCACGTATCTTTAAGTAGCGTGCACACACAGTCCGAATTTCGCAGTCCGGTGCGAATTTCCTTCTCCGCTCCGGAATTTTGACGCATCGCATGCGGATTCAGTCCGATAATTTCGTTCCGATTTTAGTAGAAAATATTCTTACTTTTACCGGAGCGAATTTTAAACGCATGCGAAATTGTGCCCTGAGAATTGAAAAATTAGAAGCTGTGTTTGAAATTTCAACTGTTTATACGACCTATTTAATGTCAGCTGCATTCATTCATTCGGCAATCAATCAGCATCATCTGACTGTAGGCTAAGCAGTGGATTTTTCAAACCTGGGGCCAAGTTTCACGTCTGAATTTCGTTTTATCTGAAAAACCTGTCGGGCATCGTGACGCGAATTTCGTATGCGCGTTTTCGCGTGCGGAATCTTACCGGACTGTGTGTGCACTTAGCTTTAGGCTCAAGCTTATCAAGTCCGGATTTTTGACAAGTTTGTCTGAGGCATAACCGTATCTACATACAGGCAAGTATGTACACAATAATAAGGCACTTTATAACATGAAAGATGGTGACATCATATTTACACAGTTCGAGTGGAGTTTCAGAAACAGAGTTCTTGGATCTTCAAACAACCTTCTCGAAGATGCAGTTAATGCTGAACCGGTGAACAGTCTTTGGTATAACGTAGACAAACTTTTAAATTCTTGTTAGTGAGATTATTCCGACTTTCTTCTTGATTAGTAGAGGCAAAGGCCGTTTTATGATTAAATCATAACTGTTATCATAACTCCACCTGTATCATCGAACTCACTTCTATTCCTGGTAAGGGTGATCAAAACGCCGGAAAAGTCTAGGTCTCTGGACAGAGATTACGAAAGTGCGATTCGCATAAACTTGCATCCGGTTACTACAAGACCAACAACCCCTTTCATGCCCTCCCCCCAACTCCAGCGGTTTCTTGAAAGCAAATTTGTTGAAAACTATAGTGGATACCAATAAATAATGCCCTTTTGACGTTAGTCAATCCTTTTCACTCATCTGATTCCGATTCCACTTCCTCCAGCACCGGACTTCTCTGGCCGGATTTTTCCGACAACTTCCGAACGATCGTGTCCGAGTCAATAGCAGACGTCTGTGAAAGTCTTTGATATGCTGCTTCAAAAGAACTATCAGCAAAGCTGTTTTTGGGCGTGAAGGGATAATTGTGCGATTCCTCAAAATCGCAGCCAAGCAGCTGACCGCGCTTGGACTCGATTTTCTCGAGCATATCGCGCGAGTTGAAGCTTGGCAAGCTGGCCCCAGAAGCCACTGAACCAACTTCTTCGCCACAGCTGTTTTGAGGAGTATACGGACCGCTGTTGTAGCTGGAAGACCCTTGCGACTGCGAATTGCTGCCCTGAAAAATCCAACTTCTTTCACACAGAATCAGAAGCCTTGGACGCGATGGAACACGAGCTCGCCAATTTCTCTGCGACAGATGCAAACTTCGGTCTTTTCCGACGGTTATAAATAGAATCATGCCGTGTACTAATTTGGTAGGTTTGCCTTCAATATTCCTGATCACTGGCACCTCATCACCTTTCTTCGTTGCAATACTTGGTTTCGCTTCTGTGATGTGATTATTTAGGTTTTAGCCCGAACTGGAAACATTAGTTACGTTTTTGCAGGTACCATGGTATCTGATACTACGGTCTAAAATTGTTTTCGCAGTTACCGTCGTATCTAATACCACGGTCAAAAGAAAAACATCAAAAGAAAAATCCATCTCACTTTCATGATCACTATCACAAGAGTCTATTTTTTTTTGTCAAACTAGTGGGAAAGAAGCTCTCTCACTAGATATCAGCGGATATCAGTGTTTCTTTTTGGATGGCTTCTAAAAGCGCAAATCCGGCAATTCTCGTTTTTGCAGAGCAACTGTAGTATCGAATACCATGCTAACTGCAAAAACGACTAATTGCAGATCCAGTTACCGTGGTAATATATACCATGGTATCTGCAAAAACGAAACTATTTTAATTTTTCACTATTTTTTATTGTAGTCCATCCAGTGGAGCTATTTCTGTGGAGCTATTTCAGTCGTTTCTGGTTGAAAACACTCGCCGTGTCGCTTTTACCTCTCGGACCGGCCACATATCGGTAGTGGCCATGTGGTAGCGGCCATCGGTAAGCGACCATAAGGGCAAAGACAAATAGGCTTTGCAGAACGAAATATTATTATGAACCAAATTTTGATGAACTAGTTTACTTTTCTCGTTCAGAGTCATCGCTACTGTAGTCAATTGAATATCGTGATACCTAGCGGAGATTAGCGTAATTACCGCCAGATTATCATAGAGGGCAGGGTTCGGATTTACAGTCCGAAATGAGATTTAATGTGAGAAGAACGGCATTTTCCTATGAAGGAAAAGAATAACTAACGCATTCCAGGATGGACCAACCTGAAGAACTGGTGGTTTTCGTGCGATTTCGTCCAAAGCCCAGAAGGATCGGATTCCCTTCATTGCTTTTTAAAAGTGTGTGTGTGTGTGGGACGGGGGGGGGGGGGGGTAATTATGTACTTTGGCCTAGAGCGCAAGACTGAGTAAATCCTGCCCCGAGTGTGGACACCGTACCACGGAAAGAAAAAGATTTATGCTAACCTAATGCAATCAGGTGTCCAGACTTTGGAAAAGGGTTAGACAACCCCTCAGTAAAAACCGAGGTAGAAACCTTACCTGAAGTGATTCGCCAAATGTTCCCACCGTGAGGAGATGTAACGCACTTGTGACTAGTTGTGGGTGTAACCCATTTGGTACATGAACTACTGGTGGGGTGAGAATAAAAGGACTTTCTTCCCTCGAACGCCGTTCAGCTACCGACGAGGTTGTGGGTGGCTGTGACTGTTCATCCACAGATGAACTTCCAGTTGGTCCTGAAAGGCAATGATATGGTAACTAAACAATTATCTACATGTCCTGAGTGGCTCTAGCGCAGCGAGCCAAGTTCAAGAGGTCTAAAGCGTTGCGAAGTTAACCTATCGGTCTCGGATTTTCTTTCAAACTGGATCTGCCACACGCACACTGTTTCAGCGAGCAACTGTTACCTCCGATCTATATATCGTGGTCGATACAACGAATTCCAGGATAGAGCTGATGAGTACACTGTTGACTATAAGGTTAGAGGTAAAAAATGGGGTTGATTTCCAAGAACTTTCGCAACTAAGAGATACTTAGGAAGATTTTCTCTACTGTTTGAGACAAAGAAATAAGAATAAGACCAGGGACCCATAAGTTCCCTGCAATGACTCGCCATTCAGGGGGCTTGTCATTTCCTATGCTTCTATGTTGCTATGTTGCCCGAGCCTCACCTAGTTTTCAAAAATTCCGCTTGGGTCGAATCGGCTTTCTTGCTCAGATTGACAAAACTTGGTGGGGCTATTCAGCATGCCACCAGGTACTAAGCTAGGACAAACGATCCAGGATACTCTTCCATTACAGAGAAATATTCCTAGTTCAGCACAACAGCTGCGAAAAATTTTGTCTATCTGGATAGTCGGGTATTTTATCCCCGTGGGCATTTCTCGAACTATCTGACGCTCGGTCAAGAGCGCATCAGAAATCTCTTTTTGACAAGCCGCCTGAATGGCGAGTCATGACAGGAAATTCATGGGTCCCTGATAAGACACACATATCAAAGTCCGCACATCTGTATTTATTAACTGTGAGTTCATTTTGCTACATGGAGACAGCAACTGGTTTATATTGAGACCCTAATCCTTTAGAGGCACACTTGTACTAGGGTAAAGCAAGTAGCAAAATTTATTTTTCATCGTTTGATCTGAACGAGGTGTATATAACCAACCGAAAAGTTTACAGTTATGTCAGGCGTCCGACGTAGAAAAAAAAGGCGATCTGTACCATACTAACAACTTGGCTGAACAGGGACCGATTTGCCTGCCGTATCGAAATTATAAAAATAGAAAAATAGAGGGTGCTCCACCCTTCTAACAATAGTCACCATTAGTTACTATTTTCGTTCCAACCTCACAAAAAGTTACTACACTGACCATTCCAACCTTCTCAAAATAGTAACTAATAGTAACTGTTTGCTTACCACGCTCAGGAGCGTAGTAAGCGTGGTAACTAAGAATATCCGTTACGTGATTGGTCGGCTCAGCCCGTGGCACGACATTTTTCTGAAAATAAAAAGATGCTCCAGCCTTGACGCTGGTCGGAATTCGTGACGTCATGCGTAGTAACTGAGGTAAGTATGGTGGAACACGCTCATAGTCTGACAGCAAACAAACGGTCGAGACCCGGTCATGGACTGGAATCCCGAACTGGATTTTGGCACTTTGATCATCTCCATACAAAGATTGAGGTTTTAGCAACATAACCCGGACAGAACTGACGAAAGTGCAGAAAATCCGGCCGCAATCCTTTGTTCATCTTTCCGCACCATGGTAGTGGCGAGCTTAATATATATATATATTTTATTCATAACCCGCCAAATACACAATGTGGTAGCGGAGTAAAGGGAATAACGCAAAACACTGCATTATAAATTAATTGACTGGACGGAAGGTTTTGCGCTTGAATTTCCCAGACGTAGTGGTCTGTCTAAACCAGGGTCCAGTAGGTAGAAAAAGGCCTGTGGCTGATATGCTATAGGACCCATAACGGAATCGCATCCAGCTGACATATGGGCATGAGCATGCGTGAAAGTTATTCGCACAAGACTTCCGCGTTGATGCACTGCGATTTGAAAGAGGTTGTGTTCAGAGATGGGCGAATCCGATCATGAAAGGATCCGAATCCGAATCCAGGGCTAGGTACGAATCCGATTCCGAATCCACCATTTAAGGTTCGAATCTGACCTTAACAAAAATCAAATCATGTACATAGGTTGTAGTTTAAAAATCAGAGGTGACAAAAAGCACTGACATCCAAGGTAATCAGATAACGTGACAAATTACTGAGGATGGTTGGTGGAGATAAAAATGCTGGATTGTGTAAGTCCATTGTGTAAAACTGGGAAACGGAAACTGGAAGGATGTAGACTAGTAATTTGGACGGATTCGTAAGACTGAAGGTTTGGAACCAGAGTCCGAATCCCAATCCAGCCTGACAAGCAGAAGATTCGAATCCGGTCAAAAGGACGAATCCTGGACTCGAATCTTAATCCACCCATCCGATTCGCCCATCTCTGGTTGTGTTAAAAGGTTGTTCAAATATGTAAATAAGCCCTGTTCTTATCCGCTTAAACTAGGACTTACTACGTCCGTCGTCTTTTGCAGTGCGCCTCGCAATATAGGTCTTAGTTTGAACGAACCTTGATTCTCAGCCCAGATTGTATTGTCTGATAATTTACCTTCTGCTGGGTGAACGGTGCCGGACTGGTTGTCAGGGCTTTGACTGTCTAAAAAGGATTTCACCAATGGCAAAATAATTTTCCTTGAAACAGTCGAGTTTCCTTGCCTGAACATCTTAAAGGGACTTTCACGGTCCGAAGTGGCCACCGGGTCAAGATACAAGGGCGGTTCCTCGTTCTCTGTTAAGGACTTGCTTATCTGAAAGAGGATAAGCTGCAGATAAGCGGGGAACAAAGAAAAAAAAATGCGAAAGAGTATAGATGAACTTGATTCGAAAATTGCCAAATTTCAGAAATCTATATGCCACCGTATCATTCGGTAATACGTCATTTTGATTTAATTTTCATACACATTGACTTGAAACGATTAGTTTTTGTTAGCATGACTATTTGCAAAATTAACTAAAATATTGCTTTTCTTTTTCTATTAATGTTTTGTCTCTCGTCCAAATTTGTGTTTTTCCACAACTGTTCTGCATCGGCTATTTGTGTATTATTTGTAATCGGGATGGTTCATCTATTCGGTCATATGCAGATCTGTGTATGAATGTTTGGACAAAACTGAATTGAACTGACGTTTAATTGCCCACCAACTTTCTCATTTGACTGTTGAAGTTTGACTATACGCCCTTATTGGGCCTTTTTCCTATGACACAAACAAGTGGAGTCCAACTTAGTCGCCCTGGACGCCGAACGTTCGCCCGTAACTTCGACGAAAATGGCGGCGAAGGCCTGTTGCGTACCTGAAAGATCACCATGTGCTTATTATGACTAAGTCCGAAACAAGCCGGTGATACAAAGGAAGAATAAGAAACGTCACCCAAACAAATCCTTATAACTGAGTCAAATCCTATGTAAACCAATCAACAACGTTTGTTGTGTTTACGTTTCTGGTTCGCGAGGACGAGTTACGAAGAGTTAATCATCAAGAGTATTATATAGATGGCAGTGCAAGTCCAAACCCGTAAATAAAATTCAAGTGAACACTACACTATAAAAAGTTTCTCCGAATAAGATGCAGTATTTGCTATTGGGATTAATCTCATCTCTACTGGGATAAGATTAATCCGAATTAGGGGTAATCTTATCTCAATAAAGATAAGATTAATCCCAGTAGCAAATACTGCAAGATTTTTTTGACAGTGTATGGGTCAGTTCTTTCCAAATTTGAACACTGAATTAGAGAGGTCTCGAAAGGAAGAATAACACAGGGCTTGATTTGCATAAAAGAACCTACAGAAAATGAGAGTGGGCGCTATATCATACTCCCTAACATAAGCTTACCTTTCGTGCGAAACCTTTGTCGGGGGAATAAATACACAGGTCTCGCTGTATGACCCCGGTTTCACGGTTGATCTTCGTTCCCAGAAGAAGTTGCGCGGAGAGGCTTTGTGACCGAACGTAGCTTTCAACGGAAGATAGGCCATCAGTTCGTGATCCATAATCCTTCAACGAAAATTCTTTTTAAAGTACCTCTCTAGCTTTTCACTGTTCTCACACTCACAGCGGCGACTTACGTGGTCTACTGACCTCTGAAATCTCCCTCTTAACAAAATCCTTGTGAATCTCTTTGCTGAATTTTTCTATTTTCGGCGCTATAGCCTAGCTAGCTATTATTACTCGACCTAGTAAATGGTGGCGTGTAAAGTGCATTCACCCTACGAGTGGAAAGTGATATAGGCAAGTCAGCAAGAAGTACTAATAGCTAGCATCACCTTGAATACTCTGCTAGGTTGGTACGAATAGCGACAAGGGCCTCAAGTACTCGACCTACCAATCCTCCTTCTATAGGTCGAGTATTTTTAGCCGTCATTACCCTGAATACTTCACCTCCTATTAGTAATATTAGGTCGAGTACAATTAGCTCCTGGGAAGTCAAATACTCGACCCATCTAGCCTCTTTTTTAGCTGCCATTGCTATGAATACTCGACCTAGTTACACATGTACATGGTCGAGTACTAATCGTCCCCGGGAGGCTGTTTACCTTGCAACTTTACAGATTTAATTTTGTATGGTCGTGGAAGATAGCTCCTAGGGCAGTAATTACTCGACCTGTTCCTTTCTGACTCTAAGTTCCATATAGTCAAGTACGTTTAGCTTCCCAAGACACGATCAGTCTAGTGCTAATGGCGACTGGAGGCTAGATACCTCGACTACTGTTAGCTCCTGTGTGGCAGCACACTCGACCGGTCGAATACTTTTAGCTTTTGAGGAAGGTCCGGGAATGATAGACACTGCCTTACTCATAACCTATTTCGCTGCCTCACTGGCGGCCTACCACCCCCCTCAAGTTCGCAAAAGAAACAACAACCTAATAAAGAGAAAATTACCTCTTTCACTTCTCTCAGAGACTCTCGCTACCAATCTGACGCAAACGGAAACTAACCTACTACTTCCACTACTCGCGACAGTGCAACTTTCCGTGCTATCAGGCTTTCCCTCGAAAAAGTCTTCCCAATCCATGGGAAGCGTTTCCAAGTTAAAGATGCAAGCGTCACACTTTTGGAAATTTCGTCGGCTCTGCAACAAATCATGGACAACAGGGGCCAGCAACCACATGACACTCTACTGCTTTTCTGGCCGATGAATGAAAAGTTATTGTATTTGTTGTGTTTTATTTAATACTTTTATTTTATTTGACATACTCCGCATCTCGGAGCGTCGTTTTCTTTCAGAAGTGATGCAAGGAACTGAGTAAGAGACGGTCACACAAACACATGGACGATTTTAGGTTTGAGCCCTGCACGGATCTTTGAGAACTCTGTCCAAAGAACCGATAAACTGGGCACGACGGAAAGAAATAAAGCATCTGCGCCACGACGGAAAGAAAAATCCAGCCTGACTTTAAAAAGAAAACTGTGCTGCGGGCACAAGAGTTTAGAAAAGCGTGCCGACAAAATGTTCGACGTACTCCCGCCCGACAGGTAAAAGAAACCGGAAGCGAGGCGAGAACCCGGCCTAAACGTATATACTACACTAGTGGCCCATCTAATTTATCTCGCGTCCAGTTAAAACCTTCTCCAAATTTATCTTATCTAGCAAATCGGGGATTACTTCGTTCAAAGAGACATCGACTAATTACTTCATTGCAGGCCTCTTTAACATCTTTGCTTGTAGAAATCGACTTACCATTGCTAGTATAGGTAGTGAGCTAAGCGCAACTCTGAGGTTCTGACCTGAGATCGTCTTCACATCTTTCCTTAAGAGATCTACGGAAGATAGCTTTGATATGTCTTCTTTAGCCGCCTGAAGCTCCTCAAAGAAGGCCTTCGCGTCAACTTCTGGTAGCAATTCAGCAAGCTTTGCAGCGATTTCATGATCCTTGGCCGTCGCTCTCTTGGCAACAGGAGACAAATTGGCAGTGTCTATTAGGATTGCACCTTGAGAAAAAATATTTGAGTAGGCAACATGTTCCTGCAACATAATTCGAATCCTCAGACAATGGTTCATTGTTATAATCTCCCGCACCAATGGCAAAACTAGGGGGGGCGTAGGGGGCAGCTGCCCCCCGACGAAGATCCTGTCTTTAAATCGGCCGTGTTTGTCAGTGCGATGCACCGACAAAGGCTTTCAACCTTCTGTTTCTGATAGAGACAGAAGTTTTGTCGGTAAATCAGAAAGTTCTTGTTGGGAAATCGGCAGGATTTGTCGGTGCGGACATGGTGCGCAGATTCGGCTTTTAGTATCGACAAGAACTCTGACAAACACTTTCGTCATTCCTTTTCTGATGCCGACAAAAGCTCCGTAGGTAAGTCATGAAACTTCTTGTTGGTGAATCGGAAGCGTTTGTCGGTGCGCGGAATACGTTTTCAGTACCGGCAAGAGTTCTGAGAAACACTTTCTTCATTCCGTTTCTATGTTGTAACACCTTACCCACATGGGAGTTCGTACTCAGACAAAAAAACTTACTTTGAAGCTCAAAAAGTATGTTTTTTAGCATAAATTCTGAGTGAGTAATAATTTTTTTTTTTTTAAACTTGTTTTCTCCTTTGTATAGTAGACGTCTCTTAACTGCTGTGAGCAGAGACGAATAAAACCAATATAACCAGTAGTTCAGAGAGTGTGTGAGTGTCCCAAACCCTGCAGGAGGACAAGAAGTAAGTTATCCTTACCATACAGCAGCTGGCCCAGTTTCTTATCTAAGAACTCTGGCTGTGTCATCAGGATCTTTTCAGCAACAAGCGTTGCACAAGACCCAACCATTTCTAGAGTCATTTCACACTTTAATTCTGGTGCACGTTCTTTTCTATGATGATCAATCACTTCAACAACAAACTTTTCCAGATATGTATCATCTCCTCGAAGGACATTTTGATCTACCAGGGTAACTTTCATTTCACGGGTCCTCGACAGCTCATGCAGGTCCAACTGATCCCTGCAACAAGATGCATCAAACACAATATAAAAATATGTCTAATAATAAAAATACGAATGGAAGGTTTCCAGAGTGGAACCACTTATCTGAAAGTCCCCCCAGGGGCTGCGTTCAGATGGAGATAGGGAAAAAGGGATATTTGCACTGGCCCCTCACCTAGTTGAGTACATCTCCTACACTTCCCTTCAAGCTATCTGATTGTGAGATGTCCTTTTTGCTTCGCATGCTAATGACTGGTCCCTGTCCGGATGTAAATTCTTCTTGGCAGGGGCTACCAAAAATAGTGATTACTTTGCACTGGGGCCGACTGTTTTCCTCAAAGTGGGGTCCTTCATTCGCAAAATCTCAGCAAAACCATTGAAACAGATAGGAAAAGCTGTTTTTCTCTGGACCAGCGAAGTGTTTTAGATGATTTTTTTTTACTTCCCCTCCTTTAAATATTGATCTAAATTAACAGATTCTCATTTTTAAAGTATCTGAAAGGGGATGGAGGCACCCAACTGAAAACTTCCCCCAGGTCTCCGCTCTTGGTTGCTTAAAGTAGGCTGCTTATCCTTTAGTTTCCTTCGAACAAGAAATAAACTACTGCTTAAAGCACAACTCTTACTAGAAATGATCTTTTTCCCATGAAACGGATCAGAAAAAATGTTTTCCGAAAATACCATTACTTTCCATCCTAAATTAGCGATTTTCTTGTTAGAGCATGTTGACTCTATCCAGCCCTACTGCTCTGCGACACGGCGGCTGGGCGCAAAACGTTTGAAAAGTGAACGCGCCTTGTTTAAAAAGTTGGAAAACTAAGCAAATAAAACAAGTCAAAAACAGAAGATTCTCATATCCTTATATGTGAAAGAGTCGTAAGCAGACATTGAAGATTCTGGAAAACTTTGCGTTATGTGACGGGCAAAACTCGGCACATCCAAAAAAGCGCTAAATATTCATAGGTACAAAAGGAAACAATGGAGAAAGGTGGGGATCCTAGAAGCTTATTATGGTGCAAGGGAGCTAGGTATATTATGAAAGGCAGAATAAGCAAGAGGGGTCCTTTAAAGTTTAACTGAAAAACCAACTTAAATTTGTGTCGTTTAAATGGATCCTGAATTATTTTGATTCTGCAAAGGGATTACTTTTTTTCTTCCACTAACTACTCTGGTTATGACGTTCAGATTATCTGCGGCCGTCCCCAGTACGAAAATTCTACCATGACGCTGGAAATTTTAATCGCAACACAAACGCGGCTTTTCAATGGGCGGTAGTGAGATTGGTGAAGATTGCTTCGTGCCTGAACAAAAAAAAAATATAAATATTTCCCGTAAGGCATACAACAAAAATACAAGCGCAGAGGTACCACAAATCACACGGAAATTCCACTATTGGAAAATCGATTATTCGTGAATAGCGGAACAATGAAGTAACGCATTTTCAGCGGGTCTTCAAGCCAATTTTAGTGAATAAGCGATGGGTAGCTAGACTGACCTATCTAAGCCCTTTTCAGTTAAGGATAGTTTGGAAAGTTTTGTTGTTCAAATTAACCAGGGGCTGGAAGGTAGGAGCACCCTATACGGGGCTCCCTGTCACTTACAAAATCTGTAAGATCATTCCATCCACTTCCATAAACAACGGTAGCCTATGCACACAAATTTTCCGATCGCAAGCTGTCACTTCAGATGAATTTATTGGTGTAAATCTAACCTACTATCACCCATCTCTATACCTGGGGATTCAAAGGTGGTTTCTCAGTTTGGGTTTCTCTCTTACCTGAAAACCAGCCTGTCTGTGCTAATGTCCAACTTCTTAAAAAGATACACAACTTCAGTTTTCAGAGCAAAATCTGAAGAGTTAATATTCAGTACTGGAACAGAAGGCTCATCTCTTTTTGAGGCTTCCAAAAATCTTGAATACACAAAGGCAGATGCCGCTGAATCCAAGTCACATGCTTCATTTCCAAGAACGACGTGAAGGACAGAAGTACCTTGAGTCAGGTCCTGCAACGAACAGAACATACTTTTCAATACTCAATATGGCTAAGTCTAAAACACGCCAGTGATCCTCAGGAAGAACGAGAAAACGTCTTACTAACGACTCAAACCAAACCGGTCAACCAATCACGGTGCTCGTTAGGGACAGCTATGGAGCCACTTCCGGCTCTTCCGGTAGGTACACGGCGATTTTGCATCGGCAAGGAGAGTTAGAGTATCTCAGCTTACCTTGATTGTGGAAGAACACAATGCTGAAAACCCCCTTTTGACAAAACAAAACTTATGTAAGTACCCTACATAATCATGTGTATTTATTCTTTAAAACCATGGATCGACAAGCCTATATGGGATAGTTTCCATCAACCATAACCCAGGTTGACTTTAACATATTCTGTCCAATGAGCGGCTGTGTGGATGAGATTTTTCTTTCCATTTTAGCATATAGGCTACACGGATATTTGTGAAGTTGAATGGACTGAGATCTGAAATATTTGGGGATCAAATTTTTGGTGAGGGTTGGTTGGTTGAAAAGTTCAAGGGGAAAGTTTGTTTTTGGTTAGGCAAATTGGAAGGTTCTTGCGGATAGGGTGGACTGACATTGATGGATTTTTGTAGCTAGGCTTTGTTAGAAGTTTTTTTCTTTTTGTATTGTTTCTGTGCTGGCACTTTTAAGTAATATATCATATATCACATCATATGAATTAACTTTAAAGTCATGCTAAGTAAAAAAAAAAATTTCGAACTGGCATATGATATTAACTAGGCTATCTTACCCATATTTTGATTAACAACACCTTAGACCAGAGCTCTTCGCACATGTATAGACAGCACTGGGGTCAAAATTTGACTGTAACAGGGTAGTATCACCTAAGTACAATACAGTACTTAGAAGTGTGTAATACATGGTACACAGGTGTTTTCAAAGTGCCTATGGTCATTCAGTGCTTGATGCTTTGACAAAAGTGCTCTTTTCTGTTACAGTACAGCAATTTTACTTTGAGTGTTGCTGAAATCTGAACAACACCGAAGAATGTGATGAATATCAAACAGTAGCCAACCAATTTTACTTTTAGTGTTGCACAGCTTGGAACAACACTGAACAAATTGCTGAAAATCAAACATAGAGAATACTTAAGCGCAGTAGCCTATTGATAGCAAAGAGTAGCCTATTTTGAGTAAGCTGAAGTCAATTTAAGCCACTAGCTGGTATTCCTTTGATTATTTGCTCTTTTTTGCACAGTTTCTTTTACCCCCTCTTACAGCCAGTATATCCTACCCCATCCAAAGAATTGTAACAGTTTTGTGTTACTTTAATGCTGGTCCAAAGTATCCCACCAGAAGAAAAGAACTTTCAATAAGAAAAATCAAATGAAACTAAACTGCAGGAATAAAGGGTGATTTCACTGAATGAATTTATTGAGTGACTTAGCCAGCCTTCTTACTGCATTTTACAAATGAAGTCTGACTTAATTTTTCATGCCAAAAGAAAGCAAAAATACTTCGCTCCCAGTTGATTAAAATTCCTACATGTTTATATGATGATGAAATTCATACAGCAGATGTATGCTTATTTGAACACTTCTCTAACTGTTTCACTACCCTGGCTTTGTTACTTGCTTATAAGACAGTCAAATGGAATGGAAAGGAACGATAACAAGCTTGATACCGTATCAGCTAATAGCCAACTATTTCAGAGTTATCCTGCAAAAACTTTGAGTAGTAATTCAATTAAGTCTTATTTAATTTTGAATTTACAAATGTGCTTCTTCTTCTATTTGAGTTGTCTGTTATTTCAAACCACACCTTCTTGGTTTAAGGTGCGTTCATCTTGGCAAAGGATTCAAGTTGCAAAAGGAAACTAGGTAGCAGTTGAGTCACTGAAACCAGAATACTCAAAAAGTGACAAAGGCATGAATTAAAAAAAATTTGGCTTGTATTTTACAGTAAGAAATGCATGGTTTGGATTTGAGTTTTTTCTTTGGAGACCGTTCACTGTTAGGCAACGTCCACATAAGCATCTCTAACTCCCAGCTCGTATCCCTCCCCCCCCCCAGTGACGGTGCATATTCCCCCTGCGAAACAACTAAATAAGAAAGGTAGACGAAGTGGTGGTCTTGCTAGTAGCAAGACCACCAAAAGTAGTAGAAAGAAGATAAAAAGGCTGTCAAAAATCAAGAAAATGTGCCTTCTTATTGGTGATCTAAACTGCAACCTGCTGCAAAGCTCCTGTCCGTGGTCCAAGACCTTCCTATCTGTGTTGCCCCCAGGTTATTTTGTGATCCATAAAGACACTGATTACTCTTTTATACCTACGTTAGGAAGCATGTCAAACCTAGATCATTCGCTCCTCCTACATTAGCCAGCGTCCACGTATAGTGGGTCCTGTCCAAAGCTCGACAGGACATCACAAATTATGTGATGGTCCAACAACTGGAAGAATCCACTCAAATATATAGTACCTAACCTTTATGCTGCCGAGATAATGCACGCTCTTAAATCTGCTGAATGTGCAGCTGTCCCAGTCAATACAAAATTTGGACAGTCCGTAAATCAAGCACTCAAAGCGGCCTCCAGTTCCTCCAAATTTTGGCTACATGTATGGAATGAATGTGGAGAGCTTAAGAATAATGTTGTAAATAGTGTCTGTCTGTTTACTAAGAGACAGTTCCAGAAAGACCTAAACAGCTAAAGCAGCACCGTGTTGACCATAATACTGCTATGGCCGAATCAACTGCAAAGACCCCAATAAGCTTTGGAAGTTCCGGGCTTCAAAAAATCAGAACAGTAAGGTTTATCCGAAAACCATGAAAGAGCAATGGCATGTTAATTTACCAGTTGGGAACCACTTCCCTAGAGCATTAATAGCGTATATGGAGTGGAAGGTTGCAGGTTTAAATCCCACTTGACTGCTGCTTAAGAAGGAGCATTTTTAATTTTCAGTTCATTTGTACAGGATCACTTGGTATTTCCGTCATCTTTTCAATCTAGTAATAACAATCTCAAACTTTGAATGTCCCTGTGATACTTCACAGTTATCCAAAAAATGATAGAAATATCTTGAAAGAAAGATCTACTTTTCTTCTTTTTTTTCCCAATATTTTTCCTTCTGACCTATCTTGATAGTATTCCCGGATTAGTAAAAACACAAAAACAACTCCAATACTTGAGCTGAGACCTATTTCAGTCATGGCAGATTTTCTTACTGAAAATTCTGATTTCTTGTTCAAAATACTCTGACCCCATTGGCTACTTAAAAGTCTTGAACCTGATTGGCTGGTTTTCATCTTTTTTTATACCTCAACAGCAACATTTTCAGCATCATCATCAGCACCATGTGGTTTCAAATTAGGTATGGCACATCTCCGGAAATAAAAACAGACGGAAATAGAGTGTGATCCTGTATTTACACAGGTTCCTGGACAGTAATAAGGAAGCAACAGCCTACCTTTCTCAAAATCCTCATTCTTACCTGGAATTTCTTAGTATCTTCTTGGAGCTGGTGATCCATCATCATTATGTATTCTGCTGATCCAGTCCAGATCCAGTGCTCAGACACTTGGCTATTTTTAGCAGAATCTTAGAGACAGTAGAATTCCTATGAAAGCTTGGTCAGAGCCCACTGAAAAAACTTTGTCTTAAGCTCCTTATTTAATCCAGTAGTAGGCTGTAGAACAGTAGCCTAGGACTAGGATATCACTGAACTCAAATAATATTGTTATAGCCTAGCCAAATAAAAAGTTGTACTTTGTCGAAAACAAAACTGGTGTCAACAAAATCACATGATTTAGCCTAGCCTATGCGTGTCGCGCACATTCTACGAAGTACCAGCCATCAACAACGGGACACCTCTAGTTGGATAATATAAGAAATTGTCGCATAGATATACAAAATCTAAATATCCAATCATACATATACACCTCGCGCTCACTAGCCAACTAGTTGGCTACTGTAAAAAATTCCTATAGGAAAAGCCGGCGTTGCCGACTAGTTGGCTACGAGAAAAAATCGTATAGGACTTTGTTTGTGTTCCAACTAGTCCGCCACTGTAAGAAATTTCGTATAGGAAATCCTATGAAGGAGCAACCAACATTTAACATTTAACATTTAAAACGGGCTAAATACTAAAAGATGAATCTTAAATGCAAAAAATCGGAGATTTAAATGTCAAAAGTTCTCTAAAGTCTGGCATTTTAAATGGTAAAATTTCGGACATCACTGACAAGTTTTGCTCCATCATAAAATCCCGCGTTGCCGACTAGTTGGCTATGGGAAAAATTCGTATAGGATTTTTGTTTGTGTTCCAACTAGTCCGCCACTGTAAGAAATTTCGTGTAGGAAATCCCGCGTTGCCGACTAGTTGGCTACGAGAAAAATTCGTATAGGATTTTGTTTTGTGTTCCAACTAGTCCGCCACTGTAAGAAATTTTGTATGGGAAATCCCGCGTTGCCGACTAGTTGGCTACGAGAAAAACTCGTATAGGAGAAAACTTTATATCCAACTAGTTGGATATATTTCACATTCGAATAGGGATTATAGAAAATATTCAACTAGTCGGATTGTATGAATTTGGATAGAGATTTCAGAAAATATCCAACTAGTCGGAACAGCTTTCAGTCTCAACAAGGATTTCGATCCCGTTAGTTGGCTATGCGCCACTTTTTTAATGAACTAACAGCCATCTGGTTGGATAATCAATGTGTCTGTATACAAATTTTCTCATTTTAGAGAATTAGTTTGATAATTCTGTGTTCCTTGACGAGTTTTCTTATTTTAGCCAACTAGTTGGATATTCATCCTCGTTCCTATAGGTTTTTTTTTATTTTAGCAACTAGTTGGATAATAACCCCCCGTTCCTATAGGAATTTTCTTATTTTAGCCAACTAGTTGGATCGGCAGAAATTAGATATAGAAATCCCGCATGGCCAGCTAGTTGGCCACGACGAGAATTTGTCTAGGAGAAAACTTTTTATTCAGCTAGTTGAGTATGTCTCTCCCTCGTACAGAGATTTCAGAAACTATCCAACTAGTCGGATTGTGCCAATTCACATAGAAATTTCGAAATATCCAAGGATTTTGACCATATTAGCGGGCTATGCGTCACATTTACACGCAATAAACTAACAGCTATCTTCTGATTTTAGCGAATTAGTTTGTTAATTCTGCATTCCTTGACGAATTTTCTTGTTTATGCCAAATAGTTGGACAAAAATCTTCCGTTCCTGTAGAAATTTCTTGTCGTAGCCAACTAGTTGGCAACGCGGGATTTCCTATACGAAATTTCTTGCAGTGGCAGACTGGTTGGAACACAAACAAAAATCCTCTACGAATTTCTCGTCGTAGCCAACTGGTTGGCAATGTGGGATTTCCTATACGAAATTTCTTACAGTGGCGGACTAGTTGGAACACAAACAAAAATCCTATATGATTTCTGATCGTAGCCAACTAGTCGGCAACGCGGGATTTCCTACACGAAATTTCATACAATGGCGGACTAGTTGGAACACAAACAAAAATCCTATACGAATTTTTCTCGGCAACAGTGGCACCATTTCAGTAAACCTCAGGGGGGGGGGGGGGCAAACATCCATTTTCGGCCCCCATCCTTGATTTTTTTTTTTTGCTCAAACGCAAAATTTAATTGCTTTTTAGGGCAAAGTTAAAGCAGTTTAAAATATACCATAATGAGCATATGCAAGAATGACGTCCAAAGACCCTTCACAAATAAAAATGTTTACTGGAGCATGCTGTGACCTGGAGTTTGAGGCCCAGAATAAGCGACTTTAGACCCTCTGAGGCCTTCGATCGAAACCCTATCGAGATTTGTCGCGATCTCGAGAAGTAGATCTGGATTCATGAAATCTTTTGAGTTCGGATACGGGATTAACATCTTAAAACGTCTAACAAAAGAATAGACTGTTTTCTGCTAAAATACAAAGATTTGGGTTCAAAACCAGATTACTAACTCTGCGGTGCAGTGTGAAATTTTCGATTCGGTAAATGCCATTCCTTCAGCATGTCAAAGAACAAGGAATATAGACAAAAAATCTCGGATTTTGGGCCCCTTTAAAATTCAGGGGGAGGGGGGGGGCATGCCCCCCCCCCCCTGCCCCCCTCCCAAATGTCGCCACTTGTTGGCAACGCGTGTATTTCCTATTCGCAATTTCTTACAATGGCGGACTAGTTGGAACACAAACAAAAATCCTCTACGAGTTTTTCTCGTAGCCAACTAGTCGGCAACGCCGAAGGAATTTTTTACAGTAGCCAACTAGTTGGCTAGTGACCGCTAGGTGTATATGTATAAATACTCTTTGAGCCCAAGCTGACTTGGAAACATTTATTCAAACAATGTTTCCAACGGATACGTCAGCTACGATTCTTCATCAGCGATGTTTCGGCCCTTCTTGGCAAGAGTCCTCGTCAGGCTGTCAATCCTCTGGGTCAACGTCGGGGGAGGAAACAAACCTGTAAACCTGTAATGATTACCTGACGAGTACTCTTGCCAAGAAGGGCCGAAATATCGCTGATGAAGAATCGTAGCTGACGTATCCGTTGTTAAGATTGTTTGAATAAATGTATATGTATGATTGGGTATTTAGATTTTGTATATTCCGAGTGAACTACTAGTCCAGCAAGAAAAGAAAATTCAGAAACAAATCTATCGTATCTCCTTATCCCTATAAAGATCATCTAGTCAACTTTAAATAAAACTTTGACTTAAAAAAAAATCCGGTTAAAAAAAATCCGGTTACAACCGGATTCCGGACTAATTATATGTCCGGGTAAAAAATGATTGTCATATTTAGACTCAGAGTCTCTTCTTACCCCTAAATTTTCAGATAAAAATTTTGCTTTTAACATATTTTCCGGTTTTGGACAGATTCCAGGCGAACTAGTTGTCCGGCGAGAAAATGGTTTTCACCATCAAGTTCAGCATGTCTTCTTACCCTGAAGTTGAACATTTAATCAACTTCAAATTAAACTTTTACTTTTAACCAACTTTCCGTTTTTTGCCGGATTCCGGACGAACTACTTGTCCGGCGAGAAAATGGTGTTCACCATTGTGTTCAGCATGTCTTCTTACGTCTCAATCAAACATTTAATCAACTTCAAATGAAACTTTTGCTTTTAACAAACTTTTCGGTTTGGGCCGGATTCCGGACGAACTAGTTGTCCGGCGAGGAAATGGTTTTCACCATCGTGCTCAACATGTCTTCTTACCCCATAATCTACCCCATTAGCTGTTTAAAAATATTTTGTTTGTCCCTTAAGTTGAACCCCCTCCCCCACCCCTAAATGTAGGGCTACAAAGCCCAGCTACGAACTTGACCTTACCCTTGACCCAAACAATCCTCACACCAAGTTTCATCAAAATTTATTATTCCCTTCGCGAGTTATCGTTCTTACAGACGGACGGACAGACGGACGGACGGATAACTTTTGCGATGTCATAGGTATCCCTCAACTTACGTTTTGGGATCCCAAAAAGTGGATGACGTACGATAAGAGCGTGGTGAAACAAGCTCCAGGGGGCAGCAGAGACTCAAATTTCTGACATGTAGCCTCGGCTGAACAAGCTTCCTTCCTTCAAGTGACTGGCACTTGGGTTCCACTCTGGATCCCTTTCGGCCTCGGTTGCTTCTACTTCTTAGTTGCTGCGGTTATGAACTGTTGTTTTCTTGGAGAATTGCTCACAAATTTAATTACTCTTTTGAATCGAAGAAGGTTAAAAATTCTGACTAGACCCCAAAGCCACGCCGTTTATCGGCGCGCCGCCACCAAAAAGTGTCGGCGCGCCACCGCCGTTTAAAAAAAAGTAGTAATAAATTTACAAAATCTAAATATCCAATCATACATACACACAGCACAGTCACTAGCCATACTGAAAGACATTTCCTACAGGAAAAGCCGGCGTTACGGTCTAGTTGGCTACGATAAAAATCGTATCGGAGTTTTTGTTTTCCAATTCTCCCCCACTGTAAGAAATTTCGCGTAGGAAATCCCAAACCAGTTGGCCCACGAAAGAAATTTCGTATAGGAAATCCCAAACCAGTTGGCTACGATAAGAAATCATCATTTAGGAAAAAGGTTCGTAGCCAACTAATAGTTCGCTAACGTAAGAAATTTCGTTTGGGATATCTAGCTTGCCAGTAGACGACAAATCGTGTTGGAGAAAACTTCTTATCCAATTAGTGGGAAATGTTTCACACCCGTATAGGGATTTCAGAAAATGTCCAACTACAGTAGAAGTATGTTAATTTGAACAGTTACTAAAATGTGAACAGTACAGTTTTTGGCTGAACGGGATAATGAGATTCGAAAATACCTATTCAGGTGACCTTCAGAGGCCCGTAATTACCTGCTTTGGCTAAATCACAGTTGACTTTAGTCACAGTGAGTGCATGAAAATGGCAAAGTCCAAAGTCAACAAACGTTCACATTAAGCATACCTTTACTGTAGGCCGATTGTATAAATACGTATAGAGATTTGGGAAAATATCCAACTAGTTGGATTTTATGAACACGGTTAGGAATATCAGAAATATCCAACTAGTCGGAACAGCTTTCACTCTTACTGGTCTCGAAAATATTCAGCTAGTCGGATTGTATGAATACGGTTAGGAATTTTAGAAAATATCCAACTCAGAACAGCTTTCAATCTCAACAAGGATTTCGACCCACTGTAGTTGGATATGCACTTCTTTGTCGAATACGCAATGAATTAACATCAAACTAATTGGATAATCAATGTGTCTCATTACAATTTTTCTTATTTTAGCGAACTAGTTGGATCATCGTCTTGAGTTCCTATAGGAATTTTGTTATCGTAGCCAACCAGTCGACAACGCGGGATTTCCTATGCAAAATTTCTTATAATAGCTAAGTACTCGGCTAGTGACCGCGCGGCTTATATGTATGATTGGATATTTAGAATTCGTATATTTATATGACAATTTCTAATATTATCCAACTCTCGATCCAACTAGAGGTGTCCCAAAAAGTAATCAGAAAGACCGTCCAATACCGATGATGTTTACTTGAGTATAATGTCCACGAACAATGCCCCGACCACGGTGATTTGTTGACGTTACTGACCCGGGTCTTGTATCCTCAAAAAATATGAGAAATAGATCCCAGGAACCTGCATTGCTTTGCTCAAGTACAGTAGAGGTATGCTTATTTGAACGTTTGTTGGCTTTGGACTTAGCCATGTTCATGCACTTGCTGACTTGCTGTAACTAAAGTTAACTACCAGTTAGCCAAAGCAGGTAGTTAAGGATATTAAAGGACATTATAGATGTATCAAACTTCATACAAAGTTGAAGTCGGCGGCATGAAAGGGTATTTAAATGTATGGGACTTTCGGAGCTTTAGATGTAACAAGCAACGCTCTATGCTGTATCCTCTCAAGCAAATCCGACTGTTCCTGGGTCAGACCAAAATGCCAAACCGGACATCCATATTGTAGGTTAGAACGGAGAAAAGAAATGTAAACGCGTAGTAAATGGGGAAATGGAATACCGTAACGAGACAAAAGTTTAAAGTAGCATATAGCCGCGTTAGCTTTTTTAAGCATACTTTCAACCTGTCTTTGCCACCTCAGATCCGACTTTATGTATACTCCCAGCAGCTTCAGTTCGTTTACCCGGCACGCATCTGGGAGTGGTCACACTATGGCAGACAAGGTCAAACGCTTTCCTCGGGACAATCGCAATCAAGTTGAGCCAACGTTCAGGTCGTCCAAATGCTTTAGCATAGTGTCAAGTAAACTGACCAGGTAATGTGGTTGACGTCCTCGGTATGTTCATCAGCTCCAGAATTTAACCTTTTAGCCAGTTAGCTACAAAAGTTTCATATACCTTGCTGAAAATAGGCGTCATCGTTACTTGTCGCACACCTGAGAAATCATTGGGGAATCTTTTTGGGGGATAGGGGTAGCAAAACCGTTTTTCCATCCAGACGTATATTCGCTAGTTTTTGTTATGACATTAAAAATGTGAGTCAAAGGGGCACACAATGAATCTGGGAAAGCCTTTATAAGATCCATCGGTTGAACAATAGGAGTAGTACTAGTTCGCTTTAGTTTCTTTAATTTTTGCAATGTGTCTGATCCCGAAATCTCGGGGAATTCCGTAAATCAGGGGCTGGATTTGGAATTTCTTCCTGAGGAGGCAAGGAAAATCCAAAAGGGGTTGTTTTTTAGGATTGATAATCGGTGCGATCGCCACCTATGGGGAGCCGTGAGAATAGAAGTGAATCCATAGTCCCTAGTACATGCAAAGCTGCAGGGACTTCGCAGCGAGAGTTCGAATGGAACAGCGAGATGACGCCTTGTAGGCTACCAGAACAGCTGAAATTGTGTTGATAGGCTAGGTCAGTCTAGGCTGGTCAGTCCAACCAATAGTTC
The DNA here is from genome assembly GCA_030848855.1 of Branchinecta sandiegonensis. Taxonomy (NCBI): domain Eukaryota; kingdom Metazoa; phylum Arthropoda; class Branchiopoda; order Anostraca; family Branchinectidae; genus Branchinecta; species Branchinecta sandiegonensis. The sequence continues at coordinate 16,762,696 of JAUPMV010000006.1, read as the reverse complement.
TATACTAATCATCTGCAAACACAGCTAATTCAAGCACGAAAATGCTCCAGATTCTGGGCCCAAAGTTCCAAAATTTTACTTAAAGGACCTGTCTTACCTATCATACTAATGCATCCAACTTCCATTATCACTCCATATATTTCTAAACCCGGAGACCCCAATTTCGTACGGTACATTCCAACCCCTCTAACAAAACCACGCTGATTTTCTCACTTGCCGTTTTTTGCTACCTTCAATGTGTATCATGCTGTCGACGGTTGTCTGCGAGAAGTTTTTCCATCAGAGAAAACGGTTATGTAAATTTTTTCCCCTTTATTGCTACAAGTCAACGGGTCTCGGAAAAGGCTTAAAACAGCCAAAACCGTGGGTTATTTGTTGAAAGCATAGCATGGTTTTAAAATATCAAATATTTTAAAATACTGTAAGTTGAAGAGTAAAGATTGCGGGGGGTCCTTTAAAAAAGTCTGGAAAAACGGCGCCAAACGGTGGCGCGCCGCTGAAATTTGTTTGGCGCGCCACGATGAGGGTTTTTCGGCGCGCCGCCGCCAGAAATAAAATCGGCGCGGCTTCGGGGTCTAATTCTCATCAAAGTGCCAGATCGAAATTCAACCTAGGACGCTACTGGGGATAACTGATCTGTAGCGCTCCATTCCAACGACAGTTCTCCACAGGTTCTCAATTGATTCAGAGCAACCGGTAATGGTGGTTCCGCTTCCAACAGCCTAGTATTCCTTCCCTTTTTTCGCAGTTCGCACTCTGCCGTTAATGAAACGGTGGTCTGTAAAAGTGCCTCTGTTCCCTGTCCCCCTCCTAGCCCTTTTCAGTTACGTTACATTTTCACTCTGTTTCTCTCTTGGGATCGGAGTACCCGTGAAATCATGGATGTCAGAAAAATGTATACGATCAGACACTTATTCAAAACGGAAAAGGCAACAATTAGCGAAAATGGCCAAAACGGTAATGAATTCTTGGTTTAAAATGCAGTCTTAAGGCGTATTCTCGCCGTTCCCCGAGGACTCCACGGGGAATCGAAGGGGACGGCGAGAATAGAGGGAGTCACTCCACGCGGAGTCCGCGTAGAGAAACAGCAAAACGGGGAATGCTTCCAGAATGGATTTTGTTAAAAAAAAGTCGCCGTTCCGAAGGGAAGGGAACGGCCAGAATAGAGGGAGTCACTCCACGCGGACTCTGTGTCGAGAAACAGCAGGACGGGGAATGCTTCCAGAATGGATTTTGTTAAAAAAAAAAAAAAATATGCAGTTGACGAAATTAGTCTGGATTCACTTTAATTTTGGTTTTGTTTATCCTGATTGTTTTTAATTAACTTTACATTGAACCAATCCCAGCAAAAACTGATTCCCCTCCGAATCTGAAAAGGAGTCCTTTTGATGACGGTGATGATAATCGGAGCATTCCCTGTCCGTGGGGACTCGCGAGAATACGGGGAGTGAGTCCCCGGGACAAACAAAAACGCGGGGACTCCTCTAGTGGAGTCCTCGGGGAACGGCGAGAATACGCCTTTACTCAAATCAGTACTGAGTCAATTCGAACTAACATGCAACTCAACAACATGCTTGCGACCGAGGAAATAGCTTTATTTCACAAACAAACAGAAAACAATTTCTCAAGAAAAGTTCAGTTAGCTTTCTGTGATTTGGGTTTCGCCTCACTGGCCCCTTCAAACACATACTCCTTCGGTCTCAGCACCGGAGACATTTGATAAGAAAGTTGCTTAGACTGTGGATTCTTCTTTTTCTGAACACTAAGGTACTGCACCGGCGCATGTAAGCTAGTCCTGGCCAGACTTTCACTATGGACAAGGCTTGATTTGCTAGGTCGAACTTTGGTCAACGTAGGAACTGGTAACGACACTCGCCTTCCGGATTTCGGCTTTGTCTTGGTTGAAGTCTTCGGTTTCCGCCTAATAAAAATGTATCAAACATTGCTGGCATGTCGGGAGTGAAACCTGCCTAAACTCAGATACCCAGGAGTCTCACATGGCGTGTTTCCTCCTGATGACGGTCCGTACGAGAAGGTCGTTAAAGGACATGTCGTACTTATGATAGTAACTAATTCTACTAAAACAGGATCTCCTTTCATTCTCTAATCTTCACTTCGTAAGTGTATCCTATCTCCTGTATTAGCAATACACTGACCATCACACTTGCCCCGTTTGTTCTCTTCACGTAACGTGTCATGCGCCCGATCACTGTTTCCGAGGAGCTTATTCGTCCGGAGACCGGTTGTGCGAATTTTGCCATTCAAGGCCAGGGACACAGAAAGAGGCTAACAGCAGCCGAAGCCGTGTGCAATTTTCTGTAAACATAGCTTAGCTGTAAAGTGATCATTTATCTCCGAACATCTGAGCAGAAAGATTTCGTAGTGCGAGGTGTCCTTTAAGTGATCGCCTTTCTTCCGGAATCTGGGCTTCCAGATTGTTCTTTTACGTCTTCTGTAAATTGCATCTGGAATATGAACGGGTCCAAAAGTATTTCAAAATAATCCGGTAAAAAGGGGCTTTTGAGTTTTTTAGTATCGCAGAAGAAATTCAAAAAAATCTCGGAAAATCTGGGAACCCAGATTCCGGAAGGTGAAGACTCACCATAATCTTCTTTTGAAGGGCTCGAATAAATTATTTTAGGATACCAAGAAAACTGAATAGCCAATGGAGAGAGTTTACGGACTTTTACAGCCTCGCTGACCCTTCCTTAAGACAGAACAAAATAACACTAGAGAGTAGCGCCAAGACTTGAAAAAAGTGACACACTGGAACAGCAGCGACACTAGCACCACTAGCGATAGTGAACGGCCCTACTGAATCTCAATCGGTTGTTCACCAGCTCCAATATCTTCATATTCTGACAGAGCAAAAAAAGATACAACCTCCCCAGTTTCCTCGATGTGTGCGTCAGCTTCACTAGAAATTTAGAAATATAGAACTTTGTCTCGTTTTAAATGCCGCAAGCGTAGTGGGCGGCGCTATCAGTATGGCCCGTTTGCGAAGCAAGGAAAGCATGGGTCTTGACGCTACTCCCCAGTGTTAGTTTGCTCTGCCTTAAGAGGACGTCATTTCCACTGCCCTTTTCCGGGGCAAACGGAGAGGCTTAGGGTTACTGAGTTTAGCTGACGCTCTGTGCGCAATTCAAGGATGAGGACGGTCGAAGAAACGCGAGACACATCCGACTGAGAAGGCTGTGATAAAAGCTGCAGAAAGTGACCGAAACAAAAATTCTTACTTTATCCGAAAATCACCAGATGGCGTCCGCGAAGGTCTTGAAGAGCAAGGTGCTTGAGACCCGACCAAGGGGTCGAAGATTGACATATCTGAGAAAGAAGAGGTTTATCAATTAACCAACTAGCTTAAAGCCTAGCTTAAATCCAAATAGCTTAAAGCTAGAAGAGGTCAACATGCAACATCAGTCTTTGTTTATCGATCTTTTGTGTACACATGCCTCTCTATTTTAAGATTTTCGAGCAGTTCCGCCTTGAAGCAGAACGGGAAGGGGTTGTCTATTTGCAGCTTCAGATTTTGTGATTTATTTTATTTATTATTTTTGGCGTTAAGCTTTTAGCTTGTCGCCATGTTTTTCTTTCATAACAGAGTCAGCCGCTTCGCTAGAAGAAACACGTCTTTGACTCACCGGGCTGAAAGGGTTCCTGCCGCTTCTTACTGGACCTCGGCTTCCTCGCTTTTCCAACAGTTGCCCGGATACTGACATCACATTCTCGGTCTGAGCAGTCAAATCTTTCTTCTCGGCTCTGCAAAATATCAAATTACATATAAAGCTCGGAAGTGTATCTTTGCTCTGTATAGTTGACAGGTTGTATATTTTTTCACATTAACTGGAGAATAAAATAATATGCTGACAAATTTTTAAAGGTTTGCCCCCTAATTTCGCAACCGAGCTGGCTAAGCGCGACACAGATGTCCAGTCACACACCTGGATGCGAGGATGGAAATTTTGAGCATCGACCTTTTCTGGGCGAGCAAAAGTGTACGCTCTTGTGTTATCTTGATTATTTTAAAACGAGGCTTTTTTTCAATTAACATACAGAATAGAAGACAAATAGAACATATAGAAGGGGCACCCACCCCTTCTATATGTTGCGCTCTATTTACGGAGTAAATAAATAATTACAAAACTAGGGCGATTTGAACAGTTCAGTTTCTTTGCCTTAAGCAAGTTATTTTATTTTCTGGACTGAAGGGAGTGCGTCCGTATGCGGCTATGTGATGTGGAGATACGAAGGGGAAAGGAAAAGGAAGTTAGAATAGGAAGAACAGGGGGAGGGGGCAAAGTGACACCGGTAACTAAGCTCTGAAGGGTCACCCTAGGTTCTTTTTTACAGAGTTCTAACTCAATTTCTTCTTGCTGACTTGAAATTTTGTGCTAGAAAATCCGTTAGTCTTAATAAATCGTTATAGTACTTTATGTTAATACAACTTGGAAGTTTAAACATGGGGAGTGGCTTTTCTCACTTGATGACGGATTTGTGTGAATCATTTCTACGGATGAGAAACTTACCGGACTTTTGATTCGGATTCCTGCGACGCTGAGGAGCTCGCCTGAGCTATCCAGATCGGAGTTGGACACTGCAAGAAAAGCTGCAAGAAAAAAAATAACTGCAATTCCGAAGAAATTCAGGGGCCTGCGCCAAAAATCCAAGCAGGCATCTCATATCCGTAACTCATTGCTGAACAGTCACATCGTACAAAGTTCAGCTAACAAGCAAACATCTTTGCGCACAAGGCTACTACAGTCTTAGACGTTGAGCAAACAATGGGACTGAGAGCTAGTACTATGCAGTGAGATCTTCACCTCGAGTCCAGCGTCTAAAGGGCATGTATATCACTTACCTTGTTCAAATGAATAGATACAGACAATTGTCCCAGGGATTTCTCACTTTAGTTATTCGTGCCCGGTCGGAATTTGAATACAATTTTCCTTGGCAACCCATAACCAGAGAAGTTCTAAAAGTTTTGGGTGAATGCGTCCCTCCCAATCACTTTGTCTTTACATTAGTTGCGTTTTTGCAGATACCATGGTCTAAAATTTTTTTTTTTTCAGTTATCATGGTATTTCCGAACGTTGACCGATCAATTCCCTGTTAGTTTTCAGTCTTTGCCCATCGGTATCTGGTCAGGGTGTAAAGGGTGACAACTTCGGAGTGATCGACTCCTCAGAAGTCCTTTAAGCGCAGCTAAACAATTTGAAAAGCTGACTAACCTTTTCCGAGTTTGCAGATCTCATCCTCAGTTTCCCATTTCTCTGGACTTGAACCACTACTCACAGTAGCTACTCCTCTATCAGTGAACTTGTGCGTGAAGCTCCTCGATTTCGTTCCTGTCGAGGTTTTCCGCGATTTTGGGTTCTTCGCTGCTAAATTCATGAGAATTTCGCGCGGGTCTGCAGCTTTGCATAGGGAGTGTCTTCTACTTGAAGAGGGAGAGGAGCGAAGGGAGACGTTGGGAGTTGGTGCTGGGCTTCTACTGGGTGATCGAGAACTGGAGTGAGACGAGTTAGAAGAGTCTCGGAGATAGGCAGCTCTCTGCTTGGATATACTTCGAGCAACCTAGAATCGAGAGAGAATGATTTCGATCATTACTTGCCCTTCAGGAAGACATGTTAGCGATATCCTTCAAGGCGGGACACTTTTGCTCCTCTTGTCAGCTTTCAACTTTCCCCAGGTCTTTGTCTATTTGGCCTTGTAAGCCTAGAGGCGTGTTCTCGCCGTTCCCCGATGACTCCACTTGACGAGTCCCCGCATTTTTGTTTGTCCCGGAGACTCACTCCCCTAATTCTCGCGAGTCCCCACGGACGTGGAATGCTCCGATTATCATCACCATCATCAAAAAGGACTCCCTTTCAGATTCGAAGGGGAATCAATTTTTGCTGGTGTTGGCGCAGTGTAAAATTAGTTGAAAACAAGAAACAAGAAACAAGAAACAAAACCAAAAATAAAGTGGATCCAGACTAATTTCGTCAACTGCATATTTTTTTGGTCGAACAAAATCCATTTTGGAAGCATTCGCCGTGTTCTCGTTGTTTTCCGTACGCGGAGTCCGCGTGAAGTGCCTACATCTATTCTCGCCGTTCACTTCGATTCCCCGAGGAGTCCTCTAGGAACGGCGAGAATAAGCCTTAGCTTGGACACAACTGAACGAGAGAATCGAAAGAAAAGGAAGACGAATGATCAGAGATGCCCCGTCAAAATCCAACCAGGCAGGTAGGTTGTAAGTTAGAGGTCCAAATTTTTAGCATAAAAATTAGCATAAAATAAAAGCATAAAAGGATAAATAGGAAAATAGCATAGTACAGACAAAAAAGGAAAAAATACACTGAGCCTTCAATAATGTAGTAAATGCACAAGATAAAAAAGTAAACATTAAAGAAAAGAAAACGGACTAATCGGGCCTAAAAAATCTTCTTCCTATATGGAATGCGGAGAAATGGCCAAGGGCAGAAATGTGAAGGTCCTGGGCGATTGAAGATAACACTGCACAAGGGTCAGAGGGCAAAAAAATTGCAATTATACGGGAATTCCTATAACGTCAAGGAAGGTACAAGAAAAATTTACAAGGGAGGACAGGTAGATAGGAAAGGTACTGGTCCTTATTTTTGTCCAATGTGTGGCATTGAAGGAGAGGATGCGGTACATTTGATATTTTATTGCAAGGAGTTGAAAGAATTAAGAAAGGAAGTGTTTGGTCGGGAGGCTTGCGAGGAAACGGATTTGGTTTCAAGTATGGGAAGTAAGTGTTTTGGTGAGATCCGAAGGCTGGGTAGATTCCTGAAGCTAGCTATGGCCCACCGTGAACTATTTTTATAGAAGTTGATTTTTTGGTTTGTTGTTGGAGTATGATATTTTGTTGTTGTTATTGTGTTATGTTTCCCGCTCTTGGGCTTTATTGGGAATAAATTCATTCGTTCATTTGAAACAATAAGTCCTGATACATTTTAAATCTTTTCGTCTCAGAATACCAAAAATTCCAGAAAGGTTGCAGAAGGAGGGAGAACAAAAACTATTATATAAACTACCAAGGACTTTTCTGTTATACCTTTCTCATAAACGGATGTTATAATGCTAGCCTTAGCCAATAGTATCGACTTGAGTACTTAAGACTGCTGGTCAAGAAGTTAGAAAAATAGTTCGTCAAAACGGCTAAGATATTCTTCCGCGATACTTCTCACTTTCTTGCAAGGGTCCTGTTTAGGCCGTGGCTGGAAGAAACAAACCTGCAATCACTGCGTTTTGAGGCTTTTTTATTTACTAATCCCAGAAGGCTTGACTGTTTAAAATAAAGGTCCTAGGAAGCAGAACATAATATCCCGATGAAAAGTTTGTAGCCTGCGTAGTTGTACGAAAAAGTTGCATGCATTCATATGTAATAGTAAAGAATACTATCATTTAATGTGCCTCAGACTGGGCCAATCTTAAGCAGTAGTTCCAGTAGCATCCTCTCTTGCTATAGTAGCATCAAGTCTCAAGAAACACGGTAGCCTTGAAGTAAAAGCATTTAGTAGCATCAGCTAGTACTGCGTGCTACTTTTTCGTACAACACATCAACGTCATACTACTATTTTGAGACAATTTTTCATCGGGATAGCAAACTCTAAGATGTGCTTCTCGGTCTAACTCACCACTCGGCAATGAAAGTCATGCAAGCCAATCCAGCACAAGATGCAAGTGTTTCCCTTCAGTATTAAACACTAACTAGAGTCAACCTTTTTAGGACCAGATTTCTTGAGTCGACTTTTCCAAGTAATAGGGTTGACACTAAGAAAGAATGATCAGGTCTCATCGTGGCACGCAAGGAAATAATAAAAGTCGAACTGTTTCCAAAATACACACTGAAAGCGTATTTTACTCACGACAAGTAAACTTATACTACGTTGATTAATAAAAAAAAATAAAAATAATGACAGTCGTGGGGCGGAAATAAAATATTAAGGGAAAAATAGAAATCGAATAGAAAGTAGAGGTGGCAATTTGCCGAGAAAAGTCGCAGTCAAAGAGCACTGCCACCGTAAATGGACTCAATAGTAGTCGACAAAAGGTTGGCTAAACAGTGGATGAACTTACATTCAGGTAGTCAACGGTCTTGTCGTTCTTCCTCCTAGTTCTTTTCTTCTGCCTCGATCTCCACGGGTTCTCCAAGTCGTGGTGACATGGTATACTTTCTTCGTCACTATAAAAGAAAAATGGGATGGGGTAGTCCAACAAAGTAGGATAAATACATTCCTGGACCGAAGATCCGACGTCATACTCAGATTGTGTTATGTCAAATATATTCTGGAACAACTAACGCAATTTCATCAGGATGGGTTTCATTAGGAGGATTAGGTGGCCATGGATCAATACTCCTACTTGCCCCGTCAGTAGTGCTAGGTACCTTACCCAGCACTACTGACCATCTCTGCTGACCATGGTACTGGCAGCTCGTTCGAATTCGTTTTATTCACACTACCTAAATTGGGCTCTCACTGAAGATTACGCTGCAGATTTCTTGAAGTGAACGCCATTTTGGTTCTTTTTCCAGTTCTTCAATGAGCCTGACACCCACTCTTATGGATAGTTCTGCGGCAAAGCTTTCTTTTCAAGACTTCTTTTAACATACGGTAATGGCTGAACCAGCCGTCTGGCCATAGCCGTTCAACAAGATTATGGAGGATTAAAAGTTGTACGGATTTTCGGCCTCCATTATTCAGACGACTGAACTGTCAGTGATCGACTGTCATTCGGAAGTGTAATGATATCGATCACTCGCCAGTCATGACGGCAAGACCATGAGGTATCAAGTAGCGTTAATATCGGAAGATTCTGTGTAAAAGTATAAAAGTTAAGTCGGCATATTTCATGTGTCATTATTAGTGTTATATTAGTGTTTCATGTTTCACTGTTCGTGTAAATCTGGAATACAAGGAGTGCACTGTCAGAAGTTTCATAACAACAGCGCGGTTTCAACAGGTAACGCGTAACAGAATACACTTAGGATGTTATCTGTTCTGTTTCAAAATGTTATGCATAATAAGCGTTACCATCAGGAAGAACCGAAAAACCGCCAAAGATAATGTGTTGGCTCTTCGTAACAAAGCTTGTTATGCATAACATTTCATGCACAATGTTTTCAAACACAACAGATAACATCCGATGTGTTATCTGTTACGCATTATGTGTTGAAACCGCGCATCCTCGTGTTGTCTGTTGTGAAACTTCTGACAGTGTGGTGCGTGATACCCGTGTGTTCAACATTTAGTCCAGTAGTCAGAACTATGTGTGTTTTCACACTTTAGTCACTAGACAGCAGTCATTCGATTTCAGTGCTCGGTTAGTAGGTGACCTAGCTTCTATTTATTAAGAAAACAACGAGGAACTCTTACCTGGAATAGTCTGATAAGGTGATTGGGACAGGTTCTTCAGCGTTCGACCCAGCCACCAGAAGACGCGTCACCGCTTTGAGGATGAACTTAACCTGCTTAATATATCCTAGGAAAAGATAACGACTTAGAGATCAACACCACGAAGCAGGGACGGCCCTTTCCTTTTAACCATCCAAACGATAAACGTGAAGGTGTGAACAATCAGAAAAAATTGAACCTCGCAACAGGTGAAAAAAATTCACTACTAGGCGGCCACACCATACCGAAAAATGTAGCGAAGTACGTCTCCCAACCCGACGACAATTTATCTCAAAATACTAGCACGAAGTTGTACGAAAAGTAGCATGCAGTACGAATTGATACTACTACATGCTTCCATGTCAAGGCTACCGTGTTACTGCATTCTACTACTATAGCAAGAGATACTACTGCAAGAGATTGGCCCAGTCTGAGCCACATTAAATGATGGTATTCTTTACTATTATTATACATCAAGACATGTAACTTTTTCGTACAACTATCATACAACTACGCAGACTACACATTTTTCATCGGGAACACACACGGTGGTTTGCCTTGTTTCGCAGTGCTAGTTGCCTCGCCGCACATGCTCTGGTTTATAATTTCAAGATTATTGTTCTGACGAAAGAACAAAGCTGCGATATAGATAGCTGCACTACCTGGATATTGTACAATACCTACAGATATACTCGCTCTTCGTTTGAGGCATGTTACCTAGATCGGACACCAAAAATCTTACAGAACAGGTTTTGTTACACGGGCCGTTCCAACGGATGAGGGTAGGATTCGTTTCAAGCGATGAGCTTCGTAACCCCACTCAGCAAATAAGAAAAAAGCTTGCCTGATATTCACTCACCAAAGTTAGTTTACCTCAAGCAGCGAAAGGATGAAAAAACAAAAATTAGACACACTTCAACTGATTTCAAAAGCCATATCTTCCTTCATGACTACAATCACAAGTACAGTCACCCAACCCGCGAAGTCAAAGTTTATGTGAAAACAAATAATACTGAACGATTTGTCGCACTAACCTGTCGAGGTCCAGGGCTAAAATAATCCAGCAGAGTCCGGCAGAAAACCCGTCCAATCGCCTCCAAATCGGATATGGTAAAATGGGTCTTCCTCCTATTTCCTAGCGTACTTCCGGCAATAGATATCTCCAGGGTATAGCTGAGCGGGATGCCCATGGTCCAAACGACAACCCGACCAGCACCTTCCTTGCTTTTCTGGATCACGAATTTGCATTGCTTGAAACTGAACTGAAACGAAACGTTGAAAATAGTAGCTTTTTATTTTTTTAGGTGTTCATGTCGTATCGAGATCCTGACTTTTTAGTCGCCAACCCAATCCCCAGCATTTACCAGAAAGTGTCGTAAATTCAAAAAATATCAATCACTTCAAAGCAGGTGTGGATCGCCACCTGGCTGAAATTCAATTTACTGTAGAGAAACTTATAGAGGCCAAGAACCTTTTGATACAGTTATATTATCATTATTATTATTATATTATTTGCTTCCTACAAACCACTCACTCTTCTGCATGGGCCTACTGATACCCAGACTCTTGGACATTTTCTGGAGGAAAGCGGGGATACTGATATGCTAAGCGGCAAAACAAACTTCAACTGAGATATTGAGCTGCGGAACGAAGCTAAGCTCGCGGAAACTTGAAGACCTCAACTCTCAAGCTCAGCGTACAATAAAACACGAACATTATACACTAGAAAATCGACACGGAGCTGTAGCAGACTGAGCATGCGCGTTCTCGTGGCAGGAAGCTTTAAATGGGAGAAGGACTTACTTTGGCGACGGTGTTTTTGTGCATCATCAAGGGAAACACTTGCTCTAGCAAGGACTGGCTTCCATTGGTATCTTTAGATTCGCAACCGTACATGAAGGCATTGTGACTCCGTCCGTGGCTGTGGATGTCGCAGTACATCAAAACTTCTCTCTCGTCTTGAAGCCTGAATTCGAGAAAAATGTTCACGCATTTCATATAGTAGTCCTGGGTGGAAGGGGTCATTCTTACAAAAGAGTAAACTTTTCGAAGCCACAAGCTTCGAAAACGTAAAATCATAAATGAAACAGATGTGGCACTGAACTCGAATTGCTATCCTCTCAACTATTCCTTCGTTGGCCGCCGTCTTCTCGTTCAAATTCTTTGAGTTTGACTCTTATTTTGTCTTATTCCTACCTCATTATCTTACCTCTTATTGCTTGACTTATTTTTTTCGCGTTTGATCTTCAGTTGTAACGAGGAACTGTCAAGCAAACAGCCAGCGTGGTAGCGGCCGTAGTTAGCGGCCAATTACTGATTTCTATCTCGTGTCTCAATTCACGGTAAGCTAGATGCCAACAGAAAGTTCGAGTTCACCAGTGGAATTCGGCATCGCAAGCGGAAAAAACAGCGTTGCCCGGTCACAATATTCGTGCCCCGCCGTTTCATCCCAAGCCGAACTGCGTTCGCGTCATGTTCTCAACATGTAAACGGAAAAAAATCGCGTTTTGTCGGTAATCGCGTTATTGCTTCGAGTCGGGCGGTCAATCGGTAAAACAAAAGGAGAACAAGAGCTACGAGCTTTTATAGCACTTGTTACGAGTAGGTGATGCAAGAAAGTATATGAGAGCATAAAAAAACACGCCCTTTAACCCCCTAGGTTCGGACCTAGAAATAGGATATCTAATTTCCCTCGAGTCTGAGCATTTCTGCCATCGCCAATCTAGGTCAAACAAATTTTCTACCTTTCAAGTTGAGATCCACTCGTTTGATTCCTAGACGTGCCATACTATTTCCGGTACCCCCCCCCCTCCAACTCCCCCTACCACGGCCGAATCTAGTTCAGACGCATAAATGGAGCATCCAAAGCTTACTCTCTTACCATCCATCAAGTTTCACTCGAATCTGAGCATTTTTCGGGATATTCCGGCCCCCCCCCCCCACTGTGCTGGAAGCCTATCTGAAAATTTCCGGTTCCCGTTTCATCCCCCTCGCTACCGTGGCCGGATCCGGTCCGGACGCTGCATAACGAATCTAGGCCGCGTAAACTCGATTATGTCAAACTTACATCCCATTCGGCTCATTCGCTTGGTTCTTGTGCATGTCACACAATTTCGGCCCCCCCCCCTCCATATGGCCCAACTATGGCACGTAGTTCGGGCACATGTTTTCATTCCTGGTACATCAGTTCTTATCGCCCATGAAGTTCACTCGAATCGGACCACCCATTCACAACCTACGGAAGTTAGTTATTTCCGGATTACCCTTCCCTCAACTCCCTCAAAAAAGGCGGATCCAGGAACGGAAGCTTTCCTAGGGCATTGTGTTGGGTCCTTAAGTCTATTTGGTCGAGTCGCTAATATGCCTGCAATGTTTCATCATCCTTAGCACATCCGGAAGTATCCTAACTCGCGATCACCGGAATACCGGGATACCCTCTCCATCTGGCTACAACACCTCCCCAAGAGCTCCTACACGATCTGGTTCTGTCAAGAACATATCTAGGGCTTATGCTTGTTCTCCCAACCAAATTCCATGCCGACCCCTCAACTCTCAGCGTTTCACGAGATTTCCCGTGCCCTCTCCAACTCCCCCATCCGGTGCAGAATTGAAACGGAACATCTGACACGATGGCTCTTTCCACTTGCCAAGCTTCATTCAATTCTGATCATCCGTTCAAAAGCTTTTATGGCACTTGCAGCTCCGCTCAAGTGCCATATACCGATCACTTTTCGGTCTGTCGGTCCGTCAGGCCACTCATCTCGAGTTCGGGTACTTCTAGAATTGCTAGGACGATGAAACTTAATTGGCAGGCATATTAGGGACACCACCAAACTAACTTGGAGATAGTCACTTTCCTGATTCGACCACCATGGGGGGAGTGGAGGGAGGGGGAATCCGGAATATTGACGGATTTTTTACTTCTGAACGGAGAATCGGATCTTACTGAAACTTGATATTTGGATAGACGTCCTGTCTCAGATGTCACACTTCAAGTCCGGAATTGATCCGGTGGCTTTGGAGGGAGTTGGAGGGGGAAACCGGAAATCGAGTGACATGTTCAGAGTGGATGGATCGGGATGAAACTTGGTTGGAAGAACAAGCTCAAGCCCCAAATACATAGTTGACAAGACCAGATCGGAGCCGAGCACTGTGTGGGGAGTTGGAGGACGGTTCCGGAATTCCGGTGATCCCGACTTAAGATGCTTACACATGTGCTAGGATTATGAAATTTGGCAGGCATATTAGGGACCCGACCAAACTAGCTTGGAAACAGTCACTTCCCCGATCCGACCACCGTGGGGAGAGTGGAGGGAAGGGGAATCCGAAATATTGACGTATTGATAACTTTTGAACCGGGAATCGGATCTTAATGAAACTTGATATTTGGAAAAAGCTCGTGTCTTTAAGTCCGGAATGGATCCGGTGACTCTGGGGGGAGTTGGAGGGGGAACCGATGATCCCGACTTAAGAGGCTTACACATGTGCTAGGACGATGAAACTTGGCAGGCATATTAGGGACGCGACCAAAATAGCTTTGAAATAGCCACTTCCCCAATCCGACCACCGTGGGGTGAGTGAAGGGAGTGAATCCGAAATATTGTGTGACATATTCAGAGTGGATGGATCGTGATGAAACTTGGCGGGAAGAACAAGCACAAGCCCTAGATACATAGTTGACAAGACCGGACCGGATCTGAGCACTGTGGGGGGAGTTGTAGGGAGGGTTCCGGAATTCCGGTGATCCCGACTTAAGATGCAGGCACATTAGGGACCCAACCAAACAAATTTGGAAATAGTCCCTTTCCCGATCCGACCACCGTGGGGGGAGTGGAGGGAGGGGGAATCCTGAATATTGATGCATTTATAACTTTTGAACGGGGAATCGGATCTTAATAAAACTTGATATTTGGAAAGACCTCGTGTCTTAGATGTCCCATTTCAAGTGCGGACAGGATCCGATTAATGTGGGGGAGTCGGGGGGGGGGGGGGGGGGGAGGGAGCGGAAATTTTGTGACACGCTTAGAATATAGTGACTGGGATAAGACTTGGTGGGAAGAACAAGAGTAGTTATATAAAGGGGTTTCTACCCCACCCTCCCCTCAATTTCAAAACCCCATTTTAACATCAATTTCTTAAATTTTAACATCCTTTATTCCAAATTAACCCCTTTTTTACAGACTTTTTAGTTTCATAATTACACGAAATAAGGTACCAAGAAATGATAATATTACCCCTTTAAGACTTAAGACATAAGACAACTAATACAATATACCCTAATATATAAGTACACTTATTTTATTAACTATTACAACAATTCTAAATCATATCACTGGTAAACAGTTCCAAGTCAACGTATTGTTCCGAGTTCTTATTTACCCGTACAATCGGTTGCAAAATCAGATTTTTCTTTAGAAGCAACTCGCTAGCAATTGCATTATATCTCTGTGGAATAAACAAATCACAGACTTTGTTATTATGATTAATAACGACAACCAACTTATCACCATATTTTGTCTTAGCAATTCTCATTTTAACGATGGTATATTTCAATCCTAGAACTAGTTGTTCTTTCTTGATTGTCTCATTGTATTTATTCATGCTGACTGTATTCAAGACCTCCATTTATTAGCGGCTGATTTTCTTAAATAAAAATCCAGACTATCTGGTGAGAGAAACTAACACACAAAAAAGTTCATCATTTTGAAATTTATAGAATATTTCTTCAAAACCCCACATCCCCAGACTGTGACGAATGGTTGCGTTAAGCAGACACGCAAAGCAAAATACTGTGATGGCTATCAGTCTGGGGGGCCCCTGAACAGGGAAACTCCTTAGAGTTTTTTGTTCAAATCCCTACCAACAGAAACTGCCAGCGCTGGGATTCGAACCGAGGTCTTGACAGACGTTAGTTTTGCACCGGCCAAGCGCTAACCAACTGAGCTGTCGGGGTCCTCATCCGATCCGCAAAGTTTCCGTTTTGTGATGCAATTTTTGGCAAAGAGCTGCAAAACCTCTCGCCTCCAGACAAGAAATACGGGGAAAGTTAAGAGGTGCGATGGAGTTGCACCCCGAGTTTTTGGTTGTTGTTGTAGTTGTGGTTGTATTTATTGTCTGGAGGCAGCTCCGACGGGAGAGGAAACTCAAAGAGTTTTTTCCCGCCGTCGCTCACTACTAACAAAATTGTTAGCAGCCAGGTTCGATCTCATGATACAACAGCGGGCAATTTGCGTTAGCTAGACGCTAGCCAACTGATCTATCGGAGCTAGTGGTAATTTTTTGTTGAAAGTTTTAAGATGGGAAAACTGGAGACAATTAGGCTACGAAATTAATGGTGGGTACTGGTTATGAATGATGCAGGTAATTATTGCGCGTAGAAACTGGATCTGAGAGTCGGAGCACATTGAACGTTTTATGAAGAGAATACCAGAGAAAATTATGCTTTGCGTCACGAATCAATGTTTGTCTGAATTCATCCACCACCCAGGGGCCTGGGTGAGGGGTTACTCACTTAGACAAAGGTGTACTGGTTGGCGAGGGGTTACTTACTTAGACAAAGGTGTACTGGGTGGTGAGGGGGTATTCACTTGGACAAAGGTGTACTGGTTGGCGAGGGGTTACTCACTTGGACAAAGGTGTACTGGTTGGCGAGGGGTTACTCAGGTACTGGTGATGAATGACGCAGGTAATTAATGCGTATATGAATATGAGGATAGAGTTTTCAATTTAATGAAAGCAATATACTACACTTTGGGTAATTTCTCTTGATTTATTATGGAATTATTTTTACAATATTTATAACCATTCAAACGGACTTGTTTCATGTATTTTTCGCGAGGAAAAAATCTAAATGTCTTACGCATTTATGCTTCACGCTGAATAACCTCTTCAACCGTTAATTGACCACATTTTAGCATTGATACCAATTCAGTGTAAAAATTATACGTGGTTTTGTATTCAGCTTTTCTATCTGCAATGTTGAAATGTTTTTCAATTATTTCGATAATAACGGAACCCAAACTTAAAGACGCTAAAGGTAGCATAAAAAACGCACTTAATCCTGCTGCTGAAAAGGAAAATTTGGATAAAAGTAGACCGTTACTCACATTATTGTAATATTTATAGCTTCGGCGATATACAAACATTTTCTTTTCCAAATCTTCCATTTATAATAAAACTAAATTGTTTCAAAAATTACTTCTTTAGGTTTGCCTCCAAATTCAGGAACACATACACCATCTCGTAAACAATACTGCAGATAGCATGATCAGTCGGATGTAATCCAGACGGTGCATACTACGTGAACGCAAAACACTTCTCCCACCTGCGCAACTCCACTATTTCTTTCTTAACTGGTCAGAGGCAATCTAGATCGCGTATGCTCCGTGAAACACAAACAAATCAGCCGTCTCGGTAACTGTGCTCTCTGTGCATTGTCCAGTCGGAGAAAATGAGATAGCCTTTGCTCCATGAAACACATACTGAAACCAGTGAATTTCTTTACGTCTGAGAAAACTCAGTCAGTGGAAATTTATTAATAAAAATGTTCTACTATTAAATGATGGAAACTGTAGAGGTTATTCAACGTTGTAAAACCATAATATCTAAGAATGAATCGATCATTCAAAGGTTGCCGAAATACAAAATTAATGAACTTCGTACATATGCAAAAATTAACAATATCAAAACAAATGGTGAAACGAAAAAGGAAATAACTAATAAGATAATAAAGCAACTTAATAGGAATATTTTGCTTGCGGAAGAGACACTTAATATTCGGCGTAGAAATGAAAGTATTCGGAACAAAAATAGACCATCAAATTATACACCAGAGCCAGCATTAAGGAAGATTTTGGAAGATGAGATAAAAGAAAATAATATTGCTATTGGAAATATAAAAAAAGAGGAGAAACGGATAATAGAAAAGGATACAAGTGAATTAAAAAGGTTTCTAAAAAACAAAGGCCTACCCACTCGTGGTAACAGAGATGAAGTTATAGAACGCATTAAGGAATACTATGGTAGGATAATTAATAAGCAGAAAGAAACTATGGATAAAACTAGAGGTATCCTGAGAGATCAAACAGAAAGAGGTGATCAAAATAGACACAAACTAATCGATTTATCTAATCTCTTTATAAATAAGAAACAAATCAAAGAAGAAACATCGATTCCCAATTATTTGTTTAAAACAGAAGAAGAACAACACCCCACTACTGTAAGAGAAAATGAAAACATTTACACAGTAAACGTATCTATTGAAAGCAACGGTAGAGACGAAAATAATCTCATTAGTTTTGTTTTTGAGGATTTGCAACGAAGAATGAATGAAATATACCAGTACAGAGTTCAGTTTGTGACCAAGGTTATTTTCTATAGACAGAGAATGATGAGGAAGTAGAAGTATTTTACAACAGTACTTCTTGGGTTTTAAACAAAAATAGTGTCCTTACTCGTAGCCATTTAGATGACAACAACAGGAGACTCAGTTCTTTGAGGAATACCCCTCGATCTGGGCTACAATTTAGTCGGTATGACGGAATTGATTATAGGATGACACGAATAGAATCGTATATGGGAGGAACGTTTAAAACACTGTCAGATTCGTAAAAAATAAAAAAACTTGCCTGAATATTGAAAATAAGGATCAAAAATGCTTTCTTTGGTCAATCTTAGCACATTTATACCCAGCTAAAGATCATGCAGAAAGAACTTCGAAATATAAACAATATGAGAACGAATTTGATTTCAAAGGGATTACTATCTTCCCAATGGATACAAAAGATATACACAAATTTGAAAATAGATACTACATTAAGATTTGTTTATTTCAAATTGAAAAAGAGAAAATTATCAGAAGTCATATACTAAAAAGTACAATCAATGGGAAAACTGCAAAACATATCATTCATTTATTATATTTCGATAATCATTATGTACTGGTAAAGGATCTGACAGATTAGTTGGTCCTCAAATCTCTAAAAAGAAAACAAAGACATACCTCTGCAATTATTGCGGAAGACATTTTAAGAAGGAAGAACACTTTGAAAAACATGAAAGTAAAAATAATTGCGAAGATCCTGATATTATAATGCCTCCTGAAGGTTCAAGTATACAATATAAAAATATTGCAAAACAAATGAAAGTACCTTATTGCATAATAGCCGACTTTGAGTCTTATAACGAAGAATACAACCAGGTAAACGGAAAGAAAACAATAAAAGTAGCTGAACAGAAACCTTTTGCGTACGGATTTCAGGTATGCTGTTCCTTTGATACAAACCAAAACAAATACTACGATTATTTCGGTGAAGACGCTGCAAAACATTTTGTTAAAACCGTTACAAAAGTATCCACAGAAATTGCAAACAAATATGAAAACAGGCAGAGAAATCACACTTATACAGCTGTAGAAATTGCAGAAAAATGGAACACACTAATGGATAAGACCTGCCATATCTGTAAGACTGAAATCACTGAAAATCCCCACTTTGATCACGATCACATGACTGGAAAGAATAGGGGTTTTACTCATACGGAATGCAATATGAAATACAGAATTCCCAAGCATATCCCTGTAGTGATCCATAACTTATCAAAGTATGATTCCCATCTATTTGTGAAAGAGTTGATACCTGATAACGGAATATTTGAATCAGCAGAAAGTTTTATATCATTCTCGAAATCAATAAGTATTCCAAGACAGGATACAGAAATAAAATATTAAATCAGATTCATAGATTCCATTCGATTCATGGCCGCATCTTTGGACAAGTTATCAGCAAATTTAGCTAAATGTGATTGTAGGATACCCTGTGATCATCTAAGAAAGAATTTCAAATTCACATCAAATAGTTTCGAAAAAGATGACGAATTCCAAGAAATAATTAAGAAAGGGGTATATCCTTATGACTTTGTAGATAGCTTAGGTAAAATGGGTTGTAAAAAATTACCACCGATAGAAAACTTTTATTCAAGGTTAACGGGGAAAGGTATTAGCAAAGGTGACTATAAAAGAGCGGTGTCTATATGGAAGCAATTTAATTGCGAAGACCTACTGGATTATACGAAGTTGTACTTAAAAATTGATGTTTTAATATTGTCTGATGTTGTAGAGAATTTCAGAAATGTATGTATTCATAATTATGATCTGGATCCACTACATTACTTCTCAGCTCCAGGATTAACGTGGGATGCTTTCCTAAAGCATTCGAAAGTAGAACTACCGTTATTCTCAAAGGAAGACATGTATACATTCATTGAAAAGGGGATAAGAGGGGGTGTATCTCAATGTATAAAAAGATACGCTAAAGCAAATAATAAATATATGAGTGATTATAACAAGAGTAGACCAACTAATTATTTAGTGTACTTGGATAAGAATAATTTGTATGGGTGGGCGATGTCACAAAAATTACCAGCGAATGATTTCCAATTCATTTCCATACCAGAAGCTTTGAAAGAGAAAAATGAAAACAGTTCACTCGAGTATTATAACCATCTAAAAAATCATGTTCATTCGGTGATGCAATTAACGAATGTAGGTGCTATCTATGAAGTAGATTTAGAATACCCCAAAGAACTTTTCCAGTTACACAAAGATTTACCGTTAGCACCCGAACATTTCAATGGCAAACTATGTACGACCTTACTGGATAAAAACAACTACGTAGTTCACCACAGGAACCTAGAATTCTATTTACAAAAGGGTTTGATACTGAAAAAAGTACATAGAATACTAGGATTCACTGAGAGTGCTTACTTAAAAGGATACATAGACCACAACACAGCACTTAGAACTAAAGGTACAAATGATTTTGAAAAGGACTTTTTTAAGCTGATGAAGAATGCTTGCTTTGGGAAAACCATAACGAACGTAAGGAAACGAGCTGATATGGAAATAATAACTGACGATAAAACAAGAGAAAAAATAATAAAGAAATCCAACTTTAAATCTGAAATTATTTTCAGTGAAAACTTTTCTGTGGCAAGAATGTCAAAGGAAAAGATAAAACTAGACAAACCAATGTAAATCGGTTTTGCTGTACTGGAACTATCCAAGCTCTTGATGTATGAATTCCATTATGATTATATGAAACCTAAATATGGGGATAAAATAGATTTATGTTATATGGATACCGATTCGTTCATATATGACATAAGAACCGAGGATTTCTATGAAGATATCAAAAAAGATTTGAATGAGAGGTTCGATACATCTGATTATGCAAAAGATAATCCATATGGGTTTCCTAATGTAAACAAGAAAGTGATAGGCATGATGAAAGATGAATTAGCAGGACAAGTGATGACAGAGTTTGTTGGATTACGGTCGAAAGTATATGCTTATTGAAAGGATAACCAAGACCCTTCAAAAGCCAACAAAAAACTAAAGGGAATAAAAACAAACATAGTGAAAGATAAGATTACGATTCAGAACTATAAGGATGTTCTATTTGGAAACGTTGGAGATCTTTCAGTAACCCAGTACAACTTAAGGTCATACAAACACAATATGTTTCTAGAAGAAGCTCTAGATCCTAAGGATGATAAAAGGATTGTATCCAGTGATAAATTCACAACTTTTCCATTAGGTTACAAACAAGTATATAGTTAAAAAAGTCAAGTACCTAGTTAAAAATTTCAACTACCTAGTTAAAAAAGTCAAGTACCTAGTTAAAAAATTCAACTACCTAGTTAAAAAATTCAAGTACCTAGTTAAAAAATTCAACTACCTAGTTAAAAAATTCAAGTACCTAGTTGGTAAATCTTATAATAATAAATTCCTCATAAGTAAATGAATGAAAAGGCTCCAATCAAAGTATATGATTTTCGCGAAAAGAACACTTATCAGAATAAGCACGACCTTGCACCTCAGTGGCCATTTAGATTATTAATTTGTGGAAGTTCAGGAACAGGGAAAACCAATTTACTCTTGAATTTAATTTATGAATACATCTGTTTCAACCGAATATACTTGTATGCAAAAGATCTTGAAGAAGATAAATATACAGATCTCATAGCCAATTTAAACACTTTGGAGTCACAATGTAAAACGAATATTTTAACTGTAAGTAATGACCTTAATGATATTATAGATGTTGATAACCTAGACCCTAAGTATCAGAACTTGATTATCTTTGACGATTTTGTCACTGAAAAAGACCAGAAGAAAATAGAGGATTTATTCATAAGAGGAAGAAAGAAAAATGCTTCAATTGTTTATTTATCACAGAGCTATCATAAACCGCCAAAGGTGGTAAGACTTCAGTGTAATTATTTTGCATTTTTTCAGTGTTCTAACCCAAAAGAAGTAAAATTAATAAGACAAAGCCATGTATCCAGTATAGACAATGAAAAATTTCTCAAACAATTCGAGGCTGCAACCAAGGGCTACGGTTTTTTCTTCATAGATTTAAAAACAAAAGATAAAACCCTGAAGTACAGGAAAAACTTTGAAAAATTTACCGGATAATTTATTTCTATAATAAATTAATAAATTTGGTAGTGTTGGAAAAAAGGTTAGTAACGAATCGAAAGTTACTGATGAAAATGGTAACATTAACCTACAAGATAGACGAATTATTAATTTAGGGGATGCGAAAGCAGACCAGGACGCTATTAGTTTCAGATCTATGACTATTCTTTTGAATCAATTTAAAGAAGAAATTACCGCAGAACAAGTGGGGATAAATCAATATTTTAGCGAAGATATCAACAGATTAACTGCTGTACATGATTCTCTCGACAATTTATTGGTAAGGATTAAAGATAAAGGTTTATTTGTAAAAGAAATAATTCGAGTTAATGATAAAGAAATTAACGCTGAAAACAAGTTGATAACAAATGTTCAAGACCCTAGAAACAAAAATGACGCTGTTAATTTAGGAACGTTAATTACGTATCTTTTAGATTTTGACAAAAAGCTTCTTGGTCAACATACCCATAACAATATAACTGAAACAAAAATTGCTGACCATCAAACCCATATCGATAATATTGAAAGAGCAGTAGTAAACATTTTAAAAAGGCTTCTAGAGCAAAAACCTGTTGACAAACAATTCATTTCCAGATTAGAAAAAATGATGGCTGGTAAATAAATTTATATAATAAATTATTTTTCTAATAAATGGTTGAAACAATGGAGTATACAGTTTATTTGTCAAAGCTTCAGAAAGGAAAGCTGAAGAAATGCTTTGGTGCTAAACAAAAATGTCAGATACGTGTTAGTCATAGTAGACAGAATGAACGAGAACCAGTCAAGTTACTTTTAAATAAACGACAAATTGATAAAATTGAAACATGTAAAATGAATAATAAGGGCTGTGATATTGATGTATCATACAAACAGATGAAAGAAGCGATTCAAAAGGTTGGATTACTTCCTTTCCTAATACCGTTAGCTGTAGCCCTTGGTAAGGCAGCTTTAACAAGCGGAGCTGCTGCTTTGGGTACATTCGCTGGTAAGAAATTGGTTGATAACATAACCAACACAGGTGGGGCGCTTACACTTCCTGGAACGCAAAAAGTTGTAGGTCATGGGGTACGTGGAAGACCTAAGAAGTCAAAAAACGGGGACATCAAAAAAGAAGCAAAAGTAAAGTAGGACCTCTAACCAATTTTGACATTATGGATGCATTAGAGAGTATACCACATTTTAGAGGTGTTTTCTCTATCGATACGCTACCCAAACAGACAAATAGTATAGAATGTGGTGTAGTTAATTATGATAAACTCGGAATGCCTGGAACTCACTGGGTTGCCTATTGTAATCTACCTAATCAACCCTATGTCGAATTTTTCGTTTCTTTCGGTATTCCACCAGGAAAAGAAATAATTAAATATCTAAAAACTTCAAAGAAAAAAATAGCTTATGAAAATCTTGCTGTTCAAAATATAGATGAATTAAACTGTGGATTTCACTGTATTTCCTACATCCAGCGCAAACTGAAGTTGGTAGCTTTTCGTTTTTAAAAATTGTTTTCTAATAAATGGAGATTAATTGTATGAAATGTAAAAAGAAAACTGACACTGAATCAATGTTTAAGGCAGTGTCACAGAAAAATAATGTTCCAATGCTGAAAGGTAATTGCGTTATTTGCGGATCGAGGAAAAATCTGTTTTTAAAAAAAACCTCGACGCAGAAAAAGATATTTTAAAGACGTATTATTTGAATTATTCAGGGGTTGATGATATTCACAGAAAATTAAAAGAAAATGGAGTGAACGTTTCTAAAGATAAAATAAAAAATGTGTTGCAAAATGAGAATGTGTATACGATACACAAACCTTCCTATCACAATTTTGAAAGGAGGCGAGTCTATGTTCACTATGCTGATGAGCAATGGCAAGCTGATTTAGTTGACCTTCAGAAATATAAAAAAGCAAATGATAAAACAAATTACATCTTGACTGTTATTGATTGCTTTAGTAAATACGCTTGGTGTGTCCCTTTGAAAGATAAAACGGGTGCTGGAATAATAAACGCATTCAGTCATATATTTAAAGAAAGAATTCCTCAGAAACTACAAACTGATAAAGGTAAAGAATTTGTAATGAGAAATGTTCAATCTTTTTTGAAAAATAACGACATACACTGGTTTGCATCTGAAAGTGAATTGAAAGCGCAAATCGTTGAACGATTCAATAGAACGTTGAAAGAAAAGTTATGGAAATATTTTACTCACAATAACACTACTAAATGGATTGATATTTTACCTTTATTTGTTAGGAATTATAATAACACTTATCATCGTTCAATAAAAATGAAACCAATAGATGCTAGTAAAAAGGTAAATCAGAAAAAGGTTTACAATGCTTTGTTTCCTCCAGTAGATGGTTACAAAATAGTTGGAAATTACAAAGTAGGAGATTTAGTCAGAATAAAAAAAGAAAAGAGTATTTTTGATAAAGGATATTTACCCAATTACACAAATGAAGATTCCAGATAGCAACCATTAGACCTACCATTCCCATTACTTATGAAATATCTGACAAAAGTGGGGAATTAATTCAAGGAGGGTTTTACGAAAAAGAACTTTCAAAATTTATTATGAAATAAAATTACTTGTATATAAATCGATTCAAGACGCTTGAGTGATATGTTATCGGGTATAGTGAAGAACAGAGAAATTCAAAGAAGAAAGGTTCAAGAATATGAGATGGAGAAAGCAGGATTTCAGGAAATGGCTTCAGAATTTAACGCTCCAGTTGTTATAGCGCAAAAAGAAAACATGAAGACACAAAAAGATTACACTGAAGCGATCATGAAGAAATTACATAACAATGATGAAAGATTAGATAATACATTTAAAACTACTCGTCCATACCAGATCCCTGCTTCAGAGGAATCGAGTCGAGCACCAACTCCTGCTTTAGAACCTTCCCCCGCTTTAGGATCCTTATCCGTTGATATGATTAAAAGTATTACCCAAGAGTTTTTAAATCAGATTAATTCAAAACATGCAGAATCTGGGGTTGGCAATGATTCTTATTTTAAAATGCCAATGTATTACATTGAGCATCCTTCGGATATAGAGGAGGCTTTGAATCATTTAACAACTATAAGTAAAAGTTATGGTGGTAGGAAAGGTCATGGTTACTCTAGCTATGATCCAATTATTGAATTTATAAAAGAATACAAGGATAGGTTAAGAACCATTCAAAATAATTTATCATTAGTCAAACAACAAGGAACTGGAATATTTATGAGGTGTGATGATATGATAAACAAATTATATATTCTGATAGGTAGCAGAGTGAATGGAAATACATCTGATGAGGTGAGGAATGAAGCTGTTGATATTTTGGATACGTTAATGCGAAATAAAGTCTGAACCAAGAAAAATATAATTCAATATATAAAAAATATTTCTAATAAATGGTATTGTTAAACATAGAAGGTAACGAAATTACCATTGATATATCATTTAGTCAACCAATCGAACTGAATCGTAATTGCGATTATGAAATAGGTTTGAATCAGTGTACTTTGTGGTATTCGTGGCATAATATTAGTGAAAAATTTGGGAATAATACATTTCAATACAGGAAAGATGAAACGGGAGACTGGATTAACGTTACCATTCCTAATGGGATGTACAATGATGATTGTTTGAATTATTTTCTGTGTCATTATTTTGATACGCCAAAAGATAAATGTCCTATTGTCATTTCATCAAATCCAGCATCTATGAGATTTGTCATCATATTACAAGAAAAATACATGTTTAGATTTAATAGTGATTTGTGTCAGATTTTAGGCTTTGAGAAGGATGGTGAGATATCTAATAAAATTAATGAAGGTACAAAGCTTCCAAATATAACAAGAAGTGTCGATAAAATTCAAATTCACTGGTCTCTTGTAAACTGTTCTATCGTAAACAAAAGTAAATCAGATGTCATTTGGACATTTGTTCCGAATACTGAACCGGGTTGCCAAATTGTTGAGAATCCTAGACAATTAATATATCTTCCTATCAACACAAAAGACTTTATTTGCTCGTTGAGAATGACAATAACTGATCAGCTTGGAAGACCGATTGATCTGAATGGTGATAACGTAGGATACGTTCTGCATTTAAGAAAAGCTTAAAGGATTATTGAAATAAAATTATTTACTTATAAATGTTGTTAAATAATAAGCGATTACTTTACAATAAGCAGTACGGAAGTGGAATCGGTAGTATATTCAAAAACATTGCTAATTCCCAGTTATTCCAGACGTCAGCAAAACAAATAAAAGATGGAGCATTGTCAATGTATAATAATATTATAAAACCGAGATTTGAGCTGCTGGAAAAACAGAGCAATAGAATATGGAAAAGATTTGATTGATGTCAACAAGAAGGAACTGATTGATGTGATTGGAAATAAGAAATCGATGAAGGATCTTCTGGGTACAAATAAAAGGATTTTAAATCAAAGGAGTCAAGATTTGATCAAAACGTTAATGACTGGAAATGGGTTAAAGATTCTGAAATGAATTTTATTGAATAATTTCCTTCTTATATAAATGGCAGTAAATAAAATTATTAGTCCGCAATGGAACATATTTGATGAGCCACTTGTGGATGATACAGTGGTCAAGTATGAATTTAAAGAAATTCGAGAAACAGATGTGAATGTATCCAATAAGTCAGAGTTTGAATTTGTAACAAAGAAATTAGATTCCTGGTTCTATCCAAGTGAAAGTTATCTTGAGGTAGGCGTAAGGATAGTTAAAGAGAATGGAACTAATATAGGTTCAACTGATGTTGCTACGTTGACGAATAATGGATTTAATTTATTTAGTACCGCTGAGTATGTCATAAACGATACACCTGTTGAAAAAATTAATCATGTTGGCATTACAACTACCGTTACAAAGCTGATTGAATACTCTGATGATTACTCTAGAAGTGCTGCTAGAAACCATTTTTGGTACAAGGATTATAATCAAGGAACTGATATCAACCCTATAACTAGTTCATTTACCGTACCTGCAGAAGGAAAACTAACAGCAGGAAATATGAATGTCACTTCTAAGCCTAATCCCAATTATAATAAAGGGTTTGAAAAGAGATATAATAGAACTAAAAACAGCAAATTAGTGAATATGTATTTACCATTATCAGAGTTGTTTGGATTCTTGAAAGGAAACAAACGATTTTTTAGAGGTGCATCACACAGAATATGTCTAAGAAGAAATGATGATAATAATATGATTGTAAAAAATGGAAATCCTAATTTTAAAGTCGTCATTGAGTATTTATCCTGGAAAATTCCTGTTATAGCTCCTAGTATTGAAATGATGAGTCAATTGGAAAAGGGTTTGGCAAAGGATAAAAAGTATAATTTGATGTGGGAAGCTTGTAATACTTATAAAAGTGATGTTAGTCAGAATAAGGAACACACCTGGAAAGTTGTGTCTGAGAGAAATAGTCCTACGAAAATCGTTGTGATGTTACAGAAAAATGAAAAGCATAACAACCAAACAAAGAATAATATGGTATTTGATCATATGAATTTGACGGATATAGAGGTTAGAATTAACGGGGATAAATATCCAGAAGAACCCCTCAAATGCGACTTTAGTGAGGAAAAATGCACATACTCGAATCTTTACAACAGATACATACACATGGGTTATAAGCAATTAGCGTTTGATACTGGTAGTGTAGTCAATATCGAAGAATTTAAAGAAGTATATCCACTATTTTGTTTCGATGTTTCTAAACACGAGTCAAATATTTATAATGGAACCACTGCTGATATTGAAATTAGTATAACTTTAAAAGATCCTCAACCCGTACCATACAATATTTACTGTGTTCTATATTATGAAAGAAAAGCTACATTGGATATCATTAATAAAAATATGTATGTGAGTTTGTGATTTGGATTTTCATTAAAGAAAATCAGCCGCTAATAAATGGAGGTCTTGAATACAATCAGCATGAATAAATACAATGAGACAATCAAGAAAGAACAACTAGTTCTAGGATTGAAATATACCATCGTTAAAATGAGAATGGCTAAAACAAATATGGAGATAAGTTAGTTGTAGTTATCAATCATAACAAGAAGATGTGGGATCTGTTTATACCACAGAGATACAATTCGATTGCTAATGAGTTACTTCTAAAGAACAATCTTATTTTGCAGCCTATTTTGCGTGTAAATAAGAACTCGGAACAATACGTTGAATTGGAACTGTTTACCAGTGATATGATTTAGAATTGTTGTAATAGTTAATAAAATAAGTGTACTTATATGTTAGGGTATATTGTATTAGTTTATATGTCTTAAAGGGGTAATATTATCATTTCTTGGTACCTTATTTCGTGTAATTATGAAACTAAAAAATCTGTAAAAAAAAGGGTTAATTTGGAATAAAGGATGTTAAAATTTAAGAAATTGATGTTAAAATGGGGTTTTGAAATTGAGGGGAGGGTGGGGTAGAAACCCCTTTATATAACTACTAACAAGCGTAAGCCCTAGATACATCAGTGATAGAACCGGACCGGATTCGGTCACTCTGGGGGAGTTGGAGGGGGTCCAGAATTCCGGTGATCGCAGTGTAACATAGACTACTTCCAGAGGTGCTACGACGATGAAACTTGGCTTGAACATTAGAGACTTGACAAGATTGGCTTAGAAATTGTCACTTTCCAGATCCGACCATCGCTTAAAGGGGTCTAGGCGAGAACCCCCCTCCCCCGGACAAACCCCCCCCGCAAAAACACCCCCGGTACCAAACCCCCCCGGCGACCCCCCCCCCCCCCGGCTAAAAAAAACCCGGTACCAAAACCCCCCGGACCAAACACCGGGACCGAATTCCAAATCTGATTGGAATCGTTTGTGCGGCTCTGTAAGACCAGCCCGGGAATACCAAGCCTTAAAAAGGGGCACCAGGAAGATTCCCACAAAAAACGAGAAGCTTCGCATGAATAGAACCTAACCACACAACACTTTGATCAAATATGCCCACTTACTTTTTTATCAGTAGCTTTGTATGCCATATCGACGGTGTTGCCTCCCTGCTGGCGGCCCGATACTGACGATTAAGATCTTTCCCAGCCAGAGAGCAGCGACTGTTTCCAACGATGACTCCGTCGGGGTTGAGCATTGGAATGATTTTGAACACAAACTTTTCTCTTAAAGCCTGAAAGATAAACGAAAACATAAATAAAGTAGAACCGGTAAATCCAAACCAGTTCAGCCTCCTGAAGACTCCTGTCAATCACTTCAGTCGCAATCAGGAAATCTTCCGGATACGTTGTCTGCACTTAATTGCAATTTCGACAAGCACTTTGAATTTCCACTTCCGCGAAGGCTAATTTTTAAAGGACCCCTCTTGCTTATTCTGCCTTTTACAATATACCTAGCTCCCTTGTGGAAGTATAAGCTTCTAAAATTCCCACCTTTCTCCATTGTTTCGTTTTGTGCCTACGGCTTTTTCGGCTGTGCCGAGTTTTGCCCGTCAGACAACGCAAACTTTGCTGGAATCTTAAATGCCTGCTAACAACTCTTTCACATATCAGGATATGATAATCTTCTCTTTTTGACTTCTTTGATTTAGTTTTACAACTTTTTAACCACGGCGCGTTCAGTTTTCAAACATTTTGCGCTCAGCCGCCGCATCGGAGAGCAGGAAGGCTGGATAGAGTCGACAAGCTCTAACAAGAATTTCAGGACGAAAGTAATGGTGTTTTCGAAAATCATTTCTGGTCTGTTTCGTATGGAAAAGATCATTTCTAGTAAGAGTTGTGCTTTAAAAGTAAATCATCATTACCTGTGCTGGCATGGAACGACTAGTGAGAAAGTCAATAATGCCTTTCATCGCCCAAGAAGATGGCGTCTCGGACGGATGTACGCGAGCTGTTAGAACTACGGCAGGCTTTGGGGGTTGGTCCTAGAAAACATACGCACTAATTTTTGCGCTTGAAAAATCCGAGCACTAAAAATCGTCTGTCTTTCGAATATCTAGAAAGAAATAAAAAGGCTTCAAGAAAATATGGTCTCGAGCAAGTTGTTGTTGGAGGGGAGCTGGGAGGGAGGGGGGATCGTTCTGATTTAGCACTCTTTCGTACTTCGATCTTACTCACAATCTACGTATCGACGACGGGAATAACGGTTCTGTCGCAACGGTAATGAGAGGTATTGTCGGTATTAGATGCGGCTCTTGCCGCATGAGTACTTAGTAAGAAGCTTTGTTTTCCTTCCGTTGAAAGACGGAGATAAGACTAAGAAACAACAACAAAAATTTTGTGAAAGACGGCGCAGATGGAATGAGCACGTCTCTGTCGCGCAAAAAAAGTGTTACAATTTCTTACTATGGAAATTGGCAATTTTGGGCAGGCTCAGTCGCACAACGAGCGCGCCTCCCACTACCCAGTTGAACCTTAGTTACGACCAGGGTCTGAAGATAGATGTTGCCACTGGTCGCAGAATTATGCGATATGACAGACATGTTCGTTTCTTCGACAAAGCGAGCAAGCTGCGACCGGTTCCTTACCACTAAAGACAAAAATGAAGCATAGAAGTTGAGCGAATAATTATGAAGATGACAAAAGTGAGGTTTCTCGTTAATAGTTGGTGAAAAGGACCTAGTTTCGTAGGTGCCAACATGAGCCAACCATCAGAAAAAGTGGAACACTACAGATTGTGAGAAATGTGCATAATATATGTCAAGGATAAGATTCTCTCGCGCTGCTTCTAAACTCCTCGACAGAAAACAAATCCATTTTTCTTTTCTTTTCTTTAGTAGTCCCATGGCCCTGAGGATTTATCTGACTGAACCAGCTCTTCCTTTGAGGCGAGTGCCGAGACGGGCGTTCTAACTTACCGGATTCACGCTATCTGAGGACGTCTGCGGTTGAGTGATCGTCAGGACATGGACACAGTTTCCAGCAAGAGTTCTGCAAAGTAGGCGAACCTTACAAAGTTTGGACTTATGCGGATCGGCCTAGAAGAAAAAAAAAGCCGTGGCATTTCCTTATTCATAACTGCCGAAGTGATTGTCAACTTTGTGTCCCAATTCTGGTGGGAAATTCAAATTTACCATCGAAATAATGTCAAAACAATAAAATTAACAACTTTTTCAAGCATGTAGTCATACAACTGAGAATCCTTATTGCATAGGACGAAAGCCTGATGTTCTATTTATCGAGATTTCATACAATTTTTTTTTTCAGACATTTGAAATTACCGCCCCAAAACAGACGAAACGGCGTTTCAACTTGGGGCCCGGCTGTGTGACTTGTATGAGTAATGTGAGTGTGACACACAATCGTGTTTCCGCGTCAAACACTCAGAAGCGTGTGGCCCACAATTGCGTCGCTTAAAAACGCCTGAAGCAGAGTAATCCTTAAACCGAGTTACCGGTAGGTCTGATAACTTTTGTGGGACTGCGTGCAATTCAAATATGTGTGATCAAGGCGGTAATTTTTGGCACTACTTATTTTTGTAAAATGAGTGCTCACCAGAATATCCGTTTCTGTTAACCTGAATAAAAATTTCGTTGGTAAGATTTGTGGTGGTGTGTGTTCTAAAACTGGCGACTCAAGTTGATGGAATTATTTAGCACTTCTTCCACTCGTCGTTTTTAGTGTTCAAAAAGCAATAAATTCAAATTGTCAATTTACACGTATGGCTTTTATAATAAAATTCTCCGAGTTTCACTTCACTTTTGACGTCGTCAGCTTCCTGATCAGGACAAAACATTTTGCTCAAAAATGTGCAAAGCAGTAAGAAAGACTGATTTGATCCCGGATAGAAACAAATTATTTCGAAATGCAAGGTTAGTGACACACAACCGGAGCGAAGGCAAAGAATGGATGGGCATAGTGATTTTCATGGATGCTTTAAAGTTTAACCGAAAAGGGCTGGGATAGGAAATCTAGTTACCGATCACTTCTTCACTTAAATTGGCTTGAAGACCCGCTGAAAATACTTTACTTCGTTGGTCTACTATTCACGAATAATCGATTTTCAAATAGTAGAATTTACGTGTGATTTGTGGTACTCTATGTGCTTGTATTTTTGTTGTGTACCTGACCTTACGAGAAAGATTTTTGATTTTTTTTTCAGGCACTAAGCTATCTTCACCAATCTGCCCACTGAAGCCGCGTTTATGATGAGATGAAAATTTCCCGCGGCATAGTACAATTTACGCTGTGGGGACGGCCGCAGATATTCTGAATGTCATAACTAGAGCAGATAGTGGAAAATCAAAAAATCCCTTCGCAGAATCCAAATAATTCGGTGTATTCGTTTAAATGACAAAAAAAATCAGTTGGCTTTTCAGTTAAACTTTAAGGTTTCAGCCCAGCTTACCTGAATAGTAGAAAGGTAGTTTTGCAGATCAGTGTAGGTGTATGGGTAACAACTGGCAAAATAAACCACGTCGTCGCCGTGCGGGAAGTCGATGGTAAATGTCAGGGTATAAGTTTGCACGCCATCCAACCTGAAAAGAAAATCACTTGTCATTTCAATTGCATTGAGGATTTGAGGGAGGAAATTTTTAAGGGAGGGATTCATGGGAGGAAGTGGTTGTTAAATATAATGCGGAGTAGGGATTTTCTTAGTATAAGAAACCTGGCGAGGTTCCTCAGAGTGGCCAGTCTGCACAGGGAAAAGTGTTTGAGTGGGGTTTAGGGTAGTAGTGTGACCATTTATTTTTGTATTTATATGTTGTTATTTATGTGTGTTTGTTATGGCCCTTGGGCTTTGAAGACAAATACATATCATATCGTATCATATCCTAGGCTAGGGTCCATCAATCGAGTCGTCTGACAGCTTCAGCTGGATCTAATCCCTTTAATTGAACCGCTAGCTAGTTTAGTCACCAGTCAGTGCGCCGATCATCAGTTGGATCCTAAGGCCAACCGACAGTTGAACCACCGACATCGAACAGCATTGGAATTTTAAAGGGAAACTGACGGTCCCTGATGGCTGATAGCATAGGCGGGTAGGAGACAGATAAACAACTAAAAAAAAGTCAGCAATACTCACAAAGACTCGTTCTTGAAGTAAGTAATATTGTCGCCACAGCGTTGCCATCCAATCCCAAGGACTCGGGCGTTTCTTTCAGAATACATCAGGGGC